>CM076990.1:174390731-179190731 GCA_039090855.1 Macrothele yani
CTCCATTAGAATGTAGCAACCGAAAAAGCCAAACCCTTTACATCGGGTATGATATGAACACAGAAGAGTATGACAAATTTGTACCGCCTGAAAGATACGTGATAAAAATAATCCAGTTACAATTTTGAGAAACAGAAGTATTCCCAACAATCGAAAATTTCACCTTTAAAAATCTCCATGGGAGAAATGAAGGGAAATCTTGTTCTGGGGGCTACCTAAGGAATTATTTTGGGAAATTTCCGTGAAAACGGTTTTTGAAACACTTTTTGAGATTATCAGTGGTAATGATGATTTGTTGCGGGATACGGTGAAGTCACATGTATGAACCAGGAGGTCACTGGTTTCCCTGCTAAACGGCATTCCTACGTTTATAAAAATTTTTAGTGTTGGTTGTAGTTAAATCTAAGGAAGGTTTTCAGCTTTTGGGGGCGTGTTGAATTTTTCTCATAGGTATTGTGGTCATTGAAGAAAGAGGGGGTGATTAGGGCAAGGTATGATCTATATATACTTACAAGATATCTTACTCAGTAAGAACACTTGCAATTTTCTGGAATACTGTGGGCACTTTACGCGGACATTTTTGTCAAAATGCGTGCTTACGTACTCTTTTCATGTCATCCGTCAAGGTCTAGAAGCAGCTGACTTAACTAGTATAACAGGAGTTTGTTGTAACACATTGCGTTTTGAATAGATCGATGGATTAGACAGCTTGCTTACGTCACACATTTGCTCCCAGCAAATATGTGTCAGACTTTTAGCAAAGTTTCAGGGCCGTATCTCGCCTTTTGGAACTAGCAACCTCCGAATAATAAATTCTTTCGTGACCGAGAAAAGTCTATGATCTTCCCATCTGTAATAACACGAAAACACTTTCAGTGCATTTCCTGGTTTTCGCCTTCTGTTTATTCAGAGGGCTCATCAGCTAACAACTGCTGTCTCAAATCGGTACAACATCGCACACCTTACATAGTGATATCGAAGGTCCCTTAGCGGGCTTAAGCATTTTTTTTTCTACGCTAAGCGTCGCTAAGGCACTTTTCGTGGTTTGATGGTAAGATAAGTAGGTCAAAGAAAGTTTTGATGCTATGCATCTTTCTCAACAGCAGAAAGTAAATCCCAAGTAAAAAAAATCTATGTAACCAAAATGGGTAACGGTTAGAAGTAATTTAAACCATTGTCGAAATCTGATCGTGCCTCGAACTGTCCAACAAAGTGAGGCAACAACAGCTAATTTCATTGTTTCTCAGCAAAATAGTTTACTAAACTATCGCCGAACATTATTTCATCACGTTTTACATAACAATAACAATATCTCGTAACAATCTGCGTAAATTACGACAAACTCATGCCAAATGTGATAAAAGCTATTACGAAAATGCGTTTTTCCTGCTATGAAAATGGTGCATCGTGGCGATATTTGGTTTCTTTTCTACCCAAGTGGGGATTCCGTGCTATTGACGAGATCTTTGATGCATAATACGATGTAAGCTGTAAATATCCTAGATCAAAATTTCCGATCCCCTTCACTAACACACTTGTGATTCAGTTTTTCTTTCTATCTTGAGGTCAAATTTTAGCTTGTGCATGCGCAGATGAACTGTCGTAGATACATCACATTTCATCGGTGTCAGTGCCATTCCTTACGTTCGTCTAAATCTGAATAATAATAAATATTGTTTATGGAAAACTAAACGGTCAAAATACTAAACTATTGCCTCCGCCATAGTTTAGTAAATATCGCTTTTGGTACTCACTTGTCTTCTTTCATTGGTTTTACGACAACAACATTCATTAATCCACCTACCTAAGTACAGCCCAATGTCAAGAATAATTAGATCGTATTGTTTGTTATTATTATTTAATTCCGCTTAGTATGTAGCGAACTGTGGCATGGTGTGGTTGTGAGTGACGCGAATAAATGTAATGTGTTGTATGTAAACGAATGTATACTTTCGAATCACTCGTTTTATTTCACACCCACATAGATCTTGGCATGCGAAAGACGCATAGCATAAATTATCTACTAAGAGTACCAGGGTACTCTCTTAAGCCCATGCAGGAAAAAATAGTGATTTCTGTGTTTTATACGGATGCATACTCGCTCCACGATCCAGGGCCTCGATCCTCTCGGTGAACCAGTGGCCAAAAATCAGAGATGCGCAGCTGCCTATGGTCCTACTGTAGTTGCGCACGGTGCTCATTATACCCCGGAAGACAAAAAAAAAAAAAAAAAGTAACAAAAGCTATCTTCTAAGGGCACCCTCTAATCTTAGGAAAAGCGGCGTGTAAGTCAGTTGTATTGAGTGTAACTGGATCATGTACAGGGGTTAGACAGAATAATGTGAACACCAAGCTCAGAGACATAACTTTTAATACAGCTGCGTACGTCGCAATACGCAAAGGTATCCACCATTTTTTGGTTGTAATAGCTTTGTTTGGAACCTCAAGGTCCTGTTTAAGTTCATTTAAAGTGTCTTGTTGCAAAATTTCTTTCAGGGTGACGACGAAATGAGCGAACTAACGGTCTTCGAAAGAGGGCTGATCGTTGGTGGCCGGTTAGTTAATGCCTCCGTGACAACAGTCGCCAGGGTAGTGGGGGTATTGAGAGCTACTGTGTCCAGCGTCATGACAACACATCGTGTTCGTGGCAAAATCTCGTCTGCGAAATGCAAGAGCGGCCGGATAACGACCCAGACTGACAGAGACAGGAGAGCATTAAAGAGGATTGTTATCCGTAATAAGAGGACCACGGCGCCAAACATTAGTGCGAAGCTCAATCTGCATCTCCAGACCCCAGTATCAATGAACATCAGTGTGCAGGGAAGTGCATGAACAAGATATTCATGGCAGAGCTGCTATTGCAAAACCTCTGGTGACACGGGGGAATGCACAATGGCGACGGTAGTGGGGCCAGGAACATACAACGCGGACTACCAATGCATGAAAGCGTGTCCACAGTATTCCCCACAGCAGGACGTGTTTACCTGTGTACACCGTGAGAAGCGTACTACCCAGATTGTCTTCTTCCAACAGTGCAGAATGGTGGTGGTTCAGCCATGCTCTGGGCGGTCATATCGAGGCATTCAGCAGGTCCCCTGATCACCTTGAAAGGAAGGATGACTGGCAGGTCGTATGAAACCATTTTGGCCTACCAAGTCCATCCAATAGCCCAGGCATTGTTTTCTGCAGGAAATGCCGTCTATCAAGATGATAACGCCCCAATTCACAGAGTTCAGAATGTCCAATCATAGTTTGAGGAACATGAGGACGAACTTTCACACCTTCCTTGGCCTCAGGGCCGGATTAAGACCTTTGTAGGCCCCTAGGCTAAGACATTTGAGTGGGCCTCCAAAGAAATTATACGGGCAATTATTATGAACGCTGTTAAAGCACGAAACTCTAACTTCTAAATCATCTGCAAAGTTTTCATAATGAGTCATTGTATTTTTCATTGTACTCACATGAGCATGAGTTGAAAGCTTAAAATTCCATGATTCTATCTTGGATTTTCCAGTGATTTAGCATTGTATACTTTTCTTACTGCATCGTTTTTATTATGCAATGAACTGCTTCAGGGAACTTCGACCATTAACGGTTCCAAGTGCAAATTGTGAGATGTAAGCAGATAACGTGAAAAAGTTTAAAACTCTCTCGCCGACACCGCTGTACACAGCGATAAGAAATGTTTACCCTTGGTGAGTCACTACCTTGAAATCTGTTCGTCTTCCAGCCTGTGTTTCTCACCAAGTGGAAATCATACGAGGCAACAGTAAAACTGTTTTATAAACCCTTCTTCTCTCTCTCTTAATTTCCCAGGCATGCCTTCTGGGCCTTTGATCATGGTGGGCCCCAACGCTGTAGCCCCTATAGACCCCACCTTAATCCTGCCCTTGCTTGGCCTGCCCAATCACCAGATTTAAACATCATCGAGCCACTGTTATTTGTGTTGGAAAACAGAGTATGATCCCGATATCCTCCTCTTGCATCTCTCAAGAACCTGGAGCAGTTTCTGCATGAAGAATGGTGTAACATCCCATTAACCGCCATCCAGGATTTGTATACACCCATTCCAAGGAGGATTCAGGCGGTTTGGAACGCCAAAGGTGGTCCCACACCCAGTTAGGTACGTAGAACCTTCTTTTCCTAGGTGTTCGCATTATTCTGCCCAACCCTTGTGATTCACACTGAAAATTTGAAAGCTTTTAGAATGACCTTCACCGCTGAGACATTTCTTTCCTTAAAGAAATAAAATTGATATTCTTATCATTCTTTCTTCTGTTTTAAATTACTTATATTGAGCAGTTTTAAAAAAAATTGATAAAAAATTAATTATAAAAAAGTTAATTAGTCAAGCAAGTCAAGCTTTAACAAGCTTTCAAACATTTTGTGAGTCTTCCTTCCTCGTTGTTCTTATCTTACCCGTTCGCCGCTGAGGCACTTCTTTTCTTAGAACTACATCAGTGTGTGACGGATACCTCTTATTGAATCTTCCTTTTGCATTTCTGTGTTATTATGCAAAATCAGTTTCTTCTCGTTAATGGTTTTCTGACTTAGCGACGTATTATTTTCCCCGACGAGCTTTCTAAGTTTGGCATCACTGCTAGTGGGTCAAACGTCAATAAAACATGATGACTGAATGTAATAAGAGAGCACGTGAGCTAACGATTTGTTAAGTGCAGAGTGAAATAACGATTTGTAAAGAGGACATCTTGTCATAACAATTTTTTTTTTTTTTAGCAGAGAGCGGATCAGATCAGGTCTAGAAGATTTTAGGAAGGGAGTGCCTGACCCCAGGTCTTAAACAACCTTTAGAAATAGGAAGCAAGGAGATTTGGGCTAGCTTACCCGATAGGAAAGTGACACGGAAGCGAGGTAGAAAGTGGGAGGAAGACGCCCTTATTTATTACCGGGGAGCCAGTACCCGGGGCCCGACGGCTTAACGTGCCCATCCTACGCACGGCGGATATTTAGTGGTCCGAGCGTTCGTAACTGCCAGGGATCGAACCTGAGGTCTTCTCCACGGCAGTTACAAACGCTGACCACTAGTCCAACCGCGGCCCGAGCAGAGGGCGGATTTGAGAAAACTTCTTGATATTGTATATTTTTGAGATAAAGAAGTGCATGTTGATATTTCAACATCGCTTTATTCATAAACAGTGAATGGTACAAGGGGAGACAGAAACATCTCGAACGTCTGAAAATAAACTTGCGATGAAAATAATAAAATCATAATATACAAGGTGAACTGAAAATGCAAATATACAGATGAAAATATTAAATGTTAACATGAAAATTGAAACTGTGTGTAGCCCAAAGGTCACACATAGTATTATAGGTGAGGCACATTTCGGAGCAAAACGTTTGTACAAAAGTTCAAGTGATAGAAGCATTTGATATTCTGATGTGATTTAAAGGCAATGCGGTGCTATATCGGTGAAGACCAAATAAAGCGTGGGCTATGAAATGTAAGTGACTGTTTACTGATTCTGTACCCTAGACGGTTAGTGCTTTTGTATACTCACAACTGTTTTGGTATTGATATTACAACTCATAGTTAAGCTTTAAAACCTTACACTTTCCAACTACTTCAAAAAACCATTTAACCTAACCTTAAATCTTTAACTAGTAACGTTAAATCTCCAAAGCAATTTAAATCATCGTAACTGGCCTCACTTAAGATTCCTCATCAAAAGGAAAAATGTCTATCTGTAGGGGGAATCGAGATTCTCCAAAAGCAAACGGCTGTACTGGAGAGAATCATTAGATCAATCCTTACTGCATCCAATTAACACTAATCTGTCAGAAAAGATTAGAAGCTGACAAAAGAAATCTAAAGATTCCTTTCAAACTTTATTGGACATTAAATTCCAGGAAGTTCGCGCATCCATGTGCCAAGTCACCAGGAAGTCTCTCTCCGATATTAAGCAGGCCACAACGAAGACTCTGCTTCTTATCGAGGACAAAAGCTTTTGAAGATATAACAGAAGCCTTAAATCGGCAGGAACAAGAAATTATGACTCCTGGCTTTGTTAGGAGCATAATTTTTTTTACCCTAAAGTAATTCACGGTCATAAAACATATGCAACTGCAATGTATTCCAAGCCCACAACTATATACAATAGTGGGTAAAACGAAAACCAGTATGCTGTGTTCCATTAATATCTCCTCACTGGAGGACGAAATGGAAGAAGTAAAATAACGCCGTAAATAGCAGTAGTACCCAAACAAAAATTAATTCAGAATTGTGTCTGGGAACAAGAGCAACATCACGTGCGTAATAATGGAGAGTGAATACGCTCACGAAATCCAATTGCATCAGTTGAACGGAAGTAATCGGATGGTGTGCATAAGTGTTAAGATGTCCGATTGCGTTTGTTGTGTGTTGGAGAGGACAAAATGGCCCGTGGAGAGCATTTTGATGATTTTACTCGTGGTCGAATAATTGGGAGGCTTGTGGAAGGGCGAACTATGATGAGTGCGCCCCAAGAGTTCAGTATCTCCCATAGTGTTGTTTTGGATAATTACAGGTATAGCTGTGCGTAAGATCTGTGGTGGTTGTCCACGAAAAACCACCACCAGTGAGGACCGCTTTCTGATCCTACAGGCCAAAAGGAATAGACACCAGACGGCAAGTAACCTTGCAAAACAACTGAACATGAACTCCAGACGCAGAATATCGCGATTTACGATGGCCAGACGACTACACAAAGGTGGACTGTTTGCCCGACGACCAGTACGCTGTGTTCCGTTAAGCAACTGCTCACCGAAGACACCGTTTACAGTGTTCCATAACTCGACAGCAGAAAAGTGGGGTACTGCACTCTTTACTGATGAGAGTAGATTTAGACTTTCTAGCGATTCTGAACGTGAACTAATCTGGCGTGAGGTAGGCACTCGGTATCGCCCGAAAATGTCAGTGAACGGGATAGATATTGCCGCCGCGGTGTTCTCGTATAGGGAGGTAGTTCTTATCGATGGAAGTACGGAGCTCCAGATACTGGAAAGATGTACTCTAACCGGTTCGCGCTACTACACTGAAGAGCAATTGAATTAGAGACAGCTGGCGTTATGCAAATGTGGCGCTGTGGGCGGCCCTGCAAACGGAAACGACATGACGTATGCAGCGATCCGACAATATAAGGAGTGATGCGACGGGAATAAGTAACAATCGGATGCACTATGGGTAAGACGAAGGATCTAAGCGCATTTCATCGTGGGCAAATTGTCGGGGCCCGACGAATGGGTCACTCCATCTCGGACGTCGTGCAGGCATTGGGATTTTCACGAGCCGCTGTGTCACGGGTGCACCGTGAGTACATCGAATCCGGTAAAACTATCCCTGCAAGGGCCAACTGCCGTGGACAACAGCGTGTGGATGAGCGGGGTCATCGTCGGCTAGCTCGCGTTGTAACAGCGGATAGACGGGCCACAGTGCAAGAAATCACTCGGCAATTTAACGCTGGTGCACAAAAACGTGTAAGCAGCCACACCATCCAGAACCATCTCCTCGCTATGGGGTACAGAAACCATCGTCCCACGAGGGTACCGCTGTTGACCGCACATCACAGGGTGCAAAGATTAGCATGGGCGCGGGAACATCGCCACTGGACACTAGACATGTGGGAAAATGTTACCTGGACTGATGAGTCGAGATTCACGTTGGTACATGCGGATCACAGGATTCGAGTACGGCGCAAACCACATGAAGCAATGGATCCTTCTTGCCAGCAGAGTACTCTTCAAGCTGGTGGGGGTGGCATTCTCGTCTGGGGACTGTTTACGTGGACTAAAAGGGGACCTCTGGTACGTGTGACATCGTTCCTCACAGGTCAACGTTAGCGGGATATCCTGGATGGCCATTTGCTCCCGTTTGTGCGTCTTCAACATCCCACTGGGTACCTAATCCTGCAACAAGACAATGCTCCGCTCCCGAATTGTATCCGAATGGTTGGATGAACACTCCACCAATGTGACCTCGCTTCCTTGGCCAGCTAGGTCACCTGACCTCAATCCCATCGAGCACAACGGGGATGCCATCGAGAGAGATGTTCGAAGCTCTGACCCCCTCCATCAAATCTTCGTGAACTGTGGGAGCTTGTTCAGGGGTCGTGGATCCGTATGGCTTCCCAACGCTTCCGGTGTCTTGTCGAGTCCATGCCGAGACGAATCGCCGCTGTCATCAGGGCGAAAGGTGGTGCTACACGTTACTAGACAGGTGCTCTTCAGTGTATAATGAGGTAATCCTTCCCCATATTCGTCTGTTCCGAGATGCCATTGGCCCATAGTTCGGGTAGATGGACGCCACATCCCATCGTATGGTGGCTGTTGATGAGCTGTTGGAAAGTGAAGACATTCAGCGGATGTATTGGGCAGCATGTTCCCCCCGACCTAAATCCCATAGAATACGTGTTGAACTCTCTAGAGAGAAGCATGGTGGCACGTCAACACACACCGGAAACTTTCCAACAGCTGAAGATGGCGCTGACGGAAGAATGGGTGATGTTACCGTAAGAACTCATCAACAACCTAGTGCAAAGTATGAACAGACGGTGCAAATCATGCATCGTCGTTAGGAGTGATCATATCCCCTACTGAGGACCTCGTCTTGCCTTCACAGCGTCTTTGGCAGTGATGCATATGAATCATGGCACCTAATTCTACGTAG
This sequence comes from Macrothele yani, assembly GCA_039090855.1. Taxonomy (NCBI): domain Eukaryota; kingdom Metazoa; phylum Arthropoda; class Arachnida; order Araneae; family Macrothelidae; genus Macrothele; species Macrothele yani. Next base: position 174,399,397 of record CM076990.1, read on the forward strand.
CTAATTCTGAATAAAGCTCCTTTAATATCTGCAGCTGTGTCTGTGTTGCTTCTGTCATCATTTTGGTAAGTAATGGAGTTTCTGTAGTTTGAATTTCGCATATCCAGGCCTCTTGTGTGTGACGCTACAGGTCAAAACCTGGCTCGACCTTAAGTTTTGCACACCTCTCCTTGACCTCAACAGTTCAAAGTCGGGGAAATGTTCTGAAAGAATCTCATCTAATAGCAGGTGTAGACTCAGACTATAAAAAAGCCTCCATTTCAGAAATCCATCGCTCCTCGCCCTCAGAAGTTTGTGGAACACCAAAGAAAGCTAACAAAGCTGGGAGATTTTTTTAAATACATCAAAGGTCTTTTTTCTGCAGTTTCGGATGAGGAATGCCTTAATTCTCTTAAGGCATTAGGAGTCCCTTATTTATGTACTTTCAGAATGAGGCAGCAGAAGTTTCAGTAGATTTTTTTTATGATCTCCACTTTATCCCGGGAAACTCCACAAGTCTTCGAGATGTTCAGTTATTTCGTGGTGGTAAAGAGATTTGTAAAATCTGTCTCAGAACATTCCTTCTCTTTAAAGCCTCCAAATGTCCCCCACAGCACCAGCTTCTTATCCAACTTCCTCTTAATTCCGCTCTCGAGGGATTTCTCCAGGACTTTCCAGTAATAGATCGACTTCCTTCTCTGTCGAGGAGGAAATTGATGCTATTCTCAGCAAACTGTGAAGTTGCTCTCTCGTAGCAACAGGAGACGTTAAACCCTCAATTACTGCCATTCCACTATTCTTCGGTGCTTTTCCTGAGGGGAAGGGCGTATTAATAATACTTTCGGTACTTGGGTTGTGGCATATCGCGTGGGGAGGGGGGCGCCTTTTTCTATTAATTTTTTTTTAATTTAATAATTTTATCACATAGGTTTAATTTTGTTTACGTTTTTTAAGCTTTCCAGTTTTAGCACGTCTTTTGTAAAAAAAGATCGTGCTTATGTTACTGGTTTGTCCTTCCGTATGTACCCACGATATCTCTGCAACTATCAGTCCGATTTGAATAATTGTATTTTTGCTTTGGGAAGCTTGAAATATGCGAATGATGATCCTCCATTTCGTTTTTTTTATACGATGTACAATTTCACCGCTAGAGGGCGTAAATGCAGATGATGTCGAATTCAAAAAATACGCTTTATTCCATATATTTGCTTCTAAACATCCGATTGAAAAAATTATTTTATCTTTCGATTCCATTTATGTCGAAAAGGTATTTTAGATGCTGTTACTTTTTCAAATTAAGCATAGATTTTTCCGCTAGGGGGCGTAAAAGTAAATTACGTTTTCCCCGATAACTCTTCTTCTTAAACTCCGATTAGAATTTTTTTCTTCAGCGGATACAGCTCCTGGTGGAAACTCTTTTGCGTATAATTTCAAATTTTTGGTAAAGAATACTTTGGCCACTAGGGGGCGTAAGTGTTAGTTTTTGCTTCTGATGTCATCATCATCATCATCATCATCATGTCAACCATTATCAATCCACTGCTGGACGAAGGTCTCCCCAAGTTTCCTCCACAACTGTCTGTCTTGTGCCAGTCTCCTCCATGTCACTCCCGCATACTTTCGAATTTCATCCACCCATCTCCCATGTGGTCTTTTTCTGGGTCTTTTCCTGTCCCTTGGAATCCAATCTAAAATTTCGGCTGTCCATCTATGGTCTGTCCTTCTGGCAGTATGTCCAGCCCATTGCCATTTCAGGGATTTAACTCTGATCATGATGTCTTCCACTCTCGTCATTTTTCGGATCCACGAGTTCCTCTTCTTATCTCTCCTGGTTATACCAAGCATGCCCCTCTCCATGCTACTTTGAGTTGTCTGCAGCCTTTGTATGTCTTTTTTAGTTAAGGTCCACGTCTCTGCACCATACGTAAGCACTGGAAGGATGCATTGATCAAACACTTTTCTTTTAAGACATAATGGCATATTGCTCTTGAAAATTATGCTGTTTCTTCCAAAAGCTCTCCAGGCAAGTTTTGTAGGCCGATTAATTTCTTCATCAATGTGACCCTCACTTGATATCTGCTGTCCAAGATAAACATACGTATCTGTTATCTCCAGTTTTTCTCCATCAATCGATAAATCTTCATTTCTTGTAAAAGCATTGAACATCACTTTTGTCTTCTGAAAGTTCATTTTTAATCCCACTTCTTTACTCTTGTCAGCAAGTTCCTGGATCATACTCTGCAGCTCTGATGGGGTAGTTGCAAAAATGACTACGTCATCAGCAAAACGAAGTTGGGTTAGATAATCTCCATTAATCTTTATCCCTTTGTTTTCCCAGTTCAGTGATTGAAAGACATTTTCCAATGTGGCATTAAAGAGCTTCGGAGATATGGTGTCACCTTGTCTCACTCCCTTTCCAATTTTTATGTGTGTTGTATTTTCAAACAGCCGAATCTTTGCACTTGCATTTTCATAGATGTTATTAATAATATTAATGTATGCATCTTCAATACCGCAGGATTTCAGAGCCGTGGTAACTGCTGAAGGTTTCACCGAATCAAAGGCTTTTTCATAATCGATAAAAGCCATGCACAATGGAAGTTCATATTCCCTCGCTCTTTCAATTAGTTCTCTCAGTACGTGGATATGATCTATTGTGCTGTAGCCACTCCTGAATCCAGCTTGTTCTCTCGGTTGAGCCATGTCCAGTGTTACCTTCAAGCAGTGTGAAAGAACTTTAGTGAAGATTTTATAAACCACTGATAGGAGGCTGATAGGTCTGTAGTTCCTGAGATCCTCAATGTCACCTTTTTTATGTAGCAGGATCATTGTAGCATTGTTCCAATCCTCAGGAATCTTCCCTTCATTAAGGCATCGAGTGAAAATTTGGGCGAGTACTGTTTCAATTTCTCCACTTGCTTCTTGTATGATGTCTACAGTAATTCCATCTTCTCCTGGAGCTTTCCCCGCTTCATGTTCTTGATTGCATGAGCAACTTCTGCTGGGAGGACTGGAAGAACTCTGGTACCTTTCATGATGTCTGGAGTACATGTATCATCCTTTTCATATAATTTGGAGTAGAAATCTTTCACTCTTGTCAAAATTTCGCCTCTATTTCTTGTTATAGAACCATCTTCTTTTCTCAGAGCCATAATCTGTTTTCTTCCCTTACTGAGATGTCCCTTTGCTATCTTAAGGCTTTGGTTGTTTTCAATTGCTTTCCTCACTAGCTCACAGTTGAATTTCCTTACGTCTTCAGTGATACTTTTTCGTGCTGTCTTGCATAGCTCTATATATTTCACTTTGGAAGTCACATCTTCTTTAGTTGTCCTCATCTCTCTTCTTTTTTGCATCAACATTTTGGTTTTTCCTGATAATTTGTTCACATGCAACTTGTTCTTAGACCCAGCTAATTTTGTTGCTGTTTCCATAAGAGTTATGCCACTCACGTCGATAAACTTTTTCGGAATATTTTCTTCTTAAAAATTTCCATGGTTTCTCCTTCAGGGGGCGTAGATGTATATCTTATTTTTGTCAATGTCTCTACTTCTAGGAGTACGATTTGAAAATACCTTCTTTGTTGGATAGTGTTTTCAGTGTGACATGTTTTTCATATAATTAAAAAAATTTCAAGTAATTCATAGACTTTCCGCTAGGGGGCGTAAAGGTAAATTGTGTTTCGCCCTATATCTCTACTTCTAAATCTCCTATTTGAAAAATTCTTTCTGCACCGGATACAGTTCCTGATGGGGAATCCTTTGCACATAATTTGTAATTTTTGTAAGAAATGATTTGGCCACCAAGTGGCGTAACTCTTGATTTCCGCTTTTGATGTATTTGCAGTAAAATATGAGCTTCTAAAATCTCGACTGAAAAAAAAGTCGTTTGTAGACCGATACTACTCATGTCAACAAACCTTTTTGGAATATTTTTCTCTTAAAATAATGCATGGTTTCTACGCCAGGAGGCGTAGATGTATATATTATTTTTGTCAATATCTCTGCTTCTAGGAGTCCGATTTGAAAAAAATTCCTTCTTTGTTGGATAGTGTTTCCGACGCAAAATGTTCTTCCTATATATTCAAAATTTTCAAGTAAGTCATAGACTTTCCGCTAGGGGGCACAAAGGTAAATTGCATTTTCTGCGTTATTTCTGCTCCTAAAACTCCGATTTGAAAAATTCTTCCTGTATCGCATACAACATCAGATGGAAAATATTTTTCATATAATTTCTAATGTTTGGTAAAGAATGGCCACCAGGAGGCATAAGTATTAATTTCTGTTTCTGATGCATTTGTAACAAAATCTGGGCTCCTGAAAATTCGACTAACTTTTTCTTTTGACCAATACCGCTCATATTGAAAAATACTTTTGAGAATACTTTGTTCCTAAAATAATGCATGGTTTTCCCACCACGGGACGTAAAGTCACATCTTATTTTTGTCGATATCTCTGTTTCTAAGAGTCCGATTTGAAAAATTCTTTCTGTGTTGGAGAGCGTTTCCGGTACGAAATGTTTCTCATATAAATTCATGTTTTTATCAACGCACAAGTCTGCAACCAGAGGGCGTAAGCTCACGATTCCGTTTACGGCAATATCTGAGGGATTAAAAACCCTTGTGAAAAACTTCTTTCTTCCGTCAGATACTCTTGATTTCCATACCGGTTCCATTGCCTTTGAATCGCTTTGATAAATTTAATTTGCGTCAGAACGGATGCAAAAGACGTGCTTATTACACCCGAAAATTCGGTGTCATCTTTCTTAGAGACGTTCTGTGGTAATTTAATCTTTCCTTTTTCTTTTTGGAGCAGAGGCCCCTAAGTTAGCGCCTTTTTTCAGTCCGCTTCATTTAATTAATTGAATTATCGCGAGTTATTTTGTTTTACTTTTTAGGATTGGTAGATTTTCTCATATTAAAGTCAGTTTTAACGAACGAACGAACAGCAGGGGAAATTGATACTTGGGCATACTTTAGTGAGCTGAAAGTACTGTGAGAAGCTAGATGTACTGCACACACATTCCTGAAATAAGATAAAAAGAACAGGAAAGTTACAAATCCATCGTTTATATACAGGGGTTGGACAGAATAATGTGAACACCACGCTCAGAGACGTGACTTTTAAAGCAGCTTTGTACGTCGCAATACGCAAAGGTGTCCACCACTTTTGAGTTGTAATAGCCTTGTTTAGAATCACAAGGACATGTTTAAGTGCATTTAAAGTGTCTTGTTGCAAAATTTCTTTCAGGGTGACAATCAAATGAGCGACCTAACGGACTTCGAAAGAGGGCTAGTTGTTGGTGGCCAGCTAGTTGGTGCCTCCATGACACCAGTCACGGGGATAGTGGGAATATCGAGAGCTACTGTGTCTAGCGTCATGACAGCATATCGTGTTCGTAGAAAAACCTCGTCTGCGAAACACAAGAGCGGTCGGAAAACGACCCTGACTGATAGAGACAGGAGAGCATTAAAGAGGATTGTTACCCGAAATAAGCAGACCACGGCGCCGAAAATTAGTGCGGAGCTCAATCTGCACCTTCAGACCCTAGTATGAACGAAAACAGTACGCAGAGAACTGCACGAACAATATCATAGCAAAGCTGCTATTGCAAAACCTCTGGTGACCCGGATGAATGCACAACGGCGACGGAAGTGGTGCCAGGAGCATACAACGTGGGCTGCCGACGCATGGAAACGTATAATGTGTTCGGATGAATCCGCATTCACATTATCCCCCACCGCAAGACGCGTTTACGTGTGTAGAACACCGTCAGAAGCGTACAACACATACTATCTATTCCCACTGTGCAGCCTGATGGTGGTTCTGTCATGGTCTGGGCGGTCATATCGTGACTTTCAGCAGGTACCCTGATCGTCTTGAAAGGACGGTTGACTGGCAGGGCGTATGAAACCATTCTGGAAGACCAAGTCCATCTAATGGCTCAGGTATTGTTTTCCGAACGGCATGCCGTCGATCGATCAAGATGATAACGCTCTAATTCACAGAACTCGGAATGCCCAATCATGCTTTGAGGAAAATGAAGACAAACGTTCACGCCTTCCTTGACCTCCCCAATCACCAGACTTCAACATCATCGAACCACTGTGGTTTGTGTTGAAAAACAGAGTAACATCCCGTTACCCTCCTCTTGCATCTCTTAAGGATCTGGAGCAGTTTCTGCATGAAGAATGGTGTAAAACCGCTCTAAGAATTATCTAGGATATGTGTGCGCCCATTCCAAGGAGGATTCATGAAGGTTTGAATGTCAAAGGTGGTCCCAGTCCCTATTAGGTACGTAAAACCTTCTTTTCCGAGGTGTTCACGTTATTCTGTCGAACTTCTACATATCACTACACCCAAAATTAACGTGACAAACACAAAATCATGAGTAAGGCAAAATCGTCACGACAGTGTTTAATGCAATTTGATACGGACATACATACATCGATAAAACAGCAATACACAAAAGAAATGGATATCCCAGAAAAAGGAGGAAGCATGCGCAAGGCAGCGTTTCAGTTCAAAAGTTATGCAGCAGGTGGCACGGATTTCAAGGGGATAATAAGGAGAGTGATTACCCCGAATGGTGATGGAGCTCAAAGTTGCTCTTCCCAGGGCCGATACAACAGTTGCTCTTCCCAGGGCATCCCAGATTGGCTCTATCGGCTAAAGGTCCGGAGATCTCGAGAGGCCACTCCATCTTGTGAATATCTGTACTCTTCAGGTGTTCATAGACTAGCCGAGCTGAATACAAACGAGCGTTATCGCGTCCAAAAAATAAAAAAATTAAATAAAAAAGGAACTGAAGGCCAACAACTTTCTGGAAACGCCGTGCATAGGAGTCTAGGATGTCATCGCAGTAGCGTGCAGCAATTAGAGTACCTTTTGGAAACACATATAGAGACATGCGTCCATCCAACGTGATACCAATCCAAACCAGGAGTTTCCACCACCGTAGCGGTTAAGTTCCCTAACGTTGGAGGGAAGATTTCGGCTCGAAATGTGCACACGTCATGAATCCGTGTTTAGGTTGTACCGCGGCTTACCATTGAAAAGAACACAGGCCCACTGATCAAGACGTTTTCAGACGGACCCCTCTGTGAGGTGAGGCGAGTGAGATAGAGACTGTTGGTCTTCTTGCTCACACACCTAGAGTCTTCTGTTAACTACTTGCTATCGCAATTCCCGTAGCAGATGAGAGCTCGTGCGAGAGCTGCTTAGCAGTCGATTCCCTACATTTGTTGTTGTTGTTTAGGTAGTTTAACAACCTGAGTGAGAAACTCGACGGGCAATAAGCAGTCGTCCGCCCCAAATTTAGGATCATATAGCTTTTCATCATCCTACCTTGCATTACTCTCCACCAAAGCAATCGTCAGCCACGTTCTACTTCCCCGAAAAAGGCTTAAGATGATAAACAAAAATACATTTTTAGTGGGGCAGGGAAGTGATAAAATCGTTCACATGTGGATACAAGCACTAAAATTGGTGTGGTTATCAGTCCAATACTTTGAGAAATCACGTTAGCCACTTGAATTTCCAAGATGGCCGCCATATTCCAACATGGCTGCCATTCCCAGCATTTCAGCCACAGAATTAAATCCACTGGACTTATTTCAGCTACCTTTATTGACTCCTTTGTTTATCACATAAATGGGGAAGTTAAATGTACAACTGCGTATAAAACATCTTAAGCTTCTTTGTTAAATTTTCAGCAATACACTAATTTTAGCAATGCAAAAACTAATATAACTACACCAAGCATGATGAAACGAAACATGTTTGGATAAGCCTAATGCAAATCTAGTGACATTTAAAGTTATGCTGTATGCAGCAACTAGTCCTCGCAGTGGCAGCTTCATGGTGATATGCACGTAAAACCAAAGTGGAAGCATTTGCATCTTCCACGGCATTCAAACTTGCATCTGCACTTAGTAAGCTACTGACAACTTTCTGCAATCGGAGAAAGTTCACTCCATATGATCTACCAGAAATCACCATTTTTTGTATATCCCCATTCAGCAGGACTCTGTATATCTTGATGGCATAATCCAATCAGCCTGGTAGGCTGCACGCTTCACGTGATGCAGTAGAGAAGCTCTAGTAGGAGGAATGGCTTGGTATGGCCTCTATTTCCTTGCAAACATGTCCATCTTGCATCATTAACCCCTTGAAATGCATTTGACCTATCATACATCAGGACAACAGCATTTGATTGCTCATGAACTTGGTCTATGCTTATAGCTGAGAACTCTCGCAATGATTTGTTCACAACGAATCTTCCATTCTAGAACTCCTGGTCCACCTCAGGGTGTTTTTGTTTCAATGTCAACATGTCTCTGAGGTAGATGGGTGGTCATCTTGCATAGTTCATGTTGTTGTTGGCAAAAAAATATGGTAGCAGCTCAGACAGTGAGTGACAGTGCTGGCTGAAATTGGCTTCCCTGAGTGACCGAATGAATAGTAAGATCACCAGTTCCATTGGCAGCACCAAAGTCCAGAACTGAAACTGTGGGCTTTATAGTTTACCGCTCTCACACCAATCTTCGAAGCTTAGGTTTTCCTCAGTGTTGCCAACTGTTTCACCACAGTAGCCAGAGTAGGATTCCTTCAAAGCGCATGCTGTTACTTGGTGCATCTGCCGTGTTCTAGTTACACGGGAGGCTGTTAGAAATGATTCTGCAGTACCGGGAGATGCTATGCTTGCTTCAACAAGAGCAGCAGTCCAACCGCTGCCCTTCAGTATAGTACCGAGTGACTTCAATGCAGCCATCTCTATATGTAGCCCTCCAAACATTGTGACAAATTTGTCATCAACATACTTCTCAGACCAGTGCCACTGAATTTGTTTAGCTAATGCATAGATGGGTTGGTCAGCTGCAATAACAGTTACCTGGCCTGGGTTCAAGAATTCAATTATGTCCTTGATCTTGTCCGTGACATGTCTGACTATAGCAACTAAGTGGGTCTGATCTCGAAGCAGAGTTAAAAGTGAGGTAATGTTGACCTCAAATGCAGGGCTTCTCTTTTTTGATGAATGGTGGGCTGACCAAGTAGCATCCACTGGGCCATCAGTACCTTCTCCAGCCACTCGTATTCTAGTACTAGTTGTGATCTTAACAGACTTGTTCGAGTATCTGTCACAGTCTGTCTATCTCTTTAGTATCTGTGGCATTTTTCTTTGGAGGTGAAATATCCTTCTTGGTGAAGGAGGCAGGGCGGATATTTGCGAAAGAATCAGGAGTTCAGGAACTTTCCTCACTTTCTTCTCGCCGAACTTGAACTTCCCATGATGTTCACCTTTGCTGTTTTCGGTTATGTGCTGAAAAGCAGAGATACTGGAACCATAGAAATGAGGTGGTTGCTGTTATTGCAGTATGGTTATGGTTGATGTTGTCCGTGGCTGGAGTGGTGAACCACTGTCTTCGCAAAATTGTTGGACATACCAGCCCATCTTCCACATATTTGCTAACTGTTGCATCACCTGGCTGTGCTGATGTTTCTAAAACTCTGTCGTAGGAAATGCTGAGACCATGCTCATAAAGCAGATCCACCAAAGATCTCTTCTTGGTCTTTGCATGGGCGAACATCCCCATGTCAACAGGGAATGATGTTTCATGGTTTACCGAGTGTCTGTGAGTAAATGCCCCTTTCTTCATCCTTGTGTAGCAGTTGTAGTGCAACAGCTGGGCTAATGCCAGGTAGTTTTTCGTGGAACCAAATGTAAGCTGAGATTTGATATCAGTCCCATGTTCAACCATGCCAACAAACTGAATAAGAGTAGGAGGAATAGCATAATCAACACAACCATCATGGAATGTCCCACCAAACGTAGACTTGTAGTCAAGCATGTGCCTTCGCAAAATTTTTGCAGCTTTACCTAGGATGGTGGCTTCTCTGTAGTCTGAGGCTAGTGATAAGGCGAAACCAGCGCCTTCTGTAAAAGCCAGAGGGACATCTCTTTCCGGTTTTTTATCTGCTAGCTCAGACATTGCTTCCAGCAACTTCTCCTTCAGTCTAGATGGAGTTTACATGAGGTGCCTTCACACCAAGCTGCTCTAGCTGCTGCTGGTAAAGATGAACTATGTCTGCAAGACGGAAGACTGCAGGACACCCAGTGCTGGATTCTGTCTCCCCTATGTAGATCATTAGTTCAGAAAATGAAAGTGGGTAGGCTTCGTGTTCCGCTGTATGCTCTTTTACTGTCTTCTGATGTTTCTGAGGTGTGTTTTCTCTGTGTTGTACAAGTCAGCCAAACATGCAATGTGGTATTTCAGCTCATGTGCATATCCACCAATCTCCTTTGAGAGAAGTTTCCATCATTAAGATTGTGGGCACATTATTTCAGTATTTGAAGATGCATTGTTATGACTTGTCTCAGTTCGGATGTTGGAGCTTCTTTTTCAGATAGAAAGCGCTGAGATTCTTGTCGTTCATGGCTACGTCTTGGGAGCTTGCTTCACCCTCTTTCATCCTTAGTAATGCTCTCTGCATGTATTTTTCTTTCTTGTTCGATCAAGTTTAGTGTTGTTGAACAGAAGATGGCAGCTCTGGTGGTACTGGGCTGCGTTCCTTTTCAGTGTTTCTTCTATACCACCGTCTTCATCCAGTCTTCCAGGGTCCAGAACAATGGGTAAATCATGTATGGCATGAAAGAGAGGAACATTGGTCGCAATCATGTTGTGTCCATCATTTTCACAGTTATAACGTGTTGGTGGCGATTTCAGTTGTTCGTTCTTGTCATTTTTGGCATAAACAGCATTTGGTCCAGTCAGTTATCCGTGTTGGAGGTAATGGTGAAGAATTCGTCACGTTCTTGAATTGTACGTCTTTCACTGTCGAGGATTTATTCTTTCACTACCTGGAACAGAAAATCATACTCGTAATTGAAGTTTCTAACATTATAAACAAGAAAATAATAAAAACATTTATCGTAATGTGCAAACATTAAACATGGAATATCATCCTCGTAAAGGTGTCGGCCATATTGGAATAGGTCGCCATCTTGAATTTTTGATTGGCTAATGGTCTACATGAAAAGTGTGATTTTAAATGATGAAGTTTATTACTTGCATAAATATTAGAACGATTTCTTTGTAATATTCAATTACCATGTGTCGGCCATTTTCAATTTTTTTTTTTTTTTTTGATTGGAGGTTTAACGACCACCGTGAGCAACTCAATGGGCTATAAGCAGTCGCCCGTCCCTAATTTAGGGCCACTGGTTCCAGGGAAGGGAGAGAGCCAGTGCCGTAAGACAAACACAACATCCATGCCTGATCGGGATTCGAACCCGGACCCCTTACGGATGAATGATCAGAGGCCAGCGTCTTAGACCACTACGCCACCGGGGCGGCTTTTCAATTTTCAATTTTCGAGTGGCTAACGTTTTAAATGAAAAGTGCGATTTTCAATGAGTATGTGTACCAACTTTGGTACTTGTATCCACATCTGAACAATTCGACTGAAAATATGCACTTATCTGCTCCACTATTTCCTGTCATATGACAAACACAGCATCCATGCTTCACCGGGATTCGAACCCAGACCAACTAAGACGAATAGTTAGAATCCAGCAGATAGACTACTGTGCCAACGGAACGGCATGGCATAGCTTTAGACTCCATTTTCCGTGTTGGAATCTCATACTTAGAAGCACAAAAAAACAGCACAGCAATAGATAATAACTTCTCTCAGTGAATCACTATCCACTTTCCTCATGGAAAAGAAAAGGTTTTAACTAAGGATTTGGAAGAATGCAGACAATTTCATTTCCGTGACCGTGCGGATGCTATTTTGATAACTTTCATATGGAGAAGTCAACAATTCACTTCGTAGGGGGAAGTACGTAGGGCTACAAAAAGAAGACATTACTTGGCAAAGTCCAGTTTATATTTAAGTTGACAAAAATTTAAAAGTGGCACATCTTGAACTGGGTGGGCGGCAGGGGGGGGGCAAGACAAATTTAAGGTGGGCTGAAACCCATCCTCGCACTCCCTTGGAGACGTCCCTGGCAGGGATCCGGGCTCTCCCCTCGAAATATTACTTTTGTTGCTTTCAATAATTTGGGCGATGTTTTCTTCGGGGGTATTTGTATTTGCATCTTGAGTATTTTGGATAACCCTCAGAGGCGTAACTAAGGAGAGGCAACAGAGGAAGCTGCCCCGGACGCAGCTCAGGAGAGGGCGTAAAAATTGCTGCTTATACAATCTGATAAGGATTGCAATTGAAACTTTAGCAGCTGTTTCTGGGAGAGCTTATTCGCGCCATACTTTGTTCATTTACAGAATTCGCTTATAATGTCTCGCCACTTTCGGTAGCCTCGGAAGCTTAAAATTTGCATTTATTCTTCAAAACGTAGTTACCCACATTCAGAAACGAAAGCATCGTATATTCCATTCAACTAAAGAAGAACAGTGGTTTTCCTTGACGACAGTGAGGATTGCGGTTTTTCTTAAGGACTATATGTACATTGCAAAATAAGGATACTTTTCATTTTGTTGAAGATTCTCTGGAGGGCTATTCGATCATTACTTTGGCTGCAAGCGACTACTGCCAGATACGTTTGATGTGCTACCGAAAGTCCGAACTCCAAAGTAGCTGGAAAAAGCTGTGAAAATACAAAAGCCACTCCATGAAAACTGAGAATGTTTTTTTGAGTTGGCAACAGTGCGAAGGGGAAAAATAGCCACGCAGACGATTAACTGAATTAAGGAAGTATCTATGGCAACAGCTATTAGCCGTGGCAGACCATTATGGATTTGTTATTGCGCAGTTGTTTAAGGTACGTCTGCATTTTGCCATACAGCTATGGAGGTGAGTGATTCAGAGTTAAGAAGTAAAATGCGTTGTGCGATAAAATTTTGCTATCGTTTGTATAAAACGGCTCCAGAAACAGTTGATTTAATGAAAAAAGCTTACAAAGATAAATGTTTGAGTGAGTCCATGATTTTTAGATGGCACCATGATTTCGAAAAAAAGGCATTTGTCGTCAGAACTCGCTCCTAGGCCTGGTCGACCTGAAAGTGTTGTTACGGAGCGTGTTGTTAACACTGTTTGGGCAATCCTGCAAGATGATCGGCGAATGACGTGTGAAGACATAGCGGCGTCAAGAAACATTTCAAATACGTCCGCATTCCGCATTTCTACGCAGCAATTTACTGCAGCATCGGGTGTGTTCCAGATGGGTATAGGCTACCTCATCATCTGTCGAGAGAACAATTGTTAGCCAAAGTTCAGGTGTGTCATGAGTGGAAACAAATGATTTGAAAGCATCCGAACTTTCTAAATACAGAAATAACTGCCGATAAAACATGGGTACACTATTTCGGCCCATTCACGAAGCGCGTAACGAGTGTCTGGAAACACACAGGCTCGCCTTCTCTGAAAAATTTCATCCGCCAAACCAAACCAGCTGGATGATAATTTTCTTTGATCATAAAGATGTAGTCTACCAGCATGCCGTTCCTCCACAAGTTACAGTCAATGCTGAGTAATACATTTCAGCCTTGAAGCGTCTGCGACGACACATATCGATTAAGCGACCGAAACTTCGGGGCAAGTGGACCCCTACACCATGATAACGTCAGCCCACATGTGGCTGCTCGTGCTCAACAGTTTCTTACGAAATGCAGTATTGAAGTCATGCCACAGCCTGCCTACAGTCCTGAATTCGCCCTGTGCGATTTCTGGTTGTTCCCAACAATGAAGGAGAAGTTCCCTGGCGCAACATTCAACACAGATGCTGACGTTATTCAAGCTGTACAATGGTCGTTAAAGCAGCTTCCACAAAATGCCTTCGCCACATGATTTGAAAAGTGGACTGCACGATGGGACCGTTGCGTATCATACAAGGGGAGATACTTTGAGAAAGAATAACATATACACCGCGGGCCACCCAAAATGCAACACCAAGAAGGAAGCATCCGATTGGCCTGAAATTCGCAGCATGCGTCGCCCGCGAGATGACATGCAAACGATTAGCATTGCAGGGCATATGCAAATCATGTGCTCCCGACACGCCACCAAGAAGCACTATAACGAGGGTGCACAGAAGGCGGGGTGCAAGTAGTGGAAGTGTGTTGTGCTGCCGGACCTGTACGTGGGAAGCTTCCTGATGCCTCGTCGCAGAATAAGGCAGTCGTTCCAGTACGTTTCGGAGTTCGACAGAGGAAGAATAGTGGCTTATCGCGACAGCGGTTTACCGTACCGAGACATCGGCGCCCGTGTGGGACGACATCCAGCCACAGTGAGGCGAGTATGGATTCGGTGGGTGCAGGAGGGACGGACGGACCGACGTGAGCGATTGCCGCAGCCGCGGCACACGACCGAACGAGAGGACCGACATGTTGTGCGGCGGGCATTGACGACTCGCACCGCCACATCACGAACATTAGCGCAGGAATTAGGGTGTGTTGAGCAACAACCTGTGTCAGCACGTACCGTTCGACGTCGTCTGCAGGAGCGGGGACTTGTCGTATAGCGCCCATTGCTCCGATTACCATTGACGTTACACCACCGGCGTGTGCGTCGGCAATGGGCCGTTAAACGCCGCACCTGGACTACGGAATGGCACGACATTGTCTTCTCCGACGAATCCCGCTTCTTCCTGCAACACCACGATGGTCGAATCCGCGTGTGGCGGTACCGCGGCGAGAGACTGTATGACGCCTGTATTATGCATCGCCATACCGGTCCGTCGCCTGGCGTTATGATTTGGGGCGCAATTGGATATGACATCCGCACCCATCTGGTACGCATCGCCGGTACACTCAACAGCTACCGCTACGTCTCCGACGTTTTGGAGCCTGTAGTCCTCCCTTACCTACAGGACCTGCCAGTGGCCACGTTTCAACAGGACAATGTGCGCCCGCACGTGGCACGCATCGTGCAACAATTCTTCACGGCCCATCAGGCGTCACTGCAGCCGTGGCCCGCATGTTCTCCCGATATGTCGCCCATCGAACACGTCTGGTCACTGATCGGCAACCGGGTGGCCCGGCAAGCACCACCCGCGGCTACGCCTGATCAACTGTGGCAACGTGTGGAAGCAGCCTGGACTGACATACCCCAAGCCCACATCCAAAGCCTCTTTCGTTCGATGCCGCGGCGTGTAGCGGCCGTTATTGCCAGCCATGGAGGCCACACAAACTATTGATGTCTGCGTGTTCCGCAAGTCGCACGGGCCTGTGAGCTCAATCGTTTCATCTTTGTATCTGTTGTTATGTGTCCAGTAAATCTGGCTTTGCTATCTCGTGCCCTTCTTGGTGTTGCATTTTGGATGGCCAGCAGTGTAATTTGCTGTACCTATATATTTTCATTTTGTGTGATTTCACTCTCAGTTTTTATGGAACGGCCGGTGTAGTTTTTTGTTGTAGTTACCTCGCTTTGCGATTACATTGGGGTATGGTTTCAATTTTGTTTTGTATATATAAGATAGAAAGACAGATAGGGCTCGGTATTTTTTCGCTGCTCCGGGCGCAAAAATGCTTAGTTACGTTTCTGACCACCCGCATAAATAAATCCTGGGTGCGCCACGGCCTCTCTCTAATGTCATGGCCCTGTATCTTCTACACGGCCTTGGTCTGAACGGCTTCGTTATACTCATGGTTAGTGGTATTTAACGGGAAAAATTTTTTCGGAAATAACTTGCACAAGCAGAGATATAGCGTGCGTTCGGACAGAAGGGTGAACAGATGAGGCAGTATTTATATTTCAAGATTTATAGGCTCCAAACTCACTGAAGCCTGTTTTTCTCCTGTTACAAACGAACAAACAAATTCTATTTAGTCTACTTGTGGGATTTAATAATGCGCAAAATGTTAAAACTCTTACGGAATTCTAGCTTTCGTTTTTCTCATGAGAAATGATTTTTCACTTGTTTAGATAAAATTCCCTTTTTCGGAAAGCAGAATCCATTTTACATATTTTATCGATGAAAATTGTCACGTTGCACTTGCAAATGAATAAGGTGATATTCAGAATTGGTAACCTAGACAACGAAAGGGTAAAGCTGGTTTAATATTTGCACGAGAGAAAGCTTCCTGGTTCTCGAAATTGGATGAGAATTTATTATGAATGATCTTCTGCGTTTAAACTGCTATTCCTCGACATCAAGGGCGAAGTGTGATCGCTACTGGATGTATGACGCAGACATGCTAATATCGATTAAGGAAATCAAGTCCGCCCTCCAATTCTTTAATGGTTTATTTGATTTAACGCTTCCATTCTTTGAAATCTGGCAATTCTGTTCGACGTACGCAGGTGATGCGTGCATTATTCACGAAGCGATTTCTACCAGCATGAAATCTGATCCACAAATGAGCCCAACATTTCCTATGCATCTGTTACTACGCAAACAAGAAAGGGTCGGGGGAAAGGTCTCTCTTTTTCACAGAATGAACACAGTGCGGTTGAAATTAAGCGTACCGTCTGTTGAACTTATCCGCCCTTCGACATGTTATTTTATTACATTTGAGGAAGCAAGATGTTCACTTAGATGGAGTTCCGCGAATCCTTCTGCGAGTTGCCGACGTGACGTCACCAGAACTCCTTTTCGGAGACTAAAAATTTCAAACCTGTTTTCAAAATTAAAGCAGGATTACTGCAATTAAACGCTGAATAAGTATTTTCTAAGAAAATGTGAATTAATATAAATTTTAATTACTTTAATGCACCAATGAGTCATTACATTACGACCACCTACCTAATAAGCTGTAGGACCCCCTTTAGCCAGCAAAACAGCGGCCACTCGGCGAGGCATCGATTCGATTAGGTGACGATAGGTATCCTGAGGTATCTGGTACTATAATATCAACAGTAGGTTCTCCAGTTTCCTTACATTTCTGGTTGGTGGTGATTTAGCGCGAACCCGCTTTTCCAAGTCGAACCACGCATGTTAGATTGAGTTCCTGTCAGATGAATTTGGAGGCCAGGGCATTAACAGAAAGTCACCAGCATGTTCCTCGGACCACTCTTTGAATATTCTGGCAGTGTCACATGGCGCATTATCCTGTCCCTAACGGACCGCTACCGGGCCGTGAACGGCAGATTTTAGCCAGCAATGACCCATCACTGCCAGCTAGTGGCCAGCAGTTTCCCAACACTTGTGTTTTTTGCTGGGACTGTTCTGTGAACTTAACCTGCGCCACCATTCGGTCTCAGGCGCGCTCATTTCTCTAGGCTGAGTGTGGTCATAATGTATTGGCTCATCGGTATATATGTCTTTAATATTTCGTAAAGCTAAGCATCGGAAATGCGCTGTTTAGAAATCTGTGCAACGTTTCTCAGGGGGAATTAAAAAAAAAATTACACTCTTTGTTTGTAAAAAAAGTTTTGTAGAACATGGGAACGCTTAAGCCTTTGTGTGTAACCTTTTGAAGATTGTTGTAAGATTACTGAATAACTGCAATTTGCGCAATGCTCATGCGCAAATTTTTCTGAAAGCATATAATATTTCGGATTTTGAAAGGCGCATTTACATATTTCTAGCATTTTGAAGTTGGTGTAATGCTTCCTAACTTTTTTATTATTAATTTAAGCGCTTTTCAGAACTTGCGGGGCGTATCAGAGGTGCGAGTAACATTTCTCAGAATTTTAGTTCATTTGACGACTTTTAAGATTTTTGTAATAACAGTTTCTTACATTAAGGCACATGCAAAATTTTGCCGTGGATTTGTGCAATATTTCAGCATTTCCCTAACGCAGAATTCCTGCAAGTCAGTTTCTTTGATGAGAGGTGCATGTGCACGTTTCCTATCCATTTTCCCGAATTTTTTCGTGTTTATTGTAGAACGCTCCATGGCCGCCCCGGTGGCGCAGTGGTCTAAGCGGTGGCCTCTAATCATTCGTCCGAAAGGGGTCAGGGTTCGAATCCCGGTGAGGCATGGATGTTGTGTTTGTCTTACGGCACTGGCTCTCTCCCTTCCCTGGAACCAGTGACCCTAAATTAGGGACGGGCGACTGCTTATAGCCCATTGAGTTGCTCACGGTGGTCGTTAAACCTCCAATCAAAAAAAAAAAAAAAAAAAAAGAACGCTCCACAAAACTATCCTGGCGCAATATGACGTCACCAAAAATGTGTGGAACATTTGTTGAGATTTCTTGCGTAAAGTTTTCAAAGTGTTGAAACAGCTAAGCCGCCTTGTCCCTTTTTTTGTACGTGTGTGTGTTCCACAGGTGGAAACGGGAAGGTCAGCGGGTCAAACGGATCGGATAAAGATGTTCCGAACCCGATTTCGACCGAGTATTATTCACGTTTTAGTTTTGAAAAGCAAAAATAACAAGTTAGTAAAATCATGCAATGCATTGATTATGATACGCTTTCCAACATACCAGAAATCATTACTCAAGTTATGAGGATAATGGCTGTGGAATAAATCTCGCTCCTGTGCCCTGACCTTTGATCCCATTTTGATGAAATTCAACAGAACCGGTTCAGTATACTTCCGAAATAACATGATAAAGTTTTGTCGCAATCGAAGCATTTTTACGTAAGTCATGATGCATAAGGTCTGTCATGGCGAAAATGCCGTGACCAGGATACATGCCTTGTCATGGAATTCAACCTGTACTGCACAGTAGTTACGAAAAATCTTGAGTATGGTTTCATATGTGAATTATTTTCTCGTAGTGATAAGTTCTGGTAGTCTCTCTCTCTCAGTGACCAAAGTAGCGAAAGTGCATATTTTTTGATTTCAGCTGAATTTCTGTGTATAAGTATTATAATATTTCAGTAGCAGTGTTTATAATATTTGAATAATTTTGGGCTTAACATGAAAGCCAGTTAGGGCTTGACACATAGAAATTTTTTTGTGATGGTGTAATATTTTCAATGACATATATGAGTAATTTCAGTAATTTTGTGCGTGACATACAAATAATTTTGTTCGGTGCCTGACACACATACAATTTTTTTTGGGGTGTTTACGTACATGAGTTTTCACACAAATAAATTCTCAAGCGTGCCTGCATAATGTATGATTTGGCATTTCGAACATAACTAATGCTAATTAATAGTTTGCAGTGTGTCACATATATATATGCAATTTCACACTTTTCCAAATATTGAACTTCTAGGTGTATTTTTCATGTGTTGCAAAAAAATTTTTTACCTCTACAGTCCGAGTGTTGAATTAAGTGTATTTTTAAGGTGTTGCATTCACGCAATTTGTCATATTCTGTTGAACTAAGCGAAGAAAGTGTATTGTAAAGTAATGTTGTCATTCGAAAATGCCTGTTGTTGGTGATGTCAAATTGGTGAAAGCATAATGCAAAATTGTAAGAGGCGTAACTTCTCTTCTCTCCTCACGCTGGTTAATTTAGTGCCCAGGTGCACTGGTTAGTGATTTTAAGTTAGGTGGTTTACTATTGGAGTGCAGTGTAAGTTCAGTGTTGGGTAATATTAGTATTACTGTAGTAATAGCCAGTGAGTTAGGAATTTAATAATCAGTTAAATTTCTTTTAATTTAATTTTCTCAGTTTAGTTAAAAGGTTAGTATTTGAGCCGGTGCATAATTTTTTTTTCTTCGTTCCGTGAAAATTTTTGGCTTAAAAAAAAAAAAAAATTCTTTTACCTCTGTAATTAAGGTCAGGTGATAAATAGCTTTGCTTAGGAACATTTCTTTTCCTAGTTCAATGGTAGCCATGTTGAAACGGAAGTCAGCTCACCGGAGGTAGGTGGCGCTGCAGGTTTGTTTACATTCATCGGTTTGTTGACATGGTCGGAGCACATGTTTGTGTTGAGTAGTAGGTAGAAGCGAATTTTCTGAGATTTTATTTTATGTTTCGACTCGCTTTGCTCGTCTTTTTCGCAGGGGGAATGTATTTGTCATGGCGAAAATTTTAACCTCTGGTGAATTTCAGAGAGACCTGATCAATCTTTCAGTTGGTTTATCAGAGATTAATTAATGCAAAAATTTTCTCCCATGGCATACGTTAGAAGAAAATTCCTGGTTGAAAGGCAGAGGAATTCGTGCGCATAATTCGCTTGTCTTAGTCACAACCAGGAAAACAAAATTTCATGTTAAAGAAAAAAAAAAGAGGAAAAGAATAATATTTGATTTAATTGACTTTGGGTTTTTGAAAATAATTATTTTATCTGTTCTTTTATCGCGATAGGAAAAGGCGAGTAGGTG
The DNA here is from genome assembly GCA_039090855.1 of Macrothele yani. Lineage (NCBI taxonomy): Eukaryota > Metazoa > Arthropoda > Arachnida > Araneae > Macrothelidae > Macrothele > Macrothele yani. The sequence continues at coordinate 174,419,507 of CM076990.1, forward strand.
TGCAGCTCAGAGAATCAAAATTAATTTTAGTTTAACATCACAGAACGAGAGAAAAAGAAAATTAAAATTAGTGATTTTCTGCAAAGCAAGAATTCGCCATTTTTCGTTCCTCGTTTCCAACGTCTTGAAAAGTCGCCCAAAAGTGCAACATCTTTTCGTCTTTTGGGTAAGGAATTCAGCAACAGAATCTATTTTTAGACCTCAGGGTCAAGAGGATGGGTCCCTACGTGTGAAGGTCAGAGTGTCACCCCTGGCTTGCGTGGGAGTGAAATTCCGTTGGGAAGCTGTGAGTTGCTAGGCTGAAGTTTCGACCAATGGGAGGGGTCAGCGGTTTCAAGCACCCCAGAGTTTTATCCGTTGAGAGAGCACACTTTTGTTCTTGTCCTCTTGCTGACCGGGAGAAAGAGGGGACAGCCGAGTCTCTCCTCGCCTTTTGGTGGGGAGAGCATTTTTTGCTGACCACCATGATTTGACATCGAGGTAAAAAAGCTTAAAGGAGCCTAGTAGCGACGGTCTTCTAGCGTGGGGACTTGTCAGGCTCATGGTTGGTTACATGAAAAAAAAATTTAAAAGGAGCTCAGGGCTGGCGATAAATTTCTCGCGGATTCCACCAGATGAGAAGAAGTGAAAGAAATTATGAAGAAAGGACAGGACCACCGTAGGACGAGACCTCCTCGGGGCGCAGCGAAAGATGATCACCGATGCACTCCTAAGCATTCTCGTGAGAGCTGATGGATAAAGAAAGGGGAACCTCCGCGCCTTTGCCGTCCACCTTCCAATGCAGCCGACCAAATTCCCACCAGGGTATGAGTCCATGGTCATCGAAAAGGACAAGGGAGAATTACTCCCTCTGAGAGGGTCCATCCTCACCAGCTTCGGGATGTCTTTTGTTTTCCCTGTGTTCAGGTGAAGTGCTCGGGCACATTGTGTCCAAAAAGAAAGAGAAAGACATTGTGTCCAAAAAGAAAGAGAAAGGCGAAGAGATTATCAACAGTGACAGTGTGACGAGAAGATTTTTTTTTATTTGAAACAAGAGTTGTTCCTGCCCAGCCCAGAAGGTAAATTCTTTCTCGATTTTTTTTTTGTATTATGTTGTGACCGCTGCGGAATTGTTGAACGAGTGGGTCAGCAGTGTGAAATCAAATTTATAGTTCTGCGAAAAAAAAAAAAAAAGAAGAAACTTTCTGTTTTTTTTTTGTTTTTTTGAGGTTAGCTGGATGTGGGACAGATGTCCCCATATTGTTGTCGTTCAGTTTGCAAAATTAAGATTTATTAGTTCCTCAGGCATGAGTTCAGAAAAAAAAAAAAGAGAGGGGAGTTGAAAATGTTTTCATTTATGTTTTTTTTTGTGTTGTCGTGTCTGGTATTGTAGCAACTTCCCAGGCCAGTAAATTTTGATGTATCAGAAAAATTTAGTTTAATGTTTGGGCACAGTAAATTTTGGTGCATCGATCATAGTTTAGTTGGGCATGTGATATTTAAAAAGCAGTGTTATTGTGATGTCGTGGGTGATAAAATAATAGTAAACATTTCTCTCTAGTCTTTTACAGCGTTGAGTTATTTTCTTTTTGAGTGAAGATAAATTATGGGATGATTTATATTGGAATTTTGGGAACATATTATAGTGTGATGAAATTGGAAACCTAAAGTGCTGTTTACATTCTTGGAGTGTTGAGTGTCGAAATTGAGATGGTAGGAGTGTTAATTGAGGACCAGTATTTTACATGCTCCAGATGAGTGTTAATCTCCCATTGGAAAGGGGTGATCTTAGGGCAAGCCGGGAACTTGTCCTAGGGCAGAGGGCTCTGAGTAGGGAATTTTCACCAGGATGCGATATGATGTGCAGAATAGAAGTTAAAGTATTTTTTGTTCTCAAGTTTAGTATTTCACAAAAAGAATGAACATCATGGGTTGAGAAGACACACTTTTGCTCACCAGTTCCAGTATTAATTGTTCTTTTCTTTGGCCTAAATTTTCTTGTTTTTACTATAAGGTTAAAAGTCTAAATGTAATTTTAATTTTCAATAAGGTGAAAATATTTAGTGGGTTATGTAAATGGTCAGTGTTATTGTCTGAAGTGGACCTGCGCATTGCCATGGTGCAGAAGAATTTCCTTGCTAGTGATTTTTCCTGGGATATATGTGGAGAGAGATAAGTGGATTTTCCTGGGATATATGTGGATATTGTGATTTAGGATTTCTTGGGATATAGAGAGATAAGTGAATTTTCCTGGGATATATGTGGATATTGTGATTTAGGATTTCTTGGGATATAGAGAGATAAGTGAATTTTCCTGGGATATATGTGGATATTGTGATTTAGGATTTCTTGGGATATATAGAGAGATAAGTGAATTTTTCCTGGGATATAGTTGTGTTGGTTCTGGGCCAGATGTGCCTGGAGTATTTAGGGTTGAAGTACGACAGGCTCTTGCAGGCGTGGTTGATCAAGGTGGGATCATGCATTGGTCCGAAAAGGGAGATCCTTGAGGACGTGGTTTTTTGGGGAAAACTTGTCTTCAAACCCCCCCCCCCAGTAGTTTCGCTGCTCACGGAGATATGGACTGCCAGCGAGGGTCGGTCGGGCGTTGCTTCAAGAAATGTGGCGAGATCATGTTAGAGGAAATTCTGTACCTGATGATGATGTGTCGCACTTGAGGATTTTTTTCCTTTCCTTTTGCATAGGCTGAAAGTGGATTCACGACCCAATTTCACGCCTTCAGCCTGACTGGTATTTTCTTCCTGTGTTGGTTCTCAAAAACCCAGGGTAGTGTCTGAACTGAGAGTATTTGCCTCACCGCTACCTCAGTAATTCACTGCAGGTGTTAAATTTAAGTTTGTTTGGTGATTTAAAGTATCTAAATTTATTTGTTTATGATTTGCTGTAGTGCTAGGGATGTAAATTCTGGTTGTTAGTGTTAGTGAGCATGATATTTAGTTTGGAAATTTAGTTAATTGGTATTTTGAGCTTTTGTTTACAGTATAGAGTTATTAAGTATCTTGAGCTATTATGTGAAGTGCAGAGTGGGGTGATTTTTATGAGCAAGCTAGTGCAAGAAGATTGTTTGAATTTCTGAATTATGGTGATGTTATGAATAGTGATCATTTTTAAGTTAGTTAGGGAGGTTTCTTTATAAGTGAAGTAGGTTCATTCAGGGTAGTTCTATAGGTTATGTAATGTTGATTAGTGCTTGTGCTCAGTGTAAATTCTGTTTTGAGGATAATTTACTTGGTTTGTTTACTTGCTGATAGTAGATTTGTTAAAGTATAATTTGTGGCTCTTAGTATAACTGTAAATTTAATTTAAGTCTTTGAAGCTGGTCTGGGAGATTGCGGAGTTTGCTAAGATTGTTTAGGTGCTGTAAATTTAAATCAATAAGTGTAAAATTGTAAATGTGTCATTGAGCTAACTAGGTGAGAGAGAAGAGAGTACGTTTCAAAAGAACAGAACTTGTCCACCTTGTGGAATTAAAAATAATCCAGTATCTTTTTTTGTGTGTAAGCTATGTGAATCGTAGTGGAATTTTTGGACGCATACAGTGTGTAAACCATGTGAATCATAGTATGATTTTGAAGGCATAAATTCAAAGCCTAGTGTTCAAACCAACTGTGTTGAAATATGTAAAGTTGTGCTGTTTATAAGGCCAGTGGCCAAAGAGAAATAGAAAAGAAATTGAGATTCTGTTTTTATACTGCTGTGTTTTAGCAAACAACAAAAAGGAAATGCCATCTGATTGTCCACTAAATGACCTTATTAAGTTTTTAAAGAAAAATAATAAATACAGGCAGTAGCCTTTCAAAAAAAGTCCAAAATGAGTGCAGTGTGAAAAATTTTGTGTGCTGTTGTCTTCCATGACTTGGTCCCATGTACCCCACCTTAGCTTGACTAAGGCTATCGATCCGAATCCTGGTTTTATAAGGTATTTCATAACTGCAATTTTTGTCCTATCCTTTTAAATTGACTTTCACCGCCTCCACAAGTTGTTATTGAACGAGTACATTTTATCCTAGGACTTATAGTGACACCTTTTCGTACACATGCAACAATATTCACTTATTTTTGCACTTTCAGGTGACTCAACTCTGCGTAAACACAAACAACGCAAACTTTCCAATAACTTCTTGTGGAATGTAAATGTTCAGATGCATTTTTGTTTAGGATGTTCATGGCCTTCTAATACTTAGAAAATATTTTTGTTTCGAAATGCATCCACCCATCTCCCAAAGTTAAATTTTAGTCGAAATTCAAAATTTCCCTTCAGATTTAATTTTGGCTACCTATTTAATAAATATATAACGTGGCTGAGATTTCTCACCATAACAGGTCTATGGAATAGATCCCGCTCCTGTGTCCTAACCTTTGACCCCATCTCGCCCATTTTCAGTAGGATTCGTCTCCATCAGGCCCCTACAACATACTAACATTTCATCCAAATCGAAGCATTTTTACGTAAGTTACGACGCATAATGGCGATGAAAGTGATTCCGCTCCTTTGTCCTGAACTTTGACCCCATTTCGCCCATTTTCAATAGGGTTTGTCCCTATGTGGTCCCCTACCACATACTAAAATTTAATGGAAATCGAAACTTTTTTTACGTTAGTTATGACGCATAAGAGCAGTGGAATGGATCCCGCTCCTATGTCCTGACCTTTGACCCCATTTCGTTCTCTTTCATTGGGGTTCCCCTTCCACATACTAAAATTTCATCGAAATCGAACGATTGTCACGGGAGTTATCGTGCGGACGGACATACGCACACAACGCGTGACGTAATGAGGCAGATGGGAATCGCGACCATCTGCTCGAAAGAGTGTGACGCCATAAAACTTTACTAGAATCCACACACAACGCGTGATTATGTGACGTCCGGGTCAATTACAGATCCGGGTCGGATCCAATTATGTGACGACCGGGTCAGTTACAGATCCGGGTCGGATCCAATTATGTGACGACCGGGTCATTTACAGATCCGGGTCGGATCCAATTATGTGACGTCCGGGTCAGTTACAGATCCGGGTCGGATCCAATTATGTGACGTCCGGTTGAGTTACAGATCCGGGTCGGATCCAATTATGTGACGTCCGGGTCAGTTACAGGTCCGGGTCGGATCCAATTATGTGACGTCCGGGTCAGGTCCGGATCTAAAATTTTTGACCCGTTTCCAACTCTAGTGTGAACCACATAATTTTTTTTTTCACAGGGTAATTACTAAGATTGGACATTAACACACCTATATTAAATAAGAAACCACAAAGTATTCAAAATAAGATAACAGAAGTTAGATGAGATATCAGTCCATATATTTTTCCAGGAAGCGATTGTTTGTAGCTCATATTAGAATTTTTTACAGTTTTTCCTCTGAGGAAAAGTTAGACTAGATGTTTTTTGAAGTTTTTCACGAAAGATACCAGTACGAGAATATTGGGATATTTGGGATTTTCGGATGAGCAGAGCTTTCTTTTTGCTAGAAAAAAAAAAGCAACAGTTTGTCGAAAATCCCATAATTCATGAAATGCTGACTCGTTACTAAGGTTAATAGACAGTAAGGTTTGCACATCCCGCCATCCTCGCAGACGAATAATCGTGACGTCACTGAGTAAGATCCATGGGCTCCAATCGCTCTGCTTCTAGGAGGGGGCAAAAAATTTTTTTAATAGGAATAACATTTACCAACACCATATGAAAATTTCCATTATGCCTTCTTGTTATCTAACCCTTTGTGAGGTACTACAGAGGTGAGTCACTTGTCAAAACAACAAATCTGCAGAGGTACATTCCGTCCGTGCAGCTTAATTGGAAAAGCAACTTACTCCGGAGTGAGGGAGCGCGGAATCGATACTCGTCACGGACAAACTTGTGTTTTCACATTGGCGCCCGAACGTAAAAAATGGATCTACTGGCCATCAAAAATGCATGATGATGTTAATTCCACACACATCATCTGGAATTAATAAAAATTCGTTCTTCGTTTCAAAAAAAAAAAAAAAAAAAAAAAAAAAAAAATTAAGAGGGAAATGATATAACGTACTACAGAGATAAAGCACGTGCCAAGACGATAAATCTGCATCGATATATTCCATCCGTGCAGTCATGGAGAAACTTATCGGATCCCCCGTAACGGACAAACTTATGTTTTCACACCTTTTTTTATGACACTCTCAGCGTATTAATTTAATTGTAAATTGAATTGGTGTGTTGAGAATTTTTGGGAAAATTTCCGGAAGATGGATAAATGCAATTAGACAGCATGTCAGGATAATAAAGGAAAAAAATTGTGGTTCTTTTGATCCATTTGGCTACTTGCGTCACGAAAACTCAAATGGTTAACGAAAAATTAAAAAACACCTTCAAGGCAAATTTATGAGAAAATTTTCGAGAGATCTTTGCCCAGCAGTGAAAAGCTGCTGTAGTAATGATAAATTTTTAATTTCTTCCACTTCAATACTTTTCCATACGGTGCAGTGCGTATGGACGTTGCTCTCCAACATGTAATGGGAGATTTCATTATTACTTTTTACTGTAAATTCCCAATGTTTTCCCTATTTTTACTATATACGCACTATCCAAAAGTTTTACAGAGAAATTAGCAATTATAATTAGTATTATCGCGAAAATCTCTGTAGTAACTTCCAAGAACAGAAAGGGCATGGTCGTCCAAAATCAAGGGAAGGGCAAATGTTCGCTCTTACCCCCCCCCCAACCCCCACCCCCATCGGCGCCCAGGGTGACATCATCGCCTAAACTGTGAAACGTAGATCTGAACTGTAGCTATGGAGCAAGACGTCTTGCCAGCAATTTTTATAACTCAGACCCAGAACAAAAGCTGATGCAAATATACATTTACATTACATAGAGAACAAAATCACAGTCATGTGACTATTTTAATAAGGAGATTTCAACAATACCTTCCGCACATTTTTATTTTGTAAAGGGCCGGAAAACGATTCAACTTTTAAATCTGAATTTAGTCACTAGGGGAATTTTCGCTGTTTTTATATAAATTTACAAGGGAAAACGCACAGTAGGACATGTTATTGTCATATGATGAAGAATTTCTTCATGAGGAACAGGAAAAGCATCGCGGCAACATTCCCCAAATGTTCGTAAATCATAAATTGAAAACATTATGCATTAAAAATTCTGGTAGAATTTATGAAGATTATTCCAGCTGGTTTAAGAATAATAATTCCGTCACGCTGCTATTGTGCAGATACAAAGAAACGTGGTGATTAGGTAGTCTTACGATGGCGATTTGGACAGTGACGTCACAAAGCAATCACAGGAAGTGCAGAATGAACACAGCCTTGTCATCTACTAACCTTGACTCGTTACTCAACAGGCAACTAAAATAAACAAGTCAGTAAAATCATGCAATGCATTGATTATGATACGCTTTCCAACATACCAGGAATCATTACTCAACTTATTACTCAAATGATGAGGATAATGGCTGTGGAATAAATCTCGCTCCTGTGTCCTGACCTATGACACCATTTCGATTATATTAAACAGAATTGGTTCAGTATACCTCCGGAACAACGTACTAAAGTTTTGTCGCAATAGAAGCATTTTTACTCAAGTTATGAGGAGAATGACTGTGGAATAAATCTCGCTTCTGTGCCCTGACCTTTGACCCCATTTCGATGATATTCAACAGAACCAGTTCAGTATACCTCCAGAACAACATGATAACGTTTTGTCGCAATCGAAGCATTTTTACGAAAGTTATGACGCATAAGGGCGATGGAATGGATCCCGCTCCTATGTCCTGACTTTTGACCCCATTTCGCCCATTTTCAACAGGGTTCCTTCCCAGGTGGTCTCCTACCACATACTAAAATGTCATCGAAATCGAACCATTTTTACGCGAGTTATCGTGCGAATGGACGGACGGACAGACAGGCAGACAGGCCAACAAAGCGGGAGCATATACGCTTCTTCAACCTACGGTTGGAAAGCTTAAAAAAAGATGACATCGAATTTTCAGTTGTAATGAGCACAACTTTTCAATCCTTTACGACGCGAATTAAAAAATTTCAGAGCTATTCATAGTCAATGGAACCGGTTAGGAAAAAAAGTCAACCGAATATCTACAATCGATATTTGGTTGATATCGATATTGAGGAATTGAAATAGCTATTTACTCCCACCAGCGGCTGAAAAGTATGTTACGGAAATTGACAATTGTGCTTAAAAGTTTCTCATATTAGAAGGAACATATAAGAGACAAATGGATTTTCAAATCAAACAGTTAGAAGAATAAATACAGATATATGGTATAACTCTACGTCCCGTAGCGGAAGAATTTTGTATAATGAAAAAAGTTGAAAATATGCGAAAAGTATTTAAAAAAAAAAAGGAAAGTTATGCTAAGGAAAAATAATTTTTCAAATATGTCTCCTGAAAGCAAAAATACACTGCTGGCCACCAAAAATGCAACACCAAGAAGAAAGCATCCGATTGGCCTGAAATTCGCAGCATGTGTCGCCCGCGAGAGGACATGCAAACGATTAACATTGCAGGGCATATGCAAATCATGTGCGCCCGGCACGCCACCATGAAGCACTATAAGAAGAGTGCACAGAAGACGATGTGTATGTAGTGGAAGTGTGTTGTGCTGCCGGACCTGCGCGTGGGAAGCTTCCTGATGCCTCGTCGCAGAATACGACAGTCATTCCAGCACGTTTCGGAGTTCGACGGTGGACGAATTGTGGCTTATCGTTACAACGGTTTATCGTACCGAGACATCGGCGCCCGTGTGGGACGACATCCAGCCGCAGTGAGGCGAGTATGGATTTGATGGGTGCAGGAGGGACGGATGGACCGACATGAGCGATTGCCGCAGCCGCGGCACACCACCGAACGAGATGACCGGTATGTTGTGCGGCGGGCATTGACGGCTCGCACCGCCACATCACGAACGTTAGCGCAGAAATTAGGGTGTGTTGAGCAACAACCTGTGCCCGCACGTACCGTTCGACGTCGTCTGCAGGAGCGGGGACTTGTCGCACGGCACCCGTTGCTCTGATTACTATTGACGTTACACCACCGGCGAGTGCGTCGGCAGTGAGCCGTTGAACGCCGCCCTGGACTACGGAATGGCACGACATTGTCTTCTCCGACGAATCCCACTTCTGCCTGCAACACCACGACGGTCGGATCCGCGTGTGGCGGAACCGCGGCGAGAGACTGTATGACCCTTGCATTATGCATCGCCATACCGGACTGTCGCCTGGCGTTATGGTTTGGGGTGCAATTGAATATGACACCCACACCCCTCTGGTGCGCATCGCTGATACACTCAACCGCCACCACTACATCTCCGACGTTTTGGAGCCAGTAGTCCTCTCTTACCTGCAGGACCTGCCAGCGGCCACGTTTCAACAGGACAATGCGCGCCCGCACGTGGCACGCATAGTGCAACAATTCTTCACGGCCCACCAGGTGTCACTGCTGCCGTGGCCCGCCTGTTTTCCCGATATGTCGCCCATCGAACACGTCTGGTCGCTGATCGGCAACCGAGTGGCCCGGCAAGCACCACCCGCGGCTACGCCTGATGAACTGTGGCAAAGTGTGGAAGCAGCCTGGACCGACATATCCCAAGCCCACATCCAAAGCCTCTTTCGTTCGATGCCGCGGCGTGTAGCGGCTGTTATTGCCAGCCATGGGGGCCACACAAACTATTGATGTCTGCGTGTTGCGCAAGTCGCACAGGCCTGTATATAAGCTCAATCGTTTCATCTTTGTATCTGTTGTTATGTGTCCAGTAAATCTGGCTTTGCTATCTCGTGTCCTTCTTGGTGTTGCATTTTGGGTGGCTAGCAGTGTATATACAGTATAGTAGAGGGAAACGTGATGTAATGCTACGCCTTCTAGAAGAAGAATTTTGCATAATGGGAAAGTTGAAAATAGGCGAAAAACATTCTTCATGGAAAAAGCTATGCTAAGGGAGAAGAACTTTTCAAATACGTCTCCTGGGAGCAAAGATGATGCAAAAAAGGTTTTGACCTTTACACTCTCCAGCAGGAAATCTGTCACTATTCCATAGCGAACGGCATACGTAAAAAAGAAATTTCTTAATAAGATTTTAGAAGCGGAGATACAGCTGCAAACAGAAGTACACAAACACCACCTACCGACAGAACTGTGAGCGATAAAGCTCCTCAAATACCAACTAAAAGTGTTCCACAAGGTAAATGGCATCCGGCGTTGAAAGAATTTTTTAAATCACACATGTAGAAGCAGATATTGAGAAAAACAGATTAAATATTGACTCCGCCTAGCGGCAAAATTGTGCATTATTTTGGGAAGAAAGTACACACAAAGTGTTTTCATATTTAGTAGTACCTATCTGAAAAATGATTTTTCAATCGGGTTTTTAGTCCCGCAGATATTGCAGTAAAGGGAAACGTGAGCTTCTGCCCTCTAGTGGTAAACTTGCGCTCAAAGAAAAATATTAAATTATACCTCATGTTCAAAATTAAGAGAATTTGGACATTTTGTCGAATTTCTGAAAAACTAATGGACACATTTTAATGAAATTTAGTATGGATACACAGTTATATAAGAGAAAAAATGTACCATACAATAGTCATGGTACGCACTCATGATCGTCAATAAGGCTCATCAGCGCAGGAATGTCCAAAATCAACGTTGCAAGATCGAACATAAAATGACTCTAATATGGGATATGGTCCCCTCTCACAGTCGTACAGCTCTCACAGCGTGACGTCATACTGGAAACGAGGCAGTTGAGGAGACCGACCCTGTGGCAGTCGGTCCCACTCCTGCAGCAACGCAGTTTTCAGCTTCTGGATGGTTCTCGGAGGGTGATGGCGGGCTGCAACTGCCCTCCCAAGAGTGTACAGACATGTTCGATAGGGTTTAGGTCTGGCGATCTGGCTGGCCAACCCATCCGGCGAATATCCTCACTTTCAAGATAATCGTCGACCAGGTGAGCCCTAAGTGGGCGAGCGTTGTCGTCCATAAAAAAAAACCCGACGGCCAACTGCGCCCCTGAAAAGTCGAGCATAGGGCTGTAAGATCTCATCCCTACACCTCTCAGCAGTCAGGGAGCCTCTGTCAAACCCATGGAGAGGTGTGCGGCCGTCCAACATGATGCCTGCCCAGACCAAGACACCTCCGTTGCCATAGCGGTCCCTTTCTCGGATGTTGGAGGAAAGGTATCGGATCCCAGGTTCTCTCCAGATGAAGGTACGTCGAGAATCAGTGTCCAGGCTGAATCGCGACTCGTCTGTGAAGAGAATGTTACCTCACTGAAGTCTGGTCCAAAGCTGATGTTGTCTGCACCATGCTAAATGCGCTCTCTTTTGTGTTGAAGTGAGGGGGACGCAAACAGCGGGTCTTCTGGCAAAAAGCCCTCCCTCATGAAGCCTTCGGGAAACAGTAACCCTTGAAACTCGGGTTCCAGTGGCGGCATGCAGCTCACGATATAGCTGTGCAGCTGTAGCAGTCCTGTGGCGCCTCGCTGAAAGTGCCAAATAACGATCTTCGTTGGCCGTCGTGGCTCTTGGACGAGCTTGCCCAGGCCTTCTCGATATGGATCCGGTGTCCTTAAACTGTTTCCACGAATTGCAGACGACACTGGGCGTTACACTGAGCTCTGTAGCAACCTGCACTTGCGATTGCCTTGCCTCCAATCTACCGACGATTCTCCACCTCTTTCCGTCGATTCTCCACCTCTTTCCGTCGATTCTCACATCAATACGTTCGTGGCAACCAATTTTACCTGATTGCTTATGAAATTGAATCAATTCCTGCAAGAAACACAACGAATGTCGCCGAGGAGTACGAGCGAACTAATCGCGAAAAAGGCCACGTGTGCTATTCACGCCCTCCGCTGTCACAGATCCGCCCACATGCACATGTACGCTTACGTATGCGACACTGCAAATTTGCCTTCTCATTCGGCGGCATATATTTGTACCTTTGGTTCTGTACTTTTTTGTGAAAATCGACAAAATGTGCAAATTCTCTTAATTTTGAACACCAATGTATGAGTATTACCGCGACGAGCCCCGTTTGGAAACTTGAGGGCATAAATTTTGTTAATTAATTCCGATCGTCTAATGTGGCAACAATAACATTGGGTTTCCTAGTATAGGTGACCTAGTCTCATCTTTGGGACCTGCACCGGTGGTGTTTCATACGAGCTCGTACGAGGTTGTCGCAAGAACTCATATGCCGCAAAGAAATTAAGTTTTAAAAATTAACCTTTCAGTATCATGCTTTGAATCGTGGTATCTTCAAAGAAAGAAAAACTTTTTTATCTTAAAATAAACCAAACCCCGACACTCGTATTCATTTGTAGAGCAGCCGCGAAAAAATAAACATGTTTGTTTAAGGAAACAAATACAAAATTTATTTTAAAATAATGAGTTGGGCGGCAAAGTTCCCATGTAAAGTCTGTGGGAGGAGCGTGCGGTTGACTCACGCGCTGTTGAAGTCGGAGCGCATTGGGGGGGGGGCTGAGATAGTCCAAAGTCAGGAGTCTTCTCTCTTCTGAGAGAACTGTTGAGCAAAGCAACGCTAGCAGGCATTCGTATCAAAGATCTTCTCCTCGGAACAGCAAGCACTCACGAAGATCTGATTGCGTTGTGCCGTTGGACTGTGTGATGTACATATGCAATTTAATATTCATTTGATTCAGTTTGTTCACGTAGGTAAGACGTTTCCCATTAGGTAAAGATGTAAATAAACATTTTGTTGACCCTTGGTAGTGAAAATATTGCGGGCGTTGCCCATTCAGTCGCTCACGGTGGTCGTTAAACTTTCAGTCAAAAAAAAAAAAAATCACGAACCTGGACTATTGTCTTTACTGAAGTGGTTGAATGAATTTGTCAATCAAATGAAGTTTACATTTGTTCTTTCATATGAGTTTATTCTTTTCAAAAAAAAAAAAAAAGACTAACCGCCGATTACGAAGGGTTTCTTTTTATATATAAATGCAAATCTTATTCTGACTACTGCTAAGTTAAATATACACTGTGTCAACGAATTTCCCGTAGGTCTCGACAGGACTAACTTGCCATTCTTCCTGTAAATCTGCTGCCAGAGTGGAAAGCTAAGACAGTCGCTGTGGTCGATTTCGTATCCGTCGCTCCAGTTCATCCCAGAGGTGTTCTATGTGATTAAGATCAAGACTCTTAAGCAGGCCAGTCTAACAATATCACCTCATTTTCAAGAAAGCAGTCCTGCACACGCAGTTTGGTGTGGTTGGGAGATGGATCGTGTTGGAAGAGAAAACGGTCATTTTCATAATATTGCCACGACTTGTGTGCTGCTGCTGCAGAATAACAACAAACACTGTGCAACTCTCTGCGGATAGTTATGGTACTAACCGAGCCGTTGCAAGCATTTCCTACTTCAGCAGCAATGGCAGAGGAAGAACGGGATTTCTTGACATTTCTCACCATGGCTTTTCTGCCACGTTCCATCAGTTTGTGAGGCTTTCCTGAACGTTTTTTTACTCTCATTGCACCGTCCTGCTTCCATCTCTTCACGACATCACTTACAGTCGATTTTGGTGTGTTTAGTTTAGCTGCATTGCTCCGTATGGAAACGTTACTCACGGCATATCCCCTTCAAAATTACTAATAGCACGACAAATCATCTCAGCTTTATATGTACTATATGTACCTCCCCACTCACACAGCGCTCACCTTCCGGCGCAACCGTTCTTTGCATTTATGTAAATATTAGGTAGCGTCAGAATACTCTTGATAATATATTGCATGTACAGTATGTACGTTCTTAATGAATGTTAGCATCAATCAACACAGATGAACACACAGATTAAAAAACTTCTCTGAAGAAGTAAGATAAATCCAGTAACCATGGAGCATAAGACGTTCATAAATATAACGATCATTACGAAAACTAAAACTGACAGAAAATAATTGATCATAACGAAAATACTAAATTTATAAAACCATGCGCAGAATTTTTTTTTTTTTTTTTTTTTATTTAGACATAGTCGGAATATATTTTAAAAGAAAATAATCGGGCCTTTTTGGGAGGGGTCTGGACCCGGCGGACCCTCCCCGTGTGTGCACCACTGACTGCAAATGATTATCATTCGTCTAACTCCATGAGTCTGCGCAATTCTACTACAACACTCCGACTTGTTTCACTCTTCGTCCGCCCCGTTTCACTCTTTTAACTAATTTCCTGATGATGGACAATATGACTGTTCGAAAGATCTTGAAGGTATATTTTGATTTGCACATATGTGTTTTAACTAAAACCTTTTTAACTTTGTGACCAACTTTAGTTAATCGCTGTGTTTTTTTGGGATCGTGTAGCGACAGAATTCTGAACCTTAACCATATGCGAAACAGTTCGCAGCGGAAACGCTCACCAACAAAGAAGAAAATTTTCAAATAGGACTTTTAGAAGCAGAGATATTGACAAAAATATGATGCACATCTACGACCCCTGGTGGAAAAACTATACATGATTTTAAGAAGAATGTATTCTGAAGAGGTTTGCAGTGGTGAGCGGGTCAAACCAAAGAATTTTTTTCAATCGAGTTTTGAGAAGCTCAGATTTTGCTGAAAATGCATCAGAAGCGGAAATTAACACTTGCGCCCCCTAGTAGCCATGACATTCTTTTTCAAAAATCAGAAATTATAATTAAAACATATCACAACAGGAGCTCTATCGGCTGCAGAAAGATTTTTTCAAATCGGAGTTTAAGAAGCAGAGATTTCGGAGAAAACGCAATTAACCTTTTCTCCCCCTAGCTGAAAAGCTATGTATCACTTGAAAATTTTAAAACTATATGAAAAATATTTGGCACATAAAGCGCCCTCCAACAAAGAACGAATTTTTCAAGTCTGACTCTTAGAAGCAGAGATATCGACAAAAATATGATATATATTGTATCGAAAAGCACGTGTGAGTTTTGGTTCAGACTGTTTAAAGCAGGTGATTTTGATGTTAGCGATCGAAAAAGTAGCGGCGCCGCGCAGAAGGTTGTACATGAGGAACTGCAAGCATTGCTGGATGAAGATTCGTCTCAAACGCAAAAGGAACTAGCTGAGCAACTGGGGGTAACTCAACAAACCATTTACAATCGTTTACGCGCAATGGGAAAGATTCAGAAGGAAGGAAAATCGGCACCACATGACCTGAGCCGGAGGAACAAGGATGAACGTGTCATGAAGAGTTTGAATCTGCTGAACAAACAAGACAGAAAGTCTTTCCTGTAGAAAATCGTTGCAGGGGATGAAAAGTGGATATGGTACGACAATCACAAACGCAAAAACACTGAGTAGACCCCGGTGAAGCAACGAATTTGACACCGTAATGCAATATTCACTCCAAGAAAGTTCTGCTGTGCACATGGTGGGATATGAAGAGTGTGCTCTATTATGAACTATTGGAATAGGATCAAACTGTTACTGCTGATCTCTACAAGCAACAATTGCTGCGATTGAACCAGGAAATCTGTCGGAAACGTCCATTCACAGACAAAGGATTGCGTCCCGTGAAATTACTGCATGACAACGCTAGGCCCAATGTCGCGAAATCGGTCAAGGAAACATTATTGACGCTTGGCTGGGAATTTTTGGAGCACCCGGCGTATAGTCCCGAAGTAGCCCCTTCGGACTATCATTTGATCCGATCGATGCAACATGGTTTATCTGCTGTACGGTTTCCGACATGTGACGAAGTGCAAAAACGGGTTGACAACTTCATCGCGTCACACGACGAAGTATTTTCTTCATGGCTGGAATCCGTCAGCTGCCCGACCGATGGCGGAAGGTGATAGATAATGACGGCGCATATTTCGATTCGTTAAGGTATATTTGCTTTCTCTCAAATTACATGTTGCTTTGTCTTAAAACGCTCTAAAACTTATTTGTACACCTAATAATATGTAGAGCTTTATTAATTTTCTTGTAAATTTCTTTATGGAGGTTTAACGACCACCGTGAGCAACTCAATGGGCTATAAGCAGATGTTGTTGTTGTTGTTGTTTGGAGGTTTAACGACCACCGTGAGCAACTCAATGGGCTATAAGCAGTCGCCCGTCCCTAATTTAGGGTCACTGGTTCCAGGGAAGGGAGAGAGCCAGTGCCGTAAGACAAACACAACATCCATGCCTGACCGGGATTCGAACCCGGACCCCTTACGGACGAATGATCATAGGCCAGCGCCTTAGACCACTGCGCCACCGGGGCGGCTCTATAAGCAGATGAGATCAGATTATATGTAGAAGATTTTAGGACGAGGAGTGTCTGACCCCAGGTCTTAAACAACCCTTAGAAGTAGGAAGTTAGGAGATTTGGGCTAGAGTACCCGACAAGAAAGCCACACGGAAGCAAGGTAGAAAGGGGGAGGATGACGCCCTTATTTATTACCGGGGGGGCAGTACCCGGGGTCCGACGGCCTTATTTATTACCTGGGAGGCCAGTACCCAGGGTCCGAAGGCTTAACGTGTCCATCCGACGCACGGCGGATACTTAGTAGTTCGAGCGTTCGTACCTGCCTGGGATCGAACCTGAGACCTCTCGATATCAGTCACGAACGTTGACCACTAGGCATTCCGACACCCTTATTTATTACCGTGGGGGGAGGGGGAGCATTACCCGTGGCCCAAAGGCTTAACGTGCCCATTTGAAGCACGGCGGATAGTTAACGGTTCGAGCGTTCATACCTTTCTGGGATCGAACCCGAGGCCTCTCTGTAGTAGTCACGAACGTTGACCACTAGGCCATCCGCGGCTCTATGGGCTATAAGCAGTCGCCCTTCCTTAATTTAGCGACACTGGTTCCAGGGTAGGGGAAAGAGCCAGTACCGTAAGACAACACATCCTCCATGTTTCATCGAGATTCGAACCCGTGCACATTTCGAAAGAGTGGTCAGAAACCAGTGCTTAGACGACTGAGCCACTGATCTGGCAATTCTTGTAAACAGCGCGTATATTTACTGTTCTGGATGAGGTTTCCTCGGCGAAATTTATCGTTTTTCTGTAATGCTTATTTGTTATTTTGAAACGGGTTTTTATTGTTTTGAATTGTGTATTAACTTCTTGGAATAACATTAGAACCAACAACAACAACAAAAATGAAATCAGTTACAAGAGAAGCACCCAATTACATACAGGAGCAATTCGTGACTTCTTTGACGGAGCTAGAAAACAGATACTGATTGAGTTTCACCACCAAACGAGTTTTCTTTGCGTTTCAAGGATATTTACTTGACAAATAGACTTTTCCCTTTTCCAACAGAGTTCCGATTAGCACACGATTCTGCAAACGATATAATTGCTTACACGTCAGGTACTGAACACGCGTCTCCGATGAAGTAACCAGGTACGTGAAACGGATGAACTTTGATGTCTCAGTTAGGATGACTTTGGATATAAATAACGAATCAACGACATGTTATTTTTTCTGCCTCAGAGAGACATGTAATTAAAGTTGCTTCTTTTAAAATCCAGGTCACGTCTTTAGGTTTGAAGCTCACTGAGTTCACTAACACAGCTCAGTTACATCACCTTGGATGACTAAACCGAATTTAACGTAGTTATAAACATCCCAACTTTTATTAACATACCGCTTCGTTCGATTAGTTCCCATACCGCATCAATAGCAAAAAGAATAAAGAAAACAAGAATATCTTGTAAAGTTCGCATTTTGCGAAATACCGTTTCGAATACCATTTCGAAACACAAATTACAAAAAAGGAAACCAAACAGTGTCGTACGAGAATTTAACCATTACATACTGTACCTTCCGTGTCAGTCGAAAGTTTTTGGAAGAAATTCGTTTTTAAATGTGAAGGGATCAGTTAATACGCGCGTCAGTTAAAAATGAGAAGGTAATCCAGAACGTACAGAACGTTTGCGCATCTTCCGCTCATATAAGGCGCAGGTACTGCGTTAAGGTCAGCCGGCCGGACGCGGATGGCCTAGTGGTCAACTTTCGTGACTGCCGCGGACGAACCTCAGGTTCGATGCCGGGCAGGTACGAAAGCTCGAACCACTAGATATCCGCGCTATGCGTCGGATGGGCACGTTAAGCCGTCCGACCCCGGGTACTGGCTCCCCGGTAATAAATAAGGGCGTCTTCCTCCCCTTTCTATTTCGCTCCCGTGTCACTTTCCTATCGGGTACTCTAGCCCAAATCTCCTAACTTCCTATTTCTAGTGGTTGTTTAAGACCTGCGATCAGACACTCTTTTCCTAAAATCCTCTACATATCATCTGATTTGATCTAAGGTCAGCCGGCCGTAGCTGTGTGTTAGACAGTGTTGCCAACTTGAAAAAAAAATCGCTAAATTTAGGAGATTTAAAATTGGAGTTAGCGGCAAAAATATTATATTGGGATCAACTACTTTTTTTAGGGAATTTAGAGATGTTTTTAACAATTTCAGGGATTTTTCACATTAACTATTTCAAACATTTAACATACGATTTTTGAAACTGGAGAATATCGTTTTCACTTTCCATAGTTCCAAATAATTGTAACCATGAATCGTAAGGTTTGTGGCATACAATACTTTTTCCCTCCGGCCTTTTGTTTTTATCAGGAATAGGAAGCTTCGCAGAAATATTATACATATATCATTAAAAATTCTATTTTATCTAAATGAAATTATCAGTAACATAATAGGAAAGAAACCATTTCTTAGTTTTTGAAAGAAATAATTTCTTCTTCAACGCTATAATTTATTAGTTCACAACATTTTGTACGCTAAATTTTCTTAGCTAGTCTTCTTATCATTGATGAGCTGACGGAAAAGGTTAATGCACATATTCGACAGAACCGACATAGAAGGTTAAAGAATCTCACGAGAACTATTCCGAAGTTTCTCGATCTTTGATTTAATAAAATTGTGAGCAAACATCTCGATAACCACAAAATTTGTGTACAATGGGTCCCACTAATGCTGAAGGACGAGCGCGAGAAGCAGCTAATGAGAACTACATTGACACTTTTGGTACGTTATCAACATGATGGTGATGTACACTGAGTGGCCACTTTATTATGACCACCTGACAGTTCTAAGCAAATGAGCTATGGCTGCACGCTGTTGCCGCCAGAGGGCGAGGCTAGTATAAAAAGGGAAAGCTTAGTGCTTGCGACAGTAGTAGAAGTGATTTTGGGGTGACGAGATGGGTAAAAAATGAGATTTGACGGTCTTTCAACGTGGGATGATTGTAGGAGCTCGAAGCCATGGAGCGAGTATCACCAAAACTGCCGCATTCGTGAAATGTTCCAGAGCAGCTGTTGTTAAAGTGTTTAAAAACTGGACTGTCAGCCAAAAAACTGGGTCTCTACGTGCAACGTGTGATCGTCATCGACTAGTGACTGCTCGGGCGGAACGGAGAGTGTTTAGACTGGTAACAGACAACAGAAGGGCAACAGTGCAGTAAATTACAGACCATTTTAATCAAGGATCCATTCAAATGATCTCTGCACGCACTGTTCACGGTATACTGCATCGGATGGGATATGGCAGCCGAAGGCCTGTTCGAACACCTTTGCTGTCTGCAGTTAACAAGAGAAAACGTCTCCAGTTCGCACAGGAGCACAAGATTGGACGGTCAATAATTGGAAACAAATTATGTGGTCCGATGAATCACGTTTTCAGTTGCACCATGCCGATGGCCTAGTAAGAATTTGGCGGAAACAGCACGAAAGCATGGACCCCAAATGCATTGCTACAACCCTTCAAGCTGGTGGAAGCAACGTTATGGCTTGTGGAATGTTTTCCTGGCATGCTTTGGGCCCTTTAATTCGTGTTGATCAACGTCTGACTGGCACATCATATCTAAACATCGTTGCGGACCAAGTGCATCCTGTCATGTGGATGGCTTATCCCAATGGCGATGGCTACTTTCAACAAGATAATGCGTCCTGCCATAGTGCTCGTATTGTACAGGATTGGTTTCAGGAACATGCCTCAACCCCATTGAGAATTTGTGAGATGCAGTTGAACGAGCCATCAGACAGCTGGATCCACAACCCTGCAATCTCACACTCCTGGAAAGTGCTATTCATCAAGCATGGTCTCAGATTCCACAAAACACCTATCAACATCTCGTGGAGTCCATGCCACGAAGAATCGACGCAGTATTAAAGGCAAAAGGTGGCCCAACGAAGTACTGAGGGGGTGGTTATAATAAAGTGGCCACTCAGTGTATAAGATAGTACAACTATACTAGTTATCCGAATTTATTGGCGTATATAAAATCAAGGTTTCCAGGCTTTCGCACATCAACCAGATGGCTTTCTCAAGGAAGGTAGACAGCAAACTGCAAACTGGATAATAGAACGTTTCAACAATTGAATGCGGTGAGTTGACTTGACAATAAACGAAGAGATGCAAACTTAATTATTCAATAAAAACACGAGACATCATGTTCGTATTGCACGCGGAATTCTTGGAGGAAAACAAAAAGTCATTCGTTATTTGAAGAATTGGTTCCAAATTAGTGGTAATTCTAGTGAGACGCTATCATTGCAGGCCTCATCATTGGTAATGATCTCCAATGTTTCCCGAATGGCAGTGGATTTAGGAGTAGAGTAGGCAGCTAATTTTATGTTATCCCACATAGGATCGGCAGACTTGAACTGGACTTCTCTGGATAGGGCCGTGGTTAATTTGCCGTTCTTTATGTCCCTCTTATGCTCGTTGACTCCAATTCTAAATGAACGTTTAGTCATCCCAATGTAGTATCACTTGGAGCCATCCGGATATTGTAGAGGGACGGCATAAACACCTGCTTCGTTGGAAAGTGGGAGCTCGTCAGTATTTCGCTTAAGCATAGCATATAAAGATGTCGAAGATCTTATGTCGACACCGAGGTTCATCTTCTGAGCGCGTTCTTGGGTTTATAGGAAACATTTGGTACGTAATTAATAGATCCCAGATAGCGTAGCCACGGCATAGAAAGATCGGCGTGCCTCTTTTTGTTTCTTTCGATATATCTATGCACCATGTTCAGATCGTATCCTGCCTCAGTTTCCAAATCGATAACGCTTTTTAATTCGCTTAGTCTAGAAGGAACATCGGAGGAGATGTCGAATGCTCTTCTGATTCGAGAACGGAAGAAAGCTGTCTTATAATCAGCGGGACAGAGTGAGCTACGGAGCATCAGGTTGGGAACAGAAGTGGGTTTGTAATAGACTTGTGTACGGAAGCGATTTTCAGGCGATTTACTCAGTAAAACTTCCAGATAAGGCAATGCATTATTGTGTTCTAACTCCGTAATGAAATTGATCGTAGGGTGTATATCATTGATTTTATCCGAGAAAACCGGGATAGTCTCCTTTCCATGAGGTCATATGAAAAATACGTCGTCAGCATATCGGAGCCAAGTGGTAGGTCTTGGGGTAATGCTGGTGAATATGTGCTGCTCGATTGGGCGAAGGATGGCTTCCGCGAGAATTTCTGAAAGTGAAGATCCCGTCAGAGCGCCGTTTGTTTGTTTATAGATTTTCCTCGGAAACTATAGTAGCTAGAATTTGAGACTAAGTCCATTAATTTGAAGATGCTGCGGAAAGATTCATGCGAATAAAGTGCTGAAATACATATAGCCTCTTTTAACATTCTGATGGCTTCCATCGAGCTATGGACTCCCAAAGAATCAGAAACATTCTAGTGGTACTGAGGCCCACGATCCCACAAAAACCGCTCGTGAACAGTCATGAGTAATCGCTTTATCAGGAAAATCACTCCCGTGTATTTCTCAAGGCTCAAGGTCACTTGTAAACTAAACGTAGTGTTTCTATGTAGAGTGGGAAGATAACAATAGTTTGTTATTTCGTGAGACTACCCAGTTAAACACCCTGTATTTTAAGGATGTCCAACAAAGTGAGGGGGCCCCAAAACCGACCCTGTGTGCAGGGTCCCTGTAGCTCTAAATCCTCCTTTGGATAAAGAACCGATTTAATACCGCAGGTGATTTGAATACTTTTTTTTGCGATGTACAGTCAAAACTCGATTTAACGAACTTCAAGGGACTAACAGTCTTGTACGTAAAATCGCGGAATTCGCTAAATCGAGGAAACCTTTCTAATGAAACATTCAAATTAAATTAGTGTTCATAATAGAATACCTAAGTAGCTATGTTATCTTTCTTTCAGTGATTATGTTCTTTTTTCTTTCAGTGACTATGTTCTCCTTCTTCCAGTGACTATGTTCTTTTTTCTTTCAGTGACTATGTTCTCTTTCTGTTAGTGACTATGTTCTTTTTTCTTTCAGTGACTATGTTCTCTTTCTCTCAGTGACTATGTTCTTTTTTCTTTCAGTGACTATGTTCTCTTTCTTTCAGTGACTATGTTCTTTTTCCTTTCACTGACTATGTTCTCTTTCTTTCGGTGACTACGTTCTCTTTCTTTCAGTGACTATGTTCTCTTTCTTTCGGTGACTGTGTTCTCTTTCTTTCTTTCAGTGACTACTTTCCTAGCGCTACCTGAGTTCATCAAAACTTTGTTCGTAAACGAGCTGTGTTGTTTAATTGAGCTGTAGATTTAACACTGAGAAGAAAGGAAAAAAAAAGCGCGATTTGGCGAAGAATTCCAGAGTTTCAGGAATGGGTAGTACCATGTGTGTCCCTGACTTCACAGAGTGCTATTTTTCTGTCTGTAGCTGAAAAGAAGAATCCCCAAGGTACTCTAGATTTTCTCTCTTATCACCGGCTTTCTTTTTCCTGCTTCCCACTCATGCAAGAAAACGTTCTGCTCCTATCGAACTTATTGGTCATTTGCTTCCTCCTGTAAGAAGCTTACGCTTGATAGTCGGAGGAAACGCAACCTGATTCATGATTCCGTCAAGCTGTGTCGCAAATGGTGTTCTTTGAAACGTTGGTTAACTGCATGCGTAAAATTTTCCTGTTATGCGAACCTCTCTTTCTAGCTGACCTTTAACGTAAAAATGCTGGTTAACATAGTTTGGTGGTATAAAAAAATAAAATAAAAAAATGTTCGCTAAATTGAGGAAATGTGTTCTTTAAATCGGGAAACGCCAAGCATTAATTTCAATGTGGTTCCGTCCGGATCACAAAAAATGTCGTAAAATTGCGGAATTCGTTAAATCACAGTCCGTTAAATAGGAGGTAGACTGTACTTTCTTTATAACACTGACAAATGAGCTGCAATTAGGCTTAAATATCGAACCCGATCGGGAAGAATAAAACCTTGTTTAGAGCTGCTGACTAACATAAATATAACGACTCAGCAACCATTTCTGTAGGGTGTACATCCACAGAGAAAGTTTAGATTGCACTAGCTATGACTCTTACAGGCTTTTAAGTCGAATACAAGAAATGAAGTGACATTAGGTGGAACCTAGAGGCCTGCAGTTGGTAGACAGAGAGAAGCCAGAATGCCTAGCTACTATTGTGCGTCGCTGGCGCGACTGACGTCACAGCACACACTAGCAGTGGGGAAGAGAGAAAGGAGCGAGGAGAACAGACGCCCTTATTTTAAACTAGGGGGAAAGGGTACCTCGTGTCCGAAGGCTTAACGTGCCCATCCAGCGCACTGCGGGTATTTTGTAGTTCAACTCATCTCACCCGTCTAGGATCGATCCAATGACCATTCCTTTGGCAGGCAGACTACTGAGCCACCAGGGGGGACATTATTCATTTGGGGCCACTGGTTCGAGGGAGAAAAGAGGGCCAGAGCCGTGGGACAAGCGCACCACCGATGTCTCACCCAGGCCCAACTCAAACGACTTGCCAGTCACTAGCGCTTCTGATCACTCGGTAACCGAGGCAGCATCGAGCTTTCAACTGATTGTGGAAGACACTGAAAACGTTGGTTCTGATATGCTGCATTGCCTAAAAAAACGCAGAGACTTTCTAACATCTGTATTCAATCAAAAAGTTTTGAATATTTGTAAGCATTTCTGGAATTGTCAGCTCCATAACTCATGCGCGATGACTACAGCATTCTATGAATACTCTACCTCACTGAAATTGTTTAGATGGTATGCTAAAAGCAGAGCCAACATTCACTTTCAGCCGTCGTTTCAAAATTTCATCTGGTACTACTAGACACAACCAACCTCCACTTTCAGCCGTTGGTTCATTTCTTTCTTTTGCGAGGAACTTCATATTACTCTATAGCCTCCTCAGTTCATGATTTCACATGAGTATCTTATTTCGCTCTCCAGTGTACCACTGAAGACGTTCTTACAATGTCTACACTTACTTTGTTCCTAGTTTAAGCTAGGAACAAAGTAAGTGTAGACATTGTAAGAACGTCTTAAAACATGAAGACATTCTAAGAAGACCTCACGGCATGAATAATTTCCACAAGACAGAAATACGTGGTATAAACACATAAATTATCACATTAATTAAAAAATGGCGAAACCAGAAAAGACTAACAAGGGAAACTATCGTACCTCCCGACGATAATCGTCACGGAACTTTTGTGGTTGACAAGCATGACACCAAAGTAACGGGTGTGGAGCCCGGCATTTCGCAATCGCCTAGAACATGGTTTATAAAAGTGGGACCCCCACCTGTAATGTATGCAACCATAAAGTGTCAAACAACATTTACCTGTTAGATATGAGGCACCTAAATGTCGAGAGTGACCACATACAGCACCATTAAGTTGAAAATGGCATATACATACCTCACTCCACGTCATGGTAATGTGTTGAGAGAAGGCAGTGCTGCAACGGTTTCCTTTGCGACCTTCACATTGTCATAGACACTCTGCATGGTTTGTCGGGAAAACTGCTCGTGAATGCTTTTACGTTTCACTTTGGGGGGTGATGGTTCATAGGAACTCGTACTGCTTGGCACGTAGTGTGCTGGAGTACCCGGTGTATCACTATGTTCAGATCACGTGTCCGACGTTTCATCTCTATCACGCCACAATGTCTGTCCATCAAACATGTCAGCGCCTCCAATGACATGTTGTTCCAAAACGCTATACAGCTGCTTTGCAATTCACCTGTCGATGTTCGTTGGAGCCGTGTCGTCCGCTTGGTATTTCTGCATCACCTCGTTCACCAGTATCTGTACTACAGCATGAGGGTTACAAGCCACTTTCTTAAAACACACAACACAATATTTGTATGCGTACGAACAGGCCCGTGCGCTGCCTCACACTACTCACGTTTAACAGTCATTGACGCACACAACGCAAGACACCTTCCAGGAATGCGCAGTATCACCCAATCACGTCACACCCACATTTACATGTTGTTTGAAACTTTATGGCTGCATACATTTCAGGCGGGCGTCCCACTTTTATAAGCCATCTTGTATGGGTTGCGGGCGATTGCGAAATGCCGTACTTCACACCTCTTACTTTGGTGTCATGCTTGTCCATCACAGAAAGTTCCGGGACAATTGTAGTCGGGAGGTCCGATAGTTTCCCTTGTAATTAGATATATCAATGAGGTAAGTTCACCGCCCTGGTAACACTGTAATCTAAGAAGTGTCTTCTGACAGTTCCTCCGAGTAGACCCGGGTTCGAGTCCCCGAGGTGCTATGGGTGGTGTGCTTGTCTTAGGCACCAACTATTTCCTTTACTCTCTTGCCCTGGAACCAGTGGCATTAAATCAGGAACAGGCGCCTGCTTTTAGCTCTTAAAGTTGCTCACGATGATCATTAAATCCCAAAAAGAAAAGAAATAAACAAAGGTTTACTGAATGCCATTTCCTATTCGTGACTCACCGCGGGCTGAGTCTTCCCTAAAGAAACACGTGGGACGCACAGTCTCCATGCAAACAATCGCCGTTAGGTGTCTATTAGAGTTCAAACTCTCCCAAGATATCGCGTGCTGACCACAGCGAAACGTGCATGGCGGCTGTGATCCCAATTGTTCCTTTATAGGAGATTCAGCCTGTAGTGAAAGATACACCAACGAGATGTGGCGCCATGTAAAGATCAGCTTACCCCCATTGAACTCTACTGAGTCTTTTCTGGTTTCTCGTTTTTATAATGATATCGCAGGTAAGTAGGACGTTCAATAAGTTGTAAGCCTGCCGCCCCGTTGGTGCAGTGGTCTAAGCGATGGCTTCTGATCATTCGTCCGAAAGGGGTCCGGGTTCGAATCCCGATGAGGCATGGATGTTGTGTTTGTCTTACGGCACTTGCTCTCTCCCTTCCCTGGAACCAGTGGCTCTAAATTAGGGACGGGCGACTGCATATAGCCCATTGAGTTGCTCACGATGGTCGTTAAACCTCCAATAATAAAAAAAAAAAATTCTAAGGCTAACATACAAAGACAAAAATGCTTTTCAAAAACCCACTTTTATTTTTCCACATAGTCTCCTCTGACTTTGATACACTTGTTTTGTGAGTTGGCGAATCCCCGCTGCGAAAAACGTTTTATCTTTCTCCTCAAACCAATACTTCATTGCCTCCTTAAGTTCAGAATCATTCGCCTACCCCGCAGATCATTTTTTCAGATTTTTGAGGAGGAAGAAGTCACTAGATGCGAGCTCAGGCAAGTACGGTGGGTTCGTAAGCAGTTAAAATGCACATTATGTTACAGCTTGCACGGAAACACCCGCGGTGGGTTGGAACATTGTTCTGGACAAGCAGAATACCCGTCACAATTTTCTTCGCCGTTTGCTCTTGATAGCTTCATGCAATTGTCCGAATAGCGCGGCATAATAGGCAGCATTCACAGTCCTTTTATTAGGCATGTAATCAATTAACAACAAGCCTTCTGAATCCCAAACAATGGTGGCCATAGTCTTTCCTGCAGATGGTTGTGTTTTGAAATTTTTTTATGGTGTTGATCCATGATGTTTCCACTGCATGCTCTCGTGTTTAGTATGAGGATTCCAATGGTGACCTAGTCTCATCACCAGAGACAATGCAAGAATCGAAGCCATGTGGATCGCGTCAAGTTGAACAGGACAAGTTGTCAAAACGATCGTTCTTTATCTCATTGTCAACATTCTGGCGCAGACCATGACATTCCTAACCTGTCATGCAAAATGGTCCAAACACTTCCGGTGCTTAACTTCTGTTCCTCAGCAATCTGTGCGACGCGGATTCACCAGTTTGACATAACCACGTACTCAACTTTTTGGCACATTTTATCTGTGGTCACCTCCACTGAGCATTCCTCGCGAGGGTCGTCTTCCAACGAGTCTCTTCCCTATTTAAAGAGAGAAGACCATCTTTTGATTGTGGCATATAAAGATGCAACGTCGACGCACACACGGACCATCCGTTCGTGAATACTCCGTGTCTTTTTATCTTCCTTCGTCAAAAATCCAATCACCGCTCGGTTCCTCAATTTCAACTGTTGCTCATTCATTGTCACCTTATGGACTTTAATTCATCTCAAATGCTGACATAGCGACGTGGCGTGGTTGTTATACATATAACTGAGGAATGATGCAATACTTGCGTCACTCACCAACAAACGAGATCAGGCTTAAAACTTATTGAACGCTCCTCTGATAACAGTATATACACATATACCGATGAGCCACTACATTATGACCACCTACCTAATAAGCTGTAGGACCCCCTTTAGCCCGCAAAACAGCGGCCACTCGGCCAGGCATTGATTCGATGATGGGGCGATAGATATCCTGGGGTACCTGGTACCATAATGTCAACAGCAGGTCCTCCAGTTCCCGTATATTTCGGGTTGCTGGTGATTTAGCTGGAACCTACTTTTCCAAGTCGAACCACAAATGTTCGATTGGGTTCATGTCAGGTGAATTTGGAGGCCAGGGCATTGACAGAAAGTCACCAGCACGTTCCTCGAACCAATCCTTGACGATTCTGGCAGTGTGGCATGGCGCATTATCCTGTTGCTAATGGTCATCACCAGCAGGGAACACAGTTGCCCGTGAATGGGTCAAGAACTTGGTCCGCAACGATGTTTAGATACCTGACAGCTGTCAGGAATTGTGCTGTTGCGAAAATGGGGCCTAAATTGTCCCAAGAAAGCATCGCGCACAGCATAACACCGCAACCGCTGGCCTGCTTCCGCCCAACAGTGCATCCAAGTGCCATAGCCTCCGTTGGTAATCGGAGTATCCGCGCTCGACCGTCTACATGATGCCCCAGGAATATGGATTAGTCAGACCAGGCCACTTTCTTCCAATCATCCACGGTCCAATCTCGATGATCTTGGGCCCATTTCATGCGTTGTTGGCGATGACGTGCAGTGAGCATGGGAACCCGGCTGGATCTTCGGCTACGCAGGCCCATGCACAGAAGGCTGTGATGAACTGTGTGCTGTGACACATTGCCCTGATCACCACGGTTGCAGCTGCGGGTGATTTGTCGCAGTGTGGCCCTGCCGTCGCTGTGAACAATGCGCGACAGTCTCCGCTCCCCTCTGGCATCAATGAGTTGCGGACGACACACGGCTAGACGACAGTTCGTCATTTGACCATCTGTGCACCACTTTTGATGTGTACTCACTACAGAGGCACGTGAAGAACCCACAAGCCGCGCCGTTTCCGAGATCGTTATTCTGAGGCGCCGCGCCATCACAATTCGTCCTTTATCAAACTCCGATAAATCCTCAGCTTTTCCCATTCTGAATCCGATCACTGTACTAACCGAAAGCCGGTCTTGGATTGTATATATACTGCTCTGTGAACATCACGTGCGCCACCGTTCGGTCTCCAGGCGTGCTCATTTCTCTAGGGTGGGGGTGGTCATAATGTAATGGTTCATCGGTGTATACACATACTGTATCTTAAATTTTGCTTTTGTCGTTTCTTTATGGATCAAATCGCCCCTACCATTCCTTTGTTCTGGATCCGTCTCTGTATTGCATCCTGTATTTTGGCAGAACTCGACAAAAAAAATCCCCGTTTGCGATTGTTTTGTGGTGTCAAAAAGTAAAAAGAAAATGCATTTTTCTCTGCATAAAGTGACAATAGTATTTTCTGTTTTTGTTCCAGCTGTCATGCATCACTAGAAAGAAAGTAGTTTATGAGAATAAGAACTAAATGAGTTTCTCAGACAACACGGCAATCAAGTAGCTGAATGCGTGCCAAAGCATTGGACTCCACTGCGGTCGACGAATTTTAAACTATAGCGAATTTTGTGCTTGATTACATTCTAAGTGGTTCAACTACCATTTATTCAATACTGCTGGGCACGTGTTCATCGGGAAATGACATTTACTCATTGAAACTGCATAGCGAGATTAAAAGTAAGTACAGTTCTTGGAAACAATAGTTAATTGCTTGAGTTTTTTTTTTTTTTTTTTTTTTTTTTACAATATGAAACGCCTGCTCGGTGTTAGGAAGTATATTTCTGAAGTGATATTCAGAGAGGGGGAAAATCACCGCGCTAAGACTTCTTTCTTCTAATATTCAGTGAAGCAGAAAAGAAGATTTGCCGTTAACCCAATGCAGAAAAGAATATGTTTGAAAATAAGTCCAAATAACAGTGGGAACTGTTCTCAGTTCCTGTCATTACGGAAAACACCCTCTAGCGTTGGCGCAACGCATGCGTGGCAAAGCGGCCATCTTAGCATTTGCACGTGATTGGAAAATTGTTTCAGACACAATGCCACCGGATTTCTGTTGATTAATAGCATGTTGTAAACTGGCTTACTAGTAGAAAAAACACACCCACAAGTACATGTAATATTTAAAGTAACTAGACGATGCCCGTCGGAGTCGACGGTTAGTTTATTTTTTTTATTTTATTTTTTGAAAAGAATAAACTCATATGAAACAACAAATGTAAGCTTTATTTGATTGCCAAATTGATTCAACCAGTTCAGTAAAGACAATAAATAGTCCAGGCTCGTGAATTTTTTTTTTCTTTTTTTTTTTTTTTTTGACTGAAGGTTTAACGACCGCCGTGAGCAACTCAATGGGCTATAAAGCAGTCACCCGTCCTTAATTTAGGGTCACTGGTTCCAGGGAATAGAGAGAGCCAGTGCCACAAGACAAACACAACATCCATGCCTCACCGGGATTCAAACCCGAACCCTTCACGAACGAATCGTCACAAGCCAGGGCTTAGACCACTGCGCCACAGGGGCGACCAGGTTCGTGATGAGCATCACGACTGCACCCTTTTTCAGTCGTAAAATGTGAGGCGGAAGTCCACTCATCTCGATCGTGGGCAAAAATTCAACTGGATAGCGCACTCTCTCACTCTCATCTTCAGTCATAACTGTGTTTGTAAATGTTGTTGGAATGAGTCGCGTTGCGAATACTCTTCATTCTCTCTTGTCTGAGACATATGCTGTAGTTGCGACCCATTGACCACTCACGCCTTCCAGTAAGGTTCTTACTTTTTCTTTTCTTTTCTTTTTCTACGAGAGAGACATTCTGTTATGGGAAAGTATGCAATAAAGTATTTACTTACTTTAGGACTGATAATAGAACACCATGCACACACCAAGTCTGACACTGAACTGACCGCCTGACGTAGATAAGGGCCGCACGCTTCTCCCATAGACTTTACATGGGAACTTTGCCTCCCCGCCACACCAGTACCGTTGCCACAATCTCAGTTTTCTCTTCGATTGGCAAATCTACATGGCAAGACCTTTATTTTGATACCTGAACCATACTTTTACGTTCAGCCGTTCTCTCAAAATAGGTCTCACAGTAAAAAACCTTATAGAATGAAGATATAGATGGCGCAACTCAATGTACATTCTAAATATTTTCACTAACAATGATCAACGGAATGTTTATTTACATCTCTACATAATGCGAAACGTCTTACCTACGTGAATAAACTGGATCGATGAATATTAAATTGTTCATATACATCACACAGTCCAGCGGCATAACGCAATCAGGTCTTCGAGAGTGTTCGCTGTTCCGATAAAAAGCAACGGTTCGTTCAGAAAAGAGAAGACTTCGGACTTTAGACTATCTCACTCCCTATATGCTTCCACCTTCAACAGCACGTGAGCTAAACGCAAGCGATCGGATGTCAACCGCACGCTTCTCCCATAGACTTTACATGGGAACTTTGCCGCCCCACAACGCCCGAACCGTTACTCCAATCTCATTTTTCTCTTCAACTGGCACATCTACATGGTAAGACCTTTATTTTGATATATCAACCATATCTTTACGTTCAGCCGTTCTCTCAAAATAGGATTCAGAGTAAATAACCTTATAGAATTAATATATAGATACTAACTTCTCTTCGAACACTCATATCGCACATCAAGTCTTCAGAGCACTCTCAGCATAAGACACAGGCCGAACAAACAGATTGTTTCTCGGTTTAAATTGTAGCGGGTCTGGTTTGTTATCTCCCAGTTGCTGACGTCACAAACGGGGAAAATCGCGTAGGCTTAGGCCTCTAGTACTCGAGACGGCTTTGATTGAGTTTATGCTCAATTTTAAGAGCCCGAGTCCGTCCGGGCCCGAACGAGCCCGAAAACTATGATTAACCTGTTTACGTATTAAAAGAAAAAAATCTTCTCTTCCAGACTCTTTCCTTTCCGTGCAGTTAACACATGTCTTTCTCAACTGCGGAGCGAGGAAGGGACGTCTATCTATTGGGTGTGTGCAAAAGTTCTACCCGTTTTTGTCATAGACGCAAATTGCGATCGGAGTAATTACGTCACAGATGACGCTCCGATGCCAAATTTTCGACCAATAAAGCGTGGAGCAGTAGAGCATATAGAAGCACTAAATTTGTCCGAGTAAGTCATTCGTAACGGAAATCACGGACGGTGTAACATGGCATGCGATAAAGAGCGCATTAGACATTGTTTATTGTACGAATTCCATAAAGAAAGTACTGAAGCCGCGGCTTGCCGCAACATCTGTCAAATGTATGGGTAGGATGCAGTTGATGATAGCACATGTCGCCGTTGGTTTGGGAAATTCCGGGACGGAGACAGAAACTGTAAAGATTAACCACGTCCTGGACGTCCATCCGTGGTTTCTGATGAGTATATGGACCAAGCCATAACAAATTACCCACATCCAACCGCTCAGAAATTAGCGGAAACGTTGTCGGTACACAGAACAACGGTCGAAAGACGGATGCATGCGCTTGGGTTCATCACCAAGTTCGATAACTGGGTTATGCACCAGCTTTCTGCAAAGCAACAAGAGGAGAGAATCCGTACCTGTGCTTTTTTTGCTTTCTCGTAACAGAAACCAACCGTTTTGGGGACGAATTGTAACGGGTGATGAGAAATGGGTACTGTACCGCAATGTAAAGCGTCGACGGACTGTGTGTCAAAGTGCAGAACCTGCTCCATCGACCTCAAATGGAGGACTGCATCCCAAAAGGGTTTTGTTGAGTGTTTGGTGGGATGTTCAGGGAATAATCCCTGGAAGGTGTTGACACCTAACCGAACGATAAATGCTGACCTCTACTGCCAAGAGTTGGACAGATTGCGAGAACAACTAATATCGAAGCGGCCAGCACTCGTCAATCGCAAAGGCGTGATCCTTCATCATGATCACGCCAGACCTCATGCTGCTTTAATCTCTCGGCAAAAATTACTGGACTTTGGTTGGGAAGTGTTACCTCAACTGGCGTATTCCTCTGCCAGACGCCTATACGGACTATCACCTTTTTCGATCATTACAGAACGTCTTCGCTCTCCAAACCTTCGATGACGTGGACGATGTGAAAACGACATTACATGACTCTTTTTACTCTAAACCACAAGAGTTTTTCCTACGTGGGATTCACTTACTCATCGACAGATGGCAAGAGGTCATACAGGATGATGGCAGTTATGTGATATCCTAGTTACGTTATTTGTTGTGTTCTCCTCCTTTCTCTTTAGCCTACAAACACGGGTAGAACTTATTCACACACCCAAATATTTCTAGTTTCTTTGACCATTCATTTCTTCTTGAAATGCTTCGAGCGGCCGGAATCAGGAAAAATCGTTCAGCATAGCATTCTACGTCGTACGTTGCTCAACAGAATTACCAGGGGGCTGCCGCGTGTAGGTAGGGGCAAAGTTTTGTCAGCGTCCTATCTGTGGTTCTTGAAGAAATGTTTTCTTCGCAGAAACCCAGTAATTCGTGGCCTATGGTATTTGTTACCCAAGCCCATAATGAATAACCCTGCCGATTTCCCACTCCCCATCGGGACCCAGTTGATGAAGAATTCTCTTTAACAACTAGAAAGTGTAAAAAAGTCCCTTGTGCTAAATCATGCAAAATCACATTAAAAACAAGTAAGTAAAATCATGCAATGCATTGATTATGATACGCTTTCCAACATACCAAAAATCGTGCGCAGACAAACCCTCCTCCCAACCCTAACAACTTATTCGTTCAATATACCTCCGGAAAAACATACTAAAGTTTTGTCGCAACAGAAACATTTTTACTCAAGTTATGAGGATAATGGCTGTGGAATAAATCTCGCTCTTGTGCCCTGACGTTTGACCCCATTTCGATTATATTCAACGGAACCGGTTCTGTGTACTTCCGGAGCAACATGATAAAGTTTTGTCCCAATCGAAGCATTTTTACGTAAGTTATGACGCATAACGTCGATGGAATGGATCCCACTCCTATGTCCTGACCTTTGACCTCATTTCGTCAATTTTCAATAGGGTACGTCCGCAGGTTGTTCCCTACCACATACTAAAATTTCATTGAAATCGAACCATTTTTTACGCGAGTTATCGTGCGGACAGACAGACGGACAAAGCTGGAACATATACGCTTCTTCAACCTACGGTTTGTAAGTGTAAAACAAGTTAGTAAAATCATGCAACGCATTGATTATGATACGCTTTCCAACATACCAGAAATCATTACTCAAGTTATGAGGATAATGCTGTAGAATAAATCTCGCTCCTATGACCTGACCTTTGAACCCATTTCGATGATATTCAACAGAACCGGTAAAGTGTACTTCCGGAACAACATCATAAAGTTTTGTCTCAATCCAAGCATTTTTACGTAAGTTATAACGCTATATCAGGAACACCGAGCATAGCTCGGTTAAAGGGGGGGAATGAGGGCACAATTTTTTTTTATTTTGATATGCTATTTCCAAGTATTGTAATGCTAAGTCGTTCAGTTGCACGTTGTCCCAAGCGCTCCAGTCGCTGAACATGTTCATCCGCGGTTTCGGTTGCGATTCACTGTGATGAACGGCTTCGTAGTTCTTCCAAGCGCTGGTTACGTTCTTCGGATGATTCAGCTGCGATTAGCTGTCTATTTATTTGCCGCATTTGTTCGAGGCTTTCCTCCGATATAGATTCATTGAGGGTTATAATAACGTCGGACATTATTTCCATGCTCCTCGCCTTAGCTGCTCGGAATGGTCCTTTTGTAGGCTGATGTTCTTCCAATGGAGGGTCATATGTTTAGAGACTGGAAAGTGATCGGAAACCATCGGCTCTTGAATGTCCAAGCTGTTCCAAATTTACTTCTTCCGCTCAAACCAAGCTGTTCCATATTTACTTCTTCCGTTCAAACAGTGCCGTATTTTACTTATTCTTCTTACTAAAGTTGGAACGTCCACATTTCGTAGGGGATCGACCAGCTATATATTTTTTTACATTGTTTTACCAACCACGTGACACTCTGTTAATAGTAAATAATAAAAATGAACTAATCATATTTTAGCACAGCGGACACGCTCGTCATCAAGTGACTATTCAAAAACGTAATAAAAAAAATACTGTATTAACAGTTTACCTTTTTAAAGGAAAAACACATCAGCGTTCCGCTGCTTATACTGTACCACGCTTCAACTCCTCCAAGCAGCTGGCATAACTCACTTTTTGTTTTAGAAGAATATAGAAGTAATGCGTAATACGCACACAACGCGTGACGTAATGAGGCAGATGGGACTCGCGACCATCTGCTCGCGAGAGTTATGTCATAAAACTTTAATAGGATCCACACACAACGCGTGACGTAATGAGACAGATGGCGTACCGCGCGCCAACATCTCAATCGCAAGAGTGTGACGTCATAAGATTTCTAAGCATGGGTAACATTAATGGGACAACGTCATGACACTAAAAACGTGGTAATTCAGGGTGGTTAATTAACCCACTAAACGAACTTTCCTAAAGTCGAGATCAAGCTAAATCGATTTCCAGTACCAGAAAACGGTAGGTTAACGACTTTCTTCAAAATCCTTACAGCCGTTTTCAAAAAAAATTTACATACATACAAGAAATGCTCCCTTAATAGTATGAGATAAGGGCGATGGAATGGATCCCGATCCTTTGCCCTGACCTTTGACCCCACTTCACCCATTTTCAATAGGGTTCGTCCCCAGGTGGTCCCCTACCACATACTAAAATTTCATTGAAATCGAACCATTTTTACGCGAGTTATCGTGCGGACAGACAGACGGACGGACGGACGGACAAAGCTGGAGCATATACGCTTCTTCAACCTATGGTTGGAAAGCGTAAAAAAGGAAGAAAATTCTCTCCCTCACTCAGAGCCCGAGGCCGAACTCCAATAAGTATTATGAAGCCCGAGCCCTCAGGCTTTCGGGATCGGGCTCGGCTCAACTCACCACTGTTTTAGATCTGAAGTATCAAGCTGAGTTTATAAGAGTCTGAGGAATTATACTAATTGTAGAGATAATAAGTGGGAATATATGAACTATTTTCAACTTCCACATCTGTTTAATCTCTGCCACTAGTTCCACATACACTGGTGTGCAAAAATTAAGGATGAAGAGGAGAAATCAGCATAACAGCGGAACGAGCTGGCAGAACGGACCGAAAAACCACTCAGGAGATAGACTAGGGTCCGGTACGGTAGGGCATGTGCATATATGCAGCATGACATAGGGAGGGGGGGGGTGATTGTCGGAAGGGTATAAAACACACGGGCGTGTGCGCTCAGCAATTCGGTGAAAGTTATTGCACGGTGTACATCGGTTTGAATGACGTCGAGTTGCTGCCACCGTGTGATATGGCCAACAGGCAATCTAGTAGACGACATCTGGATGACCTTACCCGAGGTCGCGTCATTGGGAAGTTGGAAGAAGATCGAAGTGTGACTAGTGTGGCCGAGGAGTTCGTGATCGCTCACAGCATCGTTTCACGAGCTTGGAGATCATTTCAAACGACCGGAACAGCTGTCCGAGAGTTTAGCAGTGGTCGTCCACGAGCAACCACGGCGGCGGATGACCGGTATATTTTCCTACAGGCGAGAAGAGACAGACGGCAGACAGCGGGAGAAATCGCAAGGCACATGCAACAGACAACTAGACGTCCGATATCGCGTTTTACCGTGGCCAGGAGGCTGCACAAAGGTGGTCTATTTGCACGACGACCAGTACGGTGTGTGCCAATAACGCCTGCTCATCGGAGACGGCGGTTTCTGTGGTGCCAGGAACACAAGAACTGGACACATCAGCAATAGGATCGAGTTCTCTTTACGGATGAGAGCCGATTTAGTCTGACGAGCGATTCTGGACATATACACATCTGGAGAGAGCAGGGAACACGCAATTCACACCTCCAACATCATCGAAAGCGACCGGTTTGGAGGCGGCGGTGTTCTCGTTTGGGGCGGTATCATGCTTGGTAGCCGTACTGACCTCCACATCTTCCAAGGAGGTTCAGTCACTGGTGTCCGCTATTGTACCGATGTTCTCCTGCCTCACGTGCGTCTGTTTAGAGGTGCTGTGGGTCCTGAGTTCCTCTTCATGGACGACAACGCTACACCTCATCGTACAGTGGCTGTTGCAGTGCTGTTGGAGAGCGAAGATATTCAACGCATGGATTGGCCCGCAAGGTCCCCGGACATAAATCCAATCAAACACGTGTGTGACCTTCTCGGGAGATGCTTGGCAGCACGTCACCAGCCGCCAGCAACGATTCCGCAGCTGCGATTGGCGCTACAAGAGGAATGGGCCGCGATGCCTTAACCGCTCCTTGACAACCTCGTCCTCAGCATGGACAGACGTTGTAAATCCTGCAACGCAGTCAGGGGTGATCATATCCCCTACTAAATATTGGATTTTTCTTGGCAGCCGCCTGTCACATGGACGTTTCTGTTTTCTGTCCAGTTGTGCTCGAAGCTACCTTTTCAATAAAGTGCCTTTGTGTCCTTTGGATTCCTTGTTTGGACGGTTTTGCTCACTTGTCCCATATTCGTACATCTTGGGGATCTTATGGTGTGATTTGAGTCGATGTGGAGCACTTCTGCACGACGTTACATTCGAAAAACCGTCTCGTTCTTAATTTTTGCACGCCAGTGTATTATAGTAATCCAGAGTAAATTTTAGATTTCGTAGTTTTGTGAAATAATACTATAAAACGGTACATTTCATCTTTTCTTAAAGATAATCGAAAGTTATTTTCAGTTAAAAAAGAGATCTCGAGTTCCATAGCATTCTGTTGCTTCGAAAAGTTACGATGAAAAAAAAAACTTAATTTGTGGTAAGTCCTCCTACAGAAAAATAAAATTATTACAAACCTATTCAAAAAAATAATAAGCTCCAACGGAAAATAAATGGCTAAATCAATCGTATTAATGAGAAAAAAAATTCTTCATCGCGCAATTAAGTTTTACCTTGAACGTGACTACGCTTCTGAAGGCATTCTGGCTCAGAGGTTAAGATCAGTGGTATGTAACCTAACTGCCTCAATTTTATCGCAATCCCCAACGCAAAGGGGTTCCCTTGGGTGAAGGCTGAAAAATTTAAGTTATTTGATTTTACGAAATTTCTGTATAAATACGGAAAAACTTGAAACGGTCTTTTCTGAAATAAACTGAATTACTAACTACAGAAAATCTGTGAAAATATGGGTTAGAAAAAACAGGAACTTTTAAATACGGAAATTTCGTTAAACGACGGACACTTACCGGCAACTTTTCTGCGCGTTATTTTTAGTAATTTTCTGTGAATTCACACTTATTTTTTTACAGTGCAGTTCTGTATCGTGAGTTAAATTATCATCATTATTATTATTATTATAGATGATTCAGACCCTTCCTGAGGATGTTCTCCTCCTTCCGAGATAGGTACGACGTACGAAGTCTGGGAAATGGTATTTCTTTCTCTGAGTTGTCCAGGAACTTCCTTACTATCCTACAAGTGTTCAGGATAGCTGCCTTCTGTAGTTCCATGTAGGTGTTAGGTTGAAGGTCTAGTTTCTGTATAGAGCTGTGAATGGTCTTAGGTACAACTCCTGTGGCTGATATTACTGTAGCGACGGTGGTGATGTTCTATATATGCCACATTTCCTTGACTTCGTTTCGTAGGTCGTTATGCTTTGACAGCTTCTCTCCGTGCGTCTTCTGGATGTTGCACGTGTTGGGCACGGCTATTTCAATGAGGTATGTGGAATTCTTCTCCTTGAATTCTTGTCCAGGAATACGTCGGTCGATTTTGGAGGATGATCTTATCTGTTCTGATCTATCTGTCCCAGTACATCTTGTGGGTGTTGTTCTCTAGAAGCGTTGTTCGCTCATATACTTGCAGTAGGAAACAGGCTCAGTTGTAATAAGGTGGTGCTTTCTGGACAATTTCTGATGGAGGATCTTGGCGACTTGATGGTGCCTGTTCATGTACTGTGTTTTTGTGAGGACTCTGCACCTTGCTGTGATATGTTGGATGGTCCTGGCGCTTGATGGCATTGTGTCGCTTTCCACTGCCATGTCCTTCAGGATATACTTCCGATAGTTTCTGGTGTTTACAACTTGATCTTCTATAGCCATCAGGAACCTTTCGGTCTCAAGGAAGAGTGATCAGCTTGTTAGCCATGCATTGGAGGCAGTCTTATCCACATGGTCCGATTGCAGATCGTTGTAGTGCCTTCCGTGTAGGACTTTATTACCCTAAGTTTCTTTTTTTTTTTTTTTTTTTTTTTTGGCTCCCTCGTTCCAAAATCGATGTTCTGAGTAGTGAGGTCTAGGAATGTGTACTTCTTGTTACTCTGGTTTAAAACTTGGTGAAGGGGCCCCTTGCTCTGATGGAAGTATTTTCTGAGGCTGCTGATTTTTTTGTCACTGTGTTTCAGGAGATCAATCATTCCCCGTAGTTCTGCCCTTCCAATGGTCAGCCTTTCTACTGCTGACTTCGGGTGGTGCTGGCGATGTTTAGTGAGGGTTATCCTGGTATTGCGTATTATTTCCTCAAGCTCTGTGATGGTCCACTTGATGATTCCGAAGGAATACGTGAGGACTGGTACTGCGTATGTGTTAGCCCTAGTGATGTTGCTAGCGTTGAGCTTGGTCTTCATTAGTCTCCTTAGCCTTTTGTTGTATTTGGCGGCTAGATTATTTTTTATTTCTCTGAGCTTTAGGCATCGTGCCTGAAGCATACCTAGGTACTTGTAGGTTTCTCCTTCCTACATAGCTGCTATCTGTGCTCCGGTCTTCAATTGGTAGCTATGTGCAATGTGCTTTCCTTGTTTCATACCTTGTGTCTTACATTTTTCTAGGCCGAATTCCATCCTGATTTTATCACTGAGGGCTTCATTGCTGAAGCCCTCAGTGATCCGGATTAGCTGCTGGAGTTGGTTCTGCGACGATGAGTACATCTTTATGTCATATATGTACATGAAGTAGGAGAGCTTGTACTTGTTAGTTTTGTTGCACTTGATGATAAGCCCATACTTGCTTTCGTTGAGCATGGTTGACAGCGGGTTGAGTGCTAGACAGTGAATCTCCGTGGAAGATGCCTCTCCTTATGTGAATGGGCTTGGCCGTTAAGTTATGGACTTTGATTGTTGTCTTCCAATCTGTCATGGCCGCCTTAAGGAAGTCGATGATTACAGGACTTACTCTGTAGATCTCAAGAACCTCTATCAGCCGGCTGTGGGGTATGGAATCGTAGGCCGTACGGTAATCGATGTATGCTGTGTACATGTTGCAGTGCATCTTGAAAGCTTGTTCCATTACAAGAGCGATGGTAAGCTATTCCTTGCATCCTCTACAGTGCGGTTGGTATCCCTTCTTTCTGTTCTGCCGTTATTGCTTGTCCTTCTATTATGCCTCATTATCTGATTGGTGATGCACGCTGTTAGGATCTTATACAGCGTAGGTAGACACGCAATTGGTCGATAATTGGCTGCATATCTTGTGTCCTCATCTTTAGTCTTTAGTATCGTTACTCCCTGGGTGAGGAAATCCGGGATTAGGGCTGGATTTTGGATCATGTTAGTCATTTGATCTGCCAGATGTTTGTAAATACAAGTGTTTTTATTATTATTATTATTATTATTATTATTATTATTATTATTATTATTATTATCATTATTATTATTATTAAGGTAAGGAGAGTGAAAATTATTTTGTCCCTCTAAGCACTCTCTATAGCATCCTAGGTATTAAATTTGTATAGCTTCCCTTGTCTTCTATTACTACGTTCAAAAAGTTCCGGAACTTTTTGAATATTTGCAAATGTCAGTGAATTACGTCATTCCCCGCTGAGCAAGCAAAGAGCATTATGCGACCAACCAGCCAGAACCGGTTTGAACCAGATCTAACACGTACAGCGTATGTTCGTAGTTCGTGATTACAGGCATTCGATGCTCTCTGTCGCGAGGACAACGATGTCGAATTTTGAACAGCCTACGGTAACAGTGCAATGAGTCCAACTAGAGTTTATGAGTGGCATCGACGATTCGAAAACGGGCGACAGAGTATCGAGGATGATGAGAAGT
Organism: Macrothele yani; assembly: GCA_039090855.1. NCBI lineage: Eukaryota > Metazoa > Arthropoda > Arachnida > Araneae > Macrothelidae > Macrothele > Macrothele yani. The sequence goes on from CM076990.1 coordinate 174,460,057, forward strand.
CCGGACGACCTGCAACATCCACAACGGATGAACAAATCATCATTGTCAAAGAAATTGTGAAAAGTGACCGTCGAAAAACTTTTGCAGCGATTGCAGAAGTTGCCATGCCATTTTAACAGAGACACTGGGCATGCATCACGTGTGCCAACAAATTGTTCCCAAAAACCTGACACAAGAAAAATGGATGAACGCATGCAAGTTTGCGGGGATAACATCGATGCAGTGAATTCGGATCCCGATCTCTTGAATCGATTGATCACTGACGATGAGACTTGGTGCTTTCTGTACGACCCCCAATCCAACCGACAGTCAAAAGTGTGGAAATCACCGTCGTCACCACGACCAAAAAAGTTCAAGGCTGACCGCTCCAAAGGAAAGGTCTTGTTAACAGTTTTCGCCGATTGCAAGGGGGTCGTACACAAGGAATTCTTTCAACATGGTCGTACAGTCACTAAAAAGAGTACGTCAACGTCCTAAAACGTCTCCGAGAATCAGTGAGACGCAAGCGACACGATCTTTGGAAGACCAACTCGTGGGTGCTTCATCACGATAATGCACCGGTTCACAGATCCTTACTAGTGTCCGATTATCTGTCCAAACATACCATTCCCTTTCTTCCACAACCAGCTTATTCCCCTGATCTCGCTTCGTGTGGCATTTTCCTTTTTCCCCGGATGAAGAATTTGCTTAAGGGGCGACGCTTCTCAAGTTTCGAAGAAGTGCAACGAGCTGCGACGGAGGCACTGGAGCATGTGGCAAAAGAAGGCTTGCAATCTGCATTTAAATCTTTGTATGAGCTCTGGCAAAAATGCATAGTTGCACAGGGTAACTAACTACTTCGAAGGAAACACCGCATAAACAGGTATTATCTGTACTCATTCTTTTTTAATATTAAAAGTTCCGGAACTTTTTGAACGTAATGAATTTAGGTGAGAAGAACGGGGCTGCTATAAATTCCCCCCCCCCTCCGTCCGACTATTGGGTAATTTGTAATCCAAACACGTGATAACATCAGAGTGGCAGAGTGGTAGCTGTCCATCCACGTGAAAAGAAACATCAAGTTCATCCTCTAGGAACATTAACCACAGTTTCGACTTATGGAGGCAAATGGTCCTATTGATCGTTTTGCTAACAAAAAAGAATGGGTTGTACACTATATCTCAGGTAACAATACAAAACATTCTTTTGTGCTATCACTGGCATGTTAGACCGGGAATAACCAACTAACGAACTTCGAGTGGGTCCTCTGCAGCTGCTCTTAAGTAACTTGAATCTTAGGGAGGCATTCATGAAGAATTTCCTGATAATGTATCCATCGCCGTGTAGTACCCAGAACCAGGGAAAGGGGCTGAAGAGTCATCTCGGAGGTGTGTTCAAGGATTACTCTTCTGCTGACTCTTTTTTCTGCGTTCAACTACAAAATATATTTTTCCACAAATACAGATGCAAGTTTTGCTTTTTCGCTTCTTCTGTTAATTTACTCCAATACCGAACGATTTATTCATATCAAAAAGTTAAAACATTAAAATAAAACACAAAGTATGAAAATAAATAGGAGGAAAAAGAAAACTGAACTGTCTCTTGAATTTTTAAAAAAATCACATTGCCGGAATTTGCTTGATCGTAGTTGAATTGCAAGTAACTTATTGCTGGAAGAAAACTCCAACTAGCAGGGAAAAACAAATTATCTTTTAATTAACTACTCTGTTCCCCTTCCGTGTAACTAAGCAATGACAAAGACCCTTTCTACTCCTTTTCTCCTTAGCTGGTGCTCAGAGGGAGTCTCTACCTACCTTGGTCAACAGCCAAACAGCCTCTCTTCCCCACACCAAAACTAAGCGCCCTCAGATTCCCGCCAAAAAAAACACTTTTCTTCCATACAAGTACCATAAAACAACGCCTGCTGATAGCAAAATAATGAAGACGAAGAAGTTGTAAGCTCTCTCTCTCTCTCTCTCTCTCTCTCTCTCTCTCTCTCTCTCTCTCTCGCATAGGGATTTTCCTTTAGCACTGTTTTCTTCCTAACACCTACAGCAGCTTAGCTATAGTCATTTACCAAGTGACGAACAGCGTTTTAGATTTTTGCATAACTGCGCCTCCACCTCCGCCTCTCGTTTCTTTTTTTTTTTTTTTTGTAATGTTCTACCAAATTTTGCGTATCTTGGGAAGGAAGAAATAAAAAGCATTTCTTTTTTCCTGATGTCTTATATCAATAAGCCCTGTGCCCTTGTGGCATAGAATCATTGGTGAAGCTGTTCCTATTAATTCACCTCGAGAAGAAACTTCTTTTGAGTTCTACGTACATCACTCGTTCTGTATTCATTCACTTTTGTTTTGTTTTTTAAATGTATTTATTGAATTTATTGTAATTTTTTGCTACACCACACCAAACAGCATTAAATACATCAAACACCATAACAATACAAACTGGAAAGTGTCCAAAACGTAATGTGAATACATCAAGACATCCAGGTCATTTACGACACTTATTAGTGAAGGAAATTACAAAAAAGTAAATGATAATACGATTTAGCTATAAGTAAAATAAAATAAAGATATCAAGGTTTTGAAAAAATGATCTGTGAAATACACCAAGAATATATACAACACGAGCCTGCAGATTTCCATTTAATTGGCGTAAGAGTACAAACTAAAAAACTAGAACGTTAACTTTCACTGCCAAAGACGGGCGGCTTCATCAGGTTAATGTTCACAAGGTTGAGTACAGAATCATACTGAGGAAATTAAAAAAAAAAAATCAGAAAAAACACGTGATAAGTACGTTATGAGCACGTGATGTTAAGCAATAGATGACAAGTGAGATGATCACGTTCGTGGATGTATATCTAGGAGGGTACGCCAGACATCTGGTAGATCTGTGGAAAGATCAGAATTGCAAGCGCTTTTCCAGTGTTAGAACATTGGTGTGCAAAAATTAAGGACGAAGAGGAGAAATTAGCATAACAGCGGAACGAGCTGGCAGAACGGACCGAAAGACCACTCAGGAGATAGACTAGGGTCCGGTACGGTAGGGCATGCGCATATATGCAGCATGACGTAGGGGGGGGAGAATGGAAGGGTATAAAGCACATGGGCGGTGTACGCTCAGCAATTCGTGCCGCGGATGGCTTAGTGGGTAGTGATTCAGACTATCGATGCAAGGTCCCCAGGTTGAAACCCGAGCTGATCTTTCGGAGATGGTGTGATTTACTAACAATCGCTGAATATCCGCCATGCATCGGACGGCCACGTTACGTGACGGCCCCCAGGCTGGACGCACTGGTTAAATGGGTATCCTTTCCTATGTCCCGCCTGAAATTCTCTCACCCCTCTATGTGCAATATCGTACTTTTACGGTGGCGTCATCTACTGTACTCTAATCTCGCTACAAACTGTTCTGTCAAAGTCGCTAGACTTGCTCTCATTCCTTCCGTTTCTGTGTCCTGCCCAAAAGTCGATCTCGCTGTAGGCGGCTGGGACCTAAACTCTACTCACTGTGGACGGAAGTCCTACAAGAAAATGACAAATACGCTCAGCAATTCGGTGAAAGCTATTGCATGGTGTACATCCGTTTGAACGACGTCGAGTTGCTGCCACCGTGTGTTATGGCCAACAGGCAATCCAGTAGACGACATCTCGATGACTTTACTCATGGTCGCGTCATGGAAGTTGGAAGAAGGTCGAAGTGTGACTAGTGACTCAGAGCATCGTTCACGAGCTTGGAGAGCATTTCAAACGACAGGAACAGCTGTCCGAAAGTTTAGCAGCGGTCATCCACGAGCAACCACGGTGGCGGATGACCGGTATATTGTCCTACAGGCGAGAACAGACAGACGGCAGACAGCGGGAGAAATCGCAAGGCACATGCAACAGACCACTGGACGCCCGTTATCACGTTTCACGGTGGTCAGGAGGCTGCACAAAAGTGGTCTATTTGCACGACGACCAGTACGGTGTGTGCCATTAACGCCTGCTTATCGGAGAAGCCGGTTTCTGTGGTCCCAGGAACACCAGAACTGGACACATCAGCAATGGGGTCGAGTTCTCTTTACGGATGAGAGCCGATTTAGTCTGACGAGCGATTCTGGACGTATACACATCTGGAGAGAGCAGGAAACATGCAATCACACCTCCAACATCATCAAAAGGGACCGGTTTGGAGGTGGCGGAGTTCTCGTTTGGGGCGGTATCATGCTTGGCAGCCATACTGACCTCCACATCTTCCAAGGAGGTTCAGTCACTGGTGTCCGCTATTGTACCGAGGTTCTCCTGCCTCGCGTGCTTATGTTTAGAGGTGCTGTGGGTCCTGAGTTCCTCTTCATGGACGACAACGCTACACCTCATCGTACAGTGGCTGTCGCAGAACTGTTGGAGAGTGAGGATATTCAACGCATGGATTGGCCCGCAAGGTCCATGAACTTAAATCCAATCGAACACGTGTGGGACCTTCTCGGGAGAAGCTTGGCAGCACGTCACCAGCCGCCAGCAACGATTCCGCAGCTGCTATTGGCGTTACAAGAGGTATGGGTCGCGATGCCTCAACAGCTCCTTGACAACCTCGTCCTCAGCATGGACAGACGTTGTAAATCCTGCAACGCAGTCAGGGGTGATCATACCCCCTACTAAAGACTGGATTTTTCTTGGCAGCCGCCTGTCACATGGACGTTTCTGTCTTCTGTCCAGTTGTGCTGGAAGCTACCTTTTAAACAAAGTGCCTTTGCATCCTTTGGATTCCTTGTTTGGACGGTTTTGCTCACTTGTCCCATATTCTTACATCTTGGGGATCTTATGGTATGACTTGAGTCGATGTGGAACCCTTCTGAACGACGTTACATGCGAAAAACCGTCTCGTCCTTAATTTTTGCGCGCCAGTGTATTTCCACGGATTTCCTGACGGCGTTGGCTCTTGGATTTATATATGGGGCTAATTTCTTGAGGTCGTCCCATTGAGAAAAGGTCGTCCCATTGAGAAATGGTTCATAACTTCCTTCGCTAGAGCTGTTGTAAGCTTTTGGTTCTTAATGGCACGCTTGTGCTCGTTAATTCTCAATCCGAAGGATATTTTTGTCATGCCAATGTGATGTCTCATGTTGCGATAGGGATGGAGTAGACGCCTGCGTCTGAGAGTAGCACAATTGGATCTCTGTTCTGTCTTAGGATAGCTGACGAGGTCTCGTAGATATACATCCACGAACGTGATCATCTCACTTGTCATCTATTGTTTAAAATCATGGGCTCATATCGTACTTATTACGTGTTTTTTCTGGGTTTTTTTTTATTTATTTCCTCAGTATGTTTCTGTACTCAACCTTGTAAACATCAGCCTGATGAAGCCGCCCGTCTTCGGCGGTGAAACCTAGCAATCTAGTTTTTTGGTTTGTACTCTTACGCCAATTAAACGGAAATCTGCAGGCTCGTGTTGTAAATAAAGTAAAGATAGTTGGTTCGTTTGCAACACAATCAAAATAAAAGGGAAGCATCTATTAAAGTCAATAAATACTCAAAATAATATCAATACAGGTAAAATCAGAAGCACAATAATATATATCACAAAAACGTATGATACAGTATAGCAAAGGGCCAGGGAAAAAGGTAAATTATTTAGCCTGACGAGCCCCTGAAACTCAATGGATAATATGCCAAGTCAAGACATCCAACTGTGTAAAAATAAATATTTCTGTGGTATCAAAACAATATTTAACCAAACAACAAGAAACACCTCAACACTCTTTTAAAAGCAGTGTAGTTTATTACACACTGAAGAGCAATTGAATTAGAGACAGCTGGCGTTATGCAAATGTTGCGCTGTGGGCGGCCCTGGAAACGGAAACGACATGACGTAAGCAGCGATCCGACAATATAAGGAGTGATGCGACGGGAATCAGTAAGAGTCGGACATGTATGCGTAAGACGAAGGATCTAAGCGCATTTGATTGTGGGAAAATTGTCGGGGCCCGACGAATGGGTCACTCCATCTCGGAAGTCGTGCAGGCACTAGGATTTTCACGAGCCACTGTATCACGGGTGCACCGTGAGTACATCGAATCCGGTAAAACCATCCCTGCAAGGGCCAACTGCCGTGGACAACAGCGTGTGGATAGCGGGATCATTATCGGCTAGCTCGCATTGTAACAGCGGATAGACGGGCCACAGTGCAAGAAATCACTCGGCAATTTTACGCTGGTGCACAAAAACGTGTAAGCAGCCACACCATCCAGAACCATCTCCTCGCTATGGGGTACAGAAGCCATCGTCACACGAGGGTACCGCTGCTGACCGCACATCACAGGGTGCAAAGATTAGCATGGGCGCGGGAACATCGCGACTGAACCCTAGACATGTGGGAAAATGTTGCCTGGACTGATGAGTCGAGATTCACTTTGGTACATGCGGGTGGCAGGATACGAGTACGGCGCAAACCACATGAAGCGATGGATCCTTCTTGCCAGCAGGGTACTCTTCAAGCTGGAGGGGGCGACATTCTCGTCTAGGGACTGTTTACGTGGTCTGAAATGGGACCCCTGGTACGTGTGACATCGTTCCTTACAGGTCAACGTTACCGGGATATCCTGGACGACCATTTGTTCTCGTTTGTGCGTCTTCAACATCTCACTGGGGACCTCATCCTGCAACAAGACAATGCAGTTCCCGAATTGTATCAGAATGGTTGGATGAACACTCCACCGACGTGACCTCGCTTCCTTGGCCAGCTAGGTCACCTGACCTCAATCCGATCGAGCATATCTGGGATGCCATCGAGAAAGATGACCTCCCTCCATCAAATCTTCGTGAACTGTGGGAGCTTGTTCAGGGGTCGTGGATCCGTATGGCTTCCCAACGCTTCCGGTGTCTTGTCGAGTCCATGCCGAGACGAATCGCCGCCGTCATCAGGAAGAAAGGTGGTGCTACACGTTACTAGACAGGCATCTCTAGTTCAATTGCTCTTCAGTGTAGATTTAATATGTAACGGCAACTCGTTTCACAAACGAGGGCAGGTTGCCCAAATATTATTTAACAACAAATTTGTGTGTGCTCTAGGGATCACAAACTTAGTGTATCCTCGAGTATCGTAGAGATGAGGAAAATGATGCAATGTTATTAGATTAGAATAGCTATCTGCATAAACTATTTCATGCATAAATAACAAAAGTCTGAAATTATAATAGATAGTAGATGATAACGAACAAAAATAATGTTAACATCAATCGACAAATTTATCAAACGAATAAATTTTTTTTGAAAAGCATAAATTTGGTTAACATTACCTCTCGTTGTCTGGCCCCAAGCCAGAATACAATAAGACAATGATGGATAAATAAATGGATAATACAAGGCCAACTTGATCATAACGGACAAAAAAACTCGAGATTCTAGCAATTACACCGATGCGAGATCTCAGACCAACCGCCAAATGATCAACATGCGAGTCCCAACGTAAGTTCCCAAATAAATGAACACTCAAGAATTTCACTGATGCATGGAAAACCAAGGGAACCCCATTCAAGACAACACCAGAAGGAGTAGATAACCGAAATCTGCGGCCTTGAAATGAAAACACAATTTGTTTTAGTTACGATAAATACACCGTTGGCGTGGACCAGGAAGCCATCGCTCTTTCCACGCCTACAAGTGAGCCACGGAAAAATTCTCATCGGCCGCCACCGGAAATCGAACGCAGGGTCTTCCAGTTACGCGCTGGATATGCTTCCACTGCACCACAGCGGCATTGAAATTCCCCAGATTCAATAGGCGCGGAAAGAGCAATGGCATCTATTTGATGTTCCTGGTCCACGTCAACTGTGTATTTATCATTCATTCGCCTTCTAGTTATTTGTTCAGTTGCTGCTGTTCATCTGTGGTGAATCCCCAGCATTGTGCGGAGCCAGGGGGGATTTGGACAGTGACGTCACAGAAAAATCACCGGAAGTGCAGGATGAGCATAACCTTGTGGATTTTTTAGGTCAAGCATTATTGCTGAGCCAAATCAACATAGAGTAAAAATTGAATGGTGGCTTAATAACGTTTTTCGTCCGTTTGATTCCCCAGATTCCATACCTTCTGTGCATTTCTTGGTTTTAACTCGACAAATATTTGTGACAGCAATACCCAAAAGGAAGAAAGCAATTTTTAATCAAACACAAATCCACACAAAACGTCAAAAGCTGTAACGAACCAAGCAATCCGAAGAGGGAAGATCACAAGCACGTGAAGCGGACAAAACTCAACAAGCTGTTCGACGAAACTGTTGAGGAAACAGGGGCGCGACTTTCAGAACAACGATTTCGAACTTCTACAGGACGAAGCAACGAGACTGCTGAATAGACAAACGAGCACCAAACATCCGGTCGCCTACGAGCTTCAAACTCGAGATCTACTGAAAGCGAAGAGCAGCGACAGCAACGAATTCAGAGTAATGCAATTTCTCACCAGAACCGAATTTTGGCTGAAACTGTTGAAACTCGCGGAAGTCGATTCCAGCAGGAGAGAATTCAACAAGGCATTACACGGGCAAGTAAGTGGCTATATTTGAAGGACAAAGCATTCAATTATGATCCTGAATTGGATTATTCAAACTTTCCTCCGATTGTCATTGGTAGCATGTCTTTTAAGTGCACTTTTTGCAATGCGCTGAAGTTTGAAGGTGAGACACCAGGATTGTGCTGAATATGTATGTACACTATATTGACAAAAGTCACCGGACGCCTAGAAGAGAAACACAACATAGCATTTTTTGACATACATTAGTACGGTGTCGGTCCACTTTTGACCTTAATGCATGCACCGAACATTCGAGACATGCTTTCGACAAGGTTTTGGAACAGAGCGATAGGTATGCGCTTCCATTCAGTACATAATGCTGCCGCTAACTGTTGCTTAGTAGTAGGCCTTGGTTCCAAACTTCTTATGCGGCGCTCTAATTTATCCCATAGGTGATATATGGGATAAAGATACGGAATTATCGTCAAAACACTCCCTAACAGTCCTTACTTTATGGCACGGTACATTATCCTGCCTGTACCAACAAGGCTCGTCAGACACGATACGGAATTATCGTCAAAACACTCCCTAACAGTCCTTACTTTATGGCACGGTACATTATCCTGCCGGTACCAACAAGGCTCAGTTCCATAGTATTGCCACAGAGTTGGTAGGGCATAATTCTCCAGATTATCAAAGTAGACGTGCTGGTTAACAGGTTTGTCCACAATAACCAATGGGCCGGGATCATACCACGAAAAACACCCCCATACGAGTATACTGCCAGCTCCAAACTAAACCGCAGGAACAGTACACTGTGGTAAATAGTGTTCCCCCGTCGGCCACCATACCCACACACGGCCATCAGACTGATGGATCGTGTATCTGGATTCATCAGTCCATAGGACCTGTTTCCATTTATCTACGATCCACGATAAATGCTCTTTACACCATGATAAACGACTAGTAGCATTCCGAGTGGGAGATGAAAGGCTTATGAGCAGCCGCACGACCACGGTAACCCATGGAATGAAGTTCTGTGCAAATGGTACGTGTGCATACCGAGGTTCCAGCATTTTTACTCACCTGTACATTGAGGTCTTGTGCAGTACTCCGTCGATTATCTGTAACGACTCTCCTGAGACTTCGACGTTCTCTATCACTGATTTTCTTTTGTCTGCCGGTACGTTTTGCTACTTCCGGCACGCCATGTATGTCTTCCGCTTATTCAGTACATCCAAAACAGTTGACTTGGATATGTTTAAACGCTTCTCGGTTTCTCTTATGGACAACCCATTAATATAACACCCAACAATCTTTCCTTTCTGAAAGCCAGTTCTCTCCCGCCGCGACATTTCCACTCAACTTCAGAGTGCGATATGATCGCAGTCAGCTGCAGGCTTGTTTTTATACCGTTTGCAGTTGTACCGCGCATCTTAACAACGCGGCGGATCCGTTCATTTGCTTTTGAAGGGGTGTCTGGTGATTTTTGTCAATATAGTGTATGTATATATATAAATGAATCTGAATCCCGGGAAAACCGGGTAGTAATATTATAAAACGGTGCATTGCACCTTCTCTTAAGGATAATAATTGAAAGTTATTGTCAATTGAAAAAAAGATCTCAAACTCCAAAAAATTCTGTTGCTTCGAAAAATCACGATGAGGAAAATACGTAATTTGCTAATTTGTAATGAGACTTCCTAAAAAAGTTAAAATTATTACAAACGTATTCAAAAAAATAATAATCTCCAATAGAAATTAAAATGACTAAATCATTCCCATTAATGAAAAAAAAAATTCATCGTCTATCAATTATTTTCAAAAAATTCATCGTTTCTCAATTATTTTTTCTGGCTCAGTGGTTAAGATGCGCTGATTGAACCGAAACGGCCTGGACTCGATCTCCACCACCGGCGTAAAAGGAATATCTCGTGTAAGGGCTGAAATGTTCAGCGTATTGGATTTTACGAAATTTCTGTCTAAATGCGGAAAAGCTAAAAACGTACTTTTCTGAAATTAACAGAATTACTGACTACAGAAAATCTGTGAAAATATGGAATTAAAAAAAAAGCGGGAACTTTTAAAAACGGAAATTCCGTTAAAAGACGGACACACACTTACCGGCAACTTTGCTGCACGTTATTTTCAGAGATTTTCTGTGATTCACACCACTTATTCTTTAACAATGTACTTTGAAGGGAACTAGGACAGGAACGCAATAGATTACTAAGTTTTGCATTTTTTGTTGTTTTGTTTTTCCTGCACCTACACTATTTGATCAGATCTTGTGTGTAAATACAGTACACTGAAGGGACTAAAATTAAAGCACGTAAAAAGTGCATAAAAAAAATTAACGGGGTGCTTAATTACACAACCGTCTCAGTTTTAAATTCCTATTACCGATTAAACCATATGCCTAAATGACGTATAATTGACGTTCCACTGTAGATTTATATATGTGTGTATGTGCATGTGTTTGTGAAGAACTCGAGTACCCATTACATTTTACATCCTGAGCTGTAGCGCCAAAGGGACTTATCCAGAGATAAAGCCTTAATAGGCTTCATATCCAGAGCTCGAGCCTCAATAGGCTTCATATCCAGAGCTCGAGCCTCAATAGGCTTCATATCCAGAGCTCGAGCCTCAATAGGCTTCATATCCAGAGCTCGAGCCTCAATAGGCTTCATATCCAGAGCTTGAGCCTCAATAGGCTTCATATCCAGAGCTTGAGCATCAATAGGCTTCATATCCGGAGCTCGAGCATTAATAGGCTTCATATCTCGAGCTCGAGCATCAATAAGCTTCATATCCAGAGCTCGAGCCGAATAGGCTTCATATCCAGAGCTCGAGCCTTTGGATATGAGGCTCGAGCTCTGGATATGAGGCTCGAGCTCTGGATTTGAGGCTCGAGCTCTTCATATCCAGAGCCTCTGGATACGAGCCTCTGGATATGAAGCCTTCATATCCAGAGCGCGAGCCACAATAGGCTTCATATCCAGAGTTCGAGCCTCAATAGGCTTCATATCCAGAGCTCGAGCATCAATAGGCTTCATATCCGAAGCTCGAGCATCAATAGGCTTCATATCCGGAGCTCGAGCATCAATAGGCTTCATATCTGGAGCTCGAGCATCAATAAGCTTCATATCCAGAGCTTGAGCCGCAATAGGCTTCATATCCAGAGCTCGAGCCTCAAAAGGCTTCATATCAGGAGCTCGAGCATCAATAGGCTTCATATCCAGAGCTAGAGCATCAATAGGCTTCATATCCAGAGCTTGAGCATCAACAAGCTTCCTATCCACAGCTCGAGCCTCAATAGGCTTCATATCCACAGCTCGAGCCTCAATAGACTTCATATCCGGAGCTCGAGCATCAATAGGCTTCATATCCGGAGTTCGAGCATCAATAGGCTTCAAATTCAGAGCTCGAGCCTCAATAGGCTCCATATCCAGAGTTCGAGCATCAACAGGCTTCATATCCAGAGCTCGAGCATCAATAGGCTTCATATCCGGAGCTCAATCATCAATAGGCTCCATATCCAGAGCTTGAGCCTCAATAGGCTTCATATCCAGAACTCGAGCATCAGTAGGCTTCATATCCAGAGCTCGAGCATCAATAGGCTTCATATCCGGAACTCGAGCATCAATAGGCTCCATATCCAGAGCTTGAGCCTCAATAGGCTTCATATCCAGAGTTCGAGCCTCAATAGGCTTCCTATCCAGAGCTCGAGCCTCAATAGGTTTCATATACAGAGCTCGAGCATCCAATGGATTTCGGGTCATGAGTTCCATTGTCAAAATGACTTCTTCAGAACTCGAACACTCAATGAGCATCTCGTTAACAGCTCGAGCCCCCATTAGATTTCTGGAAAGTTTGCGCCTGTAGTAGAAACAGTATCTTGGCCTTCAAGATTTCGGGTAGTGCTGCGATACTCCGGAATATTCCAAACACTTTCTCTGCCTTTCTGAAAGTATGCTCCGCACACCTGCTCCTGTGATGATATCACCTTTATCTTCATTTTTGCATACACTGAGGGGTAGATTGATGTGACTTGAAACACACGTTTTGGGATCTGAGAAGATCTTTCAAAGATGGCGCCTGGGGTCAACGTTCAGAAGAAATTGAGGTAAAATGTAGTACATGTATTACAGACAAGCATCAATTATCTCAATTGACATGAAAGGAACTAAAACTCATGTTTTCATGGTATCATGGTGCACCATTAATTTTCCTAAATGCTGCAAACTCGGAAAAAACTCGGGAGATTTGGGTTCGACTCCAGCTCCAGAACGTAACTTCCATTTTTTTTTAAGAAAACCTGGCTTCATGTGAGCGAATTAATGCCCATTTACACTGAAGAAACAGAAACTAGGGAATTTATGGCGTAGTGGTGCACCGTTAATTTTCATATATGTTGCTAACTTGATCGAAAATCTGGAGCTTCGGGTTCGAATCCAGGGCCAGAAGCGAATTTTCAACATTTTTAGAGGACCAGCTGCATGAATGGAAGTGAATTCTGGATCTCAATGCCATATACACTGGTGTGCAAAAATTAAGGACGAAGAGCAGAAATTAGCATAACAGCGGAACGAGCAGGCAGAATGGGCCGAAAGACCACTAGGAGATAGACTAGGGTCCGGTACGGTAGGGCATGCGCATATATGCAGCATGACGTAGGGGGAGGCGGGAGTGTCGGAAGGGTATAAAGCACACGGGCGGTGTACGCTCAGCAATTCGGTGAAAACTATTGCACGGTGTACATCGGTTTGAACGACGTCGAGTTGCTGCCACCGTGTGATATGGCCAACAGGCAATCCAGTAGACGACATCTGGATGATCTTACCCCAGTTCGCGTCATTGGGAAGTTGGAAGAAGGTCGAAGTGTGACTAGTGTGACCGATGAGTTCGGGATGGCTCACAGCATCGTTTCACGAGCTTGAAGAGCATTTCAAACGACAGGAACAGCTGTCCGAGAGTTTAGCAGTGGTCGTCCACGAGCAACGACGGCGGCGGACGACCAGTATATTTTCCTACAAGCAAGAAGAGACAGGCGGCAGACAGCGGGAGAAATCGCAAGGCACATGCAACAGACAACTGGACGTCCGTTATCACATTTTACCGTGGCCAGGAGGTTGCACAAAGGTGGTCTATTTCCACGACGACCAGTACGGTGTGTGCCATTAACGCCTGCTCATCGGAGACGGCGGTTTTTGTGGTGCCAGGAACACAAGAACTGGACACATCAGCAATAGGATCGAGTTCTCTTTACGGATGAGAGCCGATTTAGTCTGACGAGCGATTCTGGACGTATACACATCTGGAGAGAGCAGGGAATACACGATCACACCTCCAACATTATCGAAAGGGACCGGTTTGGAGGTGGCGGTGTTCTCGTTTGGGGCGGTATCATGCCTGGTAGCAGTAGTAACTTCCACATCTTTGAAGCAGGTTCAGTCACTGGTGTCCGCTATGGTACCGAGGCTCTCTTGCATCACGTGCGTCTGTTTATAGGTGCTGTGGGTCCTGAGTTCCTCTTCATGGACGACAACGCTACACCTCATCGTACAGTGGCTATCGCAGTGTTGTTGGAGAGTGAAGATATTGAACACATGGATTGGCCCGCAAGGTCCCCGGACCTAAATCCAATCGAACAGGTGCTTTCTCGGGAGACGCTTGGCAGCACGTCCCCAGCCGCCAGCAACGATTCCGCAGCTGCGATTGGCGCTACAAGAAGAATGGGCCGCGATGCCTCAACAGCTCCTTGACAACCTCGTCCTCAGCATGGACAGACGTTGTAAATCCTGCAACGCAGTCAGGGGTGATCATATCCCCTACTAAAGATTGGATTTTCCTTGGCAGCCGCCTGTCACATGGACATTTCTGTTTTCTGTCCAGTTGTGCTCGAAGCTACCTTTTCAATAAAGTGCTTTTGTATCCTTTGGATTCCTTGTTTGGACCGTTTTGCTTACTTGTCACATATTCGTACATTTGGGGATCTTAAGATATGATTTGAGTCGATGTGGAGCACAACTGTAACGTCGTGCATCTTCTGTAACGGTTTTTCGAATGTAACGTCGTGCACTTTTGCACGACGTTACATTCGAAAAACCGTCTCGTCCTAATTTTTGCACGCCAGTGTAAATAACAAAAGTGTTACTGGGTGCTCATGCATTTAAATTACATTATCAGACTCGGAAAACAAAAGGATTAATGTTCTTTCACATATTTATTGCCTGGATGCACCGTTACGTTAGCAAGAATACGCTGATGGCCAGGGTCGTAACTAGACTTTCAGTTTCGGGAAGGGGGTATAAAATATTCCACTGCAAAAATGTAATCTACCTATCTATCTATCAGGGTCGTAACTATACTTTTGTTCCAAGTTTTTTTTTTAAACAGCAACAACTATTCCACAGCAAAAATGTATCTATCTATCTACTTACTTACTTAACAAACAAAAAACTCTTTAGTTTTTAGTATATTGGTATTAGTTAGCGAGTAAGGATACATGAACTTACTCAGTATTTATAGAAAAACAAACTGAACAATATGAGACAGAGATCACACGAAAACAACAATTTTTACACAGGAGACAATGAAAGCAAATGCAGTCTAAAAACTGAAAATTATAAATAAAAATGTGAAATCTCCGTCAGGAAGTGTATTTTTAAAAATTCCGATAAGGATAGATGAAGCCACCATACCAAGGTACTTTGACGTTGAATTGGTTGTCTAATAGTTGCTATCATAGCAAATATTTATCACTATATCAGTAGATATAGTGAGAAAAACATGTCCTTCTGAAGTAAGGTTTATCAAAGAAAATAACAGAAACAATTTGTAAAATAAAAAATTAAAAGAAGATAATGGCTACTCCTGTTGATCTAATAACTTACGATAAACAAGCAAAACAAATTTTGCCAAAATATTTTCGGGAGAGGGGATTGGACCCTAAAAATCCCTTCCCCTTTCCCTGGATACGACCATGCTGCAGGCAGAGCCTTAGGAAGACTCGTCTAAAGGCATTTGTTGCATCGGCTGAAAAAAGAAAAAAGAAAACAGTCAAGAGGCAAAAGAAGCGGGATCTCAGTGATTCCAACAAGCTGTATTAGGACTTATGTTGACAAATAAAAATCACCAGCTATCCTTTCTCCGAACAAATTTCCCTGTAGGTCTCCACAACAGTTTCTTCACAAAAAGACAACGAATGCTTCAGTTTTATGCCACGAATATTTCGTGCATTCACTCTCATATACAGTGTAGAATACACCAGTACAGAATTTTTAAAACATAATTTTGCTTTTAATTTTATTTTTTCTAGCTTATTTCGTATACCATGAAGCACTTCCAGGTTATAAATAGAACAAATAAATGTGTATGTGTGCGTGTTCTTTGCAGCGATAAACTTCGTTTTTTCGCTACAGACGCAAGCATTTTCTTCTTCGATGTAAGGGGACTGGACTCATAGCTTCTCACCTGCGAGAAGAAAAAATGTAAAAATAAAAAACGAGATGAATAACAGTGTCTTTGCTCCCTTCGTGATGTCTTGACGGTCACGAAGGCGCTGTGTTGCATAAGTTCAACAAATTAGGTATTCACCACCATGCTTCTCGCCTGGATATTGCGGACATTGCGTCACGTACGAAGCTCGACATGAAAAGGCAAGTAAATATTGTTCCTGCTACGATTTTAATATTAGGGTTATCTGAAAGAGCATCGGGATAGTGAAACTGAAAACGAATAGAATTTATTTTCCTGTTCATGTATACAACCGTAATTAATTATCAGTATTTCTGTTTTTAAGTGTGATTTATCAAAGGTAAAATATAACCTGGAACATGCAGTAGTTTTGGCGTAGGACTACGTCTAACTCCGCGGATATCATGGGGCGACTTACGACTGACCGCCTGTGACAAAAATAGGTCCCAATTGAAGTCATTATAGCGTTAAAAATACGTGCCGCACACTAATCGTGTTAGCATATTCGTAAACAGCATGGAGTCCAATTCGCGTACTGCGCATTACATCGTGCGCACGACGCTCCCCTCGCTCCCAGTGCACGGGGGAGATGACGCAATACTGCTGGGTGTGCCGCCGCGTTTGACTCGGTCTATCTCGGTAACCGTGAGAGCAACACGACTGAGCGTGGCACCGTTCTAAAGCTCTCGACGAGATCTATTCTAATATACGAAGAACATTTCGCAATGGTTTGAACTGAACATTTTAAAAATTGTTTTCTTGTGAACCGGTGAACACTTTTGACAATATCGAGGTTCATCTGGACAACCGTGAGTGAAAAAATGACTGTGCGTGGTATCGTTTTAAAGCTCTCAACGAGATCTATTCAAGTATATAAAGAACATATAGCAGTGGTTTCAATTAACATTTTTAAAAATTGTTTTTGTGTGAACGGGTTAACATTTTTGACAATGCCGCGGAATTCGCAGAATGAACGCAAGCAAAAGTGGAGAAAATCAAAAAGAGAGGCAAGAGCAAGTAATGAGGAATGTAAGAAGCCCAAGAAGACAGAGCACCACGTTGGGTAATTTGTGTATCGATCTGCTTTGTGTTCGCAAAGTATCCAGCATTATTTATAAATATTATATAAGCTACGTTTCATGTCATAGACCTGTGTTGGATATAACAAATTAAATAAACGTTTTGAAACCATACTTGACTAGCTAATTTCATCTCACCGATCTGTAAGTCATAGAACGTTTTGAAACCATACTTGACTAGCTCATTTCAACTCTCCGATCTGCAAGTCGGCTCAATCAGAACTGAGCCTACCTGTATTTTTTTTAACAAGGTAGTCAGGTACAATATACTGAAAATCTTGTACCTCATACGTTAAATCAGATGTGAAAATACTGTGTAAAAACATGGGCAACGGCAACATATAAAAAAGAACGGTGGGTATGCAACACATGAAAGTACAATTTTAGGGGCGCATTAATTTTTCTACATGACTGTAATGTTAATATAATTTGGCCGCCCCGGCGGCGCATTGGCTAAGCGATGGCTTCTGATCAATCGTCCGAAAGGAGTTCGGGTTCGAATCCCGTGAGGTATGGATGTTGTGTTTGTCTTACGGCGCTGGCTCTCTTCCTTCCCTGGAACCAGTGACCTTAAATTAGGAACTGGCGACTGCTGATAGCCCATTGAGTTGCTCACGGTGGTCGTTAGGCCTCCAATAAAAAATAATAATAATAATAATATAATTTGTTTCTTTGAAATATTATCCTTTCAAATACGGGAAATCCCTTTATAACGAATGCCGAAATTCTCAATAAAACAAATTGATTTTATGTTCCAAACGAACTTGTGTAACATGCACAAAGCAAAAATTTTGCAACACCCAACAGCAATCAGGCACTTGCCATTCTCACGTACGCAACTAAAACTTTGAGATGGCGTTATAAAAGCTTACTGCAAAGATGCTGCGGTTGGCCTAGTGATCAGCATTCCTGCCTACTAGCGGATTGGACCTAGGTTCAGATTAGAAACTCCCGAACCGCTAAATATCCGCCGTGCGTCGGATGAGCATGTTAAGCCGTCGGACCCAATGTACTGGTAAAAACAAGGGCGTCTGCAAGTTTCTTAGATATCTCTTTAGGTTGGGTCCATTAGCGATCCACGCTCTGATTGGCTCTTTCAATTGACGTCACTGTGGAGGAACCATAGCCCACTGGAAAGAACAGGCCCTGAAACGAAAGGTCATGTGATCAACTTAGTCCCAAATTTCAGGTTATTATTTGTAATTATTTATTATTTTTAGCAAGCAAATTATATTTATAAGTGCCACAGATATAATATTCTAAACCCTACACAAAATTTAATATTACACCCACTTACATTTTTTAACAAAATTGGCACAAGGATAAAGCAGTTTTGACTAAAAAACATAATGCAATAAGAGCTTTTAAGAGACTTTAATCACAAGAATAATAACTGTATTCACTTCCAGTAAAAACTTGGAGAAATCTCACAAACCTGAGACCCGTTCGTTTCAGGGCCTCCTCTCTCCAGTGGGCTATGGGAGGAATGGAGCGGAAGCAAAATTCTGCGTTCATACGTAACTGAAGACACATTAAAGCTAAACTAAAAATTTTCTCCTTAAAAATGTTCGCTTTGTCACGCAATCGCTGAAGAAAATAAGTATGTCCAGTTCAGAATGAATTCTAAACTATGTAGCCATTTGTCATGTGCGTTTCTCAAACAACACGGTGGGGAACCTGAAATGTTTTGCTAAAACAAATAAATAATTTATGCTGACAAAAAAATTCCCCGATCTTTCTAATTTGCGAAGTTTTAGTATCTGATTAATACCACTTTTAGGCTATCTAGATATGTACGTGCAAATGCGTGAACCTTGATGCACAAGTCTTTAGAATTTTTTGCTTTCCCAAGAAATTCTCATCGCCTTGCAAATAGCAAATCATTCAAAACTTTATTTCGAGATTTTAATTTAGCACTTTTCTTTTAAGACATAATGGCATATTGCTCTTGAAAATTATGGTATCTTCCAAAAGCTCTCCAGGCAAGTTTTGTACGCCGATTAATTTCCTCCTCAATGTGACCCTCACTTGATATCTGCTGTCCAAGATAAATATACGTGTCTGTTATCTCCAGCTTTTCTCCATCGATCGATAAATCTTCATTTTTTGTAAAAATGAAGATTTATCGATCGATGTCTTTTGAAAGTTCATTTTGAATCCCACTTCTTTACTCTTGTCAGCAAGTTCCTGGATCATACTCTGCAGCACTGATGGGGTAGTTGCAAAAATGACTACGTCATCAGCAAAACGAAGGTGGGTTAGATAATCTCCATTAATCTTTATCCCCTTGTTTTCCCAGCTCAGTGATTGAAGGACATCTTCCAATGTGGCATTAAAGAGCTTGGGAGATATGGTGTCACTTTGTCTCACTCCCTTTCCAATTCTTATACGTGTTGTATTTTCAAACAGCCGAATCTTTGCACTTGCATTTTCGTAGATGTTATTAATAATATTAATGTATGCATCTTCAATACCGCAGGATTTCAAAGCCATTGTAACTGCTGATGGTTTCACCGAATCAACGGCCTTTTCAAAATCGATAAAAGCCATGCACAATGGAAGTTCATATTCCCTCGCTCTTTCAATTAGTTCTCTCAGTACGTGGATATAATCTATAGTGCTGTAGCCACTCCTGAATCCAGCTTGTTCTCTCGGTTGAGCCATGTCCAGTGTTACCTTCAAGCGGTGTGAAAGAACTTTAGTGAAGATTTTATAAACCACTGATAGGAGGCTGATAGGTCTGTAGTTCCTGAGATCCTCAATGTCACCTTTTTTATGTAGCAAGATCATTGTAGCGTTGTTCCAATCCTCAAGAATCTTCCCTTCATTAAGTCGTCGCGTGAAAACTTGGGCGAGTACTGTTTCAATTTCTCCACTTTCTTCTTTTATGATCTCTACAGTAATTCCATCTTCTCCTGGAGCTTTTAGCCGCTTCATGTTCTTGATTGCATGTGCAACTTCTGCTGGGAGGACTGGAAGAACTCTGGTCCAGGTACCTTTCATGAAGTCTGGAGTATATGTAACATCCTTTCATATAATTTGGATTAGAAATCTTTCACTCTTGTCAAAATTTCGCATCTATTTCTTGTTACAAAACCATCTTCTTTTCTCAGTGCCATAATCTGTTTTCTTCCCTTACTGAGATGTCCCTTTGCTATCTTTAGGCTTTGGTTGTTTTCAATTGCTTTCCTCACTAATTCACAGTTGAATTTCGTTACGTCTTCAGTGATACTTTTTCGCACTGTCTTGATTAACTCTATATATTCCACTTTGGAAGTCACATCTTCTTTAGTTGTCCTCATCTCTCTTCTTTTTTGCATCAACATTTTGGTTTTTCTTGATAATTTGTTCACATGCAACTTGTTCTTAGACCCAGCTAATTTTGTTGCTGTTTCCATAAGAGCTTTGGTTACTTTTCTGTTAGCTTCAGAAATATCCACTTCTTCCGACGTTAGGCCTTCTAAGGCAGAGAATCTGTTCTTCAGTTCCAACTTGAAGGTATTATGGTGTTTTTTAAGGTTGGTTATGTCAATACATTTTGTTTGTCTTATGAGCTTGCCACGTTCGAGTTTAGTGTTGAGGTGCATCTTAAATCTCACCAATCTATGATCACTACTTGTGTTGAACTTGTTTAGCACACTGCAGTCTTCGATGACGAATTTTTTGTTGCACATAATAAAATCAATTTCACTTGTCGTTCCATTTGGATGTCTCCATGTGCATTTCCTGTGTGGCTTTTTCTTGAAAAAGGAGTTCATGGTGAAAAACCTTCTGCCTCTGCAAACTCTACGAGAGTATTTCCACGCTGGTTTCTGTTGCCGTGACCGAATTTACCTACTGAAGTTTCATTCTGTTGCCGTTGCCCTATTTTTGCATTGAAATCTCCCATAATTATTTTTAAGTGCTGCTTACCTTTATTATTTAGATGACGAATTTCCTCACAAAATTCTTCAATTTCTTCTTCAGGATGACTTTCAACTTCTACAACTTTATCCTTCAGTTTCTTGTTTATTATAAATCCAACACCACTAGTTCTGCCAGTATCTGTCCCACGATAGTAGAAGAGATGCTCACTTTTCAGTTCAATGAGATCTTCTCCTTTTCTCCTTACCTCACTTAGCCCCACGATGTCCCACTTGATCCTTTTTAGTTCCTCTTCCAATTCAAGAAGCCTTGAATCAGAAGATAGGGAGCGTCCATTGTACGTAGCCAAGGTCAGCATCAGATGGGAGCCTAGTCCGGTCCTCCGGGGATTCTTAGCACCCTCTGCATTCATGTCGCTCTGGCCGCTGCCTTGGCCAGGTACATTCCAGCTGCTGGAGACTGAGGGCCAAGATTTAAGTTGTGGAGTCATTTTGGAGGGGTTTGGCCATAAATCACCACGCTGGCCAAGCGAGTTGGTGAGTGTGGGATAGCATTTCCTCTAATCCCGATGGTATAGTTATACCGCTATTGGCGATCATCAGAGCCCCTTTAGTGGGAATGGATGCACCACGAGAAAGCGGGGTTGACATTTGTCAAGGAGAGGCTGTAATGTTGCGTATCAACTGCCCTTACATCCGGTATACTATCCACAATATCTGGTCTCACCACAGAACTTCAAAATCAAACACTTCGACAGACTATGGCAATTTAATAATTAATCAAACCCCCAAGTATTCCCGTGAATCTCTCTTCTTAACAGATATTTTTCGTTATTTGGATACGGAAAAAGTGAGAACGGTGTTTTTCCGTTAATATAAGAAAGGAATTGCGGAAAGATTTCTGAAAATACAGAATTTTCCGTTAACACCTTTTGAAAACGGTAATTTACGTCAATATAAGAAAGGAATTGTGGAAAGATTTCTGAAAATTCTGAATTTTTGTGGCGAACGAAAAATCCGTGAAATTCAGAGTTTTTTCCCGTCAATTCACGGATAAAGTTGTATCAAAAATATGCTTCTGTAAGTCACGAAAGAAATCACGAAAAGTTGCTCGTGAATTTTAGAAATTTTCTTACAGTGGACGTCTGGACTCTTTATATTACTAAATAGTATCATGTGAGGAGTTTCACTTACATGTGTAACTGCAGCACTCTTGCAAGATTGCTGTACATTATTTCAACCTTTTTGCTTATTCGATGGAAGGCCCAGTAATTGTGATTCGAAATCACGTTCACAGTCACCTTCAGTAAAATGTTTAGAGCAAATTCTGGCATGCTTCACATTGATCGCATCCTTTGATTTACACTTCAGTAACCACGTTGTTTTGTAACATTTGATCTTTTGGGAGTGCGTGATAAACAATTCCAGTTCTTTTCGTTTTCTCATTCTCCGATTGGCACAGGGCAACAGCACAATTAAGCATCGTTCTTACGAAATAACAGCACAGAATGGTGGGATTGTTGAGTTTGCTAGCAAACACACAGCAAAAGAGCGATTTCGGAAGTTATCCGAACGATGTAAGTACAATACTTACCGTTTTTTCTAGCACAATGCTTACCTTTATGTTAACACAATAGTTATATTTTCCCTAGCATAATGAAAATCCGAAGTTCTCCATCACAAAGAACCAATCAATTACCGCTAAATAAACACAAGAGTAATAGTAAATGAATGCAACCAAACCATCGAAGCCTCCCCACAGTGGTCTAAGCGATGCCTTATGACCATTCGTCCGAGAAGGGTCCGGGTTCGAATCCCGTAAGGCATGGATGTTGTGTTTGTCCTGTGGCACTGGCTCTCTCCCTTCCCTGGAACCAGTAGCCCTAAATTAGGGACTGGCGACTACTTTAGCCACTGAGTTGCTTACGGTGGTCGTTAAACCCTCAACTAAAAAAAAAAAAAAACATCGAAGCAAACGATTTCCCTCCACATTTACGTCATGCGCGAATCGCCCAAAAATGCCCTCACTACGGCACATCGTAATCGACCCCCTCTAGACGTCTGTTCCTCCCCACACCCAATTCTCTGTTTCAACAGTATGTACTGTGACATTAGTCGCTCCTGCGGCGCACACTAGTAGCTATATCTACCTACTTCTCTCTGTCTGCCAATATTCCTATTGTGAACTTCTAGGTTCCATCTAATGTCCTTCGATTTCCTCTTTTGGCTCAGAAATCTGTCCAGGCGTTGCTAATCGAGCCTAAACCTTCTCTGTGGGGGTAAAATCTGCAAGCTGATTGTTGAGTCAGAGCTGGTGAGGGTTCTGGCGGAGATTTGTAGCCACAGTCTTGTCCCCTCCTGACCGGGTTGATCCATTAAATGAATGGCAATGAGCTCATTGCAAAAGATTCAAACATGTAAGAAGCGTAGACAGTGGTTGCACGGGCAAGACTGGTGATTTAAGCTATTTTGGAAGAGACATGATTGTAGGCCCTAGGCAAGACTGGTGAATTAAGCTATTTTGGAAGGGGCATGAGTGCAGGCCGGCAGATAAGACTGGTGATTTAAGCTATTTTGGAAGAGGCATGATTGTAGGGGCTAGGCAAGACTGGTGATTTCGGCTATTTTCGATGAGGCGTGAGTGTAGAGGCTAGGCAAGACTAGTGATTTCAGCTATTTTGGAAGAGGCATGATTGTAGGCGCTATGTAAGACATGGGATTTAAGCTATTTTTGGAAGAGGCATGATTGTAGGCGCTAGGCAAGCAAGTGCAAGCATCTCAGAAACGTCAAACCTTCTCGGCTATACAAGGACAACTGTATCAAGGGTGTACCGTACAATGAGTGATGTACAAATAACAATACAAACCGTCAGCGGTCTTCCAGTGGGAAACAACCGGTCGATGTTCGAGGGCAACGTCGGTTGCAGAGGATTGTGCGAGGTAATAGACGAGCTCCATGGCGTCAAGTAAATCCGCAGTTCAACAGTGGTATCGAGAGGAAAAATCAAGCATACACAGCCTTCCGCATATTAGAGCGAATGAGCTATAACTGTAGGCAATTTCCTTCGTGTACCAATCCTTCTGTGCTAAAAACCGAGAAATTCGTCTTCAGTCAATATGAGAACACCAAAAACTGTACCCTTGAGAACTGGAGAAAGGTCGCCAGATTTAATGAATAACGTTTTCAGTTCATGCACACCGTGCACGGGCCAGAATATGATATCAGTGATGGTGAAAGTATAATAACTTTCCGATTAAGCATACTCGGGCGCTATCCGGGAGACGCGTATTCGATTCCCGCTCCAGGACTACGAAATTTTCAAGTTTTCGGATATTATCTGACTTAACATCCTTGTCATATTTACACCAATAAATGGATTCACATCTTCCAAATTTGAAAAGTTCTCTCACATTTATTGGATTACATCAATAATATTATTGAAGAGTGATTTGCGCCAAAGGAGTTTTGGCTGAATGAAAACTAACTCTAAGTAACTTTTTCTCAACGTTTTCTTGAATGACTCATGTTTCACTGTAGGTGAAGTTTCTGAGAACTGATTTATGTAGTGTTCAGTCAGCTATATATACACTGAAGAGCAATTGAATTAGAGATACCTGTCTAGTAACGTGTAGCACCACCTTTCGCCCTGATGACGGCGTTGATTCGTCTCGGTATGGACTCGACAAGACACCGGAAGCGTTGGGAAGCCATACGGATCCACGACCGCTCAACAAGCTCCCACAGTTCACGAGGATTTGATGGAGGGCGGTCAGAGCCTAGAACAACTCTCTCGGTGGCATCCCAGATGTGCTCGATGGGATGAGGTCAGGTGACCATTCGGATACAATTCTGGAGCGATGGCACGGTGCATTGCCTTGTTGCAGGATGAGGTCCCCAGTGGGATGTTGAAGACGCACAAATGGAAGCAAATGCTCGTCCAGGACATCCCGGTAACGTTGACCTGTGAAGGACGATGCCACACGCACCAGGGGTCCCATTTCAGTCCACGTAAACAGTCCCCAGGCGAGAATACCACCCCTACCATCTTGAAGAGTACCAATGCTGGCAAGAAGGATCCATCGCTTCATGTGGTTTGCGCCGTACTCGTATCCTGCCATCCGCATGTACCAACGTGAATCTCGACTCATCAGTCCATGCAACATTTTCCCACATGTCTAGGGTCCAGTGGCGATGTTCCCGCGCCCATTCTAATCTTTGCACCCTGTGATGTGCGATCAGCTGCGGTACCCTCGTGGGACGATGGCTTTTGTATCCCATAGCGAGGAGATGGTTCTGGATGGTGTGGCTGCTTACACGTTTTTGTGCACGAGCGTTAAATTGCCGAGTAATTTCTTGCACTGTGGCCCG
The DNA here is from genome assembly GCA_039090855.1 of Macrothele yani. Lineage (NCBI taxonomy): Eukaryota > Metazoa > Arthropoda > Arachnida > Araneae > Macrothelidae > Macrothele > Macrothele yani. Next base: position 174,485,325 of record CM076990.1, read on the forward strand.
TCTATCCGCTGTTACAATACGAGCTAGCCGATGATGACCCCGCTCTTCCACACGCTGTTGTCCACGGCAGTTGGCTCTTGCAGGGATGGTTTTACCGGATTCGATGCATTCACGGTGCACCCGTGACACAGTGGTTCGTGAAAATCCCAGTGCCTGCACGACTTCCGAGATGGAGTGACTCATTCGTCGGGCCCCGACAATTTACCCACGATCAAATGCGCTTGGATCCTTCGTCTTATCCATACTGCGTCCGACTCTTACTGATTCCCGTCGCATCACTCCTTATATTGTCGGATCGCTGCACACGTCATGTCGTTTCCGTTTACAGGGCCGCCCACAGCGCCAAATTTGCATAACGCCAGCTGTCTCTAATTCAATTGCTCTTCAGTGTATATACACGAACATTACATAAATAATAATAAAAAAAATACCAAACAACTGTCAGTTTTTTTCAGTCCGAGCGGCGACCGTTATTCGTAGGTTTTACGGTATATCTTTGTGAATAAGGTCATTTTACAAAGAATTATTTAAAAAGTTCAGATTGCTCAAAGTTCATAAGTACAATTATCTAAAGCGTTTGTGTGCCAACAGGCAACATGCAGCCTTAAAAAAATAAGGTAGCTTTGTTCAAAATTCGAAAACGTCTCATCAGAAAGCCAAATGTGTGTGTGTGTGAGAGAGAGAGAGATGGAGTAAGAGACAGACCAAGTAGAGCATTGCTGTTAACACAGATTAAAAGAGTCTTCCATTCGTTCGATTCACCTCGTAGCCGCCTTTGTTCCTGGAAAAGCTAATGAGGCGATCGTTGAAAATGACCCATGAGAGATTTTCCTCGAGTTCATTTTCTTCCCATCATCATCATTTGTAATCATCACGACCCAAGTAAAACCTCATTTCTCATTAGTCTATGTAAATGATCAAGGAAAAACGTCGTGTAGAGGAGTTTGAATCACTACTGCTTCGTTAACAATGGCTCGGGGCTATTTGCCATACGTCTTTGTTGAGTTGTTTATTGCTACTCGGATTTCTTTGTCGTGGAGACAGAGATTTCCTTTTTTTTCCCCTCTCTCTTTTCTTTTTTTTTTTTTTTTTTTTATCTCTTGTCTACTCCTTTGTGTTCTGGGATTATTGTACAAACTTCGTCTTTTCATGTTTGTGGAATTCACAAGCAAAAGAAGTTTATGAAAATAATATCACTGGAAAGTACAGAAAATGTGTAAAGCATTTCTATGAGGAATATTAGGACTACTCAGTTCTGCTTAAAGCGAATATACTCAGCGAAATTAAAAATCTACTTAACTAAACTAATTGTTCTTCAAAATTAAAATGGCACTTCGTGTATTGATAGAAAAAAAAGAAAAAGACAGACAAACACCCGTATATCATCATCACCATTGTCAACCCACTGCTGGATGTAGATCACCCCAAGTTTGTTCCACAACTGTCTGTCTTGACCCAGTTTCCTCCATGTCACTGCGGCACGCTTTCGAATTCCATCTATTCATCTTCCACGTGGACTTCTTCCGGATCTTTTTCTGTCTCTTGGTTGTGAAAACAGGAATTTGTCGGTGATGGAGATTGAAATCGCGTCTCCTTGCTCCGGAGTGAGTTGCTCTAACCGACTAAGCTACACCGACGGAATGTATCGCTGCAGATTTGTCGTCTTGACAAGTGCTTCGCCTCTGTAGTACGTCACATGGTATCCAGTTTAATATTTCAGTTGTCCATTGGTGGTCACGTGACGTACAACAGAGATGAATCACGTGTCAAGACGACAAATCTACAGCTGTACATTCCGTCCGTGTAGCTTAGTTGGGAGAGCAACTTACTCTGGGGCCAATCTCCGTCACGAACAAATTCGTGTTTTCACAGTCAGTCCTTCTAGCAATATGTCCGGCCCATTGCCATTTCATGGATTTTACTTTAATCATGATGCCTTTCACTCTTGTCATTTTCGTGAACCACGAGTTCCTCTTCTTATCTTTTAAGGTGCATTTTTCCATGCCTCTTTTAATTTTCTGGAGCCTCTGTATGTCTTTTTATTAGTTAAAGTTCACTTCTCTGCTTCGTACGTAAGAACTGGAAGAATGCATTGATTAAACACTTTCCTTTTAAAACATAATGGTATATTGCTCTTGAAAATAGAACTGTTCCTCCCAAATACACCAGGTAGATCTAAAGCCTGTTTAACCCTTTTAGCGGACAAGGCACCCGAACCAAACGCTCACATTGCGACCGGATTTACGAAAGGTACCGCAAAACAAGTACTTTCTCCTTCTCACCTGAGCTCTACCAACCATAATTCCCTTCTACTCCTTTCCCGCCCTAGTGCTATAGACTTTGTAAAGTAGTGTAAATAATTTTTAATTTTTTTTAATCTCTGTAAGAGGGCTCATGAAAATAAAGGATTAATTTCCCAATGACCCTCAATGTGAATAATGCACCTGTAACCATTTTTCTTATCGTAGACACTAATAAAGGACTTCGGTTCCAATCTTCATCGAGCTGGTGAATAAATCTCCTAGCCATTCGCAAAATTAAGAACCCCGGCCATTAGCATGTCGCACGCACGGGCAATGGAGTGGGAAGTGGTGGTCCTGCGGGGCAGCAGACCATAGCCGGTCCCTGGACAGATCCTGTCCGGGCGAAAGACTTGCAGGATCCTGGCAGAATTGCTCGCGCAACGCCTTCACTATCAATTTTTTAAGAGAGTTTCTCATATCCCTTCAGAGACGGCATTTCGACGCAGCAGGTACACTAATCAGCCTAGCTCACGGGTTCCCAATCTTTTTAAGACCGCGCCGCCCTCATATCTCACGTTTTCCGTGCGACGCCACTGTACCCAAAATTAAAAAGATAAGAGTGCCCAAATTCAAGTTTGTGGTATTTTAAAATTGTAATTTACATTACTAGCTTGTGTTCGGGCAGTTTACACACAGATTATACACACTGAGGACGCTCTGCCTTCTTAACAACAGTGCACGTGAAACAGAAACTTTGTTTTGTTGTCATAGCAACAAAAACCGATTTTTCACAGCTGCTGGTGTGACGTCATCTCATCCAAGTCATTCTGACATGGCGTCAGAGATGCGTTACGTCACACGATTTGCGTCACACGATCAACTCTTCATAAGCAGGAAAACGTTACGTCAGGAATTTTGGTTCTACTTTGTCGTTCATAAACCACATACAGAATTTTTCATTTACAATCCATGAAATTTAATTTTAAGGTTCCCCTTGCAAACATAAAATGATTATTTGATCATTTTAGATTGTCAAACCAGTTTCTTTTCTCATGTAAGTTTGAAAATTGAGAGTTCCAATATAGTAGGTAACAGTGTTTTGCTATTATTTCATGTGTATGCTGAAGAAATGCAATTTGGGACTTTCTCTTTCCTTGAACCACGAAATTTTCAGAATATAACTATTTTTTGTTTTTCGCGAAATATAACCAGGTATTAATTTATTTATAACTGTAGAAGCGCTGAAAAAGAAAGCAAAAGAAAAGAAAAAAATACGATTTGTGCTTTTGCGCATGAACTACCATAACATTTTAACATTTGCAACTGCGCAATTCAAAGTTCACAAACATAAAGAAAATACCTGGTTAGCAAAAAATTACTCTACATATCTTAGTTTTCCCCGCCATTGTTGACGAGTTTTCACCTAGTATCCGCATATTGTTTTAAATGCCCATCACCGTACTTTTGGACAATTCTTTTCGTTCATGTGAGAGGTCCACATATTATCGCTCGGGTTCCTAATTGGGTTCACCCGGCGTAATATTGGGAGCCAAGGGGGTGCCGAGTGGATTGTGATTCTGCGATTCCCTGATTTAGGGCTGACGCAGCTTCAGGATCCACTGACGGGGCGTTGTGTTTCACACAGCAGATTTTCCTTTGGGAGTCAAAGGGTCCGCTGTGTGCCGCAATATTTTTGTGAACGTCTAGATTTAAAAATAAAAAGCATAAGTGAAGTGATTTTCTAAGTTCCGGTTCCAAAAGATATATATATTCTCCAAATAATCTAGGGTTGAGCACACATATTGTAGTTAACGACACACTCATCATAGAACTTAGACAAAATTAAGTAACAGTAACAATTTATTGGTTATGATTTGGCATAATAATAAATATACGCTCATGATACTAGCAAGAAATGATTTAAGACTCTCTGACAGGAACCTGTACTCAATTGACTATTTGCTTATTAAAATATTAACTCTATGTGTGGACTGCTCCGATAAAGATTTTATGAGGGAACACCAAAGAAAGAATAGGATGGATTTCCTACCTTAACTTCCGAATCTGGCCTAGATATCGCGCTGCTGACCACTCCTGATCCGGGAGAATTCTCGTCCGGTGGTTATTACTTCCATCCGCATTTGCGACCGTCGTTTGGGCCCTAATGGTCCTTAGTGAGGGGTCCGTTCATCCGTAAACCTCGGTTTGGGATCTCCCATCTGCAGCTCACGGTAGCTTCAGTCCTGCCGCTTCCTAGGTGACAGTCATGGAGGATAGTGCACGCGATGCACGCCGCGAAACACACCAAAGTAAAAGTTTCGTGTAAAACTAAACGTGAAGTGACGAAGTCAAATACTCCGTTCCATGTCGAACGACAGAGTAAAAGTGAAGTGACTCGTGTAAAAACTAAACGTGAAGTGACGAAGTTCTTCTCTTCTCTTGTAAAATCATTCGACGACCCCCAAGAAGACCCACACTACCGCAAAACATCCCATCATCCAATCACTAGCTGGCAAACGCAAGCCTCCCTGAATTAAATTCCCCAGTGTAGATCTTACTGGTCGGAAAATTAACATTTTGATCTTCCATTCGCTAGGGGGTCAAGATTCCTACCCGCTCCAGTGAAATTCTGAGAACCCCTCGTTACGTTTGCCGCGTGATACAACCACCGGCCATAAATCTTTACCCCAATTAAACTGTTAGGCCCGGTTCCAACAAGTCTACGGTCGGCCCAACACGCATTGTGGATTCTAGACGGTGGACACTTCTATTGCCCCAAATAAAACATACTACAAAGCCAGCTCGCCGATGACTGTCGCCAGCGTTCTCTCCTTACAGTGTCGGTCTGTCCTGTGCCGCCTTGTGCTGTCTAGCTAGTCTTACGCCTTGTTGGGAGAGGGGGACAGAGAGAAAAAAAAACAAGAAAAGATTCACCCGAAAGTATATGGCAAAATAAAACGTACTCTTTCTTCAAAAATTGCATGAATTAATAAAAATGAATAAATAAATAAATAAATGAATAAATAAATAAATGAATAAATAAAATAAATAAATGAATAAATAAACTAGGGAATGGGTTTTCGACCTAAATGTCCAGCGCTCGAGTATGGGCGCTGTCACACACACCTATTCCGTGGTTAACTGCCCGGAATACGTGTATGCAGCCAATTAAAGTAATAAAAAAAAAGAAAATACTGAGGGGTAAAGTATATCTTTCCTTTTCAGCTAGAGTTTTTAGTAAAATTTATTCACATGTTGCGTATTTCTGTGTTATATTCCCATCATAGCATGAATTTACGCCCATGGTATGACCTTTATGTGTGTGTGGGGGGCAATAATTCCCTCTGCCCTTCCGGTAGCTACGGCCTTGGTTTAGCAGACCCTCAATCTAAGTTTGTACAGTCTCAAACGGAAAATGCCCGGGAAGCACGTGATCTATTGAAAGCCCCTTGTAAATGTCAGGTAAAAAGATCTTGGGTTCATGACGAGTGAAAGCTCGGCAGATCCCGTATGATCCCGTTTACACCTATAAAAACTGAATTACAGAGGGTGAGTCGACAGTTTTGCAATATTTGCATAAACGCATGTACTACGGCAGGTATGTCGCGTGTTTAAACTAGTTCGTCCCGCACTGCAGTCATTCGAAAGGGACATAAAGTGGTAATCGCTGCTGTGAACAGCATTGCATGTCATCGTTCTGTCTGTGGTTGGGACGCCTAAAAGATGAACAGCCACAACCGGCTAATTAGGGAACTTTTGCTTTACGAGTTTGAACTCGGCCATACCGCTGCTCAAGCAACACGAAACTTTTGTCACGCGAAAATGGAAGGTTCCGTGGACACAGCAACCAGGTGGTTCAAGAAATTTCGTTCAGGTGACAGAAACCTCGAAGATCAGCCAAGGTCAAGTAGGCCGCTAACCGTGGATTCGGTAGCCGTGTGCCAGGCCGTAGAGGCAAATCCGACAACCAGCACTCGAAGATTATCAGGCGAGCTAGGCCTATTACAGACCACCCTGGTTTGTCACCTTCAGGACCTCGGCAAGGTCTACAGGAGCTTCCGCATTGTTCCTCACTAACTAACGCAAGTTGAAGCAAACCGCCGAGTGGAAGTGTGCACCAAACTCCTAGAAAACCCGCGTGATGCACGTTTCATCAAAAGAATTGTTACGTGCGGTGAAAAGTGGGTCTATTTCCGTAATCCTAACACACGACGGTAGTGGTTGAGCCCGGGCCAGCTTCCAGAACCTGTTGCCAAACGTGGGCGCTTCGCGTCTGGTGGAATTTCGAGGGGATAATCCATTACGAGTTTGTTCCAGACTTTCGGACCATCAACGCGAACCTCTACTCTGAACAGGTGGAGCGGATGTATGCCGTTTTGGAGGAGAAGTTCCCGGCACTGGTGAACAGAAAGCGCGCTCTCCTACAGCAGGACAACACTCGACCTCATATTGTGCGAATGACCCGGGCAAAACTCCAGGAACTTGTGGGCATCGAACTGATGCCTCACCCAGCATATAGTCCGGGCATTGCCCCGTCGGATTATTACTTGTTCCGGTCCATGGCCCACTTCCTTCGCGGGCGGCACTTCCACAACCAGCAGGAGGTGGCGGCTGGGGTGAAGGAGTTCTTCGCCTCGAAGGGCAAGAACTGGTATACCGCCGCGGAATAGAAGAACTGACAGACGGTGATGAAGACAGGTTTAGCCATCTGTCTCCCGGTGCAACAATATGGCCTATACTTTGAACGCTAGTCAGCTTTCGTCGTAAATGTGCGTATGAAGACATAAAGTGATCCAAATATTTCAACACTTTCGACCCACCCTGTGTATTATCTTTTAAAGTGTTACACTTATTTATTTCTAGCTAACTGTGTTATATCCACAGTAATTTATTCTATATTATCTTTGGGGTTCAGAGTTTTCTGTTTCTTTACTTTGTCTCAAGCCTGACTTTAATAAAAGCCGAGCATGAGAGATTCAGAAAGAATTTTTAAGGATTTTTTTTCCTGAATTACATTATATACTCATCTTTTACTCACTTTCATACCATTTACTTAATCTTAAGATTTATCTAAAAATGCGAAATTAATTAAAGCTACTATTTTGCAGAATGTAAGGAACAATATAAAAGAGTTCCTGCGTTAAAAAAAACAAAGAACACCAAGTTAAAATATTTTCCACAAATATACTGTTCAAACTAAATTTCCTGTGCATCCAGGAGATAAAATCTCACAATAAGTACTTATAAATTATAGCAATATTCTTTCACATCTTTCATACAGATCTGTCAAAACATCTTTGCGGGGGGGGAGCCTGCCCGGGGAAGACCAAATTTTTTTCTGAATCACCCCGTCAGTGAACAGCACTATGAAGATACCCATATTGAAGTAATTCTGAGAGAAAAGGATAAAACAAAACAAATAACAATGAAAGAAAGTGAAAGTACGAAAACAATATAGCCACAGGAAGAAAAATCATTTCCAACACAAGAAAAATGAAAATTTGATTCTGGCTCCTACTATGAATTCGTGACTTATTCAATATTATTTTATTCCAATATTTTATTAAAAATATCATTACCTTTTCTAAAAACTATTGGTTTTAATGCTATCTATTTTTTTTTAAGTTTTATATGCACCATATTTCCTATTTTCAAATTTTAGAACTCTTCAAAAATCCCATTTTATTGCCAATTTTATTTGCTCCGAATTTCAATATTTCTGATTAAATGACATTAAATTTCTATTTTTCCAGAAATCATATTTTGTAATTGCTATTAGATAATACATTAAAAGATAATACATTATTTTTTTTTTAAATTGCTATATTTCTAAGGTGCATGATATAAGATTTCTTTACTGTCAAAACCCTCCTTTAAATTTAAGTAATTCTTTAACCATGTCCAAATGTTTTTTTTGTTTTTTTTTTTTTGCAAAATCACATTCAATAAAAATGTGTTTAGTGTTCTCCAAGAGACCACAGTGTTTACAAGAGAGGTCATTCGCTAGATGTATTCTTCTTTGTTACATTCCTCACTGGTAAGTCTAAAACTGAGTTCCAAAGGCGACTTTAGATCTTTTGGGGCCCTAAGAGCAAAAAGTTTCAGGGGCCTCCTCCCCCTTCTTATCACCACTGAAATTTTCCCCAGTCAGATTAACAAGACAAAAAAAAAAAAAAAAAAGAAAGTAAACTCAAGAAAAAGTTTTTACGCTTTTTAAAATACCATTCCAACGTTTGTAAGAAACAGTGCTAGTGCAATCACTTTGTCTGTCCGTGCACATCGAACATTTTGTTTTTAGGGATATTTCAAAAATTATTTTTCCGGCTAATAGCAAAATCAAAGGACATTGAGTTTGGCACTAAATATCCCATATAATCTATGAATTTACCGCTAAGGATTGTCAAAGTCGAAAATTCAAAAAAAATAACTTCTATTGAGATGAAATTATACAACTTAGAAGAAAAAAAATATTTCTGTGCTTATCAGATTCGGCTGCTCCTTCTCAAATATTTTGATTTTTCCAATTAGTTCGTTAATTTCCTGCTACAGGCGCTGAGCCCAAAGAATCTGGTTTCCACAGATTTTTAATACATTTCTGCGAATGGTAGGACTTCAACATTCATTAAATTTTATCCATTTTAAATGTCACTACTAGTTCATATATTTCCCGCTAGGAGTTCTCAAAAGTGGGAATTTAGCAAATTTTACCTTTATACTACAAAGAGACCATTTCAATTACAACATAGTTCTTTTTGAATTTGATACGTTAGGAAAAACTGATTAAGTTATCACCTTTTCATTTGAAGTCATTTGGCAAATTTAATGCGAAGGACGATGAAAATGGAATTTCTCTAAATTTATCAGTGAGTTGGCCAGTTGTCATTAAATTTGAATGCGTTTATATTTCAAAATGTGCTTTTTCTATTGCTTCAGCTTCGGAAAATTATATTGTTTTTACATTTTGAGCAAATTAGAAGGCAACGAGCATGGTACCAAGCAAAAATAAAATACTTGAAGACATTACCAACCGGAAAAGTCTTCCACATTACAAAAATTCGCGTAAAATGCAATTTGTGTACAGTACTTCACTTGAAAAGGGTGGATGACTTTTCGTGGAAGAGTTTTCCTGTGGCGAACGATTCCCTAAATCGAAGAGATTCAGTCGTCCATGGCATAGACTAATGCCATGGACCAAGAATGCTGGATAGTAAGAATTTCATCAGTCAGTGCAGGAAAGCGAGAATGTGAACAGTGTCTTGGAAGCATTTTTTCTTATTTCCACAGGAAAATTGTGAAGGTCCGCATTTTTTTTTTTTTTTTTTTTATTCTGTCCAAAAGATGCGTGAGATTTTTTTTATACCTGCACTGCAGTTATCAGAAACAAAAGCATAAGAATTAGATGCAAAAGATCCGGTTTGAAAATGGAGAAGTAGGAACCACAGTTTTTCGAGTAAAAGTATCGTTGAAACTTTTTATTGCTTTTTGAAAAGTTAGTTTTATGTCGATTTAAGGAATAGAAAAGGTAAGAATATTTGATAATCATCAGTATTAAACAAAGGGAGGAGAAAGTAATAAGAAAATGTTGCTACAATACAATAGAAATTTCTTTAATTCGTTTGGTTTAGGCTGGTTTAGGGGGATTAGAAATCCAATTATACCTTTTCGGGGGCCTCGTGCTCTGGGGCCCTAGGCGCGCGCCTAGTCGGAAAGAGTGCCTAGAACTGCATTTGTAGAGCCTCCTGAGAATATCAGATTTTCAACTAAGCGGAGAGCTGTTTGCAGGATAAATTATTCCTAAATGCTTTAAGATGAGTACGAGGGTACCTAGCGAATTTGTATATCCTTGTTCCTCCCTCCCGCGCAAAGCAGATGGGGTGAGGAGGGAGGGGAGGGGGGTCTTTGTTCCTCTCTCCGCTTTCTAACGCGAGAGCAGTCGTTGAGGAGCAGGTGTTAAAAGTTCAGTTGTGAGAAAGAACAGGTGTTTCTACTTGAGTATGTTTGCTTACCACTGGATAAGCACAATTACTTGTCATGCATATTTTATTACTTCTGTTTCGTTTGTAGTGTAGTTATTAAAAATCCTGCCAATTCAGCTCTTATGTGGATACACAAGAACGAAAAACTTGCCATTTTGTTTTGTTTTTCAATTTTCGACAGTTTCCCGATATAAAATAATAACGGCATCTAGAATCCAGGGCTGTACCGGTTAATAAAGGTTACAGATTTGTCACACAACGATCGATATAAAAATTGTCTGAATCAAAAGCAGGTGTCGTGTCGGCATGCAAATTGGACTGTGTGCGCGCGCACGCGTGTGCTACGCAAGCCATTCGACTGCACAGAAAATCCCGTGATAGTCGTATATGGGTAAGCAGGTATTTATGCACACCACTCTAAAACACAGAAATTTCCACCCCCCCCCATAAAAGGTCTTAACACCTTTTCATTTGAAGATGGTGGGCAACCAGGGGTGACGCCAATTCAGCCGCTCAGAACTGGGTGGGCTATTAAGGGACTAGGCATAATGGGGGAAGGGGCATAAATTTTGAAGTGCTGGCTGAAATTTCGGCAAAAAAAAAAAAAGAATCTGTTCATGCGGATTTTACCAGACGCTGGTAATGCCACCCCTGTTAAATAAAAGACAGTAAAATCATGCAATGCATTGATTATGATACGCTTTCCAACATACCAGAAATCATTACTCAAGTTATGAGGATAATGGCTGTAAAATAAATCTCACTTTTATGCCCTGACCTTTGACCCCATTTCGATGATATTAAACCGAATTGGTTCAGTTTACCTCCGGAACAACATACGGAAGTTTTGTCGCAATAGAAGCATTTTTAGTCAAGTTATGAGGATAATGGATGTGGAATAAATCTCGTTCCTGTGCCCTGACCTTTGATCCCATTTCAATGATATTAAACACAACCGGTTCAGTATACCTCCGGAACAACATATTAAGGTTTTGTAGCAATCGAAGCATTTTTGCGTAAGTTATGCCGGATAAAAGCGATGGAATGGATCCTGCTCCTATGTCCTGACCTTTGACCCCATTTCGCCCATTTTCAATAGAGTTCCTTCTCAGGTTGTCCCCTACCACATACTAAAATTTCATCCAAATCTAACCATTTTTACGCAAGTTATCGTGCGGACAGACAGACAAACGGACGGAGAAAGCTGGAGCATATACGCTTGTTGAGCCAAATTTTCAGGTGCATACAGTACGTAGTATTTATTCAACGTATGTAGTATGTCAAACAGAAGTCATCGCTCTTTCCACATTTATAAGTGAGTCACGAAAAATTCTCATTTGCCGCTACCGGGAATCTGACCCAGGGTCTTTCAGTTACGCGCCGGACATGCTTCCACTGCTCCACAGCGGCCTCAAATTTCTCCAGACTCACATACGACTAACTGCCAAGCCACTTGGCAGGTTGCCTGTTGGAGCCCCGATTCCCGGTGGCGGCCAATGAGAATTTTTGTCTGACTCACTTATAAACGTGGAGAGAGCGAAGATTTCTGTTTGATACTCCTAATCCACGTTAATCGTCTATATTAAGTATGTAGTATGGGAACCACTGATTGGATACGAATCTCCATGGCAAATTACTGCATATTTCTACGCAATTTTAGCTTACTTGCATAGTTTTTTTTTTCTTTTTCTCTCTTTTTTTTTTTTTTTTTTTTTTCTGTCATAAGGCTGTTCATGAAGTCGCAGGAGGAAATATTTGTTTCTTTCTCTCTCTCTCATCTTTTAAACTGCAATTATAACAAGTTAGTAAAATCATGCAATGCATTGACTGTGATACGCTTTCCAATATACCAGAAATCATTACTCAAGTTATGAGGATAATGGCTGTGGAATAAATTTCGCTCCTGTGTCCTGACCTTTGACCCCATTTCGTTGATATTCAACAGAACCGGTAAAGTATACTTCCGGAACAACATGAGAAGTTTTGTCTCAATCGAAGCATTTTTACGTACGTTATAACGCATAAGGGCAATGGAATGGATCCTGTTCCTATGTCCTGACATTTGACCCCACTTCACCCATTTTCAATACGGTTCGTCCCCAGATGGTCTCCTACCACATACTAAAATTTCATTGAAATCGAACAATTTTTACGCAAGTTATGACGCATAAGGGCAAATATCAGGAACACCGAGCATCGCTCGGGTAAAGGGAGGGATGAGGACAAAAAAAAATTATATTTTGACATGTTATTTCCAAGTATTGTACTGCTAAGTCTAAACCATCAAGAGCAATAATGATAGACGAATTAGAGACAAATTCATTTAGAATAAACATCAAAACAAAGATGAATGGTAATTTTTTTATTTGTGTTAGAGTAAGAAATTGTTTTTAATTGTTTTTATTATTTCCGAACATGAAACACCAAACAATAAAAGTTATCATGGGGTTCTTCATCGAACCCCATGGAAACATTGGTACTTCATCGCTGTCAACTTATTCGCCGCATTTAATCGAGGTTTTTTTCGGGTATAGATTCATTGGGAGTTATAATAACGTCGGACATTATTTCCATGCTCCTCCCCACAGCTGCTCGGAATGGTCTTTTTGTTGGCTGATCTTCTTCCAATGGAAGGTCATGTGTTTCGAGACTGGAATGTGATCGGAAACCATTAGCTCTTGAATGTCCAAGATGTTCCATATTTACTTCTTCCACTTGTTCTTGTTTCAACAGTGCCGTATTCTTCTTATTAAAGTTGAAACGTCCACGCTTCGTAGGGGGTCGAACAACCATATTTTTTATATTGTTTTACCATCCACGTGACACTCTGTTAATAGTAATTAATAAAAATGAACTAATCATATTTTAGCACAGCGGATACGCTCGTCATCAAGTGACTATTAAAAAATATAACAAAAAATGCTGCATTAAGTTTAAATTTTGAAGGAAAAAACATGCGAAATCAGCGTTCCGCTGCATATACTGTATCACGCATCAACTCCAAGCAACTGGCACAACTCACTTTTTGTTCTAGAAGAAAATAGAAGTAATGCGTAATACGCACACAGCGCGTGACGTAATGAGGCAGATGGTCCCGAGAGTGTGACGTCATAAAACTTCAGTAGGATCCACAAACAATGCGTGACGTAATGAGACAGATGACGTGACCGCGCGGCAACATTTCAATCGCGAGTCGATCGCGAGAGTGTTACGTCATAAGCTTTCTAAGAATGGGAAATATTAATAGGACGACGCCATGACACTAAAAACGTGGTAACTCGGGGTGGTTATTTAATCCACTAAACGAATTTTTCCAAAGTCGAGATCAAGCTAAATCAATTTCTAGTACCAGAAAACGGTAGGTTAACCACTTTCATCAAAATCCTTAGAGCCGTTTTCAAAATAAAATTTACATATGTACAAGAATTGCACATTTAATAAGATGTGATGGAATGCATCCCGCTCCTATGTCCTGACCTCTGACCCCACTTCACCCATTTTCAATAGGGTTCGTCCCCAAGTGGTCCTCTACCACTTGCTAAAATTTCATCAAAATCGAACCGTTTTTACGCGAGTTATCGTGCGGAAAGACAGACGGACAAAGCTGGAGCATATAAGCTTCTTCAACCTACGGTTGGAAAGCGCAAACAAGTTAGTAAAATCATGCAATGCATTGATTATAATACGCTTTCCAATATACCAGAAATCATTACTCAAGTTATGAGGATAATGGCTGTGGAATAAATCTCGGTCCTGTGCCCTAACCTTTGATCCCATTTCGATTATATTCAACAGAACCGGTTCAGTATATCTCCGAAATAACATGATGAAGTTTTGTCGCAATGGAAGCATTTTTACGTAAGTTATGATGCATAAAGGCTATGGAATATATGTCGCTCCTGTGACCTAACCTTTGACCCCATTTCGCCCATTTTTAATAAGATTCGTCCCCAGGCAGGCCCCTACAACATACTAACATTTCATCCAAATCGAAGCGTTTTTACGTAAGTTATGACACATAACGGCGATGGAAGTGATTTCGCTCCTATATCCTGGCCTTTGACACCATTTCGCCCATTTTCAATAGGGTTTGTCCCCAGGTGGCCCCCTACCACATACTAAAATTTCATCGAAATCGAAACTTTTTAACGTTAGTTATGACGCATAAGAGCAGTAAAATGGATCCCGCTCCTATGTCCTGACCTTTGACCCCATTTCGTTCACTTTCAATAAGGTTCCTTCCCAGGTGATCTCCTTCCACATACTACATACTAAAAAAGTTCATCGAAATCGAACTATTTTTACGCGAGTTATCGCGCGGACGGCCATACGCACACAACGCGTGACGTAATGAGGCAGATGGGAATCGCGACCATCTGCTCGAAAGAGTGCGACGTCATAAAACTTTAATAGGATACACACACAACGCGTGACTGAATGAGACAGATGGCGTGACCGCGCGCCAACGAGATTGTGACGTCATAAGATTTCTAAGCTTGGGCAACATCAATGGGACGACGCCATGACACTAAAAACGTGGTAATTCCGGGTGGTTATTTAACGCACTAAACGAATTTTCCTAAAGTCGAGATCAAGCTAAATCTACTTCTAGTAACAGAAAACGGTGGGTTAACGACATTCATCAAAATCTTTAGAGCCGTTTTCAAAATAAAATTTACATACATAGAAGAATTGCTCCTTTAATACACTGGTGTGCAAAAATTAAGGACGAACAGGAGAAATTAGCATAACAGCGGAACGGACCATATGATCAAATGATCATATGTAGAGGATTTTAGGAAGGGAGTGTCTGACCCCAGGTTTTAAACAACCCTTAGAAATAGGAAGCTAGGAGATTTGGGGTAGAGTGCCCGATAGAAAAATGACACGGAAGCGAAGTAGAGAGGGGGAGGAAGACGCCGTTATTTATTACCGGGGGCCAGTACCCGGGGTCCGACGGCTTAACGTGCCCATTCGACGCACGACGGATATTTAGCGGATCGAGCGTTCGTACCTGCTGGGATCGAACCTGAGGTCCTTTCCACGGCAGTCACGAACGTTGCCCACTAGGCAACTCGCAGCCCGCAGAACGGACCGAAAGACCACTCAGGAGATAAACTAGGGTTCGGCACGGTAGGGCATGCGCATATATGCAGCATGACGTAGGGGGTGGAGTGTCGGAAGGATATAAAGCACACGGGCGGTGTACGTTCAGCAGTTCGGTGAAAGCTACTGCACGGTGTATATCGGTTTGAACGACGTCGAGTTGCTGCCACTGTGCGATATGGCAAACAGGCAATCCAGTAGCTGACATCTGGATGACTTTACCCGAGGTCGTGTCATTGGGAAGTTGGAAGAAAGTCGAAGTGTGGCTAGTGTGGCCGAGGAGTTCGGGATCGCTCACGGCATCGTTTCACGAGCTTGGAGAGCATTTCAAACGACAGGAACAGCTGTCCGAGAGTTTAGCAGTGGTCGTCCACGAGCAACCACGGCGGCGGACGACCGGTATATTGTCCTACAGGCAAGAAGAGACAGACGGCAGACAGCGGGAGAAATCGCAAGGCACATGCAACAGACAACTGGCGAATATTTGTGCTGACTACAACACGAAAATGAACGGATTTCATACGCTATATGCGTTTCATTATTATTCAACTCTGGTGTATTTAAAAATAAAGGTCAACTGGACGTCCGTTATCGCGTTTTACCGTGGCCAGGAAATGTGATCTATTTGCACGAAGACCAGTGCGGTGTGTGCCATTAACGCCTGCTCATCGGAGACGGCGGTTTTTGTGGTGCCAGGAACACAAGAACTGGACACATCAGCAATAGGATCGAGTTCTCTTTACGGATGAGAGCCGATTTAGTCTGACGAGCGATTCTGGACGTATACACATCTGGAGAGAGCAGGGAACACACGATCACACCTCCAACATTATCGAAAGGGACCGGTTTGGAGGTGGCGGAGTTCTCGTTTGGGGCGGTATCATGCTTGATAGCCGTACTGACCTCCACATCTTCCAAGGAGGTTCAGTCACTGGTGTCCGCTATTGTACCGAGGTTCTCATGCCTCACGTGCGTCTGTTTAGAGGTGCTGTGGGTCCTGAGTTCCTCTTCATCGACGACAACGCTACACCTCATCGTACAGTGGCTGTCGCGGAGCTGTTGGAGAGTGAAAATATTCACCGCATGGATTGGCCCGCAAGGTCCCCGGACCTAAATCCAGTGGCGGCTCGTGGTGTAAAATGCTGGTGAGGCGAACGGTCTTGATGTAAATGTAAAACAGTAAAACATATGTTATTGAAAAATATATAAATTCGTATAACGTTATACGAATATATATATATATATATATATATATCAGTGGCGTAGCAGGGGGGGGGGGGTCGTGGTTTGCACCCCCTTATTAGGCGAGACAGCTTTTTCTAAGTACGTTTTATAGATAATTTCCCTATTTAAATTCTTTGATTTTTATATAACTCGGAAAGCAATATAATTTCTTGATAATAGAAGAGAAAGTAAAGCAAAGCGGCCAAAGAAGTTGCTTTATTAAATTTTTATTAAAACAACTATAATTTATTGCATTTTCTTCATTTTATTAAATTAGCTTCATTTTGTATTAATATTCAAGATGTGCGTACGTACCAATAGGAAAATATTTGTTGAAGCGCCCCCCCCCCCCCAAATTGTTATATGCACTTATGCACAGTTATACAGCAGAAGCGCAGAACCCCCCCCCCTTCAAAAAGTTTCATGTCAAAGGCAGTATCCCCCATTAGATATCTTTGAAGTCCTGGGTTCGAGTCGGCTGAATCATTAAAATCCGCTGAGATTCGAATTTAGCCCTTATATACAAATATTATTCAACAGTAATGGAATAAAATTATAGAAATATATGAAACACGGCGTGGGAGTCTTTCTTCACGAAAAAATCCAAAAAATTTTAGAGAAAAAATGTACATATACCTCTCTCTATATATGTGTGTGTGTAATATACGCTACTTTTGCAACAATATTTTTATGAAGACAATTATTCGATAATTTTACAACAAAGAAAGAAATATTTCACCAGTATTCTTTTATGTAATACACTTGAGCGAAAATACGCAATTTGCGCGGTTTCTTTAGCTAGTCAATGCGTCACTCACATCCCAACGCCAATCGGAGATCCACTTCTTAAAAAATTCAAAGTAAATCATTTGAATATAATT
Organism: Macrothele yani; assembly: GCA_039090855.1. NCBI lineage: Eukaryota > Metazoa > Arthropoda > Arachnida > Araneae > Macrothelidae > Macrothele > Macrothele yani. The sequence continues at coordinate 174,502,755 of CM076990.1, forward strand.
TTTTCTCACGAAGTGTTTCTTGAGCTTGAATAAAAGTCACAGTTCGATTGGCATATTAGTGAAGGTGCATTTAGCACGGGTCACAAACTGAAGTCCAGGCTCGTGATAACTATGTACAGGAGAAGTCAAGCTAAGGAAGTACATTTCTATATAAAAAAAGTATAAAATAATTTAAACCTGGAATTAAAAACAGAGGAATACGAAATTAATTTGCTTTGGGCTCGAACAGAATGCTTTCAGTTTATTTTTTATAAATAAGTTCAATTCTGCGATCCTTTTTGGCTGCAAATTTGTCTATGATCAGATCATAAAATGGTTGAGTAGACATTAGATGGTTCAGCAATTCTTTCTCGATTGAAATTTTAGCGAGTGAAGACAAACGATCTTGTGCCGTTGTATTACGGAGGTAAGTCTTAATTCTCTTCAAACAAGAAAAAATTCCTTTCAGCAGAAGAACTTGTTGACGCCAGTGTCAATACAAGAGAAAATCATTTGTAGGCTTCTGGTAACACATCTTTCAGCTCGTTTTCTTTCATTGTTTTCAAGGTTTTCTGAAAACTGAGTTCCCTGAAGTTGTGATCATTATATAAAAAATCTAATTCGTTTTTTAGTCGTTGTGTGTCTGTAAAAATGTTTGGATAAATTTTTTGAGTGTTAAGGGCACTGGATGGAAATGACTCTGAATAACAATGGTATTTTGAGCTGTCAACTAGCTGCAGAAACTCGAGCTTTCCCATATCTTCAAATCTGGTATTTATTTGGACTTTTATATATTCATGAATACACTCCATTAAATCATTCTGTATCGTTTTAGATTGTCCAGAAAAGAAGCTTCGTATTTCTTCAAAATGTGCTTTTAATTCTCGGATGCTCCTACGAAGTAACATTTGGAACATTTCCTTGAAATTGCCTTTATTTAATGAGGAAATAGTTTCATCATGTCCTCGAAAAGGCAGTTCTTGCTTGCTTAGAACGACAACTAAATCGATTATATGTTCCATAAAAAGCCTATTTAGTCTGACCTTTTCATTAAACTTGACTTCACGAAGAGCAGCAATTTTCTTTGAGCATATCAGAAATAGTGTTTGTTTTTTTCCATTCGTTTTAGACCTACGTGGTTAGTTCTATGCTCTTTAGAGCTTTCGTGCAATTTTGCACTTCGAGAAAAGTTTTTAGATCAAAATAACCCGTTGTATTCCACACATTTTTCTTATTGCTCAAAAGTAAACATGGCCAGCAAAAGAGAGTTTGCTTGTAATAGCACCAGAAAGCCAGGGGAAAATCTCGTACTATGATTTATTGAAAGACCTAAAAAACGATTTGCCGCACTTCTTATCTTTAGATATTGAACTTATTATAGGTGTCGGTCTTCCAGATATGAGAACATCCTTGTTATCATAATCTTTCCAGTGTTTAAAAGGAATTTCTTCCAGAACACAAATCACGTCGTTTGTTGGGCCATTCATATTTTCCAACAAAAATCAAAATATGCTGTTTAGTAACAATAACAAAATAAAAAAAGAAAAACTCAACATTACTATGAACTAGCAAACACCCGCAGAAGAGAGGATTGAAAACACACTACAAAAAGTTAGATTCAAATACACTCTGACGAATAGTTAAAGCTACGTAGAAATCTTCGTACTCCAAAGCTTATAGAGGCGAACGGCGTCATCGCCTGTGAAACCAGTTTTCACAAGGGTCATCTGCTCATTTTCCCGCGCCCATTGGATACACAATCCTTGGGTTCTCCAATAACAGCGGAGATGCGATTCCAGTTTAAGCGAAATGGAGGGTCGCCTCAGAAATTTCCTTTCTCTTACTGGAAGTCCGGCACCTCTTTAGGTAGACCTCGGACCGTGGGGGTGGGGGTTCAGTCTGTAGGGCTCTTCTCTGATCCCCAGTTCCCAAAACCGACTTCTCATCGAGACGATTCAGCCGGTCGCCTCTCAGCGCTTAAAACATGCAGCTGCTTTGCAAAAATAATGATTCATTCCTCTTCTCGAAAGCCTTTCTTTAACCTAATTCATGAATCACAATGTGAATTTCAGTGTTTCATTTATCCTGCAAAGTTCTTATACCTTTGTTACGGACAGAAGGTTTTTTTTTTTTCTTTCACTTTGCGGAATTTCAGGTGAGGCGGCGCCTCACTTGCCTCATCTGACGGGCCGCCACTGCCTAAATCCAATCGAACACATGTGGGACCTTCTCGGTAGACGCTTGGCAGCACGACACCAGCCCCCAGCAACGATTCCGCAGCTGCGATTGGCGCTTCAAGAGGAATGGGCGGCGATGCCTCAACAGTTCCTTGACAACCTATTCCTCAGTATGGACAGACGTTGTAAATTCTGCAACGCAGTCAGGGGTGATCATATCCTCTACTAAAGACTAGATTTTTCTTGGCAGCCGCCTGTCACATGGACGTTTCTGTCTTCTGTCCATTTGTGCTCGAAGCTACCTTTTTAATTTAGTGCCTTTGTATCCTTTAGATTCCTTGTTTGGACGGTTTTGCTCACTTGTCCCATATTCTTACATCTTGGGGATCTTATGGTATGATTTGAGTCGATGTGGAGCACTTCTGCACGACGTTACATTCGAAAAACCGTCTCGTCCTTAATTTTTGCACGCCAGTGTAGTATGGGATAAGGGCGATGGAATGGATCCCGATCCTATGCCCTGACCTTTGACCTTATTTCGTTGATTTTCAATAAGGTTCGTTCCCAGGTGGTGTTTTACCACATACTAAAATTTCATCGGAATCGAACCATTTTTACGCACGTAATGACGCATAAGGGCAATGGAATGCATCCCGCTCCTATGTGCTAACCTTTGACCCCACTTCACCCATTTTCAATAGGGTTCATTCCCAGGTGGTCCCGTACAATATACTAAAATTTGATCGACATCGAACCATCTTTACGCAAGTTATGACGCATAAGGGCAATGGAATGGATTCCGCTCCTATGTCCTGACCTTTGACTCCATTTCGTTCACTTTCAATAGCGTTTGTCCTCAGGTGGTCCCATAGCACATACTAAAATTTCATCAAAATCGAACCATTTTTACGCGAGTTATCGTGCCGACAGGCAGACGGACAGACAGACGGATAAAACTGGAGCATATACGGTTCTTCAACCTACGGTTGGAAAGCGTAAAAAATGGTGTTTCTATTACTCTCTTAGAAATTCGCTCAGATGACTCACTCGATTTCCCAGAAGTACAAACAGTAAATTTAACTAAAAGCTAATTTTATATAACAAAATTTAATTGAATTCGAAAAATTCAGGTGCGTTTTTTCAAGTTCCCTAAAATCTTACACGCTGCACTCGCCATGTTTTCTAACAGCTTAAATATATATTTTTAGGGGGGGGCGTCTAAAGGGGGGGCTCAAAGAAGAATTCACTCAGAGGACTCCCTCGCTCCATTTCCCAGAAGTACGGCTGTGGTGGCGCAGTGGTCTAAATACTGGCTTCTTATCATTCGTCCGAGATGTATCTGGGTTCGAATCCCTGTGAGGTATAGATATTGCGTTTGTCTTACAGCACTGGCTCCCTCCATTCCCTGAAACCAGTTACCCTAAATTAGGGACGGGCGACTGCTTATAGCCCATCGAGTTGCTCACGGTGGTCGTTAAACCCCCAATAAAAAAAAAAATTGAATTTGAAGTATAAAGGCAAATATTTGTCAGTCTGTTACTGAGAGTTTCTTGTCTTTTTCTAGCTTTTATTTCTTTCCATTTTCTCCCTACGTCAGATCAATTGTTATATATGCGCTGCACCAAGTACATACGCACACACAAACACCTCATGAAACGAGGGAGGCTGGTTCTCGCTTTTGTGCCCTCTTCACCTCCAGCAGTCCATAAAGGAACTCGCAGAAGGGGACTTCTTAGTCCGAAACCAAGATTAATTCTTCATCTTTTAACATTAAATATCGTACATAGACGGTGTTATTAATTTTGTGACATATTGTACGAAATTGCTTTTATCTTCAAGATTCCTTTGCAAGCCAACAGGGTAAAAAGGGAGGCGAACGAGGAAGTCGTTGGGAAAATAGCTTGGAATATATTTATAGGAAAGTGTCATGGGCCATAAATGCATTTTAACCCAGAAATCTTGCGGTGATGCCTGCGTTCAAAGCTGGAGGAAAGAGGCTGAGTGCCTTATGATGGGGATCGGTCGAAATATCTGACTAAAACTTTTGTGTTTTATACAGGCAGAGTCCATTTAAGAAGACAGGGAGCCAGGGGGCTGGACAGTATATTTTGGGATCTCAGTATTAGTGGCACATCAAGGGTCTCACTATGGATGAATGAAAACACCCAGGAGAAAACATTCCCAAAATATGATGGGGAAGTCACAAAAGCCGCCCCCGGTGGCGCAGTGGTCTAAGGCGCTGGCCTCTGATCATTCGTCCGTAAGGGGTTCGGGTTCGAATCCCGGTCAGGCATGGATGTTGTGTTTGTCTTACGGCACTGGCTCTCTCCCTTCCCTGGAACCAGTGACCCTAAATTAGAGACGGGCGACTGCTTATAGCCCATTGAGTTGCTCATGGTGGTCGTTAAACCTCCAATCAAAAAAAAAAAAAAAAAAGTCACAAAAGTATCCGCACTCGGGATTCGAACCAGGATTCACCTCGGACGAATGATCAGAAGCCATCGCTTAGACAACTACGTCACGGGGCGGCAAACTAGGTTAAAATCATATGTATTCACGTCAGGTCAGAGAAGACTTGTTTACAAAATGGAAGTTTAACTTGTGTGGAGGTGGATTGCGATTCTGGTGAGTCATTCAGCTTTCTCATCAGATAGGTAGGATAGACTGGATGAGCCGCCCCGGTGGCGCAGTTGTCTAAGCGCTGGCTTATGACCATGGGTCCGGGTTCGAATACCGGTGAGGCATGGATGTTGTGTTTGTCTTACGGCTCTGGTTCTCTCCCTTCCCTGGAACCGGTGACCCTAAATTAAAGACTGGCGACTGCTTATAGCCCATTGAGTTGCTCACGGTCGTCGTTAATCCTAGAATCAAAAAAAAAAAAAAAAAAAAAAAAAACGTGTCCGAGCCGTGTTTAGGACAATTGGGCACCGGAGAACTGGCTAAGTTCAGTTTTAGAGCCATGAAATTTCTGTGCACAAAAAATTGTGGTGTTTCTACAATTCTCCCTACTTGCACAATTGTTGCGTACAAGTTTTTCCCTCACATCTCATTATCATTAAGGAATTAAGAGATATTTATGATTTTCTGGCTGAAAGACAGGGCGGACAACTGGCCACAAAATTTTAAGGGGCCGTACAAAAATTGCATTTTGCTCTCTTCGTGTCCTCTTTCATGTAGGATGGCCACAAAACTGTTAGTGAGACGCACAAAAATCACACTTTTGATTTTACCTAGATAACTTCCAGCAGATAGGTCGCCTCTACAGATTACAATTTTATTTCTGTCTCCTCACCGTGCTCGTGCCGAGTGTAGTTTGTATTCCACCGATCTCATGTTCATAAAGTTTATGTAACAAGATAATATGCTGCGCTTTTACTTCGGCACTAAATATTAATTAATAGACCCTAGGCTTACTCAGAGGCACTTTTAAACAGCTTTTATTCCGTGGTGCTGATGTTCATAGCGTTTACGCAACACGTCGAGTTATTAGTAATGCGATTTCACTTAAACCGACAATATTAGTTATTTGGTCCTAGGCCTAGACCTTTTTCGACAGTTTTTTCCTTTGCTGATTGATGTCATATTCATAAAGTTTATATAACAAGTCAAGTAAATAGCTTTGGTTTTTACGTAGGCACTAAATATTAATTCATAGGCCCTTCTCGCAGTTTTTACTCTACCGATGTCATATTCAAAATGTTTTCTTAACAAGTAAAGTTAATAATATTCCGCTTTTACTTAGGCACCAAACATTTATTAATATGCTCTGGGCCAAGGCCTTTTTCACAGTTTTCAGTCCGCGGATCTCATATTCGTAAGTTTGACATAAAAAGTTAAGCTAATAACTATGCGCTTTTACTTAGGCCTTAAATATTAATTTATAGGTCCTACGCCAAAGCCTTTTTTTTACAGTTTTATTCCGCCGATATCATATTCATAAAATTTACATAATACAGTCAATGATATTGTCCTTATTAGACATAAGACTTTAGTTAATAGGCCCTAGATCTAGCCCTTTTTAACAGTTTTAAATCCATCACGCTGATATAGCGTTACTAACTTGCCGTGTTGTTTTAAATTTATGAATACGAGATCGGCGGATGAAAAACTGTTAAAAAAACTTAGGCCTAGGCCCTACAAATTAATTAATGGTGCATAAGTAAAACCGCAATATTATTAATTTTACTTGTTGTGTAAACGTTATGAATATGGCATCGGAAGAATAAAACCTGTTAAAAGGGCCTAAGCCTAAGGCCTAGTAATTTATGTTTTGTGTCTAAGTATAAGAGCAATATAAAAAACTTGACATGTTGTGTACATTTTATTAACACCAGCGTGATGGTTTTAAAACTGTTAAAAAGGCCTAAGCGCGATTAATGAACGTTTTGCGCCAAAGTAAGAGCGCAACGTTACTAACTTGGCTTGATATGTAAACGTTATGAATCGTCGGAATAAAAACTGTAAAAAGGCCTAGGCCTAATATTAATATTATAAATGAATATTTAGGGCCCAAGTAAAACCACAGCGTTTTTAGCTTAACTTTTTATGCCAAACGTATGGGTATGAGATCCACGCATTAAAAACTGTGAAAAAGGTCTAGGCTCAGGGCCTATTAATTAAAGTTCTTTGCCTGAGTAAAAGTGCGATATTATAAACTTTATTTGTGTAAACGTCATAAAATGACATCAGTTGGATAAAAATTGTTGAGAGGACCAAGTCATAAGGCCAAGTAATTAATAGTTGAGAAATATTAATAACTTGATATGTTATGTAAATATTTAGTGCCTAAGTAAAACCGCACCGTTCTTAAGCAATCCACCATATCATCCTTTTTCGAACTTAGCATGAGTCATGCAGTAATTACGTACATTGTTTCGTCGAACAGCATGGTTTTAAAAATGTACTAAGTCACGGCAATTTATTTCCCCAAATTAATGTGCCACTCTCGCTTGACTTACATTAGAAAGTTTTCTCGAAATTTATTTAGAGTTCCCAATTGAATTCTCATTGCCGGGACAAGAAACCGCGATTCTTATACGGCCGCTTAAACTTTTGTTGCCAGTTGTCTGAATTCCGTCTGGGATATGGTAACTAAGCGACTGGCCCGTCAAACGCCTCCGCCAGTCACCACAAATGAACTCTCGTCCTCCATACGAGCAGCCTGGTAGGCTATTCCCCATGACGACATCAAAAACTCTGCCATTCAATGTCACGCCGTGTAAATTATGTTATTGTTGCTCGAGGGGCTTCTCACGAAACGAAGTTTTGAAGCTGAAAATTTTCTATAGCTGTACAAATGTAATTAGTTATCTCCTGTAGCCTGAGGAATCTGTGAAATAAATTTCATTTGAATAGCGTGATTCTCTCTTGGTGTTGCAATTTTCACAAACAGTAGTGCAGACAGAAATGCAGACTGTCCTTCATTGGACCAAACAGGTGAAAGTCTCAGGGCGCCAGATCTGGGCTGTACGGTGGATGGGGGACCTCCGACCAGCCTAATTTTCTGATCGCTTGATTTGTTGCCAGATATGTGTGTGATCTCGCATTGTCATGGTGAATGTGGATCTTTTTCCGATCCTTGTTCGGTCTCTTCCTCCTTATGGCTTCTCTAAGCTCCTTGAGTGTCTTAATGTACATCTTGCTGGTCACCGTACGGTCACGTTCCAAAAATCAAGCAGAATGGCACCCCTGTCATCCCAAAAAACAGTCACCATGACTTTCTGTGCTGATCGCTGGCTCTTGAACTTCTTAGATTTCGGTGAAGAGGTATGACGCCATTCCATAGATTGATTCTTCGTTTCCGGATCGTAAAGGTACGCCCATGTTTCATCCCGTCTCCAGATCGAAAAAAACGTGCCTTCATTGGCTTCAAACGCATCCAGCAGATCAGAGCAGACTTCCGCCCTTCTCTCCTTCAAATCGGGTGTCAACTGCCGAGGTACCCACTTCGCACGCACTTTCCGATACCCTAAGTCTCCCACCATCTCCTGAATGGCGTTGTGACCACAGTCCAGTTGTGGAACAAGCTCACGGATTGCGACTCTTCTCTCCGCGTGAATCAATTCATTCATTCTCTGACGATTCGTGACAGTGGTCGCAGATGATGGTCTCGCTTTGTGTGGTTTGTCTTCAATGCTGGTTTCCCCCTCCTTTAAACTTCTTCATCTATCTGCGCACATTGCCGTTGTCAAAGGTGTCATCTCCATAAACATTTTGTAGCCATCTGTGGATGTCGGACAGCCTGTACCCTTCCTTCGAGAACTCGATGAAGGCATGTTGCTTCTGCTTGGAATCAACCTGCAATGAAAACGACGGGTTACTATGCAGGAAGAGTTATTCTACCAGCATGTTTACAATTTGAAACCCCTCTGTCAGTTAATAAAAAAGTTATGTCCACTTTTGCACTACTTTCGACACAACTCTCTCAACAACTTACAGAGTTCGACTTAGACATCAGGATCCTCTGGGCCTACCAGAGATGGAAACGGGTCAGCGGGTCAAGGGGTCGACAATTTCTTGCGGGTCAAGGTGTTCCTGACCCAATTTCGACCCAGTTTTATTTCCATCTTATTTTTAAAAAGACAAAAAAAATATTTCGAAGAAAATGCGTATAGTGGAATTTTGTGCTCGATGCTGGTGCCAGCGGAGTGAAAAATGATTTTTCATACAAAAATATTGCCGTCTCTTTCTTAAAGCAAAGAATATTTCCACCGACCGACGATACCATATCGTAAAACCGTACTGCCTTTGCGTTTGTTTTCAGTCCGATTGTCCGGAGCAAGATACTGGCAAACGCCTGTCACCTGCTTTTCAAGTGATTCATTCTCTCACACCCCGCGTGTCACATTGTACGTAAGAATGAGAGTTACTTTTCAAAGCGCATATTTTGCATTGAGTATTCAGAGGTTTTCGTTTGACGTGCTGACATCCCGTTTCATGGCATGTCGTGTCGGAACTAATGCCGTATTTGTTAAAATGGATGAATTTAATATTAAGGAGATTGACAATGGCGTCGAGGGCAACAAATATGTTCTTGTTGAAAACAAAAAAGGGAAGAGTGAATGCTAGAAGTTGTTTCGTCTCATTAGGAACCCAGAACACGTTTCACAGAAATATTGTCATGCCCCCGGTAGCGCGGTGGTCGCGGAATACTTAATCATCGTCTAACTGGATAAACAGTGAGGTTGCATCCCCCTAAATTTAAGGAACTCAATCTCAAAGTTTACGGGCGTCGCGTTGTGTTTTATATAGGTTCGTTACGAGGTATTCGTAAAAAACCCATATGCCGCAAATTGTGAATTATAAAAATATACTCAGCCTAGAAAAGTTAGCTACACCAGGTTAAGTAACTAACGGTGTGTATTATAAGAAAAGTATGTTGAATTAAGCAATTACAGCCTTCCGGTGGAAGCCAAATAAAAGTTACGTTAAATTAAAAGAATAAAATTAGCCATGTTGACTGGTCCACTGCTGCGTAAACCTGTTACATCCCTGAGTTTAAATTTAAAATAAATCCCTCAATCTATCTACGAGGAGGCACAGCGACCATGCATATGTATATATACAGATAACATTATAACTGGAATTGGGGAAAACAACATCATCTTACCTTCCGTCGGTTGAGCTGGTGCTATAGTTGGGATCCCACACTGGCAGCCTAAGATTCTTCGGGTATGCTGGCTAAGAACTTTTCTCCATTCTTTAACTCCTACCGATTCTCGGCTCCGGATATGTCTATGCTCCTGATCTTAATCCCTTCCGTCTCTCAGTATATTTCTCCGCAACTTAATTCTATCTCTAAGTCTCTACATAACTATAATCTATCTCCAAGTCTCCGACTCTAAGTGCCAAAGTATATCGCTTATGCTTTTTTCTGTGTGTATATTTGCGTCCCTTTAATTTCCCACGTGATAGGGGCGTGCTCTAAGCCCTCTAAGAGTTTTCCGCCTGGGGTCTGGATTGGTCAGCTGAGTTGACCAGTGCTTGACCTCAGTGGTTATTGGTTGGCCCTCTGAGCCACTCAGCTACCCTTTTCGCGACAGCTGGAGTATTGGGCAGGTGATGTTTCCACCCTTTCAATGTGACATATTTTCTGGGACCTGATGAATAGCGAAGAATTTACTGGTGCTTCCCTCTGACAGAGTTACGACTTTCTTGTGACACCGCAGTGTACTTTACGACTTTTGCTGGTGCCTACTTCTAGAGGAGTTGGTCGTAAAACGTAAGCTCGCCTATTTATCTGACCGCGGTTCGTACTTTGGCATGTGCATTTCTGAAATACCGGGATGTTTTGTCCTACCAGCAAACTGGAGCCATTTCATAAATTTCGTGGATGCCGCGCTTCTTCTCACAAGAGTGAAATGAAAAGAAATCCCTTGGTCAATCTCACGAGTGTTCGAGGGAACCTTGATAAACCGCCTTGATCACCTGGGCTTTATACTCCAATGGCGAAAAGAAGGTTTATGAGGCAGAAAGGGAGCAAAGGAAAAATAATTTAAATTAAATAAAAAATTTAAAAGTAAATTACACCTGGTCTTTGTAATTAATTAACCCGCAAAACAATGTGGCCCGAACTATGAAGTAGTTCCGCGGTAACAGAAACACCAACTTTCACATATTCTGAAACTTAATATGTTATCAAGAAAACAGCAAAAACTGAAATTAAACATACAACAAGTTACTTAATTCAAACATTTTGACTGTAGCAGCATCGAAATTAAGTGGAACAACCTTAACATTACTGCGGAGGGACTTTTTGACGCTCGCAGATGTGTTTGAAAACATGTGCAAAAGAGTTAGGTTATATGAAGGACGCCAGTTTCAACACTTTCTGTTAGTGAGTAAATTATACGTTTTCATAATACTTTTATATGATTTCTATATATATATAACCTGCGATACCCACTGCAGAGAAACTTTTTGAAAGCCCTTTGTATTTATATGTTTATGTATTGTAATTATGCATGATTATGTATAATTATACATTGTGTTTCGAATTTATAGTTTAAAGCAGATTTTCCGGGTGTGGTCCGATTATGTGACGGCTGGGTACGGGCATAAAATTTTTGACCCGTTTCAAACTCAGGGGCCTACCTGAAAGTCTGGGATCTTACATTTTACTGAACGACATATTATTACCGCCCCCTTATTTATGGCGAAACACTACTACGTCTTATTCGCCGTAGTGGGATTAATTTTACTTTGATGGCCAAAATATGCAAAATTTCATCCCGTGATTTTCCCTAGTGGTGTCGGCGAGGAAATTGGGTTCCCTTTGCAAGGGTCTCCAATCTCAGGGTCGACAAGATCTTTCGTTGTGTTTCATATGGAACAACATGGGTTTTCCCTGCTCTTCCATACGCCGCAATATTTTTATTTTGGTTTATTATTCTTAGATACTAATCGGCAGAGAAACAGTTCTGAGCATTACTATTTGGCTTGAATTTGCAACTAAGAACAGCTTAGAAAATGACTGAATGACAGGGCCGGATTAAGGGAGCTGTAGCCTTGGGGCCCACCATGACCAGGGGCCGAGGAGGCATGCCTAGGAATAATAGACAAAGAGAGAGAGGTTTATAAAATTGTTTTGCTTTCGTCTCGTATGATTTCCACTTGGTCTGAAACAGAGGCTGGAAGACGAACAACTTTCAAGGCAGTGACTCACCAAGGGTAAAGGTTTCATGTCGCTCTGTACAGCCGAGTCGGAGAGACAGTTTCAGTTTTTTCACTACCATCCACTCGTATGTACCTCCCAATTTGCACTTAGAACCGTTAATAGTCAAAGTCCTCTCTGGTTTCTCATTGCATTTAACGAAAAAGATTAATTAAGAAAATGTTAAATCATTAAAAAGATTCATGACAAAATCTAGGAATCTTTAGCTTTTGACTCAAGTTCTTATGAGAATAATGAAAAGTACAGTGACTTATTATGAAAACTCTGCAGATCATTTATTAGATTGAACAATGCACTTAGTATTAATTATCACAAGCATATGTATTACTACAATTTCGTGTTTTAACGGACTTCACAATGATCCCCCGTCATAAGTTCTTTAGGGCCCACTCAGATATCTTAGTCTTGGGGCCCACACATATGTCTTAGCCTAGGGGCCCATTAAGGCCTTAATCCCGCCCTTCTGAGAGTGTACTGGTGGAGTTATATCTTAAAATAGTCAAACAAGAGTATATGAGTCTGTACTTTTGGAACATAGAAAATTTGGTAACCTGGTTATCGTTATGGTAACATGAGTTTGGCCGCGGAAACGGTGCGCTAGAGATCATAAATGTAAATAATAGCTGAGACAGTTGGGAAATTGACCCTTCATAACACATGCAAAGCTATGAGGCATGACTTCGAAAATGTATGAATGAAAAAGCATCTTACCCTCACTGAAGTGTCGTTGGAGTATTCGCTGCCGAGGTGTGCCGCAGCTGAGGCTTTGTACTTCCCTTTTCTCAAGTATACTGTCCTATTTCTCTTCACTTTTGCGTACTGCCTAACCTTACGCTCACTCTCTCCTGACATTTTAGCTTGTTCTTCTCCTCACTGCCACGAAAGCAACTTTACGTGACTGCTTCCTAGCACTTCTGCTCGCCTCTCACTTCATTTTCTCTCCGTCTCCTGTCAACTCCTTCCTTTTCATTCTCCTGGAGTTCTCCCTATTTCGTCCGTCTCGTTGCGTGTCTACTCTAATTCTCTGTCATCTCATAGTGTTCTCGTCTCACTCCCTACTCAGTCAGTTGTGTTATTGTCCCTATCTCTCTGCTGATTCCCTCATTGATTTTTTTTTTTTTTTTTCTCATTTTCCTCCTGGACCCCTTTTTCCGCGTCCTGCGTCCGGTGCGAAGGTACGTGTTAGACCACCTCCCCAAAATGACGTCGGGTTGCGTCATTGGCTCCCGAGGGCCCCTCGGCTTGCGATTCGTGTATCGCTCTGAAAACGTGCTGAAGATTCGTGGAAGCTCCCTTTTCAGAGGACACGACCGGTGTTGAAATAATTTATCCCAACCTTCTGCTGCAGTGGCTCACCTAATTTCGAAAATGTGCAAAAGTCACGTACGAATTTTGCTGTGTGCCAATTTGAGATCTTGTTCCTTTTCAAGGAATCCGCGGGGCGTCTCACGCTGTATAAGTTTTGGAAAGGCTTACGCCTCTTTCGAGAGTTATGACTTCCTTTCCGTGCAAGAACGTGGTGATTTTCTGTTATATCCTATCCTCCGTGTACGTGGGAATTCTTGACTAATTCAGGCCTCCTTCTGTCTTCCCCTCCTTCCTGGGTGGCAGCGAGCGTTCTCTGCACGTTGGGAAAGAAAAGAAAAGAAAGAGAAAATAAAATAAAATGAAAGATGTTCGGTGGCCTGTATATTGCCAGCTCAGGTAATTATCGGTACGAAGATGAATTAGAGTAATGTAAGGTTCCAACTTGGCCCCTTTTTATACCGATCTGCAATCCGGATCCCTTTTCGCCGAGTTTAGGACATTTGAGCACCGGACTTTTGGGCACCGGACATTTGGGCACCCGGACATTTGGGCGCAAATCTTGAGGGGCCGTACAAAAAATTGCCGTTTTTTTTTGGCTGTGAGGGCAATTGAGTGGAGAAAACGTTTCCAGTAAGACAAACGACAATTGGGTGTCCAAGGGGGGAAGCTCCCCCGACGTTAATATAGCCAAATTTTTGATAAATTTGAAACACAAAAATAGACGAAACCTTTTTTTAAATGTTTGACAGCCTTTAAGGAGGTAAGGATTTTTCTTAGCCCCCCCCCCCCAGCACACATAAAATATCCGTAATTTCGTATTTTCTTATTTACGATATTTTTCTATAAACTATAACTAAACAAATTCTCTGCTAGTATGAGGAAACCCAGGACTCTTGTCGAGTGTGTGTGTGGAGGGGGGGGGCTTAAAACCTAAAATATGAAATATAAAAAATTTCTGGTCCGATCGGAAGATTTTCAGCAATATTTTCCTATAAACCATAACTAAACAAATTCTCTGCTAGTATGAGGAAACCCAGGACTCTTGTCGAGTGTGTGTGTGGAGGGGGGGGGGGCTTAAAACCTAAAATATGAAATATAAAAAATTTCTGGTCCGATCGGGAGATTTTCAGCGATATTTTTTCTATAAACTATAATTAAACAAATTCTCTGCTAGTATGAGGAAACCCAGGACTCTTGTCGAGTGTGTGTGTGGAGGGGGGGGGGCTTAAAACCTAAAATATGAAATATAAAAAAAATCTGGTCCGATCGGGAGATTTTCAGCCATTACAAGCTACAAGTCATCGAATTGTCTGAGGCATCTGCTGCCTCAGGAAACTAGGGGGTGGGGATACCAAAAGCGTAAAATATCAAGATTTCTCATTACTCTTCCGATCGGGAGATCTTCAGCATTTACAAGCTGCAACTCGACAAATTTTCTCAGCGCATGTGCACTCTCTGGAAACCTGTCGGCGTTGGAGGGGGGGGATACAAAAAGTGTAAAATATGAAAAATTCCTCCTCCCATCGGGAGATTTTTGGCATTTACAAGCTACAACTCGACACATTATTTGAAGGCATGTGTCTACTCAGCAATCCTGTGTATGTGAGGGGGGGATACCAAAAGTGTAAAATTTGAAGACTTTCTCGCCCGATCGGGAGATTTTCAGTATTTCCAAGCTGCAGCTCAACAAATTTTCTATTCTGAGCGTATGTGCCTATGCAGCAAACCCGTCCGGTGGGCGGGGGGGGTGTGGGTAATTTCAAAAGTGTAAAATATGAAGTATTTCTTGTCCGATCGGCAGATTTTCGGCATTTACAACTGGACACATTATTTGAGGGCATGTGCCTACTCAGGATACCTATCGGGCAGGGGGGGGGGGGTTGTAGCTTGTAAATGCTGAAAATCTTCGGATCGGACGAGAAATTCTTCATATTTTACAGTTTTGGTATACCCCCACCCCTCCACAAGTTTTCAGAGCAGGCACGTGCGCTCAGACAATGTTACGAGTTGTAGCATGTAAATGCTGAAAATCTCCCGATCGGACGAGAAATTTTCTATATTTCACACTTTTAGTATTACCCCCTCCCCCACCCTCCACCCCACCCCGACAGATGTGCTCAGTAGGTTTATGCCCTGAGATAATGTTTCCAGTTGTAGTTTGTAAATGCTGAAAATCTCCCGATCGGAAGAGAAATTCATCATATTTTACACTTTTAGTATTACCCCCCCCCCCCCGACAGGTTTGCTCAGTAGGTTCATGCCCTGAGATAATGTCTCCAGTTGTAGTTTGTAAATGCTGAAAATCTCCCGATCGGACAAGAAATGCTTTATATTTCACAATTATCATATACCCCCCCCCCCCCCCCACACACACACACAAGTTTTCAGAGCAGGCACGTGCGCTCAGACAATGTTACGAGTTGTAGCTTGTAAATGCTGAAAATCTCCCGATCGGACGAGAATTTTTTATATTTCACACTTTTAGTATTACCCCCACCCCCCACCCCGACAGGTGTGCTCAGTAGGATTGTCTCCAGTTGTAGTTTGTAAATGCTGAAAATCTCCCGATCGGACGAGAAATTGTTCATATTTTACACTTTTGATATATATCCCCCTCCCCCCGACAGGTTTGCTGAGTAGGCTCGTGCCCGTAAATATTTAGTGCCTAAGTAACTTACGGCGAACATTTTTTCGGTCAATCTCTTACTATTGGGCCAAGAAACGGCAATTGTTATACGGCCCCTTAAACATTTGTGCCCAAATGTCCGGGTGCCCAAATGTCCGGGAGCCCAAATGTCCGGTGCCCAAATGTCCGGTGCCCAAAAGTCCGCCCAGTCCTTCAGACAGAAATTCGTAAATATGTCTCAATTTCTTAATGATTATGAGATATAAGTGAAATTTTTTTTGTGCACACCACTTGCTCAAGTAGGGAGAAATATAGGAACACTATAATTTTTAACGCAGCGCAATTTCATTGCTTTAAAAGGGAATGTGCCCAAATGTCCGGGTGCCCAAATGTCCGGTGCCCAAATGTCCGGTGCCCAAATGTCCGGTGCCCAAAAGTCCAGTGCCCAAATGTCCGAACTCCCTTTTCGCCAGTAAGTTTATCCCGAATCTGAACCTGAAAGTTTTTGGAAAATGGAAATTACTACATTTTGAGGACAAAAATAAAACATTCCGAATGTAAGAGGAATACGGAGAATTCCGCCGTAACAATATTATAGAACAGTATATTTTGTTCGCGCAATGAAATTTGAAAGAATGTAGGTCTCCTTAAAAATGAGACTCCAGGGCTTGGGCTCTGTTGGCCCGGGCATAAATCAGGCCCTGTCTAGAGCTGAAACTAAACAACAAAAAGTTTTAGTTTATCACAATACGTCTAGTTTTTAGGAACCGCAATTAACTGCATTGGTTAATGTCACCTATTCTATCACACTTTCCTTTCCCACCATCATTCATGCTGCTGCTCGTACAGTTGTTATTCGCGTATCACTCCTGGTTAAGTGCTAAAAATCTTCCGAATGCGTGGAGACAATGTAAATAGACAAAGTCATTGCTCTTTCCACATTTTTCTTTAATTAACACACAGCAAACAAAAAATTGTATTTCGA
Organism: Macrothele yani; assembly: GCA_039090855.1. Taxonomy (NCBI): domain Eukaryota; kingdom Metazoa; phylum Arthropoda; class Arachnida; order Araneae; family Macrothelidae; genus Macrothele; species Macrothele yani. The sequence goes on from CM076990.1 coordinate 174,519,503, forward strand.
CACGGCTGACAGATAAGCACACATAGCGCTGTGGATTTTTTATTTTATTTATTTTTGTTGTTACATGCTCTTAGAAGAAAAGAAAGAAAAAAAGAAAAAAAAAGAGCGGGAAAAGAAATTGACAGTACATAAATGATGAACATAGACTGTAACAAGAGAGAAGACAAGGGAAAAGGCCAAAATGGCCTGACATAGCCCTATACTCCCCGTAGAAGAAACAAATGAAACAACAGATAGACACATCAAGTCAGACAATCAGAAGACGTTTTGCCAATCTTTTCCTTTTTTTTTTTTAATTATTAAAGAAGATAAAATTTGAATTTTTTTTTAAATAAATTAAAATTGTTTAAGTTAGTCAGACTGCTAGGTAAAAAATTCCTGTATCGAGGGCCACTGTAATTTATAGAGTAAGTTTAATTGATTCCGTTTTTAGAAAATTAGGTTGTAATTGTAGTTTATTCCTTGTTTCATACACATGTGCATGAGTATTAAGAAATATGAGATCTAAATATAAATTATATTTAATTCGTTTGAACATAATTTTACCAAGATTAAAATAGTATAGTTGAGTCATCATCATCATCATTGTCAACCATTATCAATCCACTGCTGGACGAAGGTCTCCCCAAGTTTCCTCCACAACGGTCTGTCTTGTGCCAGTCTCCTCCATGTCACCCCTGCATACTTTCGAATTTCATCCACCCATCTCCCATGTGGTCTTCTTCTGGGTCTTTTCCTGTCCCTTGGAATCCAATCTAAAATTTCGGCTGTCCATCGATGATCTGTCCTTCTGGCAGTATGTCCAGCCCATTGCCATTTCAGGGATTTAACTCTGATCATGATGTCTTCCACTCTTGTCATTTTTCGGATCCACGAGTTCCTCTTCTTATCTCTCCTGGTTACACCAAGTATGCACCTCTCCATGATTCTTTGAGTTGTCTGCAGCCTTTGTATGTCTCTTTTAGTTAAGGTCCACGTCTCTGCACCCACCATACGTAAGCACTGGAAGGATGCATTGATCAAACACTTTTCTTTTAAGACATAATGGCATATTGCTCTTGAAAATTATGCTGTTTCTTCCAAAAGCTCTCCAGGCAAGTTTTGTACGCCGATTAATTTCTTCATCAATGTGACCCTCACTTGATATCTGCTGTCCAAGATAAACGTACGTGTCGGTTATCTCCAGCTTTTCTCCATCAATCGATAAATCTTCATTTCTTGTAAAAGCATTATACATCACTTTTGTCTTCTGAAAGTTCATTTTTAATCCCACTTCTTTACTCTTGTCAGCAAGTTCCTGTATCATACTCTGCAGCTCTGATGGGCTAGTTGCAAAAATGACTACGTCATCAGCAAAACGAAGGTGAGTTAGATAATCTCCATTAATCTTTATCTCCTTGTTTTCCCAGCTCAGTGACTGAAAAACACCCTCCAATGTGGCATTAAAGAGCTTCGGAGATATGGTGTCACCTTGTCTCACTCCCTTTCCAATTTTTATGTGTGTTGTATTTTCAAACAGCCTAATCTTTGCACTTGCATTTTCATAGATGTTATTAATAATATTAATGTATGCATCTTCAATACCGCAGGTTTTCAGAGCCATTGTAACTGCTGATGGTTTCACCGAATCAAAGGCTTTTTCATAATCGATAAAAGCCATGCACAATGGAAGTTCATATTCCCTCGCTCTTTCAATTAGTTCTCTCAGCACGTGGATATGATCTATTGTGCTGTAGCCACTCCTGAATCCAGCTTGTTCTCTCGGTTGAGCCATGTCCAGTGTTACCTTCAAGCGGTGTGAAAGAACTTTAGTGAAGATTTTATAAACTACTGATAGGAGGCTGATAGGTCTGTAGTTTCCGAGATCCTCAATGTCACCTTTCTTATGTAGCAGGATCATTGTAGCGGTGTTCCAATCCTCAGGAATCTTCCCTTCATTAAGGCATCGAGTGAAAATTTGGGCGAGTACTGTTTCTATTTCTCCACTTGCTTCTTGTATGATGTCTACAGTAATTCCATCTTCTCCTGGAGCTTTTCCCCGCTTCATGTTCTTGATTGCATGTGCAACTTCTGCTGGAAGGACTGGAGGAACTCTGGTACTGGTACCTTTCATGATGTCTGGAGTGCATGTATCATCCCTTTCATATAATTTGGAGTAGAAATCTTTCACTCTTGTCAAAATTTCGCATCTATTTCTTGTTACAGAACCATCTTCTTTTCTCAGTGCCATAATCTGTTTTCTTCGCTTACTGAGATGTATCTTTGCTATCTTTAGGCTTTGGTTGTTTTCAATTGCTTTTCTCACTAGTTCACAGTTGAATTTTCTTACGTCTTCAGTGATACCTTTTCGTACTGTCTTGCATAGCTCTATATATTCCACTTTGGAAGTCACATCTTCTTTAGTTGTCCTCATCTCTCTTCTTTTTTGCATCAACATTTTCGTTTTTCCTGATAATTTATTTACATGCAACTTGTTCTTAGACCCAGCTAATTTTGTTGCTGTTTCCATAAGAGCTTTGGTTACTTTTCTGTTAACTTCAGAGATGTCCACTTCTTCCGATGTTAGGCCTTCTAAAGCAGAGAACCTGTTCTTCAGTTCCAACTTGAAGGTATTATGGTGTTTTTAAGGTTGGTTATGTCAATAGATTTTGTTTGTCTTATGAGCTTGCCACGTTCAAGTTTAGTGTTGAGGTGCATCTTACATCTCACCAATCTATGGTCACTACCTGTGTTGAACTTGTTTAGCACACTGCAGTCTTCTATGACGAATTTTTTGTTACACATAATAAAATCAATTTCACTTGTCGTCCCATTTGGATGTCTCCATGTCCATTTCCTGTGTGGCTTTTTCTTGAAGAAGGAGTTCAAGATGAAAAACTCTTCTGCCTCTGCAAACTCAACGAGAGTATTACCACGCTGGTTTCTGTTGCCGTGACCGAATTTACCTACTGAAGTTTCATTCTGTTGCCGTTGCCCTATTTTTGCATTGAAATCTCCCATAATTATTTTCAAGTGCTGCTTACCTTTATTATTTAGATGACAAATTTCCTCATAAAATTCTTCAATTTCTTCTTCAGGATGACTTGTGGTGGGTGCATAAGTTTGAATAATCTGAGCCTGGTATCTTTTCGAGAGTTGGATAACAAGCCGTGCAGCTCTGTCAGAGGAACTTTCAACTTCTGCAACTTTATCCTTCAGTTTCTTGTTTATTATAAATCCAACACCACTAGTTCTGCCAGTATCTGTCCCACGATAGTAGAAGAGATGTCCACTTTTCAGTTCGATGAGATCTTCTCCTTTTCTCCTTACCTCACTTAGCCCCACGATGTCCCACTTGATCCTTTGTAGTTCCTCTTCCAATTCAAGAAGCCTTGAATCAGAAGATAGGGAGCGTCCATTATACGTAGCCAAGGTCAGCATCAGATGGCAGCCTAGTCCGGTCCTCCGGGGATTCTTAGCACCCTCTGCCTTCATGTCGCACTGGCCGCTGCCTTGGCCAGGTACATTCCAGCTGCCGGAGACTGAGGGCCAAGATTTAAGTTGTGGAGTCATTTTGGAGGGGTTTGGCCATAACTCACCACGCTGGCCAAGCGGGTTGGTGAGTGTGGGATAGAATTTCCTCTAATCCCGATGGTATAGTTATACCGCTATTGGCGGTCGTCAGAGCCCCTTTAGTAGGAACAGGATGCACCACGAGAAGGCGGGGTTGACATTTGTCAAGGAGAGGCTGTGATGTTACGCATCACCTGACCTTACATCCCATCATCATCATAGTTGAGTAATAGTAAGTATATTATATTTATTAGGATGTACTTTTGTTCTAAAATTTATTAAAGGTCGAGTATTAGGATGTGATTTGAGATCAATTAGTCCAATAAATTTATTTTGTAGAATTTGTAATTTAATATTGTATTTTTTGGCACCGTAGCGTAAAGCGAACGCACTCTGTTAGTTATCGAGAGATCTGGGGTTCGATCCCAGTGGTGTCGTAATACAATTTTTCGGTTGCTGTGTGTTAATTAAAGAAGAACGTGGAAAGCGCGATGACTTTGTCTATTTACTCCTGGTTAAATACATCAATTAACTATGTATTTAACCAAGACTGATGTGCGTATTTATAGCCTAGTATTTCTTTGAGCTTGTCAACTCCGCTTGATACCATAGACTGAACTTCTTTAACTTTCGTTTGTGAAATCGGCAGGAATGAGGGCTCGTGTCGAATTTGTTTTTCTGTCTGGCAAGGAAGCTATTTGCAAAGGCTGAGATACTTCCGTTAAGGAGCTTATTAGTGAACGAGGGTGGGAAAGAGGCCGTCTATTGGATGGCTGGATGGTGGATGCCCTTCATTTGCTCTGACGGCTAATGTGTGACTTTCCGGATAAAGACTTAAATGAGACGTAGTCTGGGGATGACCACAAACCAAGCAAGTCCTTCTCCTGTCACAGACGAAATCCCCTTGCCTCCCCAAACCCTCTTGAATGACGATCCCAAAGTGGCACTTTCGCCCCTCCACCCTGACAGCGCAGAGGGTCAGGAGCTGAGCGAAAGGAGAGGGGAGTAACTATTCGAAGAGGACAACAACCAGCTGCTTTCTACCGCAGCGGGATATCTCAGGGTACTTATTGGACTGAGTTTTCTCACTCTCTCTTTCTCTCTCTTTTTTCTGTTCACTCTCTCTCTCTCTCTTCCTTTCTCCTGTGCTTATTTATGTCACTCCCACCAGAGATAAACTCCGTCGGTGCAACCAAGCACATCTGGAAAACATTTTCCATCTGCGTTACGACTTCAAAAACAAAAAACATATACAGTGCTAGTGTTACGTCTGTGAAGATTTACACGAGTATTACTGTAATCGGAAAAAATAAATAAATGCAGCAATAAATATGGCACACACATAGTGTTGCGCGGAAGCAGATTCGTGTCATAAGACCATTTCATACGCATTTCATTGACTTCTAGTGTACTCACTGAGGCGCGTTCCCATTAAACTTGACGGTAATTTTTCTGATGCTTGAAAGTAGTGCAAGGTTGTTGCCCCATCATCGCTGAACCTTTGTAACAGTGGTTGAAGTGGCACAAAACAACAGCCGGGATGGTATATTAATTTTAGTCGAGGGTCTAACCGAGTTATGTCATATAAAAAACGAAGCACTTATAGTAACGACCCCTCCCCCCTCCCATCAGCACTCTACATTCCAGCATTTTTGTCGCTAACCTTTGTTTTTAATCAAACATACCATATTTACTCGTGTAACTTGTGCCCTGAAAGTCCTCTATGGACGCTTAAATATGTATGTAAAGAATTTTTAACAAGACAGAAAATTCAATAAAAAAAACTATATAAATGCCGTTTTGATATTTTATACTAACAACAAAAAAAGCATTGATGAGCTAATGTATGATAGTTACATTTATTTTCACCCATATCTCTGATCTCCCCTGCAGTTCCACACACACATACAGTTTTTGTTTTCTTTAAAAATTACTGGAATAGATTTTTCGTGGAGCGGATTTTTAACAGTGAGGGAGTGCTGCTTCCTTCTTTTCTGTGTGGTACGGAACTACTACAGCAGATCAGATCAGATCATCTGTAGAGGATTTTAGGAAGGGAGAGCCTAAAACAACCCTTAGATATAGGAAGCTAGGAGATTTGGACTAGAGTGCCCGATAGGAAAGTGACACGAAAGCGAGGTAGAAAGAGGGAGGAAGACGCCCTTATTTAATACTGGGGGCCAGTACCCGGGGTCCGACGGCTTAACGTGCCCACCCGACGCACGGCGGGTATTTAGTGGTTCGAACGTTCGTACCTGCCCAGGATCGAACCTGAGGTTACCTCCATGGCAGTCACGAACGCTGACCACTAGGCCACCCGCGGCCCCTGTATGAAAGAACGCCCACGGAAAAAATGTCCACGGAAAAAACACCCACTTTTCGAAAATAGGAAAAAACGCCCACGGAAAAATCGCCCACAGAAAAAATGCTGACGGGAAAAATATGTGGTTGACTGATAAGTTTTTATGTCTGTTATAAACGGTGTTCGGACAACTGGTCACAGACTGCTGGCCAAAAAAGCGTTAGGGGTCATATAAAAATTGCGGTTTCTTGGCCACCTCACCTACATAACGCGAATATGGGAATGACGGAATGAAAACTTTTAGAAGGGCCTAAACGTTACTCCTAATATTATTTTCTGCCTGAGTAATACCGCAATATTAATAATTTGATGTGTAAAATATTTTCTGCAAACCTTACAAATACGAGAGGAAAGTTCGGATTGCACTGATGGACTGTTTTAAGGGGCCGTATAAAAATTGCGTTCTGGGCTGCTCCGTAGCTACGTTTCCCCGAGATTGGTTATCTGACTCACATAAAATGTCCGTAATTTCGTATTTTCTTATTTACGGTATTTTTCTAGAAACTACAACTAAACAAATTCTCTGAGAGCATGTGCAAACCCAGGAAACTTGCCGGGGGAGGAGGGGGTGCTTAAAACCTAAAATATAAAGAATTTCTGGTCCGATCGGGAGATTTCCAGCGTTTACAAGCTACAAATCGTCGAATTATCTGAGGGTATCTGCTGCCTCAGGAAACTAGTCGGGGGTTGTTTGCGTCTCCCCCCAAAAAAGGATTATCAAAATAGCATCCGCAGGGCCATGAAAATTCAATTGTTTCCCCCTTTTCCAATTCCTTAGCTTCTTTTTTATGTTTGTATGACCAGGGGGCCAACGAGGAAGGTGGATAGGAATTCACTGAGGAGGTCACTACTAATTGCTCTCTGTTTGTTTTGTTTACACAATGGAGGATTCCACCACTGAAAGTGGACTCTAAAGCTACATTAGCACTCTTACACTGTTAAAAATTGGTACTTAGAAATAAACAAAATGTACTCATTTTTGAGTACATTCTGGGCTTATAATAGCTCCGAGTACTTGTATGTCAATTTTTGTAAAGACACGTACTCATTTTTGAGTGCTTACAGAGAATCAATTGTGAGGATATCTGGTATTTCTAATTTGAGATATATGTACTCATTTTTGAGTACATATACTTCAAATAATGAAATTAGCGAGGGAGGGGTGTTAGGAACTTTAACCGGGAGAACCCCCCCCCCCGGGGGGGGGCGTCACTTAACGTTCTCGTCCGATGCAAGGCGGATATTCAGCGACTGTTAGAAATTTACTCTCCCAGGCTAGGTTTGAACCTTCGATCCCTCCATTTGTAATCTGAATCTCTAAGCCATCCGTGGCTCGGTTTCAAATTTAGAATACGTGTACTCCATACACACTCGTTTGTTCATAGAATCAACTGGAAGTTTATTATTCGATGGCACATCTGGGATAATAGATATACTCGCTGTCACATGCTGGGCAAATGGACTGCACGATTTTATGACAAATATAGTGATGAAGTGACAATATATTATTTATGAGATTGACATAAACATAGTTAATGTAAAAACGTACACAAAGATATTTTATGTATAATTAAATTACTTGCGATCAGTGACTTTGTTGTACTAATTATTTATGTGTCACTTTACACATTTTTTTATTGAACAATTTCTCTTGAAATCTATAACATCTAAAATAAAGTAATACGAGATTATATTTATATTTATTGACGCAATTATTTGTAAGTACCTATGGTTACTTATATTTGAGCATGTCATGTACTCGTTTACGATACGATTGTACTTGAAAAAACACGAGTAGGTTCAGGTTCTGATTTTTAAGTAGATTTCTCTTAACAGTGTAAGACTGCCCCGGAACAGTGAAAGTGCAAGGAGTAGCTGACATCTGCTTTGCAGGAGAGGCGTGCAAGGCAAAGTCTCTGACTTGAAGGAAGGGAGTTAACATATTGTGTTTGCTTGGCACGATGTTAAAAATTTGATTTAGATAAACAAAAACGACATTTTCCATGACATCTGCTTTGCAGGAGAGGCGTGCAAGGCAAAGTCTCTGACTTGAAGGAAGGGAGTTAACATATTGTGTTTGCTTGGCACGATGTTAAAAATTTGATTTAGATAAACAAAAACGACATTTTCCTTCAGATAAATTGTTCAAGTACAGTACTATTTTCGTAAGCAAAAGTGCAAAATTTTGAAAAGAAATTAAAGGTAATGCATTCAGAGCAAGCGGAAAGCTGAAGGCGACATTGAAAGAACTAACACTTGAATTATGTAACACTTGTATCTTACACCAGGGGCGTAACTACTCAGATCCGTGTATGAATGTGTGTCCAGCTGGAGATTGTAAGAATTCCTTTGTAGCCGGTAGTGAAAAGCATTAAACATTCGTTCTTTCAGTGTTTCGTAAAAAAAAAAATGTTGCTATCAAACTTGCCCCACCAAAAATAATACTCGCCCACCCGTCGCCCTTCCTGATTTTGAAGTCTAGCGATGTCCCTGCTCCTCAATTCACTCATTGGGATATATTGAATATCTGACAGGTTCATAATGGAACAATAGATAGAGTGGACCTAATTTTGTGTACAAATTCTGCAACCCTCTGGAATTAAGAGATGTAAATAAAAACCAGAAAATAGAGCCAGTGAGTCTGCTTTCGTGGATCTAACTTAAACAACTAAAAAGTACACTATATATTGACAAAAGTCACCGGACATCTAAAAGAGAAACACAACATAGCATTTATTGACATACATTAGTACGCTCTCGGTCAACCTTTAGCCTTAATGCATGCTCTGGCCCTTCGAGACATGCTTTCGACAAGGTTTTGGAACACAGCGATAGGTATGCACTTCGATTCAGTACATTGTGATGCCGCTATCTGTTGCTTAGTAGTAAGCCTTGGTTCCAAACTTCTTATGCGGCGCTCTAATTCATCCCATAAGTGCTCTATGAGATTAAGATCAGGGCTCTGTGCTGGCCAGTCCACACACGATACGGAATTATCGTCAAACCATGCCGTAATAGTCCTTGCTTTATGGCTCGGTGCATTATCCTGCTGGTACCAACAAGTCTCGGCGCTATAGTATAGTCGCAGAGTTGGTAGGACATAATTGTCCAGAATAACGAGGTAGACCTGCTGGTTAACAGGTTTGTCCACGATAACCAATGGGCCGGGACCATACCACGAAGAATACCCCCACACGAGTACACTGCCAGCTCCAAACATGACCGTAGGAACAGTACACTGTGGTAAATAGCGTTACCCCGTCTGCCACCATTCTCACACACAGCCATCAGACTCATGGATCGTATATCTGGATTCATCAGTCTATAGTACCCGTTTCCTCGATAAATGTTCTTTACACCATGCTAAAGGACGAGTAGCATTCCGAGTGGAGATGAAAGGCTTATAAGCAGCCGGACGACCATGGTAACCCATAGAATGAAGTTCTCTACGAATGGTGCGTGTACATATACCGAGGTTCCAGCATTTTTACTCACCTGTACACTGAGGTCTTGTGTAGTACTCCGTCGATTAGATGTAACGACTCTTCTGAAGCTTCGACGTCCTCTATCACTGATTTTCTTTGGTCTGCCGGTACGTTTTGCTGCTTCAGGCACGCCATGTGTCATCCACTTATTCAGTACATCCAAAACAGTTTACTTGGGTAGGTTTAAACGCCTCTCGGTTTCTCTTATGGTCAACCCGCTAATATAACACTCAACAATCTTTCTTTTCTCAAAGTCAGTTCTCTCCCGCCGCGACATTTTTACTCAACCTCACAGGGCAATATGATCGAGGTCAGCTGCAGGCTTATTTTTATACCGTTTGCAGTTGTACCGCGCATCTTAACAACGCAGTGTATCCGTTCATTTGCTTTTGAAGGGGTGTCTGGTGACTTTTGTTAATATAGTGTATATGTAAGGGATAAGTAATGTGAGACAGAAAGAGAAGATTTGGCTGGTGGCAGCAACTACCACAGTAACCGAAATCTAAAATTCCAGTTAATTGCTTGATCGGAAAGCTGCGCACCAAGGCGATATCAAAATAAATAATAACAACACCATTGCGAATTAAATCCGTTTATTTTTGTAGTGTGAGTACAAAGATTCGTTAAACTTAAGCTCTCCACTGGGAGGCTTTTATTTTTTTTTTCTTGTTTCTTTTTTATGGTAGGCATTTTCATTTCTACCATTGCCTTGAAAACGCCTCTCAGTGGAGTGCGAAAGCCTGGCGAATCTTTGTATTTATTACACCATAAAAATTACCGGATTTAATGCATTATAAGCGTTTCTTGAGTATTCACTGTCTGGTGTAATTAAAGTAACGTTACGGGTAAGTGTCTTCAAAGCTATGACCGGCTTTCTTTAATGTACTTTATATTATTAACCGGATCACCCGTTTCAGCTTATTATTCTATTAGGCTTTTTCCTCAGTTATCTCGGTTCATGATTTTGTTTCCAAATTTAATTTCTTCTCGGTCTCACTTTTTGGCATCGGACATTCTGAATCTCTATTTTCCCTCGTTTCTTCTCTTTGTTCCCGGAGGCCGAAGATCTTGCCTCCAACCTCGCCATGGAGATCTTGCCTCCAACCTCTGTCTTCAAACGCCAGATGCAAACTCTCCCTGTTTTTTGTCCCTCTTCGCTGAAAGCTCGCGAGATACATTCATTGCGTTATCTCTTGGATGTTGTCCGTCCTCGTCGCACGAACTCCTCCTGCATTTTTGTCCCTCTTCGCGGAAAGCACGTGAGATATATTTATTGCGTTCTCTCTTGGACACTTGGTCAGCCTGATGCCAACTATACACTCTCAAACGGCGTTTCTTTCAGTCGTGCATCAGGGAGGGCGAAGCCTCCCCCTTAAACGACCCCCCGGAGACATTTTCTGTTGCCGAGCCAAATGTTAATAAATTCAGTCTGTAATGAAAAAGAAAGTTTCGTTTTTTTTGATGCTACAAATATTTCTCCAATTATAACTTTTTTTTAAATATTTTTTCAAGTATTACAGTTTATTTTGCCTAAGAAGTGTATTAAGACGCATCCCGTTCCCCAAATTATAATAAGTAGACTAGTCATGCCTAATATTAAGGGTATCGTGATTCAGGATCAGGAGTGTGCTGAATGCATTTTAATAGGTTAAAATTTCAAGCCATTCAATGAACGGACGTCAAAAAACAAACGAAAAAACACCACTGTAACTGAGTGAAAGTGATTAAGCGAACAGTACATTATGAACTTCATGGATTATTTCATATGCTGTATTTTTTTTTTTTTTTTTTATGAAAGTACTAAACCATTTGTAAACAACTCATCCCAACTGGGGTTTTCATTCCACAGTATAGGTTGGCGCGGGCCTTAATTTGGAAAGCCCGGCCCGTATATATCTTCTGTTTCCAGGCCTGGGCCGGCCCGTAAAATTTCAACAATTACTAAAACACGAATTTGACACCTGGTGTACTCGGTCATTCGACTTCTGAAGAGTTTTCGTTTTCTTAATTGCTACACGTATTTTATTACAATAAACGTTACTTCCGAACATTTCTGTGACTCTGTTTAAGTCTATAAGTCACGTGACGTCTGAGAAGGCGGGGGCGGGGGGGCTTGTATCCTCAAAAATATTGCATGTAAACGACAATTTCCATGCCTTTCAAATATTCTAGGTTTTCAAATCATTATTGCCTACCGCCGGACCCGGAATATCCTTGGGGATAAGCAGGTGGGGGTGGGGGTGGGCAGGGGGATTTAATTCGAAAAGTACGAAATATCCAGAATTATGAGTCCGATCGTTGTACTTTACATTGTCTACAAGCACATAAGCGATTTTTTCGCGAAAATCTTTCGCTTTTTAAACTCCATAGTAAGTATGGAACAGTATTTATCAGCAACACTGAACCGAGCATATGCTAGGGAAGACAACGACAGACTGCCCAGCTAACCAGTGTCACAGAAGTTTTGAAAACGACTCGGCGGGGATACCTAAGGGTTCATTTGCCATCTGCTGACTCCTTGAAAGTACAAATGGGAAAAATGCCACACAGATTTATACACAGAAGTAAGTTTCTCCAAGCCCATTTCTCCCGTGCCGCTTAAGACAACTTCAAAGCTTTTCACACATCTAGAGAACAAAATGCCGCCGACCAGAACAATAAAAAAGATCGTCTGCGAGCGGGCGCCTCGGTTTATAAATGCTGCCGTTAATAATAACCTGCCATGAAGCATGAGAGGAGGGTGAAAGTTAGAGAGAGAGGGAGAAGGGACCACATTCGCAGTGAAAAACTAAGGGAGCTGACCCACTCTAATTGTTTTGTAGGAGGGGAGGATGTCTTAAAACTTCTTTTTTTTTCCAACAGCGGAAATTATTCAATTAAAAAAAAAACCCTGCTCGGCCAGTGTCTGTTTTACATTAAATATTGAAGGCCCCTGTACGGCCCGTTTTTCCAACTTAGAAATGAGCAAAGGTCCGACCCGGCCCACGGGCCGGGCCCACGCAGGCCTCTATCTACAGTTTTAATTTCGTATGTGTATTTTAAATTGTAATTATTATGTCATGTGAAAAAAGCTATTTTACAGTGCTACTCAATTCTGAAAGTTTCGTTGGTGAACGTAAAATACACTCATCGTCAAAAAAATAGTTGCACCCAGAAGGAAGCAGCCGACAGAAATCAAACTTAGTGTGTAGGTTTGACTTCGTGAGACATGCAGATGATTCGAGTACCGCGCTTGTCCGCGCGTGTGACGCAACCAAGGAGGGGTCATAGCGCTGTGCCTGATTAGCTATATAAGGTAGTACCGTTGCGCGTGCTTGCCATTTTGAATCGTGCTGTTGTGTTGGTTGCATCCTTTGCAAGTGAAGTATGCCTCGGAGAAAAGTTCGGAAGCAATTTGAGCAGTTGGAGGTGTTCGGGAGGGGCCGCGTCGTCGGCTACGGGAAGCGGGATGGTCTTATCGACGTATTGCGCGCCATACCGGTCTTGCGGATATCACCATAGCCCGCTGTTGGCGGTACTGTATAGAACAAGACACACAGCAGCGACAGGAAGGGTCTGGGAGATCTAGACGAAGCACGCAGAGAGATAACCGACGGGTTGTCCGACATGCGCGGAATGAACCAACAGCCACGATTGTGGATAATCAGCGAGTCGTGGTGCCCTCCGCACACATCGTCCGATTAGTGCCAGCACCATTGGCAGACTGCTGCGTGATGCAGGACTACACACACGCTGACCGTTACGACGACTACCCTTAACACCATTACATCATCGCCAAAGACTGCAATGCTGTCGTGTCAGACTATCATGGGCCCACTCAGAATGGCAGAGGGTGATCTTCAGTGAAGAGTTCCGCTTTTGTCTTGGAGGAGACGACCAACGAACCCGTGTGTGGAGGCACCGTGGTCAGCGCCAGGATGAAAGGTTCGTTGTCGAGTGTCACACGTCCAAAAGGCCTAGTGTCATGGTGTGGAGGGCAATTGCCTGCAATGCCACATCTCCTTTGGTGTTCATTACAGGCACTTTGACAGCTCAACGTTACGTTAATGCGGTCCTGCAACCAGTGGCCCTACCTTTTCTGAACGCTCACTCCTGTGCGGTTTTCCAACACGACAACGCTCGTCCGCAAACTGCTGCTGCCTCGAAAGCTTGCCTTCAAGGCCCTGACACTTTGCCATGGCCAGCCGCATCGCCAGATCTATCGCCGGTTGGAAATGTGTGGGATGCCTGGTGTCATGGTGTGAAGGGCTATCCACACTCCACCCCTACCGTACAATCTGCAGGAAATGCGTCAGAAGTCTCAAGCTACATAGTGTGGCTTATCTCAGGACACCAATGGGAACCTGTACAACTCCATGCCGAGATGTATGGCATCCTGTGTGAGCAAACATGGTGGCCCGACGCCATACTGAGAGACACTACCTATTGGCATGTAGCTGAGTAAATATTGCCCATATCAGTCTCAATGTTTAATCATTTGTTGTTCCTGGTAACCTTTACCTTTCTTCCGAATAGCATTGCAATCCGACACGTCCTTTTGGGTGCACCTATTTTTTTATGATGAGTGTATATACACGGTCGAGTCATATTGTTGTGATCACCAGCTAATATCTAGAGCAGGGGTGCACAACCCGCGGCCCGCGGGCCGCTTGCGGCCCTCAAAGTCAGTTTATGCGGCCCGCGGATAAATATTTTATATTATTGAAAACGTGAATATATATATTGTGAATGATGAGATTTTTTCCCATTATTGTAGGCCCTAGTTGAAATAAGAAAATTATAAAAATGTTTGTTAAAAATAAATTAAAAAGTAAACAATTATTGGACAGATTTTAAGTTTTGCATAACCAGACTGCTGCAAGTTTCAGACTGACTGTGGAGTCACTCTTGCAATACAAGTGGATGTGAGCACGTGACTGACACACCGACTCATCGTTGTGCGGCACTGGAGGATGAGGGCGCTGTGTGACCTTGAAGTGGTGTAGCGCGAGGCTATTTATAGGTTTGTTATTTCTGACTGGACGCCACGTCGTGCACTGGGAGTATCATTGTTGTCGCGGCAGAGTTCACGTTTGTGAGTTGTTTGTGTGTTGTTACAGCTTGTGTGCAGTTTACAGAGTTTCTACATTATTATTATAATATCAGTATCATGTCTGTAAAAAAGCGTAAAGTGACGGACGAGTGTCGAGTGTTTCAAGAGACCTGGAGTGAGAGATATTTTTTTATTGAATACAACAGCAAAGCAACGTGTTTAATTTGCAAAGAAACAGTTGGTGTTATGAAAGAGTACAATGTAAGAAGGCATTATGAGACAAAACATGCTTCAAAATACAACGAATTTTCTGGTAATATGCGAAAAGAGAATGTAAAAGAACTGCAAAAGAAAATTAAAATTTCAACAAAATCTTTTTCGTAAGGTTAACGATGAATCGCAAATGGCGGTAAAAGCAAGTTTTATTGTGTCAAAGATTTTAGTAAAAAGAATGAAGCCGTTTCAAGATGGCGAGCTAGTTAAGGAATGCTTGGAAGAAGTGGCAAATGTGGCATTCCCAGAGAAAAAAGTATTATATCAAAAATTAGCCTTAATCGAATGACAGTTTCCAGGAGGGCAGAAGAAATGGCAGTGGACATTGAGCAAACACTACAAGAAAAAATATTGGATTTCAAGTACTTCTCACTGGCAATCGATGAAAGCACAGATGTGACTGATACTGCCCAGCTTTGTATTTTTGTGCGTGGTGTTGACGAGAATTTTCATATTTCAGAAGAATTACTGGCATTGGTTCCTATGAAAGACACAACTAAAGGATGTGATATTTATCGTGAAATGAAAAATATTTTAGAGAAGTTTAATTTAAATATGGAAAAACTACATGGCATATCAACTGATGGTGCACCTGCCATGGTTGGAAGTAAACAAGGGGTTGTCAGCTATTTTGCTAAAGAGTGCAGTGATCTAGTTACTATTCACTGTATTTTACACCAAGAGAATCTGTGTGCTAAAAGCATACGTATGGAGCATGTGATGAAGGTTGTGATTAAAGTGGTCAATTTCCTTCGTGCCGGAGCTCTTAATCACCGCCAGTTCAGAGAATTCTTATCAGACATGGAATCCCAATATGATGATGTTATTTATTTTACACAAGTTCGTTGGCTTAGTGCTGGGAAAATGCTGAAACGAGTGTATGACTTGCATCAAGAAATCATAATGTTTTTACACAGTCGTAATGAGTCTCAACTAGCAGCACATTTTGAGAACAGCGAATGGGTGAGTGATTTATGTTTTTTAGTTGATATGACCCAACATCTCAATGAATTAAACATTAAGCTTCAAGGTAAAAACAACATGATCAACAACATGTGTTACATATTAAAATCATTTGAGGTTAAACTCAGTTTATGGCAGTCACAGCTAAGCAATGGACTACTAGCAAATTTTCCAACAATGAAAAGTTTTGTTGAAAGTTCTGAATTCCATGTAAATGTGGCTAAATATGCATCTCTTGTAGTGGACCTTCACAATGAGTTTAAAAGACGATTTGAAGATATAAGAAAATTTGAGGTTTTGTTTTATATGTTTTCCCTACCATTCACTACTGACGTTGCGTCAGTGCCACTAGATTTCCAGATGGAATTAATTGATCTTCAGTGTAACAATGAGTTAAAAACAAAATACTCTGAAGTTTCTCTCCTAGAATTTTACAAAAATTACTTACCGAAAGAAATGAAATTGCTCAAAGATCATGCTTTAAAAACGGCAACGTTGTTTGGAAGTACCTACTTATGCGAGCAATCGTTTTCTTTGATGAAACAAATAAAGTCAAAGTGTCGTTCCCGTTTAAGTGATACATATTGGAGGGAAACTTGCGCATTACCATCTCTAACATTGAACCTGATATTGACAGACTATTGAAAAATAAACAATGCCAAGCATCTCATTAGGAGTATTAGGCTACTACTTGATTTGATGGTCAGTTTGACGATATATTGATTTTAATTTTTTATATACTTTGATGTTAAGAATTCTGTTTTTTGTAAAAATAAAAATTTTACAACTTTGTGATAGTATTATTTTATTTTATATACCCCTAAACCTTTTCCAGTTAGGAGTAAGTTGATTGTAAATCAGTAATTTGATAACTTAATAACGCAATTTGCCAAAAAACTTCAAAAATGGATTTAAACCATTTAGAGGACACAAAAATGGTATTGAAACACATTTGTTGTCTGCTGGTAAAATAGGTTATTCGGATAATAGTAAAATTAGCTTTAGCGGTAGGGTTTGGCAAGTGCCTATGTGAAAAGGTAACTTGCGGCCCGCCACTTATTATGTAAAAATAAACTTGGCCCTCACTTATAAAAAGGTTGTGCACCCCTGATCTAGAGTAACTACCGTGAGCAGCGCGGACGATAGCTAGACGGGCTGGGAGTGACTCAGTAAGGTGCTGGAAGGTGTTCACAAGTATGTGGAGCCATGGTGACGGTAGTGCGTCTGGCAGCTGCTGGGGGAGGGGATTCGTGGTGGAGGATCCATAGAGCGAACAACGCAATCGAGGTAGTCCCGCAGATGCTGAATTGGGTTTAAGTCTGGGGAATTAGGGGGCCATTGAAGTACTTTAAAATCTTCATATTGCTCTTCCAACCACTCTCGGACATTTCTAGCTGTGAGACACGTCGCATTGTCGTGCTGGAAGATCCCATCCACCTCAGGGTCTGCAAGGATGGAAGGAATGGATTCTGCAAGGATGGATTCATAACGAATTCGGTCCATAGTGCCTTCCACAGGAATGAGTGGACCCAGGGAAATGCCACGAAAATATTCCCCAGACTATAACGCTGCCCCCACCAGCTTGTGTCCTTCCAGCAATGGTTGAAGAGTGCTTGTTCTCCGATGTTTCTCGCCTTGTACGCCAATGTCCATCCGTTCGATGAAGCAGAAAGCGCGACTCATCGGAGAAGGCAATCCTTTGCCAATCAGCGGATGCCTGCAGCACATCTTATATACCCTCTAAGACACGTGCCTTCTTTCATTGGCTACGCGCTGGTGACGTCAAAAGTAGGAGGTGGTCACAATAATGTGGCTCGACTGTGCATGAACCAACGATGTCATCGATTAACTAACGACCTGTAAACACAAAAAAAGAACTGCACATGCAAACACATACACTTAATTTCCCTTACGTGATCGTCTATTAATAAAAATAATACCCCTTGTATGTACGTAATGAGTGAAAACATAAATTTTGCCGCTGGCGTTATCTAACCCACAACCTTCCGAATGCTATTCCAATTAAGCTACACGGGCAAGGGCTAATCACTGCTACTTGCCGTCTTGATTTGTGCGTCGCCTCTGTAGTATGTCACACATATCCCCCGAGAGAAAGGTGGGGACACGAAATCGTAAGTTTCGGGAACCACCCGTAACCATGCTTGAAGTAACTCTCTGCAGAAGAAGGAGTTCTCCCTAATTGCAGGCAACGCGTGGAAGAAGCATCACACATTTTTCGAAGCAAAGAGAGAATTTTCGTTAATTCTAGACGATGTGTAGAAGGAGCATCACACATTTTTCGAAGCAAAGAGAGAATTTTCGTTAATTCTAGACGATGTGTAGAAGGAGCATCCCACATTTTTCGAAGCAAAGAGAGAATTTTCGTTAATTCTAGACGATGTGTAGAAGGAGCATCCCACATTTTTCGAAGCAAAGAGAGAATTTTCGTTAATTCTAGACGATGTGTAGAAGGAGCATCCCACATTTTTCGAAGCAAAGAGAGAATTTTCGTTAATTCTAGACGATGTGTAGAAGGAGCATCCCACATTTTTCGAAGCAAAGAGAGAATTTTCGTTAATTCTGGACGATGCGTAGAAGGAGCATCCCACATTTTTCGAAGCAAAGAGAGAATTTTCGTTAATTCTGGACGATGCGTAGAAGGAGCATCCCACATTTTTCGAAGCAAAGAGAGAATTTTCGTTAATTCTGGACGATGCGTAGAAGGAGCATCCCACATTTTTCGAAGCAAAGAGAGAATTTTCGTTAATTCTAGACGATGCGTAGAAGGAGCATCCCACATTTTTCGAAGCAAAGAGAGAATTTTCGTTAATTCTAGACGATGTGTAGAAGGAGCATCCCACATTTTTCGAAGCAAAGAGAGAATTTTCGTTAATTCTAGACGATGTGTAGAAGGAGCATCCCACATTTTTCGAAGCAAAGAGAGAATTTTCGTTAACTCTAGACGATGTGTAGAAGGAGCATCCCACATTTTTCGAAGCAAAGAGAGAATTTTCGTTAATTCTAGACGATGCGTAGAAGGAGCATCCCACATTTTTCGAAGCAAAGAGAGAATTTTCGTTAATTCTAGACGATGCGTAGAAGGAGCATCCCACATTTTTCGAAGCAAAGAGAGAATTTTCGTTAACTCTAGACGATGTGTAGAAGGAGCATCCCACATTTTTCGAAGCAAAGAGAGAATTTTCGTTAATTCTAGACGATGTGTAGAAGGAGCATCCCACATTTTTCGAAGCAAAGAGAGAATTTTCGTTAATTCTAGACGATGTGTAGAAGGAGCATCCCACATTTTTCGAAGCAAAGAGAGAATTTTCGTTAACTCTAGACGATGTGTAGAAGGAGCATCCCACATTTTTCGAAGCAAAGAGAGAATTTTCGTTAATTCTAGACGATGCGTAGAAGGAGCATCCCACATTTTTCGAAGCAAAGAGAGAATTTTCGTTAATTCTAGACGATGTGTAGAAGGAGCATCCCACATTTTTCGAAGCAAAGAGAGAATTTTCGTTAATTCTAGACGATGCGTAGAAGGAGCATCCCACATTTTTCGAAGCAAAGAGAGAATTTTCGTTAATTCTAGACGATGCGTAGAAGGAGCATCCCACATTTTTCGAAGCAAAGAGAGAATTTTCGTTAATTCTAGACGATGCGTAGAAGGAGCATCCCACATTTTTCGAAGCAAAGAGAGAATTTTCGTTAACTCTAGACGATGTGTAGAAGGAGCATCCCACATTTTTCGAAGCAAAGAGAGAATTTTCGTTAATTCTAGACGATGCGTAGAAGGAGCATCCCACATTTTTCGAAGCAAAGAGAGAATTTTCGTTAACTCTAGACGATGTGTAGAAGGAGCATCCCACATTTTTCGAAGCAAAGAGAGAATTTTCGTTAATTCTAGACGATGCGTAGAAGGAGCATCCCACATTTTTCGAAGCAAAGAGAGAATTTTCGTTAATTCTAGACGATGCGTAGAAGGAGCATCCCACATTTGTCGAAGCAAAGAGAGAATTTTCGTTAATTCTAGACGATGTGTAGAAAGAGCATCCCACATTTTTCGAAGCAAAGAGAGAATTTTCGTTAATTCTAGACGATGCGTAGAAGGAGCATCCCACATTTTTCGAAGCAAAGAGAGAATTTTCGTTAATTCTAGACGATGCGTAGAAGGAGCATCCCACATTTTTCGAAGCAAAGAGAGAATTTTCGTTAATTCTAGACGATGCGTAGAAGGAGCATCCCACATTTTTCGAAGCAAAGAGAGAATTTTCGTTAATTCTAGATGATGCGTAGAAGGAGCATCCCACATTTTTCGAAGCAAAGAGAGAATTTTCGTTAATTCTAGACGATGCGTAGAAGGAGCATCCCACATTTTTCGAAGCAAAGAGAGAATTTTGGTTAATTCTAGACGATGTGTAGAAAGAGCATCCCACATTTTTCGAAGCAAAGAGAGAATTTTCGTTAATTCTAGATGATGCGTAGAAGGAGCATCCCACATTTTTCGAAGCAAAGAGAGAATTTTCGTTAATTCTAGACGATGTGCAGAAGGAGCATCCCACATTTTTCGAAGCAAAGAGAGAATTTTGGTTAATTCTAGACGATGTGTAGAAAGAGCATCCCACATTTTTCGAAGCAAAGAGAGAATTTTCGTTAATTCTAGATGATGCGTAGAAGGAGCATCCCACATTTTTCGAAGCAAAGAGAGAATTTTCGTTAATTCTAGACGATGTGTAGAAGGAGCATCCCACATTTTTCGAAGCAAAGAGAGAATTTTCGTTAATTCTAGACGATGTGTAGAAGGAGCATCCCACATTTTTCGAAGCAAAGAGAGAATTTTCGTTAATTCTAGATGATGTGTAGAAGGAGCATCCCACATTTTTCGAAGCAAAGAGAGAATTTTCGTTAATTCTAGACGATGTGTAGAAGGAGCATCCCACATTTTTCGAAGCAAAGAGAGAATTTTCGTTAATTCTAGACGATGTGTAGAAGGAGCATCCCACATTTTTCGAAGCAAAGAGAGAATTTTCGTTAATTCTAGACGATGTGTAGAAGGAGCATCCCACATTTTTCGAAGCAAAGAGAGAATTTTCGTTAATTCTAGACGATGTGTAGAAGGAGCATCCCACATTTTTCGAAGCAAAGAGAGAATTTTCGTTAGTTCTAGACGATGCGTAGAAGGAGCATCCCACATTTTTCGAAGCAAAGAGAGAATTTTCGTTAATTCTAGACGATGCGTAGAAGGAGCATCCCACATTTTTCGAAGCAAAGAGAGAATTTTCGTTAATTCTAGACGATGCGTAGAAGGAGCATCCCACATTTTTCGAAGCAAAGAGAGAATTTTCGTTAATTCTAGACGATGCGTAGAAGGAGCATCCCACATTTTTCGAAGCAAAGAGAGAATTTTCGTTAATTCTAGACGATGCGTAGAAGGAGCATCCCACATTTTTCGAAGCAAAGAGAGAATTTTCGTTAATTCTAGACGATGCGTAGAAGGAGCATCCCACATTTTTCGAAGCAAAGAGAGAATTTTGGTTAATTCTAGACGATGTGTAGAAAGAGCATCCCACATTTTTCGAAGCAAAGAGAGAATTTTCGTTAATTCTAGATGATGCGTAGAAGGAGCATCCCACATTTTTCGAAGCAAAGAGAGAATTTTCGTTAATTCTAGACGATGTGTAGAAGGAGCATCCCACATTTTTCGAAGCAAAGAGAGAATTTTGGTTAATTCTAGACGATGTGTAGAAAGAGTATCCCACATTTTTCGAAGCAAAGAGAGAATTTTCGTTAATTCTAGATGATGCGTAGAAGGAGCATCCCACATTTTTCGAAGCAAAGAGAGAATTTTCGTTAATTCTAGACGATGTGTAGAAGGAGCATCCCACATTTTTCGAAGCAAAGAGAGAATTTTGGTTAATTCTAGACGATGTGTAGAAGGAGCATCCCACATTTTTCGAAGCAAAGAGAGAATTTTCGTTATTTCTAGACGATGTGTAGAAAGAGCATCCCACATTTTTCGAAGCAAAGAGAGAATTTTCGTTAATTCTAGACGATGCGTAGAAGGAGCATCCCACATTTTTCGAAGCAAAGAGAGAATTTTCGTTAATTCTAGACGATGCGTAGAAGGAGCATCCCACATTTTTCGAAGCAAAGAGAGAATTTTCGTTAATTCTAGACGATGCGTAGAAGGAGCATCCCACATTTTTCGAAGCAAAGAGAGAATTTTCGTTAATTCTAGACGATGTGTAGAAAGAGCATCCCACATTTTTCGAAGCAAAGAGAGAAATTTCGTTAATTCTAGACGATGTGTAGAAGGAGCATCCCACATTTTTCGAAGCAAAGAGAGAATTTTGGTTAATTCTAGACGATGTGTAGAAAGAGCATCCCACATTTTTCGAAGCAAAGAGAGAATTTTCGTTAATTCTAGATGATGCGTAGAAGGAGCATCCCACATTTTTCGAAGCAAAGAGAGAATTTTCGTTAATTCTAGACGATGTGTAGAAGGAGCATCCCACATTTTTCGAAGCAAGGAGAGAATTTTCGTTAATTCTAGACGATGTGTAGAAGGAGCATCCCACATTTTTCGAAGCAAAGAGAGAATTTTCGTTATTTCTAGACGATGTGTAGAAAGAGCATCCCACATTTTTCGAAGCAAAGAGAGAATTTTCGTTAATTCTAGACGATGTGTAGAAGGAACATCACACATTTTTCAAAGTACCTAATGATCAAGATCCATTTTTACGTTCGGGCGTCAATGTGAAACCCAAATGTGCTGGCGGTGGAACTAGAATCCATATCGTTCTTCTGCGGAGCCGAATACTTTCCCAATAAAACTATACCGTCAAGGGCTTATTACTCCATTTTGACATGTGCATCACCTCTGCAGTACGTCACAAACGAGCATACAACAAAATCTGTTTCACTCTATCTCCGTCACTGGTGTGGGAAGTGCCGCCCGTAAATTTGTACTAAAAATAAGATGTAATTTAAATTCTGTATTCCCTTTTGATCTTTAGTAGTATTTTCCCATAAGAAAAAGCTGCATATATCTGGAAATAACGTTATAACTCATGTTTAACATATAACAATCTTTTAAATTTCAATGTTGGTAAAGAACTAGAACACTGAATTATTTTGTCTTTGTGCGTGCAACAAACGTTAAAAAATTAGATCATTTTTTCCAAGTAATATATTTCTAGTTTATTTTTCTAAATCGTCACATTACACCTCAATCATCAATTAAAATTATTAATCAACAAGAAACAAAATGTTATTACATTTCACAGTATAAAAAGTACGTGTAACATCCGTTATCGCATCTCCGGCGGCGCAGTGGTCTAAGCGATGACCTCTGTTCATTCGTCCGAAAGGGGTTCGGGTTCAAATCCCGATGAGGCATGGATGTTGTATTTGTCATACGGCATTGGCTCTCTCAATACACTGGAACCAGTAGCCCTAAATTAGGGACGGACGACTGCTTATAGCCCAATGTTCACGGTGGTCGTTAAACCTCCAATTAAAAAAGCAAGACAAAACAAAAAAACATCCATTATCCATTCATCTTCCCTTGTATATGTAATCAAAAACCTGTGCTACCTAACATTAACAGTACTTATATTCTCCTAACTAAGGCTTTTTCCCTAATCACGAATTTTCATGAATTCCATTAACATCAGCTTAATGATTTGATTTATTTTAAAATTAGAAACTAACTAACTGGGATACGATGTCGTTTTTTTTTTTTTTTTTTTTTTTTTTCAAGGTTTAACGACCACCGTGAGCAACTCAACGGGCTATAGGCAGTCGCTCGTCCTTAATTTAGGGCCATTGGTTCCAGGGAAGGGAGAGAGAGCCAGTGCCGTATAAGACAAACACAACATCCATGCCTCACGGGGCCGTGAGGCATGGATGTTGTGGCCCAATGGTCTAAGCGATGGCATCTGATCATTCGTCCAAACGGGGTCCGGGTTCGAATTCCGGTGAAGCATGGATGTTGTGTTTGTCTTACGGCACTAGCTCTCTCCCTTCCCTGAAACCAATGACCCTAAATTAGGGACGGGCGACTGCTTATAGCCCATTGAGTTGCTCACGGTGTTCGTTAAACCTCCAATAAAAAATGCCTCACGGGATTCGAACCCGGATTCCTGTCGGACGATTGAATTATTTTTTTTTATTGGAGGTTTAACGACCACCGTGAGCAACTCAATGGGCTATAAGCAGTCGCCCGTCCCTAGTTTAGGGTTACTGGTTCCAAGGAAGGGAGAGAGCCAGTGCCGTAAGACAAACACAACATCCATGCATCACGGGATTCGAACCCGGACCCCTTTCGGACGAATGATCAGAAGACATCGCTTAGACTATTGTGCCACCGGGGCGGCGCGATGTCGTTTGAAATTACGATAACCCCACTCCATCTTTCAGTAAAACCATATAATAAGTAGTTGCCGCGTTTGCACCATGATCATTTGAACAAAAGGATAAAAATGTCTTCAAATTACATTTATTAGAATAAAAAACATAGTTAAAATTACATAAGATCGTTCCGACAAAAAAAAATGTCCATCATCAGATGTTAAAACCGATGGGACAGATACATTAAGAGCTATAAATAGAAGAACATACTAACCGGAAGTGAAGTATTGTTCCCAAGCCAATCACCATGTATCCAATCAGAGGTAACAGTGCCGATGATACAGTCATGTATAAGGTCATGTGTCCATTTGGACGGTTTCGTCAGAATCCTCTGGAGTCAGTTTAGGAATAATAGATTTCCAAAGTAGTGAGATGAACTGAGGTAAAACATCGTTGCATGCCATCTTTCCATATTTAAAAATGATGAAACTCTCCGTGAACCGCAATAGAAACTTAGCTCTTTTCCTGGATTCTTGGTCCATAAGTCTTGAGTCCATGTGGGCATCCCGCATTTCGTCGTTTATGTCGAGGGCATTACGTGTTCGCCGACTGTAGCACCATAACGTTGTTTCAATGTTGAGATTTGGTTTCTGGGTAGTTCAAAACCTTTCTAAAACGTTGATATGTGGTTAACATGTGTATGTTGAAATAGTGGAAGTGCTGGAACGTTTCTGAAATGTTCAAATAAAGGTAAGATATATATGTTGAAATCGTGGAATTTTGAAAACGTTGCCAACCAGTCTCAGCTTTCAACGCCATCTATCAGCAAAAATTAAAAACTAATGTTAAACGCACCTAATTTTAATGGAAAGTGGTAACTTTTTTTAAATAAGTACAGTACTAAATTTCTAAAAGAACATAACTACGTTTGTTGAAAGATTCTCAGTTTTTCGGCAGACATATTATTTTATTTTTTGAGTTTATTTATTTCCAGTTCCTTTCATAAAGTATAATCCAGCACATTCTTTTGGTCTACACGAAACGCAGTAAGGGGATATGGAAGTTCAAACTGGAAGTTCAAACTGGCAAAAGACTTTCTTTCGTCTCTTGCATTGCTTCAAAGATACGTGAGACTTGCTTAAATAGCCTTGTACCTGCGCTGTGTTTTTTTCACGGGGAATTTCATTTATTATTTTTCTCTAGGACGAAAGGACAGTTCGAAACTGTTTCCAGTTACTTGAAATCTTCGTCTTGTTGATGAGACTAAACCAGAAATCTTGAAGCTTCTCCAGAATAAGTATTGGCATATTTAAAGAATATCAGGTATAGTGAAGGACTTTATTGATGATCTTCCATGCTGATATAGACAAGCGCTTGCAATGATCACTTAAATTGCCGGAATTCTGCTTTATTAAAAGCTACATAAATGCAAAAGCCCTAAGGTACAATAAAATTGCCATTTCAAATTTTTATTTGACCAAAAATTTACTTTTCGGGTTTCTTTTTTTTTTTTTTTTTTTTTTTTTGATTGCAGGTTTAACTACCGCCGTGAGCAACTCAGTGGGCTATAAGCACTCGCCCGTCCCGAATTTAGGGTCACTGGTTCCAGGGAAGGGAGAAAGCCAGTGCCGTAAGACAAACACAACATCCATGCCTCACGGGATTCGAACCCGGATCCCTTTTTTTTTTTTTTTTTTTTATTTGAGGTTTAACGACCGCCGTGAGCAACTCAATGGGCTATAAGCAGTCGCCCGTCCCTAATTTAGGGTCACTGGTTCCAGGGAAGGGAGAGAGCCAGTGCCGTAAGACAAACACAACATCCATGCCTGACCGGGATTCGAACCCAGACCCCTTACGGACGAATGATCAGAGGCCAACGCCTTAGACCACTGCGCCACCGAGGCGGCCCCGGATCCCTTTCGGACGAACGATCAGAAGCCATCGCTTAGACCACTACGCCACCGGGCTGCCTTTTCGGGGTTACCTTAAATAGCTAGAAAATGTGTTTCTTCAACGTTTTATAAAAGTTAGAAATAGTTTTAAAAATGGGTTCCTTGAGCGGTTGCTATAACCGCTTATCAACTAGACATCTTGGTGGTTTTAAACGTATTTCTTAACGTTTTTGTTACCAATGAAACGTATTTTTAACGGTTTTGTAATCAATGAAACGTATTTTTAAGGTTTTTGCAATCAATGAAACGTATTTTTAAAATTTTTGTAATAAATAAAACGTATTTTTAACGTTTTTCTAAACAACCGTCAACCATTTTTGAACGTTTAAACAACCAATTCGTGCTACGTGGGAAAAAGTTCATCTTTTCCAAAAGCTCCTCGACTCCGTAGGAAGGGCACTAAAACTCTGTTTACCTATAGGGCTGATTTCGGATCCATTGAATTTCATTCCCATTTCGGTCATTTGTCTTAATCTTTAATCAAAGTGAACAGCGATTAAATGCGATAGGCTCGCTCATACGCCTTTGACAATTGTCGCCGCTAGTCGGTTCTACCTTTCGAGCAAAACCATCTTAGAATGCCGCTTCAACGTCGAAGGAGATAATCTTTATCTCAACAAGGGAGCATAAAAGGGTTTATAAACCGTTTGCGAACCGTGTGTAGTGCAAGAAGCAGCATAGCATGCCTTTCCTAAAAAAGCAATTCGTTATACCTCATTTGCTTGAGAACCACTGAAAAGCATCCTGCTATCGGACAAGCCTACTCGAGTGAGCAATTCACATTTTTGGTAACAAAGGATATTTCTTCTCTTTCCTAACTAAAAATCCCAATCCGTGTTGGACAATTTTATATAAATATTTTTGCATACGACAGCACGTTTTATCCACAAGGATAAATTAATCTTAAAAAATTAAATCACTACATAGAAACTGTACTCCAGCTTCCATTTTGAAGAAGTTGATCCTAAAATTGTTGCGCTCCAAACATCGGAAACAAAACTTCAAGGGCTGCCCCGGTGGCGCAGTGGTCTAAGCGATGGCCTCTGATCATTCGTCCGAAAGGGGTCCGGTTTCGAATCCCGGTGAGCCATGGATGTTGTGTTTGTCTTACGGCACTGGCTCTCTCCCTTCCCTGGAACCAGTTACCCTAAATTAGGGACGGGCGACTGCTTATAGCCTATTGAGTTGCTCACGGTGGTCGTTAAAACCTTCAATCAAAAAAAAAAAAAACTTCAAGGAAATCAAGGGAAGGGGGAGAGGCAGACAAAGAAGCTTTAATACAGTGAAACCTCCATTAAGGGACACCTCCGAGCGACGGCAAGTTTTGATTGGTACAGAATACTACCGTAGGATTAGCATTAAAGATAACCTCCAAACAGAGAAACCTCTTAACAGCGGCCAACGGACACATCCAGTCTTTATGACATTTAGGTGTTCTTCAGAAACAGATCTGAAGAACACCTAAATGTCATAAAGGTATTGAGCCAACACCTTTACGCAGTGGCGTACCGGACCCCCCCCCCCGCAAAAAAAATGTCTTCGAAGCCTTTTTGTGAAAGTCTAGTAACTTTCAATTTCTGAAATTTTTGAGTTAAATTCCATATTTTTAACTAAGTTTTATGCATGTTCTAATAATTCAATTTCTGCGGAACATGCAGGTATTTTTCGTAAAACCGAAATTATTGCACTTTATTGCATGAAACACAAATGTTGTGAAATGTTTTCCGTTAGCGGCGGTATATCTTTGATTGGTTCCTGTTGGTTCTGTTCCTATTTTTCGGCACGCGGCTTGCTAACCGCGCAGTTCCATTTCATTGGCGAGCATTTTTCTTATTTTTCTTTGCTTTAGCGTACCCTAAACTTAACCTTCTAGCTTAATATTTCTAATGGGAAGTTTGAGACAACGAGTCAGACACCACTTTCCTATGATCCTTTACGCAATGATTTTATTTTAAATTGTTACACTGATTTTTATTCAGCATTCTGCCTTTGTAGAAAACTGTGAAACCGTTTTCTTTGTGCGTAAGCTTTGTACAGTTATTCCCCTTTTGTACCAAAGCAAAGGACTACAATGTTACCCTCCGATGAACGACACCTCCCAATAACGGTCACTTTTCCCCAGTCCGGGCAGTAATTCGGTCACTTTTCTCCAGTCCGGGCAGTAATTCGGACCGTGATTCGGAATTTTCACTGTATATCCAAGAAACACCTTAACAAGGAATGTTAGAATAATTTAAGCCAATGCGAAATTGTAATGCTATTACCTATATAACCTTTCTGTGAGTATATTAAAAATCTCTCAAAAACTAAAATCCACCTCAAAGAACCTTATGTATTTTGCGGAAGAAGAAAATTATCTCCTTTTTTTTTTTTAACAATCAAATACTTTAATGCTCTCTAAAGTTTTTCAGAAGCGATTTTTTACAAAGATGATCAAGATTAAAACAACATACTTTAATGACTGGTGTCTAAAAATGTCATTATCTACCACTCTTGCAAACTTTTCCTTCTGAGAACATCCAAGGAAGGAATTGAAAAAAAAAAAGTACTTAGGTTTTGGTTTTTGGTTTTTGATGCTATTGTTAGCTGCAAAAATCGTTTTTATTAACAACACTTGAGAAGGTAGCATAAAAACTTCGTCGCGATGGAAACTTCAGAACAATCTTTTCCTTTGACATAAGAAGTCCTCCGTAGAGGGATCTAAAAACACCAAGTACAAAAAGGGGAGAAAAATTAAGCCAGCTACCGTGCTTCGAGTGCCTGTCAATATTGAATGCATATTCATTTGAAAAAAAGAAATGTTTAAAAATCCCTCAAACTTTACTATCCAACTTCTAGAAATTTTCGAGACAGCTAAGTGTTTTTTCCTTTACTATATCATTTAATGTCATAAACAATTTAAAAAAAAAAGATTCGTGATGCACAAATTTAAATCCCAAATATATATATATGTACATTTCTGTAGTAGTACGTGCTATTTAAAAAAGAAGTTTGAGGTGTTTGAGTTTGAGTACATCTGAATTTGAAGCGACTTTAAACATATGGGATAATGTTGGGTATTTTTCCTCGATGCGAGTGTACATAGAGATAATATACGCAGTATTACGTCAACTATCGCATTCAGTACACGTGTCAGAGAAGAAAGGTAATTTAATCAACAAGATGATTTAAGCCCAATGTAACAACCCCCACACCTTTTTTTCCACCATAAGCAAGACTCGATCAGACTTAGAATCTCGCGAGAGCTGTCACACATGAGTTGGTTCGTTCTCTCTGTGAGGACATCATTAATTCTTTTTTTTTTTTTTAATAATGTATATCTGAAAACTCACCAATTTTCTCAAAGTACATTGTAATAAAACTTCAAGTCTCTTTTTAAAATTTAACAATAAAATTTAATAATTGCTCCAAGAATAATAATTCCAGCTTCCGTTCCTTTCGTTTCGTAAGTGAATAGAGAAACTTCTGCTTATTCTTTCTCCGCAGTTTCGTTACCTCTTAACACCCCGAAATTGTGCCCGCCGAGCACAATCATTCTCCCCACTCCTTCGATCCAGAGCTCAAAAATCCTCCAGCTATTTTAGCTGGTCAAAGCCAATCGTGCCTTCTAACTTAGGGACTGCGCATGACGTTAGACCTGTAACGCGGAGAGAACAGAAACTTACTCATTTTCCATCAAAACAATGCTCATAAGAGGTAGGATCCAAAAGCTCCTAGACTGGGTCCGTAAGTCCATAGATAGTTAGAGTTACAAAGCTGAAGCGCATCCTCCGTCGAAATAAAACCCTCTTGCAACAACACACTTCGGAGCCAGCGACTATAGAGTTTGTCGAAGGACTTCTAGAACCCATTCTTTGTAATGTCCTTCAGTGCAACGAGTGATGCGTTTTTCGCTCACTCGAAAACCGACGACCCTGAAGTCAACGTTTCAGCTCAGGGAGGAGGTGGAAGTCGCAAGAGGGCGAGATCCGGTGAGTACGGTGGGTGTGGGAGGACAAACGCTCTTGTTTTGGAAAAAAACTCACAAACGAGAAGTGATCTGTGTGCTGGTGCATTGTCGTGCAACAGCACCAACGATTGATCGCCCTACAGTTAAGGCCTCTTTTTGCGGATTGCTTCACGTTGGCGTCGCATGATGTCCGAATACAGCTCCTTCTTGACAGTTCATGTTTCAGGGATGAATTCAAGATAAACAATACCCTGGATGTCAAAGAAGACCCTAACATGACTTTGCCTTTGCTGCGATCTCGACGGAATTTCTGATTGCGTGGAGACGATGGCGATTTCCACGTAGCTGATGCCTGCTTAGTCTGCAGATCGAAGAAGAAGCACCACTTTTCATCCCCTGTTATCGTTCTTCTAAGAAATTGTAGATCTTGGTCTGCGGCAGTTACGAGATCGCCAGCCATTTTCCATCCGTATGGCCAACTGATATTCAGTTAACATGCATGGGACGATGTGTTGACATACCATGTTCATCTTCAGATCATCTGTTAGTATCCGTTGACATGTAGTTCCCGATATCCCAGCAGCCATTGCTATTATATTTGTTCGATTGCTTGTTTCCGTGTACGATGGCCGCAAACTTCTAAATGTTTTCATCCGTGCGAGCTGTCACTGGCTGTCCGCTTCGTTCATCGTCTTCGACGTCCTGTCTGCCTTCTCTGAAGCGTCGATGCCAATCGCATGTTTGTGACCGCAACAGGGTGTTTTCGCCGTTAACTTGCTTCAACATCTCGAGAGCTTTTATGGGACTTTTGCCCAAACAAACGCAAAACTTAATGTTAACGCGCTGCTCAAAAACAGCTTTTTTTCATCAATTGTCGAACAATGCGTAAGTTGCTCACAATAGCCGGATGTACTGCAGCGAACGACTGGGTCAGTGCATTTCTGAGACGGAAATGCTTGTGGGGTGCTCATGGTCTGTCTCAGTTAGTACCTTCAAAAAGTCGTCGCAGGAGGGAAAACCACGAACCACCGGTAAGGCGTCGGCTGCCCACTGTACATCCATACTAGCGGTGAGCGAAGGCTATCACGTATGGTATGGGTCAACAGAAGGCATACTGATGTGCAACTCGCCGGTCATTTGAATGCTGGTGATGGGACTAATGTGTCATGCCACACAGTACATCAAACCCTGATGAAAATGGGGCTGCGTACCCACAGGCCTCTCCGAGTGCGCATGCTAACCTTGGTTCACTGTTGACCGCGCCTGGGGGTGGGACGAGCGCCGAAACAGGACCTTGAATGATTAGAAGAAGGTGTTCTGATCCAATGAATCTCCTTTCCTGTTGCACCATGTGGACTGCCGGGTACGTGTGCGCCATTTACCTGGAGAAGTGTTGGCACCAGAATGCGCGGTGGGACGAAAATAAGCCGGTGGGGGAAGTGTAATGCTTTGGGAAATGTTCCGCTGAAGAAACTCTGGGTCCAGTGATATACACGGTCGAGTCACATTATTGTGTCCACCAGCTAATATCCAGAGTAACCATCGTGTGCAGCGCGGACAGCAGCTAGACGGGCTAGGAGTGACTCAATAAGGTGCTGGAAGGTGTTCATAGGTATGTGAAGCCATGCTGACTGCAGTGCATCTGACAGTTGCTGTAGGGTGCGTGGTGGAGGATCCATAGAGTGAACAGCACTGTCGAGGTGGTCCCACAGATGCACAATTGGGTTTAAATCTGGGAAATTAGGGAATCAGGGAAGTACTTTGAGGTCTACATCGTCCTCTTCCAAGCACTCTCGAACATTTCTAGCTGTGTGACACGTCGCATTGTCGTGCTGCAATATCCCATCAGCTCCAGGGAAGAGCATCAGCATGTCTGGCTGTACGTGGTCTGCAAGGATGGATTCATAACGAGTTCAGTCCATAGTGCCTTCCACAGGTATGAGTGGACAAAGAGAATGCCACGAAAACATTTCCCACACCATAACGCTGCTCCCACCAGCTTGTGTTCTTCCAGTAATGGTTGAAGAGTGTCTGCTCTCCGATGTTTCTGTCCTTATAAGCCAACGTATAAGTTCGATGAGGCAGAAAACTTGACTCATCTTAGAAGGCAATCCTTTGCCAATCAGCGGAGGTCCAATTCCGATACTGCTGGGCAAATGTAAGCCTTTTCTGCCGATGCACCTTCGTTAGAATAAGCGCAGTGACAGTCCGTCTACATCGGAGCCCCATATGCAGCAGGGTTCGCTGAACCGTCGTTTTAGACACACTTCCGGTAGCACCCTGGTTCATTCAACCAATGCGTTGCTGCAGCGTAGCGTACCGATCGGCCCTCACGCACCTTCGAAGCCGATGTTCACCTCTCACATCAATGGCACGTGGTGCTCCGCAGTTTCCACGTCACTTATTCGCAATGGTGTCATTTCTCCAATCACGATACACTTTAAAACCACAGCAGCACACGAACAGTTCACAAACTGCGCTGTTTTAGAAATACCGCCACCCTTGGCCCGAAAGCCGATAAACATCCCTTTTTGCAAATCTGATTAATCGCTCCTTTTATCCATGACAGCAACGAGTGATATGTTTTCAGAATGCCTACAGCACACCTTATATACCCTCCAAGCCGGCTCACGACATGTGCATGCTTTCATTTGCTACGCGCTGTTGATGTCAAATGTAGGAGGTGATCGCAATAATGTGATTCGACTGTGTGCAATGTTTAGGAAACTATGTCGTTCTCCACCTACCTAAGCATCATTGCAGACTTTCATGGCAAAGGTATTGTCCTCTAGTAGTGCCTTCTTTCAGATGGATAGTGCGCCACGCAACACTGCCCGGACTGTTCGTGAATGGTTCGCCGAATATGAGGAAGTCTTCCAGGTATTTCCCTAGCCTCTAAATTCTCCAGACACCAATCCAATCAAGCATCTGCGGTTTGTTCATGGAACAGCAAATCCGATCTGCGGCGGATGTGCTGTTCCAACACGATCCACATTAACTATGTCGCATCAACTACTACCTCTCAACTCTCTCTATCTCTAGATTCAATGTTGACAATGTATCTATCTCAGGCTCACTTTCAGTTTTGCCAAATTTTAAGAGCTGTTCCGGGAAGTAACGTATCGTTCAGAAGGAAAACGTTTGACTAGGAGTAACTAAATTTACATAATAAAACAGACACTCAAAAAGATGGCTAAGTACGATTTACAGGTCTGCACGGGCCTTAACTTGGAAAACCCGGCCCGGCCCGTATATTTCTTCTGTTTCCAAGGCCCGGGCCGTCCCGTAAAATTTCAACAATTACTAAAACACGAAATTTGACACCTGGTACACTCGGTCATTCGACTCCTGAAGAGTTTTCGTTTTCTTAATTGCTACACGTATTCTATTACAATAAACGTTAATTCGGAACATTTCTGTGACTCTGTATAAGTCACGTGACGTCTGAGGAAGGGGGGGGCTTGTATCCTCAAAAATATTGCATGTAAACGACAATTTCCGTGCCTTTTAAACTTTCTGGGTTTTAAAATTATCATTGCCTACCGCCGGTCCCGGAATATACTCGTGGTTCAAGAGGAAGGGGCGGGGGATTATTCGAAAAGTACGAAATATCCAGAATCATGAGTCCGATCGTTTTACTTTACATTATCTACAAGCACATAAGCGATATTTTCGCGAAAATCTTTCGCTTTCTTAAACTCCATAATAAGTATGGAAGAGTATTTATCAGCAACACTGAACTGAGCATATGCTAGGGAAGATAACGACAGACTGCTCAGCTAACCAGTGTCACAGAAATTTTGAAAATGGCTGGGCTGGGATACCTAAGAGTTCATTTGCCATCTGCTGACTCCCTGAACGTACAAATGGGAAAAATACGGCACAGATTTATACACAAAAGTAAGTTTCTCCCAGCCCATTTCTCCCGTGCCATTTAAAACAACTTAAAAGGTTTTCACAAATCTAGAGAACAAAGTGCCGCCGACCAGAATAATAAAAAAGATCGTTTGCGAGCGGTGGCTCGGTTTAGAAAAGCTGCAGTTAATAGCCTACTCTGAAGCATGAGAGGAGGATGAAAGTTAGAGAGAGAGGAGGGTTAAAGTTAGAGAGAAAGTAGGGACCACATTCACATTGAAAAAAGAAGGGAGCTGACCCACTCCAATTGTTTTGTAGAAGGGGAGGATGTCATAAAACTTATATTTCTTCCATCAGTGGAAATTATTCAATCTTATCCTGCTGCTGTATGTTGCGAGTTTTCCAAACGAGAAAGTCACCGTACTGCGATTGTTTTGCTCATAAAAAAGCCCCCTGCTCGGCTCGGGTCCGACCCGTTTTCCCAACTTAGAAGTGAGCAAAGGCCCGACGCGGCCCTGGCCCGGGCCCGTTCAGACCTCTAAAGTACATGTGCTAGTCACAATTACTCTGAAAAAGACTAGAATACAGGTTTGTTTAGTGACGAAACAAAAATTAATCTGAGTGGTATAAATTGTTGAGTTTTTCACAGTTCCGTTGAATCGCTTCAAACGTAAAGTTTTTCAACAAATGTTCTGAACCTGAACAACCCCCCCCCCCCCCCAATGACGCAGAGGACTAAGCGCTGGCTCCTGACTATTCGTCTGAGATGGGTAACGGTTCGAATCCCGGTGAGGCATGGATGTTGTGTTTGTTTTACGGAAATTAGGGACGGGCGACTGCTTATAGCCCATTGAGTTTCTCACGGTGGTTGTTAAACCTCCAATCAAAGAAAAAAAGAATGTGATGGCTTCGGGATACTTTGCAATAAATGGCGTGGATTTTCTTCTTCTTCTTTTTTTTTTTTTTTTTTTTTTTTTTCTGATGGCGCTGTGAACAACAAAATCTATCAAGAGTTTATCTTCTAAAGTGTTACCTTCAGGAAGGGAGCTGTTCAGCAAAAGGGAATTCATCTTTCAGGATGTCACCGAGTAAAGTTTGTAAAATACTTTTCGTTATCGAAAAATGTTAAAACATTACGTTTGCCAGGTAATTCACCGGATTCGAATCCTATAGAAAACCTATGAAAGCAACTGACAGGGAAAGTTCACGCGAAAAAGCCTCACATAAAAACGTAATCGATGGATGCAGCGATTCGGGTATGGCATACCCTAAAAAACAACAAAAGATTTTGCGTGCTTCATGCCAAAAAGGTGTAAAGCTGTTATCCATTTACTCGGATATCCAACAAAATGCTGAATAAAAGTTGATCTAAACAGCAAAATGGGTTTTCTTAAACTTGTAGGAATGTTTTTCCTTAAACTTGCTATTATTTTATCCATTCATCATCATCATCATTGTCAACCATTATCAATCCACTGCTGGACGAAGGTCTCCCCAAGTTTCCTCCACAACGGTCTGTCTTGTGCCAGTCTCCTCCATGTCACTCCCGCATATTTACGAATTTCATCCACCCATCTCCCATGTGGTCTTTTTCTGGGTCTTTTCCTGTCCCTTGGAATCCAATCTAAAATTTCGGCTGTCCATCGATGGTCTGTCCTTCTGGCAGTATGTCCAGCCCATTGCCATTTCAGGGATTTAACTCTGATCATGATGTCTTCCACTCTCGTCATTTTTCGGATCCACGAGTTCCTCTTCATATCTCTCCTGGTTATACCAAGCATGCACCTCTCCATGCTTTTTTGAGTTGTCTGCAGCCTTTGTATGTCTCTTTTAGTTAAGGTCCACGTCTCTGCACCATACGTAAGCACTGGAAGGATGCATTGATCAAACACTTTTCTTTTAAGACATAATGGCATATTGCTCTTGAAAATTATGCTGTTTCTTCCAAAAGCTCTCCAGGCAAGTTTTGTACGCCGATTAATTTCTTCATCAATGTGACCCTCACTTGATATCTGCTGTCCAAGATAAACATACGTATCTGTTATCTCCAGTTTTTCTCCATCAATCGATAAATCTTCATTTCTTGTAAAAGCATTGAACATCATTTTTGTCTTCTGAAAGTTCATTTTTAATCCCACTTCTTTACTCTTGTCAGCAAGTTCCTGGATCATACTCTGCAGCTCTGATGGGCTAGTTGCAAAAATGACTACGTCATCAGCAAAACGAAGGTGGGTTAGATAATCTCCATTAATCTTTATCCCTTTGTTTTCCCAGTTCAGTGATTGAAAGACATTTTCCAATGTGGCATTAAAGAGCTTCGGAGATATGGTGTCACCTTGTCTCACTCCCTTTCCAATTTTTATGTGTGTTGTATTTTCAAACAGCCGAATCTTTGCACTTGCATTTTCATAGATGTTATTAATAATATTAATGTATCATTAGTACCACATATTTAAATATTTTAATGTTTACTAGCAACTACTAATTTTAAATTGAATAACAAGCTAATAATGATAATTTCCTTGTGCACAAAGATTTTTGGTAAACAAAAATAAATGTACTCGGAATTTCTGAGGAAAAACCAAGAAAACTAATCGAAATCCGACGAACTGCTATTAATTTTTCCACGACTGTGCAGTACACTAACTTGCTCAGCACTGTACAGCGGAGGTTCCCATTTGGTGGTTCGAGGTTCGCGAAGGTGTTCCAAGGGGTTCGCTGTAAAAATTCTGTCATGGCGTCTTCATAAAATTACAATAAAGGTATTTTTAAACCGCAAGTAAGTTGAAATGCATTAACAGTTTAATTATTTGTTGCAGATGTTTGCGACACGCGTTCTTACATAGCCAGCGTGCATGAGAGGGTGATCGTACTGTGCTGTATTACGTTTCAAAAACATCCGTATGCGACGGACACCTGCAACGAGAGAAAGACTATTCCGTGACATCACAAGGTCAAGGAATAATAAGTTCTACCTGAATCTGGCGTAGAAAGAAATCGATTAGTTTTTAGCTTGTAGCATGACTTTTGCAGATTGCGCATGTGCTGTTTGTTGTTGTTCACCGGAACTCTCAGAGCATCGAAAGGTTTTGCATCGTTAAGGTAGTAGCTCTGTGGTTGTAGGAGATTGTAAAAACTTGGAACTTTAAGGCGGAAATACCTGCCGTTAGTAATTTTTTACTGTGAAATCCTGGATCACTGGGTAAAGACTGCAACTATATAAAAACGTGGTAATGAAGAGCAAAAAAAAATTAAAATCTTTCTTCAAATGTGTCGCAAGATGATCTTCTGAAATCCCGTAAAACGCATTCAACTGACAAAAATTCTGAAACATTGCTTAAAGATGTTCAAGATATTGGCATTACATTTGGTACTAAGAAAATAAATATAGGGAAGATTATATTAAATTTGGCTTTTCATAGATTATAAGATTATAATATTATAAGATTATATTAAATTTTTTTCAGGTGAGACATTCATTCACCTCTTATAGGCTTTTCTGAATCTGGCTCTCAGATATGTTTAACCCAGAAAACAGATTAAAGTATGAATATATTTAAATATACGATGTCATCGCTCTGTCCACATTATTTTATAAACAATGAATAGTAACTAAAAAATTGTTCTACCGACACCCCTGAGATCGAACCCCAGATCTATCCATAACTAGCCGAGTGCGTTCGCTTTACGCTACGGTGCCAACAATTCACAGCGCTATTCATGGTTTATCAGATTGAATTAACTGGTGAGTAAATTCCGCCATAAAAAGTATGGCTGTCTAAAGTTGATTTCATTGTAACTTAGAGTAAATTACTAAGTTTTGACATTTGACGGTAAATGACTATTTATTCTTACTCTGGTGTTCGGTATTTAAGCTTGAGTACTGCAAAAGGGACAGAGGAGTATGCTAGAGAGTGTTTTACTTATTGGAGAGGGTGGGATGGTCAAGACCCGTTGTCATCGTGTATGAAACGGAAATGGTACATCAGAGTAGGAACAATCACACTTTCATACGTAACCATTCGGGACCTTTTCGACTAATCCTGCGAAACCCTTCTAAAGCAGCCATGACATGTAAAGCTGAATTCACCAGCCAAATATACAGGGGATATTCACACATTTTTAGAACCTTTTTGATAAAAAAATTGCAGAAGATAAAAGAAATTCAGATAATTGAAACTGGCAATAGAACACGAAAGAAACATCTGCTACAGTTAAATATTGTCTGCTAAGAAAATGGCGCAGGTAAACAAGCTCGGATAGAAGGTTAGGTTTTTGCTCTTTACGAAGACAAATATTAGTATTCTATAATTAAGAAACGATGTGAAAATCATGGAACCAGCATTTCTAAATGTAAAATAAATAATATTATTAAGAATAAACGGAAAAATCGTCAAGCATTCCTTTTAACAGGTAAAAACAACACCAAACGAACGTCCAAACAAGGTATGTACTTTTATGACTATTGCAACAGTAAGGTCTCTAGTTTTAAAAGAAAATCCACCGACCCAAAGAGCAATCGCTAAGTCGTTAAAAGTCTCTGTTTCAACTGTAAACAAGATAATAAACAAAGATTTGAATCTGAGAAAAACCAAAAAATATAATCTTCACCGCCTTTTTCTTAAGCACGTCTCTGAGGGAAATACACGGTGTAGATTTTTTCATGAAAATCACTTAGCCGGAGACCGGACGAAATTTATTATGACTATTGATGAAGCATGGGTCAACCTAAACGACTGTAACAACAAAAAAAAAAAAAGTCGATTCACTATCGCAAAAGAGCAGAAAAAGACTTAAATACTTGATTCCAAGAATCCGAAGAAAGTTTCAGTAAAGGATTCATCATTATTACTGGTTTCTCGTACAACGGGAGATTAAAGTTAAGAAAAGTTGAAATGAATGTCAAAATCCGTTCTACATATTACCAAAATAGTGTTTTGACTCCTATATTTCAAGAAGAAATACCATTCCTTTATCCACAGAGTCTTCAATGAGTAGAATTACATCAGGGTAATGCTACCAGTCATACATCCAAATCCACCGCTCTATTTCTTGAAAAAATGAAGAGACGGTTGTCAAGTCTATATACCTTTTGCTCATATTCCTTCAAAGTCCCCTGATGTGTCACCAATGGACTATTGTGCCTTCGGACTGATAAAAAGACTGATATCAAGTCTGTACCTTTTGCTCACATTCCTTCACAGTCCCCTGATGTGTCACCAATTTACTATTGTGCCTTCGGACTGATAAAAAGACTGGTATCAAGTCTATACCTTTTGCTCATATTCTTTCAAAGTCCCCTGAT
The DNA here is from genome assembly GCA_039090855.1 of Macrothele yani. Taxonomy (NCBI): domain Eukaryota; kingdom Metazoa; phylum Arthropoda; class Arachnida; order Araneae; family Macrothelidae; genus Macrothele; species Macrothele yani. The sequence continues at coordinate 174,558,583 of CM076990.1, forward strand.
GTGCCACCAACGGACTATGGTGCCTTCGGATTGCTAAAAAGAATCATTTCTTAACGCAGGCCTAAAGCAACGATTGGACTATGGAAAGCAATGGCAGAGGAGTGGAATAAAACACCTTTGCCAATTTTATGAAATGCCCTGTTATCTTGGAAATGTAGACATAGGATCATAGTCCAGAGAATGAGCTATCAGATAGGACATGTGAGGAAGAAATAATTTTATTTAAACATTAATTATATTGCTGGAAAATCGTTCTGAAAATGTGTTAACATGCTCTGTAATTTTACCGTCTGATATGTTTTCTCTGTCAAACATAATTAAATGTTTTTAATACCTTATTCTGAATCCTGAAATCCAATCATCGAGGGAGATCTGCTCACAGTTGACGGTTTGAGTTATTCATTCCGCTTAAGTATTCTGGAATAAAATCCAGTGAATTAGTACTTATGGGCCATGTGTGTGTGTATGTGTCACACACAATTAACCAATGACACTCAACAAAAGTTTTTGTTGAAGCGGAATTTCGCATCAGTGCTCAGATTGTTGTTAGTACAGGTTTAACGACCACTGTGAACTACTTAATATGCTATAAGCAGTCACGCATCACTAATTTAGGGCCACTGATTCCAGTCCGCAGGGATGGGAGAGAGCCAGTTCCGTAAGACAAACACAAAATCTATGCGCTACCGGGATTCGAACCTGCACCCATTTCGGACGAATGGTCACAAGCCAGCGCTGAGACTACTGCGCCACTGGAGCAGCACTCAGATTCTTAGGGGCCCCTTTGGCTGTCGTGCGTGGCACTATTTCCCAGGAAAGACGAACCAAAGCCGTCTAGAAAATACAAGCCCCTGACATTAGAAAGATGAGTTCCCTCTTTTAGTGACGTCACGCGGTAACCACGGCTTCCGATTGGTCACCAGCGCTGTCGTGTATGATATCAAACACGACACCGATGTATCAGGTCATGTAATATGAGAATGACGTCACAGAGGAAAGAATCTCTCTAATGTCATGGCTTTGGGCAAACCCATCTTTCACTCAGATCGCGTGCTATTTCAATTAACAAGTTAGTAAAATCATGCAATCCATTGATTATGATACGCTTCCCAACATACCAGAAATCGCGCGCAGACAAACCCTCCTTCCTACCCTGACTATTGATTCGTTCAGTATACCTCCGGAACAACATACTAAAGTTTTGTCTCAATAGAATCATTTTTACTCAAGTTATTACTCAGGTTAGGAGGATAATGTTTGTGGAATAAATCTCACTCCTGTGCCCTGACCTTTGACCCCATTTCGATTATATTCAACAGAACCCGTTCAGTATACCTCTGGAACAACATGATAAAGTTTTATTGCAATCGGATCATTTTTACGTAAGTTATGACGCATAAGGGCGATGGAATGGGTCCCGCTCCTATTTCCTGACCTTTGATGACCCCAATTCGCCATTTTCAATTTGGTCGTCCCCAGGTTGTCCTCTACCACATACTAAAATTTATCGAAATCGAACCATTTTTTACGCTTTCCAACTGTAGATTGAAGAAGCGTATATGCTCCAGTTTTGTCCGTCCGTCTGTCTGTCCGTCTGTCGGCACGATAACTCGCGTAAAAATGGTTCGATGTCGATGAAATTTTAGTATATTGTAGGGGACCACCTGGGAATGAACTCTATTGAAAATGGGCGAAGTGGAGTCAAAGGTCACGGCATAGGAGCGGGATCCATTCCATTGCCCTTATGCGTCATAACTTGCGTAAATATGGTTCGATGTCGATGAAATTTTAGTATATTGTAGGGGACCACCTGGAAATGAATCCAATTGAAAATGGGTAAGTAAAGTCAAAGGTCAAGACATAGGAGCGGGATGAATTTCATTGCCCTTATGCGTCATAACGTGCGCGAAAATGGTTCGATTTCGATGAAATTTTAGTATGTGGTAGCGGACCACCTGGGGAAGAACCCTATTGAAAATGGATGAAATGAAGTCAAAGGTCAGGACATAGGGTCGGGATCCATTCCATCGCTGTTATCCCATACTATTAAAGGAGTAATTCTTGTATGTATGTAAATTTTATTTTGAAAACGACTCTAAGGATTTTGATGAAAGTCGTTAACCTACCGTTTTCTGGTACTAGAAATCGATTTAGCTTGATCTCGACTTCAGGAAAATTCGTTTAGTGCGTTAAATATCCACCCCGAATTACCACGTTTTTAGTGTCATTGCGTCGTCCCATTAATGTTGCCATGCTTAGAAATCTTATGACGTCACAATCTCGCGGTCACGCCATCTGTCTCATTACGTCACGCGTTGTATGTGGATCCTATTAAAGTTTTATGACGTCACACTCTTTCGAGCAGATGGTCGCGATTCTTATCTGCCTCATTACGTCACGCGTTGTGTGCGTATGGCCGTCCGCACGATAACTCGCGTAAAAATTGTTCGATTTCGATGAACTTTTAGTATGAGGAAGGGGAACACCTGGGAAGGAACCCTATTGAAAGTGAACGAAATGGGGTCAAAGGTCAGGACATAGGAGCGGGATTCATTCCACTGCTCTTATGCGTCATAACTAACGTAAAAATGGTTCGATTTCGATTAAATTTTAGTATGTGGTAGGAGACCACCTGGGGACAAACCCTATTGAAAATGGGCGAAATGGGGTCAAAGGTTAGGACACAGGAGCGGGATCTATTCCATAGCCCTTATGTATCATTACTTACGTAAAATGCTTCCATTGCAACAAAACTTTCTCATGTTATTTCGGAGGTATACTGAACCGGTTCTGTTGAATATAATCGAAATGGGATCAAAGGTGAGGGCACAGGACCGAGATTTATTCCACAGCCATTATCCTCATAACTTGAGTGATAACTTTAGTAACGATTTCTGGTATGTTGGAAAGCGTATTATAATCAATGCATTGCATGATTTTACTAACTTGTTACTCAAGTTATCGTGCTGACAGACAGACAGGCAGACAGACGGACAACGCTGAAGCATATACGCTTTTTCAACCTACGGTTGGAAAGCGCAAACAACAATTAGTCATAGGCGAAATGCGACCATGCAAACTAAGAAGGCTTAAATTGAACACTTAATACCAATAGAGTAAGTCCGCTGCCGGAGCAAATCTTTCTTATTGGGAGGGGAAGGATACTTGAAAGTACGCTTCCTTCGGGCTCAAAAGTTCTCCATTTCCACTCAAACAGTTCGCAGCTTTTAATTTCTCATACCTCCGTTACAGGAAAGCATTGTGATCGTTCAAAATTCGTGCACTTCCGATTTTATGACATATTTTTACAAAAAAAAAATGTAGGAATAAGGTGAAAAGAGTGAAATAAAGCCTAAGTTCTGCGAAAGCGAACAACACAGCCCTCCGCAGAAATGCAGAATGAAAAGCTACCCATCACAGAACGAAAGTGGTGAGCATAACAATAGGAAAACGCTTTCGGAGTAGGGCTTGGAAAAATTCCGTTGATGGCTAAACTGTCAGAGGGGATTACTGCGACAGAGTACAGATAACTAATTTATGTACGTATTCGGAAAAGTCACGGACGTTTAAACATATCCGCATATTGTTCTACATGCCCTCTTCGGTCTTTCGGGCAATTCTTTTCGTGTATATGAGAGGTTCCCTGGTTAGTAGCATAGAATACTGTACCGTACCCAGGTTAGCTGCATAGAATACTGTATGCAGCTAGTCTTTTAAATAGAAAATATAATAGAACACCGCACCCTAATTAGCTGCATAGAATACCGTATGGGGCTAGTCTTTTAAAAAGAAAATAGAATAGAATACCGTACCCTGGTTAGCTGCATAGAACACCGTTTGTACAATAGCTAGCCTTTTGAAAAGAAAATATAATAGAACACCGTACCTTGGTCAGCAGCATACAATACCGTGTATGGCAAATCCTTTAAAAAGAAAGTATAATACAATAGCGTACTCTGGTTAGCTGCACAGAATACCGCATGCGGCTAGTCTTTTGAAAATATATAGAATAGATACCGTACACTGATTAGCAGCATAGAATGCTGCATGTGGCTAGTCTTTTAAAAGGAAAATATTGTTGCTACCCCCGGGTCGCCGGATTATCGAATAAAAATAAGCTTTTAGAATTTGGATGTCAGGATGTCAGGCATTGGCTGACGACCCGGAGGTAGACATTAGAATTACGAATAATATTTGTGAGCTCTTTTTATCGCCGAAATCTTATGTACTGGTGAAAAAATTTATCCTGCAATTTAGCCAATCAAAACTAAGAAATTCTGACACTCATTAGTTATTCATGCAACTTCAGGACTGGCACGAGACAACAGACATTTAATCAGTTAACAATAATATAGGAAGATAATAATGATGAAGATGTCAGAGGATTGTAATAATGATGAAGATGTACGGAGGATTGTGAAGGAGGGGCGTCATGTAGACTCGCCCCTTTCGGGATAGCTCTGAGGCTGAATTTATCATTAAAGTCAATGATTATTTGTTGGCCTATACAGTCCGGCTTTAAAAACAGTTCTCAGCCGACGAGAGTCTATTGGCTGAAAGGAGCCAATCTTATCACAACTGGCATGCATACATAAGTTCTGTACTTACAGATATGCTGTTTCCTTGGGTATCCATGTTTGATGTACTCACTTCGATATGCACTCACGTTGTTATGCACTCACTAACATTTTATGTGCTTTGGCTTTTAAGCGCATCTGTGTGATGACACGCCCATTCAGAGCACGCACTGTAACCCATGGAGAGGTCTTTCATACAATCGAGAGGAGAGGGATTGTATGAAAGAATGCCCACGGAAAAAACGCCCACGGAAAAATCGCCCACGGAAAAAACGCCCACGGAAGAAACGCCCACGGAAAAATCGCCCACAGACAAAATGCTCACGGGAAAAACATGTGATCGACTGATAAGTTTTTATGTCTGTTATAAACGGTGTTCGGACAACTGGTCACAGACTGCTGGCCAAAAAACCGTTAGGGGTCATATAAAAATTGCGGTTTCTTGGCCACCTCACCTACATAACGCGAATATGGGAATGACGGAATGAAAACTTTTAGAAGGGCCTAAACGTTAGTCCTAATATTATTTTCTGCCCGAGTAATACCGCAATATTAATAATTTGATGTGTAAAATATTTTCTGCAAACCTTACAAATACGAGAGGAAAGTTCGGATTGCACTGATGGACTGTAGAGGTTGTATGGTGTTGGCCTGAAAGCCGTGGTAGTCTTATGCAACATTTATTTAAAAACATACTAATGATTCACCGTTGTCTTCAAGCCAACTGCTATACGATATTTTTCTAGAAACTACAAATAAAAAAAATTCTCTGCAAGTATGTGCAAACCCAGGGAATTTGTCTGGGGGGGGGGGGTGCTTAAAATCTAAAATATGAAAAAAAAAGAATTTCTGGTCCGATCGGGAGATTTCGAGCGTTTACAAGCTACAACACGTCGAATTATCTGAGGGTATCTGCTGCCTCAGGAAACTAGTCGGGGTGGGAGGGAAGGGGAAATACCAAAATCGTAAAATATCAAGAATTTCTCTTCCGATCTGGAGATCTTCAGCATTTAGAAACTGCAACTCGACAAATTTTCTTAGCGCATGTCACTCTCTGGAAACCTGTCGGCGAAGAGGGGGGATACCAAAAGTGTAAAATATGAACAATTTCTCGTCCGATAACTCGACACATTATCTGAAGGCATGTGAATGATGAAAATCTCCGGGTCGGAAGAGAAATTCTTCATATTCTACACTTTTGGTATTAACCCCCCCTCCCCTCCCCGACAGGTTTGCTCAGTAGGTTCATGCCCGGAGATAATGTCTCCAGTAGCAGTTTATAAATGCTGAAAATCGCCCGATCGGACAAGAAATTCTATATAATTCACAATTATCATATAACCCCCACCCCCCACCCCCAGGTTTGCTGAGTAGGCACGTGCCCTCAAATAAACTGTCCAGCTGTAGCTTGTAAATGCTGAAAATCTCCCGATGGGACGATACATTTTTCAAATCTTACAGTTTTGATATTACCCCCCCCCCCCCCCGACAGGTTTCCTGAGTCAGCACATGCGCTCAGATAATTTGCAGACTTGTAGTTTGAAAACCTTTAAATCTTTTGCTGAGATGTAGATCATAAACATTTCTTATAAAGAATTACATTAATTATCGCAATTAAGAAAAGACGAAATTACGGAAACTTTATATGACTCTGATTACCAACCTCTGGGGATCGTGGGCACGAAGCGGTCAAAAACGTTATTTTTATACGGCCCCTTAAAATTTTTGTGGCCAGTTCTCCTACACCCGTCATGTAGAAATTAACTGTTTTAGTTGACCTTTGGAAAACTCCCAGGAAGCTTTGAGTGCGCATTTTTTTCTTTACACTGGGAAGAAAAGAAGTATGCCTGTAACTTGAGATTATACTACTCACGGGGAAGACACACCCTGACCGGTGGCCAACCGATAAATTTAAATGAAATATCATCATCATCATCATTGTCAACCATTATCAATCCACTGCTGGACGAAGGTCTCCCCAAGTTTCCTCCACAACGGTCTGTCTTGTGCCAGTCTCCTCCATGTCACCCCTGCATACTTTCGAATTTCATCCACCCATCTCCTATGTGGTCTTCTTCTGGGTCTTTTCCTGTCCCTTGGAATCCAATCTAAAATTTCGGCTGTCCATCGATGATCTGTCCTTCTGGCAGTATGTCCAGCCCATTGCCATTTCAGGGATTTAACTCTGATCATGATGTCTTCCACTCTTGTCATTTTTCGGATCCACGAGTTCCTCTTTTTATCTCTCCTGGTTACACCAAGCATGCACCTCTCCATGCTTCTTTGAGTTGTCTGCAGCCTTTGTATGTCTCTTTTAGTTAAGGTCCACGTCTCTGCACCATACGTAAGCACTGGAAGGATGCATTGATCAAACACTTTTCTTTTAAGACATAATGGCATATTGCTCTTGAAAATTATGCTGTTTCTTCCAAAAGCTCTCCAGGCAAGTTTTGTACGCCGATTAATTTCTTCATCAATGTGACCCTCACTTGATATCTGCTGTCCAAGATAAACGTACGTGTCTGTTATCTCCAGCTTTTCTCCATCAATCGATAAATCTTCATTTCTTGTAAAAGCATTGAACATCACTTTTGTCTTCTGAAAGTTCATTTTTAATCCCACTTCTTTACTCTTGTCAGCAAGTTCCTGGATCATACTCTGCAGCTCTGATGGGGTAGTTGCAAAAATGACTACGTCATCAGCAAAACGAAGATGGGTTAGATAATCTCCATTAATCTTTATCCCCTTGTTTTCCCAGCTCAGTGACTGAAAAACACCCTCCAATGTGGCATTAAAGAGCTTCGGAGATATGGTGTCACCTTGTCTCACTCCCTTTCCAATTTTTACGTGTGTTGTATTTTCAAACAGCCTAATCTTTGCACTTGCATTTTCATAGATGTTATTAATAATATTAATGTATGCATCTTCAATACCGCAGGTTTTCAGAGCCATTGTAACTGCTGATGGTTTCACCGAATCAAAGGCTTTTTCATAATCGATAAAAGCCATGCACAATGGAAGTTCATATTCCCTCGCTCTTTCAATTAGTTCTCTCAGCACGTGGATATGATCTATTGTGCTGTAGCCACTCCTGAATCCAGCTTGTTCTCTCGGTTGAGCCATGTCTAGTGCTACCTTCAAGCGGTGTGAAAGAACTTTAGTGAAGATTTTATAAACTACTGATAGGAGGCTGATAGGTCTGTAGTTTCCGAGATCCTCAATGTCACCTTTCTTATGTAGCAGGATCATTGTAGCGGTGTTCCAATCCTCAGGAATCTTTCCTTCATTAAGGCATCGAGTGAAAATTTGGGCGAGTACTGTTTCGATTTCTCCACTTGCTTCTTTTATGATGTCTACAGTAATTCCATCTTCTCCTGGAGCTTTTCCTCGCTTCATGTTCTTGATTGCATGTGCAACTTCTGCTGGAAGGACTGGAGGAACTCTGGTACTGGTATCTTTCATGATGTCTGGAGTGCATATATCATCCCTTTCATATAATTTGGAGTAGAAATCTTTCACTCTTGTCAAAATTTCGCCTCTATTTCTTGTTACAGAACCATCTTCTTTTCTCAGTGCCATAATCTGTTTTCTTCCCTTACTGAGATGTCCCTTTGCTATCTTTAGGCTTTGGTTGTTTTCAATTGCTTTCCTCACTAGTTCACAGTTGAATTTCCTTACGTCTTCAGTGATACTTTTTCTTACTGTCTTGCATAGCTCTATATATTCCACTTTGGAAGTCACATCTTCTTTAGTTGTCCTCATCTCTCTTCTTTTTTGCATCAACATTTTGGTTTTTCCTGATAATTTGTTCACATGCAACTTGTTCTTAGACCCAGCTAATTTTGTTGCTGTTTCCATAAGAGCTTTGGTTACTTTTCTGTTAACTTCAGAGATGTCCACTTCTTCCGATGTTAGGCCTTTTAAAGCAGAGAACCTGTTCTTCAGTTCTAACTTGAAGGTATTATGGTGTTTTTTAAGGTTGGTTATGTCAATAGATTTTGTTTGTCTTATGAGCTTGCCACGTTCAAGTTTAGTGTTGAGGTGCATCTTACATCTCACCAATCTATGGTCACTACCTGTGTTGAACTTGTTTAGCACACTGCAGTCTTCTATGACGAATTTTTTGTTACACATAATAAAATCAATTTCACTTGTCGTCCCATTTGGATGTCTCCATGTCCATTTCCTGTGTGGCTTTTTCTTGAAGATCGCTTGTTATTTCGGGTACGGTCGCTAGCAAACGTTCCAGCTGCAGCTGCAAAGCACCACTTTGACGAAAGACAGATGCCTCCCCCCCCCTTCCGCTCTCCGTACAAAAGAGGATTTCCAAAAGAGACAAGAGTGGAAAGAAAGCATATTACACAAAGTTATATCTGTACATTGCGCCTTTTACGAAAATCGCTTTTACAATTAAGTGCATTGTACTTTACAAGTATTTATAAATAAAATAATCTGACTTTTAATGATTTCCCTTTTAATTGATATAGTTAAATAACAAACATGTATAGTTTTATAAAAATTAAGACCTTACTTTAAAAAATAAGAATAGTCACAAATTTATTACAGTAAAGCCGAACTGGAATTTTTTAAGAAAGTAGCTACTCTACAGTAGGAAGTTGAAAGTTAACAATCTTATTTGGTTCTTCACTAGGCCACCCGCGGCCCTTAAGTCATAAGTCCATAGGCCTTGGCCTATTTAACAGTTTTTATTCTAACGATGTTATATTCATAACGTTTACGTAACAAATCAAATTATTAATATAGCGGTATTACTCAGGCAGAAAATAATATTAGGACTAACGTTTAGACTCTTCTAAAAGTTTTCGTTCCGTCATTCCCATATTCGTAAAATTTACATAACAAGTATTGTCAATAATCAAACAGAAGTCATCGCTCTTTCCACGTTTATAAGTGAGTCACGGAAAAATTCTCAGTGGCCGCCACCAGGAATCGAACTCAGGGTCTTCCAGTTACGCGCCGGATATGCTTTCACTACACCACAGCTATTCCTATTCCACGTCAAATGTCTGTATTAATTGTCAATAATATTGCGCTTCTACTTATGCACCATACATTCAATCCATACATTAATTAATAGGCCGTAGGCCTAAGCCTATTCAACACTTTTTTCTTCGCCTGTGAATTAATTAAGTAAAAGAAAAATATTGCAAACTTGACATGTTATGTAAATATTTAGTACCAACGTAAAAGTGCAGCGTTATTAAAAAATCCCACCTTAGGGTCCTTTTCCGAACATACATGAATTATGCTGTAATTCTCGCTTGGCTTACATAGAACGTTTTCTCGAAATTTGTTTGGAGTTCCCAATTCAATTCTCAATGTAGGCCAAGAATCGATAATATTTACACCCCCCCTATCACACACACACCCTTGAACTTTTGTGGCTAGTTGTCCTGTGGCCAATTCTCCTACACCCATTTTCGTTATGCAGGTGAGGTGGCCAAGAAACCGCAATTTTTATATGACCCCTAACGGTTTTTTGGTCAGCAGTCTGTGACCAGTTGTCCGAACACCGTTTATAACAGACATATAAACTTATCAGTCGATCACATATTTTTCCCGTCAGCATTTTGTCTGTGGGCGATTTTTCCGTGGGCGTTTTTTCCTACTTTCGAAAAGTGGGAGTTTTTTCCTTGGGCGTTTTTTCCTACTTTCGAAAAGTGGGAGTTTTTTCCTTGGGCGTTTTTTCCTACTTTCGAAAAGTGGGAGTTTTTTCCGTGGGCGTTTTTTCCGTGGGCGATTTTTCCGTGGGCGTTTTTTCCGTGGGCATTCTTTCCTCATACCATGGAGGATTAGGGAGTCGAACCCCATCTCCCAGTTTCTCTCGTGCATGTCATTCACCTGCATGAAATCATGGACGCATTTATGCGCACCAATGTCGTGGTGGAACGAAGATGCTGACGTGAGTTTAGGACATTTGGGCATCGGACTTTTGGGCACCGGACATTTGGGCACCCGGACATTTGGGCACCGGACATTTGGGCACCCGGACATTTGGGCACCAGGACATTTGGGCACCCGGACATTTGGGCACAAATCTTGAGGGGCCGTACAAAAATTGCCGGTTTTTTTTCGCTGTGAGGGCAATTGAATGAAGAAAACGTTTCTAGTAAGACAAACGACAATTGGGTGTCCAGGGGGAGACCCCCGCCGCCGTTAATATGGCCAAATTTTTGATAAATTTAAAACACTAAAATAGACGAAACCTTTTTTTAAATGTTTGACAGCCTTGAAGGAGGTAAGGATTTTTCTGAGCCCCCCCCCCCCCCCCAGCACACATAAAATGTCCGTAATTTCGTATTTTCTTATTTACGATATTTTTCTATAAACTATACCTAAACAAATTCTCTGCTAGTATGAGGAAACCCAGGACTCTTGTCGAGTGTGTGTGCGTGTGGAGGGGGGGGGGCTTAAAACCTAAAATATGAAATATAAAAAATGTATGGTCCGATCGGGAGATTTTCAGCGAAATTTTTCTATGAACTATAACTAAACAAATTCTCTGCGAGTATGAGGAAACCCAGGACTCTTGTCGAGTGTGTGTGTGGAGGGGGGGGGGCTTAAAACCTAAAATATGAAATATAAAAAAATTGTGGTCCGATCGAGAGATTTTCAGCGATATTTTTCTAGAAACTATAACTAAACAAATTCTCAGCGAGTATGAGGAAACCCAGGACTCTTGTCGAGTGTGTGTGTGGAGGGGGGGGCTTAAAACCTAAAATATATGAAATATAAAAAATGTATGGTCCGATGGTAAGATTTTCAGCGATGTTTTTCTATAAACTATGACGAAACAAATTCTCTGCGAGTATGACGAAACCCAGGACTCTTGTCGAGTGGGGGGGGGGCTTAAAACCTAAAATATGAAATATAAAAAATGTATGGTCCGATGGTGAGATTTTCAGCGATGTTTTTCTATAAACTATAACGAAACAAATTCTCTGCGAGTAGGACGAAACCCAGGACTCTTGTCGAGTGGGGGGGGGCTTGAAACATAAAATATGAAATATAAAAAAATTGTGGTCCGATCGGGAGATTTTCAGCGATATTTTTCTATAAACTATAACTAAACAAATTCTCAGCGAGTATGAGGAAACCCAGGACTCTTGTCGAGTGTGTGTGGAGAGGGGGGGGGCTTAAAACCTAAAATATGAAATATAAAAAATGTGGTCCCCTGCCTCAGGAAACTAGGGGGGGATACCAAAAGCGTAAAATATCAAGATATCTCATTAATCTTCCGATCGGGAGATCTTCAGCATTTACAAGCTGCAACTCGACAAATTTTCTCAGCGCATGTGCACTCTCTGGAAACCTGTCGGCGTTGGGGGGGGGGGGGGGGGGGGGTTAATACCAAAAGTGTAAACTATGAAAAATTCCTCCTCCCATCGGGAGATTTTCGGCATTTACAAGCTACAACTCCACATTATTTGAAGGCATGTGCCAACTCAGCAATCGTGTGTATGCGGGAGGGGGGGGGGGATACGTACCAAAAGTGTAAAATATGAAGACTTTCTCGTCCGATCGGGAGATTTTCAGTATTTACAAGCTGCAGCTCGACAAATATTTTTCTGTTCTGAGCGTATGTGCCTACGCAACAAACCCGTCCGGGGGGGGGGGGGGGTAATTTCAAAAGTGTAAAATATGACGGATTTCTCGTCCGATCGGCAGATTTTCGGCATTTACAACTGGACACTTTATTTGAGGGCGTGTGCCTACTCAGGAAACCTATCGGGCGAGGGGGGGGGGTGTAGCTTGTAAATGTTGAAAATCTTCGGATCGGACGAGAAATTCTTCATATTTTACACTTTTGAAATAACCCCTCCCCCCGGACGGGATAATTTCGTCGTCCTGGATCGGGATTACATAGCTCATAATCATGAATATGGATTACATCATATTCATGATTACATAGCACCAACGGTGCCCATGGGGAGAGCCTCCCCGCCTGTAACATAGCCAAATTATTGATAAATTTAAAATACTAAAATAGACGAAACCTTTTTTTAAATGTTTGACAGCCTTGAACCTTGAAGGAGGTAAGGGTTTTTCTTACCCCCTTCCTCCAAGTACTCATACGGGTACCACTGCATGGCACATTTCTTAGGTTTCAAAGGAACAAAACAATTACACCGGAACTCATACTATGCTCGGAAAAGGACGACAAGGAGGGAATTTTTTATAACGTCTCACTTTTACTTAGGCACTAAATCAAGTTATTAATATTTCTCTTTTACTGAATTAGACACTAAATTACTGTGCCTCATTCGTAGGCCCTTTTGTCAGCCTTTATTTCTACCGATGCCATATTCATAACGTTTACGTATCAACTCAAGGTAATAATATTGCGCTTTCACTTAAGCACGAAATATTAATTCATAGACCCTACCTAGGCATTTTTAACAGTTTTTGTTCTATCGATGCCACATTTATAACAATTACGTATCAACTCAAGTTAATAATATTCCGCTTTTACTTAAGCACTAAATATTATTTCAAAGGCCCTAAGCCTAGGCCTTTTTAACAGCTTTTGTTCTATCGATGTCACATTCATAACAATTACCTGTCAAATCAAGTTAATAAATTTCCGCTTTTACTTAAGCACTAAATATTATTTCACAGGCCCTAGGCCTAGGCATTTTTAACAGTTTTTGTTCTATCGATGTCACATTCATAACAATTATGTATCAACTCAAGTTACTAATATTCTGCGTTTACTTTTTCACTAAAAATTTTCTCACAGGGCCTAGGCCCAGGCCTTTTTAGCAGTTTTAGTTGTACCGATGTCACATTCATAACAATTACGTATCAAGTTAAGGTAATAATATTGCGTTTTTACTTAAGCACTAAATATTATTTCACGGGCCCTAGGCCTAGGCCTTTTTAACAGTTTTTGTTCTATCGATGTCACATTCATAACAATTACGTACCAACTCAAGTTAATAATATCCTGCCTTTACTTTTTCACTAAAAATTTTCTCACAGGGCCTAGGCCTTTTTAACAGTTTTTGTTCTATCAATGTCACATTCACAACAATTACGTATCAACTCAAGTTAATTATATTCTGCTTTTAGTTAAACACTAAATATGATTTCACAGGCCCTAGGCCTAAGCCTTTGGCCTTTTAAACAGTTTTTATTCTAACCATGTCACATTCATAACAATTACGTACAAAGCAAGTTAATAATATTTCGTTTTTACTTAAGTACTAAATATTATTTCATAGGCCCTAGGCCTAGGCCTTTTAACAGTTTCTGTTTGAGCGATGTCTCATTCATAACAGTTACGTATCAACTCAAGTTAATAATATCCTGCCTTAACTTTTTCGCTAAAAATTTCTCACAGGGCCTAGGCGTAGCCCTTTTTTAACAGTTTTTGTTCTATCCATGTCACATTCGTAATAATTACGTATCAACTCAAGTTAATTATATTCTGCTTTTACTTAAGCACTAAATATCATTTCACAGGCCCTAGGCCTAGGCCTTTAATACAGTTTCTGTTCGATCGATGTCGCATTCATAACAATTACGTATCAACTCAAGTTAATAATATCCTGCCTTTACTTTTTCACTGAAAAATTTCTCACAGGGCCTAGGCCTTTTTAAGTTTTTGTTCTATTCATGTCACATTCATAACAATTACGTATCAACTCAAGTTAATTATATTCTGCTCTTACTTAAGCACTAAATATCTTTTCACAGGGCCTAGGCCTTTATTACACTTTCTGTTCGAGCGATGTCACATTCATAACAATTACGTATCAACTCAAGTTAATAATATCTTGCCCTTACTTTTTCACTAAAAAATTTCTCACAGGGCCTAGGCCTTTTTAAGTTTTTGTTCTATTCATGTCACATTCATAACAATTACGTATCAACTCAAGTTGGATCAACGAAAACTCCCACACTTTCTCGTACTGCTCAGCAAAGGGCGGAAAGCTCGCACACCGAAAAACTTTTGAACACCTTTTCATGTAAGGGGATGTACACGAACTGCGTTTCATTCCGAGATCTTGTCAGAGTGTGGAAGTTTTCCTAGCTGACCATAACGAAATGTACCAGTTTTCCTGGGCATGGTGAATATATTACAAATATGTCGAAATAATGTCAGTAGACGATGGCATCGCTCTGTTCACGTTCTTTTATAAACAACTCATAGCAACTGAAAAATTGTTGTTCGGACACCGCTGAACAGAGTGATGACATCGTCTATTTCCTAGGCATATATGGAAATGCGTATGTAAGATTACATTGACACAAGGTTTATGCAGAAGCTTTTCGATTCATTAAATCTTCAGCAATGATTTTAATATTTCGCATGTCATAACATGCAATACAAGGTAATCAACGGGGACTCAACCAGTTGATCTTGAGGTCTTTTTAGAAGATTTTAAATGACAACCTATTGTATTTGCAATAAAGTTTGGTTGAGATCGACTGTCGGTCTGTTTTCCCCGAAATCTCGTCTGTCAACGTTTACTTTCTAATCAAAGCTGACACCTGCTCCTGCTGTTTTTATGGTCCCATTAAATGAAAGCTGAGACGCTTCCCCTTCTCAGTATAATTGCTTTACTGTCCACAGGGAAAAAAAGGGGCGGGAACTCCTCATCATCACCGCCGCTGACTGACCACAAGATCAAAGAATATTGGACTTCCGCTCCCCCTTCGGCAATGCCCCAGCAGGGCCGAAGGGGGAGTTTAGTTTATTTACACGAGACTGGGTGAGACTGGGTCTGGTGTCAAGCGACCCTCTGGAAATCGTGCGCAAAGCGACCCTGTTATATTTTATCGTGGGCGAAGCTACCCTGCTAATCGAATCATTTTACTTATATATATACAAATCGTAGTGAAATTATTTATATCTAATTAATTAAGTACTTACATCTTCTGAATTTTGTAGCTTTAGTCCAAATTGGTAACATAGTTTAATGCTTTAAGGCATTTTTTAATTTCTTCAGAATTTCCAAATTCGACGTGTGATGCACAAACAACAATTAAAAGAATTAGAAGAACTTGGTCGGAAAAGGAAGAAGATGCATATACAAGTAGACGAACGCATTCGCAATATCATGGGGGAATTTGGAAATTTTAAAGTTCTTAAAAAATGCCTGAAAGCATTAAGCTGTGTTATCAAGTTGGACTAAGTGCAAAAGCTACAAAATTCAGATGTAGGTACTTAATTAATGATGTAAATAATTTGACTACGATTTGTATATATATAGTATACACATATAAAATGATATTACAGACTTGTATTTAGTATAAAAAACTTGATGTAAGTAATTAATTAATTAGATGTAAATAAATAATTTGACTACGATTTCTATATATATATACCATCGATGGACATCCGAAATTTTAGATTGGATTCCAAGGGAGAGGAAAAGACCCAGAAGAAGACCACATGGGAGATGGGTGGATGAAATTCGAAAGTATGCGGGAGTGACATGGAGGAGACCGGCACAAGACAGACAGACCGTTGTGGAGGAAACTTGGGTAAACCTTCGTCCAGCAATGGATTGAAAATGGTTGACAATGATGATATAAGTAAAATGATTCGAATAGCAGGGTCGCTTCGTCCACGAACAAATATAACAGGGTCGCTTTGCGCATGATTTTCCACAGGGTCGCTTGACGCACGGTCGCTTCCCGCACGTAATCGGGCGTCTGACATGAGGTAGACGTGGGTTTTGAGTTTCAATTAAGCAACCGAGTTTTGTAATGATTCTGAAATTGTCGCTAAATAGATATATTTCTTACTTTTTTATACATATGCATATATATATATATATTGCATAAAGCAAACAAAATCGTTTTTGTTTGTTTGTTTTTTCTTTGAGAAGGAGATAAAGTATACCTCTGAACCGTTTCCTGTACTTCCAATAATGGGCACAGGAATGCCAAAAAAAAAAAAATGTTATTTTTCACTGCTTCCCTCAGAAGGTCAAACAGGTACTCCGTGGTTGAATAGAAATGTGCAAAGAAAATACGACATCATTGTAAAAGAAAGCCACGTGTAAAAATACCTGTCTTCCCCTCTCCCTTAGGTTTTCTTTCTTTTCAGAATGACTGATTTTTTTGAATCAGGGTAAAAAGTCCTAGAAAAAAAAGTCCGAGACTGTTGAAAAACGCGGAAAAAAAGTCCGAGACTGTTTATAACGAAGCAAATTTCTCCGTCATTTCTGTCCACGCCAGGATTCGAACCCTGATCCCCTCATTCCGGAATAAGTCACTCTACCAACTGAGCTACGCGGACGTTTTGTTCTGATTCCTATCTGCCTTTATGTCGTGTGCGTCCTTCGGGCAGGTACGTCACATCTCCTGGTACGTTACATCATCTCCGTCTTTTTTTTTTTTTTTTTTTTTTTTTTCGAAGTGCCGGAGAAGGGATTCTCTTATTTTTCCTATCTCGCGGTGTGGAAAAAACATCACCCCAATGCGAGTTTTTGAACGGTCGGGTCATCCGGATAGTTCGGGCGCCATTATAACGAAGTAAATTTCTCCGTCATTTCTGTCCACTCGTTCTTCCTTTCACATAGTCACGGAAATTGGAGGGGAGGCCTTCCACAAATGTCACGTTTTCTATTTCATCATACAATGTTTGGTGAACCCCGTAGAACCACACCACATGTTCGGGAGGGGGAGATATAACTTTCGCTTGATGCTGAAGTAAACGTTTTACAAACTGAGTCTTCCCACAGCCAGCAGGGCCCGCTATCAGAGCAGTGAAAGGATGTTGTAGTCTGGGCACTTCCATGTTGTCAACTGAAGTCATTAAAAAAGGTACAAAATAATTTAAAGACACATAAAGTAGATTTCAATCAATTTTTATTTTAAATTCTGAATTTTGATTCAATTCGAAATTTATTTCGAACGAAATGAAAGACACGCAGGTCGTTTTGTTTCAGATTTCCATCCAAAATTTCTTACAATAGAGTACAAGCTTTTTCCGCGACATCTAGAATACAAGAAGAAAATACAATATTGTCCACATACGGCTGTAAACGAACTTTGAAGAGGTACTTCATTCAATTTAACAGTATCCAACTTGGAGGCAAATCTGGCAATAGGTCCTTGAAAATATTCTGGAGAATGTCCGAAAGAATAAAAAATTCCATTGTTTTTGGGTTTGGTATGTACATAGCCAATAAGTGTTTTTCAGGATTTCCATATCGATCCGTATTCACAACAATACATGCTGGGAACTTGACAATTCTCTTGGGAAGTCTGTCACAGGCAAACACTCCGAGGAAGGACTGTTGTGTCACGTGATCTTGCTTTAGGGTCTTTACAATTTGAACACTGTTCATTTCTTCAATTGGAGAAATCACAAAGAATGTTTCTGGACTTTGAAATTTCAATAATGTTTTGGAACTCTGCGTAGATTAGCACAGAAATGGCTTTTGCTAAAGCTTTTCCAAATTTGATTTCCACTCTTAAATTTCCTTGTTGGATCAAGTTCATATGCCCTCCATCACACAGGTCCGGACTGAGATTGAATGCATAAAGAGTGTATCCCTTGGAAAATTCATCTCGATCGATATAATATTCCACAATCTTGGCCCAGTTTCTCGGTTCCTTGAAATAGACTATGGAAAGAACGAATTGTGCTGCCCTTTTCGAAATTGGGTTCTAGAGGTTTATGAGGAACTGATTGTCCGTCAACGTACACGGCGATAAAGTTAACATCATAATGCTTAAATTCAAAAGTGTTAGATTTATATGTACCATTAAAAGCATCGTTATCGACACATCCAATAATCAGTCTTTTGGGCATTTGTCCTAGGAATACGTTGTCTTGCACGAAGGACATACTTCCTTGAGAGATGGAATACACTTTGCATAAAACACGATCAATAGGATACTTGGCGGGTGATTTTTCTAAAGCTTTTGCATGGCCGATGGCAACTCCCGGGTTGACTTTCACTTTTCTCACAAAAATGGAGGCGTGTTCGATGAGAACTCTGTAATTGGGCGCCTCTGAGGAGGAAACGAGGCACAAATCAGGTTTATTTCGAACCAGTTTAATTTTCACGTCCACTAAATTGAGAAGCAGTCTGTTTTGAAAAATAAATCACAGTGCAAGGTACCAATCATGTCAAACGTTTTGCTGTCTTTCACGAGCTCATAGCGTTGATGTAATCCTTTGTTTGTTGCAGCATTCGTGGGATTGCCGCCCCAGTGGCGCAGTTGTCTAAGCGATGGCTTCTGATCATTCATCCGAAGGGGTCCGGGTTCGAATCCCGGTGAGGCATGGGTGTTGTGTTTGTCTTTCGGCACTGGCTCTTTCCCTTCCCTGGAACCAGTGACCCTAAATTAGGGACGGGCGACTGCTTATAGCCCATTGAGTTGCTCACGGTGGTCGTTAAACCTCCAATCAAAAAAAAAAAAAATTCGTGGGATTAATTTCGTTCAGATGTCCGGCTGTATCCTTGTAAAACCCTTCGCATGCTAAATAGGATTTCTTTGCGTCTTCTCCATAATTTAATAGAGTTTCAATATATGCTCTGTGAGGATACATGTTGCTCGAGGACGAAATCACTCTTTCGTTTAAACTAGCATCAATTTAGGAAAACAGAGAATGAAGAAAACAGTTTATGGGCCCCACGGGCTCTTTGTCAGCTATGACGGAATTGTCAGCTTTCACAATTTTAAATTTTACGTAGAGTTGGCTGGAAGACAAGTCAAGACAAGTATTCTTCTCCACTCCCAGAAATATTAAATTCCAGAGGTCCTCCATCTCGAATGTTGGCCAAGGGGTGATATTCGATCCATTGTCCTTTTTCTATGCTCGTTTGGGTGGGCGGTAAAGCAAATAAATCAAGTTCCGACTTTAAACATACGGAAGAATGACTGTGAATCAAAGCCATGGTTTACGGATCGAAAATATCGTGTGCTGTCGTCTTGGCTTTCTTTGAACGAATGATGCGCTTCATCGTGTTTCTCTTCCTTTTAACGCTTCCTCCTAACATTTTCTTCACTTTACTTGCAGCTTTGTCGGTGAGAATTTGTCCTGCTTCTTTAGCTCGTTGTTTGGCTGCTGTTTTTGCATCCTTTCCTTGCATTAAGTCATTTGCAAGGTCGACCCCCATTTGAAAGACTTGTTTTCCAAGCGTTTTTGCACCTTGTTTGAATAATGGTACCGCCGCTCTAAATAACGAACGAAAAAGTCCCCCAAGTCCATACCCTTTTTGAAGGGGTGCTCCTTGATAGTAGACTAAACCTTTTCCACTTTGATTGACGTAATATTCCTCGAAGGATTTTGTACAACAGCGGTATGGTTCATGCATGACTACAGAGCCTTGAGACGAAAATGAAGTTTCACGATCGCTCTCCTACGTTCAAATGGTACTAATTGTCCCGAGTGATTCCTTATAACGATTTCTACGGTTTGGAAATGTTTTCTTGCTAGAGGCAAATAATGAGGGCGATCGTATAAGGCGCTCACCACATCTGCGTCTTCTCCGCTCACTTTAACGATGCGAAGGAGAGGAGCAACCATGTCTCCCACAGGCTGAGGATCCACAATATCGCTGTACTCGTACAATAGGGAAAGCGATGTGTTCCGATCGGCTACGAAATTTCCATGAATTGTGACATCACTCCCTTCTGATGCTGAATACACTCCAGGTTGAAAACCTAGAATTTCAGGTATTCCTGGAAATAACTGCAGCTGAGAACCAAGAGTTAAAGCTGCTTTGACACGTCTCGTGGTTTTATTAAAAAACATCGTAATATTTTTCGACCAATGCTGGGACATGGCTTTTACCACGTCTCCCACAGAATCATAATATCCAGCAGGGATTTTTGCTGCTTTCAGTTGACTTGGACCGAGACCGTAAGCAAAATAATTTGAATTTACATTCACATTAAACCAGGAATGAGGGTAGATGAGTTCGACGAGTCCCACTTCCCAGTCACCATTGAGTTCGATCGGGGAAGGAAGACGCGTGATGAAATGAGAAATTTTATTGTCTGAAAAGTAGCGGAGAGAGCTGTCGCTAGGTAACGTTAGATAGAAACTCATGTTGACGAATGATGTTTCATCTAAAAAAAGGTCGGTTTTATAGAGAGGTCAAGTCTTCCGCGGGGATCCAAGCATTAAATTTATCAAGATACCCTTTAAATTTAACAAAGTATTCCATTTTTCCTTTTCTTTTACGTTTCTTTAGAACACGTTCCACAGGAAAGGCCTCGGACAGAGTAACGTTTTGAAGCTCTTCGGAGTAAAAAGTTCCTTCCAGCTCTTCGTTCAATAAATCTTTAACTTTATAGACGGGTGGGGATCTGGGAACAAGACCGCTCACAACAAAAACTTCTTCCGTCCAATTTTATTCGTATCCTTTCTCAAATGTCAATTTTGCTTTACTAATCCTCACATGATCACCCACCTGAAATTTATAGGACTGTTTTTCCTTCTTGAGATCACCATACAGATTGAGAAACACTTGCTTTTCATTATCTTTGTTTACATCTACAGGTTTCATTTTTATACTTCGATGGGGGAATGGTTGTAACTGTGAACTAAATCGTTGAGCACGTCTATGAATTTAAACATATTTTGACTTGTAAAGTATCGCACCATGCGAGTTTTGAGCGTGCGATTGAATCTCTCCACAACACTTGTCTCGTTGTTCGTTGTAAAGAAATGCACACCGTGTTGTGTTAAAAACCTTTGAAACTCTTTGTTCTTAAATTCAGTTCCTTTGTCTGTTTGAAGTTTTACTGGTTTTCTATCTTGGAAAATCTGGGAAAATGCTTGAACGATATGGGACCCTGACTTTTGCTTTAAGGGAATCGCCCATGCATATTTGGAAAATATGCCAATGCATCTTAACAAGTAACGAAATCCATCGTTATATTGACTCAAACTGGAGACATCAGCTAGGTCTGCTTGGAACTGTTGTCCTATTTCATTCACCATCACTCTATTTCTCGGAAAATGTCGTCTCACCGGCTTGTGAAGGGTGTACGTTTTCTCCCCCTTCAACCATTTCATGACGTCTTTTTTCTTGACGCCTTCTTTTTTGACAGCACGGTATAAAGAATCGAGACCACCTAAACTTCCTACTTTCTGAGTTGTCATATACGTCTGTTTCATCATTTCCTCCATTACAACAGTTCAACGAGAGACGATCCACCGTAACAGAAAAACTCATGTTCACACAAACTCGATCACAACTCTTAATAACGTCCACTCCCCCTCACACACCATTTTAAAAGAAATTCCAAATCCCCTAAAACATTTGAACACCATGAAAAACCATAAATCCTACTCTTTCAAGCATCTTTTTCCAATTGTTCGATGGTCTAGCGGAAAGAATGTAAGCTTTCTGAACAAAGGACTGGGAGTTCGAACCACTTCGATAAATAAAAATCACAAAATGGTGTAAAAAAAAAGGAAATCAAAACGGTGCTTTTCAGGTTCATCACCAATTCATCAAAAAAGGTTAGCAAACATGTAAACTGAACTTTTTTGACACGATTAAATCCTCTTTCTCTCAATCCAGAAACTATAAGATGATTCTCCTATTTGTTGAAAACACTTTATTTACAACCATAGAAAAATAAAAATAAATAAAACTAACCTCTTGTAAAATATTTAATCGTAAAAACTAAACTGAAGAAAATTTATTAAAGAAAAATATAACCTGAAAAAAATTTATGAAAGAAAAAACTGATCTGGTAAAAATTTGTTAAATCAGATATTGACTTTTGGAGAAATGATCGTTTAAAATTTTTTACTTTAAGGAAAAATGAACGATTCAAATATTGACTTTTAGTTGGATGGCATTTCTCATGTTATTCTATGAGATTTTTGCGATTATAAAAAAACTCAATCATTGGAATCGTCTTGTCCGGCGGTTCTCACGTTTGCAGCCGAACTGCGTCGCTTGATAAAATTTCACAGTGGAGAATTCTTGACACAATCTTCTAAAATATTTTGTAACGCTACCACGTGGAACGATGTTGGTTGTTTGGCGGAAATCTCCACCCAGCACGAAAGTTTTTCCTCAGAATGGACGTACATCATTCATCGCTTCTGTCAGCAACAAATCGATTTTTCTCAATGAGTGTGACGGCAACATTGATTCCCCATCAATGATGAGATGATTATTAGCCAAGCTTTCCTCAACTTACACGAATCATTTGATGGCACTTTCATGCTGGAGACAGAAGTTTTGACAGCTGAAATTGGAATTCTGAATCCACTATGCGACGTTCGAATTCCCTTCAGCAAATCGGCAACGATTCGAGTCGTCGCAAAAACCAAAACGCTTGCCTTGCCCTCGTAAATAGATCATCATTGGGTTGTACATGTAAGTCTTGCCTGATACACCAGGACCGTCGATGAAGAAAAATCAAATTGCTGCTTTGTCGTTGTTCACAACAAAGATCATTTTACTGAAAAAGCGCTTAGCTTTTGCTGCTTCATCGTCCAAGTTGAAGATGTGACTACGACTGCTTCTGCAAGTCTAAAATTCGTGCACTTTGTGCCGTGAATTGGAAAACGATTCCGATTTCTTGAAGTGCTTTTCTTTCAGCAATATGACCATGAAAGTCTCGAATAAAGTCTTCAACAATGAACTCCGGAAACAGCTGAGTGGAGATGAAGTAGATCGTTTGGCGAAATTGAAGACGCGGATCAGAGCGAATGTCTGTCGCAATTGTCGTGGCATGATGAATTTTGATGCTTCCTCACAGCAGAGAACTCATCTAGTGTCGTCATCAACCAAGCCATGCGTGATTGCTGCTGCTTTGAAGCTTTCATGAAGAATTCCGGTGACGGTCTTCAAAACATTGAAGCTCATTGCACCTTGAACATACTGGAGCAGCAGCCGCAAATTAAATCGTTCATAATTCTTAGGGCTAACACTGTACATTCGATACAAACTTGTTCCTTTCACGCTGCCTCTTTTTCAGGTACTGAACTTTTGATCGTAAACATAATGATATGGCAACTCCGAGTAGTAAAGATGTCTGAAAGCTTCATCAGTCGCGTTAAGCTGGAACCAATCTGACAGCTGTGTTTTTTCTGCCGTCTGCTCACAGTGCTGCCTGACCTTCTTGGAATTAAGCTAATTGTTCATTTGGAAGATGAATGACAAGGCGATGAACTGCATGTGGCCGATCGTGCATGGGGTTCTCCAGAAATCTCCACATCGCTTTAGGCGCAGACACAAAGCTCGCATCGATATACTGGCTAATCTCGCAGCGAGGTACTGGATAACCTCGTCATAAATCACATTAGCTTGCGCATCAACATCATGGAATTCAACTGCAGCTTTGTTGTAACCTTTGTAAATGTACTTAAAGATATATTTAATGGCTTTGATTGACTGTCATGATTCAGCATTCTCATGACAATTGAATTTTTTAGCCAAAACTTTGTTGTAAGGAAGGCACAACAAAGCAATTATTGGCGGTAAAATTCCGGATTTCAACTTGAACGCCTTTGCGACGTCTGTACAGCGGGTAGCCATTGACATCAGTGATCATGTGAGGTTTTAACTGCTTCGAAACTTCTTTATGAACTCCTTGTTAGCCATGCAATGTGCTTTTGGATTCAAAGTGCCACATGGGTCATGAATCATTGTTCGAATGACGCTTTAGTGAAGTTTCGGCTCTACTCGACGATCAGTAATATCAGCACAAACGTATCGAGCTACTTTTTCAGCTGTGTCAATTTCCTAATCATCTCCAAGAACGATCAAGATGTGTGCGTGAGGCAGTGTTCATTTTTGAAACTCGATTGTGTACACTAAAGCTTTCACATGTCCAAAAGCGTCATTCTTAGTGATGTCTTCGAGGAGAGCTTTTAAGTTTTATACTGAATACGGTGCTACTAAATATGGACGACCGGAAGGCGGATGCAAATTGAGAAAATGGCGGCAGATTTTTCTGAATCTCTGGCCAATTCGGATTGCATGCTATGGTCCCAAATAGATCAGGTCTGCTAAATTTAGAGACAATGCCATGGCATCGTGATACGTTTCACTCATGTTGCGAGGCGAACCTTGAAATGAGGATGGAAAAATCAAGGCACGCCCAACGTTCACTCCTCTTCAATCAGCAACGTCATTCAAATGAACCATTAAGTCTCGATATTGCTCGACTAGCAAACGGACTTGCTGACTGCGGATATAGTTCACGTTGTTGCTTTCAACTTGAAAATAAGAAGCTACAGCACACTGCTGGAACAACTTTCCTCCGTGTAAAATTAGATTGAAGCGGTTAACTCTACGGTTGTTTGCGATACCTTCCATTGCAGCATCAATACACGCGCATGCTGTTGATTAGGACGATTATGGCGTTGATCTCAATATTTGGTAACCAGCCTGCTTCACCGAACGGATAAAACGACATATAAATCATTGGGTTCAGATGAGGACTCAAAATGTTGAGCTTGATGAGTAGTTGCTGGGAATTTCGAGAAGAAATTCAAAAGTCGCGCTCAAATGGTGGTTCACCGTCAGCTGACAGGAAAATCATGGTGATCTCATCAACCATAGGAAGACTGTAGCGTCTGCGGTCATTGGCAATTTATGGTCTTCATCAGCAGCTCTTTTCTTTTCATCAATTTCAACTTCTCGCGGCATGCGATAAGCGTGAGCATGCACATTGTTACGACGAATTACCTCATCCAAGAAAGCTACGATATCAGGATTACGTTGCTAATTCCCTGGATGATTTATACGCTGTTGATTTGCCAAGCCTGAGTCAATAACATGAAGCTCAGCATAAAAGCAATTGCTGTCTTCACTGGTATTCATCTATCCTGTTTGATGATAGATCTGTCTGTGAACTCTGAAGATTTAGAGACCGTTTTCTGCAACGTGAGCAAATTTGTGCGCCCAACGATATGAAACTTAAGGCGCTGTTGAAAGAACTAATATTTTCATTGAAGTGCCGATAATTTGGATGCTGTCGATTACTTATCATATCCTTCAAATCAGGTGGAAACTCGCGAACTGCTTGGCCTTCATTCTCAAGCAAAACAGTTACTTTGAAACAGCAATACTTGAGTGTTTTATAATCAGATTTCTCAGCACAAAAATTAATAGAATGGCAGAACTGACTGTAAGAGAGAAATACATTATTAATGGAATTTCGGACATTCGACATCATTTTCATATTTTATGTGATTACGATACAAGGACTGGAATTAGAAATCAAGCGACAAAAAAAAAAAAAAAAAAAAGAAGCAGCACGTGGTTTCCCGTTTCCAGAAAAATAACTCTTCTATTTACTTTTTACTTCCAGAAAAGGAACATTTCTGCAAGTTAAATTTGTCGGATTACTAAAAGCCCTTGAGGCTAATGGGTTTGGGATGTATTGTAAGACTCCAACATGGCGCCCGACCGTCTGAGAAAATGTACATATTTATTTTAACCAAGTCGGTTCGGAATGTATGAACACAATACTGTGTACAATGCTGGCGAACTATGCTGTCCGTTGGAGATTAGTTCTTGGAAAAGGTCAATGTTGCGATTGGGGCCGTTAGGTGACCTTCGTAACGCAGCGAAGGCTGGGGGTTAGGGGGTCAGGGAGTAAACGGGTCGGAAAAGAATGGGGGAGGCAACAGTGGAGGCTCGTTGTCTGCCTCTCACTAGATAGTTCATCGCGCCTCCGGCGATAGGGCAGTGGTTAGTACGCAGGCGCGAGGCTCGATATTCAGTTAGTTGAGGGTCGGAGCTTGGTGGAGGAGCACGTGTATGCTGCTCGACAGGAAGCTAAAAACTTAGTATGTCCTCGTGGATGGACGGAAATTTAGCGTTCTTGTGACTCACAAGCGCGTGGAGATTCTGTGCCAAAGAGCGGACAGACTCCGGCAGGTATTATTAGGAATAACAATAAAGTGTTAGCAAGGAGAGCTGCACGACGACGAAAACGCACGTGTGAAACAATGCGCAAGTGATTTCTTGCCACGAGCGAAGTCTCCGATATACAGCCTAGGCTCGGACAGCATTTCTTTGAATAATGATTAAATTTGGTTTAAGTTTAGAAAACTTTGATGGATTCCTTTCGAGGCCTGTCTCATCGTTATTCATTCACCTCCCCTCCCTTGATCAGCCGATCTTAATATAACAAAGCTGAGGGAGCGGAGCGCCTGTTTGACCAATAATTATAAATTATTGGTTATCTAAGTAACAGGAACCTTGACCTATTGTCTGTGGGGTGCGTGCTCCGGTGAACGAGCTTTGATTACAGAGCCTTGCAGGACTTTGAATTACATAAGGCAGGTGGAGCATTTACGTTCGCCCCTACACTGACACTCAACATTCATCGCAGCACAATCATGAGCAGGGTCTTCGAACTCGTTAAAGGTTTCATGATTGAGAATAGCAGGACGATGCAATGGACATGATCGTTATCTTTAAGCAGCCGGTTCAGCACGCCGTATTGTAGCTTCTTCCGGACTTTCTGTGGCTTGCTGACCGAGTCTGATTAGTTAAATTCGTAGAACACCGTGAACTTACTGAGATTCTTGCTCTTCTGATGAATTTCGAGTGATTTTAGATTGGCCTGAACGTCGTACTTCAGCTTCAGCACGTCATAATGCAGCCTCTTCTGGGCACTCTGTGGCTTGCTGACCAAGTCTGATTCGTTGAATTCGGGAAACGTCCTGAACACGTTCACTTTCTCGATCTTCTGATGATTGTCCAGCACGTTTAGATTGCCGTGGACGTTGTATTTGAACAGCAGCGTCAAATACAACGTTTAGCAGAGTCTTGATCTTTCATCATAGCAGTTATGGTATGAAACTGTCATTTGAAAATAACTTTCTTACTTCATTTTTGTTTTTTGTACTTATAGTTATCGAATAGCATTCATATACACTTTTTACGCTTTCCATCCTTTGGTTGAAGAAGCGTATGTTCTCCAGCTTTGTCCGTCTGTCTGCACGATAACTCGCGTAAAAATGGTTCGATCAAATTTTAGTATGTGATAGGGACCACCTGGGAACGAACCCTATTGGAAATGGGGTCAAAGGTCACGACTGAGGAACGGAATTCATGTCGTTGCCCTTATGCGTCAGAACTTGCGTTAAAATGTTTCTATTTCGATGAAATTTTAGTATGTGGTAGGGGACCACCTGGGGACAAATCCTGTTGAAAATGGACCAAATGGGGTCAAAGGTCAGGACATAGGAGCAGGATTTATTCCATTGCCCATATGCGTCATAACTTACGTAAAAATGCTTCGATTGCGATAAAACTTTGGTATGTTGTTCCGGAGGTATACTGCACCGGTTCTGTTGAATATCATCGAAATGGGGTCAAAGGTCAGGACACGGGAGCGGGATTTATTCCACAGCCATTATTAAATAACTTGAGTAATGATTTCCGGTATGCTGCAAAGCGTATCATAAACAATGTATCGCACGATTTTACTAACTTGTTTTAAAAAGGACATAATTAATATTTTAAAATTGTTCCAAGTAATAAACTCCACAGCGTTAGGTGCATCTTTATGTGTGTGATAATAATTCATGTCTGCGCCATTTTGTTTTTGAGCGTGTTTACTGAACACCAGGACAGAATTTATTGCATAAAAGACTTACCTGGAAATAGCGCTTCATAAGTTCTAAAATTCACAAGAAAACTCGGTCAGGTATAAGATATGTACTTCTACGCGTAAGCAATGGAGGGCTGACAGTTCTTAGGCATAAATATATCAGACACAACAAAGTCGCATTTTCCCTGTGTTCGTTCGCCGCACATTAGATGTTTCAATAGGCAGCTGATGAAATATCGAATACAAATAACAGCAGTCAGTCGCAATATTTCTCGGATTTCTTTTTTTTTTTTTTATTTTTTTTTATGAAATCCTTTAAAAGCAGACTTTTTCAGTTTGGTTCCCGTCCTTCAAAACCCCTGGGAAAATGCATAGTGGTCCTAAATCGCATTGTTTTATTTACTATAAAAAAGATCACGCAGAGGACAAGCAACTACGTTCTCTTGTTCCTGATATTGCCAGATAGCAAAAATGCGTTAAAATAGTAACAGCATTTTCGGAAACTTAGAATTGCGCAGTTGCAAATGATAAAATGTTATGGTAGTTCATGCATAGAAGCACAAACAGAATTTTTTTGTTTTCTTTCTTTTTCATTTCTTCTACAAATATAAAATATACCTGGACATATTCTGCGAAAAAAAAAATTAATTTCATTATGAAATCTGATGTGCTGTTTTATCTATATCAGTTTTTTTTGTACATTTGAACGCACCTCACTGTAAAAGTCAAGACCATAGCTTAAATTTCATTTAAAATTCCTAGGTCTAGGTTCCTTGAATGCATCTGACATAAAATGCGTTAATGGCTCTCGAGAACTTTTTATTCACTATTCAGACTTACGAAATATTAAAATCATTGTAGTTTCACATGCGACAATAACAACTTAAATTTGTGAAAAAAATTTAGGACCTACTATAAACCGAATGGTCCCCGGCATAGGCGCCTTCTAAACATGCACTTTAAGGCTGTTCCTTTGAGTCTCTTTTATTAGGCCTTCTAACATGTTTATACAAATCAAATATTTATATTGTAACTTCAAATCTTCCAAAAAGGCCTGAAGCCTATGTATCTTTCAGACAGTTTAAAGCTGTTCCATTGAGCCTCTTTTATTAGTTCTTGTAACATGTTTATACAAAACTGATATTTAGGTTGTAACTCAGTCTTCCTAAAAGGCCCGCGGTCTAGGTGTCTTGTAAATATCTGACGACTAATGTATTGAGTACATTTCACTAGCTTTCAGGCATGTCTACACGCACCGAATATTTAGGTTGTAATTCAAAACTTACGAGAAAGGCCGGCAGCCTACGTTATTTTTAAACACTTGAAGATCGATCCGTTGGATCCTTTTTTATTAGCTTTTTATTGTAGTTATTACACACAAAATATTAAAATCATAACTAAAAATTACATGAATTGAAAAACTTCTATATATCGTCTTATGTCACTAGGACCTGCAGCAGTTTTGGAAGAAACGTTTTCAAAGAAGACAGTTTTGGAAGAAATTTGGGGAGACTTTCATCCAGCAGTGGATTGATAATGATGTGTGTGTGTGTGTGTGTGTGTGTGTGTGTGTGTGTGTGTGTGTGTGCTTATCCTCCAGAAAAAACAGTACCGTTTTGCATATGTGTGTGAATGTGTGCTTTTTCTGGAGAAAAAGATGCCGTTACTCTAAAACACAAGCTGCTGTTGCTAAAGAAGGCCGATGGACCTAACAAAAAGCAAATAAATTTCTTGAACATTTTTCTTAAGCCTTTTTCTAACACAAAGCGAAAATTTTCAGTTCCGGCACGTTTTGACAGAAGAAAAGCAAAGCGCGCACACACACACTCACACACACCAGGAGCGCCGACTTCACCAAATTATTGGGGGGCACAGATGTGAAGAGATCTGACGTGGGAAGACCACTCTCCCCCATTGTCAGGAGGAAAATAAAAAAAAAAAAGGACAGAAAGATAAACTACGAGATTTCACGTATGTTTTAAAAGGCAATTGTAATTGCTGATCAGGAAATGTACAAAAAAAAAACAAACAACACAAATATTCTTTTGCTGAATATTAATATTTTTAAAAATAAAATTCAGCCTGTGATTTTTGTCAATGTATCCAAACAGATGTTATTTCCAAACGTTCGTAAAAAATATGAGAAATTAGTTGGCTTACTTATACGTACAAAGAAGAAGCGCAAAGAATAAAAAGCTAAATAAAGGCACCAGATGTTATACGATCCTGTAGTTTTATTTATTTTATTCTTGATAACTATTTTAAACAGTTATCACATATCACGAGAAGAACAAGTCAAACACAATACAGGGCGGGCAATGCAGTTTCTTTTTTTCTTTCATCTTTTTTTTTTTCCGGTTGGGTGTTTTTCTTTTTTTTTTTTTATTGAAGGTTTAACGACCACCGTGAGCAACTCAATGGGTTATAAGCAGTCGCCCGTCTGTAGACATCTGCAGAAAATTGGTTGAGTTGTACTTTGTAAACGCTGAAAATTTCCCGATGTGAAGACCAGAAATTCTTCGTATTTCATATTCGGCATCGCCCCCCCCCCCGACAGGTTTGCTGAGTAGGCACATACCCTCAGATATGTGTCGAGTTGTAGCTTGTAAATGCTAAAAATCTCCCGATCGGACAAGAAATTCTCTATATTTCACACTTTGTAGTATTACCCCCCACCCCCGACAGGTTAGCTCAGTAGGTTTACGCCCCCTGAGATAATGTCTCCAGTTGTAGTTTGTAAATGCTGAAAATCTCCCGATCGGACAAGAAATTTTTTATATATCACACTTTTTAGTATTACCCCCCCACCCCCCACCCGACAGGTTTGGTGACTAGGCATGTGCCCTCAAATAATCTGCCGAGTTGTAGCTTATAAATGCTGAAAATCTTTCGATCGGGAGAGAAATGCTTCATATTTTACACTTTTGGTATACGACACCCCCCCCCCCCACCACAAGTTTTCAGAGCAGGCACGTGCGCTCAGACAATGTTACGAGTTGTAGTTTGTAAATGCTGAAAATCTCCCGATCGGACAAGAAATTCTTTATATTTCACAATTATCATATACCCCCCCCCCCCCCCGACAGGTTTGCTGACTAGGCATGTGCCCTCAAATAATCTGCCGAGTTGTAGCTTATAAATGCTGAAAATCTCTCGATCGGGAGAGAAATTCTTCATATTTTGCACTTTATGGTATAACCCCCCCCCCCCACACACACACACACACAAGTTTTCAGAGCGGGCACGTGCGCTCAGACAATGTTACGAGATGTAGCTTGTAAATGCTGAAAATCTCCCGATCGGACGAGAAATTTTATATATTTCACACTTTTTAGTATAACCCCCCCCCCCCCCGACAGGTGTGCTCAGTAGGTTTACGCCCTGAGATAATGTCTCCAGTTGTAGTTTGTAAATGCTGAAAATCACCCGATCGGACAAGAAATTCTCTATATTTCACACTTTGTAGTATTACCCCCCCCCCCCCCCCGACAGGTGTGCTCAGTAGGTTTACGCCCTGAGATAATGTGTCCAGTTGTAGTTTGTAAATGCTGAAAATCTCCCGATCGGACAAGAATTTTTTTATATTTCACACTTTTTAGTATTACCCCCCCCCCCCCACCGACAGGTGTGCTCAGTAGGATTATACGCCCTCAGATAATGTCTCCAGTTGTAGTTTGTAAATGCTGAAAATCTCCCGATCGGACAAGAAATTTTTTATATTTCACAATTATCATATACCCCCCCCCCGACAGGTTTGGTGACTAGGCATGTGCCCTCAAATAATCTGCCGAGTTGTAGCTTATAAATGCTGAAAATCTTTCGATCGGGAGAGAAATGCTTCATATTTTACACTTTTGGTATACGCCCCCCCACACACACACACACACAAGTTTTTAGAGCAGGCACATGCGCTCAGACAATGTTACGAGTTGTAGTTTGTAAATGCTGAAAATCTCCCGATCGGACGAGAAATTGTTCATATTTTACACTTTTGATATATCCCCCCCCCCCCCCGGTTTGCTGAGTAATCTCGTGCCCGAAAATATTTAGTGCCTAAGTAACTTACGGCGATCATTTTCACGGTCAATCTCTTACTAGTGGGCCAAGAAACGGCAATTGTTATACGGCCCCTTAAACATTTGTGCCCAAATGTCCGGGTGCCCAAATGTCCGGGTGCCCAAATGTCCGGGTGCCCAAATGTCCGGTGCTCAAATGTCCGGTGCCCAAATGTCCGCCCAGTCTTTCAGACAGAAATTCGTAAATATGTCTCAATTTCTTAATGATAATGAGATATAAGTGAAATTTTTTTTTGTGCACACCACTTGCTCAAGTAGGGAGAAATATAGGAACACTATAGTTTTCAACGCAGCGCAATTTCATTGCTTTAAAAATGAATGTGCCCAAATGTCCGGGTGCCCAAATGTCCGGGTGCCCAAATGTCCGGTGCCCAAATGTCCGGTGCCCAAATGTCCGGTGCCCAAATGTCTGGTGCCCAAAAGTCCGGTGCCCAAATGTCCGAACCCCGCTGATGTGTAGAAGAATCCGTTCGTCTCTCCAAAGGTGATTCTCGCATACATCACCGGTCGGCATCTCCGTCATTCGGGGCTGTAATTCCATCACATCGTGTGACCTCCGGTATGCTGGCTTTCTCTTACGTGCAATCTAGCACCAGGAAAAGAGGTATCGTCCTCTCTCTTCTATTTCCTCGCGGTAATATCAACCGTTCGGCCGCTCTTTGGTTAGCTGGCCGGCATCTTCGGACAGAAGCTTTTCTATCCCCGTAAAAGTACCGCGCCGTAGGATCTCCTCTGGTCCTGCTGGGTCCGAGTCCAGTCCCTTCACGAGCTTCTTTCAGACTATCCTTTTTCGCTTGTTTACATCGTTAACAGATCCGTTGTTGTCCTTCTTAGAGGTCTGTTTAAACTCTCTTGTCAGCCTCAAAGTATTTGGCGCGGTGAAGTGGTATGAAATACATGCCGCTGCATTCGGAATATGTGGTGGGTCCACTCCCCGAAAAGTACAGAAAACACATAACTTAACTAACACTTCTTTGTCCTGCCAAGGTTCGGAGTAGCAAACGCCATAAGTTTCCTGATCTGTTGACACTCTAATGGCCACCCCCGACTGACCGCCGCGCACTTAGGGTCGACGCATCGCGTTCCCCACACCAGGCTAAGATTTCTCCCTTCCAAGAATAGGGACCCTTATCTGTGTTCTCCTGTTTTGCAATGCGGGAAACCACTAGCTGTTAATTTTCACCCAATAATTAATGCTGTTCCCGCCTATTGCCAAACCTGCTAATCGAATTCATTTCCGTACCCAAAAGTCGTAACAATATAATATAATACCATACCGTGGTTAGCTGCATAGAATACCATACGTGTCTAATCTTTTAAAAAATAAACTATAATAGAATACCATACCCTTGTTAGCTGCAGCGGTTAGTCTTTTTAAAAAGAAAATACTAAAGCCTATAACTTTCTTTTCAAACACAAGTTTCAGTAAATTTATTCACAAGTTGTGCATTGTTTTACGCCCTTGAGAAAATGAATTTACTCCCCTAGTATGACCATTGTGAAGGGGGCACTTCCACCCTCCGGATAGCTACCGGTCCTGAGTATGACAAAATGCGTAATCAGAAACTTTTAAGTGGATGTCCAGTTGAAAGACACCCGAATGGAAGTCAAGGCATATACTGAAAACATAATGTTTGGAATTTGGAATTCTAAAGTGCAAGATCGTGTGGAGTACAAGAGAATTGGGCTTTGTGGTTGAGATCAAACAGCTAAGGAAAAATAAATTATTCTGAAACGTGAAGGAAGTAATTCTAAAATAACGGATGTATTTTTCTATTAGCTTTTTGTCAAAACTCGTGGAACCTCCCTACGCGTATAAGTATTTGCAATTGTTTCCTGAAAGTTTTGCTATAGACAGGTATACATTGCTTTGTTTCGAAATATGGAAGAAAAAATTATTCTTCTTTCATGTAACGTAACGGCATTTTTTTTTTTTTTCATTTTGGACAGGAGTGCTTGTTGAACAGGCCTCGTAGTGCTATTCGAGCGCCCCCTAATGAGACATGCTTTTAGGGTTTCAGAGGTTCTCTCTCTCTCTCTCTCTCTCTCTCTCTCTCTCTTTAACCTTGCTTTCCGTCCAGCAGCATAGCCGCTTATCAGAGCGAGACATTAGATTTTCTTTGCATGCGTCACTGAATAGCAGAACGTGTTATTTGGCGATACGGGAAAGACATTTTAAACGCTTTCCGTTGTAAAGTGAAAAAAGTCGCTGAGGCATGATGTGTGTGTGTCCTTCAAGCACGGAGGAAGCGTCCCTCTCAAAGTAATAATACACACACAGCCGAAGAAAGGGCATTATTATGACCTATTATATACTTGTCACGACACATGTTTCCCCATAATGTGTTTGACATGATTTTGCAAAAAGCTCTGCCTTGAAAATAGAGAGCTCTTAATGGACCCCCCCCCTTATTTTTTTATAACTGTAATGCAGTAACGTATAAGAAAAGCTCGCCCTTCTCCCCTCCCCATGCTCCCGTAAGAAATGGCTTTGTATTCGAAGTTAAAATCCACAGACTTTTATTATTGAAACTTGATAACGGAACTTTATTTTAATAAATGATTTAATACTTTCCTGGAGTACCTTTTCAATTAAATTTTATCAGAAAGAACTTGGAAAAAACTTTAGCTCTCTGACTCTCCTCAGATACTGAAGCCATTATGATAGTTTTATACAAACACTGAATAAAAACAAACGTGCTTTCTAAAAATTCATGATATCCAGTAAATTTATTTCATATGGAAAGAGGGAAAGCCGTTTGTAACCAGAGTTGGAAACGGATCAAAAATTTTGGACCCGGATGTCACGCAATTGGACCCGATCCGGATCTGTAATTGACCCGGGCAAATCTGCTTTGAACTATAATATATCATATACAGTATATACACAGGGTGAATCAAAAGCTGCAGGACACCCTTGTATTTCAGAAACAGGCGGGAAAATGAAATATCTGAAAATCCCAGCAAAGAATCGATGAGAGGGCCTATCTTTTTAGGCTATTTCCGGGACATGGCCGCCATCTTGAAATCCGCCGTATTGGATCAAGGTCAAATTATTCAGATGGTAAGAGGGTCATGTCACATATCAAACAAGACCAGAATTTCCTCAGAAATTGATTGCCGTAATCAGATTTGATATATGTGTTGTGGTTCACAAGTTATCAACACAAAAAGTTGAAAAAACAACCTCTAAAGTACCCTGTGATGCGCAGCTATTTGATGTGTTCAATGTGTTGTCCCTGTTGCTGAACACAGAGCTGAAGGCGCTTGATCCAGTCGTTATGCACCCGCACGAGAATATCGGAAGAAATGCGGTTACAAGCCTCCAGGATGCGTTGCTCAAAGTGGTGTTTGTCGCTGATTTTATCTACACCAGGTGTTTCAGATGACCCTACAGATGAAAGTCGAGAGGTGTGAGGTCAGGAAATCTGGGTGGCCATTCTACAGGACCACCCCGGCCAATCGAATGACCTGGGAATTGAACATCTAGCCATTGACGAACAGTTGTTCCGTAGCGTGGTCTTTCTGTGTGAAATTGGTGGTCTTCCTGGGTGTCGATTGTTCAAGTCTGCGGCTATTATACGGCAGCTGCGTTCCCCAGACATTAGGATCACCTCAATCCTCTCCTCTTTCGTCAGTGCCATCTTCAGTTACATGCAGCAAACAATGGTTATTACAACTTTCTGTGTTGGTAACTTGTGAACCACAACACATATGTTAAATCTGATTACGGCAATCAATTTCTGGGGAAATTCTGGTCTTGTTTGATATGCAACATGACCCCCTTACATTTGAAAAATTTGACCTTGATCCAATATGGCAGATTTCAAGGTGACGAAATCACCTTGAAATAGCCTAAAAGTTAGGTCCCCTCACCGATTCTTTTCTGGGTATTCAGATATTTCATTTTCCCTCCTGTTTCTGAAACACAAGGGTGCGCTGCGGCTTTTGACTCACCTTATAGGAATGTAAGGTCAGGTGATGCGCAACATATGCGCCTCTCCTTGATAAATGTTAACTGCCTGAAATGGCAATGGGCTGGACATATTTGCAGAAGGACGGACCACCGATGGACAACCGAAATTTTAGACTGGATCCCAAGGGTCAGGAAAAGACACCGAAGAAGACTACATGGGAGATGGGTGGATAAAATTCGAAAGCATGCGGGAGTAACCTGGAGGAGACTGGCACAAGACTGACCGTTGTAGAAGAAATTTGGGGAGACCTTCATCCAGCAGTGGATTGATAATGGTTGACTCTAATGATGATATATACACTGGCGGAAAGTGAAAAAAGAACACCAAGAAGGAATTGGCGGACGATCATGAAATTTACATATGTTAACGGGGTCGAGTTTACGTAGGTGTGATGTTAATTTCGGGACCAACCGGTGAGCGCTTACGCCCCTGCACGGCATAATATGCAAATTATCGTTGGTGGTATTTAAGGAGTATACGGCAAAGTGAATGTAATCCGTCGTCGGCGTACGGACACGTGCGAAGACCCTGAAGAAGCTGCAATGCCTGTACATGGAAGACGTGTGCGATTTCAGCAGTTATCGGACTTTGAGCGAGGTCGTCTAGTCGGACTCCGCGAGGCCGAGTGGTCGTATCGTCGTATTGCGGAGCGAATTGGACGGGAAGTATCGGTGGTGGTACGATGGTGGCGTAGATGGTCCGAGGAACATTCCCACACGAGAAGACGTGGAACCGGGAGTCACAAACGGACTAACGCATAAGAAGAGCGGCGTTTTCAAGCAGAACATCCATTGTGACGCAAATCCGAGCTGCCGTTGCACCTGAGGTGACTGTGCGAACAATAAACAACTGTCTACTGGATGCCGGACTACGTGCACGTGTGCCTCTGGCATGTGTATCTCTGACTCCAGCCCACCGTCAGGAACGGCTGCAGTGGTGTCGCCAACGTCTGCACTAGAGAACGCAATGGCGATTTGTCGTGTTCAGCGATGAAAGCAGATTCTGCTTGGGAGCCTCCGATGGCCGTATGCATATTCGCAGACGCACAGGAGAGCGTCTCCAATCTTCTTGCATCCGCCAGCGACACACAGGGCCTACACCTGGTCTCCTGGTGTGGGGAGCGATCAGCCATCACTCCCGTACACAACTAGTGTTTGTACCGGGTACGTTAAACAGCACCTCCTACATCAACAAAAACATTCAGCCCATTGTTGTGCCATTTGTAAGGTCAGTCCATCGTGGTGTTTCCAGCAAGATAACGCATGCCCACACACGGCACGTGCAACACAACATGCACTTCAGGGTGTGACACAGCTTCCATGGCCTGCATGTTCACAGGATTTGTCCCCCATTGAGCACGTGTGGGATTTTATGGGACAACAACTTATCAGGTCTCCACGGCCAGCCACGACCATCCCCGATTTATGCGTCCAATTTGAGGATGCTTGGAACTCAATACCCCAAACTTATATCCAACATCTGTACGACAGACTCCATGCCAGAATTGCTCAGTGTGACGCCGCAGTTCATGGCGGTTCAACCTCGTACTAACCATGTTACACGGAAATGTTATTTTTCAGTTTACCAGCAAATACAGCTGTATTTTGCCATAATGTTTTGATCACGTTATCCTCTGTATTCCGTTATTATGCTGTATAAATTTCGTTGGTATCAGACGTTTCCTTCTTGGTGTTCTTTTTTCACTTTTCGCCAGCGTATATAATGTCCCTCCGCAGTAATGTTAAGACTGTTCCACCTAATTTTGATGGCGCTACATTCAAAATTTTTGAATTATGCAACGTGTTGTATGTTTAATTTCAGTTTTTGCTGTTTTCTTGACAACATATCAAGCTTCAGAATATGTTTCACAGCAACACCAATTTTCACAAGTTTATGACGACTTGAAAGTTTCCAAAATGTGGATGTTGTTTTCATCATTGCCCACTCAGAAGGAGGGGGCACTTTTCCTTTTGAGGACACTCTTCCTTCATATTGCATGACAAATAATTCAGTCCGCGGGCACCAGTATCGAGCACAAAATTTCAGAGTGCGCATTTTTCTTTGAATTTTTTTTTTTTTTTTTTTTGCGTTTTAAAAATAAAACGGAAGTAAAACCAGATCGAAATCGAGTCAGAAATACCTTGACCCGAGTTTGACCTGCTACAAATTGTTACCCGTTGACCCGTGACACGTTTCCATCTCTGTTTGTAACGGGTTTCGTGATCAGATGTGTAGCATATAACCTTTTGACAGTGGCGAATTCGAAGCCACGTTATTTTGCTCCGGAGCGGCTATTCTCCCAAATGAACTATGACGACAGGGGTTATCGCTACTTCACTGTCGATTTGCGTCATTCGTCACCTCAGTAGTACGTCAATTACGACATGTGACGTAATACGTCACAGATGGCACACGATTATTCGCTATTTGGACCATTCCATATCTTTTTTTGAATAATTTTTGTTTGTAGTGCTTTAGGATTTCAAATCTAAATGGCCGCCCCGGTGGCACAGAAGTCTAAGCAATAGCTTCTGATCATTCGTCCAAGATGTGTCCGGGTTCGAATCCCGTTGAGGCATGGATGTTGTGTTTGTCTTACGGCGCTGGCTGTCTCCCTTCACTGGAACCAGTGCCCCTAAATTAGGGATGGCCGACTGCCTACAGCACAATGACTTGCTAACGGTAGTCGTTAAATCCCAAAATTAAAAAAATTAGTTATTTACAGATTAGAAATTTCCGTAGAAAATGTTTTTGTAGCCGGTCTTTTTACTTGAATGCTGCGGTATGTCATATCCACGAATGTCTGCGTCAGGTGAATGCTCAAATAGAGAATCTTACTGACACTCAGTCAATTTTTTGTTTCATGTTCAAACCAGTTGGTGCAGCGTTTTCAGTTCAATTGTCAAAGTAGTTTTCTACCGGATTTCCTTGGCTAGGGCTTCTCAGTCATATCTTGATGTCCGCCTGACTCCCTAATAATTTTAAATTGGCACCCTGGTTCAAAGCTCTGGTTAGTGGTCGGAGCAAAACAGGACGGTGTGCTCGGATGGCTCAGTCGGGTATGAGGAAAGAATGCCCACGGAAAAAACGCCCACGGAAAAAACGCCCACGGAAAAAACACCCACTTCTCGAAAGTAGGAAAAAACGCCCACGGAAAAATCGCCCACAGACAAAATGCTCACGGGAAAAATATGTGATCGACTGATAAGTTTATATGTCTGTTATAAACGGTGACAGGACAACTGGTCACAGACTGCTGGCCAAAAAATCGTTAGGGGTCATATAAAAATTGCGGTTTCTTGGCCACCTCACCTACATAACGAAAATGGGTGTAGGAGAATTGGCCACAAAAGTTCAAGGGTGTGTGTGGGGGAGGGGGGTAAGTATTATCGATTTTTGGCCTACATTGAGAATTGAATTAGGAACTCCAAACAAATTTCGAGAAAACGTTCTATGTAAGCCAAGCGAGAATTACAGCATAATTCATGTATGTTCGGAAAAGGACCCTAAGGGGTGGGATTTTTTAATAACGCTGCACTTTTACGTAGGTACTAAATATTTACATAACATGTCAAGTTTGCAATATTTTTCTTTTACTTAATTAATTTTTTTTTTTTTTTTTTTTTTTTTTGATTGGAGGTTTAACGACCACCGTGAGCAACTCAATGGGCTATAAGCAGTCGCCCGTCCCTAATTTAGGGTCACTGGTTCCAGGGAAGGGAGAGAGCCAGTGCCGTAAGACAAACACAACATCCATGCCTCACCGGGATTCAAACCCTGACGCTTACGGACGAATGATCAGAGGCCAGCGCCACCGGGGCGGCACTTAATTAATTCACAGGCGAAGAAAAAAGTGTTGAATTGGCTTAGGCCTACGGCCTATTAATTAATGTATGGATTGAATGTATGGTGCATAAGTAGAAGCGCAATATTATTGACAATTAATACAGACATTTGACGTGGAATAGGAATAGCTGTGGTGCCGTGGAAGCATATCCGGCGCGTAACTGGAAGACCCTGAGTTCGATTCCTGGAGGCGGCCACTGAGAATTTTTCCGGGACTCACTTATAAACGTGGAAAGAGCGATGACTTGCCGCCCCGGTGGCGCAGTGGTCTAAGGCGTTGGCCTCTGATCATTCGTCCGTAAGGGGTCCGGGTTCGAATCCCGGTCAGGCATGGATGTTGTGTTTGTCTTACGGCACTGGCTCTTTCCTTCCCTGGAACCAGTGACACTAAATTAGGGACGGGCGACTGCTTATAGCCCATTGAGTTGCTCACGGTGGTCGTTAAACCTCCAATCAAAAAAAAAAAAAAAGAGCGATGACTTTTGTTTGATTATTGACAATACTTGTTATGTAAATTTTACGAATATGGGAATGACGGAACGAAAACTTTTAGAAGGGCCTAAACGTTAGTCCTAATATTATTTTGTGCCTGAGTAATACCGCAATATTAATAATTTGATGTGTTACGTAAACGTTATGAATATAACATCGTTAGAATAAAAACTGTTAAATAGGCCAAGGCCTAGGACTTATGACTTAAGGGCCGCGGGTGGCCTAGTGAAGAACCAAATAAGATTGTTAACTTTCAACTTCCTACTGTAGAGTAGCTACTTTCTTAAAAAATTCCAGTTCGGCTGTACTATAATAAATTTGTGACTATTCTTATTTTTTAAAGTAAGGTCTTAATTTTTATAAAACTATGCATGTTTATTATTTAACTATATCAATTAAAAAAGAAATCATTAAAAGTCAGATTATTTTATTTATAAATACTTTTAAAGTTTAATGCATTTAATTGTAAAAGCGATTTTCGTAAAAGCTGCAGTGTACTGATATAACTTTGTGTAATGTGCTTTCTTTCCACTGTTGTCTGTTGAGTACGGCGAGCGGAAGGGAAGGGGGGACATCTGTCTTTCGTCAAAGTGGTACTTTGCAGCTGCAGCTTGAATGTTTGCTAGCGACCGCACCCCAAATTACAAGCGATATATTTCATTTAAATTTATCGGTTGGCCACCGGTCAGGGTGTGTCTTCCCCGTGAGTAGTATAATCTCAAGTTACAGGCCTACTTCTTTTCTTCCCAGTGTAAAGAAAAATACGCACTCATAGCTTCCTGGGAGTTTTCCAAAGGACAACTAAAACAGTTAATTTCTACATGACGGGTGTAGGAGAACTGGCCACCGGAGAACTGGCCACAAAAATTTTAAGGGGCCGTATAAAAATAACGTTTTTGACCGCTTCGTGCCCACGACCCCCAGAGGTTGGTAATCAGAGTCATATATAGTTTCCGTAATTTCGTCTTTTCTTAATTGCGATAATTAATGTAATTCTTTATAAGAAATGTTTATGATCTACATCTCAGCAAAAGATTCAAGGGTTTTCAAACTACAAGTCTGCAAATTATCTGAGCGCATGTGCTGACTCAGGAAACCTGTCGAAGGGAGGGGGGGGTAATATCAAAACTGTAAGATTTGAAAAATGTATCGTCCCATCGGGAGATTTTCAGCATTTACAAGCTACAGCTGGACTGATTATTTGAGGGCACGTGCCTACTCAGCAAACCTGGGGGTGGGGTGGGGTGGGGGGTTATATGATAATTGTGAATTATATAGAATTTCTTGTCCGACCCGGAGATTTTCATCATTCACATGCCTTCAGATAATGTGTCGAGTTGTAGCTGCTAATTGCCGAGAATCTCCCGATCGGACGAGAAATTGTTCATATTTTACACTTTTGGTATTACCCCCCCCCCCCCCCTTCGCCGACAGGTTTCCAGAGAGTGACATGCGCTAAGAAATATTGTCGAGTTGCAGTTTCTAAATGCTGAAGATCTCCAGATCGAAAGAGAAATCTTGATATTTTACGATTTTGGTATTACCTCCCCCCCCCCCACCCCGACTAGTTTCCTGAGGCAGCAGATACCCTCAGATAATTCGACGTGTTGTAGCTTGTAAACGCTGGAAATCTCCCGATCGGACCAGAAATTCTTTATATTTCATATTTTAGTTTTAAGCACCCCCTCCCCAGACAAATTCCCTGGGTTTGCACATACTCGCAGAGAATTTTTTTATTTGTAGTTTCTAGAAAAATATTGTACAGCAGTTGGCTTGAAGACAACGGTGAATCATTACTATGTTTTTAAATAAATGTTGCATAAGACTACCACGGCTTTCAGGCCAACATCATACAACCTGTACAGTCCATCAGTGCAATCCGAACTTTCCTCTCGTATTTGTAAGGTTTGCAGAAAATATTTTACACATCAAGTTATTAATATTGCGGTATTACTCAGGCAGAAAATAATATTAGGACTAACGTTTAGGCCCTTCTAAAAGTTTTCATTCCGTCATTCCCATATTCGCGTTATGTAGGTGAGGTGGCCAAGAAACTGCAATTTTTATATGACCCCTAACGGTTTTTTGGCCAGCAGTCTGTGACCAGTTGTCCGAACACCGTTTATAACAGACATATAAACTTATCAGTCGATCACATATTTTTCCCGTGAGCATTTTGTCTGTGGGCGATTTTTCCGTGGGCGTTTTTTCCGTGGGCGTTTTTTC
Source organism: Macrothele yani (assembly GCA_039090855.1). Lineage (NCBI taxonomy): Eukaryota > Metazoa > Arthropoda > Arachnida > Araneae > Macrothelidae > Macrothele > Macrothele yani. The sequence goes on from CM076990.1 coordinate 174,601,315, forward strand.
CGTGGGCATTCTTTCATGCAATCCTCAGTCGGTGGAGCGTTAGGCTTAAAAAAAAAAAAAAAAAAGGGATTCCTAACAGTCCAGGTTTCGAGTCCCTGTTCGAGCTGTCGTATTTGCCGTTTTTGGGAGGAGAGGGTTTCATTTTTTATGCCACTAGCTTCGAAAGCAATGGTCCAGGATTCAAGTACCTGTCGATTTTCTTATTTCTCATCCTTTCTATTTTCATTTTTTTTTTTTTAATTTGTGATAGGATATTTGGTTCATGGCGGTATTCAAGGAAGAGGTTTTTACGGTCCACACACCCCCCCCCCCCCCCCGAAATTTATTTGATGTTTTTTTTTCTTTTTTTGAATTCGAGGTTTCACGACTACCATGAGCAACTCAGTGGGCTATAAGCAGTCGCCCGTCCCTGATTTAGGGTCTCCGGTTCCAGGGAAGGGATAGAGCCAGGGTATTAGTGCAGCACATATCCACCTCCGAGGAATTGCTTCCCCTTCAGTGTTCAGTGTAGCTCGTATCCACCTATAAAAAAACTTATCCCCTTCATTAAAGCACGTATCTACCTGTGTAAATAAATGACATGCTATACTTTATAGCCTTGAAAACGGATTTTTTGAATCCGTAGACCTAATGTTTCATTTTTTTGTTACATCTGAACATTGAGCTGCAAGAGCCTGTGCCTGGTTCCCAGGCTATTAGAGCAATAGTCTGGTTCCGAGGCTATTACAGCAGTCTTCGCAACAGTGTTTTTTCTGACTGAAATAATGGCTGCGCAGGATCCAGATATTTTCCAGTTTTGTGCCTTAACAGGAACTGAGCAACTTGCAACTGAATTTGCCCAGAGGAATGGTTTACTTTTATCAAAGCAGCAGCTGCAGCAGCAACAGCAACAACGGTGTTTACTAGGCACACCTAGCTGTACTGGCATAGTGGTACCACGTTCCAAACACATGTGAGGAAAGGATTATGCTGGATTTAGATGTCCTAAATGCAAAAACTGGCGTGCAGCAAAAAATGCAGTTGTGGGTGGTGAAATTCAAGGTGCATCCGAAGGAAATCATCTGCGGTCTTTTTTTGCAACGGTTAGTGCTAACAGCAGATCACAAACGAAAATTTCAGTCCAGGCAGCTTTGGCAATTTTGTACTTATGGGCAAAAGATTTGTCATTAACTAACACAAAGGCAAACATTCACAATCTGGTAACCCAAAATCATACACTGGTAGACTGGCGGGACTGCATCCGAGAAGCATGCCTACGTGCACTAAATGATGCAAAAGCAAAGGGCGGACCTGGTGAAATTATCCATATGGATGAAAGCTTGATGAGGGGCCGTCGTAAGTATAACAGTGGTCGAATGCTGCAAGGAAATCGCGTGCCCGTCAAAAATGCGTAAATCAAGTGGTTGGACCATGGGTTTTTGGCTTGCTTTGGAAACGTTCAAATGGGACTCAAGAACTTCGAATGTTCCATGTTCTTCGACGAAATAAAGCCACCTTGCGTCTCATCATACAACGTCATGTGGCTCCTGGCACAACAATCGGGTCCGATGAATGGGCGGCTTATCATAACATTCATAACTGGCCGGGTTTCAACTTCCAACACCAAACGGTCAACCACCAACAAAATTTCATTCACCCTATAACTGGTGTCCACACTCAAAACATTGAAACCAACTGGGGTCACGTGAAAACAAAAATTTTGACAAACATACGTGGAACCCGTGGTGTCTTGCTTCCTGGACATTTGACCGAATACTGGTGGGAAACTCAGCATGGGCAGGCACCATTTAATAGTATTGTACCTGAAATAGTTCTTCAGCGCATTACATGGCCAAATGCTATTTTTTTTTCGTCTCTCTTAACACAATAAAGACATAAATAAATAAGCGATCTCAAAAAATACCTGATAATAGAACAATTTCAATTAATAAAGTGTCAGACACAGAGTTTCCTGTACTTCTATAAATTTGTTACTGTTGACCAGTGGGCATAGTGAAAAAAAAAGTGTCCTTCCGAAGTAAGGTTTATTAAAGGAAATAACAGAAACAATTTGTGAAAAAAAAAAATGAAAAGAAGTTATTGGCGACTCCTTTCGATCTAACAACTTACCATAAACAAGCAAAAAAAGATAGCCGTCAGTACACGATTATAAGTGAAAGTTAAAACTAAAGACGTAATCATCTTGTTTATAATACTTCTATATGCACTTATCGTGACAACAACGTTAACACATACGCAGATCGTGCACGTGTATCTATGTTTATTCTATGGTAATTATGTAATTTGTGTCATCCTACTAGCCCGCAACGTAATACTATTAAGATCAAAATGTGCTTCTGTTCAATATTTAATTATTATTGTTGTACCTGATGATGAAACGCACTGTGTTTTGAAAGAAAAGACGTTATACATATACTAGACTTGCGTTTAATTTATATTAAACCTAGTATGGATATATGTAAAAACCTTCACTTATAATCGTGTACTGACGGTTAACTAATCCACTCTAACCTTTCCACGATATCTTTCATCTAAATAAAAAAAAAAAAGAAAAAAGATTTTCCCCAAATAAAGCGCTGGCTTATGACCATTCGTCTGAGACGGGTCCGGGTTCGGATCTCGGTGAGGCATGGATGGAAGTTAATGTGCGTATGAGTATTTTATTTTCATTGTATTAAAAAACCAAAAAAAATTAAAAATAAAATAAAACAATTTCATTAAAAATACAAAAATGTTATATAACAAGTTCAAAAGTAGTTCTTTTTACATATGGATACGTTCTACACTGACGGGAATAGATTTTTTTACAGATGGATACGTGTTACACTGAAGGGGAAACAATTTCTAGCAGGTGGATACGTGCTACACTAATACCGAGAGCCAGTGCCGTAAGACAAACACAACATCCACCGGGACTCGAACCTTCGTAGTCTTCACGTGTTTTTTTTTGTTTGTTTGTTTTTGTGTGTGTGTGTGTGTGTGTGGTTTTTTTTTTTTTTTTATTGGGTGTTTAACGACCCCCATGAGCAACTCATGGGCTATAAGCAGTCGCCCTTCCCTATGTTAAGGCCACTGGTTCCTGGGAAGAGAGAGAATCAGTGCCGTAAGACAAATATAACATCCATGCCTCACCGGCATCCGAACCCGGACCCGTCTCAGACGAATGGTCATAAGCCAGCGCTTTATTTGGGGAAAATCTTTTTTTTTTTTTTTTTAGGTGAAAGATATCGTGGAAAGATTAGAGTGGATTAGTTAACCGTCAGTACACGATTATAAGTGAAGGTTTTTACATATATCTGTACTAGGATTAATATAAATTAAACTCAAGTCTAGTATATGTATAACGTACAAGATCTTTTCTTTCAAAACACAGAGCGTTTCATCATCAGGTACAACAATAATAATCAAATATTGGAACAAAAGCACATTTTGATCTTAATAGTATTACGTTGCGGGCTAGTAGGATGACACAAATTACATAATTACCATAGAATAAACATACATACACGTGCACGATCTGCGTATGTGTTAACGTTGTTGTCACGATAAGTGCATATAGAAGTATTATAAACAAGATGATTACGTCTTTAGTTTTAACCTTCACTTATAATCGTGTACTGACGGCTATCTTTTTTTGCTTGTTTATGGTAAGTTGTTAAATCGAAAGGAGTCGCCAATAACTTCTTTTCATTTTTTTTTCACAAATTGTTTTTGTTATTTCCTTTAATAAACCTTACTTTGAAAGGACACTTTTTTTTCACTATACCCACTAGTCAACAGTAACAAATTTATAGAAGTACAGGAAACTTTGTGTCTGACACTTTATTAATCGAAATTGTTCTATTATCAGGTATTTTTGAGATCGCTTATTTATTTATGTCTTTATCGTGTTAAGAGAGACGAAAAAAATATATAGCATTTGGCCATCTAATGCGCTGAAGAGCAATTGAATTAGAGACAGCTGGCGTTATGCAAATGTGGCGCTGTGGGCGGCCCTGTAAACGGAAACGACATGACGTATGCAGCGATCCGACAATATAAGGAGTGATGCGACAGAAATCAGTAAGAGTCGGACGCAGTATGGGTAAGACGAAGGATCTAACCGCATTTGATCGTGGGCAAATTGTCGGGGCCCAACGAATGGGTCACTCCATCTCGGAAGTCGTGCGGGCACTGGAATTTTCACGAGCCACTGTGTCACGGGTGCACCGTGAGTACATTGAATCCGGTAAGACCATCCCTGCAAGGGCCAACTGCCGTGGACAACAGCCTGTGGATGAGCGGGGTCATCGTCGGCTAGCTCACATTGTAACAGCAAATAGACGGGCCACAGTGCAAGAAATCGCTCGGCACTTTAACGCTGGTGCACAAAAAGTGTAAGCAGCCAGACCATTCAGAACCATCTCCTCGCTATGGGGTACAGAAGTCATCGTCTAACGAGGGTACCGCTGCTGACCGCACATCACAGGGTGCAAAGATTAGCATGGGCGCGGGAACATCGCCACTGGACCTTAGACATGAGGGAAAATGTTGCCTAGACTGATGAGTCGGGATTCACGTTGGTACATGCGGATGGCAGGATACGAGTACGGCGCAAACCGCATGAAGCGATGGATCCTTCTTGCCAGCAGGGTACTCTTCAAGCTGGTGGGGGTGGCATTCTCGTCTGGGGACTGTTTACGTGGACTGAAATGGGACCCCTGGTACGTGTGACATCGTCCCTCACAGGTCAACGTTACCGGGATATCCTGGACGACCATTTGCTCCCGTTTGTGCGTCTTCAACATCCCACTGGGGACCTCATCCTGCAACAAGACAATGCACCGTGCCATCGCTCCCGAATTGTATCCGAATGGTTGGATGAACACTCCACCGACGTGATCTCGCTTCCTTGGCCAGCTAGGTCATCTGACCTCAATCCCATCGAGCACATCTAGGATGCCACCGAGAGAGATGTTCGAGGCTCTGACCCCCTCCATCAAATCTTCGTGAACTGTGGGGGCTTGTTCAGAGGTCGTGGATCCGTATGACTTCCCAACGCTTCCGGTGTCTTGCTGAGACGAATCGCCGCCGTCATCAGGGCGAAAGGTGGTGCTACACGTTACTAGACAGGTATCTCTAATTCAATTGCTCTTCAGTGTAGTTGCTATGATAGCAACTGTTAGACGGTCAATTCACTGTCAAAGTCCCTTGGTACGGTGGTTTCATCTATCGTTATCGAAATTTTGAAAATCCACTTACCGACGGAGATTAAATTTTTTTTATATAATTTTCAGTTTTCAGAATGTAATTCCTTTCATCCTGACTCCTGTGTAGTCTTGTTGTTTTCATGTGCTCTCTGACTCATATTGTTCAATTTATTTTTCTGTTAATACTGAGTAAATTCATGTATCGTTAGTCGCTAACTAATACTAATATACTAAAAATAAAGAGTTTATTTTTTTTAGTGATTAGATAGCTAGATAGATTTTTGCTGTGGAATAGTTTAAAACACAACAACCCTGAAACAAAAGTTTATGTTATTTTTTTTTTTTTTGATTGGGGATTTAACGACCACAGTGAGCAACTCAATGGGCTATAAGCAGTCGCTCGTCCCTAATTTAGGATCACTGGTTCCAGGGAAGGGAGAGAGCCAGTGCAGTAAGACAAACACAACATCCATGCCTCAACGGGAATCGAACCCGGACCCTCTCACGGTCGTAAGTCAGCGCGCCACCGAGGCGGCAGTCCAGTTAAGGTCCTGACTGATAGATAGATTACATTTTTGCTGTGGAATATTTTTCCCCTCCCCTCCTCCCGAAACTAAAATCTGGTTTCGACCCTGATTTGGTTGTACTTTACTGGCCTCTAACAGTAATTGGTCAGGTCACAGACCTGGCATTTTTTACAACCACGAAATAACGGGTTCCTTCTCACGTCTTTAAATGGTTAATTTACAATATTTACAACCACAAAAAGTGAAAAAAAGAATATGTTTATATGGTTTCATTTTCCCTCCGAATACTAGGGTATAATACCTGTTGACAGACAAAAAGAGATGTAGTAACGTCGGGAGATACAAATTTTTACTGATGTTTCTTCCCCGTTTTAACTACTCACACCACATAAGATACTACTACTGTCGTAAGAATCGTAAATTTTTCAAAATGAGCCTCTAAGTGAGGCACTAAAATTTCCTTTTTTCGGCGAAACTTTGTAGTCACTATTGCACAGTCTGTTGTGTTGTTTCACGAGTAGAGATAGAGAGGAAGAAAAATATGGCCGCGGTGGGCAGTGGTGTAAGTGATGGCTTCTGATCATTCGTCCAAAATGGGTCTGGGTTCAAATCTCGTGAGGCATGGATGTTGTGTTTGCCCTAAGGTACTGGCTCTCTTCCTTCCCTGGAACCAGTGACCCCAAATCAGACACGGGCGACTGCTTATAGCCCATCAGGTTGCTCACGGTGGTCGTTAAAACTTAAAAAAAAAAAACAAAAAAAAACGAGCATATATATATATATATACCCAGGGTGTCCCGTGAGTCCAGACCCATAGGAGTTTCTCACATTTGTGTTTCTTCATTTGCAGGTAAACCATGTCGCTGAGTACAGAGGAACGAATTGACGTTATTTTGTTGGTTGGGACCCAAAGTCACAGGGAAATGGCCGAAGAATTCAACAAGCTGCATCCATAACGCGCACCAATCACACACAGATGTGTTGGCAAGCCGATATCCAGATTTAAGGTAACTTGGTCCATGCATGGCAGTCCTCGCAGCTGACCGCCAAGGACTGTTACGGACGACGAAACCAGTGCCAATGTGAATGCTTGCTTCGTTTCCAGCCCCAGGAAGTCGCTTCAATGGATGTCCACTGAAATTGGGATATCCTAGAGCAGCATCCTCCGCATCCTTAAACTTAATCACTGGCATCCATACAAACTGCAACTCCATCAGAGTTTAAGTGAAGATGATACTGATAAGCAAATTCAGTTTTGCGAATGAGCAGAAGAACAATGCTTGAATGATGGGGCGTTTCTATCACAAATTCTGTTCTTTGATGAAGCGAACTTTTATGTTTCCGGGGAAATCAACCGACAGAACACTCGGTGCCGGTCAGTACAAAATCCTTTTTGCTTCAATCCGTCCAAGGAACAAGGCGGCGGGAGCATCATGCTGGGGTGCGGGATATGGAAAGACAGAATCGTTGGTCCCTTCGTCTTTGACGAGACGGTAACCGCTGAAACGTACGTGGACATGTTGCAGGAGGAAGCGTTTCCAAGCCTGTTTAATCCAGCAGGCACATTCCCGGAATGGTTTCAGCAGGATTGGGCCCCTTTGCATTACGCGATGACAGTTCAGCATTACCTTAACACACAGTTTCCCGAACATTGGATCGGACGCCAAGGACACGTGGAGTGGCCTCCAAGAATCCCAGACCTCACTCCGATCGATTCTTATTTGTGGGGTCACCTGAAAACCGTATTGCACCAGGTTAGAATTCAAAGCATTCTTCATCTTTAAAAACGCATTATGTAGGCATGTCAGCAAATTACCGCGAGTGTGATCCATAAAGTGCTGGAAATGTGGAAATTGCGTCTTCATCTGTGGGTGCAACACAACGGCGGACACTTTGAACATATTTTGTAATTGTATGTGCTCTTTCCCATGGGCCCCGACTTATGGTACACCTTGTATATACTAGGGGTATGCAAAAATTTCCGACCCCCTGTAGCTGGCGCTGTAGGGGGCCTAATCGCCGGCTACCCGTGCTGTCAGTTCGTACATGAAGCCAAGCATGATGGCGGTCGATAAAGTTCAGTGTTTGTTATTCATGTTTGATTTAGGGAAAAGTACGAGTGAAGCATACGGTTCAATATGTCAGGCGTATGGCGAAACGGTTATGGGTGAATGGACGTGTCGATTTGCCAGGTTTTAGAAATGTGATCTAAGCTTGGAAGACAAGTCACTCGCAGGTAAACCGCAGGACCTAGCAGACGAGGAGCTGGAATCGCTGTTGCAAGAGGATGCCACACAATCGACCAAGCAACTGGCAAAACGTTTGAAAGTGGCTCAATCGACGGTGGTACGGCGTCTACAGGCCTTGGGAAAGATCCAGAAGATTGGTAAGTGGGTTTCGCATACTTTAACGGAGCGTAATATTGGTCAACGATTGGGCATCTGCATGTCATTGTTGAAGAGGTTTCAAGGGAAGAATTTCTTGTGGAAGGTTGTCACCGGGGATGAAAAATGGGTCCATTGCGACAATCCTGTACGCAAGCGATTCTGGGTCGACCCAGGCCAGTCATCAACATCCACTGCAAGACAGGATACCCGTGGGGGAAAGGTGCTGTTGTGTGTGTGTGGGGGTGGAATATGCATGAAGTGCCGTGCTTCGAACTGTTGAAACAGGGGCGAAACAATAACTGCACAACGATATAGCGATCAGCTGATAAAACTGAACGCCACAATCGAACAAAAACGCCCATGAGCATGTAAAGGACGCCGCTCAGCCATCCTGTTACACGATAATGCCAGACCACATGTCGGTACCACCACGAAATCAACCAGGTTTTACCGCACCCAGCTTACTCCCCGGACATCGCACCCTCAGACTTTCATGCGTTTCGCTCTTTGCAACATGCCCTAACCCAACAGCGGTTCACCACAGCTCCAGAGGTAGAATAATTCGCCACTGCATTCTTCAGCTGGAAACCCGAGTCCTTCTATCACAGGAGCATTCATTTGCTGCCTGAAAAATGGCAAAAGGTCATTGATGCTATAATTGCCAATATTTCGTTGAATAAATGTATACTGGTTTCCTGATTGTTCCACTCTCCTTACAACGGCGGAAACTTTTTTTTTTTTTTTTTTTATTGAAGGTTTAACGACCACCGTGAGCAACTCAGTGGGCTATAAGCAGTCGCCCGTCCCTAATTTAGGGTCACTGGTTCCAGGGAAGGGAGAGAGCCAGTGCCGTAAGACAAACACAACATCCATGCCTCACCGGGATTCGAACCCGGACCCCTTTTGGACGAATGATCAGAGGCCATCGCTTAGACCACTGCGCCACTGGGGCGGCTGGAAACTTTTGCATACTTAATATTTTTGTGTTCAGTCGGGGGCTTAACGACCATGCACCGTGAGCAACTCAATGGACTATACACAGTCGCCCGTCCCTAATTTAGGGCTACTGGTTTCAGCGAAAGGAGAGAGCCGGTGCCGAAACACTAACACAACATCAATGCTTGACGGGATTCGAACTCGAACCCATCTTGGACGAATGGCCAGAAGCCAACGCCCGGTCCACTGAGCAGCCGGGGCGAATTTTACGGATGTGCATCTGAGTTACAACATTTTGGGTCTTACAGTGCCACGAATTCATGAATTCCAGGTTTGAACTCTGCTCCATTTACAGAAAAATGTGCTTTTTCCATTAGAAAGTAATTAAAAATTTTTTTTTCTTTTGCCGCCCCGGTGGCGCAGTGGTCTAAGGCGTTGGCCTCTGATCATTCGTCCGTAAGGGGTCCGGGTTCGAATCCCGGTCAGGCATGGATGTTGTGTTTATCTTACGGCACTGGCTCTCTCTCCTTCCCTGGAACCAGTGACCCTAAATTAGGGACGGGCGACTGCTTATAGCCCATTGAGTTGCTCACGGTGGTCGTTAAACCTCTAATCAAAAAAAAAAAAAAAAAAAAAAAAAACTTTTTTTTTTGCACTCCTTAATAAATTTTGCTCTAAAATTTCCACAATTTTAGAAATTTTCGATTTCTGATGGTTATTTTTTTTTGCAGTTATTTTGTTCATGATACCCAAAATCGACAGTGGCCTACGTGATTGGCAAGTGGAAGATGAGATGTGACTGTCGGAATGTGCCCCGACCCGGTAGACCCACAAAACTGGGAGTTAAGAGACCGACGGGTGCTGGCCAGAGAAATTCGGAAGAAGCGCACCAAATCGATGGGCTACATCCGCAAGGAGTTTCAACAGGCATCCGGGAGTGTTCTTTCGATGAATACCATCCGTAAGGAAGCCCACCTGCTCGGTTATCATGGACGTGCTGCCGCCCACAAGCCTTTGATCACCAAGTCCAATAGCGCTGCTCGGCTAACGTGGTGCATAGAACGTCGGTAGTGGACCGTTGAACAGTGGAAACAGGTTCTCTGGAGCGAAGAATCAAGGTTCACCCTCTACCGTTCGGATGGCAGAGTCTGGGTTTGGCGTCTGCCTGGAGAACGCCTCCTGCCGGAATGTATTGTGCCAACTGCGAAGTTCGGCGGCGGTGGAATTATGGTATGGGGGTGTTTCTCCTGGTATGGCACGGGAACCTTGGTCGCAATTCCTGGTAGACTCAACGCCGAGACCTACTGCACCAATCTGGATCACCATGCGCTTCCTATGTTGTGGCAGTTTTACGGGGTGGACCCATGTTACTTTCAGGATGACAATGCCACCTGTCATTTTGCGAGGTCCACCATGGATTGGTATGGTGACAATGGGGTTAATCGAATGGACTGGCCTGCGGAGAGCCCGGACCTTAACCCTATCGAGCACCTCTGGAAGGAGTTAGAGCGTCGACTTCAGGGGTGCCCCCACCGTCCGAAATCGGTGAAGGAACTGACCTGTCTTCTCCAAGCCGAGTGGAAGAAAATACTGCTAGCCGTCGTACAACGCCTGGTTGAGAGTATTCCCCGGAGGGTCGCAGCTGTAATCGCCGCTCGTGGAGGCTCCACCAACTATTGAAGGTGAATAAACTTCGTTTTCCTTTGCTATCACAGGTGTCCAATTACTTGTTGGTAGATAGTGTATATATATGAGTGTGTGTGTGTATTGTGTTGCTGCAAGAAACCGGGTAACTTCTGTACAAATGATTATACGATGTCTGTGTATCAGACTTTGGACAACTTAAGTCAAAAGTTATTATAGCTATCAAGAGTAAATTTTATATTTAGGAGTTTTTTTGTCTTTTTTTTTGTGTGTGAAATAATACCATAAAAAAGTAAATGCATTTCACGTTTTTTAAAGATAAGTGAAAGTCATTGTCAGTTTAAGAAAATCAAGTTGCAAAGAATTTTGTTGCTTCGAAAAATCAGGATGAAAAATGCTTAATTTGTGAAAAGTCCTCCTACAGAAAAAAATATATTGCAAACCTTTTCAGAAAGATAATAAGCTCGAACAGAAAATGAAATGATTAAGTCACTCGTATTAATGACAAAAAACAAAACAAAAAAGATTCATTGTCGCGCAATTTGTTTTGCGATGTACGTGATCAACTGTAGCTCAATGGTTAAAGGCGTGCGCTACCTGTTCAAGCGGCGAGGATTCAATCCTGATTGAAGTGAAAGGATCATCTGGGGAAAGGGCTGAAGAATGCAGGGTCATCGATTTTGCGGAATTTCAGTTTAAATGCAGAAAAACCTAAAATGGATTTTTCTGAAACAAACGGAATTTCTAACTACCGAAAATCTGTGAAAATACGGAAGTTAAAATAAACAGACACTTTCTGAAAAACACGGATACCTAAATGCAACTAAAAACGTAATGAAAAAGGCGGATACCTACCGGCAACTCTGCAGTACGTTATTTTCAGAAATTTTCTGTGAATTCACACCACTTATTTTGTATAGTGTACAAAAACAGTTCTCTGTTACCGTTCGCAACCGGCTCATCAGATTCGCTTGAATGTCCAAATCGCGCAGTGGTGTAAGGCGCTGGCCTCTGATCATTCGTCCGTAAGGGGTCTGGGTTCGAATCCCGGTGAGGCATGGATGTTGTGTTTGTCTTACGGCACTGGCTCTCTCCCTTCCCTGGAACCAGTGACCCTAAATTAGGGACGGGCGACTGCTTATAGCCCATTGAGTTGCTCACGGTGGTCGTTAAATCTCTAATAAAAAAAAAAAAAAAATGTTCAGCGTTAATTTCAGTCGAGGAAACAAAAAATAATTAGCCGGTGCTAGATCGGGCGGAACACGACATGTTGATTCGAAGCAGCTCGTGGTTAGAAGGGGGGGACAAGTCTTAAACGCGTTTTCCGCTTCGCTCTTTTAAAACAGTACGGACTGTTTCATTATTGATACCCAGTTCCTCGGTGGCCATTCGCACGATCAGTTGTAGTTGCGGGCTTTTCACTCGTAGGTGCTTCTTCTACTGAGTTCCTTAATTCGTGGAAGCTCTTGAATCAGTCGTAAACACACTTCAAGGTTACTGCTTCATCTAGGTACACTTCTTTCAGCGTTGCACGCGTTTCCGATATGGATTTCCCTAATTTTAAGCAGAATTTGATATTTGTCCTTTGCTCCATTTTTTCCTCTGACAACGTGCACCATCATCAGCCGCCCCGACAAGTCCTCTGTGCCACAACCTTCCTCACAGCTCCGTGGCCGATACGGACATGTTCTCTCACGTACTTGACTTCGTCGTGCAAGTTACCGCACCTTTCACAACCTTTCCTTCTAACCGTTACGAAGGTATTCATCAACACACAGTGTACAAATGGGAAATTCACAGTTTTTATGGTATTTGGTAATGCTACCGCCGGAGTTGGAAACGGGTCAAAAACTTTGGACCCGGACCCGGATCTGACCAGGAAAAATTCGTTTTGAACAATAAATTCGAATATATCATCATCATCATCATCATCATCATTGTCAATCATTATCAGTCTACTGCTGGATAAAGGTCTCCCCAAGTTTCTTCAAAAATAGACTGTCTTGGGCCAATCACCTCCATCCACACATCTCCAACATGGTCTTCTTCTGGGTGTTTTCTTGTCCTTTGGAATCCAGTCTAAAACGTCGGTTGTACATCGGTGGTCCGTTCCTTGGCAATATGTCTAGTCTATTGCCATTTTAGGAATTTTACTCTGATCATGATGTCTTTCACTCTTGTCATTTTCCTTTTCCACGAGTTCCTCTTTTTATCTTTCTTGGTTACACCAAGCATGCATCTCTCTATGTTTCTTTGAATTGTTTGCAGTCTTTGTATGTCTTTTTTTAGTTAAGGTCCACGTCTCTGCTCCGTACGTAAGCACTAGAAGGTTGCATTGATTAAACACTTTTCTTTTAAGACATAGTGGCACATTGCTCTTCAAAATTGTACTGTTTTTTCCAAAAACGCCAATTAATTTCTTTATTTATGTGACCCTCGCTTGATATCTGTTGCCCAAGGTAAATGTAGGAATTGGTTATCTCCAGTTTTTTAACCATCAATCGATAAATCTTCATTTCTTGTTAAAGCATTGTACATTAGTTTTGTCTTCTGAAAATTCATTTTTAATCCCATTTCTTTACTCTTCTGAGCAAGTTCCTGGATCATACTCTGCAGCTCTGAAGTATTATTTCAAAGACCTCTGAAGGGTTTTTGAAATATTTCAAAAATAAAACGAGAAAAAAAAAGCGGGTCGAAATTGGGTTAGGAATACCTTGAACCGACCCGTTTGGCCCGCAAGAAATTGTCGACCGGTGACCCGTTGACTCGTGACCCGTTTCCATCTCTGGCTACCGCCCCGGTGTCGTAGTGGTCTACGCCCTGAATTCTGACCGTTCTTCCGAGTGGGCCTCGGTTCGAGTCCCGATGAGGCACGGGTCGTTGTTTGTCTTATACGCCACTGGCTCTTTCCCTTCCCTGGAACAAGTGGCCTTAAATATGGGACTGGCGACTTGCGATACCTCTCATAGCTTTTTGAGTTGCTCATGGTGGTCGCTAATACCCTCCTCCTCCTTTCAAAAATAAAATTAAATCCTAAAACTGGCGTCCCTTGGGACACAGGAGGAAGTATGTGAGGTGAGATTTCTAGAATCTAACGCTAAACGACATTCTGAAATTACATATAAGCATCTCACATTTTGTTGTCCATCGGACACCGTTATGTCTCAAGTACATGTATACATTGTTTCTGTCAATAACGCATTAGTGATTCTTTTATGAAAAGGATTCTTTAATGCGTTATTGATAGTCTGGTTCTCCATTCTGAAATATTAAAAACAACACAATATGTCAAATAAAAAATTTTGGAAAAGGCTTTTTAATTTGTCCTTAAATACTGCTTTGGAGGGGCTTTGAATTTTATTTGAATGAGCAGGATTCTTTAGAAAATGCAGGGTACGTTTGCACAATATGAAATAAGCTACCAATTGTGCTTCCAGTAAAAACAGAGAGCATATCATTGATTCATTTTCTTAAGAATACCTTTTGTCTGCAATCAGTCTTTCTGCTAAGTATCATTTTTCTTTTCATTGCGTCTCTGAAATACGATCAATACATGTTTTATTGTGCAGTTCCATCCTCTTGTTTCCATCATTTGTTTAATCGCGTGATCGTGTATACTTACCATTTCTTCACGGGATGTATTTTATTTATTTTTTTGTTTTTACTTGCATGCGAAAGCAAGATTTTTCCCTCTCCTAAACGTAATAAAGATCGATAACGATGCGATATCTCAACTCATATGCTACATGTACTTTGTGAATAAATAAAGAAAGAATTCAGAGCATTCCGAGCAAGGTAATGAGATCAGCTGACGGCTATCTCCAACTCTGGTACTTTTAATATTTTGTTGAGAAAACAAGAAAGGGCAGCTTAGCGTGTTTTCACAATCGATTCCATGCTTTTTACATTCCAGCTTTTATTTTCCCATTTCCGTTCCGTAAACTGAGGAAATAAGCATGATTAGTGTCGCATCTCTTCAACGGAATTCGAATGAATGCCTCAGATGAAAAAAAAAAAAAAGAAAGATGTTCGAATTTGTTCTTTTTGTACCTCCACACTTCGTCTGTCTTCTTTTTATTCTCTCTGTTTAAGAAACGTTGAGCTCTGGTTAAAAAAAATACAGATGGTGATAAAACTGGTTAATTTTTTTTTCCATTTCTTCCTAAACAGCATATTTTTCTTACATGTAGAAGCATAGAATACAGCTTAACTGATTTCTTTCTTTCATCAAAGCTGAAAGAAATCAGACAACAATTGCTTTTCTTTCAGGGTAGCTAAAAGAAAAGTATGAAGATTTCTACAAAATTTTAACTGTAGTAAGCAGGTGCTTTAATAAAAAAGATACAATCGCCCCAAAGCCCATTTAAGAGGGTACTAGGGGCATGAAGCCCCGGGCCCCATATTTTCAAGGAGCCCCAGAGTTATGCAAAATGTTTGAAGAATTGACAGGTCTACAGTTTTTTTGTTTTTTTTCGCAGATAGCAGAGCAAAAACTGTAAAAAAATGCCTTGTAAAAAAAAAAAAAAACAATTCTGTCCGCTAGTCAGAAAAAATATATTCGCCCCCAGTCCTTCCTCAAATCTTTCGAAAGAATTACAGATGTTTTTTTTGTACACATCTGTAGTGTGGGGAAATTTTCATTTATTAGAAATTCGTTTGAATCATGATATTTGGATCATATTATTTTGCCTACTACTTCGATATGATTTCAACAAGTGGAACCCTGGGAGGGAGGGGGTGTAAAGCTCAACTGAACTGGTAGCCATTTTTCAACCATGCATTTTTGCATTTTCTTGTTACCACTGATTCGTAATTTTTTTATTCATCCACCCATAGTGAAACCCTATATGTGCCACTAATACCGGTGCCCCAAAATACCGTCCAGCCCCCGAGGCCTCTGTCTCTTTAAATGTGCTCTGAATCGCACACTTAGTATCCTAGAAATAGAGTAGAACTCCAGTTACCCGAACTCCAGATATCAGGAACTCCAGTTACCTGGATCGCTTGTTCTTCTTTCAAAGCCAAGTAAAATTAAAATTTTTGTTGATTTATTTACGTGTTTTAGTTTTTTCGTTCATTTAAATAATACAAAAAAAAAAAAACAATGCGGACAATGCAGTACAGTAGATATTTATTTTTTAAACTCTATAACATTTGTCATTATATTATGTTATACAGTTCAAAAAATAAATATCTACTGTACTGCAAAGTCTCCATTGTTTTTTTTTTGTTTTTTTTTTGTATTATTTAAATGAAAGAAAAAACTAAAACACGTAAATAAATCACCAAATATTTTAATTTTACTTGGCTTTGAAAGAAGAACAAGCGATCCACGTAACTGGAGTTCCGGGGATACTGGCAGAACTAGTGGTGTTGGATTTATAATAAACAAGAAACTGAAGGATAAAGTTGTAGAAGTTGAAAGTTCCTCTGACAGAGCTGCACGACTCGTTATCCAACTCTCGAGAAGATACCAGGTTCAGATTATTCATACTTATGCACCCACCACAAGTCATCCTGAAGAAGAAATTGAAGAACTTTATGAGGAAATTCGTCATCTAAATAATAAAGGTAAGCAGCACTTGAAGATAGTTATGGGAGATTTCAATACAAAAAATAGGGCAACGGCAACAGAATGAAACTTCAGTAGGTAAATTCGGTCACGGCAACAGAAACCAGCGTGGAAATACTCTCGTTGAGTTTGCAGAGGCAGAAGGGTTTTTCATCTTGAACTCCTTTTTCAAGAAAAAGCCACACACGAAATGGACATGGAGACATCCAAATGGGACGGCAAGTGAAATTGATTTTATTATGTGTAACAAAAAATTCGTCATAGAAGACTGCAGTGTGCTAAACAAGTTCAACACAGGTAGTGACCATAGATTGGTGAGATGTAAGATGCACCTCAACACTAAACTTGAACGTGGCAAGCTCATAAGACAAACAAAATGTATTGACATAACCAACCTTAAAAAACACCATAATACCTTCAAGTTGGAACTGAAGAAGAGATTCTCTGCTTTAGAAGGCCTAACATCGGAAGAAGTAGATATTTCTGAAGTTAACAGAAAAGTAACCAAAGCTCTTATGGAAACAGCAACAAAATTAGCTGGGTCTAAGAACAAGTTGCTGTGAACAAATTATCAGGAAAAACCAAAATGTTGATGCAAAAAAGAAGAGAGATGAGGACAACTAAAGAAGATGTGACTTCCAAAGTGGAATATATAGAGCTATGCAAGACAGGACGAAAAAGTATCACTGAAGACGTAAGGAAATTCAACTGTGAAGTAGTGAGGAAAGCAATTGAAAACAACGAAAGCCTAAATATAGCAATGGGACATCTCAGTAAGGGAAGAAAATAGATTATGGCACTGAGAAAAGAAGATGGTTCTGTAACAAGAAATAGAGGCGAAATTTTGTCGAGAGTGAAAGATTTCTACTCCAAATTATATGAAAGGGATGATACATGTACTCCAGACATCATGAAAGGTACCAGTACCAGAGTTCTTCCAGTCCTCCCATCAGAAGTTGCACATGCAATCAAGAACATGAAACGGGGCTCCAGGAGAAAATGGAATTACTGTAGACATCATACAAGAAGCAAGTGGAGAAATTGAAACAGTACTCGACCAAGTTTTCACTCGATGCCTTAATGAAGGGAAGATTCCCGAGGATTGGAACAATGCTACAATGATCCTGCTACATAAGAAAGGTGACGTTGATGATCTCGGGAACTACAGACCTATCAGCCTCCTATCAGTGGTTTATAAAATCTTCACTAAAGTTCTTTCACACCGCTTGAAGGTAACACTGGACATGGCTCAACCGAGAGAACAAGCTTTATTCAGAAGTGGCTACAGCACAATAGATCATATCCACATACTGAGAGAACTAACTGAAAGAGCGAGAGAATAGGAACTTCCATTGTGCATGGCTTTTATTGATTATGAAAAAGCCTTTGATTCGGTGAAACCATCAGCAGTTAGAATGGCTCTGAAATCCTGTGGTATTGAAAATTCATACATTAATATTATTCATAACATCTATGAAAATGCAATGCAAAGATTCGGCTGTTTGAAAGTACAACACACATAAAAATTGGAAAGGGAGTGAGACAAGGTGACACCATATCTCCGAAGCTCTTTAATGCCACATTGGAAAATGTCTTTCAATCACTGAACTTGGAAAACAAAGGGATAAAGTTTAATGGAGATTATCTAACCCACCTTCGTTTTGCTGATGACGTAGTCATTTTTGCAACTACCCCAACAGAGCTGCAGAGTATGATCCAGGAACTTGCTGACAAGAGTAAAGAAGTGGGATTAAAAATGAACTTTCAGAAGACAAAAGTGATGTTCAATACTTTTACAAGAAATGAGGATTTATCTATTGATGGAGAAAAGCTGGAGATAACAGATACGTACGTTTATCTTGGACAGCAGATATCAAGTGAGGATCACATTGATGAAGAAATTACTCGGCGTATAAAACTTGCCTGGAGAGCTTTTGGAAGAAACAGCATAATTTTCAAGAGCAATATGCCATTATGTCTTAAAAGAAAAATGTTTAATCAATGCATCCTTCCAGTGCTTATGTATGGTGCAGAGACGTGGACCTTAACTAAAAGAGACATACAAAGACTGCAAAGAATTGGAGAGGTGCATGCTTGGTGTAACCAGGAGAGATAAGAAGAGGAACTCGTGGATCAGAAAAATGACAAGAGTGGAAGACATCATGATCAGAGCAAAATCCCTAAAATGGCAATGGGCTGGACATACTGCCAGAAGGACAGACCATCGATGGACAGCCGAAATTTTAGATTAGATTCCAAGGGACAGGAAAAGACCCAGAAAAAGACCACATGGGAGATGGGTGGATGAAATTCGAAAGTATGCGGGAGTGACATGGAGGGGACTGGCACAAGACAGACCGTTGTGGACGAAACTTGGGTATACCTTCGTCCAGCAGTGGATTGATAATGGTTGACGATGATGATAACATTTGTCATTATAATACGATGAACGAAAAAATTAAATTCCCTTACTTCAATTAATAAATACGTATTTGGCCTACAGAACCCCCCCTTTCCCCAAATTATCCATATTTTCCGGATAATTGGAGTTCTACTGTATTTTCAAGGAATACAAATCTTCAATTTTTCGAAAACTACTGATTGTATGATACAATCAGTAGTTTTCGACAAATTGAAGATTTCCTTGACTTCACACCATAAGCCGCACACCGTTTCTGTATTGAGTTTGGCAGAATACATCCCAGAAAATAAAATATAAAATTGAATTTTCCCCCGTACTGAATCCCAAATTATTCGTTTTAGAAGTTTAAGAGCACATGGTCGCTCCCATGTGGTCTGGTGGTTAGGATTCGATTCCCGGCATGGGAAAGTTGCTGGACTTTGAATCCAGCGATCTGAGTTCAAATCTCGGTGGAACCTGCCGTTTTAGCTTAATTGTTTGTTTTTTATTGCAAAAACGAATATTTCAGCACATAGTTTTGAATGAAGGGATTTTGAAATAATTTTAGAACATAGTTCTGAATGAAGTGATTTTGAAATAATTTTAGCACATAATTCAAAGACTGATCGGCCGGTTATATTTAATGTAAGGTCGCTACGCTGAACCTGCAAAGGTCAAAAGTAATTTTCATAACATGGATTGCGCGACTATTTTTTCCGAGCTCATTCCAGTGATGTTCTCAAAATAATCAACATTCACGAATTTAAAGGAAAAAATACATCGGACAAAAAGGTGGGGAAATTTTTGTGTTGTCTTTTTATAATTTTGCATTTTTCAAAACTTTTAGCTGTTTATTTACGTTCTTAAAAATTAAGAGTATTTTTTTCCATTCGAAAATGTCTTTGGTGTCTATAATAGTTTCTGAAATAGCTGTGTGACTGTTATCTTAAATACCTTCTTTCCAGTAAATTTATATTTTGCGCATGCACGTACAGAGCAGTGACGTAGAAGGGGCTTAGCGTTCTTTAGCGGCGCTAAGGAACTTTTGGTGGTTAGCTAGGAAGGAGAAGCACTAAATGTTTTGATGATGATGTATGTAAAAACAGAGAAAACTGTGATCTGTATGGAAACATACCAGTATCTTAACCAAATATTCGTACAGCAGAGATGACTGCCCCGTTGGTCGAGTAGTCTGAGGCGCTGGATTCTGATCTTTTGTCAGAGCTTGGCCCGGCTTCAGGTGTGAGTGGTATGTTTGTCTGATGGTGCAGGAATTGTTCCTTCCCTGGAACCAGTGTCCTGAAACTAGGAACGGGCGGCTGCTTATAGTCTTGCAAGTTATTCATGGCGTGAACACGTTTGTCCTGACGCCAGTAAAATAAAGTAAAAATAAAGGGCGGTGGATACTCCGTAGAAATAAGCGAATGCCGCCCCGGTGGCGCAGGCTTCGGACCATTCGTCCGAGATGGGTCCGGATTAGAATCGCGGGGAGGCATCGATGTTGTGTTTGGCTTATGGTATGTTGTGTTTGGCTTTTGTTGTGTTTGGCTTTTGGCTTAGGCTCTCTCCCTTTCTTGGAACTAGTGGCCCTAAATTAGGGACAAGCGACTGATTATAACTCATCGATTTGCTCACGGTGGTCGTTAAATCTGATTAAACCACCAAACCAAAAGTAAGAAGAAGAAAAATCATAGAAAAATTAAGTATTCATGACTGCCGAGTGATAACCAGGAAGGATTGGCCCACCGGGATACCGGGACATTTCCAGGTGGACCGCTGGAGAAATGGCCCACTATCTAGTATTCCATTTGAACGTATTTTTTTGGTACGAATGAATAATTATTTCGGTACTTATGAACAATAATTCTTAACTTTAAGTAAGCATTATATCTGTGCGAAAAGCTATTTCCTTAAAAGGAAAAAGAAGTGAAGCTAACTACTATTAGACATAGGTCGTTGAACGTGGAGCCCAGGATCATTGGTATGCCTTACCCTCCTTTTTTGAGCTTGAAGGAGACACTAGTACCCATTATGACGACCCATCATCTCCACCCCTGATCCACAGACAAACACAGAGCACATTCTGACAGAGATATGGCGATTTCCTATCCCACCCACATTTATCTTAAAATAAACAACGATTTACGAGTACTAGTTGATGTGTCAAACTAATGGGCAGATTTAAAACGGGCGCTTAATCAAGGAGGAATCACCAGTGCCATTGCGCAGTAAGTGATGACTGGCCAAATAATACAACAAGAAAGATGACACCGAATTTTCGGGTGTAATAAGCACGTCTTTTGAATCCGTTCTGACGCAAATTAAATTTATAAAAGCTGTTCAAAGTCAACGGAACCGGTATGGAAAACAGTAGTATCTGACGGAAGAAAGAAGTTTTTCAATCGGGTTTTTAATCCCTCAGATATTGCTGTAAACGGAATCGTGAGCTTACGCCCCCTCGTTGCAGACTTGCGCTTTAAGAAAAACATGAATTTATATGAGAAACATTTCGCACCGGAAACGCTCTCCAACACAAAAATAATTTTTCAAATCGGACTCTTAGAAACAGAGATATCGACAAAAAATAAGAAGTGACTTTATGACCCCTGGGGGGGGGGAACCATGCATTATTTTAGGAAGAAAGTATTCTCAAAAGGTTTTTCCATATGAGCGGTATCGGACCAATAAAAAAAAAATTTAGTCGAGTTTTCAGGAGCCCAGATTTTGCTACAAATAGATCAGAAGCAGAAATTAACATTTATGCCCCACTGGTGGCCAAACCATTTTTTACCAAACATTAGAAATCATGTGAAAAATATTTTCCATCCGGTCTTGTATGCGATACAGCAAGAATTTTTCAAATCGGAGTTTTTGAAGCAGAAAAAGCGCAGAAAACGCAATTTACCTTTGTGCTCCCTAGCGGAAAGTCTGTGACTTACTTGAAAATTTTGAATTTATAGGAAAAACATTTCGCATCGGAAACACTATCCAACAAAGAAGGAATTTTTGAAATTGGACTCTTAGAAGTAGAGATATTGACAAAAATAAGATACATATATACGCCCCCTGGCGTAGAAACCATGCATTATTTCTAGAAGAAAATGTTCATAAAACGTTTGTAGACATGAGTAGTATCGGTCAACAAACGACTTTTTTTCAACCGAAATTTTTGAAGCTCATATTTTGCTGCAAGTACATCAGAAGCGGAAATTCAGACTTACGCCCCCTGGTGGCTAAAATATTTTTTACAAAAATTAGAAATTATGTGCAAAAGATTTCCCATCAGGAGCTGTATCCGGTGGAGAAGGAATTTTTCAAATCGGAGATTTAGAAGAAGAGATATAAGGGGGAAAGCAATTTACCTTTACGCCCCCTAGCGGAAGGTCTATGAATTACCTAAAAATTTTGAAATTATATGAGAAACGTGTCACACAGAAAACACTAGCCAACAAAGGAGGAATTTTTCAAATCAGATTTCTAGAAGTAGAGATATTGACAAAAATATAATATACATCTACGAACCCTGGCGGAGAAACTATGGAATATTTTAAGAAGAAAATATTCCGAAAAGGTTTATCGATGTGAGTGGCATCAGTTCACGAAATAATTTTTTCAATCGATATTTTAGAAGCTCAGATTTTAGGGTAAATACATCATAAGCAAAAATTAACACTTACGCCCCCTGGTGGCTAAAGTATTCTTTACCAAAATGTATTCGCTGAAGAAAATATTTTTCAAATCGAAGTTTTAGGAGAAGAGTTATCGGGAAAAATGTAATTTACCTTTACGCCCCCTAGCGGAAAATCTATGCGTAATTTAAAAAAGTAACTGTATCTAAAATACTCTTCGACATAAATGGAATCGAAAGATAAAATATATTATTTCAATCGGATGTTTAGAAGCAAATATGTGGAATAAAACGTATTTTTGAGTTCGACATTATATGCATTTACGCCCTCTAGCGGCGAAATTGTACCTCGTAAAAATAAACGAAATAAAGGATCATCATTCGCATATTTCAGGCTTCCCAATGCAAAAAGAATTTTTCAAATCGGACTAATAGTTGCAGAGATATTGTGGGCACAGACGGACGGACCAACCGGTAACATAAGCACGATCTTTTTTTTACAAAAGACGTGCTAAAAAATAATTGCTTCGGAAAATCGTTACGTGGCACTAGAAATTGGTAACTTTCATAATGATCTCCATGATAATTTAGTTGGAAATGTGTTATTTCTTCAAGAGACTAGTGATTTTGTCAAACCCGCATTTTTCAAAGACAAATAATTATCTGATACTCCACTCCGTTTTGAGCGTGGTTTGTGAGCAGATTTTTAAAATTCTTTGATTATGGAATTCTGGTTAAATTTGTTCTCGAAATTGTTACAAGAATTTAAGAATCAAGGAATTTTAAAAATTCGTTTTTACAATGCATATTTCAACAGTTCTCTTTCATCAAGAATATAACAGAATTTATTAAATAAGGGCATTTATGAGGTGTTCCCCTGTGGGGTACGAGTGTTTTCACAATGGACCGCAAAGACTAAAATTCCCGGATTGGTTTGGTCGTCCCAATTCTCCCCTGGTGATAACGTTTACAGAAGTGAACGGCATTCCTCTTAAACTGCTCGCAACTGACTATCGGCTCTAGTAAAAGCAATTCCCTGAGCTCACTTTCAAATTCCTTTTGGGTAACACAAAAGAAATCCCCTGAATCCACCTCATAATTTCAGTTAAAACTGCGTACAAGTCACAGAATTGATGTGACTATGTTAGTTGCATCTGCTCAATGTAACTCATGTATTAGAGGAGTCGTGTAGAACGAGAGAGCGGTATTAAAGTAAAAAGTTTATATTTCAGCGTATAACTTTCATGTAATTGATCAAATTCAGCAATTTTAATATAAACTGATAAAATTAGTAAGTAATGAAAATTTAATAAAAATGCTAAATAAAAACAGCAAGTAAGGTTTCGCAGGGCTTTTGAAAAAATTTGGGAATTCTTTTCGGGTTGTGTTTTACCAATCCGTTCACCGCTAAGGCACTTTTTCATTTAGAGCTACATCATTGAAACAGAGACGTATATTTAAACTTCCGTGAAGGAATTGCGTTCTGAAAAATTTAGTTTTGTTGTTTATGTTACTATTTATAATGTTTATTCTTATTATTACCTGGAACGCCCGAAATGGGGGTTTTAAAACTTCGTGCCAACTCCAAGGCAATTTTTTTAAGGAAAAGGAAAGAAGAATTCTCTTCTCGAGAAATGACAAGGTGAACCACAAAACTATTAAAATTCCCTTATTCTTACTCTTCAAGAATTTCTGATCTCTGGCGACTCTAATTTGAATCAGTAGTAACAGAAATAGTGGCAACAATAGTAGTAGAAGCATATAGTTTTATTTATCATATTTTTTTTAAATTTGATTGCGCACAGCCACTGCGCATGGAGAATGTTTGCCTCCTCCTCATTCATTCAACGAATTCTTTTCCCGCTTAGAACAGTTATGAGACACTCAGAAAACTGATAATTTTTTCTCAAAATTTAGAACTCGGTTCTTGCAAAAAAAAAATTCTTTTTAAAGAAAATAGGCATGACAAATCAAAAAGCTTTCAAATGCGATGATTTTACATCCTTCACTAACCGTTGCTATGAAGAAACTCACCCAATCAAACTAAGCTCAAGAAGAAATGCTAATAAGATAAAGTTCACTAGTAGTTAAAAACTGAAACTGAAAAGTAGGCATATTTGAAGTCACTGGGTGTCTCAAAGCAAGACAATTAACAAGTTAGTAAAATCCTGCAATGCATTGATTATAATACGCTTTCCAACATACCAGAAATCATTACTCAAGTTATGAGGAATAAATCTCGCTCCTGTGCCCTGACCTTTGATCCCATTTCGATGATATTCAACAGAACCGGTTCGGTATACCTCCGAAATAACATGATAAAGTTTTGTCGCAATAGAAGCATTTTTACGTAAGTTATGATGCATAAGGGCTATGGAATAGATCCCGCTCCTGTGTCAACCTTTGACCCCATTTCGCCCATTTCCAACAGGATTCGTCCTCAGGAAGGCCCCTACAACATACAAACATATCATCCAAATCGAAGCATTTTTACGTAAGTTACGACGCATAATGATGATGATGGAAGTGATTCCGCTCCTATGTTCTGACCTTTGACCCCATTTCGCCCATTTTCAATAGGGTTTGTCCCCAGGTGGTCCTTTACCACATACTAAAATTTAATGGAAATCGAACCTTTTTTACGTTAGTTATGACGCATAAGAGCAGTGGAATGGATCCCGCTCCTATGTCCTGACCTTTGACCAAATTTCGTTCACTTTCAATAGGGTTCCTTCTCAGGTGGTCCCCTACCACATAATAAAATTTCATCGAAATAGAACGATTCTTACGCGAGTTATCGTGCGGACGGGCATACGCACATAACGCGTGACGTAATGAGCAGATGGGAATCGCGAACATCTGCTCGAAAAAGTGTGACGTCATCAAACTTTCATAGGAGCCACACACAACGCGTGACGCAATGAGACAGATGGCGTGACCGCGCGCCAACATCTAATGGGACGACGTCATGACACTACACTAAAAACGTGGTAATTTGGGTTGGTTTTTTAACCCACTAAACGAATTTTCCTAAAGTCGAGATCAAGCTAAATCGATTTCTAGTACCAGAAAACAGTAGGTTAATTACTTTCAGCAAAATCCTCAGAGCCGTTTTCAAAATAAAATTTTCATAGATACAGGAATTGCTCCTTTAAGGTGGACGTCAAGTAATTTTTTTTTTTTTTTTTTTATTAATTGGAGGTTTAACGACCACCGTGAGCAACTCAATGGGCTATAAGCAGTCGCCCGTCCCTAATTTAGGGTCACTGGTTCCAGGGAAGGGAGAGAGCCAGTGCCGTAAGACAAACACAACATCCATGCCTCAGCGGGATTCGAACCCGGACCCCGTTCGGACGAATGATCAGAGGCCATCGCTTAGACCACTGCGCCACCGGGGCGGCCAAGTAATTTTGCTTCCTATACTTCCAATAGAAAAACTTCTGTACACATTTTCTTCACAATTAATGCGTTCCCAAAGATGAAAATTTGAACATCGATTAAAATAGCTCCATTTTATAACTTGGAATACTTAATATTTTCTAAAACATAACCATAATTATGCAATCCAACATTTATTTGTCTACTGACGTCATCAAAGTACAGGTCGCGCCATCTTTGTTCTGGTTTCAACACCACCAAAGGGAACATTATTGTTTTTTAATATAATTATGGTTATGTTTTAGAAAATGTTAAGTATTCCAAGTTATAATATGAAGTTATTTTAATCGATGTTCAAATTTCCATCCTTGGGAACACACTAATTGTGAAGGAAATGTGTAGAAAAGTTTTTTCATTGGAAATATAGGAAGCAAAATTACTTGACGTCTACCTTAATAGTATGGAATAAGGGCGATGGAATGGATCCCGATCCTATGTCCTGACCTTTGACCCCATTTGTCCCATTTTCCATAGGCTTCCTCTCCAGGTGGTCCCCTACCACATACTAAAATTTCATCGAAATCGAACCATTTTTACGCACGTTATGACGCATAAGGGCAACGGAATGCATCCCGCTCCTATGTCGTGACCTTTAACCCCATTTGTCTCATTTTCAATAGGGTTCGTCCCCAGGTAGTCCCCTACCACATACTAAAATTTCATCGAAATCGAACCATTTTTACGTGAGTTATCGTGCCGACAGGCGGACGGACGGAAAAAGCTGGAGCATATATGTTTCTTCAACCTACGGTTGGAAAGCGTAAAAAAGAGCAACCGGGATCCTTTTTTTTTTTTTTTTTTTTGTATTAGATGTTTAACCACCATTGTGAGCAGCAACTCAGGGAGCTATAAGCAGCAGCACGTCCCTAATTTCGGGCCTCTTACCTATCGGGGACTCTACTCCAAATCTCCCAGCTTCCTATTTCTAAGAATAGGAAGCTGGGAATTGAAGAATAGGAAGCTGGGAATTGTTTAAGACTTGGGATCAGACACTCTCTTCCTAAAATCCTCTACAGATGATCTGATCTGATCTGAATGATCTAATTTCGGGCCACTGCAGTGCAGTTCAAGGGAAAGGAGAGAGATGGAGACGTGTTATAACGAAGTAAATATCTCCGTCATTTCTGGTCTGCGCCGGGATTCGAACCCGGGTCCCCTCATTCCGGAATAAGTTGCTCTACCAATTGAGCTACGCGGACGTTTTATTCTGATTCCTATCTGCCTTTATGTCGTGTACGTCCTTCTGGCAGGTACGTCATATCTCCTGGTACGTTACAGTGTCACGGGGGTCGACAATTTCTTGCGGGTTAAACGGGTCGGGTCAAGGTGTTCCAGACCGGATTTCGACCCGGTTTTATTTCCGTTTTATTTTCCAAAAGAAAAAATGTTATTTCGAAGAAAAATTCGTACTGTGAAATGTTGTACTTGATACTGGTGCCAGCGGAGTGAAAAATGATTTGTCGTACAAAAATATTGCCGTCTCTTTCTTAAAGCAGCGAAGATTTCTACCGACCGACGATACGGGCAGACGCTATTCACCGTTACCATATCGTAAAAATATACTTCCTTTGCGTTTATTTTCAGTTCGATTGTCCGGAGCAAGATGACAAACGTCTGTCACTTGCTATCCTGGTGATTCACTCTCTCACGCCCCGCGTGTCATATTTAAAGACTGAGAGTAACATTTCACATCGCATCTTTTGCATTAAGCATTCAGAGGTTTTCGTTTGACATTCTAACACCCAGTTCCATTGCATGTCGTTTCGGAATGAATGCCTTATTCGTTAATATGGATGAATTTACCATTAAGGAGATGCAAAAAGAGCATGTCTAGACCAACAAATACGTGCTTGTTGAAAGCAAAAAGGGTAAGAGGGAATGCTGGAAGTTATTTCGTCTCATTAAGAAACCAGATTGTGTTTCACAGCAACACCGATTTTCACAAGCTTTCACAAGCTCTGATGAGTTGAAAATTTCCAAAATGTGAATGTTGATTTCATGAGTGTTCCTTCCTTCTGCGGGGGAAAGATGAAATCAACATCCACATTTTGGAAACTTTCAATTCATCAGAAGCTGGTGAAAATTGGTGTTGCTGTGTAACTAAACTTATTCTGAAGCTTGATGTGTTGTCAAGAAAACATAAAAACTGAAATGAATGAATCATACATCAAGTTACTTAATTCAAAAATGTTTACTGTAGCACCATCAAAATGAAGTGGAACGGCCTTAACATTACTGCGGAGGGACTTTTTGAACACCCTGTATATATATACAGGGTGTATAGGAAAGTCCTTAAACAGAGAAATAACTTTTGAACCCAAAATGCTAGAAATGTGGAAGCAGTGTGTACATATAATAAAGTGACTATGTTCTATCAGATGAGACCGATTGTAGCACCCCTAGCGACGAATTTTGGAAGTTAGCTATCCTATCACGAGAACCAAGAGAGATAGCGAAAAAAAGCCAATAGCAAACGTGTAGAGCGTCACCCATTTAGTATGAAATGACGCCCTACATTCACCAAAAACTCCAATAGAAGTCCGGAAATTCAGATCTCTTGATATCCGATCACCGGCATAAATGCGTCACGAATGACATCGCAAAACGTAATATTTGTAAACGAATTTTGCCTGCAAAACAGCGAAGGATGGATAATGCATGCAAATGGAAACGCTACGTCATACCTCATCGGGAAGCATAAACTGGCGGTCAGGGAAGGTTTGTCAGACAGTGCGTGGACTGGATCTTCGAGTCTACACATGGTTAGTTATTCCAACGAGGAGTACTGCGAGATGTTTATGTTGTACGGGGAATGCGGCCGTAGGGCAAGAGAGGCAGCACGTCAATATGCATTACGTTTCCTTAATCGTTCTCATCCTACTGCGGCTACTATCACCAATGTCGTTCGCCGGCGGAGAGAAACCTGGAGCATTACAAGTCGTTCTCGTTCAGGTAGGCCGACACTTGCAGCTGTGCACGTGCAGCCAGTGGGCGTCCTGGCCTATGCGCTAGCCCGCCCACACTGCAGTACGAGAGACATCAGTGCGACGTGTGGCCTTACATTTGGTCGTGTATGGCAAATTTCTTCAACCCCGTATTATCCAAGCATGCAGTAACGTAACACCTGAAATGCTGCAGAACGTCCAACAAGAAGTTCTAGCTCGAATACAGATGCGTATTGCTGCCGTTGGTGGACACATCGCGAATGCTTAAGTATTAGTACTGACATTTTGTATTTCTAGAACATTATTTTGTGTTTTACTTCTTCATAATGTCCTACTACTGTATGAATTTCCTACTACTTTACTGTACAGTACATAATAAATTGTACCTTGCTGACACGTACATGTATTAGTTTTATTAGTAAATTTGCATCACCTTATAATGTCACACTTCTGCACGCGATGAGTGACGTATTTATGCCGGTGATCGGATACCGAGAGATCTGCATTTTCGGACTTCTATTGGAGTTTTTGGTGAATATAGGCGTCATTTTATACTAAATAGGTGACGCTCTACGCATTTGCTATAGACTTTTTTTCGCTATCTCTCTTGGTTCTCGCGATAGGATAGCTAACTTCCAAAATTCGGCGCTATGGGTGCTGCAATCGGTCTCATCTGATAGAACATAGTCACTTTACTATATGTACACATTACTTCCACAACTCTAGCATTTTGCGTTCAAAAGTTATTTCCCTGTTTAAGGACTTTCCTATACACCCTGTATATGTAAAGTTGCTGATAGTATTTGTTTGGATTTTATAAATTATGCCAATGTGGTTTTATAGATCGTGACAGTATAGCTCATACTCAAATTATCGAATCCAATTGGAGAGCTCTCAAGCAAAATCTCAGAAGCCATTATTATTTTAGTATAAATTGCGTATATTATCGCAAACTACTTTTTTCACGTTAGGTGTGATCAAGTTGTACGTAAACAAAGCGGAACGGTACACGGGAAATCGGGAACTACTTGAAAGCGTTTTAATTCGGTAGTATAGCCAAAAAAAATAACAATAATAAAAAAATAAACGAAATAGCTTATGTCCACCGGAATGAAATAAGCTTCGCAACGGTGAAAGAATTATCGAAATTGGTTCAGTAGTTTTCGAGATTACCTCAAACACACAAACAAAGTTTCTCTCTTTATATATTAATTAGTATAGATATAGATTTAATTATTCATAATTGTAAACTGAGTTTCGAATTTATAGTTCAAAGCAGATTTTTCCGACTCAGGTTCGGGTCTGGTCAAATTATGTGGCGTCCGGGTCTAAAGGTTTTGACCCGATTCCAACTCCGGAAGGGAGAGAGCCAGTGCCGTAAGGCAAACACAGCATCCATGCCTCACCGGTATTCGAACCCGGACCCATCTCGAACGAATAATCAGAAGCCATCGCTGAGACCACCGCACCACCTTGGCCCGGGGTATTTCATATCCACTGAAATGTAGCCTTTTGGTGATTAATCGTCTGGCCGAAAAGTCTGAGGCGCTGGCTTCTGATCTTAAGTCCGAGATCGGCCCGGATGAGTCATGGGTGGTGCGCTTGCGTGATGGCACTAACTTTGTGCTGTTCCCTGGAACCAGTGACCCCATATTAGAAACGGGAGAATGCTTATAGCTCAGTGCAACTGTGAAACCTTTATGGCCGTTTGCCTCAAAACAATGATGCGAAGCATTTGAGGGCCTACATAACAAAAAAACGGAGCGAAATTTCTGAGATTATTCATTACAAAATAATGCATTGAACATCTGGGACTTTATGACAGTTTTTCAGTGTAATGCTTCCAGGAACTTCAAGCATGAGTACTAATGCGATGAGAATCTGTTCTCAGTGAAAGAGCCTTGGTCGTTGACCAATAACCGTAAAAAAACCCCACAAGGATTAGAGCAAATGCTATACCACACTCACCAAACTACATATGGCTGATCTCCCTCCCACAAAATGACTCCACAATTCAAATGCTAGAGATGCCAGTATGCAGTGAAGGAAGGGTGCTAAGAATAATCGCATGTATGGAATCAAGTAAGGACCACATCGAAGAAGAAATTAATAAGTGTATAAAAACAAAATTGGAGGAGGCTGTGTCGGAGCCACGGCCGCATGTCTTTTGGGCGTAGAATACGTCGCTTGGGTGTCGGGTGTCGGGTGGGTGTTAGAAATGAGTGAATGCTCAGAATTTAGGTTTAGAAAGATTTTTTTTTATTTTTTCGGCTGTTTACAGAAATCTTGTGCAGAGAATAATGTATTTTGAGAGAACGGCTTACTTAATTGAGGTACGAGATGACACATACGATCAACGTGATTCTTTGCGTGTGATTGGACATCGTCCATGGTCAGGTTTTGATTCCTTTCGATTCCTGAAATTCCGTGTCATTGAGGAATAATCGTCCAAAAACTTGCATTTTAGGGGGTTTTCCGGGTTTTGAGAAGGGGTCGTTTGTTACCTAACTCCTCCAAAGATCTTTAGCCGATCGCGGTGACACTTGCCACACAGAGAAAGGGAAGGACATGGTGAGTGATATGGAGTTGGTATCATGGTGATTGGTCGTGTTGTATAAAAATAATGGCCATTAAAAAACTGACCAATTTTAATAATAATTGAAAACATTCGCTCTCTGTACGAGACTCGGGACAATTGGTTATTGCGTCATAACCACGATAGGACCCATCAGATCCCCGTGATTTTTGGCATGCGATTGGACATCGTCCATTGTAAGGTTTTGACGCCTTCCGATTAACCAAATTCCGTGTCATTGAAGAATTTCAATTAAAATTAGATGGTCTTTTACTTGAACCGTTTCACGAAAGTCGGCTCACTAACAGTAATTTAAAAAAATCGTTTGAATTGAAAAACAAAGTAATGGAAAGACTCCGTCTGTTAGCTCAACACTTACTTAATCTATAATAATAAAAGGAAGTTTGTGTATGTGTGTGTGTCTGTCTGTCTTTCGCGATACAAAATGAAAAACATGGTTCCCGATCTGAGTGTGTCTTTCCCCTTTGTTTACATGCAACCTGATGGCAACCAACGTGAAGGCGTGAAGGAAAGTAGTTCATGATAAATAGGCATTCCTTTTTTAGAATGTTTCGCACTTTTGTTCTGGAAGTCATAAATTTTACGCGTTCAATTTGTAATAACAGACGCCTTAATGAGCTTAGATCTTGCAATAGCTTCGCTCAAAATTTGCGAGCAGTACCCGAGTTATCGGTTACCATTGGCGACTTGTCCTAGTTCTAGGTCTTGTTGACGAGGGGCCGATGGTACGAGAAGAAGCTCACGTATGGCATGACATCGAAGATGATGTTTCTCGCGAAACTCAAGTCGATGTATGTGTTTCCCAGCGTGATTGGCGATCCGTCGGTACGAAGTTCAAGTTGAATTGAGTCTTCATGAAATCGAGCTCGTGTTGATTCGTTTGAGCGTCGACGTTAAAGTCTCCCATGATTATCATCGGTACCTCTGTGTCCCCAATCATATTCTTGCTGATTTGCTTGGCGTTCTTCGGAGTACTTGATCATCATCGCAAAGAGAAACATTTTGAAGTCCGAGATGGAGACGTTCGGGTTAATGTAAACGCATCGGAAAATGAAGCGTGACTTGCCGTTCAGTGTGATGTCGACGATGTCTTCCACGTAGTCTATCCGTTTTCTCGCGTTCAAGTTGATCTCGATTACTCTAAATTCAGTGGGACTGTTTAGATTTCTGTAGACTGCGACGCCGCCGGCTATTCGTCGTCTTTTGGTCAGCGACACTTGTTTTGAGCTGGACGGTGGAATACTTTTGTTTGACTCGTTTATTTGTATCTTTAATTCGAATCCCTCCAGTTGAATAGGTTGTGACTCGTCCATCCAAGTCTCTGAGATCGCGAAATAATTTGATTTCCGAAGCGACGGATCCGTCGTGATGTCGAATGCGTATGCGACTAAGCTCTGCGCGTTTATATTCGTTATCGTGACCGAGATGCCTTCGCCTGTTTGTTCGTCGGCGAACGCGAACCGTTGTACTCGCTGAGTGATGGAATCTCGATCAACCACCAATCTTGTGCTGTTGTAATCTCGCGTACTCGTCTCGGATGTCTTTCACTGTCGGAGCCGTACTTCTTGCTCCGTGGTAGAATTTGAAGTCGTCTTTATAATTTGTGATATATAATACGTCCAGTGTCGTGACTCTGCTCAACGCCACGTAAGCGAGCTGATTCTGTTGTGCTTTATCGTAATCAAAAACTATTTGGTCGAATGTGTGTCTCCTTTTGACTTGTGGATGGTGATTGCGGATGCTGGAACTAATGGAAACTGCCTTCGCTTGCATTTA
This sequence comes from Macrothele yani, assembly GCA_039090855.1. Lineage (NCBI taxonomy): Eukaryota > Metazoa > Arthropoda > Arachnida > Araneae > Macrothelidae > Macrothele > Macrothele yani. Next base: position 174,634,354 of record CM076990.1, read on the forward strand.
ACGGAGCCGCCGAGTCCAATGGTTATCGAGCGTTTGCTAATCGGTGTCCACGCCAAATTGAGTTTGCCTGGCTTTGTTTGAGAACACGTGAGGTCTAAATTTAATTCTTGGCGCTTTGCCCATGCCTGGTGTTCGAAACTCGAGCCAGAGTCTAATCCGTTTCGAGGATGTCTCGTTCCTGAAGCTGGCCTCGTTTTCAGTTTCTGTTGTGATGTCGTCTTTTTGTAGATGCGCTCAATGTGCCTCAAAGTGCCGATCGCTCCTTTTACTAGCCCATTATCGATGTCTATATTCGCTGTGATCATGTATGAAAATCCCGTCGCTAGTTTGATCGAGTACGGTAACCCTCCCGTTTCGACGACACTCATCTTGTGTAGCTTGTTTTTCGCAGTCGTTAGCTCGGTTCTCTTGCTGTAACCGATTATGTTGTCGTCTGCGACGATTTCTCGCTGTGTTTCGATAGGTCGTTTGTTGTGAGCGTCAACGCTGCTATTGCGGTGATATAGTCTTATTACATTCGGGAGATTCTTGTTACACCACTCCTCTGTTCGGAATCGACTCTCAATCGACTCAATCTCGTTCTGTAGCAGTCTGTCGCCATTTGCGATCTTGGTGAGGATGCTGGAGAATATGTCGCCGCTTTGCCACATCACTTGAACTAATTCAAAGTAGTTTAGCGATTGCCACAGAGTCGCTCCGCAAATCATGTCTCGGCTACCTTTATATAATGGTCTCGCGTTTACCGGTGGTAGGTGTCGGAAATCGCCACAGAAGATCATGTGTAGTCCTCCGAATGGCTGATCGTATACGCCTGTGATTTCTTGCAATGTCTGATTTACTCGGTGAGAGAGATCCGAGCCAATCATGCAGATTTCGTTTATTAACACACACTTCACTTCCGGAAATTGCTGCCCCGGTGGCGCAGTGGTCTAAGCGATGGCTTCTGATCATTCGTCCGAAAGGGGCCCGGGTTCGAATCCCGATGAGGCATGGATGTTGCGTTTGTCTTACGGCACTGGCTCTCTCCCTTCCCTGGAACCAGTGACCCTAAATTAGAGACGGGCGACTGCTTATAGCCCATTGAGTTGCTCGCGGTGGTCGTTAAACCTCCAATCAAAAAAAAAAAATCTCCCGGAAATTGTCGGGGATTTAGCTGATGAACTTCACGCGACAAGATTCCGACCTTTTTACTTTGCGGCTTGAGACGAAACGTCGAGTGGGCCTTCGTGCCGTTGAGTTTTACTGCTGCTTTTCAGTTGACGCACACGCCACGTATGCGTTCTTTAGTGTATTATGCCGTTGTCTGAGCTTGTTTGTAGTGCCCATGATTAGGTTGAGAGTGAACGTCTTGCCGCTGTCGGTTGGTCCCGCGAGGTAGTTCTGAATCGGATCGCTGTGTGTCGCGTGCTGAAGCGATGGATGAACTCAAGTATTAGCTCTCGCTGCTCGGCTTTCGTCTTTCGCATCAACTCACAGTACTGTTGCTTTCTCATGAGGTTGTCTCGTTTCCGAACCACCGCTATCGTGTTACCCGTCTCGTACTCAAAGTCGTCGTTGTTCTCTTAGCCTCCCTCTGTGACACTGCGCACGTATTGCTCTCGCTCGTCGCTCATTTGATCTACCGTTTGATCGTCGTCCTGTTCGCAAAGTTTTTATAGCTCGTCTATCGCCGCTTGGACGTTCATCTCGCTCTCGTATATCCATCGTTTGTCCATTATCCGCCGCTCTTCTCAATCTTATATCTCGATAAACTTGAGTCTGTCTAGGATGTCGACCAACTCGTTGAGGAATAGAAAGAAGAGCGTGACCATCTCTCGCTTGTAGTTGGTCGTGTAATCGATCTCGTAGTTTCTGTATCTAATAATTCTGGCTGTCTCTCTACGTCGATATAGCGTCTGACTGCGAGTGACTGCGCTTGCCACCGCGTTGCCCATGTCGTTCGGGTCGTCATCCTCCTCCTCGTCTTCATCCGTTTCTGGCTCGTTTCCATCTTCGAGTTCGTCACCTGCTCTCCTCGTGCGCTTTCGACTGACCACCGGCGTGTACCACGCGAAGAAATCGGCCAATCAGATTTCCCTCAAATCCTTTGGTCTCTCCTCGTATTTCTTTATCAATGATTTAGTCCAAATGTCTATCCAGTTTTCGTCCAAACCCTCTTTGTACATCGAGGATTGCTTCTTCTTCGCCTTCTGTCGCTCTTGTGGCCACACGGTAGGAATTTAGCTCACGAGACGACTGCTGTGGCTAATCGGTTGTCGCAGAAGATACCACGCGGCCTCTTGCGAGCTCATCTCAACGGTGTTTAAGAGTTTCAAACTAAGTTGCTTTATCAATTGAACGTAATCTTTCTCAAGGTTCGTCGTCGTGCAGCTTTAGTAGCTCTCTATGAAGGTTCCTAATTACTCGGTTGGATTTATTCACGTACTCGACCACGTACTGAGCGCACGAGTATTCCTCTAGTATAAACTGTAAATACATGTTGGAGTTCAGAATGGAAGCTAACCACGTGTTGAACGTATTTGTATAGATTTGAGTCACGTCTCGTTTGAAACAACGGTCGAACGGCGCAGCGATGCTCTGATGATGTTGAAGTATTGTGAGTAGCTGAACTTGTTATCGCTGAGAGACTCGTCAATGCTTTCGCAATTTCGTTCCTCGAGTGTCTGTCTTAGCTTTTGGGTTCTGCTCTTGAGTCTGCTCTTGTGACCGTCCTCTTTCGCCATCGGCAGCAGAATTATAGTCTCGTACATCGGGCAGAATGGAATGTTGAAGCGACAAGAGCTCCCGCCTCGCTTTGTGCATGTGAACGTGTGTCTGTGTATTTGATTGCTAATCTTCTCCTCTCGGAAGTCTTCGCGAATCACTGAGCACAAATCCGTCAAAAGTTAAACCGTTTGCGACATCACCCCGCCAGCCAGCTCCCTCGGGTCCTTCTCAAGCCAAAGCAGTATATGAGCGTGAGGACTACCGCGTTGCTGAAACTCGATCCACTGGAAGAAGTCGCGCACACGGTATTTGCCGAATGGATTTTATTTACACTTCCTTTGTAACATCGACATCACGGTGTCGACTAGCTTTCTGAAGTAGACGCAGCAGACAACGGTGTCCTCATTCCCTAGGTGGCTTCATTTGCTTCTGTCCAACGTTTCCAAAATGTTTTCTAGGCTCGTGTCGATCTCCTTAAAGTAGTCGTTGAGGCGATGAAGCTTTTTCAGCAGATGGGGCCATCGGATCTCATTGACGCTCGTTGTTAGAAATATGGTTGACTTCTCGAGCTGACGGATCATCGTGAAGAGTTCATTTTTGCGATTGTGCCAGTAGGTGACAGAGCTTGGAAGCGACTTAAGGAATGCAAAGTTCTTTTCCACGCACTCGTCCACAAACTGACGGCTGTGGATCTGCTTTCGCGTGATGTTCTCGGTGGCTCTGGCGCATCTGAACGTGTTGTGAATTCCGTCGACAACTCTCAATCCCAGGATCTTCGTAGCCATATATAGAACGTGCTGTGGAGTGACTCCGCGGCGATCGCTTCGCCTGATCTCACTGGTCGACATCTTGTACGCCGTCACGTTGAGGTCTTACTTGAATGATCGATCTAATAAATCGAGGGAAACGAGAGCTCTTCCGCGAAGCGATCGTACAAGTAGATGTTACTCAGCGGAGTCGATTTCTGGCCCGGTGCGATGTTGAGGCCGTGCTGCTCGTTCCACAGCATCGTGTGTTGTTACGTCAAGACCACTTTTGATTCGGGTACGCCTTCGCTCGGTAGCTCCTCTATCTCGCCGACGACCACTTCTGATTGCTCTGTTTCCATGTCTCGCGCGGTGGACGTGCTCGGTCGAGAGGATTGAGTTCTCGCAGTGTATCTCCGATGGAGTTGGCTCCAATCTACAGTGATGTTGTGCATCTTGTAGAACTGCCTGCTGACGAGGAATCGCAGCCAAGCCCTGATGACGCTCTTCTTTACGAATCCACTCAAGTGTGTAGATTTGTGGATCAAATTCTTCTTTATGTTTACGTTGAACGAGTAATCGTCGTCAAGCTGGTGCGACAGAGACGTGACCATGATGTTAACGTCCACCGGCACGTTTATGACTTGTCCGATGAGTCAATGAGCGCCTTCGTGTCTCAATCGACGTATCTGCAAGAAAGGCAAGCGCGGCGAAATTAATCTCTCCGTGATCGGGTCGAGTGGAGGCAGGTGGTTCAGCTTTGGCGGATATCTGAAACCGTTTGATTTTGAGAGAGGAGGAATCTTGCCTTTGTACAAGTGCGTGCGACAGTAGCTGCAAACCTCAAATTTCGCGACGTTCTCATTCGGGAACTGGGCGTGCAGAATTGAAATGGATTTTGCTGTCGCCCATGTCACATCTTTCTGGAACCACAAGCGATCGCAAACGCCGCACGCGAATCCTAATTCATTTTCAAAGAATGCGCCTTTGAGGTGTTTAGTCGCTGCTTGCCAAATGTTATAAAACTCATTTGATCGGCGCACTTGGACATTGTCTCTCACGTCAACTTCAGGCTAGGCGGCTGCCTTCGTTTTCTTGTGAATTTTGTCTCTGAGCACGCGCACTCGCTATACTTCATTCCTTTCTGCTATTGCTGTTGCCTCCCGCACAAACTCTGTAGACTCGTTCCACGCGGCGATCAAATTGTTGGCTCGACGTGCTATCTCTTCCAGGCTCTCATCTTGCAAATGTTGTGAAATCACACTATTTCCAATCTCCATTGACTAGATTACATCTTCTTGAGTGTCTTTGGGTGTATTTATCTCCATAGGCTCGACGGGAGCAGTAGACGTACTCGGTTGCGGCTCGCGGCGCTCGGCCTTCTTACTTTGTCTACAGACTCTCTTACGCTCAGCCTCGGGCATTTTGAGCTTGTTCGATTCTTTCTGACTCATTCTTTCTTCTTGTTTGCGTTTGCGGTAGGCTTGAATCTTCTTTAAATTAAGATATTGAGACATTTCGGAAATTTTCACAAAGTTCTCAACTATTTTACAATTTTTCACACACCTAATCAGGTTTTCTCACAAATATTATTATAGATATCGGTAGATTTTGCGTTGACGAAACGAATGGCACCTCGCAGTACGTGCTATCACGTTGCGGTTCCTAGTTATACTAATTTTATTGCGCGCGCCGAACGACAATTTAAATACAAAATGACGAACGCGCGCGCCGCTTACTATTGCGTCATCTGACCTTGAACGCTATTTCCGTAGACTCTTTGGAGCTTCTTCTCTTCAGCTCAGTTATTATATTTTTGCTAGCTTTTACAGTTTTGAAATTATTGAAGGAAGTCTGGTGTAGAGATGAGCTCGGGCCCCGGGCTCGGACGGGCTCAGAATTAATTAACTACCGAAAAACCCGGGCCCGGGCTCGGAATTACACGTCTTGAATTTCATTACTGTAATTAATTCAACACGTGTAATTCCGAGCTCGGTTGATTTACACGTGTTGAATTTCATTGTGTATTTGTTACCATGGTGGAAGGATTTTCAATTTCCTAGGCTAGCTGCCATTGCAAGACAAATTTTGCTTAGCAAGACTTGCATTATGCATTGTCCAAAGCCATGTCCCAAGCAAGGATTACTTTAAGGAGGTATGGTATCGAAAAACTTGGAGAAAAACACATTCCCACTTTTGGTATTTTATTAAAAATCAAGAATCTTATCCTTAAAATGATGTATTAATTTCCAAAATTGTGCAGTTCAGTTTAAAGTATTGTTATTTATTTTTTTAAATTTCCTCACTCCCGCGATTTTTGGAGTGACGTTGGTTTTTAATGCAGCAGGTCGAGTTTAGAGAAAAGAAGATCAAGTTGAAGCGCTGGGGCATTAGATGCAATTCTCTCTCTCTCTCTCTCTCCCTCTTTTCATGATGAACTTGATCTGGAAACTGCACACACATATGATAATATTGTGATTATTATACTATTAAGCGCAAAGCTTTGTTAATGTTACAAAACGCAGAATAATCTGGTCTGGAATGCTTTTACGTTCTTTTTTTTTTTTAATTTTGGAAATTTCCCTACATGCTCTTTTTTATATTCTACTACATCACTCTAAACTACCTTTACCAATTAGCATATATGTAAATTATATTGCAAAGATTAGTTTTCTAGAGTCAAAATTTCAAACACTTGCAACTGTCTGTACGGCGTTGTACGGTTTATAACGCAATTTATTCAAAATAAAAGTAAATTTAGAAATCAAAAAGAAATAACGAATGGGATTTTTTGTTTCAAAACGATTTTCTTTTTCTTCAGCTTTTACCAAATTTACTGATTTCCCTGATACGGTCGAAGGGCACGTTGATTATTTATTTATTTTCAAATCCACATTTCAGAACATTTGGCTTTATGCGTAGTATTTCTAAAAACATATTAATATTGTGAAGTGGATTAACTGAACTAAACTTTTTAAACTAATCCTTGCTTGGGTCATATCTTTGGCCCGTGTATATGACGCATAAATGCAAGCCTTGATAAGGAAAGTTTTCCAAGAATCCGGGCCCGGGCGTGCTCAGGCTCAGCAAACACATGTAATCAAAGAAAGCGGGTCGGGCCCGGGCTCCTAAAATTGAGCCCAAACTCATCTCTAGTCTGGTGTACACTTTTTTGGGATACACGGATTTTTACCAAGGGACCCAGTACCGGAACAAAACAATAGACATATTCTACGTCAAAATTTGACTGGAGTGCATTTGGAAAAAACAGTACAATTTTCAAGAGCAGTTTACCGTTATGTCTTAATAGAAAAGTTTTTAATCATTGCATTCTTCCATTTTTTAATTCATCGCAGGCATGGACCTTAGCTGGGGGGCTATTAGGGGGGCTAAGCATCATGGAGAGGGTGGGGCACAAATTTTGGCAGAAAAAATCCGTTCATGTACATTTTACCCGACGTACTCAACGCTGATAATGTTGGCCCTAGAAAAACAAGTTTTCAAGTGAATCCTGTACGTAGTATTTTTCCAATGCATATACACTCAGTAAGCAAAACATTAAAGATAGGGGTGATGGGCATCCCTCGCGTAGTGTGCAACTGACCCAAACCGAATGCAGGCGAAAAACAGAAGGGCTTCGTAACAGATATCGACGAACATGTGCAAGCATGGCGATCTGAGGATCTCTCATAGTGGGCGCATTATCGGCGCAAGACAGATGGGCCATTCTATCGCCCAAGAGATACCGAGGATTCCAGGATGGCAACAGTATCAAAGCTGTGCCGCGAATATATTATGGACGGACGTACCAGCGCTCAAGGAGCAACCAGTGGCTGACTACACGCTATTGATGACCAGCGACGACGTACGCTATCCAGGGTCTTATAGACCGCCCGCTTGGGAACAGCGACGCAATCACATGCAGGTTAAATGTCGGACGGAACTAAATGCCCAAGCAACGACAGCGAAGGGGCCACAGATGGCCTAGTGGTCAACGTTCGTGACTGCCACGGAGAAACCCCAGGTTCGTTCCCTACGCAGGTGCGAACGCTCGAACCACTAAATATCCGTCGTGCGTCGGATGGGCACGGTAAGCCGTCGAATCCCGGGTACTGTCCCACCGGTAATAAATAAAGGCGTCTTCCTGCCCCTTTCTACCTCGCTTCCGTGTCACTTTCCTATCGAGAACTCTAGCCCTAATCTTCTGGCTTGCTATTTCTAAGGGTTGTTTTAGACCTCGGGTCAGACACTCCCTTCCTAAAATCCTCTACATATGATCTGATTTGATTTGACAACGAGCTAAAGGTACGGAGGATACTGTATACCCTGGGCTACGGGTGCCTACGCCCTACTCGTGTGCCACTATTGATTACTCGTAATTGGGCATTACGCCTCGCTTGGTGCAGGGAACATCAAAACTTGACCAATATACGTCACGTCACGTGGTCGGCTGAACCCCGTTTTCAGCTGTACCGAGCTGACGGGATTGTGCGGGTGTGGCTTCGTCGTGCCCCTGTTTAAGGCGGTGGTTGCCCTGTGATGGTTTGGGGAGCCTTCTAATGGGACACAATAGGTCTCTTAACGTGTCTAGATAGGTCCTTAACCACTGTGCACTGCCAGCAAGATCTGGTTGATCACCTATACCAAGGTACTTAGAAGGAGGACAGGTAGGTCCATCGTAACGGCGCCTATAATGAATTAGCTTTGTAATCTTTTGGCTAAGCTAATTATTATGAATGAATAATGCTCTAAGCTTCAAAATAATGAATTCCCAAAAGGGTGTTGTTACTCGTTAATTATGAACTTAAACAAAGTCTCAACGCTGGTTATTTATATTAAGTAATCAAAGTCATAAACCTAACAGCCAGACAGAGGTCTGACAAAACTAAGAATTGAGAAAGACTGAACTTACTGAACAACTATTTATTTCCCAGACTCGTGGTCAACTAAGGCACTCATATATCTTGTACATAATAATGAATAAACTTTCCTCTTATAGTACGCACACCACCAACACAACTCCAACACAACCTCAACTCCAACGCAACAACACAACCCACACGTCTCGATGAACGCGCCTATATACGAGCTACCACCACGTCATGACTTACACTCATTGCCAGATCTCATTCAGCGGGTGAAATAATATTTCGTTCAGTAGGAAGATAATTTACATAGTAAAATAAAATAACTAGAGATAGTAAAATCAAAAGGAAAGTGAATATAGAATATACGTTACACGCCGTCTTCCCACTTCTCTTCGCTGCTTTGTGACGTCACGGTGGCCATAAGTGAAGCTGTAACGCGCACGGAGCCATACCGAGAAAATGTCGTGTGCTCTGTGAATTTTCAATATATATATATATATATATATATATACTGGAAAAAAACAGAAATATGACATGAATATTGTTCCATGCTTTTTTGCTGAATATCTTTTTTTTTTTTTTTCCAAAAGCACACTGCAATGGCCTTTGAGCTGGGAAATCTACATTTCATTACGTCAAATCAGTCATTTACCAATTTTATAAATTAGCAATTTGTTTTCTTTCAGGAAAAAATACTCTACAGCTTTGCTTACGCTGTTAGATGATTGCATCTGGGACGCTAAAACTAATTCTCTGTCTCATGGGGCCTCTTACATTTGTGTGGATCCATTTTATTTTATGAAACAACGTTAATTCTGAGTTATTACGTTCCAGCAAAGGTCAAATATCTGGCGAGTGATGGTTCCACATTTGATTTTGGAACACACTACAGCGTGTTCCGCAATCAAATATATGATTTCGGAGAAGTTTAATTAGATGGGGCACATCGGCAAACATCCATATTTTTCGATTTTCATTTACTGGATTTGGAAAAGAAGACAATATTGGGGTTATTCCAAGCTGCCTCCAAACCTTGACACCCCCCCCCTCCCGCCCCGAAGATCAGGTACCACTCCATGCACTAAATAACGATTGCTCAACGGCTCGAATTATGTCAGTTTACAGCTTTTGATCCATCTGCTTATCAAAGGAATAATACAGTATATGGTTGTTTCCAAGCTTTCTAGAAGCCTCTCAGCATAACTACTAAAACATTACTGTGCGGTCCTAAATTTTTATCTGCAGCAGCATCATAAAAATATCGGCAATCAGCGCTCATTTCACCAAAAGATAAAAATCAAACTTTGTCGAATTCGGTTAGGTGTAATAGCATTCATTTTCATCACCTTTAAAACGGGCTCAATTAAACCATTGGTAACACAAATTTACCACACCACCGATTCAGAGAGGAAATGCTTGGAAGCAGTATGTGCATTTTATTTTTGATGAAAAGATATGCTTTTCGAGAAATAGCATGCAAAACAAGTGCTTGATTTATATCTTCTTCATTCCATTTTGCTGGTCTCTTTTTTGACACAAGAGTTTGAATTTGCACTTCAGTGAAACAATGCCCAAGCAAATTTATGATAGCTGGCCACCTTTCACTGTTGCTCAGCAAATTTCTTGTCTTGCATTTGCGTTTCATAATATTAATTTCCGTTTTCAGGCTTCTTTTCTAGAGGTAAAAGCATTGTTTTACCATTACCAACTGTTTTCTTACGTTTCATAATTCTTCCTGTAGTGAATTATTTTCTCTCTTCAGTTGCATTATATTTTTGTTCAGACATTCGCACTTCTCACATAACGTTGACGGTATAATAAATGTTGGTGAGGAATGATGTCACATTCATTGTGACCTGTGATTTGACGTTTAATTGGAGATATACTTTCAATTCGATTTAATGCATTTTTTTCTGACCTCTCCGATCTTAAACAGTTCACTTCAAACAGAAGTTTGCTCCTCCATCTGCTAAGGCATATTTTTTGTAGGCACGACATCTTTTCTCAGTTTTTTCTGGGAGGCAAGTTCAGCAATTCATTTCTAAGATCTCGCTCTTACTTCGATACATCAAAGTGTTCTGAGCACATTCGTGCTTTTCTTTGCATCGAATACATCCTTTCGACAGCATTTCGCTACCCATTGCTTCAAGAAATCTCTCTCCGATGGGAAAACATGGTATGTAACATCTAACTTCCTTTCCTTTGAACTGTTATTACGACAAAGTGCAACAGCGTATCCAGGTATTTTCGAGACAGTTGTACACAGAAAACAAATGAAGAAAAAAATGAATGAAACAACAAAGCAGGTCTAAAATTGACAAAGAAACGCAGCGAGTAATCGACACTACAGCACAAGCTCCGAATGATCAAGATATCGTTTATGGCCACTGTGACGTCACAATCCAGCTCGTTGGGTGACAGCTCGTCGGCGGCACGGAAACAATGGCTATCGGACCTACCTCTTCTCTTTCTAAGTACCTTGACCTATACCCTTTTATGTCCTCCGCGCATCCTGCGGCAGATGGTCAGTTCCAGTAGGACAATGCGCCTCCCACAGAGCCTCAATCAACCAGGCAGGGTTCGAAGAACACTCATCATTCGTCCGGTGGACTCCGAAATCCCCAGATTGAACCCTGTGGAAGTACTCTGGGATGCCATAGAGTGGAACATCAGATCCATGGACCGACGTCTCGGGCGGAGTTGCGGACAATGCTGCAACAGGCATGGCCTGGCATTATCTCCGGAAACCCTTCGGTATCTGATGGAATCGATACCTCTGCGTGTACAAGCTGTTATTCACGCTAGAGGAGGACTAACACGCTGTTACGTAGGTACTGTATATCTAATGTTTTGTGCATTGAGTGTAGTATGGCAACCAGGGGCGGATTGGTGATCGCAAAAGCCCCCGGGAAAATTTTTGCAAATGGGCCCGTTCAGTTGCAGTTCTGCGGTACAATTGTATCACAACTGAAAATAACTTTTTTTATTTAAGAGACAAAACAAAACGTACAGTTCCCTGGAAACAATGGCAAGCATAGTACTGGGGGTGGGGGTGGGGGTAAAAAGTACACCCGTCATCCTTAAATTCAAGTGGGTGTTGCGGGAAAATTTTCATCGGCCCATGGCAAGATTTTACTGCAGAAAAATTGTACTGCATTTTTTCTGTTGTGGACAATCACAGTTAGAAATTTCAAGATATTTAAATATCGTGCCAAACTCACTTAATCGATGTGGAAAAAGCGAATAATCAGGTTTAAATCACTAGTTTAGTTAGTTATGTATGTAATTGCGCTGGAGAAGCTTCTAATTTTGGACACACTCAATGTTTATATTTGTTTAAAATTTTTTCTTAAGAACGTTGATTTTTTTTTTTATTGCTTATGTAATCATTTCATGTTTGGCAGATCGTAAAATAATCTTGATTTTCATAACTTTGAGCTTCCAGTTCTCAAATTTTTAATGAAGTGGGCTGAAATTCCAGCAAATATTTGAGACAGAAAGAGAGAACTGCTACAGTACTACCAAAATTATGTTGGAGTTGTACCAAAAATCCTTTCGCATAAGACATGATTTTTAAGTTTAAATAAATGAAAAAAAATACAGAACTTTTACACTGTAAAATTTTCTATTTGTACAGCAATTTTTGTAATTTTTCTATTGTGAACAATCACAGTTAGAAATTTAAAGATTTTTAAATATCGTGACGAACAGATTCTTCATTTAGTGATCATATATTCGCATGTGTTTCAATTACAAAACGTGCTTTTATGCTGCGGTTATGTATTGTAAAGACACCTTACTAAATAACTTAAACAAAACATTTTGCAACTTCGTGTTGAAATGATATCTCCGTAAATGCCTTCATTAGTCACTTATCACAAGGAGCGTAGGCTGCGTAGGTAGAACATTTCGGGGGAAAGGGATCGTACATGAACACCCCCGCAAATAATCTTACAGTTATTTCAAAATAAGTTCTTGATATTATTAGCTTTCACTTTGAATTCTGTGTTGTCATATAGTGGACAGTACATCCCATAATGACCATTATCTAGCATTGTTCTGCAACTTTATCAAACATGGGTGAGTATTTTCACTACTTTAACTAAAGTAATGAAAATAATTTAGCCCTGTTCAGCCCCCACCCCAATGCTGTTAGCATACGTAGATTGTTGTGCCTCCCGATTTTTCCTGATGCAGGGCCCCTCGAAACATTTCAGCATGAAATGAATGGTCCTAAAAAACCATAGAAATAGATAGACATCCCTTCCCCACTCCGCAGTTGAGAAAGACATCGGTTAATTGCACGGGAAGGAAGGAGTGAAAGTTTGGGAGAGGAGATTTTTTTTTTAATGCCTGAACAGATTAATCATAGTTTTCGGGCTCGTTCAGGCCCGGGCTCTATCTTGCAATATAAAATTCGGGCTCGGGCGGGCTAGGGCAGTAGTAGAAAAGGACCGATTCTGGCTAAAACCGCAGCCCATAGACTTAACATTAGGCTGCGGCCGGGCGGACGCAGCCAGCCGCAACCAGCCGCAGCCGGGTGGATGGAGGGGGCGTGGTCAGTAGCAGTCTCCAATTCCCCGCTGCAATTTTTCCCCCTCGACCGAAGTGTGTGCTTATCTCCGAAGATAGTAGTATTTATTGGACTTTGTCGAATTTTGGGGGAAATCAATGAAGGCTTATTCCTTATTTTTTTAAATTTAATGAAGGTTTATTCATTATTTATTTTCCCCTCTCTCGACCCCATCCCCTTAGGTTATTGTTATGTAAAACGTTTTTTCCCTCGTAATTTGTTGATTTTTCAATTAATTTTCATGAATTCCTCATGTGTCTTCCCTAATGAAAATTATGTAGGGTAAGTATTATTTCTCTTTTTTTTTTTTCTCGAATAATACGTTCATGTCCTCATCTCAAGAAATGTTATTCTGATATCTTATTTTTGTTCGTAAATGTTTGATTTTGAGGGATGGCAACGCCCGAGTGGGAAAGGGGTTGGATATAGGGGGATGGCAACTCGATGTGCTGCCCCTAGCGGTGCTTCTTGGAACTTTCAATGGATCTTTGTTTTTGAGGGATGGCAACGCCCGAGTGGAAAAGGGGTTGGATATAGGGGGATGGCAACTCGATGTGTTGCCCCCTAGCGGTGCTTCTTGGAACTTTCGATTGATCTTTGATTTTGAGGGATGGCAACGCTCGAGTGGGAAAGGGGTTGGATATAGGGGGATGCCAACTCGATGTACTACCCCCTAGCGATGCTTCTTGGAACTTTCGATTGATCTTTGATTTTGAGGGATGGCAACGACCGAGTGGGGAAAGGGCACTGCGTAGGTGTTAGATATGATGATGCTTCTTGGAACTTTATTATTTCGATGGATCTTTGATTTTGAGGGATGGCAACGACTGAGTGGGGTCCGTTGGGAATTTTTGCATTTATTCCTGTGGTTTGCAAGCAAGATTTCCCCCTCTTCAATATTATTTTTCCCCCGGAGGAAATTTTTACCTAACGATGCTGGGGAATTTTCTTTCCAAGGGAATAAAAATGCTCCTAAGGTCTTAGCGAGGTTCTAACTCACGATGATTTGGTTTCCAAAAATAGTCAGGGGGTCAAATGGTTTTCGTGTACTACGTATTCCCTATATATATATTTTTTTAAATTACTTTTACGTTATTTCTTCATGTGTTTTTATATATTTTTCGTATGTTTTGAGGGAGTTTTTTCGTGTAGATGTAATGAATTTTCTGGGGAACTTTTCTTTTTCCTCCATTCAATTTTATTTCAGACCATGAGACGAGGAAATGCTTCTTTAGAAATTATTTCGTTCTTGTTCGCAGTAATTACTGGACATAGACTTCATGTTAATTCTGAGTCTTTCACCCTGCAATAATATTTTCTCGTAATTTTTTCGTATGTTCAAGAACTCTACAGATCTTTCCCAGTTAAAATTCTGCTCAAACAATATTTTCGGTCTTTATTTCCTTATAGCTTCCCAATTTCCGATATTTTTCTTCCTCTATCTTTGAAATTTCATTAAACTTCTCAATAGGTCAGGATTCTTTTTTTCTTGGACAAACTTATGAGTCCTTTTATTTACACTATCTTTTTTTTCCATTTCATTTCAGCAAACGATTATTTTAGATGCAACAAATCGTCAGATTTTGGTTTCCTTATATAGTATATTTTCCCACTTGCTTAAAAATATTCCTCAAAGCTTGCATGTATGTCAAATATACATTTTTTTTTATTCTTTCGTAGTTAGCCATACTTTTCGTGGACTGCCTCGACAGGAAAGCATTCAATGTCAAGACATACAATCTAAAACCTTTTTCTTTCGATAAAATTTGTATTCTTTGGGCTGAATATTTTCCCGTCTCGTCCGAAAAAACATTCATTCTAGAGACAAAGCGACTAATTCCGTTCTTCCCATAAACATTATTTTTTTATTTATTTGATATTCAGAGTTGTATACATTTTCTATCCAAAAAAGAGATATATTTAATGTAAAGGTATATTCTTCCAAGCTGAGGAAATATATGTATATATTAGTTCATTTCCAGTTTAAGGAAATGCATCTTTATATTTCAATATGAAAAAAGAAGCCCTATAAGTGAAAGCTCAACCTAAAAACGGATAGATTGTTCCCACTCTCTCTACTCTATGACATTTCTTTACTGAATGAACCATGGCCTTTTTTTCATGAACTGCTTTAAAATCTTCGTTCTCACTTTACTATTGTCAGATTCCATGTCCCTTCAGTTCTTTACTGAGAAACAGAAGCATTTATTCAATTTTATTTTATTAAGAGAGTAGAACTCTTTTAGGCTTTCGAAGTACTTTCAAGTCTTTCATTACGAAAATTTTCACTGTCATGAAAGAAGCCATAATCGAGATGATTTACTATCGTTTCAATGAAAGTGTTTACGCATTCATTGCTATGATGTCAGATTTCATTTTCTTATACTTCGAACAGAAATGAGTTTGAATCATTCGTCGAGAAAACATTTCTTTCATATATATATATATATATCATCATCATCATCATCATTGTCAACCATTATCAATCCACTGCTGGACGAAGGTCTCCCCAAGTTTCCTCCACAACGGTCTGTCTTGTGCCAGTCTCCTCCATGTCACCCCTGCATACTTTCGAATTTCATCCACCCATCTCCTATGTGGTCTTCTTCTGGGTCTTTTCCTGTCCCTTGGAATCCAATCTGAAATTTCGGCTGTCCATCGATGATCTGTCCTTCTGGCAGTATGTCCAGCCCATTGCCATTTCAGGGATTTAACTCTGATCATGATGTCTTCCACTCTTGTCATTTTTCGGATCCACGAGTTCCTCTTCTTATCTCTCCTGGTTACACCAAGCATGCACCTCTCCATGCTTCTTTGAGTTGTCTGCAGCCTTTGTATGTCTCTTTTAGTTAAGGTCCACGTCTCTGCACCATACGTAAGCACTGGAAGGATGCATTGATCAAACACTTTTCTTTTTAAGACATAATGGCATATTGCTCTTGAAAATTATGCTGTTTCTTCCAAAAGCTCTCCAGGCAAGTTTTGTACGCCGATTAATTTCTTCATCAATGTGACCCTCACTTGATATCTGCTGTCCAAGATAAACGTACGTGTCTGTTATCTCCAGCTTTTCTCCATCAATCGATAAATCTTCATTTCTTGTAAAAGCATTGAACATCACTTTTGTCTTCTGAAAGTTCATTTTTAATCCCACTTCTTTACTCTTGTCAGCAAGTTCCTGGATCATACTCTGCAGCTCTGATGGGGTAGTTGCAAAAATGACTACGTCATCAGCAAAACGAAGGTGGGTTAGATAATCTCCATTAATCTTTATCCCCTTGTTTTCCCAGCTCAGCGACTGAAAAACACCCTCCAATGTGGCATTAAAGAGCTTCGGAGATATGGTGTCACCTTGTCTCACTCCTTTCCAATTTTTACGTGTGTTGTATTTTCAAACAGCCTAATCTTTGCACTTGCATTTTCATAGATGTTATTAATAATATTAATGTATGCATCTTCAATACCGCAGGTTTTCAGGGCCATTGTAACTGCTGATGGTTTCACTGAATCAAAGGCTTTTTCATAATCGATAAAAGCCATGCACAATGGAAGTTCATATTCCCTCGCTCTTTCAATTAGTTCTCTCAGCACGTGGATATGATCTATTGTGCTGTAGCCACTCCTGAATCCAGCTTGTTCTCTCGGTTGAGCCATGTCTAGTGCTACCTTCAAGCGGTGTGAAAGAACTTTAGTGAAGATTTTATAAACTACTGATAGGAGGCTGATAGGTCTGTAGTTTCCGAGATCCTCAATGTCACCTTTCTTATGTAGCAGGATCATTGTAGCGGTGTTCCAATTCTCAGGAATCTTTCCTTCATTAAGGCATCGAGTGAAAATTTGGGCGAGTACTGTTTCGATTTCTCCACTTGCTTCTTGTATGATGTCTACAGTAATTCCATCTTCTCCTGGAGCTTTTCTCGCTTCATGTTCTTGATTGCATGTGCAACTTCTGCTGGAAGGACTGGAGGAACTCTGGTACTGGTATCTTTCATGATGTCTGGAGTGCATATATCATCCCTTTCATATAATTTGGAGTAGAAATCTTTCACTCTTGTCAAAATTTCGCCTCTATTTCTTGTTACAGAACCATCTTCTTTTCTCAGTGCCATAATCTGTTTTCTTCCCTTACTGAGATGTCCCTTTGCTATCTTTAGGCTTTGGTTGTTTTCAATTGCTTTCCTCACTAGTTCACAGTTGAATTTCCTTACGTCTTCAGTGATACTTTTTCTTACTGTCTTGCATAGCTCTATATATTCCACTTTGGAAGTCACATCTTCTTTAGTTGTCCTCATCTCTCTTCTTTTTTGCATCAACATTTTGGTTTTTCCTGATAATTTGTTCACATGCAACTTGTTCTTAGACCCAGCTAATTTTGTTGCTGTTTCCATAAGAGCTTTGGTTACTTTTCTGTTAACTTCAGAGATGTCCACTTCTTCCGATGTTAGGCCTTCTAAAGCAGAGAACCTGTTCTTCAGTTCTAACTTGAAGGTATTATGGTGTTTTTTAAGGTTGGTTATGTCAATAGATTTTGTTTGTCTTATGAGCTTGCCACGTTCAAGTTTAGTGTTGAGGTGCATCTTACATCTCACCAATCTATGGTCACTACCTGTGTTGAACTTGTTTAGCACACTGCAGTCTTCTATGACGAATTTTTTGTTACACATAATAAAATCAATTTCACTTGTGGTCCCATTTGGATGTCTCCATGTCCATTTCCTGTGTGGCTTTTTCTTGAAGAAGGAGTTCAAGATGAAAACCCTTCTGCCTCTGCAAACTCAACGAGAGTATTTCCACGCTGGTTTCTGTTGCCATGACCGAATTTACCTACTGAAGTTTCATTCTGTTGCCGTTGCCCTATTTTTGCATTGAAATCTCCCATAATTATTTTCAAGTGCTGCTTACCTTTATTATTTAGATGACAAATTTCCTCATAAAATTCTTCAATTTCTTCTTCAGGATGACTTGTGGTGGGTGCATAAGTTTGAATAATCTGAGCCTGGTATCTTTTCGAGAGTTGGATAACAAGTCGTGCAGCTCTGTCAGAGGAACTTTCAACTTCTACAACTTTATCCTTCAGTTTCTTGTTTATTATAAATCCAACACCACTAGTTCTGCCAGTATCTGTCCCACGATAGTAGAAGAGGTGTCCACTTTTCAGTTCGATGAGATCTTCCTTTTCTCCTTACCTCACTTAGCCCCACGATGTCCCACTTGATCCTTTGTAGTTCCTCTTCCAATTCAAGAAGCCTTGAATCAGAAGATAGGGAGCGTCCATTGTAAGTAGCCAAGGTCAGCATCAGATGGCAGCCTAGTCCGGTCCTCCGGGGATTCTTAGCACCCTCTGCCTTCATGTCGCACTGGCCGCTGCCTTGGCCAGGTACATTCCAGCTGCCGGAGACTGAGGGCCAAGATTTAAGTTGTGGAATCATTTTGGAGGGTTTGGCCATAACTCACCACGCTGGCCAAGCGGGTTGGTGAGTGTGGGATAGAATTTCCTCTGATCCCGATGGTATAGTTATACCGCTATGGGCGGTCGTCAGAGCCCCTTTAGTGGGAACAGGATGCACCACGAGAAGGCGGGGTTGACATTTGTCAAGGAGAGGCTGTGATGTTACGCATCACCTGACCTTGCATCCCATATATATATATATATATATATATATATTTTTTTTTTTTTTTTTTTTTTTTTTGCCTCCGAATCAAACGAACTCAAAAAATAAGAGACGCACTTTAATATTTTTTTTTCCTCTTATGAGAGGAATACGGGAATATGATACCAAAATTAAAGAATAAAGAATATCGACTTTCCTCTCAACACCTTACATCTATGTTTTTTTTTATTTTTTTTATTTTCAATAAGCTATTTCTATATTTTTACAACTGAATAGAATTATTTATTGAAAAATTCTAAGTAAGACGAAAAATGGTTTTGTTGATTTCCTAAGAGGATGATTTTGGAAATTTTCGTTTTCTGATAATTGTAAAAATCTCATAGAATAACATGGGAAAACTAGCATGCATAAAAGACTGTTTTGGATCGAGTAAATTGAAAGAATTTTACAAAGTTCATTTCAGAAAAGTACATTCCTTCCTAGTGTCAAAAACGAATCACTTCGTTTTTTCTAAGATACACTTTGGAATCTTATAAAAGTGCATAGGGTCAAAAACGATTTTGATGATTTTACTAAGATGACAGATTTCGGATTTCTTATGATAGAAAATACAGTGAATTTCCCATTGAATAACATGGGAAACTGCGAAATTTAAGAAGCACGTTTTCGTTCAAGTAAAATATTTTAAAAGTATTTTTTCGAATCAGTTGAAAACAGACAGGGTGTGTTTCTGAACAGTTCATTATTTCCTAAAATCAAAACGAATTACTTCGTTTTTTTTTTTGTTTGTTTTTTTTCCTAATGTGCGTTTCTGAAAGAAGTAAAAATAGTTTAGGTAGAAAATTGGAAAGATATTTTTATGAATCCTAGACTGTTTATTTACGTATAGCTAGAGGGGTCTTCAGTGAGAGCACTTATTTTCTTTTCAAACTAAGAGAATGAAGTGTAGTCAGTTTGAAAAAAAAATTCAAACTCCCCTAAATTTAGCCTTTTGTCCTGGTTTCGACTCAATACTGTAAAGCATTGCTCTCAGACCAGTTGAATTCCTGGCCCTTAATGAAATACATTAAGCCTTTCCCTTAAAAATAAGCAATCTCTTCTTCAATACCAGATCCCCAATAAATTTCTTTAAGAGTTATTCATTCACCCTTTTACTTTTAAAAACTTGAAATTCATTATTATTTAACTCATTACAAAAAATGAAACTCATTCATACAGAAAAAATATAAATGAATAAAAATAAATAAAGTAGTCCTAAAAAAGGACTGTTTTTCTGGGTCCCCTTCATACAGCTGCTCCATGGTCGGTATAAGGAATTTTTTTTTTTTGCCTGCTAATATCTCAGCACATTGACTTCACAGTCTCTAGCAAGTTCTTTACAATTATGCTTTCCAAGAACGCTTTGGACGGGACATGGTCTCCAGTGACTGCAACAAAAGATTCTGCTAGAATCTTGGGGTTAAGCAATGCAACGGCATCATCGAAATACTTTTGCCACTTGGATTCGGGGGTGGCATATGCACAGCTGTGGGCCGTGATGTTTGCGAATATGTGATTTGGTGGTTGGTGGCACTCCATACAATAATATAAGTTATTGACATGTTCCTGAAGGCGATCCCTTACCATGTCAGCAAGCATGATGAAAAACTCTTCATCTGAGATGGAAGCAACAGGGGAAGAAGTCCTTGGATGGTGCAAAACAGCCTTTCTAAAGACAGGTCCAAATAGTAGTTGAGTAATGCTGTCCCATATTTTTCCACATTGATCAATAAGAGTTCCAAATTGTTGACAAGTCAGCTTTATCGGAACAGGATTCAATCGACGAAAACCATGAATTCTGGGGAAAGCACTTCTAACGTGTAACTGCCAGAAGCATCTAAGAGGGAAGGACAGCAGGAAACGATAAGTTCACGATTAATCAAGATGTCACAATTCATGCCCTGAATCCAGTGTGATTTTCCCATGAATTTTCGGAACGTTGAAGCTGACATTGTTATTCCATTCTTAGAAGGGTAGAAAGATTCCCCATCTTTCCTATAACTTCGAATATGAACTCGGACCGTGTTGTTAAAATCGCATACTCTTGCAAACGTGTTTTCACCTAAATGAAAATGATGAGGTGCAAGATTTTTCATAGAAATTCTTGGGAGGATAACTTCTCCACACGATTTGGGCTTTAAAGGAACGGACTCACATACCTTCTTAGCGAGAGTAGCAGAAATTTCAGCACTTTGCTTCATCGTGGAAATGGAATCGGTAGCGCTCAAAGCAACAGACAAAAATGAAATGACTCGTTTGAAGACTAAAGACAAACTGAAGGAACAGCTCTTATTCTAAGTCAAAACTGAGAAGAGGTTGGAGTTCGTCACTTGTTTACTGCTTGAGAGGGAAAGAGCAGAGTCATGGGGGTAAAGAACACTCGGTTATCTTCTTTCTAAAGGTCAAATTCAATCTAATGTTTGGAGCATTCTTTTGTCGAGGCAGACCATGACTCCAATACGAATTAGTTGGTGGCAGGATCTGTAGTAACGTTCCAGATCTCAAAGATAAGGAAACTGGTTTAAACCCGTTTCGCTTGAAAACAAGAGTCTCTTTCCTGTCCGAGAGATACTGGTGTAATACAAGACAAAGGATCTAATTCAGCTTCGTCATCACGGTGATCACCGATTTGGTTATCACCATTTCTTATAAAAGTGCATGGGGATCAAAAAACGATTTTGATGATTTTACTAAGATGACAGATTTCGAATTTCTTATGATAGAAAATACAGTGAATTTCCCATTGAATAACATGGGAAACTACGAAATTTAAGAAGCACGTTTTCGTTCAAGTAAAATATTTTAAAAGGTAATCAGTTGAAAACAGACAGGGTGTGTTTCTGAACAGATCATTATTTCCTAAAATCAAAACGAGTCACTTCGTTTTTTCCTAACGTACGTTTCTGAAAGAAGTAAAAATAGTTTAGCTAGAAAATTGGAAAGAATTTTTTATGAATCCTAGACTGTTTATTTTTTTATAACTAGAGGGGTCGTCAGTGAGAGCACTTATTCTCTTTACAAACTAAGAGAATGAAGTGTAGTCAGTTTGAAAAAAATTTCAAACTCCCCTAAATTTAGTCTTTTGTCCTGGTTTCGACTCAATACTGTAAAGCATTGCTCTCAGACCAGTTGAATTCCTGGCCCTTAATGAAATACATTAAGCCTTTCCCTTAAAAATAAGCAATCTGTTCTTTAATACCAGATCCCCAATAAATTTCTTTAAGAGTTATTCATTCATCCTTTTTACTTTTAAAACTTGAAATTCGTTATTATTTAACTCCTTATAAAAATGACTACTAAGGAGGTAAAAATATTCTAACGCGTATCTAATCAATGTTCTGTATACTTAAGACCAAGCGTAAATGGAATCGATAGCACTCTTCCTCCCTGAAGGAAATGACGTCTGCATACATCTCAAAATCCTTTGTTCCCTAAGTCAAACGCATGGAGGGAAAATCAAGTAATCTTATCTGTATTCCTTCGTTGAAAGTGTATGTTTGTTTAGAAAAGATACAAAACATTTCCTTTCTCAAGTTAAATTCGAATCAGCATTACATTAGATTGAGGGTTCACGTGTTAAAAGCAACACAATCGTAGTTATTTACCAAAAGTTAGAATACAAATTTCCTGTGAAAGAGGAAACTATGATATTGAATGCTGGAAATCAGATTCCTTTCTGAAGCAAATCAAAACTGATTGAAAAGAGTCTGTACAATAGACAAAAAGGAAATACAAAAGAAAATCCCCTGAGAGGTACTTCAGAAATAAATCTCAAAGCAGAGAAAAATAAAAATATGCTAGATTAAAGAGTAACGTAGGTCAGATAAAAAAAAATGGCAGAAAAAAGAAATATGTTAGGAAAAAAATAATAACTCCCCATTAAATGTAAAGTACATAGGAAAAAAAACTCCCCATTAAATGTAAAGTACATTTAATGGGGAGTTATTTTTTTTTCCTAACATATTTCTTTTTTTCTGCCATTTTTTTTTATCTGACCTACGTTACTCTTTAATCTAGCATATTTTTATTTTTCTCTGCTTTGAGATTTATTTCTGAAGTACTTCTCAGGGGATTTTTTTTGTATTTCCTTTTTGTCTATTGTACAGACTCTTTTCAATCAGTTTTGATTTGCTTCAGAAAGGAATCTGATTTCCAGCATTCAATATCATAGTTTCCTCTTTCACAGGAAATTTGTATTCTAACTTTTGGTAAACAACTACGATTGTGTTGCTTTTAACACGTGAACCCTCAATCTAATGTAATGCTGATTCGAATTTAACTTGAGAAAGGAAATGTTTTGTATCTTTTCTAAACAAACATACACTTTCAACGAAGGAATACAGATAAGATTACTTGATTTTCCCTCCATGCGTTTGACTTAGGGAACAAAGGATTTTGAGATGTATGCAGACGTCATTTCCTTCAGGGAGGAAGAGTGCTATCGATTCCATTTACGCTTGGTCTTAAGTATACAGAACATTGATTAGATACGCGTTAGAATATTTTTACCTCCTTAGAAGTCATTTTTATAAGGAGTTAAATAATAACGAATTTCAAGTTTTAAAAGTAAAAGGATGAATGAATAACTCTTAAAGAAATTTATTGGGGATCTAGTATTGAAGAAGAGATTGCTTATTTTTAAGGGAAAGGCTTAATGTATTTCATTAAGGGCCAGGAATTCAACTGGTCTGATAGCAATGTTTTACAGTATTGAGTCGAAACCAGGACAAAAGACTAAATTTAGGGGAGTTTGAAATTTTTTTCAAACTAACTACACTTCATTCTCTTAGTTTGTAAAGAGAATAAGTGCTCTCACTGACGACCCCTCTAGTTATAAAAAAATAAACAGTCTAGGATTCATAAAAAATTCTTTCCAATTTTCTAGCTAAACTATTTTTACTTCTTTCAGAAACGTACGTTAGGAAAAAACGAAGTGACTCGTTTTGATTTTAGGAAATAATGATCTGTTCAGAAACACACCCTGTCTGTTTTCAACTGATTACCTTTTAAAATATTTTACTTGAACGAAAACGTGCTTCTTAAATTTCGTAGTTTCCCATGTTATTCAATGGGAAATTCACTGTATTTTCTATCATAAGAAATTCGAAATCTGTCATCTTAGTAAAATCATCAAAATCGTTTTTTGATCCCCATGCACTTTTATAAGAAATGGTGATAACCAAATCGGTGATCACCGTGATGACGAAGCTGAATTAGATCCTTTGTCTTGTATTACACCAGTATCTCTCGGACAGGAAAGAGACTCTTGTTTTCAAGCGAAACGGGTTTAAACCAGTTTCCTTATCTTTGAGATCTGGAACGTTACTACAGATCCTGCCACCAACTAATTCGTATTGGAGTCATGGTCTGCCTCGACAAAAGAATGCTCCAAACATTAGATTGAATTTGACCTTTAGAAAGAAGATAACCGAGTGTTCTTTACCCCCATGACTCTGCTCTTTCCCTCTCAAGCAGTAAACAAGTGACGAACTCCAACCTCTTCTCAGTTTTGACTTAGAATAAGAGCTGTTCCTTCAGTTTGTCTTTAGTCTTCAAACGAGTCATTTCATTTTTGTCTGTTGCTTTGAGCGCTACCGATTCCATTTCCACGATGAAGCAAAGTGCTGAAATTTCTGCTACTCTCGCTAAGAAGGTATGTGAGTCCGTTCCTTTAAAGCCCAAATCGTGTGGAGAAGTTATCCTCCCAAGAATTTCTATGAAAAATCTTGCACCTCATCATTTTCATTTAGGTGAAAACACGTTTGCAAGAGTATGCGATTTTAACAACACGGTCCGAGTTCATATTCGAAGTTATAGGAAAGATGGGGAATCTTTCTACCCTTCTAAGAATGGAATAACAATGTCAGCTTCAACGTTCCGAAAATTCATGGGAAAATCACACTGGATTCAGGGCATGAATTGTGACATCTTGATTAATCGTGAACTTATCGTTTCCTGCTGTCCTTCCCTCTTAGATGCTTCTGGCAGTTACACGTTAGAAGTGCTTTCCCCCAGAATTCATGGTTTTCGTCGATTGAATCCTGTTCCGATAAAGCTGACTTGTCAACAATTTGGAACTCTTATTGATCAATGTGGAAAAATATGGGACAGCATTACTCAACTACTATTTGGACCTGTCTTTAGAAAGGCTGTTTTGCACCATCCAAGGACTTCTTCCCTGTTGCTTCCATCTCAGATGAAGAGTTTTTCATCATGCTTGCTGACATGGTAAGGGATCGCCTTCAGGAACATGTCAATAACTTATATTATTGTATGGAGTGCCACCAACCACCAAATCACATATTCGCAAACATCACGGCCCACAGCTGTGCATATGCCACCCCCGAATCCAAGTGGCAAAAGTATTTCGATGATGCCGTTGCATTGCTTAACCCCAAGATTCTAGCAGAATCTTTTGTTGCAGTCACTGGAGACCATGTCCCGTCCAAAGCGTTCTTGGAAAGCATAATTGTAAAGAACTTGCTAGAGACTGTGAAGTCAATGTGCTGAGATATTAGCAGGCAAAAAAAAAATTCCTTATACCGACCATGGAGCAGCTGTATGAAGGGGACCCAGAAAAACAGTCCTTTTTTAGGACTACTTTATTTATTTTTATTCATTTATATTTTTTCTGTATGAATGAGTTTCATTTTTTGTAATGAGTTAAATAATAATGAATTTCAAGTTTTTAAAAGTAAAAGGGTGAATGAATAACTCTTAAAGAAATTTATTGGGGATCTGGTATTGAAGAAGAGATTGCTTATTTTTAAGGGAAAGGCTTAATGTATTTCATTAAGGGCCAGGAATTCAACTGGTCTGAGAGCAATGCTTTACAGTATTGAGTCGAAACCAGGACAAAAGGCTAAATTTAGGGGAGTTTGAATTTTTTTTTCAAACTGACTACACTTCATTCTCTTAGTTTGAAAAGAGAATAAGTGCTCTCACTGAAGACCCCTCTAGCTATACGTAAATAAACAGTCTAGGATTCATAAAAATATCTTTCCAATTTTCTACCTAAACTATTTTTACTTCTTTCAGAAACGCACATTAGGAAAAAAAAAAAAAAAAAAAAACGAAGTAATTCGTTTTGATTTTAGGAAATAATGAACTGTTCAGAAACACACCCTGTCTGTTTTCAACTGATTCGAAAAATACTTTTAAAATATTTTACTTGAACGAAAACGTGCTTCTTAAATTTCGCAGTTTCCCATGTTATTCAATGGGAAATTCACTGTATTTTCTATCATAAGAAATCCGAAATCTGTCATCTTAGTAAAATCATCAAAATCGTTTTTGACCCTATGCACTTTTATAAGATTCCAAAGTGTATCTTAGAAAACGAAGTGATTCGTTTTTGACACTAGGAAGGAATGTACTTTTCTGAAATGAACTTTGTAAAATTCTTTCAATTTACTCGATCCAAAACAGTCTTTTATGCATGCTAGTTTTCCCATGTTATTCTATGAGATTTTTACAATTATCAGAAAACGAAAATTTCCAAAATCATCCTCTTAGGAAATCAACAAAACCATTTTTCGTCTTACTTAGAATTTTTCAATAAATAATTCTATTCAGTTGTAAAAATATAGAAATAGCTTATTGAAAATAAAAAAAATAAAAAAACATAGATGTAAGGTGTTGAGAGGAAAGTCGATATTCTTTATTCTTTAATTTTGGTATCATATTCCCGTATTCCTCTCATAAGAGGAAAAAAATATTAAAGTGCGTCTCTTATTTTTTGAGTTCGTTTGATTCGGAGGCAAAAAAAAAAAAATATATATATATATATATGAAAGAAATGTTTTCTCGACGAATGATTCAAACTCATTTCTGTTCGAAGTATAAGAAAATGAAATCTGACATCATAGCAATGAATGCGTAAACACTTTCATTGAAACGATAGTAAATCATCTCGATTATGGCTTCTTTCATGACAGTGAAAATTTTCGTAATGAAAGACTTGAAAGTACTTCGAAAGCCTAAAAGAGTTCTACTCTCTTAATAAAATAAAATTGAATAAATGCTTCTGTTTCTCAGTAAAGAACTGAAGGGACATGGAATCTGACAATAGTAAAGTGAGAACGAAGATTTTAAAGCAGTTCATGAAAAAAAGGCCATGGTTCATTCAGTAAAGAAATGTCATAGAGTAGAGAGAGTGGGAACAATCTATCCGTCTTTAGGTTGAGCTTTCACTTATAGGGCTTCTTTTTTCATATTGAAATATAAAGATGCATTTCCTTAAACTGGAAATGAACTAATATATACATATATTTCCTCAGCTTGGAAGAATATACCTTTACATTAAATATATCTCTTTTTTGGATAGAAAATGTATACAACTCTGAATATCAAATAAATAAAAAAATAATGTTTATGGGAAGAACGGAATTAGTCGCTTTGTCTCTAGAATGAATGTTTTTTCGGACGAGACGGGAAAATATTCAGCCCAAAGAATACAAATTTTATCGAAAGAAAAAGGTTTTAGATTGTATGTCTTGACATTGAATGCTTTCCTGTCGAGGCAGTCCACGAAAAGTATGGCTAACTACGAAAGAATAAAAAAATGTATATTTGACATACATGCAAGCTTTGAGGAATATTTTTAAGCAAGTGGGAAAATATACTATATAAGGAAACCAAAATCTGACGATTTGTTGCATCTAAAATAATCGTTTGCTGAAATGAAATGGAAAAAAAGATAGTGTAAATAAAAGGACTCATAAGTTTGTCCAAGAAAAAAAAGAATCCTGACCTATTGAGAAGTTTAATGAAATTTCAAAGATAGAGGAAGAAAAATATCGGAAATTGGGAAGCTATAAGGAAATAAAGACCGAAAATATTGTTTGAGCAGAATTTTAACTGGGAAAGATCTGTAGAGTTCTTGAACATACGAAAAAATTACGAGAAAATATTATTGCAGGGGTGAAAGACTCAGAATTAACATGAAGTCTATGTCCAGTAATTACTGCGAACAAGAACGAAATAATTTCTAAAGAAGCATTTCCTCGTCTCATGGTCTGAAATAAAATTGAATGGAGGAAAAAGAAAAGTTCCCCAGAAAATTCATTACATCTACACGAAAAAACTCCTCAAAACATACGAAAAATATATAAAAACACATGAAGAAATAACGTAAAAGTAATTTAAAAAAATATATATATAGGGAATACGTAGTACACGAAAACCATTTGACCCCCTGACTATTTTTGGAAACCAAATCATCGTGAGTTAGAACCTCGCTAAGACCTTAGGAGCATTTTTATTCCCTTGGAAAGAAAATTCACCAGCATCGTTAGGTAAAAATTTCCTCCGGGGGAAAAATAATAATGAAGAGGGGGAAATCTTGCTTGCAAACCACAGGAATAAATGCAAAAATTCCCAACGGACCCCACTCAGTCGTTGCCATCCCTCAAAATCAAAGATCCATCGAAATAATAAAGTTCCAAGAAGCATCATCATATCTAACACCTACGCAGTGCTCCTTTCCCCACTCGGTCGTTGCCATCCCTCAAAATCAAAGATCAATCGAAAGTTCCAAGAAGCATCGCTAGGGGTAGTACATCGAGTTGGCATCCCCCTATATCCAACCCCTTTCCCACTCGAGCGTTGCCATCCCTCAAAATCAAAGATCAATCGAAAGTTCCAAGAAGCACCGCTAGGGGGCAACACATCGAGTTGCCATCCCCCTATATCCAACCCCTTTTCCACTCGGGCGTTGCCATCCCTCAAAAACAAAGATCCATCGAAAGTTCCAAGAAGCACCGCTAGGGGGCAGCACATCGAGTTGCCATCCCCCTATATCCAACCCCTTTCCCACTCGGGCGTTGCCATCCCTCAAAATCAAACATTTACGAACAAAAATAAGATATCAGAATAACATTTCTTGAGATGAGGACATGAACGTATTATTCGAGAAAAAAAAAAAAAGAGAAATAATACTTACCCTACATAATTTTCATTAGGGAAGACACATGAGGAATTCATGAAAATTAATTGAAAAATCAACAAATTACGAGGGAAAAAACGTTTTACATAACAATAACCTAAGGGGATGGGGTCGAGAGAGGGGAAAATAAATAATGAATAAACCTTCATTAAATTTAAAAAAATAAGGAATAAGCCTTCATTGATTTCCCCCCAAAATTCGACAAAGTCCAATAAATACTACTATCTTCGGAGATAAGCACACACTTCGGTCGAGGGGGAAAAATTGCAGCGGGGAATTGGAGACTGCTACTGACCACGCCCCCTCCATCCACCCGGCTGCGGCTGGTTGCGGCTGGCTGCGTCCGCCCGGCCGCAGCCTAATGTTAAATCTATGGGCTGCGGTTTTAGCCAGAATCGGTCCTTTTCTACTACTTAGGGCTGACATACTTCGGGCCGAACTCAGCTCTTATAAGCACAGCACTAATGCCTCCTACAACCAACGGGAGTAAAATTAACTATCCCCCCCTTCTTTGGGGAATATATAGAACATCTTGTACACCCCCCCCCCTCCCGCAACATACGGTACATACATTCTCGGTCCTCAGCTGCTAAGTGAACCCATAAGTTTGCAAACAGACATGGCCCATCTACTGTAGTTGTGATTCCAGCAGTTGCCTGGTGAGGGGATTTTTTTCCCGAATTCAAAATATAAGGGGTTTTTTCCACGCTTGTTATAATTACATTATATGTATTTCGTTTATAAAATCAGT
Organism: Macrothele yani; assembly: GCA_039090855.1. NCBI lineage: Eukaryota > Metazoa > Arthropoda > Arachnida > Araneae > Macrothelidae > Macrothele > Macrothele yani. Next base: position 174,663,595 of record CM076990.1, read on the forward strand.
GTTGTATTTCAGTTGTGTGTTTAAAACAACTGAACTGAAAACATTTTTAAGAAAGTAAGAAAGAAAGGTACAAAATATACGAAAGGAGCCCACCGGGAAATGCCCCGGTGTCCCAGTGGGCCAATCCACCCCTGATAACAACCATGGATACAAATCTCTATGGCAAGTTATTATTTCTTCGTAATTTTAGCTTACGTGATTTATTTATTTTGCTTTCATAAAGTTGTTTATGAAATTTAGTTTGTGACCTCACGAGAAATATTTCCCTCTCTCATCTTTTAAAACTATAAGTACAAAAACGGTGTCTTTCAACAACTGTCTTACACATTCGCTCAGTGCAATCCTTCCATTTCTCAGGAGTACAAACACTAAATTTAACAACAACAAAAAATACATTTTGTACAACAAAAATTCAGTGAATGCGAGGAATCCACATACGTTTATCCAAGTTCCCTAAAATCTTAGATGGTTTCGCACGTCATATGTTCTAACTGCTAAAATATTTTTTGGAGGGGGCAGAAGGGGAATTCAAAGAAAAGTTGGGTGCGTAGCGTTGCGCTTGGAATGGGTACGAAAAAAAAATGAAATTTCTTTGCTCTAAAACGAAACAAAGGAAAGTGAAGTTTCGCTGACATACATAAAAGTTGAATCACTAACTGGAGTTCTTAAGTTAGAAGAAATTTTCAGATTTTTTTTTTTTTTTTTTTTTTCCAGATCAGTAGTAACGAACAGTACAACCCAACTCGCGTTCCCATGTGGTCTAGTGGTTAGGATTCCTGGCTTTCACCCAGGCGGCCCGGGTTCGATTCCCGGCATGGGAAAGTGGTTCCATGGTGTAATGGTTAGCACTCTGGACTTTGAATCCAGCGATCCGAGTTCAAATCTCGGTGGGACCTCGAACGTACAATTTTTTTTTCGTTTTAACCGAACGAAGGATATTTTCGTAGGGCTTGAACATGTTTTTATATTTCAGTTTCCTTTATTAATAAAGTTCGCGGGGAAGGGGATATGTGTGGAACGAAACGACAGTCCTTTTTTCATATAACTGGTTAATAACCCATGCTATGCACAGGTGAAAAAGCTGTGACTAAAATCTTTATAACACGAATCTTAAAATACATATACATAATTCTAATTAACGGTTGAATTATCAATAGGCGGTCTACAAGTTAGATTACCAACAAAATACCGCTGATTCCCTTTTATGAATTTCTTTTAATGAAATAAAATAACGCTGATTCCTTTTTATAAAATTACTCTGCAATGCGAAAAAAATGTAATAAAACACGACATATCACCTACGTAACAGAAAAAACGAAGCAGACAGTTGTTCGAGCACGTGCGTGTTGCCACAGATGAAGTCGTTTGTCTTATTAACTTTATTTTATTTTCCTGTATTTTTCCTTGATTTTATGTATCGTGCGATAGCGGTGAGCTTAGTTCCGATTTCGGCCACCGGATAAAAGCAGATGGCGCTGCAAGTACTGAATGACGTCAGAGCGTTAGGAACAGACGTAGTTAAATATATAGGTTAAATTATTATTTCGGAATTTAACAACCACTGTGAGGTACTCGAATCTGTAAGTAGTCGCTCTTCTGTCATTTTTGTCCACCGGTTCCTGGGAAGTGAGAGATCCAGTACCTTAGGGCAAGCATAACACCCAGCAATCCTCATACGAGACAAGAAATCTGCTCCTTCTCAAACAACTAGCCAGAAAACTATGCTTCTGACCACTTACTCACTAGGGCACCAGAACGACGCTCACAAGCACGACTTGGGGGGAGGGAGACTGGGGCACATGCGTGCGCAATGCTTTTCACTTTCCCAAACAGTTGCATTTTCGTTACTTTCAAATAATGCATGTTTTAAAGAACTAACTCGAGTCTGAATTTCATTAACTTAAAACTGATACGAGAATTCGCTGTGGAATCGACAAAAATGAGGACAAATTATTTTTAATTTTACGTCTAAAGATGTTACAGTTTGCCGCTTAACATGACATTCTGTCAACATTAGAATACCACAAAATAAAGGAATATGTTAGCATTTCCTTTGTTTGGGGAGTTCTATTAGGGTATCACACGGTGCCGTACTGATAGCCGAGCAACCTCAGCATTGATGGGGGGTTCGCATGTCTAAGAGGACCTCTAGCTTCAGCAAAAGATTTAATAAAATCATCTAAGATTTTGCTAAAAAGATTTAACAAATTCTTTTGCGGAAACTTAATATAAAACTGGTGAAAGGAATGGACAGGAATTTTTTTTATGGCAGCTTTGAATAAAGTACTAAAAAAACGTACTTTTTTGGGGGGGGGGGTGCGGATTTATCTCATAAAAACTAGATAAGGGAAAAGGAACTATTGCAATAATTTTAGGCCCTTTTTCACAGCCTTAGGAATAGTTCCTATGCATGTATATCAACAAGAGACTGTGAAAGAAATATCAGTCCGATGAACGAAATGTTTATACAGGGTGCATAGGAAAGTTCTTTTAGCCTGGAATAACTTGCGAACGGAAAGAGGTACAGTTATGCAAGTGAGATAACGGTATAGTAAAGCTACTACGCCCGATCGAATGCAACCAATAGAAGCGCCCCTAGTGGCGGAATGCGGAAGTTAGCCATTACAAATCGAAAACGAAAAGAGATAAAGCAAAATTTCCAACTACAAAGTTGTAGAGCATCAGTTAATTAGTACAAAACGACATTTGTATCACATGGATAAAGATAAATTGTTGCCCGAATACCCTAAAATGTCCGAAATCGATGTGCGACGATTCGAATCTGCATATTCACATTTCGCAAATGTAGCCATATGCAAATGCAGATTGTGACGTTGTACCGTACCTACGATATAAAAACCAGCAGCAGGATGTACCCTGATCAGAAGTTTAGGTCTACGTATACGCTGTGTGAGAATGGCGAGCTTGGATCTCTGGGGTTACGTAAAAAATCACGTGTATGCAACAGTGCCTACAAGTCTGCTGGATCTACGTCGTCGTGTTACGGATGCTTGCAATAGTGTGGCACCTTCCATGCTGAGGAATGTGCATGCAGAGTTACTTTCACGAATACAAATGTGTATCGTGGGCAAAGGCGAACTCTTCGAACATACTAGACATTAACTTTTTATCACTGTGCGCCAGTTTGCCTTTACTTTTTTTTTGTCAGACGTCATCGAACTGTATTGACATAAGTACGCATTTATGCAATAAATTGCGTGTATTTGCTCATTCCTATGCCTGTTCCCTTCAAACGCTCACACAAAAGGTCGCGCATCGATTTCGGACATTTTAGAGTATTCAGGCGACAATTTATCTTATCTGTGTGATACAAATACAAATGTCGTTTTGTACTAATTAATTGATGCTCTACAACTTTGTAATTGGAAATTTTGCTCTATCTCTTTTCGTTTTCGATATGCAATGGCTAATTTTCGCATTTCGCCACTAGGGGCGCTGCTATTGATTGCATTTGATCAGGCTTAGTCGCTTTACTATACCGTTGTCTCACTTGCATAACTGTACCTCTCTCCGTTCGCAAGTTATTCCAGGCTAAAGGGACTTTCCTGTGCACAATATACACTGAGTGGCCACTTTATTATGACCACCCCCTCAGTACTTCGTTGGGCCACCTTTTGCCTTTAATACTGCGTCGATTCTTCATGGCATGGACTCCACGAGATGTTGATAGGTGGTTTGTGGAATCTGAGACCATGCTTGATGAAAAGCACTTTCCAGGAGTGTGAGATTGCAGGGTTGTGGATCCAGCTGTCTGATGGCACGTTCAACTTCATCCCACATATTCTCAATGGGGTTGAGATCTGGAGATTGTGGGGGCCACCTAAGCAAAGTAAACTCACCGGCATGTTCTTGAAACCCATCCTGTACAATACGAGCACTATGGCAGGACGCATTATCTTGTTGAAAGTAGTCATCGCCATTGGGATAAAGCATCCACATGACAGGATGCACTTGGCCCGCAACGATGTTAGATATGATGTGATAGTCAGTCGTTGATCAACATGAATTAAAGAGCCCAAAGCATGCCAGGAAAACATTCCCCAAACCATAACGTTGCCTCCACCAGGTTGAAGGGTTGTAGCAATGCATTTGGGGTCCATGCTTTCGTGCTGTTTCCGCCATATTCTCACTCGGCCATCGGCATGGTGCAACTGAAAGCGTGATTCATCGGACCACATAATTTGTTTCCAATTATCGACTGTCCAATCCTTGTGCTCCTGTGCGAACTGGAGACGTTTTCTCTTGTTAACTGCAGACAGCAAAGGTTTTCGAACAGGCCTTCGGCTGCCATATCCTATCCGATGCAATGTACGGCGAACAGTACGTGCAGAGATCATTTGAGGGTCCTTGATTAAGATGGTCTGTAATTTGCTGCACTGTTGTCCTTCTGTTGTGTGTTACCAGTCTGGACACTCTCCGTTCCGCCCGAGCAGTCACTAGTCGATGACGACCACACGTTGCACATAGAGACCCAGTTTTTTGGCTGACAGTCCAGTCTTTAAACAATTTAACAACAGCTGATCTGGAACATTTCACGAATGCGGCGGTTTCGGTGATACTCGATCCATGACTCCGAGCTCCTACAATCATCCCACGTTGAAAGTCCGTCAAATCGCATTTTTTACCCATCTCGTCACCCAAAAATCCCTTCTACTACTGTCGCAAGCACTAAGCTATCCCTTTTTATACTAGTCTCGCCCTCTGGCGGCAACAGCATGCAGCCATAGCTCATTTGCTTAACACTGTCAGGTGGTCATAATAAAGTGGCCCTCAGTGTATATGTAATTGCATCTATCAAACGAGTGCAATAAATATTTTTTTTAAATCTCCAATAAAAAAGAAAAAAAAAGAGGCAGTGGTAGCAAGAAAATATAAAAATGTACGGTTCAAAAAGGAATAACAGTTCAGTTCTGATTTAATCATCCCTTCCCCCTTTCCCAGGGTCGGGTTCACCTGTTGAAATTATACCAAACTAGTGGGCAAAATAATATCGTCCAAATATCATGATTCAAACGAATTCTTAATGTATGAAAATTTCGCCGAATTACAGATGTGTACAAAAAAACTTCTGTAATACTTTCGAAAGATTTGAGGATGGACTTTGGGCGACTATATTTTTTGCGGACTCCTCCTAAAACAGCGAAAAGAAATAGGAAATCTTTTCACAAGGCAGTTCCTAATGGTTTTTGCTGTGCCATTTGCAAAAAAAAAAAAAAAAAAAAAGCAGAAAAAACTTGTAGAACTCTGTCAATTCTTCAAGCATCCTGCATAATTCTGGGGCCCCTTGCAAATGCGTGGACTGGGGCTACAGCACCCCTAGCCTCCCCCTCTTAAATGGGTATTCTCGGGGCCGAAGAAACAGAGATGTGTCATTTGTTGTATAACAAAGTAAGAGATTTTTTCTTTTTTACTTGCAATAACATCGTGACATTTTTTAAGTGTGTTATCTATATTTAAGAGTATGCAACTTAATGCAAAAATTCTGAATTGTTATTTATTTATTTATTTGCTTACTTATGTTCTTGACTAGCTCATAGCCCGTGCCATGCACGGATAAAAACGCTGTGACTGAAATTTTTATAATACGAATCGTAAAATACACATACGTAACTATAATAAACGGTTGAATCATTAATGGGCAGTCTATATAACATAGATCACCAACAACAAAGTTTTCGTAATCTTTCAGCTTTATCTTCTTCCATCTTGTGCTACCAAGAAAAAATTCCACGGAGCCAATAATTTTCTAAATTTCCATCACAGTGAATCAAAACTTCGCCTGCAGTTACTTTCTTACAATTTTACTTGTTTCTTTTTCTGAAATAAAACAACGCTGATTCCTTTTTATAAATCCCTTCTTATGAAATAAAATAACGCTGATTCCTTTTTATGAAATTACTCTGCGATTTTATTCCTCTTTATGAAATTACTCTTCAATGCGAAGAAAATGAAATAAAAAAAAAAAAAAACAGTTGTTCGAGCACGTGCATGTTGCCACAGATGAAGTCGTTTGTCTTACTAACTTTATTTTATTTTCCGGTATTTCTTCTTGATTTTACGTATCGTGCGATACCGGTGTGCTTAGTTCCGATTTCGGTCACCGGATAAAAGCAGATGGCGCTGCAAGTACTGAATGACTTCAGAGCATTAGGGACAGACGTAACCTATTATATAAGTTTTATTTTCGTTTAAATCGGAAAAGGGCAATAGACACGGTCACACGGCATGTGTTTTGTGTGTGTGATTGTGAGGTATTTCAAAGAAGCTTTCCTCAATTCTCCAAAAGAATAAAATTTGAATGACATGATCAACTGTGGTGTAACTGTTTCGTAGTAATTTGTGTTGGTAGAAAACTAGATCAGTCATTTTAATTACAGCGTGCACACTAAAGTGCAATAATTTCGGGTTTACGAAAAATATCTGTAGGTTCCAAAGAATCTGAATTATTAATACGCTATAAAACCTTGTTAATAATACAAATTTAAAAATTTTAGTAGTTGAAAGCTTATTGATTTTCACAAATGGGCCTCGAAGATATTTTTTGCGGTGGGAGGGGCGAGTTTTTCCTGTACGCCACTGGTATCACAACATACTGGTTGTGTCACAAAAAAAGAAAAAAAAAAAAAGAAAACAGTATGCATCGCTAATTCGTGAAATTTTTATTATGGTAGACAAAAATTCAAACGATTGTGTAGAAAAAAGTTACAATTTAAATTAAATTTTCACTGGATATTTACAGACTCATAACTTAAAAATGATCTGTGTGACTTGAAAACGAAATAGACTTCAGGTAGAACTACTTTTTTTAATTGTTTCTCTTTTTTTTTTTTTTTTCGATGCAAAAAAAAGTCTGAATAGAGACTAATTTATCGTTGCTTCCGCTTTAGGTTAGAAACCGCTCCGTTTTAATACGTTTCGTCTTTTATTTTATCGAACAGTACTGTTTCACTGCAACAAAAATTTAACGTTTCACACTGCCAAAGCCACATCACTTCGGTATTAAGCTTGACAAAAAAAAAAAAAAAAAAACACATTCACAAATTGAATTCTCAGAGATTTTCCTAAGAGCGTACGTTTCACAAGCTCAATAGGAGTGTTAACCGCCGTTCCCATGTAGTCCAGTGGTTAGGATTCTTGGCTTTCACTCAGGTGGCCGGGACCCGAAACGGGAAAGTGGTTCCATGGTGTAATGGTTAGCCCTCTGGGCTTTGAATCCAGCGATCCGAGTTCAAATCTCGGTGGAGCCTGATTTTTTTTTTTTTTTTTTTTTTTCAATTCGCAGGAGAAACAGTTCTCCCGATATGATAATCCAAAGGAGTTTTAGAAACCTTTTGCTCTCTGCGATATGTTTGGTTACATGTATTTTATGTGGGTAGTACGTGTCACTTTGATATGCAGTATCTTCAAAAATTGGAATGCGCTACTTTTCTTTTTTCTTTTCAAATTCATCTCACTAACGTTCTTAAGTCGTCTACCTATAAATGAAAAAGAAACTGAAAAAATTTTCCTACCTTTGTTGCACATTTTAACCTTTCAATCATTTCATTATGTGCTTAAAGTTTAAGAACTTTTGTTTTAGCATTAAGAAATGGTTGTATTGTCCTCATCGGCGCACCCACGGAGGGGCTTTGGGGGCTTAAGCCCCTCTAAGAAGATTAAGAGCGACGTTCGTCACAAATTAAACATTCAAAAAAACATTTTACATGTTAAAAAAATTACATAGTGTCTTCCTCCCAATGCCCCAAGGAGATTAAGAACAACGTACGTTACAACCTTATATAAACTATATATATATATATATATATATAGTTTGAACCCCTGAAATGGCAATGGGCTGGACATACTGCTAGAAGGACAGACCATCGATGGACAGCCGAAATTTTAGATTGGATTTCAAGGGACAGGAAAAGACCCAGAAGAAAACCACATGGGAGATGTGTGGATGAAATTCGAAAGTATGCGGGAATGACATGGAGGAGACTGGCACAAGACAGGCCGTTGTGGAGGAAACTTGGGGAGACCTTCGTTCAGCAGTGGATTGATAATGGTTGACAATGATGATGATATATAGTTTATATATCTTTTTAGTTAAGGTTCATGTCTCGGCTCCATACGTAAGCACTGGCAGGATGCATTGATTAAAAACTTTTTTTTAAAGATATAATGGCACACTGCTCTTAAAAATTGTACTGTTTCTTCCAAAAGCTCTCCATCCAAGTTTTATACGCCGATTAATTTCTTCATCAATGTGACCTTCACTTGATATCTGCTGCCCAAGATAAATGTAGGGATCGGTTGTCATGTTGCCAAAAGAACGGACCACCGATAGACAGCCGAAATTTTAGACTGGATTCCGATGGACAGGAAAGGACTAAGAAGAAGACCCCATGGGAGCTGGGTGGACGAAATTCGAATGTATGCTGGAGTGACATGGGGGAGACAGGTTCTAGACAGACAATTGTGGAAGAAACTTGGGGAGACTTTCATCCAGCAGTGGATTGATAATGGATGATGTTGATATATATATATATATATATATATATATACAGCCCCGTCCAAGAGGAATTCCTGGGGACGCCACTGATTGGCATCAGTACTTTCTCCAACGTGAAAGAGTAAGTGAATGTACTATATAATACGCAAGCATTGTTTTCAAGGCAACACATTTTTGAAACATCATTGAGAGCATTCAATCGTTGTCAGAATAATAAAATGTTGTCAAAATGACCAAATGACCAATTGTTGTCAAATTGAGCATTTAGCTGAGTGGACCTTCCAGGCAACCGGGACGGTCTCTCCGGGCTCCGCAGTTCAGGAAATAAAAACAAAATCATTTTCGGTAGAATTTTTCATATTCATTATTATTATTATTTTTTAAGTTTTGGGGAGCGAGTCCCTTAAAAATATATTTTTATGGCTTTTTCTTTGTTTGTTTTTTTATTTTATTTTCTCCTCACTTTCATATAAATTACCGCTCTTCGTCGTACAGATACTGTGATTTGCAGATTTCAAATGATTATTATAACCTCCTTAATTTTAACGCATTCATAAAAGAGCAAATTAAATTTCATCATTTTGTAGCTCCCTACTTTTATATATGCAATAATTAGGGTGCAAACCAGATACATAAATTTTAATAAAAAAAATAAAAATAAAATCACAGTTGTTTTGGGGTTGTATATGGAATTGTTCAGTGACTCAAAAACAGTACTGAAATAAAAAAAATAAGAAAATTTCTTTTATGAGCGAGTACAAAAGTTTAAAAAAGTTACTAATTTGTCAGTTACTCCTCCTTGCATAAAAAATCAATCACAAAAACATGTATCAGGGAATATCTGTTTACGTGATTTTTTTTTTTTTTTTTTTTTAAATATCCGATGTCTTGATTTGTTGAAATTATTTTCTCATCATTTTGTGAGGAAGTATTTATAATGAGGAAGTATTTTACAACCTCGACTGCCTCTCCCCGGGAAGATAATCTTAGATTTTGACACTTTTTACTCTCTCTCTCTGAACTCTCAATCCATTTTATTGTCTTTTTCTTAAGCTAAATACTTCTTTTGGATAATCGTTTTTTCTTCAATATATAGTATTCGTGTGCTCTTTGCGGACTACAAATTTTTCACGTAACGACTTCATTATAATATCAGATTTACTTTCTAGGGGCCGCAATATAATTTCGCCCAGGGCACCGCGAAAGTTATATTCACTGCCCTGCGAAAAAAGACCTAACAAATGAGAAATATTTTCATTTCTCATTTGCTGGTCCAATTATTTAGGAAAAGTGAACTGTTTAGAGACATACAGATCACCGACTGAGATCATAAAACATTTTCTGCGACTACGGAAGACGTAGCCATTCACAGAACAGCAATTTATTGCTCCGTATTGGTCGACTGGAAGTTCAATTAGTTCTCACAGTACGTGGATATGATCTATAGTGCTGTAGCCACTCCTGAACCCAGCTTGTTCTCTTGGTTGAGCAATGTCCATTGTCACCTTCAAGCGGTGTGAAAGAACTTTAGTGAATATTATTCATAACATCTATAAAAATGCAAGAGCAAAGATTCGGCTATTTGAGAATACAGCACCCATAAAAATTGGAAAGAGAGTGAGACAAGGTGACACTATGTCTCCCAAACTTTTTAATTCCACATTGAAAAATGTCTTTCAATCACTGAACTGGAAAAACAAAGGGATAAAGATTAATAGAGATTATCTAACTCACCTTCGCTTTGCTGATGACGTAGTCATTTTTACAACTATACCCCATCAGAGCTGCAGTGTTTGATCCAGGAACAGTGGGATTAAAAATGAACTTTCAGAAAGCAAAAGTGATGTACAATGCTTTTACAAGAAATGAAAATTTATCGATTGATGGAGAAAAGCTGGAGATAACCAATACTTACATTTATCTTGGACAGCAGATATCAAGTGAGGGTCACATTGATGAAGAAATTAATCGGCGTATAAAACTTGCCTGTAGACCTTAACTAAAAGAAACATACAAAGACTGCAGACAACTCAAAGATAGCATGGAAAGATGCATGCTTGGTGTAACCAGGAGAGATAAGAAGAGGAACTCGTGGATCAGAAAAATGACAAGAGTGGAAGACATCATGATCAGAGTAAAATCCCTGAAATGGCAATGGGCTGGACATATTGCCAGAAGGACAGACCATCGATGGACAGCTGAAATTTTAGACTGGATTCCGAGGGACAGGAAAAGACCCAGAAGAAGACCACAAGGGAGATAGGCGGATGAAATTCGAAAGTATGCGGGAGTAACATGGAGGAGACTGGCACAAGACAGACCGATGTGGAAGTAACTTGGGGAGACCTTCGTCCAGCAGTGGATTGATAATGGTTGACAATGATGGTGATGATTGATCGACTGATATGAATGCAACTTCCCTAACAGGGTATTTTTATTTTCTTGAACACTTTCTCTACTTTCTTCGGAAGTTTAGTGTCATTTACCCGCATCAATTTTTTCTGCCCAAAATTGGAAACGGGTCAAATATTTTGGACCCGGACCCTACCCGTACCCGGCTGTCACATAATTGGACCCGACCCGGATAAATCTGCTTTGAACTATAAATTCGAATATATCATCATCATCATTGTCAATCATTATCAATCCACTGCTGGATGAAGGTTTCCCCAAGTTTCTTTAATAACGGACTGTCTTGGGCGAATCTCCTCCATCTCTCACGTGGTCTTCTTCTGGGTCTTTTCCTCCCCCTTGGAATCCAGTCTAAAATTTCGGTTGTTCACAGGTCGTCCATCCCATTGCCATTTCAGGGATTTTAGTCTCATCATGAGACTTCCACTCGCCACTTTCCTTATCCACGCGTTCCTCTTCTTATCTTCCCTGGTTACACAAATCATGCAGCTCTCCATACTTTTTTCCGCTGTCTGCAGTCTTTGTATGTCTTCTTTAGTTAAGGTCCACGCCTCTGCTCCGTACGTAAGCACTGGAAGGATACATTGATTAAAACACTTTTGTTTTCAGACAAAATGGCGCATTGATCTTAAATATTGCGCTGTTTCTTCCAAAGGCTTTCCATCCAAGTTTTTTTACGCCAATTAATTTCTTCATCAATGTGACCTTCGCTTTATATCTGCTACCCAAGTAAATGTCGAAACTGGTTATCTCCAGCTTTTCCACATCAACTGAGAAATCGTCATTGCTCGTAAAAGCATTCTACTTCAGTTTGTCTTCTGAAAGTTCATTTTTAATCCCATTTCTTTACCCTTCTCAACAAGTTTCTGAATCATACTCTGCATCTCTGAAGAATTACATCAAAGACCTTTGAACTTTGAACGTTCTTTGAAACATTTTTTTTTTTTTTCAAAAATAAAACGGAAATAAAAACGGGTCGAAATCAGGTCAGAAACACCTTGACCCCTACCGGTTTTGCCCACAAGAAATTTTCAACCCGGTAACCCGCTGACCCGTGTCCATCTGTGGTTCTGGTCAATGGAGGATACAGAAAACTTACAAAGGGACATGGGCGCCAACCGCCCCGATTTTTTAAACCCCCATCGCCCCCGGACTGACCCACCTCTCAGGTCTTTGCTTTTATGATTGTCTCCCACTTCCGTACGTGCTATTTCCGCACAAAAGGAATTTTGTCCCATTTCCCTACACAGCGAATCGGTTAGTGTCATTTCCGTACAGTTTCACCGCGCCTGGTATCAGACGCTGGGAATCTAAGGACGAAAGTAAATGCTGATCCCCTGTCGAGTTCCTGTGACGTCATAGAGATCACCATTCATTGTTTTCCTCAACCAATAAGCACTCATCATAGGGTAAGTGGGAAAAGCAATAAAAACTGAAGAGTAAACTGGTTGTCCATTTATTCCATCTTTACAGTCTTCAGCATTCATCGCAGATGTTTAATTTCAAAACTGCGGGGGAAAAAACTGCTTTTCTTTTTAATATTTTGTTCATAGCTGCCGTCGAAAATTCCGGGCTATTTCTTTAACCAGTTTCGTATAAAGTTTCCACACAAGATTTTGTAATATGTTTTTCCCAAGACTAGAATTTTTAATAGCCGTTAACCCTCCCACAGTGGGGAGGGGAGTGTGAGGACGATCAGTACGCCCCCGATATTTCACTGGGCGATCAGTACGCCCAGTGAAATATGCGTGTCTTCCTTCACGCATATATCACTGCTCACAGTACGGAAATGGCACTAGAGCACCTGGATGTGTACGGAAATGGGACAAAAATTCATTTGTGCGGAAATGGCACGTACGGAAGTGGGACTACACCGCTTTTATAACCATTACTGTTCACGACCGCTACCCCGAACTGATCTGATTTGATCATGAGTAGAGGATTTTAGGAAGGGAGTGTCTGGCCCCAGGTCTTAAACAACCTTTAGAAATAGGAAACTAGGAGATTTGGGCTAGAGCGCCCGATAGGAAAGTGACACGGAAGTGAAGTAGAAAGGGGAAGGAAGACGCCCTTATTTATTACCGGGAGGCCAGTACCCGGGGTCCGACGGCTTAACGTGCCCATCCGACGCACGGCGGGTATTTAGTGGATCGAGCGTTCGTACCTGCCTGGGATCGAACCTGAGGCCCCTCCCGTGGCAGTCACAAACGTTGCCCACTCGGCCACCCGCGGCCCCCGCTACCCCGGATCCCGTTTCCCCGACTTTTTAAACCCCCATTGCCCCCCCTCCCCTTCCCAGGACTGACTCAGCTTACAGGTGTTTGCTTTTATAACCTTTACTGTATTTCGTGGTGACTGGTGGACTTATCGATACGTAGATAGCAGGCCTGCATGTTTTTCTTAGTTGTGAGAGGAGCCAGAACTTGACCATTATGAATAATATCGAAGTAATCAAATCAAAGCCTATGTTTGCCATTAACGGCTATTTGTATGAAAAAGAAAAAGAAAAACGTAATCAAACTGATGACGTTACCATCCATGCACGTTGCAGCAGTTCTCGAAATTATAGATGCAAAGATAGAATAACTATTTTCCACAGTTACCATATATAAAAGGCCACATAAAGGACTCTGGGCACAATCACGGACCCATGGATAGAAAAATCACGGAAATCAGTATGAAAAATTAAATGAAAAAACGCGTCTTAGAGGATCCTTCCTGCTCAGTAAAAGAAAGCTATGATAAGGTCATTTCCGAATATATCGCTACAGATGTTACGGATAATGCGTCCACAAACGAAATAGTTAACGCCGTTCCAACTTTCGACAACATGAGTACAATTTTGTATAGAGAAAGATCCAAGTTAAGACCTCCTCTTCCTACTCATCGAAGTGAATTAATATTAGATAATGCGTGGCGTTTTATTGGAAACGAAAATTTCGTTTTCTTCAATACTGATGGCAAGAATAAGATGATTGGTTTCGGCACAGAACATTTTTTTTTTTTAATTTTGTGCACGAATGATTCCGGCAAACCTATATATATGGATGGAACTTTTAAAGCTGTTCCCCGGATTTTTTGTCAGCTCTACACAATTCATGTTTTTATAAGAAACAAATGATGCCTTTTATGTATTTATTACTTCCAAATAAGAAAGAAAGCACCTACTTAAGAATGTTCTCAGAAATTAAAGCGATTGCAGAAAAAGTGGGCTGTGAATTAAAGCCTAACGTTATTATGACTGATTTTCAGCTAGCTGTTATAAATGTTACGAAGGAATTATTTCCTGATGCTGAAATAAGAAGCTGTTTGTTTCATTATAACCAGGCATTGTGGCGTAATTTTGGAAAAGCAGGCTTAGTTGCTTTTAAACAAGATCCACAAGTAATGAAACTCTTCCGACTTTGTGCAGGAATGTGAATGATTAAACTGGAAGATATTGACGATGGATGGATGATAATTGCAGCAGAACCCTCATCAACTCATCCAACTTATCAGCAACGTGAGAATTTCAAAGACTATTATGTGAATACATGACTTGAAGGTAAAACATTTTTTTCTCTTTCTTAAATTATATTTTTCAGAACTTTTGTATTATTTTCTTCGTAAAATATTTAAACACTTTTCCAAAAGTATAGATTTTAGTTAAAAATAGTTAAAATTTGATTAAGTAATTAAAATTTTTAAATTTAAAATGAATTCTGAGATCGAGACTATTTAATATTTCATAATAAACATACGTAGTATAATAATAGTAAATATAATAATAATTGTATGAAAATGTAATCATAATAGTTAATATAATAATTTACTTTTTATTAGGTGATTTTGCACCAAAGATATGGAATCATCATGGAAATTACGGTGTAAGGACAAACAATCATATTGAAGGCTGGCAAATGCTCTCAAAAAGGCTGTGGGGAAAGCTCATGCAGATATTTATGAATTTTTAAAAAAACTGAAAGAGCAGCATGTTATATTTCGAAATCAAATTGCGTTATTGGATGTTAGAAACCCGCCTCCACGAGTCAAAGCTAAATATAAACAAGAAAGATGACACCGAATTTTCGGGTGTAATAAGCACGTCTTTTGAATCCGTTCTGACGCAAATTAAATTTATCAAAGCTATTCAAAGGCGATGGAACCGGTATGGAAAACAATAGTATCTGACGGAAGAAAGAAGTTTTTCAATCGGGTCTTTAATCCCTCAGATATTGGTGTAAACGGAATCTTGAGCTTACGAACTCTTAGAAACAGAGTTATCGACAAAAATAAGATGTGACTTTACGTCCCCTGGTGGGAAAAACATGCATTATTTTAGGAAGAAAGTATTCTCAAAAGGTTTATCCATATGAGCGGTATGGGTCCAAGAAAAGAAATTTAGTCGAGTTTTCAGGAGCCCAGATTTTGCTGCAAATACATCAGAAGCAGAAATTAACACTTGTGGCCAAATCATTCTTTACCAAACATTAGAAATTATGTGAAAAATATTTTCCGTCAGGTCCTGTATGCGATAACGGAAGAATTTTTCCAATCGGAGTTTTAGGAGCAGAAAACACAATTTACCTTTATGCGCCCTAGCGGAAAGTCTTGAATGATTTACGTGAAAATTTTGAATTTATAGGAAAAACATTTCGCATCGGAAACACTATCCAACAACGAAGGAATTTTTCAAATTGGACTTTTAGAAGTAGAGATATTGACAAAAATAAGATATACAACTACGCCTCCTGGAGTAGAAACCATGCATTATTTCAAGAAGAAAGTGTTCCTAAAACGTTTGTCGACATGAGTAGCATCGGTCAACAAAAGACTTTTTTTTCAATCGAGATTTTAGGAGCTCATATTTTGCTGCAAATACATCAGAAGCGCAAATTAAGACTTACGCCACCTGGTGGTCATACTATTTTTTTACAAAAATTAGAAATTATGTGCAAACGATTTCCCACCAGGAGCTGTATGCGGTGCAGAAGGAATTTTTCAAATCGGAGGTTTAGAAGCAGAGAAATAGTGGGAAACACAATTTACCTTTACGCCCCCTATCGGAAAGTCTATGAATAACTTAAAATTTTTGAATTTATACGAAAAACATGTCACACTAGAAACACTATCCAACAAAGAAGGAATTTTTTATATCGGACTCCTAGAAGTCGAAATATTGACAAAAATAAGATATACATCTACGCCCCTGGCGCAGAAACCATGCACTATTTTAAAAAGAAAATGTTTCTAAAAGGTTTGTCGACACGAGTAGTATCGGTCTACAAACGACGTTTTTTTCAATCGAGAATTTAGAAGCTCATATTTTGCTGCAAATACATAAGAAGCGGAAATTAAGGTTTACGCCCCCTGGTGGCCAAACCATTTTTTTTTACAAAAATTAGAAATTATGTGCAAACGATTTCCCATCAGGAGCTGTATCCGGTGCAGAAAGATTTTTTCAAATCGTAGATACAGAAGCAGAGATATAGTAGGGAGAAACGCAATTTAGCTTTACGCCCCCGAGCGGAAAGTCTAGGAATTACTTGAAAATTTTGAAATTATATGAAGCACATGTCATACTGTAAACACTATCCAACAAAAAAGGAATTTTTCAAATCGAACCCCTAGAACTAGAGATATTGACGAAAATAAGATTTACATCTACGCCCCCTGGCGCAGAAACCATGCACTATTTTTTTTTTTTTTTTTTTTTTTTTTGATTGGAGGTTTAACGACCACCGTGAGCAACTCAATGGGCTATAAGCAGTCGTCCGTCCCTAATTTAGGGTCACTGGTTCCAGGGAAGGGAGAGAGCCAGTGCCGTAAGACAAACACAACATCCATGCCTCACCGGGATTCGAACCCGGACCCCTTCGGACGAATGATCAGAGGCCAACGCCGTAGACCACTGCGCCACTGGGGCGGCGTGCACTATTTTAAGAATAAAGTGTTTCCAAAAGGTTTATCGACATGAGTAGTATCGGTCTACAAACGACGTTTTTTTTTAATCGAGAATTTAGAAGCTCATATTTTGCTGCAAATAGCCTACATCAGAAGCGGAAATTAAGATTTACGCCCCCTGGTCGCCAAACCATTTTTTTTTTACAAAAATTAGAAATTATGTGCAAACGATTTCCCATCAGGAGCTGTATCCGGTGCAGAAAGAATTTTTCAAACCGGAGATTTAGGAGCAGAGATATAGGGCGAACCGCAATTTTCCTTTACGCCCTCTAGCGGAAAGTCTATGAATTACTTGAAAATTTTGAAATTATATGAAAAACATGTCACGCGGAAAACACTATCCAACAAAGAAGGAATTTTTCAAATCGGACTCCTAGAAGTAGAGATATTGACAAAAATATGATATACATCTACGTATATCATATCATATCATTTCAATCGATGTTTTAGAAGCTCTGATTTTATGGCAAATAAATCAGAAGAAAACATTAACACTTACGCCCCCTGGTGGCCAAAGTATTCTTTACCAAAAATTCGAAATTATATGCAAGAGATTTTCCATTAGGAGATGTATCCCCTGAAAAAAAGATTTTTCAAATCGGAATTTTAGGAGAAGAGTTATCGGAAAAAATGTAATTTACTTTTACTCCCCCTAGCGGAAAATCTATGCGTAATTTGAAAAGGAAACTATGTCTAAAACACTCTTCGACATAAATGGAATCGAAAGATAAAAGAATTTTTTCAATCGGATGTTTAGAAGCAAATATGTGGATTAAAACGTAATTTTGAATTCGACATCATCTGCATTAACGCCCCCTAGCGGCAAAATTGTACATCGTAAAAAAAAACGAAATAAAGGATCATCATTCGCATATTTCAAGCTTCCGAATGCAAAAAAAAATTTCAAATCGGACTAATAGTTGTAGAGATACCGTGGGTACAGACGGAAGGACGGACAAACCGATAACAGAAGCACGATCTTTTTTTCAAAAGACGTGCTAAAAACTAAGTGAAAAAATAATCCGCTTGACAAACGATTGCATAAGCGGTGAATCTGATTTAGGACACTTTATGGTAAATGTCGGATTTAACTTGGTTGACACGATTAATTCATAAAAGTTTGAAAGAATGTGTAAAATTGCATTGTGATGTAAAATTGAATTGAAAGAATATGTAAAATTACATTTTTATCGTAAAAAAAAAAGTTTATCTCCTACCCCTCACTTTGAAAGAATATGTGAAATAGCATTATGATGTAAAACTGAATTGAAAGAATATGTAAAATTGCGTTTTTATCATAAAAAAAGTAATTATTTTCAAAAATACACACTAAATAATTATGCCTGCTATCTACGTAGCGATAAGGCCACTAGACGACATATGAGATTTAAAAGCAAACTCCAGTGAAGTGGGTCAACTGAGGAACCCCTGAGGAAAAGCCTGGGAAACGGTAGTGAACAGGTTGATGGTGGTTGCACCTGTGATGAGGGTGGGGAGGGGGATGGGGATTTAAAAAGTCGGGGAAACGGGAGGATATCGCGCCGACAGGGATGTCACATACCCCCCCCTTCCTTGTAGAATTATTTTCCCCTTTATTTTATTTATTACTTTTTTTTACACTCACAGAACTGGACCACAAGGAAAGATGGAGTTTGGGACGTTTAATTTAATATCCCAATTTTATTGGAAATTTGGAATTGGAAAACGATAACGTGAAAGCGGAAAACCTGGCAAACCGTAAGGTAAAACAAGCCCAAACAAGTTCCGCTCAGAGTGATGTGTGCTGAGCTTAAAAGGCTTGGCGTTGCCCTGCTCGACAATGTTCATTATTTTGAAAACAGTTACCAATGTACATGATAATACATGACTGTTACTAACATACACTTTCTTCAAGAGCAGCATCAATTAATAATAATAATAATAGTAGTAGTAGTGTTCTAGTGTAGTAAGTAAGTAATAGTAATAGTATTAATCTTTCATCTTCACGAATTACTGTTTTCTACATATTGGGCCTCAGTAGCCCAAGGCAAGCAATTGTTTTCTTTCTTTTCTTTTCTTTTTTTTGTCGTTCTGACTTTTCGTGATATAACTTCTTTCATTTTTTATCGCAAACGATAAAATTTTTGTCATGTTTTTTTTCATTAAAATTTTTTTTCTTGTCTTTTTTGTTGTGTTTACAAAAATATGTAATAAAAAATTTTTATCAGCCGCACATTTTTTTTCCATTATGGAAAAAGAAAAAAATTCGCAATTTAATCTCATACTGAACTTAAATATTAGCTTTCCGCCTTTTAAGTACAGTACAAACTGCGTCGTTTTTCGACGGATGAATTAACACACTACTTAGGGATGTTTTGGTCAAAAACGTCTTGTGTCAGAAGTGGGATTCGAACCCACGCCCGGAGAACCGGACTGCGACCTGAACGCAGCGCCTTAGACCACTCGGCCATCCTGACTACGCTTCGTTTAGGATAAAGATAATACTAAACTCCGATAAGCACGACGATTTTTTTTACTTTGTTCTTAAAATAACTAAATGATAAAACAAAGAATCAGATTTTACAAAAGAAAAACGGGATGACTAAGAGAACGAGTGGAATTCATTTGCGAAATTTGCCTAATTTAAAAAAAAAAAAAAACTTCTCCATGCCTGAGTGATGAAAGTAGACGGTTTGTTTTGGGGGAATGTAATGTTTAGTTTAACTCCTATACGCACGTCGATTTTTTTTTCATTTTGTTTATTTTTTAGAATAACTAAATGGTAAAAACAAGGAATCAGATTTCACAAAAGGGACAAAAGAAAATCAGGATGGCTAATAGAAGAAGTGAGTGAGCGAAAGTTTTTGTGAATTCATCTGCGAAATTTGACTAATTTAAAAAAAAAAAAAAAACATTCTTCCTGCTTTATTGATGAAGTAAACGGTTTGTTTTGGGGGAACGCTATGCTTAGTGTTTAAATTCTGGGCGGATTCTCTCTCTCTCTGTCACACGCATGCACATTTTATATATCATTCAGTTAAAAACGTCTATATCACAAAGAGCAGGTTACGCGTCGGCTGTAGGAATTTTGTTTTTCTTAGTTACGCAGCTGCAAAATAGTGAAGAGTTAAGACATTTGGAATTCACTATTTGTTTTTCTTGCTAATAGTACATAGTAATTATCGTAGTAAATGAGCGTATTCAGTTCATCGGCGTTATGCAGTATCAAAAGGACAAAAGCTACACTCCTCGGTAATTTAAACTTAGATAGGAACACCTCAGAGAGTGTTCATTTCTTAGTTTAAGTTGCCAAAGAAATCGCTAGAGCATTAAAGCATGTCGCCGTCTCTTCCTGAAGCCAGTGTGCTCTTGGTCAGCTGCTAACTGCTATGCACTGAATTGTTACTGTGAATAAATTTGAGTTTGGTATTCTAAAGCCAAGGTCAGTAGACTCTATTAACTTTGTTCTAAATCAAGCCTGCAACATTGTTACTAGTTCAACATTTTGCCCTACAGGATGAAGTACTCTAAATCATTGATGTAGTTCTAAATAAAAAAGTGCCTTAGCGGTGAACGGACTAGGAAAAAAACACATTCAAAATGTTCGTATTAATTAGATTCGTTGTTTTATTATTATTATTTTAATTTTCGTTACTAATTGCCAATATCAGTTTATATTAAAACTGTGTAATCTGAACAATTTTAAATATCAGGAAGAATGTAACTTGAGAGGCACATGTTATGATTATAAAATGTTTGTGTAAATACGGCTGTGTGGCATTCTATATGATTTTAAATATGCATTGGGAATATTCGTGAACTGTCAGAGTGACATCAATTCAATATAACTAATGCGCCATTTTTACCAAGGTTATGTGGTACGTGTGGAAGATTTTTGTATTGTTCATAAGGAGTCAGAGAGTGAGCTCAGGGGATTACTTTTATTGTAGTAGACACCAGTGGTCAGTTGTTTAATACAAATATCCGTCACCACCGTTTTCTCTCTGAGCACTGCAATCTTCCTACGGAGTAGCCATCTCCTACAAATTTATTTTGACTGTCTAGACAAGAGTTCACATTCTCTTTGTGATAGAATCTTATGATTTATGAGACACCCTATTGCGTTATCCAACTATGTAGATCAATCTACACAGTATTTTTTGTTTGTTTGTTTCTATGTTTAACAACTACCATCATGGGCAACTCGTATGGCTATAAGCAGTCGCCGGTCCATAATTTTGGGTTACTTGTTCCAAGTAAAAGACAGATCCAGCACCTTTGTGGCGATGCACACCACCCATGATTTGCCTTGGGACTCAGTCTCAGCTCGGAAGAATGGTCAGAAGGTTTGCACCTCGGAAGATCACCCTACCACCGGGGCGGCCATTTCTTTAGTAGGAAAATTCGGTTAAGATACGAGTATGTTTGCATACAGAATACAGTTTTACCTATTTTTGCATACATGATCATTCAAAAAGTTCCTTTCGCCACATTTTATTACCATGTAACCACGAAAAGTGCCTTAGCGACGCTAAGCCTAGAAAAATAGTTCCTTAGCGCCGCTAAGCCCTTCTATATCATTGCTCTAAATGATTCGAAAGCCAAACAGTCCCATGCTAGCATCCCCTCTGGCTACAGGCCTTTAGCTAAGAATCCGAAGAAACAAAATTTATTGTCTGGCGTCAAAAGCTCTGAAAACTGCCGAACCAGAGACAAAATTTTCAAACGTAAGAACCTTAAACAAATTACGAATAGAATTCATAGATATAAATAAACTGCGACCCAAAATTTCCTCGGTATAGTTTCGCAGAAACATTTTTTTTTTTTTTTTTTTCAAGCATTATGTACTTTAGTTTACCACTATTTAAGGAAACGGCGTTCCCCAATGATTCCGCTCACTTTCAGTACTGGCCTGCCTAATCTCGGGCCTTTATCAGAACGTCTCCGCATTTTTAAAAATGTATCATGTAAATTTTGAGTTATAATTCAGTTAAAATAATGCAAAATGGCAGTAATATGAAATGGGTTCAAGTTTATATGAGCAGAGGAGAGTTTAAAAATTACGCTACAGCACCCTGGGCCAAGAAAAATCAAACGTCCTCAAGTAAACGTTTTAATGGTAAAAAAAAAAATTACTTCCAATTTCATGTTTAGATTATGTATAGATTTTTTTTTATCACAAAAAAAAATCGGCGTAATATCGAGAACAACTCTGCAAAATTTTTAGCGCATATGTTATTTGAAACTGGGTGTTTAAATAAAAATTGTGTCTCTGAAGATATAGTACGTTATGAAATGGAAAAAAATAATATCGTTTTAGTTCTGCGAGGAGATATATATCTTATCTAAAACAAATGCACGTTTAGACGAGAAAATTTCAGTTTGAAACACTCTTCTAAACAAGGTGTAAAAAACTTAGAACAGAAATTTGTCTCTGTTTTCATTGTTTCTTCTAGGACCCCTTGAGAAAAAGTAGGAACCTTTTCCTTTCATTTTTATCTTTTGTTGTTAAATGCTAAATTATCAATAAAAGATATCAACATATCCCGCCTCGATTTCAATTTTTTTTGTGTCTCTCTCTTCTCGTTTTTTTCTTTTATCCTTTCAAACACAAACTTTCCAAAGCGCACATTTAAAAATAACTCATTACGTTTAGCAGTGCAGCCGTATCGTGTTCCCATGTAGTCTAGTGGTTAGGATTCCTGGCTTTCACTCAGGCGGCCCGGGTTCGATTCCCGGACAAACACTGGACAAACACTCCCGTCCACTGGACAAACACTCCCGTCACTGGACAAACACTCCCGTCCACTGGACAAACACTCCCGTCACTGGACAAACACTCCCGTCCCCTCCCACATCCATCTCGACGTCTCCAGAGTCCTCACCAACTTCATTTGGTCCAAACACCATTGGACCACTGCTGAAACCCTCACTAGGCCCATCTCCCATGGAGGACTCGCTCTCTTCGACGTCCCCATTAGGTACAAGGCATTTAGACTCGTCTCATTCTTCTCTGCCCTGACCTCTTCCAACCCTGCTGTCTCCACCCTTCTTAACGTAATCTCTTCTCCGCGGAACCCCTCTCTCACTCTCCACACTTTCCTCCTCATGGACCAATACCCCCGAGTTCCTACTCGCCTCTCTCCCACCTACCATGAGGCTATCACCCTCTTTCGCTCTCTTCCCACCACCCGGATCTCTCCAACCTCCACCCTCGAACTTCTCTCTGAACCTCTTTTCTTCTCCTGTACCCTTCACCCCCCTCACCTTCCATTCTTTCACTTTCCCACATGGCTCCGAGCAGGGGTGGTCACGGTACGCCAGCTCGTACACACCAACCTCGCCTGGAAACATGTCTCCGAGCTCTCTCCCACCCTCCCTGGATCCACCTCTAACAATCATAAGTTCACCCTCATTAAAGAAGCTCTTCGCCTCCTCTTCCCCTCCCTCACCTCCCCCAATGGGATCCGCACTGTCCAGGCAGCGCCAATCCCCTCCCCTTCATTCTCAATACTCCCTCTGCTGCTCTTCACATACACTCTATCAGTGTAAAACAACTATACTACTTCCTCAAGAACTCTACCCTCACACCTTACCCTACTCATTCACTCACTCCCTCCCAATCCACCACAGCCTGGTCCACACTCACCACACTCACCAACCACCCACACGAAATCAACATTCAGTGGCAATTCCTCCACTCTCGTCTGCCAGTTCCAAACACCCTACACCAGATGAAGATTCTATCTTCCCCCTCTGCCCCCTCTGCGCAGAGCCTGGCTCCATACAACACACATACATCCACTGCCCAGCCCTTCTCCCGATGTTCCATCTGATGTTCTCCCTTGCCTCCAAAGTCTGCCCTATCACACACAAGATGGAACACTACCAATTCCTCAACACTACACCCACCACACCACACATTTCAAGCACATGCGCATACTTCTTCGTCCTGGCGAAGTATGTCATTTACCAACTTTACTTACAACACACCAACAACACACCACTCACAGACCCACCAGCAAGCACCAGCCTGCTCCACCACTTCAGGAACAGGGTCGTCGCCCGCCTCCAGACAGACTACACAGAAGCACACAGGACGGCGACCCTCAGCGAGTTCTGGAAGCGGTGGAACCCACACATCAGCTGGTTCACCATCACCAGCGACGACCAGGTCCGTCTCAACTAAAAGCAGCTCAAGAAACTACAGCAAAACCCCACGCTGTGCACCACTCCAAAGAGCCACCTGCCAGCACCTGCACCAAACAACTGGAAGCAACCCTGCAAACCAGGATTGGAACTATGACACCACCGACTGTAAAAAGCATCTTTCCTTCTGTCAACAATTTGCACCATCTTTTTCAGATCTCACCCAAAAAGACTCTGGACTCACCAACCAACGCACCACTCCCAACTCTAACAACAACTAAATCATCCTCTGTAAATTTTGTATGTTCATCTGTCAAACTGCACCTCAACACACCTATTCTCATGTTATAGCTCAGCCAACGTACACACATGCTGCTCAAATGAGCAAAACAACTGTAAAAACTCACCACATTTGTAAATATTCACCTTACTCTTACCATCATCAATTTCCTGAGGAGTGAAAGCTCTCTCGCCTTGTCAGCCACAAATGTAATTCATCTTTAAATTGTAAATAAAGTTTGTTTTGAAAGGGTTCGATTCCCGGCATGGGAAAGTGGTTCCATGGTGTAACGGTTAGCACTCTGGACTCTGAATCCAGCGATCCGAGTTCAAATCTCGGTGGAACCTAAACTTTTCTTTCTCAGAGGATTTTAGAAACATTTTACCCTTTTATATGTATTTTTCTTTCCGGTGTTTTATGATAGCCGAAGGCCCGACGTTGCTGTGGTTTAAATAAAAACGCAGAGGCTAGAGTTTTCCGTTGTCGGAGTTTTTCGGAAATTTTCCGAAGAACAATTTTTACCTTAACATTTGACTGCAGTGTCTTACAATACAATAAAAATAAAAATAATAATGTACAGTATAGGCCTTTTATGGAACGTATGCAGGGAACTACGAAAATGTTCACACAGCATGGCACATATAGTACGCGATTCGGATTATGGGCTGCGGTTAGTATTTTTTTCTTTCGTTTTCGATTTTTAATGGCCACCGTATTTAAGGTAAGATCAGACGACTGGACAGAACAACTCTGGCCACTCGGCCACATGAGCGACGGACCAGTGTTGTCAGGTTTTTCTTAAAAAATAAATATTGCATTTCAATATTTAAAGGTGGATCCACCTAAAATCTTTGCCTTGTATTTCCAATGGACAGAATTCTGTAGCCATTTTATTTACAATTAATGCTTTCCCAAGGATGAGAATTTGAACATCGATTAAAATAACTTCATGTTATAGGCTAATATACTTAATATTTTATAAAATTTAACCATAATTATATTAAAAATCAATAACTTTTCTTTTGGTGGTGTTGGGACCAGAAAATAGATGGCACCACATCTACATGTGACTTACTAAATGGTATTACTTCTCAATTTTTTTTTTTCAATAATTTTATTAATTTTCGGAATGGAATCAAAATTTTAGTGTATCCATGGACAGTCTCGAATGTTTATAATGATTTCAGCCACTTAGATTAAATGTTCTGATAATAATTTAGCTGAAAATGTTAACACAATTGTTGATGTAGCCGATTTTTTATTTCGAAATAAACCAGTCAGCTCACTCTGCAATATTTTCAGCTAAATTAATGGGAGAATATTTCATCTAAATGACTCGAATTATCGTAAACATTCCGGACTATCGCATGGATGGACACAAGTGTTGACTGCAGTCCAAAAATTAATGAAATTATTGAAAAAAGAAGGCCACGTGATTGTATTTAGGAAGTCATATGCAAATGTGGCGCCATCTATTTGCTGGTCTGAACATCATGAAAGGAAAAGTTATTGATTTCTAATATAATTATGGTTAAGCTTTAGAAAATATTACGTATACTAGGCTATAATAATAAGTTATTTTTATCGATGTATGAAATTCTGATTCTTGGGAACGCATTATTTGTGAAGAAAATGGCTACAAAAATTTGCCCATTGGAAATGCAAGGCATAGATTTTAGGTGGATCCACTGTGATTGCAAATCTTCCAATAAGCCAAAATATAAACAAATAAACTGTAGGCAGTGTTTCTTTCAGGCACACATCCCTCCCTCCCCAGAAACGACCATCCCCCCCACACACACACACACACAGCGCAAACATCTTATGTTACCCAGCTAAATGTTAAGAAATTCAGGTGTTATAATGAAAAAGAAAGTTTCGTTTCTTTTGTTGATATGTTAAAATATTTCCTCAATTATAATTTTTGATAGTTTTTCAAGTGTTATAGTTTATTTTGCGTAAAAAGTGTATTAAGACGCATGTCGTTTTTCAAATGCAATAAGTAGATTAGTCATACTTTGTAGTCAGGGAATCACGATCAGGAGTGTGTTGAATGCATTTTAATAAGAATTTCAAGCCTGCTGAAACCAGCACGCTCACCCTAAACCCAGGTAACGTACGGGATGCTCTCATCCAAAATCATGCTGCCCCTAATAACCAGGATGTTCACCCCACCTCAGGGAGATGTCAGTATGACACACATACAATGCAGACCCAACGGCGTATTTTCCACTAGATGGTACGAACACGACCTCAGTTCAAAATAGTCGACTGGAATCAGGACGGCAAAACAACTAATGTTTCTTTATCGTTATTGCTCCGGAAAAATTCCATATTTTGGCTACTGGTCGATAAAAAGCCTATGATTTTATAATGACCAAAAGAAAATTTTCGCAGTCATCTATGACATCTTCTGTTAAAATTCAAAGAACTTTACCTGGTGCCAAGGAAGCAGAATTGAAAAATGTTCCAGCACTATCGAAACAATCCACTTCATTAGCGTCAACGACAACTGGAATTTCAGCTGAGAGAATATACCCAGTAAAGGAAAAGAAAGGCGGTTCTATAGTAAAGCTTGGGGGAAAAAATATGCGTCGATGTACGAAGATAAAACATAGGTGGTGCCTTTTATACACTCTGAGAAAAATTCATGACAAACGATGTAAACATTTTGCTAAAAAAAAAAAAAAAATGGTGCCATTTATAACAAAGCGTTAGGAAAAGATAGAAAGCTGGAGAAACACGAACAAAAAACTATTTCACAGTGCTGCTGTATTCCGAAAGTTCTGTTCGAGAGAAAATAATTTTTATAGACAATTTGCTAGTTAAACGTCACATTTTAACCTACTTTCCACCTATGTGGCAGCAGTTAGATGATTATAAAGTATCTTTGCTTCTAAGAGTCCGATTTGAAAATTCTTTCTTTGTTCGAGAGCGTTTCCGCGGCGAAATGTTTTTCATATAATTTCAAATATTTACTCACAAGTCTGCCACTAGAGGGCGCAAGTTTCTGTTTACAGCATTATCTGTGGGACTAAGAACCCGATTGAAAAACTTTTTTCGGTTAGATGCTAATAACCATGCAAACACTGTGTGCATAATTTCTTCCCAAAATAATGCACGATTTCGCCGCTAGAGGGCGTAAATGCCTAATCTATTTTTCTCAATATCTCTGCATCCAGTGTTGAAAAAAATAATTTCAGCACTGGATGCCATTTACCCTGTAGAACACTTTAGGGTAGTATGTGAGGAATTTTGTAGTTCATGTCGGTAGGTGGTGTTTGTGCACTTCAGTTTGCAGCTGTTTCGCCGCTTCTAAAAACTATTGAGAAATTTCTTCCATACTGTACGCCATTCGCTACACTAGAGATGTTGAGCATTATCCTCTTTTAATAATGCACAGATTTCCCGCAAGAAGGTTGTAAAGTTCGAAACCTTTTTAATCTTTATTTCTGCTTCTGGGAGACGAATTTGAAAAGTTATTTTTCCTCAGCATAGCTTTTTCCATGAGGAATAATTCTCGCCTACTTTCAACTTTTCCATTATGCAAAATTCTTCCGCTAGAAGGCATAGAGTTATACGACATTTCCTTCTCTCGTATATTTCTTCTTTTAACTCTTCGATTTGAAAACCTTTTTGCCTCTGAAAAAATATTATTTTACATGTTCAAAAAATTACATAGTGTCTTCTACAGTATTACATAGTATCTTATTCTCAAAGCCCCAAAGAGATTAAGAGCGACATATGTCACAAATTAAACATTAAAAAATATTATTTTACATGTTCAAAAAATTACATAGTGTCTTCTACAGTATTACATAGTATCTTATTCTCAAAGACCCAAAGAGATTAAGAGCGACGTATGTCACAAGTTAAACATTAAAAAATATTATTTTACATGTTCAAAAAATTAGTGTTTTCTATTACATGGTGTCTTCTTTCCAAAGCCCCAAAGATATTAAGAGCGACGTATGTCCCAACCGTATATAAACTATAGGCATACACTACATATATGTACACATATTGTGTACGTATACAATATATATATATATACAGCCCCCTCCAACAAGAATTTCTGGGTGCGTCACTGCACTAGTAGAATAACAGGAGTACTTAACACATGAGAATGAAACAGAGAATGGTATATACACAGCATCACATGATGCAAGTGCAAAAACAGAAATCACTGATTTAGATTTTTAAGATGCAGAGATATAAGAACACACAACAGCAATTCAAAATTCATCTAGGCCGCTGTCAGTTGTGCGGGTAATAAGAGTCCCCTGGTGAGATGCTTGTGCGTAAACATTTGAAATAATGAGGCACAACATTTTGCCATTTGGCTAGGTCTTTCTCTAATCACATGTGGGTCTAGGTGGAACTAAGCAGATGTTTACATTTCTGGTGTTTTATCGATTGTTGAAACCAGTTCATTGTTTTCCAAACCGGTCTCATTCACTTTGAATAGCTTTGATAAATTTAATTCCTATGAGAACGGATTCAAAAGACGTGCTCATTACAATCGAAAATTCGGTGTCACCTTTCTTGTTTTTACAGGAATGAGATCCCCGCCAGTAGGCCTATAAAAATCCAGAGCACTGTGTTTAAATTTGCTTTAAACTACAAACTACATTGGTGTGTGTGTGTGTTATTTTGTTTTTTCTTTTGTATATATTTTTTTTAATTTCCTTTCCGTATTTCCTTTCTCTCCCCATCTTTTATATTCGGCCAACCTTAAAAGGGAAGTAGAAAACACGCTCTGTATAGCGTGAGTTGCAGTGGGAAAATGGCGTTACACAGATATCTTGGGCGACTTAGGCAAAAGGGTGTTTGACGGAGGCCCCCGGCGAATCCCGGGTAAACCCGCGCGATAAAACGTCTCTGGTCACGAATGGCACACAGTAAAAAAAAAAAAAAATTCTCAATAGGGTTTTCAGAAGCGGAAATACAGATGCAAACAGAAGTACAAAAACACTACCTGCCGACAGAACTGTAAACTACAAAACTCCTCAAATACAAACTTAAACTGTTCCACAAGCTAAATGGCATGAGGTGTTGAAAGAATTTCTTCAAACGCACATTTAGAAGCAGAGATATCGAGAAAAACAGATTAAACGTTGGCGCATCTAGCGGCGAAATTTTGCAGCACTTTGGAAAAAAATATATACACAAACAGCTTTCATAGTTAGTAGTATCTGACAAAAAAGCTTTTTAAATCGAATTTTTAGTCCCGCAGAAAACGTGAGCATGCGCCCTGTAGTGGCACCATTGCGCATTAAAAATTTTTTTTTTAATTTTATCACAAACATTTCTCAGGGAAACGCTCTCCAACAAAGAAATAATTTTTCAAATTGGAATTTTAGAAGCAGGAATATTGACCAACATAAGATATATATCTACGCCCTCTGGCGAAAAGTCCAGGCATTATTTTAAGAAGGTATTCTAAAAAAGTTATCCGAGGTGATCGGTATCGGTCCATGAAAGGATTTTTTCAGTCGAGTTTTCAGAAGCTTAGATTTTGCTGCAAATACATCAGAAGCAAAAAATAAACACTTACGCCTCTGTTGGCCAAACCATTTTTATCAAAAGTAAGAAATTATAATAAAAACATTTCCCATCAGAAGCTGTATCCGATGCAGGAAGAATTTTTCAAATGGAATTTTAGAAGCAGAGATATCGGGGAAAACACAATTTATCTACCTAGCGGGTAATCTATGCATTACTTGAAACTATATCAGAAACATTTAGCACCGAAAATGTTCTCCAACAAAGGAATAATTTTTCAGATCGGACAGCAGCGATATCGGGGAAACACAATTTACCTACCTAGCGGGTAATCTATGCATTACTTGAAATATTTGAAACTATATCAGAAACATTTAGCACCGAAAATGTTCTCCAACAAAGAAATAATTTTTCAGACCGGACAGCACCGATGTCGGGGAAAGCACGATTTTCCGTTACGCCCCCAAGCGAAAAATCTATGTGTTACTTGAAAAAGGAACTGTGCCAATAGTCTTCGTTATAAATTGCACCGAAAGGGAGAAAGAATTTTTTCAAATGGACATTTAGAAGCAAATATATGCAATACAATGTATTTTGAATTCGATATAACTTGCCATTACGCCCTCTGGTGGGGAACTGTGCAGCCGAAAAAACGGAACGCAAAGACTTTCGTTCTTACATTTCAAGCTTCCCAATGCAAGAAAAAAAAATTCAAATCGGACTAATAGTTGAAGAGATGTGGTGTTCCCAGACGGACGGATAAACCGATAACATAAGCACGATCTTTTTTTGCAAAACATGTGCTAAAAATATGAACCTAAATAAGGCTTATGACGATATTTGTTACTAACATGATATTCTGCCAACATTTGAATATCACAAAATAAAGGTATATGTTAGCATTTCATTTGTTTTGATAATTCTATTAGGGTATGACACAATGGAGTACTGATAGCCACCGCAATCCCCGCTCTACGGGGATTGTTTTCCAAGGTGTCGTGTCACTTGCGGACAAACCGAAATTGTATAGATTGGAAAGGTTCGTCGCGCCAGATGCAGACAATTCCTGCTTCTGTTGGCGAATTCTCGATGTTTTCCCCTGCAGCTTTCCCTTCACACTTTTCTCCCAGGCTTGGGACTGAGCAATGTCAAGTTAACACTGGCGGTTAAAAAATTGCAGAATAATTCCTTGTCATTTTAATGTTACAAATTTCAAATTATGCTACAAAAGTAAAAAAATGTTGCAAAACCAATTATGTTACAAAATAATTCCTGTCAAAAATGTTACAAAACAAATTATGGTACAAATTATGTTACAAAATAATTCCTTATGTCATTTTAATGTTACAAATTTCAAATTATGTTACAAAACTAAAAAAAGTTACAAAACAAATTGTTACAAAATAATTCCTTGTGTCATTTTAATGTTACAAATTCCAAATTATGTTACAAAACTAAAAAATGTCACAAAACAAATTATGTTACAAAATAATTCCTTATGTCGTTATAATGTTACAAATTTCAAATTATGTTACAAAACTAAAAAAATGTTACAAAACAAATTGTTACAAAATAATTCCTTATGTCATTTTAATGTTACAAAACAAATTGTTACACAATAATTCCCTATGTCATTTTAATGTTACAAATTTCAAATTGTTACAAAACTAAAAAAAATGTTACAAAACAAATTATGGTAAAATAATTTCTTGTCATTTTAATGTTACAAATTTCAAATTATGTTACAAAAGTAAAAAAATGTTACAAAACAAATTATGTTACAAAATAATTCCTTATGTCATTTTAATGTTACAAAACTAAAAAAAATGTTACAAAACATTATGTTACAAAATAATTCCTTATGTCATTTTAATGTTACAAAACTAAAAAAAAATGTTACAAAACATTATGTTACAAAATAATTCCTTATGTCATTGTAATGTTACAAATTTCAAATTGTGTTACAAAACTAAGAAAATGTTACAAAACAAATTGTTACAAAATAATTCCTTATGTCATTTTAATGTTACAAATTTAAAATTGTTACAAAAGGAAGAAAATGTTACAAAACAAATTGCTACAAAATAATTCCTTATGTCATTTTAATGTAACAAATTTCAAATTATGTTACAAAACTAAAAAATTTTTAAAAAACAAATTATGTTACAAAACTCAATTTTTTTTTTTTCAAATTTAGTCAACATTTTTTACTTTCAAACACCTTTTAAGTCCTTGCTTTTTCAAATGCTGAAAGAATATGTTCAATTCTTTCATCAATTTTCACATACCTTTTCTTTCGTTTTGTTACCGGTTCTAATTCTTTCATTTTCAAAAAATGGGATATTTTTCCAGATTCTGCTTTTAGAGTTTGCACTACTAAATGTACATTTGGTTCTTTCTTATCGGTGATCTTATTAAATTTCGAGTTCCACCCTTCCATAGCATTATTCGTTCAATGACGGTGACAATGAACATTCCATATATGAAGGGGAAGATTTTGGTTGTCCAACCACTGTTCAACAAAATAGTTTAAAAATATGGATAGCTTATCATTGTTGGGGGCATTTTCCATAATAATAAGCCAAACTTCATCAACGCATTCTACAGGTATATATGACAAAGCCAAACACATCCTGCATGTTCGTCTCACTTCTTCATTTTCTTCATATAGGATACAGAGGCCTATTTCTTGAATTTTCCTCCATAAGCACTGGTTGAAATGGAAATTGAAACCTGATATTCCAGTTTCGAGAAATTCCATTTACAGTAGTGGCTAAAATTGTGGAAACCTTTTGGGAAAAGTGTATTTTTTAGGTTTGATGGCTCATAACACAACGTTTTTTGGAATAACACCTTATAATTATGCATCAATGGAAAGATAATTTCATCAAAAATGAAATGCAACAAAGTTTGTTCAATTATCTGTATTCTATGAAAAGTTATATCCAAATAACCAGAAAAAGGAAGCACAACATGCTTAGGTTGATATGAAGTAGCTTTCCTTCATTTGAATGTAGCCAATAAGCATGAGTGTTTAGAGAGCCAATCAGGTGTCATCTAGTTTTGACAATGAGTCAATCAGGTCACAGTAGGATTCAGCTATTGATGTTCTGTATTGGAGCTGAAAGGATGACATTTGTCAGTGTGTTATGTAATTGCTATCTTTTTTTTTTTTTTTTTTTTTGTGTGTGTGTGTTCTTTGATTTAGTGAGCTTCTAAAACGTAATAAAATTAAAGAAATGGCGCAAAGAGTTGACTGGTCACCCAGAAAGCGATGTAAAATAGTACTATTAAGTGAACAAGGCTTCAGTTATGAAGAAATTAGAAGAAAAATTGGTGGAAACTGAACCAAAGATGGCATTTCTAAATTTTTGAAGAGGTATAAGGTGATTCCGTCACTACAAAACCAGACTGGTAAAGGCAGGAAAAAGTGCACAACAACAAGTGATAATAGAAGAATTAAGAGACTGTGCCTAGGTGACAGAAGAAAATCATCTGGGTGTATACAAGATGAAATGGCGCAATGCAATGTAAAGTTGAGTGCAAGGACTGTTTGGCGCAGACTGCAGGAATTTGATCTAAAAGCTAGAATTCCACGAAAAAAGCCATTTTTATCTCACAAGCAAAGGCTGGAAAGATTAAACTTGGCTAAAACCCATGTTAGCTGGACAGCGGAACAATAGGACAGTGTTATTTGGAGTGATGAGACCAAATCTCCCTGTTTGTTAGTGATGGCATAAAACACGTAAGGAGAAGAATCGGAGAAGATTTGCATCCTGATTGCATTACATGTACCGTGAAACACCCAGTTAGTGGTATGATCTGGGGTTGTATGACATCAAAAGGTGTGGGCAGAATTTTCGTGATCAATGGGAACATAAATGGCCAAAAATACAATAATAAAGTACTTGAGCCCAAACTGAAGCCTTCCGCACGTGATCTTTTCCAAGATAATGAAGTATTTATATTTCAACAGGATTCAGCTCCATGTCATGTTGCTGCTGCTGTGTGCAAAAAGTGGCTTCAAGATAATCATATTCCACTGCTGGAATGTTCTGGGAATAGCCCAGACCTCAACCCCATCGAAAATCTATGGAGCCGATTAAAGAAACTTGTTAGTCAGAAGCAACTCAACAATAAAATCCAATTAATAGAAGCAATAATTCGATATTGGTTTCACATTTTATCAGCTGCAGAACTAAGAAACTTGGTTCGCTCCATGGGAAGGCGTTGTAAAGCCTTAATGAACGCTAAAGGTTATCCAACTAAGTATTAATTGACATGGTGAGAATTTTTGTATATCTCATTTTTTCTATGTATTTCACTTTTCTTCTTCATAACTGCTGTTCTAATACAAAACCCTTCGTAAAAGTTATTGCATTACATTCTTGATGAAATTATCTTTCCATTGATATATAATTTTATGGTATCACTTAAAAAAAACTGGTGTTGTGAGCCATCAAACCTCAAAAATACACTATTTCCAAACGGTTTCCACAATTTTGGCCACTACTGTATGTTGCTTTGAATACCGCACTTTCAAAATCCATTTTAATTAATTTTGGATTTCATTCTAGGCACCATATCTTAATTTCTTTGAACTAGGAAGAATATGTAGCTTCCTTTTTCTCAGGCAGGAAGGCAAATACTACAGGATAAATATTCGTTTCAGATGCTGTACTTCTACAGTTCACGTGTACAGTATATATTTGAGTAAACAGTCTAGGGTAACTCTTGAAAGTTCCATCAAAAAAGAAAGCGTCCCCACTTTTTAAAAGATATTCAGCATCCTCGCCGACAAAAACAAGTATTCTTTTTCCCTGATCAGTCACAAAATCTAAGCGAAGGAAACACTCATTGTTTGGCAGGCGAAGTGTTTCTTCAGGAAACTGAATTTCTGTGCTACTTGTTGGATTTTGAGTAGTCCCCAATACTTTTCTTCTTTCTCGTCATAAAGCTGATTTTACACTTCTATACTGCGGCGTTTCAGAAACTAAATCATAGCATTTGTTATAAGTTTCCGAAATTTCTTCTTCAAAATTTCGAGGGACAGGCGACGATATTTCTTTCCCTAACTGTTTTCTTGCATTTTTCGATCATTTTCTTCACTTCCATATTGGCGATATGGCACACAAGAATGAGTGGTCATATCTAAGTCAAGTGGCTTGGCAGTTAGTGTATGTAAGTCTGGAGAAATTCGAAGCCGCTGTGGTACAGTGGAAGCCTGTTCGGCGCGTAACTGGAAGGCACTGGGTTCGATTCCCGGTGGTGACCAATGATAACTTTTCCGTGACTCACTTATAAACGTTGAAATAGCGATGACTTCTGTTTGAGGGTCATACTTATCACTTTATGCTCAAAATCTGTCTTTACACTTCCCTTACATTTTTTTTTTCTTTATCTTTTGAACACACCCATGAAATGCACTTTTCATTTTTCCTCTGCATTCTATGCTCGTAACTGTTTACAACTAAAGCAGGCTTGTTTTTTGTTGCTGACATCAATTCAACTGACAAAGATTCCATGTTTATAAAAACACAGATCATGCAGGAATAAAAAATGTGATGTTGACTGCTCCACAGATGCAGCACAAATGAACAGAAGTGCGTGTCGTGTCGGGGAGAAGAATGACCTTTAATCCCATTATGACCTGCTCTGTCCGCATCTGGCCGTAGCAGGTAACCGGGTGTCGTGCGCCAAGCGACCCTCTAGAATTCGTGCGCGAAGCGACCGTGCGCCAAGCGACCCTGTTATGTTTCACCGTGGACGAAGCGACCCTGCTAATCGCAGTCGCTTACATCTTACTTTGTAGAAAAACAGACCGATGTTTTTCTCTTCAACTGCTTTGTTGGTTACTTGTAAATCTGTCATTTTACTTTGTAACATAGCTTAATGCTTTTTTTAGAAATACTGCGTTGTTGGTTACTTGTAAATCTTACATCTTACTTTGTAACATAGTTTAATGCTCTTTTTAGAAATACAAGTTTTTAATATCATTTTTCTTATAGATATATATATATACAAATCGTAGTCAAATTACAAGTTTTTAATTTCATTTTACTTATATCATCATCATCATTGTCAACCATTATCAATCTACTGCTGGACGAAGATCTCCCCAAGTTTCCTCCACAACGGTCTGTCTTGTGCCAGTCTCCTCCATGTCACTCCTGCATACTTTCGAATTTCATCCACCCATCTCCCATGAGGTCTTCTTCTGGGTCTTTTCCTGTCCCTTGGAATCCAATCTTAAATTTCGGCTGTCCATCGATGGTCTGTCCTTCTGGCAGTATGCCCAGCCCATTGCCATTTCAGGGATTTAACTCTGATCCTGATGTCTTCCACTCTTGTCATTTTTCGGATCCACGAGTTCCTCTTCTTATCTCTCCTGTTTACACCAAGCATGCACCTCTACATGATTCTTTGAGTTGTCTGCAGCCTTTGTATGTCTCTTTTAGTTAAGGTCCACGTCTCTGCACCATACGTAAGCACTGGAAGGATGCATTGATCAAACACTTTTCTTTTAAGACATAATGGCATATTGCTCTTGAAAATTATGCTGTTTCTTCCAAAAGCTCTCCAGGTAAGTTTTGTACGCCGATTAATTTCTTCATCAATGTGACCCTCTCTTGATATCTGCTGTCCAAGATAAACGTACGCGTCTGTTATCTCCAGCTTTTCTCCATCAATCGATAAATCTTCATTTCTTGTAAAAGCATTGAACATCACTTTTGTCTTCTGAAAGTTCATTTTTAATCCCACTTCTTTACTCTTGTCAGCAAGTTCCTAGATCATACTCTGCAGCTCTGATGGGGTAGTTGCAAAAATGACTACGTCATCAGCAAAACGAAGGTGAGTAAGATAATCTCCATTAATCTTTATCCCCTTGTTTTCACAGCTCAGCGACTGAAAGACACCCTCCAATGTAGCATTAAAGAGCT
The DNA here is from genome assembly GCA_039090855.1 of Macrothele yani. Taxonomy (NCBI): domain Eukaryota; kingdom Metazoa; phylum Arthropoda; class Arachnida; order Araneae; family Macrothelidae; genus Macrothele; species Macrothele yani. The sequence continues at coordinate 174,700,319 of CM076990.1, forward strand.
TCGGAGATATGGTGTCACCTTGTCTCACTCCCTTTCCTACTTTTATGGGTGCTGTATTCTCAAACAGCCGAATCTTTGCACTTGCATTTTCATAGATGTTATTAATAATATTAATGTACGCATCTTCAATACCGCAGGATTTCAGAGCCATTGTAACTGCTGATGGTTTCACCGAATCAAAGGCTTTTTCATAATCGATAAAAGCCATGCACAATGGAAGTTCATATTCCCTCGCTCTTTCAATTAGTTCTCTCAGTACGTGGATATGATCTATTGTGCTGTGGCCACTCCTGAATCCAGCTTGTTCTCTCGGTTGAGGCATGTCCAGTGTCACCTTCAAGCGGTGTGAAAGAACTTTAGTGAAGATTTTATAAACCACTGATAGGAGGCTGATAGGTCTGTAGTTCCTGAGATCCTCAATGTCACCTTTTTTATGTAGCAAGATCATTGTAGCATTGTTCCAATCCTCAGGATTCTTCCCTTCATTAAGGCATCGAGTGAAAATTTGGGCGAGTACTGTTTCGATTTCTCCACTTGCTTCTTGTATGATGTTTACAGTAATTCCATCTTCTCCTGGAGCTTTCCCCCGCTTCATGTTCTTGATTGCATGTGCAACTTCTGCTGGGAGGACTGGAAGAACTCTGGTACTGGTACCTTTCATAATGTCTGGAGTACATGTATCATCCCTTTCATATAATTTGGAGTAGAAATCTTTCACTCTTGTCAAAATTTCGCCTCTATTTCTTGTTACAGAACCATCTTCTTTTCTCAGTGCCATAATCTGTTTTCTTCCCTTACTGAGATGTCCCTTTGCTATCTTTAGGCTTTGGTTGTTTTCAATTGCTTTCCTTACTAGTTCACAGTTGAATTTCCTTACGTCTTCAGTGATACTTTTTCGTACTGTCTTGCATAGCTCTATATATTCCACTTTGGAAGTCACATCTTCTTTAGTTGTTCTCATCGCACTTCTTTTTTGCATCAACATTTTGGTTTTTCCTGATAATTTGTTCACATGCAACTTGTTCTTAGACCCAGCTAATTTTGATGCTGTTTCCATAAGAGCTTTGGTTATTTTTCTGTTAACTTCAGAAATATCCACTTCTTCCGATGTTAGGCCTTCTAAAGCGGAGAATCTGTTCTTCAGTTCCAACTTGAAGGTATTATGGTGTTTTTTAAGGTTGGTTATGTCAATACATTTTGTTTGTCTTATGAGCTTGCCACGTTCAAGTTTAGTGTTGAGATGCATCTTAAATCTCACCAATCTATGGTCACAACCTGTGTTGAACTTGTTTAGCACACTGCAGTCTTCTATGACGAATTTTTTGTTACACATACTAAAATCAATTTCACTTGTCGTTCCATTTGGATGTCTACATGTCCATTTCCTGTGTGTGACTTTTTCTTGAAGAAGGAGTTCAAGATGAAAAACCCTTCTGCCTCTGCAAACTCTACGAGAGTATTTCCACGCTGGTTTCTGTTGCCGTGACCGAATTTACCTACTGAAGTTTCATTCTGTTGCCGTTGCCCTATTTTCGCATTGAAATCTCTCATAATTATCTTCAAATGCTGCTTACCTTTATTATTTAGATTACGAATTTCCTCATAAAATTCTTCAATTTCTTCTTCAGGATGACTTGTGGTGGGTGCATAAGTTTGAATTATCTGAGCCAGGTACCTTCTCGAGAGTTGGATAACGAGTCGTGCAGCTCTGTCAGATGAACTTTCAACTTCTACCACTTTATCCTTCAGTTTCTTGTTTATTATAAATCCAACACCACTAGTTCTGCCAGTATCTGTCCCACGATAGTAGAAGAGATGCCCACTTTTCAGTTCAATGAGATCTTCTCCTTTTCTTCTTACCTCACTTAGCCCGACGATGTCCCACTTGATCTTTTGTTGTTCCTCTTCCAATTCAAGAAGCTTTGAATCAGAAGATAGGGAGCGTCCATTATACGTAGCCAAGGTCAGCATCAGATGGCAGCCTAGTCCGGTCCTCCGGGGATTCTTAGCACCCTCTGCCTTTATGTCGCACTGGCCGCTGCCTTGTCCAGGTACATTCCAGCTGCCGGAGACTGAGGGCCAAGATTTAAGTTGTGGAGTCATTTTGGAGGGGTTTGGCCATAACTCACCACGCTGGCCAAGCGGGTTGGTGAGTGTGGGATAGCATTTCCTCTAATCCCGATGGTATAGTTATACCGCTATTGGCGGTCGTCAGAGCCCTTTTAGTGGGAACAGGATGCACCACGAGAAGGCGGGGTTGACATTTGTCAAGGAGAGGCTGTGATGTTGCGCATCATCTGACCTTACATCTCATTACTTATATATATATATATATATAAATCGTAGTCAAATTATTTTCATGCAATTAATTAATTACTTACATCTTCTGAATTTTATAGCTTTGGTCCTTAGTCCAACTTTGTAACATAGCTTAATGCTTTCAAGCATTTTTTAAGGTCTTTAGAATTTCCAAATTCCGCCATGATGTTGCAAATGCGTTCGTCTACTAGTTTATATATTTTCTTCCTTTTGGACCAAGTTCTCCTAATTCTTTTAATTGTTGTTTGTGCATCACACGTTTGATTCTTCCTATAGGCATTTAATAAGTTCATATATATTTGGCTGGTTTTTTTCCTAGCATACTATTTAATTTTGAGTTCCATCCTTCGACGGCGTTGTTGGTTCTATGGCGCTGGCCATCTACATTCCACATTTGAATTGGAACATTAGGATTTTCCATCCACTAGTTAACAAAATAGTCAAGAAATAAGACTAACCTTTCATTCTGTGGAACGTCCTCCATAATAAGCAGCCATGAGTCTTCTACATTTTCTGCAGGTAGGTGGGCCAAAGCAGCGCACATTTTACATATGCTTCTTATTTCTTCGTTGGTTTTATACAGTTGTGTAAGTCCCAGATCTTGAATATTCTGCCGTAGACTTTGACTGAAGTGAAAATTGCAACCGGAGACAGTTGCATCAGGTAATACTTCTTTAGTTGCTTTTACAAGCGCTGCTTCGAAGTCGGTCTTTATCAACTTTGGAACCCAATGTGGACACAAAGTCTTTAGTTCCTTAAACAATGAGCGGTATATTTCTTCTCGTTTATCTGGTATTAAACAGATCAGTGCTGAATATACTTGATTTTGAAGTGCAGTGCTCCCTAAATCAGCACGAACACTTAGAAGTTGATAGAACTGTTTCGGGCAGCTTTTGAAAGTCCCATCCAAGAAGAAATCGTCATTCTTTAATACATCTTGGTAGCCCTCGCCGGCAAACAGTAGATAGAATTCTTTTACCAAAATCATTTACAAAATCTAAGTGAAGAAATGTTTCGTTATTCGGTAAGAGGAGGAGGTCACTTGGGAACTCTATTTCTGAACTGTCTTTAGGATTCTGTGTTGTTCCTAATGTTTTTCTTCTTTCTTGGCAGAATATACTTTTTTACGTTTTCGCATGATGGGGTTGCAGCTACTAAATCATACCCTTTATCATAAACTTTAGAAATTTCCTCTTTAAAAATTTTATTTACAGGAACAGAAACCTCTTCGGTTACTCTTTTCCTATAGACTTCCATCACTTTTCTCACTTCTACTTCTGCTTCATTCGGAACACAGACATGACCTGTTTTGCTTATTATATTATTCTGGAAATCCGTTTTAACACTTCCTTTACAATTTTCTTTTTTCTCTTTCAAGCACAGCCATCTGATAGTTAATTTACTTTTCTTCTGAAGGCGATATTGGTAGCCATCCAATACTAAACAAAGCTTGCCATTTCTTCTAGAAAGTAACTCCATAACGAAGAACAAGCTTTTCAAAACGTATCTCACAATACCGAATGCCAAAATGGATGTACTGGTAGGCTCGCACACAAGCATTTCTATTGGTTGGAACATTGGTTTCTTTGCGGAATGACCCTCAGGAGTGACCTTGGGATTAGCAGGGTCGCTTCGTCCACGGTGAAATATAACAAGGTCGCTTCGCGCACGATTTTCCACAAGGTCGCTTGGCGCACGGTCGCTTCCCGCACGCAATCGGTAACCGTGGTCAACACCTAATCTCCCCACCCTACCTCCCTCCTTTTTTCTCGCTGTTCTTTACCCCTGCCGGTCGCATTTGCTACCATTTCAACCCCGGTCGCCTTTGCGACGGTTTCGTGGCGTTAGCGGGCGTGGCATTAGCGGACGTAAATGCAATGAGTAAGAAACACCCACCCCTTTCCAGAATTGCCTTCTCACCGTTCACATCTGTACAGATTCCCCACTTGACCAATAGGAAATGAGAAAATTCCAATTACGTGGTTCCTTTGTTTGATAAGATTACGTTCTTCTCGCCGTTCATCAAAAAAAATATGAAGAACATACATAAAAAAAGAAAAAAATATGAAAAAAACTAAAAAAATAAAAGAAATTAAAATGGAAAATCACAAAAAAAAAAGTATGAAAAAAATACAAAAAAAAATGCAAGAAGTGCAAAAAAAAAAAAAAAAAACTTTTAAACCGCCAATGTCATCACAATCTAGTTCTGGAATAATTAATTAGGGTATGAAATCGTGGCATTAGCGGAAGGTTATGCGATGAGTAAGAAACACCCACCCCTTCCCAGAACTAGATTGTGATGACTTTGGCGGTTTAAAAGTTCTTTACTTTTTTTCTTTTTTTTTTTCATTTCTTGCATGTTTTTCCCGATTTTTTATTATTTTTTTCAGCTTTTTTGTACTTTTCTTCACATTTTTTTATTTCTTTTGTATTTTTTCATTTTAACTTTTTATTTTTTCATACTTTTTATTTTTTGTTGTATTTTTTTTTGTATTTCTTCATTTTAAATTTTTTTATACGTATATGCAACTGATTTGCAGATTAAAAATAAATAAAGAAATATCATACTTCTAATGCATTTCGGTAACGTAGCTGAAGGCTCTCATGCATTTTTCCAGGTCATTTGAGCGCTCGAATTCTGTAATAATATTTTCGATTCTTCTGTCCGGCTCAGTGTATCCCCCCCCACACACACACACACACCCACACCCACACACACTTTTCTCCTACTTGCCCCAAATCTATAACTTTCAAACTCAGTGAAACACTCGTTGCTTCTTGCTTTAAAATGTACGCTAGCAACTGCACACTTGGTTGATTTTGGCTTACAATCATAATTAATTTTGAAATCCAACCCACTACGTCGTTATTTGTCCTGTGTTTGGGAAGGGGTGGGTATTTCTTACTCATTGCATTTCCGTCCGCTAATGCCACGTCCGCTAACGCCACGACACCTTTGCGACGACACCATTAGTAATTACCACCCTCAATGAATTCCTATCCACCCTCCTCATTCGCCCCTTGCTCATACAAATATGAAAGAAGAGGATTAAACGAAGGAATTGAAAAAGTGGAGAACAATTGAATTTTCATGGCCCTAGGGATACTATTTTGATAACCTTTCTACGGAGACCTCTAAACAACGTACTTCCAAGGGGAAAATACAGTATTATAGGTAGAGCTACATGAAGTAAAACACAAGACTTATAATTACTTGGCGTATCCAGATTATATTTTAAGGTTAAGTATATTGAAAAATGGCACATTCTGAACTGGGTGGGCGGCAGGATGAGCAAGACAAATTTCAGCCCACCCTCGCACCCCCTTGACGACGTCCCTGATGCCTAACCTTAGTGACCTTTCCGAATACGTCGTAACTAATTAGTCATTCGTGCTCTGTCGCCGAAAGTTTCTCTGAAGTTTAACCTTGAAGGGAATTTTTCCAAGCCCTACTCCGAAAGCATCTTCTTATTGTTAAGTTTACTATCTAATACTCATTCGTTCTGTGCTGGTTTGTTTTCATTCTGCATTTCTGCACGTGTTGTGTTGTCGGTCTTCACGTAACTTGATATTTCAAACCGTTGGCTCTTGGCAGGGGCTGATCCGGATGACCAAATCAGGCCGGGAATTTCAGTTTTGCGGTCCATTAAACGCACACACCTGCAGGGAAATACCTCATAAATTATCTCAAGTAAAAAAAAATTCTATTACATCCTGGATGAAAGAGAGCTGTCGAAAAATGCATTTTAAAACGAATTCAGTCTGAAACTAATTTTAACAACAATTTAACGGTAAGAGAATTTTCTAAATACGCTCATGTTTGAATGTAGCATGAAACCACACTCAAAATGAGGTATTTTACCGGACAAGTTTTTTCTTTGGAAAATTTGGTTTTGACAAAATCATGAGTCTCTCGAAAACTCCAGTTCCAACCTAATCATCATGAAGGTTATTCTCAGAATTGAAATGTGTGCACCTGCCACATAACAGTTTTCCTACGCAATTAATTTTTAGATTTATTTGGTCACTGATCGTCAACTGCGTGATCAGTTACCAAATAAATACGTATTGGTTACTTTATTTGTAGTATTGGTACCTCCTATTTCAGTAGACTCATAGTTTGATCAATGTGAACCAGTTCTGTTGTAAATCATTGTTGCTTTTAAGATAAATGCGCGGAGGGAGACGAACTTCGGAATATCTATGCTCAAGAATTGCTTTGTCTGTATGTAAATAAGGATGAGGGGATGATGGGCCATCACAATGGGTGCTAGTGTCGCCGTCAAAATTAGAAAACGATGGTAGGGCCTACCAATTACTCTGAGCTGCAAGTCTAACGACTTACGTTTAACTGTCATTAGCTTTTTCTGAATTAACTTATAACAATACACTTGGTCCGGCTGCACTTTGCACTTTTCTCGTATACGTGCAGAGAACTTTGCTACGTCTTTTTAGAACAAACGCCCAAATTATAGATAGAAAGAAACTCTTTTTTTCTTAGGGAAATAACGTTTCAGATAGATACAAAAAAAAAAAATCAAGTTACCGATTTTTATTCATAAGTTGTAAAATAATTATTCGGTCGTTAAGAAAATTCAGATTAAAAGATTAGAAGAAAATGGGCCATTTCTCGAATGGTTCACGTCCCGGTATCCCGGTGGGCCAATACGCCCCTGGCACTTGGGTATTCACCTAATTTCTAAATTTTGAGTAAAATGATGTCGGAAACGGGGGTGAAATTTTTTAACTATGATAATACTTTCTTATAATGAAGGTTCTTACTATTTGAGTGAAAGTAAGGAACTTTTGAACTCAACGGGGCGTAATTTCAAGGTTAGCCCTCTCAGATAAGAAAAGCTTCCTACGTTCCTGGACACTGATAAAATTTACATAATACGATCAATTTTGGTGTAACTGTTTCATAGTACTTTGTATTGGTAGAAAATTGGGTCAATCATTTTAATTACAATGTGTACATTAAAGTGCAATAATTTCGGTTTTACGAAAAATACCTGTAGGTTCCAAAGAATTTGAACTATTAAAACGCCGTAAAACCTCGTTGATAATACAAATTTAAACATTTTGATAATTGAAAGCTTATTGAATTTTACAAAATGGCCTCCAAAGATATTTTTGAGGGCGGGGGGGGGGTCGAGTTTTTCTGGTACGCCACTGGCATTATTACAACACGCTGGTTGTATCATAAAAAGAAATGAAGAAAAAAGAAGAAAACAGTATGCATCGATAATTCGTGGAAATTTTTTTATGATAGACAAAAAATTCAAATGACTGGGGAATAAAAAGTGAAAATTAAAATTAAATTTTCGCTGGATTTTTTACAGGCTCACAACTCAAAAATGACACTATGTGACTCGACAGGGAAAGAGACTTCAAGAGGAACCATATTTTTTTTTTCACGGTTCCTTTTTTTTTTTTTTCAGTACAAAAAGTGCGAATAGGGACTAATTTCTCGTTACTTCCGCTGTAGATTAGAAACCGTTACATTTTAATATCTTTCGTTTTTTTTAATCTTTTATTTCATCGAACACTGCTGTTTCACTGCAACGAAAATTTAACGTTTAACACTGTCAAATCTTACACATCATTTCGGTATTAAGTTTGACGAAAAACCCACATTCCGAAATGGAATTCTCAGATATTTTCCCTAGAGCCCACAAAGCGCTGGTTTCACAACTTCAAATGGAAGGCCGTTCTATTGTTCCCACGTGGTCTAGTGCTTGAGATACTTTGCTTTCAAATCGGAGGCCCGGGTTAGATGAAGAAAGTGGTTCCATGGTGTAATGGTTAGCACTCTGGACTTTGAATCCAGCGATCCGAGTTCAAATCTCGGTGGAACCTGAATTTCATGTTTTTTTTTTGTTTTTTATTCGCTGGAAAGACCGATATGATAATCCAGAAATGTTTCACAAACCTTTTACTCTTTGAGATACGTTTTTGTTTCACGCATTTTATGTGCGTAGTATGTGCCACTTTGATATATCTTCAAAAATTGAAATGCGCTACTTTTTTTTTTTTTTTTTCCCGAGTTCATCTCATTAACGTTTCTAAGTCATTTACCTGGGGGAAAAAAGAAAGAAACTAATAAAATTTTTCGATGTTTCTTGTACATTAATAAATAACCTATTTAACCTTTCAATCACTTCATTATGCTTGAAGTATGAGAAATTTTGTCTTACCATTAGGAAATTGTTGTATTATCCACAATACTTTCTCTGATGTGAAAGGCCGCCCCGGTGGCGCAGTGGTCTAAGCGATAGCTTCTGATCATTCGTCCGGAAAGGGTCCGGGTTCGAATCCCGATGAGGCATGGATGTTGTGTTTGTCTTACGGCACTGGCTCTCTCCCTGCCCTGGAACCAGTGACCCTAAATTAGGGACGGGCGACTGCTTATAGCCCATTGAGTTGCTCACGGTGGTCGTTAAACCTCCAATCAAAAATAAAAAATGTGAAAGAGAAAGTGAATGCACTTTAATACGCAAGCATTGTCTTCAAGGCAACACATTTTAAAAAAATCTTTGAGAGCTCCTTGCATAAAAAATCAATCACAAAAACATGTGTCAGGGAAAATCTGTTTATGCGTATTTATTTTAAAGGGATCTTTAATATTCCTTACGTAAAAACACTCGCTCCCTTGATTTGTTGAAATTATATTTTAATCATTTTGTGCGGAAATATTTATATTAAGGAAGAATTTACAACCTCAATCCTCTCTTCCCGGCAAACTAATCTTAGATTTTGACACTTTTCTCTCTTTCTCTCTCTCTCTCTCTCTCTCTCGCTCTTTGGGATAATCGTTTTTTCTTCATTACAATAGTTTTCGTGTGCACTTGACGGACCAGTGCTCGAAATGGAGATTTTGAAGTGCCGGTGTGCTCAAATATCTAAAAATCATCGGAAAAAAATACCTTCTCTAGAAAATCTCGAAAACTGAAAAAGTTAAAAAAACAAAAAAAAAAAAAAAAAAACGGAAGAAAATCTCCTTTGTTTGAAAGTGCATTTGACAATTCCGTGGAATACTCATCATCATTGTCAACCATTATCAAGCCACTGCTGGATGAACGTCTCCCCAAGCCTCTTCCACAACTGTGTCTTGAGCCTTCTCCATGTCACTCTGGCATGCCTTCGAATTTCATCCATTCATCTCCCATGTGGTCTTCTTCTGGGTCTTTTTCTTTCCCTCGGAATCCAGTCTAAAATTTCGGTTGTCCATTGGTGGTCCGTTCTTCTGGCAACATGTCCAGCTCATTGCCATTTCAGTAATTTCACTCTGGTTATGATGTCTTCCACTGTTGTCATTTTCCTTATCCACGAGCTCCTCTTCTTATCTTTCCTGGTTACACCAATCATGCATCTGTCTCTGCTTCTTTCAGTTATCTGCAGTCTTTGTATGTCTTTTTTTTTAGTTAAGGTCTATGTCTCTGCTCCATATGTAAGCACTGCCAGCAAACATTGATTCAACATTTTTCTTTTAAGACATAATGGCATACTGCTCTCAAAAATTGTACTGTTTCCTCCAAAAGCTCTCCATCCAAGTTTTATACGCCGATTAATTTCTTCATCAATGTGACCCTCACTTGATATCTGCTGCCCAAGATAAATGTAGGTATTCGTGATATCCAGCTTTTCTCCATCAATTGATAAATCTTCGTGTCTTGTAAAAAAGCATCGTACATCACTTTTGTCTTCTGAAAGTTCATTTTTAATCCCACTTCTTTACTCTTGTCAGCAAGTTCCTGGATCATACTGTGCAGCTCTGAAGTGGTAGTTACAAAAATCATTACGTCATCAGTAAAACGAAGGTGAGTTAAATAATCTCCATATTAACCTTATCCCTTTGTTTTCCCAGTTCAAAGATTGAAAGACATTTTGCAATGTGGCATTAAAGAGTTTGGGAGATATAGTGTCACTTTGTCTTACTCCCTTTCTAATTTTTATTGGTGCTGTATCTTCAAATACCCGAATCTTTGCACTTGCATTTTCATAGATGTTATTAATAATATTAATCAGGGGTGCTTATTCTGTGAAATCAAATTTCCTGAAACCAAACCCAAATTTCCTGAAATTAACGTAGATCAATACTTACAAAATATTTTTTTATAATATATCTGATATTTTTTTAAAGAACAGTGGCCTTTATGAAATTTTACTAATTGCAAATTTCCAGTGTTTGGCCCTTCAAAGCTATAAATAATACTTATAAAAAAGTAAAATACTGAGAAAAAAAAATAAAAAAACTGCTCAGGAAATCTTTGTCATTGCATTGAAACCAATGACAAAAATTTCCTGAGCAGCAACCAGCAGGCATCCCAAAGGTAAGGAAGGGGGAGGGGTGAACAAAAAGTCAGCAGGGAGATCCTCCCTAGATTTCTGTGATGATGAGATGAGAAGTCTTGAAGGTCAAAAGCAGCAGACAGAGTGGGTGGGCCACTCAGGGCTCTAGATTCAAGGGCTGGATCATACGGCAGATTTTAGTTGTCCCCGGAAGTTGCGGCTGGTGACGTAGCTGAGATGCATCGCTGAGTGTTAGGAAACGCGTTTGCTTTGCTCTGTGCGGGGAACTCTGATGATAAATACAACTACTGAGCTGCCGAATATGAAACAAAATGGTGAAATGATTTAAAGAAACAAAAGGAGTGAAGCAGAATATATCATTGATTGTTCTCTCTTTTATATATATATGTATTACTTCCATCAAACGAGAAAATAATGCTTTTTGGTTAATAACAATACCTCGGCTACTGTAGTTTTTGTGAAAGATTTCGGATATTCAGGTGTCCATTTAATTCGACTTTTACCCTCTACAAGAGAGGTTACCTGTGTTTTTGTAAGTATGTTTCGAAAGCATTTGCCATTATTTTTTTTCAATTTTTGATTTTTCGTATTTTGGTTTTAAACCTTAATTTTCAGTTCTCTGATTTGTTTCAATAAAAGCCGGCGCGAACGATTTTATCTTCTGGCTTTGCTAGAAAAGCTCTTTAAAATATCCCTTTTTTTTTTTTTTTTTTTTTTTAACCTGTTTTCAGAAAGTTTCTCTTTTCCCGTTATTGACAATTTGTCATTTAAAAAATTTACTTTTTTTTTCTTGGAATATATCATATTTCACGCAGAAAATTATCCCTTCATCTCATGCAGGTTGAATTGGGGCCACATTTTCTGCAGAAGACCTTTTTTTGGGACTTAGATTTTTAAGTCTATCAAAAGCATCCTGCAGCATTTTTATCTTTCTTTGTATTTCACCTCTTGCAGCGACATTTTCAACGTTTGATCTCGGTAAATTGACTGTTGGTATAGCCGACGATTTCAATATTTTTTGCATTGGTAAACCAAGCAGGCGATTCATCATATCGTCTTCGTACTTACTATAGTATTTAAAAAGTGCTCACTGCAAATCCTGGTATTTTTCTAACGAAAAGAATCTGCTCTGCAACACCTGTTAACCCAGTCTTTTGTAATTATTGGATCGTTTCGAGGGAAACAGTGAAAAATTATGTTTTGTACTCCTGCAGGTATTTCGGCACGTAGCAACAGCGCAGGAAGCCGTTGTGCGAAAACGATGTATTAAAGATATTAAAAAAAAAAAAATTCAATGTCAGAAATGCAACCAAATAAACAGCAGATAGCTAATCCGAATGCAACAAACGTGGGTTAACAGCATCTACCGAGCGCTTTACATTGCGCACTGAGAAGCGACATGCATCCCCGTGACGTCACTGAACGGCACAGGCGAGGACCACTTCACCGAACAGAAACACAAAGCGATGAGCCAGCCCTTGTTACTAAGCCCTGGGGCCACTAAGCCCTATGGTGGGGCAGGAGCAAAGCGGCACACTGCCAGGAAAAGAAAGGGGTGAGAAATTTCTGTTTCTAGTAGCTCTGGGCAAACCCAGCACCAAACCACAAAGGAAAGCAAACAGTTAACGCCCTTTTAGAAGACAAATATAAACATTAGGTGGGGGTGGGGGTGGGTGGGGATCTCTCCCAGCTGAATTGGGTAGACACAGAGTGGGCCTGTTTCTCTTCTACTCTGTGGGGGTAGATTGGCAGTCAGATTTCCCAACTCCCAGTGGAATTGAGTTTTGCTTTGGCCACTAACCAAGGGAAAACAGGGAAAGGACAGTGACAGGCCTTGCCACTGGCTATAAAATAAAAATTCTAAAAAAAAAACCAAAAAAAAAAAACGCCGAAAATTTCTGGTGGGAAAAAAAATAAAACGCCGAAAATTTCCGGAGTACAACGCCGCCGAAAATTTCGTAAAAAAAAAAAAAAAAACGCCGAAAATTTCCGGAAATTCCGGAAAATAAGCACCCCTGTACGCATCTTCAATACCGCAGGATTTCAGAGCCATTGTAACTGCTGATGGTTTCATCGAATCGAAGGCCTTTTCATAATCGATAAAAGCCATGCTCACTGGGAGTTCATATTACCTTGTTCTTTCAATTATACTCGGGGCAAAGCTATCCTGGCAATGAGGCCGAAGCTACGGTGACCTTTTCACTCCCAGTATTACTCCGCACTAATGGTGTGTAATTAACCTTCACTCGGAAAACTTCTCCCACAAGCCCTCAGGGCTGGCTGTCTGTCACCGTGATCCCTTACCAAACCCCTCTATTTTAACCCCCTCCCCACCGCCGCGTGCTTTGCAGACTGGTAGACAAGCAGTTTATTTCTCCCTCTCTTATCTTTTTTTTTTTTTTTTTTTTTTTGAGATGTTACAGAACGTGTAACGTTTCTTTCTTTCTTACTTTTAAAATGAAATTATCTTTGCTAAACACGGGAAGAAGTCTTAAGTGGCCTAATTTTGTTTTCACGTATTTTTCCATTTTTTTTTATATATTTCATATATTTATACTTATTGCTTGAAGATTACCAACTGCGGGATTTAATTAAAAGTATTTTTACCATGTCATCAGTCATGCGTAAAATTTCGTTCTTTCAAAAATTTTGCCTTGATTAGATTTTTTTTTTTATAACAGACATCCGTTAAATGTGTATGCATTTTTAACTACCCCGTGTTGCCATAAGTACTGGACAAGAGCCCGTCTCTGTGCTAAATGATATTTCAGGGTTCACTGTAAACTGCCACACATCTTTCAGCAACTTGGAAAATTGCCACACATTGGAAAATTGCCACATGTGTTTCATCGATGGGCCGGGCACAAATTGCTGTTCCTCCGAGGAACACTTTGAATCTGTGGCAGTTTTCCAAGTTTCCGAATTATGTGTGGCAGGGGAAGGAACTCTTTCATTTGTCTGAATTTTCATGCCGGTTCATACACGTTTAAGGCAACTGCGCACAAAAGTTCAAAAGGAAAAGATGGCCGTTTCTTGGCCTATATTGAGAACTGAATTGGGAACTCCAAACTATTTTCGAGAAAACGTTCTATGTAAGCCAAGCGAGAATTGTATTTTAATTTGAAGAAATAAATTGCCGATGGATCTGAGGTACTTCAGTACTAAATTCAATCTTCATTCTCGCAATGGTGCGACTTGAAACGCCAGTGAGTTCTGCCGTAAGAACTGTTAATTCATTTGATTTATTCGGCGAATGTTTTTCCATCAATTTAGTGAAAACGTTAATGACGATCACCTTAGCAGAGCTTCGTAGTGGTTTCCCAGCTTTATGCGGCTGAAATACACACGAGTGACCGGCAGATGCCATTCGAATAAACCGAAAAGACAGAAGAGTGTTTTAAAACAACAATCAAGAAGGAGAAACCAGGGGAGAAACGCGAAATGCCCTCGGAAACACTTTTTTCGCCCTCATCCTTCCACTAATGATTCCCCACCCCCACAGCAATAAATATACCCTGGGTTGACAGCTTAACTCTGACCCAAACAAGAATGCTGCGACAGAGAACCATCAGTGACGTCACCAAAGCACGAATATCTGTATTTTTTAGAAATGCCGCTGAAACTGAGATCTGAATTTTTTAAATGCACACACACACAACGTATTGAACATCTGTGTCCTTTCTAAGTGCCAGTTGAAGCTGGAGTACGAGCTTTTAGACCGGAACTATTTTATGCAGTGGAAGTATACACTCTGTAGCCTTCCTTCCAATGACAGGTTAAGTTTGCCCCGAGTATAGTTCTCTCAGTACATGGATATGATCTACAATGCTATAGCCACTCCTGAATCCAGCTTGTTTCCTTGGTTGAGCCACGCTATTTCAATATAAGTCAGAAACGATGATTGTCGATTAGAGTTGGATGGTTTGTCGACCCCAGCGAACACTTCTTATGCTACACCGAGGACTAGGGTTAGACTTGTTCGTAACGAGGGGTCTTTACCCTGGGACCAACGGACTAACGAAACTTCTGAGCTTCGGCTAATCATTAGTGATTCAGCACGACTTGAATCCAGACCTGTAAGCAGAGAAAACAGCCCCCTTCCAATAGGGATTTTCATGAAATGGAAAGTCGAACAATCAGAATGAATATTCAGTCTTAAATTAATAGTAATCTCACCGCCTTCCAAATGCGTACACACTCCCCTGCCCTTTAAGATTCCCACACAGCTATTTCACAAGGGTACGAGGCCCATAAGGTTTCTATGTTTCATAATGCTCGCTCGTAAGTCAGGGACAAAAGAAAATTCATTTCTTCAGTTCCCACAGCTAAAATTAGTTGCGCACCGATTCAAAACATCCTTTATTAAAATCCAAAGACAGTACAAGTTTAAAACACAGTCACCGGGAAAACATAATTGCACATAAACTCACCGGTCAGAGAATACAAAATATGACAGCCCATAAATGCGAGCATCACACGATGCAATCCAACACGAAACAGCTAAAACTCCAAAACATCATCACAAGACAAGTACAACAACAACAACAAAACACATCTACGAGGCATGGGGAAATAAAAACAAGTAGGTTGACCAAATGAGGTCAACGTAGAAAACAAACACTGAAAAACATAAGTAGCTGCACACACTTTATATTCCTCAAGGGACATCTCAAGTACAAAAAAAAAAAAAAAAACACGCGAACATAAAGTGTGAAACTCCATGCGAAGCAAAGTACATAAACAACACAGAGGAACAATCACAAAATAAAGCACAGATGCTACGAGGGAGGAAAAAAAAAACACTTAGCTGCACACGACGTACATCGCTGGACAATGACTCCCACATCCAGAGAAACAAATAAGATAAACAGGAGAACACACAAAAAATTCAAACTGTGTTAGTAGTCACAATAAAAGACGCCCGTCTTTGACTTACGTGTGGAAGACTACTCTAGGGCACAGAAAAGCACTCGATGCAGCAATACAATATACACGGTAGAGAAATCACTATAAATTCAAGTAAACAATACAAAAGGCAGTCGGTCAGCTTCAGAACCGACGAAAACAAAAACCACACAATTGACACAAAACCGCAATGAAACTGAATCCGTTACGCGGAAACGGAAACACGAAAGTAAAGAGAAGTGCGTTGACAACTTACTTGAAGTCAACGAAAAGGAGAAAAAAGATAAGGTCAGCTAACTTTAGATTCTGACAAAAAAAAACCAAAAAAAAAAACAAGCAACATGTAACAAAGAATAAACAAGCATAGCAACGCAGTGGAATCCAAATAACGGATACCAATGCAAAAAAGCAGAAGCAAATACTCCAATAAGACACAATGTACAATCAAAATTTTAGCTTATGACCCAAAAGCACTCAATACAAAGCACACGATACAGAAATCACTATCAGTGCAAATAAAACGGTGCAAAATGAAGTCGGTCAGCTTCTAAACCGATAAAAAACAGAAAAGAACACAGAAATAACACAAAACCTCAATGAACCTGAGTCCATTAAGCGAAGACGTTAACACTGAATGAAAAAGAAGTGCGTTGACAACTTGTTAAAAGTCAACGAGAAAGAAAAAAGACACGGTCAGCTTACTTTAGAATCTGACAAAACAAACAAACCATGCAACACATACAAAGAACAAACAAGCATAGCAACTCGGTGGAATCCAAAAAAAAACAACCCCGGATTCCATAACAAAAACAAAAAAACTCCAAAATGACACAATGTACAATCAAAACTGTAGCGTGTAACGGGAACGCCCTCAATACATAGCACACAATACAGAAATCACTATAAATGCAAGTAAAACGGTGCAAAAAAAGTCGGTCAACTTCTGAACCGACGAATCACAAAAGTAAACAAGAAAGATGACACCGAATTTTCGGGTGTAATAAGCACGTCTTTTGAATCCGTTCTGACGCAAATTAAATTTATCAAAGCTATTCAAAGTCAATGGAACCGGTATGGAAAACAACAGTATCTGACGGAAGAAAGAAGTTTTTCAATCGGGTCTTTAATCACTCAGATATTGCTGTAAACGGAATCGTGAGCTTACGAACTCTTAAAAACAGAGTTATCGACAAAAATAAGATGTGGCTTTACGTCCCTTGGTGGGAAAACCATGCATTATTTTAGGAAGAAAGTATTCACAAAAGGTTTATACATATGAGCGGTATCGGTCCAAGAAAAAAAATTTAGTCGAGTTTTCAGGAGCCCAGATATTGCTACAAATACATCAGAAGTAGAAATTAACACCTATGATCCCTGGTGGCCAAACCATTCTTTACCAAACATTAGAAATTACGTGAAAAATATGTTCCGTCAGGTCTTGCATGCGATACAGGAAGAATTTTTCAAATCGGAATTTTAGGAGCAGAAAACGCAATTTACCATTGTGCGCCCTAGCTTGAAAATTTTGAATTTATAGGAAAAACAGTTCGCATCGGAAACACTATCCAACAAAGAAAAAATTTTTCAAATCGGACTTTTAGAAGTAGAGATATTGACAAAAATAAGATATACATCTACGCCCTTAGCGTAGAAACCATGCATTATTTCAAGAAGAAAATGTTCCTAAAATGTTTGTCGACATGAGTAGTATCGGTCCACAAAAGACTTTTTTTCAATCGAGATTTTAGAAGCTCATATTTTGCTGCAAATACATCAGAAACGGAAATTATGACTTACGCCATCTGGTGGCCAAACCATTTTTTACAAAAATTTGAAATTACGCGCAAACGATTTCCCATCAGGATCTGTATCCGGTGCAGAAAGAATTTTTCACATCGGAGATTTAGAAGCAGAGATGTAGGGGGAAACGCAATTTACCTTTACGCCCCCTAGCGGAAAGTCTATGAATTACTTGCAAATTTTGAATTTATAGGAAAAACATGTCACACTAGAAACGCTATCCAACAAAGAAGGATTTTTTAAATCGGACTATTAGAAGTCGAGGTATTGACAAAAATAAGATATACATCTACGTCCCCTGGCGTAGAAACCGTGCACTATTTTAAGGAGAAAATGTTTCTAAAAGGTTTGTAGACATGAGTAGTATCGGTCTATAAACGATGTTATTTTCAATCGAGAATTTAGAAGCTCATATTTTGCTGCAAATACATCAGAAGCGGAAATTAAGACTTACGCCACCTGGTGGCCAAACCATTTTTTACAAAAATTAGAAATTATGCTCAAACGATTTCCCATCAGGAGCTGTATCCGGTGCAGAAAGAATTTTTCAGATCGGAGATTTAGAAGCAGAGATATAGGGCAAAACGCAATTTACCTTTACGCCCCCTATCGGAAAGTCTATGTATTACTTGAAAATTTTGAAATTATATGAAAAACATGTATCACGGAAAATACTGTCCAACAAAGAAGGAATTTTTAAAATCGGACTCCTAGAAGTAGAGATATTGACAAAAATAAGATATACATCTACGCCCCCTGGCGGTGAAAATGTGCAATATTTTAGGAAGAAAATATTCCAAAAAGGTTTATCGATGTGAGTGGCATCAGTCCACGAAAGAATTTTTTCAATCGATATTTTAGAAGCTCAGATTTTACGGCAAATACATCAGAAGCGAAAATTAACGCTTACGACCCCTGGTGGCCAAAGTATTCTTTACCAAACATTCGAAATTATATGCAAAAGATTGTGCATCAGGAGATGTATCCGCTGAAAAAAAAAATTTTAAATCGGAGTTTTAGAAGAAGGGTTATCGGAAAAAATGCAATTTACTTTCACGCCCCTAGCGGAAAATCTATGCGTAATTTGAAAAAGAAACTGTATCCAAAATACTCTTCGACATAAATGGAACAGAAAGATAAAAGATTTTTTTCAATCGGATGTTTAGAAGCAAATATGTGGAATAAAACGTATTTTTGAGTTCGACATCATCTGCATTTAAGCCCTCTAGCGGCGAAATTGTACATCGTAAAAAAAAACGAAATAAAGGATCATCATTCGCATGTTTCAAGCTTTCGAATACAAAAAGTATTTTTCAAATCGGACTAATAGTTGCAGAGATACCGTGGGAACAGACGGACGGACGGACGGACGGACAAACCGATAACATAAGCACGATCTTTTTTTACAAAAGACGTGCTAAAAAAACGGCTACGGAAGCAAAGAAACAAGGTCGGCGGAAACCCCGAACCAAGGCGATACCGGCGACCAGAGAGAAAAAAAGCAGGCACATCCTACCGAGCCAGCGCCATGTCATACTCCAGTTGGATGACTGATCTGATGGATGATCGGTACCTCCGGCACAAAAAAACTCTGGCAGGATGATAACGCCGGAGAGAAACCCGATCCACGCTTGAATGGTAAAACAAACAAATAATCAACTCAGCTTGTGGAATGATGAAAGAGCCGCGGATAGCTTAGTGGTTAGCGATTCAGACTATCATTGTAAGGTCCTCAGGTTTGAACCTGGGCTGATCTTTCAGAGATGGTGTGAATTACTAACAATCGCTGAATATCCGCCGTGCATCGAACGAGCACGTTAAGTGACGGCCCCCAGCCTGGACCCACTGGTTAAATGGGTATCTTTCCTATACCCCCCCTGAAATTCTCTCACCCCTTTGTGTGCAACATCGTACTTGTACGGTGGCGCCATCCGTTTCTGTGTTCTGCTGCTCACTGTGGACGGAAGTCCTACAAGAAAATGACAAATAGAATGATGAAAGCACAAACAGAATTATGGACATCAACAGAGGGAGAATGGCGTCTGAGGAAATAATAATGGAACATTGTATGAAGACATGAACAAACTTTGGAAAGAAAGGAAAACATAAGCGAAGACAAGAATCATACGAATGAGAAACATCACCGAGAGTAGTACAAAAGAGGCAAAGCGGGGAAGAGAAACGACGGAAACGATGAAGGGTACGCGGTGTGAGCAACCGACGGTGCAAATGTAGCCAGTGAATGTCCCTGGCTTTCGGAGAAGCTGGTCGGCTTCTCCGAAAGCCTTTAGAGGTGTTTGGCTTTCGGAGAAGCCAGGGACGTTCACTTTTCGGAGAAGCCTGGGAAATCGATGGATCACACCACGTACCTGGAAGTTCTGCAGATGGAACGGAAGGGATGGCAAGCGGAGCTGTCAAATTGGTGAGAAAATACGAATAAAGAAGTTTGGCTGTAACTTGATGCGGTAGAAATGGGGAATCGTTTAAAAATGAAGAAAGGGGAGACTGCGCGACGGGAAGAATTAATAAGGCCTGTAGAATCAACAAGAGAAGGATAAAGACGTATAAGACAGGATTGGATGAGACGGAACTGTGCACGATGTTGGATGGTATCAAGTAACAGAGGTGAAAGTCGAACGAAAGATTTCCAGTGGAGTGAAGAGTCAAAAAGTTGAGAGACCCTCACGACGCCACTTGCGAATTAAGTGGATAAGTGCAGGTACTGAGAAGTAGGAGAACGGAGGGCAGATAAGAAGAAAAGAGGTTCCGCAAGGAGATCGTTAGTCGAGGAGGGGCGGAGGCGAACTAGACATAAAGTGTGCCAGAGGGAGAAAACGGCTCGGTAAGTAGCGGGAAAGTGATCTGGAATGAGTGGGAAGAGGTCCATGCGGATGAAAGTAGCAAGAGAGAGGAAAGGACTGCGGGGAAAGAGCAAAGTATCAACTATAGTTGTAGAAGAACAGGAAGGTAGGGAAAAAATCCTGAGAAAGTGTTGGAGATGGAAAGCGTTTGATTTGAGGGACAGATCTGGAAGAGAAAGGCCACCAAAAGAAACCGGCAGAACAAGCGTGGATCGATGAACCCAATGAATGACATCCCATATGAAATCAGTAAAAATACGTTGGACGTGACGGAGAAAGAGGAGGAGGAAAATGAGCGAACCAAGTATGAGATAGGACCGGAAGAAGAAAGGTGGAAAGAAGATGCGACCTGCTAAAAAAAGAAAGAAACGGTTTGAAACGACGAAGGGGGCAAGGCGACGATTCATGTCATGCACCAAAGAGGACCAAGTGCTGGCAGCAACCGCCACCGGGCTCCCAATGAACACTCCAAGAAGTTTGATGACCATCGTCGACCAGCGGGCACCCCAAGGACGATCACCGCGGGTCGACCACGAGCCTGCCCACAAGCCAACGGATTTAGAGGTGTTTAGGGCAGAACCTGAAAGTGAAGCATACTCATTATAACTCGACAAAACAACACCAAAAGCTTGCTGTGAACGTAAAAATAAAGTAAGGTCGTCTGCATAAGCTGACAAAACCACACAGTGGTGTCGTGTGGAGGCAACACCGCGCGGAATGCCAGCCAGCAAACGATAACGGAAGGAAATTAAAAGAGGTTCAAACGAAAGGGCAAACAGTTGACCCGACAGGGAACAACCCTGCCGGATACCGTTTGCAAATGGAATGGCAGCTGTCATGACAGAAGAAGTCCAAACACAAAGGAAGAATGTGAGTAAAGATTTGAAAGTGCCTGACAGAAAAGGGAAGGAAAGCCAAAGTGACGAAGAACAGTGAAAAGATAAGAATGATGGACAGAATCGAATGCTTGTTTCTGATCAAAGTTAAAAATAGCGAGCGGTTTTGGAAAGACGGGAATCAAGGGAGTGTAAGTCACGCGATGGTAGTGATGTTAGTTGCAATCGAGCGGGAAGGAATCGTATAAGTTTGGTCAGGATTGGTGATATACTGTAAGACAGGGTTAAGGCGAAGGGCCAGAATTTTGCAAAGATCTTGTAGTCGGTATTAAGGATCGAGATGGGGCGCCAGTTAGATAGGAGACCAAGGTTACCAGTTTAAGGGATGATGCGAAGAAGAGCAAAAGCAAAGTCAGAGGAAACGAAAGCCGAAGAAGAAAAGAGCTAGTTGAAACAAGCAACGAGGAGAGGAAGTAGAGCAGGAAGAAAGGTTTTGTAAAAGGAAAGCGGAAGACCGTCCGCACCAGGGGTGGACGGTCTTCAGACTAGAAATGGCAGAACGAACTTCAGAGGGGGAGATCGGAGAATCTAAGGATTGGAAAAAAAGACGGAACCTGAGGAAGATTTGATAATAAAGGAGAATTCTCTGCAGGCGGCAAGACCTGCGAACAAAACTGATCAGTGAAGTACTGAAAGGTTCGATCGCAGATCTGCACCGGATCAGAAACTGTTGGCCATCAGGAAATGAGAGAAATTAAATGTTTGAACTCAAAACACGGTGGGATTCAAGATGTCGGAGGTGTTGAAAAGGGTCATCATGAAATCGCAACTGTGAAAATTTTAACCGGGTAAGAGAAGAAGAAGCAAAAGAAGACAAAATACTATGAAGTTGTGATTGAAGAACTGCAAAAGACGGATCTGAAGGAGAAAGGAATTGAAGTTTTCGGCGAAAAGAATTTAGATCACGAAAGCTGTGAAAACGGGACGAAAAAGAGAACTGACGTGCAAACGATAAGATTGAAAGTTTGGTGGAAAGCCACAGAGCTGCTGGGTCAACCGAGAGAGGAAGATCTGAAATGGAAGAAGAAATAATCGAATGGACTTCGGCTTGGAAAGTGGGATCGGACAGAAGAAAATCATCGAGAGACCAAACCGGAGAGGGAGGGGGGGGGACAGATGAAGAAGACAAAAAAAAATCGCAGAAGAACGGGACGGTGGTCAGAAGAAACAGAGGGATGATGGGTGACTTCAACAAGGGAAGAGTGGAGGAAACTGGAAACATAAAACAGGTCGAGACGAGCCGCAGCATGAGCTAAAGCGGCAGGGGGAAACCAAGTGAAATCACGGGACAGGGGATGGATCGTACAAAAGGCATCGATGAGACAAAAATTACAAACTAGTTGAGACAGTTGGGAGTCGACTCTCCCTGGAACCATCTTGGTCAAAGCTCGGTTGAGACAGTTCAAGTCGACTCTCCCTGGAACCATCTCGGTCAAAGCTCGGTTGGAGATTGCAGTTGAAGTCACCCGCAACAAGGACAATCTCAGAAGGAGGGATTAGGGAAAGAAGGGAGATCAGATGTAAAAGAAGAGCATGGGCATCGACTGAAGATTGTGGCATATGTAGATTGAAAACGTGAAAACGAAAGGAAAGATAACTAAAGGAGATACTTTGAAAGGAACCCAGCAGACTCTGTGACTCTACGATATCAGAAAGAAGAGAATGAAATCGAGTACGGAACGCAATCGCTGTACCGTATCCAATGTGTGGCCGGTAGTTGTGGTAAAAATTGTAGGGCCAGCGTCTCCAGCGGGAATACTCTGTCGCCAAGGAACAGTTCGTCTCCTGGAGGAGGAGGATATCAGTCCTCAGGAAACGAACGTTCTCGAAGACCAAAGCATTCGCAGCTGAAGACGCTAGTCCTCGGCACTTAACGCTACACAAGGTCAACTGGGACATTACTTGGTGGTTGCAGCCAACCCTCCAATTCTGCCTTTAGGATATTAATCAAATAATTCAGTCGGCGAGAGCACTGCTTCCTATGGACTGGCATTGCAACATTATGAAGAAGTTCATGCAATTGCGTCAACTGGGTGTTCATCTGTGGCAGATGAGAAAGCTTACTGCGAATACATGGTAACGTGATCAATTTTGCCCGTCTTGGACGGGTCACTAAAAGGCTAATAAATCTGTATATGAAAGTGGAGACATCGGGAGATCCAGGTCGTCAAACATTGATTTCAGCTCAGGCAGCGAAGGGGAAGGGGTGTCATCATCAGAGTCTGCCAGTTCTTGATCATCTACAGCAGAAACAGAAGTGTCCATGTGGTCTTTATGTGTTAGGACAGCAAAACGGTTTGAGATCGAGACCGATTGTGAAGACTCACTTCGTCTCGGGGAAAGTGAAGGGCAAGATGCTGCCCGCTTGAACTTCAGGCGATTAGAGGTGCGTGCCTGGTGGGTTGACACTACAAGCTAACCCGAGCGCTTGCTCCTTGGTGGTTTTGGAGCAGCAGACCCACCAGATGGTTGTAGAGGCAGGAACTGACTGGCATCAACTGAAGATGGAACAGTAGCCACATCTGGAAGTGTCAGATCGACGACGACTTGAACATCAGCCGGAACCTGAGGAGAGGAGAGGGTGGGGGTTGAAGCTGGAACCTCTGCCATCTCAACCACTTGGGCAACAGCAGGAGTAACAGTAAACAGGTGTCGTAGGAGAACTGGCCCCGGTTGTAGTGTGGGGACAGATCGATTCAAGGTGACCCTCACCCTTACATCGAAAGCACTGCACTCCAGCAAACAGGTTTCAAATGTAGGTTCAGGCTTCTGTAACCAGGTCTAATGTCTTGGGACGGTTGGCGATGGCTGCAGGCGATGGGAAAATGACTCGATACTGTCGCCGCCCCCCTTGTACATGAGACAAAGGGGAGTCGCGAGAAGCTGCCGGCACGTATTTTGTATGGTGTTTAGGGCATCGATGAGACCCATGGTATTTTAGGCATCGATGAGGATCGAGTCTGGAACAGCTGTAGGAACAGGTGATAAGGTTACCGTAACTGTCCTTTTGGCGGCAGCAACTGGTTGTAAGTTCGCGGAGCCAATATCTATGCCAAAGGCAAGGATTTTATCCACAACTTTCTGATGAGTGAAGTGGACCACCACTCCCCCGCCTAAACGTATAATTGATACGATACTCACTCCAGGCACAACATTAGACAGAGGTGATAAATACTGGGGGAGGGGGTGTCGCGTAAAGCTGGGATAAATACACTTAGTAACAATGCAGAGGAAAGTTCCTTACCTTGTGGACTGCCTCCGGGTAGAGTAATCCGTAATGAAGAGGCAACGCGTTCGAACCCAGAAGGCTGAGGCACAGTAGCACTTGAAATTAGAACACCCGCACTAGTAGCAACAGCTGCGAACGATTTAGGAAGAGCTTGAGAGGGACCAGGTACATTCGACCCAGTCACCTCCCTTGTAGAAGCCACACTCATTTTTGGCAAAGACCCAGCACTATGCGGTAACACAGCAGCTAAACTTGTGTCAGCACAAGAAGACGACGACGGTTGAACAGCTGAACTTGTATCAGCACAAGAAGACGACGACGGTTGAACACTCTTGGTTGAAAGCTCAGACATTAAAGAGGTTGACATATCATCATTGGTCAAAGCCAGTTTGGCTTTAACCCTAAAGTGTCGTGTGTTGCAGCTTGCAACACACGACAAACAAAAAATCGAAAAAGAAAAAAAAACTATGCACACTCGGCCTCACTACTTGTGAGGAAACAACTTAGACAATAACAGAACTCAAACTTTCAAATAACAGCGAAAAAACACAAACTTCGCAATCATTTTTCCGACCAGGCAGGAAGGTGCATTTCACCAGCCCCCCACCACGGAATTTTTTAATTTTTCAGACACCATTCGTTTGTACCACGTATGAACCGGAATGAACTCGGTTTTTTTCGTTTGAACCGCAAAAGTTTTGGAGATATTTAAAAAACAAAGTGGGGGGGGGGGTGAAACGATAGCCCCCCACCATGGAATTTTTAAATTTTTTTTGCACCATCCGTTTGTACCACGTATGAACCGGAATGAACTCAATTTTTTCGTTTGAACCGCAATAGTTTTTGAGTTATTTAAAAAACAAAGTGGGGGGGGGGGGGTGAAATGGTACCCCCAAAAAATAGATATTTCAAATTTCAGCATTGCCATTCGTTAATAAATCGTATGAACCGGAATGAACTCCATTTTCATCGTTTGAACCACAATAGTTTTTGAGATATTTAACAAATAATATTGAGATTTTGCGTATATACAGAGAGACCGACCATTTCACCAGCCCCCCACCATGGAAATTCAAAATTTCGAAATAGCCATTCATTAGTAAATCGTATGAACAGGAATGAACTCCATTTCTATCGTTTGAACCGCAATAGTTTTTGAGATATTTAAAAAATAATATTGAGAATTTGCATATATACAGAAAGACCGACCATTTCACCAGCCCCCCACCATGGAAATTCAAAATTTCAAAATAGTCATTCGTTAGCAAATCGTGTGAACTGAAAAGAACTCCATTTTCATCGTTTGAACCGCAATAGTTTTTGAGATATTTAAAAAAGAATGTCACAGGCCTACACCATTTACCCCCCCCCCCTTCATCATGGAAATTCAAAATTCCGAAATAGCCATTCGTTAGTAAATCGTATGAACAGGAATGAACTCCATTTTTATCGTTTGAACCGCAATAGTTTTTGAGATATTTAAAAAATCATATTGCGAATTTGCATATATACAGAGAGACCGACCATTTCATCAGCCCCCCCCCCCACCATAGAAATTCAAAATTTCAAAATAGCCATTCGTTAGCAAATCGTATGAACCGAAAATAACTCCATTTTCATCGTTTGAACCGCAATAATTTTTGAGATATTTAAAAAAGAATGTTACAGGCCATTTCATCCCCCTCCCCCCTCATCATGGAAATTTAAAATTCCGAAATAGCCATTCGTTAGCAAATCGTATGAACCGAAAAGAACTCCATTTTCATCGTTTGAACCGCAATAATTTTTGAGATATTTAAAAAAGAATGTTACAGGCCATTTCATCCCCCCTCCCCCTCATCATGGAAATTCAAAATTCCGAAATAGCCATTCGTTAGCAAATCGTATGAACTGAAAAGAACTCCATTTTCATCGTTTGAACCGCAATAATTTTTGAGATATTTAAAAAAGAATGTTACAGATCATTTCATCCCCCTCCCCCCTCATCATGGAAATTTAAAATTCCGAAATAGCCATTCGTTAGTAAATCGTATGAACAGGAATGAACTCCATTTTTATCGTTTGAACCGCAATAGTTTTTGAGATATTTAAAAAATAATATTGAGAATTTGCACATATACAGAGAGACCGACCATTTCACCAGCCCCCACCCCCATGGAAATTCAAAATTTCAAAATAGCCATTCGTTAGCAAATCGTATGAACCGAAAAGAACTCCATTTTCATCGTTTGAACCGCAATAGTTTTTGAGATATTTAAAAAAGAATGTCACAGGCCTACACCATTTACCCCCCCCCTTCGTCATGGAAATTCAAAATTTCAAAATAGCCATTCGTTAGCAAATCGTATGAACCGAAAAGAACTCCATTTTCATCGTTTGAACCGCAATAGTTTTTGAGATATTTAAAAAAGAATGTCACAGGCCTACACCATTTACCCCCCCCCCTTCATTATGGAAATTCAAAATTTCAAAATAGCCATTCGTTAGCAAATCGTATGAACCGAAAAGAACTCTATTTTCATCGTTTGAATCGCAATAATTTTTGAGATATTTAAAAAAGAATGTTACAGGCCATTTCATCACCCCTCCCCCTCATCATGGAAATTCAAAATTCAAAAATAGCCATTTGTTAGCTAATCGTATAAACCGAAAAGAAATCCATTTTCATCGTTTGAACCGCAATAGTTTTTGAGATATTTAACAAATAATGTTACAGGCCTACCATTTCACCCCCCCCTCATCATGGAAATTCAAAATTCCGAAATAGCCATTCGTTAGTAAATCGTATGAACAGGAATGGACTCCATTTTTATCGGTTGAACCGCAATAGTTTTTGAAATATTTAATAAATAATATTAAAAATTTGCATGTATACAGAGCCCGACCATTTCACCCCCCCCCCCCCCCCATGGAAATTCAAAATTTCAAAATAGCCATTCGTTAGCAAATCGTGTGAACCGAAAAGAACTCCATTTTCATCGTTTAAACCGCAATAGTTTTTGAGGTATTGAAAAAAGGATGTTACAAGCCTACACCATTAACCCCCCCTCACCATGGAATTCGAAATTTCATAGCCATTCGTTAGTAAATCGTATGGCCGCCCCGGTGGCGCAGTGGTCTAAGGCGTTGGCCTCTGATCATTCGTCCGTAAGGGGTCCGGGTTCGAATCCCGGGCAGGCATGTATGTTGTGTTTGTCTCACGGCATTGGCTCTCTCCCTTCCCTGGAACCAGTGACCCTGAATTAGGGACGGGCGACTGCTTATAGCCCATTGAGTTGCTCACGGTGGTCGTTAAATCTCCAATAAAAAAAACTGTTCCGGTTCAAACGATAAAAATGGAGTTCATTCCTGTTCATGCGATTTACTAACGAATGGCTATTTCGGAATTTTGAATTTCCATGATGAGGGGGGTGGTGAAATGGTAGGCCTGTAACATTATTTGTTAAATATCTCAAAAACTATTGCGGTTCAAACGATGAAAATGGAGTTCCTTTCGGTTTATACGATTAGCTAACGAATGGCTATTTTGAAATTTTGAAATTCCTTGGTGGGGGCTGGTGAAATGGTCGGTCTCTCTGTATATGTGCAAATTCTCAATATTATTTTTTAAATATCTCAAAAACTATTGCGGTTCAAACGATAAAAATGGAGCTCATTCCTGTTCATACGATTTACTAACGAATGGCTATTTCGGAATTTTGAATTTCCATGATGAAGGGGGGGGAATGGTGTAGGCCTGTGACATTCTTTTTTAAATATCTCAAAAACTATTGCGGTTCAAACGATGAAAATGGAGTTCTTTTCGGTTTATACGATTAGCTAACGAATGGCTATTTTGAAATTTTGAAATTCCTTGGTGGGGGGCTGGTGAAATGGTCGGTCTCTCTGTATATGTGCAAATTCTCAATATTATTTTTTAAATATCTCAAAAACTATTGCGGTTCAAACGATAAAAATGGAGCTCATTCCTGTTCATACGATTTACTAACGAATGGCTATTTCGGAATTTTGAATTTCCATGATGAGGGGGGGAGGGGGATGAAATGATCTGTGACATTCTTTTTTAAATATCTCAAAAACTATTGCGGTTCAAACGATGAAAATGGTGTTCTTTTCGGTTTCATACGATTTACTAACGAATGGCTATTTTGAAATTTTAAATTTCCATGACGAGGGGGGAGGGGGATGAAATGGTCGGTCTCTCTGTATATGTGCAAATTCTCAATATTATTTTTTAAATATCTCAAAATTTATTGCGGTTCAAACGATGAAAATAGAGTTCTTTTCGGTTCATACGATTTGCTAACGAATGGCTATTTTGAAATTTTAAATTTCCATGATGAGGGGGGGGGGATGAAATGGTGTAGGCCTGTGACATTCTTTTTTAAATATCTCAAAAACTATTGCGGTTCAAACGATGAAAATGGAGTTCTTTTCGGTTCATAGGATTTGCTAACGAATGGCTATTTTGAAATTTTGAATTTCCATGACGAGGGGGGCTGGTGAAATGGTCGGTCTCTCTGTATATATGCAAAATCTCAATATTATTTTTTAAATATCTCAAAAACTATTGCGGTTCAAACGATAAAAATAGAGTTCATCCCTGTTCAGACGATTTACTAACGAATGGGTATTTTGAAATTTTGAATTTCCATGATGAAGGGGGGGGGGTTAAATGGTGTAGGCCTGTGACATTCTTTTTTAAATATCTCAAAAACTATTGCGGTTCAAACGATAAAAATGGAGTTCTTTTCGGTTCATACGATTTGCTAACGAATGGCTATTTTGAAATTTTGAATTTCCATGGGGGTGGGGGCTGGTGAAATGGTCGGTCTCTGTGCGTATATGTAAAATCTCAATATTATTTATTAAATATTTCAAAAACTATTGCGGTTCAAACGATAAAAATGGAGTTCATTCCTGTTCATACGATTTACTAACGAATGGCTATTTCGGAATTTTGAATTTCCATGATGAAGGGGGGGGGGTTAAATGATTAGGCCTGTAACATTATTTTTTAAATATCTCAAAAACTATTGCGGTTCAAACGATGAAAATGGAGTTCTTTTCGGTTCATACGATTTGCTAACGAATGGCTATTTTGAAATTTTGAATTTCCATGGGGGTGGGGGCTGGTGAAATGGTCGGTCTCTGTGCGTATATGTAAATTCTATTATTTATTAAATATTTCAAAAACTATTGCGGTTCAAACGATAAAAATGGAGTTCATTCCTGTTCATACGATTTACTAACGAATGGCTATTTCGGAATTTTGAATTTCCATGATGAAGGGGGGTGAAATGATGGGCCTGTAACATTATTTTTTAAATATCTCAAAAACTATTGCGGTTCAAACGATGAAAATGGAGTTCTTTTCAGTTCACACGATTTGCTAACGAATGCCTATTTTGAAATTTTGAATTTCCATGGGGGTGGGGGGCTGGTGAAATGGTCGGTCTTTCTGTATATATGCAAATTCTCAATATTATTTTTTAAATATCTCAAAAACTATTGCGGTTCAAACGATAGAAATGGAGTTCATTCCGGTTCATACGATTTACTAACGAATGGCTATTTCGAAATTTTGAATTTCCATGGTGGAGGGGGCTGGTGAAATGGTCGGTCTTTCTGTATATATGCAAATTCTCAATATTATTTGTTAAATATCTCAAAAACTATTGTGGTTCAAACGATGAAAATGGAGTTCATTCCAGTTCATACGATTTATTAACGAATGCCTATTTTGAAATTTTGAATTTCCATGGTGGGGGGCTGGTGAAATGGTCGGTCTTTCTGTATATATGCAAATTCTCAATAGTATTTTTTTAAATAATCTCAAAAACTATTGCGGTTCAAACGATAAAAATTGAGTTCATTCCGGTTCATACGTGGTACAAACGAATGGCTATTTCGAAATTTTGAATTTCCATGGTGGGGGGGCTGGTGAAATGGTCGGTCTTTCTGTATATATGCAAATTCTCAATATTATTTGTTAAATATCTCCAAAACTATTTGCGGTTCAAACAATGAAAATGGAGTTCATTCCGGTTCTTACGTGGTACAAACGAATGGTGTCTGAAATTTGAAATATTTTTTTGGGGGGTACCATTTCACCAGCCGCCCCCCACTTTGTTTTTTAAATAACTCAAAAACTATTGCGGTTCAAACGAAAAAAATTGAGTTCATTCCGGTTCATACGTGGTACAAAAAAAATTCCATGGTGGGGGGGCTATCGTTTCACCAGCCCCCCCCCCCCCACTTTGTTTTTTTAAATATCTCCAAAACTTTTGCGGTTCAAATGAAAAAAACTGAGTTCATTCCTGTTCTTACGTGGTACAAACGAATGGTGTCTGAAAAATTAAAAAATTCCGTGGTGGGGGGGCTGGTGAAATGCACCTCAGGCAGGAGCCCGAAAAAATGCGAATTCCTGGGACGAGGTGGCGCAGTGCTCTAAGTGATGGCTTCTGATCATTCGTCCGTGATGGGTCCGGGTTCGAATCCCGTGAGACATGGATATTGTGTTTGTCTTACGGCGCTGGTTCTCTCCCTTCCCTGGAGTCAGTGGCCCTAAACTTGGGACGGGTGACTGCTTTATAGCCTATTGAGTTGCTCACGGTGGTCGTTAAACCCCCAATCAAAATAACGATAAAATAAAATTGGTGCCGGTATATAAAGTTTTGGTAAATAATAAATGTGTCGGTATGAAGTACTAGGAGAAAAGAAGGGGCGGTATGCGATTCCGGCGTATACCGGCCCATTTCGAGCACTGTTACGGACTACAATTTTTCCACGTAACGACTTCTTTATAACATCAGATTTAGTTTCTAGGGCCACAATAAAATTTAACCCCGGACTCCGCAAAAGTTTAAATCACGGCCCTGACAAAAAAGCCTCAACACGTGAGAAATATTTTCATTCCTCACTTGCTAATCCAATTAACTGTTCACAGGCACATAGATCATCCCCTGAGATCATGAAACATTTCCTGCGACTACCGCAGAGGTAGGCATTCAAAAAATAGCAATTTATTGCTCCATATCGAGCGACTGATATGAATGCAACTTCCCTAACTCGAAATTTCTATACTTTCTTGAACGCTTTTTCCGCAAGTCTAGTGTCATTTACAAACTTCAACTTGTTCTGCATGCGTAAAATTCGATCCAGAAAACTTACAAGGCGAAGGCTATAAAAGTGACATTTAAATTTACAGAAATGAAATTATGATATAGTGAAATTACTATTACACATCGTTTGAATAAAAATAAGTTTTACAGATGGCAAGAAGTGGAATATAATCCCCATAAAAAAATCAATTCAGAAAACTCTCAAGCAGTAAGTCGAATTCTCTCTATATCCGCTCCTGGTTCTGTAATTACGCAGAAATTTCGATCACTTGATGTGCTTATGCGTCCTCTTAAAGCTATGACTTTGGGAACTTTCACTACGAAACGGTGGTGCCCTTGATATCTTGGGGCCTCAAATATGTAATAAAAATTTTTAACCAACCATACAGAATTTTTTTCCCGCCATTATATCTTTCCTCGTAACACAAGGCAAAAGAAGAAAAAAACTTGCAATTCAGTCTCTTACGGAACTTGAATAACATCTTTCGCCATGTACCAACTGTGTCGTTATTCAACGGATGAATTAACATAATACGTAATAAAGAATGTTTCCATCAAAAACGCTACCTGTCAGAAGTGGGATTCGAACCCACGCCCGGAGAACCTTTCAAAACAAACTTTATTTACAATTTAAAGATGAATTACATTTGTTACTGACAAGGCGAGAGAGCTTTCACTCCTCAGGAAATTGATGATGGTAAGAGTAAGGTGAATATTTACAAATGTGGTGAGTTTTTACAGTTGTTTTGCTCATTTGAGCAGCATGTGTGTACGTTGGCTGAGCTATAACATGAGAATAGGTGTGTTGAGGTGCAGTTTGACAGATGAACATACAAAATTTACAGAGGATGATTTAGCTGTTGTTAGAGTTGGGAGTGGTGCGTTGGTTGGTGAGTCCAAAGTCTTTTTGGGTGAGATCTGAAAGAGACGGTGCAAATTGTTGACAGAAGGAAAGATGCTTTTTACAGTCGGTGTCATAGTTCCAATCCTGGTTTGCAGGGTTGCTTCCAGTTGTTTGGTGCAGGTGTTGGCAGGTGGCTCTTTGGAGTGGTGCACAGCGTGGGGTTTTGCTGTAGTTTCTTGAGCTGCTTTTAGTCGAGACGGACCTGGTCGTCGCTGGTGATGGTGAACCAGCTGATGTGTGGGTTCCACCGCTTCCAGAACTCGCTGAGGGTCGCCGTCCTGTGTGCTTCTGTGTAGTCTGCCTGGAGGCGGGCGACGACCCTGTTCCTGAAGTGGTGGAGCAGGCTGGTGCTTGCTGGTGGGTCTGTGAGTGGTGTGTTGTTGGTGTGTTGTAAGTAAAGCTGGTAAATGACATACTTCGCCAGGACGAAGAAGTATGCGCATGTGCTTGAAATGTGTGGTGTGGTGGGTGTAGTGTTGAGGAATTGGTAGTGTTCCATCTTGTGTGTGATAGGGCAGACTTTGGAGGCAAGGGAGAACATCAGATGGAACATCAGGGAGAAGGGCTGGGCAGTGGATGTATGTGTGTTGTATGGAGCCAGGCTCTGCGCAGAGGGGGCAGAGGGGGCAGAGGGGGAAGATAGAATCTTCATCTGGTGTAGGGTGTTTGGAACTGGCAGACGTGAGTGGAGGAATTGCCACTGAATGTTGATTTCGTGTGGGTGGTTGGTGAGTGTGGTGAGTGTGGACCAGGCTGTGGTGGATTGGGAGGGAGTGAGTGAATGAGTAGGGTAAGGTGTGAGGGTAGAGTTCTTGAGGAAGTAGTATAGTTGTTTTACACTGATAGAGTGTATGTGAAGAGCAGCAGAGGGAGTATTGAGAATGAAGGGGAGGGGGATTGGCGCTGCCTGGACAGCGCGGATCCCATTGGGGGAGGTGAGGGAGGGGAAGAGGAGGCGAAGAGCTTCTTTAATGAGGGTGAACTTATGATTGTTTGAGGTGGATCCAGGGAGGGTGGGAGAGAGCTCGGAGATATGTTTCCAGGCGAGGTTGGTGTGTACGAGCTGGCGTACCGTGACCACCCCCGCTCGGAGCCATGTGGGAAAGTGAAAGAAAGGAAGGTGAGGGGGGTGAAGGGTAGAGGAGAAGAAAAGAGGTTCAGAGAGAAGTTCGAGGGTGGAGGTTGGAGAGATCCGGGTGGTGGGAAGAGAGCGAAAGAGGGTGATAGCCTCATGGTATGTGGGAGAGAGGCGAGTAGGAACTCGGGGGTAATGGTCCATGAGGAGGAAAGTGTGGAGAGTGAGAGAGGGGTTCCGCGGAGAAAAGATTACGTTAAGAAGGGTGGAGGTAGCAGGGTTGGAAGAGGTCAGGGCAGAGAAGAATGAGACGAGTCTAAATGCCTTGTACCTAATGGGGACGTCGAAGAGAGCGAGTCCTCCATGGGAGATGGGCCTAGTGAGGGTTTCAGCAGTGGTCCAATGGTGTTTGGACCAAATGAAGTTGGTGAGGACTCTGGAGACGTCGAGATGGATGTGGGAGGGGACGGGAGTGTTTGTCCAGGAGTAGTACACCTGGGACATGAAAAGGCTGTTAGCGATGGCAGCGCGACTGTGGAAGGAGGTGCAGAATTTGGCTTGAGCCCACCAGCCTGCCGTCTGCTTGAGTTTTCGAATAAGAGGGAGCCAGGTGGCAGCATCAGTGACGAGTCGCTTTCCGATGTGGACACCAAGGAGGTGCTGACTGACGGAGGACCACTGGGCGGCGCAGGGGGTGTCTGTCCGGGAAGCCCAGGATCCGCACCACAATCCGGTGCTTTTGTTGAGGTTGAGGGAAGCACCGGAGAGGTTAGCGTACTCGTCAAAAAGGGAGAGGAGGAGGGGGAATTGATTGTTTTGCCTGATGATGAAGGTTGCATCATCGGCGTAAGCAGAGACATAGATGGCATGGTGCCGATGGCTGGCGAGCTCGGTGGGGTGGGAGAAGGCAAAGGCGGTGCGAACAGAGCGGAGAAAAGGTTCAAAGCAGAGAGCGAAGAGTTGGCCAGAGAGGGCATCCTTGGCGGATACCATTTTGGAAGGGGATGGGGGCAGTGAGGAAGGCTCGCGTCCTGACGTGAACGACTGCGTTGCTGTAAAGGGTGAGGATGATGGAGGAGAAAGGGGCAGGGAAACCGAAGTTGTGGAGGACTTCGGTGAGGTAGCGATGGGACACATTGTCAAATGCTTTCCTCTGGTCAAGATTTAGAAGGGCGAGGGGTTCATCATTGGTATGGGCAAGGTGGGTGATATCCCGGAGAATGTGGATATTCTCATGGATGGACCTGGACGGGATGGTGTAGGACTGGTCGGGGTGAACCAAGGCTGGTAGTACTAGGTTAAGCCTCGTGGAGAGGGTTTTGGTGAGAATTTTGTAGTCCAGGTTCAGAAGGCTGATAGGGCGCCAGTTGTTCAGGTCAAGAAGCGAGCCTTTCTTGGGGAGTAGAATGATGTGGGCGGTGGTGAATTCCGCCGGGATGGAGGTGGAGGAGAAGATAGAGTTGAAGCACGCCAGGAGGAGAGGTAGAATGAGGGAGGAAAATTTCCTGTAGAAGATTGCGGTTAGACCATCAGGCCCTGGGGAACCTGACTGGTTAAGGTTGAAAAGTGAAGAGAGAATCTCCTGGTGGTTGAAAGAGGTTGAAAGTGAAGGGTGAAGGTGGTGAGGGACTTGAGGTAAGGAATGAAGGATGTTGTCAAGAGCGTAAGGGGGAGCAGAGTAAGGAGTGAAAAGGTCGGTGAAGTGTTGGTGAACGTGGGTGCAGATGTCTTGGGGATCATCAGTGGTGTTGCCGTTGGGGAGAGTGATGGAGTGGAGAGAGGAGGAGGTACGGTGTGTTTTTTCAATGTTAAGGAAGTGTTCTTGCGGATGTTCGACTGTGCTGAGGTGGAGGAGTTTCATCCGCAGGATAGCTTGGTGGGCGAGGGGTTCAAGTGCTTTCTGAAGGGCAAGTTGGTGTGTGAGGTAGGACGGGGAGGTGATGTCGGTGATGTTCAGAAGGGCTCTGAGGTTGTCTGTGTGCATGCGGAGGAGGGTTCTGTTGGTGAAGGAAGTTTGTTTGGAGAGGAGGCGAATGTTGGCTTTCGTGTCGAGCCAGTGTTGTATGGGGCAGTCTGTTGAGGGAAGGGCGGCGATGGCATCTTGGAGAATGTTGGTGACGGTAGTGCAGTATGTTGTGTCGTTGAGGAGTTCTGGATCATAGGTCCAGTGTCTGATGCTGCGGGTTGGGATGGAAGAAAGGCAGAGGGTGATGAGGACAGAGCAGTGGTCCGAAGAGGCAGTGGGGGTGTGTTCTACTGCAGCGAGGGTGGGGAGGAGGTCTCCAGAGATACAAAATCTGTCGAGTCGAGCGGCGGAAGAAGATGCTGCTGACGGGGACCTCCACGTGTAGGAGCGGAGGGTGGGGAAGAGCTCTCTGTATGCGTCGTGAAGGGTGGAGTTGTTGACTACGGTGGTAAGCTGGTTAGCCGTGGAGGTGTTGCGGTCAGTCTCGGAGGAGCGATCAATTGCGGCGTTGAGCACGCAATTGAAATCTCCTCCTAGAATGATAGTGGAGTTGGAGGGCAGGGTGTTAATGGCAGTGTGGAGGTGTTGAAAGAGAGGTCCGACCAGGTTGGTCTGGTGGGGGACGTAGATGTTAAAAATGTGGAAAGTGGTTTGTTGGATGGTGAGGACGAGGTGCTGCAGTAGATCTCTGTACAGATTGGTGACAGAGATAGAGGTGAGGTGAGCTTGGAGGTGGTGGTGGAGGGCGATGGCGATGCCTCCGCGTTGGGTGAGACTGTGTGCGTGGTGAAGGGTGTATGGCCAAGGCCGCCACTGGGTGTATCTGGTGTTGGGTGTGCAGTTGGTTTCTTGTAAAAGGAGGACGTCGGCGTTTAGGTTGTGGAGGTCCTCGAATGCAAGGGAGTTGGCTAAGGGGTTGGCCATTCCTCTGCAGTTGAGGGTGGCAATTTTAATAGTGTTTGTCTTGAATGGGGTGGATGTCTTTCTCGGAGCTCAATTTGGTGAGGTAGTGTAATCTATTTTTGAGGGAGCGGAGCCAGGGTTGGTAGTGTGGGGAGGTGGAAAATTCGTGTTGTGCCCAGGTTGTGAAAGTGGTGATTTGTGAGACTGCTTCTATGATGTGTTGGCGGTGTACTCGGAGGACGTGTTTATGGTCAAATTGTCTGTGTTGTGGGAAAGTAAGGAGGCAGGCTAGTTCTGTTCGAGGAACAGGTCCGTCGATGTTTTCGGCAGACTCAAGCTTCTGTATCAGCTCTGAGGCGGTGAGGGGGAACTCCAGTCGGTGCTCTTGGTGTCTCCTCATTTTCTTGAACTGCGGTTGCCTCGGAAGCGTGGAGATTTTGAACCACTGGGAGCTGGTGGATTTCTGGTTGAGGGATAGCAGGTTGTTGAAGGTGCTGGCATAGGATTCGTCCTCCGACTCTGATCCATCCCTGGAGGAGGGGCTGGGGTCGGAACGGTGGCTCGAGGTCGATCTTCTCCTTGGGAGGCGGGAGCGTTCACTGGGAGGGGGCATTCCCTTGGCGTTGACGCTCGTCTCTTCTTTCGAGGTGGCTTCGCTCGTTCCTTCTTGGTTGGTTGGGGGTATTAACGCCAAAGGGGAGGAGGCTTGTGCAGGGTCCCTTGTGGGGGCTGGCGTTTTGGTTGGCTGTGGTGCCGTGGCAGTTGGGGGCTCAGCGGGGATTGCTTTGCTGACTGTCTGGGAGTCAGTCTCCGCTTCTATCTCGGGTTGCTCCGGTGTAGTGGTGTCTTCCTTCATGGGCTTTCTTGAGTTGGTCGAGGGTTGGGTGGAGGGCTGTGAGAGCTGAGGGCATACCGTCTTCTGATGCCCGAATTCCCTGCAGTGATAACAATGCGCCGAGGTCAGCATGTCAATTACGACGATATTCCTCCCAATTGCTACCTCTAGCTTGTTGGGGCAGGACTGCAGAGCCTCGGTAGAGGGGAAAATGATCTTGGCTTGTCTCCTCAGACCTTTGATGTGCTTGTCCTCGGAGTCGTTGGGGGCCGCGGACAGGGAAGAAGCGTAGTCAGGATGGCCGAGTGGTCTAAGGCGCTGCGTTCAGGTCGGAGAACCGGACTGCGACCTGAACGCAGCGCCTTAGACCACTCGGCCATCCTGACTACGCTTCGTTTAGGATAAAGATAGTACTAAACTCCGATAAGCACGACGATTTTTTTTTACTTTGTTTTTAAAATAACTAAATAATAAAACAAAGAATCAGATTTTACAAAAGAAAAACGGGATGACTAAGAGAACGAGTGGAATTCATTTGCGAAATTTGCCTAATTTAAAAAAAAAAAAAAAAAACTTCTCCATGCCTGAGTGATGAAAGTAGACGGTTTGTTTTGGGGGAATGTAATGTTTAGTGTTTAAAGTCTGGGCGGATTCTCTCTCTGTCACACGCACGCACATTTTATACGTCTGCGTTCATTTACATGCACATAAATAAAATATATTACAATGAATAAAAACTACAAAACCTAATAAATTTGTAATTCAGCTAAGAACGTCTATATCACCAAGAGCAGGTTACGCGTCAGCTATAGGAATTTTGTTTTTCTTAGTTGCGCAGCTGAAAAATAGTGAAGACAACTGGAATTCACTAACTGCTTTCTTACCTAATTGTAATTGTACATAGTAATTATCGTAATAAATGAGCATATTGAGTTCACCGGTGTTACGCCCTATCAAAAGGACAAAAACTACACACCCCGGTAATTTAAACTTAGAGGAGAACAATTCAGTGGCAGGCGCCATGCTACCGGTCACCTGTGGTCTTCAGCACACCTAACTTTTCTTTCAACCCCCTAAAATATTTAAGCCGATAAAACCATGGCTGTCTTGAGGGGTGGGCCAACGAGCCCCGTCCTGAACTGGGGGAGTGGGTGAGTTGCAGCGGAATGATAGCGAAACGGACGACTTGCACCGCATAGTCACTTTCTACCGACAGGCTACACGGCGGAAGAAGGGGGGGGGGGGATGAACAAAGGCACTGAATCTAAGAAACATAATAATGAAGCTTAGGTTAATAAGGGATTGTTTTTTTTCATCCGCATAATTTTCCCTTCACACTCTTTCCAGGCTTAGGACTGGCAGGGGCTAATAGCTTCTGGCGTGTTTAAAACAATTGCGGAATGAGTTTCCCTTGTCTTTGCGTTAAAGTAAGATTATGTTCTCTTGTCTTGTATCATGATCTGTCTTTTATTTTCCTTCTCTTATTTCTTCTTATACCTCTTAGAACCATAATAAGAAATAGCTTTTAAAAATTCAAATCTTGTGAGTTCTTTATTCTTGTACATTTGCTTCATTCTTTCCATATCTCCCATCCCCTTCTTCAGATTTTGGTTTGGTTGCTTTATGACATTTCCACTATTTTTCAATGCATAAACATCAACCTGGGTTTGCTTAATTTCTTTGGCAAAAGCATAAATATTTGGGCAAGGCGCACCGAAATTAGAATTGAATTTTGCATGAAGTCAACCTGGGTTTGCTTAATTTCTTTGGCAAAAGCATAAATATTTGGGCAAGGCGCACCGAAATTAGAATTGAATTTTGCATGAAGTGATTCAAAGGCATTAGTTGTTATCTCTCTTTCTATTCTATCCGAAGCCCATATTATGGGTGGGAATTTGGCTTCTTCAGTTACATATGTATCTGTCATATAATCAGCGTATTTTTGCATCCTTCCATCCTGTGAGATATCCGACGTCAAATCGTCTACGAAACAGTCTGCAACTTCCTCGTGATTTAAATAAAGTAATCCAAATGACCAACGCAGCCACTTTCCTACTGTATGTCAGAATTTTTATCTTTATAGTCCTTTGTCAAACCAAGTTCCTGGATTTTTCTTCACTACGATTGAGATGCATGGAAACGACATCCTATGATGTTGCTTGTAGCCAACATCATAGATGTCGTTTCCACAAGAAGGTGTGGTGGAATTCTCCCCTCGATTTAACTGACAGGTATTGTGTGCGGGAGGGAGGGGGCTCCGGGGCAACTACCCCATGCGACAGGAAGGGTGTCCGGTGCAATTCATCCTTGAATTTGATTGACAGGTTCCATGAAAGGTGCAACTGACCCTCGTCCAAACTGGGGCTCCCATCGCCCCAAGAGTCTTGTGGGTTTACAAAAAAGTCAAACTCTTTGACCACTGAGCAGCAGGCTTTTTTTTTATTTAAAGAAAAGAAGAAACACCAATCCAGAGAGTTGGAAGTTCTTCTGCCTTTTTTTTTTTTTTTTTTTAAACCATACGCGTAGCTTCGATTTCTCGAGAAGGCAGGAGGAAAGTTAGGTGTTAGGATAGATCTTTTATGACAAAATAAGAAACAAAGAAAACCGAGATTTGCGTTATTCATACTAAGAAGTGCGCGTAAGTTTATCACAGGGGTTTTCGCACCTGGGCTACTTATACATTTTTTCAATGGTCGCTGTTTAAAGAAATAACAATGACGGGGGACGCATATTGGCATTTTCGTTCGGTGCGTCATATTGTCTGGAAACGGCCCTGGTTGGTTTATTTCTTTCTTCTGTTTTAATTTAATTTTCGTTGAATAATATGTAGAATGGGGAAGAAACATTATATCTTTCAGCACCCATCTTCTTGTAATTTGCTAAGCAACAAAATGTGAGTGCATTTGGTACACTTCATGGAGTTCTACAATTTTTGTCATGTACCATTTTTCATTCAAGTGGTATTTATAAAGTTACTGGATATTGAATATTTCTTTTCCTAGGGAGCACATGGTGATGATGGTGTATATAATAATTATTATACATTGTATATATATATCCATATGTTGTATACAATGTAATAATGCCATATGTGAATAAAAACAACAACCATATATTTTAATAATACCATATGTTGTATATATTCTGTATATATAATAATAATATTTTTTTTAGTTTTGCTGTTACATTGTAAGCTTTGTGAATGTACATAAATATTTTATATTTCATAAGAACAGCAGGGAAAATCGGGGGAAAGGCTTCGGGAGTCCTGACAAGCCCCGATTTCCCAATTAAATAGGCAATAGACAGCAGTCACAGGTTTATAAAACACAGTAGTAGTGTTAGATGTTAGTTATACTGTAAACAAAAAAAAATAAGTTGTTATTATTTTTATTAATTAACTTAGCAAGTATTTTTTAGTTTGTTTTTGAATAAGTTTAGGTTATTTATTGACCTCAACTCAGCTGGCAGTGTATTCCAATATTCAGGACCAATATAATTTAAGCTCCGCTTCATCATGAGGGTTTTTGGATGTATGAGTCTTAATAATGATCTATGTCTCGTATTGTAGTAATAAGTATGAAAATTCAATTGTAAGGACCACCCAATCACTTATCTAGAGGAACTTTCTAAGGCACATCACAACAATCGCACATATGTCAAATCAAAAAATAATAAAAATAAAAATCTTGGCTGAAATTATTGACCGGGCCCGGGCCCGGGCGGTTCCGCCGCCACTTCAGGGGTATAAGAACGAATTTATAACTCTGTGGTGATTATTATCTGTGTTGAAAACAGAAATTTGAAGAATTAGATATTTTTTATTTATCCATCATTTCCTTTGCCCATTGCCCAAGCACTGCTTGGGTGGAATGCACATCACTGGTCGGATCACACAACAGGACATCTCATGGATCATATAAGGGTAAAGATAATGTTTGTTTGTTTCTGGGTTCAATTTTTCACCGTGAGCTGCAATAAGAGTTACATGCCGTTGGCAGTCCCTGATTTAGGGCACGGGAGGCACACCACCCATGCTTCACGCGGAGCTCAGACCGCTGCTCAGAAACCTACACATCTGACCACTCGGTCATCGGGACGGCATATTGCTCGTAGAAAAAACTGCAGAGAGAAATTACGCAGCCATTTAGGCTAAGTGACAGGAGTTTAATGGGTGCGAAGAACATTTTTACAAAGCTGCCCTTTCTCTTATTCCTTAAGAATAACACAACAGATATCTCCTTGAATCTTAGGAAAAAAGCGTATTAGTCGCACTGTAGAATAGATGTTATTATATTAGTTACATTTATTCAATGTGATTGCATTAGTTACATCTATATTGATTTGTATAATGTGAAATGACAGAGTTGCTTAAAAAAAAACTCCATATTTTTAGAATGTGACTAACAAACATTTTCCCTTTATTAAATTGCGATTTAAATTAAAATACTTAGTAATAAAAATTTTGTAAAATGTACTGAACAATAAAAATAGCAAATCAGAATTCGCAATGCTTTCAAAAACTTTGAATCTTCTTTCCAAGGCGCTTTTACCTAATCAGTTCACCGCTAAGGCACTTTTTTAATTAGAACTACATCACTGACTTTTGTTTACAATTATTTAGGGGAACGAGTTCCCCACTGTTCCCGCCCACTTTCACCATCTCGTGCCTTTTTCAGAACGTCCCTTCATTTTTAAAAATGTGTCATGTAAATTTCAGTTAAAGTAACGCAAAATGGCAGTAATATGAAGTGGGTTGAAGTTTATTTGAGCAGAGGTATGTTAAACATTACGCCACACTGGGTCAAGAAAAATCAAACGCCCCCAAGTAAACGTTTCAATGTAAAAAAAAAAAAAAATACTTCCAGTTTGAATTTTATATTTAGATTACGTATAGATTTTTTTTTATCGCACAACCAGCCGGCGTATTTTCAAGAACAACTCTACAGAATTTTTAGTGCATGTATTATTTGAAACCGGGCGTTGAAATAAAAATTATGTCGTTATCAGATGAAAAAAAAAATTCTCCTGTTCTAATTCAGCGAGGAGACAAATCTTATCTAAAACAAATGCATATTTCGACGAGGAAATTTGTCTCTGTTTCCATTGTTTCTTCTAGCTTCACTTGATAAACCTTTTCCTTTCATTTTTGTCTTTTGTTGTTAAATACTAAAATGGCAATAAAAGAAATTACCACATCGCGCCTCCACGTCAGTTTTTTTTTCTTTTCTCCTTTCGAACACAAACTTTCCAAAGCGCACTTTCTGGAATCACTCATTTGCTGTAGCAGTGCCGTTGGGTTCTAGTCCCATGTGGTCTAGTGGTTAGGATTTCTGGCTTTCACCCAGGCGGCCCGGGTTTACACCACATTTGTAAATATTCACCTTACTCTTACCATCATCAATTTCCTGAGGAGTGAAAGCTCTCTCGCCTTGTCAGCCACAAATGTAATTCATCTTTAAATTGTAAATAAAGTTTGTTTTGAAAGGGTTCGATTCCCGGCATGGGAAAGTGGTTCCATGGTGTAATGGTTAGCACTCTGGACTCTGAATCCAGCGATCCGAGTTCAAATCTCGGTGGAACCTTTTTTTTTTTTCCCCTTTTTGGATTTTAGTTTTAGCACCGGTGAAGCACTATTTCCTGATATATAGTGATTTTCGTGCCTACCCTCCAAGCCTGCCAGGGGTGACCCCAACCGCGGCACAGCCGCAAGAACTCGCTGACTTACCGTCAGAATCTGAACTTAATCGGCTCACCGAGTGCGATCCAGTTAACTTTTTACTGTATACTCCCTCCAATGCATATGCGCACCTGAAAAAATGATGAGCAGCAACGCTGAAAACTCCCCAATGGAAATCTCCATTGACGAGAACAATGAAGCAACGGCCAGGCCTACTCTGGAAGAGCCAGCGACAATTTCAACAGCCACAGCGGCAGCAGAACTCGTCGAGCAGGCTCTCACAGCAGCAGAAGCCGAAGCCTCGCGCTCATTGGACAACACACCCGCCCCAGAAGCTGCGCGCTCATTGGCTGGCGCTCCCCACTCGACTCCCGTCGAGACAACGGAACAGACGTCAGCTAATGCTCCCTCCCAAGCCTCGCGCGTCGAAGATACGGCACGCAACGATGTAAACAAACCCAGCGCCGCGGCAGCGGACAGCAAGAGTTCCCCGACTCAGCCCAAGACGTTCGCTGCAGCAGTAACTGGCAACCACAGCACCAGCACTCCCGCCTTCCATCTCAACAACAATGTCACTAGAAGGGACAACGTGCTGAGAGTCACAATCCCAGAAAATTCTCTGGCTGCACAGTCCTACCTCAACAAGCGCCGACTGGGAGTGTGCTTCGAATCACTAAGAGACACCCCCCTCAAGCGCTACTCCACAGCTCTCAAGAAATCTGTTCCTGGTGCTGCCATCACCCACATGGCACGCAGGAACAGAGAAGTGATTGCTTACCTCGACACTGAGACCAACGTTGCTAACGTGCTCCGCCACGGCATCACCATCGGCACCCGACATCTCGAAGCCGGCTCCATGGCGGAGCGCCCTATCCTCATCAGCCTCTACCCCGTGCCACCAGAAGTGCCAGATTCTGCACTAATGATAGCACTCGCACACTGCGGCCGAATCGTGGGTAACATCTCCACCCTGTCCGCGGCCCCCAACGACTCCGAGGACAAGCACATCAAAGGTCTGAGGAGACAAGCCAAGATCATTTTCCCCTCTACCGAGGCTCTGCAGTCCTGCCCCAACAAGCTAGAGGTAGCAATTGGGAGGAATATCGTCGTAATTGATATGCTGACCTCGGAGCATTGTTATCACTGCAGGGAATTCGGGCATCAGAAGACGGTATGCCCTCAGCTCTCACAGCCCTCCACCGAACCCTCGACCAACTCAAGAAAGCCCATGAAGGAAGACACCACTACACCGGAGCAACCCGAGATAGAAGCGGAGACTGACTCCCATACAGTCAGCAAAGCAATCCCCGCTGAGCCCCCAACTGCCACGGCACCACAGCCAACCAAAACGCCAGCCCCCACAAGGGACCCTGCACAAGCCTCCTCCCCTTTGGCGTTAATACCCCCAACCAACCAAGAAGGAACGAGCGAAGCCACCTCGAAAGAAGAGACGAGCGTCAACGCCAAGGGAATGCCCCCTCCCAGTGAACGCTCCCGCCTCCCGAGGAGAAGATCGACCTCGAGCCACCGTTCCGACCCCAGCCCCTCCCCCAGGGATGGATCAGAGTCGGAGGACGAATCCTATGCCAGCACCTTCAACAACCTGCTATCCCTCAACCAGAAATCCACCAGCTCCCAGTGGTTCAAAATCTCCACGCTTCCGAGGCAACCGCAGTGCAAGAAAATGAGGAGACACCAAGAGCACCGACTGGAGTTCCCCCTCACCGCCTCAGAGCTGATACAGAAGCTTGAGTCTGCCGAAAACATCGACGGACCTGTTCCTCGAACAGAACTAGCCTGCCTCC
Source organism: Macrothele yani (assembly GCA_039090855.1). Lineage (NCBI taxonomy): Eukaryota > Metazoa > Arthropoda > Arachnida > Araneae > Macrothelidae > Macrothele > Macrothele yani. The sequence goes on from CM076990.1 coordinate 174,744,934, forward strand.
TTACTTTCCCACAACACAGACAATTTGACCATAAACACGTCCTCCGAGTACACCGCCAACACATCATAGAAGCAGTCTCACAAATCACCACTTTCACCGCCTGGGCCCAACACGAATTTTCCACCTCCCCACACTACCAACCCTGGCTCCGCTCCCTCAAAAATAGATTACACTACCTCACCAAATTGAGCTCCGAGAAAGACATCCACCCCATTCAAGACAAACACTATTAAAATTGCCACCCTCAACTGCAGAGGAATGGCCAACCCCTTAGCCAACTCCCTTGCATTCGAGGACCTCCACAACCTAAACGCCGACGTCCTCCTTTTACAAGAAACCAACTGCACACCCAACACCAGATACACCCAGTGGCGGCCTTGGCCATACACCCTTCACCACGCACACAGTCTCACCCAACGCGGAGGCATCGCCATCGCCCTCCACCACCACCTCCAAGCTCACCTCACCTCTATCTCTGTCACCAATCTGTACAGAGATCTACTGCAGCACCTCGTCCTCACCATCCAACAAACCACTTTCCACATTTTTAACATCTACGTCCCCCACCAGACCAACCTGGTCGGACCTCTCTTTCAACACCTCCACACTGCCATTAACACCCTGCCCTCCAACTCCACTATCATTCTAGGAGGAGATTTCAATTGCGTGCTCAACGCCGCAATTGATCGCTCCTCCGAGACTGACCGCAACACCTCCACGGCTAACCATCTTACCACCGTAGTCAACAACTCCACCCTTCACGACGCATACAGAGAGCTCTTCCCCACTCTCCGCTCCTACACGTGGAGGTCCCCGTCAGCAGCATCTTCCTCCGCCGCTCGACTCGACAGATTTTATATCTCTGGAGACCTCCTCCCCACCCTCGCTGCAGTAGAACACACCCCCACTGCCTCTTCGGACCACTGCTCTGTCCTCATCACCCTCTGCCTTTCTTCCACCCCAACCCGCAGCATCAGACACTGGACCTATGATCCAGAACTCCTCAACGACACAACATACTGCACTACAGTCACCAACATTCTCCAAGATGCCACCGCCGCCCTTCCCTCAACAGACTGCCCCATACAACACTGGCTCGACACGAAAGCCAACATTCGCCTCCTCTCCAAACAAACTTCCTTCACTAACAGAACCCTCCTCCGCATGCACACAGACAACCTCAGAGCCCTTCTGAACATCACCGACATCACCTCCCCATCCTACCTCACACACCAACTTGCCCTTCAGAAAGCACTTGAACCCCTCGCCCACCAAGCTATCCTGCGGATGAAACTCCTCCACCTCAGCACAGTCGAACATCCGCAAGAACACTTCCTTAACATTGAAAAAACACACCGTACCTCCTCCTCTCTCCACTCCATCACTCTCCCCAACGGCAACACCACTGATGATCCCCAAGACATCTGCACCCACGTTCACCAACACTTCACCGACCTTTTCACTACTTACTCTGCTCCCCCTTACGCTCTTGACAACATCCTTCATTCCTTACCTCAAGTCCCTCACCACCTTCACCCTTCACTTTCAACCTCTTTCAACCACCAGGAGATTCTCTCTTCACTTTTCAACCTTAACCAGTCAGGTTCCCCAGGGCCTGATGGTCTAACCGCAATCTTCTACAGGAAATTTTCCTCCCTCATTCTACCTCTCCTCCTGGCGTGCTTCAACTCTATCTTCTCCTCCACCTCCATCCCGGCGGAATTCACCACCGCCCACATCATTCTACTCCCCAAGAAAGGCTCGCTTCTTGACCTGAACAACTGGCGCCCTATCAGCCTTCTGAACCTGGACTACAAAATTCTCACCAAAACCCTCTCCACGAGGCTTAACCTAGTACTACCAGCCTTGGTTCACCCCGACCAGTCCTACACCATCCCGTCCAGGTCCATCCATGAGAATATCCACATTCTCCGGGATATCACCCACCTTGCCCATACCAATGATGAACCCCTCGCCCTTCTAAATCTTGACCAGAGGAAAGCATTTGACAATGTGTCCCATCGCTACCTCGCCGAAGTCCTCCACAACTTCGGTTTCCCTGCCCCCTTCTCCTCCATCATCCTCACCCTTTACAGCAACGCAGTCGTTCACGTCAGGACGCGAGCCTTCCTCACTGCCCCCATCCCCTTCCAAAATGGTATCCGCCAAGGATGCCCCCTCTCTGGCCAACTCTTCGCTCTCTGCTTTGAACCTTTTCTCCGCTCTGTTCGCACCGCCTTTGCCTTCTCCCACCCCACCGAGCTCGCCAGCCATCGGCACCATGCCATCTATGTCTCTGCTTACGCCGATGATGCAACCTTCATCATCAGGCAAAACAATCAATTCCCCCTCCTCCTCTCCCTTTTGACGAGTACGCCAACCTCTCCGGTGCTTCCCTCAACCTCAACAAAAGCACCGGATTGTGGTGCGGATCCTGGGCTTCCCGGACAGACACCCCCTGCGCCGCCCAGTGGTCCTCTGACAGTCAGCACCTCCTTGGTGTCCACATCGGAAAGCGACTCGTCACTGATGCTGCCACCTGGCTCCCTCTTATTCGAAAACTCAAGCAGACGGCAGGCTGGTGGGCTCAAGCCAAATTCTGCACCTCCTTCCACAGTCGCGCTGCCATCGCTAACAGCCTATTCATCTCCCAGGTGTACTACTCCTGGACAAACACTCCCGTCCCCTCCCACATCCATCTCGACGTCTCCAGAGTCCTCACCAACTTCATTTGGTCCAAACACCATTGGACCACTGCTGAAACCCTCACTAGGCCCATCTCCCATGGAGGACTCGCTCTCTTCGACGTCCCCATTAGGTACAAGGCATTTAGACTCGTCTCATTCTTCTCTGCCCTGACCTCTTCCAACCCTGCTGTCTCCACCCTTCTTAACGTAATCTCTTCTCCGCGGAACCCCTCTCTCACTCTCCACACTTTCCTCCTCATGGACCAATACCCCCGAGTTCCTACTCGCCTCTCTCCCACCTACCATGAGGCTATCACCCTCTTTCGCTCTCTTCCCACCACCCGGATCTCTCCAACCTCCACCCTCGAACTTCTCTCTGAACCTCTTTTCTTCTCCTGCACCCTTCACCCCCCTCACCTTCCATTCTTTCACTTTCCCACATGGCTCCGAGCGGGGTGGTCACGGTACGCCAGCTCGTACACACCAACCTCGCCTGGAAACATGTCTCCGAGCTCTCTCCCACCCTCCCTGGATCCACCTCAAACAATCATAAGTTCACCCTCATTAAAGAAGCTCTTCGCCTCCTCTTCCCCTCCCTCACCTCCCCCAATGGGATCCGCACTGTCCAGGCAGCGCCAATCCCCCTCCCCTTCATTCTCAATACTCCCTCTGCTGCTCTTCACATACACTCTATCAGTGTAAAACAACTATACTACTTCCTCAAGAACTCTACCCTCACTCCTTACCCTACTCATTCACTCACTCCCTCCCAATCCACCACAGCCTGGTCCACACTCACCACACTCACCAACCACCCACACGAAATCAACATTCAGTGGCAATTCCTCCACTCACGTCTGCCAGTTCCAAACACCCTACACCAGATGAAGATTCTATCTTCCCCCTCTGCCCCCTCTGCGCAGAGCCTGGCTCCATACAACACACATACATCCACTGCCCAGCCCTTCTCCCGATGTTCCATCTGATGTTCTCCCTTGCCTCCAAAGTCTGCCCTATCACACACAAGATGGAACACTACCAATTCCTCAACACTACACCCACCACACCACACATTTCAAGCACATGCGCATACTTCTTCGTCCTGGCGAAGTATGTCATTTACCAACTTTACTTACAACACACCAACAACACACCACTCACAGACCCACCAGCAAGCACCAGCCTGCTCCACCACTTCAGGAACAGGGTCGTCGCCCGCCTCCAGGCAGACTACACAGAAGCACACAGGACGGCGACCCTCAGCGAGTTCTGGAAGCGGTGGAACCCACACATCAGCTGGTTCACCATCACCAGCGACGACCAGGTCCGTCTCAACTAAAAGCAGCTCAAGAAACTACAGCAAAACCCCACGCTGTGCACCACTCCAAAGAGCCACCTGCCAGCACCTGCACCAAACAACTGGAAGCAACCCTGCAAACCAGGATTGGAACTATGACACCGACTGTAAAAAGCATCTTTCCTTCTGTCAACAATTTGCACCATCTTTTTCAGATCTCACCCAAAAAAGACTCTGGACTCACCAACCAACGCACCACTCCCAACTCTAACAACAACTAAATCATCCTCTGTAAATTTTGTATGTTCATCTTTCAAACTGCACCTCAACACACCTATTCTCATGTAATAGCTCAGCCAACGTACACACATGCTGCTCAAATGAGCAAAACAACTGTAAAAACTCACCACATTTGTAAATATTCACCTTACTCTTACCATCATCAATTTCCTGAGGAGTGAAAGCTCTCTCGCCTTGTCAGCCACAAATGTAATTCATCTTTAAATTGTAAATAAAGTTTGTTTTGAAAGGGTTCGATTCCAGGCACGGGAAAGTGGTTCCATGGTGTAATGGTTAGCACTCTGGACTCTGAATCCAGCGATCCGAGTTCAAATCTCGGTGGAACCTTTTTTTTTTTTCCCCTTTTTGGATTTTTATAGTCATAATCTCAAAGGATTTTAGAAACATTTTACACTTATATATAAACTTTTTTCGCCTGTGTTTTGCGCTAGCCGAGAGCTCCGCGTTGCTGTGATTTAAATAAAAACGCGGCTACCGTTGTCGGAGTTTTTCTGAAATTATCCGAAGGACAATTTTTACCTTAACATTCAACTGCGGTGCCTACCAATATAATAATAATACTTATAATTATAATGTAAAATGTAAGCATTTTCTGGATCACATGCCGGAATCCAGGGATTTATATACAGCTTCATTAGCAATTTTTTTTTAAACCTTTTCTTTGACTTCCACTGCATAAACAAAAAATAGAAAGAAAAAAAAAACTTGTTCGCACAGCACGGTACACAACAATAAAGATAAAGTATAGAACTCGTCACTGCCCGCGTTTAACTAAAAGCACGTGATTCGAATTATGGGCTGCTGTTATTGTTTTTTTTGTTGTTTTTTTCTTTCGTTTTCGGTTTTTAATGACCACCCTATTTAAGGTCACTGGCTCCCAGTGCTCGAAATGAATTTGGAAGTGCCGGTATGCTCATATGTAACTAAAAATCTTCCGGAAAAAATGCCATCACCAGAAAATCTCCAAACCTGAAATAGTAACAAAAAATCCCTGGAACAAAAACTCCTTTGTGCGAAAATGTCATTGCCAAATCCCTGGAATACTATATTGTACCATAAGTCAGAAACAAATGGTGGTCGATTTCAGTTGGTTGGTTTGATTCAGCAAGCACTAGTTATTGCTGCACCGAAGACTGCTGTTAGACTTGTTTCTAACGAAGAGTCCCCGAGACCAACGGATTAACGAGACTTCCGAACCTCGGCTAATCATTAGCGATTCAGCTGGACTTGAACCCAGAACTTTTAAGGTCCCGAACCGATAAGAAATTGACGGCAATCTCACCACCCTCAAAAAAAAAAAATAAAAAAAATAAATAAATAAGAAACAATGTCTTAAGTGTGGAAAAAGTTTATACTCTTTGCTGCAAAACTAAAATTTGTGTTTAATCAATAATCCCAATTGTTCATTATATGAGGAAGCTCTTCAAATTGAATGTACTTAAATTAACGATATTATAAAAATTACAGACATTTTTAGTGCGATTATTTGGGGCTTGGGCAAGATGTGATCATTTGCTATGGATCATACGCTTCATTTCCATGCTTTGGAGGATTGAACTTACAGCTCAAGTTTACACTACTCTCCTACTCTTTACGGTTCCCACACAGCTATTTCTCAAGGGCACGAGTCACATAAGGTTTCTATGTTTAAGTATATGCTCTGGTAAGTCACGGACAAAAAAGGCCAAGAAAGATGACACCGAATTTTCTGGTGATGTAAGCACGTCTTTTGAATCCGTTCTGAGGCAAATTAAATTTATCAAAGCTATTCAAAGTCAATGGAACTGGTATGGAAAACAATAGTATCTGACGGAAGAAAGAAGTTTTTCAATCGGGTTTTTAATCCCTCAGATATTACTGTAAACGTAATGGTGAGCTTACGCCCTCTGGTTGCAGACCTGCGCATTAAAAAAATATTAAATTTATATGAGAAACATTTCGCACCGGAAACGCTCTTCAACACAGAAATAATTTTTCAAATCGGACTGTTAGAAACAGAGATATCGACGAAAATAATATATGAATCTACGCTCCCTGGCGGGGAAAACATGCATTACTTTAAGAAGAACGTATTCTCAAAAGGTTTTTCGATTTGAGCAGTATAGGTCCACGAAAGAATGTTTTCAGTCAAGTTTTCAGGAGCTCAGATTTTGCTGCAAATACATAAGAAGCAGAAATTAACACTTATGCCCCCTGGTGGTCACTTTGCTAAACACTAAAAATTATATGGAAAATATTTTCCATCAGGCGTTGTATGCGATACAGGAAGAATTTTTCAAATCAGAATTTTAGAAGCAGAAATAACGCAGAAAACGCAATTTACCTTTGTGCCCCGTAGCAGAAAGTCTATGATTTACTTGAAAATTTTGAATTTACATGAAAAGCATTTCGCATCGAAAACACTATCCAATAAAGAAGGAATTTTTCAAATCGGACTCCTAGAAGTACAGATATTGACAAAAATAAGAAATACATCTACGCCCCCTGACGTAGAAACCATGCATTATTTTAGGAAGAAAATTTTCCTAAAAGGTTTATCGACGTGAGTAGTATCGATCCACAAACAAATTTTTTTCAATCGAGATTTTAAGAGCTCATATTTTGCTGCAAATACATCAGAAGCGGAAATTAAGATTTACGCCCCCGGTGGCCAAACCATTTTTACAAAAATTAGAAATTATGTGAAAAGGATTTCCCATCAGGAGCTGTATCCGGTGCAGAAAGAATTTTTCAAATCGGATATTTAGGAGCAGAGATATAGAGGGAAACGCAATTCACCTTTACGCCCCTTTGGGGAAAGTCTATAAATTACTTGAAAATTTTTAAATTATATGAAAAACATGTCACACCGGAAACACTATCCGACAAAGAGGGAATTTTTCAAATCGGACTCCTAGAAGTAGAGATATTGACAAAAATAAGATATACATCTACGCCCCCTGGCGGAGAAGCCATGCAATATTTTACAAAGAAAATATTCCGAAAAGGTTTATTGATGCGAGTGACATCGGTCCACGAAAGAATTTTTTCCATCGAGATTTTAGAAGCTCAGATTTTGCTGCAAATACATCAGAAGCGGAAATTAAGACTCACGCCCCCTGGTGGCCAAACCATTTTTACAAAAATTAGAAATTATGTTCAAAGAATTTCTCATCGGGAGCTGTATCCACTAAAGAAAACATTTTTTTAAATCTGAATTTTAGAAGAAGAGATATCGGGGAAAACGTAATTTACTTTTACGCCCCCTAGCTGAAAATCCATGCGTAATTTGAAAAAGTAACTATACTTAAAATACTCTTCGACATAAATGGAATCGAAAGATAAAATAATTTTTACAATGGGATGTTTAGAAGCAAGTATGTGGAATAAAACGTATTTTTAAATTCGACGTCATCTGCATTTACGCCCTCTATCGGCGAAATTGTACGTCGTAAAAAAAAAACACGAAATGCAGGATCATCATTCGCATATTTCAATCTTCCCAATGCAAAAAGAATTTTTCAAATCGGACTAATAGTTGCAGAGATATTGTGTCTACAGACGGACAAACCGAATACATAAGCACGATCTTTTTTTATAAAAGACGTGCTAAAAAGTCATTTCTGTAGTTCGCACTAATAAAATTAGTACAGGTATGTAAATTCCGGATGAAAAAAAAATGCCGGTATGAAATGCTAGGGAAAACGAAGTGTCGGTATGTTATACCGTCGTATACCGGCCTATTTCGAGCACTGCTGCTCCAAAAAGAAAAGGCAGAGCTGTGATAGAGGGGCGCACTGCCCGTGTCTCGTCCCAATCCAGACGACTGGACAGAACGTTTCTGGCCACTCGGCCACAAGGGCGACGGACCAGCGTTGTCAAGATTTTCCTAAAAAAGAAAAATTTCACTTCAATATTTAATTGCAAGTCTTCCAATAAGCAAAATATAAACAAATAAATAAACTGTAGGCATTTTTCTTGCACCTTTGACACCAGGATTTTCGCATGCATCTTCATTACTGACTTTTATTTATTTATTTATTTACTTATTTATTGTAATTTATTTTATTTATTTTTTATTCATTATTATTTTATTTTTTTTGCAGTCCAGGTGTTCAACCTCTTTCCTGACTCCCAGTGCACATAAAAAAAAATGATAATTTTTTCGTTCATTCATACAATATGACGCATCACAGCTACGCCCTAAACACGAGTATAAATAAATAAATGAATAAATAAATTGTAGGCATTTTTACTGCGCATTTGATACCAGGATTTTCACATTCAGCCCCATTACTGACTTTTATTTATTTCTTTATTCATTTTATTTTATTTGTTTATTTTTTTTTTATTTTTTTTTTTGCAATCCAGGTGTTCAGCCTCATCTTTGACTACCACTGCACAGATAAAAAGTTAGAAAAAAAAATGTTCATACAATATGACGCACCACAGCTACGCCCTGTCGTCATCCCAATGGCTTTAGGTGCATTGAACTAATTTTTTGATAAATATACTCATTTAACTTTGTCTTAATTTTAGGAAAAAAAAAGTTTAGCGTACTTTTTCCGTTTTCATGTTAAACAGTTAAGCCTGCTTTCCAAGAGGACACATGTGTTATCACTTGGTTAGCTGTGCAATGTTCCACATCAGACAGCTGAAACAAAAAAAAATTAGCTAACGATTGATTAAAGTCTTAGATATTTGAATTTCAAAAAGAAAGGGCACACATGCACGTGTTTCTAAGAGTTTATGCAAAATTTTAAAACTGTAATAAACAGTTGTTCTGGTATGTGGCTGACAGACACATACGCATTTTATTTTTATATAAATATAGTTTTCATATCTTTTCCCACTAGTTTTTTTTTTATTATTGCTCAAATTAATTCTAGTAACACTTCCAAGTGATACATCAACAGCAATAAAAGTATAAAAATATCCGTTTTTCTGCTCTTGTCATTAATTACCATATTTTCAGGGCAACAAATTGTAAAATATAATGTTTTTAACAGAATGGGGTTGTGATCAAATTCGTTGCGGAGAAAACAAACCAAATCCCTATCTCAGATCATATGTAGAGGATTTTAGGAAAGGAGTGTCTGACCCCAAGTTTTAAACAACCCTTAGAAATAGGAAGCTAGGAGATTTGGGATAGAGTGCTCGATAGGAAAGTGACACGGAAGCGAGGTAGACACCTTTATTTATTACCGGGGGCCAGTACCCGGGGTCCGACGGCTTAACGTGCCCATCCGACGCACGGCGGATATTTAGTGGTTTGAGCGTTCGTACCTGCCTAGGATCTAACCCGAGGATCTCTCCGGGGCAGTCACCAACGCTGACCACTAGGCCATCCACGGCCGAAAAGACCTATCTCCGCAGGTGAGACATCTTTTCACTCAGCGCATCCTAATTCCTTTATTCAAGAAAACTGAATTGTTCACAGGTAAACGGAGCAGGGCTTGCGGCCTTGAAACACTGCTCCTGACTATCCTGGAGGTATAACAATAGTAATAAATAATTTATAGCTCTGCACTGGGGTGTATTTAAAGAAGGATCCAAGGGGGTCTCGCTACCCCCGCCCCCGCCCCCTCGAAACTGCTTCATTTTTTGTTAAATGCGACTTACATTGGAAAATATGCTTTAACTTATTAAAAAAATTTCAACTTACATTGGAAAATAATGTTTTAATTATTTCTTCTATTTTTCATTAACTTTTTTTTGTCCTAACAGATTTTAAATACTTCAGTTTTCTGTCGTCCACCCGCGAGGAAACAAGAAAAATGACACCATATTTTCGAGTGTAATAAGTACGTCTTTTGAATCCGTTCTGACGCAAATTAGGTTTACCAAAGCTATCCAAAGTCAATGGAGCCGGTATGGAAAACAATATTATTTGACGGAAGAAAGAAGTTTTTCAATCGGTTTTTTAATCCCGCAGATATTGCTGTAAACGGAATCGTGAGCTTACGCCTCTGGTTGCAGACTTGTGTGTTAAGAAAAGCATGAATTTATATGAGAAACATTTCGCACCGGAAACACTCTCCAACACAGAAAGAATTTTTCAAATCGGACTCTTAGAAACAGGGATATCGACAAAAATAAGATGTGACTTTACGTCCCCTGGTGGGAAAACCATGCATTATTTTAGGAAGAAAGTATTCTCAAAAGGTTTTTCAATATGAGCGGTATCGGTCGAAGAAAAAAAAAAATTTTTAGTCGAGTTTTCAGGAGCCCAGATTTTGCTACCAATACATCAGAAGCAGAAATTAACACTTATGCCCAAACCATTCATACCAAACATTAGAAATTATATGAAAAATATTTTCCATCAGGTGTTGCATGCGACATAGGAAGAATTTTTCAAATCGGAGTTTTAGAAGCAGAAATAACGTAGAAAGCGCAATTTATCTCTGTGCCCTCTAGCGGAAAGTTAATGATTTACTTTAAAATTTTGAATTTATAGGGAAATTATTTCGCATCGGAAATACTATCCAACAAAGAAGAATTTTTTCAAATCGGACTCGTAGAAGTAAAGATATTGACAAAAATAACATATACATCAACCCCCTCCCCCTGGCGTAGAAACCATGCATTCTTTTAAGAAGAAAATGCTCCTGAAAGGCTTGTCGGCATGAGTAGTATCGGTCTACAAACGATTTTTTTTTCAATCGAGATTTTAGAAGTTCATATTTTGCTGCAAATACATCAGAAGCGGAAATTAATACTTACGCCGCCTGGTGGCCAAACCATTTTTTACAAAAATAAGAATCTATGTGCAAATGATTTCCCATCAGAAGCTGTATCCGGTGCAGAAAGAATTTTTCAAATCGGAGTTTTAGAAGCAGAGATATAGGGGGAAACGCAATTTACCTTTACGCGCCCTAGCGGAAAGTCTATGAATTACTTGAATTTTTTTATTTATATGAAAAACATGGCACACTCAAAACACTATCTAACAAAGAAGGAATTTTTCAAATCAGACTCCTAGAAGTTGAGATATTGACAAAAATAAGATGTACGTCCACGCCCCCTGGCGGAGAAACCATTGAATATTTTAAGAAGAAAATATTCCCAAAACGTTTATCGACGTAAGTGGCATTGGTCCACGGAAGAATTTTTTCAATCGAGATTTTAGAAGCTCAGATTTTATGGTAAATACATCAGAAGCAAAAATTAACACTTACGCCCCCTGGTGGCCAAAGTATTCTTTACCAAAAATTAGAAATTATATGTAAAAGATTTTCCAACAGGAGTTGTATCCGCTGAAGAAAAACATTTTCAAATCAGAGTTTTAGAAGAAGAGTTTTCGGGGAAAATGTAATTTACTTTTACGCCCCCTAGCGGAAGATCTACGCGTGAGTTTTAAAAGTAACTACATCTAAAATATTCTTCGACATAAATGGAATCGAAAGATAAAAGAATTTTTACAATCGGATGTTTAGAAGCAAATATGTGGAATAAAACGTATTTTGGAATTCGGCATCATCTGCATTTACGCCCTCTAGCAGAGAAGTTGTGCATCGTAAAAAAAAAAAACGAAATAAAGGATCATCATTCGCATATTTCAAGATTCCCAATGCAAAAGGAATTTTTTAAATCGGACTAATAGTTGCCGAGATATCGTGTCTACAGACGGACAACCCGATAACATAAGCACGATCTTTTTTTACAAAAGATGTGCTAAAAATCTATATATACGCTCCTGGCTCTACAGTTTAGCTACTAATGTAAATGAAACTTTCCCGACTAGAACTTCCAATTTGCTTGAATGCTTTCTCTAGTTCCTTTGAAAGTCAATGCGTTATTTCCCACTTTAACATTTATTCTGAAACTAACGTTTTTCTCTAACTCTGCTCAGCCAATCTTTCTGTCCCTTTTTAATTAAACCTTTCCGCTTCCTTTAAAGGTCTTCTGTCGTAGATATCTATTAGCAAAGAATAAGAAATTTAAGCCAAAATTTCCGTGCATTTTTTAAGTGTTCATTTTGTTGTACTAAAATAAGGGGTTGGGAAATTGAAAGTGTTTAAAAAGTTTAATACCTAGATTAAGAATACGAAAATTAACAGTCCCTTCGAAGTAATAGCTCACAAGGTGGCAGGCTTTAAAACGGGTAATGGGTTAATATTTTTCTTTTCTTTGTCAATGCGCTGAATGTTCTATAAAGTGCACTGTCACCCGGATATTTTCAGTGGTTTTCAAATACATTGTATATTTGGATTTACCAATCACAGTACACTTGTGATCATTTTGAGAAAAGCTATGACATCGGTTATTTGAAACTTGAGAAATAGGATAATATTTCGGAATTCAGTGACAATAAATAAATACGCGAAACGGCAGACAAGATTGATAATATCACCAAATTTTTAATGATTATTGCGAAAATATTCACTACGGTGTATATGAGAAATCGTAAAGCACCACATAGCGTGTGTACTTTCTGTGACAAAGAAACAACATACCTGAAAGGATGAAAAACTAGAGAACCTAGCTATTGACCGAACACCAGAACAGACTTTTTGGTCAATAGAAATTGAATTGTCCTACTGTGCTGACACTTTCCCTTACCTGGAATCAGTGGCCTTAAACTAGGGACGGACGATTGCTCATAGCCATTATTTAAACCACCAAATAAAAACACGAAAGAAACTGAGAAACACGTTGATAATACGTATTCATAGAGCAGAGACGGTCTTGAAGTTTTATTATCACCCCCTAGAGATGAGCTTGGTAACGGCCCGGGCTCGGACGGGCTCAGAATTCATTAACTACCGAAAAACCCTGGACCGAGCTCGGAATTACACGTCTTGAATTTCCTTACTGTAATTAATTCAACAAGTGTAATACCGAGCCCGGTTGAATTGCACGTGTTGAATTTCATTATAGGTTTGTTACCATGGTGGAAGGATTTTCGATTTCCTAAGCTAGCTGCCATTGCAAGACAAATTTTGCTTCGCAAGATTTGCATTATGCATTGTCCAAAGCTATGGCCCCAGCAAGGATTAGTTTAAGGAGATCTGGTATCGAAAAACTGGAAAAAAATCACATTCCTATTTTTTGTATTTTTTTAAAAATCAAGAATCTTATCTTTAAAATGATGTGTTAATTTCCAAAATTGTGCAGTTTGAAGTATTGTTATTATATTTTTGTAATTTCCTCACCGGCGATTTTTGGAGTGACGTTGGTTTTTTATTCAGCAGGTTGAGTTTTAGAGAAAAGAAGATCAAGTCTAAGCGCTGGGGCATTAGATGCAATTCTCTCTCTCTCTCTTTTCATGATGAATTTGATCTAGAAACACCACGCACATATGATAATATTGATTATTATACTGTGAAGCGCAAAGCTTTGTTAATGTTACAAAATGCAGAATAATCTGGTCTGGAATGATTTTACGTTCTTTTTTTTTTTTTTTTTTTAATTTTGGAAATTTCCCTACATGCTTTTTTTTTTATATTCTACTACATCACTCTAAACTACCTTTACCAATTAGCATATATGAAAATTATATTGCAAAGATTAGCCAGGAGCGGATCCAGAAATGTATTGGGGGGGGTATAAAAGGAAGGGGGACATTATGACAGGTTTTGGTCGAGTGTTAAACTTTCGTGACTACAGCAGAAAAGACTTGTTCGTTTTATGTTTCCAGTTTTCTACGCCCCTCCCTTGTTTAAGTCACCCATCACCATTCTGTTTCTTCTGATCATCGTCCTGCTTTTTTACGTTTCTGTTTGCCTTCTTCCGCCGTCTCACCCCCCCCCCCCCAGGTTGGACCTTAGATGATTTTTTTCTATCTGATCCAGTTTTCATTGCTGAAATTCACTCGATTCTCTCTTCCTCAGTTAGCCAGCTTTCCTCTTCGGTTGACCCAGTAGCCCTGTGGCTGTCCACCAAGCTTTCCATTCTCTCTTTTGCTCGTCAGTATTCTTTTTCATTCCGTACCCAACGTCTTTCCGATCTTGCTTCTCTTCGTAGCAAATTGCAGTTTCTCTCTCCTTCTGACCCTTCTTATGCCGTGCTCGATTCTCAACTCCGTAGTATTCTCACTTCTTTTGCCTCTTCCGACTTGATCCGTTTAAAATTCTCTCAGCTCCGGTTTCATGATGACCCTTTTCAAACCTTCGTTCACTTGAGACCCCGTGTTAAGGGTAATACTCTTTCTTTTCTCTCCATGCCGGGTGATTCCGTCGTTTCGGACCCATTTCGCATTTGTGATCTGACATTTGAACACTACACTGAACGTTTGAAGTCCGTACAGCAATTTTCACTCTTAACGATCGTTCTGCCCCTGGTGCTGTTGGTCTCTCCCTTTCATTCTATAAGACATTTCTTTCTGCCCTTCTCCCCCTTCTCGTTGCTTGTTTTAACTCCATTCTTTCCTCTTCTGGTTCTCTCCCTTCTGACTTTTCGTTCGCCTTTCTCCGTCTCATCCCGTAATCCAGTAATCTTGGTCTCTTTTCTAACCGGCGCCCCATCTCCATTCTTAATACTGATTACAAGATATTCGCTAAACTTCTTGCTCTACGCCTTAATCCCGTCTTACAGTACATAATTCATTCGGACCATACTTACACTGTTCCTTCTCGTTCCATTGCTACTAACATTACTACTATCCGTGATTTATACGCTCTTGCCACTCGTCTTTCTGAACCTCTTGCCAACTTTAACATTGACCAAAAACAAGCCTTTGATTCAATTAATTACTCTTATCTCTTCACTGTTCTTCGCCGCTTTGGTCGCCCCCCCCTTTCCGTCAAGCACTTTTCCATTTTTATTCCAACTCTTCTTTCCGGATCCGAACCTCCACCTTTATGACTGCCGCTATCCCATTTGCGAACGGGATCCGGCAGGGTCAGCTGTTCGCTATCGCCGTTAAGCCGCTGTTGATCTCGATTCGCTCTCGGTTGCTTCCGTCGATTCCTCGAGGGGTTGCCTCTTCTCGTCACCATTGTGTGGTGTTGTCCGCGTATGCGGATGTCCTCACACTTTTTCTGCGCACTGAGCGGGCGTTCGGTGTGGTGCTTTCCCTTTCCCACGAGTATGCTGTTTTTACTGGGTCTGAATTGAATCTCTCGAAATCTGTTGGGTTATGGGCCGGTTCGTGGTCGACTCGCGGGGACCGCCCTTGGGAGACCCGCTGGTCGAACACGCTCATCAAGCTCCTTGGGGTCCACTTTGTCAGTCCTGTTGGTGTTTCGGCTGCCACCTGGTCTCCTTTGGTTTAGGCTTTGAATCGTCGTCTGGCTCCGTTTCGTCATTTTAAACATTTTCTTTCTTACTTTAGTCGTGCTCATCTTGTTTCCACTTTCCTTTTACCTGTTCTTTTGCATTCTTGGATCGCTCATATTCCCCCTCCCATTTTTCTCCGTCATATTCAACGCACGTTCACTGATTTCATTTGGGACGTGATTCATTGGGTGCACCGTTCCACACTCGTCCTTCCTGTTTCTTACGGCGGCCTATCTCTCCCTGACCTTTCTCTTAAGCCCAATGCGTTTCGTCTTCAGCACTTTCTTTCTGGCTTTTCTCTCTCTCTTCAACTTCTTATACCTCTGTTGTTGATACTTTGCTCTTTCCTCGTAGCCCTTTTCTCACTCATGCTACTTTTATCAGCATGGACCTCTTCCCCCTCATCCTTGACCACTTCCCTGACACTTATCGTTCCGTTCTTTCCCTTTGGCAATCCTTATGTCCTGTCCGCACCCCCCCCCCTTCCTTCCTTGACTAACGATCTCCTTGCGGAACCCCTTTTCTTTTCTTCGGCCCTCCGTTCTCCCACCTCTGAGTACTTGCACTTCTCCACCTGGTTCGCCAGTGGCGTGGTGCAGGTTTCTCAGCTGGTGGATTCTACTCTCCGTTGGAAATCCTTTTCTCAGATCTCGCCCCCACTCGCAGATACACCTTGCCATCGCGCTCAACTCCGTTTAATCCATTCTTGTCTTCAACGCCTTTACCCCTCTCTCGTGACATCTTCCGGCCTTATTTTTTCTTCGTCGCCATCTTCCGTTTATTGTCTTTCTAAATGATTTACCTTTCTTTGTTCATCAGGTTTCCGCTAAGCTTCTCTACACTCACTTTTTGACTGTTTTTCATGTTCCGCGTGCAATTCCATCCATTCCTTCTGTTGAGCTTAGCCGAACCTGGTCTGATCCACTTTCTCATTTGGCGTCGCCAAAGGCTAAGTATATTCATTGGCTTCATCTTCACCGCGGGCTTCTTACCCCCGTACACTGCATCGTTTTCGTCATTTGTCACCCCCCCCCCGTACACTGCATCGTTTTCGTCATTTGTCACCCCCCCCCCCTTGTTTTTCTTTTTCCACTCTCGGGGATGTTGCTCAAGCTTTTGATTGACTTGTTTGGTCCTTCAACCCTTGTTCTCTCTCATGTTCTCGTTTCTTTCCAAGGTCTGTCCTCATTCCCATTCCATGTTTCACTATTACTTTCTACGTCGTCATCACCCTTCTGCTTCTTCTCACAATCCCGTCTGTGCATTTTTGGTTTTACAAGTTAAGTTGACTATTTATTATTTATATCATTCCAGTGTGGATCGATCTTCCCTTAGGCGGTATCATTCGGCGAGGGGTTTCCTGTGCCGTCGATACCGCTCTTCTATGCATTCGATCATCCAACTCGAGTATGATATTGCACTATCCCGGCGGGGTGTTCACGCTTTTTTCGATCTGGTCCCCTCATTTGCCTTGGTTTTCCATTGTGAATGGGGTTGTTGTTCTGCTTCCATAGTTGTTTCTTTCCTCTCCTTCTGCTGGGGTTTTGTGTGCCCTAGATTCCTCGTTTGGCGTCCGGGGCCTTACGGTGCACCCTCTTCGATTGTTTGTTTGCTCTCTTGTCGATTCCGTGCTTGACTTTCCTTTGGGTATTCGTTTATTGCTGTTTCATTTTTCGGATTTTTTTTTTTTTTTTTTGGGTGTATTTTTTGCCTCGGTTTTCCTTTTTGTCTGTGTTTTGCGTTTGTAGGTTTCCGTTGTACATTGTCTTTTTTTCCCCCGTTTTGCTTTCGGTATCTTCGTTTTGTGCGTCTTGCGCTTTTTCTTGTGTCCTAAAATTTTGTCACCTTGTTTTTACCGGACTTAATTGCTTGCCTTCTTCCGGGCTCGGTTCTTGGAAGTGGCTTGTTTTCCTGTTGTTTTTCCTTAGTGTTTTGTGTTTCGTTTCGGTTTTTTCTCTTTCTGGTTAGACTCGTTTTTTTTTTTTTTTTTTTTTTTTTTCGCTTCCGTGAGGGTATTTTCCCTTACGGAACCATGGGGGGGGGGGTTTACATGTGGCAGTTGAAACTATTAATATTTTGCATTTTTCGGCGTTTCTACCGCTTCCGCTTTATTCAAATGTTAGTTGATTGCCATAATATGTGATTTGTTGTGTTTTCTTACGGTACTTTCTTAGTTCTTGCATTGTGCGTGTGTTCCTGTGTATATTCGTGTACCTTTCATGCTTGAGTTGCACCGTACCGTGCCTGTGCCGCGTTTCTCTTTTTGGGGATTTTTGTTTTTGCCATGATGACCTTTTTTTTTTCAAATTCTCCTGCATCGAGTGTGTGTTTTTTATACTAGTTGACCTTGCGTTGTGTAGTGTTTTTGCTTATTGCATTGCATTTGTGTTTCATCTTAATTTTTTTGTTTTTGTCTTGCCTTAAATCGGTTACAGCCGTTTTTCACCGGTCTTTCTTTTTACCTCACAGAGTGGGGTTTAATTTACTACTTTTGCCTCAGTTGTAAGGCATTGTTTTTGGGATTCTTATGTGTAATGGGTGGGTTGTTGGGTGTACCTTTTTTCTTTTCATTTTAAAATTGTGTTATATCATGAGTGTACTTTACTATGCATCATTTTTTGTTCAATTTAATTTTTGCTCGTTGTTGGCGTCTTGCTGATTGTTTACCTAATGCGTCGGCGTTCCAGTGCGTTCTTACAGTGTTGTTTAATTGATAATATGTGCTTTTATGTTGTGTTGTACCGGCTCGTTGCCGTTACGCTTTTCTTTTTCCTTTTTCTTCTGTCAGCCTTAGCAGTGGACGGAGGGCTTTATTACCGTGTGTTGCATTGTGTTGTGCGTATTCGCCTTTCTTCGTGGCCTTCTAGCTTCGTGGTGGGAGCCTTATTTTCTACGTATGTGTTGTGCTGTTCTGTGCTAAGTTTTTTCTATTTTTCTCTTGTATTTGCGTTTATTACGGTATTTTCATAGCTCTTATATTGTGTGTGATTATCTTTGTATATTTTGTGTACTTTTCACACTTTAGTTGTACCGTGCCTGCGCCGTGTTTCTTTTTTTTTTTTTTTTTTTTTGGCAGTTTTTTCTATTTTGCTAACTTGACCTTTTATTGTTTGTATCGAGTGTGATTTTTATAGTTAACCTTGCGTTGTGTTGTGTTCTTGTTTATTGTATTGCTTTGTGTTTATTCTTAATTTTTTTTTTTTTTTTGTCTCAAATCGATTACAGCTGTTGGTCAACGTTCTTCTTTTCACCTCACAGAGTGGGTTTTTTTATTCTGTTGATTGTACTACTCATGCTTGAGCTTTTAGTTATTATTATTTTTATTTTTTTTTGCAGTCTACGTTACGTAGTGTTTTTTTTACCGCCATTGATTGCTTTGGACCGGTGAGCCTAAAGGTTTTGTTATATTCCCGGTGACTGTATTATATGTAACACTCCTTTAGCTTTTATTAAAGATTATTTGAAAAGGGCAGTTATCTTCTAAGTTAATTTTGACCTTAGGTCTATATATATCTGTCAAACTGCACCTCAACACACCTATTCTCATGTTATAGCTCAGTCAAAAGAGTACCCGTGTTTGTCAGAAGTGGGATTCGAACCCACGCCCGGAGACCCGGACTGCGACCTGAACGCAGCGCCTTAGACCACTCGGCCATCCTGACGTAGGGCAGTTAGCTTCTAATTTAATTTCAATCTTAAGTCTATATATATAAATCCACCATAAGGTTACCCCTGCTTGTCAGAAGTGGGATTCATTTCAAAATAGACTTTATTTACAGAAGAGAAGAGAAATACAGTGTGCAAACATTGCTCCGGGGCTCATGCCGGATTGTAACACCCGAGCATTGGTGGAGAGATGAATAATATGAGAGAGTATTTACAATATGATGATGATGTTATTTACAGTTGAAGTGATGCTTTGCCGGTGTTTACACACGCCCGGAGACCCGGACAGCGACCTGAAGACCACTCGGCCATCCTGATGTCGGGCAGTTACCTTCTAAGTTAATTTTGATCTTAGGTCTATATATATCTGAAACCATCAAAAGGTCACCCCTGTTTGGCAGAAGTGGGATTCGAACCCATGCCCGGAGACCCGGCCTTAGACCACTCGGCCACCCTGACGTCGGGCAGTTACCTTCTAATTTAATTTTGATCTTAAGTCTATATATATATATATAAAACCATCAAAAGGTCACCCCTGTTTGTCAGAAGTGGGATTCGAACCCACGCCCGGAGACCCGGACCACTCGGCCAGTTATCTTCTAAGTTAATTTTGATCTGAGGTCTATATATCTAAAATAATCAAAAGGTTACCCTTGCTAGTCAGAAGTGGGATTCGAACCCACACCCGGTCTGCGTCCTATACGTAGGGCCTTGAACCACTCAGCCATCCTGACGTGGAAGGCAATCCTCTAAGTTAATTTTGATCTTAGGTCTATATATCTAAAACCATCAAAAGTTTACCCCTGTTTGTCAGAAGTGGGATTCGAACCCACGCCCGGAGACCCGGACTGCGACCTGAACGCAGCGCCTTAGAACAACACCTTTTAGCTAATTATATTCTAAAAGATACGTAGTTATGTGCAAACAAGTGCGATATATAACATGCCTTATTCTTATTGATATAAAAATCTCATGTATTCTTATATTTATTCACATTTTCTTGTGATTTGTTCACATTCTATGACTGATGGGACTATTGCTATGGCTGTGAAAAGGGGCCTCAAGTTCTCTGGAATTGCTGTTTTTCCGTCACCCAGTTTTTATAAACTTAAGAGGAAATAATTTCTCGAAGATCTTACTTATTTATTGAAAAAAAAATGCTTTTCTTTTTAAAACTTCATTCAAAGCTGCCGTCAAAGATTCCTGGCTATTTCTTTAACCAATTTTGTATGAAGTTTCAGCAAAAATGTTTAAAAATACTACTGCTGCGGCTAGAGTATCTCTTAGCCATGATCCCCCCCCCCCCAGGCACTGCGGGGTTGCGGGGACTATCAGTACGCTCATGTCTTTTCCTCTTAAGTAGGGCTAGACGCGTATACTGCTGTTGGTTTGTTCTTCGTTATTTTCTCCAGTGATAATCACATAATGATAGAGAAGATGTACGTTTCCTATGTTGTGGTTTGTTATCTTTCATATCAAACTTGAGTGATATCAGGAAAAATTTCTTCTTAGAAAAGAAAAATAAAAGCAGAAAATGGTCATTTTTTGAGACGCAGACCTTGAAGAGATAAAGGATCAGTTGTATTGACGCAGTTTTAACAGGAGCCACGTCAAACACGTCTGCGTGGTTATCTCAGTTCTTGGCGAAACTACAACAGCCGTTCCAAACAGGAAGAGAAGAACGAAGACCATGACGTCACTGACACTGAGCATCTCTGCGCTGTCGCTGTTGAACATGTTTGTATGTATGTGCTTACGTATTTAGGAAAGCAAGGAAAGGGAAGGTGGGGAGCTTTTGTCATCTCATGAACGAACAAGGGGAAGGGGGTGGGGCAAGAAAGGGAGTATTTCGCGGGAAACCCCATTCTCAAGGGAGTTTCCCGCGAAATAACACTACAATGGATAAAATTGCAGACGACTGGTGAGCAAAGCGCTACCCGGAACTCTGTTCGGTATAATTGCCGGTGTGGAAGTTTTCGATAAGGTTAATTCAAAAACTCCTTTCTCTTTACGCGCGCATGAATTTGCCTATACTTTCTAATTTTCCCAGAAACATACGCATGCATTTGTGTTTCTTTGCTAAGGCGTTCCTTATCTACGGAAAGATCAATCAAAAAGTCTCACATAATAACAGAATTGTGCTAAACCACGCACAACATTGACATTTGTCATCACCGGTTTATAATATTTCAAAGATACGGGAAATTAAATAAACTATATCAGTTCGCAATCTCAAAAATTCTGTTAGCAAATTCAATGCGTGAGTAGTAGGGGGGGGGGTTCCGGCGCATGCTTAGTTTTTAGGCGGTGGCAACATTTTGGGTCACGTGGTAAGAAGAAACCGTCATGATCTGGGAGGGACGTCACATGTGGGCGTGGTCCTTTTTTCTGCATGACGTCACCTACCACGTTCTTCTCGTCAAAGCAACTTTTAATTCTCAGATTATCTTTTTTTGTCCGCCATTTTTTATTTTGAAAAAATCGAATGAATTTATTTTCGACAAAGCAATGAATACATGTGGAACTGGGTAGATACGAACCCGGGCCGTTCATGTGGAAGTCAAATGCTCTACCAATTCGGCCACCAAATCGTTGGTAGGGTTGGTCGAAAGGATTAAGACATGTGGTTGCGTATAGGGGAAGACTGCCTGAGGGGATTTGCAGTTGGCCGTCTTACGATGAATACAGGAAGGAGGACGTATGACTCACTCAAACAAGTACGGACAAGATTTTTACAAACACACGTGTCTCACCACAATGACGGAGGATGATTGCAGCGCCATCTGTTGGTCGTTTTAGGAATGAGCACATGAGGAGGGCGTATGAATCATGCTAACAAATATGTACATGTTTTGCACATGAACGAACTTGCATTTTGAACTTACTGTTTTCTTAGTGGCCATTTTATGACGTGGGAGGAGGAGTCTCTTGTCTTATTGGTTGACGAAAGCACACGATAGGAACCTGAACTGGATATTCTTCACTTCGTTGTAGGATTCTTAGCGCTTAAGACGTCTCTACTCTCTACTCAGTCTGTTGTGTCTATCCATTATGAAGCGTAGTAACGACGATATTTCTGGAAAGATGAATTCTGTAGAAAGTGTGGCATCCTCTTCAAACAAAAACTCATCTAAGGGCTTTACCTTGAGTAACATACCTAATCATCACTTCCATCTCGGAGCTGATGTGTTTGCTGTTGTTACCGATTTTAAAGACCGTGTCAAAGTGCATCTTCGTGTGTACAAATGCGATAACTTGCATTTTTACCCGACTACACGGGGACTGGTGATGACGCCGTATCTGTGGGAATCGTTGAAACGATGTTGTTCATCAACCCCGCTGACTCAGACTTGACTCACTGCATTATCAAGCAACTGTTTCTGACAACGTACAAAGAAAACAACGTGAATCATCTGCATATTCAATGCATTGGTGTGAACAACGGATTCCTATCAGCGTATCGTAACCGGATACCCCTGACTGAAGACCGATGGGAAAAACTCAATGAATATAGTGATGATATTAGGACAAGCATTCACCAACTAATGTTTGGACCGTCCTTTCAGAAGATCGTTTTCGACGAGGCTGAAAAAACTGGACATAGCAGTGTTGAGTCCGTAGATGGCGAATTTGTGTTAAAAAAGACGCTGAGGCTTGTGTTAAAAAAACATTACTTCAACCATCGATGGACTGATTGACTGTCTTATGTGCAAAATTGAAGATCGCTATGGATTAGGACATGCCTGCGAATTTTCAACTCGAAAAGGTAAAGTGTATGCATTGTTCAATAAAGCTGTAGCCAAGTTGGATCTAAAATGGATTGGCCATGAATTTGTGAACGACTCATTTTTCATGTCGAAAAACACTTATTTGAATTTTTTTAATTACTTAAATATTTGCGCTGTATTAGAAAGTGCTAAAAATCCGTACATTTTGGAAGACCCTATGTATCAATAAAATCACATGTAACAACCCATTTGTGTCATTTGTGCTATGTGCATTTTACTGTAAGCATGAGTTTTAACGTTTCCGTTGAAAGTATTGAAATCAGTTGTTGTAATGGAGAATCACGACCTCTTGAAAAAGACTTATCTAGATCCAGGCCAGCCCGGAAGTTTTGGTGGAGTAAATGCTTTGTACCGTGCTGTAAACGGAAAAATAAAGAAAACAGAGATCGAGGAATGGCTGAGGGGGAGAAACCTTACACCCTTCATAAACCTGCGAGAAGACAATTTCAGAGAAATCGAGTCATTGTGGGGGAATCGATGAACAGTGGCAGGCTGATTTAGTTGAATTGACCAATCTGAAACAACATAATAACGGATATAAATATTTATTAACATGCATTGACGTATTTTCAAAATATGCATGGTGTGTTCCTATGTTGCAAAAGACTGGGTCATCCATGATCAAAGTGTTCCAGAAGATATTTAAAGAACGCAAACCATTAAACCTGCAAACTGACCAAGGTTCTGAATTTAAAAATCGAGAATTTCAGAATTTCTTGAAGCAAAACGACGTATATTTCTTTACTACCAGTAATGAGACAAAAGCGAGTGTAATAGAAAGGTTTAATCGAACTCTAAAAACAAAAATGTGGAAGTACTTTACAAGTCGAAACACGTACACATATATTAACATCTTACAGAAATTGATGCATAGTTACAATGCAACGTATCATCGAAGTATTAAGATGGAACCAGTGAATGTCAATCTAGAAAACCAAAAGGTTGTGTGGAATAACTTATATGGCGACATAACTGAAACTCAGCCAGTTTATAAATTCGATATAGGTGATACTGTAAGGTTATCTAAAACCAAATTACAGTTCGAAAAGGGGTATGAAACGAATTGGTCAGAGGAGGTATTTAATGTTTCCCGGCGCATCGCTAGATCACCTCCAGCGTATAAAGTTAAAGATTTACTGGGAGAAGACATTGGTGGCACCTTTTACGCCGAAGAACTGCAAAAAGTTAAGAAAAATGAACACTTCCCAATCGAAATGGTTCTGAAGAAACGGAAACGGAAAAACAAATATGAATATTTTGTTAAATTTAGAGGCTACCCGGATAAGTTTAATTCATGGATACCATCGAACGATTTAGTGAGCATATAAAAGTTCAAGTACTTACCTCAGACGTTCAGTATGAAAGATGAGTTTCTATTTAACGTTACCCAGCGACAGCTCCCTAGGTTACTTTTCTGACAATAAAATATCCCATTTCATTACTCGTCTTCCTTCACCTATCGAACTGAATGGAGACTGGGAAGTGGGACTCGTCGAACTCATCTACCCCCATTCCTGGTTCAATGTGAATGTTAACTCGAATTCCTTTGCTTACGATGTTGGTTCAGGTCAGTTGAAAGCGGGAAAAATCACTGCAGGATATTATGATTCTGTGAGCGACGTAGTGAAAGCCATGTCTCATCACTGGACGAAAAAAATTACCATGTATTACAATAAAACAACGAGACGTGTCAAAACAGCTTTAATGAGTGGTACTCAACTGGAGTTATACCCCGGAATTGCTGAAATTCTAGGTTTCCAACCCGGATTATATTCAGCAACAGAAGGGAGTGATCTCACGATTCATGGAAATTTTGTAGCCGACCTCAACTCGTCGCTTTCCCTATTATACGTATACAGCGATATTGTAGAACCTCAGCCCGTGGGAGACATGTATGCACCTCTCCTTCGTATTGTTAAAGTGACCGGAGAAGATGGAGACTTGGCAAGCACTTTGTACGACCGCCCTCATTATTTGCCTCTCGCAAGAAAAAGTTTCCAAACCATCGAAATCGTTATAAGGAATCACACAGGCCAATTAGTGCCATTTGAACGCGGGAGAGCGATCGTGAAACTTCATTTTCGTCTCAAGCATCTGTGATCATGTACGAGCGGTACCATTGTTGTACGAAATCCTTCGAGGATTATTACGTAACTCAAACTGGAAAAGGTTTATCTTACTACCAAGGTGTACCACTACAGAAAGGTTACGGACTTGGAGGATTGTTTAGGTCGTTATTTAGAGCTGCTGTGCCGTTATTCAAGCAAGGCGCTAAAACTCTTGGAAAACAAGTTCTACGCACGGGTGTGGATCTCGCCAATGACATAATCCAAGGCAAGGACGTGAAGACAGCAGCCAAACAACGAGCTAAAGAAGCAGGACAACTACTCAGCGACAAAGCCGCTAACAAAGTGAAGAAAATGTTGGGTGGAAGCGTTAAAAGGAAGAGAAAGGCAAAGAAACATATCATTTCTTCAAAGAAAACCAAGAGGGCAACACATGACATTTTTGATCTCTGAACCATGGCTCTCATTCACAGTCATTCATCCGTATGTTTAAAGTCGGAACTGGATTTATTTGCTTTACCGCCTACGCAAACGAGCATAGAAAAAGGACAATGGGTTGAATACCATCCTTTAGCCAACATTAGGGATGGAGGCCCTTTGGAATTCAATATTTCTGGGAGTGGTGAAGAATACATGGACTTATCTTCGTCTCAGCTATACGTGAAAGTAAAAATCGTGAAATCCGACAATTCCGTTCTGCCTGACAAAGAGCCTGTTGGTCCGATCAACTGCTTCCTTCATTCTCTGTTTTCTCAAGTCGACGTCAGTTTAAACGAAAGAGTGATTTCGTCGTCAAGCAACACATATCCGTACAGAGCTTATATTGAAACTCTACTGAATTATGGAGAAGAAGCAAAGAAAACCTACTTGTCTTGCGAATGTTTTTATAAGGATACGGCTGGGCATCTGAACGAAGTTAACCCCACGAGTGCTGCAACGAATAAAGGATTATATCAACGCTACGAACTTATAAAAGACAGCAAGACGTTGGACATGATTGGAACCTTGCACTGTGACTTGTTTTATCAAAACAAACTGTTACTGAATTTGGTGGACGTGAAAATCAAACTGATTCGAAGCAAACCTGATTTCTGCCTCGTTTCGTCATCTGAGTCGCCCAGTTATAGAGTCATGATTGAACATGCTTCGATTTTTGTGAGGAAAGTAAAAGTCAGTCCAGGTGTTTCAATCGGTCATGCTAAAGCTTTAGAAAAATCTCCTGCCAAGTACCCCATTGATCGTGTGTTATGCAAAGTGTATTCCGTCTCTCAAGGAAGCATGTCCTTCGTGCAAGACAACGTATTCCTTGGACAAATGCCAAAGAGATTGGTCATCGGCTGTGTGGACAACGATGCCTTTAATGGTACATATGAGTCAAACCCCTTCGAGTTCAAGCATTATGACGTAAACTTTATCGCCGTGTACGTCGACGGTCAACCCGTTCCCCATAAACCGCTAGAACCCAACTTCAAAACGGGAAATACAGTTCGTTCTTACCATAGCCTATTTCAAGGAACCGAGAAATTGGGGCAAGACAGAGGAATTTTCATCGACCGTGAAGAATTTTCCAAGGGTTACCCGCTGTATGCTTTTGATCTTAGTCCCGATTTATGTGATGGTGGACATATGAACTTGATCCAGCAAGGAAATTTAAGAGTGGAAATCAAATTTAGAAAAGCTTTGTCAAAAACCATTTCTGTGCTGATTTACGCCGAGTTCCAGAATATTATCGAAATTTCCAAGTCCAGAAGCATTCTTTGTGATTTTGCTAATTAAAAGGAATGAACAGCGTGCAAATTACGAGGATTCTAAAGCAAGATCATGTGACGCGTCATTCCTTCGTCGGTGTGTTTGCCTGCAACAGACTTCCTAGGAGAATTTCCAAATTCCCAGCCTGCCTCATTGTGAATACCGATCAGTATGGGAGTCCCGGGAAACACTGGCTGGCCATGTTTATGCCAAATCCGATAACTGTGGAATTTTTCGATTCCTATGGACACCCCCAGAATATTTTGACGGACCTATTTTCCGATTCGTTTCCAAGTTTACCTATGTGAATTTTAATGATGTACCTCTCCAAAGTTCATTTACGGCTGTGTGTGGCCAATTTTGTATTTTTTACTTATATTCTAGATGTCGCGAAAAAAGCTTATATTCCATTGTAAACAAATTTAATTATAAAAGTGAAACAAACGATGTACGTGTTTATCATTTTGTTAAAAAAAATTTGGAATTGTACCAAAATTTAGAATATGAATAATAAAAATTGATTTACCACTATTTTATGCGTCATGTCTTTAAATTGTGTCGACTCCTGTTATTTCATTTAGTTGTCAATATGGAAGTGCCTAAGCTACATCATCCTTTCACAGCTCTGATAGCGGGTCCCACGGGTTGTGGAAAAACTCACTTTGTGAAACGTTTGCTACAACATCAAGTGGAAGTTATCTACCCATCACCGCAACACGTGGTTTGGTTCTACGGCGTTCATCAAACATTATATGATGAAATACCTGATGTTACTTTTGTCGACGGTATCCCTACAAATTTCAAGGATTATTTGAAAGGAAACACGCTTTTTATTATAGATGATTTGATGGCAGAATGTGGGAATGATAAAAAGCTAACCCATTTATTTACAAGGGGTAGTCATCACTATAATGTATCCGTTATTTTCATTACCCAAAATATTTTCCATAAAGGCAAAGAAATGAGAGAAATTTCCCTTAATGCTCATTATTTGTTTTTGTTTAAGTCACGTAGAGATGTGAATCAAATCACTCATTTAGGAAGACAGCTGTACCCTAACAAAGTGAAATTTTTTCAAGAGGTGTATCTGGATGCTACGAAATGTCCATTCAGCTACTTAATGATAGACCTCAAACCGAACACCCCGGAAGAAATGCGCTTGCGCACCAATATACTGCCGGGAGAAACTCAATATGTTTATCAACCACGGCATTAACACCTCATTTACCATGAAGACGGTCGTCGTCGACGTAGAAAGATTTCTCCTTCACAATGGAGAATTCGTAATGAAAGAGCTCGCTGCAGGTTGTTTGCAGACGGGGTAAGTATCTCATGTTTCTCCTTTGCCACCGTTCCCCCTTCTGCGAACTGCATCCAAGGGAAAACGCTCAGTGCCTTTGGACCGCTAGAAATATACATCACATTCCATGGGTTAGCGGAAACGAAGAGTACAATGTCTTTTTACAGTTTTTCCCGCTCCTTTTGTACTGAAACTGATATTTTCTGTGCCAAAGGACTAAGTAAATGCAAGTACTTGGAAAAGTTAACAGGTATCATCTTTTACGACTTAGATGCTCTGTGTTGTCTTAATGTGACATACCTCCTTGATGTCCAAGTGCGGTGTCAAGTTCATCATCGAACTGATAAAAACCATTGTGCTCTCCATATAGCAGTCACATACGCGGAGTGGTTAAAAGCTTTAGTGTGTTATAAAGTTCGTTATTCTTCGTCATGGCATTATCGGAGCAACACATTCAGCAGCTGCGTCTGATTAAGATTTGTCCTAAAAACACTTGAAAGATTTTTTTAAGGAAACTGCCAAATAGTGGAATCAAAGCCATATGTGAATGTGCTTTGAACACTTTAAAAGGCAATGTCCCCCTTTCACCTCATCAGAAGGGAAAATTGCGTGGACATAAACACACGCTACGGAAGTTAGCTGATAAAAAATTTCCCTTGTTCAAGAAAACAAGAATTTTGGTTCAGAAAGGTGGATTCTTAGGTGTGCTAATACCTGCAGCTCTGAGTGTTTTAACAACTCTGTTAAACAAATAAGATGGAATACGCCAGAAAAATGGTGCTCGTCCCGGAGGAGAGAGTTTCAAGACATGTGCCTACGAACGAAGTTTTATCTGACCTCGATAAAGAAATGAAGAAAATCTTACTGAGTAAAGAACCTGTCGATGTTAAAATTAAATTATATAATCAAGTGCTTAATAAAAGAATCCAAGTTCACCTCTTAAATCCACCTATGACAAACTCTTCAACGAAAGATCATTCATCTGAAGAACTCTTGGATGTATCGGCTGATGTAAGGGGACCTCCTGAAAAAGTTAAAACTGATGTTTCACCAACAAAAGATAGTGATGTTGAAGATCTGGTGTTACAGACTGTACCTAAAAATTTAAGGAGATATGCTCATAATATTTTAGACGTTTTCAAAAAAATTCAAAAATTATTTCATGGACTTCTAATGGAGAATTCGTGTATAAAGACAAAGTTCTTCCCAACTCAAACATTGTTGATCTCGTGGACAATTTACTGAGAAATAAAAAATTGCAAAGACCCCATTCATGCAGCTCTTGAATTTATTCACGCTATTAAAGAAGTCAATTTACCATCGAAATATGTAAAAAATAAGCATTTTCTTGTTAAAAAAGAAAACTTGCAAGTTGGTCAATCTCTGTCAAAACCAAAAAAATGTATTCAGTGGATTTCCTATTAAATAAAACATGTTTCAAACTAAAATTCAGTATCATGTAAATTAATTCTAGAGAAAAAGACACAACACGTAAAGAGAAAATAGACATTATTTATTCTGATTTAAATAATTACATAAAGCATACCCATTTAATATCCATATGGGTATGTTATAAAATCATTCTTTATGACCCTTTTGTCATATACTAATCTGTATTTTTTCTTTTCAAGAACTGTCAAAATTTTTCGTTTTTTAGCATCTCGTGTAATTTTTGTATTGTGCAACACTACACAACTTTCTTCTTCATTTTCTAGTGGACCAATCATCCGGTTCACAAATGTTCTTATAGTTTCGAAGTTGAGAAACAAAGATGACTTGTAATTGAGAGAGAATCCACGAATTTTACACACAGTGCTCCCTCCACTGGTATGGTAAGCATAATTTTTAGGTCCTCCTAAGAGTTGAAAAGAAAAGACAATGAGGAAACTTTATCAAATGCAGATGCTTAAAAAAATATTCATTCATTCCCTCTGTATCTCTCTCTCTCTCACCCACACATTCGAAAAATTAACAACAGAAAATATACGTGCTTGTAAAAGAACCACACAAAAAATAAAAATATATATGGCTGTAAAAACAATGAAAGCAAAAACTACGTGAGAGGAAATACTAACCAGATGCAAAAGTTCTGATGGTTTCACCTCCTAGTTCATCTGTGAAATCTCCCAGATGAGGACCAGTCGGCGGATCATTCAACTCATCAGAAGCGTATATTATGGAGTCAGTGTCGTAATACAGCACGGCTTCACCTAGTTTTTCTAACCATGAATAAAGCTTCAGACGGGCATGAGCTGTTGTAAACGCTGCCACGAAGATGTTGGTCTTGTCTGTCTGTGGGGAAAATTCTGTTTTATAACACCAGTGGAGAGCTGCAACTTCTTCTGTCGGTAAATACACGTCCTTTACCTTAAAAAAAGGGGGAAAGTGAAACGGAAATTAGTGAAAAAGCATTAATATTCTTCAATGACCAGAGATATACATTACAATGCGTTGTTATGAAAACGAATTCGCAAAATAATAGCACTTACCTCTATGGACTCATCCAATAACATTTTGTTGAACTCTTTCAATTCTGCAAAGTAGGACAGCTGAGGCTTGTTTTCCTGCATTCCCCATCGCCCCCAGAAACTGTTGAGACATAACTTAGCCACCTGTCTCTTCCCAGGGTTGAAGCTGATGTTAGATGGATCTAGTGTGAATCCTTCATGAACTTTGTATTCTTCCACATACTGATGTTTTAGGTCATCTGATATGCAGGTCGTTGGCCATCCAGATGCCTCTTGTTTTAGTTTTAAAAATGTGTTGATGTATGATTTAAACAACTCAGTTGACCTCTGCCGAAAATTATACACTTCGTAAGTGTCCAAGACTTCATATCCAACATTCAATGCCTTTTTTACTTCTTCTGTCACCCAAGTACCAATTAAATATCTTTCTTCATCAGTGTGAGTACATGACTCACTCAGGCGGAGGTCAGTACACGTGGCACACAGAGGAAATGTTAATTTTCCTTTGGACCGGTAAGGTAGCACAGGGTGAAAAAGACTGCGGGGAGGGAGAATTTTACACTTTAGTAGACCAAAATATGACTCAAGAGCGCAGAAATTGTCAGTTATTATTTCAGGGTGACCCAGGGGATATTCACAGTATTTGTTCACCCAAGGGTATAGGCTGGTGAAATCTACGTATTTTGCTTTTCCTTCGTAGTACAAACGTGAAGCATTGGTTCTTCCACCGAAAAAAGCATCTCTTGGATTCAGTCGTGATATCACTGGATGAGCTTCCAGGAATACTTTCAAACTGTCATTGGATCTCTTCATGTCGTTGAATTCATGCTCCCATAACTCTACATATCTATATCCAGCATCTATGAATTTTTGCTTTTTTCTTGAGCTTTCTTGTACAACGCCCACATTGGAATGTTGGACAAAGGGTTCACAGTCTCTGGGTCGAAACACTTCTTGCATCCGTGATTAAAACAACCCTGGAATTCATAGACGGTGTTGGTCTCAGGACAGTATCCATCAACATAGCACCCAAGGACTAACCGCTCTCCCTTCCCAGTAAGAGCATGATCGATGGTTACATTCTCAGAATGAGCAGTGAATGATAGCCATTCAATACTAGATTGACTATGGTTCACCCTGCGAATATAACCTCTAGCAGGAACAAGGGCTATGGATTTTTCTGGTATGTGGTTAGCCCTGTAGGTAGCCATGCACGCTGAGGCAATGGTGGTGTACAGAAAGGGATCTGCATTGTTCACTTGGAGAAACTCCTTTCGGAAATCGATGCAACACCTTCGCAGTATGTCAACATCAGATCTGAAATAAACAAAATCACACTAAGACACTGCTATAACCAATGCCCCTGATCAAATAAAAAACATTGGAAGAAAGAAGCATTATATACACGTTTAATCTTAAATTGTAAAATTTACCTGCAATATTCGACAATTTCTTTCCTGAAATCGAAAGGATGTTTTTTTCGTTCCTCATACCACGCTAAAAAAGTTTCTCGACCTTCAGGAGACATGGAGTCTGGGCAATAAAAATAACGATCAGGTAAGGCACCCACATAGTCTTGATTACCTCTGAAAAACAAATTGCATAAAAATAATAGATACCAATATACTTTCGTTACATATTACTTGCACAAAATGATAAAATTTGATTTCCGCAAATAATATTGGTTTTAAATAAGTATGCAACGATTTTTATGTACTTATGCAGAAAAAATGTTTTTTTTTTTTTTTTTTTTTACTAAGAAAAAGTTAAATACTATTGCTTTTTCTTTTCAGAAATCTTTTTCCCGCAAAAATATCTGTTGTATCACATCCTTTTTTTCCAACAACATATTAGAATTTCTTTTTTATTTTTACGTTAAGTTTCCAAGACAAAGAAAAAATCTGATTTTACCTACCTTATGTTGAAGAGGTGGGGGAAGTATCCCTTCTTTAACTCCTCCATCCCAAAAGTTTTCGGCAATCTTGAGAGAGCCATCGGTAGAAAATTGTAAGAGTCGATGACACGGATCTTGAGGGGTGGCACTTCTATTAACATTATCATTGACCCGTTTGGAATAACATGGGGTTTCATTCCTTGTTTGAGAAGGTATCCTAAGACAAACTGCCCGTCATAGCCCTTCATGTTATGAGCAATGGCTGTATATCCATGGTGCTTGGCGGAGAAGAGGAACTCGCAAAAACGGTCCAGTGCATCGTATCCTTGAAATATGGATTCACGACCAAGAAAATCTTGCGCAATTGCCAAATTTACCACATGCTCACCGCTATCTTGGTCGCATTCAAAATCGAAGAAAATGTATTTGTCAATGGGTTTTTGAACAGCTTTGCGCTGTAAATAACATCGATGTTCATTTGCAATCACATATTTCTTGCACGATACACACTCTACCTCCCCGCATTGATGAAAATTCGGATGACGTTTCTTCCTCTCTAACAATTTGTGGCAAGACAGGCATTCATAAAGCCGATCACAAGGTGACAGTTGTTGTTTACCCATGACTGATCTGTGCCTTTCATAGCAGTTCAATGATCGACAATACCTGTTGCAAAAACTACAGGTTCGGCCTGATAGTGTTGAAGAGCAACTGGTGGAATGACACACTCCACAATATGAATCACAACTGTGTTTCTGTTTTTCGTTAAAACTCTTGTCACATGCATCACAATAATAGCTGTGCCCCAAAATCCAGTCATCGACTTTATCAAATCGTAATGCCCTCCATGCAGCCACAGGAAAATTTTCTTCTGTCTGGGAAGTCCCTTGTAAACAACCTAGTAAGATGCAATATTTTTTTAGGAAATTAATTTGTAAATTAAATCAATATAAACTCTAATAGTAAAATGAGAAATAATCGTATTCGGAAAAAATTTCATCTTGGTTGAAACTAATTTTTGTAAACCAACGTTAACTGGTGAACACTTTAGAGCAAAACCTTAGGAAGCTGAAAGTACTCCATAACTCAAATCCATCATAAAATTATTTCCCCGTGATTACTTCAAAAAAATAACATATAACTCACCTTGTCGAAATTTTCAGCTGATACTACGAAGACTTGTACATCCAGATACCGCTCAAACTGTGTGATTTCAGAAAAACCACAAGGTCCCATTGGAACTCCAGACTTTTCGTGAAGTTCTTGAGCCAAAAATCGTTGAAGGTCCCTTCTTCCATCTTTGATTGCTTTCAGACTGGGGTGGCACTCCAAAATAGCTTTACCTAAGACAATGGCTCTTGCACAGCAGAGACCTTCGGGAATAGCAAAGATGGATTGTTTTCTTTTGCGATCTACCTTTATGTTGACCACAGATTTATTAGTTCGACCATCACCTCTCGGCAAACGAAGAGTAATAATATCTACCTGAAACAACATTAAAAATAACCATCAAAAATATAGTTTTTTTTTTTTTTCAAAGTAACATTTACTAGATTCAATGAATAAAAATGCTTAGCGGTAACATGTGAAAAGTAAGTGAGTACACGGATATGAGAATTAAATATACGTATGGATTATTACCAGCAGCAACTGAAAAGTCATATTCGTAAAAAAGCCTAAAGTGGCAGTAGTTAAAAAAGAAGAGTGATATGTTTAATCATCTGTAAAAGAGACAATAAAAACAATAACTAGGTACCTTAAAAGTCTCATCCAGTGGTATCTCATCTTTGCTTTGAAGGACTTGCATGATTTTTGCTAAGATGGCTTCCACTGAAACATCAGAGACTTTCATCAAACAGGTGCTGATTGGTTTATCTAGCCACTGCGAGAAAAAACAAAATCGGATTAAATCATTTGAGTTCAGTCCCGCAGTTGTCTGACTAATTAATTCAGATATTAACCTGTTGAGTTGAGCCATAATATTAAGAAGAAAGTCACCCCAGCAAGAATTATTAGTTCCAGAAACACGAGCTTCAAATGTACTTTCCTGGGCATTGAATTTTTTGTTCATCCTTCGATGTTTTTCAACCAGGATATAGCGTAGTCTGTCGTCCTCTTCAGGACCTTCATCAGATAGTCTGTCGTCCTTTTCAGGACCTTCATCATCTAGAAACCGTTTCTGTAAAGATAAAAAAAAAATGTTTTGAATAAACAAAATCCTATTATTACACGTACGGGTATATATCATATTCTAAACAATAAGGTAAAAATATAAAGTAATCACCCTTGCGTTTGCATTCTGTGGTGGTTGCAGTCCACTAGGGCCTGGCTCAGCTAGATCATCATCGCGTGAGCGATCAAGCTGTTGGTTTTCGAGCCCTTCAGTGAGGCCTTCGCCAACCTGGTTAGGCATAGAAATTTCTGCGAAGATTAGCTCTGCTTCATCCACATAAGGAAACAGTGATGGGTCTAGAACTTCAATCAGGTCTTCAGGAAAAGGATTTTCGGCGAATATGATCTCATCTTCGTCCATGTAAGGGAACTATGTAAACAAATAAAGAGTAGGAGACAGATATATTAATGAAAATGTTACACATCCTAATTCACATACGCGAAAATGCTATATATGACTAATGGAATGGTAAATAGCTTATGTGCAAGTTTTTTTTTTCAGAATTAGTAAGTGATTAAAAAATTCTAACCTGGGAATGATCCGGAAACATGTCTTCATTGACCGGTCTCTGGCAGTTTTTACCCATAGCTGTACTCTCCTGTGAAAAAACAATAAATTCGGCGTTGTGTACCCTTTGTAAGCCTTAAATACAATTAATTGCCAGTGTAAGAACATTCACTTCATGCGAAATAGTATCAATTCAAAATAACATATGACTTTCATTCACTTTTTTCAAAATTTCACTGGAGCACAGTGATACTCAAAAGCAAAAACGAGGTTAAAAAAATGTTTACATGTAGGTCAAAGTGCTTTGCTAAAAATATTTAAGTTTAAAAAATTAAGTGAAGAAATTACTCATAAGGAGTTGAAGAATTATCCCTTTCAAAAATCGTACCAATGCATAACCAAAAAACAAATTACGGTTTAGAATTTTTTATACATTCAGTGCTGAGTTATTTACAGAAAATCTATTTAGTTTAAAATTTAGTTCAAAAATTACGCAAAAGGAAGTTAAATAAACAGGAAAAGTGTTTTTTTTTTTTTTTGCTTTCGAAAATCACTTTGATGAAAACTCTAAAAACAAAAGTCAACATTTTAGATTTTTTTTACTTTAAGGTAAAACTTATTTGCGGGA
This sequence comes from Macrothele yani, assembly GCA_039090855.1. Lineage (NCBI taxonomy): Eukaryota > Metazoa > Arthropoda > Arachnida > Araneae > Macrothelidae > Macrothele > Macrothele yani. The sequence goes on from CM076990.1 coordinate 174,780,659, forward strand.
AGTGTAATTTTAAAAAATCTCTTTCAAATATCCTTCTGATAAAATATCAAAAATAAAAATTATGGTTTGGAAAATATATTTAGTTTAAAAAATAACTCTAAAACTACGAATATGAAAGTTGAATTTTTTTTTTCATTTTGAAATATCATTGTGATATATAAAATAAAAAAATGCAGCTTAGATTTTTTCCCTACAGGTCAAAGCCACGAAATATAATCATTAATAAATTTAATTCAAACACGGTGTATAAAGTAGTTGAGGGAAAAAAGAGCAAGTTTTTGTAAAATCGTAATCCCTACAAGCCGAAGCATATTTCCGTAAAAAAAATATCGTAGGTAAATTAATTTTATCACAGTTGATTATAGCTAACGTAAAAAAAAATTTGTATACAGAAAAGTTTGAACAAATAAACTAATAACTTGAACAAAGCTTTAATTTCTTATCTTAAAAAGTAAACGTTAACAGGTTTCCTATGTTCTGTCGCCCAACAAAGAAAAAATTATGTTTCGAAAAAACGTCACTAGTCTGACTGAACAAAAAATGAATATTTCTCTGACACTTCCGTTATTTCCAAATAAAATAAAAATAAAAACAAACGAATAGTAATTTCTTTCCAAAAAATCAAACGTGAACAAGGGAAAACATAATCTTTTCGAAGCTTTAACCAAAATTAGGAGAAATATGCCGTGGAAAATAAACATTTGCGTTCACGTATTCCCTCGATTTAGCAACAGCTAGTGCTTTAGGTGTTACATACCGAGTTCAACTTCATTGTATTCCTCATCTCATGGGCGGCGGAACCTAATATTTTCAGGGGGGGTCCAACTTCGCCGAGCGCGAAAACAATTTAAACAAGTTAGTAAAATCATGCAATGCATTGATTATAATACGCTTTCCAACATTACAGAAATCTTTACTCAAGTTATGAGAATAAGTCTGTGGAATAAATCTCAGTCCTGTGCCCTGACCTTTGATCCCATTTCGATGATATTCAACAGAACCGGCTTGGTATACCTCCGAAATAACATGATAAAGTTTTGTCGCAATCGAAGCATTTTTACGTAAGTTATGATGCATAAGGTCTATGGAATAGATCCCGCTCCTGTGTCCTAACCTTTGACCCTATTTCATCCATTTTCAATAAGGCTTGTCGCCAGGTGGTCCCCTACCACATGCTAAAATTTCATCAAAATCGAACCTTATTTACGTTAGTTATGGCGCATAACAGCGGTGGAATGGATCCCTCTCCTATGTACTGACCTTTGACCCCATTTCGTTCACTTTAAATAGGGTTCCTTCCCAGGTGATCCCCTACCAGATAGTTTGGTTGGTTGGTTGGTTTATTTTTATGGCGCAAGGGCCATGTTTGGCCAAAGAGCGCCAGGCACAAGACAAACAAACAGTATTAAAAACGTGGTAAAAAGCTTAAAATCTGGCTGATCAATTAAAACTGAAAAATGAGAACGATGGAAGGGCTAAAAATAATGAAACAAACAGTATTAAAAACATGATACAATGATTAAAATCTAGCTGATTCAGTAAAACTGAGAAATGATTATGGTGATAAGGCTAAAATCTTGATACGTTTAAAATAGTCAATTTCTTTAAAAAATGAAAACATGACAACAGTATCACAGTGGTCATTGAGGAGCCGCTGCAGTGTAGCGGCGTCCTCGGTCAACAAATGAGAATGAAAGAAATGAAAACGTACATCACGAAAACGAACACAGCTACACAGAAGATGAGTGACGGTGAGTCGGCAATTGCACGTCTCACACATCGACGCAGTGTCGCCACACAGCAAAAAGTGGTGAGTGAAACGACAATGCCCAATGCGGAGACGCGCAAGCACCACTTCCTCCCTACGGTTCCGACGATATGAGGATTTCCAGATTCCAAGAATAGGTTTAATACGATGCAGCTTATTTTCCACCTCTTGGTCCCACAGACCCTGCCAAGTTCGCTTGATATGTTCGTGAACAAGAGAGCGGAAATCCCGGTGAAACAGTGGCAAGGGTGTGTCGACCAAAGAGGAAGCAGATCTAGCAGCCGCATCAGCACACTCTTTACCCGAGATTCCAACATGTCCAGGAATTCAGCAAAACTGAACCTGAAAACCGGCCTCGAGCAAACGACGAAGCAACCGTCTCACATCCAAGAGAAAAGGATGGTCACGGCAATCCGCAGATGATAAGGACTGCAAGACACTTAAAGAATCCGTATAGACCATAGCACAATGATGAGAACTCGACTGAACATGGAGAAGGGCGAGATACACAACATGCATCTCCGCCGAAAACACCGTGGCCTCAGCTGGGATCCGCGATACTGAAACGTCATCAACACAGACAGCCGCGGATCCAACAACTCCATGCATCTTGGAGCCATCAGTAAAAATAGGAGTGTAGTCAGAATTGAGGTCACGGTGCTCAGCGAAGAGCTGCTGGTACACTGACGCAGGGGTTGAGGATTTATCGAAAGATGTAAAGGTGGTATCAACCATGACACCAAGTGGGTGCCATGGAGGATCCCCAAAGCCCCTGGTCTCTCCAACAAGTGACTAGTCGAGCCCTACATCACGGGCTACGGCCGCCATACGAAGACCGAAGGTTGAAATGCACGAGGGCCGGTTCCCGAATAAACGAGCATGCTGGGGATGAAAAACTGCATCGTATAAAGGATGGCCTGGAAGAGATCTAAGTTTCAGGTAGAATTGAATAGACAGCTGCAGACGGCGTAATTCAAGCGATGTTTCGTTCGCGTCAGCGTAAAGGCTGGGAATCGGAGATGTTCGAAATGCTCCGGAACAAAGACGCAGTGTTGATGGTGAATGGTGTCCATAGGCCGGAGAACGGAACGACGAGCAGAGCCATACACGATACAACCATAATCCAGTGTTGACCGTATTAATGACTGGTAAATTCGAAACAAAGACATCCTGTCTGCGCCCCACGAGACGCTCGAAAGGATCTTAAGAATAGATAGAGCCCGCAGACAGGAAATCTTGAGTCGCCGAACGTGCGCACGGAACGTAAGCGCACGGTCGACGGTCAGACCAAGGAACTTGGTCTCCGGCAAAACTGGTATGGCTGCACGGTCTAAAAACAGCTCTGGGTCAGGATGGAGGCCGCGCCTCCGGCAGAAATGGACACACGCTGTCTTGTCGGGAGAAAGAACGAAACCATTGCTATTCGCCGCTTTAAAGATCTGGTTAATTGCAGACTGCAACTGCCTTTCAATAAAATGCATGCTTGATGACGAGCAGAAAATGTGCAAGTCATCAACATAAACAGTAGCCGAAACCGCAGGAGGAAGATTTGTGAACAGACAGTTAATGCGGAGGATGAACAATGTGACAGATAAAATGCAACCTTGAGGAACACCTTGTTCTTGATGGAACGGTGCCGAGAGCGTCGTACCCAGGCGCACCTGGAACACCCGATTGCGAAGAAAATTTACAATGAAGGTTGGAAGATTTCCTCGCAACCCGCATGCGTGGAGATCACGAATAATACCGTGCCACCATGCTCGATCATAGGCTTTATCAATGTCAAAAAATACAGAAACCAGGTGCTGCCTACGCACGAACGCCTCGCGCACAGATGTCTCAAGGTGCAGGAGAGGATCGTGAGGTGAACGATGACGGCGAAAGCCGCTTTGTGATGGTGAAAGTACTTGATGATATTCTAAAAAATGAACTAACCGGGAATTAGCCATGCGTTCAAGAACTTTACACAGACAGCTAGCGAGAGCAATTGGACGATAACTAGATGGAGACTTGGGATCTTTGCCAGGTTTGGGAAAAGGCAGAACAACTGCTTTTCGCCAAGATTCCGGGAAACTGTGCTCCGACCAAATACGGTTGTAAAGGATTAAGAGATTCTCGAGAGACAACTGCGAGAGATGACGGAACATGTCATAGTGGATTCCACCAAGACCGACAGATGTAGCGCCGGACCGATGCAGAGCCACCCTGAGTTCAACCATGCTGAAGGGGATGTAGGGGCGAGAAATTACGCCCTATATAAATTGTGTGATGGACTTTTAAATCCCATCGATCATTCCGGATACTAACATTTCTGAATAAATATTTCCATGTGTATTATTTGGAAACGAGTGTAACACGTGGTAATGCACCAGACTAGGTGACATTTCGATGTGCCTGTTTGACAGGTCTATTGTATTCACAGAAGGCACAGCTATTGTTCCTGGCCAGAGGGAATGTAAGCTGCAGGGCATCGTGAGGTGGAGGTCAACGAAGGGATTAGGTGGAGGTCAACGAAGGGATTAGGTGAAGGTCACCGGCAGAAGGCACGTGTCAGGAGAGAAAGGTAGTATGGGGGCACCGAGAAGAGCGAGGGGGGGCGCCTGCTCTTGGAGGCTTCGACTAGGGAGAGAGAGGGAGCCTCAGGCGAGTGAATCAGGGGCCAATCAGAAGGCTAGTGAAGTTAGGGGGAAACTTCAGGATAGGAATAGAGGAAAAGACGAGACAGTCTACGGGGAGCGAGCGTAGGGAACGGTTGACGACAGCGTGTGCTGTGGACGGTTGTGTAGTGCTGGGAGTTAGCACTGGGTAAAGAAAAGTTCGTGATAGAACGTGCCAGTTAGAGCACGGGGAAAGCCAGCGTAGTTGGAATCAGACACGTGTGTCTGGAACGACGTACGGAGAAAGCGTTTGGAGAGAACACGTGTTCGGGACGGAACACAAAGCATAGCTTCCGGAACAAAGGAAAAGAGACGAACGGAAGGTTACGACGATTGAAACCTTTCACGTCGGTGATAGAAAAAGAACGGGCAAAGAGTATTGGCAGGAAAGGGTATTCTGGAATAATTAGATACCCTGATCATTTTCACGTGGAACTGAAGTTACAGGAACTCGAGGTCAAGGAACAATAGTTGCCGGAACAATTTAATATTGATTAAATGTTTTGTTAAGTTTGCAACAAGCCTGAGAGTGAATTCATGCTTGGAATTGTTTTGTCATTATTTTTACTTCCCCTCTCCTGAATTGCAGATTTATAGTAAAGCTGGGAGAGAAAGAACGCCGGGCTGTCTTCATCTACCATTGATAGACAGTCTCTAGACAACGAACCTTATAAATGGTTTTCCTTCCTGCTGTTGGGAAATTTTGATCAGCGCTGGAAGCCAGTGGGTGTTTGGCCGAGGAGCCATTAATTAACATAATGAGCTTCCAGTTATAACTAGTGACGTTAAAAGGCGCAAAGGAGATTCTCTGGCGTTGCGCAGTGGATTTAATCCTCAGAAAGGAGGAAGGATACGCCAGGTCACTCGACACGGAGGCAAACGCCTCCCCCAAACAGTCAGCAATCTCCCCGACTTCAGCACATGTGCAGCCGTTACTCTCGAGAATGGAGATCTGGTGAGAGCTGTAGTTACCCCGGATCTTACGAATCTTGTCCCACACACTTTTCGAACTGGCACGTGAAGTGAGAGATGAAACATACTGGATCCAAGACTCCCTCTTGCTACGTCGACGCACCAACCGAGCATAGGATTTTGCTCGTTTGAATGTAACGAGGTTGGCATCGGTCGGATAACGCCGAAACGTAGACCAGGCCTTATGTTGAGCTCTCCTAGCCGCTGCGCATTCAGGGTTTCACCAAGGCTTCGGACTTCTGGAGAGTGTCGTAGATGTTTTTGGTATAGAAAGATCAGCTGCCTGAAGAATACAATTTGTGACTTCAAGAACCGCTGCGTCGATTGACTCTTGGGTCACCATTGCAGAAGGTATCAATGCTGACGGTGTGAAGACCTTCCATCTCGCACGCTCCATCCTCCACCGAGGAGGGCGGGAGGCAGAAGATGGCATGTTCGCATGATGCTTATCCTTCCTCTTTTGGTATAGAGAGCAAAATCGGAAAATGGTCGCTCCCGTGGAGATCATTACACACCGTCCACGACCAATCAGCAATAATTGATGGTAATCCCAAAGTCAAATCGATCGCGCTGAAGGATCTTGTCGGCTCATGGAAGTACGTGTCAGCACCGGTGTTAAAGGTACAGAGAGGCCGAGGACAGAAGAGACTATGCGACGACCTCTCGAGCTGATGCTGACACTACCCCACAAATGATGATGGGCATTGAAGTCACCCAAAAGAAGAAAGGGTGAAGGCAGCTGATCAACCAAGCTCTCCAGCTGATCAACCAAGCTCTCCATCAACCAAGCAGAACAGAGACGCTCACGTTCTCGTCCGGCGGCAGATAGACACTGCAGACAGTAAGAGACACAGGCACAGATATTCGAACCGCCACGGCCTGCAAAGTTGTTGATATCGCAGCGGAAGACACCGAAACACTGTGAGGGACAAAAATAGCGACTCCCCCGCAGGCGATGTCTCCCGATGCATTATCTGTCCGATACGCACTGTAGCCTCGAACTGAAAGCAGGTCTGATGGTTTAAGTTTTGTCTCCCTTAGACAAAGGCAAACCGGGGAGTAAAATGAAAGCAGATGTTTCACTTCATCAAAACTCGTCCGAAAACCTCGACAGTTCCACTGAATGGTTGAAGCCATGGTTAAAATTAAAATGAAAATGAAAATGAAAATGATTAAACGGAGTCAGGCTCCATCACCTCTGCTGGGGGTTCCCCCAGATCTGGAGGCGTGTGACCAGGGGCCAAGATGGGAGCATGCTTTGTCCCAAGTGTCTTAACGGGAGGTGCACGACGTTGAGTCGTTTGCTGAGATTTTGGAGAAGAAATACTTTTCTTATCCTGGGCTTTTGTTTTCTTGTCACAAGAAGTGGCCTGAGTTCCCTTGCTGGTGGTGGGATGAGTCTGCTTCGGCGAAGTAGTGGGTGGCGCTTTCAGACCCATAGGTCGAGACTGGAGTGCCTCCAGTCCGGCTGCGATGATATCTTCCAGCTTGTAGGGACCTTTAGTAGGGATCTGAATGTCGGTTTGAATGCCGATTGTAGATTTGGCAACCACCACTGATGCATATGAGCGCCGATCAGAAGAAGCAGGAACTACTCTCCTTCTGGCCTCAGGATAGGAAATATTATCCACAGTCTTTAGCCTTTGAATTTCTTTCTCCTCCTTCCACTTGGGACAATCTTTGACTGATGCTGCGTGTGAACCCTTGCAGTTCACACAAAACTCAGCCTCGGCCACACATTCCTGCAACAAATGATCTGCGGCACCACAGCGTCCAAACCTAGGATTGCTCCTGCACGACTGCTAAGAATGGCAGTACGACTGGCACCTAAAACAGCTCAAAGGGTTAGCGATGTACGGGCGCACCTCAAGGGGAAGATACCCTGCCTTGATGGACGCAGGCAGGGAAGTACTGTCGAATGTTAAAATGATGTTGCGGGATGGGACGGACTGCCCATTCCACCTAAAGAAAATATGCTGCACATCCATAACATGTTGACTCCTCAGTTATTCAAGTAGTTCATCCTCAGTACACTCAATGAGGTCCTGAGAGGAGACAACACCTCAAGATGAATTTAGGTATCCATGTGGTGTTATTTTGACCGGAGTCTCAAGGAGCGTGGTTGTGTTGAGAAGTGCGGAACTGTAGGCCACAGTGGACATCTCTACAAGAAGATCTCCAGATCGGAGCTTCTTAACGCTCTTAGAAGAGCTTGCTATAGATTGAAGTGCTTTATTAATCCAAAATGGACTTTTGGCACTCAAAGGCTTTGAAGGTTCCAATGAGTGCACAAAAAAGAAGCGAGCATTACAAGAATCAGGCACATGCTTTTTGGCGGAAGGGGATGAGCCTTCCTCATTACCTCTTTTGCTTTTTGGTTCGTGGGAAACTTTATTTTCATCCATGGAATAAATTAATAATTCGTCCGCCGACTTCCCCACACACAATCGAGCCCAACGAGGGAGAGCCGGAGATCCACTTCCTATCCCTAGAGCCGCAGGACACGGCTCTAGGGATAGGAAGCGGATATAGCAAGTTGATAGGGCAGACATGCGCTCGGCGTGCACCCAGCGTGCACCCAGACTTTCCCATGCCTGGGGAACACCCCTTTGGCATGCCCACCCTATCCCCAGACTTCCCCTGTCCTGCAAAACGACAAGCCGTTAGAGGTCTGGGCTCCACTCGGCCACAGACCTCATTGACTAGGAGTGGATTAGTTCCTAGCCGCCCGTTTAGGGTGAAGCAGGGGGCAAAGAGTAGTGTTGGCCACTGGCGACAACAACACCCAGGCCACCAGAAACCTCAGCCTCCAGCATCCCCTTTTCCACCTTAGGGGTCACCGCACACGGCAAACGTGCAGGTAGGTCTAGCTAACCAGCTCGGAAAAACAAAAGGAACATAAAATGGAGAAGACAGGATAGAAAACGAGAAATTATAATCCAGAGCTGGCGCATAATCACAACCTCAGCAGCCTACAACTGAGGCGGAAGCGTGCCAAGTGAAAAAAACAAAAACCATAAAAAAATGTGAAAATCATCACATATAGCACATGTCGGCTCGGGCCGTGGGGACGCCATCCCCCAGCAGCTGGAGGAACAGCTGTCCCTTCGGTTACATAATCGTTCAAGACGAAATGAAAAATTGATCCGTCACAAGGCCAGCTCGGGCCGTGGGGGCGCCGCTCCCCAAATAACTGGAAAACCAGTTATCCCCGTGCGGGGCCCTACCAGATACTAAAATTTCATCGAAATCGAACGGTTGTTACGCTAGTTATCGTGCTGAAGGACATACGCACACAACGCGGTTCGTAATGAGGCAGATGGGAATCGCGACCATCTGCCCGCCGCAAGAGTGTGACGTCATAAATTTTTAATAGGATCCACACACAACGCGTGACTTAATGAGACAGATGGCGTGATCGCGCGCTAACATTCTCAAACGCGAGTTGTGACGTCATAAGATTTCTAAGCATTGGTAACATTAATGGAACAACGCCATCACTAAAAACGTTATAATTCGGGGTGGTTATTTAACCCACTAAACGAATTCTTCTAAAGTCGAGATCAAGATAAATCGATTTCTAGTACCAGAAAACGGTAGGTTAACGACTTTCATCAAAATTCTTAGAGCCGCCCCGGTGGCGCAGTGGTCTAAGGCGCTGGCCTCTGATCATTCGTCCGTGAGGGGTCTGGGTTCGAATCCCGGTGAGGCATGGATGTTGTGTTTGTCTTACGGCACTGGCTCTTTCCCTTCCCTGGAACCAGTGACCCTAAATTAGGGACGGGCGACTGCTTATAGCCCATTGAGTTGCTCACGGTGGTCGTTAAACCCCCAATCAAAAAAAAAAAAAAAAAATTCTTAGAGCCGTTTTCAAAATAAAATGTACATACATACATACAAGAATTGCTACTTTAAGGTGGACGTCAAGTAACTTTGCTTCCAATGGAAAAACTTTTGTACACATTTTCTTCACAATTAATGCGTTCCCAAGGATGAAAATTTGAACATCGATTAAAATATCTTCATTTTATAACTTGCAATACTTAATATTTTCTAAAACATAACCATAATTATGCAATTCAACATTTGTTTGTCTACTGACGTCATGAAAATACAGGTCGCGCCATCTTTTTTCTGGACAATTAATGCGTTCACAAGGATGAAAATTTGAACATCGATTAAAATAGCTTCATTTCATAACTTGGAATACTTAATATTTTCTAAACCATAAGCGTAATTATGCAATCCAACATTTTTTTGTCCACTGACGTCATCAAAGTACAGGTCGCGCCATCTTTTCTTTTCTCTGGTTTCAACACCACCAAAGGAAAAGTTATTGGTTTTTAATATAATTATGGTTATGTTTTAGAAAATATTAAGTTTTCCAAGTTATAATATGAAGTTATTTTAATCGATGTTCAAATTGTCATCCTTGGGAACACATTAATTTTGAAGGAAATGTGTACAAAAGTTTTCCCATTGGAAGTATAGGAAGCAAAATTACTTGACGTCCACCTTAAAAATATGGGATAAAGGCAATGGAATGGATCGCAATCCTATGTCCTGACCTTTGAGCACATTTCGTCCATTTTCAATAGGGTTCGTCCTCAGATGGTCCTGTACTACATACTGAAATTTCATCGAAATCGAACCATATTTACGTAAGTTATGACGCATAAGGGCAATGGAATGCATCCCACTCTTATGCCCTGACCTTTGACCCCACTTCACCCATTTTGAATAGGGTTCGTCCCCAGGCAGTCTCCTACCACATAGTAAACTTTCATTGAAATCGAACCATATTTACGTAAGTTATGACGCATAAGGGCAATGGAATGCATCCCACTCTTATGCCCTGACCTTTGACCCCACTTCACCCATTTTGAATAGGGTTCGTCCCCAGGCAGTCTCCTACCACATAGTAAACTTTCATTGAAATCGAACCAGATTTACGCAAGTTATGACGCATAAGGGTAATGGAATGATCCCGCTCCTACGTCGTGACCTTTGACCCTATTTGTCCCATTTTCAACAGGGTTCGTCCCCGGGTGGTCCCCTACCACATACTAAAATTTCATCGAAATCGACCCATTTTTACGCCAGTTATCGTTCGGACGGACAAAGCTGGAGCATATACGCTTCTTCAACCTACGGTTGGAAAGCGTAAAAAAGGGAGAGATATCTAGAGAGAAATAAAACAACGTTTGGTATATGAGTATATACTTGTACATATCATCTTCATCAGCAATTTTCAATCCACTGCTGGATGCAGGTCTCCCCAAGTACCTTCCATAACTTTCTATCTTGAACCTGTCTCTTCCAAGTCACTCCAGCAGGTTTTCGTATTTCATCCACATATGGTGCAAAGACATCAATGTCTCTGCTCCATCTTTCTCATGGTCTTGTTCTGGGTCTTTTCCTGCCCCTAGATATTATGCCTAATATTTCAGTTGCTCAAACACGACCAGTTTTTCTAGCGATATGGTACACAACAAGTAGTATAATACTCACCGCATAATTTGAGTTAGAGTTCATTTGTTCAGTTATTTATTTCTCAGACGTAAATATTTAATGGGTTTCCTGACCTCGAGTAAGACGGAATCGGACTCGGAAAAAAAAAAAGAAAAAGAGAAAGAACTCATAGAGAGAAGGAGAGAGACACCTTCTCCTCCCTGGTTATTGTTTTAAAGAAATTTAAAGAATTCTTTAACGATCTTTTTTAAGGAGAAAAACAAAGCATTGAATTAAGTTTTCAGTATTATTTGTGCGAAATCAATTTTCAAAAGTGTACATAAAGAGTTTTCCAAAAAACTGCGAAGCACGGTGACCGTATACAGGAAATCGTTAAAAAACAACAACTGTACATTATATGTGAACCACATATTCCCAGCAAAAACACAAGTGCTGGGAAACTGCTGGTCACCAGCTGGCAGTGATGGGTCAAGTGGCTGGCTGAAATCTGCCGTTCACGGCTTGGTAGCGGTCTGTTGGTGGCAGGGCTATCAGTTGGCGAGCATTGATGGCCCTGCAGCATCGCCGTGAATTGTGGGCCTCCAAGCAAGTGCCACTAGTGGCCCGTTGCTGACAACCAATGCAACCCCAACAGCAGGTGGAAGCAATGGGATGCGCATGCGCAGAAGCAACACTTGCTGTGTCTCTCATGGTACCAGTTAGTTGAAGACGACGCTATCGCCATCTTGTTATTTTAGTAGATGTTAAAAAAATCCATATATAGAGAGACGAATGAAATTTCTAATGAAATTCCACGTCGACGAAGATATCAGATTAAGCCATGAAATACTAGATTACAGCCATGAAATATACCCACTTCATTCCATGAATAACAATTCATGGAATGGAGTGAGTGAATAACAAGAAAAAATGTGAAACCGCTTGAAACAAATGTCCTGGAGAACCACGTTTGTTGGAAAAAAAAAAAAAAAGAATTAGACGCGTACAAAATTTATTAATTATTTGAGAGAAAAGAAAAAAAGCGACGCTATGTGGATATAATGTACTCATCCGTGGGTTGAATACACAAGAATGGGAGGAATTCGCTTCTTTCGCTTCTAAAAATAACGAGAGGTAAAATAAAATGTTTTTCCTCTTTAAAACAAATGTAGCTTCGGACAACGGAAAGGAAAGATACAACGTTAAAAATGTAACAGAATGTGACATGAACCCGGGTAAATATATATTAATTCAACAATCTGCTTTTAAGACGACAAGGACAGTACAAAACTTTGGAAAGCGACTCTAAGTATGTACACTCCTTGAAAATGAGTGATGATCCCTTAAGGTAAAAACAAACTATCGTTACGTTGAAAAAATAAATTTATGAATTATATGAAGCTGACTTTTATGAAAAATACCCCGGAATATTGTAAAATGAAAGAGGGAGCCATTCGATTACACATTCCGCACGAAACAGACAGCTTCAAGCACACGCTCGTGCGTGGTAAATTAGTCCGGTCGGTATAGAGCCCAGCTCCTACGCCGACAGCCATAGTTCGTATCTAATCAGATCCAAATAGGCGTTTTTCCGGTCTGTTGAGAAAATTTCCCCAGCGCAGTGCTATAATTTACAAGTTCCATAAGGGTAGAAAAAAACAAGTTGTAGCTTTGGGAAAATACGGGTATCCATGATTTTTTTTTTTTATGGCTACTACAGGGAAATTGTTGGGCAAGGTTCGGCAAGCCACCACAGTTACGTCACGTGGTTGCAGGCTGCCACTACCGACAAACTAGCATACCACATTAGGCTAGCCATCATTTCTGGCACGTGCTTGCAGGGCAGCTGAAGGGCCACTTGTGGCAGCTACTGCCTGTGATGGACAACTGATGGCCCTGTTGTGGCATAAGACAACTGATGGGGTGCCAACTGTTGGCCTGAACTGCTGGCCCTTCTGTTGGCCGCCTGGACATTTTATTGACGGTTCGGCAGCGGCAACATAGTGCTGGGTCATTGCTGGCAGTGCTGGCCCAGCAAGACTGTTTTTGCTGGGTTTTTTAGATATTCCCTGGGTGGACCCCCTCAGTGAGGGAAACCATAAAATTCCAGAGGAGGTCCAAACCCCCTCGTCCGCTACCTTCCGCCTCCCATGCTTCATCTTCTTCTTGGTTACTCAGTCCAAGACTGGTTGTTCAGTAGATGTACTCTGTCTCTCCATTCCTCTCTATTCTCCGCCGTTCTGTTCAAGGCATAGTATGTCCTAGTATTAGTGTCTTGGAGTAACTGTGCCTCAAAACCATTCCTTGGTCGTCCTCTTCCTCTCTTGCCTTGAATTTTCCCTTCCAAAACTTTCAGAATCGGGCCTCCATGGCGCAATGTGCATCCTATCCAAAACATTCCTCTTCTCTTTAACATATTGACCAGATTCCTGGTCTACCACTCTCTCCAGGACCTCCTCGTTTGTCTTTCTATCGAGCCGACAAACCATCGAGGGGGGGGGGTGTTCCGCATAGTGGTCCGCAAATTTCAAATCAGGTACTATGGGTGTAGGATTCTTAGGTCCCATTCTTATTTTAATACGTAAATATGTTTTAATTTGCTCGAAAGGTATCTTTATCTGCGCCATTTCTCGGAACGTCCGTGAGAACGGGAAATGTTCAAGACAGATAGGGCGATTTGAAATCCTTGTACACATGTTAATAATGCAACACACCAGATGAAAATGGGCTCAGATTCAGAGCAGAATAGCGGTATGCGCTAATGTGTATTTCCAAAGGTGTGGTGTTAATGTTGTCGGTGCGTGTTTGGCGTTGTCGTGTCAGTGGATGGAGAATGTTTGAGAAAAGATCAGAATTGTTGAGAAAAGATAAGAATTATGAACTTCAAAGACGCGCATAAGTAGAATGATTAACTCCTCCACAGGCTTCGAGGAGCAATAAATATTATTTTGGCAATAAAAAACCGCTCTTGTGGTTCGATTCGCGTCAGAGGGTGAACGTAGTTGCTTAGTCCCGTAGTCGAAGAATGGACGTTTTTACATTGACCAGATGTATAGCTGGCGGGTCTTTGCGCCGAACATCGAAGGAATACAGAAAATGATTTGTGCACGATCCAAGAGAGGACGGAAGTCAGTGTTGCCAGATGAAAGGGGGGGGGGGGGGACCCACTTTGGGGAAATATTTAGCTGCTGGGGAAGTTTTGGGGGAATAATTTCACAGATCAAATTTGGGGAAATTTCGGGAGAATTATCAGTAGTAGTTCGAAATGGGCTCGCTCTGGGAATAAAATTGAGAATGAATTACTACAGAGGAATGCCGCCCCGGTGGCGCAGTGGTCTAAGCGATGGCCTCTGATCATTCGTCCAAAAGGGGTCCGGGTTCGAATCCCGGTGAGGCATGGATGTTGTGTTTGTCTTACGGTACTGTCTCTCTCCCTTCCCTGGAACCAGTGACCCTAAATTAGGGACGGGTGACTGCTTATAGCCCATTGAGTTGCTCACGGTAGTCGTTAAATCTCCAATCAAAAAAAAAAAGAAAAGAAAAAAAAAAGAACTACAGAGGCATTTTCTCAGAGTGAGCTGTAATTTGAATAAATAATAATTGGGAAAGCAAAAAGAAGGTTATACTTGTAAGAGATTATTTATTAAATAGTTCCCATTAAAGTTGTCCCTGGATGCACTCTACCTCTGGCACTGCGGCCAAATCCTTAACTGTGCAAAAACGTGTTTAACACCAACACCTCCAGTGCCGCCCTGGCATCACTACAGAGGTGAGGGGGGAGGAATAAATTGCTATACGGTGGAATGTGCAAACTAATTTGAAAGAAAAATCATTTTGTAAATTTCAGTGCTTGATATATTTAAAAAGAATTAAAGATGGCCTTCTTTTTGTGTGTGTGTGTGTGTTTTTCCAAACAGTTCCTATAAAATCCCACGAAGAGACAATAAGTGGTGTGACGTATATTCTAAATTAACTTTCCTTTTTAGTTTCTTTCCCTTTGTAAATCTTGAGTTTATTTTCAGTTATATTTCACTCTTAACGTGATATCATTTCTCTCAAACGAATACGTTTGGCAACACAATTGAGGTTGAATGCACGTGACGTTTGCCTGATATAAGATAAGAATGAGAGATAAAAACGACGACTAAACTGCTGAAAGAGAGCGTTGTTAAAGAGAGCGTTGTGTTGTAGAGCGTTGTGTGGAGCTGTGTGGTGTGTTTAAACGTTGATACCGTTTTGTTATGGAAGTGCTATATCCTGAATAAAGCATCTTTTCCGTAAGTTTGACTTCTGTTGTTTACATGTTTCGTCTGGCCGTTAAGGTTTAATTTAGGAATTATTTCTTCGTATGGTGATGTTTTAAATTAACGCAGAAGTACGAAAAGACTTCTACGTCATAGTGGCTGTACTTCATAGTCATAAATCAATCTGTCAAAAACTTAAAAGAGAAAATATTGGAGAATTTCCGTTTGGAAACGCCAATTTTGGGGAAAATCTGGCTATAGCTTGAGGAATTTTCATTTTTACCATCTGGTAACACTGACCGAAGTCCGGTGGGTAAACGATTACCGAGATAGCGAAGGAAGGACCAGCTTAATTTGCTCCATCAACTACCGAAATGAGAAGCACAAGAGTCGAAACATCTATTAAATTCCATGGTTACATTTTTTTAAGAAATGAGGCTTCGCATTTTATTACAGTGAATGGTACTACACTGGCAGGCAAAAATTGAGTACGAGACGGTTTTTCGAATGTAATGTCGTGCAGAAGTGCTCCACATCGACTCAAATCATACCATAATATCCCCAAGATGTAAGAATATGGGAAAAGTCAGCAAAATCGTCCAAACAAGGAATCCAAAGAATACAAAGGCACTTTATTGAAAAGTTAGCTTCGAGCACAACTGGACAGGAGACCGAAACGTCCATGTGACAGACGGATCCCAAGAAAAAATCCAGTCTTTAGTAGGGGATATGATCACCCGTGACTGCGTTGTAGGATTTACAACGTCTGTCCATGCTGAGGACGAGTTTTTCAAGGAGCTGTTGAGGCATCGCGGCCCATTCCTCTTGTAGCGTCAATCGCAGCTGCGGAATCGTTGCTGGCAGCTGGTGACGTGCGGCCAAGCGGCTCCCGAGAAGGTCCCACACGTGTTCGATTGGATTTAGGTCCGGGGACCTTGCGGGCTAATCCACGCGTTGAATATCTTCACTCTCCAACAGCTCTGCGACAGCCTCTGTACGATGAGGTGTAGCGTTGTTGTCCATGAAGAATAACTCAGGACCCACAACACCTCTAAACAGACGCACGTGAGGCAGGAGAACCTCGGTACAATAGCGGACACCAGTGACTGAACCTCCTTGGAAGATGTGGAGGTCAGTACGGCTACCAAGCATGATACCGCCCCAAACAGAGAATTCCGCCACCTCCAAAGCAATCCCTTTCGATGATCTTGGAAGTGTGATTGCGTGTTCCGTGCTCTCTCCAGACGTGTATACGTCCAGAATCGATCGTCAGACTAAATCGGCTCTCATCCGTAAAGAGAACTTGACCCCATTGCTGATGTGTCCAGTTCTTGTGTTCCTGGCACCACAGAAACCGCCGTCTCCGATGAGCAGGCGTTATTGGCACACACCGTACTGGTCGTCGTGCAAATAGACCACCTTTATTCAGCCTCCTGGCCACGGTAAAACCCGATAACGGACGTCCAGTTGTCTGTTGCATATGCCTTGCGATTTTTCCCGCTGTCTGCCGTCTGTCTCTTCTCGCCTGTAGGACAATATACCGGTCGTCTGCCACCGTGGTTGGTCGTGGACGACCACTGCTAAACTCTCGGACAGCTGTTTCTGTAGTTTGAAATGCTCTTCAAGCTCGTGAAGCAATGCTGCGAGCGATCCCGAACTCCTCGGCCACACTAGTCACACTTCGACCTTCTTCCAACTTCCCAATGACGAGACCTCGGGTAAAGTCATCCAGATGTCGTCAACTAGGTTGCCTGTTGGCCATATCAAACGGTGGCAGCAACTCGACGTCGTTCAAACCGATGTACACCGTGCAATAGCTTTCACCGAATTGCTGAGTGTACACCGTCCGGGTGCTTTATACTCTTCCGACACCCCCACGTCATGCTGCATATATATGCGCATGTCCTACCGTACCGGACCCTAATCGATCTCCTGAGTGGTCTTTCGGTTCGTTCTGCCTGGCGCATGCTCGTTCTGCTGTTTTGACAATTTCTCCTCTTCGTCCTTAATTTTTGCACACCAGTGTACTTTGAGAAATTAGGTAAGTTTCCCAAGTACATTAAAACAAAGAGGAAAAAAAAAGAGGAACTAACAGCGTTCCACCGCAGTGGAAACGAACCAACTCATGTGTGATAGCACTCGCGGGATTCATGTGTGATAACACTCGTGTGAATGGATATTCCCATTCATGATACAGGGTGTCCCATTCGCTGCCGAACCAGTCATTTCTTTAATAATATTAGCACCAATGAAGATATTGCAAGGAAATTTGAAGTGGACTTACCTCACTTCGTGCGAAATGTGATGACATCACAACCTGTGCTGGAAGTGGCCACCATTTGCGTCCAAACAGCATTGAACCCGGCGCACCATATTGTGGAAAGCCCTTGCCTACGTCCGCCGTCACTGCCTGAATTTCTTCGGTGATGTTTGCTTTCAAGGCATTTATGGTTTGCGGTTTGCTTTGGTAAACTCTCCCTTTTAGATATCCCCATAAAAAGTAATCAGGAGGCGTCAGATCGGGCGAGCGCGGTGGGCATAGACCCTTCGAAATGACGCGGTCGCTGAAAAAGGACTGAATTTCGGCCAAACTGGTGTGTGATGTCGCTCCATCATGTTGGTAATATCCAATGGAGAGTTCTCCGTCGTCCAACTGATTTACAAAGGTTTCATATATGCAGCTGTTGTGATGGTTGTATTGAAAAAGATGGGATAAATTATGTGGCGCCACACTTAGGAATGTGTCTGCCTCTAAGGAGCACTCCGGCTGGCTAGGGGACAGAGCCGGGTTCAATGCTGTCTGGACGCAAATGGTGGCCACTTCCAGCACATGCTGTGACGTCATCACATTTCGCAGGAAGTCAACTTTAAATATCGTTGTGCCGCCCCGTTGGCACAGTGGTGTAAGCGATGGCCTCTGATCATTCGTTCGTAAGGGGTCTGGGTTTGAATCCCGGTGAGGCATGGATGTTGTGTTTGTCTTACGGCACTGACTCTCTCCCTTCCCTGGAACCAGTGACCCCAAATTAGGGACGGGCGACTGCTTATAGCCCATTGAGTTGCTCACGGTGGTCGTTAAACCTCCAATAAAAAAAAAAAAAAAAAAAAAAAAAAATATCGTTGCAATATTTTCATTGGCGTTAATATTATTAAAGAAATGCCGGGTTCGGTAGCGAGTGGAGCACCTTGTATAAAACGATTGTTTTAAAAGGCGGCTTCAGCAAGATTCAAAAGAATAGCATATGGGAGTTAGAAAAATTATGCACCTTATATAATACGCATTCTGCAACTGGGTTACAAACAAACAGAGTTCATAAAGATGTGTTAAAGGAGAAGCCCAATGAAAAACACATTTAAACTTTATTTGTTGTGGAATTTTCGACGTTCTTTAAAAATGTGAATTGTTGCAGTCCCGATTCTTGTAATCGGTAACTTGATTCCAACAAGCAAAGAAAATGCGGTGCACCTTTTTATTTATTTTTTTAATTTCGTTCAGAATCTTCCGTTAACTAATGATTGCGTTCTTTTTCTCTCCCCCCTCCCCCACTTTTTTTTTTTTTTTTTTTTTGGATCGCCGTTAAACGAGTTTCATGGGCACCTGAGAATAGAATTAAGTTTCCTGTTCCTCTTAGTGACTCTAATTCAGTGGATGGGGATACAGCTAGCTCGGTAAATGAAGCACACCACCAATTCACAACAATAGATAGAAACTCCCGTTTTCTTAGGAAGACCGAACTGGAGGCTTGACATTCCGTGCCACCGCTCAAAGAAAAATATTGGAGTAATGCTCTTCCCCAGAAAATTTGCAATAAAAAATAAAAAAAAATAAAAAAAACAAGTTTCTCTATTTCTCTTTCAAAAACGTCAAGAGGAGTCCCGAAAATGTTAAATCCTCCGATCCGTGTGTTCATAAGAATTTTTGCGCTTCAGTATCCTTACTTTAATTAACAATTACTTCACCTCGTTCACTTCTTTTAAAAAAAATGCCCATAAAAAAAAAGAAAAAAAAACAAAACAAGAAAGATGACACCGAATTTTCGGGTGTAATAAGCACGTCTTTTCAATCCGTTCTGACGTAAATTAAATTTATCAAAGCTATTCAAAGTCAATGGAACCGGTATGCAAAACAATAGATCTGACGAAAGAAAGAAGATTTTCAATCGGGTTTTTAATTCCTCAGATATTGCTGTAAACGGAATCGTGAGCTTACGAACTCTTAGAAACAGAGATATCGATAAAAAGCCGCCCCGGTGGCGCAGTGGTCTAAGCGATGGCCCAGGTTCGAATCCCGGTGAGACATGAATGTTGTGTTTGTCTTACGGCACTGGCTCTCTCACTTCCCTGGAACCAGTGACCCTAAATTAGGGACGGGCGACTGCTTATAGCCCATTGAGTTGCTCACGGTGGTCGTTAAACCTCAAAAAAAAGAAAATCGACAAAAAGTAAGATGTGACTTTACGTCCCCTGGTGGGAAAACCATGCATTATTTTAGGAAGAAAGTATTCTTAAAAGGTTTATCCATATGAGCGGTATCGGTCCAAGAAAAAAAATTTAGTCCAGTTTTCAGGAGCCCAGATTTTGCAACAAATACTTCAGAAGCAAAAATTAACACATATGACCCCTGGTGGCTAAACCATTCTTTACCAAACATTAGAAATTATGTGAAAAATATTTTCCATCAGGTCTTGTATGCGATGCAGGAAGAATTTTTCAAATCAGATCTTTAGGAGCAGAAATAACGTAGAAAACGCAATTTACCTTTGTGCCCCCTAGCGGAAAGTCTGTGATATACTTAACATTTTTGAATGTATCGGAAAAACATTTCGCATCGGAAACACTATCCAACAAAGAAGGAATTTTTGAAATCGTACTCTTAGAAGTAGAGATATTGACAAAAATAATATATACATCTACGCCCCCTGGCCTAGAAGCCATGCATTTTTTCAAGGAAAATTTTCCTAAGAGGTTTGTCGACATGAGGAGTAGTATCGGTCAACAAACGACTTTTTTTCAATCGAGATTTTAGAAGCTCGTATTTTGTTGCAAATACAACAGAAGCGGAAAATTAAGGCTTACGCCACCTGGTGGCCAAACCATTTCTTACAAAAATTAGAAAATATGTGCAAACGGTTTCCCATCAGGAGCTGTATGCGGTTCAGAAAGAATTTTTCAAATCGGAAATTTAGAAGTAGAGATATATTGGGGAAACGCAATTTACATTTACGCCCCCTAGCGGAAAGTCTATAAATTACTTGAAAGATTTGAAATTATATGAACCACATGACACATTAGAAACACTATCCAACAAAGAAGGAATTTTTCAAATCGGACTCCTAGAAGTAGAGATATTGACAAAAATAAGATATACATCTACGCCACCTGGCGTAGAAACCATGAACTATTTAAAAAAGAAAATGTTTCTAAAAGGTTTGTCGACATGATTAGTATCGGTCAACAAACGACGTTTTTTTCAATCGAGAATTTAGAACATCATATTTTGCTGCAAATACAACGGAAGCGGAAATTAAGGTTTACGCCCCCTGGTGGCCAAACTATTTTTTTTTTTTACAAAAATTAGAAATTATGTGCAAACGATTTCCCACTAGGAGCTGTATCTGGCGCAGAAAGAATTTTTCAAATTGGAGATTTAGAAGCAGAGATATAGCGGGAAACGCAATTTACCGATACGCCCCGTAGCGGGAAGTCTATGAATTACTTGAAAATTTTGAAATTACATGAAATACGTGTCATACGGAAAACACTATCCAACAAAGAAGGAATTTTTCAAATCGGACTCCTAGAAGTAGAGATATTGACAAAAATAAGATGCACATCTACGCTCCCTGGCGGAGAAACTCTGTAATATTTTAAGAAGAAAATATTCCGAAAAGGTTCATCGATGTGAATGGCATCAGTCCACGAAAGAATTTTTTCAATCGATATTTTAGAAGCTCAGATTTTATGGCAAATACATCAGAAGCAAAAATTAACACTTACGCCCCCTGGTGGCCAAAGTATTCTTTACCAAAAATTTGAAATTATATGCAAAAGATTTTCCATGAGGAGATGTGTCCGCTGAAGAAAAAAATTTCAAATCGGAGTTTTAGAAGAAGAGTTATCGAGGAAAAGGTAATTTACTTTTACGCCCCCTAGTGGAAAATCAAAGGGGAATTTGAAAAAGTAACTATATCTAAAATACTCTTCGATATAAATGGAATCGAAAGATAATTCTTTTTTCAATCGGATGTTTAGAAGCAAATAAGTGGAATAAAACGTATTTTTTGAATTCGACGTCATCTGCATTTACGCCCTCTACCGGCGAAATTCAAGCTTCCCAATACAAAAAGAATTTTTTAAATCGGACTAATAGTTGCAGAGATATCGTGGGTATCCTTATGCGTCATAACGTGCGTAAAAATGGTTCGATTTTGATGAAATTTTAGTATGTGGTAGGGACAAACCCTATTGAAAATGGGCGAAATGGGATCAAAGGTCAGGACATAGGAGCGAAATCACTCCCATCGCCATTATGCGTCATAACTTACGTAAAACTTCTTCGATTTGGATGAATTGTTAGTATGTTGTAGGGGCCTGCCTATAAAATGGGCGAAATGGGGTCAACGAATCCTATTGAAAATGGGCAAAATGGGGTCAAAGGTTAGGGCACAGGAGCGGAATCTATTCCATAGCCCTTATGCATCATAACTTACTTAAAAATGCTTCGATTGCGACAAAACTTTATCATGTTATTTCGAAGGTATACTGAACCGGTTCTGTAGAATATCAACGAAATGGGATCAAAGGTCAGGGCACAGGATCGATATTTATTCCACAGCCATTATCCTCATAACTTCAGTATTGATTTCTGATATGTTGGAAAGCGTATTATAATCAATGCATTGCATGATTTTACTAACTTGTTTCAGATAGCACAGCAAAAACAATAAGAAACTTCTTTGCGAAAATAAAAGTCCTATTTCTTTCGGCTTTTTTTAGTAGGAGTCAGCAAAAAGTATAGTCGCCCCCAGTCCATCCTAAAATTGTTTGAAATCATTACATATGTTTTTTTGTTCACATCTGTAATTGGGGAAAATTGTATACATTAAGAATTCGTTTGAATCATGATATTTGGATCATAATCCACTACTTAGATATAATTTCAACAAGCTGAACCCCGGGGAGGGGGAGATAAATGCACAACTGAACAAATGTCCATTTTTCAACCATGCATTTTTACATTTTCTTGCTAACACTGGTTCGTTAAAGAATCATGGGATACGAACTTCAATACAGCGAGGATATTTTTATGGCTTCCTCATCATATTTTGGGAATGTTTCCTTCTTGGTATTTTTATTCATCCACCCATAGGGAAATTCTAGGTGTGCGACTAATACTGGGGCCCCAAAATACTGTCCAGCCCCCAGGCCCCCCTCTATCTCCTTAAATGTGCTCTGCAACTACCTATGTCTCTTGGACTTTTGTGCCGCGTAACGAAAACGAAGTTACGTTACATTAGATCCAGAGCCTCAGATACGACAGATTGTGAGACAAGTTAGAGAAGTACGAGTGTCAGATTGAAAGTGAGTCGACACAGTATGACGGGTGTCAGATTGAAAGTGAGTCGACACAGTATGACGGGTGTCAGATTGAAAGTGAGTCGACACAGTATGACGGGTGTCAGACTATGACGTCACAACGAGCTCCTCCATGCAAAGGAAAGGGAGAGATAAACTTCTTTGTAAAGGAGGTCTAGTATCCAGGAGAACGGCTTAACGTGCCCATCCGAAGCTCGGCAAGTACAGCGGAACCTCGGTTATACGTTCCTCAGTTATACGTTTCTACACTATTATACGTACTTCGGAGTTACTCGTGATATTTTACAGTAATTTCTATCGCATTTTTTTATTCGGTTATAATATAGGTAATTCATTTATGCGCTTTTCTGCAATTATACGCTAAAACTTAGATCTCAAAAAAAAAAAAAAAAAAATTCTACGTAACTCAGTATCTTACAACTTAGAGAATCGAGACAGCCTTGCTCTGTTCCTTCTTGGTGCAGCCAAAGTTGAACCTCAGAGAAGGATGTATTGTTTACAGTGGGTTTTGATGGAAAATTGGTCTTGCATTTCACGACTCACACACGTGTGCACTGTTTAAACATTGCTAAATCTTTTTTTTTTTTTTTTTTTTTGATTGGAGGTTTAACGACCACCGTGAGCAACTCAATGGGCTATAAGCAGTCGCACGTTCCTAATTTTTGGTCACTGGTTCCAGGGAAGGGAAAGAGCCAGTGCCGTAAGACAGACACAACATCCATGCCTCACCGGGATCCGAACCCGGACCCCTTTTGGACGAATGATCAGAGGCCATCGCTTAGACTTCTGCGCCACCGGGGCGGCTCTAAATCTTTGGGATGTAATTTTGTGGTTACTCTATTTCGTGGCCACCGTACGGGGATAACTGTTTCACCAGTTATTTGCGGAGTGGCGCCCCCACGGCCTGAGTTGACTTTGCGAATGAACACCTTATCCCTCACTGTTTCAAATATTTTCATCGCAGAGACGGCTATTTATCCAGCTGAAGGAGAGTGGCGACTCCACACTGTTCCTCTAATTTCGATGGTGCTACAGTCAAAATTTTTGAATTAAGTAACTTGTATGTTTTATTTCAATTTTTGCTGTTTTCTTGATAACGTATCAAACTTCAGAATATGTTTCATAGCAGCACCAATTTTTACAAGCTTCTGATGAGATTGAAAGTTTCCAAAATGTGGATGTTGATTTCATTATTGCCCCGCTGAAGGAAGGAACACTCATGAAATCGACATTCACATTTTAGAAACTTTTAACTCATCAGAATCTTGTGAAAATGAGCTTTGCTGTGAAACATATGTATTCTGGTTTCAACTTCCAGCATTCACTCTTCCCTTTTTTGTTTTCAAAAATAACGTATTTGTTGGCCTTGACTCCTTTTTCAATCTCCTTAATATTAAGTTCATCCATATTAACAAATAAGGAATTAATTCCGACACGATATGCAATTGAATGGGGTCAAAGGAAAACCTCTGAATGCTCAATGCAAAAGATGCGATGTGAAAAATAACTCTGAGTCTGATAATGTGACACGCGGGGTGAGAGAGTGAATCACCAGAGAAGCAATTGACAGGCGTTTGCCTGTATCTTGCTCCGGACAATCGCACTGAAAACAAACGCAAAGGAAGTATTATTTTAATATATGGTATCGTTGGTCGATGAAAATTTTCTTTGCTTTAAGAAAGAGACAGCAATATTTTGTATGACAAATCATTTTTCACTCCGCTGGCACCAGCATGGAGCATAAAATTTCACAATACGCATTTTCCTTTGAAATGTTTTTTATCTTTTCAAAAATAAAGCGGAAATAAAACTGGATTGAAATCGGGTCACGAACATCATGATCCGACTTGTTTGACCAGCAAAAATTCTCGACCCGTTGACACCTTGACTCGCCGACCCGTGACCCGTATCCATCTCTGGTCTCAGGTTCTTAGTTATGAGGATTTCACTTAATATAAAATCAGGAAATTTATGGGCGGATTGAGTTTTTGAAAGAGAAGTTTGATTTTCATAGGCTTTATGACTTTTTGCAATGTAATAAAATTTACAGGGGGATTCATAAAGAAGTATACAGTTTCAACGCACTATAAAACAAGAACAATGTAAGATATTTTATGTTACCTGTAACAGAATTGTAGGGGAATGTTTCAAGTTTTTTTAGAGACAGTCACAGCTGTTCTATGTGTGTACCCTTAGTCATACGACACACATCGAGCGGGTAATCCATTTCCGCCCAAACGCGAGGTAAGATATCTGAATCAAGTGCAGTGATAGTGGCTGTGATATGCTGTTTCAGCTCCGCTAGATCAACAGGAAGGGGAGGGACGAATACCTTGTCCATTACGTAACCCCACAGGAAAAAGTCACAAGGCATTAAGTCAGGACGGGTGGCCATTGTTGGGTCAGTGGCATATTGTAGTCTGCGGCTCGTCCAATCCATCGGTGAGGAAGATGTTCATCAAGATAATTTCGCACGTCGCCTAACCAGCGCGGTGGTGCACCTTCCAATTGGAGAATAAAGTTGTCACTGTCGCCCTGCAACAGTGGCATCAACCAAAGACTTAACATATCCAGAAAAGAGCCTCCCGTGACAGTTTTCTCGTGAAAAAGGAAATGGCCGTACACTTTCTTTTTGGACACAGCACAAAGCACATTTACTTTGGGGGAATCTCGCACATGTTGCACTGTAAATCTGGGATTCTTCGTTCCCCAAAAGCGAACACTGTGCTTGTTTACTTGACCACTGACGTGAAATCGTCATTTTCAAAACGGTGCTGCATTTCGGCACAAAATTCAAAGCTCTTTGTCTTGTCAAGGTCAGTGAGATTTTGCAACATCTGCACTTTGTATGGAATCATTTTCAGCTTCTTTCTCAAAATTCTGCAGACAGTGGGCTGTGAAATCTGCACTTCACGACTCACCCTCCGCGTTGATTTTGATTTTCCCGGGCTTTGTTGAATGGCGGTGCAAACACTATCGACGACTTCTTCCGATACACGCGGTCGTCCAGGACTTTTAAGTTTGCACAAACAGCCCGTAGTTTCAAATTTTTTATGCCAATCGTAGATAGATTTTCTGGTTGGAGGTTCTTTTCCGAATCGTGATCGAAAATGTTACAATTCCACAACAATTACAATTTCGTTTTGCTCAGTTCTAGAACACAAAACGCCTTCTCCACTGCAGACGCTGCCATTTTGACTGACTAGTCACGTGACACGTGCGCTATCGCCTACGTCACTTCCCTCAGTAGCGGGACACAAACTTTATGAGTACATCTACCTAACGGTTCGCAGTTGTGTTCCGTGTCTTCAACTGTTACTGTTTTACAGCATCTGGAAACTGTATACTTTTTTATGAATCAGGATGTATAATAATTTGTAGCGTGTCTTTCTTCTTTCACCGCCAATTCGACTTTAATTAAATCATTGATAAAGAATGTCTTATACTCGAAGCATAGATTTTATAATAGTATTTAAGATTTTTTAATTTTTTATATTATTTTATTTTATTATATAAATTTCTTTTATGCGTTTTTTAAGGAAGTTTCCCAGAAAAATGTATAACCACGGTTGCACTGCATTCAAGAGCCGCGGATGGCCTAGTGGTCAACGTCCGTGACTGCCAAAGAGGAACCTATGGTTCAATCCCGTACAGGTACGAACGCTCGAACCACTAAATATCTGCCGTGCGTCGAATAGGCACGTTAAGCCGTCTTACCTCAAGACTGCCCCACCCCCCACCCCCGTAATAAATAAGGGCGCCCTCCTCCCCCTTTCTACCTCGCTTCCGTGTCACTTTCCCATCGGGCATTCTAGCCCAAATCTCCTAGCTTCCCATTTCTAAGGGTTGTTTAAGACCTTGGGTCAGACACTCCCTTCCTAAATACGATCTCATCTGATGAGTGGTTTAGAACTATTAAACTTACCTGGAATCGATTCTGCGACCATTTGTTCGGAATGCGATTGCTCTAACCACTAGGTCACTTGCTGCTCTTGCCCTATCTCTCTCGCTGGACTGTGTATATTTTTATATATGGAGAAGTCCCACTGCGTGAAGTGAATTGATCACGTGTAAATTAAACCCCACCCCCTTCCCTCAGATATCCAAATAGAACAAGAGGATTGCCGCGTTTTTCTGGCTGCGTGAACAACTGTTAAAGCGAAAGAAAAAAAAAGAATGCGAGCCCAGTATGGGCCCGGAATCCAACTCGGACCAGCGCCGTCTCAGCTTTACTGGGCAGGACTTTTTGCAATTAAAGTTTTTGCAGATCTGTAGCTTTTTCATTACTTAATGGTCAAATAGTGATTACTAAGGAACCGAATTTTGGGTAAATAAATATTTCCACATAAAGAAAACACAATTTTTTCCAAATTTTTTATGGAAACACACATTTTCGAAAATTATAAATACAATTTTTTTATAAATTGTTTTATCATTTATTTATTTTGTTGGCATAAATGCATAATTTTGCATGTTTCATCCATTTTTATTTTTTTATTTTTTAGTGTAAATGAACTCGAAGTGTTGTCAGTGAAAAATAGCTGGGGAAAAACGGAACAGTATTGTAAGTATGTTAAGGTAATAAATACAACGTAGTTTGTCACAATTATTTATTTTTTCAAGCCGACCATGGTGTCGCTGATTATTGACCTAGCTTCATCAGGACGAATGGCACGTAAATATTCAAATTGTATATGACATCTGAAATGGTGTTTACAGTCACGTGTTTTGGTTAGACGCTTCCACGCGCTTGATAGTGGATGCCATGTCATTAACAAGTTGCGAAATACTTCTGATATATATGGAAAGCTTCCAAATATAAGTTTGGTGGCTGCATCTGGCTTGTCAATTAGTTTTGCTTCTTCAAAGAGAAATTTATGGTCCTTTTCGTAACAGTGTTTAGCCATCGATGACTTCTTTAGGTCACAATTCCGAATGTAGGTCTTGTGTTCCTTCAATCGAAAACGCAAGGCTCTACGGCTCTGTCCTATACACGAAGCGCCACATTCACATAGAATTTGATAAATTTCCCACGAGTTTTTGTCTTCAACATAATCCTTTGATCCTAAAAATCTCGTTTTGTTTATGTGTTTAAAAATCACCTTAAAATTAAAGGTGATTTTTAGATAAAGATTATTGCAAGGTTTTGCGAAAACACTAGAACCCTTTAACCTATGGAGAAGTTAGTATCGAATCAGAAAAAAGTGTTTGTTAAATCAACAGCACGGATCGATTTTTCCGAAAAGAAGAATCCTGATCTCCCACTGCTACGTACACCCACAGTCACGCGCTGGGGTACTTGTGTCAATGCCATGCAAAGGCGTTGGTTAGGGGGTCCTCGTGGCCGGAACGCCCCCCCCCCTTTTGAGAGAGATTGAGTGCGAATTTAAAACGATGTATACGTACATATATATTAAAAAAAGTTTTTTCTCAGTAGTGTTTTTGTTTTTTCATTTTTTGACTTTTAAACACACACAGCACCTAATATTTCGTATATGTTGCAAGTACGTAGCACTGTAACATTGAGACTTTTCAGATATGTTGCGCAATGTAACAGTAATGTTTCGGAAACCTTACGGTTACGACAAAATGTCCTCAAACGTTACAAAATTTTGAAACATAACCGATACGGTGAAGCAGTGAAGTGAAAGGTCTTTGTAACTTCGACATACCAAATTCATGTTACTGTTACGTATTTGAAAGATATTTGTAACTTCGTTACATCACTGTTACGTATTTGAAAGATATTTATAACTTCGTTACATCACTGTTACGTATTTGGAAGATATTTGTGACATCATCATATTACTGTTACGTGATAATAGGGGGTTTCTGTAACAAAGGAAGCCGTCCACGACCGTCCCCAAGCGTCCATGTGCTTCCTTAAGGACGGATGTGGTAGATTCCTGGTCAATCATGACGTCGTTGCAGCCATTTTTATTCCACGAGATCTTCCCGATCATCTTTTGTCCGCCATTTTCTCTTTGTGTTCAACTATAACATTTTGTGTGCCACGTGGTCTTCCCGAACATGTTTTGTTCGCCATTTTTTTTTATGTCCTCACATGGTCTCACCTTGCACCGACATCTTTTGCACGCCATTTTGTTTCTCCCCATCAAGAAATTTTACGGTGTGACGTCAAGACGCTGGGGAAATTTTCTTTCCAAGGAAATACAAATCCTCGTCTGTCCAGCGGGTTTCAAGGCAGATGCATTATCCCACTCGACCGCGGCACTGTAACCGCAGGTCGCCTCGCTCTTACAGCGTTCTGTAGGAGCTAACGAGAATAACAATGCTTTGCGAATACGTTATTTAATAGAAATGCATTATTTTTTCCACGGAGCATTTTATTTTTCTGACTTAAATTTCTTCATAATTAATCAACGAAATGTACCTTTTAATGTATATCTTAATCTACTTTTTCTAAATGCTTGGCGAATACGTTATTTAATAGAAATACATTTTTTTCCATAGATTATTTTATTTTTCTGTAGGATGACTTAAATTTCTTCATGATTAATCAACGAAATGTACCTTTTAATGCATATCTGACTCTATTTTTTTCTAAACTTGCGTAGTCGTTAAACTTCTCAATAATCAACATTATTATTTTTTTCTACCTTTGCAAACTAACAACTGCTTTTATTGAGATTTTTTTTACTGATTCAAAACCAACAAACGTACTAAGATATTATACACAGTGCGTCAAAGAATTTTTAAGACTAGGTCTGTAAAATGAAACAGAAACAAGAAATTATTATTTGTTTTGGTTTGTTATTCAAAATAAGTCCCTCCGGCTTCAATACACTTGTTACAGCGATTTAATAATAATTCGAATGCCTGTTCCAGTTTACTTTGCGGAATTGCCTCCAAAGCACGCGTCGAAGCTGTTTGTATGGTCGAAATATCATCAGAATAACACCCTTTTAACGTCATTTTAAGTTTTGGGAATAAAGAAAAGTCGTAGGGTGCTAAATCAGGCGAATACAGTGGATGATTCAACACACAGACTTTATTTTTCGCCAAAAATCCACGAACAAGAAGTGAGGTGTGACTGGGTGCATTATCGTGCCACAAACACCAACTCTTTTCATCCCGATATTCTGGACAAATGCGACGAATTCTGACCATCAAACGCCTCAAAACAGTTTAATAAAACTCACCAGTAATTGTTTGTCCACTTGGAACAAATTCTTTGTGGATAATACCCGTACTATCGAAGAATGTAATGAGCATTGTTTTGATTTTCGATTGAACTTTTCTTGTATTTTTGGCTTGTGGTGAGTTTTTTTACTTCCATTCCGCACTTTGTCGCTTTGTTTCAGGATCATATTGAAAACACCATGTTTCATCACCTGTAACAATCGATTTTAAGAAGTTTGGATCATTCTCAGCGGCTGAAATGATGTCTCTGCAATGTGCACTTCTCCTTGATTTTTGTTCATTGGTTAACGTGTGTGGAACAAATTTAGCACAGACTTTTGTTTTGCCCAAATCTTCATGCAGGATGGTTTGAATCATTTTTCTTTTTGTTGATGTTTAAAGACTCTTCCATCATTCTTAGTGACGCACATCGATTCTTTGCCACGAAATCACGCACTTTTTCAATAATCTCAGGTGTCCTAGATGAACTTGGTCTTCCGGTATGCTTATCATCTTCTAGCGTATCTCTTCCGTCCAAAAAACGTTTGTGCCACAGGAAAACATTTGATCTATTTAAACAAAACTCACCATACACTTGTTTCATCATTTGGTACGTTTCCGAGGCACTTTTACCAAGTTTTGCGTTAAATTTAATAACAGCCCTTTGTTGCATCTTAATAATTCAACATGAAAAAAATTTTACTTCTCTAATGAACGGCCGTTCCGTTTGAGTTACTTTAACAACTGCGCAGTACACTGTTGTTAAAGTACACATTCGCGATTACACTGGTGGCGCCACCGTAGGCTGAAATCTAGCGCCAGTGTTAAAAATTCTTTGACGCACTGTGTACACTGGCGTGCAAAACTTAAGGGCAGACACTAGTGTACATTAACTAGTTAACTCGATTACGACAGTATCACCAAAGAATATCCCAGTAGCATATGGAGCGACTACGAGAGTGCTTGGGTGAGATGGCATAAATGCTCATGCGCATCCACGCCGTTGCCAAAGCAAAAATCTTAAATATCGCCGTAATGTAACATCAAGGCAGCAATTATGTACAATGGAAACTATAAAACAGTAGTATCGGTGAATGCTATTTTTAACGTAACCGTATTGTACAAAAAGTTATGTTCCAAAATAGATGCTGCTGAAACGTAATTGTAAGATATCTCTGAAAGTGTAACGAAAATGAAAGATTGTAACATTATTGACACATATATGAAACGTTTTGCGCTGTATGGGTAGATTTTGAGTTTATTCCTACTTGCAGTATTTTTTCCTGGGGGCTTACACCGAGAACCAAATCCATGGACCCTCCCCTCTCCCCCTTAAGGAATATCTGGTTACGCCACTGATGCCGTGGTATCTATGTAGATAATTTAAAAGGCTTTAGATCTGTTGTCAGTGAAATGGACAAAGACGATGCTTCTTCAATTGAGATTGTACAACATTTGACGAATGATACCCGTTTAAACAAGAAAGATGACACCGAATTTTCGGGTGTAATAAGCACGTCTTTTGAATCCGTTCTGACACAAATTAAATTTATCAAAGCTATTCAAAGTCAATGGAACCGGTATGGAAAACAATAGTATCTGACGAAAGAAATAAGTTTTTCAATCCGGCTTTTAATCCCTCAGATGTTGATGTAAACGGAATCGTGAGCTTACGCCCTCTGCTTGCAGAATTGTTAAGAAAAACATGAATTTATATGAGAAACATTTCGCACAGGAAACGCTCTCCAACACAGAAAGAATTCTTCAAATCGGACTCTTAGAAACAGGGATATCGACAAAAATAAGATGTGACTTTACGTCCCCTGGTGGGAAAACCATGCATTATTTTGGGAAGAAAGTATTCTCAAAAGGTTTTTCCATATGAGGGGCAATCGGTCCAAGAAAAAAACAATTAGTTTAGTTTTCAGGAGCCTAGATTTTGCTACAAATACATCAGAAGCAGAAATTAACACTTATGCCCCCAGGTGGCCAAACCATTCTTTACCAAACATTAGAAATTATATGAAAAATATTTTCCATCAGGTATTGTGTGCGATACAGGAATTTTTTTTCAAATCGGACTCCTTGAAGTAGAGATATTGACAAAAATAAGATATACATCTACGCCCCCTGGCGTAGAAACCATGCATTATTTCAAGAAGAAAATGTTCCTAAAAGGTATGTCGACATGAGTAGTATCGGTCAACAAACGACTTTTTTTCCAATCGAGATTTTAGAAGCTCATACTTTGCTGCAAATACATCAGAAACGGAAATTAAGCCTTACGCCACCAGCTCGCCAAACCATTTTTTACAAAAATTAGAAATTATGTGCCAAGGATTTCCCGTAAGGAGCTGTATCCGGTGCAGAAAGAATTTTTCAAATCGGAGCTTTAGAAGCAGAGATATAGGGGGGAAATCAATTTACCTTTACGCTCCCTAACGGAAAGTCTATGAATTACTTGAAAATTTTGAAATTATATGAAAAACATGTCACACTTAAAACACTAACCAACAAAGAAGGAATTTTTCAAATCGCACTCCTAGAAGTAGAGATATTGACAAAAATAATATATACATCTACGCCCCCTGGCGGAGAAACCGTGGAATATTTTAAGAAGAACATATTCCGAAAAGGTTTATCGATGTGAGTGGCATCAGTCCACGAAATAATTTTTTCAATCGATATTTTAGGAGCTCAGATTTTATGGTAAATACATCAGAAGCAAAAATTAACACTTACGCTTCCTGGTGGCCAAAATATTCTTTACCAAACATTAGAAATTATATGAAAAATATTTTCCATCAGGTATTGTATGCGATACAGGAAAAAAATTTCAAATCGGACTCCTTGAAGTAGAGATATTGACAAAAATAAGATATACATCTACGCCCCCATGGCGGAGAAACTGTCGAATATTTCAAGAAGAAAATATTCAGAAAAGGTTTATCGATTTGAGTGGCATCAGTCCACGAAAGAATTTCTCAATCGATATTTTAGAAGCTCATATTTTATGGCAAATACATTGGAAGCGGGATGTAAGGTCAGGTGATGCGTAACATCACAGCCTCTCCTTGACAAATGTCAACCCCGCCTCCTCGTGGTGCATCCTGTTCCCACTAAAGGGGCTCTGACGACCGCCAATAGCGGTATAACTATACCATCGGGATTAGAGGAAATTCTATCCCACACTCACCAACCCGCTTGGCCAGCGTGGTGAGTTATGGCCAAACCCCTCCAAAATGATTCCACAACTTAAATCTTGGCCCTCAGTCTCCGGCAGCTGGAATGTACCTGGCCAAGGCAGCGGCCAGTGCGACATGAAGGCAGAGGGTGCTAAGAATCCCCGGAGGACCGGACTAGGCTGCCATCTGATGCTGACCTTGGCTACGTACAATGGACGCTCCCTATCTTCTGATTCAAGGCTTCTTGAATTGGAAGAGGAACTACAAAGGATCCAGTGGGACATCGTGGGGCTAAGTGAGGTAAGGAGAAAAGGGGAAGATCTCATCGAACTGAAAAGTGGACATCTCTTCTACTATCGTGGGACAGATACTGGCAGAACTAGTGGTGTTGGATTTATAATAAACAAGAAACTGAAGGATAAAGTTGTAGAAGTTGAAAGTTCCTCTGACAGAGCTGCACGACTTGTTATCCAACTCTCGAAAAGATACCAGGCTCAGATTATTCAAACTTATGCACCCACCACAAGTCATCCTGAAGAAGAAATTGAAGAATTTTATGAGGAAATTTGCCATCTAAATAATAAAGGTAAGCAGCACTTGAAAATAATTATGGGAGATTTCAATGCAAAAATAGGGCAACGGCAACAGAATGAAACTTCAGTAGGTAAATTCGGTCACGGTAACAGAAACCAGCGTGGAAATACTCTCGTTGAGTTTGCAGAGGCAGAAGGGTTTTTCATCTTGAACTCCTTCTTCAAGAAAAAGCCACACAGGAAATGGACATGGAGACATCCAAATGGGACGACAAGTGAAATTGATTTTATTATGTGTAACAAAAAATTCGTCATAGAAGACTGCAGTGTGCTAAACAAGTTCAACACAGGTAGTGACCATAGATTGGTGAGATGTAAGATGCACCTCAACACTAAACTTGAACGTGGCAAGCTCATAAGACAAACAAAATCTATTGACATAACCAACCTTAAAAAACACCATAATACCTTCAAGTTGGAACTGAAGAACAGGTTCGCTGCTTTAGAAGGCCTAACATCAGAAGAAGTGGACATCTCTGAAGTTAACAGAAAAGTAACCAAAGCTCTTATGGAAACAGCAACAAAATTAGCTGGGTCTAAGAACAAGTTGCATGTAAATAAATTATCAGGAAAAACGAAAATGTTGATGCAAAAAAGAAGAGAGATGAGGACAACTAAAGAAGATGTGACTTCCAAAGTGGAATATATAGAGCTATGCAAGACAGTAAGAAAAAGTATCACTGAAGACGTAAGAAAATTCAACTGTGAACTAGTGAGGAAAGCAATTGAAAACAACCAAAGCCTAAAGATAGCAAAGGGACATCTCAGTAAGGGAAGAAAACAGATTATGGCACTGAGAAAAGAAGATGGTTCTGTAACAAGAAATAGAGGCGAAATTTTGACAAGAGTGAAAGATTTCTACTCCAAATTATATGAAAGGGATGATACATGCACTCCAGACATCAAAGATACCAGTACCAGAGTTCCTCCAGTCCTTCCAGCAGAAGTTGCACATGCAATCAAGAACATGAAGCGGGGAAAAGCTCCAGGAGAAGATGGAATTACTGTAGACATCATACAAGAAGCAAGTGGAGAAATCGAAACAGTACTCGCCCAAATTTTCACTCGATGCCTTAATGAAGGAAAGATTCCTGAGGATTGGAACACCGCTACAATGATCCTGCTACATAAGAAAGGTGACATTGAGGATCTTGGAAACTACAGACCTATCAGCCTCCTATCAGTAGTTTATAAAATCTTCACTAAAGTTCTTTCACACCGCTTGAAGGTAACACTGGACATGGCTCAACCGAGAGAACAGGCTGGATTCAGGAGTGGCTACAGCACAATAGATCATATCCACGTGCTGAGAGAACTAATTGAAAGAGCGAGGGAATATGAACTTCCATTGTGCATGGCTTTTATTGATTATGAAAAAGCCTTTGATTCGGTGAAACCATCAGCAGTTACAATGGCTCTGAAAACCTGCTGTATTGAAGATGCATACATTAATATTATTAATAACATCTATGAAAATGCAAGTGCAAAGATTAGGCTGTTTGAAAATACAACACACGTAAAAATTGGAAAGGGAGTGAGACAAGGTGACACCATATCTCCGAAGCTCTTTAATGCCACATTGGAGGGTGTTTTTCAGTCGCTGAGCTGGGAAAACAAGGGGATAAAGATTAATGGAGATTATCTAACCCACCTTCGTTTTGCTGATGACGTAGTCATTTTTGCAACTACCCCATCAGAGCTGCAGAGTATGATCCAGGAACTTGCTGACAAGAGTAAAGAAGTGGGATTAAAAATGAACTTTCAGAAGACAAAAGTGATGTTCAATGCTTTTACAAGAAATGAAGATTTATCGATTGATGGAGAAAAGCTGGAGATAACGGACACGTACGTTTATCTTGGACAGCAGATATCAAGTGAGGGTCACATTGATGAAGAAATTAATCGGCGTACAAAACTTGCCTGGAGAGCTTTTGGAAGAAACAGCATAATTTTCAAGAGCAATATGCCATTATGTCTTAAAAGAAAAGTGTTTGATCAATGCATCCTTCCAGTGCTTACGTATGGTGCAGAGACGTGGACCTTAACTAAAAGAGACATACAAAGGCTGCAGACAACTCAAAGAAGCATGGAGAGGTGCATACTTGGTGTAACCAGGAGAGATAAGAAGAGGAACTCGTGGATCCGAAAAATGACAAGAGTGGAAGACATCATGATCAGAGTTAAATCCCTGAAATGGCAATGGGCTGGACATACTGCCAGAAGGACAGATCATCGATGGACAGCCGAAATTTTAGATTGGATTCCAAGGGACAGGAAAAGACCCAGAAGAAGACCACATGGGAGATGGGTGGATGAAATTCGAAAGTATGCAGGGGTGACATGGAGGAGACTGGCACAAGACAGACCGTTGTGGAGGAAACTTGGGGAGACCTTCGTCCAGCAGTGGATTGATAATGGTTGACAATGATGATGATGATGACATTGGAAGCAAAAATTAACACTTACGCCCCCTGGTGGCCAAAGTATTCTTTATCAAAATATGCAAAAGATTTTCCATCAGGAGAGGTATCCGCTGAAAAAAATATTTCAAATTGGAGTTTGAGAAGAAGAGTTATCGGGAAACATGTCATTTACTTTTACGCGCCCTAGCGGAAAATCTATGCGTAATTTGAAAACGTAACTATTTCTAAAATACTCTTCGACATAAATGGAATGGAAAGATAAATGGTTTTTTCAATCGGATGTTTAGAAGCAAATATAGGAATAAAACGTATTTTTGAACTCGACATCATCTGCATTTACGCCCTCTAGCGGCGAAATTGTACATCGTAAAAAAAAACACGAAATGCAGGATCATCATTCGCATATTTCAAGCTTCCCAATGCAAAAAGAATTTTTCAAATCGGACTAATAGTTGCAGAGATATCGTGGGTACAGACGGACTAACGGACGGACGGACGGACAAACTAGTAACATAAGCACGATCTTTTTTATTTACGCTTTCCAACCGTAATTTGAAGAAGCGTATATGCTCCAGCTTTTTCCGTCCGTCCGTCTGTCCGCACGATAACTGGCGTGAAAATGGTTCGATTTCGATGAAATTTTAGTATGTGGTAGGGCACACTGGTGACGGCGGCCCCGGTGGCGCAGTGGTCTAAGCGATGGCCTCTGATCATTCGTCCGAACTGGGTCCGGGTTCGAATCCCGGTGAGGCATGGATGTTGGGTTCGTCTTACGGCACTGGCTCTCTCCCTTCCCTGGAACCAGTGACCCTAAATTAGGGATGGACGACTGCTTATAGCCATTGAGTTGCTCACAGTGGTCATTAAACCTCCAATCAATCAATCAATCAATCACTGGGGACGAACCCTATTGAAAATGGGACAAATGGGGTCAAAGGTCACGACGTAGGAGCGGAATCCATTCCATTGCTCTTATGCGTCATAACTTGCGTAAATATGGTTCGACTTCAATGAAATTTTACTATATGATAGGGGACGGCCTGGGGACGAACCCTATTCAAAATGGGTGAAGTGGGGTCAAAGGTCAGGACATAAGAGCGTGATGCATTCCACTGCCCTTATGCGTCATAACGTGCGTAAAAATGATTCGATTTCGATGAAATTTTAGTATGTGGTAGGGGACCACCTGGGGAGGAACCTTACTGAAAATGGACGAAATGGAGTCAAAGGTCAGGACATATGATTGGGATCCATTCCATCGCCCTTATCCCATATTATTAAGGTGGACGTCAAGTAATTTTGCTTCCTATACTTCCAATGGAAAAACGTTTGTACACATTTCCTTCACATTTAATGTGTTCCCAAGGATGAAAATTTGAACATCGATTAAAATAACTTCATATTATAACTTGGAATACTTAATATTTTCTAAAACATAACCATAATTATATTAAAACTCAATAACTTTTCCTTTGGTGGTGTTGAAACCAGAAAAAGGATGGCGCGACCTGTACTTTGATGACGTCAGTAGACAAACAAATGTTGGATTGCATAATTATGGTTATGTTTTAGAAAATATTAAGTATTCCAAGTTATAAAATGAAGATATTTTAATCGATGTTCAAATTTTCATCCTTGGGAACGCATTAATTGGGAAGAAAATGTGTACAGAAATTTTTCCATTCGAAGTACATGAAGCAAAATTACTTGACGTTCACCTTAAAGGAGCAATTCTTGTATGTATGTAAATTTTATTTTGAAAATAGCTTTAAGGATTTTGATGAAAGTCGTTAACCTACCTTTTTCTGGTAGTAGAAATCGATTTAGCTTGATCTCGACTTTAGGAAAATTGGTTTAGTGGGTTAAATAACCACCCCGAATTCCCAAGTTTTTAGTGTCATGACGTCGTCACATTAATGTTATCCATGCTTAGAAATCTTATGACGTCACACTCTCGCAATTCAGATGTTGGCGCGCGGTCACACCATCTGTCTCATTACGTCACGCGTTGTGTGTGGATCCTATAAAAGTTTTACGACGTCACACTCTTGCGAGCAGGTGGTCGCGATTCCCATCTGCCTCATTAGGTCACGCGTTGTGTCCGCACGATAACTGGCGCAAAAATCGTTCGATTTCGATGAAATTTTAGTATGTGGTAGGGGAACACATGGAAAGGAATCCTATTGAAAGTGAAAGAAATAGGGTCAAAGGTCAGGACATAGGAGCGGGATCCATTCCATTGCTCTTATGCGTCATAACTAACGTAAAAAAGGTTCGATTTCGAATAAATTTTAGTATGTGGTAGGGGACAAACTGAAGACAAACCCTATTGAAAATGACCGAAATGGGGTCAAAGGTCAGGACATAGGAGCGGAATCACTTCCATCGCCATTAGGCGTCCTAACTTACGTAAAAATGTTTCGATTTGGGTGAAATGTTAGTATGTTATAGGGGCCTACCTGGGGACAAATCCTATTGAAAATGGGCGAAATGGGGTCAAAGGTTAGGACACAGGAGCAGGATCTATTCCATAGCCCTTATGCATCATGACTTACGTAAAATTGCTTCGATTGCGACAAAACTTTATCATGTTATTTCGGAGGTATACTGAGCCAGTTCTGTTGAATATCATCGAAATGGGATCAAAGGTCAGCGCACAGGAGCAAGATTTATTCCACAGCCATTATCCTCATAACTTGAGTAATGATTTCTGGTATGTTGGAAAGCGTATCATAATCAATGCATTGCATGATTTAACTAAGTTGTTTTACAAAAGACGTGCTAAAAAGGGACTTGACATACATATTTGTTAAGTGAAGTTTCGTGTGTCATTTGATACAGGAATTAGAAAAAACAACAAACCTACTGTCTGAAACAGTTAAAGAAGTACGGGATGTTGAAATTAGACTTGACACACTTTCGTGTTCAAATATAGAAACCTCAAGAAACAAATTCATATATGTGTTAGAAAAAACCCAATGGACTTCCAACTATGGGTAGAGTTGCTCAAGAGAGTTTTAAGAAGCCAACTTGTCCTCAAAATTGGCTATTTAAGTGTTAATGGCATTCCCTTTTTAAAATATGCAAGGTTGACTTTCTGTGGCATGGGACGATGGTTTTCTCCATATCAGTACTTGTTTCGTGACAATAAGCATAGATTTGCGATGAAAAGTCTGGAGATGACATTTGTTATCCAACCAAGGACTTTTTCCATCAAATGTGCAGCTGTGTTTAGTAAGTTGAGCGTTAATATCTTTCGACGTAGGACTAAATCTAACTCCGTGGATAGTATGGGACGATTTGCGGCCGACCGCATGTGACAAAAATAGGTCCCAATTGAACTCATTATAACGTTAATAATACGTGCCGCACACTAATCGTGTTAGAATGTCCATAAACAGCACGGAGTCCAATTCGCGTACTGCGCAATACATCGTGCGTGCGACGCTCCCCTCGCTCCCTGTGCACGGGGGAGATGATGCAATATTTCTGGGTGTGCCGCCGGGTTTGACTCAGTCTATCTCGGGAACCGTGAACGTAACACGACTGCGCATGGCATCGTTTTAAAGCTCTCGACGAGATCTATACAATACATACAATTGACGTGGATTAGGAATATCAAACAGAAGTCATCGCTCTTCCCACGTTAATAAGTGAGTAACGAAAAAATTCTCATCAGCCGCCACTGGGAATCGAACCCAGGGTCTTCCAGTTTCGCGTTTATAAGTGAGTCACGGAAAAATTTTCATCGGCCGCCACCGGGACGCGTAACTGGAAGACC
Source organism: Macrothele yani (assembly GCA_039090855.1). Lineage (NCBI taxonomy): Eukaryota > Metazoa > Arthropoda > Arachnida > Araneae > Macrothelidae > Macrothele > Macrothele yani. Next base: position 174,820,472 of record CM076990.1, read on the forward strand.
CTGGGTTCGATTCCCGGTGGTGGCCGATGAAAATTTTTTCGTTACTCACTTATTAACGTGGAAAAAGCGATGACTTTTGTTTGATGTTACTAATCCACGTCAATTGTGTGTGTTAATTATTATTTGTACAGTTGCTGCTGTTCATCTTTGGTGAATCCCCAACATTGTGCGAGGCTCCAAGAAGCAACCTGCCATGTGGTTTAGCAGTTAGTCGTATGTGAGTCTGGAGAATTCGAGGCCGCTGTGGTGCAGTGGTAGCATGTCCGGCGCGTAACTGGAAGACCCTGGGTTCGATTCCCGGTGGCGGCCGATGAGAAATTTTCCGTGACTCACTTATAAACGTGGAGCGATGATTTGTGTTTGAGATCTATTCAAATATACGAAGAACATTTCGCAGTGGTTTGAACTGAACATTTAAAAAATTGTTGTCTTGCGAACCGGTGAACACTTTTGAAAATATCGCGATTTGTCTGGACAACCGAGAGTGCAAAACGACTGTGCGTGGTATCGTTTTAAAGCTCTCGACAAGATCTATTAAAATATATAAAGAACATATCGTAGTGGTTTAAATTAAAATTTTAAAAAATTGTTTTCGTATGAACGGGTTAACATTTTTGACAATGCCGTGGAATTCGCAGAATGAACGCAAGCAAAAGTAAGTGAAAATCAAAACGAGAGGCAAGAGCAAGTGATGAGGAATGTAAGAAACTAAAGAATACAGAGCACCACGTTGGGTAATTCGTGTATCGATCTGCTTTGTGTTTGCAATGTATCCAGCATTATTTGTAAAAATTATGTAAGCTGCTTTTCATATCAAGGACCTGTGTTGGCTATAACAAATTAAATAAACTGTTTGAAACCATACTTAACTATTTTATCACAGATATAGCCTAAAATCCATTTACCGGTGGCGAATCTTTCTGCTTCGGAGCCGAATGCTTTCCCAATCAAGATACACCAACGATCTTTGACGCTGCAATTTGGACGCTTTGAAATATGCGTCATCTCATAACACCCCCCCCCTTGGGAAAAGCTGGGACAAAGTCGTAGGTAGCCAGCCGGCAAACCACGCTTAAATGAGGTTACTGCAGAAGAATGAATTCTGATTAATTCCAGATGATGTGTGGTGCGAGCCTCACACGTTTTTTTTTTTTTTTTTTTTCCGAAGAACGTAACGGCAAGGAGGTTCATTTTACGTTCGGGCACCAATATAGTGTGAAAGCCATATGCCGGTGGATGCCGGATACGCATCTTTCTGCTCCGGAGCCGAATGCTTTGCCAATTAAGTTACACCGACAATGCTTGTGGCTGCACCTTTGTGGTCTTGACATCTACGTCACGTTGGAGGTGGGTATGTCACACAGAAAATAACTAGTTATATTAATTACCGTTGAAGAAAACATATACAATCGTGGCCAAAAGTCCTGCACCAGTAAACCGAAAGTCAATTTTTGATGTTTGAAGCCAACTTATACAGCGTAATGGTAAAGTCAGGAATATATATTATACAACATTTTAAAGTAAATTTTATGCTGAATTCAAATATGTTTGCAGAATGTTATTACCAGTAATAGAAGTGAAGTTACAAGCAAAAGTGTGCAAGTGAGGAAACACAAATCCAGTTCTGAAAAAAGCATGCCCCTCTAATCCGCTATAGCTTTCTCCGACATCCTCTAGTGAGATATAAAAGGATGTAGAATCGTCTGCCGATTTAGAACGCAGCGGCTTGTAGTCAGTTGACGGAATTTTATGCAGAATTTCTGGTGATATTTGAATTTCGGAACGTCAAAGACCCGAAAATTGGTCCTGCCTCTTCAAACCAGGGCAAAAATTAATTATTACTTTGCATGAACTTGGATTCAGTACTCGTAAAACTGCTGTTAAATGTGACTGTGATCATTCCACTGTCTTGCGCACCATTAAAAGAGTTGCAGAAACTGCATGTGTGGGAAACAGAAAAAAACAAACAAAACAGGTCGACCAACGCTGTGTACTGAACGTGATGATCGCATGTTGATTCGTCGTTCCTTAAAACCAAGGTTTAAAACAGCCACCAATTTAAAAAATGAGTGGGAGAATGAAGTAGGCATTATTGCATCTGCACGTACAGTTCGTCGTATAGGCTACAAGAAAATGGACTGACTGCACGAAAAGCTGCACGAAAATTTTCCCTTACTGAACAACAACGGCTCAAAAGTGTTGCTTGGGCACAAAAGAATTGGACTGTTGATGAATGGAAAATTTTTATTTTCAGTGATGAAACAACTGTTACTATTTCCGCTAATAATGGAAATAATTATGTACGTCATCGGGCTGGTGAAAGATATAAGGCATGCTACACCCAGCCAACAATCAAGCACCCACATTCGGGGATGTTATGGTCCTGTATCTCAGCCAGTGGTATTGGCCGTCTGCACATTGTTGATGGCACATTGAATGGATCAAAATATGTGGATATTTTGGGGTCCAAGCTGCTACCATCTGCACACGACATGCGTTTGAGGAATTTTATCTTTTAGGATGATAACGCGCCATGTCATCGGTCAAAGTTGGTTGACGAGTGTTTTAATCGAAAAGTTATAAGGAAACTTTAGCGGCTGGCACAGTCACCGGATCTTAATCCTATAGAGAATCTGTGGGTGATATTGGAGCAAAAGATCCGTCAAGAAGGACCCACATCTAAAACAGTATTAACTGAGTCTGTAAGGGCCGTATGACACCTTGTTATCACCAACGGACAACTAGAGAAGCTCATTAGTTCCATGACAAGAAGGTGCACTTTGTTACTAAGAAACCGTGGTTATCAAATTAAATATTAAAGCGCATTTTGCTTGTTGGTAAGTAATTTCAAGTGTCCTGCAAATTTCAATAATGTACTGTACAGTAATTTTACATTAAATGCGTTGTACACTAATTTTACAAATTCCACTATTTTTTCCTTTTTATGACTAGACGCTGTACTTTTGCTTGTAACTTCACTTCTATTACTGGTAATAGCTATAGCGGATTAGAGGGGCATGCTTTTTTCAGAACTGGATTTGTGTTTCCTCACTTGCACACTTTTGCTTGTAACTTCACTTCTATTACTGGTAATAACATTCTGTAAACATATTTGAATTCAGCATAAAATTTCCTTTAAAATGCTGTGCAATATGTATTCATGACTTTACTATTTCGCTGTATATGTTGACTTCAAACATCAAAAATTGACTTTCGGTCTACTGGTGCAGGACTTTTGGCCACGACTGTATTTTCTAACAAATATTTTTGAAATTGTTAGCGCATAAAAAGTAATATTTTTCTGCTTTTTAGCAGCTAAATATCTTATCCCTAGTCATTACATGGAGAGTGTTGCCACTATATATCATGCTGCTGTTTATTTCGTTACTTTATGGAGTTGGATATTGTTCAAAGGCTCTCCTTTTTTTTTTTTTCATTCATTTTACCAGGTGTTATTCTACAATGCGTCGCCAATCCGGTGGTAATACAAGAAAAAATGAAAATTGTGTTTGTGCGTCTGTACGATTTTTTTTTTTTTTTGTTCTTCCCGAATTTTGATCTTTGTGTTTCCATCGCATTAGTTTTGAAATCATTCCGGTAGATCCATTTGCGGGCATCGTAGGTACCTATTAGATATTAGAGTCAGTCGGAGTTCTCTCCCGGCTGGACAAATCCACTCAGTGTGCCCTACTGGCTGCACAAACATCTCTCCCATCACGGAAAATCATCACGCCATTCTGCATCCACACCATTAGTAAACTTCCATTGCCATCGAATCGATCAACGCATCCAAACCGAAACGTAAATGTTTCATATCCTGAGATCCGTGTACCTTCACGGAACGGTACTCCCAGAAGTTTGGGTATAATTAGTGCCAGTCACAGAGGAAAATCCAATATCGGGGAAGCACAGACACTCTCAGCTCGTTTTTATCGAAAATACATCAAGACTACTGTTATACCTCGTTACCCTAAGTAGCAAAAAAAGAAAGGAGTTCTTTGCCTCACACGACGTTCTACCTGCTTCGAGGGGCATTAACTCTTCCAAGCAGTGATGTTTTTACTTTTCTAATCGTGTATGTCTCCCTTTCTGCACTCCTTAACAGCACCCATTTTATTGAGACTTATATAAAATTTAACGCGAATCGCTATGTGAATGGAGTGTTTGGTACATTCAGAGTGATTCGAAAAGACGATCTTCACAATTTTAAGAAATTCCAATTTAGAAGATAACTATCATTACAAAAATAACGAGATAGGCAAGGAAATAAAAGCTGAAACAGTTTTATAATGGGATAAATAGCGGAGTATGATCTGTTCATCAGAAGTCTAGATATCTACACAGACAATAATCTCAAAGCACAAGCCCGCTGAAATTAAAAATCTCAGCTCACAGTGTAGTCCGTTAAAGACTTTTTAACTATATAAATCCTACTTAGCCGGCCCAGGAGTCGTGGGATCAGAGTTGTAGGTCTCAGACTATCATCTCGAAACGGTGTTGGTAAATTGCGGCGAGACCCACTGGTGGTCTGCAACCCCATATAGGTACATTGCGGCTATAGCCCAAGGAAAGGGTAGATGACAGCGGCATAGGATTTACCTGCAACTCCATAGGTAAATTGCGGCTATAGCCTAAGGAAAGCATAGATGATCACGGCATAGGATTTACTTGCAACTCCATAGGTAAATTGCGGCTATAGTCTAAGGAAAGGGTAGATGACAGCGGCATAGGATTTACCTGCAACACCATAGGTAAATTGCGACTATAGCCCAAGGAAAGGATAGATGACAGCGGCTTAGGATTTGCCTGCAACTCCATAGGGAAATTGCGGCTATTGTCTAAGGAAAGGGTACATGACAGCGGCATAGGATTTACCTGCAACACCATAGGTAAATTGCGGCTATAGCCTAAGGAAACGATGGATGACAGCGGCTTAGGATTTACCTGCAACTCCATAGGTAAATTGTGGCTGAAGCTTAAGGAATGAAACTTGGTAAGTAGGTTTGACATCGTGAGACATGCAAAACATGCAACTATCACGTTCGGCCGCGCATGTGACTCCGGCAAAGAGGGGTCGTAGCGCTGTGCTTGACCGGCTATATAAGGTCGTCCCATTCCGCGTGCTTGCCATATGACTGGTGCTGTTGTTTTGGTTGCATCCTTTTCAAGTGAAGTATGCCTCGGAGAAAAGTTCGGAAGCAATTCGAGCAGTTGGAGTTGTTCGAGAGGGGTCGTATCGTCGGGCTCCGGGAAGCAGGATGGTCTTATCGCCGTATTGCGCGCCATACCGGTCGTACGGATATCACCATAGTACGCTATTGGCGGCAGTAGATAGAATAGGGCACGCAGCAGCGACAGGACCCAGCAAAAACAGTCTTGCTGGGCCAGCACTATGCTGCCGCTGCCCAACCGTCAATAAAGTGTCCGGGCATCCAACAGAAGGGCCAGCAGTTCAGGCCAACAGTTGGCACCCCATCAGTTGTCATATGCCACAACAGGGCTATCAGTTGTCCATCACAGGCAGTAGCTACCACAAGGGGCCCTTTAGCGGCCCTGCAAGCACGTGCCAGAAGTGATGGATAGCCTAATGTTGTCCACTAGTTTGCCGGTAGTGGCAGCCGGCAACCACGTGATGTAACTGGTGGCTTGCCGAATCTTTTCCGCCAATTTCGCAGTAGTAGCCATAATAATAATAAAATCAAGGATAACGGCAGTTTCCCAAAGCTACAACTTTTTCTTTTTCCTACTCTTACGAAACTTGTGAATTATATAGTATTGCGCAGGGGAAATTTTCTCAACAGACCGGAGAAACGCCAGTTTGGACCTGTGTGGATACGAACCAGAGCCGTTGGCGTGGGAGCTGAGCTCTCTACCAACCGGACTAATTTGGCACGCTCAAGCGTGTGCTTGAAGCTGTCTGTTTTGTGCGAATGTGTAATCGAATGGTTCCCTCTTTCATTTTACAATATTGCGAGGTATTTTTCATAAAAGTCAGTTTCATATAATTCATAAATTTATTTTTTTCAACGTAACGATAGTTTTTTTTTACCTTAAGGGAACTTCACTCATTTTCAAGGAGTGCACATACTTAGAGTCGCTTTCCAAAGTTTTGTACTGTCCTTGTCGTCTTGAAAGGAGATTGTTGAAATAATATACACTGACGGAAAAAAAAATCCCAACACCACGAAAAAGTAGTTGTAGAGGAATGAAATGGCGGCAATACCTTTGTATAGGTAACATATTTAATCAATTAAGGTTTCAAGATCACAGCTTATTGTAAGCGCGAGAAGAGCCATTTTAAACGTGAAATGCTGGTACATTAATAACCGGTGTAACCGCCAGAATGTTGAATGCAAGCACGCAAAAGTTCGTGCATTGTGTCGTACAGGTGCTGGATGTCAGTTTGTGGGATGGAGTTTCATGCCTGTTGCACTTGGTCGGTCAATACAATGACGGTTAATGCTGGTTAAGGGTGACGCTAAAGTTGTCTTCCAATGATGTCCCATACGTGCTCGATTGGTGAAAGATCTGGTGATCTAGCAGGCCACGGCAACACGTCGACACTCTGTAGAGCATTTTGGGTTACAACATCGGTATGCGGGCGAGCGTTATCCGGTTGCAAAACACCCCCTGGAATGCTGTTCATGAATGGCAACACTACAGGTTGAATCACCAGACCGACGTACAACTGTGCCGTCAGGGTGCGTGGGAAAACCACGAGAGTGCTCCTGCTGTCATAGGAAATTGCTCCCCAGACCATAACTCCAGGTGTAGGCCCAGTGTGTCTCGGCCGCAGACAGGTTGGTTGCAGGCGCTCACCTGGCCGCCTTCTAACCAACACACGGCCATCACTGGCACCCAGGCAGAACCGGCTTTCATCAGAAAACACAATAGATCTCCACTCCGTCCTCCAATGAGCTCTAGCTTGACACCACTGACGTCGCAAACGGCAGTGGTTTGGAGTAAGTGGAATGCACGCTACAGGGCGTCTAGCTCGGAGCTGTCCCTCAAGTAATCGATTTGTAACAGTTCGTTGTGTCACTGTGGTGGCAACTGCAGCTCGAATTGCTGCCGCAGACGCGGTACGATGCGCCACGGCCATACGCCGTACACGGCGGTCTTCCCTTCTCAGTAGTGCCACGTGGCCGGCCGGAACCCGGTCTTCTTGAGGCAGTACCTTCCCTTGACCACCGCTGCCAACAATCATGCACAGTGGTTACATTCCTGCCAAGTCGTTCTGGAATATTGCGGAAAGAAGATCCACCTTCTCGTAGCCCTATTACACGACCTCGTTCAAACTCCGTGAGCTGTTGATAATGGCTTCGTCTTCTTAAAGGCATTCTTGACTAACATCAACACACTACGTCGAATCTCAACGATAACTAACGCTCACGAACGTTACAGCGCGTATTTACAGCAAACCTGCTTTGCATGTTCCGAGGGACGCTACTAGCGCCACACGTATGCGCCGAGCACGAAATTTGCATAGACGTCATCTTACAGATGTACTCTCACCGCCTACCAACTGTCGTTTATCTAACACAAACCCTTCTTGGTGTTGGGATTTTTTTTTCCGTCAGTGTATATTTACCGGGTTCATGTCACATTCTGTTACATTTTTAACGTTGTTTCTTTTCTTTCCGTTGTCCGAAGCTACATTTGTTTTAAAGAGGAAAGATATTTATTTTACTTCTGGTTATTTTTAGAAGCGAATTCCGCATAGTCTTGTGTATTCAACCCATGGATGAGTACATTATATCCCCATAGCGTTGCCTTTTTTTTTCTTTTTTCTTTCAAATAATTAATATATTTTGTACTCGTATAATTCTTTTTTTCTTCCAACAAACGTTTTTTTTTCCAGGACATTTGTTTCAAGCGGTTTTAAATTATTTTTTGTTATTCACTCACCATTCCATAAATTGTTATTCATGGGAATGGAGTGGGTGTATTTCATGGCTGTAATCTAGTATTTTATGGCTTAATCTGATATCTTCGTCGACGTATAATTTCATTAGGAAATTAATTAGCCTCTCTACATATGGATTTTTTTTAACATTCACTAAAATAACACGATGGTGATAGCGTCGTCTTCAACTAACTAGTACCATGAGACACACGTGTTGCTTCTGCGCATGCGCAGTCCCGTTGCTTCCACCTGATGTTTGGGTTGCATTGGTTGCCAGCAACGGGTCACTAATGGCACTTGCTTGGAGGCCCACAATTCACGGCGATGCTGCAGGGCGATCAATGGCTCGCCAACTGATAGCGCTGCCACCAACGGACCGCTACCGGGCCGTGAGCGGCAGATTTGAGCCAGCAGTGACCCATCGCTGCCAGCTGGTGGCCAGCAGTTTCTCAGCACTTGTGTTTTTGCTGGGGAAGGGTCTGGGCGACCTAGACGAACCACAGAGAGTGAGGACCGACGGGTTTTCCGACATACGCGGAGTGACCAATAGCCATGATTGCGGATATTCAGCGAGCAGTGGTTCCCTCCATGCATTGTCCAATTAGTGCCAGCACCATTGGCAGATGGCTTCACGACGTACGACTACACGTACGCAGACCGTTACGACGACTTCCCTTAACACCATTGCAGTCTTTGGCGACGACTGCAATGGTGTCGTACCAGGTCATGGAGCCACTCAGAATGGCAGAGGGTGATCTTTAGTGACAAGTCCTGCTTTTGTCTTGGAGAAGACGACCAACAAATCCGTGTGTGAAGGCACCGTGGTCAGCGCCAAGATGAACGGTTTGTTGTCGAGCGTCCCATGTTCTAAAGGCCTGGTGTCATGGTGTGGGGTTCAATTGCCTACTATGCCAGTTCACCTTTAGTGTTCATTACAGGCACTTTGACAGCACAACGTTACGTTAATGACGTCGTGCAACCAGTAGCCCTACCTTTTCTGAACGCTCACTCAGGTGCAATTTTTCAACAGGACAACGCTCGTCCGCATACTGATGCTGTCTCTAGACCTTGCCTTCAAGGCACTGACACTATGCCATGGCCAGACCTGTCTCCGATTGAAAATGTGTGGGATACTATTGCACACGCTATCCACACTCCATCACTACCGCACAATCTGCAGGAACTGCGTGAGAAGATTCAAACTTCATGGGAAGGCTTATCGCAGGACACCATTAGGAACTTGTACAACTCCATGCCGAGACGTATGGCATGCTGTGTGAGCAAACATGGCGGCCCGACGCCATACTGAGAGATACTATTTATTGGCGTGTAGCTCAATAAATATTGCTCATATCAGTCTCAATGTTTAATCATTTATTGTTCCTGGTAACCTTTACCTTTCTCCCGAACAGCATTGCAATCCGACATGTCCTTCTGGGTGCAACTATGTTTTTGAAGATGAGTGTAGCAATGAATATTAACTGATATTTCAAAGTTAAATATCTGTTTATATGGTTGCTATAAGAGGAATAAAAAAAAACTTTTGCCTTACCGATACTGAAGCGAGAAAGATGAAGTAAGTAACACTGTCATCACATATACAAAACTTGAATATGCATACTTTATTATGCTTTTGAGGAAAGTTGAATATAGATAATTTCATTTATCTTTCAGGAGTCAACCTCAGCTTACCCAAAAATTACTATTTTGAAAAATACGACGCAAATTTCACCAATTCAAGTCTGGTTATACATCCTCCTCTATAATCCCTTATTTTTTTAGGCAACATTTCTCTTCTTTGCATGTCAGTTTTGGATTTCTTCTTTGCATGGCAGTTTTGGATTCCTTTTTTTTTTTTTAATGCAAGAAATATGCTTTTCTGTGAGGGTCTCTAAAACGCCAGAATTTTCTTCCATGGCAGGGTTTATTTTCTTTGATGGACGTTCATAATTATCCTCTTCAGCTTTTCGCCGCAATTTTCTTGTGGGGTTGCAATGTCCTAGAACGTCTACGGATTAAAAGGGATTATTAAGCCAGAATTTATTTACACCCATCTCGAAGTGGGCTGAGGTTCTAGCCCCGGATGGGAGATGGTTAATGCGCTTATCATAAGGTGTTGTATCTTAATATAGTATAACTGTACTAGTAATCCGAATTTATTGGCGAGAATAGAAATCATTGTTTCCAAGCTTTTGCACATCAATCAGATAGCTTATCCAAGGAAGGCAGACAGCAAACTGAATAATGGAACACTTCAACAATCTGAACGCAGTGGCTTGACTAGACAATAACTAAATAGATGCAGATGTAATTATTCATTCAAAGAAACGAACCATCGTGTTGGTCGGGAATGCTGTACCGTGGAAGGAAGAACTTATGTAAGGAATAGAGCTATAGTTGGTGCACAGCTCAAATCTTCAAAATGATTTGAAGAATTGGTTCCAAATTCGTAGTAGTTTCAGAGAGACGCTATAATTGCATGCCTCGCGGTTGGTAACGATCTCTAAAGTTTTGCTTATGGCAGTAGATTTAAGCGTGGAGTAGGAAGCTAATTTCTTTATGGCATCCCACATGGGATTAGCGGACTTGAACTTGAGTTCTCTTGATAGGGCAGTGGTTACTTTTCAGTCTCTCGTCTCTCTTTTATGTTCGTTGATTCTAATTATAAACGAGCGTTTGGTCATTCCAATGTAGTATCACTTTGAACCGTCGGGATATTGTAGAGCGATAGAATAAATATTCGCCTCGCTCAAAAGAGGGGGCTTTGTTAATATTTCTCTTAAGCATTGTATATAAAGAAGCCAGACACACCATGCCTTCACCGAAGTTCAACCTCTTGAGCATGTTATTGAGTTGATAGGAAACACTTGGTATGTAAAAAATAGAACTATAGTTGGGGGACAGTTCCTTGTTATTAATTAATGCTGGCTCTTCCTCTCCCCAGTGCCAATATCCCTGAATTAGGGACGAGTGACTACTTACACTCTTAGAATTGCTTGCGAAAGTTTAGAATTTCAAACATCCCGGTCGGTTGACTTAAGCTTATAATTAATAAACGCGTTCGTTTCGTGTTGCACATCCAGGCCATTTTAGGTCCTTATCACCTATACAGTCCTTAAGGGGTAATAAAAAAAACTTAGAAAATTGCACAGTCCAAATAAAATTTCATTCCAACGCTTTAGAGTTCAGTTGGACGGGAACAAGAGTGATAGGTAAGAAAGAATACTGTATATTAGTAACATTTCTGTTTAAAAAAACAAATGCTGCTTAAAATGCATGCACTTTAGGAAGATCAACTTTTGGGTGTTTATTATACAGTAGAACCAGGAGCGCCAACTTCACCGACTTATTGGGGGGGATGGGGCAGGCATGAAGGGTGTCTTCCCACTACGCCTTTACCCCGTGTGCCTTTTCACCATGTGCCTTATATTGGGGTCATTAGCGGTTGTAAAATGGGAGACAAAATTTCAATCGAGGGCAAACTCCCGCGTCGCGTTTCCCGCTTCGCCTGTTATTGCGGCCATAAAAAAATAGGAAACTTTACCTGCTTGAAAGAAGAAATATACCTTTTAATGGGGAATTACCTGGTTTCTTTGAAAGCAGCAGTTAGCGTCGTGGAAATCTGTGTTAGAATTGATCCCCCTCATGCTCTCTGAGTATAATCAGATTTCAGCCATTTTCAATACATTCCTTCGATATGGACCATTTTTATCCATTCATTCTATGGAACTAAAGAGTTTTGTTTGCGTATTATCATGCGTAAGTTTGGAAGAACATATCTGAAACCAGATTAAAATTTCCGGAAAAAGTGCTTAATCAAAAAACATTCTTTAAAGCTATCCAAGAATTGCTTTTTTAGCTTTCAAAATAGTTAGACATCGACAAATTTAAAAAGTTCCTGCATTGGCAGCAACATGGCGTTACTGCCGTTTATACATGCAGAAATACTGTGTTTCCACTATGTGCTGTTATACTTGAATCTATCAATCAACGCTCCCCTCAAAAACTGATTGGGTAACATCATACTACATTTTGGATACTTTCTTGTCTTAAGTGTGCAACAGGGATGCAACGCCTCGTTATTTCGTCGAAACACTCGTCGTTACCGTCGATGTTCAATTTTGTCTCATCACTAAATAACACGTGACACCACTTATCAGTGATACACTCCTTATGTTCCATTGCCTATTCTAAACGTTTCTTGCATTGCATATTGTTTATCAATGGCTTCTTTACCGCCCTATGAGACGTCAGACCCATAGAACATAACCTGTTCCTTACTGTTACAACAATACCACAGCTCTTCCGCAAATCTTTGCGGGAGAGCTGTGGCAAAAATTGTTGACGAGACGAACCTGTTTCTCAGACATAACCGTTTCAACGCGTTGTTACCTTTAGGAGTTGTTTTCATTTTTCGGCCACATTTACCCACCCTGCCATTCTTGATTTTACCCATAACACGGATCTTCGCCAGCTGCCATCCAACTGTATTCTTGTGCACCCCAGTTAAGCTTTTCTGGTTAAATATCACATAATCTTCCCATAACTGCAACACAGTTTGCACAGAATAAACGAAATGCACTCTAAATTTCAGATTTGCTCTGCAGTCCACAGGAGTAACGATTACACACTCACCAATGCAAACGAACTGCGTCGTTCAATTTGTCACAGTGCGCGCACTGTGTAGGTACTTCGTTTGGTAATAACCCCACATTCGTCATTTAATGCGCCATGACTTCAACGTGGAATAACCCCACGTTCAAGTAATTTAATGTGCTATGTGTGGTGCAAGCGGTACTGCAATCCGAACTGGTTATTATTTTCCCTCAGACGATCAGGCCGTCACACTGAGCACCATCACTGTCTCAGATAACCAATTTAATGTAGAACTTTCATCCTCAGAGGAGGTTTAGACCCAAACCACCTGCAGCGGATCCGCCTCTTGGACAGGGCATGAAAACGGCTGGAATGAGAGCAAGTCTGGCGATTTTGACAGAGCAGTTTGTAAGTGAGAGAGCACAGTTGATGGCGCCACCGTACAGGACGATGTTGAACATAGTAGAGAAGGAAGAATTAGAAAGGGGAATTAGAAAATGGACACCATTATATACATTTATAACCGGGGGGTCCTTACCCGGGGACCATCATTTAGCGTATTCGTCCGATTCACGGCGGATATTCAGTAATTTCAGCAATTCACACCACATCTAGAAGATCAGCCCAGAGCTACCTGGGGACCCTCTATCAATACTCAGTTTCGCTAACCACTAAGCTACCCGCGGCTCAAGAATAACCGCACAAACATCGACTGCCCTTTATATCACATGTACGCGGACGTACAAGCAAGCTCCGTCAGCTTGAAGCAACGACGATGACATTTCACATAACAAATCAATGAAAGGCGAAGCAAGAAACGCAACGCGGAAGTTTGCCTTCTACTAAAATTTGGTCTCCTACCTTACAGGTTTGTCTGTCTGCCCGTCCGTCCGTCCGTCCGCCCGTCGGTCTGTGGACACCATACCTCTGCAACTAAATGTCCGATTTGAAAAATTCCTTTTGCAACGGGTAGCTTGAAATGTGGGAATGATAATTATTTTATTCGTTTTCTTTTCCACGATGCGCAATTTTGCCGCTAGAGGGTGTAAAAGTAAACTGCTTTTTCCGCGATATCTCTGCTTCTAAACCTCCGATTTAGAAAAATGTTTTCTTCAACCGATACAGCTCCGGATGGGATAAATTTTGTGCATAACTTCGAATTTTTGGTAAAGAATGGATCGACCATCAGGGGTCGTTAGTGTTAATTTCTTCTTCTGATATATTTGCCAGAAATCTGAGTACCGAAATCTCGATTGAAAAAATTCATTCGTTGACCGATGCCACTCCCGTCGATAGACCTTTACGGAATATTTTCATCTTCAACGTTGCATTGTTTCTGCACCAGAGGGCGTAGACTTGCATCTTATTTTTGACAATATCTCTACTTCGGATGGTCCGATTTGAAAAGTTCTTTCTTTATTGGACAGAGTTTCCGGAGCGACATGTTTTTCATACAATTTCAAATTTTTCAAGTAAATCATGGACTTTCCGCTAGAGGACATAAAATTAAATTGCATTTTCCCCGACATTATTGTTTTTAAAATTCCGACTTGAATTTTTTTTCTTATCGTACAGCTCCTGATGGGAAATATTTTTCATATGATTTCTATTTTGTTGAAGAATGGTTTATTTGTGCTTCCACTGAATTTGCAGTTAAATCTGAGCACCTGAAAACTTGATTGAAAAATTCTTCCTCGAAACGATAGCGCTCTGTAGAAAAAAAAATTGAGAATACATTTTTCTTAAAATAATGCATGTTCTTTCCCTCCAGGGTGCGTACAAGCACATCTTATATTGGTCGATATTTCTGATTCTGAAAGTCCGATTTGATTTTTTTTTTGTTGTTTTTTGTTTTTGTTTTTGGAGAGCGTTTCCCCTGTGAAATGTTTCTCTCATATATTTCAAAATTTTCTTGAAGCACAAGTCTGCAACCAGAGGGCGTAAGATCACGATTCCGTTTACCACAATATCTGCGAGATTAAGACCTCGATTCAAAAACTTCTTTCTTCGGTCAGATGCTACATTTCGCCATACCGGTTTCATTGACTTTGAATAGATTTGATAAATTTAGTTCGCGTCAGAACAGATTCAAAAGACGTGCTCATTACACCCCAAAAATTCGGTGTCATCTTTCTTCTTATTTATTTATTTCAGTTTTGATAATTGTCTCAAACATTTACCACATATCACAAGAACATGTCAAACGCAATGCAGAGATGCCAGCCAAGTTTCTTATCAAATGAGTGATACTGAAGACTCGGTTTTTGATCATTCGTTTGGGATTTCACCAGAAAAGAAATGTATACCATACGAAATTACGAATAAAAGAATCAAGATTGCCAAGTAACCTTTTAAATCAGCTCGTCAGATTTACGGGCTAATTAATAACGAGGAAGTTGTGCGTTTCGTATCCTCAACGATAAGAATGACTTACACTGTAACGTACCAGGAGATGTGACGTACCTGCCAGAAGGACGCACACGACATAAAGGCAGATAGGAATCAGAATAAAATGTCCGCGTAGCTCAATTGGTGGAGCAACTTATTCCGGAATGAGTGGACCAAGGTTCGAATCCTGGCGCGGATAAAAATGACGGAGAAATTCACTTCGTTATATGTTATAACCTGCCTTCTGCACGCGACGAAGTGTCGTGGGTTCGATCCCCTCACTGGCCATCGAGGTTTTTGTATTTTTTTCACCTGTTTTCTGCCTAATTCGGGATTTTTCGTGTAAACCGAATTTATTCTATCGTCCTGACAAAAGCACACATCTTGTTAACCCGGCCAATCAGCAGGTAAACTCCAAAGTTGAATTGATTTCCTTGCGTGCAAACGATGATTTGACATACATTTTATGCCTACAAAATTTTTTGATGTTGAGATAGAATAAAATGGCAAAGTTTATGTGAATAAACGTTAAAAAAAGGTACATGTTAATTAAATATTTAATTATTATAATAAATAAATAATTACTTATTTGCTATAGTTAATAGTGAAGCCGAGCCAAACGCTAAGCAAACTATAGTGGATGGTAATATAAATATTTCATTGTGAATAAAAGTAGCTATTTTATTCTATCGATAACTTGCCAGTTTTTCTCCTACATTTCCTTCCTATTCCTGACAATGAAAGAAGAAACTGAATTCATGCCAGGTGTGCAGAAAAGCGTTTGTTTCGTTGTTGGTTAACTCAGTTGACTAGAAGTTATTGCTTGTAACACGAAGGTTATGTGTCAGATCTCTGTAGCCAGGGAGACCTTGGCATTTTTGAAACTAAGTTTTCTGCGTCTGAAATTTTTTCCCAAAGGGTATTTATGCCATATTTACAAAAAAGTCATTTCAGCCACCTATGCTGTTAACTGATGTGGATACACACAGTATTTGTCATTTTCTTGTAGGACTTCCGTCCACAGTGAGTAGAGTTTAGGTCCCAGCCACCTACAGCGGCGAGATCGCTTTTTGGGCAGGACACAGAAACGGAAGGAATGAGAGCAAGTCTAGCGACTTTGACAGAACAGTTTGTAGTGAGATTAGAGTACAGTAGATGGCGCCACCGTACAAGTACGATGCTGCACACAGAGGGGTGAGAGAATTTCCGGGGGCGGGTGCATAGGAAAGGATACCCATTTAACCAGTGGGTCCAGCCTGGGGGCCGTCACTTAACGTGCTCGTCCGATCCGATTCACGGCGGATATTCGGCGCTTGTTGGTAAATCAAACCATCTCTGAAAGATCAGTCCAAGTTCAAACCTTGGGATCTTGCATTGATAGTCTGACTGGCTTACAACTAAGCCATCCACGGCCTGATGTGGATACTACGCAGGTACGGATTTTTATAGGGAAATCTACGAAGCACAGGTGCATGGTGCTGCGATGGTGTACGGCTCCGGAAATGACGGTATTCGTCTTCTTTTTCAGCACGTCTCTTATTCAATACATCGTGCTTATGTTATCGGGTTATCTGTCCGTCCTTCCGTTGGTCTGTGGACACCATACCTCTGCAACAAATTGTCCGATTTGAAAAATCCGTTTTGCGGCGGGAAAAATCCGTTTTGCGGCGGGAAAAATTCGTTTTGAGGCGGGAAAAATCCGTTTTGCGGCGAACCTCCTCCTCTCTCCACTCCATCACTCTCCCCAACGGCAACACCACAGATGATCCACAAGACATCTGCACCCACGTTCACCAGCACTTCACCGACCTTTTCACTCCTTACTCTGCTCCCCCTTACGCTCTTGACAACATCCTTCATTCCTTACCTCAAGTCCCTCACCACCTTCACCCTTCGCTTTCAACCTCTTTCAACCACCAGGAGATTCTCTCTTCACTTTTCAATCTTAACCAGTCAGGTTCCCCAGGGCCTGATGGTCTAACCGCAATCTTCTACAGGAAATTTTCCTCCCTCATTCTACCTCTCCTCCTGGCGTGCTTCAACTCTATCTTCTCCTCCACCTCCATCCCGGTGGAATTCATCACCGCCCACATCATTCTACTCCCCAAGAAAGGCTCGCTTCTTGACCTGAACAACTGGCGCCCTATCAGCCTCCTGAACCTGGACTACAAAATTCTCACCAAAACCCTCTCCACGAGGCTTAACCTAGTACTACCATCCTTGGTTCACCCCGACCAGACCTACACCATCCCGTCCAGGTCCATCCACGAGAATATTCCCATTCTCCGGGATATCACACGCCTTGCCCACACCCATGATGAAACCCCCGCCCTTCTAAATCTTGACCAGAGGAAAGCATTTGACAACGTGTCCCATCGCTACCTCGCCGAAGTCCTCCACAACTTCGGCTTCCCTGCCCCCTTCTCCTCCATCATCCTCACCCTTTACAGAAACGCAGTCGTTCACGTCAGGACGCGAGCCTTCCTCACTGCCCCCATCTCCTTCCAAAATGGTATCCGCCAAGGATGCCCCCTCTCTGGCCAACTCTTCGCTCTCTGCTTTGAACCTTTTCTCCGCTCTGTTCGCACCGCCTTTGCCTTCTCCCACTCCACCGAGCTCGCCAGCCATCGGCACCATGCCATCTATGTCTCTGCTTATGCCGATGATGCAACTTTCATCATCAGGCAAAACAATCAATTCCCCCTCCTCCTCGCCCTATTCGACGAGTACGCCAACCTCTCCGGTGCTTCTCTCAACCTCAACAAAAGCACCGGATTGTGGTGCGGATCCTGGGCTTCCCGGACAGACACCCCCTGCGCCGCCCAATGGTCCTCCGACAGTCAGCATCTCCTTGGTGTCCACATCGGAAAGCGACTCGTCACTGATGCTGCCACCTGGCTCCCTCTTATTCGAAAACTCAAGCAGACGGCAGGCTGGTGGGCTCAAGCCAAATTCTGCACCTCCTTCCACAGTCGCGCTGCCATCGCTAACAGCCCATTCATGTCCCAGGTGTACTACTCCTGGACAAACACTCCCGTCCCCTCCCACATCCATCTCGACGTCTCCAGAGTCCTCACCAACTTCATTTGGTCCAAGCACCATTGGACCACTGCTGAAACACTCACTAGGCCCATCTCCCATGGAGGACTCGCTCTCTTCGACGTCCCCATTAGATACAAGGCATTTAGACTCGTCTCTTTCTTCTCTGCCCTGACCTCTTCCAACCCTGCCACCTCCACCCTTCTAAACGTAATCTCTTCTCCGCGGAACCCCTATCTCACTCTCCACACTTTCCTTCTCATGGACCAATACCCCCGAGTTCCTACTCGCCTCTCTCCCATCTACCATGAGGCTATCACCCTTTTTCGCTCTCTTCCCACCACCCGGATCTCTCCAACCTCTACCCTCGAACTTCTCTCTGAACCTCTTTACTTCTCCTCTACCCTTCACCCCCCTCTTTTCACTTTCCCACATGGCTCCGAGCGGGGGTGGTCACTGTACGCAACCTCGTACACACCAACCTCGCCTGGAAACATGTCTCCGAGCTCTCTCCCACCCTCCCTGGATCCACCTCGAACAATCATAAGTTCACCCTCATTAAAGAAGCTCTTCGCCTCCTCTTCCCCTCCCTCACCTCCCCCAATGGGATCCGCACTGTCCAGGCAGCGCCAATCCCCCTGCCCTTCACTCTCAATACTCCCTCTGCTGCTCTTCACATACACTCTATCAGAGTAAAACAACTCTACCACTTCCTCAGGAACTCTACCCTCACACCTCACCCTACTCATTCACTCACTCCCTCCCAATCCACCCCAGTCTGGTCCACACTCACCACACTCACCAACCACCCACACGAAATCAACATTCAGTGGCAATTCCTCCACTCGCGTCTGCCAGTTCCAAACACCCTACACCAGATGAAGATTCTATCTTCCCCCTCTGCCCCCTCTGCCCCTTCTGCGCAGAGCCTGGCTCCATACAACACACATACATCCACTGCCCAGCCCTTCTCCCGATGTTCCATCTGATGTTCTCCCTTGCCTCCAAAGTCTGCCCTATCACACACAAGATAGAACACTATCAATACCTCAACGCTGCACCCACCGCACCTCACGCCTCCACAACTTGCACCTACTTTTTCGTCCTCGGCAAATACATCATCTACCAACTTTACCTCCAACACACTAACAACACCCCACTCACCGAACCCCCAGCAAGCACCCAACTGGTCCATCACTTCAAGAACAGAGTTACCGCCCGACTGCAAGCAGACTACACAGAAGCTCACAGGACGGCGACCCTCAGCGAGTTCTGGAAGCGATGGAACCCCCACAGAAGCTGGTTTACTGTCACCAGCAACAACAAGATCTGCCTCGACTGAAGCGCCCTTACCACTGGAAAGAACCACCAACAGCCACTCTTGGTCACACCCACCTGGTGCCACCGCAGCAAAGAACACAGGTGAAAACTTTTCCATACTGCTGCCCCCCTCCCCCTGCAACCTACAACCTCAAGTGCTCAAATGAACTGTACTACAACTACCACGGCTCGGAACGAGAGAAAGTGCAAATGGATCACCATTTAATCTGTTATAAAAAAAAAAAAAAAAAAAACTTCTGAACTCTACTCTCACGCAAAAGACTAGCAGCTCGAAAGAGCAAAACTTTTGTACACATGCATCACCATTTCATGTTATAAAGAAACTTCTCCTGAACTCCCTACTCTCACGCAAAAGACTCTAGCAGCTCGAAAGGGCAAAACTTTTGTACATATGCATCACCATTTGTAAATACTCACCTACTCATCTTCTGTCTCATCTCCTCTGACGAGCCATGCGCCGTCGCCCTGTAAAACTTCACTGTATCATATCTCAGTAAATAAATTCTATTTTGATTGCTAATAACGCGGTGGTAGTGGGTTCGATCCCCTCACTGGCCAGCGAAATTTTTCCGTTTTTTACACCTGTTTTCTGAATCATTTGGGATTTTTCGTGTAAACCGAATTTATTCTACCTGTATACAAAGAACTCCTGACAGAAAGAAGCACACATCTTATTAACCCAGCCAATCAGCAGGTAAACTCCAATGTTTAAGAGATTTCCTCGCGTGCAAACGATAATTTGACATACATTTTATGCCTACAAAATTTTTTGATGTTGAGATAGAATAAAATAGCAAAGTTTATGTGAATAAACGTTAAAAAAAGGTACATGTTAATTAAATATTTAATTATTATAATAAATAAATAATTACTTATTTGCTACAGTTTGTAGTGAAGCCGAGCCAAACGCTCAACAAACTATTTTGGATGGTAATATAAATATTTCATTGTGAATAAAAGTAGCTATTTTATTCTATCGATAACTTGCCAGTTTTCTCCTACATTTCCTTCCTATACCTGACAATGAAAGGAGAAACTAAATTCATGCCAG
Source organism: Macrothele yani (assembly GCA_039090855.1). Classification (NCBI taxonomy): domain Eukaryota; kingdom Metazoa; phylum Arthropoda; class Arachnida; order Araneae; family Macrothelidae; genus Macrothele; species Macrothele yani. The sequence goes on from CM076990.1 coordinate 174,840,793, forward strand.
GTGTACAGAAAAGCGTTTGTTTCGTTGTTGGTTGACTCAGTTGACTAGAAGTTATTGCTTGTAACACGAAGGTTATGTGTCAGATCTCTGTAGCCAGGGAGACCTTGGCATTTTTGAAACTAAGTTTTCTGCGTCTGAAATTTTTTTCCCAAAGGGTATTTATGCCATATTTACAAAAAAGTCATTTCAGCCACCTATGCTGTTAACTGATGTGGATACACACAGTATTTGTCATTTTCTTGTAGGACTTCCGTCCACAGTGAGTAGAGTTTAGGTCCCAGCCACCTACAGCGGCGAGATCGCTTTTTGGGCAGGACACAGAAACGGAAGGAATGAGAGCAAGTCTAGCGACTTTGACAGAACAGTTTGGTTTGTAGTGAGATTAGAGTACAGTAAATGGCGCCACCGTACAAGTACGATGCTGCACACAGAGGGGTGAGAGAATTTCAGAGGGGGTGCATAGGAAAGGATACCCATTTAACCAATGGGTCCAGCCTGGGGGCCGTCACTTAACGTGCTCGTCCGATGCACGGCGGATATTTGGCGCTTGTTGGTAAATCAAACCATCTCTGAAAGATCAGCCCAGGTTCGAAACTTGGGACCTTGCATTGGTAGTCTGACTCGCTAACCACTAAGCCATCCACGGCCTGATGTGGATACTACGCAGGTACGGATTTTTATAGGGAAATCTACGAAGCCCAGGCGCATGGTGCCGCGATGCTGTACGGCTTCGGAAATGACGGTATTCGTCTTCTTTTTCAGCACGTCTCTTATTCAAAACATCGTGCTTATGTTATCGAGTTATCTGTCCGTCCTTCCGTCGGTCTGTGGGTACCATACCTCTGCAACAAATTGTCCGATTTGAAAAATCCGTTTTGCATCGGGTAGCTTGAAATGTGGGAATGATAATTCTTTACTTCGTTTCCTTTTCCACGATGCGCAATTTTGCCGCCAGACGGCGAAAATGCGCATGATATCTAATTCAGACTGCATTTCATTCCATATATTTGCTTCTAAAGTCTGATTGAAAAAATTCTTTTACCTTTCCTTTCCATTTATGTTGAAGACTGTTTTAGGTATAGTCAATATTTCAAGTTACGAATGGATTTTCCGCTACGGGGATGTAAAAGTAAACTGCTTTTCGTCCGATATCTCTGCTTCTAAAACTCTGACTTGAAAAATGTTTCCTTCAACGGATACAGGCTCTGGATGGGAAAACGTTTGTGCGTAACTTCAAAATTTTAATAAAGAATGGATCGGCCACCAGGGGGCGTTAGTGTTAATTCCTTCTTTTGCTGTATTTGCCAGAATCTGAGTACCTAAATCTCGAATGAAAACATTTGTTCGTGGAGCGATGCCACTCACGTCGATAAACCTTTTCGGAATATTTTTATCTTAAAATGCTGCATGGTTTCTCCACCATGTCTCTACTTCGGATAGTCCGATTTGAAAAGTTTCATCTTTATTGGGCCGAGTTTCCGCTGCGACATGTTTTTCATACAATTTTAAAAATTTCAGGTAAATAATAGACTTTCCGTTAGAGGCCGTGAAATTAAATTGCATTTTCCCCGACATTATTGTTTCTGAAATTCCGATTTGAATAATTCTTTCTCTATCGCGTACAGCTTCTGATGGGAAATGTTTTTCATATGATTTCTATTTTGTTAAAGATTGGTTTGGCCCCCAGGGGTATACGGTTTTAATTTGTGCTTCCACTGAATTTGCAGTAAAATCTGAGCACCTGAAAACTTGATTGAAAAAATTCTCCCTTGGACCGATAGCACTCTCGTCGAAAAAATTTTTGAGAATACATTCTCCTTTAAGTAATGCATGTTTTTCCCGCCAGGGGCGTAAATGCATATCATATACAGTATTTGTCGATATTTCTGATTGTGAGAGTCCGATTTTTTTTTATTTTTTTTTTGTTATTATTGTTAGAGAGCGTTTCCACTGTGAAATGTTTCTCATATACAGTACTTCAAAAAAATTTTGACGCACAAGTCTGCAACCACAGTGCTTAAGATCACGATTCCGTGTACAGCAATATCTGCCAGATTAAGACCTCGATTCGAGAACTTCTTTCTTCGGTCAGATACTAAATTTTGCAATGCCGGTTCCATTGACTTTGAATAGCTTTGATAAATTTAGTTCGCGTCAGAAAGGATTCAAAACACGTGCACATTACACCCGAAAATTTGGTGTCACCTTTCTTCTTATTTATTTATTTTAGTTTTGATAAATGTTTCAAACATTTACCACATATCACAAGAACATGTCAAACGCAATGCTGGGATGCCAGCCACGATTCTTATCAAATGAGTGATACTGAAGACTCGATTTTTGATCATTCGTTTGGGATTTTACCCAGAAAAGAAATTGATACCATACGAAATTACGAATAAAAGAATCAGGTTTACCAAGTAACTTTTTAAACCAGCGCTACAGAGTTACGTGCTAATTAATAACGAGAAAGTTGTGCGCTTCGTATCCTCAACGATAAGAATGACTTACACTGTTGTCACTTGCCTTGTGCAAGTGACGTTAAACCCAGGCACAAATTCATCTCTGGTGCACGAAGCGGGTAAGGCTGTATGGCCGGTTAGCTCAGTTGGTTAGAGCGTTGTGCTGATAACGCGAAGGTTCTTGTTTCGATCCCCTCACTGGCCAGCGAAGTGTTCCCGTTTTTTTTCACCTGTTTTCTGAATCATTTGGGATTTTTCGTGTAAATCGAATTTATTCTACCTGTATACAAAGAACTCCTGACAGAAAGAAGCACACATCTTGTTAACCCCGCCAATCAGCAGGTAAACTCCAATGTTTAAGAGATTTCCTCGCGTGCAAACGATAATTTGACATACATTTTATGCCTACAAAATTTTTTGATGTTGAGATAGAATAAAATGGCAAAGTTTATGTGAATAAACGTTAAAAAAAGGTACATGTTAATTAAATATTTAATTATTATAATAAATAAATAATTACTTATTTGCTATAGTTTGTAGTGAAGCCGAGCCAAACGCTCAACAAACTATTTTGGATGGTAATATAAATATTTCATTGTGAATAAAAGTAGCTATTTTATTCTATCGATAACTTGCCAGTTTTTCTCCTATACATTTCCTTCCTATTCCTGACAATGAAAGGAGAAACTGAATTCATGCCAGGTGTACAGAAAAGCGTTTGTTTCGTTGTAGGTTAACTCAGTTGACTAGAAGTTATTGCTTGTAACACGAAGGTTATGTGTCAGATCTCTGTAGCCAGGGAGACCTTGGCATTTTTGAAACTAAGTTTTCTGCGTCTGAAATTTTTTTCCCAAAGGGTATTTATGCCAAATTTACAAAAAAGTCATTTCAGCCACCTATGCTGTTAACTGATGTGGATACGCACAGTATTTGTCACTTTCTTGTAGGACTTCCGTCCACAGTGAGTAGAGTTTAGGTCACAGCCACCTACAGCGGCGAGATCGCTTTTTGGACAGGACACAGAAACGGAAGGAATGAGAGCGACTTTGACAGAACAGTTTGTAGTGAGATTAGAGTACAGTAGATGGCGCCACCGTACAAGTACGATGCTGCACAGAGAGGGGTGAGAGAATTTCAGGGGGGTTGCATAGGAAAGGATACCCATTTGACCAATGGGTCCAGCCTGGGGGCCGTCACTTAACGTGCTCGTCCGATGCACGGCGGATATTCGGCGCTTGTTGGTAAATCAAACCATCTCTGAAAGATCAGCCCAGGTTCGAAACTTGGGACCTTGCATTGATAGTCTGACTCGCTAACCACTAAGCCATCCACGGCCTGATGTGGATACTACGCAGGTACGGATTTTTATAGGGAAATCTACGAAGCCCAGGCGCATGGTGCCGCGATGCTGTACGGCTTCGGAAATGACGGTATTCGTCTTCTTTTTCAGCACGTCTCTTATTCAAAACATCGTGCTTATGTTATCGAGTTATCTGTCCGTCCTTCCGTCGGTCTGTGGGTACCATACCTCTGCAACAAATTGTCCCATTTGAAAAATCCGTTTTGCATCGGGTAGCTTGAAATGTGGGAATGATAATTCTTTACTTCGTTTCCTTTTCCACGATGCGCAATTTTGCCGCCAGACGGCGAAAATGCGCATGATATCTAATTCAGACTGCATTTCATTCCATATATTTGCTTCTAAAGTCTGATTGAAAAAAATTCTTTTACCTTTCCTTTCCATTTATGTTGAAGACTGTTTTAGGTATAGTCAATATTTCAAGTTACGAATGGATTTTCCGCTACGGGGATGTAAAAGTAAACTGCTTTTCGTCCGATATCTCTGCTTCTAAAACTCTGACTTGAAAAATGTTTCCTTCAACGGATACAGGCTCTGGATGGGAAAACGTTTGTGCGTAACTTCAAATTTTTAATAAAGAATGGATCGGCCACCAAGGGGCGTTAGTGTTAGCTCCTTCTTTTGCTGTATTTGCCAGAATCTGAGTACCTAAATCTCGAATAAAAACATTTGTTCGTGGACCAATGTCACTCACGTCGATAAACCTTTTCGGAATATTTTTGTCTTAAAATGCTGCATGGTTTCTCCACCATGTCTCTACTTCGGATAGTCCGATTTGAAAAGTTCTTTTTATCGGACCGAGATTTCGCTGCGACATGTTTTTCATACAATTTCAAAAATTTCAAGTAAATAATAGACTTTCCGTTAGAGGGCGTAAAATTAAATTGCATGTTTCCCGACATTATTGTTTTTGAAATTCCGATTTGAATAATTCTTTCTCTGTCGCGTTCAGCTCCTGACGGAAAAAGCTTTGCATATGATTTCTATTTTGTTAAAGATTGGTTTGGCCACCAGGGGCATACGTTTTTAATTTGTGCTTCCGCTGAATTTGCAGTAAAATCTGAGCACCTGAAAAGTTGATTGAAAATATTCTTTCTCGGACCGATAACGCTCTCGTCGAAAAATTTTTTGAGAATACATTCTCCTTTAAGTAATGCATGTTTTCCCCGCCACGGGCATAAATGCATATCATATACAGTATTTGTCGATATTTCTGATTGTGAGAGTCCGATTTTTTTTTTTGTTATTATTGTTGGAGAGCGTTTCCTCTGTGAAATGTTTCTCATATACAGTATTTCAAAATTTTTTTGACGCACAAGTGTGCAACTACAGTGCTTAAGATCACGATTCCGTGTACAGCAATATCTGCGAGATTAAGACCTCAATTCGAGAACTTCTTTCTTCGGTCAGATACTAAATTTTGCAATGCCGGTTCCATTGACTTTGAATAGCTTTGATAAATTTAGTTCGCGTCAGAACGGATTCAAAACACGTGCACATTACACCCGAAAATTTGGTGTCACCTTTCTTCTTATTTATTTATTTTAGTTTTGATAAATGTCTCAAACATTTACCACATATCACAAGAACATCTCTAACGCAATGCTGGGATGCCAGCCAAGATTCTTATCAAATGAGTGATACTGAAGACTCGATTTTTGATCATTCGTTTGGGATTTTACCCAGAAAAGAAATTGATACCATACGAAATTACGAATAAAAGAATCAGGTTTACCAAGTAACTTTTTAAACCAGCGCTACAGAGTTACGTGCTAATTAATAACGAGAAAGTTGTGCGCTTCGTATCCTCAACGATAAGAATGACTTACACTGTTGTCACTTGCCTTGTGCAAGTGACGTTAAACCCAGGCACAAATTTATCTTTGGTGCACGAAGTGGGTAACGCTGTATGGCCAGTTAGCTCAGTTGGTTAGAGCGTCGTGCTAATAATCACCATTTGTAAATACTCATCTTCTGTCTCATCTCCTCTGACGAGCCATGCGCCGTCGCCCTGTAAAACTTCACTGTATCATATCTCAGTAAATAAAGTCTATTTTGATTGCTAATAACGCGGTGGTAGTGGGTTCGATCCCCTCACTGGCCAGCGAAATTTTTCCGTTTTTTACACCTGTTTTCTGAATCATTTGGGATTTTTCGTGTAAATCGAATTTATTCTACCTGTATACAAAGAACTCCAGACAGAAAGAAACACACATCTTGTTAACCCAGCCAATCAGCAGGGAAAGTTGAAGTGATTTCCTTGCGTGCAAACAAAAATTTGACATACATTTTACGCCTAGAAAGTTTTTTGATGTTGAGATAGAATAAAATAGCAAAGTTTATGTGAATAAACGTTAAAAAAAGGTACATATTAATTAAATATTTAATTATTATAATAAATAATAATTACTTATTTGCTATAGTTTATAGTGAAGCCGAGCCAAACGCTCAGCAAACTATAGTAGATGGTAATATAAATATTTCATTGTGAATAAAAGTAGCTATTTTATTCTATCGATAACTGGCCAGTTTTCTCCTACATTTCCTTCCTATTCCTGACAATGAAAGGAGAAACTAAATTCATGCCAGGTGTACAGAAAAGCGTTTGTTTCGTTGTTGGTTAACTCAGTTGACTAGAAGTTATTGCTTGTAACACGAAGGTTATGTGTCAGATCTCTGTAGCCAGGGAGACCGTGGCATTTTTGAAACTAAGTTTTCTGCGTCTGAAATTTTTTCCCAAAGGGTATTTATGCCACATTTACAAAGGAGTCCTTTCAGCCACATATGCTGTTAACTTATGTGGATACGCACAGTATTTGTCACTTTCTTGTAGGACTTCCGTCCACAGTGAGTAGAGTTTAAGTCCCAGCCACCTACAGCGGCGAGATCGCTTTTTGGGCAGGACACAGAAACGGAAGCAATGAGAGCAAGTCTAGCGACTTTGACAGAACAGTTTGTAGTGAGATTAGAGTACAGTAGATGGCGCCACCGTACAAGTACGATGCAGCACACAGAGGGGTGAGAGAATTTCAGGGGGGGGTGCATAGGAAAGGATACCCATTTAACCAATGGGTCCACCCTGGGGCCGTCACTTAACGTGCTCGTCTGATGCACGGCGGACATTCGGCGCTTGTTGGTAAATCAAACCATCTCTGAAAGATCAGCCCAGGTTCGAAACTTGGGACCTTGCATTGATAGTCTGACTCGCTAACCACTAAGCCATCCACGGCCTGATGTGGATACTACGCAGGTACGGATTTTTATAGGGAAATCTACGAAGCCCAGGCGCATGGTGCCGCGATGCTGTACGGCTTCGGAAATGACGGTGCTCGTCTTCTTTTTCAGCACGTCTCTTGTACAAAAGGTCGTGCTTATAATATCGGGTTTGTCTGTCCGTCCTTCCGTCGGTCTATGGATACCATATCTCTACAACTAATTTTCCGATTTGAAAAATTCTTTTTGCGTCGGGTAGCTTGAAATGTGGGAATGATAATTCTTTAATTCGTTTTCTTTTCCATGATGCGCAATTTTATCGCTAGAGGGCAAAAGTGCGCATTATATCTAATTCAAAATGTATTTCATTCCTCCTATTTGCTTCTAAACGTCTAATTGAATAAATTATTTTACCTTTCTTTTCCATTTATGTTGAAGACTGTTTTAGGTATAGTCAATTTTTTAAGTTACGAATGGATTTTCCGCTAGGGGGTGTAAAAGTAAACTGCTTTTTCCCGATAACACTGCTTCCAAAACTCCGATTTGAAAAATGTTTTCTTCAACGGATACAGCTCCGGATGGGAAAACTTTTGTGCGTAACTACGAATTTTTGGTAAAAAATGGATCGACCACCAGGAGACGTTAGTGTTAATTTCTTCTTTGATGCATTTTGCCAGAAATCTGAGTACCGAAATCTCGATTGTAAACGTTCGTTCGTGGACCGATGCCACTCCCATCGATAAACCTTTTCGGAATATTTTCATCTTAAAACGTTGCATGGTTTCTGCACCAGGGAGCGTAGACTCGTATCTGATTTTTGACGATATCTGTACTTCAGATGGTCCTATTTGAAAAGTTTCTTCTTTATTGGACAGAGTTTCCGGTGTGATATGTTTTTCATACATTTTCCAAATTTTCATGTAAATCATAGACTTTCCGCTAGAGAACGTAAAATTAAATTGCATCTTCCCCGACATTATTGTTTATAAAATTCCGATTTGAATAATTCTTTCTCTATCGCTTACAGCTCCTGATGGGAAATGTTTTTCGTATGATTTCTATTTCGTTAAAGTATGGTTTGGCAACCAGGGGCATACGTTTTAATTTGTGCTTCCACTGAATTTGCAGTAAAATCTGAGCACCTGAAAACTTGATTGCACAAATTCTTCATCGGTCCGTTAGCACTCTCGTCAAAAAAAAAAAAATTTGATAATACAATCTTCTTAAAATAATGCATGTTTTTCCTGCCAGGGGGCGTAAATGCATATCTTATGTTTCTCGATATTGCTGATTCTAAGAGTCCGATTTGATTTTTATTTTTTATTTTTTTTTTTCTAGTTGGAGAGCGTTTCTACTGTAAAATGTTTCTCATATATTTCAAAATTTTCTTGACGCACAAGTCTGCAACCAGAGGGCGTAAGATCACGATTCCGTTTACAGCAATATCTGCGAGATTAAAAACTCGATTCAAAAACTTCTTTCTTCGGTCAGATACTACATTTTGCTATAGTGGTTTCATTGACTTTGTATAGCTTTGATAAATTTAGTCCGCGTCAGAACGGATTCAAAAGACGTGCTTATTACACTCGAAAATTCGGTGCACCTTTCTTCTTATTTATTTATTTATTTATTTTAGTTTTGATAATTGTCTCAAACATTTACCACATATCACGAGAACATGTCAAACACAATGCGAGGATGTCAACTAAGTTTCTCATCAAATGAGTGATTCTGAAGATTCTCGATCTTTGATCCTGCGTTTGGGATTTTACCCAGAAAAGAAGTTTATACCATACGAATAAAAGAATCGGGATTACAAGTAAGCTTTTAAATCAACTCGACATAGTTACGTGCTAATTAATAACGAGAAAGTTGTGCGCTTCGTATATTCATCGATAAAAATTACTTACATTTTTGCCACCTGCACGTGACGTTAAACCCAGGGCAAAATTTATCTCTGGTTCAGGAAGCAGAACACACTGTGTGGCGGTTAGCTCAGTTGGTTTGAGAGTCGTGCTAATTTACTCGTAAAAATATTTGCTTGCTCGATCTGGCCATAAGTCTACGTGTTACCTATATCTGATTTAGCTTAAATAAAATGGCGTAATAAGACAATTATCTACTTTTTTCTTGTACCTCGACAAAATAGCATGCCCTACTGTAGACACGTATGGCTACAGCGCTCTTTGCCTCTTAATTAATAACATAATTCGTAAAGGAAGTGGATCACAACTTAATTGTAATTCATGACGTACATATTGCGCATGGGAGAAATATTCGGAATTACAGTTAGTGGACCACCAAGAAGCGTGTCAGACCACCAAAAAACGTGTCGTAAGATAGCTGCAGAGCTAGGTGTACACCACACGACAGTTGTTCGACGTCTGGCTGCGCTGGGTAAGGTAAAAAAGCTGGACATGTGGCTTCCGCATGTCCAGCTTTTACCTTACATTCGATGCAGTAGGAGCCACTACTGCATCGAATCGTCACCTGCGACGAGAAGTGGGTCTTTTGTGATAACCGGAAACTATCTTCACAATGGTTAAGCAAGGGAAAGCCTGCAGGACGGCATCCTAAGCCACCCCCCCTGCACACCAAGAAGATTATGCTCCTTCTCTGGTAGTCCACAGCCGGGATAATTTATCGGAGTTTCTTGGCAAAAGGCCAGACTATCACTGAGAACGTTATTCTGCTGAATTACACCAGGTGCACAGGAAACTTCTGCAGAAAAAAACGGCTTTGGCTAACAGACATGGTGTTCTTCTGCTCCAGGACAACGTCCGCACTCATGTCGCACAACGAACGATGCTGACACTAAGTGCCTTGGGCTATGCAGCACTGCCTCATCCTGCCTAATCCCCTGACTTGTCTCCGGCAGAGTATTATCTGTTTTGTCTCCTGGATCACTTTCTGTCCGGGAAACAGTTCACGACAGACAACGAGATTCAACGTGCAGTTGATGACTTCTTCGTGTCCCAGCCACAAAACTTTTTTCTTTCCGGGATCATGGCCTTGCCAGACAGACGTCAACTATGTGTCGATGCCGAGGGGATTATTTTGCCTTAGGTAAGTTGTCCTACTTTTCCGCTCTCGCCGTCCACTTGTGCTGGTCCTTTGCCGGACATTTCATTCGCACCAACACAATAAATTACAGCTAACCTTCCAACATGAAAAGGTTCCCCACCTCTGGTTTAGGCAATCAGAAACATCGAAGCAAAACTAGGAGCACATAAATCGGCAACTTGAAACACTTGTGCGCAGAATTATCATGACACCGATATTTTGGACTGTCTGCGTGAAATACGCATCTCGTAACTTGATAAATATCTATATACACTTGTTTGAAATCATTATTTTTTACTAAAAATTGTTTAAAACTGTGCAGAATTATCGTGCTACTAATATTTTGCTCTATCTACGTGGAATTTCTCACAACAAAAGAATTTAATTAGAAAAAATAATTTATTTTTACTAAAAATTGCTTAAATCCTTTCCATTTTTATTTCAGTTGGCAATTCAGTAGATGTATACCTACACATATTATACATATATTATACAGCGAAATCTCCGACCAGCGGCAAGTTTTGGTTGGTGCCGAACAACTTCCGTAGGATTGACATTAACAATAACCTACGAAACCTCTTAGCAGCGGTCAATGGGAACCCCAAGCAGACCCAAAGAATATCTAACGGACATCTCTTGGATTTTGCGCAGTTCCTTCGGTACTTCAGTAAAAGAATAAAATAGGGGAAAAGAATATTTATTGCTAAAGGTATAATGAGTTGGATTATTGCTGGTATAGTGGTATGCTTAAATGAAAAGAGAAGCGTTAAAAGTTTAGTTCTACATGAGGCGAGCTATATCTTCCATGTACACTATATTGACAAAAGTCATCGGACACCTAGAAGAAAAACACAATATCGCATTTATTGGCATACATTAGTACGATGTCGGTCCACCTTTGGACATAATGCATGCACTGACCCTTCGAGACAAGCTTTCGACAAGGTTTTGGAACACAGCGATAGGTATGCGCTTCCATTCAGTACATAATGCTGCCGCCAACTGTTGCTTAGTAGTAGGCCTTGGTTCCAACCTTCTTATGCGGCGCTCTAATTTATCCCGTAAGTGCTCTGTGCTGGCCAGTCCGTATACGATACGAAATTATCGTTAAACCACGCCGTAACAGTCCTTGCTTTCTGGCTCAGTGCATTATCCTGCTGGTACCAACAAGGCTCGGTTCCATAGTATTGCCACAGAGTTTGTAGGGCATAATTGTCCAGAATATCGAGGTAGACGCGCTGGTTAGCAGGTTTGTCCACGATAATCAATGGGCTGGGACCATACCACGAAAAAAACCTCACACGAGTACACTGCCAGCTCCAAACTTGACAGTAGGAACAGTAAACTGTGGTAAATAGCGTTCCCCCTGCTGCCGCCATACCCACACACGGCCATCAGACCGATGGATCGTGTATATGGATTCATCAGTCCATAGGACCCGTTTCCATTCATCTACGGTCCATGATACATGTTCTTTACACCATGCTAAACGACGAGTAGCATTCCGAGTGGAGATGAAAGTCTTATGAGCAGCCGCACGACCACGGTAACCCATGCAATGAAGTTCTTTGCGAATGGTACGTGTACATACCGATGTTCCAGCATTTTTACTCACCTGAACACTGAGGTCTTGTGCCGTACCCCATTGATTAGCTGTAACGACTCTCCTGAAGCTTCGACGTCCCCTATCACTGGTTTTCTTTGGTGTGCTGGTACGTTTTGCTGTTTCAGGTACGCCATGTGTCTTCCAGTTATTCAATGCATCCAAAACAGTTGACTTGGGTATGTTTAAACGCCTCTCGATTTCTCTTATGGACAACCCACTAATATAACACCCAACAATCTTTCCTTTCTCAAAGTCAGTTCTCTCCTGCCACGACATTTTCGCTCAACCTCACAGTGCGATGTGATCGCGGTCAGCTGTAGGCTTGTTTTTATACTGTTTGCAGCTGTACCGTGCATCTTGACAACGCAGCGGATCCGTTCATTTGCTTTTGGAGGGGTGTCCGGTGACTTTTTTCAATATAGGTTATGTTTCAATCGCCCACAGGGCGCTGCGGAGGTGGTTGATAGGGCTTGGAATTTTGCCCGTTCTGGGCGATGTCTCTTGGTTTGGTTCCTGTGTGCTCTGATCCTGCTTTACGGAGCGCGGGCAGCTAGATGTACACAGTTAAAAATATTATGGTAGGTTGTACCAAAAAGTGGTGTTACACCAGCTACACTACTTTCTTAGACAAGATGCACCATTCTGTGGTGCAAAATAAACACCAAAACATGGTGCAACCTTACGCGCAACCTTGTACGATAACGTGGTGAAAAGTTGAACTACGTCGTTGGGTTTTGTTTGTATCACACAATGGTGTATCTTTCCTCAGAAAGTGGTGCAACACAACTTTTTGGTGCAACCTACTGCAAGATTTTTAGTAGTGTACAGTTGCGCTCTACTACCTGACATTTTTCTTTCCTATAGCATACCCTAACCCTAATCTCCTGGCTTGCTCTTCTTGAAGGCTCTTTAACACCGGACGTCAGACAACGCTTTCGTAAAACCCTCTACACCATGAATTATTTATTTAATTACTATATTCAGATTATTCAGCAGTCAGCATTCGGAAAAAGCACTGCAACGTTTTCTTTATTGTGCATAAGCTTCATATATTTATCCTGGTTTTGCAAAAATGCAGCGGCCTAGCAATGTCAGCTTAGGCCTAACCTCAGAACAACGGCCACCTCCTAACAACAGTCACTTTCCCCCGGTCCAAGCAGTGACTGTTATTCGGAGGTGTTACTGTATATAGAATTTTGTTTTGACGGGGCTCTTTTGACACGAGGCTATTTTGACGGGGCAATTTTGTGTATTGGCTGTGATGTCGGCGCTAATTTGGTCTGGGCTATTTTGTCAGGTCACCGTTTCTTCTCATTCAGCAGGAGGGCTAGTGGTCAATAATTGTTTTCAGAAATGCGCTCTCTTCTAGTGTTTCTCGCTTTTTCTAGAATGCCCTTCTTCTTCTTCTTTCTTTTTTTTTTTTTCTTCTTACTGTTATAACAGAATGGCTGATTTTTTTTTTTCAAGATTCGTTGTTAAGTTAAACTGTTTTAGCGGTTTCCCAACAAGCAAAGAAAACAGCAGGAAAGTGAAAAAAGGTCATGAGCTAAGATACCAAATATCTGAGCCTTGCTCACAGCATCGGTTTTGGGCCTCCTTCACCTCCCTTAGTCTACTATCCTTGAAAAACAACGAGGTTTGTTTTGTGGCAACGCCCCACCTCCCTTTGTACTTTCTCGTAATACATGTATGTATGAAATGGCAAAAAAAAAAAAAAAATCTAATTCGAAATTTCAACTGAGATACACATTTTGGGTTCCCCCGAACCTGGTTCGACTATTTTCACGGTGGTGTATCTGTGGTTTGTTGCCTCCATAACTCAAACCCGATTATAGTCATTAAGGAGAAATTTAATGATTATGGGTTTGATGGGGGAAAATGGCGGGTTACAAGTGAGAAAGCTTTCGTTATTGAGGAAAAGTCGGAACTTTTATGAGGATGATTACTGAAGCCCATTTAACATGTTACGTGCGGTTAGTTGAGTGTAGGAAAATTGCGGTTAAATAATCCTCTTTAATCCTTAGACGTTCTAGGACATTGCAACCCTACAAGAAAATTGCGGCGAAAAGCTGAAGAAGATATTTCTGAACGTCCATCAAAGATAATAAGCGCATGCTATGGAAAAAATTCTGGCGCTTTGGAGACTCTTAGAGGAAAAGACATTTCTTGCGTTAAAAAAAGTGCTGAATGCCGAGCATCAACAGAACACACCACCAATGCATGCGAGTCTTTAATCATGCTCGGTTTAATATTAACTTTTATCATCCCGATTCAAGTTTAAACAACTTTACAGGAGCTCTAAAACTTTTTCAAACTCAAACATATATTAAAATCCAAAGCTCAGGTGATGTCACTCAAAGAAGGAAATCCAAAACTTCTATGCAGAGGGAAAAAATGTTGTCCAACAAAATAAATGATTATAGAGGAGGATTTTGGTGAAATTTGCATCATATTTTTCAAAATATGAATTTTTGGGTAAGTGAGGTTGACTCCTGAAAGACAAATGAAATTATCTACACTCATTGTCATGAAAATCCGCGCACCAATAAAAAACCGTGCCATTAACGCGAAACTCGGGGAATAGCTACGGGGAAGGCAGACATGCAAATGATTAAAATTTCGTGCGATTCCGCATGTCCGCGCATTCAAGACCGGCGCTGCAATAGCAATCCTTGGGGCTTATAAGGCACAGCGCAGGGGACTCCACATTCGTGAGCCGCGGATGGCTTAGTGGTTAGCGAGTCAGATTACCAATGAAAGGTTCTCAGGTTCGAACCTAGCTGATCTTTCTGAGATGATGTGATTTACTAACAATCGCTGAATATCCACCGTGCATCGGACGAGCACGTTAAGTGACGGCCCATAGGCTGGACCCACTGGTTAAATGGGTATCCTTTCCTATCCTCCCCCCCCCCTCCGCCTGAAATTCTCTCACCCCTCTGTGTGCAACATCGTACTTGTATGGTGGCGCCATCTACTGTACTCTAATCTCACTACAAACTGTTCTGTCAAAGTCGCTAGACTTGCTCTCATTCCTTCCGTTTCTGTGTCCTGCCCAAAAGGCGATCTCGCTGTAGGTGGCTAGGACCTAAACTCTACACAATGTGGACGGACCTACAAGAAAATGACTAACGTCACTCCACATTCGTGCCAAAGTGCACGTTAAGAGTCAGTTGAGATCCCTGAGCGAAAGGCATGCCGAAGAGCCGCCGTAGATGTGTGTACGGGCAACTGACGGAGTTTGGACGAGGACTTATCGTCGGGATGAGAGAGGCAGGGTGGCCGACGCGCCGACTCGGCCGCCATTTGGGCCGATCGGACAGTACGGTGGAATCGTGTTGGGAGCAATGGACACGGGAAGGCATCCAGACACGGCGGACTAGCTCTGGACGACCCAGACACACCACCAGCAGAGAGGGCCGTGGGATCGTGAGAGTGGCACGCAGAGATGCAACGACGTCCTTGTCCAATATCCAGGGACACGTGGCGGCTGTACAAGGGACTCCTGTGTCCGCCAAAACCATTTCCAGAAGCCTGGCAGGGACGAATCTACAGTCTCGACGGCCCTTTTGTTTTCAACCATTAACACCTGACCATCGTCGGCGTCGATTACAGCTGTGTCAGCAGCGAGCAACGTTGAATTCTACAGACTGGCGACGTAGAGTGTTCAGCGACGAATCCCGCTTCTGTATGGGAACGGACGACCACTGTGACAGAGTGTGGAGGCCCGCAGGTGAGCGCTACAATCCCAACCTCACTGTACAGCGGCACATGTCCCGAACTGTAGGCGTGATGGTCTGGGGAGCCATCGCGTATGACAGCCGTACTTCCCTCGCAGTGATCCGAGGGACGTTGTCAGCCCAGCGCTATACGTACAGAAGATCCTGAGGCGCTATGTGCTGCCTTTCCTGGCGGGGCGGCCCGGAGTCATTTTCCAACAAGATAACGCCCGTCCGCCCACTGCTCGGGTATACCAGGACTGTCTACGTTATGCTTCGACGCTTCCGAGGCCTGCCAGATCGCCTGATCTCTCGCCCATCGAGCACGTGTGGGACCAGATGGGACCCTAGCTTTCTCCATGTCCCAGTGTTCGTGATTTAGAGCGTCAGTTGCAAGAAGTGTGGGCCAATCTGTTCCAGGATAACATACGGCGTCTATTGGACTTCATGTTGAACCGTATCACCGCATGTATCCGAGCACGAGGCGGTCTGACGTGGTAGTAACGCTGACCGAAACGTGTACCGTATGTCCGCGGGAAATCGTCCTGCTGCTCTGATATTGTAATCACCTTTGTCCTCGGTATGTACCATCTGACTAATAAAATATCATTTCAATCCGAAGCCTCCTTCTTGGTACGCGGATTTTTATGACAAGGAGTGTATATTCAACTCTCCTCAAAAACATAAAGCATGTACACGATACAAGTTTTGTATATGTGCTGACAGTGTTACTTCATCGTTCTATAATCAGTATCGGTAAGGCAAAAGTTATTTTTAGCATGTCTTTTGTAAAAAAGATCCTGGCTTATGTTACCGGTTTGTCCGTCCGTCCGTCTGTACTCACGATATCTCTGCAACTATTAGTCCGATTTGAAAAATTCTTTTTGCATTGGGAAGCTTGAAATATGCGAATGATAATCTTTTATGTAGTTTTTTTACGATGTACAATTTCGCCGCTAGAGGGCGTAAATGTAGGTGATGTCGAATTCAAAAATACGTCTTATTCCACATATTTGCTTCTAAACATCCGATTGAAAAAATTCTTTTATCTTTCGATTTCATTTATGTCGAAGAGTATTTCAGATATAGTTACTTTTACAAATTACGCATAGATTTTCCGCTAGGGGGCGTAAAAGTAAATTGCATTTTTCCCGAAAACTCTTTTTCTAAAACTCCGATTTGAAAAGAAAATTTCCTCAGCGGATACACCTCCTGATGGAAAATATTTTGCATATAATTTCAAATTTTTGGTAAAGAATACTTTGGCCACCAGGGGGCGTAAGAGCTAATTTTTGCTTCTGATGTATTTGCCATAAAATCTGAGCTTCTAAAATCTCGATTGAAAAAATTCTTTCGTGGACCAATGCCACTTACGTCGATAAACGTTTTGGGAATATTTTCTTCTTAAAATATTCAATGGTTTCTCCGCCAGGGGAGTGGACGTACATCTTTTTTTTGTCAATATCTCTACTTCTAGGAGTCCGATTTTTAAAATTCCATCTTTGTTGGATAGTGTTTTCAGTGTGACATGTTTTTCATATAATTTCAAAATTTTCAGTAGTTCATATACTTTCCGCTAGGGGGCGTAGAGGTAAATTGCGTTTCCCTCTATATCTCTGCTTCTAAATCACCGATTTGTAAAATTCTTTCTGCACCGGATACAGCTCCTGGTGGGAATCGTTTGCACATGATTTCTAATTTTTGTAAAAAAAAAATGGTTTGGCCACCATGGGGCGTAAATCTTAATTTGCGCTTCTGATGTATTTACAGCAAAATATGAGCTTCTAAATTCTCAATTGAAAAAACGTCGTTTGTAGACCGATACTACTCATGTCGAAAAACCTTTTAGGAACATTTTCTTCTTGGAATAATGCATGGTTTCTACGCCAGGGGGCGTAGATATATATCTTATTTTTGTCAATATCTCTACTTTTATAAATCCGATTTGAAAAACTCCTTCTTTGTTGGATAGTGTTTCCAGTGTGACATGTTTTCCATATAATTTCAAAATTTTCAAGTAATTCGTAGACTTTCCGCTAGGGGACGTAAAAGGTAAACCCCCCCCCCCCCCCTATATATCTGCTTCTATATCTCCGATTTGAAAAATTCTTTCTGCACCGGATACAGCTCCTGATGGGAAATCCTTTGCACGTAATTTCTAATTTTTGTAAAAAAATGGTTTGGCCACCAAGTGGCGTAAGCCTTAATTTCCGCTTCTGATGTATTTGCAGCAAAATATGAGCTTCCAAAATCTCGATTGCACAGAAAGTCGTTTGTTGACCGATACTACTCATGCCAACAAACCTTTGAGGCACATTTTCTTCTTGAAATAATTCATGGTTTCTACGCCAGGGGGCGTAGATGTGTATCTTATTTTTGTCAATATCTCTACTTCTAGGAGTCAGATTTGAAAAATTCCTTCTTTGTTGGACAGTGTTTCCGACGCGAAATGGTTTTCTTATAAATTCAAAATTTTCAAGTAAATCATAGATTTTCCGCTAGGGGGCACAAAGGTAAATTGCGTTTTCTGAGTTGTTTCTGCTTCTAAAACTCCGATTTGAAATTTTTTTTCCTGTATCGCACACGAGACCTGATGGAAAATATTTTTCACCTATTTTCTAACGTTTGGTAAAGAATGGTTTGGCCACCAGGGGGCATAAGTGTTAATTTCTGCTCCTGATGTGTTTGTAGCAAAATCTGGGCTCCTGAAAACTCGACTAAATGTTTTTTTTCTTGGACAGATACCGCTCAAATGGAAAAACCTTTTGAGAATACTTTCTTCCTAAAACAATGCATGGCTTTCCCACCAGGGGACGTAAAGTCACATCTTATTTTTGTCGATATCTCTGTTTCTAAGAGTCCGATTTGAAAAATTCTATCGGTGTTGGAGAGCGTTTCCGGTGCGAAATGTATCTCATATAAATCCATATTTTTCTTAACGCACAAGTCTGCAACCAGAGGGTGTAAGCTTACGATTCCGTTTACAGAAATATCTGAGGGATTACAAACCCGATTGAAAAACTTCTTTCTTCTGTCAGATACTATTGTTTTCCGTACCGGTTCCACAGACTTTGAAGAGCTTTGATAAATTAAATTTGCGTCATCAGAACGGATTCAAACGACGTGCTTATTACACCCGAAAATTCGGTGTCATCTTTCTTGTTTCTTCCTCTTACAGCAACCATATAAACCGATATTCAACTTGGAAATATTAGTTGATTTTCAATACAATAAAGTTGTAGGCTATTATGTCCAGTGTTGTTTTCTCTTCCCGCAAACGTTAGCCGCAATTTACCCATGGAGTAGCGGGAAAATCCTAAACCGCTGTCATCTACTCTTCCCTTGGGCTATAGCAGCAATTTACCTATGGGGCTGGAAACCACCCGTGGCTCTTTTTTTTTTTTTTTTTTTTTTTTTTTTTGGAGGTTTAACGACCACCGTGAGCAACTCAATGGGCTATAAGCAGTCGCCCGTCCCTAATTTAGGGTCACTGGTTCCAGGGAAGGAGAGAGCCAGTGCCGTAAGACAAACACAACATCCATGCCTCACCAGGATTCGAACCCGGACCCCTTTCGGACGAATGATCAGAGGCCAACGCCTTAGACCACTGCGCCACCGAGGCGGCCCCCGTGGCTCTCGCAGCAATTTACCAACACCGGGTTAGTTTACGGCACAGTTTTCATTCCGTTTATGCTACATGCGGTATGGGATCTGTTATGGCATATCATCAGATGCCACCCGATGCTCCCAAATACCCAGAACATCGAATTTATCTCTCTCACTCTATTTCTATCTTTCTTCTTCTTCTTTTCTTTTTATTTTTAGAAGCGTAACGAAAAACAAAATTGAAAAAGAAATCGTTATTTTGAGGATCTCCAACATTGCTGAGCCCTGAACCTTGGCTTCGTTGTCGTTCCTGTAAATCCGCCCCTGATGGTAGCAGCGCGAAATGAACGTACTTTGATTCTGGCCTGGCTGTCTGTGATGTAATCTTACTAAATTGCATGAGGATGTCCAATAACATAGTCCATACTCCGATTATAATGAATGAGTTTTAAATCAGCGAGCTGAGTGGTAGGTACAGAGAAGCAACTCAGTTTTTCTTCTTCGTATTGAGTGGTAGGTACAGGGAGGCAACTCAGTTTTTCTTCTTCGTATTGAGTGGTAGGTACAGGGAGGCAACTCAGTTTTTCTTCTTCACACTGAGTGGTAGGTACAGGGAGGCAACTCAATTTTTCTTCTTCGCACTGAGTGGTAAGTAAGGGAAGCTACTCAGTTTTTCTTCTTCGCACAGAGTGGTAGATACAGGGAGGTAACTCAGTTCGGAGTGGTAGGTATAGAGAGGCAACTCAGTTTTTCTTCTTCGCGCTGAGTGGTAAGTACAGGCAAGCAACTCAGTTTTTCTTCTTCGCATAGAGTGGTAGGTACAGAGAGGCAACTCAGTTTTTCTTCTTCGCACTGAGTGGTAAGTACAGGGAAGCAACTCAGTTGTTCTTCTTCGCACAGAGTGGTAGGTACAGAGATGCAACTCAGTTTTTCTTCTTCACACTGATCTTAATAGACGAAGAATTTTACAGAAAAAAAAAATCATTAAAAAACAAATACTCTATTGTCCAAAATTAAAGTCTGGAAGGCATTAGTGGGGGAATAACCCAAAGTGCTCAATGAAATGTTAACGATGTTCACAGGGCATATGCAAATACACACGAGTAACAAATGACAGCAGTAAAATTTGCATATTGGTGAGCAAATTGCTATCTAAATGTAAACTGAGTTACATACTAATGAGGGTCGAAAAGAAAGGCACACCATTTTTTTTTTTCTCTTTGCAGGTTGCAAGTAGAAGGTTGCAGTTTGGCAGACAATGAGTTTGAATATCATGCTAGATACCGGTTTGGCTGGATCAGGTGTCGTCGTGGTGAAAGAGAGTGTGAACGACGGCACAAAGATGTCGCGTTTGTTGGCGTCGTCTACGAATGAAGAGTAACGTGGTGTAGTCCGAGTTTTATGGGCTAAACGAATAACTCCGACAGAAATCCATAAAGAAATGGTCGAAGTGTATGGTGGTGATTGCCTGGACAGCACCAACACCTCCAGATGGTTCAGTTTCTTTGCAGAGGGCCGTGGCAACCTTACCGATCCGCTGCGTTCCGGTCGACCTGTAGCCACGTCATCACCTGCCACTGGGAGAGACATTGAACAGACAATTCTGAGTGACCGACTGATGCATCTGCGCACATTGGCACAGAAGTTCAACATTTTGTACAGTATATCGTACGATATTGTGCTTGACAAATTGCAATATCGCAAGGTAAGTGCGCGATGGGTGCCCAAGAACTTGACAGACGACCAGAAGGGACAGAGAATGATATCATCCTTGGGCCACTTGATGCGTTACGCAGAAGAAGGACATGAATTTCTGGCAAGTGTAGTGACGGGCGATGAGACCTGGGCGTACAGCTACACTCCCGAAACAAAGAAGGCCAGTACGGTGTGAAAACATTTCGACTCCCCACCACCAGAAAACATTCAGAGGAACCCAGTCTGCACAAAAGTCCTCATGGCAGCGTTCTGAGACGTGCATGGAGTTCACCTAGTGGAGTTTCATCCAACGGGAACCACTGTGAATGCCAAAACCTAAGCTAACACATTGAAAAAGTCGCGTCGTGCCGTTCATGAAAAAAGACACAACAGAGACGCTGCAAATGTCATACTGCTTCACGACAACGCTCACCCACATGTTGCACAACACGTTCGCGACAAAATTGCGCAATTTGGCTGGGAGCTGCTACAGCACGCACCGTACAGTCCGGACATGGCTCCTTTGGACTGGTATCTTGAAAAGATTGCTGGGCGGCCAAAGCTTCGATTCGGCTGACGAAGTCAAATCGGTTGTCTACAGGTGGCTATACTCCCAGAAAACGGACTTTTATGAACAGGGCATACTAAAACTGGTACCACGCTGGGATAAATGTATCGAGCGTCTGGGTTTTTATGTTGAAAAATAGCTAAGAAATGTAGTTTCACTGTGTATATGTTTTGTTTTGCCTATTTATTACACTGATGCCAAAATAATAATAATAATGTTCGTTACTTTTCGATCCACATTTGACTTAAAACTAATACGGAACGGAAGTGGCATTTCCCGTTGACAGCGTGCGTAAGAAGCTTGCGGTGGCTGCAAATACTTTCCTTGTGTCTCATACACGTGTGTCAGAGGCTGTACAGCGGCGAGCAATAGGACTACTAAAAGCAGGCCAGTCTCAGTCTCAGTTTCTATGGACTGGATATCCACATCAGACTGGTTTACGGTTATGGCAGCAATTAAACAACACCCATGGGGTGTCACGAGGGCCTCGCCAAGGTCTCAGGCCCAGGTTTCTAGGGACTTGAATATCCACCCCAGAGTGGTTTCACAGTTATGGCAGCAATTCAACAACTCCGGTGGGGTGTCACGAAGGCCTGGCCAAGCTCTCAGGCCCAGGTTTCTAGAGACTTGAATATCCACCCCAGAGTGGTTTCACAGTTATGGCAGCAATTCAACAACACCGGTTGGGTGTCACGAAGGCCGGGCCAAGGTCTCAGGCCCATGTTTCTAGGGACTTGAATATCCACCCCAGAGTGGTTCCACAGTTACGGCAGCAGTTAAACAACACCGGAGGCCTGGCCAAGGTCTCAGGCCCAGGTTTCTAGGGACTTGAATATCCACCCCAGAGTGGTTTCACAGTTATGGCAGCAATTCAACAACTCCGGTGGGGTGTCACGAAGGCCTGGCCAAGGTCTCAGGCCCAGGTTTCTAGAGACTTGAATATCCACCCCAGAGTGGTTTCACAGTTATGGCAGCAATTCAACAACTCCGGTGGGGTGTCACGAAGGCCTGGCCAAGGTCTCAGGCCCAGGTTTCTAGGGACTTGAATATCCACCACAGAGCGGTTTCACAGTTATGGCAGCAATTCAACAATACCGGTGGGGTGTCACGAAGGCTTGGCCAAAGTCTTAGGTCCAAGTTTCTAGGGACTTGAATATCCCCTCCAGAGTGGTTCCACAGTTATGGCAGCAATTCAACAACACCGGTGGGGTGTCACGAAGGCCTGGCCAAGGTCTCATGCCCAGGTTTCTAGGGAGTTGAATATCTACCCCAGAGTGGTTTCACAGTTATGGCAGCAATTCAACAACACCAGTGGGGTGTCACGAAGGCTTGGCGAAGGTCTCAGGCCCAGGTTTCTAGGGACTTGAATATCCACCCCAGAGTGGTTTCACGGTTATGGCAGCATTTCAACAAACCCGGGGCCTGGAGAAGGGCTTTCAAGGCGTACTATACCTTGTGACGTACTAAAAAGGTAACGTGTGAAGACGCCAAATCTGCAGAGATACATTCCGTCCGTGTAGCTTAGTTGGGATAACAACTTACTCCGAAGACGGGGGCGCTGGTTCGATCCCCGTCATGAGCAAATTTGTGTTTTCACAACATCATGAGAAACGTTATGTGCGCATTAACCTCGGGGTCATACTATTAGGTCTTATACAGCCCGTCTTTGGAGCTCTCCACTGCCACTGGGACTACGGTATCAAGGCAAACGATATATCGAAGGATTAATGCAATTGGCTTTTATGTCAGGAGGCCCATGGTCTGTGTTCCTCTAACCGCATCTCACAGAAGAGATCGCTCGAAATGGTGTAGGAAGCATTGTTCCTGAATCCCGGACGAATGGGCCGGTGTTCTTTTTACAGACAAGTCTAGATTCAGTCTACAAACGGAATCTCCTCAGCATTTCATCAGGAGGAAACAGGAAACCCGCAATAATTCTGCAAACGTCCACGAACGAGATTGCTTCGGAGGCGGTGGTGTGGTCGTGTGGGGCCACATAATGTTTATGTTCTCATACCACTTCATGTGCTCGCAGGAGGCAATATGAATGCTGAATGCTATAGAGACCAGATCCTCGAGCCCTATGCCAGAATTTGTCGGGGAGATGTTTGCCCTCATCAGTGGCTACGCTCAGAACTGAGTGGGCTATTAAGAGCATGACGTCGCCAAGGAGGTGTTCCCACCCTGCCGCCCATCCAGTTCAAGATGGGTCATATTTAAATTTTTTAACTTTAAAATATAATCTGGAATTTGCCAAGGAATAATGACACTCGTGTTTTTCGTCGTGTAGCAGTACGTATTTTTCCCTAGAAAGTGCGTTTTTCCTTCCCCGTAGAAAAGTTATCAACATAGCATCCGCAAGACCATGAAAATTCAGTTGTTCTCCTCTCGTCCAAATCCTAAATTTAAGCCTTTCTTCTAGTTAGTGTGATCAGGGGCAAATGAAAAGGGTGAATAGGAATTCACCGGGGTCATTAGCAATTGCTCTGTTGTTTGTGCTCGTAAGCAGGGATTCCAACACGGAAAGTGGTGTCTAAAGCTATACCAGCGCTCTTAAGCCTGCCCTAGGGTAATGAGCGAGCAGGTCGTAGCTGGCGACTGCTTTGGAAGGGATGAGTACAAGACAAGGTTGCTGGCTTGAAGGAAAGAAGTTAAGGAGGGGAAAGGTATTGTCTTCGTGTTGGAATCGTACTAACTTGAACTGGCGAGGGGAAATACGCAAGTTAATCATACTAACTTGATCATTTCCAGTCAACCCTAATCCACGAAAACACTTGCTTCAAGACCTTCCTCTTAAGCATGAAATTTTCTTTTGATCACGGTGTGTCACTGGTGCTGGTGGCAGTGTATCATGTTTGTTATGCGGGTATGTATCCAGGAGGAGGGGGAAGGGGATTGCGAATACCTTTGCAGCCTGTGAAAAACGAAACACAAATTCTTTCTTTCAGTGTTTTATAAATAAATCTGTTATCAAACTTGCCCCAGCAAAAATAATACTCGTCCATGCACCCGTCACCCATCCTAATTTCTAAATTTAGCGACATCCCTGTGTTAGAGGGGCTAAGTATGATTGGAAGGGGGGGGTGCACAAGTTTTGAAGTGCTTGGCAGAAATTTTGGCACAAAATTCAGTTCATGTACATTTTACCGGATGCTGATAATGTTGTACCTAGTCAAAAGAAGTTTTTAAGTGAATACTGTACGTAGTGTTTATTCGATGTATGGTAGTATGGGAATCATCAATACGAATCTCTATGGCAAGTTACTATTTCTTCGCAATTTTAGCTTACTTACAACGATTTTTTTTTCTTTCTTTCATAAGGCTCTTTATGAACAGCCAAGCACTTCAAAATGCGTGCCCCCCCATCCTTCAAATCATGCCAGCCAGTTCTGAGTGGCTGCCGTCGCCACTGAATATAGGGAACAAAAATATGTGGAGCAGCATAAAAGTTTTCTAAAACGCCTTTGGATAAAGAAAAAGAGGAAATCAGTTTTTCTTAAAAAAAAAAAAAAAAAAAAAATTAGGTTCCACCGAGATTTGAACTCGGATCGCTGGATTCAGAGTCCAGAGTGCTAACCATTACACCATGGAACCACTTTCCCAAACCCGGGCCGCCTGGGTGAAAGCCAGGAATCCTAACCACTAGACCACATGGGAACGAGGCTCGATCGCACTGCTAAAGCTAATGAGCTATTCTTGAATGTGCGCTTTGGGAAGTTTGTGTTGGAAAAAAAAAAAAAAAATGAAAAGACAAAATAAAAAAAAATCTATAATAGAGGCGCGATATGTTAATCTCTTTTATTAAGATTTTAGTATTTTACAACAAAAGATAAGAATGAAAGAAAAGTTGCTACTTTCTCCCAAAGAAAGCTAGAAGAACATGGAAACAGGAAAATTTCTGTTCAAAGTTCTTTACACGCCTGTTTTGAGAACAACAGCACTGCTAAAGCTAATGAGTTATTCTTGAATGTGCGCTTTGGGAAGTTTGTGTTGGAAAAAAAAAATCTAAAGTAGAGGCGCGATATGTTAATCTCTTTTATTAAGATTTTAGTATTTAACAACAAAAGATAAGAATAAAAGAAAAGTTTCTACTTTCTTTCAAAGGAAGCTAGGAGAAACAATGGAAACAGAGAAAAATTTCTGTTCAAAGTTCTTTACGCATCTGTTTTGAGTGTTTCGGACTAAAATGTTCTCGTCGAAATTGGCATTTGTTTTAGATAAGATATATCTCCTCGCTGAATTAGAATAGGAGAATTTGTTTTTTCTATCTGATAACTGTATAAGCTTTAACGACAGAATTTTTATTTCAAATAATACACGTGCTAAAAAATTCTGCAGAGTTGTTCTTGAGAATACGCCGACTCTTTGACTCTTTTTGTGATAAATAAAAATCTATACGTTACCTAATATGAAATCCAAACTGGAAGTTTTTGCTTTGTTTTGTTTTTTACATTAAAACGTTTACTTGGAGGCATTTGCTTTTTCTTGGCACAGGGATCCGTAATGTTTAAGCCCTCCTCTGCTCAAATAAACTTCAATTCACTTTATATACTGCCATTTTCTGTTACTTTAACTGAACCTACCGGAAAAACTCAAGGCCAAAAATGTTTTCGAAGCCCTTTTGCGAAAATCCATTAGATTCCAATTACTCAAAATTTTAACTTCCATAGATTATTTATTAACTAGGCTTTACGGGTGTTTTAATAAATCAAATTCTTTGGAACCTACGAGTATTTTTCATTAAATAAAATTATTTTCACTTTATTGCGTGAAACACAAATGTGTACGTTATAATCAAAATGATTACCCTAGTTACCGATACAAATTACTACACAAAATATTTACGTCAAAGGTAATCATATCATGCAAAATTTATTATTTTAAAGAAGTAAGGCCTGATTTTTTAAATGCTTCACGGAAAAGTCATTAGACACTGCCGTGTGGCAGTGTCTAATGACTTTTCCGATTTATACGAAATATCACAACATAAGTAAGCAAATAACTAAATAACGACAAGAGCTGTAGCGCAAAAAAACGTAAAACTACTTAAAGTATGTACTCTGGAATATAAAAATCACACTTAACATAATGCCAGAATGTTTTGCACATAATAAAAAAATTCTTTTGACTCTGTTATAAAAAAAAAAAAAAAGACAAAAAAAAAACAAAAAAAACGACTGTAATACATAACACCTTATCTTCATTGGTATAAAAATTCCGCTCATTGAACTGATGTTTTTTTTAACATTCTCTTGTAAACATACCTGCATAGAAACTATTGCAAGAGATGTGAACTTGAGTCCCCTTGTAACAGCAAGGGCTATTTATTGCAAGGGGCCTCAAGTTCTTTTGAATAGCTGCTTTCACGTCATCCAATTTTTATGAACTAAAGTAACGAAAATGATTTCTAAAGATTATACCTATTTACTGATGAAAAAAAAAATGTTTTTCTTCTCAAAGCTGCCTTAATTTTTGGCTATTTCTTTAACCACTTTCATACGAAGTTTTCGCAAAATTTTTTGTAAAATCTTACCCCCCTTCCACCATCACCACCCCCCGCTGCGAGGGCTGCGGGAGCTATCAGTACGCCCCTGCTGAATTGTAACAATAAATTTACTTGATGATTTTTTAAAATGCGGCCACGTTTTGAAAATGGCACGAGATGAAGTAGGGCAGTGGTGTATGTGGGCGGGAACAGTGAGGAACGGCGTTCCCCTAAATAGTTGTGAACTAAAATATACCACGTTTGAAAAAAATAAAAGAATAAAAGCGTGCAGAATTTTGCCGAGGAAATTTTAGCAGTCAGTTTATTTATATCTATGAATTTTATTCGTAATTTGTGTAAGATTTTTTTTAAATTGTCTCTGATTTCGCAGTTTTTAGAACTTTTAAGGTGACCAGACGTTCTTATTTTCTGGGGACAGAGCTGAGTTTTCATGCTTAGTCCTCAATTCCGTAAAAACTGGTTGAGGATGTCAAATGCCCACCATTCCTTCTTTTTTGTCCTCAATTTTTGAAATTTCCCAAAATAATTGAAATAGAAAAGAAAGAGCTGAACATAAGTCGTATAACCCAATTCAGTCTACCAAATACAACCAAATTTAGCATCAATTACTTATTTAATTGCAAGAAAATGGACTCATAAAGGTATGGAAAATGGACTCATAAAGGTATGGAACGTTTTTGTGCACCAGCGTTAAATTGCCGAGTGATCTCTTGCACTGTGGCCCATCTATCCGCTGTTCCAATGCGAGCTAGCCGACGATGACCCCGCTCATCCACGCGCTGTTGTCCACGGCAGTTGGCCATTGCAAGGATATTTTTACTGGATTCGATGTACTCACGGTGCACCCGTGACACAGTGACTCGTGAAAATCCCAGTGCCTGCATGACTTCCGAGATGGAGTGGCCCATTCGTCGGGCCTCGACAATTTACCCACGATCAAATGCATTTAGATCCTTCGTCTTACCCATACTGCGTCCGACTCTTACTGATTCCCATCGCATTACTCCTTATATTATCAGATCGCTGCATAACGTCATGTCGTTTCCGTTTACAGGGCCGCCCACAGCGCCATATTTGCATAATGCCAGCTGTCTCTAATTCAATTGCTCTTCAGTGTATTAATAGGAGACATGCCAAAGCACGGAGCAAGGTCATCTCGATAATCGTGGTGCTATTTCGTTTCTGTTTTAACTGAATTTAACTGAAATATTTTTAGGATGGGGAATAAATCTAATCTTTTTCAGCATCCACTTTCCTGCAATTAAATAAATAACTGATGCCAAATTTGATGGCATTTGGTAGATTCCATTGAGAGTTCTGCAAAACCTTTGTTCAATACATTTTTTGTCATTAAACTGTTTCTTCAAGGGAAGTTATTGGACGTGGAATATTCCTTCTCATGTATAGGGATTTTCTGGCTTTATATATTTTTTCTTGTACAGAATCACAATGAAATTTCAGTAGAGAATCAAAATGCAGCTTTCCTTTTATGTGCTGCCCTCATGAGTAACATTTAAAATTTTTCATGAGTAACATTTAAAATTTATCAGAAGTAATATTCGGCAGTATAGTACTTTGTTGCTGTTTTATACTTATTTCACATGAAAATTATCCTTCAGATTCATCCTATGTTTTACCACGAAACTGGACAATCATTGTACAGTTCATAACATTCTTTGCTAATCTTCGGCTTTACCATAATGTATCAGAGGTTGTCCTCAATTATGTCCTCATTTTGAAACGAAATAATCCTAAATTTTGCATTGAAATTGAGGGCAACATGTTACTTTTTGTCCTCAGTTTCGTTCTCAAAAATCTGGTCACCTTATAACTTTTCACCGAGACAATGAATTTTGTCCTTCGGACTCGTGGTGCCCGTAGTCAGAGGGGATGCTCGCATTCGACTGTTTTGTTGTCGTATAATTCAGTACTTTATCCTGCACGGCGGAATATTGAACTGGTAAACAATTGTTGGATGCTTGATTTAGGACAAGATTAATAGAATACAAATTTGGAAGATGTGAATCCGTTTATTGGTGTAAATATGACATGGATGTTAAGTCAGATAATATCCGAAAACTTGAAAATGTCGTTGTCCTGGAGCGGAAATCGCGTCTCCCGGATAGCGCTCGAGTATGCTAACCACTACACCACCCAGAACGACCAAGTTTCAAGTTTACGATTAATTTGAATATAACCATCACCGGATTCGCTATAGTCGAAGCAACCGGCATTCATATAAACAAGATGTGAATCCAATTAACAAATTCACATCTTCCATATTTGTATTTGGTGCAATGCCGTATTTCATTTATTGATTTAAGATTAATACTAACCTTGGCTATATAGAATACCAAATACAAATTCATTCCCAGTAACAATTCAGTACAAAGCAGTTAGCAGCTGACTGAGACCGCAATGGCTTCAGGAGGAGATGGCATTCTCTAATAATGGTTTCAAGTGGTGTTTAACACCAACAGTTTCTTTGGAAACTTAAACTAAGAAATGAACACCCTCTGACCAGTGGCGACACCAGCCGCTCAGAACTGGGTGGGCTATTGGGGGGGGGCATGAAGGGGGGGGTGTAAATTTTGAAGTGCTTGGCAGAAATTTTAGGCCAAAAATTCCGTTTACGTAAGTTTTACCCAACGCTGATGATATTATCCCCAATAAAAAAAGTGTTCAGGTACATATTGTACGCAGTATTCATTCAGTGTATGTAGTACTGGGAACCATGAATATGAATCTCCATGGCCTTTAAGTTACTACACTGGCGTGCAAAAATTAAGGACGAGACGGTTTTTCCAATGTAACGTCGTGCAGAAGTGCTCCACATCGACTCAAATCATACCATAAGATCCCCAAGATGTACGAATATGGGTCAAGTGAGCAAAACCGTCCAAACATGGAATCCAAATGATACAAAGGCACTTTATTGAAAAGGTAGCTTCGAGCACAACTGGACAGGAGACCGAAACGTCCATGTGACAGGCGGCTGCCAAGAAAAATCCAGTCTTTAGTAGGGGATATGATCACATCTAACTGCGTTGCAAGATTTACAACGTCTGTCCATGCTGAGGACGAGGTTGTCAAGGAGCTGTTGAGGTATCGCGGCCCATTCCTCTTGTAGCGCCAATCGCAGCTACGGAATCGTTGCTGGCGGCTGGTGACATGCTGCCAAGCGTCTCCCGAGAAGGTCCTACAAGTGTTCGATTGGATTTAGGTCCGGGGACCTTGCGGGCTAATCCATGCGTTGAATATCTTCACTCTCCAACAGCCACTGTACGATGAGGTGTAGCATTGTCGTCCATGAAGAGGAACTCAGGACCCACAGCACCTCTAAACAGACGCACGTGAGGCAGGAGAACCTCGGTACAATAGCGGACACCAGTGACTGAACCTCCTTGGAAGATGTGGAGGTCAGTACGGCTACCAAGCATGATACCGCCCCAAATGAGAACTCCGCCACCTCCAAACCGGTTCCTTTCGATGATGTTGGAGGTGTGGTTGCGTGTTTCCTGCTCTCTCCAGATGTGTATACGTCCAGAATCGCTCGTCAGAGTAAATCGGCTCTCATCCGTAAAGAGAACTGGACTCCATTGCTGATGTGTCCATTTCTTGTGTTCCTGGCACCACAGAAACTGCCATCTCCGATGAGCAGGCGTTAATGGCACACACCGTACTGGTCGTCGTGCAAATAGACCACCTTTGTGTGGCCTCCTGGCCACGGTAAAACGCGGTAACGGATGTCCAGTTGTCTGTTGCATGTGCGTTGCGATTTCTCCCGCTGTCTGCCGTCTGTCTCTTCTCGCCTGTAGGACAATATACCGGTCATCCGTCGCCGTGGTTGCTCGTGGACGACCACTGCTAAACACTCGGACAGCCGTTCCTGTCGTTTGAAATGCTCTCCAAGCTTGTGAAACGATGCTGTGAGCGATCCTGAACTCCTCGGCCACACTAGTCACACTTCG
Organism: Macrothele yani; assembly: GCA_039090855.1. NCBI lineage: Eukaryota > Metazoa > Arthropoda > Arachnida > Araneae > Macrothelidae > Macrothele > Macrothele yani. The sequence continues at coordinate 174,871,562 of CM076990.1, forward strand.
ACCTTCTTCCAACTTCCCAATGACGCGACCTCGGGTAAAGTCATCCAGATGTCGTCTACTGGATTGCCTGTTGGTCATATCACACGGTGGCAGCAACTCGACGTCGTTCAAACCGATGTGCACCGTGCAATAGCTTTCACCGAATTGTTGAGCGTACACGGCCCGTGTGTTTTATACATTTCCGACACTCCTCCCTACGTCATGCTGCATATATGCGCATGCCTTACCGTACCGGACCCTAGTCTATCTGCTGAGTGGTCTTTCAGTCCGTTCTGCCTTTACGGCCACGGGTGGCGTAATGGGCTACGTTCGTGACTGCCGCGGAAAGGACCTCAGGTTCGATCCCAGGCAGGTACGAACGCTCGATCTACTAAATATCCGCCGTGCGTCGGATGGGGACGTTAAGCCGTCGGACCCCGGGTACTGGATCCCCGGTAATAAATAAGGGCGTCTTCCTCCCCCTTTCTACTTCGCTTCCGTGTCATTTTCCTATCGGGCACTCTAGCCCAAATCTCCTAGCTTCCTATTTCTAAGGGTTGTTTAAGACCTGGGGTCAGATACTCCCTTCCTAAAATCCTCTACATATGATCATGGTATGCTCGTTCCGCTGTTATGCTAATCTCTCCTCTTTGTCCTTAATTTTTGCACACCAGTGTATTTCTTCGCAATTTTAGTTTAAGTTACTCACAACTTTTTTTTCCTTTTTCTATCATAAGGCCATTCATGAATTTTAATTTGTAACCTGACAAGGAATATCTCCTTCTTTTTCTCTCATCTTTTCTTTTTAAATTATAATTACAAAAATGGCGTCTTTCTATTACTCTCTTAGACATTCGCTCAGATGACTCCCTCCATTTCCAAAAAGGAGAAACACTAAATTTTATCATTTTGTACCCCATAATTTTTGTTTTGATTCAAAAAATTCAAGTACGTTTACTCAAGCTTCCTGAAATTTCAGGTGGTTGCAGTCGCCACATGTTCTAACGGCTTAAATATTTTTTTTTTTTTGGGGGGGGGTGCTGAAAGAAAAGTTGGGTGTACTGAAAGTCCACCGGTAGCGTCGCGCTTGCCTCTGAGGTGTTCCTCTCCAAGTTTAAATTACCGGGTTGTGTAGTTTTTGTCCTTTTGATAGGGCGTAACGTCGTTGAACTGAAAATGCTCATTTATTATGAAAATTACGATGTACAATTAAGTAGAAAAACAGTTAGTGAATTCCAAATGTCTTCACTATTTTTCAGCTGCGCAACTAAGAAAAACGCAAGTCCTACAGCCGACGCGCAACCTGCTCTTTGTGATATAGACATTTCTAGCTGAATTATAAAAGTATTAGGTTTTAGTTTTTATTCATTGTAATATTTTTTATTTATGTGCATGTAAATGAACACAGACGTATAAAATGTGCGTGTGTGTGACAAAGAGAGAGAGAGAGAGAGAGGGGGGAATCCGTACAGACTTTACGTTCCCAAAAGCAAACCACGTCCCCCCAAAACAAACCGTCTACTTTTCACCACTCGGGCAGGAAGAAGGGGTTTTTTTGTTTTTTGTTTTTTTTGATAAATTAGGCAAATTTCGCAGTTGTATTTCACTCGTTATCTTAGTCATCCTGTTTTTCTTTTGTGAAACCTGATTCTTCGTTTTTATCATTTAATTATTTTACGAATAAACAAAGTGAAAAAAAAAAAAAAAAAAAAAGTCGTCGGGCTTATTAGAGTTCAGTAGCGTGGGTATCTCATTTCAGACGTTGTCAGGATGGCCGAGTGGTCTAAGGCGCTGCGTTCAGGTCGCAGTCCGGTTCTCCGGGCGTGGGTTCGAATCCCACTTCTGACACATGCTGCTTTTGCCGGACACGTCCTTAAATAAAATGTTAATTCATCTGTTGAAAAACGACGTAGTTAACAACAGATGAATTAACGATGTACGAGGTGAAATTCCGAATGAGATTAAATTGCAAGTTTTTCTTCGTGTGTTACGGAGAAAGATATAATGTAAAAAAATTCTGTATGGGTGATAAAAATTTTTTATCAGATATTTTTTGTAAACGCAACAAAAAGACAAAGATAATTTTTTTTTATCATGAAAACAACATGACAAAACTTCTACCATGTGCGATACAAAATGAAAGAAGTTATATAATGGAAAGACAGAATGAAAAAAATACATGCCTTGGGCTACTGAGGCCACAAGATGTCAAGGGCCCCACAGTTTCGTAGTGAAAGTACAGAACATCAAGTGATCGAAAATTCTACGTACTTACAGACAGTGGCGTAGGAACGCTTTTGATTTAGGGGGTACAAGCTCATGAACCTTACATCTCAAGGATTAAGCCATCTATGGATTGACCCCCTCCGAATTTTTTTTTCGGGGGGGGTAGTATATTAGAGTTTTTATAAAATACGTATACTGATCAGGAATTCATCCGAATGAACATTGTTATCATCATATTATTAATTATTACCATTATTATTTTTATTGCTGACAAAAAGTTCACATTATTAATTTCTTATCAGAAAATGAATGGAGAAGTTTTTTTTTGTGTGTGTGTGTGTTCTCTCTTGTTAATGTTTGTACTTTTTTTTCCATTAAAATTTTGAGCAGGGACAAGTCAAAATTAGGATGAATTTCTGTCAGCAGGGTTTGGAAAAGAGGGATTTCTCAGGAAATGTTATATAACTCTTTACAAGAACGAATTAAATTTCTTATCATTTTTGTTTACGTTAATAAAGTAAAACCGCAGTAAGATAAAAACTGCTCTACCCGCGAAGATAGTACCATTGAAGGCATTATGAAGTCTATATTAAAAACTTTGAACGATACATAATCTGACAATTGATGTAAAAAGCACATTGGTCTGGTGCAAAGCTAAATGATGGTGGAGATATCGAGGAATTGAAGTTCTGCGAGTGGTATGTGAAATCCGTAATGCACTTGTTGTATTGCTACAGATCTTAAGACAGAAAACAATTTTAGTGCCGGGGCTGCGGGCGCTGAAATGTCCACTTGTGCATTAACTTTTTTTTAAAAAGTGCAGAAAGGACGACCTGATCAAGATGCGTGGAATTTTAAAAGAAAAGAAACACTGATCACAAGTATGTTATCAAGCCCTAGCCCTACCATAATGCTGTTTGAAGTTATTAAAAAAAACCTCGCACTCGTCGTTTCCCTGCAGAACTAATTTGCTGAAGTTTCCCAGATGGTTGGCCAGTTTTTGGTGGACGAAAAGCCTCCCACTACAAGCTTCGGATATTAAAAAAAAAACAGTTGACCCGTGATATTTCTTTGAAAAAAAAGAGAATAAAAAAAAATAAGTAGCATATAAATTTTACAATTCACTCTTTATGAATGATTGGTTTGTGTTTGCTGGGGGGGGGGTTACATTGTACACCGGAAACCCCCCCCTCCCGTTCCTACGCCACTGGTTACAGAACCAGGCGCTGGTACATGTGGGAGGATATAGAGAGAATATGACTTGCTCCTTGAGATTTTTCTGAATTAATTTTTTTGTGTGGATTTTGCAATGATTTTAATTTTGAGAGTTTTCGTCAGTTTTGTCGCAGATTATGATAGACTCTTTATGCGTAAAACTTATTTTTATTCAAACGATGTGTTACAGTCATTTCGCCATATCGTAATTTCATTTCTGTAAATTTAAGTGTCACTTTTATAGCTTTCCCCTTGTAAGTTTTCTGGATCCACCCTTGCGGAGAACCAGCTGAAGTGGGTAAATGACACTAGACCTCCGAAGAAAGCAGAGAAAGCGTTCAAGAAAATAAAAATTTAGAGTTAGGAAAGTTGCATTCTATCAGTCGATCAATACGGAGCGATAAATTGCTGTTTTGTGAATGGTTACGTCTGCGGTAATCGTAGAAAATGTTGCATGATCTCAGGTGATGACTTGTGTGTCTGTTAACAGTTCAGTTTTCCTAAATAATGGAATCAAAAAGTGAGGAATGAAAATATTTCTGTTTTGTTGGGGCTTTTTTCGTAGGGCTGTGAATGGAACTTTTGCGGGGCCCTGGGCGAAATTATATTGCGGGCGCTAGAAAATAAATCTGATATTATAATGAAATCTTACGTGAAAATTTTGTAGTCCGCAAAGAGCACACGAAAACTATAATGAAGATATAACTATCATCCCAAAGAAGTATTTGCTTTTAAGCTTAAGGTGTACGTCAAGTGAAAATGCGCCGCCATATTTGCAATGGTGAAAATTCAGTTACATAAGTTCACATACCAGAAATGCTTCCTGACTCATAAAAATCGGCACACCGACGAAAAAGACACAGAACTATAGTCAGTGGCTTGCAAAATTTAGAAAAAAAATTATAGTAAATATTTTAAAATTAAATTTCCACATGTTGGAGTAGAGTTGTATACCGCTAATAGGTGGCGCTATACGTACGTCAAGTACTGGAAATGTGGCATTTCCTTACCTTTTTTCTTGGATATTAAAAGTTTTCATACAAACAATTATAACTGAGCGGTTATGGACTTTTGTTTAGGATGTTAATAATTATTTAAATCACCTACATTACACTTTTATTGGCTTTTCTACCCGCAGACTTATGTAAATCAGAAATCAGATGCTGGTAATCAAAGACATTGACAGAAGATTATTCAGAAATCACCATCTGATAACGGAAAGACTTCATGAAATTCACTTACAAAACTAAGATCCAAACATGGAGGGGTCGCAAAAACAGTGCGATTTTCAGCGTCATTTATGAGCAGAAGGCTACATTGGATATTCCTTTATCTCCACTTTAAGAAAAACACCATAAAATTGATTTTTTTAGGTTTAAGGTTTAACGACCGCCGTGAGCAACTCAACGGGCTATAAGCAGTCACCCGTTCCTAATTTAAGGTCAATGGTTCCAGGGAAGGGAGACAGCCAGTGCCGTAAGACAAACACAACATCCATGCCTCGCCGGGATTCGAATCCGGACCCTATCCGGAGAAATAGTTAAAATGGATTGAAAGAGAGAGAGAGAGAGAGAGAGAGTAAAAAGTATAAAAATCTAAGATCTTGCTGGGAAGAGGGTGTCTAGGTTGTAAAATACTTCATTATAAATACTTCCTCACAAAATGATGAAAAGATAATTTCAACAAATCAAGGGAGCGAATATTTTTGCGTAGCGAATACTAAAGAGTAAATATCCCTTTAAAAAAATTCGCAAAAACAGATTCTTTTCCGGATACATGTTTTTGTGATTGATTTTTTATGCAAGGTGGAGCAACTGAGAAATTAGTAACTTTCTTAAACTTTTATACTCGCTCATATATGAAATTTGCTTATTTTTTAATTTTCAGTACTATTTTTGAACTCACTGAACAAGTCCATGTATAGCCCCAAAACAACTTTGATAAGTCTTTTTATTTTTTATTAAAATTTATGTATCTGATTTACACCCAAATTATTGAATTATAAAAGTAGGGAGCTGCAAAATGATGAAATTTAATTTTCTCTTTTATGAATGCGTTAAAGATGAAGAAGATTATAATAATCATTTATTTGAAATCTGCAAATCTCAGGATCTGTACGATGAAGAGCGAAAATTTATTCGAAAGTGAGAAGAATTGGGAACTAAAAAAAAATAGCCATAAAAACTATCTGTTTAAGAGCCTCGCTCCCCAAAACTTAAAAAAATATAATATTAAATATAAAAATATTCTACCGAAAATGATTTTGTTTTTATTTCCCGAACTGCGGGGCCCGGAGTGACGACAGTCCCGGTTGCCTCGATGGTCCAGTTGGTACTGTTTTTTGACAACTTAGTGGCTTTCTTAAACTTTTATACGCCCTCATTTACGATTTTTTTTTTTTTTTTTTTTAAATTTCCAATACTGTTTTTAAAGTCACTGAATAATTGGCCTCCACAGCCCCATAAGAACTTTGAGAGCCCTCGTTTATTATTATTTTTTTAATTTAAGTATCTGGTTTACACCAAATTGTTGAATGTATAAAAATAGTGAGCGAGCCACAAAATAATGAAATTTAATTTGCTATTTCATGAATGCAGAAAAAATTAAGGTGATTAGAATAACTATTTGAAATTTGCCAATCGCAGTATCTGTAAGACGAAGGGCGATAACCTATTTGAAAGTGAGAGGGATTGGGAAAAAAAAAATAAATAAAAAAAAAAATATTGATTTCTAGGGGCCTTGCGTCCCTAAACTTAAAAAAGGTAATATTAATAAATATAAAAAATTCTACTGAAAATGATTTTGTTTTTATTTCCTAAACTGCTGACCCGTGTAGGAACAAGGGCCGGAGCAACCTCCCCCGTTGCCGATGGTCCAACCGGTCCATCCTGAATGGCTGTGTGTGAAAGTCTAATTGTTCCTACTCTGATATACGGTAGCGGAATCTAGACACTGCAGGAAAGACACAGCAGTTATTTGTATGCTGAAAAGATGCGTGCTACCAGACTACATTTAAGGCTATTAAAAAAAACAAAAAAAAAAAAACAGGTACACTTGTTTGAGACGATTGATTTATTAAGTACTTTATCTCTTCAGAGGCAGATGATGTAATAAAAATCTGCTATTTTCTAATCCGATTTAAGTAGGGCAGGCCTTTATCATAAGCGAGAAAGGCGGCTGCCTACAGCAGCCATTTCCAGAGCCGCGGATTTTAATCTCACACTCATTTTCATCAACATCCAATATTAATATGAATTACCTTTGAAAGAAAAGAAATAAATGAAATCACTGTACACTGAAGTGCCAAAAGTCATGGGATATGTACCTAATATCGTGTAGGACCTCCTCTAGCACGCAAAGTGCAGCAACTCAACGTGGCATCGATTCTACAAGTGGCCGGAAAACTTCCGGAGAGATGTTGAGCCATGCCGTCTGAATAGCCGCCCACAGTTCCCTGGCATTTTGTAAGTGCAGGATCGTGAGTGTGAATGGACCTTTCCACTACGTTCCATAAGGGCTCAATCGGGTTCATGTCGGGCGAACGTGGTGGCCAACACCATCCGTCAGAACTGTCCAGAACACTCTTCGAACCAATTTTGGACAACTTGGGCCAGATCACATGCTGTATCGTCCGCCTGGGGTGCATGAAGCCAATGAAGGGCTGCAAATGGTCACCCAGCAGAGCAAACAAAGCGATTACCGGACCAGAGGACCCAAACCGTGCCACGTAAAGACACCCCACAAATGTATATAACTACTACCAGCTTGCACAGTGCCTTGTTGACAGTTTGGGCCTATGGCTTCATGGGGTCTGCACCACACCCGAACCCTACCATCAGCTCGTAACAACTGGTAGCGTGACTCATCGGACCACGCCACATGTCGCCAGCATTCCAGGGTCCAATTACCGTGTTCATGAGCCCAGGTGAAGCGCTGTGTCTGATGCCGTGGTGTTAACAAATGCACTCTGGTCTTTTGCTTCCATACCCCATGGACGCTAAGTTAAGCTGAACTGACCGAATTAATATGTCTCTGCATTGAATGTAGATGTTATTTGAGCCAGTGTTGCTTGTCTGTTAGCATGGACAATTCTATTCAGATGCCGTTTGTCACGGTCATCAGCACCCGTGGTCGGCCGGCATTGCGCTGTCCACAGTGGGTGGTAATGCTTTCCACGAGGTATTCTCGGTACACACGTGACACTGTGGATCGAGGAATGTTAAATGACTCATTACTTCGGAAAACAATGTCCCACCCGGTCTTGCTTCCGCTACCATGCCTTGTTCAAACTCCGATAATTCACGTCGGTTTGCCATAATCCTACTGGAGGTTGTTCAACCTGACTCACGAGATTACACCTCGCAACTGATAAAAATCATGGCGTGCATCGAAGCCTTTCTACGACGGCAGCCCAGTTAAGAATTTGCATAATGCTATCCCATGTCTTTTGGCACTTCAGTGTAAAGATACAAACATTTAGTATACACTACATTGACAAAACTCACCGGACACCCTTCAAAAGCAACTGAACGTATCCGCTGTGTTGTTAAGATGCGCGGTACAGCTTCAAACGGTATAAAAACAAGCATGCAGCTGACCGCGATCATATCTCACTGTGAGGTTGAGTGAAAATGTCGCTGCGGAAGAGAACTGACTTTGAGAGAGGAAAGATTGTTGGGTGTTATATTAGTGGGTTGTCAATAAGAGAAATCGATAGGCGTTTAAACATACCCAGGTCAATTGTTTTGGATGCACTGAATAAGTGGAAGACACATGGCGTGCCTGAATTAGCAAAACGTACCAGCACACAAAAGAAAATCAGTGATAGAGGACGTCGAGCCTCAGGAGAGTCGTTACAGCTAATCGACGGAGTACTGCACAAGAACTCAATGTACAAGTGAGTAAAAATGCTGAAACATCGGTATGTGTACGTACCATTCGCAGAGAACTTCATTGCATGGGTTACCGTGGTCGTGCGGCTGCTCATAAGACTTTCATATCCACTGGGAATGCTACTCGTCGTTTAGCATGGTGTGAAAAACATTTATCGTGGACCGTAGATCAATGGAAACGGGTCCTATGGACTGATGAATCCAGATACACGATCCATCAGTTTGATGGCCGTGTGTGGGTATGGCGGCAGCCGGGGGAACTCTATTTACCAACTGTTCCTACGGTCAAGTTTGGAGTTGGCAGTGTACTCGTGTGGGGGTGTTTTTTGTGGTATGGTTCCGGCCCATTGATTATCGTGGACAAACCTGTTAACCAGCACATCTACTTTGATATTCTGGACAATTATGCCCTATCAACTCTGCGGCAATAACCAAGCCTTGTTGGTACCAGCAGGATAATGCACTGAGCCACGACAATTCCGTATCGTGTGTGGACTGGCCAGCACAGAGCCCTGATCTTAATCCCATAGAGTACCTTTGGGATTAATTACAGCTCTGCATAAGAAGTTTGGAACCAAGGCCTACTACTAAGCAACAGTTAGTAGCAGCATTATGTACTGAATGGAAGCGTGTCTCGAAGGGTCAGTGCATGCATTTAAGCCAAAGATGGACCGACAGCGCATTAATGTATGCCAATAAATGTTATGTTGTGTTTCACTTCTAGGTGTCCGGTGACATTTGTCAATTTAGTGCATTCAATACTAGGTTAAAGATCGTAATTTTTTAATAACGAAGATATTCTTTTTGTTTCTGATGTTCAAATGCAAAAGTATGTTTCATGAACATTACGACAATATGAAAAAAAGCAATTGAAACAGGCAAGCGCTTTTCCCACTGCGCCACCAAAGAGGGACAAACGTTCAGACAAAGAAAAGTATGTTGTTTTAGATCTTGCGCGCATTTTTTTTTATTTCAGTTTTCTGCAATTGACAAAAAAATTATTCAAATTAGACTAAAAATTGATAGACATTATAAATATTATGAAACAGGCGTATTTTTCAGTCAAAAATACTGTTACAGGCAGCGAAGTCAATCTGTGCCTAGTGCCGCCGAGGGACTAGGCCGGGTCTGGAATTACCGAAAAACTAGATCATCAAAAAGTCATTTCTGCTGCAATAAGTGAAGAATTTTGTACAAAATTTTAATATTTATTGTTGTGAACGTGTTTCTTGCATACAAAGTTTTAGTTACAACCAGTGACGGCTTTTCAGGTGAAGTAGGTGAAGTGCCTCTTCACCTATTTTACTCAAAATAAAGTTTTATTCAGTATTTTTTTATAATATATTCTTTTTTGCCTTTATTCAGTTCCAAAATACTCAAAATTTTGAATAGATATTAATTCACATGACGCGCTCAATACGGAAAACAAATCCTTATACGCAAAACAGTGCAAGTGAAGAGCCGAAATAAGAATGCTTGGAAGTCTGCAATTTTCCGCCGAGTTGCCATGGTAACCGTGACGTCACCCTCCCCAATCTGCTTGCTCGCTCAAGTGAAGTGTTTCAGCTTCATGCGCCCTCCTTACCTCTGCATCTTTCAGTTTTTGGGCGTAAAGATCACGGTGGAGTGGGCGGACTACCATTCAATCTGCTAGGGCTTTTTTTTCCTTGTAATGCTGTGGTACATTATTTTCCGAAAGGAATTTGTTCTTTCGTGCTTTGTTATTATTTGTTGAAAGCTTTAACTGATATTTTAGGTTTGTGTACAATTTAACTGATAATGATAGTTTTTAGTATGCATCCTGTGGACGACATTGTTTGAAATTTATTGCAAACTCCATTTACTCTGTGGAAAGATGAAGATGAAAGAGACATTTTGCTTCAAGGACGACCAACGGATTCACTGACAATTGCTGACAATTGTTGCCAAGAACGAAATCAAGAAGAGCGGTAAATCTAACAATATTAATTTTAAAAATTGTTGGTTTACTGAATATGCAGGATTTGCAGCACTTCTGTGTTAATTTTTTTTTTTTTTTTTTTGGCCCTGCTTACTTTTTAGTAATAAATAAACATTCGGCGTGGAATAAAGACGGATTCTCAGATTTATTAAGCGTAACACGGTCACTTCATAAGCATCATGATTCTAGTGAACACCTGAAATGCGGATTAATGTTAAGGAATTTAAAAAAATTCAAAACACCATTGCCGATGCCCTGAGGAAGAATGCTAGGCTTTTGAAAACGCATTTTAACGAACACGTTCGTTTAAATAGACTTTTCCTGCAGACAGTGATTGATGCAGTATTAGTCTGTACTGTATTTGAGCAAACAAGAACTAGCATTCCATGGCCATGACGAAAGCATGGGCTCTATAAATCGTGGAAATTTCATTGAATTACTTTCATTGTTGGTATGAAAAAGTTCTTTAGAAATTGAAAATCTATACGAAAGGATAAAAAACTATTCAAAATGAATTAATTGAATGTATTTCTGAATATATAAACGATCACGTAAAAAATTAAATAATTTTTGATTGTTGATTCGGAAGGTGTATTGGTTGAGGGATTTTTGGGTTTCCATGATGTGAATGAAGATAGAACGTCAGGAGCTTTACACAAAATGCTAGACAAAATTTTGGAACAGTTTGATTACCAACTCAAATAAATAGGACAATGCTACTATGGGGCAAGTATAATGTCTGGACACTTAGATGGGCCACAGAAAAAAAAGTCAAGGATAAAGCTTCTCAAGCTGTTTTTGTTCATTGCTTAGTTCATCATTTGAATCTTGTATTACACCAGAGTTTTTCTAAAATTTCTAAGTGTCGAATACTTTTTGCAAGCCTCAGTGGAATTGCTTCTCGTTTGTTCACCATTCTGCGAAGCGGTCTTATATACTTTTATCAACAACTGCAAGATGCAGACCAACCACAACAGAAACTCGATGGTCCTCCACTTCGAAATTAGTAAGTGTAGTTGTTGAAGATTGGGATAAATTGAAGGAAGTGTTCGGATTTCTGAAGAATAGCGAATAATCAGACAAAAAATCAATACATCTTGCCAAGGGTTTTTTGAATGATATGAACACTTTTGAATTTACATTTTTGGCTCCACCGATCTATTATTCGAACTTTTGAAGAACAAATAACTAAACATAAACTACTATGTAACTCAAATTAAAAAAAAAAAAAAAACCTCGTGAAATTTTGAGCCATAAAAGGAACGATGAGTTATTTGAAACACAGTTTGGAAAAGCTAGCAAAGTCACAGAAATAAGCACGGGAATATGCTGCTCTTACACAAGAAACAATTTTTCAAAATTATAAACAATTGTATTTTGAAATTTTGGACCACATTCTTATGGAAATGGATATAAGATTTCAAGACTGTAAGAAACTTCAATTTGTCTGACTTGCTGACACAACCAAATTCGAATAATTTAATGCATGCTTTCCCACTCGCGCTCTTGAAAATCTACATTTTTACGGAAACATATTTACTAAACACCAGCGCCTTAAAAATGAACTGAGTCTTGCATATGCCGATGAAAAATTAAGAAATATATTGACTCAAGAACTGCTTCGAGTGTTTCACGGAGACAAAGACATTTTTACAGAAGATTATAAATTGGTTTTTCTCAGTTTAACAATTACATCTACAAGTGTGCCAGTGGAAAGAAGTTTTCTTAAAAGAATACAAACTTGCTCAAGAAACACTAGTTCCCAAGATAGACTTGCTTCTCTAGCAAATATTTCTATTCAGGAAGGCATTTTATTGTTGCTCACGAAGAAGCAATCATCTAAACATCGTATGACGACATAATCGGCAAATTTGCAGCTTGAAGAGGAAGAAAAATTGATTTAATATACAAAAAATAAGTAAGTCCTCATTAAGGGATTTTCATTGTAGACAGTATATATCTTTTCATACTGCTCTTGTACCTCTTCACCCATTTTTCCAAATACGAGCCGCCACTGGTTACAACATTTTCCAAAAAATGTTATAGGTTTTCTTGGAAAATACATTTTGTAATTTGCTGAAAAGTTATCGTTCGATAAAGTGCTCGGCCAATTAATTTGTTTTCGATTATTTCGCTTTTTGTAACTAAGCCTTCCATAAGGAGGTTTCCAATAAATCTCCCGAGCTCTTTATCCAGAACTGGAATTCCTGACAGATATACAAAGTGAAAGTACTTCAACCACGGCCGGTTAGCTCAGTTGGTTAGAGCGTCGTGCTAATAACGCGAAGGTCGTGGGTTCGATCCCCTCACTGGCCAAGAGTTCTTTTTTTTTTTTTTTTTTACCTCTTCTTTACGCTCATTTTATCTGGATATCGATGGAAACATCCTCGTTGCTGATGAAATTTCAGGTACTTAAAAAAATTTAGCACAGCAAAATAATTTAAATACTGCACACGAAAAATTAAGTAAGAGGGGTGAGTAAAAAGTGGTGATCGCCTTTTACCTGATTTTCTGTTGTCAACAGTTTGTGAAAATGCATAATATAGCAGTGAAGACTTAATGAACACCTACACTCGGTGGCAAATAGTTTTGACAAGTACACGTATAAAGAATCGCACTGAAAACAGAAATCGATCGACAGTATGGCCAGCGAGGCATTTGCCGTGGGCTCAGATTTGATGAGAATAAAAGTTTTAAAATTATACGAATATATACATGCATGCATGGATAACGCAACTAAAAAAATACAGTGGAACCTCGGTTATACGTTTTCCGCTTTTATACTTAATTGTGCACTAACCCCGATATTTTGCTGTATTTTCTATCGCTTTTCCGATTCAGTTATACGCAATTCATCTACACGTTTTTTGCAATTTTACGTTAAAATCTGAATTTCAGATAATCAAAAATACACAGTTCTTGGATTCTTCTATAGGTAACCCATATAAAGGAATACAAGAAATATATATATATAACCTTGAAAGAATTGGGACAGCGTTTTTTTCGCAGCCATGAAATGGATAACGCAACTAAAAATTTACTAATCAACGTTCATAATTCTCTTTTTTTTTTTTTTCTCTCTGAATTCAAGAAATTTGAAACAAGCAAAGATTAATGAATATTTTATTCATCCCTAATGCTAAACAAACTAGTGGGCAAACTGCTTTGAAGAGAGTGAAGCTCGTAAGTAAAGGATATGGAATAGGAATACTGGGCATAAGACAAAAACATATACGAATTTGCTACCTGTATTTCAAAGGTACGTTGTTGTTATTTTTTTCAATGCTAAAAATATGAAATCGTACAAAATTTCTTAACCTAGTTTTTATAATGAAATTAGATTAAAAAAAAATAATACAAAAGTCAAAATGTGCATAGGCTCAAGGTAGCAAACGAAATATGTATGTATGTATGTTTTTCATTATAAATTAGCGTAATCTAAACTTAGCCGCCCCGGTGGCGCAGTGGTCTAAGGCGTTGGCCTCTGATCATTCGTCCGTAAGGGGTCCGGGTTCGAATCCCGGTAAGGCATGGATGTTGTGTTTGTCTTACGGCACTGGCTCTCTCCCTTCCCTGGAACCAGTGACCCTAAATTAGGGACGGGCGACTGCTTATAGCAAATTGAGTTGCTCACGGTGGTCGTTAAACCTCCAATCAAAAAAAAAAAAAAAAAAAAATCTAAACTTATGTGGTTCTTTTTTCCTCATTTTTTTACGCTTTCCAACCGTAGGTTGAAGATGCGTACATGCTCCAGCTTTGTCCGTCTGTCTGTCCGTTCGCACGATAACTTGCGTGAAAATGGGTCGATTTCGATGAAATTTTAGTATGTGGTAGGGGACCACCTGGGGACGAACCCTATTGAATATGAACGAAATGGGGTCAAAGGTCAGGACATAGGAGCTGGATGCATTCCATTGCCCTCATGCATCAGAACTTACATAAAAATGCTTCGATTGAGACAAAACTTTATCTTGTTGTTCCGGAAGTATACTTAACCAGTTCTGTTGAACATCATCGAAATGGGGTCAAAGATGTGGGCATAGGAGCGAGATTTATTCTACAGCCATTATCTTCATAATTTGAGTAATTACTAGAGTAATGATTTCTGGTATGTTGGAAAGCGTATCATATCAATGCATTGCATGATTTCACTAACTTGCTTTCTTTTCGGAGGCTTTCAAAATTTTTTACAATAGTATTTAACATTTTGAAATTTCCTTTATACGTTTTTTACATTTATACGTTTTTTAAGGCCACCCAATAGAATAACCGAGGTTCCACTGTATATCATCATCAACCATTAATCAGTCCAACTTCTGGATGAAGGTCTCCTTAAGTTTTCTCTATGACTTTCGGTCTTGAGCCAGTGCCTTTCAGGTCACTCCAGCATGCTTTCGAATTTAATCCACCTATCTTCCACATGGTCTTATTATTATTATTGTTATGAGAAAGTACCCACACAGGCCACTGAATTAGAAACCATTATTTGACTTTATTATTTGGCTGTTTCATGGATGACAATGCTACTGTCCATCACGCAGGATGTACGTAGATGTTATTTACGCAGTGTATATGCATAATTCGTGGTGACATGCACCACCACGTTGTCTAGGCAACTATTTAAGACTGCTTGCTCGTCAGTAGTGCTGACCACAGTGGAAAAAACAAAAGATCTTTTGGAGTTCGATTTATTCTGAAAACAGCAGAGCTGACTGGTTGCACAAAAGGTGAGATATCCCGGGTCTTTAATCAGTGGAAAAATAAACCACATTGCTTGTTTCACAGGCGTAACTGTGACGCGACGACAATCTATCGGGGACGAGATCGCCGTCGTCTGAGAAGGCTTGTACGGAGAAACAGAACTTACTGTGACCAGCAATTGAGGTGTTCCCCGACTCATATCTCAGCGAACTTTGCGCAGGGAATTGAATAGCATTGGTATTGGTAGTCACATGCAATGCAAAAACCACTGTTTTCTGCGAAAAACGGGAAAGTCCGTCTACAGTTGTGTCAGGAACACAGTGACTGGAGACTGGAACACTGAAAAAAGTCATGTGATCCGACGAGTCGTGGTGAACGTTGTTGTGTACCGACGGTAGGCAGAGAGTTTGGCGGGAGCCCCACGAAGCAATGGACCCAGCTTGCCTTGTAAAAACAACTCAAGGTTCAGGAGGTGTTGCCATGGTGTAGGGCACGTTCTGTTGGTACAGAATGGGTGCCCTGATATAGTTGGACGGTCCGGGTGTCCTCCAAGGGGTAGCTGAACATTGTTGCCGATCAAGTCCACCCTGCAATGTTGACTTTTTATCCAGCAGGTGATACCTGTTTCATGGATGACAATGCTACTGTATGTGCTCCTCCAAGGATTATCTGAACATTGTTGCCGATCAAGTCCATCCTGCAATGTTGACTTTTTATCCACAGGCAGGTGATGCCTGTTTCATGGATGACAATGCTACTGTATGTGGTTCTCCAAGGATTATCTGAACACTGTTGCCAATCAAGTCCATCCTGCAATGTTGACTTTTTATCTAGTAGGTGATGGCTGTTTCATGGATGACAATGCTACTGTATGTGCTCCTCCAAGGATTATCTGAACATTGTTGCCGATCAAGTCCATCCTGCAATGTTGACTTTTTATCCAGCAGGTGTGGCTGTTTCATGGATGACAATGCTACTGTATGTGCTCCTCCAAGGATTATCTGAACATTGTTGCAGATCAAGTCCATCCTGCAATGTTGACTTTTTATCCACAGACAGGTGATGCCTGTTTCATGGATGACAATGCTACTGTATGTGGTTCTCCAAGGATTATCTGAACACTGTTGCCAATCAAGTCCACCCTGCAATGTTGACTTTTTATCTAGTAGGTGATGGCTGTTTCATGGATGACAATGCTACTGTATGTGCTCCTCCAAGGATTATCTGAACATTGTTGCCGATCAAGTCCATCCTGCAATGTTGACTTTTTATCCACAGGCAGGTGATGCCTGTTTCATGGATGACAATGCTACTGTATGTGGTTCTCCAAGGATTATCTGAACACTGTTGCCAATCAAGTCCATCCTGCAATGTTGACTTTTTATCTAGTAGGTGATGGCTGTTTCATGGATGACAATGCTACTGTATGTAGTCTTCCAAGGATTATCTGAACATTGTTGCCGATCAAGTCCATCCTGCAATGTTGACTTTTTATCCAGCAGGTGACTGCTGTTTCATGGATGCCATCGCACAAGGTGTGATCTGTAGTGCTTCAGCAAACATGACAGCAACTTCCACCATCTCCTTGGACACCACAAAGCTCATATCTGAGCCCCATTCAGAATGTATGAGACATGTTAGAAAAGCAGATTAGGGAGATAAGTCCTCTTCCATCAAATCTGACCCAGTTAAAGAAATGTCTGGTGAACTTCTGGTATGCTGTAGACAGTGCCGTAGCTACCAGGAGGGCAGGAAGAGCACTTGCCCTCCCAGGATGGTCATATCAAGGGTGTAATTTCATACTCTGAGAAGCATGAAAAATAGAAATGAACAGTGTGAATAAATTTGCTGAACATTTTTGCTCAAATACAGTTATACATTTTAATATCTTCTTTTGTATGTACTTTAGTTAGCCGCATACACCATTACACGCGGCTAACCAGCTTACAGAATTTACACCATGAGGTGTGAGCCACCTTATATGAATGCATGGAATTGTCCAAAACAGTGGCTGGAGATATGTAAAACAATATGCTGACATGCCTAACCTCCATAACCTTTCCGAATATGTCGTGGGGATGAAAAACTTATTAGTCACTTGTGTTCCATTGCTGAAAGTTCCTCTGAACATTTAACCTTAAATGGAATTTATCCAAGCCCTACTCCGAAAGCATCTTCCTATTGTTATGTTTACTATCTAATATTCATTTATGCTGTGCTGGTTTGTTTTCATCCTGCATTTCTACACGTGTTGTGTTGTTCACATAGCTTTTACGCTTCACTTGATATTTAAAACCATTGGCTCTTGGATACTCACCCAACTTTTAATTTTGAGTAAAATTATATCGAAAACTGGAAGTGAGATTTTTTAACAATCATAACACAGAGGGCGAGTCGAAAGTTTAGCAATATTTGCATAAATGCATGTGCTGCAGCGAGTATGTCACGTGTTTAAACTAGTTCAAGTCGCGCACTGCAGCCAGTCGAAAGGGATATAAAGTGGGAGTCGTTGCTGTGAACAGCATTGCATGTCGTCTGTGGTTGGGAAGTCTAAAAGATGAACAGCCACAACCCGCTAATTAGGGAGCTTTTCCTTTACGAGTTTGAACTCGGCCATGACGCTGTTCAAGCAACATCAAATATTTGTCATGCGAAAGGGGAAGGTTCCATAGACCACATCACCGCAACCAGATGATTCAAGAAATTTCGTTCAGGCGACAGAAACCTCGACGATCAGCCAAGGCCAGGTAGGCCGCAAACCATGAATTCGGAAGCCGTGCTCCAGGCCGTAGAGATAAATCCGACATCCAGCACTCGGAGATTATCAGGCGAGCTGGGCATATCGCAGACCACTGTGGTTTGTCACCTCGGCAAGGTCCACAGGAGCTGTCGCATTGTCTCTCACGAACTAACACCAGCTGAAGCAAACCGCAGAGTGGAAATGTGCACGAAACTCCTAGAAAACCGGCGCGATGTACATTTCATCAAGAGAATTGTTACATGCGATGAAAAGTGGGTCTAGTTCCGTAATCCTAACCCACAACGGCAGTGGTTGAGCTCGGCTAGCTTCCTGAACCTGTTGCCGAACGTGGGCTCTTCGAGCACAAGGCGATGCTCTGCGTCTGGTGGAATTTCAAGGGGATAATCCATTACGAATTTGTTCCAGACAGTCGGACCATCAACGCAAACCTCTACTCTGAACATCTGGAGAGGATATATGCCGTTTTGGAGAAGTACACGACACTGCTGAACAGAAAGCACGCTCTCCTACAGCAGGACAACACTCGACCTCATACCATGCGAACGACCCGGGCAAAACTCCAGGATCTTGAGGGCATCGAACTGATTCCACACCCAGCATATAGTCAGGACCTCGTCCCGTCGGATTATTAGTTATTCCGGTCCATGGCCTACTTCCTTCGCGGGCGGCACTTCAACAACATGGAGGAGGTGGCAGCTGGGGTAAAGGAGTTCTTCGCCCCGAAGGACAAGAACTGATACCGCTGCGGAATCGAAGAACTGGTAGACAGATGGCTAAAGACGGTGCAACACAATGGCCTATACTTTGAATGCTAGTCAGTTTTCATCGTAAAGGTACATATGAAGACATAAAGTGATCCAAATATTGCAAAACTTTCGACTTACCCTCTGTATATATTAAAGTGCCTCATTTTTTTTTTTTACAAAAAAAAAAAAAGTGCCCCATGCTGTTCTGCTAGTAACAAAAATCTATACTCATCATATTTTGAATGCACTTAAAGTTGAAATACTCACTATTTTGCTACAAGATTTCATTACATGCCATTCTTTAATATTCATACCTGAAAAATGTACCGACTCTCTGAGTAGCATAATGTACGTATACTGCTAAATTGATCTCAAAATTTTGTAACCAGCATTATATACAGGTATTTCTATGCTAAGACATTCTTTGCTCTACCAGTTTTCTTTGTGGAGCAGGAAACAAATGCTCCTTTTTTCGACATTTAATGGATTGCACTTTTGTGGTCAGTGGCTGGAGAATTACTTAAGATTTTTGCCAGAAAATGAACAATTGCTAAAAAAGTAAAAATAAAAAAATTCATGACCCCAAAGCAAAATTCGTGACTTTTTCTTGACTTTCATGACCATTAGACACCATGGCTTGGTGACATGTATGTATTAGTGATGGCATAAATCATTCCTTCTTGGGAGTTCATTCATCATGTATGCGAAAGTGACATTTAAGAACGGTCACTACATTCACTGAGCAAATCACTCTTTGCAGGGATCTGTATTTACAACCACAGTCACTAGTTGCAATTCTGCACTATGGTGAAATCACAGTATTGATTTCATGGAAGGCAAGTCTACCAAATTAGCCATAAAACAATTCCAAATTATCTAGTAAAGAAACATGAAGAACAATGAAAATAGCCGATTCTCAACAAGCAACGATGTTGCTACTACAGAAAGAGTGACCTCAATGAACAATCCATGGCTAAAGTGGAAGCAAACAGTTGCCTGCGAGGTCAAAGAAGAAATTGGCGAACTGCCCAAAAGAGCAGGAGCTCTCCACCAATCGCTGTTTACGATTAATCCCCACTCAATGCAAACAATTCAGACATACCATATAAATTTAAAGCATTCACACTTCATTCCCATTCTTTCACCAATTTCCTAGCTAAGTGATCATTGCCCACTCACACAACGATTGACAGCCTTTAATCCTTGACATTACTTTTTCTTACTGGGAGTTTCTTCCCAAACTCGTGGCACTGGAAGCAAGTTAAATTTGCAGTGACTTCAGTGTGTGTCGCAGTAATGGCGGATTGACTGATCACTCACAGCAGTGAGAGGGAACCATTTACGGTAGTCATTCGTTGTGAATAAAAGATTAAAAAATTTAACGAGCTGCGACTTCAGTGTGCGTCACAGTAATGGTGGATTGAATGATCATTCACAGTGGTGAGAGAGAACCATTCACCATTCATGGTGAAATCATTCGCTGAGAGTGAATGATTCAAAAAATTTAACGTGCTGCGACTTCAGTGTGTCATGGTAATAGTGGATTGAATGATCATTCACAGTGGTGAGGGAGAACCATTCACCATTCGCTGTGAATGAATGATTCAAAAAATTTAACGTGCTGCAACTTCAGTGTGTCACAGTAATGGCGGATTGAATGATCATTTACAGCAGTGAGAGTGAACCATCCATGATGAAGTCATTCGTTGTGAATAAATGATTCAGGTGGAATGATCATTCACAGCGGTGAGAGCGAACCATTCGCCATTCATGGTGAAAAATTAGGAAGGGGTTTAAATCATTCTTATAGCTCTTTAATTTCATAGGAAAAACGATTTGTGGTTATAAATCTCTTTATATTAGGATTTTGTTAAGAGTTAAGGTTATAACAATTTAGGTAAGAAAGTGGTGAGCAAAACCTGTGGGGGTGTAGGTTCACAAAAAATATTTGAAAGAGGTATGAAATTTTGCAGATGGTAAGTGGAATATTATTAGGTGTATAAATTAATTCTCAGCCCCTAAATGCAATCCACCGTAGCACGTATGTAAATTGAATGTGTGGCATTGCCATGTGAAGGTTGTGCAAGATCGACGCTGTAGCTGACAGAACCTCACAAAGTAGGTGAAAAATGATGTCCAATAAGCATGTGAGGCATTGCATGTTTTTAGTGTTCCAGCCAAAAAAAAAAAAAAAAAAAAAAAATGCTAGCGAGGCTAAGGAAATGATTTGTTCAGCCTTAGGGGAAGCTGCTGTGTCCTACAGCATGTGTAAAAAGTGGTGGTTTCGGGAAGGAAATTTCAATCTTGCAGATGATGCACGTTCCAGCCAACCCCCAAAAAAGGTGGACATCGATGTTGACCGAAAATCCGTGTCAGATGCAGTCAGAGCTTGCTCAAGCACTTGGACTAACCCAACAAGCAATCTCTATTTGCCTACAAAAGCTGGAGAAAATTCACAAGGCAGACCAATGGGTTTCTCACATGCTCGCTCCTGACATCAAAGAGCGATGCTACAACACAGCCGTTTCCCTGCTGTCCAAGTGCAACCGGAAGGATTTTTGTACTGAATAGTGACTAGCGATGAAAAGTGTGTGTTGTACGACAATCCCAAAAGGCGAAAATCATTGGTCAACCCTGGTGAAGCATTGACATTGAAACCCAATATTCATGGCAAAAAACTCTTACTGTGCATTTGGTGGGACATGAAGGGTGTATTGTCTTAGGAGTTGCTTTAAACCAGGTGAAACCGTCAATGCTGTGTGTTATCAACGGCAACTTCATCATTTGAGGGATGCAATGGAGCAGAAACAACCATTTACTGGCTATGGGGACTCGGCAAGTGATACTGCTGCAGGACAACGCAAGGCCTCACACGACGAAAACTACCAACTCACTGTGTTCAGTTGGGAAGTTATCTCACACCCGGTTTATTCTCCAGACTTAACCCCATCAGATTACCATTTATTCCGGTCTCTCCAACACCACTTAGTGGATTCGCACTTCAAACCACCCAATGATGTTAGCACTGCCGATTTCATCGACTCCAAACCACCATCCTTTTACTGAGATAGAATATATATATATATATATATTTTTTTTTTATTGGAGGTTTAACGACCACCGTGAGCAACTCAATGAGCTATAAGCAGTCGCTCGTCCCTAATTTAGGGTCACTGGTTCTCGGGAAGGGAGAGAGACAGCTGCCCAATTGTAGGCAGAAGTGTATAGATGCTGATGGAGATTATTTTGCATGTTAAAATGTAAATTAATCATAAGCACTGACTTTGTAGAAAAAAGGCCATGAATTAATTTGTACACCTAATAGTAGATTTACCTTCTCCAAGTAGCATTACATAGATATGGAATTTTGGATCTTCATTAGGGTCATTTGCAGTATTTCAAATTGTTACAGGATTGTTTTTAGTCATTCATTTTTTGGGTGATGTGACTTTTTCATCAGTGGTTTATATTATAAAAAAAAAAAAAAAAAGAGCAGCAGCTTAGTTTTGGCCCATTCACTATTCACAAGAGCTCATCGTGAACAAACTATTCAAAGGAATGGCATTCACATTTCATTCCCATTCTTAAGTTTTACTGTATTCCCTAGCTGAATGCTCACTCACACGACAAACGGTTGACACTTATTAATTCTCGACATTACTTTTCTTAATGGGAATTTGTTTCCAAACTCAAGGGGGCGAAAGAAAGTTAAACATGCTGTGACTTCAGTGTTTGTCACAGGAATGATGGATTGAATGATTGTTCACCATGGTGAGAGTGAACCATTCACAGTGAACGAAACGTTTACGAATACTCCATCACTTAGTATGCATAATATGTATCTAATATAATGTTCAAAAACTTTTATGTATTTTCTTTCATGGTAAAACAAGTTTCAATTGTGGAAGCAATTTACATGTGTTCTTTACCTCCACAATCTGTATTATAGGTTCATATTAGAATCTATATATTAATTCTATAAAGTTTTTTACTGTAAGATCTATTTTGAGAGAACGGTTGAACGTAAAAATACGGTTGAAGTATCAAAATAAAGGTCTTACCAAGTAGATGTGCCAGTCGAAGAGAAAAATGAGATTGGGGCAATGATTTGGGTATCGTGGAACGTCAAAGTTCCCATATAAAGTCTATGGGAGACGCGTGCGGTCGACATTCAATCACGTGCGGTTGATTGAAACAACTCTTTCGAAACACGTGCTGTTAAAGGCCGAATCATGGAGGGACTGAGATAGTCCAAAGTCCTAAGTCTTCTCTTTTCTGGGCGAACTGTTGCGCAAAGCAACGGTCCATTCACTTCTATACACTTATTCAAGTTGTCATGGAAAAGCTAGCAGGCGATTGTATCGAAGTTCTTCGCATCAGAACAGCGAAGACTCTCAAAGACCTGCTTGCGTTATGCCGTTGGATATACAATTTAATGTTCATTCAATCGAGTTTATTCACGTAGGTAAGATGTTTCCCATTATGTCAAGATGTAAATAAACATTCCGTTGACCATTGTTAGTGAAAATATTTAGAATGTACATAATGAGTTGTGCCATTTAATCCATACCTTAACAGAATGTCTCCCTCGCAGAAAGGGGGAAAAAACCCCCAACAGAAAACGTAACAGCCTTACTAAAAGGCGTGAGCGATCAATGGGTCACAACTAAATGTCTCCAACAAGAGAGAATGAAGAGTATTTGCAACGCAAATATCATTCCAACAACAATTATAAACACAGTTGTGACTGAAGACAAGAGTGAGCTATCCAGTTGAATCTTTGCACACGATCGAGACGAGTTGACTTCTGCCTCACATTTTACGACTGAAAAAGGGTCAGTTGTGATGCTCATCATGAACCTGGCTGCCCTGGTGATGCAGTGGTCTAAGCGCTGGCTTATGATTGTCTGTGAAGGGTCCAGGTTTGAATCCCGGTGAGGCATGGATGTTGTGTTTAATTTACGGCACTGGCTCTCTCCCTTCCCTGGAACCAGTGACCCTAAATTTGGGACGGGCGACTGCTTATAGCCCATTGAATTGCTCATGGTGGTCGTTAAACCTTCAGTTGAAAAGAAAAAAAAAAGAATCACGAACCTGGACACAAGGAAATGTTTAGTCGATGGTACACGTATGATTGTAAAGTCGCTCTTCCAAAATACAATTTTGGGGAAATTTTGTACGGAGAACACAAGGGGTCGTTACACGCCTTGCCAAGCATTCACCTGGCTCCAAGTGACATCACTTTCCCTTTTACGATAAAACGGATTCAATTTCCGGTCATATTGTTCTATGTGATGACAATAAGAGTCAAGGACAGAGACTTGCTAAAATCGGAATATACCTGCCAGAACCAGCTTCTCACATGGTATGCTCTACGTTGCCTATCTTGAGCAAGATCAAAGGATTCTGTTGCAGTAAAGATCACTCATGAAGATGCACCTGGATTACCTGTTGCAAATGGATGGACTCAAAATATTGTCTTTACTGAACTGTTTGAATGAATTTGTAACTTTTTTTGTCAATCAAATAAAGTTTACATTTGTTGCTTCATATGAGTTTATTCTTTAAAAAAAAAACAACTAGTCATCGATTTCGACGGATTTTGTCTAGTCATTACATAAAATATGAAAAAAAACCCTTTGTCATTGAAAATTTATTGACTTTGTTTTTCTACAGAGGAAGAATATTAGGCCGCTACATATTAGTCTCTTGATAACATTAATTTTTTGCTGTAGACATTGTTTATTATTTAACATAATCACAAGAAACCAAGGGAAAGTAAAAATATTTTTCTTTTACAACTTATTTTTTACATTTCATTTCAACCTTCAGACTGCAGTAGATGTGTAAACAATGTTTTTGACAAATGAGATTATCTGTGAACAGCAACAGGTACACAAATTGTTCTGTAATTTGTTACAAACTGAACAGTTGATACAAGTATCCTAAAATACAAAATTTGTTTGCTAACCCAGCACTTTCAGCAACTCACTGAGTATTCTCTTATGGAATATGGAACAGATAATAATATAATCTAATATTAACTTGACAAAGCAATGCTATTATATAAAATCTTTATTTCATAATTTAGTAAAATTTTACAAATTTACATAACTCCTTTGCAATAAATTTATGCTTTTTCAGGAACTAACAGCCACTGATTCCATAGTTTCAGGTTGGAGACTGATAAGTGTGTTGCTACATTCTGCAAGTTCAGTTATAGAGACTCTGCCTCTTTGTCTTATAAACACTGCCACAGCTTCTAATTCTTCCCTACTGATATAAATAAACTTGCCTCTATCATCAATGACTCCTGCCAGCCACTCTTGAGCTAAGAGATCCTGCACTCTGTCAATGGCATCCTAGCATAGAAGAAATTAACATGTTTTGTCAACAAGCATACTTCAACTGCTCTCTTCTAGTAAGATGTTCTAGAAAAATTATTTAATAGAAAAACAAAAACTACCTGCATGTATAAGGGCCATTCAGAAAGTAAATAATGTTTTGTTATAAAAGCAATATACTTTAAAATTTTTCAAATATGTTATTTATAATTTTTAACTCATACCTTAGCCTATTTTTATACATAGTCACCTTGGACACTGAGACAGTTGTCATATCTTGGGATACGTTTAAGTAACCCCTCCTCATAGAACTCTGCCGCCTATCCTTTACAGTGTCACAGTGGACTTCTCATTTCCGCCAAGATTGGAAAGCATTGAAGATGACCCAAGAAGCAACCGGCCATCAGATGCAACAAATGGTACTTTTGTGTTTATTGTCAACAGCATTTTGGAAGAAGATCGACGGAAAACATGTGAAGAGATTGCATATGAACGTTAGCGCACATCGGAGTCTGCAGGGATGTCAGCAATTCAGCATATAAATGATAAAAACGTATAATAGATAAACATATAATCAGTGCTCTACCGCATTACGTTTTCCGGATGAAATACCGGAGGTTCAAAAGTCCATTTAGATTTCAAAACCTAATAACAAAAGAACATAACAGCCTCCTTAAGTGCATCATCATCATCATCATCAAAACGTTGTCTACCAAGGAACTGCTTTAAATTGGGGAACAAGTGATAGTCCAATGGTGCCAAGTCCGGGCTGTAAGGTGAATGCTCAAAAACTTCCCAGTGAAACTCATCAAACAGCTCCTTTGTATTCCTGGCAGTGTGTGGGCAGGCACTGTCCTGTATGAAACAGATTCCTTAGGAGAGTATGTCTTTGCGGTGACTTTGAATGGCTCACCATAGGCATTTCACAGTTGCACAGTAGGCATCAGCATTTATGGTTGTACCTCTTTCCATGAAATCAACGAGTAAGACAACTTTCCAGTCCCAGAAGACCCTCGTCAAGATTTTCTTTCCAAACAAATTTCGCTTGACTTTTCGCTGCTTCTCGGTGATTGAGGTTGATGCCACTCAAGTGATTGTTCTTCACTAACTTTTCTTTTGTACAGCAAAATCCATGTTTCATCTCCTATAACAAGTTGGTCAATAAACTCATTGCCATCTTGGTGGCAACACTACGTCAGTGCAGCTCCCTGTCGCTGAGTTTTGTGTTCATCTGTGAGCATCTGTGGGACTAATCTTGCACTGATTTTGCTTCAGATGTTTAGTCACAATTTAGTACACCAAGTGTTCGAGAAACTTCAGGGCATTTTTCGTGCACTTCACTAATCGTAAAACATCGATTTTCTTTAATGATGTCATCAACCTTTTGTTTGGGCTTGTCCATATGAGAGAGGGGAGCCCTGACCCACTCCTTGTCATGAACACTTATTCCTCCATTTTTAGACATTATGCATCACTTTCTGACCCTGGATTCATTTTCTACATCTTCTCCAGGCACTTGAACAAGTCTCCGACGAATGTCAATAGGCCTGGTGTTTTAAACAGTCAGAAAACAGATAACTGATTGAACTTCGTATTTGGCGGTATTTTCAATGTGCGTGCTTATTTTGAAAGATCATAACTAACCACAAAAAGACAATGCATGCTCGACAATGGTGCCGGAAGATGGCCAACAGTGCACTGGGCCTGGATGACCTTGATTGAACGCCAGCCAGGAGCTTTGAGCAGGCGCAATGTGCAAACGTTCTTTACTTTTTTTAATGCACTATGTAGTAACCATCCTCAAAACTCATAAAATAATATAGAATGTTTAAAAAACTGCACTCCTAGCTATAACAACTTACCTTCATCAACAACACCAACCTACAAGTGACTTAGAGATTGGAAGCAAACACAATTACTTCAGTGCAATAAAATATTTTTCCCCCATGATTATAATCAACTAACCATACCATGTCAGCCAAGTAATAAAATTCTGATACACATGGAATAGCAAATACTTCAGTCACTGGTTTGCAAACTTAAGATCCTGATAACATGAAGAGGTGTCATGAAGAGCTTTCCAAGTAGTAACAAACCTTTCACAAGTAATCTTCAAAAATAGTCATTACAAATAATAATAATTACAATAATAAAAACTAATTATAAAAAATCACAATCAATGAAGTAGCAAACCTTTATCACTTCGCCAAAAACTAAATATTCACACACTTGTTTGACTCCAGTCTCACTGCGGTTTCAGTGAAATACTGGATTAGTATGGCTTTAGTTTCAGTCTTATATGTTACACATACAAGCTTTCCAACCCCCCTCCTCCCCACACACACTAGTGATGGTTGGTTGGTTAGTGGATTTTAACGGAGCAAGGGCCATATTTGGCTAAAGAGCGCCAGACAAAAGACAATCAAACAAATAGTATTAAAAACGTGGGATAATGCTTAAAATCAGGCTGATGCGCTAAAAGTGAAAAATGAGAACGAAGAAAAGTGTAAAAACTAGATACGTTTAAAAAAGTCAATTTGTTTTAAAAATTAAAAGATAGAGAATGTACTGCAGTGGTCATCTAGGAACCGCAGCAGCGTAGCGGCGGCGTCGTTCAACAAATGAGAATGAAAATAGTGAAAACGGGCAGCATAAAAATGAACACGATTACATAGAACATGAATGACAGTGAGACGACAGCTGCATGTCTCACACATTGGGGCAGTGTCGCCACACAGCAACAAGCGGTGCGTGAAACGACAATGCCCAATGTGGAGACGCGCAAGGACAACTTCCTCACGATTCCTACGCAAACTAGATTACCATAGTCCAATCTGTGGTTTGATGGAGAAGAGTTTGTTCCTGCCCTGCTGAGACCAAAGGGACTGCCACTCAGCCATGATGAAGGAACGGATGCCAGGATGAAAATATCTAAAAAAACAGTGACAGTCGACTGATTGGCATGGAGGAAACGGACCTGGCAGAGGCATCCGCCAGCTTATTACCTTGAATCCCAACATGACCAGGAACCCAAAAGAATCGGACCTGGAATCCAGCACCAGTCAAAGTCCGCAGGAGACAACGAACATCCCTGGTGACTGGAGAATCAACGCCCTCAGGAGAAGATAAGACTTGGATGGCAGACTGGGAGTCAGTGCAAAGCATGGCATGACGATGAGAACAGGACTGGATGTGGCGTAAGGCCAGGTGAAATGCATTCATTTCTGCCGTAAAGACGATCGCCGCTGGCGGAATCCACTCTGCGCACGTTTGATCAGTACGGCAGACCCCACACACAACATCACTGGATTTCAAGCCATCGGTGAAGACAGGCACGAAATCGGGATGGAGCGAGAGGTGCTCAGCAAAAAGCTGCTGGTAAGCGGGCGCAGGCGTGGAAGACTTGGGCCACACAGAAAGAAACACATCGGCCATCACCCGAGCTGCCTGCCAAGGAGCATCACGAAAAGCTTTAGTCACACCAATCGTCGATAAGTCTAAGCCACCATCGCGTACCATGTCTGACATCCGAATCCTGAAAGTTGAAACACAAGAAGGGCGGTTGGAAAATAAGTAAGCACATTGTGGGTTGAAGACAGAATCATGCAGTGGAAGATGAGGTAGTGACTTTAGCCTTAGTGTAAAACTGGAGAGACAGTTGCTGACGGCAGAGGCACAACGGCGGTTCACGCGACTCCGCATACAGGCTATGCACGGGAGAAGCACAAAAAGTGCCGGTGCAAAGACGCAGTGCCTGGTGATGAACCGGGTCAAGGGGACCTAAAACAGAAGGCCGTGCAGAACTGTAGGCTACACATCCGTAGTCCAACCTTGACCACACAAGGGAGTGGTAAATGCAGAGCACTGAGCACCTGTCAGCCCCCCCCAAGATGTTTGGGAGAGGACCTTAAGGATTCTCAAGGACTACGTGCACTTCACCTTCAACGACTGAATGTGAGGACGAAAGGTGAGAGCGCGGTCAAAGGTTAAACCTAGGAACTTGACTTCAGGCACCACAGGTATTGTAGAGTTCCCCAGCTGGAGCTGAGGGTCTGAGCGAAGACCCCGTTTGCGGCAAAAAAGCATGCAAATGATCTTCTGGAACGAGAAGCCAAAACCATTACGTAAGGCCCAGAAAGAAATCTTAGTAATGGCTGACTGCAATTGCCTCTCAATTGTGCGCATGTTGACTGATGCACCCGAAATCTGCAGATCATCCACATACATCGACACACGAACCGTCGGAGGAAGTAATGTGAAAATGTGATTAACACGAAGAATGAAAAGAGTGACTGATAAAATGGAGCCTTGAGGAACACCCTGCTCATGTGGACACAGCGCAGAGAGGGTCAACCCAATGCGCACATGGAACATCCGGTTCTGGAGAAAGCAGGCAATGAGAGTTGGTAAGTTTTACCGCAATCGGCAGTCACGCAGATCACGGAGAATGCTGTATCTCCACGTCCGATCATAAGCTTTTTCCATGTCAAAGAACACGGAGACCATGTGCTGACGCCGGACAAACGCCTCTCTGATAATGTTTCAAGGCAAAGGTGATGATCAGTGGTGAAACAAAAGCGACGGAAACCACTCTGATGAGGTGATAAAATGTGATGAGTTTCTAAATAAAACATCAGATGAAAATTGATGATACGTTCGAGCACTTTTGCAAAGGCAGCTCGTCATAGCGATGCGACGGTAGTTCAACGGGTTTGGTGGGATCTTTACCAGGTTTGAGAACAGGTATGACAATAGCAGTGTGCCAAGAATCGGGAAAGTCATGCTCATGCCAAATCCTGTTAAACAGGATTAGCAAATATTTAAGAGAGGACGGAGAAAGGTGCTTCAGCATGTCGTAGTGGACGTTATCCGGTTCGACAGATGTCCAGCCGGACCGATTCAAAACATTCTTCAGTTCCACGGCAGTCAGAGGGTTGTTATAGTCATCCGAGGAAAACGGTCCAATGGATATTCTTTTCCTCTCAAGCCGCGTCTGAAGCTGTCGGAATGAAGAAGCATAATTGCTGCTGCTGGACACTGAAGAAAATGCAGTGCAAAGACAGTCAGCAATACAATGAGCATCAGCAACCATTCGTCCATCACTCTTGAGAATGGAGAGTTCCCCAAATGGGTACTTTCCCCGATCCTTACAAATCCTGTCCCAAACGATCTTAGAGCTGGTAGAGGTGTTGATCCCAGAAACATACTGGATCCAGAACTCCCGTTTATGATGACAACGAACCAGGAGCGCATAAGCCTTGGCTTTCTTGCAAGGAGGTTAGCGTCGGTGGAAAAGCGACGAAACCAACCCCAAGCCTTATGCTGAGCCTGACGTGCTGCCTCGCAGTCGGAATTCCACCAAGGCTTCGGACAACGTGGAAGATTTGTTGACGTCTGCGGAATGGAGAGTTCTGCCGCTGGCACAATACAATCCGTTACAGCTGCAACAGCATCATTGATCATACCTGAGGTCACCATTGGAGGAGTAATGGTCGCCGAAGCAGTGAATACATCCCACTTGGTGCGATCTATATCCCATCTAGTGGGACGGTTGGAATGGTGGTATCCGTCACCTGCTAGCCGAAGGAAGATTGGAAAGTGATCACTGCCAAGGAGATCATTAGATACACTCCAGGACCAGTCAGGATGTAAGGATGGTGAATTCGGTGACAGATCAATGGCTGAGTACCAACGGGTATGTTCATGGAAGTAGGTCGTTGACCCCACGTTATGCCGACAGAGTGATATGTTGGACAGGAGGTCCTCGACAACACGTCCCCTGGAGTCTCAACTGTTGTCACCCCACAACGGATTGTGTGCATTAAAATCACCCAACAGGAAAAAATGAGACGGCAGCTGGCCAACTCAGAAAGGGTTACAGCTCCATCGGGTGGTAAGTAGATTGAACAGATTGTGATCAGAATGTTCACAGACAGTCTCGCTGCAACCGCCTGCAGAGGCGTACACAAAGGGACTGCGGCGACAGGAATATCACGAGGAACGAGAAAGGCCACACCGCCGCACGCGATAATCCCGTCCTCGTGGTCTCTGCGAAAAACAGAATGCCTGCGCAGCGAAAGAGTGTCCCTGGCGCTGAGTTTTGTCTCTTGGAAGACACACGCATACTGGCGCATGCGAAGACAGTAAGCCTTTCAACTCATCAAGTCTTGGTCAGAGGCCTCGGCAGTTCCACTGGATGATGGAAGCAATAATGAAAAAGAAGGAAAAAAGAAAAGTTGAGGAAATGTGACAAAGACTGGGATGTCTAAAAGGTTTCAGAGTCCATGAGCTTCTTCGGGAGATCTTCAGTGATCAGGTGTGGCGGTGATTTGCCTGATGGGTATATGGGATGGTGTTTGGTCCCTGGGTTCTTGGGAAGAATCTCCCGACTCTGATTTTCAGCTCAGGATTTCGGAGAGGAAGAGCTGGGTTTTTGCTGCTCAGGTTTCTTACCATCGACTAAACATTATTTGTAAAGCCCGTAACAAATGTTGGAATGACTATATACCATGTGATTTACTACCGGTATGGAAAAATATTATATAATCACCCAGAGGAGACTGGACAAAATGGGGAGCTCCACCTTAAACATCACTGACGTAACACACACATACTATGTTTACCCACACTGCCCTGGTTTCTATAAATTGCAGCAGTGTTCAAATGTTCACCTCACATCTGAAGATGGGACCAAAGTGGCCCCAAAATACTAATGTGTATCCTTAGGTTAAACTAATGAATTGAAAGTTTTACAGCTTTTAATTTTATTGATTCCTTGATTTTCTTATTCATTTGTTCGTACAGAGACTGTGCCCTTTATACTTATTTATCAAGAATGTACGAGTGAGTGGTTTTATATTCTGGTAGAGTCTGTGCAACGATGTGCTGATGCTGTTGTGAGGGCAAAAGGTGGGCTTATAAGTTATTAGGTGGGTGTGTACAATATGATAAAATTGTCTTTGCATTGAACAAACTCACATTAGTGTTATTGTTATTACTTCAGTTATTTTAAATGTGACATCAAATGGAAAATTCCCAGTTGACATGTAAGAGGATAGTTCAAGATTGACTTAGACTTTTTATTGTAACTCTCCATGTTCTTTCTGTACCAATTTTCATCCACATGGTTCATACAATGTGGGAAGCATGGAGTCTCTAGGAATGTCAACGAGTATGGAAAAGTATCGTAGTGTTAAATTTAAGTTTTAAGTACTAAGCAAGTTTCAGTTATGTAAAGAAAAATAGAAACACAGTATAAAACTTTCATCCCCACTGGGGCCTTGATCACCTGTGAACAAATGGGGAAAGACTGGTTGCCAAATTTTCATTTCCAAGTTCTTAATTTGGGTTGTCGCAAAATGATAGGAGTGACTTCCAAATGATGGGGATAAAATGCAGACTGTCAGTATTGCAGTTTGAAGAGAGGTATAAATTTCAATGCTATCATAGAAATGTAAAGCATTTTTGTTGATGAAAGGAGCCATTGTCTTAGTATATGTCCAGAGGGGGACTGCTGAAGAGTCTGACAGAGTTAGTAAAGGCAAAGAGGAATTAAGTCTACTTTGGGTGACATCCTTTTGGTGCTCAGCCACACGTTTAGTAATGCTGTTAAAGGTGTTGTCTATGTAAACTGTAGTACCAGCTGAAGTGCAAGTTGGAATTTTGTACACATCAGGAACTTCTACTCACCGAGGTTTTCAACTTTATCTCTGTCCTGTAGGATAAGTTTCACGATGGTAGGAAGATTTGTCTAAAAAAGCAAATTGAAACTGTCTGTTAACCTATGAAGAATGGAGAGTCATACAGGTCCCTGGCACTCTTACCAGGCTTGAGCACTTGCACACTTTAAGAGATAGTTGTCACTTCAACTGCAACAATAAATTCTATCTTCAGTAACAAGGAGTTTCAACTGGGGTCTCCACTTTCACCAATTCTACCACAAATCTTGAACAACATAGTGAAAATTACATCATCACTAAGTACCATCTTCAACCTACTGTTTGGCTTTGTTATGATGATATATTTGTTTTCTGGCCTCATTCTTCTCGGGGTTTATTTGAGCTCAAATCAAGAGTTACTGAACTTTTCCCTTCCATCAAGTTTACTGCCCATGAAGGCATCAGCAGTACCATTAACTTTCTGGATGTTTGCCTTTCAAGAAATGGGAACAAGATTGAACGTTCCATTTCTCGTAAACCTACAGTGGCTACAAATACAGTTCTCTCTGCTTTGTACACTTTTGATGCTTACAAGTTTTCTGCTTCTTTTATTGCTCGTGCTAATATCATCTTCAATAGCCCATCTTCTCTTGTGGTCCCTGTACCAGGTATTTTAAACAAACAAACAAATGGCAAATTATTCAGCCATTTTGCTAATCAGGATTTTGGCTGATCTCTCTCCTCTGCTCTTAGTACTGTCTGCATCTCCTTCCATCGATGGCAAAAGTGTTTTTCTAGATCACAACTCAAGACTCCATCTGATGAACATGTCACAGTTGAATAAGCCAGAGTTTTGTAAATACACCATAAGTCAACATTATTTTACCAGACTTTCAGTTACAAGCCAAAAAACTCACTGCAGACTATAAGAACACCAAAGCCATCATCATAATCAAAGAAAAGTAATATAGCAGCCAGGCCTTTTCCGAATAGCACTAACCCACAACCCCAATGATGATAAAAAAAAAAAAAATTATAACTATAAAAAGTTACAAGGTTAGTTTAAAAGTTAGTTTAAAAGTAAACTTTTTACAACAGCGCAAACACGGAAACACATCTAAACTGATAACAAATGTGCATAAACAAGTTCAAATCCTGGGCATTACAGAAAACACACACACATACACAAATACCTGAGTTTTCATCTTGAAATGAGCTGCCAGGTCTTCCAGAAGAACAACCTTCTGTTTCTAAAAGCACAGGGAAAAGCAATAATTAAAATGGTGCAAAATATGTCATAAACTATATAATTGAATGAACAATACACAAAGCTGTATTATTAAAAATTTAAATATATTTCAAACAGACATAGAAGCTTAAACTCAGACTAATGCTACTTCATGAAAAAATACTTTGCTAATATATATTAAAATTACACAAGTAAGGCCAGTCTCGTGTCTTTTCACAGCTCACATAAACAAGTTTTTAATCCAAGAAGAAAACAAGACTAAAAATTTCTGCATGTGAAGCTTCAGTTGTAGCAGTTACGAAACAGACTAAATCAAAGTAAAAATTTTGACTGACTGATTCACTCACTGACTCACACTCACACACACCTAAATTACAGAAGAAAGCTCTGACTGACCCTTTCCCCTGCAAATAAATCATCACATTTTGTACAAATTAAACAAGATTTGGAATATATTTGCAAACAATTGGCATACAAAAAAAATAAAATAAAAAAAAAAAAAAAAAAAATTGATTAAAGTGTATGAGATGTAATTACTCATACAATTCCCTTACAGCTATTTTCATTCTCCTAAATTCAAAAAAAAAAAAAAAAAAAAAAAAAAATTCACAAATTTATGCATGTGGACAAATAAAAAGTTTGGTACATTTAGGGAACAAAATTGCTGCTCAACTAAGAAGTGGCAAACACATTACTTGGGAAATAAACTTAAAATGCAAATTGGAATTTTTAAGAATTAAAATAATTTTAATTTTATATTGTAGGAGTATGAAAAGTACCACAAATCATAAGACTGATGACATTATGAAACATCAGTAAAGAAACCACATTTTTTCAGAGGTATCAAAATCTGTAATGATCACTTTAAGAGGTATCAAAATCTGTAATGATCACTTTCAGATGTATCTATTTAGCACAGTGAAAAAGCAGTTGTCAGGAAACCTTCAAAGAGATATGCAGGAAGTTATGAACTGAACATTATTACAGAATGCTGAGGCATATATACTAGGGGTGTTCAAATGAAAAGGTACGAAACGTCATAAGAAAGTAACCGTTAACATATTTGCCTATGCCGCTATGGGAGAACGTAGCGACACATCTAGGGATGCGATTGGAGTCGCCGGCGTGGATCGGAGCATGCGCGGGCGCCCGCATGCGCAGGAGAGAGCAGTGGCTCTTATAAAGAGCGCCGTCCAATTGACGCTGCAGTGCGTGCGAGGACAGGATGGCGTTCACATTGCAAAATTCGACGATTGAGGAGCAGCGAGGCGTTATCCGATTTCTGACAGCGGACGGTGTCAAACCGGCCGCTATTCATCGCGGAGGGTGTGGTTCTGCTCCATGATAACGCGCGTCCACACGTCTCCAGGGTCACACACGCGGAACTGGCCAAGTTCCAGTGGGAGCAGCTTGACCATCCGCCCTACAGCCTGGACATGTCGCCCAGCGATTTCCATGTGTTGGGTCCCCTGAAAAAACATCTGAAAGGGAAGCGCTTCCACTCGGACGACGAACTCAAGGACGCTGTGCAGGACTGGGTCTCGTCACGGCCACAGGAATTCTGGGAACAAGGAATCCTTCGGCTCGTTAATCAATGGGATCGTTGTGCTACGGCCTATGGTGTATACTTTGAATAAAGTATTCATTTATACCCACAGTGTCGTTTCGTACCTTTTCATTTGAACACTCCTTGTAGAACTTTTTTTGGGAGAGGGGCAAAAATGGAAGTTTTTGAAATCCAGGAGCACAAAATGAAAGTTAATGAAAAATAGGAGAAAAAAGAGTAATGCCTTTATTTTAATGTAAGTTGATGCATTTTTATTAAGTTGCAGCATGTTTTTTTTCTAATATAAGTCGCATTTTAACAAAAAACATAAAAAAATGAGCCCAGTCTCAAGGGGGCAGATAGCGATGGCCCCTCCTTCTAAATATGTCGCTGACAGAAGGGAATAATTTTCAACAATTTATAACTGAATTTCATGCGAAATCAAAACCTATCGAGCATACGCAACACAGCATTTGGTGTGGCAGCAAATAAAATAATGACAGGAAAGTAACACGCTCCTGTAGTAGACAGAAAAATTAAAGTGCCACTACACCAAGTGAAAGGGGAATGTCCGAGTGTTTGCAAACTTAACTCAAGGAAACTTCAACTCCAAACTTATGCTCAAGAAACAAACAATCATTACTGCAGTGCAGTCATCACAGATTGCAGAAGACAACTGCACATTATCATCAGCAATGAGACACCACAATCACCAATAAATCTTCAAACATATATTCAGCCACTGTCAAGGAGTTACATCTAAAGTTAAAATTAGACGCTTTTCATGGGTAACTGGCTAAAAGAAGGAACTTTAAACAATAAACCTACTACTTATGTCCTTCAGAAATCTGCAAGGAAAATACTGAAACAGTTGAGAGTTATGAAGAACTGCATCCTTCTGTTAATGTTTCTTTGGAGGCAGTTAGTGATTTGTCCAAGAAAAACCATACACAATTCAATTTCACTCATATTATTCATTAATAAGAAATACAAATCTGATATCAGTATTGGTCATTGGGATTCACAAGCATGCAGAAATAAAGTCCTTGATGCCCAGTGTATAACTATGCAACAATATTATCAATTAATTTTGTGACACCTGATGAACTGCAAAGACATTTCAAATAACAAAGAACATAAAGTTGTTGGTTTTTTATACACATCTTGAAAAATAGTAAAGTACTTTCATGAGGGCATTCTGTTCTTCACATGTTCTTTCGGCATTAAAAGCTTGATGAGTCAGATTAGAGCTCTTACGATAATAATTTATAACTACAGTTCTATACAATAATTTAGGATACAAGATCATCAAGCAAACTTAGTTATTAGTACAGAAATGCAGTTATTATAAAACATTATTGCAAAAGCTCTAATCTGACTCACCAAGCTTTTAATGCTGAAACAAAATATGAAGAACAGAATGCTCTCATGAAAATACATTACTATTTTTCAATATATTTATACTATTGCACCATGTAATTAATTGTACAATCACTGATTATGAATATTTTCAAGATTGGTACAAAACATAATATACATTAGTTTTTAGTTTCTTTCTCCATTTTTTTAACATTAGGGTTTCAAGCTTTCTAAAACAAATGTTGGAATCATTAAAAGAAAGTCAATTTCATTGAAAACTTGCCAAAAGATAATGAAAACGTAACAAATGCATCTTATAAAGTGAGTTTTCGCACAATGTTCATTGAAAAAGTACACACACACAGAGCTGATTACTGATCTAAAAACCATGCACAAAAGGTATTACAATGTGCATGTTAAATGAGGAACCATCAAAAGTCGAGGCTACGCCATTGTCAAACAATACTGTCATACAATATATGAAAAGTATTTGAAAAGTTTCTACCTCAATATAGATTGCAAAGCATTTCATGAAAGGTAATACTGCCAATCTGTGACCTCATGTGTGTTCAAAAAATTAAAACAATAAAACAAAATAAAACTTGTAATTACTTTCTTTTCTCTTACAGAGGGTGTCCACGTGAGAAAGGTAAATGAAGACTGTGGCTAGGTTGAGAGAATCAAGCACCAAGCAGTCACTGAGTAATTCCACTTAAACGGAATGTTTGCTGACAGAAATTTATGAGAACAAAAAGCAAACATAAGATTAATCTTGTCCTTCATACACCATGGTGAAAAGCTGGGTTGCTGAATTTAAGCATGGAACGGACAGTGTTGTAGATGCATCCTACATTGGGAGGCCTGTTATCACGTCAATGCCAGCAAATGTGTGCCATTTATGACCTGACCATGCAAGACTGCAGAATAACATTTAAGTACATTGAGACAACATTCAACATCTCCCATAAGCAAGCTCACAATAGTATGGTGAATGTTTTAGGAAAGAAGTAGCTTTTTTCAAGGTGGGGTCCCTAAAGCACTGAATGCAGATCAAAAGCAGGAAAGAGTGAAGTGTTGTCATGAGATGTGCAGCATTTTGAAGCAAATAAAGCTCAGTTTTTCCTTCAGTTTTTGGGGCCATACATCACTATGGATGAAATATGGATGCACCACTTTGACTCTGAAACAAAAGTACAACCAAAACAGTGGGAAAGCATCCCTCTTCTCCCACACTTAAATCGTCTTGATGCAGAAGTGAACTGGGATTAAAGTTGTGGCATTCATCTTCTGAGGTGCAAAAGGAGAGATCATGGTTGATTTGCTGGAACAAGGTGCCACTATCAATGCAGAGTATTATTCTAAAATAATGAGAAGTTCCCATGAGGAAATGAAGCTCTAGGAGCACATGAAATTAGCCAAAGGAGTTGTCTTTCATCAAAACAATACACTGGTGCACACAGGACTTATGACTTGGGCAACACTGCATGACTGTGGATTCAAGCTATTAAGTCATTTGCTCTACCCACCAAATCAAACACTATCAGACTATTTCCAAATCTCAAAAAGGACTTCAAAGTATAGAAATTTGATGGTGTCAATGCTGTGATGGATGCAGTGAACAAATGGTTTGGATCAAAATCTGAATTTTATTTGAGCTGGTTTATGAAAGCAAGTGGATTGTCCAGAAAGTGTGTTGACTTAAGGGGAGAGGGGTATGTTAAGAAAAATGTGTTTTAACAACATTCCAGCATTTCTTCTATGACAGGCTAGAAACTTTTCACATTTCACATTCTTACTCTTGGTGCTGACATTGGGAGAACACTTATTTCCAAGCCATGTGGAGACATGATGCAACAAATTCATTATATTAATTACAAGAGTTCACTGGCATTGGCAGTTTTGCACATTATGATCTCGATAAATCTGCACATTTTTGCAAAACCCTACATTAGGTGAGGACATATTCAACCACATCAATACTTTTATGAAAACACATGGAATAAGCATGGGAGAATGTGCTGATGTGTGTGCCGATGGCACCAAAGAAATGGTAGAAAAAGTAGTACATACAGCAACACAAAAGATGGAGGCACATACCACAGGTGAAGCTGCTCTGTTCTTCATAGACACACCCTGGTAATTAAAAATAGTTTTTCCTCTCTTAAAGATGCACTGGATGAAGCCATGCAAATCTTTATATGCAAGGCCAACCACTACAAACACTATTAATTCATAATTATGAATAAAGATAAGGGTTTTAAGGGGGCACACAAAGCTCTGCTTCTATACATGCACATAACGCAGTACCCAGTATTAACATATCAAACTGTTTTGTTCATATTTACCTGTTTTTATATATGGAAGTAAGGTTTTTGTTAGTTTGTGTGAATTACTTTGATATTTTAGCATATTTTCTTGATCATGCATTTTAATTACCAGACTAATTTAGAAATTTCTTATGGTTGAGAATTGCAGATCTCAACTGATGCACTGGATGAAGCCATGCAAATCTTTATATACATGGCCAACCACTACAAACACTATTAATTCACAATTATGAATAAAGATAAGGGCTGTAAGGGGGCACACAAAGCTCTGCTTCTACACATGCGCATAACATGATATCCAGTATTAATATATCAAACTGTTTTGTTCATATTTACTTGCTTTTATATATGGAAGTAAGGTTTTTGTTAATTTGTGTGAATTACTTTGATATTTCAGCATATTTTTTTTATCATACATTTTAATTACCAGATCAATTTAGAAATTTTTCATGGTTCAGAACTGCAGATCTCAACAAAATATTCACCAGTGAGTCTATCATGGCAAAGGAAGTAGTCTGAATATTTTTAACATGAAATATAAAATTTAATCATTGTCATGAATGCTACAGTTTTGGATTTCAATGCTAAGAAAAAACACTTTGGATTATTTCCTAACACTCAATGACTTTCTTAAAGAAAATGAAAGCAAACTTGAAGTTCATGATGATGCAGCAGATCATTTTCACATTTTATACAGGGCTGCCAGCCTATCACACCCAAGAAAATAGTTGCTTTAGTAGCCACTAATGGTAAAAATAGTAGCCTTAAAAACTTATGTTAATGACTAAAATAGTTGCCCAAAAAGTGTATGAGTTTTAGAATGTAAGTGCTCCACAACAAAAAAAAAATTTTGTTAATTTTTTTATTTATTTCAAACCACAGTGACAAATTAGCACATGCTCACATTTTGGTGGGGGGGGGGATCACACACACACACACACACACACACTACAAAAAGGGCATCTTACATTTCAATATAATGCTATTGAAGACACTCAGAACTTCAGAACTATAAAGGTTATGGAAATTACCCCCCCCTCCCCCCCAAAAATTATTCAATTATATAACAAAAACTACTCTGATACAAACTTCGGAATTACAAAACACTTCCTTCTTAGTCAGTGCCCTGGAGGTCAGATGTTCTCATCTGTATCAAGCCAGTATGGAGAGCTTTCTTCTGCGTTTGTGGTTGGTAAAAAAATATAAGATTTTCCAAGTGGGCTTCATACACTGTGTTGAAAACACTGTTGTGAATTTCTTTTTGAAAGGCCATAGTTGTGGTCATTCAGTGTTATGATGATTACTTGTTTTGTTCTGTACACATAATAATCATAGTTATCCAATATGAGGTATATCAAGAATCTCATTCGAATAGATGAACATTTGGAAATATTTCAAACTTGCCTTTTGTACAGTTATGACAATAAATATTAAACACTGTGAATGTGTTTAGTATGGAACAAAAACACGATGCCTAGGACTAAAAAAATGAAAACTTGCAGTTTTCATCAGGAATGGAATGGGTATAGTGTAATCTCCCTCTTCAATAATGGAAACTAACTCATACGTAATAATAATAATGGTGCTTAACATGATTTTGAATTACGTTGTAAAAGAGTACATTTCATTTTGATTCCCATATTTGAAAGGTAAACGTGAAAATCCTGTCTGAAACGTCTTCATTTCATTAGGGCATGGGCAACGTCTTACTATTCAAGCTCAAGTCTGTGTAGGTCAGGTATAATTGATATGAAGTATTACACTGATATACAC
Organism: Macrothele yani; assembly: GCA_039090855.1. NCBI lineage: Eukaryota > Metazoa > Arthropoda > Arachnida > Araneae > Macrothelidae > Macrothele > Macrothele yani. The sequence continues at coordinate 174,912,298 of CM076990.1, forward strand.
ATGGGAGCCTGCAGAACATTTTTCAAGGGGTGACAAGTGTAATTAATTAAAGTTTGGCTAATATGTAGAAAGCAGTAATTCATGAAAATGAAAGATTAATATTATTATTACTACTTACTTACTACACTAGAACATTACTACTACTACTACTATTATTATTAATTGATGCTGCTCTTGAAGAAAGTGTATGTTAGCAATAGTCATGTATTATCATGTACATTGGTAACTGTTTTCAAAATAATGAACAGTGTCGAGCAGGACCACGCCAAGCCTTAAGTTCAGCACACACCACCCTGAGCAGAACTTGTTTGGGCGTACTACCATACAGTTTGCTAGGTTTTCTGCTTTCATGTTATCGTTTTCCAATATCAAATTTCCAATAAAATTGGGATATTAAATTAAATGCCCCAAACTTCATTTTTCCTTGTGGTTCAGTTCTGTGAGTGTAAAAAAAAAAAAAGTAATAAAAAAAGTAAAGGGAAAAATAATTCTACATGGGGGTAGGTCAGTGACCCCATGTCGGCACCTATGGATATACACCTGCCTTTATAATGTTACGGTCATTCTTCACAGTGTCCTTGATGCTTTTGAGATAAATATAAAGAAATTACTTACATACATACATACATATCACTAAGCTGTTCTCCGAGATTCAGAGGTTAGCTCCAAAAAGAAATACAAACTTCCAGATATTTTTACTTATTTTTGTCATATCAAACTTTGCCATTTACAGCGATCTTGACATACAACTCGTGCTTCACTGAAATCCATTACACGCCGTACACAAGATCTTTTATACTTCATACTCATAATCTTTTTCTCATGTAAAATTATTCCAACTCATAATTACAGAAATAATAATAAAAAAAAACTTGACTTTTTTCTAATTTGGGTTACTTTTATAACAGCAGACAGTTAAAATCCCTAGATGTTAACCATGATCAATTTTCAAAGCTCTAACAGCAGTAAAACTAAGATTATCATTACACCCACTGATGACAATAATAAAACTAAAGCTCAATTTTTTTAAATGATTATAACTCTTCTGAAAATTATTGTCATGGAACATTAAAAACTTTTATATGATACCCCTCCCCCCAAATATGTATAAACAAACTGTTTTTTATCATATAGCAATTTTTTGGGGGAGAGGGGGAGTCCTCTTTCAAGTTTACATTATTCTTATATCATGGTAGCAATTTGGAAGAGTTATATGCAGTAAATTATTTCAAAAAATTGAGTGTGAATTTATACCACTGCCACAGTGCATATAAGGGTAGGCTTAACAAAAATGCTTCCTCATTAACCTTAGATTTATTCCTTTTTGGGGGTTATCTGCATAAATGCATCAATTAGGGAGGATTTTCTTTTATGAACTACCCTATTCATTTTTAATGCTTCAAGTTCATATCTTTCCTTTTGTTGGAGTTTCTCTGATCCTTCTAGAATGCCATGTGCAACTTGTATTGCAGGTACGTTTTTTTTTTTTTTAATGCTTGCTTTAGTCTCTCACTGGCTTCTTTAAGCACAGAAGAGTTTGACGATTCTTGTACTTCTCTTTTTTCTTGAACAAGAATTTTTATCTTGTTTTCCATGTTTATTATAGTTTGCTTTCTGCTCTTCAAATCCTTTATTTAGCAATTCTTGTTTCAATCTCTCAGCACTTTCTTTCTCTGCCTTTCAGTTGCTGTTCCTTTAATCTCTGCTCCTCTTCCAAATGGTTGCTATATGAGCTATGTGCATTAAGTGCTAATTGTATTAGTTCTTTGGTTATTAGCACCTTTGCAACTTTGTTGTTTGACATTTTTAGTGCATCTCAAATTGTTAGTCTCTTATTCAACATCTTCTAAGACATAGATGCATTCTCATCTGAAATAACTCTTCATACTCTCTACATCGAAGTTGCCATGTGATAAAGCAAGGCATGATTTCACAACTTTAGCCAAAGATGGATATTTCCATTCTCCAAATATCTTTTGATACAATATGCCTCTCCAAAAATTATAAATCCTAATTTTGCTGTTTGGAATAAATTTTTATACATACAAGTACATCTATACCTAGACCCACATGACTAGAGGAACGACCTATTCAAATGACAAAAAGTATTGTCTCGTTATTTTTAACAGATACGCAGAAATGTCTCGCCAGGTGTTTTTACGATTACCACTTAATTTTTTTGTTATGAACAATTCCTAATTTATATTTTACAGTTTGTAGGTAATGTAAAGTGAGTTTAAATGTCTGTTGGTGAAAACATGCATTTTCTGTGTCATTCGGAAAACAAAGCTGTAAAAACAATCACATATCATTCATGAAATTCTAGGTACAAAATTTTCGACTTGAAATTGATACATTTAACTGCAAACAAACTTCAGTAAGCACTGAAAACAACAGTCTTTAATATGGCGAAGGCAAGATACGTGCTTGCTCCTGGCACTGCCATATTCCAAACAGAAAAACGGGACACTTATTTGGCGGAATATCTTGATTTGAGTAGGTCGTTCCTTTAATCACATATGGGTCTAGTCTATACCTGCCATTGACTTTCCTTCATCATATTTGCAATAAAGCAGAAAGCAATAAACTGAACATGACACATCGATAACAATTCGCATGGTTCATACGCTTTTTCAATCACAAAATTCCAGGATTTTTCCAGGACATACGATCCAAATGCTCTTACTTAAAATATAGTGAAACCATACGTCTGTTCAATTTGTAACCTACAACAAACAACTTCCTACACACTTGGGCAAACTTAATGCAGAATGTTAAAAATGATGTCTGCTGCAGCTAATCAGAAACTTAGAATCACAGATAAATACTGAAATGCCAAAACTGTCACTGAAAATGTGACCAGGTTTAATATCTATTAAACTTTTATATACAGTATACTACACTGATTCTGAGAAAACTTTATTTTTCTACTTTGGCCTTAGTTCAATTATTGAAGCAAATTACAGAATAAAAAAACCCATAAAACTCAAAAATACATAGGTGTGTGGCATTTCTTTTGAAATGCTTTCATATACTACACAATCAATACATAAAATACTATTTGTATTTAATTATTTTGAAATAATGCTTACATTGGAATTTTAAGGATAAAAAAAGGTGAAATATTTAGAACTTTTTCAAAGGACCAAAGGGATTGTTATTTCTTAAACACATAATCATGGTAGCAAGTATTTGTGTTACATTTTATTATGAATGGAATTTCCAGCATAATATCAATGCTGTAGCTATGTTTTAAATTTTTACTCGCCAGCAAACAAAGTATGCACAAAAATTTCCAACGTGAAATGAAAGAGAATAACGGAAAAACCTTATGTCCAAGGGCTGTGTGCAATTAATTATATTCATTAGTGATCATGGCTATTTAACTGGGCATGATTAAAAAACTAATTATTATAGAAGCTCCGATATTACTAAGAAACAACCAGATTTAAGTTTCTGAAATTAGAAAGCAATCTGATTTTATGGCAAATTTGTATATAAAGTATTCATTACAAAATTTCAGTAAAGGTAAAATATCCCCCCCCCCCACATACACACACAAAATCAGCTATTTACTTCTGCACAAAAACGTATCCAAAGCAGCGGGAAGGTATATCGATCAGTTAAAAGGAGAGATACAGAAGGAAACAGGATATAACTATGCGTTGCAGTGGAAGAATTTCACATAATGGAAACAGGAGAAAAGCATTCTTCATAGCAATATCTTTGCTAAGGAAAAATAAGAGGTGACGCTTGGTGGAACAGTGAGATTGAAGGGGCAGTAAAGAGGAAGAATGTAGCCTATTTGGGGATCTTGCAAGGTAGAATTTCTGTGGATGAATATCGCTGTAAGAAGCGTGAAGCCGCTAAGTTGGTTCACCAGAGTAAGGCAAAAGATAGAAAAGAGAAGGTGGAAAGGCATGAATTGGCTTTTTGGAAAGATAGGAAGATTTTCTGGAAGTACAGGAGAATCAAGAAAAATAGGGGAAACAAAGTTGTGTAAACAATAGGATCAGGGAAATGATAAGGGAGCCCAATGAGTAAGTGAAAGATGTGGTGAATACTTCTGTGAGTTATAAGATCAGGAAAGCAAAGGTGATTCAGAGGCAGAAGCAGATGTCACAGTGAAGGATGGAAGCACAGGAGGGATCTCAAGAGAAGAGGTGTGTAAAGGTCTAAAATCTCTTCAGAATGGCGGTGACCCTGTAATTGACTGGTTAACTGAAATTTGCCAGTTGCGCTGGGAGTTAGGAATGGTACCTCGGGATTGGAAGGATGCTATCATTGTTCCCTTGTATAAGGGAAAAGGTGATCAGACTGACTGCAAAAACTATCATGGTATTAGCCTACTGAGTGTGCCAGGGAGTGTTTAGTAAGGTTGTTATTGAAAAAATATGGGGTCTTACTTCAGAGAAAGTGTGGGATGTTCAGAGTGGTTTTATGCCTGATAAAGGCTACACTAACCAAATTTTTGCATTGCGCATGATGATTGAAAAGTATCTGGCTGTTGGTAAGAAAATTTTTGCGGCCTTCATAGATTTAGAGAAAGCTTATGACCGAGTAAATAGGACACTTTTGCGGAAGGTATTGAATGAATATGGTGCTACTGGGAATCTACTTAACAGTGTAAAAAGCCATGCATGCTGGCAGTAGAGATTGTGTACGAGTGAATGGTGTTTTATCAAAATGGTTTTCTATTGGTGCAGGAGTCAGACAAGGTTGTGTAATGTCACCATGGCTGTTTAATATATTTATGGATATGTGCATGCGTGATGCCAAAATAGATAATACTGGTTTATGTCTTGGTGATATCCGTGTGTGCAGATTACTGTATGCTGATGACACTGTCCTGTTGGCAGAGAGCAAAAGTGAGTTGCAGAGTACATTGTCTCGGATGTACGAAGTTTGCATGAAATTCAAACTGAGTATAAATAAGGAAAACCAAAGTTATGGTCTTTGAGAGAGGAACTGGTAGCACTGAATGCAATGTAAGTATAAATGGCACAGTTATTGACCAGGTGAATGAGTTTGTGTATTTAGGAAGCATGTTTGACAGAGAGAACAAATTGGGTGGTGAAATTAGTAGGGGAGTGAATTCTTCATTGAAAGTCATAGCTGCTCTGGGAGGTTTTCACAGGAATGATGGGTTGTCAAGAGAGTCCTGCATGGCTGTATAAGAAAGTGTAATTGTTTCTACTCTAATGTATAGCAGTGAAACCTGGGTACTACAGAAGAAACATAGAAGTTGTTTGTGTGCTGCAGAAATGGGTTACTTACGGGGGCGGGGGTGGGGTGGGGTGGGGTGGGGTGGCAAGACATGTTCTGATTGTGTGAGGAATGAAGATATGTTGCAGTTGTGTAATGTGAAGCAAAATGTTGTAAAAGGCGGAGACTAATATGCTTCGGTGGTTTGGCCATGTTGAAAGAATGAGTGATGAGATGCTTACTAAGAAATGTTTTTCAGCCCAAACGGCAGGAAGGAAAGGTAGAGGAAGACCAATGAAGTCATGGGAGGATCAGATTCAGGAGTGTCTGCATGAGAAAAAGATTATGAGTATGAAATATAAAAGATCTTGTGTATGGCATATGATGGATGTCAGTGAAGCCCGAGTTGTATGTCAAGATCGCTGTAAATAGAGAAATTTGATATGGCAACAGTAAGTAAAAATTATTTGGTAGTTTGTATTTCTTTGTGGAGCTAACCTCTCAATATCAGAGAACAGCTTAGTGATATGTATGATGTAGAAATTTTGCTTAGAAATTGAACTGCAAATGCTTGGGCAAGATGTTGATAAAGTGAAATATCAGTATGTATCTCTGATATTTGATATCAATATAGAATTTACAATATATCATAAATAGAACTGCCAAATGCCATATATGTCCAAAGGCAGTAAAATCAAGTGAAAATACCACAAACTTGAAACTATTAAGTCTCCAATCATGTATTTCTTATTTAATGTTATTCTACTATTTTCATATACCATAATTCTTGGTTTTTAATTGAAAATTTATAATCATTATCCCTCTTTTTTTAAGTGAATTATGATTTTCAAATTTTTGCAATTTGGACTCTAACTAACAAGGTACTTTAAAAAAACAAGTAGGGATTTTTACATTTCTTTGTAGACAAACACAAGAGTATTCTGTAAAAGTTCCAGATTTTCTATGCTTACCCCTTTTTAAATACAAAGCTTCAAACTTTGCAATTTTTGAAAAATTGGCAACTTTAGACCCCTCTTTTAGCACGAAGGGATTGTATAAGACGAAAGTTATTTGTTTCACCTTTGCAGATTAAAAATATGCCAAAGACCATTTTGTTTTTCTGATCCCTTATAATGGATCGAATACTTTTAAAAATCAATTCCGATCTTGATTTTGAAATAAGGATTTTTCTTCATTACATTAATTTTTAGTAAATATTTATATATACCCTTTATAGATGGACCTGCACTCTTTAAAATGAGACCAGTGAAGCTCTCTGCCATTTAGGGGTTTTGTGCAGTTAAAAAAAAAAGCAAAAAACTATCTATGTTTGATTTTTCCATGCTGCGCCATCCATTTTGTCTTGTAAATCCAAAATGGTGGATGTTAAAATAAAAATTAACCACAGATTTGAACTCTCAAAATATGACTTTCCAGGTGGACAAAACTGAAATTTTTGAAAATGTGTCAGCAATAACCCCTGGGTGATTTCCCACAGAATGACCCACATGAAATAATTTATAGGACCACTTAACACTTCCAAATATACAGTATGCATAGCATAATTAATTCACTAGTGACAGAATTGCAGATTTTTCTTACCTAAGTTTTATTTTTTGCACTTACCTTTATATAATTAATAAAATCATTGAACTTGTGAGCCTGAAAGAAAAAGTAAACAAACTGTTAGTGACATGTAATAAAAAAAATATGCTGTAAAATAAATCTTTTATTTTTTCAGACAAACACAATACAAACAGCAACAGTTCGTAGAGTGGAGTTATATAATCAGTTGAGTGGAGTTATATGGAGTGGGGTTATATGTAATCAGTGTGATAAGGAAACATTGGCAACAATGTTTCCTTATCACACTGATTACATATAACTCCACTCCAATCAGATGCTTCATGCACATTTACACTGCATTCAGCAACATGTCACTCATCTAATTGCAGTTGAAATCAGATTTAATCAAATTTTTCACAGAAAGTTGATACTTCAAACCATTTCTCATGCTGCAAATTATGCATTCCTGAAACGTCTCATCTAATTAAAGTTTTTAATACTGATCAAGCAGATTTCAACTGCAATTACATCAGATGTTGGACAGGCAATCAGTCCAGTGTTGTTCAGAAGACACATGATGTAACAATGATGCCTGACTTTGTGAAATCAGCCATTACTAATAAGGTAGCTCATGTGGCAAATTATGGAATACTTTCAGCAATGCATACATAATGAAGCTTGAAGTCCAAGAACAATGGGGCACACATCACTGCAAACAGCATTTGTTGGTGTTACACAGAATGCATTCTGACATCAATACTTAGGCTGTGTACCTCTTGCTGAAACATAATGTGATGTCTTCCACGGGGTGTTTTTTCATTTTATTTCCACAATTCTACTTAGTGGTCTTCAGCCACATCTTTGGTCCCGCATAAATTTTTTTCAATTGTTAAAGCAGCCTCAATCTACCATTTTTTTAACTACATCAACCACTAATGATTAATAATAATAAATCATAATAGAATGCACTGGAAAGTTGCTCTTTTTTTGACCCCACATCACTCTGAAAATTCATACGATCCTTATAACGGGGCACAACATTACAACCGTTGTTTATCTTCTTGACTACTACTTTTTATTAGCAGAATGTACTTCAACCAGAGTTCCCACTCAAAAGTAAAAGAAAAAAATCTATCAATACAAATTTGGAAGACGTAGATCCGTTTATTGGTGTAAATCTGACATGGATGTTAAGTCAGATAACATACGAAAACTTGAATATTTCGCCCTCCTGGAGCGGGGATCGAACCTGCGTCTCCCAGATAGCACCCGAGCATGCTAACCACTACACCATCCAGAACAACCAAGCCTCAAGTTTCCAATTAATTTGAATATAACCATCACAGGATTTGCTAGTAGACGCAATCAGCATTCATATATAACGAATCTGGAGGTTTAGAGTTCATTTCCATGATTGCCCGGAGGCACAGGATATCAAGGAATGAAATACAGGATTACACCATTACACAATACAAACTTGGAAGGTGCTAATCCGTTTACTGGTGTAAACAATAAACGGATTCACATCTCCAGGACGAGGAAATTTTCAAGTTTTCGGATATTATCTGACTTAACATTCATGTCATATTTACACCAATAAACAAATTCACATTTTCCAAATTTGTATTGTACAATGGTTATAATCCCATATTTCATTCATTGATATTCTGCACCTCCGGGCAATCACGGGAATGAATTCTAAACCACCAGATTCGCTATATATGAATGCTGGTTGCTTCAACTAGAGAATCCTGTGATGGTTATATTCAAATTAATCGGAAACTTGAAACCTGGTCATTCTGGGTGGTGTAGTGGTTAGCATACTCAGGTGCTATCTGGGAGGCGTGGGTTCGATTCCCGCTCCAGGACGATGAAATTTTCAAGTTTTTGGATATTATCTGACTTAACATCCATGTCATATTTACACCAATAAACAGATTCACATCTTCCAAATTTGTATTGTACAATGATGTAATCCCGTATTTCATTAAAAAATTTTTTTTATTTTGCCAGTATTTTCAGGTGGTCTTGAAAATTTTCACAGAGTGATGGCCCAAAACACATTGCAATGAATTTTTACATCTCATCAAAACATGAATAATTGTAAATTCTTTAATTAACTATATTTATACAATTACTTACTTTCATTAATAACTAAATTTTCAGAAACAAAATCTCATGAGTTTTCATGATACTGAGTGGTATTACTGTATGTAAGAAAAAATTTATAAATTTGTTTGCTTCTGTTTTTCTTTTTTCTGTAACGTAATTCAGCTAATTTTAAGAAGCACATGAGCTCCTGTTTTTAGAGACACATGCTGCAAGAAAACCAAACAACGAAGAGCTTTGACCCATTGTTTGGTTGGTTATCTAGTGATGTGTTTCTCCAGACAGGAGTGTATCAGGCCATTGTGCCTAATTGCTCCACATTACAAGAGACCAAGCAAACTATATGTGGAAATCGAATGTAATCTTAATAACAGGAAATTTTTAAAATTCAGTTTTGCCAGTTTTTTAGGGGATTAAGTTAAAATGTACTGAAAGTAAGATCTATCATATTCTAGGCAGGCAGTAATTGTAAATAACTGTTTACCAGAAATAACCACTAATACATAATGGGGAGACCTTCGTCCAGAAGTGGATTGATAATGGTTAACAATGATGATGATGACATAATGCAGTCGAGTCCCATTAGAATTCACTTCACAGGACCGTTGATGTAAGGTCAGGTGATGCGTAACATCACAGCCTCTCCTTGACAAATGTCAACCCTGCCTTCTCGTGGTGCATCCTGTTCCCACTAAAGGTGCTCTGATGACCGCCAATAGCGGTATAACTATACCATCGGGATTAGAGGAAATGCTATCCCACACTCACTAACCCACTTGGCCAGCGTGGTGAGTTATGGCCAAACCCATCCAAAATGACTCTACAACTTAAATCTTGGCCCTCAGTCTCCAGCAGCTGGAATGTACCTGGCCAAGGCAGCGGCCAGTGCAACATGAAGGCACAGGATGCTAAGAATTCCCGGAGGACTGGACTAGGCTGCCATCTGATGCTGACCTTGGCTACGTATAATGGACGCTCCCTATCTTCTGATTCAAGGCTTCTTGAATTGGAAGAGGAACTACAAAGGATCAAGTGGGACATCGTCAGGCTAAGTGAGGTAAGGAGAAAAGGAGAAGATCTCATTGAACTGAAAAGTGGACATCTCTTCTACTATCGTGGGACAGATACTGGCAGAACTAGTGGTGTTGGATTTATAATAAACAAGAAACTGAAGGATAAAGTTGTAGAAGTTGAAAGTTCCTCTGACAGAGCTGCACAACTCGTTATCTAACTCTCGAGAAGATACCAGGCTCAGATTATTCAAACTTATGCACCCACCACAAGTCATCCTGAAGAAGAAATTGAAGAATTTTATGAGGAAATTTGTCATCTAAATAATAAAGGTAAGCAGCACTTGAAGATAATTATGGGAGATTTCAATGCAAAAATAGGGCAACGGCAACAGACTGAAACTTCAGTAGGTAAATTCGGTCACAGCAACAGAAACCAGCGTGGAAATACTCTCGTAGAGTTTGCAGAGGCAGAAGGGTTTTTCATCTTGAACTCCTTCTTCAAGAAAAAGCCACACAGGAAATGGCCATGGAGACATCCAAATGGGACGACAAGTGAAATTGATTTTATTATGTGTAACAAAAAATTCGTCATAGAAGACTGCAGTGTGCTAAACAAGTTCAACACAGGCAGTGACCATAGATTGGTGAGATGTAAGATGCACCTCAACACTAAACTCGAACGTGGCAAGCTCATAAAACAAACAAAATGTATTGACATAACCAACCTTAAAAAACACCATAATACTAGGGGTGTTCAAATGAAAAGGTACGAAACGTCATAAGAACGTAACCGTTAACATATTTGCCTATGCCGCTATGGGAGAATGTAGCGACACATCTAGGGATGCGATTGGAGTCGCTGGCGTGGACCGGAGCATGCGCGGCCGCCCGCATGCGCAGGAGAAAGCAGAGGCTCTTATAAAGAGCGCCGTCCAATTGACGCGGCAGTGCGTGTGAGGACAGGATGGCGTTCACATTGCAAAATTCGATGATTGAGAAGCAGCGAGGCGTTATCCGATTTCTGACAGCGGAAGCTGTTAAAGCGGCTGCTATTCATCGCGGAGGGTGTGGTTCGGCTCCATGATAACGCGCGTCTACACGTCTCCAGGGTCACACACGCGGAACTGGCCAAGTTCCAGTGGGAGCAGCTTGACCACCATCCGCCCTACAGCCCGGACATGTCGTCCTGCGATTTCCATGTGTTTGGTCCCCTGAAAAAACATCTGAAAGGGAAGCGCTTCCACTCGGACGCCAAACTCAAGGACGCTGTGCAGGACTGGGTCTCGTCACGGCCACAGGAATTCTGGGAACAAGGAATCCTTCGGCTCATTAATCAATGGGATCCTTGTGCTACGGCTTATGGTGTATACTTTGAATAAAGTCTTCATTTATACCCACAGTGTCGTTTCGTACCTTTTCATTTGAACACTCCATGTACCTTCAAGTTAGAACTGAAGAACAGATTCTCTGATTTAGAAGGCCTAACATCAGAAGAAGTGGATATTTCTGAAGTTAACAGAAAAGTAACCAAAGCTCTTATGGAAACAGCAACAAAATTAGCTGAGTCTAAGAACAAGTTGTATGTGAACAAATTATCAGGAAAAAACAAAATGTTGATGCAAAAAAGAAGAGAGATGAGGGCAACTAAAGAAGATGTGACTTCTAAAGTGGAATATATAGAGCTATGCAAGACAGTACGAAAAAGTATCACTGAAGACGTAAGGAAATTCAACTGTGAACTAGTAAGGAAAGCACTTGAAAACAACCAAAGCCTAAAGATAGCAAAGGGACATCTCAGTAGGTGAAGAAAACAGATTATGGCACTGAGAAAAGAAGATGGTTCTGTAACAAGAAATAGAGGCGAAATTTTGACAAGAGTGAAAGATTTCTACTTCAAATTATATGAAAGGGATGATGCATGTACTCCAGACATCATGAAAGGTACCAGTACCATTCTTCCTGTCCTCCCAGCAGAAGTTGCACATGCAATCAAGAACATGAAGCGGGGAAAAGCTCCAGGAGAAGATGGAATTACTGTAGACATCATACAAGAAGCAAGTGGATAAATCGAAACAGTACTCGCCCAAATTTTCATTCGATGCCTTAATGAAGGGAAGATTCCTGAAGATTGGAACAACGCTACAATGATCCTGCTACATAAAAAGGGTGACATTGAGGATCTCAGGAACTACAGACCTATTAGCCTCCTATCAGTGGTTTATAAAATCTTCACTAAAGTTCTTTCACACCGCTTGAAGGTAACACTGGACATGGCTCAACCGAGAGAACAAGCTGGATTCAGAAGTGGCTACAGCACTATAGATCATATCCACATACTGAGAGAACTAATTGAAAGAGCGAGGGAATATGAACTTCCATTGTGCATGGCTTTTATCGATTATGAAAAAGCCTTTGATTCAGTGAAACTATCAGCAGTTACAATGGCTCTGAAATCCTGCGGTATTGAAGATGCATACATTAATATTATTAATAACATCTATGAAAATCCAAGTGCAAAGATTAGGCTGTTTGAAAATACAACACACGTAAAAATTGGAAAGGGAGTGAGACAAGGTGACACCATATCTCCGAAGCTCTTTAATGCCAATTGGAAAATGTCTTTCAATCACTGAACTGGGAAAACAAAGGGATAAAGATTAATGGAGATTATCTAACCCACCTTCGTTTTGCTGATATTTTTGCAACCACCCCATCAGAGCTGCAGAGTATGATCCAGGAACTTGCTGACAAGAGTAAAGAAGTGGGATTAAAAATGAACTTACAGAAGACAAAAGCGATGTTCAATGCTTTTACAAGAAATGAAGATTTATCGATTGATGGAGAAAAGCTGGAGATAACAGACACGTACGTTTATCTTGGACAGCAGATATCAAGTGAAGGTCACATTGATGAAGAAATTAATCGGCATACAAAACTTGCCTGGAGAGCTTTTGGAAGAAACAGCATAATTTTCAAGAGCAATATGCCATTATGTCTTAAAAGAAAAGTGTTTGATCAATGCATCCTTCCAGTGCTTACGTATGGTGCAGAGATGTGGACCTTAACTAAAAGAGACATACAAAGGCTGCAGACAACTCAAAAGAGCATGGAGAGGTGCATGCTTGGTGTAACCAGGAGAGATAAGAAGAGGAACTCGTGGATCTGAAAAATGACAAGAGTGGAAGACATCATGATCAGAGTTAAATCCCTGAAATGGCAATGGGCTGGACATACTGCCAGAAGGACAGACCATTGATGGACAGCCGAAATTTTAGATTGGATTCCAAGGGACAGAAGAAGACCACATGGGAGATGGGTGGATGAAATTCGAAAGTATGCAGGAGTGACATGGAGGAGACTGGCACAAGACAGACCGTTGTGGAGGAAACTTGGGCAGACCTTCGTCCAGCAGTGGATTGATAATGGTTGACAATGATGATGATGACATAATGCAGTCGAGTCCCATTAGAATTAACTTCACAGGATCGTCGAAATCTGTTCGTTATATCGAAATTTCGTTGGAATTTTTAATTTTGCACTTATTTTTTTAAATGACTCATGGGAATCAACTGTATTTGAAATGTTTATACTGTACTGTATCTTAAAACACAAAATAAAACAGAAAACTCTCTAGTACGTCTAATTCCATGCATACCTTTCATGAAGTTTACACCACTTTTGTACACTAGAGGTTTACTCTTCTTATACAGTACATATACACACTTAAGTGCCAGAAAACCTGGTACACCAGTCTAATACTTGGTAGGTCCCCCACGGGAGCACAGGACTGCAGAAATACAACGAGGCATAGACTCCACTAGCTTCTGGAAATATGCTGTAGGCAATGCACACCATACTTCCTGCAGAGTATTCCACAATTTGGGTGTAATTCAAGGTCTCGAATTCCTGTGTTCGATAGCATGTTGCATGGCATCCCAAATGTGTTGTATCACATTCAGGCCTGGGAACTTGGGTGGGAATGGAAACACCCCAAACTCAGATGAATGCTTCTCTAGCCATAATGTGGCGTCCCGACATTTGTGTGGAGGTGCCTTGTCCTGTTGAAACAGGCCCAACACATCAGCATGAATGCAGGACATGAACGGGTGTACCTTGTCAGAAAGGATGCGCACATAGTGTTGGCTAGTCACAGACGTTTGTAGATGTACCAGGGGTCCCAGTGAAGTCCAGCTAAACACACCCCATACCATTACAGACCCCCCACCAGCCGGTACAGTTCCCTGTTGACAGGCGGGATCCATGGCTTCATGGGGTTTGCGCCACACACAAATCTTTCCATCTGCCCGATGCAGTTAGAATAAGACTCGTCAGACCAGGCTACTTGTTACCAGTCATCAAGTGTCCAGTGGCGGTGTTGCCATGCCCAAGTGAGGTGCATAGCTGTGTCGTGCACCCATCAAGGGGACTCGAGTTGGGCGTCGGCTCCCAAAGCCCATATCGTGCAGGGTACGTTGCACAGTCCGAATGCTGATGCTTGTTGAGGCTCCAGCATTGAATTCTGATGATACCTGCGAGTGTTGCATGCCTATTGCATAAAATGATTCTTGACAGCCGACGATGGTCATGTTCACCCAATGTCTTTTTAGGGCCACACTGGTATCGTAGGTTGGAGGTTTTGCCAGAATTCTTGTAGTCATGGTACACTGTTGCAATGGTCGTCTGTGAAAATCCAAACTTTGTTTCTACCTCCGAAATACTATGGCCCATCTCACGAGCGCCAACTATGACACTGCGTTGAAAATCGCTTAAATCATTATTACTTGTCATTCTCATGCCGAAAACAGCTCTGACAGCTGGCAAGGATGTCTATCGCTTTATATACGCACTGGCAGACGCAACTGAGTATGCGCAAAGTTGACGTTGCTATGTATTTTGCATAAGGTAGTCTGTACCAGTTTTTCTGGCACTTCAGTGTAGTATGTACTGCATGTACGTCGTATTTACATTTTAAAGAAATCTATTTTTGTTTGAAAATGGGACTTTGTTGCTGCTGAAACTAAAAGTTCTTGCAAAGAATGTAAATGGATGAAAGTTTCATCCGGGACGTTCGTTTGTCCTGATACGAAATGGCAAACCTTTTCTAAACAGCTAAGTGCTTCACACGCACTGACATGCAATACAGGAGTTGAATGAATTTCATCGTTCTCGCTGCTTTCCGCAATTTCCTCATTTCTGTTATCCGAAATCGATTCAATTATACCTGCATCAGTCAGTTCGTAAGTGGTAAGAATATTGTTATCCACATGTAAAAAATCCTCTAGAGAAACATCGGTGGGAACTGAAGCAGATGTCTGGAGAGTGTTCCAAACTGCTCCTAACAAAGCACTTAAATTTGTGTCGTTGTTGGTCGCATTGTTTTTTGGGTTCAGTTTCAGAGTCATAAATTAACTTTGCATGGAGCCAACTGTTTTTTATTGTTGCCTCGGACACTTTGCCCCAGGCTCCAGAAATCATATGCAATGCATCTTTGACATTTACTTTTATGGAATCATTTTTCTCAACTCCAAGAAGAATCAATTTTATCAACATGCACTTGTAATAGTCTTTTATAGACTTTATCATCCCCTGGTCCAAGGGTTGGAGAACTGCTGTGCAATTTGGTGGAAAGTACTCCACACAAATGTTTTCAAGCTGAGGAGGTTCGTTATGAGCTGTACAATTATCAACCAGAAGAAGAATTTTTCTTTTTTTCCTCTTCATCTCAAAGTCGAACTTCAATAGCCATTCATTGAAGATAGTTTGTGTTATCCACGCCTTTCTATTGGCTTTGTAGTCACAAGGTAGCGATTGCACACCTTTCAAACAACGAGGTTTGGGGATCATTCCATCACTAGCACTTTCCTCTTCTCGGTTCCTGATTGATTACAGCAGAAGAAAGCAGTCAGTCACTATTTCGATCTTTTACCACCAACACACTTGTCATTCTTCATTGCCACAGTTTTGTCAGGCTCTAACTGGAAGGAAATGACAGACTCGTCTGCACTGAAGACATCATCTCGGCTATAAGTTTGGATGAGTTTTGCCACTTCTGCTCTCCACTCATTCACATTTTCCATTGGAGCAGCACTCGTTTCCCCGCAAATTGGTTTTGCAACGATTCCGTACCAGTCTTTGAACTGATTCAACCATCTCCCACTTGCCATAACTCCTACAGTTTTAACGAACTGCGCAGCCTTTTCTCGAATCAATGGTCCACTAATGGGTACATTTCTTGATTGTACGTCTTGGAACCAGGTGAAAGGGGCTGAGTTCACATCTTGGAATTGAGCTTGCCGTAATCTATTTCGTTGAGGTCCGATCGCCGGTTTTTGAAGCTTCTCTATGATTTTTTCTTTGTTCTTCAAAAATGTTGATAATGTCGACAGAGTGATCCCATATTTTTTTGCTACATCTCCTTTCTTTTTCCTTGAACTCACTTCATCAATAATTATTTTTCTCCTCCAAAGGAAACTGTTTTTGTTTGGCTGAATTCATTGTTAAAACCTGTAGCAAAAGCCGATTGACATGCCTTGAAGAAGCCGCCAAACTGGAACATAAGCCGATGAGCGAAATTTTAACAACAATCGAATGAAATAAAAACCCCTCCTTTTGCAACGAAATCCAGGGCTCAACTGCGTCTTATCTCTCTTTTCAAGGTCACAAAAACAGCGTTCCATTTGTGGAAGAAGGAGGGTGGGGGAGATGCTTACTGCATGTGGCAAGTAGGTCGTTAGGGAAACACCAGCATCTGGTCATAGGTCCATCACCAAGGGTGTGCAAAAACGAGTGTCATCCAAGTGAAAAAGTCAGATAAAGAAGTTGCTTTTTCTTTTTTAAATGTGGGAAAAAGCACTTTGAAAGGAATGTGCTGCTTGTTTTCAGGACTCAAAATTTTTCTTCGTGGTAACAAAACTTTTGTTTTAATTAATTTCTTTCAAACAGAATTAAAAATACATTTCGTTATTGGGAATTTCGCCGGAGAATGCTAAAAATTTCGTTATAATGGGTGTTTCTTTCTGTTGGAATTTGCTCTAATGGGACTTGACTGTGTTATGAAGAAAATATTTAACATATGCTTTTACCAATTTACAGAAAAAAAAATGCAAGCATTTTCACAATTTAAAAGTGATTTACCTGCCTTCAAAAAATACTCTTTAAAATGTGAAAGGAGGTTTAACTACATAAAAAAATATCTGTTGAACACTTTTGTTTCACATATGAGGGAGAAATAAATGGACACAACATAATGGACATACACTATATTGACAAAAGTCACCAAACATCCCTTCAAAAGCAAATGAATGGACCTGCTGCGTTGTTAAGATGTGCGGTACAGCAGCAAATGGTACAAAACAAAGTTGCAGCTGACCACGATCATATCACACAGTGAGGTTGAGTGAAAATGTGGCGGTGGCAGAGAACTAAGTTTGAGAAAGGAAAGATTGTTGGGTGTTATATTAGTGGGTTGTCCATAACAGAAACTGAGAAGTGTTTAAACATACCAAAGTCAACTTTTTCGATGTACTGAATAAGTGGAAGACACATGGTGTGCCTGAAGCAGCAAAACATACTGGCAGACCAAAGAAAATCAGTGACAGAGAACGTCAAAGCCTCAGGAGAGTCATTACAGATAATGGAGGGAGTACTGCGCAAGACCTCAGTGTACAGGTGAGCAAAAATGCTGGAACCTCGGAATGTACACGTACCATTCGCAGAGAACTTCATTCCATGGGTTACCATGGTCGTGCGGCTGCTCATAAGCCTTTCATCTCCACTCGGAATGCTACTCGTCATTTAGCATGGTGTAAAAAACCTTTATTGTGGACCGTAGATCAATCGAAACAGGTTCTATGGAGTGATGAATCCAGATACACGATCCATCAGTCTGATGGCCGTGTGTGGGTATGGCGGCAGCCGGGTGAACACCATTTACCACAGTGTACTGTGCCTACCATCAAGTTTGGAGCTGGCAGTGTACTCGTGTAGGGTTGTTTATCGTGGTATGGTCGACAAACCTGTTAACCAGCAAGTCTACCTCAATATTCTGGACAACTATGCCCTACCAACTCTGTGGCAATACTATGGAACCGAGCCTTGTTGGTAACAGCAGGATAATGCACCAAGCCATAAAGCAAGGACTGTTACTGCGTGGTTTGACAATAATTCTGTATCGTGTGTGAACAGACCAGCACAGAGCCCTGATCTTAGTCCCATAGAGCACTTATGGGATGAATTAGAGCGCCACCTAAAAAGTTTGGAACCAAGGCCTACCACTAAGCAAAAGTTAGCGACAGCATTGTGTACTGAATGGAAGCACATACCTATCGCTGTGTTCCAAAACCTTGTCGAAAGCATGTCTCGAAGGGTCAGTGCATGCATTAAGGCCAAAGGTGGAGCAACACCATACTAATGTATGTCAATAAATGCTATGTTGTGTTTCTCTTCTAGGTGCCCAGTGACTTTTGTCAATATAGCGTATGTCAATTCATGGGGAACCATTTGATGGCACTTGGAAAAGAAACCAAGCTGGTGCAGGTGACGAATGATAGTGGATTGGGAAGATGCCACCTCGGCCACCAATTGTTCTGTACTGGTACCAGGGTACACTGTAACATCTTCATTCAAGTCAGTCTTGGTGGTTGTTGGGCATCCTAACTTTGGTATGTGTTTGAGACCAGTGGCTCCAGCGTTAAAACACCGAAACCATTTTTGTGTACTGCTGCCTACCACTGTTTTTTCACCTGCATAAGTTTCTCTCACAGCTGCTGCTGCATTTAACCCTTTTTTTAATAACAGTGTAGCAGCACCCGAACAGCACATTTATCGACCTCCATCCTCTGCCCACCTGATAACACAATGTGGCTTCATACCAAAGGCACGTCATCAGCCTCTTGTGTTCCTTGTCATTGTAGTACCCGTTTGACACTGGTGCACGTTTCACAGAGGAATGGAGGCCCAAAATTATGTGTAGCTCAAAACGGGAGAACTTTTGACTCACCCCAGTACAGCAAGTTTTACTACAAATCAAAAACTTCAGCTGTACATCCAGTTCTTGTTCTTGTGCATACCCTACAGTATTCACGTTTGAACTGCAGTACATGACACTGAACAAAGTTATGCCACCACTTTTTCGACCTCAATATTTTACTTTAATTTTTTACTTTATTTGGGGCATGCTTTCATGCTTGCTAACACTATCTTATTATTGCCAACCAAATCTATCTAGCATTTTTTGCCAATGCTTTGTTAACATATGCAACAATCAACCGCCACAATTTCCTTTACCTGGCACAACATTACAAAATTCTGACAGGAAAATGGTACCCAATGTTATTTCAACTTAGAATTTTCTAAGTTGTCTTCTAAAGCAATTGATGTTCTCACATCGTGAACACATTTCTGACATTCAAAAACATCCTTTTGATTTTCCAAAGAGAGAAGAAACTAAGCATTAGCCTACAATCTGTTTTTTTTTTTTTTTTTTTTTTTCCTATTTAACGACAAAATAAAAAATGTGCACTTGTGAATGTAGGATTGTACTCAGAACATGAAAACTTTTTAAATTATTTATTATAAATTATTTAACTGCCAGCCAAGAAAATTATCTATCTATCATGGTAATCTTAGAACAATTTTAATATGAAAATTGATTAATTAAATAATTAATAGAGCAATAAACAGATCAAATATTGCATACATGGATATATAAAAATCATGGGAAATGACTTACTTCCTCAACATTTTCTTCTTCATCAAAACCTTCTTCTTCAACAGCAAATGCTTCTTTTAATTTTAAATACTCTTCATGCTCTCTCTTCTCCTGCTCTTCTTTCAATGCTCGCTCTTCTTCTTCCTATAAAGGAAGAAAACCATTAAAGTTCACACAGAAAGAGAAACTGAACCTTCCACACATATGAATTAAATCATACTTAATATATTTAATAATTATATCATATTGAAATCATTCTCATGCTATTATTTATTACTTTTATATTGGGTTAAACGTGTAGAAGATATATGAATGCAACTAAGGAAGGAACTAGAGAAAATAATGATCCTACATCCAAGGTGAGTATTAAATCTTGGTTAATCAAACCAATGTAATTTGCAGCAAAGATGTTCAATAAGGGAGAATGAGTGTTTTATGCAAGAGAATGGTACTGAACATGGAAAATGCATTCTTTGCTTTAAAAAGTGGCTGTTAGGTCATAAATTGCTGCATTAATAAGAGAAAAACTAGCCATCTCGGTGGTGCAGTGGTACTTTTGACCGTTTGTTGGAGTGATTCCGGGTTCAAGTCCCAGATGAGGTATTGGTAGTGTGCTTGTATTACAGCAGTGGCTTTCTCCGTTTCCTGGAACCCATGGCCCTAAATTGGGAATGGGCAACTGCTTATAGCTCTTACAGCTGCTCATGGTAGTTGCTAAACCCTGAAGCAAAAACAAAGAAGACTTGAATGAGTATTGGTTGGCATATATCTTTCAGACTGGGTATTTTTAGGAAGGCCTGTGGGAGTAAATGACATTATGCGATTTATTGGTTATGAGGAAATTAGCTGGTACAAGAGACTTGAGATTAGAAGTGGGACTAACATTGAGATTAGAAGTGGGACTAACATTGAGATTAGAAGTGGGACTAACATTGAGATTAGAAGTGGGACTAACATTGAGATTAGAAGTGGGACTAACAGTGATTTTCCTGTCACAGTGACAGTTCTACAGAAGTAACGGTTACTTTAAATAGTGACAAAATCACTGTTCACGACGGCAGCAGAAACGGAATGGGGAGTCGAACTTCCGTAAGAAAGCTTCTGCTTACAAATATCGCAGGAAGTAAAATTCCAATAAACAACAGTGAAATAATTCCACATCGCACATGTTTTTCTACGCTTGGCGTTAGACATTCTATTATGTTGAATGCTGAAGAGCATTAACATTTATTATCATTCATGTCCATTCCTAAAGACTCCTTGTGAAGAGAATAGCACGAAAAACTGGTTTCTTCTGAAAAAATCTGGCATCACTAGCGACCTCTGGGACGTTTCAGCAGAAATGTGAAGGCGACATAGTAACTTTGGACCCCAAGCATTGCTCTGACACGGCCAATGGTGGCTTTCTCATCAGTGACTTAGGAACTGTTACTTTTTATCACTGGTCGTAATGGTGACAGTGATTTTTCAGTAATGGTGACAAAGTAATAGTTACGTGATTTCCGACCCATCTTTACTTGAGATGAATTCTTGCCTTCTGGAACAAACTCCATTCATAGCTCAATGCAATATTCACCCCGTCAGCTATACAAGTTGAAAACATTGCTAAGTGGGCAATTCACACACTGATAAATAATGGAGTGAAACTGAAGATAGAAATACAGGGTGTCCGAAAAGTCTTTCCCTGCTTACAAACGTCATTCATATCCGCTGTATGTACGTTACAGATGTGAAACTGGTGCCAAAATGTTGGAAAACTAACCAAGTTTTTTTGTTGCAGGTTTTCACATTGTGGCTGTAGTGTAGCAGTGTCAGTGTCCAGGAAACCGGAAATGTTCACAAATCAGGAAAAAGCTCAGTGTGTCCTCTGGTATCACGACACCCGGTCACCAATAACAGTGCAAAGGAACTTTCAAACAACATATGGAAAGAAGCCACCCGATGTCAAGAGCATTAAGTTGTGGTACAACAAGTTGAAGACCACAGGATCTGTTGCTGATTTACCGAGAACTGGCCGACTATCAACCTCAGCTGAAAGGGTGGAAGCAGTGAGACAGTCTTTTGTGCAAAGTCCCAAGAATACAGTGCGTAGTGCCTCACGTGAATTAAAAATCCCAAAAAGTTCTGTTCATGATATCTTACACAAACGTTTATTGTTTCGTGCATACATAGTGCAAATTCTTCAGGCTTTGTTGCCCACTGACGCCACACGTTGGTATGACTTTGCGGTCGAAATGTTATCACGTATTGAGGATGATAATGGCTATCTCAAACGTGTTGCTTTTTCCGACGAGGCGACCTTTTATGTCAGTGGTGTAGTGAACCGACATAACTTGCATATCTGGGGGTACAGAGTCCCCTCATGAGGTGATATAGTGTACCAGAGACAGCCCAAAGGCGAATGTTTGGTGCACGCTGTTGCATGACCAAATTATCGGACCATTCTTTTTCGCTGAGGGCACCATCACATCTGGAGTGTATCTCGACACGTTGCAATTGTTTGCTGTTCCTCAGTTGCTTGAGTATCACCCAGATGTTATTTTTCAATAAGATGGTGCATCACCTCATTGGGGTCTGGGGGTTCGTGCCTATCTTGATACGACTTTTCCTGGACGACGGATCGGTCGTGATGGACAGACAGCTTGGCCTGCACGCTCTCCAGACATAACCCTATTAGATTTTTTTCTATGGGGTTATGTCAAGGACAATGTCTACAGAACTCCTGTATCAGATCTTGCAAGTCTGCGACAACGGATAACCACTGTCATTACATCTATCCCTCCTGTGATGTTGGCTGATGTATGGACAGAAATTGACTATCGACTAGATGTGCTACGTGCTACCAAGGGCGCTCACGTGGAGACTTATTGATGTCTTTCTGGTTGCCCATTAAACTTCGTTAGTTTTCCAACATTTTGGCACCAGTTTCACATCTCTGCCGTACATATAGCGGATATGAATGACGTTTGTAATCAAGGAAAGACTTTTCGGACACCCTGTAGATATTAACATACTATTACTTATTACTTATCTATATATTAATTCTATAAGGTATAGAATTAATATGTGAGCCCTATTTTGAGAAAACGGCTGAACATAAAGATATGGTTGAGGTATCAAAATAAATGCCTTACCATGTAGATGTGCCAGTTGAAAAGAAAAATGATATTGGGGCAGCGGTTCGGGCGTTGTGAGGCAGAAAAGTTCCCAAGTAAAGTCTATGGGAAAAGCGTGCGGTTGACATTCAATCGCCTGCAGTTGACTCACACGCTGTTGAAGGCGGAAGCATGGAGGGACTGAGATAGTTCAAAGTCCGAAGTCTTCTCTTTTCTGAGCGAACCATCGCGCAAAGCAATGCTAGCAGGCATTCGCATTAAAGTTCTTCTCATCGGAACAGCGAACACTCTCAAAGGCCTGATTGCGTTATGCCGTTAGACTGTGTAATCTATATATACAATTTAATATTCATTCGATCCAGTTTATTCACGTAGGTAAGACGTCCCCCATTGTGTAAAGATGTAAATAAACATTCTGTTGACCATTGTTAGTGAAAATATTTAGAATGTACAATATTGAGTTGGGCCATCTATATCTTCATTCTATAAGGTTTTTTACTGCAATACCTATTTTGAGAGAACATCAGAATGTAAAAATATGGTTGAGGTATCAAAATAAAGGTCTTGCCATGTAGATGTGCCTGTCGAAGAGAAAACTGAGATTAGGGCAATGCTTCGGCTGTGGCGGGGCTGCAAAGTTCCCATGCAAAGTCTATGGGAGAAGCGTGCGGCCCTTATCTACATCAGGCACTCAGTTCAGTGTCAGACCTGGTGTGTGCATGGTGTTCTATGATCAGTCGTAAAGTAAGTAAATACTTTATTAACAGAAAGTCTCTCCCACAGAAAATAAAATAAAATAAAATAAAATGTAAGAGCCTGACGATTATGGGCAAAACACATAACAATATTAACAAATAAAGGTAACTTGATCACGCTAGTTACGTTAACTGAAAACTTTTACAAAAAGTTCGTAAGTTGGAAGCTTTCGACCTTATCTTAGGTCTTCATCACGCCAATGGAGGACTAAGATTGTTGCCAGATTCTACATTTGAATTTTTCTTATTTTTGTTGCCAAAACTTAGAATTGATCTCCAGATCAACGGAATGTAGAGAGGAGATTCGGAGTTGCAAGTCATTGAGTTGAATATAATTTCTATGCTTTCACGGTAACGGAGGGCAAAACGATTGTCAAAAGAAGCAATTCGTTTTGCTTCGTTCCAGTGGGGAACTGCAGATGTGTCTTCCATTGTCAAAATAGACAAGGCAGTATTGGGATTGGCTTTCGAAACATCTTTTCTATGTTCTAAAATTCTATGGCTAATGCTCCTGTATGTGCTTCCAATGTATAAGTTATCCCCAGTAGAAGAAGAGATAGGAATGCAGTAAACTCCTGGGAGGTTCAGGCTTTCAACTTTGTCCCTATCCCTTTGTAGAAGTTTCAAGATGTTTGGGGTAGATTTAATGGCAAGATGGTAACCAAAACTTCTAAAAGAATCTGTAACTTATAAGCATAGGAAGAATGGTAAGGAACAGAACCACAGAATTTCAGGTCTTCTTTCTTGTGAGGAAGGAGGCATTCGATTTTCGAATGGTTTTCATATTTCTTTATGAGGGAGTTGACTATAACAGCAGGGAAACCATGAGAGAGGGCTATTGTAGAAATTTTGGAGAGTTCTTCTTGAAGAGAGAGTTGGTTGTTGCAAATGATATGAGCCCTGTGGATGTAGGACTTCAATGCTGCAAGTTTGTAGAGATGCAGGGTGCAAGATTTGTAGGGAATGATGTTAGTGGCCGCAGAAGGTTTTCGATAGACGGAACGAGTAATGGAGAGATCAGCGTTTCTGCAGATAGATACATCCAGGAAATCAATTTTGTGATTTACTTTCTTAGATATAGTGAGCTTAATGGAAGGAAATTTTTCCGTAATGGAGTTGATCAGTATCTGTAGTTCAGACTCGGAATGTGGTCAGCTAATGAAAATGTCGTCTACATATCTTAACCATAGGGAAGGTTGAAAAGGGTATAGAGGAATGATGGAAACTTCAATATGTTGCATGTAGATTTCAGCAAGCAGAGGGGAAAGAGGTGAGCCCATGGGGAGACCAGATTGTTGCCTATACACAATTTTGTTGAAAACAAAACAACTGTGTTGATGAATAGTGTGGAAACAATCATAAAGATCTTTGATAAGAGGACCGGGGGGTTCAAAATGAAGAATCAATTTCTTCATGAGGAGCATGTAGGAATCAAAATATGGTACAGAGGGAAACAAAGATTCTACATCAAGAGTATACAGATTATCACAAGGAGAAAAGGAATTAGGAAGGTTGTGGATGAAGTTTGAAGTAGAGACAACTGTATGAGGATGGTTGGCTGCCAGGGATTTGCATTTGAGGACCAATCTCTTTTCAAGGTTTACTGCTGGAGAAAAAGAATATTCCACTAAAGGTCTGATGGGGTTACCAGCTTTATGCAGTTTCACTTGCAGGAAGAGCCTGGGAGTACTTTAGAACTTTAGAACTCCCAGGCTCTTCCTGGAGTACTTTAGAACTCCCAGGCTCTTCCTGCAAGTGAAACTGCATAAAGCTGGTAACCCCATCAGACCTTTAGTGGAATATTCTTTTTCTCCAGCAGTAAACCTTGAAAAGAGATTGGTCCTCAAATGCAAATCCCTGGCAGCCAACCATCCTCATACAGTTGTCTCTACTTCAAACTTCATCCACAACCTTCCTAATTCCTTTTCTCCTTGTGATAATCTGTATACTCTTGATGTAGAATCTTTGTTTCCCTCTGTACCATATTTTGATTCCTACATGCTCCTCATGAAGAAATTGATTCTTCATTTTGAACCCCCGGTCCTCTTATCAAAGATCTTTATGATTGTTTCCACACTATTCATCAACACAGTTGTTTTGTTTTCAACAAAATTGTGTATAGGCAACAATCTGGTCTCCCCATGGGCTCACCTCTTTCCCCTCTGCTTGCTGAAATCTACATGCAACATATTGAAGTTTCCATCATTCCTCTACACCCTTTTCAACCTTCCCTATGGTTAAGATATGTAGACGACATTTTCATTAGCTGGCCACATTCCGAGTCTGAACTACAGATACTGATCAACTCCATTACGGAAAAATTTCCTTCCATTAAGCTCACTATATCTAAGGAAGTAAATCACAAAATTGATTTCCTGGATGTATCTATCTGCAGAAACGCTGATCTCTCCATTACTCGTTCCGTCTATCGAAAACCTTCTGCGGCCACTAACATCATTCCCTACAAATCTTGCACCCTGCATCTCTACAAACTTGCAGCATTGAAGTCCTACATCCACAGGGCTCATATCATTTGCAACAACCAACTCTCTCTTCAAGAAGAACTCTCCAAAATTTCTACAATAGCCCTCTCTCATGATTTCCCTGCTGTTATAGTCAACTCCCTCATAAAGAAATATGAAAACCATTCGAAAATCGAATGCCTCCTTCCTCACAAGAAAGAAGACCTGAAATTCTGTGGTTCTGTTCCTTACCATCCTTCCTATGCTTATAAGTTACAGATTCTTTTTAGAAGTTTTGGTTACCATCTTGCCATTAAATCTACCCCAAACATCTTGAAACTTCTACAAAGGGATAGGGACAAAGTTGAAAGCCTGAACCTCCCAGGAGTTTACTGCATTCCTATCTCTTCTTCTACTGGGGATAACTTATACATTGGAAGCACATACAGGAGCATTAGCCATAGAATTTTAGAACATAGAAAAGATGTTTCGAAAGCCAATCCCAATACTGCCTTGTCTATTTTGACAATGGAAGACACATCTGCAGTTCCCCACTGGAACGAAGCAAAACGAATTGCTTCTTTTGACAATCGTTTTGCCCTCCGTTACCGTGAAAGCATAGAAATTATGTTCAACTCAATTACTTGCAACTCCGAATCTCCTCTCTACATTCCGTTGATCTGGAGATCAATTCTAAGTTTTGGCAACAAAAATAAGAAAAATTCAAATGTAGAATCTGGCAACAATCTTAGTCCTCCATTGGCGTGATGAAGACCTAAGATAAGGTCGAAAGCTTCCAACTTACGAACTTTTTATAAAAGTTTCAGTTAACGTAACTAGCGTGATCAAGTTACCTTTATTTGTTATGTAAGAGCCTTACTGGAAAGCGTGAGCGATCAAATGGGTTGCAACTATATGTCTCAGACAAGAAAGAATGAAGAGTATTCGCAAAGCGAATCTCATTCCAACAACATTTACAAACACAGTTGTGACTGAAGATAAAGTGAAAGAGTGCACTCTCCAGTTGAATTTTTGCACACGATCGAGATGAGTGGACTTTCGCCTCACATTTTACGACTGAAAAAGGGTGCAGTCATGATGCTCATCACCGAACGTGGCCGTCCCGGTGACCCAGTGGTCTAAGCGCTGGCTTATGATGATTCGTTCATGAAGGGTCCAGGTTCGAATCCCGGTGAGGCATGGATGTCGTGTTTGTCTTACGGCACTGGCTCTCTCCCTTTCCTGGAACCAGTGACCCTTAATTAGGGACAGGTGACTGCTTATAGCCTGTTCATTTGCTCAAGCTGGTCGTTAAACCTTCAGACAAAAAAAAAAAAAAAAAGATCACGGACCTGGACTATTGTTTTTACTGAAGTGGTTGAATGAATTTGTCAATCAAATAAAGTTTACATTTGTTGTTTCATACGAGTTTATTCTTAAAAAAAAAAAAAAAAACCCTCAGTTTTGACGGGTTTCATCTAGTAATAATTAAATTGATAGTAATGAAATTATTTTTAACACATATAATATTTAGACCCATGTAAAATATACATAAATAACTGGCATGAAAATTTATACCTTCAACTTCAACACATGTTACTAAATTACTGGCAGCAAGTTTTAGTAAAAAAATATATTAAACATGATAATAATGCAGCAAGAATAACACTGCACCAAGTATAATGCTGCAGATCCATTTATCTACTTGGTTTGCTATAAGGAATTACGCTGCTTCCAGTTTAAAGTTGCAGGTAAACTTACCACAAAGGAAGTTTTATTTGATGACCCCATTTTGACATCCTCTCTACCTGCCAAAATGGTAGAAGAGTTTACATTCTATTAGCCAAATGAAAGAAGCTACTGGTCACTGAACATCAGAAATGGAGGGAATGGAGGAGGAGCATAACAGAGCAAGTGCCATATCACAAAGAAACCTCATGCTATGTCATCATATCATTCCTGATACAAATGTAACTTCTGAGATGCCACCTTCTAGACATGACTAACAGTAACCAGCATGGCTTTTTCATACAGTAATTTTCAGTAACCGGCATAGTGTGTCAACTTCATCCAATATGATAAATTTCAGTCCATCTCAATATTGCAATATTATTACTAGTCCATCTCAATATTGCAAAGTATTACTAGGAAAAATAAAGAAAATATTTTTTACACAAACAATTACTCTATGTGGTGAAGGACAAATTCCTGTGATAGATTTAACTCCAAGTGTTTGGCATTCTTCTATATCCTGGTAAATATCTCTGTTAGAATACATTATTTGCAATGCCATTTATTTATTTATGTATTTATTTGTTTTCATTATATATACATCAAGGTGTGAGGTGCACACCCACACAGAGTCATCGCAATTTATTTAACCTATACTATCGACATTACATTTTAGGATTTACTTCTAATAAAACTTGCGAGAGTTTGTCCTAAGGCTTCGAGTGATGGCTAAAATTAATTCCCCCACACAAAGTTTCCATTAAGAGGAGATGGTTCATTCATTAAGCATCACATTTGTGCTAAAATCCTCGGGTGTGCGGTTTCCTGGCAGAACATCCGACGGTTTTCAAGCAACTGTGATACAAGTGCTCCGTAGATGGTGCTGCAGGCCACGATTTTATTTCCTGTGGTTTCAAACATTACAGCTGATCTCTCAGGGTGTGCTAGCCAAATACAGTAATGCTTGCAATCTCATGGAGCAACGCAATTCAACGTTGTGATATCAGTTGCTGTTATATTATGTTTTTGGATAACAAAATTTACCAAAGTTTGTCCTAAGGCTTTGCATGGTGGTTAAAATTAATTGATTCAAACACTCCACATGGATCAGGAACACCAAACAGAAATCATCGCTCTTTCCAAGTTAATAAGCGAGTCTCGAAAAATTCTCATTGGCCACCATGGGGAATCGAACCCAGGGTCTTCCAGTTACACGCCGGACATGTTACCACTGCACCACAGCGGCCCTGAATTCTTCAGACTCACATGTGATTAACGCACAATGGTGGATCTCCAGCACTGTGTGGGGCTACATGAAGCAAATTGCCATGTAGTATGCCAGTTAATCACATATGAGTCTGAAGAATTTGAGGCCGCTGTAGTGCAGTGGTAGCATGTCCGGAACGTAACTGGAAGGTTCAATTCCCGGTGGTGGCGGATGAGAATTTTTCTGAGACTAACTTATCAACATGGAAAGAGCAATGATTTCTGTTTGGTGGCTAAAATTAATTTCCTTATACCATGTTTTCGTAAATTGGAAAAGGTTCATTGCTTCATTAAGTAAACAAAACATAGTTTTATTCACATATGTAGGTGTGCTGTTTGGCCAGTGAACACCCAAGGCATGTAAAGCAACTGTGATACAAAGCTCTCCAGATAGTGTTTCTGGTCACGCTTTTACTTCCGTAGAGGATAAACTTCCAGGGTGTGTACGTCTAAAAAAGCCCTACTTGTCACACGTTTGCATTTGGAATCACATGGAGTCGTAAATACAATTCAACATTCCGCCACAAACTGCAGTTTTTCTGTCTTTTCATCGCAGTGCGAATCAATGTGTTTATGAGCACAAATTTAAAAATAGAATTTGAACTTTTGTCATCCATATAGGAAGGGATAACAAAATTCCATTCTTTTTTTATTATTTAACAACCACTAAATAAAAAAAAAATGTTTTTGTATGTTCAAAATCAAAGCGTGAATTTTTCAGCTTGGGTTACATAGCAAAATTTTTCCATGCTTCTTTATTTCGTAACAGCGCACACCCAACCTAAATGGACATACAACACCACTGATATACATATATATAGCGGTTGCTCTGGCCTTTTTAAAGTTTCTGCCAACTCATTTGCCAAACCTAAATTTTTTTTTTTTTTTTTTGCCAAGGTGCCATAATAGTACAAAAAGGTAATCGCCAATATCTTCACCAAAACTATTTTTCCATTGGGGTTGCGCTGCCAATCATCGGATTCTTCGTAATTTGAAAAAAAAAAAAAAAAAAAAAAAAGATTTTCACAATGAAAAAAAAAGTTTTGGTGAAAAAACCTTCTTGAGCTATTGTAACACTGGTAAAAAAAAAACTGAATTTGGTGAATGTATTGGCAAAAACTTAAAAAAAGCCAAAGCAACTACTGTATATAAACATATATATATTTCCCATTGATTTTCAGCATTATGAAGGTGTTAAGAAAAATATTTTTAAAATAAAAAGAAGCCCTACACAATCAGCTGCCTCTTGTTCAGTAGAAAGACCAAGTAAATCGTAGTTACCAGTGACAGAACGTGTTTCCGTTGTCAATTCTAATAGTGATCTCCAACATGAAACGCACATATTTAAAGAAAAGCAACAAAAGACATCACCTGTTTCAGTCTTTCTTGTTTCTCTTTTTCTTCCTCCTTCTTTCGGCGTTCTTCTAGCTCTTGTTCCCTTTGTTTCCTTTCTTCACGTTCTTCAAGCTCTCTCTACAAGAATATGTTCAAGCATATAGAAATAAATAAATAATTCTGATGTGCCAGATAGCATTAACAGATCATTACTAATTGCAAAAGATACCAAAAAAAAAAAAAAAAAAAAGCTTACTTATAATGCCAAAACATTTCAGGATAATAGTGAGGTTGAAAAGGCAGTAAAGAGAAAGAGGAAGCATATTTGGGGGTGTTGCAAGGTAGAGTTTTTCTAAGGACAAAAATTGCTGCATCGAAAATTGCAAAAGATACCAAAAAATAGCTTACTTATAATACCAAAACATTTCAAGATAATAGTGAGGTTAAAGAGGCAGTAAAGATAAAGGAAGCATATTTGGGGATCTTGCAAGGTAGAGTTTCTGAGGATGAAAATTGCTGTAAGAAACATAAGGCAGCTAAGCTGGTTCACCAGAGTAAGGCAAACGATAGAAAGGAGAAGGTGGAAAGGCATGAATTGGCTTTTTGGAAAGATAGAAAAACTTCCTGAAAGTACATGAGACTCAGGAAAAATAGGGGAAACAAAGTTGTAAGTTGTGTAAAGAACAGGGTCGAGGAAATGATATGGGAGCTCAATGAGTTAAGTGAAAAATGGGGTGAATACTTTTTGTGAGTTATTAGATCAAGAAAGCAAAGGTGATTCTGAGGCAGAAGCAGATGATTTCACAGTGAAAGATGGAAGCACAGGAGGGATCTCAAGAGAAGATGTGTGTAAAGCTCTAAAATCTCTTTAGAATGGTAAGGCTTTGGGAGTTGATGGCATAACTGCTGAGATGTTTAAATATGGTGGTGACTATAACTGACTGGTTAACTGAAATTTACCAGTTGTGCTGGGAATTAAGAATGGTCCCTCAGGATTGGAAGAATGGTATCATTGTTCTTGTATAAGGGAAAAGGTGATCAGACTGACTGCAAGAACTATCATGGTATTAGCCTACTGAGCGTGGCAGGGAAAGAGTTTGGTAAAGTCATTATTGAAACAGTATGAGGTCTTACACCAGAAGTGTGGGATGTTCAGTGATTTTATGCCTAGTAAAGGCTGCACTAACCAAATTTTCACATTATGCATGATGATCAAAAAGTATCTGGCTGCTGGTAAGAAAGTTTTTGCTGCCTTCATAGATTTAAAGAAGATTTCAAGCAAAATTAAATATCAAAAGATGGCACTGCATTGTTCATGCTGCCAAGAAAATAATTTTACAGGTCACAGAATTGACTAAGATTTTATCACAGACAAATACACCGATGAGCCATTACATTATGACCACCCCCAGCCTAGATAAATGAGCGCACCTGGAGACCGAGCGGTGGCACAGATGAAGTTCACAAAGCAGTATATACACTGCTGGCCACCCAAAATGCAGCACCAAGAAGGAAGCATCCGATTGGCCTGAAATTCGCAGCATGCTTCGCCCGCGAGAGGCCATGCAAACGATTAGCGTTGCAGGGCATATGCAAATCATGTGCGCCCGGCACCCCACCAAGAAGGGTGCACAGAAGGCAGGGTGTAAGTAGTGGAAGTGTGTTGTGCTACCGGACCTGTGCGTGGGAAGCTTCCCGATGCCTCGTCACAGAATACGGCAGTCATTCCAGCACGTTTCGGAGTTCGACAGAGGACGAATAGTGGCTTATCGCGACAGCGGTTTATCGTACCGAGAAATCGGCGCCCGTGTGGGATGACATCCAGCCACAGTGAGGCGAGTATGGATTCGGTGGGTGCAGGAGGGACGGACGGACCGACATGAGCGATTGCCGCAGACGCGGCACACGGCCGAACGAGAGGACAAGCATGTTTGCGGCAGGCATTGACGGCTCGCACCGCCACATAACGAACGTTAGCGCACGAATTAGGGTGTGTTGAGCAAAAACCTGTGTCAGCACGTACTGTTCGATGTCGTCTGCAGGAGCGGAAACTTGTCGCACGGCGCCCATTGCTCCGATTACCATTGACGTTACACCACCGGCAAGTGCGGCAGCAGTGGGCCGTTGAACACCACACCTGGACTATGGAATGGCACGACATTGTCTTCTCCAACGAATCCCGCTTCTGCCTGCAACACCACGACGGTCGGATCCGCGTGTGGCGGCACCGCGGCGAGAGACTGTATGACGCCTGCATTATACATCACCATACCGGTCCGTCGCCTGGCGCTATGGTTTGGGCCGCAATTGGATATGACACCCGCACCCCTCTGGTACGCATCGGCGGTACACTCAACAGCCACCGCTACATCTCCAACATTTTGGAGCCTGTAGTCTTCCCTTACCTGCAGGACTTGCCAGCGGCCACGTTTCAACAGGACAATGCGCGCCCGCACGTGGCACGCATTGTGCAACAATGCTTCACGGCCTACCAGGTGTCACTGCTGCTGTGGCCCACCTGTTCTCCCGATATGTCGCCAATCTAACACGTCTGGTCGCTGATCGGCAACCGAGTGGCCCAGCAAGCACCACCCGCGGCTACGCCTGACGAACAACTGTGGCAACGTGTGGAAGCAGCCTGGACCGACATTCCCAAAGGCCACATCCAAAGCCTCTTTCATTTGATGCCGCGGCGGGTAGCGGCTATTATTGCCAGCCATGGGGGCCACACGAACTATTGATGTCTGCGTGTTCCGCAAGTCTCACAGGCCTGTAAGCTCAATCGTTTCATCTTTGTATCTGTTGTTATGTGTCCAGTAAATCTGGCTTTGCTATCTCGTGTCCTTCTTGGTGTTGCATTTTGGGTGGCCAGCAGTGTATGTAACCTGAGGAGTGGCTTTCGGTTAGTACAGTGTTCAGAGCCAGAATGGGAAAATCTGCCGATTTATTGGAGTTTGATAAAGGACGAATTGCGATAGCACGGTGCCTCGGAACCACAATGTCGGAAACTGCACAGCTTGTGGGTTGTTCACATGCTGCGGTAGTGAGTATGTATCAAAAGTGGTGCACAGATGGCCAAAGGATGAACCGTCATCCAGCCATGTGTCGTCCACAGCTCACTGATGCCAGAGGGGAGCAGAGACTGTCACGCATTGTTCACAGCGACCGCAGGGCCACAGTTTGACAAATCACCTGCAGCTACAACAGTGGTGATCAGGGCAATGTGTCACAGCACATAGTTCATCGCAGCCTTCTGCACATGGGCCTGCATAGCCAAAGACCCAGCCAGATCCCCATGCTCACTGCACATCATCACCAACAATGCATGAAATGAGCCCAAGATCATCAAGGTTGGACTGTGGATGATTGAAAAAATTGGCCTGGTCTGACGAATCAGGATTCCTGGTGCATCATGTAGACAGCTGAGCGAGGATATGCCGATTACCAACAGAGGCTACGGCACCTGGATGCACTGCTGCAATGAGGATGACAGTAACAGCTGTCATCCTCATTGCCGCTGTTACTGTTGCTGATTTAAAGTCTTTAAGCGGCAATGAGGATGACAGCTATTACTGTCATCTTGACAAATTCAGTAAATTTGTCAACCCTTACCACGGTCATATCGTTACTGGTGACCTGGACATAGTGCCTTTTCAAGAACTATGCACACTTATGTCTCTGGAATCTAAATACAGGTTGACACCTCGATTCAAAACTAAGAAAGGTGTCTCTATTCTATGCAGTAATTTTTTACAAAGCGCACTAAAGCTTTCTCGTGAGTTTGGTTTGCCCCTCGAAGCCTTTAACAAATGGCTGGATTCTGTGTTGTGTGACAAGTTAAAGAGCTCTGGGGTTTGTGCCCGGCAGCCACATAATTTTGCTTTGATTAATTCACAAATTCATGAACTTCAAAACTTATTCACTATTTCTCCAGTGGATAAAGCTGGTAATAACTTTGCCTTTTTCTGTAAATAGTTCTATCAGGATCTCCTAATACAGGAGATGAACACCACAGATACTTACACTCCAGTTTGTTAAAAAAATAATCGCTCTGCATAAAAGGATTAAGCTTAATGTGTCCAACTTAAACTTTCCTTTTATTTATCCTATCCCAAAGTTTCATAAGGAACCTGTTTCCTTCCGTTTCATTACTAGTGGACGCAACTGTTATAATAGTAAAGCAGGTGGGTTGTTTTAGAGATACTTGTCCGTGGCGCTTCGCAAGCTGGGTTTGACTTGGATGCAATAACAGAGTCTTGGAGACACTTGGCTTGGTGACTGTCACATCTGTGGATACTTACGATTTTAAAAACCTCTTCACTTCAATTTCATTGAAGGGTCTGTGGCAGGTAGCTCTAAACATACATACGAAGTTCGAGCCCGGAACTACAGAACAGTATTGGCATTTCCTACTGGATTTCTGTATCAATAACAATTTCATTACTGTGGGTGATGGGCTATACCTCCAAACTCGTGGTATCCAGATGGACAGTCGCTTTTCTAGCAGTTTGGCTAAAATTCTCTATTTACATTTCTTTGAGGATAGATTTGTTGCCAATCATCCTTTACCTGGGATTGTTCTAAGATATGTTAATGACATCATTGTCAATAACATTCCGGACTTTTTGCGTTGCACCACTGAATTGTATCCTGACGACCTTACCCTAGAAAAAACCAACAGATCGTCTACTTGTGTTAGTTACCTCGATTTAGAGGTTCAGGTGGACGAGGAGGGAAGAGGTGTGGTGAACTTATTTGATAAAAGAAACTCTTTTGAGTTTGATATCATTCACTACACTCACTGGCCATCAAACATTTCAAAAGTTATACATCACAATCTACTCATCTCTCAGTTTCATAGAATAGCTAAAATTTGCTCTACACAGTTCTTACTTGTAAAAAATCTGAAAGCTCTTCTTACTAAACTGCAATCTAACAACTTTCCTAAAAATTTCTTAAAACATCACTTTAACCATTTGATTTTGAACTATAATTCGGTGTCCAAGAGTTTCAAATTGCACATTGACATGCTTTATTAACCTAGGACCTAACAATTTTAAGTATATAGGCAACATAAAGTGCTATTTGGTGGGTCCCTAATAGCTGAAGATCCTATCTACATACACAGTTTTGCATCTTGTCAATTCACACATTTTTTGGCTTAACAGGTAGTCGATTAACCGTGACCACCTTTTAAATCAGTGTATATATTTGGGTTCTTGTGGGTGCTCTGTTCAGTTTTGTTTGATTTCTTGTCATGGTGATTTTGTTCTGCCGGTAAGCTTTTAATTATTTTTTTAGTTGTATAAATTTGATTCTTGTAATTCTTATGTTTATTAGAATTTGGTTTTGTGGCCTAGGGAGCATGACCAACCGACAATTTTGGCTTGCCTTGTCATTTTGTTGGTACTAGAAAGGCTACTTCCACAGGTTGATGCTCTCCTGATGATGGCAACCTGTTTTAGTTTTCACTTGTTTTGAAGTTCCTTTTTTTTAAAAAAAATTGTATTTTTGTTCTGTAATGTTTTCATTTTATATATATATATATATATATATATATATATATATATATATATATAAGAATATAATTAGGGAGAGAAATAAAGTGTGGGGCGAGAAACGTAAGCTTGGTCAGAAAATACTGGAATTCCAAAAACTAACTTTTCCCTCCATCTTAAAGTATATCACCACTGCTAGAACAATCACTTACAGCGATTCTGAACATTTTAGGGAAGTGGATGTGACAATATCCAAAAGATACCAAAGAAATGTCACAATATTTAAGGTGGACGTCAAGTAATTTTGCTTCCTATACTTCCAATGGGAAAACTTCTGTACACATTTTCTTCACAATTAATGTGTTCCCAAGGATGAAAATTTGAACATCGATTAAAATAGCTTCATTTTATAACTTGGAATACTTAATACTTTCTAAAACATAACCATAATTATATTAAAAATCAGTAACTTTTCCTTTGGTGGTGCTGAAACCAGAAAAAGATGGTGCGACCTGTACTTTCATGACGTCAGTAGACAAACAAATGTTGGATTGCATAATTATGGTTATGTTTTAGAAAATATTAGGTATTCCAAGTTATAAAATGAAGCTATTTTAATTGATGTTCAAATTTTCATCCTTGGGAACGCATTAATTGTGAAGAAAATGTGTACAGAAGTTTTTCCATTGGAAGTATAGGAAGCAAAATTACTTGACGTCCACCTTAAAATATCAAACAAACAGTCCCCCAAATGTTTAACAAATATCAGAATCTTGAAAATATGAAAATAACTTTACACAGATGTTGGAAAACATTACTCACACATGAGACCAACCCAAGGAACAAAAAAGCTGAACTTTTTAATCGGGTGAAAATTCAGAACATACACCAAGAAGGTTTGAATATAATACAAAACGAGCAAGATGGAATTGTTCATTGTAAATTCAAAACAAAATAAAATTGTTTTAAAAGATGCTGCTTCAAATACAGTTTATTTTTTATTTTTTTGTACTTGCCAGAACATTAGTACAATTTTCCTCTAGTGTTGCTTTCTTCTCAGCAAGTTCAATGCCCATATTTGTCCTTTGTGGACTCTGCAGCTGCACAGCATCTTTGCTTGCTTTTCCTTGCTGTTAATATCATTCCCTTCCCATTTCTTCACAACTTTTCTTACCCCCCCCTTTAATTCCCTCATATGATCTCAGATGACATGCTAAGAGAATTCTTAGCCTGAGGACCAAGAATGCATGACATCAAAGCTTTCAGTACTTTAGATAAATGGTGTAACTTTCAGAACATGGACAACTTTTGAACATCTGCATCAATTTTAAAGCATTTTCAAACTTCGTCATTTTCGTTTTTAAAAATTTCCCCTCCCTTATCAAGCTAAGTGCAAAGATTAATGAGAGAAAGTAACATTTAACAATAACAACACAGGATAGTGAGCACACCGCAGGAAGAAAAAAAAAATACGATTACGGGAGAAATCATCACTTCAACCAACTTCTGTTTTCGAAAACTTTTCCCTCCATCTTAAAGTTGAAATGCAAGTATTTATGGAATAAAAGGATATTTAAGAACAATACCGGGCAGAAAGAGCATTGCCAGAAAAATTATATATGCTTACGTAAGAAATCTTCGCTCCGCCTAACTTTCGTTTTCTAAAGTTTTGAAGGAAGCAATTCCGTTGTCGAACGGAAAACGACCCCCCCCGAAAAAAATCTTTTCAGTTGTGCATTGATCTCGAGAAGCCCCAAAATGATAAAAATGCCGAAATTCTTCGCATCCACAGAAAAATCTCATGCCTGACCCTGAAAACTACTACAGAAAAATCTTCGTGCCATCTTAACTTCCGTTTTTGGAAATCACTGCCAACAGTTTCCTGCTGCAATACAAACATTTATGCAATAAAATCGTATTTAGCAACAATACTGGACACAGGCAACATCATGAGAAAAAAAGAAATTATGATTACGGGAGAAATCTTTGCTCCACCTAACTTCAATTTTCGAAAGTTTTGAAAGACAAAATACCGTCCTCAGATGGAAAACACCCCCCCCCCCCCAAATTATCTTCAGTTCTGCAATGATCTCGAGAATAATTTAAATGATGAAAAAACAACAACGGAATTTCGCAAATCCATGGAAGAATCTCTTGTATGATTACTTCCGTGAGATTTTCAATTTCCATAGAATATTCAAAGTTTCATGTACTCCATGGCAGACCAATGATTCTCATAGTGACAGAGGAGAACTCATAGCACTTGGAATATCTGTCATGATAGTAAATAGGAAACACATTACACCAAAAAATAAACAAAAATATAAATTATTAAAATTTCAGGACATGTAACAGAATTTTAGGGCTTTCACGATGTTAAAAAGCCAACACCCAAAGCAAATATTCTACACCAAAGCCTTGATGTTCAATACCTAATGCACAACCTCCGAAAGTGACAGAAAAACTGCCTTGCCAACTTCAACTTAAAATCTCCCCATTGTAAAGATTCTGCGTTAGCGTGATGCTGTCTGCTTAAGGTTTTTAAAAAGTAATGATTCATAAGGTTTTTAAAAGTAATAATCACTCTGTGGATGGTGTCTCACAAATCTAAGTTAAAACAGATGCATTGTGAAATGTGGTTGAGATCACTAGACTTCAAAGCTAAGTTTGTTATTGTGACATTTGGAAGAGGACCAGTGGCAAACAGTTTTCCTTAACAATTAGGAAAATGGAATTTGGATAGCTTTGACAGATGCAAATGCTGCTGATATAACCTTAGAAAAAACTTAGTTCAACTTTTGGCAAGGTGAGGCAGTGCTTTTACCCTTGCCTGATATTCTTGGACTTGATGAGCTCGTCTGTGCTCCACAGACATAATACAGTATATCAAAGATACACCCAAATGATCTAGAACATCATCTTTCTTTTGGCGAACTGCTAAGCAGTCCTGCATAGATGTTCCAATAGGATAACACTTTCTATTAGAATTCATGTTTAACAGAAGAGCGGTGCCAGAAGAAAAACATTACGGTAATAAATAAAGTGACCATCAAGAAGCCTAGAATCAAATCCCATAGAAAATGTTTGAAGCATCAATGTGAAAGAGATCAGTACAAGTGGCAAACAATATTAAAGTGATACAAATTTTGAAGATGTCAATCCGTTTTTTGGCGTAAATGTGACAAGGATGGTATGTCAGATAATATCCGAAAACTTGAAAATTTTCATCGTCCTGGAGCGGGATCCGAACCCGCGTCTCCCAGAAAACGCCTAGGTATGCTAACCACTACACCACCCAGAACGACCAAGTTTCAAGTTTCCGATCAATTTGAATTTAACCATCACAGGATTCGCTAGTCGAAGCAACCGGCATTCATGTTTAACGAATCTGGAGGTTAATAATCCTATCCCGTGATTGCCCGGAGAAGCAGATAAATCATGAAAGAAATACGGGATTACGCCATATAATACAAATTTTGAAGATGTCAATCCGTTTTTTGGCGTAAATGTGACAAGGATGGTATGTCAGATAATATCCGAAAACTTGAAAATTTTCGGATATTAAAAAATTAAAGTGCTTTAGAAATCAGGAGTAATGATAGAACAGTTGATACTTGTTTGAAGCATCAATGTGAAAGAGATCAATACAAGTTGCAAACAATATTTAAAAAACAAAACAAAAATAACTGGAGGACCATCCAGATTGCTGAATCCATCTTAATAGAGAAGACCAAATCATCAAATTGCAATAACAATTCCTCATATGACCTTTCATATGTCTGGAGGAATTTAGTGGACACCGAAAAAAAGACTAAAAGAGGAGCATAAAAATAAAATCAAAAGACGATAAATACAGGAAAATCAAACTACGAAACCAGATGGCACCACCATATAGGAGGAAAACTGACCCATGCGCAATGTACATCATGACTTCTAGAGGTAAGAAACGTTGTCACTTACCAACAGATGTTTCATTTCCCGTTGAAAATGCCTAGGAAGACGCTAGCGCGAAATGCGTCCGGGGACGCTGGTGGACGTCAGGTGGTGGTGCAAGCATTATGTAAATAGTTCATTCGTCGTTTCTTCTATCCATTCATATTTTATTTTGTTCTTTTAAATTCGTTCACTATAGTTTTTTGGATTGTTCATTGTTAGCCTTTTAACCTGCCTGTGGTCATTACAGGATTTTTTATTCTCAGTTGTATTATACTTTTGAGCTTACGATACAATATATAGCAAGATTCTTTAGGTCGCCTACTACTTTGACATTGCTAAACACCATATTATAGTCACCATCAGACTTTTTGCAATGCATAGCCGCTGAACACCTGAGACCAAACAACTTGCGGAACTACGGTAGTATGCGAACAAAAACGACCTCTGGACGAATATATGTGAGTAATTGCTCTTGCTTTCTTTTTAATCTTTATTTTTTAAATAACAAACGTCATAATTAACTGCACCACCATAATCACATGTCCGTATTTTAACGTGCATAATAGCAATTCTAAAAGAGGTACTGAAGCTCTATGTATTAAATATTAAAGTGCTTTAGAAATCTGGAGTAATGACAGAACAGTTGACACAACTTAATGTTCAAAATTTAATCATTTCAAAGGCAAAATCTATTTCTGCAAAGCCATGCAGTGATAAAATAATTACTTAAATATTTTTCACTTCAAATTATTTTATGTTTCACTATTCTAAAGTTCAGTAACAAGTATTCATGGCTCAACTCATTAAAACGTTTAGCCTACTAGTGTTAATGTGTTGTGTGCATCTTTTTCAATGCGGCTGTTTTCCTCATTCATTATAGACTTGAATCAATTGTTTACAGTTAGTTAAACATCGGTGAGATAACAAGGAGAATCACATTTGAATGTCAGCTGATAATACACAGACTATTCACTACAGCATCCACACAATTTAACTTGCACAAAACTGTAATGATAATTTTTGGATGTGAAACCTTTGTCAGAAAACCAACTGGACTGTACAACCACGCAACTTAACTGAACTCCACTTTGTATATGTGATATGCATGCAGGCCTGGTAACAGAAGGAGATTTCTGCATTAGGCTCTGTGATAGAGAGAGGCCTCAAAGAACAGACTTAAAAACTTGTCAATGATGAAAGTTTTAGTTATGTACACCCAGAGGTGAGACTCAAAAGCAATAATGAACTTCATAATATTTAAACTCAAGTATAGGTTCAAGCACATGAACTAAAGCTCTAGTTTATTTTGACAGCTTCTCAATTGTCAAAATGAATGAAAAAGAGATCCAGAACACTGCAGGCTGCTGGGAAAAAAGTATCCAGAGGACATTACTTCAGTTTTAGAAAATGAAGTAATTCACCTTAAAACTATGTACAAAGCAGGACTTTTAGACTCAGTCTCTGCCCCTCTTTAATTGTTGAATATAATTTAAAAGCTGCAGTTGGAAGGTATTTGCAGAGAAGTATGCACAGGACTGAACATTTTCTGCACACTCCCAATCATAGTCACAAAAGGTGAGTGATCTCTCAGCATGCTTGCCATCATTAAGAACTACATGTGAGCAGCCATGCTTGAAGAATTTTTAAAGAGTTGGGAGTCATTTATACAAGAAGATAAAATACCTTGCAAAATTGGTTAAACAATTTGCTATGTGCAGTAAGTACGTGATTAGTGTACATATTTCAGCTTTCATAATAATTTGACAAACCTGATTGTTATACAAAGAAATATAATTTTTTTCAATTAATTTTTTCTTAATAGCATCTCTACACCTGTCTGAGAGGAGGGGCCCCAGATTTCTGTCACTGGCCTTGGATATACATGTTAAATAAAAACACTGAAATCAATGCTTTCAAAAAATTGAAGTGTGTATGATATTCAGAGAGGCATATATCTTTCATTCATGAGCTTTCTAACTTTCAATACCTGGCACGAGTTCTCGGGCAACAAAAACACACAACTTACATAATTTTTATTCATAGAATTCGATGTCTTGCTGCTGCTAATTTTATGTGGACTCAGAAATTCATGCTTATCACTTTTCAATAGGTTTACAGATGTCACCACATTTGTAAACTATGACAAAAAATCCCATTCTCACGAATGGCAAAGAGAATCTGAAAATGAAAAATTCAAATTATCCTCACCTCCCTTTGCATTCTCTTTTCAACTTTCATTTCCAGCTTTTTCCTCTTTTTTGCACCAATTTTTCCTTCAGGCAATGCAATTTCATCAGCCAATGGGTCTTCTTCTTCCTCTTCTGAAAACAAAACAATATGATTAAAACAACAGCAATAATAAGTAACATAATCCTACAATGCTGCTGTCTAACAAAGCATTTAATTTCTGTAGAGAAATCAGTGGATATTTAATGAAAATGAAAACTAAAATCATTAATTAAAGCAAGAAAATGAATACCATTGAGCTTGCTTTACTCTTCATATAAAATATGGTACACAAGAAATGATAATAAAATTTCAGAAATACGAAACTCACAAGCAAATTTGATTAAAGAGATTAAAAAGAAAAAAATACCTTACAATTTTGCTTCATGCTAAAAGCTTTTAACAGTCAATTAGGAAAGCCACACAATAATGACCCTGTAGAAATTGTGTTAAATTCACAAAAACCATCTATGGTGCACTGGGCATTCATTATACACTGAATGGGCAAATTATTATGCACACCACGATAACAATATGCAAAACTAAAGTATCAAATCTAGTCACATAAAAAGCTGAAGCTGGCAATGCCTATATATAGGGCAGGTCTCTACACAATGAAAACCATTTGCAGAAAAGTAATTGTTGGTAAAATTAGTGAAGCAAGTGAGTTTGACTATGGCTAGATAGCAGCTGGGAGGAAAGCCAGATGTTCAGTCATAGAAAATGCTGAACTGTTGGGATTTCCATATCATACTGAAGCACACATATACCAAGACTACATGAAATGCAAGGTAGTTAGAATGAGAAAAGGTAGGTCAATCCGGCTTAGGGCTCCAGGAATCAGTGACGGCAGTGGAACCCTCGTGGAGCTGTCCAATGCTCTCGCTCCCCAGTGCAGACGTCCACTTGGTATCTTGAATTCGTTTCAGATGTCAGATCAACGAAGTTATATTTCTTTGTTTAATCAACAACTGCTGAAAATGGTTTATTGTGCTGTCGCTTTATTCAAAAACGGAAAGTCGGGTCAAGGAATTTCGTTTCACCGTTTTCCGCAAAATGTTGAATTGCGTAAACTGTGGACTTTGAGATGTCGAAGGCAAAATTTTTCTGTTTCGAGAATGCAAGTGTTTGTTCTGCGCATTTTGATGGGGTATCTTATTTGCGTGACTTACAAACAGAATATTAGACCTATCTTCAAAAAAATGTTTGAAACCAGATGCCATACCAACATTGTTACTACCTATGATTAACCACAATGCATTGGGTGACTCTGGAAGAAATAATAGGCATGATCAGCGCACGCAGAAAAAGGAAATCAATAATTTAATAAACTTTAATAATGACACCAATACTTTGGAGAATTCGGATCCAGTTCTGAACAGCTTTCAAAATTTAGGTATCGTGTCCTTTGCAAATAAATGATCCCAATATAGAAAAAATCAGCACTTGTATAAAGAAAATCAAAATTTACATTCCGAATTAAAGAAATTGAAAGAAGCATTGCATGGTTCTGAAATGAAAAATAAGGTTCTTGAAAGTAGAATTGAAGATTTAAGAAGAGAAAATGAGGAACTGCGAAAAGATTTTGGCATTCTAACAGCAAAATGTGAAATGCTGGAAAAGGAAAAACTAGCACATAAGGAAACTGTGCGTTTATTATCAAAATGTTTTACACCCAGGCAAATTGCACGACTCTTAAATGACAACATGAAAACACCCTGGCAAGATGCAGATGTTGCAAAAGTCTCCATAGCAGAAAGTTCCTGGTCAGTCTGCGACAGATATCATTGTGCCACAAAATAATCTGCGGGTGATCACTGTGCAAGATAACCACTAAATGTGAAAAACAATAAAAATTGTGCAGACAGATTTTTCTACCTAAAAAAATGTCTAACCTAGGTACTACAGCAATTGAAATGTTAATTAAAATCAAGAACATTCTGGACCTCAGTACCTGGAATTTTACCAATATTTTCACGCTGAAACACAAAGATTTAGGGAATAAAATTATATTTAACAACAATAAAGCCCGAGGAATCACTAGGAAAAACTGTCATAAGAGGAGATATCTTTGCTCCGTTCTACTTCCGTTTCCGAAACATTTTTCTCCATTTGCCATCTCAAGCGCGAACAGTTATGTAATTAAATGATGATTAAACAATACAGAAGCACAGCGGGTGGAGGGTTATTAGAGGGAGAAATTTGTGCTTCGTACAACTTTGGTTATCAGAAAATTTTCCTCCA
Organism: Macrothele yani; assembly: GCA_039090855.1. Classification (NCBI taxonomy): domain Eukaryota; kingdom Metazoa; phylum Arthropoda; class Arachnida; order Araneae; family Macrothelidae; genus Macrothele; species Macrothele yani. Next base: position 174,956,469 of record CM076990.1, read on the forward strand.
TTTTCTATTATTAGAGGGAGAATATTTTGCTCCGTACAACTTTGGTTTTCAAATTTTTTTCTCCATTTTCAATCTTAAATACAAACATTTATCTAATAAAATGATATTTAATGACCATATAGGGCTGAGGGAATATCGCAAGAACAAGAATTCAAGATTACTGGGTTCCGTCAAACTTTTGTTTTCGGAAATTGTTGGCCTCCATTTTCAAACCAAACCACAAATATTTATGCAATAAAATGATATTTAACAACAATATCGGATAATTCCCTCGTCAAGCATCGAGGGAATGTCGGGAGAAAAAAATTACAATTACGGGAGAAATCCTCACTCCGCCTAACTTCCGTTTTCAGAAATTTTGAAAGGCGGAAAGCTTGCATCTGTGATAGAGTCTGCAAGATGGTTTAATAGGGTTCTAGGGATATCATTTCTGTCTGCAGGGCCAAAATAAATCTGCGATGTGCGTCGAACATCGCCGCGATTCCGCTACGAGGATGACTAGAAAATGAATCTACGATGTACGTCAGCCGTCGCCGCGATTCTGCTACAGGAACGAGTACAAAATAAACCTGCGATGTACATCGCCGCGATTCTTCTACGGGGATGAGTACAAAATAAACCTGCGATATCCATTGCCTGTCTCTACGTTTCTTCTACGGGGACGAGTACAAAATAAATCTGTGATGTACGTCGGCCTGCACCGTGATTCTTCTATGGGGATGAGTACAAAATAAATCTGTGAGGTACGTCACCACGATTCTTCTACAGGGACGAGTACAAAATCTGCGATGTACGTCGGCCGTCACCGTGATTCTGCTACGGGGATGAGTACAAAATAAACCTGCGATGTACGTTGGCTGTCACCGTGATTCTTCTATGGGGACAAGTACAAAATAAATCTATGATGTACGTCAGCCGTTGCCGCGATTCTGCTACGGAATGAGTACAAAAAATTCTGCGACCTACGGCGTCCTTCATGAGAAAAAAAAAAAAATTACGATTGCGGGAGAAATCCTCACTACTTTCGAAAATTTTGGAAGGCAAAAAACTTGCATCTATGATACGGAGTCTGTAAGATGGTTTTAATAGGGTTCTGGGGATATTGTTTTTGTCTGCAGGACCAAAATAAATCTGCGACGTACGTCGCCCGTCGCCGTGATTCTGCTACGGGGGCAAAAGTGTTAGTGTTGCGAGCAATTTCGAGTAAGGCATATACACACATAAGGGAGCAACTGAAGATTCCACTACCAAGCATAAGTACTCTTAAACTTTGGACTCGAGGTGGTTTCCACTGTTCCCCTGGCATACTGTCTCAAGTAATTCGAATGATGGATATGCAAGGTAAAAATTTAACAGCAATGGAAAAAATTACAGTTTTGTCTTTCGATGAGATGAACATAAAGAGTGATGCTGTTTATGATCATGCCACTGATTGCATTTTAGGCCCTTTTAAAAACTATCAAGTAATTTTAGCTAGAGGATTAACACATAATTGGAAGCAACCAATTTACTACGATTTTGACGAAAGAATGACAAAACCTGTGCTCTTTGATGTCATTACAGAATTAAAAAATATTGATTTCAAAGCTGTTGCTATCGTTTCAGATTTAGGGGCCACACATCAAAGTCTGTGGAAACAACTGGGCATTAACTCTACTAAATCATTTTTTAATAATCCAGTTGATGAACAAAGAAAAGTGTGGGCATTTGCGGATATTCGTCATATGATCAAATTAATAAGAAATCACTATTTAGACAGTGGCTTAAGTAGAAAAATAATGCAAAAGCGAGAAATCGAAGAAATACTAAAAGCAGACGGAAATGAAATGAGGCTTTGTCCAAAATTAAAATCAAAACATATTGAGGTTAGAGGCAGCAAAAGACAGCAAGTATGTTATGCAGTGCAATTATTTTCACACCATACAGCCTGTGCACTGAAAACATTTTTCCCGGAAGAAAAAAATTATGAGTGATTTTTCTGAAACATTTAACAAGTTTTTTGATGTTTTTAACTCAAGGGTTCAAATTGATTCCAATAATAATATTCGCTCTGCCTGAAATGATATGGAGGCACAAGATAAAGTATTGAACAGAATGGAGCAGGCCATCACAGAATGGCGAGTTGGCAATAAATTAAAGATGCTTCCCTTTCATAATGGATTACTTGCATCTATCTTTAGTTTGAGAGGTTTGCATCAAGATGTTGCCCAGTATGAAACAAAAACATCATGACTAGTCGGCTCAACCTGGATGCATTGAAAACCTCTTCTCCCAAATTCAGGGTTTAGGAAATTTTTACAATCATCCGTTACCAACCGATTTCAAGCACAGGATGAAAATGCTATTGCTTGGATCAAAGCTTCTGCTGCCGCCAAATGGTAACGCTAAAAACGACGAAGACAAAATAATGAGCGGCAATTTATTTTTTAATTTAATGGAAACACAAGACGAGGAAGAAATTTCGAATGCTTGTGAGATGGACAATGTGTCAATTAATACTTGCAATTTTGCTAATCCTGAAGAGGAAGAAGCCATACACTATTTTGCTGGATATTTAAGCCTTTCATCACAAGGATAAAGAATTGGGAACGTTTTCCTACATAACGGGGAACCAAAATAAAGGCTGGATTGAGACTTTATCACGAGGTGGGCTAATGATACCAAACAACATTTGGGTAGAAACTGTCAAACAGTTTGAATCAGTTTTTTCAGAATTTCATGAAGCAGGCATATGTAAATAAATCCCAAGGGGCCATAAACAAACTTCAATCGAAATTGAACTTTCCAGAAGTTGATGTGGCTGTCATTAAAACCTATGCGAGAGCAAGAACATTTTTTTGTATTAAATATATTATCGACGTCAACCAACAAAACTTAATGAAGAGAAAAAACCAAGCACATGCATTGAATTCCAGGGAGTTAAAAAAAAAAAAAAAGGAAACAACGGAGGGAAAGTTCCAAGTTTTAATAATCGGCAAGTTTTGTTTTAATTCTCTAATTCCTATTGTAAAAATTCTGCTTATGTGTTCTTAAAACCTTTTAATTTGAACTAAAAATTACACATTTCACCATTCATTACCACCATGCCCGAAGACTGCTGGGGACCAACTACATCACAAGCCTCTGCGAGAGGAGACCACCCACGGTTTGTTTACAATCTTTCACCTACCTCTCTCATTCTAACTACCTTGGGTGAAATGTAGCGAAACTTTCAACCATTAGGAGAAATGTGGCCATAAACATGCAACTTGTCTGTTGGGGTAAGTTCTTCAAAAAGAAAGCAAATTCTCCTTGAAAAAACAGAAAAGAGAGAAAACCTTTATTGATGAAGTGGATTCTGGATTGAAAAAGGGTGCTGTTACTAAATCATATGGCATCAGTCCATCAATGCTATTAATGTGTTTTTAAAAGATCAACAAAAAAACTGGACCCCAATTGCAGAACCCAGTAGCTGGAACAGAAAAGAAGAAAATATAATGGGTGCAATTTGGAGATACCAACTCAGTAATGTTCATGTGGTTCCAAGAATGATTCCTGGGGTATGCCAGTTAATGGACTGTTAACCCATGAAAAAGCACTGCAGTTGGCCATGAGAACTTTCAGGCCAGTGTTAAATGGCTAAATCATTTCAACGAATGGTACAGCATCATCACCAAAATGATCTGTGATCAGGCAAGTGGAAAGTATGAGCAAAAAATGGTGAGCAGAAATAGCTATTCTGAGGTGGGGATGTTTCTCCAACTTCAACCAAATAAAATATTAGCGCCTCAAGGAGACACATCGCATTGGAGGAAAAACTGAAAGCAATGCCTAATTGAATTCTCCTGCTGGGAAGGAACTGACATCAGGAAAGTGTTAATTGTTGGCAAATCTGCCAATCCCCACTGCTTGAAAACATTCATTCATTGCCATGAGAGTACAAATCAAGCAGATAAGCAACAGAAATTTTTAATAAGTAGCTTGTGAAATCAAATGCAGAAATGAAAAGAAAATTTATTTTCATCAACCATTGTACAACTGTATAACCATAATGACCACCCACCTGTAGACTGCATCCAATTGTACAGATGATCTACAGCATTTGGATCAAGGGATCATAAAAAGCAGTAATAAAATAAAAGTAGAATATTTAAAGCAAACAGAATATAAATTCTGAATTTGCTTGTACCACTTACTGGTCATTCATGTAACACCTCTCAGAAAACTCATTGCACTGGAACAGGAATCTAACCCGCATCTCCCGATTTTTGTTCGAGTACGCTAAGAGGTGTTACATAGATGACCAGTAAGTGCTACAAGCAAATTCAGAATTTATATTGTTTGCTTTGAATATTTTATCGATTTCCCATGTATTATGGGGAATATTTTTCCCTTCATCGATTTAAAATAAAAAAAGTGTTCAGCAGGCTATGGATATGATTTGTACAGTATGGAGTGATATCAACCAAAAAAACAGTTGGCAATTGCTGGAAATGTGCTCCACTGACTGAATCTCTGATAAAAAGGATTCAGCACAAACTGCAAAGACAGAAACAAGTTGAGCTGGAAACATCACAGAAATCAGTCGCCAAGTCACCTTTTATCCCTTATGATATGCAACTGGAAGATCATTTGTTTGCAAATGACAATGTGTTTTCTTCTCATGAAATGACTGATGATAATATCACCCAGTCGATAAAGAACAATAAAAATGAAGAAAATGTTGAGAGTAGAGACAAAATAGTTTCCACCATATCCCTTTGACAAATGCCAGCACTTCAGACGCATTCGTGCTTGGAAAACATTTACCATTCTGTGTTATCGAAAATTAATGTTCTGGATGATATGTTTTTTTACGTGCATCCTTTGCAAAACTTTTTAAAATCTGTAGCTACAAATTAATTACCTTGTTGAAAATCACTGACTTTTTCTTATTATGTCTTGAAAGAAAAGTGTTAAATCAATGCATCCTTCCAGTGCTCACATATGGAGTAGAGATATGGACCTTAACTAAAAAAGACATACTAAGACTGTAGACAACTGAAAGAAGCATGGAGATCTGATGCATGCTTAGTGTAACCAGGAAAGATAAGAGGAACTCGTGGATAAAGAAAATGACAATAGTGGAAGGCATCATGATAAGAGTAAAATCCCTGAAATGGCAATGGGCTGGGCATATACCAGAAGGATGGACACACTGATGAACAACCAAAATTTTAGACTAGATTCCAAGGGACAGGAAAATACCAAAAAGAAGACCACGTCGAAGATGGGTGGATGAAATTGAAAAGCATGTGGGAGTGACATGGAGGAGACTGGCGCTAGGGAGACCATTGTGGAAGAAACTTGGGGAGACTTCATCCAGCAGTGGATTGATAATGGTTGACAATGATGATGATATAAATTAAAAAAAAAAAAATCTCTAAAAGCTTGCAGCTTACTTACCAATACAAGTGTTTCAGAAGATTATATCCCATTTAGTGATCTCAAAATATCACTTAGTGCTCATTTTATGGCCACAAAACTCAAACACTTTATGGTTCTTGTACTTCACTACAGGACCTATCTATGTATGTTATGCCATGCTCGGAAAGCAATACCAGAGAGTGCAGTTTGCCATCTGTTGTAAAAATTCTTAAAAACACATACAACTGCATCTTATTTTTCAGCTCAAAAGTGCCATGTTCAATTGCACCCATGTAGCCATCTTCCAAGGAAGCTAGAGAATTGCATTGTTATGAAGTGGGAATCACACCAGACATTTCTCAATTTCCATTCGAGCATGCTATCTCTACATCACACAGAACAAATTTCCTAGAAACAGAAATTAGATCAGAGTATGGTCACGGTTACGAAGAGGCATTGAATAGTCTGCTAGCCACAGATCATGAGATAGTTCAGATTCCTAGACCTTCATTTGCTTGGAAATTCATTATTCTCAGTGGTGTGATAGTAGTCTACAGTTTTATTGTGAAGACTGAGACATAGCAACAGTTGAACATGGCATGTCTGAGATGAAAAAGTGACATGCTTCTATGACTACCCTGTATTTCTGAAGATTTACTGTTCACTATTTCCTGTAATATGCACAATTCGGACTCTTCTTTCAACTTCATTTCTTGAAGAACTCATCAAGATACAATGCCAGTTAAATCAAAAGCAGATAAGTGGCTACACCCTATGTTTCAGTTTGTAGGATTCATACCTTTTTCCTTTACCATTTTTTAGATCTTAAAAAAAATTGCACTCATAGTATCACCATGTCTGCCCAACTGTGGAAACCATCCAAACCTATGCAACTAGTCCAATTTGCAAAATGCTTTTTGCACTTGAAAGCCTGAACTGTGAGAATGACAATATAAATGTTTGTGTTTCCCCAATGCATAACCTCACCACTTGGGTGCACAAATGCACATGCTATTAAATTCAAAATATGTTTTGCTCTATACATTTGCTTCAAAAACACCAATTCAAAAAAATATTTTTACCATCCAATAATTTTCACCACAAAGGCCATTTTACACACAGTTCCTATTTTAAATAATGCATGGTGTCACCATTAGGAGTGGAAGTGTATATTGTACAAATTTCCCCCAAAACCTCTGCTTCAACAACAAAAAAAAAATGGATTTTGAACATTACTGTTGTGTTAGATAAGAGGTTAACAGTGATGAATATTTTGTAGCACTAGGGGCTGCGCCTCTAGGCTCGCTACACTCATTTCTAGAGTAGCGCTCGGGTCCTGCAGCCCAATCTTCAAGTACATCATTGTCAACAAATGTGTTCGACTGTCTCTTTCCGGTGATGCCATCTGACGAAATGAAAATGTTCTCCCAATTGTTCAATACTTTTTGTGCTGTATCGATTCCAAGATGGCGGCTTGTTTATAGTTTTTGTTTCCCTCCTGGTAAACTCCCTGTTAGATTATTGCTCAACTTTTTTCAATTTCCTTCTATTTTTATTGAAGGACTTTGCTCACTGCTATTCTAAAGTTTCGAGTTTTATTTACTGTCGTAATTTTTTGGAAGGGCAAACTTTTGTCGTTTGAACTTGCAGCACTTACTAAATTTACCACCAAGGAAAACAAAATCGGTCCAAAAAGCATTTCAGACTTTAAGACCTACCAGCATGCCAATTTTTAGATCTCTAGGTTATTTAGAAGCGGTCTAACAATTCGCGAAAAGTTCAAGCAGACAATTTTCCAAAGCCACCATTTTGATTTTTTTGGTTTCATACTTTTCTAGGTATACGGACCTTAAGACCTATCAGCATGCCAATTTTCAGATCTCTAGGTCATTTAGAAGTGGTTGAACAATTTGCGGACAACCACACTCGCATTTTCCCTCTTTGCTTTTCATATACGAGGCAAAAGCCGATATTTACATAGGTATTCACGTATGCAGGCAGTTAATGCCGAACTTTAATAAAAGCGTCCCTATGTCATTAAGCATTGCGTCATTACCGGTTTGATATTGTTGCCTGTTCTTTCACCCAATGAGAAGAGTGCTAGAAATAGCTTCATCACCATGGCAGGAGGTCACAGAACCAGAACGTTCCTCTGTGGTTATCGTGAAGACAGACAAGCTGTTCGTTTCTTTCCTTTGCGTCTTTAAAAAATGCTTAAAATGACATTTTTTTTTGTAAAAAAGGGACAATAGTTGTAAGTTTATACTGTAAAAATTGCAATGCGTTATGATTTATAGTTTGCCATATATCCGGGTTTTTTTATGGATCCCATTGCGAAATAGAGAATTTTGTGAAATTTAAAAATTTAATTTCTCGTAAACTAAATCGAAATTAAAAAAAAAGGGTGATGAGGTGCAAAAATTCGGTCATGGCACTACATGCCTACAAAGTTTCGTCGTTCTGTTGCCGTTAGTGTGTCCGGAACGCGACCTGAACTTTTTTGCTTACCTTAACTTTAAAATATAATAATAGCTCCTGAAGTATCGCCAGAATCAAAAATCAATTTATTTCAGCGTTTCTCCACAAACAATGTGAATTTCGTATTTTTGTGTTCAATACGTTTTGCGCTGCCAGCTAGGAAAGCAAGAGTGTCGCGAAATTTCTAAAACAGCGGTAGTTACTTTTTTAGAATAGAGAGAAAATGGTGTGTGCCACTAGGGAATGTATGTGCATATTTCTATTTTTAACATGTTTGCAAGCATATCTTAGCTTCTAAAAATCTATTTTTTTTTTTACAGTTAGATGCCATTCATTGCAGAAAGCATTTATGTGTAGTTTTTTCTTAAATTAATGTTTTGTTTTTCCACTAAAGGGGCATTAATGTAAATCTCTGTAAATATGATATCTTCGCTTCAAAAATTCCAATTTAAAAAAAATCTTTTTGCTACTCATAGTGCTTGTGGTAATGCACATTTTTCATATATATTTTCCAATTTTTGTAACACTGAGGTTGTTCACTAGGGGTTGTAAGTATTCATTTCTATTTGTACCATTCTTGGACAACTTTTGTTACAAGAAATGCTTTGTACATATGTGATTTTTCATAGCACACATTTAGCTGCTAGTGGCCTAAGTAGCTATTTCTATTTGTAGATGTATAAATAGAAATAGCTACTTAGGCCTGCATTTTTTTGTTTGTTTGTTTGTTTGTTTTTGTAATTGGGTTTAATATATTCTGAAGAAAACTGCTTACCGCTGTGCATTTTAAATTATGTGAAAATTCTTACTAGGAGGTGTAAACACATTCTCTTTTTTGTTGAATTTTTTCTACTAAAAACCTGTTTTGAAATATTTTTTCCATGTCAGAAAGGATTCAAAAGACGTGCTCATACACCTGAGAATTTTGTGTCAATTTCCTTGTTTAATTTGTATCCAAGACTGTTTAAAAATATTTATAAATTGTGGCTAGGGATGCCTTTCATGAACTTGGAAATATTCTAGTTGGATAATGCTTACCTAGGCATTCCGTTTCTAGCGATGATTCACTTTTATCGCACGTTTTCGGGTCTTCGTTGAAGTTATTGTCCTATTGTTCTTTGTATGTGCAGCAACCATTCACATCAAACACACTGCTTACTTCGGGTAGAGTCAGTAGATCTTCACTTTAGGATTCAACATCATCAATTCTTTACCGTTATTAATGCTCTAAATTTTTCGCCCAGTCTTTGAGCATCCTCAGGATCGTGATGACAAACATCGGTGGAAAAGTTGTCACGCTCCTGAGGATGCCCAAAGACTGGGCGAAAAATTTAGAGCATTGACGATGTTGAATCCTAAAGTGAAGATCTACTGACTCTGCCCGAAGTAAGCAGTGTGTTTGATGTGAATGGTTGCTGCACATACAAAGGACAATCATTTCAACGAAGACCCAAAAGCGTGTGATAAAAGTGAATCATCGCTAGAAACGGAATGCCTAGGTAAGCATTATCCAACTAGAATATTTCCAAGTTTTTTAAATAATGCACGTAAAAATTAATAGTAGCCTTTCCCGATCTATTTCTAAGTCGGAATATGAACTGCTAATATGAAATGATTTTATGAGATATTTAAAAGGGTGCAGATTCTCAAAGTAATTATGACACAAGGAATTCAACTGAAAATATTTTGTATATGAAGAAAAATGATACATAGGATACCTTCTTGTCTGGAAGCAGCTGCTCGCATGCGAGCTCTAACATTTCTACCAACCCGTCTTGGAGCTTCCGCACCACCAGCTCGAGCAGCTGGTTCTCCTCTAGGTCTCACAGGTTCTTCAACAACTATAAATTCAACATATGAGAACTAAATAAGTTTCACTGTTACATATTTTTATCTTACAGTTATATATATGCAACAAATTAAATTCCATGAAGCTTTTACATTTGATGAACAAAAATTCTTAAAGGATTTAATAAAAATTATGGAAACTGACAGCAAAACTAAAATTCACACAAAAAAAAAAAATGCTCCACACAATTTATGCAGATGTTTCTAAGACACAGTTATATTAAAAGTGAAACTAAGAAAGGAAATACCACAAAGTTACTGTCTTGTAAGACTGCCACGATTTGCAATTCAAAAAGGACACCACATCTGTGATACAATACTAGTGTGTTGTTACCTTATCACCCTGACTAATTAGAGTTGCAGAATGAAATTTTGGGGGTTTGAGATAATGATCAATAATAAGAATAGATTCAATATTTTTAGTTTAATATTTATTAAAACTTTTGACAAAAATAAATTCCAGATATAAAAGTACAAAAAAAAAAAAAAAAAGACAGAATCCTTCCACTTATGTCTATTATGAACATTTCTTTTCTTTTTGGATACTGGTAAATACTTTTTTTTTCTAAAAATATATAAATTTTGAAGCATACACAAATACTTTCATCAATAGTACAATAAAAACTTGTATTTCAGCTTACAGGTTTTTACACGAAATTTGCTTTGCATATCTGTCCATACTGATTTCATTTTTTGAAAATATTCTTTAATTCCAGGTTACTGTTTGAAATTGAAAAAATATTAGATATCAGTTTCTTATAATTCCTAAAATTTGATTTAGAATATATTTACAACTACATTTTACCCATTTTGAATTAATTTAGATACTTTTTTTTTCATCATGACTAATTTTGAAACTTTCTGTGATAATGTTTGTCAAATTAAAGGATATTCTTGTATAATTTGCTTTCATCAATATCTTCTCATTTTAGATGCAGAACTACTGAAGATATTGAGTTGAAAATAGAGGCAATTCAGTTCAAAATACAGTGAAAATATTTTTGTCTCAGCAACATTATACTTTCATTTAAATTTTCCTTCACAATGTGTAAAGATAATAGAAAATCTGTTTTGCACTTCCATTTCCTTGCTACTTTGTGGTGTGAACATGCTGTATATAAACAAGGCAGATTTGTACACATTACGTTGGGGACTACTTTAAATTTAGAATGCCATCCAAGTGACACATTAGAAAATTTTATTTGTCACTGAAATTCTTCAAGGAATTTTTCTCTATTAATTTTGTAGAAGTTCAATGACATCAATTTTGATGAATGATGAAATTGATTCCTTACACATGATTTGAGATATTTATTACTTTAATAACTCTGAAGAAATTAATTTTGCTGGCAATTTAATTTTTTTATAATCTTTCAAGGGAAGAACAGCTCCTCTACCTTTAAACAGATAGTGGTTAGACTGCCCGATTCGTATAGCAAAGTGGTAATTTTTGGCAGAACAATATGTCTCACTTTGGCTGAAAAAAATAATTACAAAAACAACTACTGCATTTGAGAACTCACCTATATATTTCCATAACAGTATGCTGTAATGTATAATAAACTGAATATGGATACCTACTGGTGTCTTAGTGCTCTGCAGACTGTCTTGTTCCTACGCCCAATGCTGCTGGCACTGTTGCTAAAAAATGCATTGTTCAGTGTTTATAAGCTGTTGCTCACATTTTTGCTAAATCACGATAAAGACGGTAATTTTGCAACAAAAAGCCCTTGCTGAATCACAACTACTGTCACTTTTTCTTTCATCATCAAGCTGATACCTGCTTCGCCCTTGCGTTGTTCGTCATCTCTGTCATTTTCTTATTCTGTCATTGCTGCTTTGCCCCAACTTGGTTTGCTTCTGCATCATCTAGTCTACATCGTGCTTCACCCTTGTGTTGTTTGCCATGCCTGTCATCTTTCCATTCCGTTAATGCTGCTTCGCCCCACCAACCTGGTTTCCCCTTGGTTTTTTTTTTTTTTCCCATCTTCTCGCTCACCCTAGCATTGTTTTTCTTCCCAGTCATTGCCACCTTGTACTGTCAACCAGGTTTTCTTCCCAGTCATTGCCACCTTGTACTGTCGACCAGGTTTTCTTCTGTCATTTCTGCTTTCTGTCCTCCCATCAGCACAACCCTGCTTCACCCTTGCATTTTTTCTTAACTGTTTCTTATCCCTGTTATGCTTTTTTCCATCATTGCTGCTTCACTCTGCCGACCTGGTATCCTTCCCCATCATTTTTTCTTTCTGTATTCGCTGTTGCATGGTGCTTTGCCCTGTTGTCATTTTCCCATCCTAGTTGTCTTTTCTCCTATTGCAGAAAAGCACTGGTGAACCTCAACAGCACCTTTCGCAGGGCTTTTCTGCAGTTGTTAAGGGAAGAAATGCTTCATTTGTTTCTTTGGTGGTTTGCCGCTACAGCAGCATATGTTATTTCGGTTTGAGTCAACTACTTAGGTCAGATGTGGCTTTGCACAGTTCTGGTGTTTTGTACATTTTTTCAAACTGCATACATCAGCAAATGTAAATATTTTTATTAAACTAAGAAGTGTAAAAGCCTATTTATTTTCATTCCTGAACTCTATTTAAAGTACAAAATTTTATTTAGCGAATGCATTGTGCTTGTATTTTCATATATAAATATAGCAAAACCTAGAACCGTAAATTTGGCTAAGCTGCATAGCATTTTTTGTGACAAGTTTTGCTGACGAAATAGCCAAACAAGAAATAATTCCAGCTTAAACACTTGTTCACTCGATAAACAATAAAATGATTTAACAGCCAGGCTTCCTAGGGAAATGGCTTATTCTTTCTTTAAAGCGACAGGTACCATTTTTTTTTATTATTGTGGGCTTAACGACCACCTTGAGCAACTCAGTGAGCTATGTAAGCAGTCACCCATCCCTAATTTAGAGCCACGGGTTTTTTTTTTTTTTTTTTATTGGAGGTTTAACGACCACCGTGAGCAACTCAATGGGCTATAAGCAGTCGCCCGTCCCTAATTTAGGGTCACTGGTTCCAGGGAAGGGAGAGAGCCAGTGTCGTAAGACAAACACAACATCCATGCCTTACCGGGATTCGAACCCGGACCCCTTACGGACGAATGATCACGGATTCCAGGGACCCTGGAACCACCGGTGGCTCAAACACAACATCCATGCCTCGCCGGGATTCAAACCCGGACTCTTCACGGACGAATGGACTACGCCACCGCGGCGAAGCGACAGGTACGTTATACGCCACTGGGAACAGATGAATTAAAAAAAAACAAAAAAAATGAGAAACTAAATGCTACAAAATTAATTTCTCCAAGTCACCATTATGCAACTCGCGTCTGCAAATGCATGAAACTTTTCATCTTCAATAATTTAGGCAGTGACTGAAAAGTGAATTGAACGAGAAAAAAGTTAGGTCCACATCTTCCTCCTGTGCCTGTCCTGGAAGCTTACGTCAGGAAGCTACAATCCTGTTTCCTCTACGTACATCAAGAAGTTTGAAACCTCGAGCATACCTCGTCGTAACACATTGAATATCGGCCTGACAATTACTATAAGCTGATGCACAGTAAAACTGCACATACAAAACTTAAAACACGGTTACTAATAGTTCACAAACCTTCATGATCTGGCACCCGCACTTTTCTCATCCACAGTGTCAACAGTACCAATATGGTGGAAACCAGAGCAATCGCACCAACTAATAGCACTGTGATGTCTGCCATAATTCTAAACAAACCAAATGAAATATATCACAATATGTAACAGGAAGTATACACCTTAGACAAACGAAGTTTGACACTGAAACCAAAAACACTACCAATTTTTCTACTTCGCAAAACTCCGTGTCTATTTACCCGAATTCACGAACACCAGCTCAACATTGAACATATGGTATTTTCCATCGAACGTATTTTCATTCGATGGCATTTCCCACTTAAAACCATAAAAAAAAAAAAAATCATCGACATGGATACTTGCAAAATTTAAATATTAATAAAAAAAATCAAGGATATGGATGCTTGCGAAATCTAAAAAAAAAAAAAAAAAAAAAAAAATAATGACCAAAAGACAGAAGAAGAAATAAAGAAAAAAACAATTTTGCTTGATGTTCGTTTCGATCAATTTGCATTTATTTTAGGGGTTTTACCTTGTAGTTCAAACCATGCCAAAGGCCAGCAGAACTTATAGGAATAATGAAATCTGCTGGTGGAGTGATCTGAGGCCCGGGCTTCGGCTAATCGTCCGGATCCGAGAACCTCATAAGGTAGGGATGATGTGCTTGGCTTATGCGCTGGTTTTGTACCTTTTACGAAATCAATGGGCCAAAATTAGGAATGATCTCCTTTGGGCATTAAGTTTTCGTGGTTGGTCAAAAACTGTAGCGAATTAAAACCACTGTTTGCAGTTCAACATTTCAGCCTCACAGTTTAAAACACGAAGTATAAAATTCTTACAACAAAAAAGTTGGAGGTAACTTGGAATGTTTGTGATCAACAAAAATAATCTGCTTTACGGTCTTATTGGTCTGGTGAACTGAGGTCTTAGCTTAGCGAGAGAGTAGTGTATCTCGACAAAGGGGCCTATATATATACTGGGATGTAAGGTCAGGTGATGCGTAACATCACAGCCTCTCCTTGACAAATGTCAACCCCGCCTTCTCGTGGTGCATCCTGTTCCCACTAAAGGGGCTCTGACGACCGCCAATAGCGGTATAACTATACCATCGGGATTAGAGGAAATTCTATCCCACACTCACCAACCCGCTTGGCCAGCGTGGTGAGTTATGGCCAAACCCCTCCAAAATGATTCCACAACTTAAATCTTGGCCCTCAGTCTCCGGCAGCTGGAATGTACCTGGCCAAGGCAGCGGCCAGTGCGACATGAAGGCAGAGGGTGCTAAGAATCCCCGGAGGACCGGACTAGGCTGCCATCTGATGCTGACCTTGGCTACGTACAATGGACGCTCCCTATCTTCTGATTCAAGGCTTCTTGAATTGGAAGAGGAACTACAAAGGATCAACTGGGACATCGTGGGGCTAAGTGAGGTAAGGAGAAAAGGAGAAGATCTCATCGAACTGAAAAGTGGACATCTCTTCTACTATCGTGGGACAGATACTGGCAGAACTAGTGGTGTTGGATTTATAATAAACAAGAAACTGAAGGATAAAGTTGTAGAAGTTGAAAGTTCCTCTGACAGAGCTGCACGACTTGTTATCCAACTCTCGAAAAGATACCAGGCTCAGATTATTCAAACTTATGCACCCACCACAAGTCATCCTGAAGAAGAAATCGAAGAATTTTATGAGGAAATTTGTCATCTAAATAATAAAGGTAAGCAGCACTTGAAAATAATTATGGGAGATTTCAATGCAAAAATAGGGCAACGGCAACAGAATGAAACTTCAGTAGGTAAATTCGGTCACGGCAACAGAAACCAGCGTGGAAATACTCTCGTTGAGTTTGCAGAGGCAGAAGGGTTTTTCATCTTGAACTCCTTCTTCAAGAAAAAGCCACACAGGAAATGGACATGGAGACATCCAAATGGGACGACAAGTGAAATTGATTTTATTATGTGTAACAAAAAATTCGTCATAGAAGACTGCAGTGTGCTAAACAAGTTCAACACAGGTAGTGACCATAGATTGGTGAGATGTAAGATGCACCTCAACACTAAACTTGAACGTGGCAAGCTCATAAGACAAACAAAATCTATTGACATAACCAACCTTAAAAAACACCATAATACCTTCAAGTTGGAACTGAAGAACAGGTTCTCTGCTTTAGAAGGCCTAACATCAGAAGAAGTGGACATCTCTGAAGTAAACAGAAAAGTAACCAAAGCTCTTATGGAAACAGCAACAAAATTAGCTGGGTCTAAGAACAAGTTGCATGTAAACAAATTATCAGGAAAAACGAAAATGTTGATGCAAAAAAGAAGAGAGATGAGGACAACTAAAGAAAATGTGACTTCCAAAGTGGAATATATAGAGCTATGCAAGACAGTAAGAAAAAGTATCACTGAAGACGTAAGAAAATTCAACTGTGAACTAGTGAGGAAAGCAATTGAAAACAACCAAAGCCTAAAGATAGCAAAGGGACATCTCAGTAAGGGAAGAAAACAGATTATGGCACTGAGAAAAGAAGATGGTTCTGTAACAAGAAATAGAGGCGAAATTTTGACAAGAGTGAAAGATTTCTACTCCAAATTATATGAAAGGGATGATACATGCACTCCAGACATCATGAAAGATACCAGTACCAGAGTTCCTCCAGTCCTTCCAGCAGAAGTTGCACATGCAATCAAGAACATGAAGCAGGGAAAAGCTCCAGGAGAAGATGGAATTACTGTAGACATCATACAAGAAGCAAGTGGAGAAATCGAAACAGTACTCGCCCAAATTTTCACTCGATGCCTTAATGAAGGAAAGATTCCTGAGGATTGGAACACCGCTACAATGATTCTGCTACATAAGAAAGGTGACATTGAGGATCTCGGAAACTACAGACCTATCAGCCTCCTATCAGTAGTTTATAAAATCTTCACTAAAGTTCTTTCACACCGCTTGAAGGTAACACTGGACATGGCTCAACCGAGAGAACAAGCTGGATTCAGGAGTGGCTACAGCACAATAGATCATATCCACGTGCTGAGAGAACTAATTGAAAGAGCGAGGGAATATGAACTTCCATTGTGCATGGCTTTTATCGATTATGAAAAAGCCTTTGATTCGGTGAAACCATCAGCAGTTACAATGGCTCTGAAAACCTGCGGTATTGAAGATGCATACATTAATATTATTAATAACATCTATGAAAATGCAAGTGCAAAGATTCGGCTGTTTGAAAATACAACACACGTAAAAATTGGAAAGGAGTGAGACAAGGTGACACCATATCTCCGAAGCTCTTTAATGCCACATTGGAGGGTGTTTTTCAGTCACTGAGCTGGGAAAACAAGGGGATAAAGATTAATGGAGATTATCTAACCCACTCTTCGTTTTGCTGATGATGTGTCATTTTTGCAACTACCCCATCAGAGCTGCAGAGTATGATCCAGGAACTTGCTGACAAGAGTAAAGAAGTGGGATTAAAAATGAACTTTCAGAAGACAAAAGTGATGTTCAATGCTTTTACAAGAAATGAAGATTTATCGATTGATGGAGAAAAGCTGGAGATAACAGACGCGTACGTTTATCTTGGACAGCAGATATCAAGTGAGGGTCACATTGGTGAAGAAATTAATTGTCGTACAAAACTTGCCTGGAGAGCTTTTGGAAGAAACAGCATAATTTTCAAGAGCAATATGCCATTATGTCTTAAAAGAAAAGTGTTTGATCAATGCATCCTTCCAGTGCTTACATATGGTGCAGAGACGTGGACCTTAACTAAAAGAGACATACAAAGGCTGCAGACAACTCAAAGTAGCATGGAGAGGTGCATACTTGGTGTAACCAGGAGAGATAAGAAGAGGAACTCGTGGATCCGAAAAATGACAAGAGTGGAAGACATCATGATCAGAGTTAAATCCCTGAAATGGCAATGGGCTGGACATACTGCCAGAAGGACAGATCATCGATGGACAGCCGAAATTTTAGATTGGATTCCAAGGGACAGGAAAAGACCCAGAAGAAGACCACATGGGAGATGGGTGGATGAAATTCGAAAGTATGCAGGGGTGACATGGAGGAGACTGGCACAAGACAGACCGTTGTGGAGGAAACTTGGGGAGACCTTCGTCCAGCAGTGGATTGATAATGGTTGACAATGATGATGATGATGATATATACTACTTAAAAGTTAAAACCATCCTTGCTTAAAACACGTTCGCTGAACAAGTAACAACGTCTTTGAGCAGTCAAGTATTTGAATACATCTGCATCTTTCGAACTACCTGGTTAGGAGATGTACGCTTTAGTCAAGGAGGTTAGAATTTGCTGGTTTTCAAGGCTATTGCAATGCATTTTGTGTTGCCCGAATCGACTTTCGTTGCAAATGTTTCCCATTTTGCATCGCAACTTACTGCTAATTTGTGAGAAAATTCTGAATTTATAAAATTCTTAATTATTTTGAGGCTCCTTCCCATTTTTATTTTAAATCGAAATACGTGAACATTAGTGCGAATTCTATACATAGCATGAGCTTAAAATTGAAAAATTCACTCCGATAAGAAGTATAATTCATTCCGGTTTGATATTAAAACGGTTTCTGCAACCCAAAACCACGGAATTCCAAAATACACACGCTGCCCCGGTGGCGCAGTGGTCCAAGGCGCTGGCCTCTGATCATTCGTCCGTAAGGGGTCCGGGTTCGAATCCCGTCAGGCATGGGTGTTGTGTTTGTCTTACGGCACTAGCTCTCTCCCTTCCCTGGAACCAGTGACCCTAAATTAGGGACGGTGACTGCTTATAGCCCATTGAGTTGCTCACGGTGGTCGTTAAACCTCCAATCAAAAAAAAATACACACAGTTAAAACTATATAGTTATCATGTAAACAACGCCGTCAAATCAACACAGTTTGCGACTTCACGGTTAAGAGACTCAGGGCATCTCCAGAAGTATTATTCAAACCTCCTTGGCTTTAGTCTCCAATGGTAGAGAGACGCCGCCCCGGTGGCGCAGTGGTCTAAGGCGTTGGCCTCTGATCATTCGTCCGTAAGGGGTCCGGGTTTGAATCCCGGTCAGGCATGGATGTTGTGTTTGTCTTACGGCACTGGCTCTCTCCCTTGCCTGGAACTAGTGACCCTAAATTAGGGACGGGCGACTGCTTATAGCCCATTGAGTTGCTCACGGTGGTCGTTAAACGTCCAATAAAAAAAAATGGTAGACTTATCTAAGGAGTGTGCCGCCCCGGTGGCGCAGTGGTCTAAGGCGCTGGCCTCTGATCATTCGTCCGTAAGGGGTCCGGGTTCGAATCCCGGTGAGGCATGGATGTTGTGTTTGTCTTACGGCACTGGCTCTCTCCCTTCCCTGGAACCAGTGACTCTAAATTAGGGACGGGCGACTGCTTATAGCCCATTGAGTTGCTCACGGTGGTCGTTAAACCTCCAATCAAATAAATAAATAACAAATAAATATCTAAGGAGTGATCAGAGACACTGGTTTTGAGATAGTCGTATGATTTAGGCTCAGTTAGAGTCACGGATTGTTGTACTTGTTCTACGGCACTGGCTTTCTCCCTTTCCTGAAATCATTGGCTCAAAATTACCGACGCTTGTATCCCTAAGAGTTCTTCAAGGAGGTTAGAATAAGATATCTGGAGATGCCCCTGTTAATGAAGCAGTACCACTTTGCGTGAAGCTTAACCGCTAGAGACGGCCATCAAAGTGTGGGACACCTCATGGTTTTCAAGGCTATTGCAATGCACTTTGTGTTGGCCGAATCGCCTTCTTTCGTCGCAAATGTTTTTAATTTCGCATCGTAACTTGTTGCCAATGTGTGAGAAAATGCTGAATTTATAAAATTCTTAATTATTTTGAGGCTCCTTCCCATTTTTTAATTTAAATTGAAATATACAAACATTAGTGCGAATTCTAAACAAAACATAGCGTTGAAATTGTAAACTTCACCTGTGTAAGAAGTATATGTCATTCCGGTTTGACATTAACGCGGTTTCTGCAACGAAAAACCACTCAATTACAGAATACAAACCAACGAGATAGAAATACGTAGAGCGCTTACGTCGGGGAACGGGTGAAGCCACCGGAAACAAGTGGCAGCCATGTTTGATGAGGTACAGAACGATTTCCGTTCCGTGTTAAGCAAGGGAGTTTTCGTAATATATGGTTTGATGTTAAATAAGGATATAACTCAGAAATGTTGTTATAAACACCTAGGGGTGAGACTAAAACTTTAACATATCAAATAACGCTTTTCATTGTTAGTTGACGGCAATAGTGTTTAAAAAAAAATGATATTTTAATGGATGCAGCTTGCTGTCGTTGAATAAAATCTCATGCCGTAATTTTTTGACATTTCACAAATTTTTTGGAGCAAATTTTCAGTGAAATATAAGTCAGCGGTAATAGAGTAAATGAAAAAAAAAAGAAATACAAAAATAAAAAATACAGTTGCAGTCAATCCGCAATTTCGGTAAAAATTTTAGATATTCGTGGGTCATCACCATGAGAATGCTGAATCGTCCCACAGCTTATCACTCCAAATACATAGACGCCAAATATTTTATGAGAGTTTTAAATGAAAAAAAAAAAAAAGTTCGAAGAAAAACGGAAAGCAAACAATGAGTTTACACAGCCAAGAGGTACCAATATTAAAATACTTTTACCAACTGCCCCTATCTTATATAATCAGAAGAAAACTACTACGTACCTGGTTTTTATTTAATAAAAATTAAAAGTCCTTAGTACTGGGCATGTTTCTAATTTGTTTGTTAGCCTTGACATTCGACAACACAGATCTGTAAGCCTTATTCGTGGGTAGGCAAGGCAATTGTGGTAACTTGACCATAATAAAGTTACACTAAATACTTAACACAATATAATTCTCACTCTCTCTCTCTCTCTCTCTCTCTCTCTCTCTCTCTCTCTCTCTCTCTCTCTCTATGTATATATAAGACCCAGAAGAATACAACATGGGAGATGAATGGATGAAATTCGAAATCATGCAGGAGTGACACGAAGGAGACAGGCTCAAGACAGACAACTGTGGAAGAAACTTGGGGAAGCCTTCATCCAGCAGTGGATTGATAATGGTTGATGTTATACATTTATCAGTAAAAAGAAGTAAAAAAGCACACTCATGTAGTAATTAGACCACGTCAACACTGCACCTTGCTGCAGGAATCAGACGTAGTAGAAATAAACATAGAATTAACCAGAAGTAACCCACTTTCATGGTTCTAAACAAAAATGACATGGAATAAAACAACTCAGGAACCCCAAACCACTCTTCAGGGAAAAACATCTGGAGCCCCGAAGTTAAATCATAGCTTAGGTGTTACCGAAAAAACCCCAGAAGATCCCATGGCAGATGGGTGGATGAAATTCGAAAGCATGTCGGAGTAACATGGAGGAGACAGGCTCAAGACATACGATTGCGGAAGAAACTTGGGGAGACCTTCATCCAGTAGTGGATTGATAATGGTTGACAATGATGATAATGATATATATATTGATTATATACAGTATACATATATTGTAATGATAATAGTTGTCAATGATATATATATCATCATTGTCAACCATATATATATAGCATAATCATTGTGAACCATATATATATATATATGGTTGACAATGATGATATATATATAGCATTATCAATCCACTGCTGAATGAAGGTCTCCCCAAGTTTCTTCCACAATTGTCTGTTTTGAGCCTGTCTCCTCCATATTACTCCGGCATGCTTTCGAATTCCATCCACCCATCTCCCATGAGTCTTCTGTCCCTCGAAAACCAGTTCAAAATTTCAGTCGTCCATCGGTGGTCTGTTCTTCTGGCAACATGTCCAGCCCATTGCCATTTCAGTGATGTCACTCTATCTCTCTCTGTATATATATTCTTTGAGTTGTCTGCATTCTTTGCATGTCTTTTTTTGGTATCAAAACAAAAATATTTCTATATATCCTGCTTTTCTTTTTTAGTTAAGGTCATACATACAGTATATATATATATATTCATATAAATATATATATGTCATCATCATCATCATTGTCAACCATTATCAATACACTGCTGGACGAAGGTCTCCCCAAGTTTCCTCCACAACGGTTTGTCTTGTGCCAGTCTCCTCCATGTCACCCCTGCATACTTTCGAATTTCATCCACCCATCTCCCATGTGGTCTTCTTCTGGGTCTTTTCCTGTCCCTTGGAATCCAATCTAAAATTTCGGCTGTCCATCGATGGTCTGTTCTTCTGGCAGTATGTCCAGCCCATTGCCATTTCAGGGATTTAACTCTGATCATGATGTCTTCCACTCTTGTCATTTTTCGGATCCACGAGTTCCTCTTCTTATCTCTCCTGGTTACACCAAGTATGCACCTCTCCATGCTACTTTGAGTTGTCTGCAGCCTTTGTATGTCTCTTTTAGTTAAGGTCCACGTCTCTGCACCATACGTAAGCACTGGAAGGATGCATTGATAAAACACTTTTCTTTTAAGACATAATGGCATATTGCTCTTGAAAATTATGCTGTTTCTTCCAAAAGCTCTCCAGGCAAGTTTTATACGCCGATTAATTTCTTCATCAATGTGACCCTCACTTGATATCTGCTGTCCAAGATAAACGTACGTATCTGTTATCTCCAGCTTTTCTCCATCAATCGATAAATCTTCATTTCTTGTAAAAGCATTGAACATCACTTTTGTCTTCTGAAAGTTCATTTTTAATCCCACTTCTTTACTCTTGTCAGCAAGTTCCTGGATCATACTCTGCAGCTCTGATGGGCTAGTTGCAAAAATGACTACGTCATCAGCAAAACGAAGGTGGGTTAGATAATCTCCATTAATCTTTATCCCCTTGTTTTCCCAGCTCAGTGACTGAAAAACACCCTCCAATGTGGCATTAAAGAGCTTCGGAGATATGGTGTCACCTTGTCTCACTCCCTTTCCAATTTTTATGTGTGTTGTATTTTCAAACAGCCTAATCTTTGCACTTGCATTTTCATAGATGTTATTAATAATATTAATGTATGCATCTTCAATACCGCAGGTTTTCAGAGCCATTGTAACTGCTGATGGTTTCACCGAATCAAAGGCTTTTTCATAATCGATAAAAGCCATGCACAATGGAAGTTCATATTCCCTCGCTCTTTCAATTAGTTCTCTCAGCACATGGATATGATCTATTGTGCTGTAGCCACTCCTGAATCCAGCTTGTTCTCTCGGTTGAGCCATGTCCAGTGTTACCTTCAAGCGGTGTGAAAGAACTTTAGTGAAGATTTTATAAACTACTGATAGGAGGCTGATAGGTCTGTAGTTTCCGAGATCCTCAATGTCACTTTTCTTATGTAGCAGGATCATTGTAGCGGTGTTCCAATCCTCAGGAATCTTTCCTTCATTAAGGCATCGAGTGAAAATTTGGGCGAGTACTGTTTCGATTTCTCCACTTGCTTCTTGTATGATGTCTAGAGTAATTCCATCTTCTCCTGGAGCTTTTCCCGGCTTCATGTTCTTGATTGCATGTGCAACTTCTGCTGGAAGGACTGGAGGAACTCTGGTACTGGTATCTTTCATGATGTCTGGAGTGCATGTATCATCCCTTTCATATAGTTTGGAGTAGAAATCTTTCACTCTTGTCAAAATTTCGCCTCTATTTCTTGTTACAGAACCATCTTCTTTTCTCAGTACCATAATCTGTTTTCTTCCCTTACTGAGATGTCCCTTTACTATCTTTAGGCTTTGGTTGTTTTCAATTGCTTTCCTCACTAGTTCACAGTTGAATTTTCTTACGTCTTCAGTGATACTTTTTCGTACTGTCTTGCATAGCTCTATATATTCCACTTTGGAAGTCACATCTTCTTTAGTTGTCCTCATCTCTCTTCTTTTTTGCATCAACATTTTCGTTTTTCCTGATAATTTATTTACATGCAACTTGTTCTTAGACCCAGCTAATTTTGTTGCTGTTTCCATAAGAGCTTTGGTTACTTTTCTGTTAACTTCAGAGATGTCCACTTCTTCCGATGTTAGGCCTTCTAAAGCAGAGAACCTGTTCTTCAGTTCCAACTTGAAGGTATTATGGTGTTTTTTAAGGTTGGTTATGTCAATAGATTTTGTTTGTCTTATGAGCTTGCCACGTTCAAGTTTAGTGTTGAGGTGCATCTTACATCTCACCAATCTATGGTCACTACCTGTGTTGAACTTGTTTAGCACACTGCAGTCTTCTATGACGAATTTTTTGTTACACATAATAAAATCAATTTCACTTGTCGTCCCATTTGGATGTCTCCATGTCCATTTCCTGTGTGGCTTTTTCTTGAAGAAGGAGTTCAAGATGAAAAACCCTTCTGCCTCTGCAAACTCAACGAGAGTATTTCCACGCTGGTTTCTGTTGCTGTGACCGAATTTACCTACTGAAGTTTCATTCTGTTGCCGTTGCCCTATTTTTGCATTGAAATCTCCCATAATTATTTTCAAGTGCTGCTTACCTTTATTATTTAGATGACAAATTTCCTCATAAAATTCTTCAATTTCTTCTTCAGGATGACTTGTGGTGGGTGCATAAGTTTGAATAATCTGAGCCTGGTATCTTCTCGATAGTTGGATAACGAGTCGTGCAGCTCTGTCAGAGGAACTTTCAACATCTACCACTTTATCCTTCAGTTTCTTGTTTATTATAAATCCAACACCACTAGTTCTGCCAGTATCTGTCCCACGATAGTAGAAGAGATGTCCACTTTTCAGTTCGATGAGATCTTCTCCTTTTCTCCTTACCTCACTTAGCCCCACGATGTCCCACTTGATCCTTTGTAGTTCCTCTTCCAATTCAAGAAGCCTTGAATCAGAAGATAGGGAGCGTCCATTGTACGTAGCCAAGGTCAGCATCAGATGGCAGCCTAGTCCGGTCCTCCGGGGATTCTTAGCACCCTCTGCCTTCATGTCGCACTGGCCGCTGCCTTGGCCAGGTACATTCCAGCTGCCGGAGACTGAGGGCCAAGATTCAAGTTGTGGAGTCATTTTGGAGGGGTTTGGCCATAACTCACCACGCTGGCCAAGCGGGTTGGTGAGTGTGGGATAGAATTTCCTCTGATCCCGATGGTATAGTTATACCGCTATTGGCGGTCGTCAGAGCCCCTTTAGTGGGAACAGGATGCACCACGAGAAGGCGGGGTTGACATTTGTCAAGGAGAGGCTGTGATGTTACGCATCACCTATATATATATATATATATATATATATATATATATATATATATATATATATATACTGAAGAGCAAAACTGAAAACTAAGGAAAAACTTTAGAATTTAAAACATATATATACACACCTGGTTATGATGTCGCCCACCCTCTGTTTTTCTCTATATATATATACACACCTGGTTATGATGTCGCCCACCCTCTGTTTTTCTCTCTCTATATATATAAAACATTACGTATAAACATTACTTATCTTTTTCCTGTATTTTTTATTCTGTCAGTTTACATTTCGATGTATTTTAACAGCAGGAATAATGACCTTTTTTGATGAAAATTATTTTATTTATGTATTTACATATGTTTATTTGCTATGTATTATTAACTATCTTCCAAGGCTTATCCGTAAGAAAAAGAATTGAAAATAATTATTCTTAAGTGCAGTTTAAATAAACTTGGTGACCTAATATATGTTGTAGTCAGATATATATATATATATGTATATATCATTTCTGTAACTACCCTGTGACTTAGGTATAGATAGACATTGGGGCAATATGATGCTCCAAATGATATTTACAGTTAGCAACACCAGTACCGAGTAGCTAAAAATAGTTTTATGTACTTTTTCAACCTAAAAAGACATAATTTTTGGTATAAAAAAAAATCTTTCTACACATCCTGCTTTTAGTATCTGGGCGGGGAAATTTTCTCTGTGAATGTATTATTTTAGATATTATTCAAGCTCTGGGCTGAGTGACCAAAAAATTCAGATTATGGACTTTAATTTTTTTATGGGACAAAAAATTGTATTTTTTTTTTTTGTTTCAGTATTAAGTATTTAATATTTTTTATTTGCACTTTCATATTTTACTTTTTTTTTTTTTTAAGAAGCCTAGTTTTTTGTTGTCCCAAAGCTGAAATGTTGTAGTTTTCACCTGATATTTGTACACATTTTGGCAATTCTTAAGAGGTACTGCACATAGTTTTTTTTTTGTTTCAATTTTAAGGGCACAACCTCTTATTAATATGAAGTGAGAAATTAACAACCACTGATTTGCATTCATGATGTGCAAAAAGTTTTTCGAGCAAATGTTTATGTTTTGTGTTGTTATTTTGTGGGTTCCTTCAGCAGTCTTGCTGGAAATACAAGTGCGTCTGATTTGTATTTTAGAGAAATACAGGCACAACTTGTTCAATTCAAAGAAAGATTGATTTACGTGAGTGATATTTGTTCAATACTAACCTCTCATATATATAGTTGATGCAAAAGGAATAACTGGCAATTTATACATGGACATACTGACTGTACATTCATCATGAATCAGAGGTCACATTCTTCAAAAAAAAAAAAAAAAAAAAAACCATTACCTATCACGCAAAAATCAAATGCAAGTAGTTATTACAAAATGTTGCTAGTCCCTTTCTTTTGTATTATTCCATAATTTTTTTTCAATTGTCATTTCATAACCGTTTGTGCCAGTTTTCATAAATATTTTATGTTGTTTGCATTTTTGAGGTACCATTGTACTACCTGTTTCCTATTTTCAGTTTTAAATCAATATTGCCTGTATTTCTGCTACCCAAATACCACACACACATTGTACTAACACATTCACAAATAAAGAGTATTCTGTCAAGAAATTTTCAAGCTCTCCACTCTCACTTTGTTGCAGTAATACTACAAATTAATCACTAATCAGAGACAAATGCCTAGAACATAAGCTGGGTGACCCTGTGCTTTAAGATAAAATACTAGATTGTTTCCTGACAGGTGTCAGCAAGCAATAAATTTATATTACCAATCACAATTATTACTTCTGCAATTTAAGTAACCATAAATTGATTGCTTTACCAGTATTTGCTATCTAATGGGCATTAGCCATGGGTACATGATCTTTATCACATAAAAAGAAATTGCTGCTTCCTAAGATTTTGAAATATTTGTTGTCTTGTCAGACAAGTTGCATGTACACTGTACAGATGCATTTGCAAGACATCTGTACAAATGCCATTTGCAAGACATCCTCAGTATATTGAAAAAAACAAAACATTTACATAGGTAGAAATTGTACCCAAAAAGCCTCAAAGTTGGTAACCCACAGTTAACCTCAGCTTCCCAGAGTAAACATCATTCAGTTTTCACATTGAGTACGACTGTTTACAAAATATAAGAAATAAAAAGTCTTAAGATAACACAGATATTGAAATAGCTTATCTGCTGGTTTAATCACCAGCTACATGGAGTAGATGTTTTATTTTTTGTGTTTGATTAACTGAGCATTTACATCTCAACCTTATTTTAAAATGCTTACTTGTGAAATGTAGTTCCACAATCCTAGTTCCATTTATTCTTACAATCAAAAGCTGCGCAGTAATATGGCATTTTAAATATCAACAATGTGCTGATAATTGTGATTATTCACGAAACTGTAGCACTAAATTTGTAATGAAGCATAACACGATCGCCGAACAGCTGAAAGAACCGAGGTGACTCCTTGACACACGCAGAATTTGTACCTCATCAAAGATGGCGGGCTCTCCCCGCGTTGGCTTCTTTTTTTTTTTTTTTTTTTTGATTGGAGGTTTAACGACCACCGTGAGCAACTCAATGGGCTAGAAGCAGTCGCCCGTCCCTAATTTTAGGGTCACTGGTTCCAGGGAAGGGAGAGAGCCAGTGCCGTAAGACAAACACAACATCCATGCCTGACCGGGATTCGAACCCGGACCCCTTACGGACGAATGATCAGAGGCCAACGCCTTAGACCACTGCGCCACCGGGGCGGCCGCGTTGGCTTCAGCTGCCTCGGCAGAGAATCAATCACAGAAGCACTCTATGTATTTCTATCTCGTTGATACAAACAGATGAAATTACACAGATATCATGTAAACAACGGCAAATTCTCACACGTTGCAGCTTCACGGTTAACAGACCAGGGCATCTCCAATTATTCTAACCTCCTTGGAGTTGTTCAATATTGTTGTTAAAAGTCCAGGGGAAGAAAAGTTCGTTTTTACTTACAGAATTTTGGAACGTCACTTATCTTCCTGTGTTTATTTCTAGCATTACTAACCGTTGCTACGAGTTAACCGTGCGTGATATGGATCGCTTCCACGAAGTAGAGAGATTTGTTTACATTTCATTTCGTTACATTTAATATAGGTGAGATTCTAATTATTGATCATGGTGTAGAAATTGTCAGCTTTCGCTACATTCGTTTTTGTATTTTAACGAAGTATTCACTATTCCATAGATTTCATAACGATCTCTATCATGAATTTTGCCGGTCTCTTGGGTTGGTTATCAAATCTATAATGATCTTTTTTTATGTTGATGTTGTTCGGTTTTTTTTTTTTTTTCAGCGTTTAACGATTGCTGCGAGCAATTGTAAGGGCTGTAGGCAGACTCCCGTCCGTAATTGGGGACAACTAATTCCAAGCATGGGGAGGGCCGCCGGCGCATCACCCATGCCTCACAAATTCGAACCCTGACCCAGCTGGGACGACTGGATAGAAATCTACACCTCTGACCACCAAGCCACAGTGCGGTGGTAATGGTTTTATTTTGAAGATGTATTTAATTATTATTTGTTTTTAGATACATGAAATTTTGAAGTATTTAACAATTTTACTGTGTTAAAATATTCTGGGGTATTTAAAGAATATTAACTTCCATGATTAATTAATCATACAGGGGTTGTAAGATTGTCTTGACATTCCTGAATTTTTTTTATGTCTTCAAAAAACTTAGATTTTACTATTTTGTCCAGAAATTTTGAAAGAATAATTCACTTTTCATCTTTGACCTTTTTTTATCAAAAGCAACTGTAGTCAACAATAGTGAAAATTTGCATGCAAGAAAAATTTCACTGTTTCTAATATGAGACTTGTACAAGTACAGTGGAACCAGGTTTGAAAATTTTAAAGGGACCAAGTAAAATTAATACATAGTTGAAAAAATGTGTAAAAGAAACGGAAAGTTTAACAATTAAGGGCAAGTCAAAATTTTTAAAGCGGTTACATTTGTATATAAATGAGAAATATATAAACAAAGTTTTACTGTACTTTCATGTGCTGATAGCATAAAATATAGAAAAACTGTACAAAACTTGAGGAACAGATAGTTGATTTATTGAATGTAAAGATGTCCTTGGTTATTAATCACGATGCATCACACAAGCTTTTGGTTGAAGCTTAAAATAAATTAGACAGTGGAGTTAAAGAAAATAATATGAGAGGTTAGAGTTATGCAAATAATGAT
The DNA here is from genome assembly GCA_039090855.1 of Macrothele yani. Classification (NCBI taxonomy): domain Eukaryota; kingdom Metazoa; phylum Arthropoda; class Arachnida; order Araneae; family Macrothelidae; genus Macrothele; species Macrothele yani. The sequence goes on from CM076990.1 coordinate 174,985,248, forward strand.
GTTCATGGGAAGTGAGGAATTACAAAATCATGGAGAAACTAAGTGAAATTTGCGGAGAAATATCTGAATTTCAAAAATAAAGAAAATAAAAACTTGTAAAGCCACAATCATAGTTTAGTTTGCCTCTCTACAAAATGCTTATCCACATTTCTGTTGAGTTGCTGTGATGTCTCATTCTGTATATAATTAAAGTGTAGTTGAAGAATGAATATAATATATGTAAAGTGTAGTTGAAGAATAAATATTTTGTATAATTAAAGTTTTTGTATAATTAAAGTGTAGTTGAAGACTAAATATTTTTTTAATTGATCTATTCTCATTCAGTGAAGTAGAGAAAAATATGGTTAAATTAAAGAATTTTTTGTGTGCAAAATTTGCATTCCAGTCATATCCATTTCATATTGTATAAATATGTGCATCCTGAAATTATTCTAAAATTTAAAGAAAATATTGTCTTAAAATGTTTTTGTCACTCTTGCCCTGATCTTTTGTATTTCCGAGTGGTATTTCAAGATTTAAATCTTAAACAGATTTTTTAACAAATTAACTGCTTAATTAATTTGGGATGGACCTTGAGAAAATCAATAGAATTGTAAACTCTACACTACATATGATGGTTTCATGCAGAAAAAGAAAGTTTTTGCTTTTTAATTGAAGGTGGAGGAAGATTTGTCCAAAGTCCATGAAGTTTAAACAGTTTCATTGAAACGTCTGTCACTTCATCTGTGGCTTTAATCACTTCGTTATTAAATCCATTCTTTCCGGTGAACTTTACTTCCACTTCGTTATCTTCAATTCTACAAAGGCTCAGCATATTTTTCACACATCTTTCCACTTCTGCGTGGTTACTACCCCCGTTTTCTTAGTTATTTAGTGTGCTGCTGTCTCCCCTCGCAGAAAGCTAGACGTAATAGTGCGTCAGCGTGAGGGATCAATTTTCCGGCTTTAACATCATCAGGAAAAGTAAAGAAAATACTATGTTCTAGGTTATGATCTCAGGCTGTGTATTGATAGGGATGTTTTTCAAAAATAACAGTTTGTGTTAGCAGATGTATTGTAGTTTTGTCAGAGAGATGAGAGAGAAAAGTCTCAGGAATGAAAAAATAGGGATACCAGAAATCACAAAGCATAAGATAATGCTAGTAAGGGTCCCTAAGAGAAAACGAATTTCTTACTTAGGAAGGAGGAAATCCCTTGCCACCCCGGTGGCGCTGTGGTCTAAGGCGATGGTCTCTGATCATTCGCCTGAAAGGGGTCTGGGTTCGAATCCCGTGAGACATGGATGTTGTGTTTGTCTTACGGCACTGGCTCTCTCCCTTCCCTGGAACCAGTGACCCTAAATTAGGGATGGGCGACTGCTTATAGCCCATTGAGTTGCTCACGGTGGTCGTTAAACCTCGAATAAAAAATTAAAAAAAAAAATAAAAATCCCTTCGCTGTCCCCAGAAAGCAAGGTAAAAAGAGAACTAGGAAAAAGGTGCAAACTGGGCCCCCAGGATACCAAGAGAATTTCCCAGTAAACCTCATGCTAGCTCAAGAAAAGAAAAAAAAAGTGTTTATATACTTGTACTTCAATATTCTTCTAAAAGAAAACCAAATTATGCTAAAACGGTGCTCTAACAGCCTCTGAAAAAAAAAAAAAAAATATATATGTAGCAAATGTTCTGTTGTGCCAAACACTGTTTTTGATACACCACTTTCTCCTTTCCCAACTTTCAAATTTAAGACCCATCTCTTTTGGCTGATATTCTCTACCTTAGTTTGCTTTCACTAGTTATAGTTGAATAAACAGCACAGGATAATCAAATATGTTATCAATGGTCTGGGATAACACTTGAAATTTATTTTGTACATTTATGCATTGAGGTTCACCTAAGGTAAATTTTTTGGGTTCCTACCTTCTATATGTAGGCCTATGCTGTTGTGTTTTTGTTTTTTAATCAAGATCTGATGCTGATTTACTACTTTTTGAGCCTTTCAGTTACACAAATTTTTGAAACTACAGTTCTGGAAAGACCCTCTCCAGAAATACAGTTCAAGATCTTGTGTAAGCTATAGCAAAAATACTCATGTTAGCTACAGAAAAAAATACTTTTTCTCTTAAAAGTAGGTAATGAAACAACAATTAATTTTTGCATTCTTTAATTTTTCTTACTATAAATTTGCACTAAAATGTTTGCAATTCTGGACATTTTCAATTTTTTCAAAATATTTTACGGTCTGCGCGTGTTTGTGCTAAAAGCGTGGTGAGCTGAATGATCAGTCCTCAATTTTGACTGAGTAGTTCCTGAATCAGACAGCAGATATCAGCACGTAAATAATCATATCATTTATTAATCATATTGTTTTGAAATGAAATCTCCACGAATCATACCGTCAAACAGCAACATTATTGAAAAATCATGAGAATATACAATAAGAACCGTATTGTAAGTTTAATTTCACGGCTGCATATGCCCTTTCACCGCATGACAGGAGGAAGCCTAATTTTAGCCAAAACTTTTCCTACTACAGTTGAAGCAGGGCTGTTCACAAGGGATTCTGGGTAAATTACCCAGAATCCAACTTTTCCTATTACAGTTGAGGCGGGGCTGTTTGCAAGGGATTCTAGGTGAATTACCCAGAATCCAACTTTTCCTATTACAGTTGAGGCAGGGCTGTTCACAAGGGATTGCGAGTGAATTATAGAACGTTACACTGTTGGACGGAAAGCAATTTTTTGAGCCCCGTGCAAAGTGCAATAATGTGCAACTCATGGTCCAGTAACTACGGCGTGTTTATTTTTCTTGCTGACTTTGCCATACAGGAGAACAAAATATGTCTTATTACTAGAAACTCTTCACATTATGCATTTCTTTTTCCCAAACATACTGACACAATCACAGAACTCAGCGAATTAAGAATCTCCCAGATCTTTCTCCAAATTCGTGTGTTAGCTGAGGACGAACTTTTTTGACATCTGGTTTCTCTGTATTTGCAGACGTGTGTTTTGAATTACCTTAGAATAACATCAGCCTGTAAGGAAATCTTGAAATGGCTAGTTGTAATGAGAGTGAAAAGTTTACCAATTGATGATTTTGAATCACTTTAGAATAACATCAGTCTGTAAGGGTATGGTCAAAATTAAGGGAGTCATCATTATATTTTCTCATTTCTTTTTTTTTTTTTTTTTTGCAGAAGAAAACAGCCTTTGAAAATTCAGTTTGGATTTGCAATTTCTATTTCAAAAAATTGATCTCACGTAAAGTTAATTTTTAAACGAAATTCAGTTATCTGAAATGTAATATATATCATCATCATTGTCAGCCATTATCAATCCACTGCTGGACAAAGGTCTCTCCAAGCCTCTTCCACAACGGTCTATCTTGTGCTAGTCTCCTCCATGTTACTCTCGCATACTTTTAAATTTCATCCACCCATCTCCCATGTGGTCTTCTAGGTCTTTTCCTGTCCCTTGGAATCCAATCTAAAATTTCGGCTGTCCATCGATGGTCTATCTTTTTAGCAGTATGTCCAGCCCATTGCCATTTTAGGGATTTTACTCTGATCATGATGTCTTCCACTCTTGTCATTTTTCTGATCCACGAGTTCCTCTTCTTATCTCTCCTGGTTACACCAAGCATGCACCTCTCCAAGCTTCTTTGCAGTCTTTGTATGTCTCTTTTAGTTAAGGTCCACGTCTCTGCACCATACATAAGCACTGGAAGGATGCATTGATTAAACATTTTTCTTTTAAGACATAATGGCATATTGCTCTTGAAAATTATGCTGTTTCTTCCAAAAGCTCTCCAGGCAAGTTTTGTTCGCCGATTAATTTCTTCATCAATGTGACCCTCACTTGATGTCCAAGATAAACGTACGTGTCTGTTATCTCCAGCTTTTCCCCAGCAATCGATAAATCTTCATTTCTTGTAAAAGCATTGAACATTACTTTTGTCTTCTGAAAGTTCATTTTTAATCCCACTTCTTTACTCTTGTCAGCAAGTTCCTGGATCATACTCTGCAGCTCTGATGGGGTAGTTGCAAAAATGACGTCATCAGCAAAACGAAGGTGGGTTAGATAATCTCCATTAATCTTTATCCCTTTGTTTTCCCAGTTCAGTGATTAAAAGACATTTTCCAATTGGCATTAAAGAGCTTCTATGGTGTCACCTTGTCTCACTCCCTTTCCAATTTTTATGTGTGTTGTATTTTCAAACAGCCGAATCTTTGCACTTGCATTTTCATAGATGTTATTAATAATATTAATATATGCATCTTCAATACCGCAGGATTTCAGGGCCATTGTAACTGCTGATGGTTTCACTGAATCAAAGGCTTTTTCATAATTGATAAAAGCCATGCACAATCGAAGTTCATATTCCCTCGCTCTTTCAATTAGTTCTCTCAGTATGTGGATATGATCTATAGTGCTGTAGCCACTCCTGAATCCAGCTTATTCTTTCGGTTGAGCCATGTCCAGTGTTACCTTCAAGCGGTGTGAAAGAACTTTAGTGAAGATTTTATAAGCCACTGATAAGAGGCTGATAGGTCTGTAGTTCCTGAGATCCTCAATGTCACCTTTTTTATGTAGTAGGATCATTGTAGCATTGTTCCAATCCTCAGGAATCTTCCCTTCATTATGGCATTGATTGAAAACTGGGCGGGTACTGTTTCAATTTCTCCACTTGCTTTTTGTATGATGTCTACAGTAATTCCATCTTCTCCAGGAGCTTTCCCCCGCTTCATGTTCTTGATTGCATGTGAAACTTCTTCTGGGAGGACTGGAAGAACTCTGGTACTGGTACCTTTCATGATGTCTAGAGTACATGTATCATCCCTTTCATATAATTTGTAGTAGAAATCTTTCACTCTTGTCAAAGTTCTGCCTCTACTTCTTGTTACAGAACCATCTTTTTTTCTCAGTGCCATAATCTGTTTTCTTCCCATACTGAGATGACCCTTTGCTATCTTTAGGCTTTGGTTGTTTTCAATTGCTTTCCCCACTAGTTCACAGTTGAATTTCCTTACATCTTCAGTGATACTTTTTCGTACTGTCTTGCATAGCTCTATATATTCCACTTTGGAAGTCACATCTTCTTTAGTTGTCCTCATCTCTTCTTTTTGCATCAACATATTAGTTTTTCCTGATAATTTGTTCACATGCAACTTGTTCTTAGAGCTAATTTTGTTGCTGTTTCCATAAGAGCTTTTGTTACTTTTCAGCTAACTTCAGAAATATCCACTTCTTCCGATGTTAGGCCTCCTAAAGCAGAGAATTGTTCTTCAGTTCCAACTTGAAGGTATTATAGTGTTTTTTAAGGTTGGTTATGTCAATACATTTTGTTTGTCTTATGAGCTTGCCACGTTCGAGTTTAGTGTTGAGGTGCATCTTACATCTCACCAATCTATGGTCACTACCTGTGTTGAACTTGTTTAGCACACTACAGTCTTCGATGACGAATTTTTTGTCACACATAATAAAATCAATTTCACTTGTCGTCCCATTTGGATGTCTCCATGTCAATTTCCTGTGTGGCTTTTTCTTGAAAAAGAAGTTCATGATGAAAAACCCTTCCACCTCTGCAAACTCTACAAGAGTATTTCCACACTGGTTTCTGTTGCAGTGACCGAATTTACCTACTGAAGTTTCATTCTGTTGATGTTGCCCTATTTTTGCATTAAAATCTCCCATAATTATCTTCAAGTGCTGCTTGCCTTTATTATTTAGATGACAGATTTCCTCATAAAATTCTTCAATTTCTTCTTCAGGATGACTTGTGGTGGGTGCATAAGTTTGAATAATCTGAGCCTGGTATCTTTTCGAGAGTTGGATAACGAGTCGTGCAGCTCTGTCAGAGGAACTTTCAACTTCTACAACTTTATCCTTCAGTTTCTTGTTTATTATAAATTCAACGCCACTAGTTCTGCCAGTATCTGTCCCACGATAGTAGAAGAGATGTCCACTTTTCAGTTCAATGAGATCTTCTCTTTTTCTCATTACCTCACTTAGCCCGACGATGTCCCACTTGATCCTTTGTAGTTCCTCTTCCAATTCAAGAAGCCTTGAATCAGAAGATAGGGAGCTACCATTGAAAGTAGCCAAGGTCAGCATCAAATGGCAGCCTAGTCCAGTCCTCCGGTGATTCTTAGCACCCTCTGCCTTCATGTCGCACTGGCTGCTGCCTTGGCCAGGTACATTCCAGCTGCCAGAGACTGAGGGCCAAGATTTAAGTTGTGGAGCCATTTTGGAGGGGTTTGGCCATAACTCATTACACTGGCCAAGCGGATTGGTGAGTGTGGGATAACATTTCCTCTAATCCCGACGGTATAGTTATACCGCTATTGGCGGCCGTCAGAGCCCCTTTAGTGGGAACAGGATGCACCACGAGAAGGCGGGGTTGGCATTTGTCAAGGAGAGGCTGCGATGTTGCGCATCACCTGACCTTACATCCCGTAACATATATATATATATATACATATACTGAAGAGCAAAACTTAAAACTAAGGAAAAACTTTAGAATTTAAAACGAAAGTTGCAAAATAACCTGAAGATCAAAACGCGCAACGCAGCATTTTTGGCCTTGCAGAAACCCATTTCCAACTAGGTCTTTGTGGAAGTGAGAAAATGCAGAGTTTTTGCTGGTCCTTGATAAAGCCAAGGCTCAGTATTCTCGACACCTTCCACATTCAGTTGTTTTATTTTATTTTATTTTTTTATCTTTTCTCCTTTTACTCACACCGGTAGATACATAACCTTTTCTATGTTGTACTTGGTATGAGTCAAAAATATATATGTATTTTTTTGCTTAGGTCTCTTCTTAATAGAATATATATACATATATATATCATCATCATCATCATTGTCAACCATTATCAATCCACTGCTGGACGAAGGTCTCCCCAAGTTTCCTCCACAACGGTCTGTCTTGTGCCAGTCTCCTCCATGTCACCCCTGCATACTTTCGAATTCAGATGGCAGCCTAGTCCGGTCCTCCGGGGATTCTTAGCACCCTCTGCCTTCATGTCGCACTGGCCGCTGCCTTGGCCAGGTACATTCCAGCTGCCAGAGACTGAGGGCCAAGATTTAAGTTGTGGAATCATTTTGGAAGGGTTTGGCCATAACTCACCACGCTGGCCAAGCGGGTTGGTGAGTGTGGGATAGAATTTCCTCTAATCCCGATGGTATAGTTATACCGCTATGGGCGGTCGTCAGAGCCCCTTTAGTGGGAACAGGATGCACCACGAGAAGGCGGGGTTGACATTTGTCAAGGAGAGGCTGTGATGTTACGCATCACCTGACCTTACATCCCGTAACATATATATATATATATACGTATATATTTATATGTATGTATTACATTTTTAAAAATGTTAGGAAGAATCTTATAAAGTTCAGGGGAACATTTCGGCCCAAAATATTAAAATTTATGAAAAATACAGCGATTTTATGTAAGAAATGCTTTTATGTAAGAACTTGCAATTTCTAAGAACATGGCTTAGCATTTCTTACATATACACATACTACACATACATTACTTGTAGCAATAAAAGGGCTTAAACCTTGATAATCCAGAAGCCGATGCATTGTAAAGCATTGAGGTTTCATTACCGATGTTTGAAACTAGTAAAGAATATTTTCTGCTTAAAGTAAATGAATTTCTTTTTGTTGAATTCTTCTAAAGAGGAAGGGAATATCATATTTTTATGTCGTGAATTAGCTGTTTTGGTCTATCTTTCATTGACGAAATCAAGTTGTTTTCCTCGATTCTACAGGAACTGATACGTCAAAAGAACATCAAGCAGTTTAACAGATATTATTTGTTACTTGATTTGAATTGGTGAGTAAGCAGCGATTTTATCCAACGATGTGACCATTTACTGCTGCAAATAAAAAAGTACAAATTCATCTGCCTATTAGGATAAACATCGAGGTTTTCACTGATACATGGTGAATTTCAACCGATGCTATTGATGTTTTGCAAACGAGTAAACTCAGAGGGAAAAAGGATTTACTTTTATTTTGTGCAGTGAGTGGCTTCTTTTACGTTCAGATAAAACCACCCATGTAAATAATAGCAGTTACATTAAAGTTATCATCATTAACAAAGTGGAATTACAGTATCACTAAGAACAATGCTTTGCTTTCTAAATAGCATTTATTGGAGCCCCTGAAGAAAAATTAAAAGTAATTTTTGAAATAGATATTCCATAATGTAAGTATATGATACAGTGAGAAGTACATGTAAATTTTTTTTATGAGATCCTTAGTTCTTCTATTTAACTTAAATACGTACTTTTGTGCCATTTTTAAAGGATATTTTTCCCCAGTCTAGGTTTTTGCAGCAAGCAGTACATAATGCAGTTCAGAGTTACATTTTTGTGTGTCAGGTTTGATACAATTGCTATTTTTCTGCAGCATACACTTCACTACCTTTATCCTCACCCCTTCTCCCATACATGCTGCAGAAATAGTTTTAAATTTATGACATTCAGTGCCAAAATGCATATTTAGTTTCATTTGACAGAACTTTAAAATTTGCATCCTGCTGTATCGATAATTTTTTACAGTAATGCATTATTTCTTGTTTGCTTGTAATATACAGCTGGAACACAAATTGGACCATTCCTGTTTTCTTCCCGCCACTATTTGCTTTTGTTCATTGTTACATAAAATGACACTATTTGACTTCCGAATAAGAACTCTTTCAAGCAGTTCCTGAATATGAGCGTATTGTTCCGCTTTGTTTACATGAAATCTGATCACACCCAACATGAGAGAAAGTAGTTCACGATAAATGTAATGGGAATTTTTTTATTGGTATATAAAATGACATTATAAATAGCAAAAACTTACTTATTCACTTTTTAATAAAATTAACTGTATAGCTACAAATTAGGTACCAATATCATTCTGGGGGCCAATATGCTACAACATCTTTCTTAATTTCTAAAAATGGATCGTCATTAGTTTTCAATCTTTTTTGCCACATAAATTCACATAGGTATGAATCCAACATGCTCCTATGAGTGCCCCAACAAGTTTTATTTTTAAATTTAGCGCAGACAAACGGTTAAAAGAACATTCCTTCCGAATGACCACACATAATTCCAAAGCGCAGACAAACGGTCAAAAGAGCATGATCACTGTGCATAAGTGGTACGCATAGAAAAGCATGTGATCACTGCGCATGTTGCTGAGGGCTTTGTGTTCTACTTTCGAAATTGGGAACTACTTGAAAGTGTTCTTATTTGGAAATCAAATAGTGGCGGGCAGATAACAGGAAAGGTCCCACAAATTTGTCAGTTCTTAGTCGTACTAAATACCAATCATTGACTACACATTTGATACAGTAGTGTAATAATAAGCTTAAACAGATATTTCCTTCATTTTAGTTTTCTTCACAAGTCCGAAATAATCATGCAGTTCTTTCAGTAATTGGCAGTGAAACCTGATAATAAATATTAAATTAAATCATGTTCTTTATGTTTTCTGTAAGCTATATTAAGCCAGTGTATTCCAAAAGTCACAAACTATACACATGCTTTCTCAGCCTGTCATCAGTTGAAAAATGTATATCTTACAGTAATTGGGAATCTTTTCAATTCACAATATGCGAAAAAATCAAAAAGGCCTTGTCAACATCTTTTCTGTGGTGTGTTATATCATTGTAAACATTTGAGAAGACACAAAGAAAAAAAAAAAAGAGAGAGAGAGAAAATTGTGGGCATCCTTGATGGGTCTATGCCTGAAGAACAGCAAAGTATTGTGCAATTTTTTGGTCCTAGTCATATCATATGACAGTCACTGGTATGTAGCATTTAAGCTGTCACTCGCTTTTTTGCCAAACTATGACAAGAATTTGCGACTGAGTCACTGGAAAGCGAGTGATGAAAATTTTCCAAAACTCATAGCTAGTTAGAAAAATGTTTTTAGCACTTGAAGAAATTTTTGCTTTTAAAGACTGGAAATTAAAATGGAAAAATTTCCCCTGCATTGCATATTTTGAGTGCACATTACTTTGTCAGCAGTGAATGTGGCATGTTAGACAGTGCTGGACAGAAAAAAATACCTCTGGAATAGCTACTGATGGGGCCAGAATAAAGTATGGTATGCGTTCTGTTGTTACACCTCTGCTGAAACAAGAACTGCAACACGTGCTATCTCATCTTGGTAAATGGATGATCATATGATGATCATCCATTTACCAAGATGAGATAGCAGAAAGTATGGTATGCGTCCTGTTGTTACACCTCTGCTGAAACAAGAAGTGCAACACATGCTATCTCATCTTGGTAAGTGGATGATCATATGATGATCATCCATTTACCAAGATGAGATAGCACAAAGTATGGTATGCGTCCTGTTGTTACACCTCTGCTGAAACAAGAAGTGCAACACATGCTATCTCATCTTGGTAAATGGATGGCTGCCACTGGAGCTTTCAGTTACAGTAATAAAGGACAATTGAAAAATTATTCTCTCTATATTAAGTGAAGACAAAGAGTGTGGTTAGCCAAGAACTGTTGAAAGCACTTTAAGAAGATTTGTTGGAGAGGCAGGCTTTCTCCCAATCTCCACAATGTTTTTTTTTTTTTTTTTTTCACCTTAAAGAAGTTATTTAAAATTCAATCATCAATGGCTGCAGAGAATTTTCCCTGCCTAACATCTGGAAGGATTTGATGAAAAATAACCATAACCACGATTGTGACAGGAATAAGTGACAACAAAAGACAGCCTGAAGGAGGAGAAGAGTTTTCTCCGAAAATTTCCAATTAAATTAAAAAATTTCCTAGTAAGAATTCCCATAATAGTAGTTTTTGATTAGTAATTGAATTAAGAAACTAGGAAACCAATTCTCAACATGAGCTTTATTCAAAAAATATTGACTTCAATTTCATGAACTGCCAGGTTTGAATCTGCAAGGAAAGACTTCAAGAACTCCAACTGGATTTAGGAATATAAATAACGAGTTATTTATGGACTCCATTAATTACTGATAGCTTTGAGTTCAAGGAGGTCATTCTGTAACAGATGGAGCTGAAGAAACAAAGTGGAAGAAGACAAATTCCATGTGTAACTTTATGCAAAAAATTTTGATGAGAGGTTTGGATCCATTAAAACATTTAAAGGCTGGACTTCCAAATTATTACGTGAAGCCATCTATGGCAGTTGCTGGTGGTTTTATTCTCTCCCCCTTCTCCCCTTCACAGCTTTTGGTAATAACCGGCACATATCATTGCTCTCAAGACATTGTAGAGAAATGCTGCTCCTTCCATTTAAGCCAATGAAGTACATGTGCTATAGAAGAATACATTCGTTTCACACTGAAGTAGTCAGAAGAAAATTACAATTCCAGAGATTTTTCTTATTCCATTCTATGTGTTTTACTTGTGTTTCATTGAAATGTGTGTGTATACATACAGCCGAGTCACATTATTGTCACCACCTTCTACTTTTGACATCAACAGCGTGTAGCCAATGAAAGAAGGCACGTGTCGTGAGCTGGCTTGGAGGGTATATAAGGTGTGCTGTAGGCATTCTGAAAACATATCACTCATTGCTATCATGGATAAAAGGAGCGATTTAACAGATTTGCAAAAAGGGATGATTACAGGCCAAGGGTGGCAGTATTTCTGAAACAGTGCAGTTTGTGAACTGTTTGCTTGCTGCTGTGGTTAAAGTGTATCGTGATTGGAGAAATGGCACCATTGCTAATAAGTGATATGGAAACTTCGGAGCACCACATGCCATTGATGTGAAAGGTGAACGTCGGCTTCGAAGGTGCATGAGGGCCGATCAACACGCTTCAGTGGAGGAACCCACTGGTCGAATGAACCAGGGGGCTACCGGAAGTATTTCTAAAATGACAGTTCAGCGAACCCTGTTGCGTATGGGGCTCCGATGCAGATGGATTGTCGCTGCACCTATGCTAACGAAGGTGCATTGGCAAAAAAGGCTTACATTTGCATGGCACTATCGGAATTGAGCCTCTGCTCATTGGCAAAGATTTGCCTTCTCCGACGAGTCACATATTCTGCTTCATCGAACAGATAGACATTGGCATATAAGACGAGAAACATCAGAGAACTGGAAGAACAGAAGCTGGTGGGGGCAGCTTTATGGTCGCCGCCCCGGTGGCGCAGTGGTCTAAGGCGCTGGCCTCTGATCATTCGTCCGTAAGGAGTCCGGGTTTGAATCCCGGTGAGGCATGGATGTTGTGTTTGTCTTAAGGCACTGGCTCTCTCCCTTCCCTGGAACCAGTGACCCTAAATTAGGGACGGGCGACTGCTTATAGCCCATTGAGTTGCTCAGGGTGGTCGTTAAACCTCCAATCAAAAAAAAAAAAAAAAAAAGCTTTATGGTCTGGGGAATGTTTTCGTGGCATTCCCTGGGTTCACTTATCTCATACCTATGGAAGGCACTATAGACCAAATTTATTATGAATCTGCCCTTGCAGACTATGTACACCCATATGTACCGATTGTCTTCCCTGGGGAGGATGGGATCTTCCAGCATGGCAATACGACGTGTCACACAGCTAGAAATGTCCAAGAGTGGTTGGAAGAGCACAATGAAGACTTCAAAGTACTTCTCTGGCCCCCTCATTCCCCAGACTTAAACCCAATTGAGCATCTGTGGGACCACCGTGATCATGTTGTTCACTCTACGGATCCTCCACCACGCACCCTCCAGCAGCTGTCAGATGCACTGTAGTCAGCATGGCTCTACATACCTGTGAACACCTTCCAGCACCTTATTTAGTCACTCCCAGCCCGTCTTACTGCTGTCACCACTGCACACGGCGGTTACTCTGGATATTACCTGGTGGTCACAATAATGTGACTCGACCATGTGTATATATATATTCCTAAAAAAATCCTACCATGTTTTGCATTTCATTGTCAAATTATTTATATTGTGTAGTGGCACATGAAGAGCCGCAATCTCAAATGTAAACTAACCCATCAGCAACTGTAGCTGATTCACATAGTCTTTGCCATTTAAAGTGTGCTCATTATTTTCATCCAAAAATTTCTCCCAAAGGACATCGTATACATATATATTTTTATGTGAAGGAAAAGAAATTATAGAAATGTATTATAATCATTTAAAAATTACTGTCCCTGAATAACTGAGGGGCTAGGTTTTAAATTATTAATGGTGCCAAAACTTGAGCCTGCTGAAAGTTTTAGATACATAATAAAAACAGACTTAAAATCATAAACACAATAAACACACATATTGCCGTGGATTGTTGGCCACCGTAGCATAAGGCGAACAGACTCGGCTAGTAATCAAGAGATCTGTGGTATGATCCCAGCGGTGTCCGGTGAACAATTTTTCGATTGCTGTGTGTTAATTAAAGAAAAACGTGGAAAGGGCAATGACTTTGTCTATTCACATTGTCTCCACATATTTGGAAGATTTTCACTATTGACATTGACTTAAAATCATTATATCCAACTGATAGCAGTATACTAGAATTTGTGGCATACTTGCTGTTGCATACCTTGGACTGTGAGACAACGATTTGGTGTGATCTACTTGATGAAGACTCCGCTTCGTAACAAAATGGATACTTGGAACTAAAACTTAAGTCATGTCCATTTCTATTGACCACAAAGGAAAGATTTTGATTTTAAAAAAGTATTTTGTTATGGAACAACACAAAAATCCAAGCAGCTTATTGTAGCCACAAATAAATGCCCCCCCCCCCCAAAAAGTGACATATATGAATTTATTCATCTATATCAAGAGCAAATATATATGTATTTTTTATTTCTGTTAAAATTAGCAAAGTAAAATCCTATTTTGATCTAGAATTCCGTTTAAAGTACAAAACTTAATTTAAACTTTTTTTTTTTTTTTGCTTTTTCACAAAATAGGAAACAAAAAACAGAAAGAATGTAAGGGAAATTATAAACCTTTCAAATCTGCATAGCATTTTGCTACATCTTTGCTAACATACTGGCCAAATTGCCACTAGAGAAAAAAATCCCAGCTTAAACACTGCTCGTATGTGATTCTTCCTGTGGAGGAAGTCAGGGTATACAGGAGCTGTGTGATGGTTAACATCAGTGAGTGTGATTTCTAATGTTCTGTGTTCTGGGATGACAAAAATTTCTCAAAACTGCCATGAAGTTCCTTTAGCTGTATGTTTGTTCAGTCATATTTCAGCTTCTTTCCCCATACCATTTTGCATGTTGTATAAAAAAAAATGCAATTTTAAATTTTATTCAGCAACTACATTAAACATTTTTTAGTGATGTTCCAGAATTGTATACAGAATGATTGCAAGGTCTTTCCAATAATGCAAAATAATTGTGAAGAGACAATTAGGTGCTGTCCCAAGTTGCTGATATCGTAAAAGAGCAACTTAAACAGTTTCTTTGCAGTGTTGTTGTAATTACATAGATCCGGCAGGGGGTGATAGCTTGTGGGACAGAAAAAAATGGCGAATTGGCGAGTCAGCGGAAAAAGGTGTTCTGCATGCTGAAATTCTATTAACCTGATAACTGTGCCACAACAGTTCTGACAACAGTTTCAGAAGGACCCACAAAGTGTGCAATCGATTAGGGAATGGTATTAAAAGTTTCAAAACACTGACTGCATTTGTATAGGAATGACTTCATGCAGACCAAAGGTAAATGATAACAGTTGAGAGGATGAGGCCTTCGATCATAGCTACCTTGACTTCTTCTGCTGGAACTTTATTAAAGATAACGTTATACCCCATTGATAACTTAAAGGTTCCCAAAGCAGCCGCAATTGCTATAATCAATTTAGTTGTGCTGAAAAATTTTTGGGATGAGAATGAACAACATTTCGATTTCTGCCATGCCAGAAAAGGTACACATGTTGAACTCATTTATGGTGCAAAGAAAAAAAAAAAAATGTGAATTGCTTTTTCTATTAGTGTTTGTTTCATATTTATAAGGCCTGCACTTTTCCCTCAATAAATATCTGTAAGCAGAAAGATCTTTTTCAATAACCCTATGTATTATTTATTTAAAGTGTTCCTTGGAATTTAATGTTAAGCTCTCATTTGCAACAACAAAAAACAAAACCCCCCAATAAAACTGTGTTTCTGAATTGAAGAATTTAATACATTCTAAGTAAATCCAGAGGCAACAGATGCCTATATTTATTTACTGTGGACAACGTGAGGTCCACATTGAAGAAGACATTAATAGGCTTATGAAACTTGGCTGGAGTGCGCTTGACAGGAGCAGTACAATTTTCAAGAACAGTTTGGTACACTCATTGTCATAAAAATCTGTGCACCAAAAAGGAGGCTTCGGATGGAAATGAGATTTTAGTACTGAGATGGTACATATGAAGGACAGAAGTGATTAAAATATCACAGCAGCAGGACGATTTCTCGCTGACAAACGGTACACATTCCGGTCAGCATTGGTACCGTATCGGACTGCCTCATGCTCGGATACATGCGGTGCTACGGTCCGGCATGGAGTCAAAGAGACGCCATATGTTATCCTGGGACAAATTGGCCCACACTTCTTGCAACTAACATTCTAAATCACAAACATTGGGACATGCAGAAAGCTGGCGCCCCTTCTGGACCCACGTGTGCTCGATGAGCGAGAGATCAGGGGATCTGGCAGGCCATGGAAGCATTGAAGCATGACGTAGACAATCCTGGGTAAACCCGAACAGTATGCGGACGGGCTTTATCTTGTTGGAAAATGTCTCTGAGCTGCCCCATCAGAAAAGGCAGCACATGGGGCAGTAGGATCTCCTGTACATAGTGCTGGGCTGTCAACATCCCTCGGATCACTGCGAGGGAAGTCCGCTTGTCATACGCGATGGCTCCGCATACCGTCATGCCTGCAGTTCAGGATGTTGGCCACTGTACAGTGAGGTTAGGATTGTAGCGCTCACCAGCGGTTTTCCACACTCTGACATGGTAGTTGTCCGTTCACATACAGAAGCAAGATTTAATGTTGAAAACTATACGTCGCCAGCCCGTTGCATTCCATGTTGCTCGCTGCTGACACCACTGCAATCGACGGCAACGATGATCAGGTATTAATGCCAGAAAACGTAGGGCTGTCGAGAGTGCAGATTCGCCTCTGCCAGGTGTCTGGAAATGGTTCTGGCGAACACAGGAGTCTCTTGTACAGCCGCCACATGTCTCTGGATATTGGACAAGAATGTCATTGCATCTGTGCATGCTGTTTTCACAATCCCACAGTCCTCTCTGCTGGTGGTGTGTCTGGGTCGTCTAGAGCCAGTCTGCTGTGTCTGGGTGCCTTTCCGTGTCCATTGCTCCCAACACGATTGCACCATACTGTCCGACCGGTCCAAATGGCGGCCGATTAGGCGCACCGGCCACCCTGCCTCTCTCATCCCGATGGTAAGGTCTCGTTCAAACTCCACCAGTTGCCCATAGGCACATTTACGGCAGCTCCTCAGGATGTCTGTCGCTGAGGGATCTCACCTGACTCTTACCATGCACTTCGGCACGAATAGGGAGTCTCCTGCGCTGCGCCTTATAAGCCCCAAGGATTACAATTGCAGTGCCAGTTGTGGACCCCCGGGCATGCACAATCGCATGAAACTTTAATTATTTGCATATTTGCCCTCCCCATAGCTATTCATCAAGTTTCGCGTAAATTGCATGGTTTTTTCTTGGTGCGCTGATTTTTATGACAATGAGTGTATTATATCTTAAAAATGTTTAAACATTACGTCCCAGTTCTTACTTTTGGATCAGAAATGTGGACCTTATGTAAAAAAAGGCATACAGAGGCTGCAGACAGCTGAAAGAAACATGGAGAAATGAATGTTTGTCATAACCAGGAAAGATAAAAGGAAGAGGAGCACATGGATCAGGAAAATGGCAAAACTCGACAATATCATGATCCATGTAAAATCTTTGAAATGGTAATGGGATGGACATTGCTAGAAGAACTTAACTACTTTAGACTACTGAAATATTAGGGATACAAAGTGACAGAAAAAGATCCAGAAGACCATGTGGGAGATGGTTGGATGAAGTTTGAAAACATGCTGGAATGACGTGGAGGAGACCAGCTCAAAACAGGAAGTTGTGGAAGAAACTTTGGGAGACTCATCAGCAGTGGATTGTTAATGGTTGCCAATGAAATAAGTTTGAAAGTATGGAGAATATGATTGAATTTTTCAATTGAAAACTGCATTTTCATTGAAGACATTTTAGGTTCAATATGGAACATTGATTATGAGTCTCTTGGTGAAATTATTGTTGCACATATAAGTTATGCAGCAAATTGACATTTAAGATGCATCTGGATTAGCATGTAGTGGTAAAAAATAAATGGAGCAAATATTTAGTAATTTATATGCAGATATATTTTTGTGTTCAGTTTTCATATAGTCAGTTAAATACAAGAAATTTTTGTATGCACAAATTTTATTGTGAAAAACATATAAGCATATTTGCTAAATGTATTTCTTTTCAGGAGATATGACGAGACAAAGGAGAAATTTCAAAGAAAATGAAGCTTGTAGGGAACAGAAAAAATTTCCAAGTGAATCAAAATTTAAGTCCTCATCCTCAAAGTCGCCGTTCTTAGATAAATGGAATAACAAAGTTGCAATATTTGTTTCTTTCAACATAATCGTTGTCATTTTAAGCATAGTATACTTTTTCTACCAATATTACTTGGAATCAGTTGTCATAACACCATTAAAAACCCCCAGAGTTGTTATTCAGAGTGGATTAGATGTTTCATCCATGTACTGGGGAACATATCGGCCTGGTTTGTATTTTGGCATGCGGACTCGTAGCCCTGATACATTATCATTGGGCTTAATGTGGTTCTCACAGAAAATTGGTGGCAGTGGGCTAAATGTACGACACTGGTGCGATCAGTGGAGCAACATAAAGAAATATGGATGGCTGCAGCATGACGGGGAAAACTTTGGCATTCAGGAAATCATCGAAGAAGATTTTATCATAGGGACATCATTTGCTAAACGCACAGGTGGCCAACATGGTGGTGATTTCACTGTTAGGATTACTGTGGAGCCAAAGGTATGCAGTTTTATTGTAAAACTTATCCTATTTCAGATGTACAAGGGGAAGTCGGTAAATAAGTCACTAACAGTTACAGAATAGCTGATAATGGTAGTTATTAGTTTCTAAAAGTGTCATTAGGTGGCAGCACAATCCAGCTTACTCATTTCAATGTAGCAGATGTGAGGTATCGCTTGCTCATGCCCCGCTCAGATTGCAAATGGTGACCATGCTCAAGGAGTGTACAATCAAAGAGCAGTTTGCTGTTGTGCATTTTCTTTGGGCGAAAGGACTTTGTGTAAACGATATTCATACGGAATTGTTTCCTGTTTATCGTGTGAATTGTTTTTCATGTAAATTGGTACACAGCTGGGTCAATAAATTATCTCAAGAACACTCAAAAGTTGCTGATGAAGGCCAACCTGGTTGTCTTGTTCAGATTGCGACAGAAGCAACTTTGAGGCAGGTGGAGATGATTTGAGTTGACAGGGGTGTAATGATCGGCAGTATAGCAACTACAATAGGGTGTTCTCATGGTTTAGCCTACAGCATATTACATTTCAGGAAAGTGTGTGCATGGTGGATGCCCAGAAGACTGACTCAGAAGCACAAATGAACTGAATGGGCCTTTTTTTGCAACATCTTTCTCCATACGCACGTAAAGGAGAAGACATGCTTAACAGGATTGTTACTGGGGATGAATCATGGGTGCATCCCTCCCAACCGGAATCAAAGCATGCTTTAACGCAATGGAAACATCCCTCTTCACCTTCAATCAAGAAATTTCCAAATCAGCGAGGGAGGTTATTCTTACAGTGTGCTATTAGCCCATTTCCAAAAGTGAGGTGAGAATGCTGCATTGTACTGTGAAATTCTGTTGATGCTTTGGGATGCAATAAAATGCATCCCAAAGCATTTTTGGATGCAGTTTTGATGGAAATTATGTTGAGAAATAAGGGGAAATGTAAAGGATAATAATAAATGTTTTTCAAGTTCATATCTCATTTAGCATTTTTTAAATAACTGTTTGTGACTTATTTACTAATTTCTCTTTTAATTAGCATTTTGTTAGCTTTTCAGAATAGTTTTACTTCCTTTTTTTGTATTCTTTAAGTTTGAAGCATTATGGGCTAATATGGCTTGCTTGGTTTTATTCATTAAATTCTGAGTAAATACCTAATAAAATATTTTTACTGGAAGCAGCATTTCTTAGATCATTTCTTTTAAGATGTTCTTCAAAAAAGTTGGTTTGTTAAACTGTTACTATCTTTCTTGTTTGCTATTTTTCAGAGGTGGGTTTTTTAGTGTTGTCATCATTTCTGATGCTTTGCTGATTTGCCAATTTCTTTCTGTTTAAAATGTGACTGTGTTTCCAAACAAGAAAGATAGCTCTGAATTCTTGGTGGTCAGCTCGTCCTTTGAATTGTTTCTGATGCAAAAATAATTTTTTGAAGCACATTTTAGAAAAATATAAAACCTCCAAGAGCATAACAAAACCATTTATGCCTCTAATGGTGAAACTGTGTATTATTTAAAATACACAATGTTTACATTGTCTTCATAGTAAATAAAGCCAGTTAAAAAAAAAAAGTTCCTCCAGATTTTTAGAATCAGAAAAAACATTTGCAAATAGAAGTAGCAATATGCACCCACTAGTGACAGAAAAGTTGTTAGGTAAAATCTAAGGTTGTTCCTAAAACTTTCCTTGTGCCTGTAGGAATCCAGAGCAGGGGGATTTTTTAAATCGAAAGCTTTTACAAAAAAAAAAAAAAAAATCCCTCCAGACTCTTAGAATCAGTAAAACATTTGCAAATAGAAATAGCAATATGTACCCACTAGCGACAAAAAAGTGTGTTAGGTAAAATCTAAGATTGTGCACTAAACCTTCCTTGTACCTGTAGGAATCCAGAGCAAGGGGATTTTTAAATCGAAAGTAGAAGCAGAGACATGGAGAAAACTTTATATAGCTTTATTTCCCTTAGCGAGAAAACTGTGCATCATTTGAAGATGAAAATGAATGCAAAATTTTCTTCACAATGAAGAGTAGCCTATCAAAAAATAAATTTTAGAATCAGAGCTACTGTTTCAAATACAAATGCGCAACGATGCCTCTTAGCTGCTGAACTGTGTGTGTTATGAAAGAGTAGAAAATATATGCAAAATATTCTTCATAAGGGAGACAGTGACGGGGGAAAAATTTTAGTTTACAGAAGCAGAGAAAAATAAATTATGCATATTTTCCCAGAAATGGGGAAACTTTGCTGTATTTGAAATGGATAATACACTGATGGACAATTGCTAAGGACGGATCATAAACGGCTATATAGCGCATAAAAAAGTAAGTGTGGTTGGATGCCAAGTGAAATAAAATAATGTCAGAATGCCAGGACATTACAAGAAAGACAGTTTATTGTGCTCTGAAACCCAGAAGGCTTTGGAACGTGTTCAAGGGACAAACAGGCCATTTTTTGCAGAATACGTAAACGTGAAAAATGCAATTACCGTCTGCAGGCGTTCCGGTGTAAGATGTCAATACGGGATATGGCCACCATGGAGGGCGATGCAAGATTCCACACGTCGTGTCATGCTTTGCACAACATTATCAAGCAGCTGTTGGGGTAATTTATCTCATTCCTCTGTCAGTGCACGGATGAAGGTGTCCTTGTTTATTGGAGGGCATTGGCGACCAGCAAGACTCCTTCCCAAAGCATCCCACACATTTTCAATGGGATTCAGATCTGGAGAACGTGCTGGCCATACGAGGCGTTGAATATCCTCGCTCTCAAGACACTCCTGGACAGCGACTGTTAGATGACATGTTGCGTTGTCGTCCATGAAAATGAATCTATCACCGACAGCACCACGGAACATGCGAACATGAGGTAGCAGAACATCATTAATGTATCGTTGGCCAGTCATAGTCCCAGTTGGAAGCACATAGAGGGACGTACGGCCATTGATCATGATTCCAGCCCATACCATGACACTACATGTCGGATATCGGTCCCTTTCCTGTATGTTTGCTGGACAATATGCAGTACCACTATCACGCCAGATCAGTTGTCGTCGACAATCAGACGATAGACTGTATCTACTCTCATCTGAGAAGAGGACAGCAGACCAGTCGCTATCAGTCCAATTGTGATGTTGATGGCACCATTGCAAACGGGCGGTACAGTGACGTCTGGACAATGGGATGCACAGAACAGGACGGCGGGCGTATAGTCCTCCTTCATGCAAACGTCTGGCGACAGTTTTTCGGGAGATCCGCTTGCCAGTAGCAGCCAGAAACTGATTTGCTACCTCACTAGCTGTGCTGCGGCGGTGTTTTTTTGTTGATAGCACTATGTACCGATCTTCGGCAGGTGTCGTACTGCGAACACGACCTCCCCGTGACGTTTGCTACACTCTCCATTTGTTTGAAATGATTTCCAAAGCCTTGAAACAACACTGCAGCTGACGTCGAACTCCCTGGCAACATCTGTTATTTTTTGCCCTTCTTCAATCTTGCCAATAATACGGCCACGCGTAAAATCATCTAGGTGATGTCGGGAAGACATACTGAAAATTGCAAGTTCGTCAATTGATTCTTTCCCTTTCAACTTTGCATTTGAACAACAACGGTCAATACGCGTCAAATCCTTTATATCTCTTATCAGCGCAATGACGTCACGAACAAGTTCGGCAATCCAAAATTTGCATACGCACAACACGTCTTACTGTATCCCGCACTTATGCTAATTTCCACATTTTTCTGCCTTCCATTTTATGGTTGCTATCGTTGCTATTGTCATCCATCCTTAGCAATTGTCCGGTAGTGTATATTTGCAATCCTACTATGGCAAATGGCATACAGTACTGGATTTCTAGAAGCAGAAATAAAGTTGCAAGCAGAAATGCACCCTTATGCCACCTAGTGTCAGAACTGTACATTATGAGAAATTCAAAACTACAGAGTGTGCCAAAAGTCATTGACACGTTTTAAAAATTTATTAAGAAAAAAATTCAGGATAGGAACAAAAAAATTCAGATATTGAAACATATTTCGAATTTTTTTTTTTTCCGTATAGTTAATAAACATCGGTATGTTCACCTTTTGTTGTGTGGAGTACATCAAGCCGATATTCAATCTCTACCCATGTACGTGCCAAAGTGGATTCTGTAACAGATGCAATTGTAGCAACTATGCGAGTTTTCAGGTCATCAGCACTTTGGATGAATAAACTTTGCCTTTCATATATCCCCACAAGAAGAAGGCCATAAGCGTGATATCTGGAGAGCAGGGAGGCCATGCAGGGTAGATCCATCTCGTCCAGTCCACCTGGTTGGAAATTCTTTATTTAAAATTTTTTGCACAGCCTTACCCCAATGTGGTGGTGCACCATCTTATTGCCAAATGGTTTTAGGATGTAAATGGCAATTTGACGGACAGCAAACATTTTAATCATGTTCAAATAAATTTCATTTGTGACTGTGAATTCTGCAAGAAAGAAAGGTCCGATCACATGATCAGCCATTAAGCCACCCCACACATTCACTTTAGGACTATCCAGGACATGTTTGATGAAGTGATGTGGATTTTCAGACCCCAAATTCTGATATTGTGGCAGTTGACTTTACCTGGAACATGAAAAATCACTTCATCTGTAAAAACAATGTTTTGTAGGAAGTCATTATCTGCCACTAGATGATTTTGTATGTCCATAGCAAAGTTAAAAGGACATCACTTGTCTTCTAGCTGTAAAGCTTGCAATATCTGCACTTTTTAGGCATAAAGGCAGAGTTTTTGGTGTAAGACTCGATGCACTGTAGCACGAGGAATCACCAATTCCCTTGCGGTAGTTCATGTGGATTCAGTAGGACTACGTAAAAAGGCTTCACGAATGCTTTTGACGTCGTCTTCTCCTGTGTTTGGTCTTCTACATCTTGGCTAATCAAGGACACTGCCAGTTTTCAGAAACTTCTTATGCCAAGCCAAGATGCTCTTACTACTTGAAGGATATTTTCCAAATTTCAAATGAAAATTTCTTTGCATTTTGGTAACAGATTTCATTTCGAAAAACCAACCAACACATATCGCTTTCTCTGCTGGATTAGACATTTTTTCAACTAACCATGTGATCAGATCAGTAGCGCCACCTAGTGACCTATTTGGGAAACAAAAAAACTTTGTATCTGCAAAAATTATGCTCATATCTCGAACAGTTTTTTTAATACATTTTTTAAATATGTCAAGGACTTTTGAGACACCCTGTATATGCAAAATATTCCCCTAGATGAATGTCATCTTTCATGAAAATAATTTCCTAAATTGAAATTTTAGAAGCTGAAGTATTTTGAAAACTGAGATATGCATGTGCACTAGAGGTTTGCACAGGTCTTTATTTGGAAAGCCCTGCCTGACATGACCCATTTCAGACTTTCATCAAGCATTCTATGCTTCTTATTGCAAATAATGCATCTTCCTCTAGAGCAGGGGCTTCCACCCAAGGCTCATAGAGAGCACTTTTTAATGGCCCACAAAATGTCCACAAAGGAAATTCCAAAATAGAAAAAAAAAAAAAAAAAAAAAAAACGTTTTCAAAATGGAGAAATGAATATCTAAGTACCTTCAGTACATGGACTTTGAATTCTCAAATTTACTAGGAGCTCTGCTGTGAGAAATTAAATAATTGACATTTTAAAATAGTATTGAAAAATGTACGTACATCAAGTACCCACTTAGGACTTCTTTGTAGCTCAAGTACCATTCCAATTGCATTGTTTCTGTTTTGGAAAGTTAAGTTTTGGGATTCAAAACCTCTCTGAAATAATCAATATTTATAATAAACACTTGCATTTTTACTCTTATTTTTCATGTGGCTGCAAGTCCTATTTCATTTTGCCGTGCTGTTCGCGATTCAGAAAAGGCTGAAAACCTTGTGCTCTAGAGAAACAAAGCCAATGTACTAAGCAGAGCTACCTTTGTAGTAGAGGGAATTTTCATGGAAATTCCTCCCACACTTGAGCTTCAGACCTGACTACATACTTCTGTTATAAATAAATGTAAGTACAGGGTGAGTCAAAATGATGCTCCCAATTTAAAAGATTCGGTACTCATGTTTAATGTAAAGCAGATACACACAACTAGTACTGTTGAAAAGCACATTTCATAAAGTTTTGTTCAACTTACTTATAAATGTTCAACGTGCGCTCTATGCGTAACACAACACACATCAAGTCGGTATTTAGGTTCCTGCCAAACTGTTTGTAGCATGTCGGTGCCAATTTCTGTGATGGCTGCTGTGTTACAAGCTTTCAAATTAACCAGTGTTGTTGCAAGTGGTGGTACATAGACACAATCCTTTATGAAACCCCCACAAGAAAAATCACACGGGGTGAGATCTTGGGATTGTAGTGGCAAAGCAACAGTTCTTCATCCCCCTCAGCTGAATGGCCAATCCATCGTTTTGGCAGCCTGTCATTGAGGTGGCCTCGGACCTCATTATGGAAATGCGGTGGAGTACCATTGAGTTGAAAAATGAAGTCATCAATGTCCAACTGTGGGAGAAGCCATTGTTCGAGCATCTCGAGATAGGTAATTCCTGTCACAGTGGCTTCAGCGAAGAAGAAGGGCCCACACACCTTTCGATGAGTAACTGCACAGATGACATTGACTTTTGGGAAAGCATGCTCATGCTGCAAGATTGCATGGGGATTTTCAGTGTCCCCAAATTCTCACGTTATGCCTGTCCTCCTTTCCTGAAATGTTGCTTCATCACTAAAAACTAACTTTCAGAGAAACCATCATCCGCCTCCATTAGAGTGAGAAATCTTTCACAGAAAGATGCTCACAGGTGGTAGTCATTTCTCTTCAGCTTTTGAATCAATTGCAGACGATATGGTTGCATATGGAAACATTTTCTCAGAACTCCCCGTACAGTTTTCTGCGGGACACCAAGTTCTCGATCTGCTCAATAAGTGGATTTCTGAGGGCTCCTTATGTAACTTACCCGAACATGTTCTTCTACATCATTTTCTATCGACGGACATCCAGTCGATGTTCCCTTGCAAATGCAGCCCGTGTCTTGAAATCGTGAATACCAGTTATGAATTGACTTGTCACTGAGTGACTTTATCCCAATTTTTTCTGAAAATGCTGTTGAACAGTCACAACTGACTTGTTTGTATGCAAATCGAGAACACAAAATGCCTTCTGTTGTCCGCTTGCCACCATTTTATAACTTGTTCCTTCTGCTGGACTTATCGCGCCATCTACTGACCATCCGTGGAATAGGTAGCAGGACATTGGAACTTGGAAATATTACCTTCTAAAGTACATGTCTTGCAACTAAAAATACTCATTACATGTCATGTGGTAAAGCATTAAAATCGGGAACATCATTTTCACTTATCCTGTACTTTTCCTCTTTGACACTTTAGTATAAACTAGGTAGTCCTCTAACCCCAAATATCTCTATTCTACAAAAAAGTAACTGCTGCTGCTACTGTTTCAGAAATTTCTCTAAACTCGTGCTTTCCTAGCTTGCAGCGCAAAAGTATTGAACACAAAAATATGAAATTCACATCGTTTGTAGAGAATTGTTTGGAGAACACACTGAAATAAACAATTTTTCGATTCTGGTGATACTTCAAGAGCTATTGTATTTCAAAGTTAAGGTAAAAGGAATTTTTTAAATATTATTTGATATTTTCATTCCATTTCAGATGGCAGAAATAATATTTCATATGCTGTTTTGTTTTTTATTTGTGTGGATCCATTACATGCTTTTTAATTAGTCTGTGACATGAAAAAGCCAACACCCAGTTTGCTTGTTTGTGCAACTACTGAAACCATTGACTATCCCAATGGTTCCCAACCTTTTACAGTATTCCTCCCCTGTCAGGGCTAGATTGCAACCCCCCCGAATATACACAGGTGTTCACTGCTCTATAACCAGTATTTATTTATTTTTTATTTATTACAAATTCAATGATACCGGTAAGGCTTGACTGAAAATATTAAGCAAAAATACAACTGCACTACTAAAAATACAAATATATCTACCACAGCATTTTGCACAAATAAAGTGGGTAATATCTGTACATGGTATACAACCAGGAGTTTATTCCTCCTGAAGAAAGTTATAATAACATAAATTAAAAAAATATTTTCCATATTTTCACAAACTGTACACATCATTGTGAAACATGGGGTTGTTTTGAATTGCACAAACGATCATTGTTTGGTTCTAAATATGTCAGTCCCACACGCAGGTCATTCTAAATACTAAGACGATTTTTGTACTTTGTTTTAACTGCAGCCATCGCTGAAAATCCAGCTCCACACAGGTAGCTTGTTGGAAATTGAAGGAGCATTTTCAGAAAACTTTTTGTAAGATCTTTATACTCGCTTCGAACTGAAAGCTAAAATTACGCTATTTTTAGTTTTTTTAGTGTCTTGTCGCTTGAAAGTTCAAGTAATTGCTCTTGACCAACCATGATTAATTCTGGCATATCATTCACTGTTACACAGAATGGATCTCAAATCCAGTCGTGGGTGTAGCTGTCAATCTGAGGAAAGCAGTCTTCAAACTGGTTTTTCAGTGCTAATAGGTGCACTGCTACTCTTTTCACAATTGAATTTATAGTAGATCTATCACCAGCTTCCTCTGCCATGAATTTTGTAAACAACGGAAACATTTCAGTAACACCACCATCGATACGACCTTTCCAAAAATCTAACTTCTTCACGAAGCCCTCCATTTGTCCTGCATATCCAGAATATTTGAGTTCTTTCCTTGTAGTGACACATTCAGACTGTTTAGTTTTTTATACATGTCTGCCAAATAAATAAGCCAGTGTTGCTAAAAATTCGACATTACACAAATGTTCTGCTAATTCTGTTTTCCCAAGCAGCAAAATTCTAATTTCCTCACGCAACTTGAAAAGATGCTGCAGAACTTTTCCACGCTACAGCCACCTGACTTCGCTATGAAAAAAGCAGTTGCTTATGTTCAGATCTTATTTCTTCACAAAGTTCAGCAAAGCAACTAGCCTGCACTGGCCAAGACTTGATGTAATTAACAATCTGAACAGCATCCATAAAAACACTAAGTATATCTGGTTGCATTTTTTTTTTTCAAAGCTTCACGATGTATCATACAATGAGTCCATTTGACTGCCAGAGCTACAGCTTTCACTCACGTTACAAGACCACTATTCTTCCCTGTCATAGTTGCAGCGCCATCAGTGCATAAACTTATACAATTAGTTCAAGCCAAGCCTTCAGTACAGACAAATTCGTTAAGTGCAGCAAATATGTCTTCACCTGTAGTTGTTGGGATCGTTTTACAAAACAGTAACTCTTCTTTTGTATTTTCCTTCCCTGGCATACCTCACGTAAGAAGTGAGCAAAGCCTGTGATGAAATAACGGTTGATTCAGATCAGATCAGATCATACGTAGAGGATTTTAGGAAGGGAACATCTGACCCCAGGTCTTAAACAACCCTTAGGAATAGGAAGCTAGGAGATATGTGCTAGAGTTCCCGATAGGAAAGTGACACGGAAGCAAGGTAGAAAGGGGCAGGAAAATGCCCTTATTTATTACTGGGGAGACATTACCCTGGGTCAGATGGCTTAACATGCTCATCCGACACGCAGCAGATATTTAGGGATTCGATCGTTCATACCTCCCTGGAATCGAACCTGAGATTCTTCCGTGGCAGTCATGAACGTTGACCACTAGGCAATCCACTGCCCCTATCAGTTGATTCATCGAGTTGCAACGCATATATTTTACTTTCTTCTACTTGTTAAATTAACTGCGTTTTCAAATCTATAGCCAAGTCTTGCGCCTCACTCTTTGGGAAACTTGAGGCTATCCTAAACAACAGTTATCATCCATAGTTGTGCCCCATAACCTGGGAGGAGGGGTGTGCACATGTAAAATAACTAGTGAAAGGTCCCAAAATTCGTGTGTGTCAGGGGAGGGGTAGTTTGTTATTTTGACTGATTATGGCTAATTTTGCATTTAATTCCACTGGTAGCCATGTTTGGCTTAGGTAATCATGATAATCCACTTTGCAGAAAAAGCATCCAGTTTCCAGGTTTCATTCTGCAAACTATATGATAGTTCCAAGGCCTTTTGCCAGTTATATCACACCTGTTCTCCTCTTTCTCATTAGTGGAGACACAGCTATAGATATGTGGTGTGTATAACAGATGATGCTTTGGAAGTCATGCAATCATAAACAAACCAGATTTTGGCATTCCTATTGAACATGTCACATACATATCTGTTGACAAATGTTTAACAAATTCATATGAACATTAAAAAAAGAAAGAAAATGAAGCAGTATTTCTGCAATTTGAGCTCGAAAGAAAGCATCAGGTGTTGCCATAAAAAAAGCATTACGCAAAAAAAAAGAAAAAAAAATGTGTGAACAAGCGTATTTAACTTGTAAACAATTCCCCATAAAAACGAAATGAAAAACCCTGCTATAGGTTTAGAATCCACTAACCTTCAGTGCACTGCACCTTTTGGAGGGAGTAAAAAAACAGAAATAAAACATTAGAAGCGGGAACAGTGTGCCCTGACAGGAAAGGAAAAAAGAAAAGTGCAGGAAATAGGAGAGTGTAAGAAGTATACAGTTTCCCGTGGAGTACAGAAGTTGTAAGCTGCCCTACATACTTACCTGCGGCAGTAACATCAAACAGCTAGTCAGACAGAGGGAAGAGCAGCAAGGGCCAAGGAAAAGAAGAAAGCATGTAAAGCAAATAACACACAAAAATGTTACTCTAGAGAACACCCAGTTCACACAAGAGGAATTCTATTAATTATTAAATAAAAAAAAATATTATCTTGTTGCCCTTTATTTATTTATTTATTTATTTATTTATTTATTTATTTTTTGTCATCTTTGTCCTACTTTTTAAGAAAAATTGGAGAGGCACCTGGATATATATATATATATATATATATAAACTACAATTTATTATGTGTAATATATATATATATATATATATATATATATATATATATATATATGGGATGTAAGGTCAGGTGATGCGTAACATCACAGCCTCTCCTTGACAAATGTCAACCCCGCCTTCTCGTGGTGCATCCTGTTCCCACTAAAGGGGCTCTGACGACCGCCAATAGCGGTATAACTATACCATCGGGATCAGAGGAAATGCTATCCCACACTCACCAACCCGCTTGGCCAGCGTGGTGAGTTATGGCCAAACCCCTCCAAAATGACTCCACAACTTAAATCTTGGCCCTCAGTCTCCGGCAGCTGGAATGTACCTGGCCAAGGCAGCGGCCAGTGCGACATGAAGGCAGAGGGTGCTAAGAATCCCCGGAGGACCGGACTAGGCTGCCATCTGATGCTGACCTTGGCAACGTACAATGGACGCTCCCTATCTTCTGATTCAAGGCTTCTTGAATTGGAAGAGGAACTACAAAGGATCAAGTGGGACATTGTGGGGCTAAGTGAGGTAAGGAGAAAAGGAGAAGATCTCATCGAACTGAAAAGTGGACATCTCTTCTACTATCGTGGGACAGATACTGGCAGAACTAGTGGTGTTGGATTTATAATAAACAAGAAACTGAAGGATAAAGTGGTAGAAGTTGAAAGTTCCTCTGACAGAGCTGCACGACTCGTTATCCAACTATCGAGAAGATACCAGGCTCAGATTATTCAAACTTATGCACCCACCACCAGTCATCCTGAAGAAGAAATTGAAGAATTTTATGAGGAAATTTGTCATCTAAATAATAAAGGTAAGCAGCACTTGAAAATAATTATGGGAGATTTCAATGCAAAAATAGGGCAACGGCAACAGAATGAAACTTCAGTAGGTAAATTCGGTCACGGCAACAGAAACCAGCGTGGAAATACTCTCGTTGAGTTTGCAGAGGCAGAAGGGTTTTTCATCTTGAACTCCTTCTTCAAGAAAAAGCCACACAGGAAATGGACATGGAGACATCCAAATGGGATGACAAGTGAAATTGATTTTATTATGTGTAACAAAAAATTGCCATAGAAGACTGCAGTGTGCTAAACAAGTTCAACACAGGTAGTGACCATAGATTGGTGAGATGTAAGATGCACCTCAACACTAAACTTGAACGTGGCAAGCTCATAAGACAAACAAAATCTATTGACATAACCAACCTTAAAAAACACCATAATACCTTCAAGTTGGAACTGAAGAACAGGTTCTCTGCTTTAGAAGGCCTAACATCGGAAGAAGTGGACATCTCTGAAGTTAACAGTAAAGTAACCAAAGCTCTTATGGAAACAGCAACAAAATTAGCTGGGTCTAAGAACAAGTTGCATGTAAATAAATTATCAGGAAAAACGAAAATGTTGATGCAAAAAAGAAGAGATGAGGACAACTAAAGAAGATGTGACTTCCAAAGTGGAATATATAGAGCTATGCAAGACAGTACGAAAAAGTATCACTGAAGACGTAAGAAAATTCAACTGTGAACTAGTGAGAAAGCAATTGAAAACAGCCAAAGCCTAAAGATAGCAAAGGGACATCTCAGTAAGGGAAGAAAACAGATTATGGCACTGAGAAAAGAAGATGGTTCTGTAACAAGAAATAGAGGCGAAATTTTGACAAGAGTGAAAGATTTCTACTCCAAATTATATGAAAGGGATGATACATGCACTCCAGACATCATGAAAGATACCAGTACCAGAGTTCCGCCAGTCCTTCCAGCAGAAGTTGCACATGCAATCAAGAACATGAAGCGGGAAAAGCTCCAGGAGAAGATGGAATTACTGTAGACATCATACAAGAAGCAAGTGGAGAAATCGAAACAGTAATTTTCGCCCAAATTTTCACTCGATGCCTTAATGAAGGAAAGATTCCTGAAGATTGGAACACCGCTACAATGATCCTGCTACATAAGAAAGGTGACATTGAGGATCTCTGAAACTACAGACCTATCAGCCTCCTATCAGTAGTTTATAAAATCTTCACTAAGTTCTTTCACACCGCTTGAAGGTAACACTGGACATGGCTCAACCGAGAGAACAAGCTGATTCAGGAGTGGCTACAGCACAATAGATCATATCCATGTGCTGAGAGAACTAATTGAAAGAGCGAAAGAATATGAACTTCCATTGTGCATGGCTTTTATCGATTATGAAAAAGCCTTTGATTCGGTGAAACCATCAGCAGTTGCAATGGCTCTGAAAACCTGCGGTATTGAAGATGCATACATTAATATTATTAATAACATCTATGAAAATGCAAGTGCAAAGATTAGGCTGTTTGAAAATACAACACACATAAAAATTGGAAAGGGAGTGAGACAAGGTGACACCATATCTCGAAGCTCTTTAATGCCACATTGGAGGGTGTTTTTCAGTCGCTGAGCTGGGAAAACAAGGGGATAAAGATTAATGGAGATTATCTAACCCACCTTCGTTTTGCTGATGACGTAGTCATTTTTGCAACTAGCCCATCAGAGCTGCAGAGTATGATCCAGGAACTTGCTGACAAGAGTAAAGAAGTGGGATTAAAAATGAACTTTCAGAAGACAAAAGTGATGTTCAATGCTTTTACAAGAAATGAAGATTTATCGATTGATGGAGAAAAGCTGGAGATAGACAGACACGTACGTTTATCTTGGACAGCAGATATCAAGTGAGGGTCACATTGATGAAGAAATTAATCGGCGTACAAAACTTGCCTGGAGAGCTTTGAAGAAACAGCATAATTTTCAAGAGCAATATGCCATTATGTCTTAAAAGAAAAGTGTTTGATCAATGCATCCTTCCAGTGCTTACGTATGGTGCAGAGACGTGGACCCTTAACTAAAAGAGACATACAAAGGCTGCAGACAACTCAAAAGAAGCATGGAGAGGTGCATACTTGGTGTAACCAGGAGAGATAAGAAGAGGCACTCGTGGATCCGAAAAATGACAAGAGTGGAAGACATCATGATCAGAGTTAAATCCCTGAAATGGCAATGGGCTGGACATACTGCCAGAAGGACAGATCATCGATGGACAGCCGAAATTTTAGATTGGATTCCAAGGGACAGGAAAGACCCAGAAGAAGACCACATGGGAGATGGGTGGATGAAATTCGAAAGTATGCAGGGGTGACATGGAGGAGACTGGCACAAGACAGATCCGTTGTGGAGGAAACTTGGGGAGACCTTCGTCCAGCAGTGGATTGATAATGGTTGACAATGATGATGATGATGATGATATATATATATATATCATCATTGTCAACCATTATCAATCCACTGCTGGACGAAGGTCTCCCCAAGTTTCCTCCACAACGGTCTGTCATGTGCCAGTCTCCTCCATGTCACTCCCGCATATTTACGAATTTCATCCACCCATCTCCCATGTGGTCTTTTTCTGGGTCTTTTCCTGTCCCTTGGAATCCAATCTAAAATTTCGGCTGTCCATCTATGGTCTGTCCTTCTGGCAGTATGTCCAGCCCATTGCCATTTCAGGGATTTAACTCTGATCATGATGTCTTCCACTCTCGTCATTTTTCGGATCCACGAGTTCCTCTTCTTATCTCTCCTGGTTATACCAAGCATGCACCTCTCCATGCTTCTTTGAGTTGTCTGCAGCCTTTGTATGTCTCTTTTAGTTAAGGTCCACGTCTCTGCACCATACGTAAGCACTGGAAGGATGCATTGATCAAACACTTTTCTTTTAAGACATAATGGCATATTGCTCTTGAAAATTATGCTGTTTCTTCCAAAAGCTCTCCAGGCAAGTTTTGTACGCCGATTAATTTCTTCATCAATGTGACCCTCACTTGATATCTGCTGTCCAAGATAAACATACGTATCTGTTATCTCCAGTTTTTCTCCATCAATCGATAAATCTTCATTTCTTGTAAAAGCATTGAACATCACTTTTGTCTTCTGAAAGTTCATTTTTAATCCCACTTCTTTACTCTTGTCAGCAAGTTCCTGGATCATACTCTGCAGCTCTGATGGGGTAGTTGCAAAAATGACTACGTCATCAGCAAAACGAAGGTGGGTTAGATACTCTCCATTAATCTTTATCCCTTTGTTTTCCCAGTTCAGTGATTGAAAGACATTTTCCAATGTGGCATTAAAGAGCTTCGGAGATATGGTATCACCTTGTCTCACACCTTTTCCAATTTTTATGTGTGTTGTATTTTCAAACAGCCGAATCTTTGCACTTGCATTTTCATAGATGTTATTAATAATATTAATGTATGCATCTTCAATACCGCAGGATTTCAGAGCCGTGGTAACTGCTGATGGTTTCACCGAATCAAAGGCTTTTTCATAATCGATAAAAGCCATGCACAATGGAAGTTCATATTCCCTCGCTCTTTCAATTAGTTCTCTCAGTACATGGATATGATCTATTGTGCTGTAGCCACTCCTGAATCCAGCTTGTTCTCTCGGTTGAGCCATGTCCAGTGTTACCTTCAAGCGGTGTGAAAGAACTTTAGTGAAGATTTTATAAACCACTGATAGGAGGCTGATAGGTCTGTAGTTCCTGAGATCCTCAATGTCACCTTTTTATGTAGCAGGATCATTGTAGCATTGTTCCAATCCTCAGGAATCTTCCCTTCATTAAGGCATCGAGTGAAAATTTGGGCGAGTACTGTTTCGATTTCTCCACTTGCTTCTTGTATGATGTCTATAGTAATTCCATCTTCTCCTGGAGCTTTCCCCCGCTTCATGTTCTTGATTGCATGAGCAACTTCTGCTGGGAGGACTGGAAGAACTCTGGTACCTTTCATGATGTCTGGAGTACATGTATCATCCCTTTCATATAATTTGGAGTAGAAATCTTTCACTCTTGTCAAAATTTCGCCTCTATTTCTTGTTATAGAACCATCTTCTTTTCTCAGAGCCATAATCTGTTTTCTTCCCTTACTGAGATGTCCCTTTGCTATCTTTAGGCTTTGGTTGTTTTCAATTGCTTTCCTCACTAGCTCACAGTTGAATTTCCTTACGTCTTCAGTGATACTTTTTCGTGCTGTCTTGCATAGCTCTATATATTCCACTTTGGAAGTCACATCTTCTTTAGTTGTCCTCATCTGTCTTCTTTTTTGCATCAACATTTTGGTTTTTCCTGATAATTTGTTCACATGCAACTTGTTCTTAGACCCAGCTAATTTTGTTGCTGTTTCCATAAGAGCTTTGGTTACTTTTCTGTTAACTTCCGAAATATCCACTTCTTCCGATGTTAGGCCTTCTAAAGCAGAGAATCTGTTCTTCAGTTCCAACTTGAAAGTATTATGGTGTTTTTTAAGGTTGGTTATGTCAATACATTTTGTTTGTCTTATGAGCTTGCCACGTTCCAGTTTAGTGTTGAGGTGCATCTTACATCTCACCAATCTATGGTCACTACCTTTGTTGAACTTGTTTAGCACACTGCAGTCTTCGATGACGAATTTTTTGTTACACGTAATAAAATCAATTTCACTTGTCGTCCCAATTGGATGTCTCCATGTCCATTTCCTGCGTGGCTTTTTCTTGAAAAAGGAATTCAAGATGAAAAATCCTTCTGCCTCTGCAAACTCAACGAGAGTATTTCCACGCTGGTTTCTGTTGCCGTGACCGAATTTACCTACTGAAGTTTCATTCTGTTGCCAGTGCCCTATTTTTGCATTGAAATCTCCCATAATTATCTTCAAGTGCTGCTTACCTTTATTATTTAGATGACAAATTTCCTCATAAAATTCTTCAATTTTTTCTTCAGGATGACTTGTGGTGGGTGCATAAGTTTGAATAATCTGAGCCTGGTATCTTCTCGATAGCTGGATAACGAGTCGTGCAGCTCTGTCAGAGGAACTTTCAACTTCTACCACTTTATCCTTCAGTTTCTTGTTTATTATAAATCCAACACCACTAGTTCTGCCAGTATCTGTCCCACGATAATAGAAGAGATGTCCACTTTTCAGTTCGATGAGATCTTCTCCTTTTCTCCTTACCTCACTCAGCCCGACGATGTCCCACTTGATCCTTTGTAGTTCCTCTTCCAATTCAAGAAGCCTTGAATCAGAAGATAGGGAGCGTCCGTTGTAGGTAGCCAAGGTCAGCATCAAATGGCAGCCTAGTCCGGTCCTCCGGGGATTCTTAGCACCATCTGCCTTCATGTCGCACTGGCCGCTGCCTTGGCCAGGTACATTCCAGCTGCCGGAGACTGAGGGCCAAGATTTAAGTTGTAGAGTCATTTTGGAGGTGTTTGGCCATAACTCACCACGCTGGCCAAGCGGGTTGGTGATATATATATATATAGAGTGAAAGATATATATATATATATATATATAAACTGATTTTATTATGTGTAACAAAAAATTCGTCATAGAAGACTGCAGTGTGCTAAACAAGTTCAACACAGGTAGTGACCATAGATTGGTGAGATGTAAGATGCACCTCAACACTAAACTTGAACGTGGCAAGCTCATAAGACAAACAAAATCTATTGACATAACCAACCTTAAAAAACACCATAATACCTTCAAGTTGGAACTGAAGAACAGGTTCTCTGCTTTAGAAGGCCTAACATCGGAAGAAGTGGACATCTCTGAAGTTAACAAAAAAGTAACCAAAGCTCTTATGGAAACAGCAACAAAATTAGCTGGGTCTAAGAACAAGTTGAATGTAAACAAATTATCAGGAAAAATGAAAATGTTGATGCAAAAAAGAAGAGAGATGAGGACAACTAAAGAAGATGTGACTTCCAAAGTGGAATATATAGAGCTATGCAAGACAGTACGAAAAAGTATCACAGAAGACGTAAGAAAATTCAACTGTGAACTAGTGAGGAAAGCAATTGAAAACAACCAAAGCCTAAAGATAGCAAAGGGACATCTCAGTAAGGGAAGAAAACAGATTATGGCACTGAGAAAAGAAGATTGTTCTGTAACAAGAAATAGAGGCAAAATTTTGACAAGAGTGAAAGATTTCTACTCCAAATTATATGAAAGGGATGATACATGCACTCCAGACATCATGAAAGATACCAGTACCAGAGTTCCTCCAGTCCTTCCAGCAGAAGTTGCACATGCAATCAAGAACATGAAGCGGGGAAAAGCTCCAGGAGAAGATGGAATTACTGTAGACATCATACAAGAAGCAAGTGGAGAAATTGAAACAGTACTCGCCCAAATTTTCACTCGATGCCTTAATGAAGGAAAGATTCCTGAGGATTGGAACACCGCTACAATGATCCTACTACATAAGAAAGGTGACATTGAGGATCTCGGAAACTACAGACCTATCAGCCTCCTATCAGTAGTTTATAAAATCTTCACTAAAGTTCTTTCACACCGCTTGAAGGTAACACTGGACATGACTCAACCGAGAGAACAAGCTGGATTCAGGAGTGGCTACAGCACAATAGATCATATCCATGTGCTGAGAGAACTAATTGAAAGAGCGAGGGAATATGAACTTCCATTGTGCATGGCTTTTATCGATTATGAAAAAGCCTTTGATTCGGTGAAACCATCAGCAGTTACAATGGCTCTGAAAACCTGCGGTATTGAAGATGCATACATTAATATTATTAATAACATCTATGAAAATGCAAGTGCAAAGATTAGGCTGTTTGAAAATACAACACACATAAAAATTGGAAAGGGAGTGAGACAAGGTGACACCATATCTCCGAAGCTCTTTAATGCCACATTGGAGGGTGTTTTTCAGTCACTGAGCTGGGAAAACAAGGGGATAAAGATTAATGGAGATTATCTAACCCACCTTCGTTTTGCTGATGACGTAGTCATTTTTGCAACTACCCCATCAGAGCTACAGAGTATGATCCAGGAACTTGCTGACAAGAGTAAAGAAGTGGGATTAAAAATGAACTTTCAGAAGACAAAAGTGATGTACAATGCTTTTACAAGAAATGATGATTTATCGATTGATGGAGAAAAGCTGGAGATAACAGATACGTGCGTTTATCTTGGACAGCAGATATCAAGTGAGGGTCACATTGATGAAGAAATTAATCGGCGTACAAAACTTGCCTGGAGAGCTTTTGGAAGAAACAGCATAATTTTCAAGAGCAATATGCCATTATGTCTTAAAAGAAAAGTGTTTGATCAATGCATCCTTCCAGTGCTTACGTATGGTGCAGAGACGTGGACCTTAACTAAAAGAGACATACAAAGGCTGCAGACAACTCAAAGAAGCATGGAGAGGTGCATACTTGGTGTAACCAGGAGAGATAAGAAGAGGAACTCGTGGATCCGAAAAATGACAAGAGTGGAAGACATCATGATCAGAGTTAAATCCCTGAAATGGCAATGGGCTGGACATACTGCCAGAAGGACAGATCATCGATGGACAGCCGAAATTTTAGATTGGATTCCAAGGGACAGGAAAAGACCCAGAAGAAGACCACATGGGAGATGGGTGGATGAAATTCGAAAGTATGCAGGGGTGACATGGAGGAGACTGGCACAAGACAGACCGTTGTGGAGGAAACTTGGGGAGACCTTCGTCCAGCAGTGGATTGATAATGGTTGACAATGATGATGATGATGATGATGATAAACTACAAAGCAGAGACTAAAACAAAAATTATTATTTAACAAGGACAAAAAATACAAATTAAACCTCAAAACCCAACAGGCATGAGTAAAAAATAAAATAATAGCAAAACCAGAATGCAGAAAGTGTCGAGAATGCCGAGCCTTGGCTTTATCAAGGACCAGCAAAACTCTGCATTTTCTCACTTCCACAAAGACCTAGTTGGAAATAAGTTTCTGCAAAGTCATAGATGCAAGTATAAATCCCACAATAATTTTTAATTAACATAACCACCTTCAATGGCGCAGGAAAAAATAATTTGGCTAAAGTTTTTGCATACATCTATAATTTTCCTGGCCCAACCCATACTCTCATCTGTCACAAAAAACAGAAAAATGTTTACAAAAAGACTCACAAGTTGTGAGAAGGCTTGAGCAAACCAACAGAAAAATTCAGTTAAAGCACGTGGTTGTACTTTTGGGTATATATATATATATATATATATATATTTTTTTAATGCTTTGCACAACTAAGATAACACCTTTTTGGAAAAAGTCCTAACCCTTAAACGGGGCCTTTTTCTTCCTTTTTTTTCTAAGCACTTTGCATGCCTTTTTGAAAAAATGTCCTGGCCCTTAGAACATCCTTTTTTAAAAAATGTCTTTCCTTCTCTTATTACTTAAGCCCTAACAAAAAAGAGGTTAATTCCATGTGCTTACTTTTGTTAAGGGCAAGGGCCCCTGCGGGGGGCTGAGGTACTTGCTACGGGTTGTTGGGCAACAACCTGAGAATAACTTTGGTTAGGTTAACTAATTTTTTGCCTAGTGACTTGGCTTCTTTGTCCTCTTGTAGAACTTGAAAAGCCTCATCCTCTGCTTCTGAAACTGGTGGCTCTGCCTCTGAAGTGAGGAGTTTGGAATTATTCTTCCCCTCATGACATGAAGACAGCAATGGGCTGTAGTTCTGTCCTGCTGAGAAATTGCCTTCTTGGTATTCCATGCCATCCAAATCATTTGGATGTATCTTCCTAATGTTCTTCAGTGACAGTTTATCGACCATATGAAAGTATCATGAGCAACACTGTGCTATGGACAAACATTTTCTGTGAGGCAGTTTTTTTTTCATATAGCCTATGTGCTTGTGTATTATCACCATTATAAATTCACTACTGGATAAGGGTCTCCCTAAGTTTCTTCCAAAAATTTCTATCTTGAGCAGGGTTGGATTAAAAGGGGGGAAGGGGCTTTGGGGGCTGTAACCCTAGGCAACAACATTGGTGGGTGCCTCCCCTAATATCCTTAAAAATAAATTTTGTACCTTGCACTTGTTTTGCTGTCACTTACTTTCTTTAACCCAAATTTAAAATGAATTTTGCAAGTAGCAAGCTGGAGAATTCCCCATTCCCCCATTGCTGCATGATGATTAAAAAAATCTAGCTATCCAAAAATTTGGTCCAGTCTTCTGTGCAGAAGGATTTTTCATTGTTGTTGTTTTCTCTCCTGGTGATTCCTTCTAAAAAGTCATGAAACAACATGCATGTTACTGCAGTTTCTCATGAGTGAACTGAAACCCAATGAAAGGAAGGGTTTTCTGGGCCTACACCTATACTACAAGAGCTTTTCCCCCTGCGTCCAGTGTGTTATCTTCTAAGCTTTAAAGGGACATTACAAATTGTGAATTGGCCGGACAGTAGCTTAGCTATTAAATAACCACTAGCTCCTCACCCCCATATGTGTGTTAGTTTGCGAGACTGTTGCCCAGGGAAAAAACACAGAGGGTGGAGCAGGAGAAATTTGCATGCAGTTAAAAGTGATTGTTTTGGGTAATCTGGCTATGTAAAACAAATAAAAATACAATTAATATGCAAGCTACTAGTTAGGGAAAGCAGAATGTTAGTTAACAATAATAAAAATAACTCTGATTTTATAGCAATAATAATAGTGATACAATTATTTCTTTCTGGTAACATTACCCCCACCCCCAACAAAGATAACCTTATAATTGTTCACTAAAAATAATTGATAGCAAAATAACTTATAGAAATAGGAAAAGTTTTCTGAAAGGGGCACTGCCATCCCCGAACTACATCATGGAATAATCTGGCCATGGTTTTGAGCCAGTACCCTCCATGTCACTCCAGCAAACTATTGAATTCATACACCCATATCCCATATGGCCTTCTTTAGGATTTCTTTCTCTCCCTTGATATCCAGTCTAATATGGCAGTTGTCCAAAGCTGATCAGTTCATCTAGCAATATGCCCAGCCTATTGCCATTTCAGGGAATTCACTTTGATCAAGATGTCTTCTACTCTTGATATTTTTCCTGATTCACAAGTTCCTCTACCTATTCTTGTTTACACCATGCATGCATCTCTCCATACTTCTTTGAATTGTCTGTAGCCTCTGTATGTCTTTTTTAGTTAAGGCCCCTGTCTCTGATCCATAAGTAAGAATTGGAAGAATGCATTGATTAAGCCCTTTTCTTTTATTGCATTCAGGAGAAACAGTACAATTTCCAACAGCAAATTGCTCTTAAAAATTTTACTCTTTCTTCCAAATGCATTCCACCTAAGTTTTATATGCTTACTAATTTCTTCTTCGATTTGCTGCATCAACCTCTAAATCTCCAGTTCTTATAAAACTGTTAACCAACAATTTTCTGTAAGCTTATCTTTAATTTCACTTCTTTACTCTTGTTAGCAAATTCCTGGATCATGCTCTACAGCTTTGATGGAGTACTTGCAAAAAGGAAATTTTGATACCCTAACTTAAGAGAACATTTCTGCTGGGCCTTTATGGACTGATGCCAAATAGATCACTTTGTTCATCAACTGGTTTTCTCTTCATTATTGGGAAAGTTTAGAAATGTTTCTGAGCCCCCAAGACTGTAATTTTGATTTTTCTTTATGAATTCCACTGATATGAAAAACAGTCTTAAAAGAAAAATAATGAATATGAAATTATAGATTTGGCAACCACTTACTATCGTCTATCCATTCCTTTGTTGAAAAAGACTAAAGTCATCAGTTGAAAGTTTCTTTATTTATACACTTTTTACATAACTTGAACATGTTTTAAAGTTTAAGTTATTGCTTTTCTCCAAATTTATCACGTGATTCACATATTTCCATGCAATACTGAAATTAATGGAAGCCATTCATGATTACTACAAAAAGAGTGCAAAACAAATTCTTGGCTTTTACTAAGCTTTGTGTAATACTGGACAAAGATGTATCTGACACAGCAGCCTTGAAGGACCACGGTACCACGTGTACTGGTCACTAAACTAGGAACTTT
Organism: Macrothele yani; assembly: GCA_039090855.1. Classification (NCBI taxonomy): domain Eukaryota; kingdom Metazoa; phylum Arthropoda; class Arachnida; order Araneae; family Macrothelidae; genus Macrothele; species Macrothele yani. The sequence goes on from CM076990.1 coordinate 175,026,051, forward strand.
TTTTCAACACTAGGTTGGACTTTTAAAACAGCATACTATACAGTGCAAATTAATTGGGACAAGCCGTTTTATTCTCAGAATTGTAATGTGATCGCCAGTTGATGTCGGAAACTCACGTAAACCGGTTTTATCAGCTGTGTGGTGGTGTGACTGTTAGAACTTGATAGTAAGAATGTGGTTTGACTGGTTTTAAACAGGAAATAGGCACTTCAGCTTCAGTTGTGAGCTTTCGTGTGTGACAGGTGGATGTTAGTTTTTGCTCTCTGTGAATACGTGTTGCTTTCGTGTATTGAAAAATGGATATTTCCCCAAGGAAGCGTGCAAAAATAATTGCTCTGAAGGATCACACTTCTACGACAGTGAGAGATATCGCTTCTGCAGTTGGTGTAGGCAAATCAAGTGTATCAAGACTGCTTACGCGATACAATGCATCTGGATCATCCTCTCCAAAAAGGAGAGGTAAATGTGGAAGAAAACGAAAAACAACTCCACGAACCGATAAATATCTCATCAGAAATACTAAAATGAATCCTAAAAAAACATGCACCGACCTTCAAAGAGATTTTTTTGCTAGTGGTTGTGATGTTAGTGATTCAACTGTACGCCGTAGGCTTCTGGAAGTTGGCCGGAAGGCAAGAAGACCAACAAAAAAACAATATTTGAATGCAAAAATGAAGATAAAAACGTTTAGCATGGGCCAAAAAATATAAATCATGGACTGTTGACGACTGGAAAAAGGTAATTTTCAGTGATGAAACTCATTTATTTGTGCAAGGTTACCAAGCAAATGTCGTTAGACGAAGCAACTGTGATCCCTTAAGACCTGAGCATGCCAAACAAACTGTAAAACACCCTCTGAAACAGATGTTTTGGGGTTTTTTCATATCAAATGGCACTGGAAGCTTAGTTCCTGTTCAAGGTATGACGAATTCAGCCAAGTACGTAGACATATTACAACGCAGGATTGTTCCATTCTTGCAAACTTTTGACGGGACATTTCAACATGACTTGGCCACATGTCACAATTCGAAATTGGTCAAGAATTTCATGCTGGAAAATCAAATTAATTTGCTTGATTGGCCTGGAAATTCACCAGACTTAAATCCCATAGAAAACTTGTGCAATATTTTGAAGAGACGTTTAGGTAAAACGGACTGTAAAACCAAAGAATGCATGATAACGAATGCTATAAAAGTGTGGTTCCATGATTATGAAGTTAAAAATATGTGCACTCAATTAGTGGAGTCAATGCCAAAACGAATTCAAGAGGTCATTTCTGCTAAAGGAGGACATACTTCATACTGATACAGATATTTATTAGTGTTATATCAAGGCATAGTTTTGAAAAAAAGAGTGATTTTTTACTTTGTCCCAATTAATTTGCACAGTATAGTATATGCCATTTGGCATAGATTTCACTAGATTTTGGAGTGTATCTACTTCTACGGCATATCAGGTGTTCACCAGACAGTCCTTTAAGTGGCTCAGATTTGACAGAAGACTTTTCTCTCAGATCTGACTTTCTAACATGTTCCATACATTCTCAGTGGGGTTCAGATTTGAGCTTTGTAAAAGTGGCCAAGAAAGATGGTGAAAGTTGCTGTCATGCTCGCTGATCCACTGCTGAACACATCTTGCATGATAGACAGTAACATTGTCGTCCATGAAACAGCCATCACCTGCTAGATAAAAAGTCAACATTGCAGGATGGACTTGATCGACAACAATGTTCAAATAATTCTTGGAGGATAGCTGGCCTTCCAGCAATATCAGTGGACCATTCGGTGCCAACAGAACATGACACCGCCTTCAGAAAAGTTATGTTTACAAGGCAAGCTGGGTCCATTGCTTCATGGGGCTTCTGCAAAACCTTCTGCTTACTTGTCAGTACAGAACAAGGTGTACTGCAACTCACTGGACCACACGACTTTACTCCAGTGACCAGTTACGGTGTTCCTGACACCACATTAGACAAACTTTCTGGTTCTTTGCAGAAATCAGTGGTTTCTGTATAAATGGCTTGTACAAAGAAACAGAAAAGTCTTGCTTCTCCAAACAAGTATTCTGAGATAATAGCAATCTTGTTCCTGACAGATTGTTGTCATGCCACAGTTATGCCTCTTATACAAACAATTTGGGTTATTTTTTTACTGATTAGAGATGGGCACCTACAACAAGCCCTTTATCGACCTCCAAAAGATATTTTGTTTTTCCAATTGTGAATAACATTACTGACAAGCAACTGTCTTAAATAGTTGTCTAGGTCATGTGGCGATGCATGTGACCACGTATTTTGCACATATGCTGCGTAAGTGATGTTTATGTACACCTACATAAATGTTTCTAATTCAACTGTGTGTAGATTGACTCCACATAAGCCGCATGGCCTTGACACACTGATTTGGAACTGCTCTGTTATTAGGTATCAGTTGGAAAATATGGTTGCAGATGCTTCAATGAAAGGGGGAAATGATAACAATGCTGGCATATTAAGAAAAATTAAGTCTATAAAGTTTGGCTGTTGGTTATTGCTATTTTATAATATATTTTATGTCTTTTGTCAAAATTATCTCTGTCTCCTCAGTAAGTTGATGCTGATGTGCTTTGTGTGCCAAATACCATAGAAAGATTTTATGATTCAGCAGAGATAGTGAAGAATAGGAAGTTTTCTCTTAACCTTTACAAAATTTTGTAAGATATAGCAGCTTGTGAAATTAATGACTGCAATTCAGCAACTGTAGAACTTCACAACATTCAGCTTAAATCTAGTATGTCAGTGAATATATTCTGTGTCAAAAAATTAAAGTTATTGGCTTTACTCAGAGATAATTTTCAGTTTACTTTAATTGAAGATCACTAATTTCTTCACTTTCTCCTCTGAGTGCTTTATTTTCTTGCAGATGTTTTTGGCCTTTCGTGACTATTAAGGTGTGTTACCAATGCTTCGCATCACTCCACCTTTGTTGTTGGCATTGAATGTAATGTATTGTTGCCACATCACCAGACTCATGCTACAGCATCTTTTAAATAAAATGCATTTAATATTAAAAAAGAAGGTAGCAAATAAATAAAAATCATCTTTAAATCAGGAACAAAATGGAAAAGAGGAATGTCATTTATTAAATAACAATGAATCGCATTAACAAATATATTGGACAAACAGCATGGAAATTGAAAATTAAAGAACATAAAACAGTTATTGGTAAAGGTTACCAGAAAATTGCAGTTGTCAAACACATAGAAAAATATAAATGTGAGTCAATGTTAGATCAAACTGAAATTTTTGATTTTGAACCTCAAATCAACAGAAGGCTTGTAAAAGACCTGCTTTGGCAGAAAGTTCAATGAACCTACCAAAACCATAAGCCCAATACTCAGTTTTTGGTTTAATGACAACAATTAAGATTCAAGAATAACATTAAATATATTTTATTTAAAAGATGCCATAACACATGAATCTGGTGATGTAGCAACAAATATTTAAATTATATTCTGTACCTACAACAAAGGTGGAATGAAGTGAAACCGTGATAACAGGCCTTGATAGTCACCAAAGGCCGGAAGAAACATCCGAAAGAAAAGAAAATACATTCTATAAGAACTGGGAATCATTTTTATGTCACCTGTATGAATGTGTTTACCTTAGGCTTAGGGACGTATTCAAAAATCCTGGGTTTAATGTTGCTTAATTGTTAGAGGCTAAAATATGGCCTACAGAGGAAATTTGGTGATGACAGTATCACAGTTATAATTGAATATTTTGATGAGTTACTGGCAGTTAATGTAAAATAAAAAATTAGAAAAAGTAAAAATCCAAAATAACTGGTATTTTTTTAAGACATTTTAGTTAAGAAATCTTCAATATCTGCCAAGACAACAACAGCTGTAGAAATGCTTAAAAGAAAAGTACCCTTCTGAATTTCCAAGTTTAAACCCTATCATTGATATCACAAGCCTTACTATCTATCTTAAATGTCAAAGTTGAATGAGCCTTTATAGCTATGAATAGAATGAAAAATGCTTTCAGAAGTAGAATGAGTTTTTAAACACTAATACGTCTTCTGCGAATAATCTTAGAAGGACCTCAGATTTAGGGCTTCCAATTGGAGAGAGTGGCCGATGTGTACTTCACAAAGTACCATGGCATATGAATGTTAAAGCCTTACAGTAAAAGGCTCTAGCTCTATAAAAGAGAATATCAGATATGGAAATGGTACAATACCCCAAGAGCAAAACTGCTGGAGCTCAACAAAATATATATAGAAGGTGCAATTTGTTCAGCAATTCAGTTGGTAAATAATGATTAAGTAAACAAACAGGTAAAGCAACAAAATTTTTTGCATTCTTTTTCCACTTGACAAAAAAATGTGTTGATTCATTTTTGAATTATAGTATTAGCTGAAAAAGTTGTGGGTTGTAGAGTGTACAATAGTAATACATTACATGTATTAAAAAGTGAAGGAAATAAGTTACAAATCTGCTCCACATAGTCACTTATGTGCCCTTCAATTTGAGGAACAGTGTTGTTCCTCAGATTAAAAGAGTTATTATTTTCCTTGTGCCCTTATTGTGTGAATAAATAGCTGTATTTGTAAACAATGTCTAAAGAATTAATGTTGACATATTCACTCTACCTGTTCTTTGCAAGAGTTGAAGCCAGTGAACCTTTGTTAAAAGTTGTGAAAATATGTGTATATGTACTGCATAAATCATGCTCAAAAATGGTTTTTTATTGTATCAAAAGTAATTTGTGGTTACTACAGTGATGCATAAATTATCAGTAATGGAACTTAGTGAAAAGAGCGTGTGTTAAGTTGTGCTTTGACAAAAGAAAAAATTATTCAGTATCATTATGTGATTCTGTATGACCGCATTCTTTTGTGACAGTGTCATAGACTAGCTGAGCACAAGTTATTAATCAATGCAGTAAATAAAGAAAATTGCATAAGAATGCATTCTTGATGAAAATTTAATGTGGGATTTAAATATTTATGCTTAACCTACACATTTTTGAATTTGCTGTTGTTTCATCATCATTTCAGGGTGTAGAATTCCATTAATTTTTTGTGGAGAGGGTTTATAATATTTTTTATATATTTGTAAGTGAGTAAAAAATCAAAGATAATGTTCATGAACAGTATTCAGTACTTCAGACACTGTATGTTTAAGAGCAAATGACACATGCATGAACAACCGGAGCTGATCAGATACAGTTCACTGCAATAAACACTAGTGCAGCAAGTGAAAAAGAGAATGCTTGCATCCATGTCAGCTCATGCAGTCCACTTTGATTGATAGCTTGAGATAACTTTCCACAAATGCAGATTTTCCTGTGTCAGTTGCTCACTTTGTTGCTCGTGGCTGAAAAGTTGTGAGAGAACTAAGTAATTAATGAAGTCATGGCTTTCCCAGATGATCATATGATAGTTACAATAGACAGATTATGGGAATTACTTAGGAATAAAGGATGCTAATTCTTAGCGTCAAATTTTCGAGTAGTAACCCTACCCTTCATCAGGACGAACACTACAATAAGTGTTACCAACATTGGGTAAAACTCCAACCTTTAAAATCATTTAATGTAGCTCCTCCTTTTCTCTCAATCTCAAGACCTTCCAGCAGTTTTCTCTTGAAGAAATGCTTTTGGTGGGTCAGAATTTCTACTGAATCCCAAAGGATTCTATGTCCAGTAGATTGAACATGTCTGTCAAGGCCAGTTTTATTTGCCATGTTTTTTATGGCTGCTTTATGTTCTTTCAGCCTGGTCTTAAGCTGTCTGCCTGTTTCTCCTACATAGCTAAGATCACATTCACACTTGATATTGTAGACTACTCCTTTTTTAACAAGATGTTAGTTTCTTGCTGCTTTAATTTAGGAAGGTAGTTATTGATCTTATTTCCTAAACCTGAAGCTAGTCTTATTTGAAATAAGATCAATAACTACCTTCCTAAATTAAAGCAGCAAGAAACCAACATCTTGTTAAAAGAAGGAGTAGTCTACAATATCAAGTGTGAATGTGGTCTTAGCTATGTAGGAGAAACAGGCAGACAGCTCAAGACCAGGCTGTAAGAACATAAAGCAGCCATAAAAAACATGACAAATAAAGCTGGCCTTGACAGACATGTTCAATCTACTGGACATAAAATCCTTTGGGACTCAGTAGAAATTCTGACCCACCAAAAGCATTTCTTCAAGAGAAAACTGTTGGAAGGTCTTGAGATTGAGAGAAGAGGAACTTCATTAAATGATTTTAAAGGTTGGAGTTTTACCCAATGTTGTCAACACTTACTGTAGTGTTCGTCCTGATGAAGGGCAGGGTTGCTACCTGAAAATTTGATGCTAAGAATTAACATCCTTTATTCCTAAGTAATTCCCATAATCTGTCTATTGTAACTATCAGTTGTGAGAGGTTAGCAAAGTTAGAAAATCTGACTGTGTTATTTATATGTGTCTTTTTCATAAATCTGACTATGTTATTTATGTGTGTCTTTTTCATTCACCGAAATTATGTTACTGAATTTTTATTGAGCTAAAGAAAAGCATATAGAACGTTTTGCGTGAATTGCGATGTGCATTTTGTCACTTTGCTTTCAAAAACTAAATAGTAGGCTCATGCTAAGTACATTTAAGTATAATGCATCTTAAAGTGTTCTCAAGAACTTTGTGATACCTCAACCCCACAATAATGTTAAATTGATTTGTATGGCCTCATGAATAAAATTAAGAATGTTATTATGGTTAGTTTCAGGTAAGAAATAAATACTTATTCATCAACATTTTGATATATCACTCATGAAAATGAGCTCAAATGCCAATTATATCCAAAAATCTGTTATCTCCTCTGTTCAACTGTCCGAATCACTAAGAACAACAAAAACAGACAGCAACTCAATCCCCTTTTGTTTATAATGACAGAAGTGACAAAAGAATTTGTTAAAAGTACAATTATGTAATACAGGGATTACTAGGATGACACAAAAATTAGCTTTTTTGTCAAATTTTGTGCCACAATTAATGAACATATAATGGCTAATTTTTGTGTCAAATTTTGTGCCACAATTAATGAACATATAATGGCTTGGTATTATGTTGTCAAATTTTTTGCCATGATTAGGTTGGTTGGTTGATTGATTTTTATGGCGCAAGGGCCATGTTTGGCCAAAGAGTGCCAGACACAAGACAAACAAACAGTATTAAAAAACATGGCATAAATCCCAAAATCTGGCTGACCAAGTAAAACCGAACCATGAGAATGATGGAAGGGCCAAAACAGACAAAGAAACAAACAGTATTAAAAACATGGTACAATGGTTAGAAACTAGCTGATTAAGTAAAACTGAGGAATGAGAATGATGATAGGGCCAAAATTTAGATACGTTTACAAAAGTCAATTTGTTCAAAAAAAAAAAAAAAACACTGTAGCAGTATCGCAGTGGTCATTTAGGAGCCGCTGCAACGCAGCGGCGTCCCCGATCAACAAATGAGAATGAAAAAAAATGAAAACACACATCACGAAAACGAACACAACTACACAAAAGATGAGTCACGGGAGAGGAACGAACTGTCACTCTCCTCCCCCTTATGTTCCCCCATAATGTTGGTTGAGGGTGGGGGACCTCGCCGAGTCTGGGACAGTTGCAATGTTGGTGAGTTGGACCGCGACAGTTGGATGGGTTGGATGGACACTGCACACCTTTGTGGATTTAGGGCCGGCGTTTCCACACGTGCAAGCTTTCTGCTGGGAACTGGAAGAGTCGGTCGTCTTCAAAAGAGAAGGCGCAGAGTCAGCTGGTCGAATAAGCTGGAGCTCGGAGAAATCCACCTGTGTCGCTTGTTCAGCTGTAGATCTTTTGGCAAGTCCGGCGAGAGCTACAGGGTGCAGGACAAAGGGCTGCACGAGTTGTGGCAGAGACTGAACTACTGCGGCAAAAGTACGCTGTCGGTTGTTGGGAATACCCAACTTGGCCTTGGCAGCAGGGTACGAGAGGCCTTCCAGGGTCTTGAGGCGCTGGATTGCCATCTCGTCCTTCCATTTCATACAGTTGCGGGAGTAAGCTGCATGGGCCTCACCACAGTTAACACAGCAGGCTGCAGAAGTGCAACCTTCCCCGTCATGTTCACTGGAGCCACAATTTGCGCAACGAGCGGAACTGTTACATGAACGTTGTGAATGCCTTTACCTCTGGCACCTGAAACAGCGCAGAGGACTGGGAATGTACGGGCGAACTCCACAGACCAAGTAGCCAGCCTTGATTTCGGTCGGAACTTTCGGGGAGTTAAAAGTTAAGATTACATTTTTAGACTTAATCAAAGAACCATTGCGCCGGATCATCATACGGCATGCAGCAATAACACCCTGATCTGCTAGTTCACTCACCAATTCGTCCTCACTGCATGCCAAGAGATCAAACTCCGAAATAACACCCCGAGAGGTGTTAAGAAATGGGTGAGGTGTCACTTTGACAGGAATGCCTTGAAGACTAGTGAGGTGCAGAAGAGTGTTACTCTGAGAAACACTGCAAGTTTGGACAAGCAGGTCCCCAGAGCGAAGCTTCCTCACAGACTTTAAGGAGCCAACCGCAGCGTCCAAAGCTTTAGAAATGAAAAAGGGAGATCTGGTGGACAGTCTCTCATTCGGATCGATGGATTCTACAACTAAGTGTGTAGCATGCGTATTAACAGCAATTGAGGGAAGACGACGCTTCAGAGCGACTGGTACAGCTGCCGAAGAAGAGGTTTCACGTTCTTGGTCCAGGTCATGATCTAAAGACCATTGAAGGTTATGGGACTTGGTAGGTTGAGAAACGAAGGGGAGTCATTGTCAACTATCATTTTCTCAGGTGACTTTAGTTTGGAGTTTTTGTTTTTACCCATGGAAAAAAGGAGGAGGATTCGTCTGCAGACTACTCCACCCACCACCGAGCCCTACAAGGGAGAACTGGAGGTCTGCAAGCCAAGAAAATGACGCTGGACACAGTTCTGGAGCTTATACGCTGCAGATATAGTCCGTTGGCTGTGATCACACACACTCAGCTGACACTTTGGCCTCCAGAGTTCCGTCATGCCAACGGCTTTGGCATGATCCCACAGCCCCCGGGCTTACCTCGCCGTGCTATACGACAATAAAGCCGCTAAAACCCCGCACACAACTTGGTACAAGACTTCTGACTAGAGGTGGGTTAGTCTCTAGCCTCCCGTTTACAGCGAAGCCGTGGTCGAAGAGGAGTGTTGGTTCACAGGAGGCACTTCTCCGGTCTCCTGCGACCTCAGCCTCCAGACATCCCATTTCCGCCTCACAGGTCTCCGCACGCGGCAAACATGCAGGTAGGTCTAGCACCCAAACCAGCTAAAAGGGAAAAAGTAATCCAAGAAAGACAAAACCCTGGAGTGGAACCTAAACGGAATCTCAGCAACCTACGAACTGAGCGGTTAATAAAAACAGTTAGTAGTGGAAGGTAACAAAACCACAAGACCGGGGTGTGGTAGCGATTAGGTACAGTGTACAACACGGGCAACTGGCCAGTGCAGAAAATAAATAAAAACGAAAAGCGAGGCACAAGACCAGCTCGGGATTGTGGGGGCGCGACTCCCCAACAGCTGGATGAACAGCCATCCCTGCAAACTCCAACAGAACCGGAAAAAAAAAACAAGCAGTGGTATGACACCAGATGTTGACCAGTCACAAGGTCAGCTCGGGCCATGGGAGTGCCGCTCCCCAAATAACTGGAAAACCAGTTATCCCCGTGCGGGGTGCCATGATTAGCGAACATAATGTCTTGGTATTACCGCTTTAGTGGCAGCACCTACAATCTTGTGTCAGTCCCGATGATAAGTTGGTGTGCAACCCAAAAATTTGACAAAAAGGAAAATTTTTGTGTCATCCTAGTAATCCTCGTATTACATAATTGTATCTAAGATATTTCATCATTAGGATTTTGCCATGATTTCATTAATACAAAAGAATTTGTTTCTACACCCAAAAACCACTATCTGCTATCTGGAGAAACATTCCCCTCCCTTGAGCTCATGTGAAGAAAGAAAAATATCAACACAAAGGCATAGTGAATGGTGAAGAAAAGGGAAATCTTTGGAAAAGATGCCTACATTCTGTACTTCTCCTTTGGACCTAGGAGACATACTCTCAACTATCAGTAATCAGTTTTTTTTTCACTTCTGCAGAAGTGTTGGATATCCTGTTTCTAACAGCTCTAAGCTGATTTACAATGCATGAGGCAAGCTGAAAGTAAAACACATTAGTTACCCATTGCCAGTATAAAAGCTTCTTGCAACCCTTGGGGATCATGGCCCACAATTTAAAAACTCCCTGTGTCCCATTCATGTTTTGGGCTTATTCACAATTTCTGTTTTGCTGATATGCAGTATAATTTAGGTTAGATATGAACTATATAAATGATGCTGATTTTTATGATCCAGCTGATATACCACTGACATTTAAATTATAAAACTGTTGAATGACATCATTTTGGAATTTTTTATCCACATTCTTATAGTAGCAAGTTAATTTTTGTTTTACTGAAATAATTTATGTGTGCTTACTGATATTTATGTTTTTGCAGGTTTCCAATGCATCAGCATCTGTTCCTCTGTCCATAATGTTCTATGCAGCTGCATTTAGTGATGCCTCTCTGACTCCTTACGTCATCAAAGATAGTCAGCTTACTACTATTCATGGGTTTATGGATTCTTTAGGACACTTTACAATTAATTTCAAGACAAAAGATGTTGGAAGTAGTATTTTGAAATATAATTTCCTCAGTACTCATGTTCAGGGAGGGACTGCACACTTGAAAGAAGCCATTCTGCAGAATTTAGCCATTTTCCAATCAGCAGAAAGGCGTAGCCAGCAGGTATTGGGACTTATTGGGCAATCACTACCCCCAGGCAGTAAATCCCAAGTGAAAAAGGATAGCAATTTTCTTGTGCACCAAGTAACATTTGTTCCACCTTTTGAGATGGAAGTCATCTTTGAATCTGGAAGTTTTAACAACCGTCCAGGGCCTCTCGTCAGACAAATTTATGATAGTGAACTTTCAAGGTATAGCAAGAACTTTGAGGCAAAATTTGATGAAATTTTTAAATTATCATCTAAAGGGTATTCAGATGAAGACATAAAGGTGTCTCAGGCAATACTGAGTAATTTATTAGGTGGAATAGGTTATTTTTATGGGTCATCTCTAGTACAGTCAAGCTACAATAAAGCTCCTGTAAATTATTGGAAGACGTCGTTGTTTACTGCTGTGCCTTCGAGGTCCTTTTTTCCTAGAGGCTTTCTGTGGGATGAAGGCTTTCACAATCTTTTAATTGTGCAGTGGAATCCTGAAATAACAAAAGACATTCTTAGTCATTGGTTTGATCTCATGAATACTGAAGGCTGGATTCCAAGGGAGCAGATTTTAGGGTTAGAAGCAAAGGAAAGGGTACCCTCCCAGTTCGTTGTTCAGAAAAACACTAATGCTAACCCACCTACATTTTTCTTACATTGCAACTTCTCCTTAGGAAAATGAAGGATGGCACCATTGCTAAAGATGTGCCGTTTTTAGAACGAATGCTGCCAAGACTGAAAGTATGGTTTGAATGGTTCAACAGGACACAAGTGGGAATGCTGCCTGGAACCTATCGTTGGCAGGGCAGAGACCCAATAACTAATTTGGAACTGAACCCTAAAACGTTAACATCCGGATTAGACGACTATCCACGTGCATCACATCCAACCATTGATGAGAGACACATTGACTTGCGATGCTGGATAGCATTCTCGGCTGGTATCTTGGCAGATATTTCTGATTTTGTGGGTGAACCCTCAGAGAGGTACAGAGCAACCTTTAGATACTTAACAGATAATAAAATCATGGACAATTATCACTGGTCACCAACATCAGAATCATATAGCGACTATGGATTTCATTCCAACAAAGTTAAGCTTGTGCGCCAGAGTCGTCTTCCTGAACCAGGTAGCCATGGCACTGTGGTAATGGAAACTGTGCGTGTAGTGAATAAAGAACCTAGGCTGAGATTCGTCGATAATTTTGGGTATGTGAGCCTTTTCCCATTTCTTCTTAATATTATCGAACCTCATAGTCCTAAGCTTGGTAAAGTGTTACAAGATTTGGAAGATCCAAAACTACTGTGGACTAACTATGGACTGAGATCTCTTGCAGAAAATTCACCATTTTACATGAAATACAACACAGAGAGTGACCCACCATATTGGAGAGGTGCCATATGGATCAACATTAACTTTCTCGCTGTTCGCTCTCTTCATCATTACAGCAAAATCAATGGGCCGTTTCAATCCCAAGCAAGTGAGTTGTATGTAAAACTGAGACAAAATGTTGTCAGTAACATTATTAGAGAATATAAAAGAAGTGGGTATGTATGGGAAAACTATAATGACAAAACTGGTAAAGGTCAAGGTGCACATCCATTTACAGGCTGGTCATCTTTGGTTGTGGTCATGATGGGGGAACTGTATTAATGTAGGTTTTTAAATAAATGTTGGCTTTGTTGTTTAGTCTCATTATTGTTTTCAAACTGAACAAAAGAGCTTCACATGATTTTATGTTTATTTACTGCACATTATCATACTTTGGAAGTTACATCTCATGTTCAAATGTTGCTGTTCACCTGGGCTTTGAAATGAGATGGTATCATGGCAAACAAAACACAGTTTGTTTATGATGTCTGGATTAATTGCAGTGTAGGCTGTGAAACATCATTTGATACAACTAGGGTTTAAAGTTGCATGCTGTAATTGTTTTTGAGTTTGAACTTAACACTGGATATTTCCTTATTTTTGACACTTAAAGCCACCACATTTCTTGTCACTGACACAGTAACACCATCATAGAGTAGTTGCAAAGAAAAAGGGAATTTATTACAGGTTATGAACTGAAATGGCAGAAACAAATAAGTTGTTTGAAATTATATCTAACAGTTTACTATCTGAATTTCACATATTTCAGCTTTATCAAAAGGACTTGTACTTGTACCAGTGAAAAAGGAAACCCAAATCTGAAGTTCTCCTATGCATATATTTAAGTTAGCAAGATTATAAAAACTGTTGATGCTACTTCTAGTCATTTACATAAACTGCTATTTTGTTATGTCACTTAATAAAACATTTTGAAATGAGAAAACCAAATAAATAACATCTGCTTTTTTATTCCTCTGTTTTTTTATCACTCATTTCTGCTGTAATATGCGATAAAGGAAAAAAATACATCAAACGATGTATCATGCAGTACTTGATACACACCTTGCATCATTTTGTACATCTATAGCAGGCACTATTATGTTCATTATTAAATTGAAAAACAAGGCTTTCTTGCAGCTACAGACTCATTCATCATTTACATGTGTATCACACATGCAGAATCGTGTAAAAAATAGCTGCTTGGAGTTTTGTTGATAAATTAGGCTGACAAGGTGGAAGGTAGTATTGAGACTATCATTGATTAATTTATTGTAAATGAAATATACAGGTATAAATTTATTTATTTCATGTCATAATCAGAATCTACAAAGAATAGATATATTGTAACTACAACAGCCATTAATATAAATCTAAGCTGTCTCACCGTACGATAAAAAGTTTCTGTCAATAATAGGCACACCAAAAAACTCTGCAACCTTGTTTCAAACCGACCTTGTTGGTCCTTTCGCCCTGTACCTTACGTTAGTTATAGAGGTAATCACCCTTCGCAACCATTTTTTGTGAATCACAGCTCAGTTCAACTTTCTGATTCCCAAATTTCTGCACTCAATAAAGGACCAAAATACAGCTTCCCTGCCTCGGCCCCCCACCCACTATTTTCCATTCCTGAGCTGGAAAATATCATTGGAGCCTTACCTGAAGAGGAGCGGGAATTAACTCGACTTCAGTTATCAAAATCTTTCACTAAAAAGACTAGACTTCCACCAATCCTAAAATATGAAAGAGAGCAACTAATGAGCTGGCTCATAACCATGACTTTTCTATCATTGGTGCTGACAAAATCTCCCAGATAATCATCATGGACAAAAAGATTACCATAATAAAATGTTCTGTGCCATTAACAAGGTTCCACATAGAGTCTTAAAGTCTGACCTGACGGCAGCAACTATTACGGATCTTAGCAAATTAAGACTTCGAGGCTATCTACCCCATTCAGTTTCCTCAAACATGAAACCTCCGGTGGGCCCTAGAGTTCCGGAACTTTTCGAAAAACTAAAGACTCGTAAGCCCGAACGGCCACTTGGCACTTGGATTACTGGTTTCGGGGTATGCTTGCCCAACTCGGGCGCTGGAAAAAGCGTTAGCCAGTTATTTAAAACCACTAATCCTGCATTCAGATATTTCCATCAACAGTACGACCCAAGCCTTAAACCGAATTAGATCTTTTACTTCAGACGGAAGAGATTTTGTGATGGCCTCTTTGGATGTGGAGGCCCTTTTCCCAAGTGTACCTCTAACAATTGTTCATTCAATTATTGAGGATTGTCTACAGAAAGATAATACCCCACACATGGAAATTGAAGCTATTCTCTCTGCCCTAAAATTAGTGGCAAAGAGGTCGTACTTCAAGTTTGACAATAAAATATACCAACAGCTTGAAGGAGCCTCAATGGGTTCCCCACTCTCCCCGGTACTGGCAGAGATCCTGTTGCAACATCTTGAAAACCAGGTATTAGTGAATTCTGTTGTTAAGCCTCTGTTTATGATACGATATGTTGATGATGTGCTGGTTTTTTGGCCACATACACTTGCCCTTCTAGATCAATTCACAGCCTGTTTGTCTTCTCAGTACCCGACAATCAATTTTACAAAAGAACTGGAACACTCGAGGAATCTACCTTACCTAGACTTCCTCTTAACTAGGGACCCGCAAACGCAGAAGATTAAGTTTTCTGTGTATAGAAAACCTACATTCAATCCATGTATTATACCATTTTCGTCTGCCCACCCAACGCAATACAAATCTGCGGCTTTGCGTTTTCTGATTAGACGTGCTCGTACACATTCATCATCCTGTAGAGCAAGAAAACAGGAACTCTCAACTGTATTATCCATTGCTCGTACATTTGGATATTCAGAACAATTTTTTCAAGAACTACTAAAGAGAGATGGACGACTGAAATTCACAACGTTATCCATGGAGACACGACAGAATAGATTTGTAGGTAGTGTAGAGTACAACCCTAACACCGTACCTATTCTCAAAAAAGCTTGTAAGAGACACCAATTAAATTTTGGAATTAATAATAGAAATTTGTTCTCTCTGATCAGACGTGACCGAGATAGGACTTCCACCTTGCAACAACATGGTGTTTACAGCCTCCCTAATCCACTCTGACCCTGACATGGCTCCAAAAAAATATATTGGCTCTACACTTAGGACCTTGTCTGTCAGACTGGGAAAACACAGGTACGTCCTCAGATCTGGAACAAAAAGTACTGCACTTACTGCTGTAAATTTTGAGGGATATTCCCCAGATTGGAGTGGTGCCAAGATATTGAATTCCAACGTCGGCAGGTCTACTATATTCATGTCCGAGAGTTTGTTCATCCTATACTACGGTGACTCTTGTTGTAATGAGGATCTGCCGACCTATGTACCTAGCACTTGGAGAAGATTGGTTACCACCCAAGAGGCCTCCACGGACGAGGGACTTTGCATTGCAGTTGAACTTTTTACTTTTTTAATTTAGTTTTTTTTTTTTAAATTATTATGCTTTAATAGTTTGTTTGATTTGTTTTCAGGTCCTTTACTTTTATTTGGACCAAGGGAAGGAGGGGGAGTGTTTTTGAATAGGAGGAAATGTCAACGGGGGTGTAGGGGGTGTTGATGGGTTTCTAAATTACTATGTGTGTACTCTTCATTTCTGGTGAAGGGGGAGGGGAGGGACGATAGGGAGGGGGGCGGGGGTATGTTTGGAACTTGGTACCGTGTTGCATTGTGGGCAATGGTGGGCTATATATATCTGAGGGGCGGTGCTTGTCCTGTGGCACTCGGGCCAGTAGATGGAGACATGTGTTCTCCGAAAGCGCTAGCTTTCTGCACGGTTTTTAGTCTGTAAATAAATGTTTTTAGTTTGCAGTTTGGAAACTTGGTGTTTTTATCGTACGGTGAGACAGCTTAGATTTATATTACTGGTATTTCGTACGAATCTTGAGTCAACATTACAACAGCCATTCCATAAAAACAGTAAAATCAAACAAAATGAAAAAATATAGGTACAGCAAGATATATGTTACTCTTTCTCAAAGTAACTTCCCTTGGATGATATGCAACTGCAGAGTATAAGCTGCAGACTATGATCCAGGAACTTGCTGATAAGAGTAAAGAAGTGGGGTTAAAAATGAACTTTCAGAAGACAAAACTGATGTACAATGCTTTTACAAGAAATGAAGATTTATTGATAGGGGAAAAACTGGAGATAACCGATACCTAAATCTACCTTGGACAGCAGATATCAAGCAAAGGTCAAATTGATGAAAAAATTAACTGACATATAAAACTTGGTTGGAGCTTTTGGAAGAAACATTACAATTCTTAAAAGCAATATGTCCTTATGTCTTAAAAGAAAAGTGTTTAATGCACATCCTTCCAGTGCTTATGTACGGAACAGAGATGTGGACCTTAACTAAAAAAAAAAACATACAAAGACTGCACACAACTGAAAGAAGCCTGGAGAGATGCATGCTTGATGTAACCAGGAAAGATAAGAAGAGGAACTCATAGATAAGGAAAATGACAAAACTGGAAGACATCACAATCAGAATAAAATCCCTGAAATGGCAATGGACTGTTGTCAGAAGAATGGACTATTTGCATTGATGGACAACCGAAATTCTAGACTGGGTTCCAAGGAACAGGGAAAGACCAAGAAGAAGACTACATGGGAGATGAGTGGATGAAATTCAAAAGCATGCGGGAGTGGCATGAAGGAGACTAGTGCAAGACAGACCGTTGTGGAAGAAAGTTGGGGAGACCTTCATCCAGCAGTGGATTGATAATGGTTGACAATGATTATCTTGATATATAACAGATCTCAAGATACAAAAAAAAAAAACAAGTTATAAAGGCTTATCACAGTCTCTGCCTAAAATGGGTCACATCAGTTGCTCGACTGTTGCCCAAAACTAAGTCACTATTTAAACATTTTGAAACAGAAGGGCTCTGTAAAATATGTTGAGTGACCTGTACTGCATTGCAGATATAGAAGAGGTTATTTCCAGGCAGGAAGCCATATAAGTTTATTCTTTGTCCCAGCAACACTAGTTCAAAGATTTCCATATTAGCTATCCCTCATATCCAGCTGGTAGCTCTTCTATGAGTGCAATCCACCCATCCTTTGTACTCTTGTTGACTAAATACCAAGTCTGGCTTTTGATAGAGTTGTAAGTGCCTTTCTCCAATATGAAGAAAACTTTTCCTGAGCCACAGTTGTGTTTTCACTAGTTGTTGTGTCCAAATGTGTCATCTTGGTGGATTGAGCATCAGTAGTCACTTTTTGTCTGACATTAGGGAGTGCTCTTCTGGCCAGAATGTATATTTTGTTCACTGGGATAATGTACAGGCAGCCAATAATTGTATGGCAAGTTTCACTTAGGGCCACATGTGCTTGTTTATAGTGTGAATGCGCATTTGCCGAAAAACAATGAGAGAGCAGTCTTACCAAGGGTGGTAGAGGCATGTCTCCCATGTGGAACTTGGCAGTATTCGCAACAGATTGTTGCTAGAAGATACCTTCTTAGTGTTATAACAGTGTTTTCTATAAGTCAACACCCCATCCAGGTTTACTCCCAGATATTTGGGAGTGTTCCAGTGGTTGTCCATTACAGTTGATACATAACTTCCTGTTAGCATCTTGCTTCCTAAGATGGAAGGCACAGACCTGTGTGTGTGAGCGAGTGAGTTTAAGTGTATGGTCTTAACATATTGCTTTCATTGTAAATGGAGACAGCATGTAATGAAGTTGTAAGTTTTCTTTAAAATAAAGTGCTATTAATGAAGAATACTTCATAGGCAAGGCAAAGAGGATAGTGGGTACCTAACAGACTATGCTACTTGTGACTTTCAAAGTGTCCTCTCTTACCCCCCAACATTAATACCCTGCTTCTGCAAGTCTTTGAAGCAGCCATTTTAGAGCACACATTCTCGTATGATAGAACATTTGTTCCTTCATAATTACTAGAATGTCAAGGCAGGAAAAAGAAAGAAGTGTGTGTGCTCAGTATTCTTGACTTTTGGTTTGAGGGCCATACCACAAGCACCAGGTTTCATATCAGTCCATTAGAGAAAAATGAAATGTATCCTCATTGTGTGGCAGTTGCCAAAAGATCACCTTAAAAATTGAGAATGAAAGCACTTCTGAATCTATTATTACGTTCTGTGGAAGGAGTTGAGTTCAATTTTCTTTTGCCTAGATCTTCGGTCAGAATTTCGTGTCGGATGACTTCGATAATGTTGAGCTCATCAGCTAACATTCAAACAGTAATATTTTAAATGTTATTGTAAGCTTTGATGAATGTGCACAATGTATTCAGTGTTCCATATAGTGAAAAGTTGGCCAGATCTTGCTTCGTCTTCAACTGTGTTTTATCCCATTACAAAACCAACTATACCGTTCAAACACGTGAACATTATAGTGTTACATCACTAATCCTATTAATCTGTTGTGGGTCTTTTAATTGCATTTTCACCCAGTTTTGTAGCAAAACTTACGTGTTCACCCTTTGGTTATCTGTCATCATGAACAGACGTATAAAACTATACACACCTATAAAAATTATGGAAGAAATATTCTTCACAAATACCCATATGGAACAACTACAGAATTATTAACACAGCAATCAGAATAGCCTGAACTCAGATGAGTGTTCCTCGAGCCATGCCTGGGTGGTTGAAGCACGGTGGGGCGGTGCAGTGTGCTGCACACACTATCGGCCGCAGAATTCATGAAAGCTATGAAAATGTGTAGGTGATCAGCCAGCACGCAGACAGGTCCGTTGCTTCAAGCGGTTGATGCCATACCCACATTCTCCTATCAGCTTGGTACAGCTGAAAACAGGATTCATCTAACCACACGACATGGTGCTACTCTGCAGAGGTCTAATTTTGATGTTCCTAGCACCAGGCAAGGCATAATGGCTAATGGCGAGTAGTCAACAGTGGCACACGAGTAAGGCGTTGGCTTCCATAGCCCATAGTGTGCAGCGTGTGGTTGTTCTGTTCGCTTGCTGATGCAGCTTGAGCCTCCGACATTTAAACTGGACGTGGTTTGTGCCCCTGTTGCCAAGCGGTCAGTCTGTACAAGCCTAAATAGTGTACATCAAGCCCGATCATCAGTTGCATGTCGTCAGCCACTGCTTGCTCTTTGGGTGCTGATACATTCGTCAATGATACACTTGTTGATATGGATGCCCTCAGGAACCCTAGGGTTCTTACCACTTGGATGATAGAATGACCCATCTGTCTTGTGTCGACAATGCATCCACGATCAAAGTCACTCAGATCGTCCTGTGTACCTGTATTCGTTGATTGCGATACACAGTTGGGAAGCCCTGCTGTTTGCCTATTTATCACCTGCTTTTAATTTCAATCTGTCCCACTCTGCACGATGGATACCCATGTTAACTGCCCATCACCCGTATCTCTAATGTTTTGTCTACTGAGTGTGTGTGTATATATTAACAGGGTGCATAGAAAAGTCCCTTTAGCCTGGAATAACTTGTGAACGGAGAGAGGTACAATTATGCAAGTGAGATAACGGTATAGTAAAGCGACTACGCCCGATCCAATGCAACCGATAGCAGCGCCCCTAGTGGCGAAATGCGGAAGTTAGCCATTTCAAATCGAAAACAAAAAGAGATAGAGCAAAATTTCCAATTACAAAGTTGTAGAGCAGCAATTAATTAGTACAAAACAACATTTGTTTCACACGGATAAGATAAATTGTCGCCTGAATATTCCCTACAATGTCCGAAATCGATGCGCGGCGATTCGAATCTGCATATTCACATTTCGCAAATGTAGCCGTATGCAAATGCAGATTGTGACCTTGTACCATACCTACGATATAAAAACCAGTAGCATTATGTACCCTGATTAGAAGTTTAGGTCTACGTACGCTGTGTGAGAATGGCGAGCTTGGATTTCTGGGGTTACGTAAAAAAATCAGGTGTATGTAACGGCGCCTACAAATCTGCTGAATCTACGTCGTCGTGTTATGAATGCTTGCAATGGTGTGACACCTTCCATGCTGAGGAATGTGCATGCAGAGTTACTTTATTGAATACAAATGTGTATCGTGGGAAATGGCGAACTCTTCGAACATACTCGACATCATTAACTTTTTATCACTCTGCGCCAGTTTGCCTTTTTTGTTTACGTTTTGTCTGACATCATCAAACTGTATTGACATAAGTACGCATTTATGCAATAAATTGTGTGTATTTGCCGATACCTATGCCTGTTCGCTTCAAACGTTCACACCAAAGGTCGTGCATCGATTTCGGACATTTTAGGGTATTCGGGCGACAATTTATCTTATCCGTGTGAAACAATGTCGTTTTGTACTAATTAATTGCTGCTCTACAACTTGTAATTGGAAATTTTGCTCTATCTCTTTTTGTTTTCGATTTGTAATGGCTAACTTCCACATTTCGCCACTAGGGGCACTGCTATCGGTTGCATTGGATCGGGTGTAGTCGCTTTACTATACCGTTATCTCACTTGCATAATTGTACCTCTCTCCGTTCGCAAGTTATTCCAGGCTAAAAGGACTTTCCTATGCACCCTGTATATATGCAGCGGCGGATTGGCCCACCGGGATGTTTCCCGGTGGACCACTTGAGAAATGGCCTACTTTCTCGTATTCTTTTTGCCTGGATATTTTGGAACGAAATAATTATTATTTTGGTGCGCATGAATAACATTCGTTAAATTCATTTGAGCTTTATTTCTGTCTATACATTAGGTTTTTTCTGGGAAATGACATAGCAAAATTATCTGTACTTAAGTGAGAAAAGTGCCACCGGACAAAGCACGTTGTTTATAAATTAATTAAGCTAAAGCTAACTATAGTTAGATGTAGGTCGTTGGACTTGGTGCCTAGGGTCATTGCTATGCCTTACTCTACTTTTGTAATTTCGAAGAAGTCACTGGTACCAATTCTGGTGTCTCATCATTCCCACTCACTTATCCACAGAATGACACAGTGCGCAAAGCGCTTCTTTCGCAGAGATATTCCGAAATTCGTATTTTACCCCCATCAATCTTAAAATCTTAAAAGAAACAATGATTTACCGGTATTGGTTTGTGGTTCAAAAATAATGGACTTAAAAAGAGGCTTACATACAAGAAGTAGATATAAATACTATTTTGCAGTAGGCGATGAGTGACAAAATTAATATAATTACTTACTACGTAGAAAAATTGCTATGTGGTATGTGTACAGTTCAAGTTGCAGAATCATTTTCGTGATGATTTAGTTTGAAATAGGTTCTTCAAGGGACTAGTGATTTTTTTTTATCTGAACTAAATTTCTTAAAGAAAAAATACCTGTTAAAAACACACTGTTTTGCAGGGCTTTGCTACTATACTCAATCGTAAGCAATTTTTTTTAAAATTCTTTCACCATTAAATTGTTATTTAAATTTATTCACAGTCCAATTCGTTTTACAATGTATAACATAAATCCGGGATCTAACAGAATTTTTTTCATTGGGGATTTTACGAGTTGTTCACCTGCTGGTGCATGTGACTCAATAGTGGACCACAAGACTTAAAATTACTGGCCTGGTTTGCTCGCCCCAATCCGCCCCTGTATATATGCATAAAAATAGATATACTCTTTTTTTAAGTATTAGCCCTTTATTATCATATAGCACAGCTGTCAATAGGAGTTAGCATTTACACAAATTCCTCATTTCTGCCTTAAAGTTCCTTCTACCATAATACATTTTTTTTATTTAGTCTATGTATATATCAGTGTTTCTTTTCTAGTTTTTCTTGTCTAAAGCATATGTTTAAAGTCAGTTATTGCAACTTCAAAATTTATGTACGTATCTCTTCATTTTAGTCTGCTACACATTTCGCAGATATACTTCTGTTAATACATCTTTGCTTTAGTCTTGTTTAAGGAAACACTTAGACATGAGAGAGAAAAAAAAAAACATAAAAAAAAAACTAGCCATACGTATTTTATGAAAAAAAATTCCTGGTTTTAATCATTATTAATTATAAAAAATTCAACAGTTCATTTTTTGAAGTTTTCCACATTTTTAATCCTAGGTTTAAAACCTAAATATTTCACTATAATAATTTTTGGCTTTCAAAAACTTTGCTTAACCCCCCCCCCCCAATTTGAGATTCCTGGAAAGAAATCCTGCTGAGGAGAACTGAATGCAGCATGGAGAGATGCATGCTTGGTGCGACCAAGAAAGATAGGGAAAGAAACTCACGGATCAGGAAAATAACAAGAGTTGATATGTTGATCAAAGTAAAGCACCTTCAAGTGCCAGTTGGCTGGACATATTGCTAAAACTGATCACTTTTAGGCAACTCAAATATCATACAGGATACCAAAGGTTAGAAAAGACACAGAGAACCACCACATGGGAAGTTGGATGGATGAAATTCTAAAGCATAACATGGAAGAAAATTGCTGAAGACAAAGTTGTGGAAGAGACTCTGGGGACCTTCATCCAGCAGTGGACATGGTTGATGACGATATATATACTTTCTTTCTTTTGAAAGCATAGCATGGCCATTGGACCAACAATTAAAACAGTAGACATTTCAAGGAAAGATATTTGTAAAACTCTAAAATCTCTTCAAAATGGTATTGCTTTGGGAGTAGAAGGCATAACAGCTCAGATGTTAAAATATGGTTGTGACTGTATTTATTAACTAAGATTCACCAGTTGAGCTAGGAGTTAAGGGATAGTCCCTCAGTATCGAGTGGATGTTGTCATGGTTTGTTTGTATAAATGAAAAGGTGATCAGACTGAATGCAGGAACTATCATGGTGTCAGCCTGTGCCAAGGAAAGGTCATTGTCGACAAGGAACAAGGACTTACATCAAACGAGCCCGATTGTGGTCTGTATTATTACTCTTCGCAAATTTCAAAGTGGTCTGCAGATTTCTTATTTCTACCACTGACTGAAAAATATATATCATAGCTACCAAGTGTCCTGATTTAATCGGCTTATGTCCGGTTTTTGAATCCACTGTCTGGAATGCTGTTGTTTTTGAGAAAATATCAGGTTTTGGTGGAATTTTTATAATTTGTAATTTTTGTTTTCTACTGTATAACATGTCTCCTATACACTACCATTACAGACACTCCTACAGATTACCCGTTGTCATGACAGGAATCATTGGTCCGCTGCGGAGTATGGGAAACTTTGAATTATACCACGGAAAATCCAGTCTCTATGAAATAATGTTATCCAATATTTTAAATTTGTCATGTTTTCTAGATTCTAATACTTATCACACATTTGTGGGATTACTTGTAGCATGTTTTTAAATATAGTGACTTTTCTTCGATGTTTTTTTTACCATTTTTGCACACCTTTGAAAAATTCTTGCGATCAGCCGGAAATGATTGTTCTAGCATCTTCACAATTTCAAGTTTTTCGGACAAAGCTGCATCCCCTGTCCCTTCCATCATCCTGATGTGTTCTTATTTTCTATATTTCCCCATTAAATGTTTCTTTTTTGACATATTTGGTAATAATGAAAGAAAGCGACTTCATATTTTTAAGAAATTTTTCTAATGAAGTGCATGTTTTCATATTGCTAACAGTCTCTTTTTCAAAATTAATCAGCTTAGTAAACACTTTCCTTCTTTCCTTTTTAAACCAGAATTAAAGTTCAAAATCGGTACTTAATCTGTTCATGACGGAATCTGATCATTTCCGTGACCAGTAAACTTGTTTTCATGGCAGATTGGACAATACAGTAATAATTTGTGATATTTCGTTTAGCTTAAAAACCCATATTTTTCCATTCCTTAAGTCATTTCTTGCAGTATCAAGAGGCAGAGAAAGCATTTTTTTTTTCTTTTAAAGCTAAATTAATATTCAGAAATGCTACTGTGTTCTCACTATGTAGAGAAAATGACTTTACAGGGAACAGAAGATACAGACAAGATTCCAATTTTTAACTTTAAATTTTCGGAAATGAAAGGGGGGAAATGCTTGGCTCTGTTTGTCTGCTTAGAAAGCAAGAAGTTTACTAAGCAAAGGGAAAATATGCATTTTCAGGAAATTAAACTTTAAGTGATAATGCCGTTTTGATGGTAAAATCAAATATGAAAAGTTCACAAAAATACAGTGATAACTTTTTGAAAAAAGCCAAATCTTCAACTATATTGGCTCTCAACAAAATCAAAGAAAATTGGTGCTAGGAAATATATTCAAGAAATTACCATTTCTTACAGGCAATTCAGAAAACTGGTAATTAAAATTTAAAGAAATTCGAGATGTGCCATTTTTAAACAGCATAAAATTGGATTGATAATAATCGACATGTATGTGTGCAAATTACTACATTACTATGGAATTGATGAAAATGAATATATAATTCAGTAAGTATGTTACAATAAAAACCAATTAATAAATGTATGCTAATGAAGCAGTCCTATTGGCAGAGAGAAAAAGTGAGTTGCAGGATATATTGTCCTGGTTATACAGTTTGTGAAATTCAAACTGAGTATAAATAAAGGAAAAACCAAAGTATGGTTTTAAGTGAGGAACTGTTAGTACTAAATGCAGGATCAAATGGTACAGTGGTAGACCAGGTGAATGAATTTGTATGTTGAGAAAGCATGTTTGACAGAGAAAACAGATTTGGTGGTGAATTTATTTTTGAATGACAGCTGCCTTAAGAGAATTTCACAGGACTGACAGTTGCATATGAATGTGTATTTGTTCCTACTCTTGATGTACGACAATAAAACCTGTGTACCGCAGAGGAAATGCAGGAATTGTTTGTGTGCAGGAGATGCATCACCTACAGAAAATTTGTGGCAAGACATGTCACGTGAGAAATGATGTGTTGCAAATTTGCAATGTGAAGCAAAATGTTGTTAGCAAGGTGGAGGCAAATATTCCAAGGTGGTTTTGGCAAAATTGAAAGAATGAGTGATGAAATGCTTACGAAGAGAATTCATTAGCAACCCAAATGGCAAGTAAAAAAAAAAAAGGTAGAGAAAGACCAAGGAAATCACGGGAGGACCAGGTTAGAGGAACGTCTTCTTCAGAAAAAGAGCGAGTATAAAGTACAGATCTTGTGTAAGAAGTGTGGATGTCATTGAAGCTATAATGGTGTGCAAATGTATTGCATCCCCTGCAAAAACCGTGAATTTTTAAGTTTAATTTTTTTAACTAACTAATTTTCATAGTTATTTCATCATTTATATGTCATGAGCTGCAAAATTTAATGGAGATCTCAAAAATTTCTTAATTTTTCCTATAGCTACTTCTGCTGTTACGATACATTACAAAAATCATGACCAAGTCAGAAATATGAAAAGGATCATTTATCCAGTACTTAGGTTTACAGCAATAAATCATTTTTATAATTCATAAGGAATGAAATAACATTTAAATACAGAAATATAATGAAGCAAAATTATAAAATGTACCTAATATTTTGTTGCCCAGCCATTTAGCTTTAATCACAGCTTTGCATCTTGCTGGCATACGGTGAACAAGGTTTTGTGAAAGAATGGGTTGAACAATACAATTCGAAATTTGAATTGCATCGTCAGAGTTGAATTTTGGTTGTTAGCTTCCTTTTTGATAGTTCATACGACACTCTGAACCACAAATTTTCGATCGGGTTTAAGTCCGGTGACTGGCGGCTGATCAAGATGCTGAACATTTTTTTCCTGAAATAATTTTTACTACTTTAGCACGACGACAGGGAGCATTGTGATCTTGAAAAATAAAATTGCCATCATAAAGTCTTCTAGAGGATGGTAGCATCTTGTTTTCTCCATATCTAGTTGTATTTCTGGGCGTTTTTCTTACCATCGACAATATGGAGGTTCTCAACGCCATGTGCATACATGCAGCTCCAAACCATTATCTTCACTGGAAGCTTAACATAAGTCACTAATCAACTTGGATATAATTCTTCATGCTTGAATCTGTTTACATAGGGACTACTATGATTCCAATTAAGGCAAAATTCCAATTAATCACTGAAAAGAACATTTTCCCATTGTTTGGTTGTCCACGAGATGCCGTTTTGCCCACTGAAGTCTACGTACGCTGTATTTGATTTGCAGTTAACAGTGCTTTACACCTGCCTTTCCAGCCATGTAAGCCGTAGTGAAGCAGCCTACTTCTACCAGTAGATGTACTAACAGTAAGATCAGTCACTTCAGACCATCTTTGAAGAAATTCAGGTGAATTGAACCTCCTGTCTGCCAAGCTTAGCTTTCTGACCTACCTGGTTATAATGGATCTGGGGCTTCCACTGCAACCCAGAGTTTTAATATCAGCAGTGTTTTTTACTTCCTTCAGGACCCTAATAATTGTAGATAGATTACAGCCCACTCTTTCAGCAATTTGCTTTGAAGAATATCCCTCTTCTTGCAGAACAACTATTTTTGCTGTGGAAGATTCTGCAGTTTTAACCATTATTGAGAATGTACACAAATTATACCCTAATAACAAGAAGTGACCACTACAATGCTCTAGTAACTCTTATAAAGGCTGGAGTAGGATTACGATAGCATTAGGCAGCATCCAATCAGGTAAAAAAATGTATGTTTGGCTGTAACAACTGATATGCAGCTAACTTGAATTTCGACGATTGTCAAACCCCATATTTTATGTCATATCTTAAGAACAGAAATAGCTACAGAAAAAACCAAGACATTTTTAAAATCTCCATTAAATTTTGCATCTAATGACATATAAACAATGAAATAACTACGAAAATTAGTTTAAAAAATTCAAATTAGTTCATATTCCGACACATAAAATAGATTGGCAAACTACTATCCTCATTTACATGTATAAATTTCAATATTAATGGGAAATATTCTGGTTGCTTAGTGCTTACCTATGCATTCTGCTTCTAGAGATGAGTTACATTTCTTACTCGTTGATGTCATTGTCATTTGTCCATACTAGATGATGCACACTCAACTTATACTGTTTATAATGCTCTACATTTTTTTCCCAGCCTTTGGGAATCCTCAGGAGCGTGGCGATGTAACTACCAATGTTCGTGGCTCACCTATGGAGTTCGATACTCCGCGTTGCCATTCGTCGGATACTCTGTCTTTGATACGTTTCTAGAATAACCTTGCTGGCGCCATTTATGTTTCACTTTTCTCTTTATGATTCTTTTATAAATTATAGTTGTAAATGCATTTATGGCACCTCTATTCATAGTGATTGTGGAATAACTCTTTTACGGGTCTTATAGAGGTTATTTTTCTTCAAAGTTGGTTGTCAAATTTTCGAACTAAAGCCTAGTTCGTGATCAGGACTATGTCACTGGAGTAGTTGCTGCCACTCAATTGGAAGAGTCCATCCGCAATTATCGTTAATTGTGGTACTTCTTCTTCTTGCTATTTCGATCCCTTCTTCTAGTTTCCTCTTTACTAAGTTTGACTGGTGGGCGATTATTTTCACTGAGTCCCAATTTATGGAGTGTCCACTTGCTTGTATATGTCTGTCTAGCCCTGTTTTGTTCCCAATGTTCCTAATAGCTGCTTGGTGTTCTTTCATTCGGACCTTAATACTTCTCCCCGTTTCTCCTATATAGCCGAGTCCGCAGTTACAGTCGATGCAGTAAATTACTCCTTCCTGCAATTGGATGTCCAATTCTTTCTGCTTTAAAGCTGGCAGGAATTTCTTTATTTTGTTATTAAGATCTGGAGCTAGCCTGATATTATATTTTGCTCCGATCCTTTTCAGTTTCTAAAATATTCACTCAGCTTTTTAGAAAACCCACCAACACAGGGAAGATGTTAGACTTCTGCTCATTCCACCCTGATTATATTAAATCGAATACGGCGAGACAATTTTTGGAAAAGATTGAAATCCTGGTCTCTTCAGCTACTCAGAAAGATCTTCACAAAGAAAAATTAAAGGAAATATTGGCAGAAAACAATTACCCCTCCCCATATGTTGAAAAAATATTTAAACAAGTGCCAAAAAAGAAGCAGGAGAAAACCAACTTCAAATTCACCAGCAAAATTACGTACCACAAGGGACTTTTCGAGAAACTGAAAAGGATCAGAGCAAAATATAATATCAGGCTAGCTCCAGATCTTAATAACAAAATAAAGAAATTCCTGCCAGCTTTAAAGCAGAAAGAATTGGACATCCAATTGCAGGAAGGAGTAATTTACTGCATCGACTGTAACTGCGGACTCAGCTATATAGGAGAAACAGGGAGAAGTATTAAGGTCCGAATGAAAGAACACCAAGCAGCTATTAGGAACATTGGGAACAAAACAGGGCTAGACAGACATATACAAGCAAGTAGACACTCCATAAATTGGGACTCAGTGAAAATAATCGCCCACCAGTCAAACTTAGTAAAGAGGAAACTAGAAGAAGGGATCGAAATAGCAAGAAGAAGAAGTACCACAATTAACGATAATTGCGGATGGACTCTTCCAATTGAGTGGCAGCAACTACTCCAGTGACATAGTCCTGATGACGAACTAGGCTTTAGTTCGAAAATTTGACAACCAACTTTGAAGAAAAATGACCTCAATAAGACCCGTAAAAGAGTTATTCCACAATCATTATAAATTATTATTCGTGTTATTGAACATCTATGCCGTTTATAACTTCATCTTTTCTTTTCCTATCTCTATTCTCTTTTCTGTTTTGTCAGTTTTTTTTTCTTTTTTTTTTTGTGTAGTTCTTTTTCGTGCCTGATTAATTCTTTCCAGTGGCTATATAATATGTTAGGATCATTATGGTTGCATACTCTTGTTTTATTTTTATATATTAATATTGATTCCTCCATTCTCATTTGTCTCTCTGATCTGTTATTTCTTTTTAGCATTTTTATTTCATCAAATTTTGGGAATGTTTTGTTGTCCATGCAGAATTGTACTAATGCTGTTTTGGTATCTTTTTTTTTTTTTGCCAGTTTGATATAAGCTGTTTTAGCCTTTTTTTTTTTTTTTTAACATGTTTTTTGTACTCCCAATGTACGGTATTCAGGGGATATGTGCTATAGGAATTTCGTATGTTCCAGATTCCTCTAGTATCTTGTTCTCTGTTTTTTTTTTTTTTTTTTTTTTTTTGTTAATTGTCATATTCTTCATTGAGTTTACCGAACTTCCTAATTGCAAACCATATTTTGCACATTGTTTATTTATTTCTTTGCTAATACCTTCTAAGTATGGGAGTGCTCCAACATATTTTAATATCTTCTTCTCCTTTGACCTCGTGATTTGTTAGCTTCTTGGCCGTTAATTTCTGTAGCCATATGTCTTTTACTCTCGCACATTCATTTTTTAATCAGCTTACTTGGGTAACTATAATCCAGTGTAACTTATTATATACTCAAGTTCTTGATTCTTTAGCTTGTTATTTGAAGTGTGTGTATATGCTGTTATACACTATCTACCAACAAGTAATTGGACACCTGTGATAGCAAAGGAAAACAAAGTTTATTCACCTTCAATAGTTGGTGGAGCCTGCACGAGCGGTGATTACAGCTGCGACCCTCCGGGGCATACTCTCAACCAGGCGTTGTACGACGGCTAGCGGTATTTTCTTCCACTCGGCTTGGAGAATACAGGTCAGTTCCTTCACCGATTTCGGACGGTGGGGGCACCCCTTAAGTCGACGCTCCAACTCGTCCCAGAGGTGCTCGATAGGGTTGAGGTCCAGGCTCTGTGCAGGCCAGTCCATTCGATTAACCCCATTGTCACCATACCAAGCCATGGTGGACCTCGCAACATGACAGGTGGCATTGTCATCCTGAAAGTAACATGGGTCCACCCCGTAAAACTTCCACAACGTAGGAAGCGCATGGTCATCCAAAATGGTGCAGTAGATCTCGGCGTCGAGTCTACCAGGAATTGCGACCAAGGGTCCTGTGCCATACCAGGAGAAACACCCCCCATAGCATAATTCCACCGCCGCCGAACTTCACAGTTGGCATAATACATTCTGGCAGGAGGCGTTCTCCAGGCAGACGCCAAACCCAGACCCTGCCATCCGAACGGTAGAGGGTGAACCTTGATTTGTTGCTCCAGAGAACCTGTTTCCACTGTTCAACGGTCCACTGTCGACGTTCTTTGCACCACGTTAACCGAACAGCGCTATTGGACTTGGTGATCAAAGGCTTGTGGGCGGCAGCAAGTCCATGATAACCGAGCAGATGGGCTTCCTTATGGATGGTATTCATCGAAAGAACACTCCCGAATGCCTGTTGAAACTCCTCGCGGATGTGGCCCATCTATTTAGTGCGGTTCTTCCGAATATCTCTGGCCAGCACCTGTCGGTCTCTAACTCCCAGTTTTGTGGGTCTGCCGGGTCGGGGCACATTCCGACAGTCACCTCTCATCTTCCACTTGCCAATCACGTAGGCCACTGTCGATTTTGGGTACTTCTACTCGCTGGATATGTCACGTATGGATCGGCCATTTCTGTGATACCCGACGATTACACCTTTCTCGAAATCAGAGAGCTCCGAACTGCGTGGCATCTTGCATGCGACAGGTTGCGTTGTTTCCCACACAATATTTAACGGCGGCGGCCATGACGTGTATCAGGACCGCAGATATCGTCGATTGCAGGGGTGTCCATTTACTTGTTGGTAGATAGTGTAGTTACCCAAGTAAGCTGATTAAAAAATGGATGTGCGAGAGTAAAAGACATATGGCTAAAGAAATTAATGGCCAAGAAGCTAACAAATCACGAGGTCAAAGAAAGGAGAAGAAATTAAAATTAAACAATGTGCAAAATATGGTTTGCAATAAGAAGTTTGGTAAACTCAATGAAGAATATGACAATTAACAAAAAATCAGAACAAGATCCTAGAGGAATCAGGAACATACGAAATTCCTATAGCACACATTCCCCTAATATCATACATTGGGAGTATAAAAAACATGTTTAAAAAAAGGCTAAAACAGCATATATCAAACTGGCAAAAAGAAAAAAAAAAAAAAAAGAAGCCAAAACAACCTTAGTACAATTCTGCATGGACAACTAAACATTCCCAAAATTTGATGAAATAAAAATGCTAAAAAGAAATAACAAATCAGAGAGACAAATGCGAATGGAAGAATCGATATTAATATATAAAAATAAGACAAGAGTATGTAACCATAATGACCCTAGCATATTATCTAGCCACTGGAAAGAATTAATCAGGCAAGAAAAGAAACTACAAAAAGACAGAATAAAGATAGGAAAAGAAAAGATGAAGTTATAAACGGCATACACATTCAATAACATGATAAAAAATATATATAAAGAGAAAAGTGAAACATAGATGGCACCAGCAAGGTTTTTCAAGAAACGTATCGAAGACAGAGTATCCGACGAATGGCAACATGGAGTATCGGACTCCATAGGCGAGTAGTGAGCTACGAACATTGGTGGTTACATCGCCACGCTCCTGAGGATGCCCAAAGGCTGGACAACAAATTTAGAGCATTATAAACTGTATTAGATGATGCTTACTGAACCATAAAATTAAGATCTATGGTGTCTACCCAAAGTGTAGTGAGTGAGTGTGCATCATCTACTACGGACAAAGGACAATGACACCAACAAGGACCTAACAACATGTAAGAAATGTAACTCATCTCTAGAAGCAGAATGGGTAAGCATTAAGCAACTAGAATATTTCCCATTTAAAAAAAAAAGTTAAAAATTCATGGTTTTTGAAGGTGATGCAATGCTTTTGCACACCACTGTAGAGTTGTGTGCCAAGATCTTTCTAAAAAGAGATGTTTGATACAGCAACAGTAAAATCTAGCACCTTGGCATTTGAACTTATTTGTCAGATGAGCATTCCTTGAATTTCAGAGAACAACTTAGTGTCATGACGATGATGGGCACAATAAAGGTAACTTGATCACGCTAGTTACGTTAAATGAAAACTTTTACAAAAAGTTCGTAAGTTGGAAGCTTTCGACCTTATCTTAGGTCTTCATCACGCCAATGGAGGACTAAGATTGTTGCCAGATTCTACATTTGAATTTTTCTTATTTTTGTTGCCAAAACTTAGAATTGATCTCCAGATCATCGGAATGTAGAGGAGATTCAGAATTGCAAGTCATTGAGTTGAAAATAATTTCCAGGTTTTCACGGTAACGGAGGGAAAAACGATTGTCAAAAGAAGCAATTCGTTTTTGCTTCGTTCCAGTAGGGAACTGCAGATGTGCCTTCCATTGCCAAAATAGACAAGGCAGTATTAGGATTAGCTTTCGAAACATCTTTTTAATGTTCTAAAATTCTATGGCTAATGCTCCTGTATGTGCTTCCAATGTATAAGTTATCCCCAGTAGAAGAAGAGATAGGAATGCAGTAAACTCCTGGGAGGTTCAGGCTTTCAACTTTGTCCCTATCCCTTTGTAGAAGTTTCAAGATGTTTGGGGTAGATTTAATGGCAAGATGGTAACCAAAACTTCTAAAAAGAATCTGTAACTTATAAGCATAGGAAGGATGGTAAGGAACAGAACCACAGAATTTCAGGTCTTCTTTCTTGTGAGGAAGGAGGCATTTGATTTTCGAATGGTTTTCATATTTCTTTATGAGGGAGTTTACTGTAAGAGCAGGGAAACCATGAGAGAGGGCTGTTGTAGAAATTTTGGATTCTTCTTGAAGAGAAAGTTGGTTGTTGCAAATGATACGAGCCCTGTGGATGTAGGACTTCAATGCTGCAAGCTTGTAGAGATGCAGAGTGAAAGATTTGAAGGGAATGATGTTAGTGGCCGCAGAAGGTTTACGATAGACGGAACCGTCTATCGTAAACCTTCTTACGATAGAGTTCCATCTATTGTAAACCTTCTGTGGCCACTAACATCATTCCCTACAAATCTTTCACTCTGCATCTCCACAAGCTTGCAGCATTGAAGTCCTACATCCACAGGGCTCATATCATTTGCAACAACCAACTTTCTCTTCAAGAAGAACTCTCCAAAATTTCTACAATAGCCCTCTCTCATGGTTTCCCTGCTCTTACAGTAAACTCCCTCATAAAGAAATATGAAAACCATTCGAAAATTGAATGCCTCCTACCTCAAAACAAAGAAAACCTGAAATTCTGTGGTTCTGTTCCTTACCATCCTTTCTATGCTTATAAGTTACAGATTCTTTTAAGAAGTTTTGTTTACCATCTTGCCATTAAATCTACCCCAAACATCTTGAAACTTCTACAAAGGGATAGTGACAAAGTTGAAAGCCTGAACCTCCCAGGAGTTTACTGCATTCCTATCTCTTCTTCTACTGGGGATAACTTATACATTGGAAGCACATACAGGAGCATTAGCCATAGAATTTTAGAACATAAAAAAGATGTTTCGAAAGCTAATCCTAATACTGCCTTGTCTATTTTGACAATGGAAGACACATCTGCAGTTCCCCACTGGAACGAAGCAAAACAAATTGCTTCTTTTGACAATCGATTTGCCCTCCGTTACTGTGAAAGCCTGGAAATTATTTTCAACTCAATGACTTGCAATTCCGAATCTCCTCTCTACATTCCGATGATCTGGAGATCAATTTTAAGTTTTGGCAACAAAAATAAGAAAATTCAAATGTAGAATCTGGCAACATTCTTAGTCCTCCATTGGCATGATGAAGACCTAAGATAAGGTCGAAAGCTTCCAACTTACAAACTTTTTTGTAAAAGTTTTCATTTAACGTAACTAGCATGATCAAGTTACCTTTATTAACAACTTAGTGATATGTATATATGTACAAATCTACTTTGTATAAGATAAATTTTTGTTCAGTGTTTTCCAATGAAATTGTTAATGCATATGCCAACTATATTACTTTTCATCTCTATAAATTTTTTCCTTGGGGGCCCACGCTACTCATGATATGCCTCTGCAAGTGCCAATCATGTTTACTTCAAAATAATGAGCTGCCGATTTTTTATTATTGTTAGAAATACTGTCTTAGAACGTGCCTGCTGACTTGGAAAGGTTAAATTGTTTTAGAAATACCTGGAACAAGGGCCATATTTGAGCAAAGAACAAAACCATGCATATGTATAAAAAAGAAAATCTGCTTAAGCATATACAATTTACATGTACCTTTAATAGAAACTTGAAAAAACAGTACTGACAAAACAAATTCACTATAACAGATGTTTTAGTATTTTCTTTACAGAACTGAAATGAAATAGGTTATTCAAAAATCTGGAGTTAATTGCAGGCCTCAATCTTGTGTTTTTTATCACCACATAAAATTACTTTAATTTTCATAACAATGAATGCCATGATTATTTTTCAGAATGTTGCTCCACTGTTCTGAACATTCACTTTGATACCACTTAACACCCTTTTAAATGGTAAGGCTTACACAAAGACCAAAAGATTCCAATTAACATTTCTTTCCATTTTCATAGTTACATGTTTTGCTACAAATATTTTCTCCAGATTTTTTTAAGCCTTCAAGAGGTCTCCCCCTTACCCTTATAATATGAT
Source organism: Macrothele yani (assembly GCA_039090855.1). Lineage (NCBI taxonomy): Eukaryota > Metazoa > Arthropoda > Arachnida > Araneae > Macrothelidae > Macrothele > Macrothele yani. Next base: position 175,060,726 of record CM076990.1, read on the forward strand.
TTACATCTGCACCTGGATCAGTAATACAAAATTACTGTCTAAAACATCCTTAAATCTTACTTTAAAAAAAGGTCTCCTGATTGGTAGTTTGTAAACCACTGTTGCCCCTTTTGAAACAAAGTCCAACAGCCCCTTTCTTTTACGGACAATTTATCACAGAAAATAAAAATCTACAGTACATAATACCAGGATCACCCCCACCACCACCACCACCACCACCACCACGATACAAATATGCCTAATAAGAATCTCAAATTAATGTTGATGAATAAATCTTGGGAAATGCATGGCAGACCAAAACATTGTGTTTTAATTATTATATTTGCACTTTTAAGGTATTAACCTCTTGCAAAGTGCGCATAGTTTACGTGCAATTCATAAATGAAAAACCATTAGAAAGTACCACGTACTCACCATAAAGATCATGGTAACCTCCAATGACAACACACTTCCAACACGTCATTCATCGTGATGTAACTGGGCTTCCAAGGTTTACAGACTTCTTGCTTACGCTTCTTACTTCCGGGTGTGAAACATCGTATTGTTTTTCCTTAGCCTTATGAGATGTTACTCTAAAGCTTGTCAATTCTATAAAAATCACACATACAACTCATTCATACAATTCAAGTAAAAACTATATACATAACCTTACATTCATAGGTTATTAAACCTTGGTCAACTGTAATTATCAAACTCCTCCTTCTGTTTCACAACCTCTGCTACTCCCACTGCAAGTGTCACACCCATTCAGCCCCTCACATCCAATCCTCCAGTACTTTGAACAGGCCTCTGTCATCTTCAGGAGGCAGATGTGTCTCACCCGCCCACCACAGCTCAAGTGAGCAGAGCCATCGAGGCATGGGCCCCAGTCGCTATCTCTGAATCGTTGTGTCTCTGGCGCCATCTATTGTCCCTGCTATTCTTTTTCCCTCTTTCTTTTTACGCTGCTGTTCAATTTTTATTAGGGCTTTCCATTGTTCGTTTAGGTTACTTGGCTCATTAATGTTGCATAATCTTGATCTGTTTTTTCAATTAACACTGATTCTGCAATTCTTAACTGCTTTTCGTTTTTACAGCTCTTAATAATTTTAATATCTTCAAACCTTGGACATTGTTGATTTTCCATACAGTATTGGGTCAATGCTGTCTTAGCTTCTTTTTATTCCAATTATTAATATGCTGGTTCAATCTATACTTTAATTTATTCTTGGTGCTGCCTATATATATGACACAGGTGGTTGCTGGTTTATTGGGATTTCATAAATTCCTGCTCTATCTAATTGGCTAATTTTTCATTTTTAATCACTAAATTTTTTACAGTAAGTACCTGATTTCCAACCTGTATGTCATACTTGCCACAAAGTTTATTAATTTCTGCTGAAACATTTTCTATATATGGTATTGCTCCTACATATTTTACAAGTTTTTTATCAGTCTTGACCTTATTGTAACCTTGAGTTACTTCATAAATCCATTTTTTAATACCTGTTTAGGGTATCCAAAATCATATGCAATTTTTTCAATATATTCAATTTCTTCATTTCTATACTGTTCAATTGATGAGTGTGTTAAACTTCTTTTAATTAGTGTTTTAACACTATTTCTTTTATGTGTTAATGGATGTGATGACTGAAATGGTATAAGTACTGGGATATATGAAGATTTTCTATGCACTCTGAATTGCATATTCTCCCCTGTTTTAACAATCAAAACGTCAGACGTTTTGATTGTTAAAACAGAGGAGAATATGCAATTCAGAGTGCATAGAAAATCTTCATATATCCCAGTACTTATACCATTTCAGTCATCACATCCATTAACACATAAAAGAAATAGTGTTAAAACACTAATTAAAAGAAGTTTAACACACTCATCAATTGAACAGTATAGAAATGAAGAAATTGAATATATTGAAAAAATTGCATATGATTTTGGATACCCTAAACAGGTATTAAAAAATGGATTTATGAAGTAACTCAAGGTTACAATAAGGTCAAGACTGATAAAAAACCCTTGTGAAATATGTAGGAGCAATACCATATATAGAAAATGTTTCAGCAGAAATTAATAAACTTTGTGGCAAGTATGACATACAGGTAGGAAATCAGGTACTTACTGTAAAAAATTTAGTGATTAAAAATGAAAAAATTAGCCAATTAGATAGAGCAGGAATTTATGAAATCCCAATAAACCAGCAACCACCTGTGTCATATATAGGCAGCACCAAGAATAAATTAAAGTATAGATTGAACCAGCATATTAATAATTGGAATAAAAAAGAAGCTAAGACAGCATTGACCCAATACTGTATGGAAAATCAACAATGTCCAAGGTTTGAAGATATTAAAATTATTAAGAGCTGTAAAAACGAAAAGCAGTTAAGAATTGCAGAATCAGTGTTAATTGAAAAAAACAGATCAAGATTATGCAACATTAATGAGCCAAGTAACCTAAACGAACAATGGAAAGCCCTAATAAAAATTGAACAGCAGCGCAAAAAGAAAGAGGGAAAAAGAATAGCAGGGACAATAGATGGCGCCAGAGACACAACGATTCAGAGATAGCGACTGGGGCCCATGCCTCGATGGCTCTGCTCACTTGAGCTGTGGTGGGCGGGTGAGACACATCTGCCTCCTGAAGATGACAGAGGCCTGTTCAAAGTACTGGAGGATTGGATGTGAGGGGCTGAATGGGTGTGACACTTGCAGTGGGAGTAGCAGAGGTTGTGAAACAGGAGGAGGAGTTTGATAATTACAGTTGACCAAGGTTTAATAACCTATGAATGTAAGGTTATGTACATAGTTTTTACTTGAATTGTATGAATGAGTTGTATGTGTGATTTTTATAGAATTGACAAGCTTTAGAGTAACATCTCATAAGGCTAAGGAAAAACAATACGATGTTTCACACCCGGAAGTAAGAAGCGTAAGCAAGAAGTCTGTAAACCTTGGAAGTCCAGTTACATCACGATGAATGACGTGTTGGAAGTGTGTTGTCATTGGAGGTTACCATGATCTTTATGGTGAGTACGTGGTACTTTCTAATGGTTTTTTTTTCATTGTGTTTTAACATACAAATGCTATGGTCAATTGCAAACATGTAGCAGAAATTAAAAGCAGGCTCTCAATTTCTGTTTGAATACACTAACCCATACAACACCCAGGACAAGACATTTTGCTAAGTAATTGAAGTATGCTTTGACATATATTGGAAAACAAGTTAATTTCCAGGAATGTACAATTTTTTAGTTTTCTGAGGTGTTGGTTATAAACTGTAGCACTTGGAGACATAGCCGGGGGGGGGGGTTCCTTGCATATGGAACCCCCTTTCCTTGGGGGTGGATTGAGTACAAATTTAAAGCAATATACGAGGCTTTCTCACGAATGAACCAAATCCATGGACACCCCCTCCCTCCACGTAAGGAAATTTGTGGGTACACACCACTGAGCACTATTTAGTATTGTATAGGTGCTCCACAAGCCTCTGCTAATGCAGCCATGTGACAAGGCACAGACTCCACAAGTCCCCAGCAGGCTTTTTTTTTTTGGGGGGGGGGAGGATTTTCATAACCACTGTGAGCAACTCTGAACTATAAGCAGTCACTTATCCCTAATTTAGGGTCACCAGTTCTACGAAAAGTAGAGAGCCAGTGCCACAAGACAAACACAACATCCGTGCCTCGCCAGGATTCAAATTCCGACCCATCTTGGACAAATGGTCAGAAACCAGTGCTTAGACCACTGCACCACCAGGGTTTCCCCAGCAGGTGTTCACTGGTATACTTTACTATATTCACACAAGTGCTGATCATAGCTCACCCATGGTAGATGGTCCATATAGACAGGGCAGGCCACAAGAGAGATGCAAGGCATCCGGGCCCTGGGCTTTGCAGGGGCCCCAGAAAAATTGAATAAAATTTTTATTGAAGTGAATTGGTTAAAATTAAGTTATAAATTCAATCCAAATTGTTGTAACATGAGGGGGGCTGTAACCAAAATTGTGTTTGTTAATTCCCCCATGCACTTTCTTCTGAAATTACGTAGGGGTGAGCAAAGGAGGTTAGAACAGGTGGAGTATAGGTCCGCTGTTCCCCTCGTGTGATCAAAATGAAGCCAGCAAAAGTCGCAGCCTTTGCCGCCATGTTGGAGAGACTACCGAGATCATATCACATTGTGTAGTGATAATGTGGCTGCCTTTTTCGATTTAAATAAAAAAATTTCATTATGTGGATCAGTAAAAAAAAAAAAAGCTAGCAATTATTAGGCAACATAATAAATTAAGAAGGTAGTGTAGAGCATGCTGTTTTCCAAAAATTGTAACTTTGAGTTCTCCATTTTTGTTCCTTACATCTGGAAATCCCTCATTGCATCATGTCACCCGGAGTTACCATTACAAAACTTACCTTTCCAATCTGGCAACGTAAACCAATCGTAGTCGCACCGATGAAGGCCATAGTAATGGCTGAAATATATTTGCATTAAACTTTTATAAGTAACTTAGTGTGTTCTACACTACCTTCTTAATCTGTTTGTTAGTTACGTGCATTGCCTACCACTCATTTAACATATAATAAACGTTTTAGGCTGGCTATGATTCATTTTTATTGATGTTTTTTGAACTTTTAGTTTTTTTAACAACTACAGAAGAGTATGAGCTTTCGTCACAAATAGCTAACATAACATTTTCTACTAATAGTGTTTTACAGAAATCTCTATATGAAACTGAATCAATTAATATTGTTAGAAACTCAATTCTATGGGCTCTTTAAAGTTCCTCTTTACTCACAAACCTGACTATAAATAACAGCACATTATTTTTATGAGTCACTCTTGACACAAGTACTCAACATTAAAGTTAGCGATTTTTTGAGAGTGATGCACGCGTAGAAGTTTCCTCAGATCATCGGATGTGCATAAATTACCCTCGAGAGTATTTTTTACGTGTCAGTTTAAGAGTCCTAACCTTGCAAAATCGAACTCTTAAGAAAAAGGTATGAGCTACAGCATTTAGTATGAAAAATAAAGTGCAAAACGTTCTTTCAGAAAATTAAAGCTTATAAAAAAAATTTTACCTCCGTTTTCCAAAAATGTCTACAGAACGATTGAACGCACTTGCTGTATTAATCGAGAAAGACATTGTCATAGATTGCGATTTTACTAGTATTAAGATATGGAAATAAAAAGTCATGTATTTCAAAATGTTAAGTAAACGTTAATTATTATTTGATATTTCTTAATTTTCATTTTTAATTTCAATAAACTTTCTTATGTGTGCGAGTATTTATGCTATTCATATATGTGTGTGTTTTTGTTATGTATCGATTGTTATTACAATTCTAAAAAAATTATGCTTAAGTATTTATTTAATGGTGTTTAATTATAGATCATGGCTTTTAACAAATTATTGGACACTTCCAAACAGACTCCTCAAATGCAATTTTTTTTTTCCAGTTTATTTATATCTCTTATTATTCAGATTTTTTTCAGGGCCCCAAAATTTTTTGCACCCAGGACCCTGTTTGTAGAAGGCTGGGCCTGCATACAGAGTTATCGAATTTATTTCTGTAAATGTGGACAAACTTTTCCAGGCGCTCAACAGAAAGATTCCAGAAGCGTAAATTTTTCCTAGAACCCAGCACTTTACCTTATATTTTGCAAACTGGGGTGAAGTTTACTATGCATTTAGTTCTTATAAAATCCTAGGTATTTTTTTTTTAATTGAAGGTTTAATGACTACCGTGAGCAACTCAATGGGCTATAAGCAGTCTCCCGTCCTTAATTTAGAGCCACTGGTTCCAGGGAAGGGAGAGAGCCAGTGCCGCAAGACAAACAACATCCATGCCTCACCGGGATTCAAACCCGGACCCCTTTCGGATGAATGATCAGAGGCCATCGCTTAGGCCACTGTGCCACCGGGGTGGCTCCTATGGGTTCTGCTGTTATAGTATTCTTCAGTGAGTGTTACATCTTCAATGAAGTGGCAAAATTTTTCCCATGCAAAAAAATTGCTCTGTTCAAAACTTATATGAAGCAATCTGGAACTTAGCACAATGATAATACAAAACAGTTTTGCCATAGTACTGAAGATTCCCTGTTCCACAGTTGTCTATGCAGAAGGGAGTGCAGATATCAATCTCCTTTAGTAAGGAAATTGCATGCTAGAAGGAAGGGCCAGCTTGGACTCTAGAAGGTTTCTACACACTGTTGCAACTCCACACAAATGGTAAACCACAAACTAAGGTCACTGAGATTATTGTACTCCAACGTCTTGCACTGCAGCATCACACGAGATGAAAGACATGTCTCCACACTCCACAGAAGGAAGTGATATAATTGCAAAAAGACACCGGGGGGGGGCTAGAACAGTGACACAATCAATCCAAACATTAACCAATTTCTCAATGGATTGTCAAAACACAAAACCTTTCCACTTGATACCATTATGGTCTAGCATCAACCTTTGTCAGACATGTTCTCAATGCCACAAGTCTCATTTAGGTTTTGTAGAAGGAGTCTGAATCCACAGGTGCAAGGGGGGAGCAACAAACCTTGCACAGTGGAAGGGGGAGCAACAAACCTTCAAAATCGAATGAAAATACACATTATATATATACTGTCTGGTAACCATTTCACTGGCTACTTCTGAGGTGGTTTCAGTTAACAAAAGATTTATGGATTTGTGCATAGCTACCATGAAAAAGAGAACTCTCAAGATTATTTGTGTTAAAATGTAAATATTGATGGGTGACAACTGAGTAAATTTTTAAAAAGTCCAATTTGATTAGTTAAGTAGCCACCTGGCAGTGCCAGGTCTTGATTGCACCCATCTGAATCCAATTCAGCAGAACCACATGAAGTATCCATATGAATGCCCACAGAGCCCTGAATTGCATTTTTCTTGAAAATATTACAGGCAATAGGTTACTGGTCTTCTCTATAGACAAGAATTCACTCCATACTTTTAAGTACATTCCTCTAAGGTCAGATACAGGAGCTAACTCCTTGCTGCTGGCACACAGTCCTTCATAGCCATCAGAAAAGCCCTACCCCCATGACTTGGGGCTAAAGAAAAACTGCAATCAAAGTCCTAGTTTAACATTTTTGGCAGGCCTCCAAATCTCAAGTATGAAATTCTCATTGTAACCTGCTTTCCATCTGAAATTGGGGCACTTCCTTCATATGCAGTTTCATAAACCCCCGATTTTAAAAGCAAGAATTCCAAAACAAGGACACTCTGCAGCACTATCATCCCAGTAATATCACAACAGGCTACTAAATCACAGTTGTCCATTAACAAAAGCACAGCATTTATGTAAACAGTTATTCACAAAGCACCATCATGAACCTCACTAGAATAAGACTACCCCCGCCCCCAAAATCAGCTTTCCAGCAGTTGGTCAACAAATTTCTCATGTACAAAGACTAGGTCAGTTATTTTTCCTCCTACGCTGTGCTGCACACATTAGTATTACACCCATCATTTCAAAAACTGCTTTCAATACTCTCATTAAGCCTACTAGGAGAAAGCTAAACTTAAAGTCTCTTCCACACAAACACTCTGGACGGTCAATCTGGAGGGGTAAGGAAAACAATACTTCATTGTTCCGAGTCCACAAACCACTTTTCTGCCCAGCATAAGAGTTAGGCTTAACTAGCGGTGCACTATGCCAAATGTGGGAACTTTTGTGTCAAAGTTGTTCAGCAAAAAAAGTACTGTTTCTTTTAGGAGAGAAGTGCTAGCAGCTTTGAAGCAGATTTAGTCATAAAAAGCCAATTATACACAGAGAAGTTTGAGGACAATATTCTGACATGGAACAGTAAAAGAAGCATTCTTTATCATGAAGAGTACCAGATATGAAACAGGAGGAAATCTTTCTTTTACTGCTTATGAGGTTTTGCAAGTTATTTTCATGAGCTAAACTAAACTTTTTCTCCCACCACAGCAGCAAATGGCCTCTGCACAGTTTCAGATTACAAGGCAATTGTTTTGTTAGGGCATTTGGATCAGCCATATTTTTCTTTGGCACACATAGTTTGGATTTAATTGGGAAAATTACTTAGTGGTCTTCATTAGCAATATCACACTGTGTACAGCTATTTTCACAGTAGTAGCACTTTCAAAATGTAACAATATAAAAACTGCCCCCCTCCAAAAAAAAAAAAAAAATTCTAAATTTGTCTACAGTGAAAGAAATTTATCATTGACTACATTTCCAGTGCAAGCAAATCAGTGCTGAGTGAAATCAATTCCAAAATACTTCTCAAATTAAGAGAAACTATAATAACACTACACAAGTTCAGCCGGTACAAAAATGTGTGTTGTAACATGTTCTAAATCCCCCCCCCCTGCCCCTTTTGCAATAAACATGTTAAGGAAGTTAGATTATACACAAATTATTGAAACCAAAAGATTTGTACGGTATGAACCACTAACACCAGATTTCCTCCAGCAATTTCTGAAACACAAATTGGAAATTTTGCCATCAAATGCCTAAGTTATTAAAAACAGGTGGGGAAAGAATTTTTCCAAGAATTTGCCTAATGCTTATTTCCTGTGATGAAATCAATGTGTGCAGTAATTAATATATCACGAAGTACGCTTAACATCCCAGATGCTTTCAACCAGTCATTGTGCAATATCAATGGACAGTTTGCTTCAAAGTCCTAAGTAACGTAATTTTAGTCGTATTATCCGCACAGCATATAATCCGCAGACCGCGAAATTCACAAAAAAAAAAAAAAAAAAAAAAAAAAAAGATTCCTTCGTATAATCCGCAGACTGACATTCAAGAAAAAAAAATTGCTGTATAATCTGCACATCATAGATGGGGAAGCGGAATTTCAGACAGAAAAGTGTCACATAATGACCCACGAGTTTGAAGATAAAAAAAGAATTTATTAAATGAAGAAATTAATTTTTAAAGGTTACTTTTTCATATTTTTTTCTCCGGACAGATAAAGGGTGTGGCATCCACAGATCACCCCGATGCAGTTCCACAGTATTGCATTACACCTTGCCAATGACGAAAGGCTGATACAGAACATATAGAAAAATAGAATGTACTCGCGTACAAGTCTAAAGTTTTTGGAGGAAATCCTGCTTTCAGAGTCACGGGATCTGCTTATATGTGGGCCAATTAAAAAACTTCCGTGAATTCTCCGGCAGAATTTACCTACAGTTTTGTTTAAGTTTTAAACCGCGGGAAAGAGGCTTTCCACCTGTTACTGCGAGATTGTTTTCTGACCTCAAAACTATCGCGCAGTATATGATGTTACTTCGCGATAGTTCACAATTGTGTCCACTACTTCAAGTTTAAATTCAGCAGTGTAACTGAAACGTTTCATTTTCAAAGAAATCGTGAATAGCAATGAAGGAAAATAGCAACGACAATGGTCAAAATGGCGAAAAATGAACTAAACACAAGGCAGCGCACACAAGATCCGAAAGGAGAACGCACAAGTTCGAGTAGCAAGCGCTGCGTATACTTTGACTTTTTGCCAAAAACGGACTGCATGATCTTCTCAACGATACAAAATGACCTTGCCATCCCTCCCCACAATTTTCCCAATCTTTCATTACAACATTCCTCCCCACCCCCTTGCTCCCCAATCCGTACAAACACCTGAACTGAGGAAAATTCTTCAGAGGGAGTTTGTTTTCCAATTATATCCCTTCTGCACAATTATGCTGCAGATTTTAAAAAAAAATTGAAGGGTCGTAATTTTTTTTTTTAGATCTGCGTATTATCAGCATATAATATGCAGAATGTATATTTTTTAACTTTTTAAGCAGATAATCCACGGATTATACGACTAAAATTACAGTACTTTGTATAAAACCACTTTTTGTAATCACTCTAGCCTCCCCCTCAAAAGACTGACCACTTTTTTTTTAATCTAATACATTTTTGAAAACCTGATTAACAGCGGTTAGTAGCTCATGCAAAGTTACAGTTTCGTGCATAATTTGTTAAATGGTGCAATTTCAAAATCCCCTTGCTCCCAAAGCCATTTTACACCTTAATTTGGAAAGCAGTCCTAATACCACAGATCAGATCATATGTAGAGGATTTTAGGAAGCGAGTGTCCGACCCCAGGTCTTAAACAACCCTTAGAAATAGGAAACACATTTGGGCTAGAGTGAACAATAGGAAAGTGACATAAAAGTGAGGTAGAAAGATTCCTTTATTACCCGGGGGTACCCAGGACCCAACGGCTTAATGTGCCCATATGCACTGGAAATTTTTGGTGGTTCGAGCGTTCGTACCTGCCTGGGATCGAACCAGAGGTCGTCTTCGTGGCAATGTTGAACATTGACCACCAGGCCACCCATGAGCCCCCTAATACCACAAACATGACACTAACCATTTATAACCTGATGCAGATGTGAAGTTGAAATAATTATTTCCAGAACCACAATTTTTGGATTCCCAACATAGAAAACATATTTCTATGACTTAAATTAAATATCTGCAATCTATTTTCATTGGTGTGAATAAATCATCCAAGCTTTCAAGTCAAAATTCTAGAATTCATATCTTCATGGCAACAGTTTGTCCAAAATCAGTTTCTCTGAACAAGATATAGGATTATTGTAGTTAATTGTGCATTATGGGGATTACTAGGATATAAGTTTTCACTTTGTCAAATTTTCGGGTTGTACCCCAACCCTTCTTCAGGACTGACTAAGATAGAAGGTGCTGTCACTTAAGTGGTAATGTCATACCGCTATGTTCGTTAATAGTGTAACCTCTTCTCTCAATGTGTAGACTTTCTTCAAATTTCAGTTTTAGATATTGTTGGTGTGCAAGAATTTTTAAATATTTCCAGTTCATTGAATGTCCAGTACTTTGTACATGCTTATCTAGGCCTGTTTTGCTTGCAATGTTCTTAATTGCGGCTTTGTGTTCAGCTACACGGGAGCGGAGTTGTCTTCCAGTTTCTCCTACATATATGTTACCACAATTGCAGTTTACACTGTAGATAACTCCTTGTAGTAGCATGTTATTTTCTTTTTGTTTAAACTGAAGAATTTTTTTTTTTATGCACAATTCACTACAATAATTCTTCACTAGGATTTGCCATGTCTTTATTAATTCACAAGATATAAGACTCGCTTCATTCTTACTACTAATACAAATTAGTCCCAACACAGATGCACATCAAGCTTCAGGTTAGACTTTAGCTAAGTGCTGTAAATGAGGAGGCAGTGCAGCATATCACATTTCAGTTTTATGATGTACAGGGACAAACTTTAATGACCACAAAATTTAGTACACTACCTTGGAGTTGAAATTTTGGCTCAGACTAACTACTGCACAAAAACACTTTTTTATTGGAGGTTTAACTACCACCGTGAGCAACTCAATGTGCTATAAGCAGTAGTCAGTCCTTAATTTAGGGTCACTGGTTCCAGGGAAGGGAGAGAGCCAGAGCCGTAAGACAAACAACATCCATGCCTCACCGGGATTCGAACATTCTCCCTTTCGGACGAATTATCAAAGGCCATCGCTTAGGCCACTGCGCCACCGGGCGGCCAAAAGCACTTTACACCACACTTCTGCAGAAACAAAAGTTGTCTTTCATACACCAATACTGAACTTTCACAACTGCCAGAATTGTTTTCATAACAGAAAATAGTGCAGCTAACAGTGCACTCAAGCTCTGGTGACAACTACATGCCTGCAAGTTTTACAATAATGTAATGTCTGGTTAAATTTAAGATCAATGGAACAAAACATTTGTAGCACTGAGGGTTGTGATAATGTCATGGTAACAAAAGACATTTTATTTAGGTGAAACAACAAGCTATTTACTGAAAGAATGTTAAGAGAAGACAAATAGTATTTTAGAGCTAATACAGATGAGACATTAGCAATAATTTTATTTCAACATAACACAGTTAAATGCGGCCAAGTATTTTCTAGTGACAAGTTAACAAGGTTTTATCTGGTATGTTCATGCATGAAATTTAAGCTGAACTGAAAAGAATGTCCTCCAGAACATTTCTCTATGAATGAGGAAACAAAATTTTGAGGTACACCAGATCATACAAAGTTTTAAGAGGTTCAAGTCCTCAACCATCCCTGGACTTCATGTATTTGATCAGATCAGCAACACGACAGCTGTAGCCATATTCATTGTCATACCTAAGAAAGAAATTTGGAAAAATCAATGGCAAGTATTTCAAATTAAGTAGCACAGTGAAAAATTGTACACTAATTCACCCTAACTGCACTGTTAAGGCACATCTGATGTACAGCAAATTATACTAACATTTCCAAAAAATGTAAGCTGTTTTTTGAAACTTCATTTACATTATTCTATAAAAAATTAAAATAACTGGAGCACTTTTAAATGAGACACCAGTTACTGCTTTCAAAAATCTGCTTCTACACAGTGAATGCACTTGCACAAATTACAAAAGATAAAATACTTAGCAAAACTAAGTGATCACTACATGTTGCAATGTCATCCTAAAAAAGGGAGCACACCAACACGAGTCCAAGTCAAACTTATAGGGAAGAAACAATTAAATGCATTATCAGATTTTTTTTTTTACATTACAGAAATCATTCAACATTCCATCATTAAGCACAAAAAGTAATTCACTTGATCTGCAACACTTGTGATAAAAATTGCTCACAATACACATACATATTCCCAATACTTCTAAATTGGAGATATTAGTGGTAGTTTTAAATTAAAAAATTTAAGTTAATGGACTTCATTGCCTCGTGAAGAAAAATTAAAGGCTTTGTGCAACTTCAAAAACTTTCCAAGCCCACACATACACACAAATAACAGTTTACATTATGCAGTCCAAATGCCAATACTGACTGACAAATTGACAAGGTAAAAGAACAGCATTAGCAGTACTAGAGCTATTTCTATGGTGCTCCTCTTTCACACTTATTCCAGATTAAAAAAGCAATTAAAATTCTCTGCATTAGAAAAATCCAGTTTTTAAATTGATAACTTCAGATGAGATTTATTGCAATTTTATTTCAATGAATGCAAATTCATTAAGAATAGGAAAAAATCACTTCTACATTTAATGCATGAAGTTCCTAAGAACTCATTCAGAAATTAAATGCAAGTTTTTGACTTGTTCAGAGACTAGCACATAAGCCACCGACCCTTGGGGGGGGGGACACCAGGAGTAACTGAAAAGGCAATAAAGTCACTAACCCTTCATTTAGGGCCACAGGTTTCAGGAAAGAGCTAGCACTGTAAGAAACACTCCACCTATTCCTCATCCTGTAATCTAACAGGGGCCTAAGATCTGACAACTTGTCTCAGACACTTCTCTTTAACCACTTGGATGGCCCATTGATGTTATGGAATGTCTACTAATATTTCCCTCCTAAAGTTAAGCTTCCTCTTTTAGAAAAAGTCCATAAAAATTGCAGTTAATGGACTTCAATGTCTTATGAAAAATATTTGTCTAGCTCACATATGGAATGATTTTATTAAGTTAAGATTACAGAATGAACAAGGAATGGGAGTGTTTCTGCAACAGATACTGTGAAGCAGTGTTACACACAGAATAATCCATGACAGAAGAATGATTGAAATTAAACATAACATGCATGCCCAGATTTCAGACTTCAAGATGTTGGCTGTGTTAGAGCACCAAGCCCTGAGAACCTTTCATTTGGCTATGTTGAAATAATTTATGTGCTAAGGGAATACCTTTTTCATTACAGCTAGAAAATTGGGTAGATGTTAAAGATGCTGAAGCATTGCTGATATTCAATTCCCAAAGCAAATCCACAGAACTTTATAATAGCAGCCATTATGCACTTTTATACAACATAGTATTGAAATATGTCACACAAACTGTTCTACAAACATACTCTGATTTTCTGTCTGTATAATAAATTCACTGAAATTCATAGCTGCTTTAGAAAATTTCACAGAGCTAGTTAGAAAAAAAAAAGTTCCCAAATAGTTGTGTGTGGAAATTTACTGCTCCTACTCCAAAATATTGTAGAGAAATCTGGGTACCGAAAGACAGGAATAATTTGTGTGCTGCATACATGTACTAATGACCATTTCAATACCAACAACATATAGATGCGTTTGTTACACATGGTGGGAACAATATGTTCTGTTCATATTCAGCATCATATGTTACAGATGTGTAATGTTAGAGTATATTATATTCAAGATGGTTTGGCTATGTTGAAAGAATTGATGTGCTAAGGGAATTTAGCATATATACTCGCGCATCAGCCGAAGTTTTTTTTTTTAGAGGAAATCCTGGGTTAGTAAAAAATACAGACTGAATTCCAAATTGTTACACAAATTATCCTCCCGTGGAATTTACAGGCTGGTTTACCTTTTGGACCACGGCTTTCCCCATGTCTACTGTGTGGTAGTTTTCTGACCTTAATTCAGTTATATCCTCAGCTGTATCCCCCACTTTGAGGGGGGCATAGTTATGGATAACTGGTAGATACGGTTCTGTTCAAGATAACGTGGAGAAATGACACTCCTTCCATCTGCTAATGGTATACACGTGATGCAAAATGAGACACTGATTTCGCACTCAAAAAAGAAACTTGTGATTAGAGATTTTTCACATTCTATTCTATGTATTTTACTTGTATTCACCGAAATACACTAGTACGTTCAAAAAGTTCCGGAACTTTTGTAATATTTGCCAAATGTCAGTGAATTGCGTCATTCCCCGCTGAGCAAGTGAAGAGCATCATGTGACAGACCAGCCAGAACTGGTTTGATCCAGATCCAACATGTACAGCATATGTGCATGGTTTGCGATTACAGGCATTAGAGGCTCTCCGTCGCAAGGCCAACGATGTCAAATTTTGAACAGCGTTAAAGTGTAAAATTGTGTTCTGCTCGGAAAATCTTTCGCCAAGACTTTTCAAATGATTAAGTCAGCGTACGGCGAGAGTGCAATGAGTTTAACTAGAGTTTATGAGTAGCATCAACAATTCGAAAACTGGCAACAGAGTATCAAGGATGTGAGAGGTCAGGACAATTTTCAACATCCACAATGGATGAACAAATCTCCATTTTCAAAGAAATTGTGAAAAACGACCATCGAAAAACTGCTGCAGCGATTGCAGAAGTTTCCAGCATCTCAGTTGGAAGTTGCAATGCAGAGACTCTGGACATGCATCGCATGTGCCAACAAATTATTTCCAAAAACCTGACAAAAACTGGATGAGCACGTGCAAGTTTGTGGGGATAACATCGATGCAGTGGATTCAGATCCTGATCTCTTTAATCGATTGATCACTGGCGATGAGATTTGGCGCTTTCTGTATGACCCCCAATCCAACACTGTCAAAAGTGTGGAAATCACCATCGTTACCACGACCAAAAAAGTTCAAGGCTGACCACTCCAAAGGAAAGGTCTTGTTAACCAATGAACAACGGACTGCGTTGAACCTGTGAAAATGTAAACAACTCTTAATCCAACTGTTGTTGCTTTTGAAACAGCTGTCTAGTGCAATATTTTTTATTCTGATTTTACAAAGTTTATTAAAACTAATGTTCAACGTAGTAAATGCGTAACAGTAATATGATGTCACAAATATTTTTCAAATAAGTAACAGTAATGTAACGAAGTTACAAATATCTTTCAGATACGCAACAGTAACATGAAGTTGGTATGGATTCCTTCAACATGGTTGTACATTACACAAGGAATTCCTTCAACATGGTTGTTGAGTCACTAAAAAAGAGTACGTCAACATCATCCTGAAACATCTCCTAGAATCAGTGAGATGCAAGCGATACAATCTTTGGAATACCAACTAATGGATGCTCCATCATAATAATCTGCGCCGACTCACAGATCCCTCCTGGTGTCAGATTACCTGTCCAAACATCACATTCCCATTATTCCATAACCAGCTCATTCCCTGATCATGCCCCATGTGGCTTTTCCGTTTTTACCCGGATGAAGTATTTACTTAAGGGGCGAAGCTTCAAGTTCCGAAGAAGTGCAACGAACTGCGATGGAGGCACTGGAGGATGTGGCAAAAGAAGGCTTTCAATCTGCACTTAAATCTTTGTATGAGCGCTGGCAAAAATGCATAATTGCACAGGGTAACTACTTCGAAGGAAACACTGCATAAACAGGTATTATCTGTACTCATTCTTTTTTAATATAAAAAGTTCCAGAACTTTAACGTACTGGTATATTTATGTATTCTTAAAAATCCAACTATTTTGCATTTCACTATATTATATAAGGGCACATGGAAAAGGCATTGGTCTCAAAGTAAACAAATTTCAGACAACTGCAGCATGAAGATTCACATAACACTTCTTTGGAAGTACTAAAAAAAAAAAAAATTTAACATTTTTGCACCCAGAGTAGGATTGTTATGGGAATAGGCACTGCAAATGAGCGAAAAACCTAAAACCTGTTTCAAATTTAGACAGCGAAATTTCTTGGTCCCAAACATGGAATACCCCATTTTCCCTGTGTGAAATCATGGGATGCAGTTTTTCAAACTGAACATGCAGTGAGCCAGACACCACATAAATCACTTTGGCTGTTGAGGTGAGCCACAGTCGATCGGGGAATCTCTATCTTCTCCCAAGTTTTCATGGCAAGCATGTCTTCTGTTCCACGCTGGCAAAAACCATCAGCAGCACTATGCAAGTGCAAAGACACGACGATGATGGGCAAAACACGTAACAATATTAACAAATAAAGATAACTTGATCACGCTAGTTACGTTAAATGAAAACTTTTACAAAAAGTTCGTAAGTTGGAAGCTTTCGACCTTATCTTAGGTCTTCATCACGCCAATGGAGGACTAAGATTCTATCAATGGAGGACCAATCTTAGTTCTCCGTTGGCGTGATGAAGACCTAAGATAAGGTCGAAAGCTTCCAACTTACGAACTTTTTGTAAAAGTTTTCATTTAACGTAACTAGCGTGATCAAGTTACCTTTATTTGAAGTGCAAAGACAGTGTTTTACAAAAGGGGGTAACTTTAAGGCCAACATTTCTTTATTTCTTGGGCGAAAGAATTGTTGGATGCAATTTCACCAGAAATGGTTACAAAGTCTCCCAAAAATGCTGCATAAGTAATGAAATTACTGTCGCTAGAGTTATTTGGAAATTTAGTGAATCTTACTTTGAGAAGGTTTTTTTGCAAATCTCAAATTTGCATAATTCAATAAATATATTTTTGAAAAATTGAAATTTAAGGTCAGCTTAAATGCAGGCCAAGACTTTTTAAGTTTTTAGCTCTTGAAGTGGAGGGGTCTGCTCATATAAGAGATCAGCTTATACGCGAGTATATATGGTAAGTGGCAAGAAAGGAAGGCCAAGGAAATAGTGGTGGGACCAGAGTCAGGAATGCTTAGAAGAGAAAGATAGTGGGTATGAAGTACAAAAAACATTTTGTGAGACTATATATGGAAGTCAGGGAAGTTCAAAATTTGCATGACATGATCACTAAATCATGATGTACAATATATCAATAGTAGGTAAAATCTAACACCCTCAGTAACCGATTTTGATTTAAGGAGCTAACCTGTGAAATTTAACACTAAGCTGTTCTGAGCTTCAGGATTTGGCTCCATAAAGCAAGATCATCTACATACATATACACTATAGGTGTATAATGTATGGCACATTATCACTTACAACCATTTTTATATCTACAAGATATCTTATTCTACGTCTATCCCTTTGTCTGTAGCCAAAGAAAAGTGATTTTGTACATCCCATACACAAATTGCTCTCATGGGCAGCCTGAACCACTAGAACTTTTGTTTCAAACTTCAGAACTTTATGTATTTTAGATCCACTTTTAAACAACATAACACTACTGCAATAACTACTTACCAGGAAACGAGCTTTACAAAAGTCTTGTTCAATGCGATACCAGCCTTTGCATCAAAAATGCTGCTGTGGGTATCACCCAAGAAATCAGATGATACAACCTGGAATAAAAAATCAGTATGAATATCAGTAAGTTTCAAAATCAAAGATCACAAAGCAATACAATATTTCAATAAACATGGGACAACTACTGCATGAACTAATATTTTGTCCTCAGAAGCATCACATGAAGATTCAGAGCTCACAAAGAGGAGACTGCAGAAAAACTATTGTGAATTGACAGTTCATACCACAGATGCTATGTAACATTTTGAAGTTTACAGACTTTACAAACTAAGGAAGTACAATGAATTTGCTATATATGAGTTGAGTCATGTCTTCAACCCATGAACATTGTACACCTGCTAAATCACAGGGAATCATTCTTGTTGAAGTACAACAAGAATGTTCCAATACCACACAACACGTGACATTTTACAAGTACCATAATTATCTTCCAAGGTTTACCCATCCAAAATGCTGATGCTACCACCCTGTTGTGTTTGTATTAGATAAGAAGTACTGATTAGTGTTTTCAGTTAAAAACTGGCTCTTTGAATAAGAAATCCTTTTACCCCAGTTGTCATATAGCCCATTTTTATAATCCTGGTACTTTGCCAACCAGGCTAATATATTGCTGAGTGGGTGAGGAAGTGGTTGTTATACCATCCATCGGACGAAATGTCTCATATTTTTAGGCTGAAAATTTATGTTCTTAATGTACATGCACAACAGTCACAGCCACTGGCCCACTGGCATGGGGAAGACATGACACCAACCTTCAATCACCCTGTGCATTCAACTGTTTACTGGGAGATACTGCATCAGTCGATTTTGACTGTACATTAGTTGTCTGTATTGACTTTACTGAATCCTGGAAAAAGCTGACTATAGGTAGTACATTCACACTGCTGTCATCATTTGGAAACCACATGAAATTGCTGTCAATGTAGTTCATAGCTACAAAGGAACTGTGTGCCAGTTATACATATTCTGACACTGTACAAATGAACTGAAATAGTCTTTCTCCCTGCTCTATGCAAACTCATGAAATAAAATTAAAAATGCAGTTTTGCATTTCAAATATGCTTTACTTTTTATATTACAAATGTTATGGCTTGTAGCTTAGGAGAGGAACTTTAAGCCAAACTAAGTCACTGTAGTAACTATTTTGCAACTATAATAAACAACTGTATTGCTCTTTTGAACATATTTCCCAGTTTTCTGATTCTCAATTTGTGTTTGTATTTCTCATAATTGGGCAAAAGCTCCAAACAGTGGCCATATAAACTTCATGAAAATTCCTATCCCACAATTAACTCTCATAACATTATCACAAGTTTTAACATAAGTTGCCCACTCATTTTGAATGACATTTAAATAATAGCAACATTTAATACAACCACAGATATAAAACTTCACATAGCAAGCCAGATGACCTCTTAATTACAACACTTCAGTTTGTCTTTAATGCCCTACTATATTGCAGGGGTGTTAGTGCCCCTACCATGTTTCGGAGCAATTTTTGGAGCAGGAAAATGGGCAATTTGGAGCAGAAACGTTGGGTTTTGGAGCGAGAAAATTTGCATTTTGGAGCAGAATTCAAGTTTTGGAGCAGCTAATGATGGTATTTTAAGTTATGTTTATACTGAATTATTATTTTATGAACTATGAAAAAATATTGGGTATATAAATAAGTTTTGAGGAATGTGAGGCAAACAAAACATGGAGAACAGAAACAATATTTTAATATTAATCGAAGTATGCTCCCTCTGAAGCTACAACTTTACCCCATCTTTCAGGCAGTGAACGTATGCCCCGAAGAAAGAATTCCGGTTCCTTGGAAGAGATCCAGTTGTCCAGCCAATTTTTGATATCTTCATAAGAACTAAACAGTTCTCCAGAAAGTGCAGACTGCATCGACCGGAACAAATGGTAATCAGATGGTGCAATATCTGGCGAATATGGGTGAAAGCATGGGTGAAGCCAGGTGGGGTAGAACTTCCTAGTCGGATCCTTCCAAGTACTTTTCCACAGGTTGAGAAACATGTGGTCTTGCATTGTCATGCTGTAAGACTTCTTTGTCTTGTCTATTCTCCCATTCCAGCCGTTTTTGCGAAAGAGCTCATTTTAAATGCATTAATTGGGTTCGATACCGATCACCAGTAATAGTTTGGTTTCAGCAGTTCATAGTGGATCACACCCTTCGGGTCCCACCAGATACACAGCATTACCTTTGAACCATGGATATTGCATTTTGGCGTTGAAGGACCTGGTTCACCTGGCTTCACCCATGCTTTCTGCTGTTTAGGGTTATCGTACCATATACATTGCTCGTCGGCAGTAAGAGTAAGATGCAAAAAACAACAACACTTTTTTTGCCTTTGAAGCAGCAATTCCCAAATGGTTTTTTGACGTTCAAGGTCACTTTCCCGCAAAGCACGTGGAACCCAATTCCCTTCTTTCTGCACCATTCCTATGGCAGCTAAACATTGTGAAATGCATGGTTGACTAACATTTAATGCTGCTGCTAGTTTTTTTGGGGTCTGGCATGGATCCTCGTCGAGTAAAGCTTCCAATTCGGCATCAGCAATTTTTTTGGGTGGTCCAGAACGTTCTTTATCACAGACATCAAAATAGTTCCTTTTGAATAGTCTAAACCAATGCTCACATGTTTTTATGGATGGGGAATGTTCACCATACATTTCTGACATTAAGCGATAGCTGTCGGCAGCACTTTTCTTGACAATAAAGTAATGCATGAACACTTCCCGCAAATGCTGTTTTGTCGGGACGAAAGCTGCCATTTTCCATCGAGTAAAACAAATACGTCTTCGCACCTCAATCGAGCGTCTTATACTGACTGACAGCTGGAGTCTCTTACTGCAATATCGCAGTGTTGCCACCTTAAAATACATGCGAGCAGTAATAAGTATGACACTGAACAGAAATCCCTCAACTTATTTATATACCAAATATATTTCAGGTTTGTTGACATTTTACTACTTCTCTTACGACTGTTAATAAGCATTTCTGTCGTTACTACAGTGAGATAAATGGGGAAAATACTACCCACGATTTATTAAAAACTACAGGACCTGCAATTTTTTTAAGCATAACATTAATATCAGGGATTTTCTTCTGAATGCATTTGTTTCATTGTAACACGAATAGATGCTGCCACGTCTAAGAACTGTTGCTATTGTTACCAAACGCTTGCGAATATATACTTAGGAAGAATAAATATGTAATTACTGTGTTGTTCAGTAGGCTTTTAGCAGCACATTTTTCGATATTCATGGCATTCAGATTAAAATACATTTCTGAAACCAACCAACTGGCAAAACACCCGTACGTGGTTTGCATGTGCATCACAAACTCCTAAGGTTTTCTGAAGGAAAGCATACCTTTGATATAAAAGGAAAACTAGTGTAACATTTAATAATCAAATTGTAAAATCACCTTTCAGCAGTTGCCCCTTGATACTCTTCATACAATGTTTTTTATCCAGTAATTATAAATGTAAAACTTTCGTTATTGCTGTGAACAATTAAAACTAAAACTATAAGATAACAATGAGATTTAGTAAAGTTGGTTAGATAAAAGCTGCTTCCATCGCTTAATGCTTGCGCAGTGACATTTTGGCCCGGGATTTGCCCCCCCCTTCTTCAGTAGTAGAATCAGTTTATGACTTGCTGTTGTCTGAAAGAGCAACTGACTGCTCTTGCATACGTGGGGTCCTGCACATATGGACATGGACATTAAAAGCAGACGATTGAGAGTTAAGTGGTTCTTCCATCTGGAAAAAAAAAAGAAGTGAGGATGAAGATGTTCCCCAAGGCAGGTCAAAATGAGAAAAATAACCTAAAAAATTCTGCTCGCTGAACGTACAGGGCAAAATTCAGACTTTAAGTAAAAGCCAAAAGATTAGTATTCCTGATAATTGATTACAAGTTATGCAATATAAACAATCCTTTCATTTATCCATAGTGCTCATGAGCGATTTTAATTAACATATACACGAGACTGATGAAGGAAAAAAGAAAAGGCTGTACTTTTTAATTTGGTGAAAAATCAGACTGCGCAGTGAGAAATTGTGAATATTACGCAGCATGAAAAAACTGAGTCGTTTACTGTAATTTATGAAAACATTTAACTAAATCACACCACTATATTCATCACAATTATAAAATTACTGAATTCCAAACAAAATAGGATGGTTTTGAAAGACAGCTTCAAACAGTTTTTTTTTTCCTGGTTCTGTTCTTGTACCTGCTAGAACATTAACTCTGGTTTCCTCTTGCGAGCAAACCCTACTTTCTTCTCGGCAAGTTCCACAGCCATATTTGTCTTTTTTTGTTGACTGCCACTGCACAGCATTCATTGTTTAGTTGTTTTTTTCTGCAGATAGTTTTCCCTTACCATTTTTCTTTGTTACTTTTCTTTGTAGTTTTTTATTCCCTCAGATGACAATTTTATCTATCATGCTTAAAGATTAACTTTCAGCCTGAGAACCATGGATTCTGATATCATCAGAGCTTTCACTATTTTAGATAAATGGTGTAATTTTTAGAAAATGAACACTTTTTTTGAACACCATGCATTAATTCCTACAAATTTCCAAACTTAAGTCACTTCCGTTTTTAGAAATTTCCCCCCCTCCACCCTTATCAAGCTAAAATGCACACACATTTATGAGGGTGATGACATTTAACAACATAGGAGTGGGAACATCGCGGGGGTGGGGGATACAATTATGGAAGAAATCTTTGCTCAGTCAGACTTCCGTTTTCAGAAATTTATCTAATATTTTCAAGCTGAAATACAAATATTTATGGAATAAGATGATATCTAACAATACTGGGTAGAGGAAACATCGCAAGAAAAAAATTACGATTACAAGAGAAATCTTACCTCAGTCTACTTTTCGTTTTCGAAGAATTTCCGTCCTCCGACAGAGAAAACGAATCCCCCCCCGTTAATCCTCCCAAAATTTCAGTTCAGTTGTGCATTGATATCGTGGATGGACCAACAAAAAAGACTGAATTCCTTGAATCAGCATAAGAATCTTGTGGCCGAAGATTACGAGGACATTTTCAGGCGGCTTAACTTCCGTTTTCGGAAATCGTTGCCTACAATTTCAAGCTGAAATTATATTTAACAACAATACTAAACAAAAGCAACATCACGAGAAAGAAAAAAAAAAAAAAAAGATTACGGGAATAATCTGCAATCCGTTTAACTTCCGTTTCCGAATACCCCAGAAATTTCTTCCCTTTTGCATCGATCTCTAAAATGACAAAAATAAAAAGGAGGAAACTCCGCGAATCCCCGGTAGAATCTTGCGCACGAATTAACTGCTGAATCTATTTCGAATGTCGTAAGATTACGCTAAAATATCGATGACCGGTAAAAAAAAAATATTTTAAGTCGCGATTTTTTTTAGCAGACTGGCGCAAGAATAATGTTTTGGCGCAATTGGTCTGGCAGCCCTGATATTGCTAACAAAGCTGACTATTTTCTAACCAGCAGATGAAGCCTATGAAATTAAAAATTAAACCCATTTAAGCTTAATAACCCCAACCAGAAAAATTAGAATTTCAAATTTCTTGTACAAGTCCATCTCCCTTTCCCATAGACAGAACTGCACAATTTTAAATTATCCCATAAGAAACAAAATCACACTGTCCAAAATACCTATGAACTGGATGTACTCTTTTTTCAGGTTATTACAGATGAAATGCCAGATTTCAGACTTTTGGCAGGTGATTTAAGGATTAAACAAATATCACTGCTATTTGAAACACTAAAATTTAAAGTGTTAAGCACTGGTAATCACCTATTCAGCACTGGTAGTTTCATCAGTAGCATCAATTTTAAGGGCATTGTACTACATTGACTAGGATTATGGATCTGAGCCAAAATGTGTCATTTTCTAATACGAGTATTCAAACCGACACTATGCACGAGAGGCAGCTTGCATAAATACAGCCTTTGGGGGAAGGCACCATTAGAAGACACATTGGTTTGCCCAATTCCAGTTCAGTAATATGAGCTTCGAAAATGAACCATAATGGGGATGCTTTGCTGAGTCAGATAGCACGAGAACTTAGTAAGAAACTGAGTACATTATGAAACCATTTCCTGTCATTTAACAGCCAAGGGCAAATAGATGGGTACCTGGGTCTCACAAGAGTTTATGAAACAGCAGCAAACACTACTGATCTGCTCTTTTACTTTATCTGTAACCAGATGAATGACATTTTAAAATGCCTCATCCCATGTGATCAGAAATGGATGCTGTATGACAATTTGTGATGTTATGTGCAATGGCTTGACCATAATAAAGCTCAGAAATGAACCCCAAAGCTGGTACCCTATCCCAGAGAAACACTATGGTCAGTGTCTGGTGGCCTACAGCTGGTGTGATCCACTCCTTACAACCAGGTCACACCAAGGCAGACATGTATATTAAGAACTTGGCATTATGTATGAAAAAAAACGGTCCATTAAACAGCTGGCCGGCATTAGTCAATTGCCATGGGCCCATGCTTCTCCATGATAATGCAAGAATCCATATAGCATGCCTGACGATCCAGAAGTTACATCAGCTGGGATATTGGGTTGATTCACAAGTT
The DNA here is from genome assembly GCA_039090855.1 of Macrothele yani. NCBI lineage: Eukaryota > Metazoa > Arthropoda > Arachnida > Araneae > Macrothelidae > Macrothele > Macrothele yani. The sequence continues at coordinate 175,085,244 of CM076990.1, forward strand.
CATGCAGTTTTTTTCACAGCGTTAAAGGAATGTAATAAATCTGAAGGAAAACTGAATAGATCAACTACGCATTACCCCCATTGTTTACGATGGTGTCCCAACATCTAGATAGGTCTGCAATGCCCTTCTTGGACAAATGTGCAGGTTTTGCTGCAAAGAAATAAAGGAAATTCTGGAGATCAACATCATTGTTGAATGTTCTGCCATGGTGTGCATTCGACAGAGATCGGAACAGGAGATAGTCTGAAGGGGCGACATCTGGGGAATAGGCTGGATGTGGAAGGATCTCCCATTTCATGTCCTGAATGGCCATTTTGGTCATGTTTGCACTGCAAGGGCGTGCATTATGTTGGAGAAGAACACCATGGCACCGATATGGCCATTTCTGCTGAAATGCTAACTCCACATGGCGGAGTTTCTCACAATATTGCAGTGTTGATGGTCTTAACTCCTCGACAGCATTTCTCAGTGAATAATGCCTTCCATGTCTCACCAGACACACATGATCTTCACAGGATGAAAGTCTTAACCATTCCCTCAGATGACCGAAATTCACATACAGGCACCACTTTTCATCTCCAGTAACAATACATGACAAAGGATTTGTGTTGCCGAGAACATTCGTGATAACAGGAGAGCAAGAAACCACATATGGCAACACTCTGATTCTTGTTGTCCTCTGCGAGAGTGAGGCACCCAAGACCCCAATTTCTGGACCTTTCCCCATACGTTCCAGGTGTCGCACCACTGTGGCCTGATCACAGTCCATCTCAGTGGCCAATTTGCATGTGGTTTGACACTGATCCAAGAGGAAGAGATAGTCTCACTTTGATGATCATTTGAACAGACTACCAGAGCGTGGGGGTCAAAAATTGCTACCTTGGAACAGTTTAAACCATTTGTTGGCTGTCCTCTGAGCAATAGCATCCTCCCAATTCACAGCACAAATTTGCCGAGTAGCCTCGGCAGCTGTGGATCCCTTGTTAACCTCTTAGAGAAGCAGATGTCAGAAATGTTCATTCCTCTACTTTACACTCCATACTACTGGACCTGAAAACCAATAACCATTAGCCACAATCATACAATGCAATAGGAGTTAGATACACAATATTACTGGCAATATTTTGACATACAACTGGCTATCTGCACCATCACTACTGACCTGGGAAACGCTCACGACATAAAACGGCATGAACTTGTGCATCAACCCAATACAAAAAAACTTCTCACCCACCTTATTTACTTGATCTGTCCCCTACAGACTATCACTTTAAAGCACATGTAAACTGTTCTAAAGGGTAAATTGTTTCCCCAATCAAAAATATCAGTTGAAGCAGCATTCTGAGCTTGTCACATCCTGAAGCTGGACATTTTTTCATGCCAGCATACAGAAGCTTGTATCTCATTAGCAAAAGTGTCTTGCTGCTGGCAGCAATTTTGTTTAATAGTTTATTTTGCACTGTATTTTGGGTACTTGAAGTTTGCATTAATGTTCTGACATTTAACTTGCAACAACCTAAAACATGGAATTTCACACTTCCTCCTGGGAGTCAAGTTTCCTCTCTTAAATAGTGAGTTAATACTAAGATTCTAGAAGATAAATTGAATGTATTCAAAAGAATATATATTTGCTTTTTCACGAAAGAATACACAATTCAGAAATAAAATTACATAGATTAATAAGAATTCAGAAAAAAAAAAAGGCCTACCTCATCTTCAGTATAACCTAGGATTCCCTTCCAGTTATCACTTTCAGATGCAGCCTTTATGGCAGCCTTAATCTCATCATAGGAGGCCTCCTTGTTGAGGCGGCAGGTCAGATCTACCACAGACACATCAGGAGTAGGAACACGAAAAGCCATGCCAGTCAATTTCCTATAAGAGAAAATTACAAGAACTAAGGTAAATTTTGCCTTTTGCACAGATCAGCACGTGTAAGATTCAGTGTCAAATGCACAAATCATATTTAGAATAATGCACACAATGCTCGGACAAAGTACCTTTCATTAGGCCCATTTCTTGAACACTTAGAATGACAAGTCACAGTTGAGTTCCGTAAATTAAATCCTATGCTTTGTCGCATGTATAATTCAAATTACCCCACCCCCTCAGACACATGTGCATAGGTGTAGCAATGGGGGGGGGGCACATGTTCCGCAACTTAAAAAGTCAGAAGGGTAATTAGTCACTTGCCTTTTAAATGTTATAAAGTAACATACAGCCAAGAGAACACTATGCAATAGTGAGCATTATTATGACTGCTTTCCAACACTTATTCCATGCGCAATATAGCATGCAGTCATCTGTATATACATGTGTGTTGGCTTTCATTTGTTAGACAACTGCAAGAGGTGCTTTGAAAGGCATTTTTTCATCCCCATTAGGGTGAATCAACGCCAGCCTCTCACACCTCGTAGTTTTGAATATATTAAGCATGTAAAAAACGTAAGTTATGGCAATTGAACTGGAGTATTTTCAGAGAAACTATTTCAGAGAACCCCTTCCCCAAGAAAAGTTATTTGTCTACTTAGTCTGTGTGCTGATGTCAAAGAGAGTAGCATCTTATTTAGGCAATGAGTCCCAAGGGCACCTGTCATGTGCATATATGTAGCACAACAGAATCCTCTGTTCATTACACAAATGGACACCCTTTAGGTGGATCAATACCATAAATTTTAGATGTGGAAAATATGGAACATGCATGCTGGTTTTTCTCTCATAAGTGCCTAACAAAATAATCAGATGTTCCTAATAAAATGGTCAGACAGTAATTAGCTACTCTGAAACTTAGTTCAATATACACTGCTGGCCACCCAAAATGCAACACCAGAAGGACAAGAGATAGCAAAGCCAGATTTACTGGACACAACAGATACAAAGATGAAACGACTGAGCTTACAAGGCCCGTGCAACTTGCGGAACACGCAGACATCAATAGTTTGTGTGGCCCCCATGGCTGGCAATAACGGCCGCTACACGGCGCTGCATCGAACGAAAGAGGCTTTGGATGTGGGCTTGGGGTATGTCGGTCCAGGCTGCTTTCACACGTTGCCACAGTTCATCAAGCGTAGCCACGGGCGATGCTTGCCGGGCCACTCGGTTGCCGATCAGCGACCAGACGTGTTCGATGGGAGACATATTGGGAGAACAGGCGGGCCACGGCAGCAGTGACACCTGCTGGGCCGTGAAGAATTGTATGATGCGTGCCAAGTGCGGGCGCGCATTGTCCTGTTGAAACGTGGCCGCTGGCAGCTCTGCAGGTGTCATATCCAATTGTGCCCCAAACCATAACGCCAGGCGACGGACCGGTATGGTGATGCATAATGCAGGAGTCATACAGTCTCTCGCCGCAGATCCGACCATCGTGGTGTTGCAGGCAGAAATGGGATTCGTCGGAGAAGACAACGTCGTGCCATTCCGTAGTCCAGGTGTGGCGTTAAACGGCCTACTGCCGCCGCACTCGCCAGTGGTGTAACATCAATGGTAATCGGAGCAATGGGCACTGTGTGACAAGTCCCCGCTCCTGCAGAAGACGTTGATGGTTCGTGCTGACACAGGTTGTTGCGCAACACACCCTAATTCCTGCGCTAATGTTAGTGATTTGGCGGTGTGAGCCTTCAATGCCCGTCGCACAACATGCCGTTCCTCTCGTTTGGTGGTGTGACAGAGCAATCGCTCACATCGGTTCGTCCGTCACTCCTGCACCCACCAAATCCATACTCGCCTCACTGTGGCTGGATGTCGCCCCCACACGGACGCCGATGTCTCGGTACGATAAATCACTGTCGCAATAAGCCACTATTCGTCCTCTGTTGAACTCCAAAACGTGCTGCAATGACTGCCTTATTCTGCGAGGAGGCATCAGGAAGCTTCTCACGCACAGGTCCGGCAGCACAACACTTCCACTACTTACATCCCGCCTTCTGTGCACCCTTCTTATAGCGCTTCTCGGTGGAGTGTCGGGTACACATGATTTGCATATGCCCTGCAATGCTAATCGTTTGCATGTCCTCTTGCGGGCAACGCATGCTGTGAATTTCAGGCCAATCGGATGCTTCCTTCTTGGTGTTGCATTTTGGGTGGCCAGCAGTGTTGTATACACATTTTAAAAAAGGGTAATTCGATTTTACAAGAAGGATTTAACAAAAACAGTACCTGCATACAGTGGGCAGAAAAAAGTTCTCACACCTACATTTTGCGTGAAGAAACATGGAAGCAATTGAGACAAATTATTTTTGACCATTGATTACTTTTACAATAAACAGTATTTTTTTACTAATCACAAGGAATATAAAAAATTAAAATCTTAGATTTTCATGCCAAAAAAGTACCTGCGCATATAACAGTTTTAAAGCAGTTAAATGTTACATTACGCAAACCGACAAATTAAAGTCTCTCACTGTTTAAAAGACGCATTATAAGATCTTTGGAGCAGCAATTTAGCTAGTTTCTGCTGTCAATGAGGAAGAGGATTATAACTATGACTGGGGTTTACGCAATTGCAAAAATGGTAAGAAGTTGAACTTCTCTAGTGTTCGGTATGTAATAAAAGAATGGCAGTACAGATAATAAAAATTGTGATCTGGGAACACTCAAGAGACTCTTAGCGTATTAAATCAGTTTATTTTTGTGGTGTAGTAAGTACAAAGATTCGCCAAGCTTTCGCACTCCACTGGGAGGCTTTCTCAAGGAAATATGGTAGACATAAAAATGCAAGGAATTGGAACATTAACGAACAAAGATTTTTGAAAATAAGGCGGTTGACATCACTAGCATATTACACTAATTTTTATCACACAATTATACAGTGTGTCGCAAAGTGTTTGAGTCTTTTAATAACACATGCCAAGTTCTTTGTAGTTCAGTAGAAACTATCACTGCATGCTAGTTTGCTGGATAGGATTTCTGTTACCCTTGCAAGTTACCCTGATGGCAGTCTCTTTAAATTTCGTGTATGGGGAAATTCTTCTAATACTATTCCATAGAGGAGTGGCCGATGAATGCACGACTTTTCTGGCAAGGGCTGTATTCTGCATGTCCTGGTTGACACTTCACGTGTGCTCTTTAAATCTAGTGTCCAAGGTTTGCTTTGTCATTCTGATATATATATCTTTTCTGTGTTGTCAGGATATACCAACGGAACAGCGTACACACCCGCCTTTTCTTTCTCACAGTATCTCCTTGCAACTTTACATCATATGTGATAACGGGGTCGGGAACTTCAATGCTATCAATAAGTTGTATTTACATAATACATTCTTTAACCAATATGTAAAGCCTGGAACATATGTGATGGATCCTACGAATCTCTTAGTCTTACTAGGTGATTTCGTTATTGCCGACACGTGCATGTTAACAAGCTCCTGCTTGTTAACATATTTTTACTTTGTTTGCAATTAGTTTGAATATGCTAAGGAGAGAATAGTTTGATTCTATTCTCTCCTTAGCATATTATCCACCTGATGAAGCAGTCCGAAGGTGGCAAAAACTTGCGGGAAATTTATTCCTTTGCCTCTTTATGCCAATAAACTGAATTATTTACTAGATTTATTAATATTTTCAGTTTGGATGGAAAGTAGTGTGTGGCAAAAGCCACTTGAAGCAAAAAATTTAAGACCAACTGTAAAACATGGCAGTGGTCATGTAATGATTTGGAGATGCACAAGCTTTTAATGGAGTTGGCAATATATGGGCTTTATTGGAAGTAATATGAATGCTAGACAATATATTAATATGTTCCAAGGTAATTTATTGGCCATTGCATCGAAATTGGGAATCTTTTACAACAGACAGACCTCAAACCCTACTGATAATTCATGGCATTTGCAAGTAAGGAATAATTTCCAACAAAACAGAACTTAGGCAGGCACTCTGCAACGAATGGCTGAAAATCAGTGTAGAAACTAAAAAACTAGTAGAATCAATGCCCAGGTGATTACAAGCTGTAATCGAAGCAAAAGGCTTGCAACCTAAATACCAGTAACAGTTTTTAATTTCAAAAGTTCGTTTTGTTTATCTTTACTAATGTGCAGATCATTTTTTGGCACAAAAAAAAGATTCATTTGTTACATATATATTTCTTGTAATTAGTAAAAAAAAACGTGTGGGGGTTTATTGTAAAATTAATCCAATGGTTAAGAATATTTTGTCCCACCAATTGCTTTCCACGTTTATTTATGCAAAGTAATATAGGAGTGCAATGCCCACTGTAGTTGTCACAATCAGTGAGGTATTTCATATAGCTATACACAAAATATTTTTGATATGCTACTTGTTTCATTATAACTTTCTAACGGGGAAATTGACAAACAGAACACTAAAAGTAGCTCGCCTTTTCACATATCCACAAAAAAATATGCACTTCAACCGATTGATTTCCGACTGCTATGGACTTTCTTGCCACAGCTCTGAAATGTGCCAATACTAAATGCAAATTTCAAAGTTCATAAATTCATTAAGACTTAACTGCTTCAGAAATCACCTTTTAGTTAATACAAAAAGAAAATGACTCCTTAAGCCCTAACCCCCTTCTTTTTTCTAGAAAAAAATTTAACCAGTAATCTGATTATGTTTACAAAAATTCTTACCCATTTAACTCTGGAATTACTTTTCCAACAGCTTTAGCTGCACCAGTAGATGCTGGTATAATGTTCTGAGCTGCACCACGACCATCTCTCCATAACTACAAAGAGAAAAGTCAAATGTGACAAAATACAGGACAAATAAACAAGATTCCTGCATAACTAGCAATATAATTTAAATATTCTTTAAACACATAAAAAAGTCAGGTTCCAACATTTCTTGTTTAAAGTTAGAAAATTAAACAGTTTCTGACTATGACTATGGATGCATTAAGAGGGGGGATTAGGCTACAATTGCGCAGAAAGATTTTCTGAAGAACAATACGGTAGCAAAAACTAGAGTAGAAAATATCTGAAGATCATTGTTCAAGCCTACAACAGAAGAACTAGAAGATATAATGCATAAATCTAAAGAAAACAATACTTCAGAAATAAATGGGGGAAAATGGGCTGATTTATGATTGAACATGTAAACTAGTTACCACCACTTTTTTTTTTTGCCATAAAAACTGATTCAGTTATTTTGTAGAGGAAAAGCTCAACAATAAAAGGAATAGTGAAGACTCAGTCAGTTACAGAGAAACTGAAAGGTTTTCTACATACATATCACTAAGCTGTTCTCAGAGATTCTGCTCACAAAGAAATACAAACTACCAGATAATTTTTATTTACTGTTGTCATATCAAACTTCTCCATTTACAGCAATCTTGACATACAACTTGGGCTTCACTCACATCCATCACACACTGTACACAAGATCATCTATACTTCATACTCCTCTTTTTCTCATGCAGACACACTCCCAAGAATCCGATTCTCCCACGACTTCCTTGGCCTTCCTCTGCCTTTTCTTCCTGCCACTTGGGCTAAAGATTTTCTTAGTCAGCAACCCATTCTTTCAACATGGCCAAACCACCAAAGCATTAGTCTCCACATTGTTAACAACATTTTGCTTCACATTACACAACTGCAACAAGTCTATTTCTCACACAATCAAAACGTGTCTTGCCACTATGCCTAACTTCCGTTTCGGAAATTTTGAAAGGCGGAAAACTTGCATCTATGATAGGGAGTCTGCAAGATTGTTTAATAGGGTTCTGGGGATGTTTTTGTCTGCAGGACCAAAATAAATGTGACTTACTTCGCCCGTCGCCGCGATTCTGCTACAAGGCTTTTGTCTGACAAGAGAAAAAATTAAGGAAACTGACTATTTTAAAATAAAAATCTTATTTTTGGAAGCAAAATAGTGTTAGTGTACTGCAGCGTGATTTATCGCACTAAATACGATAAAATCTTAATAGTTGGCAGGCATTTCTCCAGCACACAAACTACTTATGTTTCTTTTGTAGTACCCAGGGTTTTCTGCAGTTTTAAAATTCACAATGAGCTCTTAAAACATACATAAAATGTACAGCCAAACATACAAATGTTCATGTACTTTAAAAAAAAGGCACACAACAGCTGATATAAATGCTGCAGGCAACATTTTCAAGAGTTCAAGGTTTGTACTCTTCCAAGCAAAATAAATCCAAGCACTTTTTAAACCCAAATTATATGTGTACTGTCAGTTAGTAGGTAGGTATTTTAGTGAGTTCAGGCCATTAATCTCATCTGGGGCAGGCACACCTTCAATGACCTGCCCGTTACCCTTTGCCCCCAGTTGGTTTATTTTATTAACTTTGAATTTCCCCTATGTTTTGGTGTTTTTCTAAATAATTTTATTTTGTGGAATATTTTGAAAGGGTACATTTTCATCTGCTGGTATGACACTTATTGTTTTTGCTTTAACTTTTTATTTTTAATGCACGACTTTGACACTTTTTTTTTTTTTTTTTTTTTTTTTATGTAGCAAGGAGATTTAAGGGTCCACATGTGAAGCACAAGCAATTCCTGGAAGTTCCACCCTCAGGCAAGAATGCGTCCCTAACCCTGGTAAACAGAAGTCCATCAAAATTTTCAATTACATCATTCCACTTATTTTAGTCACATGGCTGACACTTTACTCTGTAGTGATGTCATAGCCAAGGCACCAGCTGTCCACACACTCCCCTGGGTTGAACACTAGTACTGCACTGTTTGATCAGCTTTGTTTTATCAGAACTGCACCAAAAATCTATACATCTTTTCAGCACAAACAATTATTTAACACATGCTCTTTCATATCATTAACTTAAAAAAAAACATCTAGTACTATTTACAGAGCCTTAAACCTTTTCAAGGACTTGAAAATGACTTAATTCAAGGACTAAAGTTTTCAAGGAGTGTAGAAACCATGGAGTTAACTGCTAATGTAAAAACTGAATCTTTCATAATGAAAGTTTGATTGGAATAAGCACATAAAATAGCTTACTGAAGCTGCATGTAATACATACAAACATTAAGGTGAGAATTATTTTACAGGAATGAGAATTTTTTTTTCTGTACATAAAGGTCTATGCACAGAAAAACCTACGGTTCCAAATGTGGCCTTAGCAAACCTAACTTCGGACAGGTGGAAGAACAAAAAGTGAAATATGGTGACCAAACAACTGACATACTAGCTAATTCAGTGTAATACACACACACACACACACACACACACACACACACACACACACACACACACACACACACACACACACACGGGCGGGCGGAAAATCTGAAGCAATTTTAGTTTCTACAGTTGGAAAAAATCAGCTAGATGAAGAGCAATGTAACTTAAGCAGTTGTCATGACACCCATTCTTAATTTTTCATATAAACCATGACCTGTACATTGCATGCTTAGGAAATTCATATGAAAATTCTGTTCAGTTTGTTACAAAATACAAGAGGATGCTATTTATTAATGCCAATCTTACCTTACAACTCCTCGAAGGCTTCTAGACAGTTAAATTGAGAAAAATATTGGAGAGTGTAGGTGGTTATAATATTGGTAAGCTTTGCTCTGAAATACTGAAAACTAGTTTGGTTTTAATTTAAGAAAGTCTTGAAAACCTGGGTGAAGCCTCAAAAAAAAACAATACAAAATTAGATGTGGGATAATGAGACTAGACTTATTTTAAAGTTAGTTACTTTTCTGCATTAGTTTAAAATTTTTCTTTTTCTTTTTGAAATACTGCTTGCCTGCAAATGTGAAACTGAACACATTGTAACTTACAATGCAACTAATACAAAAAAAAAAAACATTTCCTAACAAGGAAAACACATTTGCTAACTAGATATGTTGCAATGGAGTATTTCTTTGCTCTGGTAACAATTAGCAAAAAAAACCATTAACTTTCATAGATATTCCAAAGCACAATTTTTGTATTGGATAAGTAGCTGTCTCACAACTGAAACACTAAATCCTAGTTCAAACATTCACATTTTTACATTAAAGATCAAAGTAGTCAGTGAGGAAGAATACTTACTGGGGGAAATTTCAGACAAAAACTAACAATTAAACACTTTAAAAGCCAATATTACCTTAGCACTTGGTCCATCAACTGTCTTCTGTGTAGCAGTAATAGCATGAACTGTTGTCTGTAAAAGAGAAAAAAATTAGTATAATGATAATTGAAATACTAATGAAATACCGAGTAACTCTAGAAAGACAATCTACAAGAAAAAACAAAGCACATAAAACTAGCATTGGTTGGTGGATTTTAATGGCACAAAGGACCATATTTGGCCAAGAGCGCCAGACAAGACCATAAAAAAAAAAAGTAAACAATAGCAAAAAAACCCAACATAAAACAGGAACAATAAACTGTGTACAAGGCTGGTGAATATGTTCAAGCATAGAAACACAAAGCAAGAACCAAGCAGGGAGCACCACTGCAAAGGAAATAACAGAAATCAATTAATGGAGAGAATGTCCATAGCAGTTCAGAATTACACACTCTGCTCAACGAAGGCAATAGACACCAACAGCAAGCAAAGCTTCACCTGCAGATAGATACAAGGCAGTCTAAGAACGTAATCTACGGAACGGGAAATTCCAGAAGTTCTTATGGACAGAGAGATCTGATTATCAACATCCAACATGCGATGATCTGTGTCATCGAGATAGAAAATATCTGCACAACAGTCAAGAAAACATCTGTAGTATATTTTAAGGCAAAGTCCGGGAGTTCCGAGTGTGGTGGAAGTGATCGTTGAAGAGTTCTCAAGTGATATTGTTTGAAGTCCACAAGGAGGCATGGTACACAGTCATCAAGCACTGCTAGAGGGGCATGAATGACCCTCCAACAAAGACTTACACAGCACTGAGGAGTAGAACAAAATCCTTTGACAAAACCTTGGCAGCGAGAGGAGGTAAAGATGCCGGAACTGGAGCAGCAGGCAGGCCTGACAGCAAGTTCCTCCATGGGAAGAATTTCCACAGCTTCAGGAGAGACGTGCTGGAAGAAGAAAACCAGGAGACTGGAATGTACGAGTTTCCAGGAATTCAATAGTTGTTGGGAAAACTGGATCCTGTGGAGATATTGGAGGACCATTCCAGGTAGGCACACAAACAGGGCCCCCGAGGAATCTGAGGACGAGTAGAGATCCGAAACATCAGGCGGCTCTGAAGCAGGAAGAGGCAGAACAGAAGCAGGCGAGGAAGCATCCTGTTGACTGCCAGCATCCAGAGAATCAGCAAAAGGCAAGCTTCAGGCACCGACGAGGTAGAGATTGATGGAGCTGTAGTACAATCCATGGCCATTGAAGCTGGAGTGGAAGGAAAAACAGGAGATTCCGCAGCAGAGGCGCCTTCCGATGGTTGGGCAGACACTAGTAGGAGGCGACGTAAGAAGCTCTGAAGCAGAAGACTGAGTAACTGAAGCAGGTGTGAAGTGAGGTCACCGGGAATGCATGTGGCTGGTACCTTTGCACTGAAAACACTATTGCTTCGAAAACTCTGGTGGCCAAGAATAATATGTAAAGGGCAAGAGTCTCTTTAGACGGGAATACAATACGTGCCCGATTGAGTTTCCCTAAAATCCCTTTATCATCTGGATCAGCCGGAGCTGCTGAGAGAATTGAGATAGAGCCAACAACACATCCACATAAGAAAAGCAAGACATAAGAATAGCACAAGAGATTTCAGGTGGTACAGGATACAGCATAACAATCAAAAGTTTTTGGGAGAGAGGCACACCAAAAAGAGTGTGATCCCGGACAATTCCCATGGATTGCATACGTTCAGCATACTCTAACTTGGCAAAATAGGCAAGAACACAGCAAGATTTCCACGCCATACGAGTTATGGCTTCCGGAGAAAGAAGTTTCAGTGCAGTAGAATAGAGCTTCAAAAGTGTCTGGAGTGCCTCGAAACACACTCCGAGGCATTGAAGTCTCAGCAGATCCACACCAGCAGCAGAATCTTCGGGGATGATCACTCTAAGCTCATCATTTTCATGTTGAAAGGAAGCATCGAGAGAAGAAAGTGGATTCAGGATGCACTAGGGCAGAATGACGATATCCAGACGCAACGGAAGCATAATCACCAATCGGAGCAGAAGGCTGGGAGGGTATCGAAGAAACATTGGTTGAGCTGGGAGTCTAAGTTGAAGATATTAAATCACCACTACATTGTAAGCCAGTCGCAGAAGCAGTATCCAACTCCATGTAGAAAGCAGCTGTAGGACAGGAAGCAGTCACAGGGGAAGGCAACGTACTCTTAACACAAGACTAGCACCAACCCACCAGTGGTCTTGGTATCAGTAATGGAAGCTGGTAACCCTCACACAAAATATAAACAAACACTATTGTGGCTTAAACCATCGCTCTGGAGCAAAAATAAACACTTGGCAAGAAATTATCAACAAAAAAGTGTGTGTGGGGGGATGGGGCAGAACCTCAAGTTCAAATTAAAAGCTTGTAAAGTTCATTGAAGGTGCAACCATGCAAAAGTAAAGCAGCAGCTCTTGGCCAACGATTAGTGTGCCACTACCACAAAATAAAATAGTTCTCACAGAAGCAAATATGAGCTTACCAGGCAGTTTGCCGGGAAAGTTAGAAGCACATAGGATTCATAAAACACACAACGGCAGGTAAAACACTAACAAGAAATATCCACTTTGAGACAAACAGCAGGAGCACTGGGGCACCAAACCTCAGACTGATGCTAGCAAGCCCTCCAAAAAAAAAAAAAAAACTAGCATTTAATTACTGCTGGCCACCCAAAATGCAACACCAAGAAGGAAACATCCGATTGGCCTGAAATTTGCAGCACGCGTCGCCCGCGAGAGGACATGCAAACGATTAGCATTGCAGAGCATATGCAAATCGTGTGCACCTGGCACGCCACCGAGAAGCACTATAAGAAGGGTGCACAGAAGGCGGGGTGTAAGTAGTGGAAGTGTGTTGTGCTGCCGGACCTGTGCGTGGAAAGCTTCGATACCGCGTCGCAGAATACGGCAGTCATTCCAGCATGTTTCTGAGTTCGACAGAGGACGAATAGTGGCTTATCGCGACAGCGGTTTATCGTACCGAGACATCGGCGCCCGTGGGGAAGACATCCAGCCACAGTGAGGAGAGTATGGATTCGGTGGGTGCAGGAAAGATGAACCGACATGAGCAATTGCCATAGCAGAGGCACGCCACCGAACGAGAGGACCGGCATGTTGTGCGGCGGGCATTGACGGTTCGCACCGCCACATCACGAACGTTAGCGCAGGAATTAGGGTGTGTTGCGCAACAACCTGTATCGGCATGTACCGTTTGAAGTCGTCTGCAGGAGCAGGGACTTGTCGCACGGCAGCCATTGCTTTGATTACCACTGACGTTACACCACCGGCGAGTGCGGCAGCAGTGGGCCGTTGAATGCTGCACCTGAACTATGTAATGGCACGACATTGTCTTCTCTGATGAATCCCGCTTCTGCCTGCAACATCACGATGGTCAGATCCGCGTGTGGCAGCACCGCGACGAGAGACTGTATGATGCCTGCATTATGCATCGCCATACCGGTCAGTCGCCTGGCGTTATAGTTTGGGGCGCAATTGGATATGACACCCGCACCCCTCTGGTACGCATCGCCGGTACAATCAACAGCCACCGCTACATCTCCGACGTTTTGGAGCCTGTAGTCCTCCCTTACCTGCAGGACCTGCCAGCGGCCACATTTCAACAGGACAATGTGCACCCGCACGTGGCACGCATCGTGCAACAATTCTTCACGGCCCAGCAGGTGTCACTGCTGCCGTGGCCCGCCTGTTCTCCCAATATGTCGCCCATCAAGCACCACATTCAGTTAAGCCTGATGAACTGTGGCAACGTGTGGAAGCAGCCTGGACCGACATACCCCAAGCCCACATCCAAAGCATCTTTCGTTCGATGCCACTGCATGTAGCAGCAGTTATTGCCAGCCAGGGGGGTTGGGAGGGCACACGAACTATTGATGTCTGCGTGTTCCGCAAGTCGCACAGGCCTGTAAGCTCAATCGTTTCATCTTTGTACCTGTTGTTATGTGTCCAGTAAATCTGGCTTTGCTATTTAGTGTCCTTCTTGGTGTTGCATTTTGGGTGGCCAGCAGTGTATAAACCATTTCTCAATTCTTACTTCAATAATGCATAACTAATTTGAAAAACAACAGAGACATAAAACAATTTTTTTATCTATATTCAAAAATGTAAGTCATTCAGTAACACTGGACTTAAATGCACAAAATCATCAGAACTATCAAACTGTTCGTTTCAGGACAAGATAGTCTCTCAAGTTCACATTTTTGTTATACTTCCAGTGTATTCAAGCTACCAATGCCAGCTCCACTGCAAAGTAAGCAAATTAATTTAAGCCACTGCAACTTCAGTGCATTCAATCTTAAAATTGCTGCTCCTGGGTCATTCCATAAAATATCACATGGTGGTTGCCGACACATTTTAGAAAATGTTTATATTTTTACCATGGAATGAAGTTATATGTAGATTTCAGAAATGCATTTATAAATTTTTTTATAGGCCACCATATCGAAGAAAAATCAAAATGGCCACCTTCAAGCAAAATTGAGTCTTGCAGTCATGTTTACTTTTTATAATATCTCCCAAACTATTAAAGATAAGTTTTAAAAAAATGCAGTAACTTAAGCATAGTCTGAGCTATAAAATGAAGTTTAACGTTGCATTTAATATTTTATTCAGTACCAGAAAATTTGACATGCATTTTCAGCACAAAATTGAATATTTCACTAACTTTAAGATTTTTAAACTTATGAAGGAATTACATATACAAAACGAAACTTTACAATTAAACAAAGTACATGCAGTTAGACTATTTAAAAATGTTAAACTCATTAACACCCTCCTTATTAAAAAAAAATGTTTAAAATACATTTCATTTCTGCCATATTTGGCAAGCTGTATCTAAAAAGGGAGTGAATGAAAAATCTGAAAATTTTATAGAATGTACTTCTAGCAGAGGTGTTAGCATTGTGCAAGTTTCATTGTGTTTTTGATCTGTATAGCTGCTGTAAAATATTGAAAATCATAAAAATGGCAAATTACGGATATAAATTTTTCACATCGTAATAACTTATTTTGGGTATTTATACTAATTTTTGTATCCTATTAAATTTTAGGGCATTGTCATGTGAAATATAACTTATATTTTCTACTTCCTATATATGCCTATAAGTTCTATAAAATTATCTGAAAAAAGTTGGGTTTTCAAAACAAAGCTTGCTGCTTACATTCTATTTATAATTGATGTGATTAAGACTGTTCTGTTTAGAAAAATTTTCCTTGACAATCTAGAAGTTAATCTTTAGTGTTAAATGTTCAGTTTATGAACCATAAACAATATTTAGGTCACTTTCTGTAGCAACAATGACAACTTTGTGTTCAGATCACAACTAATGTTATGACTCCGCCCTGTTGCTGTACTGAGTTCCAATGGTAAGATTTCCTTAATAAATTTTCAGCTTTCTTCCAAAGCTTGTCATCTCTTGATATTTTAAAACAAGTGATTCGACCACAAGGATGAAAAAAATGAATGAAAAAGTAATTTGTGCTGACATATAATTTTCAACTACACCTAGCCACCAACATTTATTGTCATAAACACAAGTCAATTTTTTATATCACATACTAAAAAGTCATTTTTTAAAATATTTCTGTACATATTGCTGATCCAGAAATAATGCCCATTTTTAATGTAAATTTATTTTTTGGGATGAAACTGATATTCTCTTGTGTGCTTAATTGTAAGAGCTTTATTATATCTTCCAAAAGATTCTGTATTTGAAGTATTTCTGTAGTGGATGAAAATTTAAATGCGATTCCAGTAATATTTTCATTACAAAATTTATACACATCTCCAGCAGTTAAATTTTGATTTTCAAATGGGTTTTGGAGACTTTCTTTTCTGACCAACACTATTTAACAGTGCCTCCAATGTAATCACATGGCTCTTTTTCCATACGCAGTAGCAAAAAGTGCCACTCATCAGGTATTCCAAATTCTTCATAGTAACAAATTCAAAAGTTTGATTTTTATGTTGTCTGGCACACCCATCTGAAAAGTAATATTTTTGTAATATGATAAATTTTTTTTTTGTAATTCTAAAACAAGTTCTTTTTTGGAAATAGTAAAATGATGTATTATGCCCTAAATCAGGGGTAGACAAATCCAAAGTGCCCAGTTGCTACAGTGCCGAAGTTTTCGCCTGTCACCTGAGTTTTCAAATTTCATTCTGAAAATGTTATTTCAAATTCCATTCTCAATATTTGAATTTCTATTATGAAGCATCTTTAATAAAACAACAAATACAGTATACAGATTTTTTATGTTTGTGCTTTTATTATACACTAATTACCGTACAATCGGAATGATGAAGTTGCTAAAAATTTTTTGGTACTACCGCCAGCAGAGTTATGCGTTCTGCGGAGATCTTGTCAGTAGTGATTCAGGCTGAAGTTCTGCAGTGCAGTCTAAGAGAAGTGCCTGCACTAATTTGGAGTGCGAATCAGAATGTTCTTAAGGCACGCGCACTGTCTCTCTCGTGTGTGTCAAGTTTGAATGTCACGCCAGCAATAGGGGGAGTTTGGTGCCCAGAGGCGAAATGTGACGTGGAATGAAGCAGAAGTGAAGCTCTTTATCACCTGCCCGAAATATTGACCTTGCGAGGGACAGAACTGTAACCCTGAGGTTTTTTCTCTCCATTTTCAGCTTTTCATTTATCAAAATAGTCCTTTAAAAAAAAAAAAAAAAAAACTTAGTTTTATCTATAAGGAAAAGGACATTTTCACTCTTTAAAGAATATATATGTAAATGAGGTGTTTGCAGAAGTGTCAACTGTCTGTGGTCAAAACAGAGACCAGGTGGTCAGCACTTAACCTCCCTACCTTGACACGACACTAAAAAAAAATGTGTGTGGGCACTTTTAGCCATTGCATTGATTTCGTATGAGGTGCTTATGAGTATTTATTCTTTTGTGCCGTTATTGAATGTGGTACACCAGAAAGCAAAGCTGAATTTTTTTTGCAATGAAAACCTATTTTTAAGTGCAACTTTTAATTATTTTTTTGGATTGGAGGTTTAACGACCACTGTGAGCAACACAATGTGCTATAAGCAGTCTTCCATCCCTAATTTAGGGCCACTAGCTCCAGGGAAGGGAGAGAGCCAGTGCCATAAGACAAACAAGATAACAGGATTCGAACCCAGACCCTTCATGGACGAATGATCAGAAGCCACAGCTCAGACCACTGCGCCACCGGGGCGGCACTTTTAATTCTAGTACACAATATGTTCACTAGTTTAAGTTGCAGATTTTGCACTGAATTGTTTGAACAATATGCAAGTATATTAATTTGGACTGATGAAGGTCAGAATTCTGAATGTGTCGTTTTATTTAGATCGTGCATGGTTTCCTCCTCGTATCTTAAAAATTAGATTAGCTCTTGATAAAATAAAGCGGGCGCCTGAAAATTTGGGTTTGTCTACCCCTACTCTAAATCGCTGATTACGCAAAAACTAAGATTCTTCTCATTCGCACATCACCGCGAAATGGAATCAACGAAGACAGCTGTATCTGCCAAAACAGATTTGGAAATATCAAGCTTTCTTTTTTTTGGTTGGAGGTTTAACGACCACCGTGAGCAACTCAGTGGGCTATAAAGCAGTTGTCCATCTCTAATTTAAGGCTACTGGTTCCAGGGAAGTGAGAAAGCCAATGACATAAAACAAATACGACATCCATGCCTCACCAAGATTCGAACCCAGACCCATCTCGGACGATGTGTCGGAAGCCAGCACTTAGACCACTATGCCATTGGGAGCGGCTTTCCTTTTTGCAGATATGAGGAGAGGAAAAGTACAAAAACCAATGACTGTAATGCAGTCTTGCATCGACAAAGAAAGAAAAAGATTTCAGACTTCGAAATTTTTCTTCTGTGTTGATCCAAGGTGGTGGTTGATGGAATTTAGACCATCGTAACGACTAATTATCGGCGAAAATCTAGAGAATTTGACATTCATCCGGGGAGCTGGAGAAAGGGCTGAAAATCTGGAGTTTGCATGTCTGCACAGGTGGAAGAAGCGTTTATGCTTTAGCTCCGTCAGTCTTCATGATAACCCTTGTAAAAATGCTTTGATTTTGATGAAATTTTAGTAGGTTGTTAAGCAATGCCTGGGAATCTACCCTATTGAAAATAGTTAAAAATCGGACTGCAATTTAATTAGAAATCTAACCCCAATGAAATTTTCATTGAACAGGATAACTCCTGTAAAATTACATTGATTTTGATGTAAGTTTAGCATGTTTCTAAGCTAGACCTGGGGATCAATCTTATTGAAAATTGTTAAAATTGGCGGAATATTTCTTCCGAAATCAGCCCACAATTATTTACTCACGGAATAAGAATTCTGCGCTCCATTTTCTGCAGAAGTAGGAAATGGATGCAGGCAACTGAAATATGTTCATAAATAATATTTCACATGAAAATACCCTAAAATTTAATAGGATACAAATAAGAGTATAAATACCCAAAATAAGTTATGTGCAAAATTCATATTCTGTAATTTACCATTTTTTATGATTTTCAATATTTTACAGCAGCTATGCAGATCAAAAACACTAGACTTACATAATTCTAACACCTCTGCTAAGAAGTACATTCTATAAAATTCAGATTTTTTTCGTACACTCCCTTTTTAGATACAGCTTACCAAATATGGCCAAAATTTGCAAAATGTAGTTTTTAAAGAAGGGTGTTAATATTGAGCTTAACATTTTTAAATTGTCTAACGACATGCACTTTATTTTAATTGTAGTTTCATTTTGTGTATGTAATTCCTTCACAAGTTAAAAAATCTTAGAGTTAGTAAAATTTTCAATTTTGCGCTGTAAACGCATGTCAAATTTTCTGGTACTGAATAAAATATTAAATGCAATGTTAATTCTTCATTTTATAGTTCGGACTATGCTTAAGTCACATTTTATTTGAAACTTATCTTTAATAGTTTGGGAGATATTGGGTGTGCAACATAAATCTCTGCCCCTAACCGTAAGCGATCATAGAATGTTGGCAAATGCAAATAACCGATTGCAGCGCCATCCAACAGCTTTCCAGGCAACCGTAACCGCTCACAGCTGTAGTGACAGAAGGGATGAAAGGTGACTGACCGAAAGCAATACTGTTTGAGAAGCAACATTTGAGGCACTGCATCATGTTCGCGTTTCAGCTGAAAAAAGCGACGCGGAAACCCAGCAAATGATCTGTGCTGCTTTGGGTGAGGCTGCTGTGTTCTACAGTACATGTAAGAAGTGGTTCCAGCAGTTTTAAGAAGGGAAATTTCAATCTCCGTGATGCAGAACGTCCAGGACAGCCACAGAAAATTGATGAGGAACTGGAACTGTTGGACGCTGATCCCTGTTGCACAATCAGAGTTCATCCAGGAACTCTGCAAGCCATTGCAAAGCGCCTGCTTAAGCTTGGACAGATTCACCACAAGGAGGGTCGTTCGGTGCCCCACCAACTCATAGCTGCGAACAAGTCTAGGCACTACGATGTTGCTGTGTCCTTGCTCTCCAGATTCATGAAGGATTTCCTCCACAAGATTTTGACTTGTGATGAGAAGTGGATCTTCTAAGATAATCCTAAGCAGTGCAAATCGTGGGTTTATCCAGGTCAGCCTACCACCAGTACCGCCAAACCGAATATCCATGCCAGGAAGTTGTTGCTGTGTATATGGTGGGATCAGCGTGGTGTCCTACACTACGAGTTGCTCAAACCTGGTGAAACGGTCAATGCTGAGCATTGTCAGCAACTCATTCGTGTGAGTGACGCAATGGAGACGAGAACACCATACATTGGCCAGGGCAGAAGGTCGGTCCTGTTGCTTCAGGATAATGTGCATCCTCACACTGCGAAAATGACTTTAAACACTATCACCGACCTGGGATGGGAGATTGTCCCACCCGGTGTGTTCTCCCTACTTCGCCCCATCGGATTATCACCTCTTTTGCTCCCTGCAACATCACCCGAGTGATACGCACTTCACTTCTGTCGAGGAGGTCCACACAAGTATTGATGTCTTTATCAACTTGAAACAGCACTCTTTTTTCCACAGTGGCATTCGGTAGCTCCCCGACTGATTGCTCAAATGTATGCAACACGACGGGGATTATTTCCCTGATTAGGTACATATTCGATTTGCTATATAATTTTCTGTCAACGTGTCGTGCCTGCGGCAGAGAATTAAGTTGCACACCTAATATAAAAAGCAAACATGATTGCAGGACTCAATTTTGCTTGTCAGAGGTGGCCATTTTGATTTTTTCGTCAACATGGCAGCCTATAAAAAAAAATTTATAAATGCGTTTCTGAAATCTACATGTAACTGCTATTCCATGGTAAAAATACATAATTTTTCCAAAATGTGTCGGCAACCAATTTAATTGAAATCGTGCGATATTTTATGGAATGACCCTCCTACAAAGTTCACCCCCACCTTTCACTGGCCTTAAGTTTAGTCAGTCAACTTCAGATGTAAGGAAGGTGGTTCAAGATTTCTCAGCCAAAATTTTGCCAATTTCAAGTTTGCTGTATTGAGATGCAGTCTTAGGCACTAAGACAATTCCCTGGGGCCACTTTTTCTTGTGAGCTACTGCATGCAAGTCATTAAGAAGTAATTTAAAACTGAATATTAGCCATTGTATTCAGGTGGCAAAAACTGACCATCACTTCAAGCCCCAACACAATCTTGTTACAATTTCACCACCTGAATTAGGCGGAGTTCCTTTCATTGCACCTTTCCATGTCAGAAATCTTTTTAATGTGAGGTGGTGTACTTATGACCCACTAAAAGTAAACTTGCAGCAGAAACTAATTTTCCTTTAGTTCCAATGTTGGAAATTCACAGAAAATCTGCCTTCTGGTCAAACATCAGCTCCTTAGGGATTTCCTGAATGATAACTATTCATAAATAGCTGTCCTATGCTTTTAACACCTATACATGCTTCAGATGAATTATCATACCTTAAGTCTGCTTTCTGAAGTCTAATGTAGGGGCAAATGTTCACATTAGTGGCATGTAAATTTGTGGCTGATTACCTAGTTTCACATGAACACTTAAAAACTCTTCAAACAACTTGTACTAATCTTACACATTAGATGTGCAATACTAAAAATGCCGTTGGAGTGATAATCCAACTTTGATCATGTTCTGCACTGCACAGGACAAGACTGAGTAAGGGAGAAACTGAAATGTTCCTAGTCTGTTAAAAGCAGGGATTTCATTACTCTGATGCCAAGATCAATTGTAATAAAAAAGAAAGCTAAACTTGAACCACACAAAATCTAGTTTTAGTTCCAATACTCTAATCAGAGTTCCATAGAAAAAAATTATATGCATCTTGCTAATACTGTATCAAAGTTCAAACTTTTGTTTCACTTGTCCAATTACTTTCTCTACCACATGCCAACAATACAAGAATGTTTCCAATTGATAGCTTATTGATGCACAAGACAGAATTACATTTCTATTTGAAATGCAGAATGTTTCAGGAAGTGTGAGTCACTCACCTCTTAAATTTGAGATGTTTACGATAAAGCCATAACAGATGATGCTTCAGTGAGCAAGAGGCAGATAAACTTTGACATTTTTCTTGAGAGCTGAATGGAATAAAAGCTAATAATTTAAATTGGTAATTAGTAAATGTTGACCGCTTTTTGCAGCGCTCGAACACAAAATGGTGAACATTTTATTTCTGTATGTGAAACAAATTTGCAGCTATGAAGTATTCTTGAAATGGTAATCTAGTGTTTGAAATTGAAGGATTCCTAAATACATAGGATTTCTAAGATCAAGTATCGCTATGATAAACCCCAGACCCGTCTCTCTGGAATGCTTGAAGTCACAGCAACATCTGCATTGTTGCGCTGTCATTTATTCATCAATTTGTGTGTACTCTCGCGATGTCAAAATGATTGCCTGCTATATAATAGTACGCGATCACTTTTAGATGTCAAGGTAATTTTGTACTAATTTAAAAACACTGGATTATTAATGACTAGTTCTATTTTTCTGATCTACAAAATTTGAATTGAATTAAAATCACAGCAAGTTGAGTTTGTATATTAATGCAAATTTGGAAAAAGTGAATCCATTTATTGGTGTAAAATATATATATTTTACAGATTCACATCTTCCAAATTTGTACTGTACAACGGTGTAATCCTATATTTCATTCATTGTATATTAATTTAGTTTAGCACAATTCCAATATTAATTTGTATGCTTTATTTTTTACTTCAATTTTTGAGTTTAGTGCCAATTACATTTTGAAGAATATCGATCTAAACGCTCTAACCTGCAATAAAAACTGAAATCTTGAGATGTCAAAGTGAGCAAAATTTCATCTAAAAAACAGATGTTGCCTCAACAGTGCACTGTCTACAATTTAAATAGTTCCGACTTGTAATGCCAGACGTCGCATTATTTTGAATAAAAAGCTTCAGTGTGAAGTTTCAAACTAACCGTCGAATAGGACATTCTAAAACAAGCCATGAATGAAATAACAAGTGTGCCGGAGAAAGTCATTTAAGTTTTTATTATGTTTCCTTACAAAAAGCTGGCATCCATTTGATTTGTTTTTAATCTGCTTCAATTAAAAATTTCACCTAGTCTTAGGATAGGAAACATCCCCTATACATTAATATTTATTTAAAGCTTAAAAACAACCATCCTAGGACAGGCTAGTGTTAATATAATTAATATTAGACATTATGTTGAAGGCTGGCTTTCTCACCCACACTTGAAAGGTAGACAAGCTCTTAAGTGAAAATGGGAACAGTTTGCCTCATCTTAAGGTAGAGACTGACCACTTTCTGGTGCAAAACTTTGAAAATCCTAAATTCATACCTTGATATGGATGGACAAACCAAATAAAGTATTTTGCTATTCCATACAAATATTTTTGCTTCCATGCACACAGTTCAAGCTCAGGACTCCCGCTGCAGAGAAATTAAGCATTTTCCTGTTTGATCTGGCTCAGGGCAATATAAACATCAAATATGACACTAATGCTAATCAATCTTTTCAATGACAGAATAACTAAGGAGCTGTTCAATTAATCCCCTATGAAAGTAAGATTCACCTTGTGCCTCACAGAAACTCACTCAGTCCAATTACACGAGTAATCAGTATTTCAGAGAAGAAAAACTTATTCCTGTACCGTGGAATAATGTACACATTAACTGACACTGGGAATGCTCAATACATAACTTTAAGACTGTCATGCCAGATCTTTTAAAGTTGGAACTTTCAAACTGGTCCAGTCTTTAGCTACCAAAAAGCATTTACAAAAGATTACTTATTATTAAGCACTATTTCACTCATACAAACCAAAAAGCATTTTCTTAAACCACTTACCATTAAACCTTCAACAATGCCAAAATTGTCATTAATGACTTTGGCCAGAGGTGCCAAACAATTGGTGGTGCAAGATGCATTGCTGACAATAGTCATAGATGGGTCATACGATGTATGGTTAACACCCATAACAAACATTGGTGCATCTGCAGATGGTGCAGAAACTATCACTTTCTTAGCACCTCCTTCAATGTGGGGCTGGAAGAAAAAAAAAATTAAGATTACATTAGTTTCAAATTAAAATACATATCAGTGCTACTCAAATCCAAGCAAAAAAAAGTAACAATGCAGGTCACCTGCAGTAACATTCACAACTCAAAAATTCATATTTAAATAAATTAACAAAGTTGTGCATAGCTTGATAAATTTACAAGTTTTTTAAATATAGTGTTCTAGGACAGGTGGATTCCAGAGTGCAGAAATTCATGGATGGTGCAAGTTGGAAGGCCACAAATTGAAGTAATTTCTTTTGCAGTACACTAATTTTTGAGAAAAATGTTCCCTACTTACGTGCAATTTATTTTCTTAGGAATACTGGTGGCAATGCCCCAGAGTTTTGAGAATGTATAAAGTTTTAAGATCTCTAGTTCCAACATCCTTTTTAGAATACATTAAAATCACTCTTCTTAAGACTAATGCAGAGACTCCAACCAATTGAAAAATTTCTATAGTAAATGCTAAAAAAAATCTGTAGTTTTCAGCGGTTTTTAGTAGTAAGGAATAAAATTGTAACACACTCGATAAAAAAAATTGCCAGTGCAGAAAAATGACAGTGTAAATTCGTTAAAAAGCGAATTTTTGCTTAAAACATTGTTCCTAAATTGAAAACATTTTGGGAGAAACACCAAATGGCTACAACTCTCCCCCCCTCCATTTTACCTCAAAAATTAATGTTATGTTCCAATGAGAACCTTACAGTAAACATACTAAGTGCTTACACAAACAGGAAGTTGTTCATGGTAGTCTTCAAATCCTAAAAAGAATTTAAAAAAAAAAAAAAGTTAATTTGCAATTTTTTATCCTGCAATGAACAAAATAAAAGTTGTCCATTGCAGAAAAGAATTATGGTACTACTCCACAACTTTGCACAATAAAAGAAAAATTAAGGACTTTCCAAGATCTGGGAAGAGAACTAGATCTTCAGGATGTTTCCGGGATTCCATGGGCCGTGATAATGCAACAATATTGAAAACATCCAAGAAATACTCTCCAACATGTCTAATGAATGTTAGAATCTAGAAAATAGGAAAATAAACGTTACACATATTGTTAGAAAGGACATTTAAACAGATTTTCAATTTTTGTAGTATATCCGGTGCTTTCCATAATCTGTAGTGAACAGACGATTTCCGTAATGACTACGTAGAATCCATAGTAGTTGGATTTTCTGCTAATGCTTTGTAGCTTCAGCTATTTTAAATATTAATACAAGGGTTGGACAGAATAATGTGAACACCACACTCGGAGATCAGACTTGTAATGCAGCTGCGTACGTTGCAATACGTAAAGGTATCCACCACTTTTTGGTTGTAATAGTTTTGTTTAGAACCTCAAGGTCCTGTTTAAGTGCATTTAAAGAGTCTCGTTGCAAAGTTTCTCTCAGGGCGACGATGAAATGAGCGACGTAATGTACTTCGAAAGAAGGCTAATTGTTGGTGGCTTGCGCTACCATGACAACAGTCACCAGGGTAGTGGGGGTATCGTGAGCTACTGTGTCTAGCATAATGACAGCATACAGTGTTCGTGGAATAACAGTCTGCAAAACAAGAGTGGCTGGAAAATGACCCTGACTGATAAGAGACAGGAGCACATTAAAGAGAACTGTTACCTGTAATAAGACCATGGTGCCGAAAATTAGTGCGGAGCTCAATCTGCATCTCCAGACCCTAGTATCAACGAAACAGCGCACAGGGAACTGCATAAATAAGATATTCATGGCAGAGCTGCTATTGCAAAACTTCTGGTGACCCGGGTGAATGCACATCAGTGACCAGAGTGGTGCCAGGAGCATATAACATGGACTTCCAACGCATGGAAGCGTGCAATGTGGTCTGATGAATCCACATTATTCCCCACTGCAGGAAGTGTTTATGTGTGGAGAACACCATCAGAAGCATACAACCCAGACTGCCTGCTCGCAACAGTGCCGCATGGTGGTGGTTTTGTTGTGCTCTGGGCAGTCATATTGTGGTTTTCAGCAGGTCCCCTGATCGCCTAGAAAGGACGGATGACTGGCAGGGCATATGAAACCATTTTGGCAGACCAAGTCCATCCAATGGCTCACTCAATTGTTTCCTGCAGGGAATGCTATCTATCAAAATAACACCCCAATTCACAGAGCTCGGAATGTCCAATCATGGCATGAAGAACACTGGGACGAACTTTCACACCTTCCTTAGCCTCCCCAGTCACCAGACTTAAACATCGAGCCACTGTGTGAAAACAGCAAAATCCTGTTATCCTCCTCCTGCATCTTTCAAGGACCTGGAGCAGTTTCTGCATGAAGAATGGTGTAACACATCCCACTAACCACCATCCAGCATTTATATGCATGCATCCATTCCAAGGAGGATTCAGGTGGTTTTGAATGCCAAAAAGTTTGTTGCATGTACCCTACTAGATACATAAAATCTTTTACTTGGTGTTAACATTCTGTCTAACCACTGTATTTCTTTTGCAGATATATATTTATCTAAGTTTTGAAATTTGTTTTAGCAAGTTTGTGACAGTAAGCACATATTTCGTGAAATAAGAAACCAATTCTGCTTCAATATGGACTGCTTGCACAATTCACACCAAAATAGGAAATACTGGGTCATTCTGGAAGTTCCAGAAACATGAACTCAAATTTACATTTTCAAGTATCCTAATGAACAAATTTACTAATAGGAGTACTAGCAGTTATGCCTGTTTGCTAAATGGTGAATCTAATTTTTTAACATAAAATTAAAGGGAAAGTAATTAAAGGAAAGAAAAGTAATTTAAGATCCTTAACTGTTTTACAATTTATAACAGGGTCGTGATGTCAGTGCATACGGTTTAACATAAAATTGAGTAGGCTTTGGCACCCCTTAATTTTAAGTCAAAATTTCATGGACATTTTACAGCATTTCAATGTTTCTGGCATAATTATCATTAAATCTATCAGCATTTTGTAGAGTAATGCTAAACCTCCCTTTTGAATTTTGGTTTTCAGACTTTTCCAGATGTAGTAGTGATAGAAAAATTCAAGCAGACAATATTCCAAAGCCACCATTTTATTTTCAGACTTTTCTAGGTATCTGTACCTTAAGACCTATGAGCATACCGATTTTCAGACTCTAGGTCATTTAGAAGTGGTTGAACAATTCGCAGATGGAAATGCTCACATTTTCCCCACTTTTGCTTTATAGAGAGATTAAAGCAATTCCCTTATCTAAAAAACAAATCTGATGTGAGCATGTTTTAAAGTGGCAACCCTTAAAAAGCATACCTATAGCTGCAACTATCACTGCTTTTGAGAATGTACTGCATACAGTTTTTTCATACAATTTCATCATAGCAGTAATGCAAGACTTCATTTTTTTTATTTAATCCGATTTTGCATTTAAACTGAATGTGCATGCTTTTCACGAGTACAGAAAATCAACTGTAAGACTACAGCATTGCAATTACAACAGCCTAGTGCAAGCTAACTGTAGCACACAGATTTCGCAGTTTTCTTAATGTGCTTTTTTCAAATAACAAAAATACAAAAAAATCTAATATCTCTACCAACATGATTCAGGTGAAGCTAAATTCTAATTACTCAAGCTGGTAAAACAGTTATTTACAATCAAAATAAAGTAAAAATACCAACCGTAGCTTTCTCAATAGTTGTAAAAACACCAGTTGATTCCACAACATAATCTGCACCAACTTTTCCCCAAGGAATGCTAGCAGGCTTCATCCTGTTTAAAAGATTAAGTTACTTTTATTATGTAAATATCTCCAAATCAAACAACATTTAATAATTCATTAAAGAAATTAAATTCAGTATTTCAACAGCTACATCTGCAGCCATTAAAAAAAATTAAAACACAAAGTACCAAAAATATTTTAATCTAGCGACTAACACGAAAAATAATCACTTTGGGAATTAACTTGCATCTCTTAAAAAGAAAGAAAAACTAAAATGCAATGCATTTACGCAGACACTTTTCACGAGTATATAATTTCTGGGCAATTTTTTTAAAAACGATATAAATGGTTCTATAACAAATTCCCTTGAATGGCAAATACCTTGAACTACATCTTCAGGGTCTACAACTAATGTGATGATAGATTACAGTAGTCTGCACACATACACATTCCTGAATTTAGTAGCCAGCTTTCAAGTGATTTAACTTAAGGGATGGATGCAGTGCAGTTTAAGATAGTTTTCATTAGAACATTAAGTTTTGCAACAAAACACATTTCACCACATGGAACAGAACTGATATACACTGGTCACAAAAAGTTTTGGATACTGCAGTTTTGAAGGGAAAACTTGGTGATATACAAATTTAGCCACTACTGGAGATCAGTTATCAGCATGGGTAGCTACATAATATGTAGCTTAGTAAATCATGACAACACAGCACATGGCATGTGAGCTCCAATAAAAGTATTGTGAGAAAAGGGTTGTTTCACCGCTCAGTCTAGAAGTTTGCTGCACTATTTTGCCTTCAAAGTGGGATTAACACGGAAATGATATCCAGATTATGTTTAAGCATTGACAACAGAAATAGGGATATTGGCATGTAATAAGGCAGGTGTATGGCAGATCAATGTGGCTGCTGCTTTAGGAGTTCTGCAAAGTGTAGTAAATTGGCTACACACAAGATATCTACTTCATGGAAATGTTACAGATCGACCCAAGAGTGGTTGCCCGAGGACAACCGCCAGGAAGCAAGATTGCTACCGGACAGTAAGTGCTCGGAGAAGGCCTAGTATCACCAGAAGCCAACTCCAAGAATAGTCTCAAGCCGCTTCTGGCATCACAGTATGTACTCAAACTGTACAAAACCATCTTCACAAATACAGACTCAGAGCAAGGAGACCACTAAGATGTATATCACCAACATCAGCTCACCATAAAAGATGTACCTGGGTCCAACAATATGCGTCATGGAATACAGAGTGGCACTATGTACTTTTCATTCATGGATGAATCCTGTTTCACTCCTTACCCTGATATTCAATGAGGACACATGGAGGAGATCCTGCACCTGAATTCAAGTACACTATGAGCAGTCCATCCACCCTTACCAGTGGCAGTCAGTTCTGCTCTGAGCAGGAGCATTTTAATTGTTGTACTTCCTTGCATATTTGTAAAGGCCTCAGTGTACTGAAAAAGAGACCATTTTGACACTTTCACTCTGCTACTGGATATGCATACATTTTCTTGACAATGCAGCCAGTCACTGCCTAGAGCATGCTTTAGGTGCTAGAGAATCACAGGATTGAGTTGTTACAGCTGCCACCAAGGTCCGACTTTAATCCTATTGAGAACATTTTGGACACTGTACAGCAACGTCTGGATAATCACATTCTATACCGCAGTACACTGGCAGACCTCAGCAACATGTTGCTGGTAATATGGTACAAGCTGCCCCAGACACTAATAATGTCATTGCAAGTATGCCTTGTAGGTGTCGAGACATTTAACACATGTGGTGTTACAGGGAACTGAAATCCAGATGTATGGACATTCTGAATTTACCATTGTCTATACTGCAGTGCTACTTTGTTATGTGCAGAATTCACACATTGTTTTTTTAAATGTACTGTGTTACGTAGCCTCATGGATGTTACTTCAATGTGCGGTACTTAAATTCAATACACACATCCTTCATTTCATGCAATATCCAGGCTTTATGTTACCGGTGTATAAAATAGTTTTAAAAAAAAGCCAAAAAGTGTTGTACAAAAGAATCTTGATAGCAATTTTGTGAGTTGCTGAGAAGTTTAACTGCTCTAGAAGACATCAGTTAGCACTTATAAAATCCAGTATCAATCACTGAAGGAGACATAACAGTAAAAAGCTGTCATCAGGGTCTTACAAGAATTTTCTACCCAAGTCCTATTTCCCCAGAGCACTGTATAACTTCATGTTAAAACTGAATAGCCAAGTGACCCCTCCCCCACACCAATGAATGTTCAAATAAATTCTGTAAGGCAGGACTAGTTTCTTTCTCTCACAAGAATTTTACTGAATACACAAAATTATGACTTCAATATCAAAATATACTAAAAAATTTCTAATACCATTTTGCATGCCTCATTAAATTTAAGTAGCCTACATTTTAATAGAATGATTTTAGGACTTTTTCTAACTAGGAAAACTACCATCCCCAACTTTTCACAGCTAATGGCTGTTAAGTGTCAATTACACTCCTATGCTACCTACCAACAGCACTGAAATGTCTACTGTCAAAGTACCCAGCTTTTATTACAGAGATTAAACAGTTTCTTTAGGAATTTGTTATTGCTTTCATTCCTGAATTTAAAAAAAAAAGTGGGAGGGCATTAAATAGTAAATAAGAATTTTTGAATGCAAATTTATTATTTAATTTGTTCAACAAATGCAGAACCTCATTTTTAATGAGATAACAATACACAGAAGTAACAGTTAAAAATCTACTTACTCCTGGAAGACATGGATCTTCTGTCCATCAACAACAAGCATGCCACCTTCTTCATGAACATCACCCTTGTATCTCCCATGGGTAGAGTCATATTTAAACATGTACACCTAAACAATGAAGTTAAACATAGATGTGACAGTGGTTCACTAAAACAGCCATTAAAGCAACTAGATCCCTCTAAGCATCAAGAACATCTACATGCAGGCATTCTAAAATTTAAGGGCCATCTCAGACATTTAAAGAACAAATTTCAACTATGAAATAGTCTCTACTAAAACTGATCATATTAATGCAGTTTTAGTACAAGGTTACTTTACAATCATTAACCCTTGTGTCTGTCTAGGCTTGTTCCCTTCCTGGGCAGGAGTGATGCACACATAGGATTTCTCCACATCCCTTATGTCATATATTCTGTAGAAGTAATTATGACCCACCCTAACAGTAATAATGCAGCAGGAGAGAATGCATTAATGAGGTTACAGTGTGTCACTCTGTAAGCAAATAGCTGTGAGCTAGAAATTCCTCATAAGGTCACAATTTGAGCATTATTCATTGCTGATTCTTGTCAAGTTCCACACATTTAACACTAATTTTGTACAGCTGTTCACTTGTAATGAAGTTAATCACACATTAGCCATCTGACTGAACATTTCCTCCAAACACTAAAATACAAGTCAGTAAAAATAATAGTTAAAAATACCACAAAAGCAAGAGTGGGGCCAGTAGAATTTTTAACAATGCCACAGAATAAAGCCTGTAACAGTATGAAGGAACACCAAGGCTGTAGCAAACTACTGCTGGATGATTGTCTCCCAGTTTCTCTTACAACTGCCTTCAGCACTTTAGTCAAAGTGTGTGGTTCCTGAATTATTTAATTCACCACCTGTTAAATTCATCTTGTGTGGTAGTTTCTGGGTATCAGCATTTCTGTGGCCCAGTGCTGGTGTATTTTGCAAGTAACACTTCCAGCCAAATGCTGCCTGGACAACTTCAGGTAAAATCTGAGTAAATGGCTACTGTTCATCATATGATTTACATGTTTTTCTGACATTTGGTCATACCCATTTGGCACTCTAGCTACTTTGAGCTGTCTGCTGTTTATGTTTCTTGCCAGGGTCTGTAGTCTTATCCACTGACTATCCCCCCCTTCCCATTTCAGACATCTGGTAGAACATATTTCTTCCTTACACACTTCAGCCAAGGTATACAGGTCAGTTAAATTGTGGAACTATAAGGGTGGCCATAAACCCAGAAAGCCTGTAACAATGACATACACTGATGAGCCACTACATTATGACCACCCCCAGCCTAGAGAAAAGAGTATGCCTGGAGACTGAACGGTGCCACAGGCGAAGTTCACAGAGCAGTATAAAGCCTGTCCCTGGGTTGTACTGCTCTGCAAGTTCACAGAGCAGTACAACCTGAAAACAGGCTTTCACTTAAGAGTGTTTGGAGTCAGAATGGGAAAAGCTGCAAATTTATCGGAGTTTGGTAAAGGACAAATTGTGATGGCACGGTGCCTTGGAACTACGATTTCTGAAACGTTGCTTGTAGGTTGTTCATGTGCCGCTGTAGTGAGTATGTATCAAAACTGGTGCACAGGTGGCCAAACAAACTATTGTCCAGCCATGTGTCATCCACAACTCATTGATGGTAGAAGGGAGTGGAGACTCTTTTATTGTTCACAGCGACCGTAGGGCCATAGTGCAACAAATCACCCACAGCTACAACAGTGGTGATCAAGGCAATGTGTTGCAGTACACAGTTCATCACAGCCTTCCGCGTGCGAGCCTGCCGGGTTCCCATGCTCACTGCAAGTCATCAACAATGTCTGAAATGGGCCCCAAAATAGAGATTGGACCGTGGAAGATTGGCAGAAAGGGGGCCTGGTCTGACGAATTAAGATTTCTGGTGCATCATGTAGACTGCTGAGTGCAGATATGCCACTTTCGAACAAAGGTTATGGCACCTTGATGCCCTATTGGGCAGGCCAGCGGTGGCATGCTGTGGGTGATGTTTTCTTAGGACACTTTAGGCCCCATTATCCCAATAGCACAATCCCTGATTGCCATCAGGTTTCTGAACATCATTGCAGACCAAGTTCATCCATTCATGGCAACTGTGTTCCCTGCTGGTGGTTGCCATTACCATCAGCATAATGCACCATGCCACACTGCCAGAATCATCAAGGAATGATTTGAGGAACACGCTGGCGACTTTGTTAATGCCCTGACCTCCAAATTCACCTGACATGAACCCAATCTAATATTTGTAGTTAGACTTGGGGAAGCAGGTTTAGCTGAACCCGAGGCAAAGCGATTTTGGACCTGAAGCATTGTTCAGACACTGCTAATAGTGACATTCTTACAGCTAAATTTGGAACTTACTTTTAGTCACTGGTCATAACTGTGACAGTGATTTTTCAGTAACAGTGATGCAATTCCTGACCATCTATAATTTCCACCAACATAATTTGGTTTTGCCTGGAAGCAAATTATCTCTGCATAAGCATTTGGAGATTATACAACCAATTTTGTTGGAATGCAATACATCATGACAAGCAGGAGCTCTGATGTGTATACCAGGCATTTGACTATTTAGCAAAGCATCCTACTGGAACATACAAGGATTCCAATTCATTGCAGGCATAGCAATAATGATTAAGCTCTGATCCCCTCACATGAGTAGCGCTTTACCTACAAGTCAGCAAAATTTTTTGCAAAATGCTATGCAGTTTATGAAGTTTCCATACATTGAAGTAGCAAATTATTAGGAATACCAAATGGCAATCGCACATGTGCCATCCTCACTTATGTATGCACCCATCACATTGAGATGACTCTACAGCTTACTGCAAAAGATTTATTTGTACAAAGTATTAGACTACAATATAGGGAAGACTTTAAAAACTTCAAAAAAGGGACATAATAGCGGGCACTAGGGAGGCAGACTAAAGCATTTCGGAAACTGCAAGCCTTTTCTGCTATGCAAGAACTGTATCAAGGGTAGAATAATAATGTTTCGCACAATATTGTGCAAAATATTCAATTTTACCACCACAAGCTTAGTAGTCATAAATTATATATGTATCAAGGGTGTTTCAATATTTCTACACGCCATTTAACTGCAAATGAGAATTAGAGGTGCCATGATATCATTAATTATTACTAGGGATAAACTTTTGCAACTCTTCATTACACTATCTTTAAAACACATTTCACACTTCTTACACAACTGATTATGCTTTCTCTATGAAATCCCTTTCTTCCAATGTTTTCAAAGCAACAAAACCTACACATTGTCTTTAATACAGATCAACTGCAATGAAATCTTTTGCATATTTCAGTGTTTAGACATTTAGTTAGATTGAAAATGCAGTCTAAGTTTTTTTCTTGATTGACAACAAATACCCCAAGAAAAGATCAGTCATTAAAATCACAGACTAGTAGTTTAAAATGTGGATCTAGGACAGAATGTTACCTTACTTCTATGCAAAGAAGACAATCTTTGCAGCAAAAAATTTGTCAATCTATCCATTCTACAGTTAAGCACCACAATGTCCTATCTTTTCTAACATATAAACTTCAAAAAAAGGTATTTAAAACCCTCCACTACAATTTTATTTACCTTGTGTTCTTAGTATGTAAGTTTTACAATTTGTTTATTTCTCAGACATTAATTTAATATTTTTCTACTCACCATATATTTTACATCAATGAAGGGATCATTCACCGCCACAATATTGATTCCCTTCGCCAAGCATGCACGAAGAACGAGACGTCCAATACGGCCAAATCTGAAAACAGAGGTTCATTAACTAAAAAATAAAAAGCAAATTAGCAGGTACATATGAATTTCATTATGAAGCTTTAAAACAAAAGTTCACTTGAGATAGGTTCCACTTAGGTGTCAAGTTTAACAATTCAAACTAAGCTCAAATGCTCAGAATGAATTGCCACCTTAAATTGCTGTAGCAGTTTTCACACACTATCTGTGGAGAACTTGTGTTAACTATAATTTTATAAAAATTCAAATAAAATATTACTTAACTAGAAAAGTAACTATCATGAACATTCAGGAGGAATTTCAAAATACAAGAACTCCATGTAGCACTGGAACCAGGATTACATAAACTTGCCTGGTGCATGCTCACACAACACAAAATTGGGCAATTTCATGTGAAATCAACCAATGAAGAGGTATTTTTTCAACCTCGCATTTTCAGATTCCTTTGAAATTTGGCATACTGTAAAGGTCCACCTGAGGTACGAGCTTATGCAAAATTGCAGGTCCATATCTTCTGTATTTAAGAAGTCATGGGGTGCAAAATTTGAGATTGACCATTTTTTTCCCCCACCATCTTGTTAAACTTTTTCAGTATTTTGGTACCTATACAAATGATTCAGGAGTCTTTGGATAGGTCTTTAAGAGCTCTTTTAGACTAGATATTACTTGCCTATATTTGGGGGGGGGGGGAAATTGGGCTTAATATTTTGACCATTCTCAAAAAAGGTCTTAATTTTTTTCAAAAAAAAGTTTACGTATCTATTACTTATTAACTGTACCATATTTGAAGATTGGATGCCAGTGGGATAAGGAGTTAGATTCAGTAAAACAGGAATTCCAGTCTACAGTGATTTCCTTACTCCACACCAAGTTAAAACAGGTTCTTAAATTTGTGGTGTGATATGCAAGTCAGTTCTGTTCTGATCTTTGCAGGGTGAAGATTGCCCCACTGCACTCTGAAGTTAATTGAAGAGATAAGGACTTACCATTGCTATATGCACATGCAAGTAATGCAGAAACTAGTACATTTTCTGGTATGTGTTATAATCCATTAAGTAAAGGATATGGTACAGTAAGAAAGAATCTTAAATCTGTTACATCATAGAGAACTTTTCCCAAATTTACATGAAAATGCTAAAATTTGTAATAAGTGCAATAAGTTGCTTAATGGGATGCATAATAAACAACAGTCTAAAACTGAATATTTCTAGTCTGAAGAGAACACTGCTCTTTCAGAAGACAGTTGAGGTTTCAGCAGTTGCTAAACAAACAGATTATCAAATCATTAAATGATTTACTTTGGGTGGAACACAAATCAAGAAGAAATGTATTTCAAAAAATAATTACTATACAAAGAAACAGCAGAAAGTGAATGAAACTAGGAGCAATTTTTCCTTATGTGAGAAGTGAAGAATCTTCCATGTCAGTCAGCTGAAAGAAAAGTTTACATCAACATCAGGTAGAAACATCAAGGTCCAGGTACTCTCAGCATTACCTAAAAGCTTGGAGTTTTGGTAAAATTCAGCAAGAGTTTGAAGTAACAAATTACATGGCAAGAAAAGCAATGCAGCTCATGAAATAAAAAAAAAAAAGGTGTTGTGGTCACACCTAATCCAAAATAAAGAAAAAGCTAACATGGAGAAAATGTGATAATTAAAAACTTGTGATTATTCTATTAGCAGAACTATGCCTGGAAGATAAGACACAATGAGAGCAGATTGAAACATGTGTCTTGTTCAAAAAAGATTTCTTGGTGTGTGCACACACCAAGGAATGTGAAACTTATCAGTGACTGCTAGATTAAAGAACGGACTGCAGAGCAAGATATGGCAATTTCTAATGGCAAGAATCATTTATCCAGAGTAATTTGTAATCCACCTTTACCAAAGTGCTACTTTGGAGATTGTGAATATTGTACAAGGTATACTGCATTACAGGACAGTTTGAAAATCTTTGACAGTAACTTTGTTGACAAAACATAATGCAGCAGTAGGGTGCTGTGGACCTTTTAAACTTGAAAACTGTTTCAAAACTTGTGGATGAATTCTTGGATTCCTTCTTTGAAAAACTTTAGACTTCTTAGTCATTCTATCATTGCTAGAAAGCAAGCTAATTTCTTTTCAGAGAATCGCACGTTTGTTTTTCAGGACTCAGTACAAGGGTTCCATTGGAACAATCGTACACGAGACTAAGGGTAAAAAAGGTGAACTTTTTTAACCACACTAGTGAAAAAAGAATGTGCCACGAAACAGTGAATATAACGCGGCGTGAGCAAGACAAAATTGTTCACTGAAATTTATCGTGTAAATATTAAGCTGGAGCACATCACTGTATTCAAAATATGATTTATTTTTCACATTTAACAGCAACGCAGGATAAATGTAATACTGCAGAGAAAATAAATTACGACTACCAGCAAAATCTATGATCTGTCCGATTTTCGTTAAAGTGGAAAGTTTTCCTCTATTTTGAAACTTCAAAATATATTTACAGAATAAAATTATATTTAACAACACTACTGGGTAGAAGAAACATTGCGAGAAGCCTTCACTCAGTCTAACTTCAGTTTCCAAAAGTTTTGAAAGTCGGAATTCCGCCCACCGGCAGAAAACTACCCCACTACCAATCCCTCCCAAATTTCTGTTCAGTTCTGCATCGATCTCCATAACCATCGAAATAACTATGGAAATGGCGGAATTCTTAGAATCCACTGAAGAATCTCGTGCCTAAAGATAACGGGGAAATTTTCGCTCCAACTTCCGTTTTCGAACTTTTTCTTCCATTTTCAAGATGAAATGCAAATATTTATAGAATAAAATTATATTTAACAATAATATTGTGCAGAAGAAACATCGGGAGAAAAAGAAATGATTACAGAAAAAAATTTTACTCTGTTTAACTTCAGTTTTCGCAAGTTTTCGCAAGTTTTGAAAAACCAAATACCACCCCCAGATCAAAAAACGCTTCCTTCCCCCACCTAGTCTTCCAAAATTTCTCTTCAATTTTGCACTGATTGAAAATAACCCAAATGACAAAAAAAAAAAAAGCGGGATTCCATCAATTTGCAGAAGAATCTTGTATATGAACCATGCACAGTTCATCCATTTGTTATTTGGACTCTGAAGAACCACACTGCTTAAAACATTCAAATTTTGTGATAATCTCCGAGTGCCATCAGCATACCACAGCAGTTTTTTTTTGAAAATGAAATGTATAAACTCCACTGAAAAAAAATCTTATTTTTCTGATGGGGCAGTATCACAGTACAAGAATCACAAGAACTTAACAAATTTCAGCTTACACCAGTAAGATTTTGGATGCACAGCAGAGTGGCACTTCTTTACCACCTCACATAGTAAAAAGCATGTGATGGCATAGGGGGAACTGAAGTCTTTCTGCTAGAGGCAGTTCACAGTTCTATGAGGAGCAAATGACAGACAGTTTTATGAATGGGCAAGTCACAACATAGAAGGAATAACATTCAAGTTTGTGAGAACAGAAGAATATGAAAATTTACAGGGTTTTTTTTTTTTTTTGTAAGAGTGATTTGCAAACTTTAAATGCCTTCCTGGAACACAGAAGCTTCACTGTCATTCTGTTGAAATCAGGGAAACTA
Organism: Macrothele yani; assembly: GCA_039090855.1. Lineage (NCBI taxonomy): Eukaryota > Metazoa > Arthropoda > Arachnida > Araneae > Macrothelidae > Macrothele > Macrothele yani. The sequence goes on from CM076990.1 coordinate 175,122,692, forward strand.
ATAACAAAAGTCTTTTCTTCTACAGAACAGTTCAAACTGAAAAGTACCATGCCAGTCAAAGGACCATTAGAAATGAATGAAATACATGGATTTGTTACTTGCAAGTATGATGAACACTGGGTGGTCAGGATGTGTTCTCTGTACATGAAAATGCTGAAGAAATCAAAATCATTTTCTACATCCACATATGCCCCAGCTCCATTTGTTTATCCACAAGTTCCAGACATTTTAGTAACACATGTGTCAGTTATTACGAAAGTTGACTCCAAGACAGCAACTGGTAGAACATGTTATGAGAAAACAAGTTTCTGCTGTTAACTATATACTGGAGACAAATAAAAGGAATGCCTAGTATGCCTACATGTTTGCTAGTATACATACTTCAGGTATATTCAGTATTCTTAGTCAAATATTTTTAAATATCATTAACAGTATTATCAGCTTGAGCATGTAGGAAGACTGTCTTAATTGCCAGGGAGCGATATTTATTCTTTGAAAGCCCACAATTCCTGATCCCATTGGCATCCCATCTTCAAATTTGGTAGAGTTAAAGAGTAATACATATTTTTGAAAAAATTAAAAACCCATTTGAGAAAATGGTCACCAAAATATTTATTACAATGGCTTAACCCCCCCCCCTCCAAAGATAGGCAGGTAATCTCATCTGAAAGAGCTCTTTAAGACCTTTCCAAAAGAACCTGAATCACTTGTATAGGTGCCCTGATTACCAAAATACTAAATGTTAAAAGTTAACAAGATGGTGAAAAAAATTGTTGAAATCTGAAATTTTGCACCCCTATAACTTTGTAAATATACAGAAGATATGGACCTGCAATTTTGCATAGACTCATACCTCAGGTGGCCTTTTCATAAATTTAAAGTCAAAGAATGGGAGGTTGAGAACTGTATTGATTTGACATTGAATGCCCCAATTTACAAAATACCCTTAAACAGGAAAGGGTAATTGGATAATTACAATATAAGATCTAAATGTGGACTACTACCTGGGAATGATACAGGCATCTTAAAACAAAAGTGACAAAGCAAAGAAGAATGCTGGAAGACTAGACAGATCTGTTCAAAATGCAAGACATTAAAATAAAAGTAGATTCTTTAGAAATTCTACTACACCAACTATCTCTTTAGAAGAAAAATTGAAGGACTGGAAATTCAGAGAAATCAAATGACCAGAAACAAGTTTTACCAATGGAATATGACAATATGGAAATATTTTTAGTACATTTAATTTCAGGTTAAGACCATTTTCCACTTCAAGAGAATCAAGGGGGCTGGGATGTTCTAGAAACAAAACAAACTTCAATTTGTGTTTTATGACATATTACTGACAATTTAACTGTTGAAACTACACTGCAGGTGAGAATTTAAATACCAGTCACATAACCTCAAAAAAGTTAGAATTACAGGACAACCCCCTAAAGAAACAAATTGCAATTCTATTTTACAATACACTATAAATGACAATGTTACTGGATAATGCAATCTACCATAAAATTGAATTTGCATTTTTACAAATTTCACAGGCATGCGATTCCTACCAACAGTTTAGCGCAAACAGAACAAAGTCCTGTTGAATAATCATTGTGTGTGGAAGGAATGTTACAGGTATTTTAGATGTACATTTAACATTTCTCAAAATTTGACAGGTGCCCATAAAAATTACTGGTCATTCTAGTGCCACCTTACTTGGAATGTGCACATCATTGTATGGCTACCAATAATTGCACGCAACATTTTTTTTCCCCTTCTTATGGTATTAGAAGCTAATTATGAATAATGAAGTTTGTAGGTTTTGTAAACTATGCCGATATTTTACATTTGTACATGCCACTACAGACATCCTATCCTACCTTTGCCATAGTATCAGTTTGCAATTGCACTTTTACCAAAGTAAATGCTCAAAACGCATTTCCACAACAAAGAGCAGTAAACTGAAAAGTTAACTTCTCGTTAAATTGAAGTCCTTTTATTCATATGTTGGAAGACCACTTTCAACAGTACCGTCCCAATTTATCTGCAGCATATCTAGGTCATTGTACCCCATGTGAGGGTAGTGTGCAAGATGTTTTGGTTCAGATACTTACCAAAAGATTCAAATGATTGACATACATCAATAAAACCATTTAGAAGAATGTAAATTTACGGAGGTTTCTTGGATTCTTTTAATAATTTGTACATTTTATTGATAGTTAACTATTCTAATGCTTGATATTTTAAATGTTAAAGGTTTTAAAATTCACTTGGAAAGATTTCAGTTTTGAAAATCCAATTTATATCAATTCACTAGATGACTAATTTAATGATTTCTATTTTGTGACAAACTTGATTCTTAGGTTAACTCTTAATGAACATCAAATAAAATAGTTCTCAGTGCAAAACAAAAAGACAGGACTTTGATGGCAATAACATTAATTGCAAAATTTTTGCAACAGATTACACCAACAAAAAAGGGAAGTTCAAAAATGCAGATTACATTGAGGGAGAACAAGTATATCAGTGCATAATGATCTTGTACCCAAGACATGAATAGCATTTGGTCTAACACACAAAAACTAGTTAAACAAATATAAGATAGTACAACTATACTAGTTATCTGATTTATTGGTGTATATAAAAATCCAGGTTTCCAAGCTTTCGCACATCAACCAGATGGCTTTCTCAAGGAAGGTAGACAGCAAACTGCAAACTAGATAATAGAGCGTTTCAACAATTTGAATGCGGTGAGTTGACTTGACAATAAACGAAGAGATGCAAACTTAATTATTCAATAAAAACACGAGACATGTTCGTATTGCACGCGGAATTCTTGGAGGAAAACAAAAAGTCATTCATTATCTGAAGAATTGGTTCCAAATTAGTGGTAATTCTAGTAGACGCTATCATTGCAGGCCTCATCATTGGTAATGATCTCCAATGTTTCCCCGAATGGCAGTGGATTTAGGAGTAGGTAGGCAGCTAATTTTATGTTATACCACATAGGATCGGCAGACTTGAACTGGACTTCTCTGGATAGGGTCGTGGTTAATTTGCCGTTCTTTATGTCCCTCTTGTGCTCGTTGACTCCAATTCTAAATGAACATTTAGTCATCCCAATGTAGTATCGCTTGGAGCCATCCGGATATTGTAGAGGGACGGCATAAACACCTGCTTCGTTGGAAAGTGGGAGCTCGTCAGTATTTCGCATAAGCATAGCATATAAAAAAGGTGTCTGAGATCTTGTGCCGACACCGAGGTTCATCTTTCCGAGCGCGTTCTTGAGTTTATAGGAAAGATTTGGTACGTAAGGAATAGAGCCCAGATAGCATAGCCACTGCATAGAAAGATCGGTATGCCTCTTTGTTTCTTTCGATATATCTATGTACCATGTTCGGATCGTATCCTGCCTCGGTCGCCAAATCGATAACGCTTTTTAATTCACTTAGTCTAGAAGGAACATCGGAGATGTCGAATGCTCTTCTGATTCAATAACGGAATAAAGCTGTCTTGTAATCAGCCGGGCAGAATGAGCTACGGAGCATTAGGTTGGGAACGGAAGTGGTTTTGTAATCGACTTGTGTACGGAAGCGATTTTCAGGCGATTTACTCAGTAAAACATCCAGATAAGGCAAATGCATTATTGTGTTCTAACTCCATAGTGAAATTGATCGTAGGGTGTATATCATTGATTTTATCCTAAAAGAGCGGGAGAGTCTCCTTTCCACGAGGCCATATGAAAAATACGTCGTCAGCATATCTGAGCCAAGTGGTAGGTAGGTCTTGGGGTAATGCTGGTGAATATGTGCTGATCGATTGGGCAAAGGATGGCTTCCGCGAGAATTGCTGAAAGTGAAGATCCCATCGGAGCGCCATTTGTTTGTTTATAGATTTTTCCTCTGAAACTATAGTAACTAGAATGTGAGACTAGGTCCATTAATTTGAAGATGCTGTGGCAAGATTCTTGCGAATAAAGTGCTGAATTATGTATAGCTTCTTTTAACGTTCTGATGGCTTCCGGCACGGGACCGAAGGATAAAGAGAAACCACGTCGAAACTACCGATAACGTCGTGCTGTTGGACAGAGAGTTGCTCTATTTTCGTGATAAAATCTCTAGTGGAAGTTATTATAAAGTCAGATTCAGGGAGGTGATTGGCCAGAAATTTGCAGAGTGCCTTCTCTAAATGGTACGTCGGTGTGGATCTCCTTGACACAATGGGTCTCAATGGATTATCGGGCTTGTGGTGCTCAAGTCTTCCAAAGAGCTTCGGGATCTGGGGGCAATTTGGCGGTTTTCTTGAGATCCTCTGGGATAGCGGTCAACCTGGCAGCTCTTTGTACCTGGGCAATCCAACAATTTAAAGGGTTCCTTCGTAGTACTATAGATCCAGAAGCAGAGATGAAGTCCTCTAGTTTCAGATTGTAATCCGCAGCATCCATAATCGCTATCTGACTGGATTTGTCCGTTAGTGTCAATATTATATTACGGTCAGTTTTAAGGTTCGAAATCGGTCTCTGAATATTAAATCCATTGGAAGATTGTTTTGGATTGTAAAGCGATCGAAGCCTAGAGCAACAGAGGTGGCGTAGTTAGTCTTTGGTGTTTTCCGGAACTCGCGATATAACTCTCTCCAACTCCGAAATGACTGTTTTTGGATTCGGTCTCGTTCGGAAGAAGAACTTTGGTCCAAGTTCCAAAACTTTCTTTTCTTCCAGTGTGAGAGTCCGATTTGAAATATTGACGCAAGGAATAGTGACATCTTTAGGATTTGGATTCTGGGATGATTTCGGGTAATCCAGCTTCTTTTTGTCTGGATGATAAAGAAGTTTGGAGTCTTTTGATTAACATGTCCACTCTAAGGGTTAGGTTGTTGAAAGTGATCGGGTCAAAAAGTCTATTTAATTTCATATGTAGGGCATAACACTTATGTTAGGGCATAACACTTATGTTAGGGCATAACACTTATGTTAGGGCATAACACTTATGTTAGGGCATAACACTTATGTTAGGGCATAACACTTGTTATGCCCTACATATGAAATTAAATAGACTTTTTGACCCGATCACTTTCAACAACCTGACCCTTAGAGTGGACATGTTAGTCGAAAGACTCCAAACTTCCTTATCATCCAGACATAAAAAGAAGCTGGATTACCCGAAATCATCCCAGAATCCAAATCCTAAAGATGTCACTATTCCTTCGTCAATATTTCAAACCGGACTCTCACACTGGAAGAAAAGAAAGTTTTGGAACTTGGACCAAAGTTCTGCTTCCGAACGAGACCGAATCCAAAAACAGTCATTTCGGAGTTGGAGAGAGTTATATCGCGAGTTCCGGAAAACAACAAAGACTAACTATGCCACCTCTGTTGCTTTGGCTTCGATCGCTTTACAATCCAAAACAATCTTCCAATGGATTTAATATTCAGAGACCGATTTCAACCTTAAAAATGACCGTAATATAATATTAACACTAACTGACAAATCCGGTCAGATAGCGATTATGGATGCTGCGGATTACAATCAGAAACTAGAGGACTTCATCTCCGCTTCTGGATCTATAGTACTACGAAGGAACCCTTTAAATTGTTGGATTGCCCAGGTACAAAGATATGCCAGGTTGACCGCTAACCCAGAGGATCTCAAGAAAGATGCCAAATTGCCACCAGGCCCCCAGATCCCGAAGCTCTTTGGAAGACTTGAGCACCACAAGCCCGATAATCCATTGAGACCCATCGTGTCAAGGAGATCCGCACCGACATACCATTTAGAGAAGGCACTCTGCAAATTTCTGGCCAATCACCTCCCTGAATCTGACTTTATAATAACTTCCACTAGAGATTTTATCACGAAAATAGAGCAACTCTCTGTCCAACAGCACGACCTTATCGGTAGTTTCGACGTGGTTTCTCTTTATCCTTCGGTCCCCGTGCCGGAAGCCATCAGAACGTTAAAAGAAGCTATACATAATTCAGCACTTTATTCGCAAGAATCTTGCCACAGCATCTTCAAATTAATGGACCTAGTTTCACATTCTAGTTACTATAGTTTCAGAGGAAAAATCTATAAACAAACAAATGGCGCTCTGACGGGATCTTCACTTTCAGCAATTCTCGCGGAAGCCATCCTTTGCCCAATCGATCAGCACATATTCATGAAACACATATTCAGCATTACCCCAAGAAATACCACTTGGCTCCAATATGCTGAAGACGTATTTTTCATATGGCCTCGTGGAAAGGAGACTCTCCCGCTCTTTTTGGATAAAATCAATGATATACACCCTACGATCAATTTCACTATGGAGTTAGAACACAATGCATTGCCTTATCTGGATGTTTTACTGAGTAAATCGCCTGAAAATCGTTTCCGTACACAAGTCTATTACAAACCCACTTCCGTTCCCAACCTGATGCTCCGTAGCTCATTCTGCCCGGCTGATTACAAGACAGCTTTATTCAGTTATCGAATCAGAAGAGCATTCGACATCTCCTTCCGATGTTCCTTCTAGACTAAGCGAATTAAAAAGCGTTATCGATTTGGCGACCGAGGCAGGATACGATCCGAACATGGTACATAGATATATCGAAAGAAACAAAAAGAGGCATACCGATCTTTCTATGCAGTGGCTATGCTATCTGGGCTCTATTCCTTACGTACCAAATCTTTCCTATAAACTCAAGAACGCGCTCAGAAAGATGAACCTCGGTGTCGGCACAAGATCTCCAACACCTTTTTTATATGCTATGCTTATGCGAAATACTGACGAGCTCCCACTTTCCAACGGAGCAGGTGTTTATGCCGTCCCTCTACAATATCCGGATGGCTCCAAGCGATACTACATTGGGATGACTAAACGTTCATTTAGAATTAGAGTCAACGAACATAAGAGGGACATAAAGAACGGCAAATTAACCACGACCCTATCCAGAGAAGTCCAGTTCAAGTCCGCGGATCCTATGTGGGATAACAAAGAAATTAGCTGCCTACTCTACTCCTAAATCCACTGCCATTCGGGAAACATTGGAGATCATTACCAACGATGAGGCCTGCAATGATAGAGTCTCACTAGAATTACGAATTTGGAACCAATTCTTCAAATAATGAATGCCTTTTGTTTTCCTCCAAGGATTCTGCGTGCAATACGAACACGATATCTCTTGTTTCTATTGAATAATTACGTTTGCATCTCTTCGTTTATTGTCCAGTCAACTCACCGCGTTCAAATTGTTGAAACGTTCTATTATCCAGTTTGCTGTCTACCTTCCTTGAGAAAGCCATCTGGTTGATGTGCGAAAGCTTGGAAACCTTTATTTTATATACGCCAATAAATTCGGATAACTAGTATAGTTGTACTATCTTATATATAGTTGGTGTACAGTTCCTTGTGTTATTATTTACTAGTTAAACAAAGCTGGAACAACTTCATACAGAATAGTATGTAGAAATTTATTTGATAAAACAAATTTTATACAAAATTGCTTTATATAAAGAATTTACTGGGCTCTTAATCTAATTGCAACATAATACAGATTTGTAGAACAGAAAATTATAATGGTGTGTGAATGCCATATACATATATAGTGCTATTATTAGCATATTTTTGCTATATTCCATGTAACCACTTCCTACAGAATTTTTTTTTTTTTTTTTTTTATCTTCCTGGAGCGGGAATCGAATCCGCACTTCCCGATTTTCGGTAGAGCATGCTAGTCATTACACCACCCAGGGCCATGCTAGACCAGAAATTGGGGAGGTGTGGGTTCAATTCCCACTCCAGGACAAAGAAAATTTAAGTTTTCTACAGGAAGTGAGGGGTTACATGGAATACAGTGAAAATATGCCAATAATAACATTACAATGCCTACCATGTATTCACGAAGAATTATTTCTTCAGGGAAATTAGTTTCCCAATTCTATGCCATATACAGATATTTTACCTTTTTTTGTGGTCACATGTTCTTCCAAAGGATGCAGAATTCCAAATGAACTTAAAATTACTGACTTCATCCCACTGATGGCTAGATCCATCTGTACAACCCACTTCTAATGGCACTGGCATCTAGCACAGGTAAGGCCCCTAATGGAAAGTATCGATTCCATTAGGGGTCTATTTCTTTACAGTGGCTGAAAGTGTGAAAGGGAATACTCTCACAAGTTTTACACTACAGTACATACATCTTCAGAGTCTCCTATTCCAGACAGCTCTCCAGTGAGCTATCAAAAAGGGGCTGCACAGAGATTAACAGCTACAGTCATAGGAATGTGGCCTCTTCTTTCTGTGGAGCAACAGGTAAGTAACATTGTTTTGTTCTACTTCACAATAACCTGTTCCTAACTTGTTTTTTCTCAGAGCTTCAAAGTTTGTTTTACTTAGCTTTGCATCAGATGTTACTTTCAAGTATAATTCTCAACATTTCGTTGAATATCTTCAGAATTGTATAAAAAAAGTGCTCTAAACATACAGATTCTATTTCTGTGGCATTATTTGGCAACAGTTTGTATCCATTTATTGGCAAGATACCAACCAATTACCCTAGATTACTAAAAGGAATTGTCAGCACACACAAAAAAAAAAAAAAAAAAAAAAAGAAAGAATTATATACTGTACAAGGCAGTTTAACAAAAAGTGAAATCTTTCTAAATATGGGGATTAGGTCTATGTAAAAGTTTCTGGCACTTCACATAGCTGGCTGGCTATAAAAGCAGAATTTTTTTACCTTTTGTCTAAATTTCATGTTATGGGGGCAAGGTGGCAACACGAACACTATGTGTTAGACAGCCCACACATGTAGTTAGTTGAGCCAGGACATGGCAACCAACAAGGTGCATATTAGTTGTGATCTGCTGTTCACATTCAGTCTCAGGAAAAATTTAGGAGCACAGGAGTAGGTTTTTCAGCATACAGCAGGCAAAGAAGTTGTAGGTGCAAGCATGTATCAAAAGTGCTTAGTGAAGTTTAAGAGTGGTAATTCTACAGTGGTCCAAGAGCATAGTGGATAGGCGAATGAAATTCAGAGCACAGATTTCCACTTTTTCCAGCTATGCAGAGCTTAGACATACTTCAATGATTCAGTACTTTAACACAACTTCCATTAGACCATAAAATGCTTGAAAACTATATGCAGAGACCTAATACTAAAATTTACTGCTGCAAGAACAATATTTGGTCTAAAAGTGAACACTACATACATACATGAAAGGTCAGTTTGTGCAGCAGGGATGCCAATTCCTAATCTAGAAACCTAAAGTTAAATTCCTTTGGATACATGAACATCAGAGTTGCAGCATTGTCCACTCGCATACTTCATAGTTAACTCTACACCAGTCTCCTTTTCCCCAAAATTATTAGTCCAGCAACACTTCGTACAGTTCAAACAAGTTCTGACACAAAGATCAACATGCTCAAGAATTTGTGGTCAAGCCCAAAAATTAGTAATAGACTCCACTTCATAGCAAAATTATGTTAACCACAGATCAGCATCAGACCCACAATTTCCTCAATATCAAGGGTCAGGTGATGAATGGTCAAAAGCAGGCACCTCAGATTAACTTTGCCATTGGGGCAGTTCCACTATCAGCCCCAAAATATTTCCATAGGGTGCTAACATATGTATCAGAACAGTTGATACAACAATTAAAATAACTTTCTTGGCTAAGGAATTAAACACACATTTTGCCAAGCTTTCGTTTATCAATGGATGGCTTTTTCAAGACTAACAGCGTAGAACAAACTGAAATGTTAAAGTGTTACAACTTAAATATGAATACAATTAAACAAGACAAATTACTGTATCATTTAAATCCCTCATTAAATTTTAACATTCTAATATTTCACTTTGTTCTACGCTGAAAGTCTTGAAAAAGCCATCCATTGATAAACGAAAGCTTGGCAAAATGTACGTTTAATTGCTTATGCCAAAAACAGAGTTTTATTACAAAATCAAACTTGTGTAATAAGTAAACAAGGCACCATCTTAAAATCTCACCATGTCAGATGTCAATTCAAAGTCCAAAAAGGCAGCTTCTACTAGTTTGTTAGAAGCCCTTTTGAAGTGTATCCTTCTGCTGTGCTCACTGTTATGTTTCTTTGAGATCATGGCTCTATGGAAGTCATTATGAGATATGAACAATATTGCAATAATTCTGATAATTGCCAGCTTTGTGTTTAGGATTTAGACCACAGGTTTTTAATTTTGAGACTAGCTATATCCTCAGCTATGCCCCCCCCTTTCTGCTGGGAGGACAACTAAAGAAAAATATTTCAATGAAACAAATCAGAATACAAGTAAACAGTGCAAATATGTAAAATACCAAGTACCTTATTTCTTCCATTCAGTCACTTTAATTATATTTATCAATTCATTAAACTGCATAGTAAAGACCATCTAGAAAAAAAAAAACTAAATGCTATTCCCTTTACAAAAGTGTGACATCACTATCTCCTATATGCGAACAAGTTCCATCTAAACAAATTAATTCCATTTGACTTTATGAAAGGTCATTTCTACTTCCATGCACATTCTTTTGCATTTCATTGACGAACTATTTATATATCAGAGTGGCACATGGTGAGTCATGATTCAAATCTATACAAACTGCTGACATGGCACTTCAAAAGCAGAGCTAGTGTGTCAAATTTCTCATGTATAAATCATAGTCAAAATTCATTTCTATGCTATGCTGCATACATGGTATGACCATCACCAGTGATTTTGAAAAAAAAAAAACGTCTTGCTGGTGGTACCAGGAGAATACCAAACTCAAACAATGTGGTTGGCTTTGTGCAACAATTTTACATTAATCTCATGAGACAGTTCTGCACATGACTGAATCTGACAGTACCTAAATGCATAAAAAAGTATGCGATGATATGGAAATTATACCCAATAGAATTACGATTTTTCCATAAAATTTACTTTTAAGCATAACACAATTACTGAAATCTGTGGCAAACACTGCTGAACTGCACATGAAAGATTAACCAGCACCCGTGTTAGGCTTTGCAAGTATGATATGTAACCCTGCCAAGCAACTTATGGTTCAACTATACATTTTATATTTTGAACAAGGATTCTGGGCTCTTCCATCTCAATGAAATGTTTCCAGATCTTAGCAACACACAGATTACTTTGAACAACCTTAACACAAATTCCAAATGGATGGCAGTTACCCCCTTCAATAATGTAGCTCAGGCAGGCTCTTTGCAGCTGTAAATGACATTACATGTACAGCTAAATTTTATCCAAAAATCTAGCCATTTTACTGTCACTTTAAGACCATTACATAGAAATTTACATAGAAAGTATACATTACTTTTTTGCTGAAAATTTTTACCTATAGTAATTTAGGATACTGTACTGAGGGATTACCCTATTTTACCCATATTAAGAATTAAAAGTCACTGCTTCATATACATGCTGAGGTTAGGTTATCACAGGTCTGGTCTCGCTAGCATTCATTCAAGATTAAAATTAGTGGTCACCACGTCCAGTAGAAAAAGTTACTTTAGTCGCCATGCTCGAAAATTTACCTGTCTGCATGAACTGGTGGCCAGCCAGATTTTTTCCATTGCTAAAGAATTTATGTGCATTTTTTAAACACACTCCTGTTAATAGGAAATGCATTTTCAAATCATCCAACGCACAGGCGGTGAAAAACAGCCCTTTCCTCGGCAAATAAGTGGGTACGATATATTTATAGATTTGATAAAATATATCTGTAGAACCGCAAAAGATTTGTTTCGGGTCCTCGTTGATAACTCACACCAAAAGTTCATAGTAACAATTATATATCCACTAATAGATATATATATAAAAAAAGGAATGAAGGAAACATAGGAGAATTAAACAGCAAGTGAAATATAAATGGCAGCACAGTATCAAGGAAAAAAAACACGAAACTCTGGAATGCAGGGAGGAGCACGTGATCATTTAGCCCTTTCGCACACGTAGATACCCCATAGAGAATCTGGTGCACATGGTTGGTCTGCAACATCGTGGTTAAGACAAGTGTTCTGAGGATGGCCTCAGAGGTTGAAAAGCTTCAACGAGAGTTTGGTGGAATGGTGATCAAGCATGCAGTGTTTTTAAACTTTATTGGAATTTAATAGTGAAATATTTTAAACTTCAAATTTAACTAGTGGTGCAACAGGTATAGTGAACAATGGAATGCGATTTTTTAATGATGAATTTCTGAACTTCAAATTAAACTACTGGTGCAAATAAGTACAGTGAACATCGATGGAATAGGATATTTTATCAACATGTATATAATTATTTTAATGTTTAAAGAGCTGGAACCAGAGGGCAATAATGTGTGTGCAATAGTGTGCATAAAAGAAAAGATAAAAACCAAAAGTTTCATCTCCCAAGGAATCATTGGAATTTCGCGACATGTGTTGAGAATCGTCAATGAATCCACAAACAAAGAAAAATGACACCAACAATGAGCATCATATACACTAAGGATCAGAGGTAGGTAATGGTATTTGATCTATTAGTGGATATATAGTCACTATTTATAGATTCACTCTTCAAGAACAGGGGTGGATGTTTGTGTTTTTCCACTTCAGTTGGGGCACAAAGTAACCATATCAGGAATGGACACCTATGGCTTTAGAATTTAGATGGAACTGTGACATCACAAATCGTCTTCAGTAGCTCTTTTTTAAGTTTAGTTTCTCTGAAAATGCACGATTTTCCATTGCTTAGGCACTTCTTGCTTATCAGCAAACAAAGAGGTCAAGCATTTTCCCCTTTTGTTTATAAAAAGAAATCAAAAGTTGAAAATCGGGACTTCACTTTCTGCTTTTCATACCACAAAGAGATTTCCTTTGCACGTGTGAATTATGCTTTAAACAAAATTAAAAAAAAAAAACTGCTCTGCCCCTTAATATGGTAAAATGTTACCAAGGAATGGGTAAGCACAAGTTTTTCAGCAAAATTAAATATAAAAAAATCAGTACTGTATTGTTCACTGCCACAATAGTAATTTTACAGGTCACGGAAAAGGCAGATTTCATCACAGGCAGAATAAGTACAGATTTTGAAATTTAATTTAGCTTTAAAAAAAGCAGCAAAAGGAAAAATACTTTCCATACTGGTTGTTTTTGAAGAGTAGGCCATTAGAAATAAAAACAGCACTTCACTAGAAATTTTTTTTTAAATATGAAGTTGGTTTTTTTCTTGCTGTTACTGAAGATATTAAAAACTAGAAATGTAATCAGAAAAATATAACAAGAATATAACCAGAAAGGGGAAAAAAACATCCCTTGGGTAAGAAAAATTCTAAATTTAGAAAACTACTGAACATTTTCATCCATGCTAAAACAATCTTTTTCAGACTACGGACGGCATGCAGACGCTCACATTGTACCCAATAAAGTCTCAAAAGTGCTTCATGAATGTTGAAATTCTGAAAACATGAAAAACTTTGAACAGATGTTGAATAACATTTCGTAGAGATATATGCCCCCCCCTCGTTGCGTACTCCGTTTCTCGTACTCCATAGCAATCTCTATGGTTTTCGTAGTGACTACGGAGAATTCCTAGCATTTGGAAGGTCTGAGGTGAGCAAACAAAAAAAAAAAAAATGACAAATCATTAAAATTCTACCAAAACTGAATGTTTTCTGAAAAAAAATAAAAATAAACAAAAAACCTGACACTGGGCTCAAAAACCGGGCAGAATCTGATGGAATCAGGATACTTTGAGTGCGCTCTTATTTCATCATGACTATTCTTTCAACATCTGTGAAGGTTTATCAATGTTTTTGATGTAATATTTATTAGAACACAGCAAATTACTGAACTTTTATTTTTTTTGTTAGTGGTTAGGAATCGTTGAGAGTCTAAAATAAAGTGACCAGGTTGGTATCCCATTTCTCCCAATCTCAGCTATGTTAGATGTATTGCTATGATACAGTACTGGCAACCACAGTACCACAAAATGATTCTGCCATGTTACGATACAGTACTGGCAACCACACAGTACCACAATATGATTCTGCCATAAGATATGAAGTTCATTTTTGAAACCTATACAGCCAGTTTTCATTTTGACACCAGGAAGAACCTAACCAAAAATAAATGGAATGAAAAGAAGAATTTAGCAGAATGGAAGCAGCTTTGAAACAATGTCTGGACATTTAACCATCAATAACTCGCCAAAAACTGCTAGAGAAACTAAAAACAATTTTTAGTACATGAAGGTCATAGCACAAATTGTTGAAATACTGCTAATCGTTTTGCCAAGCAATGCAGAAGGTAAGAGAACGAGAGCATTGTGGGCAATGTTCTTGATGACAAGACAATGTTCATGCAAAAAAGGACTTCAGAAAATAGACAGCAAATAAAGTAAGCCAAAGTAAGTATTGCTTGAAAATTTTGACTTATCCACTGCTATCAATTTGTGGTGGAGCAGTTTTATTTGTGAACATAGAGACCAAATAAAAATGATTAAATTATCTTTCCAATAAAGATTTTCTAGAAAACTTGGTTGATGTGGTTGAAGAAAAATATATCTTATATTTATTCATTTAATTGCACTGGACAATAGACAGTGGGCCCTTGTAACTACTAAGCTTAAATTTAACTAAGTCTAAATAAATGAAAGGTATACAGTGCAGTGATAAAATGTGCATACAACATGAAATAGCTGTAAGGAAAGTGGCCACTAGATTTTGTCCACCCACTGGCCAATGGCCACTTGAAAAAAAATAACCAATTTTAATCTTTAGCATCCATCTGCTAAGGGTATTCAGCCGCTTGTTCATGTAGTTTTACATATGTAAAACTCCAGATTCTTCCCTTGAGGAATTTGTCATTCGTACCAATGCACTATCATAAAACAGCACAAGCATGTACTCCATACCCATACTGATTTATTTGCAATAAGTAATTGACTAAATTTCCACAATGCATGCACAGTGATACATTCTGAAACATTTAGTGATGCCAGAGACCCAGTACATTTATACTGGACCAACGAAACTAAACACATTTTGGGCATTTGGCAAGATTTAAGACTGATCAACATTAAGGTTTTAAAACTATCTGAACCACTTTTCTAAGTAAGGATGAAATCAAACTAAGAAAAACCAATAACAATACAATTTTTGAGTTTACTCATTCACAATATCAACATTAAGGTTTTAAAACTATCTGAACCACATGTGTATCATATCTTCTGTTATACATATTTATTATACTATCAGATCCAAAGGCAAGCACCTCAAAAGAAAGAATTGTTTAATATGTAACATGCCCTTATTGGGCCTTTTAACATGATATCTCAAAAGTAGCAACTGGTAATGCACAGTTTAACATGTTCGCTGCCACTGTGCTATTTTAACAGCAAGCACGCTGTGTAGGTAAGAAAGCCAGGCAAATCTCCCGAGATGCCACAAGGAGTCACGCAGCGCCAAGGAGGAGCAATGCATTTGGATCAACCTACCTGTGTTCGGGTCTCATAACTTTCAGGACTCTGCTATTGTAAAATAGGAGAACATTTATCCACAATTGTTATTTGTAATTATAACATTCAGTAACTCCAGGAGATGTAAACACGTCTACAGCATATCCTATAAACGGCAACTAATAAGTTGTAAAATTCTTCAGTCGCAAAAAGATTGAAAAATTCTATTGGTTCAATATCTGTCATTAATTTTCAGTGCTAGTACATTAGTGAACAGAATTATTCTCCTGATGTCTGGAACATACCAATGTGTAGCTAAATTCTTGGAAGTTGAGGCAAAGTATGGGAGAGAACGTCGCATTCTTCATTTTCACTGCTGGTTGTACTACACCTACTAAAAGAATGTTTCTGCATATGAGGACAAATTCAGCATCTATTTCCATGGCAGGATGTGCCCGCTGACAAACTTTTTGGTTGAGAGGGACCAAAGAAAGCCTGTCTGAATATGTTGTTTCCACAAAACTAAACATTGAAGCCAATATGGGTTTCCTTGAAATCCCTTTAGTCTTCAGTAGCGCCCCCTCCCCCCCACACGTATGAACTCTAAGCAGCAAATGCTTGTTATTGTAGCTCAAGAATTTATTTATTGATAGTTCCCTTCACCGCAAATCCAGTGACGTTCAAAAAGGAAAATAAACACTGCAGTGAAAAACACATGCTGTGTTAAGTCTATGGGGAGTCAAATTACTTGCCCTTCCCTAAAATACGTGGGAAAAAATCTGCTATCCAAAAACCGCAGTCATTTTTAAACAGTTGGATACTCATTCCCAGTAGCAAAACATAACTCTGCAAATGCAGATAGTTTTAGGAAGGGAACTATTAAGCCACAATCGCGACGCCATTTGGTGCTGGCACACCTAGGCTAAATATTGTATGACGTCGAATGGAGTCGCGCAGCAGTGAAAGTGTGCTTTCTCTACAGGAAGATAATTTACATTCAAAAAGAATGAAATAGGGAACCTACAGGCAAGAACAAATACGAAGTGGACATAAACAAGGGAAGTAAATAACCACCTATAACAAAAGTACTTGGTAATGGAGTTTAATCCATTATATAATTGCTTCTCTTAAGATATGTTAAAAGACCCACTAAGGGCATGTTACATATTAAACAACTCTTTCAAGATGCTATCCTTTGGATCTGATAGTATAATAAACGTGTATAACAAAAGATATGATAGTAAGATTATTTTGCTATTGAATAAGAGCAATACAACTTTAACACTCAATATGAATTATTTGAATAAAGCTCATGTTGAGAACTGGCTTCCTAGTTTATTAATTCAATTACTAATCAAAAAGACCCATAATAGAAGTTTTTGGATAAGTAACTCAATACTAAGTTTTGTATTCTGCTATTCTTTCAAATAAAAGGTTCAGAAAGTTCTCTTGATAGTAATGTTCCACTGGTGAAGTGGAAGAGCCCACTGTTCTGACTGATCACAAAAAAAGTGGCAAACATTAAAAAGATCAGAAAAAAAAAATTAAATGAAGAGTTTTCAGAAGTGATTTTCATACATTGGTAAACTTTGATGCATATTAATGCTTGGCCAATGACTAATTTTTTTTTTATTTTTTTACAGTAATTAGAGGAGCCACAAAGTCAATTACTAGAATTAATTCTTGGTTCAAGCAATGAACCAGAATTCTGAGTGGCAAGATTTGTGCCTAAAACATGCCATTGTATTTGTCAGTTTTAAAGTACATAAAGGAACAAAAATATTTTCATAATATATACTTGATATCTTCATTTGTATAGGTATTTAAAATACTGTTGCACAACAAAAATACTTGGTAATTAAACACAGAAGAATATACTAAAGTGCTAATCAATATTTCTATGACAACCTTCAGTTCCTAGAAACTGAATTTCCAATAGTTCCTCCCACCTAAAATAAAACACTGATTTTTCATACAATACATTGAATTTTCAGTATAAACTACATAAACTTTCAGCTGGGCACATTGAACTGAAAAAAGGTATGCTTTACACAGGCATATCTAAACCATACTAGACAATACTTGCAATTCTTCAAGCAGAGTAACATGTAAAAAGAGCATTCCAAAAAAAAAAGATTCTGGAAGAACGCTGAAGTTTATTTTAAAATGGTACACATGAAGTTTCGTTAGCTAATAAAAAAACAAACAAAAAAACCACATTGAAAAAGCTACTTACCCATTGATTCCTACTTTTGCCATTATCTCAGAGGTTACCTAAAAGTTAAGTATGCCATTAAAAATAGATCCCAAAAAGGTACAAAATTTTTTTTTTTTTTTAAAAAGTCATGGTAACGAATAGTTTATTACCACCGTTTTACAAAGAGCAACACTCGAGAACAAAATAAATTTAACACTGGTGCGACTGGATACACAGTATCTTTCTATTTTAGTTTGCCTTTAGGAACTCTTCTTGCTTATTCAAAACTCTGGCAGTAATAGCAACTGGCTTAAAAGTACAACGAACAGTTTGGGAACAGGTTCAAGCAACACAATATTCATTGTCTGACATCTAGTGCTATAATTTCAGTAACTTGGGAAATGCCATACAGATGCTGTCATTACATGCATTTGATTATTTCAACCACTTGAAGCAGGGGTGTAACTAGGCATTTCTGGGCCGGGTCAAACCGCAAAATATTATGCCCCATTCAGTCTCTCTATCGTTCTCTTTCACTGTCTATCTCTCTCGCACACACCAAAAGAACAGCATTGAAAATCTAAGCGAGCACAAACTACAGAGAATTTAAGAAAAATAGCTTTAAATTTAAAGACAGTAAAAAGCAGATACAATTTCGAAAATATAACAGTACCACAAAGACTTTCTAACAAAACTAGAATTAAAAATGCATTTCTAAGTTCTAACAAAACTAGGCGTAAAAAAAGGTATAATCAAAATGCGACTGTTTTTACAGCTTTCTGCAACTGCTTCGAACCTTACGCACCGCATCAAGCGGACCAAATGTAGCTAACAGTCGTGGCTACACTGAATAGCCTCCAGAGAACCTTAAAATGTGAACAACATCCTCCTTATCTTGCAACACACGTATAAGTCCATCCAACTAAAGAAGTACTGGGGTTGGTGTAGAAGAGGGCCATGGTTCTTCAGTTGGAAGGACTATAGAACAACACCAATACTGAATGTGAGCAACTAACAACTCCTGGACATTGAGGAAATTCTAATTTTAAATGTGCCCAAAACTTCTGCAAAAGTTTGTTCCAATTGTAAATCGCATTCCAAACAGTGATTTCTGTGCCCTCTCTTTAGCTGCCCCGCCCTAGTTAAGGCTTTACTTGAAGCTTCAAAAGCATCTCACTAAGAATCATTGCTCTCCAAGATGCTGTTACTAAGAATAAATCTTACATTTACTGCATGGCATTAGGAATTGCCAGAGTACCAGAATGCAGACTTACACATGTACACTTATACTTTCCAAATTATTAGCAGATAGATTTCGCTTGTAGATTAAAAAAATACAAAATGTTTACAGTAATTGAAACACTTATTCAAGGCTTAACTGAGATTGATATTTAATTCTATTTTAACTTTAAGATATTTCAATAATTTTTTTAAATTTTTAAGTTCTTTTGTTTTTACAGACATTTCTGGCCTCTAGATTTGTATTGAGGCCTTTTCTAAATGTATAAGTACTGTATTAAAAGTTTTGTTTATGCAGAAAGTATTTTATTGCCAGGTTCTTCTTGCACTTTCCAATTATTAAATTAAAATCTTGTTCTTATGTATTTTGTAAGTCAATTATTTTTTGAATTAAATTTGTTGAACATGCTATTTATAATTTTTGAAAGTTCATTAATGGAACTGTTCTTCTGCATATAAAAACTTTATTTTAATCAGTCGCTTGTTTTTTTTTTTTTTTTTTTTTATGAGGTTCACAGTAATATTTTACCATAACGATCACTTTTGCAGGCATTGCTGCACATTTAATTGTGATGTACTTATTTTGTTCTCATTGGAATCTGTAATGTTCTAATAACAATGTTTCATTAATTTTTTTTTTTTTTTTTTTTAGTTATCTTGTTCTATTGGTATTATGGTTCATTCTTCCCAGGTTTGCAACAAGTTTTCTGTTTTAGTGGTTATGGTATGCAGATACTTTATTTTTTATACAACTCTGGGAATTGCTATTCCTTAAATGGACAATGAAGTTCTAAGTGGCCATTTCAAGAATTTAGGAGAGCCATGAAACAACAGTTATTTGAAGCACATAGAAAGGAGAAATTCTTAATTACTGTATGCAGGACTAAGTCCTTCCACTAGATTTTGGATGTACAATCTTAAAAAGGCAATTGCAAGAGAAGGCTATAAATCAAGGTTTGTAGATAATATATGTAGTTTGCAGCTGTGGAGATCTGAATACCTAAACACCAGATAGTCATTTGTGGTTAATAAATGCAGTGTGTTTTCTGAACATGAGTTTGGACAACTAGCTTTCACAACCATAAGAAGAAATATTACATGCCTACTACATACAAATTAGATGAAATCCTGACAAATTTCTAAAATAAGAAAAGGGTGGTCTCACAAGCATCTAAAATATCACTGTAGTGACAAATATGTTAGTCATAAGGTTACAATATAAAACAACCCACTAAACCATCTTGACAAATCATTAGCTTTAGAAGTGTATGGTTAGTATCAGCACTGATTGCATCCTCAAGTGTATCTTAAAGCATTTTGGAAGGAAAAATAAAATTTCAACATTTTAAAGACATATAACCCTCTTTTTTCAGCAATTCTCATTGCAATTTTAAATTGAGGGTTGGATGTAAGGCTAGAGTTAAACTTTTCAAGGAGATATTTTATAGTACAATATTCAGTTATACCTATAAACAAAGATGTTTTTCAGGCATTTTTAAAATGTTAGTCCACTTTTGGTAGAAATGGAAGGCCAGAAAAGGCCCAGGTATGTGAGGAGAGCACACAATACATGTGCGAGTAAGGTTAGAAGTTTACTCTTCCTGTAACTACAGTACCACACACACTATTTCCACAAATTATCCGAGCAATCAAAGACATGCTAAGCAATACGAAGAGCTGCACATTGAAAAATCTTAACACTGAAATTAGTAAAAAAACACCAGCATAAAAATGAATCTGCAGGTATAGATTTTTCAGTAAGCAAATTAGTAATTTAATAAAAAATATCTGCATATAAATAACAGCTTCGCTTTCCAAATGAGTTAGAGGTATTTAGAATGAAAAAGTCTAGTAATATCAAACTAAGGGTTTTTAAATCTTTTTTTCCCAGTCCAATTCAATTACAAGTAAACAGACTCAAAGCTGAATTCCTAATAGTTAAATGTTACACAAACCAAGATTCTGAAGTTTCATTTAAATAAGAAAAACACCTTCAAGGCGCTAGAAATGTAGCTTTACTACACACCACTCAGCCTATAGCAAACGATCAACAACTATTTAAATGGCAGAAAGAAACCTGGAAGTATACCACTAACCTGTCTGGAACGACAGAAACTTCTACCCTTACTTTGATAGCCACTCCCAATACTCGGAACGTAATTACAAACGCCGGCAACTCTTTCCGGTATAAAACCGCTTGTTAAAATGATGCGAGAATTCTTATTTTTGTTCTTTAGTTCTTAACTATTCGATTTCCTGGTTACGTGCACAACGACAGTTCAATTTCAATGTAATATCCGGTGTACACAAGATACCCTAGAATACTGTTTATATTCGAAAACAGACTTCTACAAACTTAAGTGTATTTTAAATACTAGTTATGAAACTGAAACCACTTCTTTCGTAATTAATTACGCTTAATTTTTTTTTTACACTTTCAACATCGAAGACTTACTCAAAAACGACCATTGAATGTTCTCAAAAACCAAACACTTAAAATCGATCACGTTCCGAATTCGAAAATTTACTAGCAACAGTTGCTAACACCAAATTCAAAGTAGAACTTTGCATATAGGTTAACCGATACGTCAAATCATGAAGTTGGAACAGAATACACGAATCGATACTTTTTAATACAAAACTGAGCAGCATTCCATAAACAACGGCTGCCGGCTTTTTAAAAGTACAGCTATAATGATAATACAAATGCATATTTAACTTATTCCATAAAGAATTCAACTTACCACGATTTAAAAGGTCACTTTTAAGGATATGTAGCGACTAGACTGCACACGGACCAACACTAACCTTCTGAAGGTCAAAATGGACGAACTGAGGAGGCTCGCGCGCGTTTAAATACCTAACCCAGGAACACTCGCTACATGTAGCGCATGTAGCTTGGAACTCAAGAGCTATGCACGCCACCGCCGCCACGTTACACGTGCTACCAAGTCGCTCGGCGCATCGCTCCTACGCTGGTGACACCTTGAGGGGACGGAAGGTCAAAGTGTTAAAGACAAAGTAAAAAATAAAAAAAATAAAAAGAAAGAAAACAAAAAAGTTTTAAAATAATTACCTTTCTTTTGGGGGGATTTTTGTCGTGGAAATTTTCTACAGAGATTGTTTTTTCTTGGTGGTGTTTTGAATTGGCGATAAGTTGTGACTGAAAAGTGACGTTTATTTTACACTTTTTTCTCTGCTCTGCTGTGGAAGCCCATGGTCGCGATGCTCTCTCAGCGTTCACATGTTTTGTGAAAGTTTTACAGTCCAATCTCCAATGTAAATTGGAAAACTGAGTATCTGGATAAAACACACCTTCATTAAATTTAGGGGATCTAACCACCGTGAGTAGTTTAGACCCACGATCATTCAATATGAAATACATAGAGTGTAATTTTTCAAGTCTTTCTCGCTGTTCACAAAAATTTCATATTATTGAAGTTCACATATTTTATGAAGGCTGTAGTTGATATTGTAAGCTGAGTTATGCGGTTTAAAGCGCCATTAAATTTCAGGAATCCAATCGTGGTTGGCTGGTAGGACATACTCTCTCATTCCAGGTTTATAGTTTCCCAGGCTTCACAAAATAAATCGTTTTAAATCACATAAGTTATACAGTCTAATGTACTTTGGAAGACAGAGTTTCTAATGAGCACGTAGAAAATATTCCTAGCACTAAGCACACTGTGTAGTTTTGACCTACAATCTTTCAGTTTCGCAAATCACATTCTGATTTAAAAAATTTCGTCTTTACTTTCATATAACTTCCTGTATTCAAATACGAAAGATTCGCCATAATGTGAAAGGATGAATTTGCGATACCTTTTAGCCAATTTGTATGCTTAAGACATTTAAAAACAAATGTGTTTCATCCCGAATTGTTAAAGTGAAACTTAAAATATGCACAGAGTATTTGTTTCTGGGAACATCAGCTACCTGGGAAATAAAACATGTAAAAGATTCCAAGAAAATACATTGGTTTTTTGATGGTACAGATATATACTTGATGTGTGTTTTCCAAAGCGTTTTTGAAACACAAAATGAAGCACATACCTATATCTTCAAAATTCATATTGTATTTGTTTCATGGTTTTTGCGCCTCTTAGCCAATTGGTATGCTTAAGAAATTTAAAAACGACGTACTTTATCCTGAATTGTTAAGTGCAACCTAAAATATGTACATAGTATTTGTTTGTTTCTTGGAACTTCAGCTACCTGATTAAGACCTGGGAAATAAAACATGCAAAAGATTCCAAGAAAATACATTGACTTTTTGATTTGTGTTTTTAAAAGCGTTTTTGAAACACAATATGAAGCACATATCTATGTCTTCAAAATTCATGTTGATTTTGTATTTTTTTCTGGGTTTTGCTGAAGGGTTACTGATTCCATGTTTTCACAATTCCTAATCAGGAAATAACTTACTAGTGTCACAGCTCAATGCCATTGTACATGAATTCCTGGATATTGTTACTGTGCATTTCAGATGCTTGAGAAAAATATAGTCTGTCTGGAAGGCTTGTTTTCAAGTGCCAGAGTATGAATGAGATCCATGCTTTTAATTTCATGAACATATATGTTCAGGTGGTGTTCGTGTAGTTGTCTATGAATGACCATAGCATTGGTATAGCAGGAAAATCATAATACTGTTGTAAAATTGTTTAAATGAATAAGGTTTTAAGATTGCAAATTTTGTAGATGATTTTGCTGTGTGGAAATAGTTGCACAAATTCATTATGGACAGAAGTGAACTAATTACCTATGAATATTGAACTGTAATTTAAAATATGGTGTAAGAACAAATGCAGGTTAATATAAATGATTGAATTTGGTAGTGACTGGAACATTTTTTAATTTGTTTATGGTGATTGATAATGTGCATAATTAAATTTAAGAGATTCTTGTAAAAGTATTTCTAATGTAATATTAGAAATTAAACTTCATGCTCTTAAGTTACTCAAAATGACATTATTAAATGGGATGTTTCAATAGTGACTGCTACCTACATCAGCCACGGAATGTATGAGTACAACATAAGGTGGTAACATTCGTTTGTTCGAATATTGTCAAATTTAAAAATTGATTTCCAAATGGTAGGAATATGATATGGTAAGTCTGTGTTTCAAAAGTTATAGGAAAGATAAATTTAAGTTTATAAAAAGCATTCCAAATGTTATATTAGGAATACTTCATAAATCTGTTATTACATGGTTTTCTGCCATTTCTTATCAAGTTCATAATGATTTTTTAAATAAATTTATCAACATAATAAGAATAATGAAAATAATATATTCATGTGATACAACTGAAGTGTGTTACATTGTCAAGTTTTACTTTATTTTGAGATCAAGAGATTAATAAGCTTCACTGGTGACACATGGTCTACGTGCTGGCTTATGACTATTCATCTGAGATGGGTCCGGGTTCAGATCCCTGTGTGGCATGGATCATGTGTTTATCTTATGGCACTGACTTTCTTCCCTTCCCTGAAACCAGTGGCCCTAACTTAGGGATGGGAGACTGTTTATAGCCCATTGAGTTGCTCATACATACATACCAGTTGCGTATATTCGAGGCTAGCTGCGAAACCCAGAGAATGCATAAATAAAACTGACTTAAATATACACAAATAAAAGTCAATTATCAACGGTATTAAAATATGTCAATGATTTCACTGCGAAAAAAAACGCTTGCAGATTCGCTTCTTTGACTCAGTCTGGCAAGCGAAAACCAACAGCATAACGCAAGCAGCTCTTCCAGAGTCTTCGCAGTTCTGATGCGAAAACCTTCCGTACAATCGTCTGCTAGTATTTCCATCACAACATAAATCAGCTGGTTGAGGGGAATGGACCATTGCTTTGGGAAACGGTTCACTCAGAAAAAAGAAGTCTTAGACTATCTGACGCTCGCATACTCCCGCCCATAAGTGTTTCGCAAGAGTTGTTTCAGTTTTTGTGAAGTGTCAGTGAATTGAAATCAGATATATTATATCTTAAATTCGTGGCTGTGCTGATTCGAACTGTTTTGATAAATTTTGTGAAAGCTTCCCTGAACATCTACTGTCAAAACTTAATTCAAATTATGCTTCAAATTTTGATACAGCTTGACTAAAAAATGAACTAAAGGTGTTTTATTCCTTTGATGATACAAAAAAATATCAGTAAAAGACATTACGTGTTACATAAAGTTGAATAAATTGGACATAGTGTTTAGTGAGGTGTACAAATTAGCAGACCGCATATTAAACTTTCCCATTCATCCGAACGGGGTCCGGGTTCGAATCCCGGTGAGGCATGGATGTTGTGTTTGTCTTACGGCACTGGCTCTCTCCCTTCCCTGGAACCAGTGACCCTAAATTAGGGACGGGCGACTGCTTATAGCCCATTGAGTTGCTCACGGTGGTCGTTAAACCTCCAATCAAAAAAAAAATAAAAATAAAATAAAATAAACTTTCCATCAGCAACTGCCGAAAGAAGTTTTTCGGCATTAAAAAGAATCAAGATATATCTTAGAGCCACACAAGGACATGCATATTCGAAAAACTTGGCTGTTTTGTCAATAGAGAAAAACATTCTTTTTAAATATGAAAAAGTACTCGGAAGAAACATTTTATGAAAGCGTAGCACTCAAGTTCACACAAAAGGAGAAGAATGGAGTTCATGTACAAATAAAGTATTCAGAAGAAGAATGGAGTTCATGTTCAAATAAGTGTTCAAATCCTAATCCTCATAATTATTTGGCATCATTGCAATGGCATGTACATAAATTTTAGAAAAAAGTTACTTCTATTACTTAACAATTAAAAATTAAACTTCACAATTAAAAAAACAGTACTGGGGGGAAGAAGGGGTGGAGATAGCTCAGGTCTCGGACCCAAGATACGCCACTGATACATACATATCACTAAGCTGTTCTCTGAGATTCAGAGGTTAACTCCACAAAGAAAGATAAACTGTCAGATAAATTTTTAACTGATTATTCATTTACTATTGCTGTACCAAACATCTCCATTCACTGCGATCTTGACACGCAACTCAGGCTTTACTGACAAGACCTTCTATACTTCACACTCATAATCTTTTTCTCATGCAGACACTCCTGAATCTGATCCACCCATAACCTCTTTGGCCTTTCTCTGCCGTTCCTTCCTGCCACTTAGGCTTAAAAAAATTTCTTAGTAAGCATCTCATCATTCATTCTTTCAACATGGCCAAACCATCAAAGCATATTAGTCTCCACCTTACTAACATCATTTTGCTTCACATTGCACAACTGCAACACATCTTCATTCTTTACACGATCAGAACGTGTCTTGCTACAAACCACCGGTAAGTAATGCATTTCTTCAGCACACAAGCGACTCCTTTGTTTCTTCTGTATTACCCAGGTTTCACTGTCATACATCAAAGTCGGAACAATTACATTTTCATGCATAGCCTCTTATGAACCCATCATTCCTGTGAAAATCTCCCAAAGCAGCTATGACTTTCAATGAAGAATTCACTCGCCCACTAATTTAACCATCCAATTTGTTCTCTCTATCAAAAATGCTTCCTAAATACACAAACTCATTCACCTTGTCAATCACTGTGCCATGTAGACTTATATTACTATCAGTATTAACAGTTCCTCACTCAAAAACCATAACTTTGGTTTTTCTTTTATTCATACTCAGTTTAAATTTCATGCAAACTTCATACATCTGGGACAACATACTCTGCAACTTACTTTTGCTCTCTGCCAGCAGGACTGTGTCATCAGAATAGAGCAATCTGCACACATTACCAAGACATAAACCAATAGTGTCCATCTTGGCATGCATGCATCCATAAATATATTAAACAGCCAGGGTGACATTACACAACCTTGTCTGACTTCTGCACCAATATAAAACCATTTCAATACAACACCATTTACTCGTGCACATGCTCTACTGCCAGCATACATGGCTTTCACACTATTAAGTAGACTCCCAGTAACACCATATTCATTCAATACCTTCCACAAAAGTGTCTTATTTACTCAGTTGTAAGCTTTCTGTAAATCTATGAAGGCAGCAAAACTTATCAGCAGCCCGATACTTTTCAGTCATCATGTGTAAATCAAAAAGTTTGTCAATTCATCCTTTACCAGGCATAAAACCACTCTGAACATCCCACTCTTTCTGTGATGTAAGACCTCGTACTTTTTCAATAATGACCTTACCAAACACTTTCCCTGTCACACTCAGTAGTCTAATACCACGATTGTTCTTGCATTCAGTCTGATCACCTTTTTCCTTATACAAGGGAACAATGATAGCATCCTTCCAATCCCAAAGGACCATTCCTAACTCCCAGCACAACTGGAAAATTTCAATTAACCAGTCAATTACAGAGTCGCCACCATATTAAAACATCTCAGCAGTTATGCCATCAACTCCGGGAACCTTACCATTCCGAAGGAATTTTAGAGCTTTACACCTCTTCTCTTGAGATCCCTCTTGTACTTCCATACTTCACTGTGACATCATCTGCTTCTGTCTCAGAATCACCTTTGCTTTTTTGATCTAATAACTCACAGAAGTATTCACCCCATCTTTCACTTAACTCATCGGGCTCCCATATCATTTTCCCAGTCCTATTCTTCACACAACTTACAACTTTGTTTCCCCTATTTTTCCTGTGTCTCATGTACTTCCAGAAAGTTTTTCTATCTTTCCAAAAAGCCAATTCATGCCTTTCCACCTTCTCCTTCCTATCTTTTGCCTTACTCTGGTAAACCAGCTTAGCTGCTTCACCTTCTTACAGTGATACTCATCCACAGAAACTCTACCTTGCAACATCCCCAAATAGGCTTCCTTCTTTCTCTTTACTGCCTCTTCAATCTCACTATTTTGTCAAGCATCACCTCTGTTGTTACCCACTATTGTGATGCCACAGACCTCTTCAGCAGCAGTGACAACACAGTTCTTAAAACATTCCCACTTCTGTTCTACATCCTTCGCACATGACTTCAGCTCCTTCAGTCATTCTCTGTGTAAGTTACAGTAACGCTGATGATCTTCAGAGAGCCTTTCAACCTTTATTCTTTCCATCCTAGACCTCTTCCTATTCCTTTTTCTCCAACCAACATTCAGTTTCACTCGTAACACTACCAAGTAATGATCAGAGCCAACACCTGCATCTCTCATCACACGAGTGTCAACAACCAAGTGTTTCAGACACTGATCATAAACAACAATATCTATAAAATTCTTTGACAAAGAGTATGATTTTCCCAAGTATATGTGTGGATATACTTGTAGTTAAAAAACATTTGATACACACAAACCATTCTCAATGCAGAGTTCAATTAATCTTTTACCATTATCATTCACACAAGGATCATTAAACTTACCCAGAACATTATCAGAAATTGCATTCTGTACACCTTATGTAGCATTGAAATTCCCTGCTATTATAACTTTCTCTTTAGCACCAAACTGGTTCAAAACAGCATTTAGCTCATTCCAGTAATCTTCCTTCGTATCAGAAGGTTCCGAGTCACAAGGAGCATACACTACAACAATTACTATTCTTTGAAGTTTCACTTTCAAACAAATCCAAAGAATTGTCTCACTTATGCAGCTCTAGTGAATCAAATTATTATTCATCTTTTCTTTTAAAATCCCACTTACACCAGCTGTCCTCTCACATTATCCAAAACTCCAGACCACACACTCACCGTTACATTCACTTCTTCTATCCCAATTTCCTTCATTTTGGTTTCGCTTACACACAGCACATCCAATATATACTTATTCATTTTTTCAATCACCTCATTCATCTTTCCATTTATACCTCTAGTATTCCATACACCAGTCTTACTCAGTCAACCAAAATATCTTTCTCGTTCGCTTTTTTCCCTTTACTAACCTTCTGAAGTGTGGTAGGGCCACCATATCCAACACTAATGTCCTTTAATTTCTTTCTTTGTGTCTTTTGAATCAGGTAAGTACACCAGTGTGAAGGATTAGCCCACAGCTGACCGTTCCGATTAGTCATTCAACTTAAGGGTCCTGGAACATAACCCAGTGAGTTGGGGTCTTTTTGCCAATGTCACACAGAACTAGCTGGTACATCTCCAAGATTCACAGAGGCCCCTGTTGCCCATGTAGTGCCCCGAGGGGGCAAACCCAGCTCTCACCAAGACCACCCACATTGAGTTGCTCACAGCAGTCATTAATCCCCTCCAACCGAAAAGGGGGGATTAATAAGGTATTGGAATTTCTTTTCAAACAATTATGCACAACTTTAGCACAATAAGGCAAGGATCTTGTAATATCATCAGTTTTGAAAGTAGTTATTCTGTAAAAGATCTGATGTGATATAGTCACATGACAGTAACACTATGAATCAGAGCCCTCCCCCAAGAAAAATTGAGTCTCATGGCATCTACTCATCATTCATTTAAACCATTTTCAATTTACTCTTTGTAGAGTTTTTGTTTTGTACCTTACTAACCTTAATACCTTCAAGTTCACAGGTGTGGAAAAAAAAAAAAGGTAAAGAATTGGGACTGTAAAAATATCTTCTTGCTTGTTTTTTTTTTTCCCAAAATAATAGGAGGAAATATAAGTTACAGCATTAGCAACATTTGATTCTCCACTGCAGATTGCAAGTTTTTTTCTTTCTGACAAATTTAGTTACATGCCAGAATGTGAATTACAGTGGAACCATGTTTACAAGTTTTTCAAGTGACCAAGTAAAATTTGCGTATAATTAAAAAAAAATGTAAATGAAATTGGAAAAATTCAACAGTAAGGGCAACTAAGAATTTTTGGATCAGTGACATTTTGCGTATAAATGAGAAAAACGTATAAGTGGGAAACATATAAATGAAGTTCTACTGTATATGTGTGTGTGTAGTATGTAGGTATATGTACTGTGTGTATGTATACAGTAGAACCTTATTTATATGCTTCTCATACATTTTTCTCATTTATATATACACTATATTAACAAAAGTCACCAGACACCTGGAACAGAAATGCAACGCAACATAGCATTTATTGACAAACATTAGTATAGTGTTGTCCACCTTTGGCCTTAATGCATGCACTGACCCTTCAAGACATGCTTTTGACAAGGTTTTGGAACATAGCGATAGGTACGCACTTCCATTCAGTACATAATGCTGTAGCTAACTGTTAACTTAGTAGTAGGCCTTGGTTCCAAACTTCTTATGCAGCGCTCTAATTCATCCCATAGGTGCTCTATGGGATTAAGATCAGTGTTCTGTGCTGGCCAGTCCCCTCACGATACGGAATTATTGTCGAACCACGCCATAACAGTCCTTGCTTTATGGCTCAGTGCATTATCCTGCTGGTACCAACAAGGCTCGGTTCCATAGTATTGCCACAGAGTTGGTAGGGCATAATTGTCCAGAATATCGAGGTAGACGTGCTGGTTAACAGGTTTGTCCACGATAATCAATGGGCCGGGACAATACCACGAAAAACGCCCCCACATGAGTACACTGCCAGCTCCAAACTTGACCGTAGGAACAGTACACTGTGGTAAATAGCTTCCCCCCCGGCTGCTGCTATACCCACATATGGCCATCAGATTGATGGATCGTGTATCTGGATTCATCAGTCCATAGGACCCATTTCCATTGATCTATGGTCCACAATAAATGTTTTTACACCATGCTAAACGACGAGTATCGTTCCAAGTGAAGATGAAAGGCTTATGAGCAGCCTCACAATCATGCTAACCCATGGGATGAAGTTCTTTGCGAATGGTATGTGTACATACCGAGGTTCCAGCATTTTTACTCACCTGTACACTGAGGTCTTGTGCAGTACACCGTTGATTAGCTGTTACAACTCTCCTGAGGCTTCGATGTCCTCTATTACTGATTTTCTTTGGTCTGCCAGTACGTTTTGCTGCTTCATGCATGCCATTTGTCTTCCACTTATTCAATACATCCAAAACAGTAGCTTTGGGTATGTTTAAACACCTCTCGGTTTCTCTCATGGACAACCCGCTAATATAACACCCAACAATCTTTCCTTTCTCAAAGTCAGTTTTCTCCCGCTGCGACATTTTCACTCAACCTCATAGTGTGATATGATCGCGGTCAGCTGCAGGCTTGTTTTTGTTCCGTTTGCAGCTGTACCACGCATCTTAACAATGCAACAGATCCATTTATTTGCTTTTGAAGGGGTGTCTGGTGACTTTTGTCAATATAGTGTATATACACACTCACTACTGCTACTATTCAATCTTTTTCTCACAGGTAGGAGTGTCAAATTGCTCACAGTAATTATTGTCAGCATCTTGTTGCATTTCGCATGGTTTTTTATCACTTTACCAGAAACATTCATCTAAAACCCATTTTCTACTTCTATCTTTATCCCACACCAGTTAATTTGACAAAATTAATAAATTTTTTCTTCCATGCTAGACTGAAATTTCAGTTTTTTTGTTTGATTTTCTCCTTAGAACATTTTTTTAGTTATTTAAATCAAAATAAGATACATTACTTTTCATTAATTCCATGAGAAGAAGCAAATTGTTTATAGTATAATACACTACATTTTGCTTTACATGATCAGTATTCAAAAAATAAATAAATAAATAAAATGATTTTAATATTGATTTTGGGGTCATTTGTAAAGGGGGGCATCCCTTGTACCATTGCTTGTTGCATGCTAATTAATTTGTGGTTGGCATCTCTCTTACTAGAACTGATTGTGTTTAGGGAATCAGGGTCCTAGTGATCTTTTAAATTTCCTTCTAAAAGCATTCAGTAAGTGGCCCTCTATGATCACACAGATTCTTATGCAGTAAAACCTGGTTACTAATTAGTTCACTGATTCTGAATAAAAAAGTTAGAAAATTTTAGCTTATTTTCCGATGCTATGATATTTGATGCATATTTGTAATGTAATGTTTCAAACTTGATTAACCCCTATAATGGACTAGAAAATTAATACAGTAAATATTAAAACTTGAAAAATATGCTTAAGTTAAACACAAAAATTTTAAAGTAAGGAAGCTTTCAACTGATAGCCTCAGTCTTTTATCAACTTGGTTACAAATGGTCAGTGATGATGGTAAGTGGTGTTGCTAGATCCATAAAGTCATATTCTTTGAAAATAGTATAACTATGCCAGTAATCCAATTTATTGGCGTAGGAATATATAAACAATTGTTTCCAAGCTTTCGCACATGAACCAAATGGCTTTTTCAAGGAAGATAGACAGAAACCTCCATCTTTTTAGAAATCTTCCTTGAAAAGGCCATCTGGTTGATGTGTGAAAGCTTGGAAACGATTGTTTATATATTCCTACACCAATAAGTTGGTTTACTGACATGGTTTTACTATTTTCAATATAATTGCTGCGTAGTTCCTTGTTATTAATTTAAAGTTGAATCTATTACTTCTTTTATTTAAATTGATTTCCGTATTAATGAAATGATAAAAGGGGAATCAAAATTAATCTTTCGAGCTGAAAAAAAATTTCAAGATTTTCCCAGCAACATAACAAAAAATGATTAATGAACAAGGTAGTTCCTTTCATGTCAGTCCAATGGGGTTCAGCAGAAGTGTCCTCCAAAGTTAGAGATGCCAGTGAAGTGTTAAAGAGTTTCTTTTATGGACATTGTTTTTATACTCCAATAAACTTCTGGGGATGCTGCAGTGTTGTAGGTTTCACTAGAAGACTTTGAGATCCGGGTGAGGTAAACTCCAAGAGTATATTGTATATTTTTTATCTCTATCAACCAAAATTAATTGATGATAGAAGTGTTGGAACTGATGGCCAAGTGATATCCAAACTTCTTGAACATTTGTTTAAGCTTTTAGGCATGAGAAGGATGGTAAGGGATAGACTCACAGAAGTGCTGATTTTCAGTAGGCTTTTGTTGGAGGCTTCTGATTTTTGATCTCGGTTCATAACAAGTGATTAAGCTTTTTATTATGGAAGGAGGGTACCCTTTCAAAGTGGTAGTTTCCCAAATTTTCCCGTATTCCTTTTCAAGAGCCGAAAAATTGTTGCAGATGATATTAGCTCTATGAATAAAAGATTTGATGCAGTCAAAGCCTGGCAACTTTTTACCTAACTGAATTGGACATTTTTTTTTAATTTACAGTATTTACTCAATCATCTCCCATTGAAATTGATATTTTTTAACACAAATAATCTTAACCAAGATTTTTCATCTCTCTCTCTCTCTCTCTCTCTCTCTCTCTCTCTCTCTCTCTCTCTCTCTCTCTCTCTCTCTCTC
This sequence comes from Macrothele yani, assembly GCA_039090855.1. Taxonomy (NCBI): domain Eukaryota; kingdom Metazoa; phylum Arthropoda; class Arachnida; order Araneae; family Macrothelidae; genus Macrothele; species Macrothele yani. The sequence continues at coordinate 175,155,795 of CM076990.1, forward strand.
TCTCTCTCTCTCTCTCTCTCTCTCTCTCTCTCTCTCTCTCTCTCTCTCTCTCTCTCTCTCTCTCTCTCTCTCTCTCTCTCTCTCTCTCTCTCTCTCTCTCTCTCTCTCTCTCTTTTTTTTTTTTTTTTTATGGTGTCTATGTACAAATCCATAGATCTTTTGTTTACTGAAACCACCTCAGAAATGGGTACCAGACTATATATGTATATATAATCATTGTCAACCATTATCAATCCACTGCTGGATGAATGTCTTTTTAAGTTTCTTCCACAACGGTCTGCCTTGTGCCAGTCTCCTCCATGTTACTCCTGCATGCTTTCGAATTTCATTCACCCATTGGCCTTGTTCTGGGTCTTTTCCTGTCTCTTGGAATCTAGTCTAAAATTTTGGTTGTCCATTGGTGGTCTGTCCTTCTGGCAATATGTCCAGCCCATTGCCGTTTCAGGGATTTTACTCTGATCATGACGTCTTCCACTCTTGCCATTTTTCTGATCCACGTGTCCCTCTTCTTATCTCTCCTGGTTACACCAAGCATGCACCTCTGCATGTTTCTTTCAGTTGTTTGTAGTCTTTGTTTGTCTTTTTTTAGTTAAGGTCCATGTCTCTGCTCCATACGTAAGCACTGGAAGGATGCATTAATTAAACACTTTTCTTTTAAGACATAATGGCATATTGCTCTTGAAAATTGTACTGTTTCTTCCAAAAGCTCACCAACCAAGTTTTATACATCAATTAATTTCTTCATCAACTTGTTAATAATTGATGACATGGCTATTCCTAGACTTAATGTACTGTAAATTTCACAAAATTATGGGATTTACTCAGGATTGAAAGGATATTACTTACAGTCGAATTTTCAGGTAGCACCCCTGCCCTTCCTCAGGATTACAACTATAGTAAGTGTTGCCATTCGTGAGCCAAATTCCAACCTTTCAAACCATTTAATGATTTGGGAGATTGGCAAAAGTCCAGTGCCACCCCCATGATGCAGTGGTCTAAACGATGGCCTCTCGTCATTCGTTTGAAAGGGGTCCGGGTTCAAATCCCGGTGAGGCATGGATGTTTTGTTTGTCTTGCAGCACTGGCTCTCTCCCTTCCCTGGAACCTGTGCCCCTAAATTAGGGACAGGACGGGCGACTGCTTATAGCCCATTCAGTTGCTCACGGTGGTAGTTAAACCTCCGATCAAAAAAAAAAAATGTCCAGCCCAACTTTTCAAATAAATCATTTAATGGTTTGGAATTTAGCTCATAAATGGCAACATCTACTACAGTTGTAGTCCTGAGGAAGGGTATGGGGTGCTACAATATATATTTTATTTCAAAGGTTTTCCCTTCCCCCTCCCAAATACTTGCAGGAGGTGTTAGCACCTGGGTCGGTCTTCGGAGTGCCAGGCCACTTTTTCAGGATTGCACCACTAATTTGATTGAAACAATTTTGTAATTTTCAAATGTGGATGAGTTGAAAGGAATTATATATTGTTGGTTGTGGTAGGTTTATAAAAGACATCTCGAGATGGTATGGTTACTGTTCCTTTGCAGGGAAAGATCGCCAAAACTATACTTCTAACATATCAATGGGAAACTAATCTTCCTGAAGAAATAATTCATCATATGTACATGCAAAGCAATACGGATGTTACTGACAGCACAAAATGCTGTATTTTCACTGTTCCCATACATCCATCTCTTCAGAAAAATTGAAAATTACATCACACTAACCTTTCCAATCTGACAACGAAACAAATCGTAGTCGCACTGATGAAGACCATAGTAATGGCTGAAATATATTTGCCTTAAAAAACTATTATACGTAGCTTAGTGTGTTCTCAACTACCATCAACTTAACTTGCTTGTTAGTTAGGTGCATTGCCTACCATCATTTATAAGTAGTTACATGGGGAACAGTGAAAATATGGCTCATTATGCTGTCAATGACATCTAAAAACTGGATACACTAGTTATTGAAAGAAATACGGGATTACGCCATATAATTCCAATTTTGAAGATGACAATCCGATTTTTGGCGTAAATGTGACAAGGATGGTAAGTCAGATAATATCTGAAAACTTGAAAATTTTCATCGTCCTGGAGCGGGACTCGAACCCGCGTCTCCCAGAAAACGCCCGGGTATGCTAACCACTACACCACCCAGAACAACCAAGTTTCAAGTTTCCGTTCAATTTGAATATAACCATCACAGGATTCGCTAGTCGAAGCAACCGGCATTCATGTTTAGCGAATCTGGAGGTTAAGAATCTTATCCCGTGTTTCTTCTTTCATGATTTATCCGCTTCTCCGGGCAAACACGGGATAAGATTCTTAACCTCCAGATTCGCTAAACATGAATGCCGGTTGCTTCGACTAGCGAATCCTGTGATGGTTATATTCAAATTGAACGGAAACTTGAAACTTGGTTGTTCTGGGTGGTGTAGTGGTTAGCATACCCGGGCGTTTTCTGGGAGACGCGGGTTCGAGTCCCGCTCCAGGACGATGAAAATTTTCAAGTTTTCAGATATTATCTGACTTACCATCCTTGTCACATTTATGCCAAAAATTGGATTGTCATCTTCAACACTAGTTATTTTCAGTTTATGTAGTAAATCTCATGGTAGGAAACTTATGTGATAGAGTTGGTTAAATGCAGCAACTGCTCTTTGGAAGGAGGCTAAATCACAGAAATTCCATCAACATATCTAAGCCAAGTAGTTGGTTGAGCAAGAGCATTTAAACATTTGGTTTGTTCAATGCATTAGCAAATATATTGCAACAAGAAGGGGGATAAAGTTGAGTCCATTAAAAGCCCACTTTTTTTGCCTATAATGTGTTTTATTATGAACAGAACAGCTTTGTTTTTCAAGCGTATGAAAGCAGTCATGTGATGTCCATAAAGTAAAGTCTGACACTTCACTGGTATCTCAAACTTTGGAGGACACTTCTGAACCTTTTTGGACTGCCCCATTCATTAATAATTTTTTATGTTATCAGGAAAGTTTGGAATTTTTTCTCAGACACAAAGACATGATGTTTCTTTTATCATTGCATTAATATGGAAAAACCAATTCTAAAAAAGAAATTACAAATGTGACTTTACAGATCTGGCAACCACTTAGCATCGTTGCATCCATTACCAGGTTTACAAAGACTGAAGTTATCAGTTGAAAACTTCCTGACCTTAATTTTTTTACATTACTTAAGTGTGTTTTTAAAGTTCTATTACTCATGATTTATGGCTATGTGCTTATGTCCAAATTTATTGTTGAATTAATTCAGATCCCCAGTTGTGTATCACTGTATTAAAACACCATAAGTGTATTTATGAAGTGATGTGTGGTATTTAAGAACTGGGTGTTATTAATCATAAACATTCTCACAGTCAGAAAAAGTTTTCAAATGGCCAAAATGTGCATTGTTCACTAGAATTCATGTGTTGTATATATTATCATATGTATTTTGGGGGAGATTGAGTATTTTTAATCTTAAATCTCATACTGGCCTATGCATGCTAAATTGCAGTAAAAAAAAATGTTTCAATTACTAACAAAAATTTACTGGAGAAGGGGTTGACTTCAGAGCTCAAATGTACAAGATATGTTTGTATGATTGGTCAAGTTCAAACCTTTCATTTTAAGTCTTTCAAACTGATTTATGCTTGCCACTGCTGAGCTTACATTTTCCTTACCTCCATGATGATTGCTCTAAGTGCAGAGCACAAAGTATGTGAATTGGCTCCTGGGCCAGCATTACTGTCCTATTTTTCCTGAAATTATAAACAGAGTGTACTGCACCGAAATATTTAACTGCAATGTGTTTCAGTTGTCAAAAGAAAGCATTAAAAAAAAAAAAGAATGAAATCCGTAATTGTGCTATCACAATTGGTTGAAATCAGCAGTCTTTATTTTTATTGATTGACTATAGAAAATTTGAAATAAATGGTCAAGATAAGGTGGGAGAATGAACAAATGCAGAAATAGCAATTTTGAGTTTTGAAGAAGTGAAATGTGAGAAAATTCAAATAGATTTCCGTGAAGAAGTTGCAGAAATATACTCACTCCATAGTTATATTTGTTACTATTTTTCTGCTGTTTATTTATTTTTACAATATTCTGTTCATGTGTTTGGTGAATATTATGTTAGAGTATCTACATTAAGTATAAAGTTTTAGTATTTTAAGAACATAACTTATAATGCGGGGCTGTTTTATTTAACTCTGCAAGGCGATTGCCAAAAAATTTGGAAGAATGCTTCATCAATATTGCATTACTCTGACTTGAGCAGTGCTGCATAGATTTAATAGGCATGTGTCACTGTTTATTTATTTATTTATTTTCAGCATAAGTGATTTTAATAGTTCTGTCATAATTTTTGGAATAATTGAACTGGCAATATTATTTAGTGATCTTCGTGTTTTATCTTTATAGGTGAAGAAGTAAAGGCAAAATGGCTTCACCTCCAGGACAACCATCTATGCCAAAATATATGAGGTTCCTTTTTGGTGGACTGGCTGGGTAAGATTTCAGCGTAATTGTGTACTGCATGTGAAAACTAATGAATTTACTTATGATTGAAGTCATTCCTTTGATATCTGGGGAAAATTAGTCACAGTGGTTTTACAAGAACATAGAAAAATTACAGGGCATTAAAGATTTAAAGTCATTTTACTATATTTTATTTACTAATTTTTCAACATCTGTCACTCCTGTGCTGGTAACAATATTTGTATGTGCATGCCGTATAATAGTGAAGAGTTAATTCGTCATGGATTTGTTTCATATTAATATCTATGATGCCAATTTTTTTAAATTAAAATGGTAGATAAAAATTTCTATTTATGAGACAGACATATCTAAGGAGACAATAAAGTCTTCTCCTTAACATCTCTGACTGACATACCTCTCTCCTTCAGTGTACCAAACTGCAAATACCACTACATACAACCCTTTGAATGATTGTTGTGTTCTTTCTAGCCTACATCTTGAAATTCTATTTATGGTTCATACAGGAAACCTGGACACAACATCATGCAACCTTCATGCAAGTTATTGAATTATCACAGCAAACTTAAATCAGTGCTTTTGTCAGTCACTTGACCATAGGTACAGTATCAGTTGAAAGCTTCCAAAGAGAGGAGGGCAAGATGGCAAGTACTTGCCCCTTTTTTTATATAGAGGGCAAGTACGTGTCCTTCCCTAGAAATCTGATAATGTCATTTCCATTCTTGGAAGGTACTGTGGAGATTTTTATGATATCACTCATTTTGTTTGCTGATATTTCTGTTGAACTTCTAGATGTGTGTGCGTGCAGTAAAAATAGAAAAAGGTTGAGAAATTTTGGTAGTAAATGGGGAAATTTACAATAGGGAGTAATAACGAAATTTTCCAATGCATGTTAGAGTACAGCGTACATACTGTATGTAAAAGTGTGAAAGGCAAAGATGTGAAAAATATATCATCCTCTGCAGCAGCCATTCACTGCTGGCCAAAAATCCTCCAAAGTCTTTTTGCAGAACTTTGTATTGTGGGCATCTTTTTCTTCTTGATGACTGATTAAGTTATTACTACAATTTCACAATGCATTTGACACAAATGTCCAACAGGCACAGGGCTCAAACAGCAACAAAGAAATTTCTTTATTGTACCAACAAGCTGTCTAATATCATTTATTCATCTCTTTTATATAGTTTTCAAGTCTGGTTTCCTGTCGAGTTGTGATGAGAATGTGGTAAAAATGGTTAGATAACAAGAAGGCACAGTGGGAATTCGAATATGGTATTTGTATGTTGTTCATAGTTACAATTTCTGTTTGCCCCCTCCTGAAAACTAAGCTATCGGTGCCCATGCACTTAATCAGCATTCAAAGTGATCATGTCCGCTGCACTTCTATGGAATATGCCCCATTTTCTCTTTTATGTAAAACTTTCTTTGAAACTTGCTCTTTAAGCTTAACTTCACACCCCCAACCCCATCCTCTCTTGTATGATTGTTTCTCTCTCTCTCTCTCTTCTCTCTCTCTCTCTCTCTCTCTCTCTCTCTCTCTCTCACTCTCACTCTCACTCACTTCAGGTCAATGATTGACGATGGGAGCTTCAGCAAAATGAAAAAAAAAAAAAAAAAAGGGAGGCTGGAATTAAAAATAAAGTCCAATTTCAAATTTGGAGTGTGTGTGCATATTACAAACACTCTTTCACAAAAAAATTACTCAAGGTGTACCACTAGTTTTTATACTGTATATTTGTTGAATAAATGCATGCATATAGGTGTGTCATATGCAAGTGTACTATTAATACGTATGTCATACCTGCTGCTTGGTTCAAGTCAAAAGCAAGGTGTGGTTGTTCTGCTTTTCTTTGTTGCTTTTTGATCCCCCAGCTATGGTTATTGGTTATGTTTTCTGTTTTTTCCATGCAACCTGTTGCCTTGAATTAAGGATATCCTACAATTCATACATGAATTAAGCTTTTTTAAACATTCGCTATAGCTGTTGGGCTATAAAAAGAAGTGTGTGTGTGTGTGTGTGAGTACTCCCACATTCATATGCACATACTGGGTTTCCATTACCACAGCAAGCTTTCAAATGCTAACTGGCTTTACAGATCTAGTTAGCATTTGAAAGCTTGCTGCATTAATAGAAACAGTAAGATGAAAATTGCCAAAGAAAAAAAAAGCTGAAAATTATTAGCGGTTAAAATGAACTTAAATGAATTCTTCTTCATTTCATGATGGGCAGCCACCTTGTCAAAATGAGTTAAAATTCTGATACCATTCTGTTCTATAAGAGTGGAGATGTAACAAGAGGAATATGCGTATAAGATAGGCTTGAAACTAGTGTCCGGGCATGTTATTTTTTACCACAGTTTCTAGGATTGTCTTTAACAGCATAGAGTCAGCTGGTTTTCCCAGTTGATTAGGAGTTGGTGTCCCCATGGTCCAAGCTGACTTTGTATTATTTGTCTCACATGTTTTGGTGCCCTATAGCCAAATACAGCCCTTGCACCTGTTTTACATTTATGCCAGTTTTCTTGTTATTAAGGAAACAACTAGTTAATTTGCACTGTAAAATTCAAGAAGTATTTCAACTTCTAGTGGCTGAAACCAAGTCCACCTAATTTTTTAAATTTATAGCTTCCACTCAGCTGGATTTCCCCAGGTTTGGTTCATCCTTCAGTCTAGAGATGGAATGCAGCTTCAGGAAGCATTCCACTTTAGCTGAGCAAAATAGCACCAAAGAACAATAAAATAAAACTCAAATTACAATTTTAACAGCTGCAGGAGAAAAAAAGAAGTCTAGAAACATCCCAGGAGAGGGCTAAGAGACCTGAGAAAGTAGATTAGATCACCTTCTGGACTTGCAAAGAAACAAGACAGAAATGTGTGTAAAGGTCTCTTCAAATTAATCATAAACAGCTGTGACAAAAGCCACCTCATTAGTAATATTTTTAAAGAAATTGAAAAACACTGAATGAAATAGGGAGCCATAGTATATACCCAAAAAGCTTTTTGATGAAATGAAATACCTTAACAGCTTTCAACTCAAGCATTACTGTACTGCAGACAAGAACAATTAACCTCTAACTCAGATAGAAAAAAGAGTATGAAAGGAATATTGCACAGGGCTTTTCAATGATCCAACATTTCTCAAACCAAAAAATAGCTTACATAAGCAAACCTTAGATGAACCTGATGTTCTCTTAAAGGAAGCTGGAATGGTAATTGAAAAACTCAAAACTTGGTGAATCACTGATGCACAATAATGTCACCAGGGAAGTGATTAAAAATAGTGAGGAATTTGGATCTTCCACACTCTTGTAATAAAATGTGGATAAGGGGCTCAGGATGTGCAGATTGTACAAAATTATTTTTATGCATATTTTCAAAAAAGAAAAAAAGTAATCAGATATAGGTGAAAACTATGGAACTATTTCACTCATTTCTCACACCCATGAAATTCTCTTAAAAAATCAAAGAAAGTTAAAGAACTTTGATCAGCAAAGCCCCATTCAGTAAGCATATGCTAGACATAGAACAGCTCTGAACCTATGATCAACTGGTCAATATTAGACAGATCATTGAAAAGTTAGAAAATTTAGTATGATAAATTGTGGTATTCAATAGTATTAGAAAAGCATTTACATTGGCTTTACCCAGAAATTAAAATTATATTCAGTTGAAGAATTCTTTTTCTTCCTTTTTCTTGATTACTATTTCTTTGCAGAAGTTTCTGGCCTTTTGTTGACCGTCAGAGCCTATTTTCAATGCTTTGAATTCAGTTCAACTCAAAAACTGAGTTCAAATCTTGTAGAACATGCATTGACAGTCAACGGCCAGAAACTTCTGCAAATAAAAAGAAATCGGGAAAAAAAGGAGACTAAGAATTCTTCAACTGAATATAATATTCAATGGCATGAGAAGACTAAGTAATCCAGATATTAAATCTGAAATGAAGTGCTTCTTCTGTAGAAGACAAAGGTGTTGAAAACAGGTATGTTTCAGGCACGAGTGTCATTAGAATAATGTAATATTTCCACAAAGTTTTATATTCCAGAGTAACCAATTAGTTTTAGATCATGAGGAAAACTTAGAACTAGATGGATTGGTGGTGTAAAATAGATAATAATTTGTCAGATGCCGGGACTTCTGCAATAGGCCAAAAGAAATGGAGAAAATTTGTAGAAAATCGCCATTAAGTTTTATTTTCAATTTTTCAATTTTCTCTTTGTAGGGCTTTTGTTTTGCGCTTTATTGACTTTAATGCCTTTAAGTTCACAGGTGTAAAAAAATGGTGATTTACAATCACCATTTTTTTTATCCTTACAAGATAACTTGTTTTGTTTTGTTTTTGTTCAAAATAGTAACTAATAGTGTTATCTCATATTTACCTGAAATATAAGTTATAGCATTACCAACATTTGATTCTCCACTGCAGATTGCAAGTTTTTTTTATTTCTGACAAATTTAGTTGCATGCCAGAATGTGAATTACCATAGGACCTGGTTTATATGTTTTTCAAAGGAGCAATTAAAATTAGCATATAAATGAAAAATGTATAAACAAAACTGAAAATTTAACATTAAGGAAAATTCGGAATGTTTGGATTTGTGACATTTTTTGTATAAATGAGAAAAACATATAAGCGAGAAACTTATAAACAGGGTTCTACTGTACTTAAATTTGTTTCTCAGATATTACTTTTCCTCTAGTGGGTGCATTGATTACAAATTTCCAACTTGTTTTAATTGTCTGATGCTGTGAAACTAGGTGATTGTCAATGTACTAGTTTATTAAACTTCCATTTTATTACATTTCTGTTTCCTTTCTTTTCCTCATTGTCAGTATATTCTGCAGCTAGCCTTGCATTCCTTTTTTTTTTTTTTTAAAGCATACATATAGACAGAGTGAAAACTACTTTACACTGAAAGCATTATTTGATTAATATTTCCTTTACTGTCATCATTTAAGATTAAACTTAGTACCTTAGTTGTCTGTAATGCTGAGCTTTTTGAAAGTTTCAAAAATGGATAATAGAGATTGAGAAAAATCAAAATTCCATCATCAATGACTGCAAAGGATTTTCCCTGCCTAACATCTGGCAGGATTTGATGAAAACTAACCACAACCTTCAAGGTTAACCTAACTGCGGTAGTGACAAGAATAAGTGACAAAAAGAAGACAGCCTGAAGAAAGAGAAGAGTTTTCTCCAAAAATTTGCAATTTAAATAAAAAAATTTCCTAGTAAAATTCCCATAATAGTTGTTTTTGATTAGTAAATGGATAAGTTGTTTTTCTATTTGGTTCTAATTCCACTTGAAGAAATTTTGTTTAATCTTCCTTCCCTCTGAGTTTTTTTTAATTTTTACAGGTGATTATGTTCTATATCCCCATGGGGTGGCCAAGCAAACTTCTCTTACCATTTTCTTACAGTCCTGTGTTTGGCATCCATGGGCATCCTGACTTATGTTGCAAAAACTCTGTATTTACTTGCTTACTTAGGTGTTCTGGAATTTGAGTCTGGTGTTTTTGTTATTCATTTTTAACATAGTTCTTTCTCTTTTTAAGTATCATCCCAGGTTGTGAATTTTATTTTTTGACACAGTCTCATGCAAAACAAAATTTAGTAAATTTCATTTTCAATCTCTGTATTTGTCTCTAGTCATGTATACCAGCCATTCTTGCTGATTATTATAAATTTTTGTGTCAGCTTGATAAATTATAATTTACTAACTGTAATATGTTTTTTTATGTACACTAAATTATATTTTTATGTTAAGATTTTTTTTAGTACTCTTAGTATAATATATTTCTCAATGAAGAAAGAATATTTGTTCCATCATTGACTCTCAGTATTTATATTCAAGATTATTTCACCATCACAGATTTTGAAAATTACTGTATTTCCCAATTGAAATATCAATTACCATTATTTATGAAATTTTTGTTGTTCTTCCTCCCTTTTGAATTTTATTTGGAACACATCAGAGTTTGTTTTATATTTGTAATTCCTTTCTTTTATTTTTATCCTAGTTGCCTTAATGTTGTAACTTCATGTCTCTGTTTTCAGATTGATGTACCTCAAAAAAGGAAAATAAAAATTATGCTTGAGTATACTACATATTTTTGTGTGTTCACGTTGTTTAATTATGTGTATATATTTAAGTATTATTTTATTTTATATTCACATATTATTAAAATTTATTTCTTGTTTCATAGAATGGGAGCCACGTGTTTTGTACAGCCACTTGATCTCATCAAGAATAGAATGCAACTTAGTGGTAAGTACCTGGAACTTATGGATTTGAAAATTTTAGATTCGAACAGCAAACATTTATTAGTGTTTCAAATGGTTTCTGCAATTATTTCATTCTGTAGTGCAGTTTAAAGTTTAGTTGAATGATATTATTTTAACTGTTACTAACTGTCAAATTAAGTACAACTATTTATGAGGTGCTTTCTTTAGCCAGTTGTTCAATTCTGCATGTTGTCATCCCCATAGCAGAATCTGCGACGGGTGATGTAAATTTTATTTTGGTCCTTCAAAGACAAAAACAATGTTGCGGAACCCTTTTAATAATCTCTTGCAGACTCCTGATCATGAGTGTAGGTTTTTCATCTGGGGACAGCATTCCATGTTTCAAAACTTTCTGTAAACAAAAATTAGATATGTCGAGTGAAAGATTTCTCCTGTAATTGTGTTGAGTTGGAAAGAAAGTAATGTCCGTTGACAAGGTGCCTAAAGTTGAAGCTCCAGTCATGGCGCACATTGGCCACTGAAATTCCGCAGCACACTGGCATGACTTCAGCAGGTAGGTGGTTTAAGTCGGTAAATTTTATTTTGGTCCTTTAAAGACAAAAACAATGTTGCAGAACCCTTTTAATAATTTCTCACAGACTTCTGATCATAAGTGTAGGTTTTCCATCTGGGGACAGTATTCCATGTTTCAAAACTTTCTGTAAACAAAAATTAGACGCCTCTGTGAGCAGAGTGAAGATTTCTCCCGTAATTGTATTAAGTTGGAAAGAAACTAATGTCCGATGACAAAGTACCTGAATTCAAAGCCTCGGCCATGGCGCACATTGGCCACTGAAATCACACAGCACACTGGGATGAGTTCAGCAGGTAGGTGGCGTAAGTCGGTGGCAGCTAGCCATCAGAATGCGAAGAGTGTAAGTGCCAGCCAATATCTAAGTGGACAAGGAGCACATCTGCTCTTGCATGCTGTATGAGTTTCATCGTGGTAGCACACTGGCAAGTGCTGTAAGGAACATTACGAGTGTGTACCCCAATGCCATACTACAGTGTCAGTGTTATCATTGGTTCGAAAGGTTTCAAGAGGATAATTTTGACCTGTCAGACCGTCCCAATGCCGGAAGACCCACAACAGTGGATGTGGACATACTGAAGACCTTAATGGAGACCGACCCACTTGTGACCATGCGGGACTTGGCCGAACAGCTGGGGACTACCCTCACGAGCATTATCACCCACCTGCGTTAACTTGGGAAGGTGCACAAGAGAAGAGTTTGGGTACCCCATCAACTCAGTTGAGCAGAAAGCAAATTGCATGAGTGCATGCATTTCCATGCTTGCACTGACCAAGTTGAACAGTTCTTGGACTGCATTGTTACAGGTGACGAGAAATGGATCCTGTATGACAATGTCAGCACCTGGAAATAGTGGTTGGACCCAAAACAGAAGCCCATGCCAACCACCACAGCCGGCTTACACTCATGTAAGTCCTGTTGTTCGTTTGTTGGGGTATGCAGGGTGTCATGTTTCTTGAGCTGCTGCTGGACAACACAACTATCACTTATTATGGGCACTACCATCAGCTCGATGATCTGCATGCATCACTCACATGGAAATGATGAGCACTGCTGAACTACAAGGGCATCCTCGTACAACAGGATGAAGCAAGACCTCACACAGCATGAGTGACCTGTCACAAGATCAGGGACCTGGGTTGGGAGCTGCTGTCACACCCAGCCTATTCCCTGAACAGTGTCCCAAGCGACTGCCACCTTTTCCAGTCATTGCAGCATTTCCTGGACAGACAGTGGTTCACCAACTGGGACGATGTCAAACGCACACTTACTCACTTCTTTGCGTCCAAGCTGCCACAATTCTACAGGGACAGTATTCAACAGCTGCCCAGATGATAGGAGCAGATCATGGCAAACGATGGTGACTACACTTTGGACTGATTTGTACTTGTATATATGGCAATTAGTACTTTTCTGTTGCCTTGCATTTGTAGACATTACTTAATTTTCAACACAATAATTTTCTTCACTCAATGTTCCCTCTGTTCATAAGTTAAATATCATTTTGTTGCATGTTTGTATTTCAGCATGAAAATGAAGGCAGCAGTTTCCAAAAGTAGAAGTTATACAGAGCCCTGTAATCTTAAATTATTTTTCTTGCTATATTTATTCCATAAATATTTGTATTTCGGCATGAAAGTGGAGGGAAAATTTCTTTCAAATGGAAGTTGGGTGAAGCAAATATTTCTCTCGTAATTACAATTTCATTTTTTTTTCTGTTGTGTTTCCCTTTGTCCAGTATTATTGTTAAATGTAATTTTGTTGCATAAACATTTGTTTTTCAGCTTGAAAGTGGACCCAAAAATTTCTGATAGTGGAAGTGAAAGAGAGCAAGGACGTATCCCATAATTGTATTCCCCTTCCCCAACACACAGTGTTGCCCCTTACCTGTATTGCTGTTAAATGTTATCTACTTACACAAATCTTTGTATCTAAAATTGAAAATGGAGGAACATTTTTCAAAAACGGAAGTTGAATGCACCAGCAGAGTGAAGATTTCTTCCAGAATTGTAATTTTTTCCTTGCTTGTTCTCTCTGTCCTGTGTTGTTCTTAAATATCATTTTTCCATAAAACTTTGTGTTTTAGTTTAAAAATGGTAACAAAAAATTCTGACAATGGAAATTAGATGTGTACACCAAATAATAATTTCTCCACTCCAATTTTTTCCTTGCAATGTTTCCTATGTCATTCATTGTTGTGAAGTATTATGGTATTTTAGCATGGCAGTAAGTTGAAAGCTCTTACTTCACACTTCAAGCTTGACCAGTCCTTGGGCCCATGGCTCCAGTACCTGGTAATTCAAAAAGCTTCTTTAATGGCTTGGGTTATTTATGAAACACAAGATTTTAATGAGCTTTGAGGATTGAACTTCTCTTTCTTCTTGTTTAATCATATATCTCCAATGAAAAGACTAAAGGGTTTCACCAGAGATGTACATCTCTGATTCACAAATTTTGTATTTAAATTACATTTGGCAAACTGATGAATGCTTAATGCAAGTTTTGATTAAATCAATTTTTAGAATTAGTTAAACACAGTGGAATAACAGGTGCTCTTGGTTTGTGTTGAATCATTTGGTATTTAGTAAGGAATGTTAAATGTATTGAAAAACTGGCTGAGTTAAGAATAATGCAGCTTTTAGGTGTAACATAAAATGTCAGGATAACATATGTTTTCTGCAGCTTTCTGAATAATCTCTTGAGATCAAACATTATTCAGGCACAAGGGTTGTGTTAGGAAAATCAATTCATTAATCAAAGTTGTAGCCAGATTAGAAAATTGTTAGCCAGGCTTTTTATTAGTTAACTAAACAAATTTGCTCAAAACAATCAAGATTTCATAATGAATTCTCAAAGTTTATAAGCTGTATTTGTGCCAAACCTAATTAAAAGACAAATACTGATTTCTGATTAATTTTAACTTAGAATATTATGACTGTTGGAGGGAAAATTATCATTGAAATACTCACTACTTTTCTTCATTAAAAAGAAAGTGATAAAAAAAATTAGATGTGTTACATGCAAGAATTCATACATTTACTGATGTAAACTCAGATGTCTGTTGTTGTTGTATCACTGTGAAAAACAGAGTAGGCATTTTAGGAAATGGAAATCAGAAGTGTAAGGAGGTCAGTTGTTTAACCAATTAAAGGCATCAGCCAGTTTTATAGGAGAGGTTAAAATTAAATTCCTGTTTCAAAGACAAATTTTTATTCAGCCATTAGCACCAGTCCTTATGAACATAGCTCCAGTATCTGGTAGTTCATAAAGCTTCTCCAATGGCTTGGATTGTTTATGAAACACAAGATTTTAATGAGTTTTGAGGAGTGAACTTCTCTTCTTGTTTTAACATTTAGCTCCAATACCATAAGGACTAAAAAAAATAGTTTTTTAGTCAATTAGCATAAGGACTAAAAAACAAAGTTGTCATTTTTGAGTGAGGAACTGTTAGTACTGTATGCAAGATAATTATAAATGGCCCAGTGATTGACCAGGTGAATGAGTTTGTGTATTTAGGAAGCATGTTTGACAGAAAGTACAAATTGGATGGTGAAATTAGTAGGCGAGTGAATTCTTCATTTGAAAGCCATAGCTGCTTTAGCGGTTGTTTACAGGAATGATGGGTTATCATCAAGAGAGTCCCGAGTGGCTATCTATGAAAGCGTAATTGTTCCTATTCTGATGTATGGCAGTGAAACCTGGGTACTGCAGAAAAGACATAGGAGTTATTTGTGTCCTGGGGGAGGCAGAATGTTGTTAGTAAGGTGGAGACTAATATTCTTAGGTGGTTTGGCCATGTTGAAAGAACGAGTGATGAGCTTACTAAGAAAAAAATTTCAGCCCAAGTGGTAGGAAAGGAAGGCAGAGGAAGGCCAGGGAAGTCATGGGAGGATCAGATTCAGGAGTGTCTGTGTGAGAAAAAGATTATTGGTATGGAGTATAGAAAGGCTTGTGTATGTTGTGTGATGGATATCAGTGAAGCCCGAGTTGTGTGTCAAGATGTTGTGAATGGAGAAGTTTGATATGGCAGCAGTAAGTAAATAATCAGTTAACAATTTATCTGGTGGTTTGTATTTCTTTGTGGAGCTAAACTCTGAATCTCAGAGAACAGCTTAGTGATATATATTTATGTATGTATGTATGCATACATGCATGCATGCATAAGGACTACAGTGTTTCACCAGAGATTTAGCCAATTTTATTTCTGATTTGCCAGTTTTGTGTTTAGATTAAATTTGGGGAACTGGCAAATGCTTAGTGTGGTTGCTGAGATAAATTGCTGGTGTACTTTAAAAGAGGCTTTTAACAGAGTTCAGTGTGCTAAAAAAGCTATGGAGTGAAACACAAGCTTTGAAGTTAATTGGGAAGCATTTTTCTCCAAAAGTGAAAGTTTTGTAACAGAATTAGTGGCAAGCAATTTGTGATTAATGTCCTAGGGTATATGGCAGAGTCACAAACTGTCCCATTCCCTTTTTTAAATATATGTGACTAAATAAGTTTGATTTACTTGACAGCAGATGTTAAGAGTATATGTTTGTGGAATTAACTGCCTGAATCAAACCAAAACATCATATTTATGTTTTAAGAAGTGTCTTACAACAGTTGCCAGATTTTAGTTAATTCAGTTACTAATGATGCATTAGGCAACATAGTTTACAAAGCCACATAATCTCATATTAGGTGTACAAAGTAATTTTTGTTAAGAAATGGGTTCAGCAAAAACAAATGCTAATGCACAGTAGTGGCTTTTAGGATGAGGCAAGAGAAGTAGTCCCTCCTCAACACGGTAACTGTATATGATTTGCCATTACACTATTTTCACCTTTATTGTTAATCACTTTTTCATTTTCCTAAATTCTAAGTTCCAATTTTTGGGAAATTTGTCTTGTATTATTGTTACAGTCCAGTGGTATTCGACACAACATTTTTTCTTTCCATCTTGTCTTGTGTAATATTGTATGGGTCTTTATTAGCTAAATATACTACTTTGTTTTGTGCTGTAGT
Organism: Macrothele yani; assembly: GCA_039090855.1. Taxonomy (NCBI): domain Eukaryota; kingdom Metazoa; phylum Arthropoda; class Arachnida; order Araneae; family Macrothelidae; genus Macrothele; species Macrothele yani. The sequence continues at coordinate 175,172,112 of CM076990.1, forward strand.
TGCTATCTTGACATCATTCTTTAACAAATGTTCATTTATTTTGTTATTTAATTTCCCATAATTTGCCATTGGTGTATACTTGATCATTTTATCAGTTTTTTCAACCTTTTTGATACTCTTTTCAGCTTGTTTTTTGTCTGACATGTTGCACAATATTAATGATAGTTTTCTAGGGATAATCATTATCTAATAACTTCATTGCCATTTTTGTCATGGCTTCCATCTGGTTTTTTTCAGATGAAAGTAATTTAGTTATAGTTATTAAATTTCTTGCTGTGTTAATTTTTACTGCTTTTGAATGGTAAGATCTATAATTCAGTAATATATTAGATTTTTCTTTCTTGAAATTATGACTGAAATTAAGACATTCTGTTTCTCTGATTATTTTTATTCTTCTGTAAATCTCGAAAAGTCGATTTTTGTGATGCAATATATTTCATACAGAAACTGACTTAGCTTTTCCTAAATGGTCCAAGGGGACAGTGCTGATTGAAAAAGAAAAATGTTTAAGCATAAGGTAGGAATCTTACAAAGCAGATTCTGAGTTTGGCCTCAACAACACATAAAATGTGCTTGTGAAGTAAAATCTTGATGAATCTCTTTATGATACACATTACACGAGAAATTAATAACTGTGATAACGTAAAAAAAATGACATTATAATAAATTGTCTTAGAATCCAGGCTAAAAAATAGTTTTCCTCGCTAGTAATTTTGGTCATGGTCTGCCACTGCTAATGCAATGTAGTATTTGCAGATTTTTTTTTTTTTTTAATGGCAAAGAGCATTTGGTGTGAAATAAAAGAATGTGATAAAAAGGCTGGAATTGACTGATATGAGAGTGGTGTCAGGGGGAAATAAATGAATATAATGGCATGAGGAGATCAGAAGAACAGATATTACAACTGGATTATGACTTTCTTCTGTAAAAAAAAAAACTGCTGATAAAAGCATATTTAGATTATTCCATCTGTCACATGTTACACTTCGACTTCAGATGAAGGTAGCAATGTAGAACTAGATGGGCAGGAATATTAGTGTAAAATTGGGAATATTAGTGATTAAGGTAGCAATTCAGCAGTACTTTTTTTTTTTTTTTCCATTACAGACCACTAATGATAGAGAAATCTGCAGTGATCCAAATATTGATTTTTGTTTTATTTTCAAATTTGAGTGTATTCATTTGTGTGTTTGTCACCTGAACCAGAACACTTGTTTGGTGTTAAGTCGTGAAAAGATAATAAAAATGAAGATTAATCATAATGGTCTGAGGAAATAGAAAGTGAAATTTGTGGGACTTTACTGTTTGTATCGTCATTAGCATGCAAACCTCAACAGAAATTTGTCTGAGAACTATTACCTATATTCTAACTGACTGTGTCAGCAGGAGATTATAACATGTATTTTGTTCTCATAGAATTGTTGGATAACCCTGCTCATAAAATTCTTGCACTGGTTGCATAAATTTACCCACATTGAAAGCTGTGCACTCATATGCCATAAAAGGTGCATTTTTTCTACCCAGTAAGCTTTCATAGCATCGTTTTCATGTAAAGTACCACCCTTACAACAATATCAGCATTTTAGCCTGTGCTAAATAATCTTTAGGATTTGCAAAGGAAAATTTGTATGAGTGCTTAGAAGTAACATAGGCTGTTAACTAAAATATACACATGATACAGGCTCTTGCTCTCTCCTCCATAAAACAGATTTCTGAAAGCTTAAGAACCTGAAGGGGGAAAGTAATAGACATTATTTTAATATGACTAAAAGTTAAATTAGATTCAAAAAGATGGAATATGTGTCTTATTTCCACGAAATAATTAAGATCAGATAGTAAATGGAGATGTAATAAGATCTAGCCTAAGAGAGGATTATGTTGCAAGCAGAACCTGTGTAGCCAGAGTAGTTTAAGGTGAGAAGCTGTAAAAGATCATTTGAATGTGAATTACGGAAGAACATAGAAGTACTGAAAAGAAGGAATGGATCTGAACTGTGAAAAAGAAAATGTATGTACGTATATGGTTTGCAAATGAACAATTGAAATTAACTTTTACATTTTCCTGCATGTCATATCAAACAATAACTTTATTCTACTAGGGGTGTTCAAATGAAAAGGTACGAAACGTCATAAGAACGTAACCGTTAACATATTTGCCTATGCCGCTATGGGAGAACGTAGCGACACATCTAGGGATGCGATTGGAGTCGCCAGCGTGGATCGGAGAATGCGCGGGCGCCCGCATGCGCAGGAGAGAGCAGAGGCTCTTATAAAGAGCGCCGTCCAAGGTCCACTACTTGTTGAATTCCTCCAGCACAGACGAACCATTAATTCCGATGTGTACTGTGAGACACTCCGAAGCCTACGCAGGTCCATCAAGAACAAAAGACCGGGGCTGCTCACGGCGGGTGTGGTTCTGCTCCATGATAACGCGCGTACACGCGTCTCCAGGGTCACACACGCGGAACTGGCCAAGTTCCAGTGGGAGCAGCTTGACCATCCGCCCTACAGCCCGGACATGTCGCCCTGCGATTTCCATGTGTTTGGTCCCCTGAAAAAACATCTGAAAGGGAAGCGCTTCCACTCGGATGACGAACTCAAGGACGCTGTGCAGGACTGGGTCTCGTCACGGCCACAGGAATTCTGGGAACAAGGAATCCTTCGGCTCGTTAATCAATGGGATCGTTGTGCTACGGCCTATGGTGTATACTTTGAATAAAGTCTTCATTTATACCCACAGTGTCGTTTCGTACCTTTTCATTTGAACACTCCTTGTAGCTTCACATTGTAGGACATAAAGCTTTGTCAGAACTAGTAGCATAGAAAGCACCCAAGCTCAGAGTAGCAGAATGTAGACATACGTGCATACACTGTACTGGATAGTTTTCAAATTATTAGCAGGTTTTGCAGATAGCTTTTGCTTAAAGATTAAAAAAATAAAAATCTTATTTACAGCAGTTAAAACACTCACTCAAGGCTTTACTCAGATTAATGTACTCAATTCTATTTTAACGGGAAGAACATTCAATGATTTTTCACATCTTCTGAGCTCTTTTGTTTTTACAGATGTTTCTGGCCTCTAGATTTTATCAAGGCCTGTTCTCAATGATTAGGAACTGTATCAAAAGTTTTGTTTACACAGAAAGATTTAAATTTTACTGTGAGGTTCTTCTTTCAGTTGCCCGTTATTGAATTAAAATCTTTTCCTTATGTATTTTGTAAGTCTACTGTTTTTTAATTAAGTTGTTGAAAAATGCTGTTTGTAATTTTTCAGATCCAATAAAAAAATTTCATGCTGGGAGTACTAAGCAAATAAATAAACCGTCTTATGCAAGATAGGATAAAAACTTGAATTAAAATATTTACAGGCTAAAAGTACTTCATTACATTACTAAATAAGTCTACTTTAGGCCTTTCTTCAGACGCCTTTCTTCAGACGTCTGAAGAAAGGCCTAAAGTAGACCTGAAAGGTCTAATGCTGTGTTTTTAACTGTAAGAGAGTGCTTTTAATTAGTAATGTGATGAAATGCTTTTATCCTGTTAATATTTTAATTAAAGTTTTTATCCTATTTTGCATATGACGGTAAATTTATTTCCTTAGTAAGTTTTCAGAGTTTGTTAATGGAACTGTTTTTCAGTATATAAAAAAATTCTTTATTTAGTCTCTTGTTTTTATGAGGTTCATATCCAATATTTTAATATTTTGCTGTATAGGTCCATTTCACACACATTGCTGCAGATTCTTTGTAATATACTTATTTTGTCCTCATTGGAATCTGTAATGTTCTGATAATTATTTATTGTTTTACTAATTTTTCTTTAAATTATCTTATTATATGGTTATTGTGATTCACACTTCACAGGTTTGCCAAAAGATTTCTGTTTCAATGGTTGTGTACCCAGATAAATTTCATTTTTGTACAATTCTGCCCAAGCTTGAGTTTTTGTTACCTGTTTAGAATTCTAGCAAATTTGCTAACTTTTTATTTATTCCAGCAAATGTTTAAGGAATGTGAAATGTGCAGATGTTAGTTAAAAAAATTACAAAATGTGTTTTAATACCCTCTATTTACACATTAAAAATTTGTGAAGATTCCTTTTCTTCTTTTTTGTAATTGACATTTTCAGCAGTGAGAGAACAGCATGCAATGGCTTAGTTCACATCCAATGTATTTTCCTTGCTTTGCACAGTAAATTGTAAGTTCTCGTTTTTGTAAACTGCAGCATTATTTGTGTTCTCTAAATGCTTCATGTCTTCTTTTAGGCCATGAAGCAAAAATGCAGCACTCTTAACATGATACACTGGCATTTTGAATATAAATGGTTAAGAAGTGAGTGTGTAGTTGAAAATCCAGTGACTAGTGAACAGATAACTCATGATGGCAAAGATGTTAGCAATAGCCAGAAGACTGAAGGACTGCTGGTGCTGCTGAAGTAAGAGGTGTTTGAAATGTGGGAAAGCTGTAGGCTATGATGAATTTAATCTAGAATTGCCAGAGCATAGTGGACTGACTGGTGTCCTGTGGTTGCTTAATGTAATTAAGATGCTATGGGAAACTGGTTTGTGCCCCAAGATATGGCAGAAGTCAGGTACTGTGCCTACTTACAAGAAAAAGATCAAGAAAAAATTGTAATTACTACTATGGTGTTTCCTTGAATAGCGCTTCTTGCAAAATTACAAAATGCATGCAAACACAGTGAGTAAGAAACTCAGAAAGGTATTGGAAACTCAGCTGCATAAAGGACAGTATGACTTCAGAAGGGATAGGAAATGCTAGCATATTATTTTTGTTTTTTGGAAAAATTCATGAAATGAAATGGAATTTATGTATATGTTAACTGAGTTTAGCTGAAAAAAATTTTGATCAGGTATCTGATAACAAATTTTGCTGGGTGTTAATAGCATTGGTTGTCAAAAGCATCTTGTATACCAAAAATCTTGCAGTAGTCAGGACAGATTTATTAATAATAAATTTGAAAATAACTGGAGTAATGTAGGGACTCCATTTTTGTTTGTGATCTTTATGATAATAATTGTTAAAGAAACTGACTTAGTAGTTATCAGATGATGGATAAAGAATGAGGGTGTGGTATCAACAATTTGCTGTGTACCGATGGCTTTCTGTTGATTTCTAAAGGTATAATTGAGTTCATTATAATTGGACAATTGAGTAAGAGCTGCAAATAAATGAAAAGTAAATGCTGAAAAGTTGAAATTGTTCAGTGGCTTTAATTTTTTAAGCAAACCTCAAATATCTTTAATTGTGTAGTACATGAGAAGAGGCTAAAACAGGTAAGATTTTTGTTATTAGGGTGTGATTATTGAAGTCTTCTAAACTGATAAGGAATTAGACAATGAAATGAGCAAACTGGGAAAGTCTTTTACCAACTGTGTAAAAATATTTTTAGTAAGAAAGGGGGTAACGTGAGAGAAAAAATTATGTACCTAATTTTTGGCACAGAAGTGCCAGATTTTCACTGCTTAGCATCTAGCTTTCTCTTCAGAAAGCTTAAAAAGTGCATTACCCTGGAGCAGAAATCAAATCCATACTACACTACCCAGGATAATGAGCTTCCAAGCAAATGTAGCTTAGGAATGTGAACAACTTCATATTTGCACTAGCCGAAGCAATCTAATGCTTCTTCATAGCATCACTGACCTTTTCTAATCCAGGAATGGATGTTGGACATCTAAAACAAGGTGGGAAGAAAGTGTGAAATGTAACATTGACTGATGAAGCTGTGAAATGTAATATTGACTGACAAAGCTGTGAAATGTAACATTGACTGAAGAAGCTGTATATTAAAAGCAAAGAATCTTGCGATGAACAGGTAGAGGTGGAGAACTTTTAGCAGTCAAAATGTACATTGCTCTTGTTAAAAATCAATCTTTTTATTAGCAGTAGTAGTAGAAGTTTGTGCCAGAAGCATGTTTGAACTGTATTGTTATATAGGCATGAGTTACTGATGATCAGTTTTCCTGGCTTGCTAGTTATGTGGTTAATTCTGAAGGAATTTTTGAGGCTTTGTGTTATGGAGTGCTTAGAATTTTAACTACAAACATTTTGTGTACAGCTCACAGAAACTGAAATAGTTTTATGTCATAAGATGTTCAAATATGAAATATTAAAATTTCAGTGGTTCATTAGTGATTTCTTTTGTAACATCACAGGTGAAGGTGGCAAAGCTAAAGAGCACAAAACTAGTCTTCATGCCATCAAAAGCGTTGTTCAGAGGGAAGGATTTTCTGGCCTCTATGTTGGGTAATATTAAGTTCTTTAATCTGAAATTTTTACTTGCACTTTGTATTTTAAAACTGCTAAACAATCACACTGATTTTCATGACTCATTTAGTTTGACTGCCAAAGGCTTTGTTTACCCCTCATTTTGTGAATCATACTTATTGCATGATATTTTCAGCAGTTTTTAAATAATGCTTCCTTCTCTGTTTGTAGTCCTTTAATTTTCGTTTTGGAAAGTAGTTCTAATGGCTAACTATTTTTAGAGTATCCTGGTTTATGTCATGACCGATCTCCTGAATATGTCTATTCAGTCGAATTTTATATGCACAATTTCATATTGTGGCTCTGTGTTCTGCTATGTGACTCACTAGCATGTTATCTGTCTCTCAATTCTGTAAGAAAGCCCACAGTTACATTTTTCTTCACATATTATGCCTTGCATTTATAAGAAATTTATATTGCCTTGAGGAACAAATGGTTAAATTTGTTATGTACAGTTGATCAAGTTTAATATTAATATTATGTGTATTGCTTATTTTTTTAAGTGCCTCATCTAAATCTTTGTGGCTGGTAATTTTAGTGGTAAATTGTATTTTTTTATGTTTTAAGATATTTTTCAATCTTTTTTATTTATTAATATTTCCAAGATGGCTTTTGAATAGTTGCTCTTTGTGAACTTTCTTTATTTCTTCAATTGAGTGTAATTTATTTATTTTTTTCCAAAAATCAATTAGCTATATTTGCTTTTTTGTTTTCTAGATAAAGTGGATGGTAAAAGCTATTATCCAATATTTCATTTCTGCATATTCATGTGCTTTTTATATAATTTTGTAAGTACTTTTTCCATCATCTTATATAAATGGTCAGATCTAAATAAATTATCTTTCAATTTGAACTTCTAAAGTGAATTTTAGAAAACCATCTAACTCATTAAATGTTTCTAGGAATATTTTGGCAATTTTTTATCTTGGCTATGTATCATGAATAGTGTGTCATCCTTATACTTAGTATATAAGCCAAAAAAAAAGTGGGTTTTACGAAGATTTTCTCTTCTAGTTTCCCCATGTAGTAATTTGCTAATATTGGAGACAATGGTGAACCTATACTCAAGAAACGTATATAGCGTATTAAATCTATTTATTTTTTATGGTGTAATAATCACAGAGATTTGCCAAGCTTTTGCACTCCACCGGGAGGCTTTTTCAAGGCAATGGTAGACATAAGCATTTTTATGTCTACCATTGCCTTGAAAAAGCCTTCCAGTGGAGTGCAAAAGCTTGGCGAATCTCTGTGATTATTACACCATAAAAATAAACGGATTTAATATGCTATTGCGTTTCTTGAGTATTCATATTGTGGTGTATTAAAAATAACGTTATGGTGAACCTATACCTAAACCAGGTTCATGAAGATCTTTTTTTTTTCAAATCGAAAATAGTTGTTCCTTAGTGGAAAGATGAACATTTCATATATTCTTATTATAAATTGTCCAAAATTGATCTAAGGGGCGTATTCGGAAAGTAGGTGCTGTTTGGCTGTTAAAGTTAAATGAGAATGTATTTGTGAAAAATGTTATTTTTTTCTGATTTGCCATGCCTTAAACTAAAACTACTTTTCTTTTCTACATAGTTTCCACCATTATTGAGACATTTATCATAATAGGGCACCAGTTTTAGTATCCCTTTGTCATAGAACTAGCCCACCTGTGAAGACAGCCACTTCTGCACTGCCCCTTTGACTTCATCATCATCAAAGAAATGCCAACCAGTAAGGAAATTCTGCAGATGTAGGAACAGGTGATTGTCACTTGGCATGGGCTGTATGGGGGGGGGGGGGGGTAATTTATTTGTTTCCAGCCAAATGATGTAATGAGTATTTGAGTCTGCAGAAATGTGAGGCTGAGCATTATCATTCCACACCTTTTGTTCTGGATCATGTGATGGAGTTTCTCAAGGGTCTCACAATAGGCTGATGAGTTTACTGTTCTTCCTTTAAGCAATAATTCAACAGGCAAAACTTCTTGAATGTCCCACAATTTCACATGATCTTTCAGCTCGAAATTGTCTGCTTGAATTTCTTCTTTTTTGATGATGAAATGTGCTGCCACTCCATGTACTGCTTCTCTGACTCTGAAGTAATGTAGGACACACCTATGTCATGTCACTTGAACTGATATGGCTCAAGAATCCATCACCTTGCTCACTGTATTGCATGAGAAGGGTCAGCACACTACCATCTCACTTGCTTTTGTGCTCCTCCAAGAGCATCTTTGGCACCCGGCATGAGCACAGTTTCTTAGAGAACAGTTCTTAAAATTTGTTGGAAATGCAAAGAAAGCGCAGAAATTGTGAAATGTCTGCCCTCATGAACTTTTCCACCGACCGCACACACCAAATCATCATTGACTGCAGATGGCAGCTGCTCCAATCCTCACTGTGCATGTTCTCATGGTCTTTGTTGAACTATCTGACCCATTTTCTCACCATTCAGTTGCTCTTAGCAGTTTGACTGTATGCTTCACAAATCTAACAATGAATGTCAGTTGGTTTCACATTTCTTGCATTCCCTTATCTCACAGTCAGCAGGCTTCTTGATCTTCTTAAACATGTTAAACGCACAGAGCAACATGCCAACATGATCTGAAATTTTCATAATGGTGTATGTGGCTTGCCCACAAATGAGGAAGTCAGCATGCATGCATGATGTCACAACTACAGGCCTGAAGCAAAAATATTCTCAAACAGTACTCACTCACTTTGCAATATGCCTTGTATTTATAATAGGCAGCCAAGATTTCAAAACAATGCCAGCAAAACTTCTAGAAACATTCACCGAGTTAGATGATTCCCTAAAATTCACCTTAGAAGAATAAATTTAAAGAAAAAAAATTTCGGATCTGACCATTTGCATAAGAAAATGGAAAAGTACATGTACAAAATTATGCAAAATATCCATGAATACAAATTAAATATTGGATTATAACTCTTACCAAAAACTAAAATTAGTATAATTATTAGGAATCCGAATTTCCTGGCTTGGAGTAGAAATCAAAGTTTCCAAGTTTTTGCACATCAACCAGATGGCTTCTTCAAGGAAGGTAGACGCAAACTGGATAATAGAACATTTCAACCATTTGAACGCAGTGACTTAACTTGGCAACAAATGAATAGGTGCAAATGTGATCATTCATTCGAAGAACTGAGGTATGTGTATGTTGGTTGGGCACACGGTACCATGGGGGGAAATGCAGCATTATTTGAAGAATTGATTCCAAATGTGTGGCAACTCTAGAGAGATGCTATCATTGCAAGCCTTGCTGCTGGTCATGATTTCCAAGGTTTCGCAAATGGCAGTAGATTTGGGTGTGGAGTATGAAGCTAATTTCTTTATATCATTCCACATGGGATCAGTGGACTTGAACTTGACTTCTCTTGATAGAGCAGTGGTTATTTTTCCATCTTTTGTATCCCTTTTACATTCATTGATTCTAATTCTAAACAAAAGTTTGGTCATTCCAATGTAGTATCACCTGCAGCTACCCGGATATTGTAGTGGGATGGCATAAACACTTGCCTCATTGAGAATAGGGGGCATATCAATATTTCTCTTAAGCATCATATATAAAGATGCCGGAGACCTTATGTCGACACCAAAGTTCATCCTCCTGAGGGTGTTTTTGAGTTGACAGGAAACATTTGGTATGTGGAGAATAGAGCCCAGGTAGTGAAGTTGTGGTATAAAAAATATTAATACAGCTGGTTCTGACTTTTTCAATGAAGTTTTACATCTGGTTCAACATGTATCCTTCCTCAATGGCCAATTCGATGATGTTTTATAGTTCAGATTGTCTAGAACGAACATTGGAGGAGACGGCGGATGAACTTCGGTGTCGGCGTAAGGTCTCTGGCATCTTTTATACACGATGCTTAAGAGAAATATTGACAAGCCTTCCCCCTCTTCTCAATAAGGCAGGTGTTTATGTCATCCCACTAAAATATCCGGGCAGCTCCAGGCGATACTACATTGGAATGACCAAACTTTTGTTTAGATTTAGAATCAATGAACGTAAAAGGGATGCCAAAGATGGAAAAATAACCACTGCCCTATCAAGAGAAGTCAAGTTCAAGTCCACTGATCCCATGTGGAATGATATAAAGTAATTAGCTTCATACTCCACACCCAAATCTACTGCCATTCATGAAACCTTGGAAATCATGACGAACAGCAAAGCTTACAATGATAGTGTCTCTCTAGAGTTGCCACACATTTGGAATCAATTCTTCAAATAATGCTGCATTTTCTATTATGGTACTGCTAGCCCAATCAACGTTACCTTGTTTCTTCGAATGAAGGATCACATTTGCATCTGTTCATTTATTGTCAAGTCACTACATTCAAATTGTTGAAGTGTTCTATTATCCAGTCTGCAGTTAGCTGTCTACCTTCCTTGAAGAAGCCATCTGTTTGATGTGCCAGGAAATTCGGATTCCTAGTATAATTATACTATTTTCAGTATTGCTGGTATATAGTTCCTTATTATTAATAACCCTCATCATCCATTTTATTAAAATAAATTATATCTAATCAATTTTTCGAAAAAAAAAAAAATTTAGACTCAACTGGAGAAATGAAGAAAGTTCACAAAGAGCTGAAGGAAATGCGTACTAGCAGAAAACAACTATGAAAAAGTTGTCTTAGAAAAATTTGTAAATAAAATTTATTACAAAAAGAAATCTCAAAATACAAAGAAGTGAAATTCACCAGGAAAATTACCTACCTGCCTTAAACATTTATTTGAGTCACTCAAAAAACTAAGCAATAAATATAATTTTAGAGACTTGCTCCAAAACTAAGTAACAAAATTAGCATTTCTTTCCTAAAGCAGTAGATGTGGAAGAACAGATCTTGGAAATGCATGGCATAGCATATGATGTAAAATGTGACTGTTTGCTTTCTTAAATACATATGAGAGACAGGTTGCAGGTCCATGTTGCTGAACCCAAAGCCACAATAAGAAACTGTTCAAATAACACAGGACTGGACAGACAATTTGCAGACTGGTCATGACATGAACTGGAATAATCTAAAAATAATTAGCCACCAGAATAACCTTTTAAAAAGAAAATTTAAAGATGGGCTCAAAATAGACAAGATGAAGAAGTTTATCAATGACATAATGAAATTTCTCTGCCAGGCATCTAGTGCAGCTTAGTTGGAGTTAGTCATAATTGAATAAGCAAAAGAGAAATAAATTACTTTGAATAAGCCCGATGCATACCTGCCAGGTTTTACGGTTTACCCATAAAATTTACGGAAATGTGACTTGTTTTATGGGCAAAATGTTAATTTTACGGATTTGGTGATTCTCCGAGATTTTTTTCTTTTTCTGATGATTTTGCACCCACTATTAAAACTTTTTTTTTTAACTTAATCCGTTCAAAGTAAAGTGCTGATGTAAGTTGCGAATAAGTTTTCAGTTACATGTGTTTGTTTGGGAACATTTTGCTGTAGTTTTCTCTCGTTTTAGGTCATTGTTTTGCCTTTTTTCAAACACTAGAACACCAACCAACTAGGCTTGTTTAACCTTGTGCTTGGTTCTCTCCCCCCCCCCTCTCTCGTGTGCACTGTTTCCCACCTTCTTTTCAGATAATGCATTGTTTGTCTCCCGAGTCGCAACTTCTCAGCAGGCCAGCATGGGGTGTGTCTTGCATTGGAGCAGGTGTCTTTATTCCTCCTAGTTTGAAATGCTATCTCAGAACGAAGTTATCGTAGAAAAAAAAATTCAAACGGATTTTAAATCTGTGGAATTTGTAAGCCCAGATCGATACCCAACATGCTGAAATTAAGCAAAAACTGCCAGTTTTGTAAAATCAAAAATGCATTGGGGCATGGTTTCGCAACTTCTTCTCTGACAATAAATTTGACCTTACGAAAGAATGCTACTATAAGAGGAAGTTAAAAAAAAAAAAAGTAAGTCCAATGTTCATTCGAGCCAGTGCTGCTCCAACAATGATTTATTTTGCTGATCCGTTAGTCAGTAAGTTTTCTACGCTTTCCAACCGTGCTTTGTTCATCGCTTGATAGCGTTCATAAAAATGTCTTGGCTTGATTCAATGAAATTAATATGTTGGGGTACATACTAATTCGTCAAATCCCTATTGAAAATGGTCAAAGGTAAGGTCAAGACATTATTTTCAGTTGCTCTCTGCTTTCTATTTCTTTCAGTTGCTCTGCTTTCCTATTCATACTTCCGCCCTTTTGCGTGATGACTTGCGTAAAATCAAAGCATGATTGTGATGAAGTTTGGGTATGCTGTTCAGCACCCATAGTGGACCTATCCTATTGAAAATGATTGCTATCAGCATTCACGGGGACAGTGCAGTAGTACATGTGCGAGATTTGTTCGCTCGCATTTTAGAATTTCAGCACAATATCTTTCGTGGAAATTGACCGATTTGGATAGAATTTTTAATTACAAAACAACGCGTTTGTGGTAGCTTTTTAATGTAGAAATTAACAAGCACCAAAAATGTTCTATAATAAAGCAAAAACACACAAAATATACAATATCAATTAATTCATACTAAGAGATTCGTAAAGAAACAGTAAAGGATCGCTTTTTTGTAGGTATGAAATTTTGGGCTTTTAGAAAACAACTCTGAAATTTAAAATATCCAGATTTTGACATCATGAGTTTAATCTAGGGGGGAGTAGACTTTTTTTATTTTTATTTGTCTGAAAAAAAAAAAAAAAAAAAAAAAAGGCCCTTGGCTTTCTTTGTAACTTCTATCAAACCGAATTGTGTGATATTTAGAGATTTTCATTTTTTAAAACAGAATACGTGCATTCCGCATTTTGTCATGTTAAACCACTTTTTTTTTTCTTTTTTTTTTTTTTTTTTTTTTTTTTTTTTTGCAGAGATATAAGATTGGAATTAAAATCCTGGTTCAAACGTTTTGTGCCGTGACTATGCCACAAAGGGAGCAGGGGACGAGATGGGGAGGATGTTACCGACAAAGCTGTATCATTTCTCGCAACGCCTGATGTTAAATGACTGTTGGTTTTGTTCCAGTAAAACACATTGTGTTAGTTTTACTGCAGGAGAGGGGGTAGTTCAGACTTTGATGAGCCCAGATTGATTTTTGTAAAGGAATAACTAGACTACAGAAGCTCTATTCAGTAAGATGAGAGGGGAGGACAGAAAGGGAAGACAGAACTATAAAATCAGTGCCATTTGGAAGTATAAAGGATGCCGCTAAAGGGGTTGGATTTGGTAAAAGACAAGGCATCGATCCGCCTGTGAGGAATGATGGGGAGAGAGGGGAAGACCCCAGAGGATGACATTCGTAACTAAAACCTAAACCTTTGTTTCTAGATGAAAGAGCCTTTCAGTTGCTCTCTGCTTTCCTAGCTGACCAGCTTGAATCGGATAACTTTGCAATCGGTATTTTTTCCCTCTTCAAATTGCAACTCTTCAGCTGCTATTTTACTATAGCAGTTTTTACTTGCATTTTTTTATTTTGAATGGTAATAAATTTTGTATTTGTGATTTGCTATGAGCAGCAATATAAAAGGGAAAAAAAGTGCTATCAAACATTCCGCGATGCGTGTTCTGCGGAATTCCCGTGTATTACAAAATCTTCAAAAATGGAACATATGCGTTTAGTGCTATGTGTCAATGCAATTTCAACATTTCGCATGGTGGAACAAATGATATTATAAATCATATTTCTAGTGACAGGCATAAATATAACGTTGACTGCGTGGGAAAAAATAACAAAATTGACTTCCTTTGCTAAAAGTTATAATGAACTGGATGGGATTCGTACAAAATGTTTGTTCACTTCATTTTTAGTTGAACATAATTTACCAGTTAGTGTCTCTCAGTCACTCTTACTTATTTCATTTTTTAATTTTTATTTGACTGTATCATCGTCTGTGTCTCTGTAAGATAAAAGCCTAACATGAAAATGGTTCATTTTTGAAAACATTTTATTATGTTTCATGACTGCGTGGGACACGATCCCATTGAAAGGGTAGAACATCCTTCTCTTTAGATGCAAACTTTTGCAAAAGTAAATTTTTATCACTTTATAGATCATAATGATAGCATAGTAATGAGAAATTATGTATAGAATCTATTTTAATCGATATAAATGTGCCGATAAATTCAAATAACTGTAGTCACTTCAATTACAAGTTTATACTTGATTTGGGTAACATCGTTTTTAAATCGATATGTTTGGTACATTTAATCAATATGCGCGACAAGTAATCTAATCGAATATATCGATTAAAATTTTCATTGAATGTATCAATTAAATTTTTTTTACGGATTTCTGCTTTTGAAAGTTGGCAGGTATTCCGATGAAGATGAGTTATCTTTGAAAATTTGCAATGTATTTGCATGTCTGTGTTTCATGTGATCTTTATTACTTCCTTCACATATTGAGGCAGCACACATAAGAGAATGTTATGTTCCCCTAAATGGATCAGCATTTTTAGAAAGTGCTAATTGATTTTCCCAGTCTTGTGTGATAGTCTGAAGGTCAAAAATTAGTTCTGCATTTGTTTTTTGTGTTATGCAATGTCATGATGTTTTCCATATAATTGAATCTGTACTTCATCTGATTGCATTTATGTTGCATTGCTTTAAACACTGTGTGCTGCTCTAAACATTCTAAATGTGAAAGCAGACTTTGTGAATAAAGCTCCTTAAAAGGATGGAAAATCTTACCATTTCTTTTAATTTTAGCACAATATCGAAACCAGATGACTATATTGAAAGACTATTGTTTCAGAATTGGAAGTTTATGTTTTAAAGCATGATTAACTCAAAAGCATACCATTTATTTTAATTTTAGTAAAATGTTACAGTCAAATGACTCATTCAAAAGACTATTTCCTCAGAATTACAATTTGATGTTGTAAAGCACAGTGATCAGAGAGTTGCCTTGGTGCACACTTTGAGGCTAATCGAGTCAGTACACTGAATCATCAAAAAGGGTTCAAGCGAAATCAAAGAATGATAGAATCAAGATCTTTGCCGAAGGAAAACATAGACAGAAGCTTAAAAGTATGGGTATAGTGCACACACTAACAAAATGTACAGTGCTTTTTTTTTCTCCAGGAAAAACTATATTTACCTATGGATTTAAACTCCGTGGAAACTCTCTGGGACACAGTGGAGCAGAACATCAGGTCTATGGATCTTGGACTGGCATCTTAAGCAGAATTGTGGACAATGGTGCTAAGTCATGGCTGGCATTACCTCTGATAACCCTCTGGCATCAAGGGGAGTCGATGCCTTGGTGTGTACAGACTGTTATTTGTGCTAGAGGAGGACCAACATGCTATTAGGTAGGTATTTCTAATGTTTTGTCCAGCAAGTGTATATTTCCTTTCAAAGAATATCATCCCCAGCTATGTGGGGATCCCAAAAAACCAGTCAGCTGCTGCTAAGTCCACGTCCTTATTGGAGGCCACACGTAGCCATTATACTACCAGGAATTGTGTTCATATGTTCAAGAGCATAATAAACGTACATGGTGGAATCTGTGGTGCACAAGCTGCATTGTATCAGGCCAGTTCATTGAGTTTGGACTTCATCTTTTCACTGGTACTGTAGGAAGGAAGTTATTCTGGCACATATCCACATTCATCATTGCCATTTCACTCACCACTGTCTGCTGCGTGGCAACACTGCCCTTGTGCATGAGATGTGTAATGTACATCTGACTGTTGTACATGTTTTATGTTCATGTGTTCATAAATAGGCTCATTTTTTTATATTTTTTTTTTTTTGCCTGTACCCAATCTACCAGACGGCTCAGGAACCATGGGTCATCTTTTAAATTATCATTGTGATGCAGTTTTTGTGTTCCCTTTTTTACATTGTACTGGTGTTTTGTGTTATCCGCAGTCATATGTCAGCCATTTACTTTTGTCTCTATTTTTAGTCTTTTCTCTCTCCTTTGTGACATACACAGTCACACTAAACTAATATGACCACCTACCTAATAATGGGAATAACCACCTTTGGCCCGGATGACAGCGGCGAGATGGCATGGCATGGAAGCAGTGAGGCCCTGGAAAGTTGTCCAAGGCACATGTGTCCATTCGGACTGCAGTAGAGCACAGAGGTCCCGGAGAGGATGTTGTTGTGGGTCAGTACATTGAACCTGTCAATTCAAATAGTCCCACAAGTGCTTATGAGATTGAGGTTGGGCGATTTCACCATCCAATGGAGAATGGAGGCACCGCTGTCATGTTCCTGGAACCAGTCATGCACCCCTTTAGCGACGTGGCAGGGTGCATTATCCTGTTGGTAGACACCTTGTCTCCTTTGTGACATACACGATCGTATCAGAATAATATGATCACCTACCTAATAATGGGAATAAGCACCCCAGATGACAGCAGCGAGATGGCGTGGCATGGAAGCAATGAGGCCCTAGTAGGTTGTCCGTGGCACGCGTGCCCATTCGGACTGCAGAAGAGCACCGAAGTCCCGGAGATGACATGGTTGTGGGTCTGCACATTGAAATTGTCGATCCAAATAGTCCCACAAGTGCTCTATGAGATTGAGGTCGGGCGATTTCGCCAGCCAATGTAGAACGAAGACATAGCTGTCGTGTTCCTGGAACCAGTCACACACGCCCTTAGGGACATGGCAGGGCTCATTATCCTATTGGTAAACACCATCACCATCAGGGTAAGCATCCAACATGACGGGATGCATGTGGTCAGTGAGGATGGACAGGTAGGCATTGGTGTCCAGGGACCCATCCAGTGGTACCAGCAGTCCCAAGTTATACAAGGAAAACATCTCCCAGAGATGCACACTGCTACTGACAGCCTGTACTTGACCGACAAGCGTGTCCGGTTGTTGGTTCTCATGTGTCTGATGCTGTGTCCTTCTGCTGTTGGTTCTCACCCATCACTTCTGTGGAGTAGAAACCTCGATTCGTTGGAGAAGGCAACCTTTTTTCACGCTCTCACTGTCCAATGATGGTAGTCCCATGCAAACTGCAGGCGTCGTTGTAGATGGATCTGAGTTAACATGGGTGCCTTGATGTAGCTTCAACTCCAGAGACCCATGCGTAGCAGGGCTTGTTCTACTGTTATCAGGGGCACGTGCCTGGGACACAAAGGACACATACCTGGGTGCCCCAATGTTCATTTGCATGGTCAGTGGCTGCACATTTGCACGTCGATTGCCCTTTACCAGTCAACAGAGGCAACATTCTCATCTGGGGTCAATGGC
Source organism: Macrothele yani (assembly GCA_039090855.1). Taxonomy (NCBI): domain Eukaryota; kingdom Metazoa; phylum Arthropoda; class Arachnida; order Araneae; family Macrothelidae; genus Macrothele; species Macrothele yani. The sequence continues at coordinate 175,189,620 of CM076990.1, forward strand.
CTTTGGGGCTCCACAGTTATGACGTCGGGAGGTACTTGGTACGCCAGCGATCCATTCTTGGCACACCCTCATTACAGCACCTCGCCAACAGTCCATGAAGTCTGCTGTTTTTGAGATGCTTCCACCCTTGGCGTGGTAGGCGATGATCATTCCGTTTTGAAGGTCCGTCAAATCACTACCTCTGCCCATTGTGCTGACATATGACACTATGGTTCATCTGTTCTGGCTGGCCACTTATACACTGAAGAGCAATTGAATTAGAGATACCTGTCTAGTAACGTGTAGCCCCACCTTTCGCCCTGATGACGGCGGCAATTCGTCTTGGTATGGACTCGACAAGACATCGGAAGCGTTGGGAATCCATACGGATCCACGACCCTTGAACAAGCTCCCACAGTTCACGAAGATTTGATGGAGGGGGGTCAGAGCCTCGAACATCTTTCTCGATGGCATCCCATATGTGCTCGATGGGATTGAGGTCACATTGGTGGAGTGTTCATCCAACCATTCGGATACAATTAGGGAGCGATGGCACGGTGCATTGTCTTGTTGCAGGAATAAGGTCTCTAGTGGAATGTTGAAGACGCACAAACGGGAGCAAATGGTTGTCCAGGATATCCCGGTAACGTTGACCTGTGAGGGACAATGTCACACATACCAGGGTTCCCATTTCAGTCCACGTAATCAGTCCCCAGACAAGAATGCCACCCCCACCAGCTTGAAAAGTACCCTGCTGATAAGAAGGATCCATCGTTTCATGTGGTTTGCACCATACTCATATCCTGCCATCTGCGTGTACCAAAGTGAATCTCGACTCATCAGTCCAGGGAACATTTTTCCACATGTCTAGGGTCCATTGGCGGTGTCCCAGCGCCCATGCTAATCTTTGCACCGTGTGATGTGCGGTCAGCAGTGGTACCCTCGTGGGACGATGGCTTCTGTACCCCATAGCGAGGAGATAGTTTTGAATGGTGTGGCTGCTTACACGTTTTTGTGCACCAGCGTTAAATTGCCGAGTGATTTCTTGCACTGTGGCCCATCTATCCATTTTTACAATGCGAGCTAGCCAACGATGACCTCGCTCATCCACACGCTGTTGTCCACGACAGTTGGCCCTTGCAGGGATGGTTTTACTGGATTCGATGTACTCACAGTGCACCCATGACACAGTGGCTCGTGAAAATCCCAGTGCCTGCACGACTTCCGAGATGGAGTGATCCATTCGTCGGGCCCCGACAATTTGCCCACGATCAAATGCGCTTAGATCCTTTGTCTTACCCATACTGCGTCCGACTCTTACCGATTCCCGTCGCATCACTCCTTATATTGTCGGATCGCTGCATAAGTCATGTCCTTTCCGTTTACAGGGCTGCCCACAGTGCCACATTTGCATAACGCCAGCTGTCTCTAATTCAATTGCTCTTCAGTGTATCTCCTTGTGGTCGACCTTGTCACATGCACTCTGTGACACGCTTGGGCGGGTACACTATGATTCCGGGGGTGGTCATATTGTTCTGATACGACTGTGTACCTTTTTGTTATGCTTTTGTTAGTGTTGTAAACCACAGGATTTGGTGCTATTTGGCCCATTCAGTCCTTTGCTCCAATAAACTCCACCCACCCATAGATTATTACAGAATTATATTTTTTAAATAGTGGAACCATTTATAGTGAACTGTGGGAGCTTCGTGAACTGTGGGATATTGCTGAAGAGCAATTGAATTAGAGATACCTGTCTAGTAACGACACAGAGAGCTGTGGTCTAAATTGTATACAGTGGAAGGATACACATAACACTTCAGAAGTCCAGCCCAAAAATTTTGGAATAACCTAAAATGTTGTTACTTCTATGGTGCTTGCCATGAGGTTCTCATTATGTGTTTCCTGCAAAATTACACAAAATTGCAATGAAATATTGTTTCTGAAGCTTTATAAGGCAATGAAAAGCAAGATTAAATTTGAAATTGTAAATTGCATATACTGTATTAGGCAAAGGTTGAAGAAACAAAGTCAAAATCTTCATGTAAAAACAGCTTTTAAAATTCAAATTTTTCAAATTTGAATTTCAAAAGAAGGGGAAGGGGACTTTGAGGTGCACATACTAGTATACCTTAGAAGGCACAGAGTTGTGCAAAAGTATTGCATCACCTGCAAAAACAGTGAATTTTTAAGTTTAACTCTTTTTTTAACTAACGAATTTTAATTGAATTACATCTTCAATGAGTTGAATTTTGGTTTTCGGTTCCATTTTTTTTTATAGTTCATACGACACTTTGAACCACAAATTTTCAATCGGGTTTGAGTCCGGTGACTGTGGTGGCCAATCAAGATGCTGAATATTTTTTTCCTGAAACCACTTTTTCACTACTTTAGCATAATGACAGGAAGCATTGTCATCTTCAAAAATAAAACTGTTATCATAAAGTCTTCTAGATGATGGTAGCATCTTGTTTTCTAATACCCAGATGTACTCGTATTTCTGGGCATTTATTGCATCATCGACAATATGGAGGTTCCCAACACTATGTGTACACATGCAGCTCCAAACCATGACCTTCACCAGATGCTTAACAGTAGTCACTAAGCAACTTGGATGGAATTCTTCATGCTTGAATCGCTTTATATAAACACTACTCTGATTCCCATTAAGGCAAACTTCTGATTCATCACTGAAATTTTTTTCCCATTGCTTGGTTGTCCATGAGAAATGCTGTTTTGCCCACTGAAGTCTACACTATCTTTGATTTGCAGTTAACAGTGGTTTACGCTTGCTTTTGCAGCCACATAAATCATAGTGAAGCAGCCTCCTCCTAACAGTAGATGTACTAACAGTAAAATCAGTCACTTCTGACCATCTTTGAAGCAATTCAGGTGAATTGAGCCTCTTGTCTGCCAAGTTTAGCTTTCTGAGCACTCTGCCCTGCCTGGTTGTAGTGGATCTGGGCCTTCTACTGCAACAGATATTTTTAATATCAGCAGTGTCGTGTACTTTCTTCAGTAGCCTAATAACTGTAGATTGATTACAGGTCACTCTTTCAGCGATTTGCCTTGAAGAATATCCTTCGTCATGCAGAACAACTATTTTTATTCTGTCCGCTGTGGACAGTTCTGCAGTTTTAACCATTATTGAGAATGTACACAAATTATACCCTAATAACAAGAAGCTGCCACTACAATGCTGTAGTAGCTCTGCGTCAACCCTTATAAAGGCTGATTGATTGGTTGCTTCCTAATGCTGTCAGATATTTTTAATATCAAAAGGATAGCATTAGGAAGCAACCAATCAATACTGTACTTTCTTCAGTAGCCTAATAACTGTAGATTGATTACAGGTCACTCTTTCAGCGATTTGCCTTGAAGAATATCCTTCGTCATGCAGAACAACTATTTTTATTCTGTCCGCTGTGGACAGTTCTGCAGTTTTAACCATTATTGAGAATGTACACAAATTATACCCTAATAACAAGAAGCTGCCACTACAATGCTGTAGTAGCTCTGCGTCAACCCTTATAAAGGCTGATTGATTGGTTGCTTCCTAATGCTGTCAGATATTTTTAATATCAAAAGGATAGCATTAGGAAGCAACCAATCAGGTAAAAGAATGTCTATGATTGGCTGTAAGAACTGATACGCAGCTAACGTGAATTTCAATGTTTGCCAAACCCCATATTTTATGCCATATCTTAAGAACAGAAGTAGCTACAGGGAAAACTAAGACATTTTTTTTAATATCCATTAAATTTCGCATCTAATGACATATAAATGATGAAATAACTATGAAAATCGGTTAGTTAAAAAGGGTTAAACTTTAAAATTTACGGATTTTGCAGGTCATGCAATACTTTTGCATGGTTTATTGTTTTATATGTTTAAATAATTTTGCACACCACATTCTTGAAAAAGTAGCTTGCTGCAGCTACAACTACTTTTGTTGAAAAGTAGCTACTACACTACTTTCTAGCTACTTTTTCTTCATATAGTATGAGTATTAAATCAAAAATGCAAACTGTGAAGATGATCATATGTTCATTCTTACTTATGGCATTCAGAGCAAATCCAAGGTAAATTGGACAAGTAATATGTATGCATTCATATTTTCCTCAGTTGTGTTAATCATATATAATATCATATATAAGATGTTTTATCACAGGCTTTTATCCCAGGCTAGCTGATATGCCCAGGGAATTAAAATAAAAACCCTATCAACAAGTATTTGCAAAGAATCGAATCTCATCATCAGAAAAATTGCTAGCTCAATCACCTTGCATGCGCTGTCAGACTGAAAAGACTTCCTTGTAAATAGCATACAGTAAGGAAAATATTTTTGGTTAACAGGTTGGCTAACTTTCAAAATGTAAGTGAACTTAGGTATGTGATTGTAGGCATGGCACACACACTTAACCCCCCCCTCCCTCCCGTTCCAGCCAATAATATTTCGGGAAATCTGGAAATGTCACATGATTTGAAGAATTTAATTTTTATTTGCTTTCTTTTAAACTAACACTATTTATAGCTTAATTTTCTGCTATATGCAAGTTTATTTTGTCGCTTGCTACTGCTACAACTACATTTTTCTAAACAAATATAATATCAAAGGTATTGTTTACTTAATATTGAAAAGTATTTTGCATGTTGTCGCTCCGAGAGGCACATTGAGTGATATTTAACTAAATCATTTTATTTGTAGACAAATTTTTAACTAACAAAAACCTGTAACATAATTAGACCTCTCTCAGGGAAAGAGCACTTGCCTCACGGAGCGACAATGTGCGAAATTTTTTTTCAATATTAGGTAAAAAATACCTTTGATATTATATATTTGTTTAATCTAAAGCACGTTTTAACATAAGACAACCCTTAGGGATTTGTCTCATGCATATTTCGTAATACATTTTTCTATTTGTAGCAACGTTACTGTAAATGTAGCATGCTACAGTAGCAGCACTACTTCCAATCACTCACTATAGATTAATTGTTCTGGGGAAGATTCATTTTGTTTTATGTCAAGTTTTATAACTCCTGCATCTGTTCAATTTTATTTCTCTCTTGCCTTCATATTTTGTTAAAAAAGAATTCATTCATAGCATTAAGCATTTTTATGCTCAGTATTATTGAAATGTTTACTCTATCAGCAGACTTATGAAATACATTTTTTATTGTTTAGCAGAGCCAATTTTGGCACATCTGCTGTTGAATTTTTACAGCTTACATTACATATGCATTTTGTTTTTTAAATAACTTTTTTCTTTTCAGTCTTTCTGCTGGACTTCTTCGACAAGCTTCATACACCACAGTTCGTATGGGAGTTTACTCATCTTTATTCGAAAAATTTTCGTAAGTGTTATTTCTTTTTAGTGTAGTGTGCTTTATCTTGTATATTATTGTATACTTTAAGTCTCCATCATGCTTCACGTATGATTGAAAGAAAATTCAAAACTCTGCTTCATTGAAGAAAATATAGAATTTTTAATGACGAAAAAGATAAACCCATAATTTCCAGTTTGCCTGTGGGCATTGTTTAAAATTAAAATACTTTCATAGACTACTACAAAATGTATATAGAGACTTCTGACATGTATGCCTAATGTACTGCTCACAAGAAAAAAACAGTATATAAAGAACATTTTTGTAGATATGAGTGTGCATCCCATTACTTCATCAACAACTTTCCCCATATAACTGAAGAAAAAATATTTTCTGTTTTCATAAGGGACAATAGAATTAGTTATTCAGTAGGGACTACTTCATTTGTTATTACACATGCAGATTACAAACATACATTTTGCTGGTTAGTACTTTACAGTGTATCATTTTTAGACATGTTTTCTCTAACTTATATCACTCATTTTAGAGATATACTAATGTACTGTTCATTTTAGAGGGAAAACAGGAAATAGAGAGGGCAATTTAAAGATGTTTCTGTACACTAAAAGAATATGTAATTACTATTATTTTTTACCTTTGGCTTTTGAAGTTCACATTTTGTGCTGCCTTGCATTAAAATGACATTTTATTGTGGAACTGTGAAATTATTTTGAAATGAAGCATTAGCACTGAGATATAGACTGAAAAGAAAGTTTATGTGTAAAATGCTTGGAAATGGTGTGTGTGTGTGTGTGTGTGTGTGTGTGTGTGTGTGAGAGAGAGAGAGAGAGAGAGAGAGAGAGAGAGAGAGAGAGAATATCATTCCATCCAAAAGTATTTCTCTGATTTGTTTTTTTGTGTGCAGGAATTTTATTTTTTAACCTGATAGGATTTTTTCTTTTAACCTGATGTAAGTTTTACGTTGAACTTGGTCATCATATTTTTGGATAGATGCAAATATATATCATCTGTGGTAAGTAATTTTTTATTTTTTTCTGTTTGGATGAAGGAGGGGTGCATGGTGTCACTCAGCAGATTAAGTTTTTGTCTGTTCTTCATCCAATGTGATTGGACATTTTAAGGAAGCATTACTTCCCCTTTTATAATTTTGTTCTTAAACAGTGCAGTGATGCTATATTTTAACTTCAGTCAAATGATGATGGATATTTATCTACTTTTGCTCTCATTTGTAATTCTGCATTTATGCACTGAGTGGTTTCTATATGCAATTCACATTAAATGATTCACTTGGCACATGTCCATGATGATCATTCTCACCAAAAGGTGCTTTAAGATAGCATCCATTTCGCCTATGTCTTAGGAAAACATGATTGAATTGAATTGAATGATAAGTGGTTTTAGTAAGGAGTGTCTCTGATCCCAGACCTGCACCTGCCCTAAGGAAATTAGAAGGTAAAATATGAGGGTCATAACGAAAGTTTTGCACTCGTTAATCTAAAACGGAAGCACATGATGCAATCGGGAAAATTATTGTGTCATCTCAAGGACAAGGTCAGACTCTGTAATGCAGTGGTGTCAGAACTATGCACTATCATTTGCTGTGTGGATGTGGGAGGGTTTGGAAATGGAAGCGTGCAGCTCCTCAGGTTGAATCACGGTGTTAGATCAGCGCTTGTGCATAAAAATAGAAACTCTGCTGGGAAAAACTCCAACACAGGTCCACACTGCCTTGCAAGAAGTTTGTGGGGAAGGAACTCTTGATCGAAGCACAATTTCTTTCTGAGGACTGAAAATTTGTCAAGTTAGTTATTGTAATATCACCTTCTGACCCTGATGCCAGATTTGGATAAGAAAAAAAAACGTATATACAGATTACTTCACACTTCAATTTTTAAACAAAAAATTCTCACCTTTGTTCTTGGAAGAATAATCCCAACAGCCACTGGTCCTTTCATTTTTGAAGTCCTAAAAAATAAATAAATAAAATAAATAAATAAAATAAAATAAATGAAGGTGGAGAAGCTTAATGTCATGTAGCACACTTATAAATTGTGGTATCAGAGTACAAAATGGAAAGTAATCATATTTCATCAATGTATACCCATTAGATTAGCATATATATATATATATATATATATATATATATATGGGATGTAAGGTCAGGTGATGCGTAACATCACAGCCTCTCCTTGACAAATGTCAACCCCGCCTTCTCGTGGTGCATCCTGTTCCTACTAAAGGGGCTCTGACGACCGCCAATAGCGGTATAACTATACCATCGGGATTAGAGGAAATTCTATCCCACACTCACCAACCCGCTTGGCCAGCGTGGTGAGTTATGGCCAAACCCCTCCAAAATGACTCCACAACTTAAATCTTGGCCCTCAGTCTCCGGCAGCTGGAATGTACCTGGCCAAGGCAGCGGCCAGTGCGACATGAAGGCAGAGGGTGCTAAAAATCCCCGGAGGACCGGACTAGGCTGCCATCTGATGCTGACCTTGGCAACGTACAATGGACGCTCCCTATCTTCTGATTCAAGGCTTCTTGAATTGGAAGAGGAACTACAAAGGATCAAGTGGGACATCGTGGGGCTAAGTGAGGTAAGGAGAAAAAGGAGAAGATCTCATCGAACTGAAAAGTGGACATCTCTTCTACTATCGTGGGACAGATACTGGCAGAACTAGTGGTGTTGGATTTATAATAAACAAGAAACTGAAGGATAAAGTTGTAGAAGTTGAAAGTTCCTCTGACAGAGCTGCACGGCTTGTTATCCAACTCTCGAAAAGATACCAGGCTCAGATTATTCAAACTTATGCACCCACCACAAGTCATCCTGAAGAAGAAATTGAAGAATTTTATGAGGAAATTTGTCATCTAAATAATAAAGGTAAGCAGCACTTGAAAATAATTATGGGAGATTTCAATGCAAAAATAGGGCAACGGCAACAGAATGAAACTTCAGTAGGTAAATTCGGTCACGGCAACAGAAACCAGCGTGGAAATACTCTCGTTGAGTTTGCAGAGGCAGAAGGATTTTTCATCTTGAACTCCTTCTTCAAGAAAAAGCCACACAGGAAATGGACATGGAGACATCCAAATGGGACGACAAGTGAAATTGATTTTATTATGTGTAACAAAAAATTCGTCATAGAAGACTGCAGTGTGCTAAACAAGTTCAACACAGGTAGTGACCATAGATTGGTGAGATGTAAGATGCACCTCAACACTAAACTTGAACGTGACAAGCTCATAAGACAAACAAAATCTATTGACATAACCAACCTTAAAAAACACCATAATACCTTCAAGTTGGAACTGAAGAACAGGTTCTCTGCTTTAGAAGGCCTAACATCGGAAGAAGTGGACATCTCTGAAGTTAACAGAAAAGTAACCAAAGCTCTTATGGAAACAGCAACAAAATTAGCTGGGTCTAAGAACAAGTTGCATGTAAATAAATTATCAGGAAAAACGAAAATGTTGATGCAAAAAACAAGAGAGATGAGGACAACTAAAGAAGATGTGACTTCCAAAGTGGAATATATAGAGCTATGCAAGACAGTACGAAAAAGTATCACTGAAGACGTAAGAAAATTCAACTGTGAACTAGTGAGGAAAGCAATTGAAAACAACCAAAGCCTAAAGATAGCAAAGGGACATCTCAGTAAGGGAAGAAAAACAGATTATGGCACTGAGAAAAGAAGATGGTTCTGTAACAAGAAATAGAGGCGAAATTTTGACAAGAGTGAAAGATTTCTACTCCAAATTATATGAAAGGGATGATACATGCACTCCAGACATCATGAAAGATACCAGTACCAGAGTTCCTCCAGTCCTTCCAGCAGAAGTTGCACATGCAATCAAGAACATGAAGCGGGGAAAAGCTCCAGGAGAAGATGGAATTACTGTAGACATCATACAAGAAGCAAGTGGAGAAATCGAAACAGTACTCGCCCAAATTTTCACTCGATGCCTTAATGAAGGAAAGATTCCTGAGGATTGGAACACCGCTACAATGATCCTGCTACATAAGAAAGGTGACATTGAGGATCTCGGAAACTACAGACCTATCAGCCTCCTATCAGTAGTTTATAAAATCTTCACTAAAGTTCTTTCACACCGCTTGAAGGTAACACTGGACATGGCTCAACCGAGAGAACAAGCTGGATTCAGGAGTGGCTACAGCACAATAGATCATATCCACGTGCTGAGAGAACTAATTGAAAGAGCGAGGGAATATGAACTTCCATTGTGCATGGCTTTTATCGATTATGAAAAAGCCTTTGATTCGGAGGCATTAAAGAGCTTCGGAGATATGACACCATATCTCCGAAGCTCTTTAATGCCACATTGGAGGGTGTTTTTCAGTCGCTGAGCTGGGAAAACAAGGGGATAAAGATTAATGGAGATTATCTAACCCACCTTCGTTTTGCTGATGACGTAGTCATTTTTGCAACTAGCCCATCAGAGCTGCAGAGTATGATCCAGGAACTTGCTGACAAGAGTAAAGAAGTGGGATTAAAAATGAACTTTCAGAAGACAAAAGTGATGTTCAATGCTTTTACAAGAAATGAAGATTTATCGATTGATGGAGAAAAGCTGGAGATAACAGACACGTACGTTTATCTTGGACAGCAGATATCAAGTGAGATTCACATTGATGAAGAAATTAATCGGCGTACAAAACTTGCCTGGAGAGCTTTTGGAAGAAACAGCATAATTTTCAAGAGCAATATGCCATTATGTCTTAAAAGAAAAGTGTTTGATCAATGCATCCTTCCAGTGCTTACGTATGGTGCAGAGACGTGGACCTTAACTAAAAGAGACATACAAAGGCTGCAGACAACTCAAAGAAGCATGGAGAGGTGCATGCTTGGTGTAACCAGGAGAGATAAGAAGAGGAACTCGTGGATCCGAAAAATGACAAGAGTGGAAGACATCATGATCAGAGTTAAATCCCTGAAATGGCAATGGGCTGGACATACTGCCAGAAGGACAGATCATCGATGGACAGCCGAAATTTTAGATTGGATTCCAAGGGACAGGAAAAGACCCAGAAGAAGACCACATGGGAGATGGGTGGATGAAATTCGAAAGTATGCAGGGGTGACATGGAGGAGACTGGCACAAGACAGACCGTTGTGGAGAAAACTTGGGGAGACCTTCGTCCAGCAGTGGATTGATAATGGTTGACAATGATGATGATGATGATATATTGTGGAGAAAACTTGGGGAGACCTTCGTCCAGCAGTGGATTGATAATGGTTGACAATGATGATGATGATGATGATATATATATATATATATATATATATATATATATATATCATCATCATCATTGTCAACCATTATCAATCCACTGCTGGACGAAAGGTCTATATATATATATATATATATATATATGGGATGTAAGGTCAGGTGATGCGTAACATCACAGCCTCTCCTTGACAAATGTCAACCCCGCCTTCTCGTGGTACATCCTGTTCCCACTAAAGGGGCTCTGACGACCGCCAATAGCGGTATAACTATACCATCGGGATTAGAGGAAATTCTATCCCACACTCACCAACCCGCTTGGCCAGCGTGGTGAGTTATGGCCAAACCCCTCCAAAATGATTCCACAACTTAAATCTTGGCCCTCAGTCTCCGGCAGCTGGAATGTACCTGGCCAAGGCAGCGGCCAGTGCGACATGAAGGCAGAGGGTGCTAAGAATCCCCGGAGGACCGGACTAGGCTGCCATCTGATGCTGACCTTGGCTACGTACAACGGACGCTCCCTATCTTCTGATTCAAGGCTTCTTGAATTGGAAGAGGAACTACAAAGGATCAAGTGGGACATCGTGGGGCTAAGTGAGGTAAGGAGAAAAGGAGAAGATCTCATCGAACTGAAAAGTGGACATCTCTTCTACTATCGTGGGACAGATACTGGCAGAACTAGTGGTGTTGGATTTATAATAAACAAGAAACTGAAGGATAAAGTTGTAGAAGTTGAAAGTTCCTCTGACAGAGCTGCACGACTCGTTATCCATCTCTCGAAAAGATACCAGGCTCAGATTATTCAAACTTATGCACCCACCACAAGTCATCCTGAAGAAGAAATTGAAGAATTTTATGAGGAAATTTGTCATCTAAATAATAAAGGTAAGCAGCACTTGAAAATAATTATGGGAGATTTCAATGCAAAAATAGGGCAACGGCAACAGAATGAAACTTCAGTAGGTAAATTCGGTCACGGCAACAGAAACCAGCGTGGAAATACTCTCGTTGAGTTTGCAGAGGCAGAAGGATTTTTCATCTTGAACTCCTTCTTCAAGAAAAAGCCACACAGGAAATGGACATGGAGACATCCAAATGGGACGACAAGTGAAATTGATTTTATTATGTGTAACAAAAATTCGTCATAGAAGACTGCAGTGAGCTAAACAAGTTCAACACAGGTAGTGACCATAGATTGGTGAGATGTAAGATGCACCTCAACACTAAACTTGAACGTGACAAGCTCATAAGACAAACAAAATCTATTGACATAACCAACCTTAAAAAACACCATAATACCTTCAAGTTGGAACTGAAGAACAGGTTCTCTGCTTTAGAAGGCCTAACATCGGAAGAAGTGGACATCTCTGAAGTTAACAGAAAAGTAACCAAAGCTCTTATGGAAACAGCAACAAAATTAGCTGGGTCTAAGAACAAGTTGCATGTAAATAAATTATCAGGAAAAACGAAAATGTTGATGCAAAAAACAAGAGAGATGAGGACAACTAAAGAAGATGTGACTTCCAAAGTGGAATATATAGAGCTATGCAAGACAGTACGAAAAAGTATCACTGAAGACGTAAGAAAATTCAACTGTGAACTAGTGAGGAAAGCAATTGAAAACAACCAAAGCCTAAAGATAGCAAAGGGACATCTCAGTAAGGGAAGAAAACAGATTATGGCACTGAGAAAAGAAGATGGTTCTGTAACAAGAAATAGAGGCAGAAATTTTGACAAGAGTGAAAGATTTCTACTCCAAATTATATGAAAGGGATGATACATGCACTCCAGACATCATGAAAGATACCAGTACCAGAGTTCCTCCAGTCTTTCCAGCAGAAGTTGCACATGCAATCAAGAACATGAAGCGGGGAAAAGCTCCAGGAGAAGATGGAATTACTGTAGACATCATACAAGAAGCAAGTGGAGAAATCGAAACAGTACTCGCCCAAATTTTCACTCGATGCCTTAATGAAGGAAAGATTCCTGAGGATTGGAACACCGCTACAATGATCCTGCTACATAAGAAAGGTGACATTGAGGATCTCGGAAACTACAGACCTATCAGCCTCCTATCAGTAGTTTATAAAATCTTCACTAAAGTTCTTTCACACCGCTTGAAGGTAACACTGGACATGGCTCAACCGAGAGAACAAGCTGGATTCAGGAGTGGCTACAGCACAATAGATCATATCCACGTGCTGAGAGAACTAATTGAAAGAGCGAGGGAATATGAACTTCCATTGTGCATGGCTTTTATCGATTATGAAAAAGCCTTTGATTCGGAGGCATTAAAGAGCTTCGGAGATATGACACCATATCTCCGAAGCTCTTTAATGCCACATTGGAGGGTGTTTTTCAGTCGCTGAGCTGGGAAAACAAGGGGATAAAGATTAATGGAGATTATCTAACCCACCTTCGTTTTGCTGATGACGTAGTCATTTTTGCAACTAGCCCATCAGAGCTGCAGAGTATGATCCAGGAACTTGCTGACAAGAGTAAAGAAGTGGGATTAAAAATGAACTTTCAGAAGACAAAAGTGATGTTCAATGCTTTTACAAGAAATGAAGATTTATCGATTGATGGAGAAAAGCTGGAGATAACAGACACGTACGTTTATCTTGGACAGCAGATATCAAGTGAGATTCACATTGATGAAGAAATTAATCGGCGTACAAAACTTGCCTGGAGAGCTTTTGGAAGAAACAGCATAATTTTCAAGAGCAATATGCCATTATGTCTTAAAAGAAAAGTGTTTGATCAATGCATCCTTCCAGTGCTTACGTATGGTGCAGAGACGTGGACCTTAACTAAAAGAGACATACAAAGGCTGCAGACAACTCAAAGAAGCATGGAGAGGTGCATGCTTGGTGTAACCAGGAGAGATAAGAAGAGGAACTCGTGGATCCGAAAAATGACAAGAGTGGAAGACATCATGATCAGAGTTAAATCCCTGAAATGGCAATGGGCTGGACATACTGCCAGAAGGACAGATCATCGATGGACAGCCGAAATTTTAGATTGGATTCCAAGGGACAGGAAAAGACCCAGAAGAAGACCACATGGGAGATGGGTGGATGAAATTCGAAAGTATGCAGGGGTGACATGGAGGAGACTGGCACAAGACAGACCGTTGTGGAGAAAACTTGGGGAGACCTTCGTCCAGCAGTGGATTGATAATGGTTGACAATGATGATGATGATGATATATTGTGGAGAAAACTTGGGAGACCTTCGTCCAGCAGTGGATTGATAATGGTTGACAATGATGATGATGATATATATATATATATATATATATATATAGACCTTCGTCCAGCAGTGGATTGATAATGGTTGACAATGATGATGATGATGATATATATATATATATATATATATATATATATATATATATATATATATATATATATATCATCATCATCATTGTCAACCATTATCAATCCACTGCTGGACGAAGGTCTATATATATATATCATCATCATCATCATTGTCAACCATTATCAATCCACTGCTGGACGAAGGTCTCCCCAAGTTTCCTCCACAACGGTCTGTCTTGTGCCAGTCTCCTCCATGTCACCCCTGCATACTTTCGAATTTCATCCACCCATCTCCCATGTGGTCTTTTTCTGGGTCTTTTCCTGTCCCTTGGAATCCAATCTAAAATTTCGGCTGTCCATCGATGATCTGTCCTTCTGGCAGTATGTCCAGCCCATTGCCATTTCAGGGATTTAACTCTGATCATGATGTCTTCCACTCTTGTCATTTTCGGATCCACGAGTTCCTCTTCTTATCTCTCCTGGTTACACCAAGCATGCACCTCTCCATGTTTTTGAGTTGTCTGCAGCCTTTGTATGTCTCTTTTAGTTAAGGTCCACGTCTCTGCACCATACGTAAGCACTGGAAGGATGCATTGATCAAACACTTTTCTTTTAAGACATAATGGCATATTGCTCTTGAAAATTATGCTGTTTCTTCCAAAAGCTCTCCAGGCAAGTTTTGTACGCCGATTAATTTCTTCATCAATGTGACCCTCACTTGATATCTGCTGTCCAAGATAAACGTACGTGTCTGTTATCTCCAGCTTTTCTCCATCAATCGATAAATCTTCATTTCTTGTAAAAGCATTGAACATCACTTTTGTCTTCTGAAAGTTCATTTTTAATCCCACTTCTTTACTCTTGTCAGCAAGTTCCTGGATCATACTCTGCAGCTCTGATGGGCTAGTTGCAAAAATGACTACGTCATCAGCAAAACGAAGGTGGGTTAGATAATCTCCATTAATCTTTATCCCCTTGTTTTCCCAGCTCAGCGACTGAAAAACACCCTCCAATGTGGCATTAAAGAGCTTCGGAGATATGGTGTCACCTTGTCTCACTCCCTTTCCAATTTTTACGTGTGTTGTATTTTCAAACAGCCTAATCTTTGCACTTGCATTTTCATAGATGTTATTAATAATATTAATGTATGCATCTTCAATACCGCAGGTTTTCAGAGCCATTGTAACTGCTGATGGTTTCACCGAATCAAAGGCTTTTTCATAATCGATAAAAGCCATGCACAATGGAAGTTCATATTCCCTCGCTCTTTCAATTAGTTCTCTCAGCACGTGGATATGATCTATTGTGCTGTAGCCACTCCTGAATCCAGCTTGTTCTCTCGGTTGAGCCATGTCTAGTGCTACCTTCAAGCGGTGTGAAAGAACTTTAGTGAAGATTTTATAAACTACTGATAGGAGGCTGATAGGTCTGTAGTTTCCGAGATCCTCAATGTCACCTTTCTTATGTAGCAGGATCATTGTAGCGGTGTTCCAATCCTCAGGAATCTTTCCTTCATTAAGGCATCGAGTGAAAATTTGGGCGAGTACTGTTTCGATTTCTCCACTTGCTTCTTGTATGATGTCTACAGTAATTCCATCTTCTCCTGGAGCTTTTCCTCGCTTCATGTTCTTGATTGCATGTGCAACTTCTGCTGGAAGGACTGGAGGAACTCTGGTACTGGTATCTTTCATGATGTCTGGAGTGCATATATCATCCCTTTCATATAATTTGGAGTAGAAATCTTTCACTCTTGTCAAAATTTCGCCTCTATTTCTTGTTACAGAACCATCTTCTTTTCTCAGTGCCATAATCTGTTTTCTTCCCTTACTGAGATGTCCCTTTGCTATCTTTAGGCTTTGGTTGTTTTCAATTGCTTTCCTCACTAGTTCACAGTTGAATTTCCTTACGTCTTCAGTGATACTTTTTCTTACTGTCTTGCATAGCTCTATATATTCCACTTTGGAAGTCACATCTTCTTTAGTTGTCCTCATCTCTCTTCTTTTTGCATCAACATTTTGGTTTTTCCTGATAATTTTTTCACATGCAACTTGTTCTTAGACCCAGCTAATTTTGTTGCTGTTTCCATAAGAGCTTTGGTTACTTTTCTGTTAACTTCAGAGATGTCCACTTCTTCCGATGTTAGGCCTTCTAAAGCAGAGAACCTGTTCTTCAGTTCTAACTTGAAGGTATTATGGTGTTTTTTAAGGTTGGTTATGTCAATAGATTTTGTTTGTCTTATGAGCTTGCCACGTTCAAGTTTAGTGTTGAGGTGCATCTTACATCTCACCAATCTATGGTCACTACCTGTGTTGAACTTGTTTAGCACACTGCAGTCTTCTATGACGAATTTTTTGTTACACATAATAAAATCAATTTCACTTGTCGTCCCATTTGGATGTCTCCATGTCCATTTCCTGTGTGGCTTTTTCTTGAAGAAGGAGTTCAAGATGAAAAACCCTTCTGCCTCTGCAAACTCAACGAGAGTATTTCCACGCTGGTTTCTGTTGCCGTGACCGAATTTACCTACTGAAGTTTCATTCTGTTGCCGTTGCCCTATTTTTGCATTGAAATCTCCCATAATTATTTTCAAGTGCTGCTTACCTTTATTATTTAGATGACAAATTTCCTCATAAAATTCTTCAATTTCTTCTTCAGGATGACTTGTGGTGGGTGCATAAGTTTGAATAATCTGAGCCTGGTATCTTTTCGAGAGTTGGATAACAAGTCGTGCAGCTCTGTCAGAGGAACTTTCAACTTCTACAACTTTATCCTTCAGTTTCTTGTTTATTATAAATCCAACACCACTAGTTCTGCCAGTATCTGTCCCACGATAGTAGAAGAGATGTCCACTTTTCAGTTCGATGAGATCTTCTCCTTTTCTCCTTACCTCACTTAGCCCCACGATGTCCCACTTGATCCTTTGTAGTTCCTCTTCCAATTCAAGAAGCCTTGAATCAGGCTTATATATATATATATATATGGGATGTAAGGTCAGGTGATGCGTAACATCACAGCCTCTCCTTGACAAATGTCAACCCCGCCTTCTCGTGGTACATCCTGTTCCCACTAAAGGGGCTCTGACGACCGCCAATAGCGGTATAACTATACCATCGGGATTAGAGGAAATTCTATCTCACACTCACCAACCCGCTTGGCCAGCGTGGTGAGTTATGGCCAAACCCCTCCAAAATGATTCCACAACTTAAATCTTGGCCCTCAGTCTCCGGCAGCTGGAATGTACCTGGCCAAGGCAGCGGCCAGTGCGACATGAAGGCAGAGGGTGCTAAGAATCCCCGGAGGACCGGACTAGGCTGCCATCTGATGCTGACCTTGGCTACGTACAACGGACGCTCCCTATCTTCTGATTCAAGGCTTCTTGAATTGGAAGAGGAACTACAAAGGATCAAGTGGGACATCGTGGGGCTAAGTGAGGTAAGGAGAAAAGGAGAAGATCTCATCGAACTGAAAAGTGGACATCTCTTCTACTATCGTGGGACAGATACTGGCAGAACTAGTGGTGTTGGATTTATAATAAACAAGAAACTGAAGGATAAAGTTGTAGAAGTTGAAAGTTCCTCTGACAGAGCTGCACGACTCGTTATCCAACTCTCGAAAAGATACCAGGCTCAGATTATTCAAACTTATGCACCCACCACAAGTCATCCTGAAGAAGAAATTGAAGAATTTTATGAGGAAATTTGTCATCTAAATAATAAAGGTAAGCAGCACTTGAAAATAATTATGGGAGATTTCAATGCAAAAATAGGGCAACGGCAACAGAATGAAACTTCAGTAGGTAAATTCGGTCACGGCAACAGAAACCAGCGTGGAAATACTCTCGTTGAGTTTGCAGAGGCAGAAGGGTTTTTCATCTTGAACTCCTTCTTCAAGAAAAAGCCACACAGGAAATGGACATGGAGACATCCAAATGGGACGACAAGTGAAATTGATTTTATTATGTGTAACAAAAAATTCGTCATAGAAGACTGCAGTGTGCTAAACAAGTTCAACACAGGTAGTGACCATAGATTGGTGAGATGTAAGATGCACCTCAACACCAAACTTGAACGTGGCAAGCTCATAAGACAAACAAAATCTATTGACATAACCAACCTTAAAAAACACCATAATACCTTCAAGTTGGAACTGAAGAACAGGTTCTCTGCTTTAGAAGGCCTAACATCGGAAGAAGTGGACATCTCTGAAGTTAACAGAAAAGTAACCAAAGCTCTTATGGAAACAGCAACAAAATTAGCTGGGTCTAAGAACAAGTTGCATGTAAACAAATTATCAGGAAAAACGAAAATGTTGATGCAAAAAAGAAGAGAGATGAGGACAACTAAAGATGATGTGACTTCCAAAGTGGAATATATAGAGCTATGCAAGACAGTAAGAAAAAGTATCACTGAAGACGTAAGAAAATTCAACTGTGAACTAGTGAGGAAAGCAATTGAAAACAACCAAAGCCTAAAGATAGCAAAGGGACATCTCAGTAAGGGAAGAAAACAGATTATGGCACTGAGAAAAGAAGATGGTTCTGTAACAAGAAATAGAGGCGAAATTTTGACAAGAGTGAAAGATTTCTACTCCAAATTATATGAAAGGGATGATACATGCACTCCAGACATCATGAAAGATACCAGTACCAGAGTTCCTCCAGTCCTTCCAGCAGAAGTTGCACATGCAATCAAGAACATGAAGCGGGGAAAAGCTCCAGGAGAAGATGGAATTACTGTAGACATCATACAAGAAGCAAGTGGAGAAATTGAAACAGTACTCGCCCAAATTTTCACTCGATGCCTTAATGAAGGAAAGATTCCTGAGGATTGGAACACCGCTACAATGATCCTGCTACATAAGAAAGGTGACATTGAGGATCTCGGAAACTACAGACCTATCAGCCTCCTATCAGTAGTTTATAAAATCTTCACTAAAGTTCTTTCACACCGCTTGAAGGTAACACTGGACATGGCTCAACCGAGAGAACAAGCTGGATTCAGGAGTGGCTACAGCACAATAGATCATATCCACGTACTGAGAGAACTAATTGAAAGAGCGAGGGAATATGAACTTCCATTGTGCATGGCTTTTATAGATTATGAAAAAGCCTTTGATTCGGTGAAACCATCAGCAGTTACAATGGCTCTGAAAACCTGCGGTATTGAAGATGCATACATTAATATTATTAATAACATCTATGAAAATGCAAGTGCAAAGATTAGGCTGTTTGAAAATACAACACACATAAAAATTGGAAAGGGAGTGAGACAAGGTGACACCATATCTCCGAAGCTCTTTAATGCCACATTGGAGGGTGTTTTTCAGTCGCTGAGCTGGGAAAACAAAGGGATAAAGATTAATGGAGATTATCTAACCCACCTTCGTTTTGCTGATGACGTAGTCATTTTTGCAACTACCCCATCAGAGCTGCAGAGTATGATCCAGGAACTTGCTGACAAGAGTAAAGAAGTGGGATTAAAAATGAACTTTCAGAAGACAAAAGTGATGTTCAATGCTTTTACAAGAAATGAAGATTTATTGATTGATGGAGAAAAGCTGGAGATAACAGACACGTACGTTTTTCTTGGACAGCAGATATCAAGTGAGGGTCACATTGATGAAGAAATTAATCGGCGTACAAAACTTGCCTGGAGAGCTTTTGGAAGAAACAGCATAATTTTCAAGAGCAATATGCCATTATGTCTTAAAAGAAAAGTGTTTGATCAATGCATCCTTCCAGTGCTTACGTATGGTGCAGAGACGTGGACCTTAACTAAAAGAGATATACAAAGACTGCAGACAACTCAAAGAAGCATGGAGAGGTGCATGCTTCGTGTAACCAGGATAGATAAGAAGAGGAACTCGTGGATCCGAAAAATGACAAGAGTGGAAGACATCATGATCAGAGTTAAATCCCTGAAATGGCAATGGGCTGGACATACTGCCAGAAGGACAGATCATCGATGGACAGCCGAAATTTTAGATTGGATTCCAAGGGACAGGAAAAGACCCAGAAGAAGACCACATGGGAGATGGGTGGATGAAATTCGAAAGTATGCAGGGGTGACATGGAGGAGACTGGCACAAGACAGACCGTTGTGGAGGAAACTTGGGGAGACCTTCGTCCAGCAGTGGATTGATAATGGTTGACAATGATGATGATGATGATATATATATATATATATATATATATATATATATATATATATCATCATCATCATTGTCAACCATTATCAATTAAGACCTTCGTCCAGCAGTGGATTGATAATGGTTGACAATGATGATGATGATGATATATATATATATAAAGTGGTTGGGTTCTTAATGGCTAATTAATTGTGCACTTAGAGCACTGCTGAAGTGCTTTGTACATGTTGCAACTAACTGTTTGGGGTATATGGCTTTCGCAGAGTTTTCTTTGGTTAATTATTGTCTTTAACTTGTTCTCGTTTTCGTGCTGTCATGGGTTGTAGAGTGGGGGTTTTGGACTCGGGTTTTCTTTCAGGGATCTGTTCGTTGTGAATTAACGTTTCCTTTTTTGGTTGCAATGTAAAATTTGTTTTTCAGGTTTGGATTCTCTCTCGGGCGAACTTGGAATTTCGTTATGGCTGGGGATCATTTCTATTTATTGTGTCACTCTCACGGCTTGAGTTCTCTTTGGTCTTCTTCTCTCTGTTTAGTGGTGACGGATGAAGAGCATGGGTCGGGCCATGAAGGTTAATGGATGCAAGCGAAATTGTTAACTAGTGCTGGGTCATGCTGCTCTACGGAGGACATGACTTATATATATATTTTTTGAACTATTTTAGGTGGGAATGTTACTTGCATCTATGGCCTTGCAGAAACCCATTTCCAACTAGGTCTTTGTGGAAGTGAGAAAATGCAGAGTTTTTGCTGGTCCTTGATGGGGCCAAGGCTCGGTGTTCTCGACGCCTTCTGCATTCGGTTGTTTTATTTTCTTTTTTTCTTTTCTCCTTTTGCTCACGCAGGTGGATGCATGGCCTTTTCTGTGTTGTACTGGGTGTGGGTCAAAATTGTATATGTATTTTTTTGCTTGGGTATCTTTATAGTATGTGAATTCTGAATTTTCAAAACTGCTGCGTTGAGCGTTTTGATTTTCAGGTTATTTTGCACCCTTCGTTTTAAATTCTAAAATTTTTTCCTTAGTCTTCAGTTTTGCTCTTAAGTATATATATATATATATATATATATATATATATATCATCATCATCATCATTGTCAACCATTATCAATTAATGGTTGACAATGATGATGATGATGATATATATATATATATATATATATATATATATATATATATATATATATCATCATCATCATCATTGTCAACCATTATCAATCCACTGGTGGACGAAGGTCTCCCCAAGTTTCCTCCACAACGGTCTGTCTTGTGCCAGTCTCCTCCATGTCACTCCCGCATACTTTCGAATTTCATCCACCCATCTTCCATGTGGTCTTCTTCTGGGTCTTTTCCTGTCCCTTGGAATCCAATCTAAAATTTCGGCTGTCCATCGATGGTCTGTTCTTCTGGCAGTATGTCCAGCCCATTGCCATTTCAGGGATTTAACTCTGATCATGATGTCTTCCACTCTTGTCATTTTTCGGATCCACGTGTTCCTCTTCTTATCTCTCCTGGTTACACCAAGTATGCACCTCTCCATGCTACTTTGAGTTGTCTGCAGCCTTTGTATGTCTCTTTTAGCTGAGGTCCACGTCTCTGCACCATACGTAAGCACTGGAAGGATGCATTGATCAAACACTTTTCTTTTAAGACATAATGGCATATTGCTCTTGAAAATTATGCTGTTTCTTCCAAAAGCTCTCCAGGCATGTTTTGTACGCCGATTAATTTCTTCACCAATGTGACTCTCACTTGATATCTGCTGTCCAAGATAAACGTACGTGTCTGTTATCTCCAGCTTTTCTCCATCAATCGATAAATCTTCATTTCTTGTAAAAGCATTGTACATCATTTTTTCCTTCTGAAAGTTCATTTTTAATCCCACTTCTTTACTCTTGTCAGCAAGTTCCTGGATCATACTCTGTAGCTCTGATGGGGTAGTTGCAAAAATGACTATGTCATCAGCAAAACGAAGGTGGGTTAGATAATCTCCATTAATCTTTATTCCTTTGTTTTCCCAGTTCAGTGATTGAAAGACATTTTCCAGTGTGGCATTAAAGAGCTTCGGAGATATGGTGTCACCTTGTCTCACTCCTTTTCCAATTTTTATGTGTGTTGTATTTTCAAACAGCCGAATCTTTGCACTTGCATTTTCATAGATGTTATTAATAATATTAATGTATGCATCTTCAATACTGCAGGATTTCAGAGCCATTGCAACTGCTGATGGTTTCACCGAATCAAAGGCTTTTTCATAATCGAT
The DNA here is from genome assembly GCA_039090855.1 of Macrothele yani. Classification (NCBI taxonomy): domain Eukaryota; kingdom Metazoa; phylum Arthropoda; class Arachnida; order Araneae; family Macrothelidae; genus Macrothele; species Macrothele yani. Next base: position 175,211,922 of record CM076990.1, read on the forward strand.
AAAAGCCATGCACAATGGAAGTTCATATTCCCTCGCTCTTTCAATTAGTTCTCTCAGTACGTGGATATGGTCTATTGTGCTGTAGCCACTCCTGAATCCAGCTTGTTCTCTCGGTTGAGCCATGTCCAGTGTCACCTTCAAGCGGTGTGAAAGAACTTTAGTGAAGATTTTATAAACCACTGATAGGAGGCTGATAGGTCTGTAGTTCCTGAGATCCTCAATGTCACCTTTTTTATGTAGCAAGATCATTGTAGCGTTGTTCCAATCCTCAGGAATTTTCCCTTCATTAAGGCATCGAGTGAAAATTTGGGCGAGTACTGTTTTGATTTCTCCACTTGCTTCTTGTATGATGTCTACAGTAATTCCATCTTCTCCTGGAGCTTTCCCCCGCTTCATGTTCTTGATTGCATGTGCAACTTCTGCTGGAAGGTCTGGAAGAACTCTGGTACTGGTACCTTTCATGATGTCTGGAGTGCATGTATCATCCCTTTCATATAATTTGGAGTAGAAATCTTTCACTCTTGTCAAAATTTCGCCTCTATTTCTTGTTACAGAACCATCTTCTTTTCTCAGTGCCATAATCTGTTTTTTCTCCTTACTGAGATGTCCCTTTGCTATCTTTCGGCTTTGGTTGTTTTCAATTGCTTTCCTTACTAGTTCACAGTTGAATTTCCTTAAGTCTTCAGTGATACTTTTTCGTACTGTCTTGCATAGCTCTATATATTCCACTTTGGAAGTCACATCTTCTTTAGTTGTCCTCATCTCTCTTCTTTTTTGCAACAACATTTCGGTTTTTCCTGATAATTTATTCACGTGCAACTTGTTCTTAGACCCAGCTAATTTTGTTGCTGTTTCCATAAGAGCTTTGGTTACTTTTCTGTTAACTTCAGAAATATCCACTTCTTCCGATGTTAGGCCTTCTAAAGCAGGGAATCTGTTCTTCAGTTCCAATTTGAAGGTATTATGGTGTTTTTTAAGGTTGGTTATGTCAATACATTTTGTTTGTCTTATGAGCTTGCTACGTTCGAGTTTAGTGTTGAGGTGCATCTTACATCTCACCAATCTATGGTCACTGCCTGTGTTGAACTTGTTTAGCACACTGCAGTCTTCTATGACGAATTTTTTGTTACACATAATAAAATCAATTTCACTTGTCGTCCCATTTGGATGTCTCCATGTCCATTTCCAGTGTGGCTTTTTCTTGAAAAAGGAGTTCAAGGAGAAAAACCCTTCTGCCTCTGCAAACTCTACGAGAGTATTTCCACGCTGGTTTCTGTTGCTGTGACCGAATTTACCTACTGAAGTTTCATTCTGTTGCCGTTGCCCTATTTTTGCATTGAAATCTCCCATATATATATATATACACACACACTATATTGACAAAAGTCACCACACACCTAGAAGAGAAACACAACATAGCATTTATTGACATACATTAGTATGGTGTAGTTCCGCCTTTGGCTTTAATGCATGCACTGACCCTTCAAGACATGCTTTTGACAAGGTTTTGGAACACAGCAATAGGTTTGCCCTTCTATTCAGTACATAATGCTGCCGCTAAGTGTTGGTTAGTAGTAGGCTTTTATTCCAAACTTCTTATGCGGCGCTCTAATTTATCCCATAGGTGCTCTATGGATTTAAGATCAGGGCTCTGTGCTGGCCAGTCCACACACGATATGGAATTATCGTCAAACCACGCCACAGCAGTCCTTGCTTTATGGCTCAGTGCATTATCCTGCTGGTACCAACAAGACTCGGTTCCATAGTATTGCCACAGTGTTGGTAGGGCATAATTGTCCAGAATATCGAGGTAGATGTGCTGGTTAGTTGGTTGGTTGATTTTTATGGTGCAAGGGCCATGTTTGGCCAAAGAGCGCCACCGTGCTGGTTAACAGGTTTGTCCACGATAACCAATGGGCCAGGACCATACCACGAAAAACACCCCCACAACATTGCCAGCTCCAAACTTGACCGTAAGAACAGTATACTGTGATAAACAGCATTTCCCTGGCTGCCACCATACCCACACGCGGCCATCAGACTGATGGATCATGTATCTGGATTCATCAGTCCATAGGACCCATTTCCATTGATCTACGGTCCACGATAAATGTTCTTTACACCATGCTAAATGATGAGTAGCATTCCGAGTGCAGATGAAAGGCTTATGAGCAGCTGCATGACCACAGTAACCCATGGAATGAAGTTCTCTACAAATAGTATGTGTACATACTGAGGTACCAGCATATTTACTTACCTGTACACTGAGGTCTTGTGCAGTACTCTGTCGATTAGCTGTAACGACTCTCATGAGGCTTTGACGTCTTTTATCACTGATATTCTTTGGTCTGCCAGTACGTTTCTGATGCTTCAGGCATGCCATGTTTCTTCTGCTTATTCAATACATCCAAAACAGTTGACTTGGGCATGTTTAAATGCCTCTCGGGTTTCTCTTGTGGACAACCCACTAATATAACACCCAACAATCTTTCCTTTCTCAAAGTCAGTTCTCTCCCGCCATAACATTTTCACTCAACTTCACAGTGTGATATGATTGCGGTCAGCTTCAGGTTTGTTTTTATACCGTTGGCAGCTGTACCGTGCATCTTAACAATGCAGAGGAACCATTCATTTGCTTTTGAAGGGGTGTCCGGTGACTTTTGTCAATATAGTGTGTACATCACAGCCTCTCCTTGACAAATGTCAACCCCGCCTTCTCGTGGTGCATCCTGTTCCCACTAAAGGGGCTCTGACGACCGCCAATAGCGGTATAACTATACCATCGGGATCAGAGGAAATTCTATCCCACACTCACCAACCCGCTTGGCCAGCGTGGTGAGTTATGGCCAAACCCCTCCAAAATGACTCCACAACTTAAATCTTGGCCCTCAGTCTCCGGCAGCTGGAATGTACCTGGCCAAGGCAGCGGCCAGTGCGACATGAAGGCAGAGGGTGCTAAGAATCCCCGGAGGACCGGACTAGGCTGCCATCTGATGCTGACCTTGGCAACGTACAATGGACGCTCCCTATCTTCTGATTCAAGGCTTCTTGAATTGGAAGAGGAACTACAAAGGATCAAGTGGGACATCGTGGGGCTAAGTGAGGTAAGGAGTAAAGGAGAAGATCTCATTGAACTGAAAAGTGGACATCTCTTCTACTATCGTGGGACAGATACTGGCAGAACTAGTGGTGTTGGATTTATAATAAACACGAAACTGAAGGATAAAGTGGTAGAAGTTGAAAGTTTCTCTGACAGAGCTGCACGACTCGTTATCCAACTCTCGAGAAGATACCAGGCTCAGATTATTCAAACTTATGCACCCACCACAAGTCATCTTGAAGAAGAAATTGAAGAATTTTATGAGGAAATTTGTCATCTAAATAATAAAGGTAAGCAGCACTTGAAAATAATTATGGGAGATTTCAATGCAAAAATAGAGCAACGGCAACAGAATGAAACTTCAGTAGGTAAATTCGGTCACGGCAACAGAAACCAGCGTGGAAATACTCTCGTTGAGTTTGCAGAGGCAGAAGGGTTTTTCATCTTGAACTCCTTCTTCAAGAAAAAGCCACACAGGAAATGGGCATGGAGACATCCAAATGGGACGACAAGTGAAATTGATTTTATTATGTGTAACAAAAAATTCGTCATAGAAGACTGCAGTGTGCTAAACAAGTTCAACACAGGTAGTGACCATAGATTGGTGAGATGTAAGATGCACCTCAACACTAAACTTGAACGTGGCAAGCTCATAAGACAAACAAAATCTATTGACATAACCAACCTTAAAAAACACCATAATACCTTCAAGTTGGAACTGAAGAACAGGTTCTCTGCTTTAGAAGGCCTAACATCGGAAGAAGTGGACATCTCTGAAGTTAACAGAAAAGTAACCAAAGCTCTTATGGAAACAGCAACAAAATTAGCTGGGTCTAAGAACAAGTTGCATGTAAATACATTATCAGGAAAAACGAAAATGTTGATGCAAAAAAGAAGAGAGATGAGGACAACTAAAGAAGATGTGACTTCCAAAGTGGAATATATAGAGCTATGCAAGACAGTACGAAAAAGTATCACTGAAGACGTAAAAAAATTCAACTGTGAACTAGTGAGGAAAGCAATTGAAAACAACCAAAGCCTAAAGATAGCAAAGGGACATCTCAGTAAGGGAAGAAAACAGATTATGGCACTGAGAAAAGAAGATGGTTCTGTAACAAGAAATAGAGGCGAAATTTTGACAAGAGTGAAAGATTTCTACTCCAAATTATATGAAAGGGATGATACATGCACTCCAGACATCATGAAAGATACCAGTACCAGAGTTCCTCCAGTCCTTCCAGCAGAAGTTGCACATGCAATCAAGAACATGAAGCAGGGAAAAGCTCCAGGAGAAGATGGAATTACTGTAGACATCATACAAGAAGCAAGTGGAGAAATCGAAACAGTACTCGCCCAAATTTTCACTCGATGCCTTAATGAAGGAAAGATTCCTGAGGATTGGAACACCGCTACAATGATCCTGCTACATAAGAACGGTGACATTGAGGATCTCGGAAACTACAGACCTATCAGCCTCCTATCAGTAGTTTATAAAATCTTCACTAAAGTTCTTTCACACCGCTTGAAGGTAACACTGGACATGGCTCAACCGAGAGAACAAGCTGGATTCAGGAGTGGCTACAGCACAATAGATCATATCCATGTGCTGAGAGAACTAATTGAAAGAGCGAGGAAATATGAACTTCCATTGTGCATGGCTTTTATCGATTATGAAAAAGCCTTTGATTCGGTGAAACCATCAGCAGTTACAATGGCTCTGAAAACCTGCGGTATTGAAGATGCATACATTAATATTATTAATAACATCTATGAAAATGCAAGTGCAAAGATTAGGCTGTTTGAAAATACAACACACATAAAAATTGGAAAGGGAGTGAGACAAGGTGACACCATATCTCCGAAGCTCTTTAATGCCACATTGGAGGGTGTTTTTCAGTCACTGAGCTGGGAAAACAAGGGGATAAAGATTAATGGAGATTATCTAACCCACCTTCGTTTTGCTGATGACATAGTCATTTTTGCAACTAGCCCATCAGAGCAGCAGAGTATGATCCAGGAACTTGCTGACAAGAGTAAAGAAGTGGGATTAAAAATGAACTTTCAGAAGACAAAAGTGATGTTCAATGCTTTTACAAGAAATGAAGATTTATCGATTGATGGAGAAAAGCTGGAGATAACAGATACATACGTTTATCTTGGACAGCAGATATCAAGAGAGGGTCACATTGATGAAGAAATTAATCGGCGTACAAAACTTGCCTGGAGAGCTTTTGGAAGAAACAGCATAATTTTCAAGAGCAATATGCCATTATGTCTTAAAAGAAAAGTGTTTGATCATTGCATCCTTCCAGTGCTTACGTATGGTGCAGAGACGTGGACCTTAACTAAAAGAGACATACAAAGGCTGCAGACAACTCAAAGTAGCATGGAGAGGTGCATACTTGGTGTAACCAGGAGAGATAAGAAGAGGAACTCATGGATCCGAAAAATGACAAGAGTGGAAGACATCATGATCAGAGTTAAATCCCTGAAATGGCAATGGGCTGGACATACTGCCAGAAGGACAGATCATCGATGGACAGCCGAAATTTTAGATTGGATTCCAAGGGACAGGAAAAGACCCAGAAGAAGACCACATGGGAGATGGGTGGATGAAATTCGAAAGTATGCAGGGGTGACATGGAGGAGACTGGCACAAGACAGACCGTTGTGGAGGAAACTTGGGGAGACCTTCGTCCAGCAGTGGATTGATAATGGTTGACATGATGATGATGATGATGATATATACACTCACGGACAATGAAATTTGTGCACCAAGAAGGAAGCATCGGACTGAACTGAAATTTTATAGACATGATACAGATGAATGATACACATGATGGCAAAAACAGAGCTGCAGGACAATTACAGAGAGATCTGTGGCACTCAGTTTGGTCATCTTCAGTAGCGCGTCGCACCACCTCGTGTGGCGATACATGCTGCTATGTGGTCCGGCATGGAGGCGAACAGACGCCTGATTTTGTCCTGCGGCAGACTTACCCACACGTGTTGGACAGTGTGCTCCAAATTCTGGATAGTGCGGCACAGCGGCAGCTGGCGTTTCCACTGATTGCACACATTCTTGATAGGGGACATGTCCGGGGAGCGGACAAGGCATGGAAGTGTCTGGACATGATTTAGGCAGTCCTGGGCAACCCAAGCCGTATGCTGGCGGTCATTATTAATATTTTTTTTTGTTGGAGGTTTAATGACCACTGTGTGCAACTCAATGTGCTATAAGCAGTCACCTGTCCCTAATTTAGGGCCACTGGTTCCAGGGAAGGAAGAGAGATAAGACAAACACAACATCCATGCCTCACCGGAATTCGAACCCCGACCCATCTCGTACGAATGATCAGAAGCCATTGCTTAGACCACTGCACCACTGGGCGTGGCAGGCATTATCCTGCTAGTATAGCACACCTAGAATCCCAGCCAGAAATGAGAGCACATGGGGCCGTCAATGTGATGGGGTAATCAAGATCTGATATGTACACATACCGTCAACGTGATGGGGTAATCAAGATTTGATCTGTACACATTTGAACTGATTTTCTAATTGGGGTGGGGGAGGTAAGTAACATTATATATATCTTACATTTTATGAAAAATATAAATTGAGATAAAATGTTGCATAAAGTTAAGGAGCAGTTGTTAAATATGTGCTCTCATGGGCACAAAAGTTACAGCATTCATTTCAGATGAACTTAGCAACATCATGTTAGTACCATGCATTTGGCATATCCATATGATATGCCCATGTTACAAACAACAGCCCTATGACATCTCTGGCCCTGGAGATACAGTTGGTGCTGTTATGACCAACACCCCTATTTAAATTACTCAATTTTGCTTCTATGAGGTGAGTTGATATGCAGCATAGGTTTGTTTGTTTGTTTTGGGGTGTAACTACTCCCACTAGCATCTAAAGCTATAAGGAGTGACCCATCCTTTTTATTGAGTTCTATTGATTTAGAGAAGGAACAAAGCCAGTATTGTAAAACAAACACACCACCTGTAAGATTTGCTAACCCCAAGTCATAAAAAAATTATATATATGCATTCTCCATGTAGAATTTCTTTGTTTGCGCCATTTTCGGGCAGAGCGGACGAAATCCTCATGTTTAAGACTCTTGCTCTCAGATGCATGGAATTAGCCACATTACAATCAGCTTAAGTACTTGAAGTGTATTGTACTTGTCTTGTGTGGCGATGGGATCATCTGACGAGTGTGTTAAGGAGTGAAATACAAACGTAAGGGTGTGGCAGATTGCCCCATGTGAGGAAGATTAACTCAGAAATCTGATAGTGAAGTTTTTCTGAAGTTTTAAGAGAGAATGGATACTTTTGACTTTGGAAGTGGAAGAGAGACAGACAGGATCAGAGTTTGAGAAAGAGCGGTTGAACCTGGGAGTTGACATTGAAGATAGTATGTTTTCCAGAGAGAGATTGATATGAGGTTACGTAGTAGCAGCCACAGTTTACCGTAAACACGAAGTTCGGGTCTAGTGTCGATAGGAGGGACGGAACGAAATCAAATAAAACATTCCATTAACCAGCCCTAGGGAAATCCCAAGCAGCATCGTTTTAGTGAAATAAACTGTTCGTCTTTGTTAGTGTTAAAAAAAAAGGACCTGAATTGTGTTTTTCTTTGAGTGCATGATTCCACTATGGAACGAACCTAAAAAAAGTTATGTGACAGCTCTCATTGGATCGCGGCTATGTTGAGAAAGAGCTAAAAAGGATCAAGGGTAGTTACACCACCCATGCTTCAACCGGACTTGAATCCTAGCCCAACTTGAACAGTTAGCCAGAAGATGAGGCCACTGATTTCTTGGCTGCTAGGGTGGCAATGACCAGCAGATATGCCAGACAACATAGGCAATGGAGGTGCCAACAACTGGAACCATTTGAGCTGGGCCATGTGGTAAGGATAAATGAGGCAGTCAGTCAGTTAGCACATCAAATAGCTATCCAAATCTGTTGTGCTTTAAGAGCAGTTACTTGGGTGTTTCCAGTGTTGGATTAGGGAAGGTACCTGTACCCATCGCCATGGAACTAGGATTTAGTTCAGACAGACATACCATCTGAAGAGAAACAACTACAAACCCCTCTGTCACATCTGCTGCTAACCAACAAAATCTGGATCCTGCCTTACATTCTCTAGTCTCTACAAGGACCATTAAATGGTGTTTGGCAGAAACTGGATTATGTGCATAACATCACAATGTGCATTTCCTTGTTAATCCACGACTACCAGGAGTGTCTGCTCTGGTGTTCAAGAGTTGAGTTCATGGTTACAGAGTGGCACTAAGTTGTCTTCTCCAATGAATCCCAGTTCTGTGTGCATGCAAATGATAGCTGTATAACACTGTAGCATTACCTAAACCAGTGGGAGGATCCAGCATGCATTCAGGTAAGCTATACTGCTCTTACCATTGGAGTTATTATATGGGATGCCATAAGCTATACCATCTGATTGCCTTTGGTGTTAATCATAAAAACGTTGACACTGCAATATGCAGATAACATTCTACAGTATAACTCAATCGCCTAACCTTCTTCCTTGGCATCCCAAATTCCATTCTAGATGAATTGCGTGTCCAAACCTGGCTCGGCTGCCCCGATGGTGTAGTGGTCTAAGCGCTTGCTTCTGATCATTCGTCCAAGACAGGTCAGGGTTCGAATCTTGCCAAGTCATGGATTTTATGTTCATCTTATGCCACTGGTCCCTTCTTTTCCTGGAATCAGTGACCTCAAATTAGGGATGGGAAACTGCTTATATATAGCCCATCAAGTTGCTCATGGTATCATTAAACACTCAAACAAGCAAACAAAAACAACACCTTACCTTGGTCAGTCATGTCCCAAAATATTTCATTATATCTGGGATATTCTAGGCTATCATCTTCAAGAGGGTCCAGGTCCAACATAGACACTTGATACCTAGCATATTAAGTTGGAAGCAAAATGGCGAAACATGTTGCAGGACACTATTTGGGGTCTGCCTGTATTGATGTCATGATGTCTCGCTGTATGTGTTGGCAACAATATGGCACATAGCCCTTACTGAGAGGCTTGTGCCGTAAGTGAGGGGGTATATGCCAGGGTGTGTCACTGCTTTCATAGTTTTATTATATCAAGGTGTGTTAATATTTTCTTAAGTATTATCAACCATCCCTGTTACAGTGCTATGTTTGAATCATCTCCACAGATTGCATCAGTGTGTTTCAAGTTTTGTGTCTATGAGTGTATGTATATTGAATAGTGTTTTAAACATGACCCAAGTTAATAAGATAACTTTCACAAACTTAGCAGTTCAAGAGGAACAATGTACCTTCTTTTTATAGATATAAGATAAATTTTTTTTAATAAGTTGTTTCAGAAGAGAAAACTAATTTATGAGAGACAAGCGTAAGTGAGTTGCATGCTGGAAGATAGGAATACACTTTCTATTGGTGCAATTAAAATGTCCCTCCAACAGACACAGACTGAAAAGAAAAATCATTGAAATGAAACCTTAGGCAGAACTTAGCTCTCCCTTACTGCAGTAAGTAAACCATGTGATTTCTACATTGTGAATAAAAGACTTATACTAAGTTTTTTAATGCTTGAATTGAAACAATCTTTTTTGACATTATGTTCTCAGATATTGCACTTTACCTCCTTCAATTTGCAAGTAGGCTAACAGTTATTTTTCTTATGCACTTATAATTTTTTTTATTTGGCCAGGCAGGCATGGACAGGTCAAGAAATTGTCTTGTGATTTGTCTGTTGCATGCTGTCATCCTACCAGGCACATATATATTTTCCCAATTTTAGAGTTTGTCTATAATAAAAACATCACATTTTAGTGGAAACATATTTTGGATGTTTAATTTTCTAGTATAATACAGGAAGGTTGATCAAAAAGTATCTTTTAAACACAAATCATATTTTTAGCAATAGGTCCTGTTCTAAAAACAAAAGGTTTGTTTAGAGGTTTTACTAGGAAAAAATACTTCTTGTTCAGTAATACTCTTTCATAACGAGTGATAAGATTTGTGTTTGCTCAACTCTGTTAGGGGTTCTTCTGTATCACTTCTCAGTTTATATTTAAAAGATATGTGCTTTTACTTCATGTTCATGGTGTGGGGCTCGTTTTTAATCCAAAGTTTTAATCTTTCATTTTGTGTATATGGGTGGGGTTTTTTTTTTTTTTCGTAGTCTTCTCTGTATGGAGTATCTTTGATTATCCTTCATCTTATAATATGCAGCAAATTACAGATATGTGCATAGTTAGTGGTAACAGCATTCTGAATTGCCATTCATGACAGAAAATGAAACTGTGAATTTTTTGCACTACATTGGAAATATTTTAAACTTCTGTAACCTACACTTCTCAAAAGAAAACTGCAACTGAACATCGTTGAAACATAATTTTAAGCTTCTGTAACCTACAATTCTCAAAAGAAAACTGCAACTGAACATCATTGAAACATCATTTTAAACTTCTGTAACCTACAGTTCTCAAAAGAGCAACTGAACATCATTGATTTAAAGAAAATTTCATCGTAGTAGATTTTGTGATATGCACATTTGAAGGTGCATTGATATTCACTCAGCAAAAAAAGAGTAAGGCATAACACAAAACTGTTCAGCAACTTCCAGAATATGAGTTAAAGTTGAATAATGCATTTAGGAAATAAAACACATCTTTTTACTAAATCCCATGAAATATTTGCAATTTTGTACTCATGAAATATCACAGTCCTAGAACATCTGAGGAGCATAGTTCAAAATAAGTTAAGAATATGCAGCAAGTCTTTCATTATGAAAATCTATATTTCACCGTGTATTGTTTGTTTTTCACCAATCAATCAATCAATGACTTGTAAACAAATATTAATCATAAATTTTCTGGGCACAGAGGCTCCACATGATTTGTAGGTGTTTTTCTAACACTATAAATTGAGAAAATAACAGATGTTAATCAATTGTGGGCTGATTTCAAATTTGGGAGATGAGTAGATGAAATTGGTAACACAATAAGAATAGTATATGGATAGACACACAGAAAAAAGGGAAAATTTTTTTAACAAAGTTTATTTATGGTGTGTGTTGTTTGTGATTGTAGAATTTACAACCTGAAAGTGTTAAAAGGTGTTATTGTCACATGTGTAAGAAATTTGTATCACCAAAAATTAAAGTTTCCTTGTACTCGTTATGGCAGTGATTGAAGGACACAGCAATTATGCCACAATAAGAACCTAGTTCGTTTCCACCCTCAGGCTAGGCTGAGGTGGATACAAGTTCTGAAGAAAACTGTTTAGAAAAACCCTTTTTACTCAACAAATTTACTGCCACTCAAATTTTTCATTTTTGAAGAACCCCATTGGGTTCACCTTTATTTACAAATGGAAATAGAAAAATATCAGCCCTACTGGTAATTCACATAAGGTTTTATATTTTTAGACTACCTCGAATACAACTTATTGCACCAATTATGTACAACGTATATTTTGTTTCAAACATTAATATTTTTGTTTTGTTTTTCAAAAGCACTATGACTACCAGAGGGTGGTATGTAAACATCACACAAATGCACAAGCTGCCAAAATCATATCAACAAAATTTCTTAGGTGTCACGGAAATCACAATCTAGCAGAATAATTTGTTTTCAACACTAGCAAAAGCAAAAAAAAATCAGGATATCAAGAACACTTATTTCGCTACTTCAACATCTTTGGCAAAATTAGAATATAAGGCCAAGCCAGTAAAAAAAAATTCTTGGTATCCATTTGGCTGAACTAACCATTTCAAAAGGTACAGAGATTCAAAGCACCTAACTATTCACCATATCGACATGTCATGAACAAAACACTATTTACGTGTATTCTATGATCTAGCCAGACTGAATGTGCAAAAACCGACATGAACTAAGCATTGATTTTTATCATTCTAGACCATTTAGGTAAATTAAAACAAAAACAGAATGCAAATAGTAACAACAGGAACATCTCTTTCAAACCAGTCCTTCCTCCTTTAAAATTTACTAGTTACTTTAAAATTACTTCAATTTGAAAACACTGTCACCACTCTACTTAAGAACACTTACTAAACAATGGCTTATATAGGAAGTACCAAAAATAAGCTTAAACACAGATTAAAACAACACGTAAAAAAACTGGCAGAAAAAAAGAAGAAAAAACAGCACTTATCCAATACTGTCTAGATAACCAAAAATATCCAAAATTCGAAAATATAAAAATCATTAAAAGCTGTAAATCCGAAAAACACCTCAGAATAGCAGAGTCGGTAATGATTGAAAAAAATAGGACAAAAGTTTGCAACCATAATGACCCTAATAATTTGAGAAACAGCTGGAAGAATTTAATTAGAATTGAGCAAAAAAATGAAAAAGTTCGAAAAGTGAGATCACTGACCAACAAGAGATGGCGCCACAACGCCCAAGAAGAAGCGATAGCCGATGACAGAAGCAGCCCGCGAGAACCACCGAAATGCCCAGCTGACACGGTCCGTGCTAGTCGGAGCAAAACGTCCCCTCGAAGACGGTAAAGGAATTTTACTGAAAGTACTCGGGTATGAATAAATATTGAAGTAAATGAGGATGCAGCAAAGGAAAAACTCATTTGGTGATGAGACAAAATAAATTCCAACGGAGAAAAAAAAAAAAAAAGAAGAAGCGGACCCGTGGTCAAATGAAAAAATCCCATGCCGCATCCACGTAACAGAAATATGAATTGAAAGCCAAGCCCCACGTGCGGTAAGTGTTCATCGAACTTTACCAACTAAAAGTGAAGTTCAAAAATGCAAACTTACTAAACAACTCAAGTAATTAATTATCCCTATTTAATTCATATCACCATACCCTAAGAACAGTACACTTGCAATAAATTAAACTTCGTGAAACCTTATATTGACATTACTAAATAGAAATATTCAAAAGCATCTCCTAAACCACTACTTGAAGCTAAAGCAGTTTCCACTAGCAATTACCATAATTATCACTCAATCGCTTAGGCTTACAAACGTCATTTAAGTACTTCCAAAAATGCAAAATGACTCAGACGGCTTATCTCATGTAATCAGATCATGACACATAAGAATTTCACTACAAAAAAAACTAGCGGCTTCTAAGAGAAAGGCTAAAGGAATCAGGAAAATAGAACCTATCGCAAGCTTTTCTCGCCTATGCATGACTGGATGTATTTGTTTTCTTGTTTGACATATCGCCATGTACATTCATTATTCCCAGAAATCCTATTACCACTTGAAGAATCACTTATTCCCAGAAATACCACTACTACTTGAAGAATCACTTATTTCCAGAAATACCACTACTACCTGAAGAATCACTTATTTCCAGAAATCATACTACTACTTGAAGAATCACTCACTTATGTTGACATAAATATTGACCTGTACACATACAGGTCAATATTTATGTCAACAATCAAATTCCTCAGATCTGATGCATGCCTACTCACTAGCCCATTTAATTTTGAGTAAATTAACATTCCTGCATGATTGACGTTGGACTTTAGCCTACTGAGAGAAACTCCTGCATAGCTCATGAAGTACGCTTATAATGTATATTTGCCTAAGGATATTACCTCAAGGAAAAATTGCAATGCATTATTATTTAGTTACCAGCCGATCATAAAGTACAAAAAAAAAATACTCAAAATTAAAGCACTGTATTAACTTACTAATTCATTTAAAACTTGAGGAATAAAAAGAACATAGTTTGAAAGAGTGTTCAGCTCAATAAACTCTCAACTAGAATTACCCTGTCGCTAATTCATTTGTTACTCTATTCACCAACATTTAAAACCTTCATGAAATTCGTTTACCAAAAGTTAGACATCATTTTTCATTCGAAATCAAGTATTTGAGAAGATTAATAATTTTCAACTCAATTTTAAATCACTAGTTTCTTTTCCACCGCTTTGCACAGATTACAGATTAATTTGTTTTTGAAGAGCATTATTAATTAAAAGCAAAACACAAACTTTCCAGTTCAAGAATTCTTTTTCTTGTAGGCGACCCATTTGGCGGAAGAAATTTTCAAGATGGCTTACCTGGATATCACGGCGAGAAACAACTCAGCATAAAAAATTTTAAGTTCATTCTTATGGCTGTAAGGCATGACAGTCTGTTTCTAGCAGTCATTCAATGTCTCTAATGGTCACATGGAGAGTTCCAATATTTCCTGGCTCCTGAAGTGGAACACGTCATCCCGATGGATGGTGTGGCTGGACAGCGGCAACCCCTGGTCCTCAGCTTGGAAGGTCTTGGCTTTAAAAAACAGAATTTCTCTTTGTTATCGGCCAGGAATTTTGGAGATAGAGAGCAAGACGCGCTCTTCTCAGCAATCTCTACTCAGTTGGTGGAACTAATTCAGTTCACTCGGCTTCCGGACAACAGATATTTTGGTAATGTGGCCATCTTTGTCAGCCTGCAAAATGTCCGTGGGTTCACACAGGGCATCAGCAGGCCCACTTTTTCTTTTCTTAGCTACATTTCCTTTTTTCAAAGGGGCTTGGCCAACCCAGTTGACGGGGTCACCTAGGCACCCCTCGGCAACGAGGCCGGCCTCTCTTTTGTGCAAGAATGCTGAGTTATCGGTACAAAGTAGAGCGAGAAAAAAAAAACATATATATCTGAATAGTAACGACTTTCACGAGAGAGTGTCTGTCTGCTTTAGTGATCCGACTTCAACGCTCCGCAGGGTCACGTGCTCATCTCATGACCCACGGGCTTCTAAGGCTTATGATTGGACGAAGAGTAACAGGGGATCATGCAACTTGCACGTGACTCCTCCCCCACTCCAACCAAACTTTCTTGGAATCCACAAGGTCAACAAAATATGTTGGCGTGACCTTTCTTCAAACTTCAAAGGAACATCCGCTGGTCGAGATTGCTCTCAAATTAGGATTCCTGGAACCAGAGCTTTCTCATCGGAAAAAAATTTTTCCCAGTGAAGGAAGTAAAAAAAATAAAATGGTGAGTTACTTACAAAGAACCCTTAGCCTGGCTTGTCTTATAAACTGTACAGGTTTTTTGGATATATATATATACACAGGAAGATAAATGAAAATATCATCTTACAAAACCAGCATTTCAAGTAGAAATGGATCGGAACAGAGACAAAAAAAAAATTACAAAATCATTTTCTCCTTTTTTTTTTTTTTTCCTTTTGAAGTAGCTTTACTGCTGAAAAAGTTTATTGCACGTTTCACTTTTAGCTTTAATTTTACGCTCTCATATTTACAAATGAAAATCTCCTATCCTTATTTCATATGCTGAGCTCACTTTGCGTGGTGTACAAAAAGGAAAAGAAAAATATACAAAGATATGTATAAAACACTACCACGAAGCAAGACTGATAACAAATGCAAAGACAAAAAATGATTTTTTTTATTTTCTATCAGAACTGTAACACTGAAACCTTTATCGGCACAATTCTTCCCCGTATGAAACAAATGAACAAACATTACTCCTCACTAGGATTGACAACATTTAAAACAATCTCCTCTAAAGCTTTAATCTCGGCACATCCAAAATAACGTTCTTATCCCAGAATAATAAACCAAAGAGCATACACGTACATGTCATTCCCACACTTCACTCAACATACACACACATGGCAAAGATATTCTAGCACTCAAAGAGGAAGTAAGGAAAGAATAGGAGAAAAAAAGTTTTGAAGATTGAATGGAAATTAAAGAATTTCATAACTTTTTCTTGACTTTCCAGGTAAAATGAACTGAAAACTTCAGAAGATATAGAAAATCGGTTCAAGTTCCTTACTAAAATTGTCGGGGAGGGGGGGGGCGATGTCGATGGTAAAAAAAAAACAAAAGAACTGCTGCGCATCATTCTTTTCCTTTTTTTTTTTTTTCATTTTGTCCCGAAAGGAATCAAGATGCGCGATGGGAGCCTATTTTCCTTTCTGAAAATGAGATGGCCAGTCTCTTTTTCAGAAGCAGGAAAATGGCGACACATTGACTGTACAAAATGCTTTTTTTACTAAAAGTGACCAAATTTGCTGGTGCCTTGATAATGCAGCTAAAGGCATCCACAAGGAATGGTATTAAAACTTTTCTTAGGTAAGTAAAGGAATTAATGATTTTCCAGGTTGAATTTTGCTAAATGCTGTAACAGTGCGTAAAAGTTATGCCTATACTGACTTTATGATGAGAAAAAAAATTTCCATGTGCCTCTGTGTGAAAAATGAAACCCAGCTTTTATGTTATCTACTACACAGCACTCATTTAGTGCAGAGTTAGACATAGATGAGTAACTTCAGTGAAAAACTAGGTCAACACACATTGCAGTCAGTGTGTAGTATTGTTTAGGGACTGGTTTTGGAGACTTCATTTTTTTGAAAAAAAATTATCCATAAATAATAACTCTAGATTAAAAAAACATAAAAATGTAAGAAATTACAGGGGTTTTTTTGTTTGTTTTTTCTAAGATAACACTGGGGAGCAGTGATTGAACTGCAGTAGTTATTTATTTTTTAGTTCGTGTAATAATGGAAAGTATATTTTTATTACCTTTTGTTTATTTTTGTTAAATTTCCATTGAATTATTTAACGGACTTTTTTATTGTAAACTTATATATTTCTTGAGTTCGTCAAATTTTGTTGTTTCAAGTAAAGAAATAAATGTTAGGTTTGAAGTAAATTTTAAGTTATGCTTATGGATGATGTGTCATCCTGTGTTGTTTCATTTTCATAAAGCTTTCTACCATTAAATATGTATCTTCATGATTAATAATAGGTCAGAAGGAAAACCCCCAGGATTTTTATGAAAGCTGGTATTGGAATGGCAGCTGGTGCTGTTGGAGCATTTGTTGGTACACCAGCAGAGATTTCTTTAATCAGAATGACGGCTGATGGGAGGTATGTTGAAAAATTCAGGATGTTCTCTCTGTGGTTTAGCTTCTGTATTATATGTTTTTTTCCTCTTTGTGGTGCTGAAAACATGTTTGATGTGTTTTTCAGGCTTCCTCTTGCAGAAAGGAGAGGGTACAAGAATGTTTTTGATGCTCTCATTAGGATAACAAAGGAAGAAGGTGTAGTAACTCTTTGGAGGGTATGTTTCCATTTTTGTTATTCATGAGTAAAGATACTTCCATGCAGTGCTATATATATATTGCATTTACAGAAATCTAATCCACAATTAAATTTGATAGTATTGGGAAAATCCATAATTGTTAACTTTATACATATTTGCATTGATGCACTTAAGTAAGTTAGTTGTTTTGCTGAGGTCTATAATTCCAGAAAGAAAGAAAAATATTTAATTAAACTTCTAATATGTAATATGATTTTTTTCTAGGAATTTTTTATTTTAAATTGCAAGTTTTTGGAGAAGACTTTTCTCCTTCATCAGGCAATCTTTTGTTGTCACTCTTTCTTTGTCACCAACATGGTTACAGTTAACCTTGACAGTTACTGTTATTTTTCACCAAATCTTGCTGGATTTTAGGCAGGGACCATCCTCTGCAGTAATTGATGATGGAATTCTGATTCTTCTCCATTTATATTTCCTTCTTTTAATTTTTTAATTTTCTTTTTTAAAAGTTGCTTTGTAAAAACTAAAAAAAAAAAAAAAAAAAAGAAGGAATGGAAATGAAAAATGAAAAAGAATCAATATTCCATTATCAATGACTGCAAAGGTTTGTCCCTGCCTAACATTTGGCAAGATTTGGTGAAAAGTAAGGTAACCATCAAGGTTAACTGTAACCATGATAGCGACAGACAAGGGACTACCTGATGGAGTCTTCACCGAAAATTTGCAATTTAAAATTTGAAAAAGTCATAAAAACATATTAGAAGCTTAATTGAGTGTTTAATAAGTAAGCCAGTTTTCAACACGAGCTTTATTCATAGATTTTTTTTTTTTTCAATTACGAGGAGCATTCAAATGTAAAGATACTGAGTCCTGCTAGTTTTTTTTTTCATTGTGCTTTTATACATTATCTTGATAATTCTGCAGACATTTGTCCCCAGAGATGGTGAATATCATGCTTGTAGAACACTTGACTGTGGGAGCAGTACAATTCTGTAGCTGTTGTCTACACATATTAGTGAGAGTGAAAATTATGTGGGGATAGATCAAACCATATATCAGTTTTTAGGGAAATTACCTTATAGGATAATTCTTACTGTGGTGGTATGATGCTAGTTTTTATCCTGAGACATGTGACACCATTTGTTCGACATGTACAATGAAACACCATTTTACATGTACAATGCAATTTTGAACTACACATACATTGGTCACCCCCCCCCCTTAACATTTTTTAACACTTGGAAATGCATGCTGGCATATACAAACTTGTCAATAGCTTTTCATTTGAACACACCTTATATACATTACGCTGAAATGTAGTAAAATTGGGAATCTGTTTATCTCAGTAAAAACTAAATAAAAAGAAACTAATTGTTACGTAATTCTATTTTTATTTATGGAAATTTTACTTCTTTTATGGTTATTTTATGGACAACATATTGTAGAATTCTGTTTTGTTTTGTTGTTGTTGTTTTTTTTCAATTTTTTTTTTTTGCTTTTTTCCAAGGTTAGTGTAGTTTAAAAAGAATAAGTGTCCCCAAGTAACATGGAACCTGTGTATTCTGATTTACCTGATCACATTTTCTCCCATTTCTTCGTCCCCTACCCTGTCTGCTTGCGTCTTAGTGGGAAAGACTTGGTAAAAATGCTGTAAGATTAGGATTGACAATAATTACTGAAAAAGAGAGAGAGAGAGAGAGAAAGAGAAATTAAAAGCAGAAGCTTCACATACAAGACTTATAGTTGAATTTTTTCAAGGTATTTCAACACGGCCCAAAAAATGTAAGGTCAAAACCACAGGTAAGCTAAAGCAAACATTTACTGCAATATATTGCAATAATTTTGCAGGTACCAATGAAAGTTTTATGTGTGTGTCTTTATGACGATTAACCAGTGACGTGCATTCCACCCCAGCAACCCAAGCAGTGCTTGGGCAATGGGCTAATGAAATGATGGATAGATAAAGTATCTCAAATTCTTTAAATTTCTGTTTTCGACACAGATAATAATCACCACAAAGTTATAAATTTGTTCTTATACCTCTGAAGTTTTCATAAGTGTATAATCCACGCACACCGGCAAAAACAATGATGAGATAGGAGAAAAAAACATGATGCTGCACTGCGATTCGCCGCAGCTGTCGAGCGCATGCAACACCTGCTCCCGTCACCCAAGCGTCACCGCCGCTGAAGGGGTGTTGCTATGACAACCTGACGGCACTAGTCTGCTAACCAATGAGAAACGCTCCCTAGAAATGATCGTCTTACCGCGTACCTGCTCTTAGCCAAGCAGTCAGTGAACTGCTTGGGTGTTATGTGGATGCATTGTTCGAAGTTCTTTTTACATCGTGTGCTGTGAATTACTGAATATATCATGCATGTGCATTAAAAAAGATTCTAAACAGCGATGTCTTATTCCATAAACGCAGACATTATAGCTGATTTGTTGCAAAATCCGTTTTCTCGCCGATCTTTTGAAGAAAAGAAAAATGTGATTTCGAAAGGGAGACCGATGCCTGCATTGCCAAGTTTAACGCAGCAACCAAAGAATATTACTCGACATTTTCAAAACGCCAATTATGAAAGATGCGAATGTCTTGCTGGATGTGTTAAGACCAACAAACTGTTTTGTTGGAACTGTTTGATGTTTAGCTGTGACAGAAGCTCCACTTGGACAACAGGATACAGCAAGCTAAGCAATTTAACTAAAGCAATACGGGATCATGATGTTGCTGTTAAGCATATTCGTGCGTCCGTTGCACTTGCAACTTTTGGAACTGTTCGTATTGAAACTGAGGCCAGTGACCAGATACGACAAAACATAAGTCAACACAATGAAAAGGTAAAACGCAATAGAGATATTTTGAAACGGCTTATAAATGCCGTTTGCTTCCTTGCAAAGCTAGAAATTTTATTTCGAGGAGATGACGAGTCAAAAACTTCCAACAACCGCGGAAATTATTTGGAACTTTTGGACTACACTGCTCAGTATGATCCTGTACTAAAGAACCATTTGGAGTCTTCGACAGTATTCAAAGGAGTATCAAATCGTATTCAAAATGATTTAATTGATTCTGTCGCCAATGCACTGTGTAATGAAATAAAATGCGAGTTAAAGCAATCCGATTTTGTTGCCATATTAGCAGATGAAACTACCGACGTCTCGAATAGTTCTCAATTTTCTCTTGTTTATCGGTATGCAAATGAAGGGAGGGTGGTAGAAAGATTTGTGTGCTTTCAAGAAATTAGTGAGGACAAAACAGCGGCAGCACTTTTTGGTCTTATTTTGTCCCATATTAAGGATTTTTCAGATTGTGGTGGAAAACTCGTCGCGCAGAGCTACGACGGAACTGCAGTAATGGCCTCTTCCTTGCATGGCGTACAGTCGAATATTAAAACATCCTTTCCGCAAGCCCTCTTTGTTCACTGCTATGCGCACTGTTTGAATTCAGTGCTTTCCCAAAGCGCTACAAGTATTCCTGAATGTCGTATCTTTTTTGCTACTCTTAGTGGGCTTGCAGCGTTTTTCTCCAGATCACCAAAGCGCTCAAAATTTCTTGATGCCTTTTTGGGACGCCGACTACCCAACGTTTGCCCAACAAGATGGAATTATTCATCACGACTCGTCAATACTGTCCACGAAAAAAAAAAAGAGCTTCGCCAGACTTTTGCTGCCATGTTGGAACATCAATCACAAGTAGAAAGGGATATTCTTGCGGGTATTCAGAGACATTTGTCCAATTTAAAAAACTTTGAATTTTGCTTTCTTCTTGCGACCTTTCATAGTATTTTTTCTCTTGCTGATGTTTTGTTCAGCGTGCTTCAAAATGCTTCATTAGACATTGTTTACTGCAAAAGTAAGATCACGGAAACACAAAATGCTGTGAAATCTCTGAGAAGTCGTTTTCAGGAAGTGTACGAAAGAACCATTGCTAATGTTGGACTCCCAAGAAAACGAAAACGAAACCTTTCTGAAGACATTACGATTACCACTAAATACAGAAGATTATATTTTGAAATTTTCGATAATGTGGAACAACACATTAATACAAGATTTCAGGATTATGAAAAGCTTACATTTTTGTGCTTACTGGATTCTTCGAAGTACAGCTCTTACGTTCACACTTTCCCAACTGATGGTTTGAAAAGCTTACTTGAAAATTATGGTCGCTACTTCGATGAAGTACGTTTGAAAAACGAATTAATCGTAGCATACAGTTCACACGAATTTTCTGACAAGTCACCTATACAGCTTATGAAGATGTTAGCAACTTCAACACTTGGAAAATCGATGCCACAACTTTACCTATTGGCTTCACTTATAAGTGTGATACCTGTGTCCACTTCAGCAGTTGAAAGATCGTTTTCTGCATTAAAGCGAATTAAGACATACGCACGAAACAGAACAGGACAGAAACGACTGTCGCATCTTGGACTGATATCAATTGAAAGTGATCTATTAAATACTCTGAAAGAAAGAAATACTTTTTTCGATTCTGTAATAGAACATTTTGCTGCAAGTGATCGAAGAATGGAGTTTACTTTTAAATAGAAAGGTATGTTAAGTGACTTCAGTCTATTCGGAAAACAGAAGTCTTTTGTTTTAGATTTTGATGTGTTGTGTAAAATAATAGTTATAAAAAAAGTAGCTATGGTATCTATAACATACGCCATGTTTTTCCACTTTTATTTTTTCAAATATCTGAACCTAATGTAAATTGTAAAAAAGTGAAAAGTAATTGCCTTTGCGACTGCTTGGGTAGTCTGTTGGGTCACCGCACGTCACTGCGATTAACTAATTGCATGATTATTTATCGATTGCATTTTAATCGCTATAACCATTGAATAGTGCTAAGTATCCTAATTTTAGCATATAAAATCGATAAATCATTTTCATTATAATTCGGCTTTTAATTGATATGTTCAATGCATCAGTAAATTGGACATATTATTAAACATTCAATGAAAATTTTTTACAAGTTTCAATTCTTGAAAGTTGGCAGGTCTGTGTGTCACTAATATTAACAGCCATTCAGAAAGCTGTCTACCATATATAGAACAATCTAAAGAGCACTGGAAAGTGATGCCTGCCCAGCCTGAAGTGATCACACTTTGCACCTCAGGTTCCTGTTATGACATCATATCAGATTTACAATTTTGTCTTGATGTTAATACTATGCTATTACAGAAAAAACTCAAACCTCTTGTCATTTCTATGCCAAAAGACCATTAAATTTAATTTTATGTATTAACTCAGTATGATAATCCATTTATTGGTGTGCATTCATAAGAATATACTGTAAATGCCTAGCTTTCACTTACCTGTGGGTGGTTGTGTCAAGACAAATAGCAGATAACACAGCAATTAGCATTGAGAAAACCACCCATTGATGAGCTAAAGCTTGACATCAATATTCTCATAAACATACACCAATAAATGGGTTCATCGTACTTGTATACTTTTTTTTTATGTATTTATATTTTTACTTTTTTGTAACTTGATCTTTCTGTGCCTGTGCAAGGCAGTTTTTTTTTCTCACACTTGTCCTTATTCCGTGGAACTCAACTAACCAACAAGCTGGCAATGAAAATATAGTGTCATACCTGTAGTTTTTTTTGTACCCTGATACTGAAGTACTGTCACAAATAAGGAAATTAAAAGAAGTGATCTTTATTTCAATTGTGGAGTCATTTAAATTGTTTACTGTAAAATACAAATGCAAATGAACTAAGCAAAATGATGAGCTTTTTTTATTCAGCATAGTTTTGTAATGACAAAATTCCTTCCAAATTTTATAGTTGTAATGTCATGAAAAATTAGACATTAGTTTCAAAGTTTTTGAAGCTGTGGTTAGATGTTGCAATCCATATTTGTGTGGAATGGTTGAAAAATATATATTAAATCTATTCATAAGCTTCCAGTAGTCTTTGAAGTGGGCTGCAAAGATGAAATGATTGAATTTTTGTCAGAATTCCATGCTGTGGGAGTGAGGTGGTAACACTGCATCAAATGGCATGTGTTTGTGGACAGACAACATGCAGTTAATTGAGGTAAGAAATAGCAACCAACAAGGTGCATCTTCATCACTGTCTGTTGCTCATATTTAATCTCAGGAGAACCTCTGTAAAGGCACAAGAGTGGATTTGTTCAGCATGCTGCAAGAAAGCTTGCAGGTGTAAGCATGTATTGTGAGTCATTCGTGAAGTTTAGAAGTGATGATTGTAGATTGGAGGACGGGTAGCATGGTGGATGTCAAAGGAGTTGCAGAGCACAGATTTTCGAGCTTTTCTTGACAATGATGTCTCTCAGTCGACCACAGAACTGGCAATACAGTTGGGCACGAATCAGTCAACCATGTTTTGATGGTTGCATGCTATGGGAAAAATGCAAAAAGTGGGTCTCACCCACAAACTGACTAAGCACAACATTGGTCAAAGGCAGAACGCATGTGTTTCACTGTTTGCTAGATATCAGAAAAAAGACTTCCTAAGGGAAAACTTTATAGATGATGAGAAAAATAGATTCACTCTGACAACCCACAGTGAAAAGTTCATGGGTACACCCCAGCCAGCCTGCGACATCTACATCAAAGCCCAGCATCCACAGTAAGGAAGTTCTTTTCTGTATCTGGTGCAACATGTAAGGTGTAGTGTATCATGAGCTCATGCCACAAGGTTTAATAGTAACTGCAGACTGCTACAGTTGTCAGCTATTGGTTTTGAATGAAGATTTTTTTTTCATTTCATTTATTGATCTTGCTGTTACATATTAAAACTAATAATTCTGAATGGTTAAGCATAAACATAAAAATAACAGCAGGGAAGATCAAGGAAAATGCCTCAAGGAGACCTGACCAGCCTTGACCTCCCTAGGTTTTTAAGTCCAGGCAAGAACATTGATATAACAGCAACAGAGTCAAAAAAGGAAACAAATATCAGATTAAACATCTAATCGTAATATTGAATTAACAGCATATCAAGGGAAAAATAATGTTAAAGTAATGAAAAACTTGAGTCCCCCCCACACACACACACACACCCACACACCCAATCCTCATTGTATAGATCCCCCGTCCCTTCTTGGTCACTGAATCTTCACCTGGTAAGTCCCTCGCATTCCCCCCTCAGTCGAATAATCCCTGTCAATCAACCTCCCATCTTGTACTAATAAATGAATAACAGTTATTAAGTAAGTAGTGTTTTAATTTTTTTTAAACAAATTGAAGTTATTAATAGATATTAATTCTGCAGGCAAAGAGTTCCAAAACTCTGGACCAAAATAATCTAGGCTTTGTTTAGTAGTTTGTGTTGTAGGTGTAGTTAGCCTCAACAAAGTTTGGTTATGAATATTATAACGGTACATAGCAGTATTAATTTCTATGAGCTCCTGTCCAAGTTTCAATTTAATTCGTTTGTACAGAATTTGGCCTAAGTTAAATGAAACAGTTGCTGAATTGTTAAAATATTATATTTGTTCGGGTTGGCTCTGGAATATTAGAACATATTTTGCCCTAGTAAGTTGTCACCATTTAAACTATTATTAAAATCTATTAATTGATTTTTATTTTTTATTTTTTTGAATGAGGAATTATTTTGTATTTGAACGAGGAACTTTTCACAGCGTGGGTGTCTGAAGGTCATTCCATTCTGTTGCATGATAATTCACAAATCCATGTCACTTCAGCAATCTAAAAACCCATCATGTTTTTCTACCTTGGTAACTTTTCAATGTTAGAAACAAATATTACATCTGTTTAAGAAGAAGATATAAGAAGAAGATATCAGATAACGGAATTTGAAAGCTTGCACGGAAATGAAAAATCATGATTCTAAAATGGATTTTAAAATCATGATTCTAAATACCCATTTTCATATGAATCTTGTAGAAGAATTTAAAGCCATTTATTTATTACATGTTATTGCATTGTACTTATGAACAGTACAAAATTGTAAACATATTTTGAAACAGATGCAATATTTGTTTCTAACATTGAAAAGTTACCAAGGTAGAAAAAACATGATGGGTTCCTAGATTGCTGAAGTGACATGGATTTGTGCATTATCATGCAACAGAATGACCTTCAGACACCCATGCTGTGAAAAGTTCCTCGTTCAAAAACAAAATAATTCCTCATTCAAAAAAAAAAAAATCAATTAATATATTTTAAACATAGTTAAAATGGTGACAACTTACTGGGGCAAAATATGTTCAGATATTCCAGAGCCAACCTGAACAAATATAATATTTTAACAATTCAGCAACTGTTTCACTTAGGCAAAATTATGTACAAATGAATTAAATTGAACCTTGGACAGGAGCTCATAGAAATCTGTTTAAGAAGAAGATACATTTAGGCTTTGCAAATTTAATAGTGGAAAAAAGGGTTGCCTCTTAGAATGAGTTTTCTACATATATATCACTAAGATGTTCTCTGAGATTCAGAGGTTAGCTCCACAGAGAAATACAAATTACCAGAAATTTTTTTAATTGACTATATCTGTTGCCATATCAAACTTCTCCATTTACAGTGATCTTCACACACAACTCGGGCATCACTGACATCCATCACATGATGTACACAAGACTTTCTGTACTTCATATTCATAATCTTTTTCTCATGCAGACACTCCCGAAACTGATACTCCCATGACTTCCTTGACCTTCCTCTGCCTTTCCTTCCTGCCACTTGGGCTAAAAAGATTTTCTTAGTAAGCATCTCATCACTCATTCTTTCAACATGGACAAACCACCAAAGAATATTAGTCTACACCTTGCTAACAACATTTTACTTCACATTACACAACTGCAACACATCTTCATTTCTCTCACAAACCACCTGTAAGTAACACATTTTTCCAGCACACAAGTGACTCCTATGTTTCTTCCGTAGTACTCAGGTTTCACTGCCATACATCAGAGTAAGAACAATTACACTCTCATACACAGCCATACGGGACTCTTGAAAACCCATCATTCCTGTGAAAACCTTCCAGCTTAGTTATGACTTTCAATGAAGAATTCACTGGCCTACTAATTTCGCCATCCAATTTGTTTTCTCTGTCAAACATGCTTCCTTGATACACAAACTCATTCACCTGGTTAATCACTGTGCCATTTAGACTTATATTACATTCAGTACTAACAGTTCCTCGCTCAAACACCATAACTTTGGTTTTTCCCTTAGTTGAATTTCATGGTTTTTCCCTTAGTTGAATTTTCTCAGTTTGAATTTCATGCAAATTTCATACATCCAGGACAACATACTCTGCAACTCACTTTTGCTATCTGCCAACAGGACAATGTCATCATCATACAGTAATCTGCACACACAGATATCACCAAGACATAAACCAGTATTATCTATTTTGGCATCACGCATGCACGCATCCATTAAACAGCCAGGGTGACATTACACAAGCTTGTCTGACTCCTGCACTAATAGAAAACCATTTGGATGAAACACTATTCACTCAAACAGAAGCTCTACTGCCAGCATACACGGCTTTTACACTTATTAAGTAGGTTCCCAGTAATACCATATTCATTCAATACCTTCCACAAAAGTGGCCTATTTTACTTGGTCGTAAGCTTTCTCTAAATCTATGAAGGCAGCAGAAACTTTCTTACCAACAGGCAGATATTTTCCAATCACCAAACATAAAGCAAAAATTTGGTTAGTGCAGCCTTTACCAGGCATAAAACCCCTCTGTACATCCCACACTTTCTCTGACGTAAGACCTCGTACCTTATCAATAATGACCTTCTCAAACGCTTTTCCTGGCACACTCAGCAAACTGATATTGATATTCTTGCATTCAGTCTGATCCCCTTTTCTCTTGTACAAGGGAACAATGATACCATCCCTCCGATCCTGAGGGACCATTCTTAACTCCCAACATAACTGGCAAATTTCAGTTAAGCAGTCAATCACAGAGTCACCACCATATTTTAGCATCTCAGGAGATATGCCACCAACTCCCAGAGCCTTACCATTCTGAAGAGATTTTAGAGCTTTACACACCTCTTCTCTTGAGATCCTTCCTGTGCTTCCATCCTTGACTGTGACATCATCTGCTTCTGCCTCAGAATCACCTTTGCTTTCTTGATCTAATAACTAACAGAAGTATTCACCCCATCTTTCACTTAACTCATTGGGCTCCCATATCATTTCCCCAATCCTATTTTTCACACAACTTACAACTTTGTTTCCGCTATTTATGTGGAGTCTCACATACTTCCAGAAAGTCTTTCTATCTTTCCAAAAAGCTAATTCTTGCCTTTCCACCTTCTCCTTCCTATCTTTTGCCTTACTCTGGCAAACCAGCTTCATGCTTCTTACAGCGATATTCATTAACAGAAACTCTACCTTGCAACATCCCCAAATAGGCTTCCTTCTTTTTCTTTACTGCCTCTTCAATCTCACTATTCCACCAAACATTACCTCTATTGTTACCCACTATTGTGGTGCCACAGACCTCTTTAGCATCCGTGACAACACAGTTCTTAAAAGATTTCTACTTCTTTTCTACATCCCTCTCACATGACCAGCTCCTTCAGTCGTTCTCTGAGTAAGTTAGAATAATGCTGATGATCTTCAGGGAGCCTTTCAACCTGTATTCTTTCCATCCTAGGCCTCTTCCTATTCCTTTTCCTCCAACCAACATTCAGTTTCACTCGTGACACTACCAAGTAATGATCAGAACCAACATCCACACCTCTCATCACACGAGTGTCAACAACTAAGTGTTTCAGGCGCTGATCATACACAACAAAATCTATCACACTCTTTTGACCAAGAGTATGATTTTCCCAAGTATATGTGTGGATATACTTGTGGTTGAAAAACATATTAGATACACACAAACCATTCTCAATGCAGACTTCAATTAATATTTTACCATTATCATTCACACAAGGATCATTAAACTTACCCAGAACATTATGAGAAATTGCATTCTGCACACCCACTCTAGCATTGAAATCCCCTGCACTTATAACTTTCTCTTTAGCACCAAACTAGCTCAAAACAGCTTTTTGCTCATTCCAGAAATTTTCCTTCCTATCAGAAGATTCTGAGTCACAAGGAGCATACACTACAAAAATTACTATTCTCTGAAGTTTCATTTTCAAACGAATCAAAAGAATTCTCTCACTTATGCAGCTATAGTGAATCAAGTTGTTCTTCATCTTTTTACTTAAAATCACACCTACACCAGCCTGTCCTCTCTAATTATCCAATACTCCTGACCACACACTAACCATTCCATTCATTTCGTCTACCCAATTTCCTTCTTTTTGGTTTTACTTACACACAGCACATCCAATCTATACTTATTCATCTCTTCAATCGCCTCATTCATCTTGCCATTTATACCTCTAGTATTCCATACACCAATCTCACACTCACTCAGCCAAGATCTCTTTCTCATTTTCTGTTTTCCATTTACAAATTGTTTCCATGGTGAACCGTCCTTCTCAAGTGTGGTAGGCTGAACTTATCCCACACTTGAGTCCATTTTTACAATTATGTGTGTCTTTTTAATCAGGTAAGTACATTACACCAGTGTGGGTGGATTAGCCCACAGCTGACTGTTCCAGTTGGTCATTCAACCTAAGGTTTCTGGAACAAAACCTAGTGATTTAAAGGTGTATCACACAGAACTAGCTGGCTCACCCCCAAGATTCACAGAGGCCCTTGTAAGTTTTCTGTGGTGTATTTTTATTTAAAAAATGAACTGAAATAAAATACTTTAAAAAAACATTTAAAAATCCTCTTGTTCTACTGTCTAAAAAAAGCACTTAAAACCTAAAAACTGTAAAGAACTTATCTGTACTTCCAGGGAAAATTATCAGCAAGGTATACCCCCCATATTTTTGTTGTTGTTTGTTTGTTTCATTTTTTGTCCAAATTCTGTTTACTTGCCCAATGCTGTTTCATTTCTGACCAGTTTCAAAATGTAACATTCCATTTTTAGAAGAATCAAGAACACATTTTCCAATATCTCCTTCACTGGTCATGTGCTAACAGGAAACTTCCATTTTGACACTGTCTCATTAGAAATGGCAAGATTACTGTGTGGGAGTGCATGAAAAATGTTCTCCACTGGATGGGTTGGTTTGAATGGTGTCATTCGGATCGACATACAACCTGTAAATGGGATATCAGCAAATGTGTTTTTGATTCGCTTGAACATGAAACATAATGTTTTGAAACCCTCAAGAGATGAAACAATGCTGTGGAATTAAATTTCAAGTTAATGGAGTTTGTTCAAAACCAAAGCAAATCCATGAAGGTTATATCTTGATGAGTTTCCCCAGGAAGTACAGATAAGTTTATTTTTTTATTTTTAGATCTTAAGTTGTTGTTTTTGTAAACAGCAGAAAAACAAGAAGACTTTAATTATTTTTTTTTGGGGGGGGGGGTTAAAGCATTTTATTCCAGCTCAATTTTTATTTAAATCAAATCAAACCAGAAAAAACTCTTTCCGAGAGGTAAACCTTTTTTTCCATTTTTATACTTTCGGAGCCAAAATATGCAAAACAGCTGCAAAGGAGGAGGTATCAAATAACTGAAATAAATGGACTTTTGAACATTCACACTAGTTACATTAGAACAGAAGAAGAATTGCACAAAAGACTCAGCTAGCTTGGGTCTTGATCCCTGTAAATGTCCAGAGTGAGACTGGTTGCCAGATTTGTAGTTTTATGTACTTCATTGCAGTTGTTGCCAACTAAAAGATTTTTTTTTCAAATAATAAGGATGAAGTGAATACTGTCAGTATTGCAATTTGAAGAGGTACAAATTTCAATACTTTTGCAGATATGTAGTATCCTTTTGTTGACAAAAGAGCACTGCATATTCATGAAAGTGTTGAAATTCTTACTTCATAGATGATACATCCATGAAAGTCAGCAGTCCATCTCTGGAAACATACTAAGGAATATGCTCCTTTTGTCAAAAAAAGGGCACTGTGTATTCACAATAGTTTTGAAATTTGTACCTCTTCTAACTGCTGTACTGACCATCTTCACTTCATCCCTATTCTTTGAAAATCTCTTCATTTAGTTAGCAACACCTGCAACAAAGTACATGAAAATACAAATCTGGCAACCAGTCCAATTCTGGATGTTTACATGTGACCAAGACCCAGTTGCATTAAAAGTTTTCTATGCAATTTTTCGTTTGTTCAAGCATACCTAGCATGAATATTCATTTGAGTGTTTTCATATTGTTGTTATCATGGTTGTTATCAAAACCTGTGCCGTTTTAAATATGCACTGCCGGAAAAAAAAATCCCAACACCAAGAAGGGGTTGTGTTAGATAAACGACAGTTGGTAGGCGGTGAGAGTACATCTGTAAGATGACATCTATGCAAATTTTGCGCTCGGCGCATACGTGTGGTGTTAGTAGTGCCCCTCGGAACATGCAAAGCAGGTTTGCTGTAAATACGCGCTGTAACGTTTGTGAGCGTTAGTTATCGTTGAGATTCGACGTAGGGTGTTGATGTTAGTCAAGAATGCCTTTAAGAAGACGAAGAAGCCATTATCAACAGCTCACGGAGTTTGAACGAGGTCGTGTAATAGGGCTACGAGAAGGTGGATTTTCGTTCCGCAATATTGCAGAACGACTTGGCAGGAATGTAGCCACCGTGCATGATTGTTGGCAGCGGTGGTCAAGGGAAGGTACTGCCTCAAGAAGACCGGGTTCCGGCCGGCCACGTGGCACTACTGAGAGGGAAGACCGCCGTGTACGGCGTATGGCCGTGGCGCATCGTACAGCGTCTGCGGTAGCAATTCGAGCTGCAGTTGCCACCACAGTGGCACAACGAACTGTTACAAATCGGTTACTTGAAGAACAGCTCAGAGCCAGACGCCCTGTAGTGTGCATTCCACTTACTCCAAACCACTGCCGTTTGCGACGTCAGTGGTGTCAAGCTAGAGCTCATTGGAGGACGGAGTGGAGATCTGTTGTGTTTTCTGATGAAAGCCGGTTCTGCCTGGGTGCCAGTGATGGCTGTGTGTTGGTTAGAAGGAGGCCAGGTGAGCGCCTGCAACCAACCTGTCTGCGGCCGAGACACACTGGACCTACACCTGGAGTTATGGTCTGGGGAGCAATTTCCTATGACAGCAGGAGCACTCTCGTGGTTATCCCACGCACCCTGACGGCACAGTTATACGTCGGTCTTGTGATTCAACCTGCTGTGCTGCCATTCATGAACAGCATTCCAGGGGTGTTTTCCAACAGGATAACGCTCGCCCGCATATCGCTGTTGTAACCCAACATGCTCTACAGAGTGTCTACGTGTTGCCGTGGCCTGCTAGATCACCAGATCTTTCATCAATCGAGCACGTATGGGACATCATTGGACGACAACTCCAGCGTCACCCCCAACCAGCATTAACCGTCCCTGTATTGACCGACCAAGTACAACAGGCATGGAACTCCATCCCACAAACTGACATCCAGCACCTGTACGACACAATGCATGAACGTTTGCGTGCTTGCATTCAACATTCTGGCGGTTACACCGGTTATTAATGTACCAGCAATTCACATTTAAAATGGCTCTTCTCGCGCTTACATTAAGCTGTGATCTTGAAACCTTAATCGATTAAATATGTTACCTATACAAATGTAATGCCGCCATTTCATTCCTCTACAACTATTTTTTCGTGGTGTTGGGTTTTTCTTTTTCCGTCAGTGTACATAATATCTAAGGTATTTTTACCTGATATTGTCAAAGTATTTGGCACGTTGTTGCTCTGTGAGGCACGTGCTCCTGGCCCGAGAGGTCTCTTACGTTACGGACCTTTGGTTACTTATTAAAAATTTTATACAGAAATAAAACAATTAGGTTATATATTTTCAGTTCCACATTCATTCACTCGCACAATCAAACATTTAAAATTTACTATTAATTAAAATATTTTAGTAGAAAGAGTTATACTCATCGGGTCAGGAGACGTCTCCTTAAACATTTGATTGTGCGAGTGAATGAATGTGGAACTGGAAATATATAACCTAATTGTTTTATTTCTGTATAAAAAATTTTATAAGTAACCAAAGGTCCGTAATGTAAGAGACCTCTCGGGCCAGGAGCACGTACCTCACAGAGCAACAACGTGCGAAATACTTTGACAATATCAGGTAAAAATACCTTAGATATTATGTATATTTTAATCAAAAGCACATTTTTAACATAAGACAACCCTTAAGTTTGCCTCATGAATTGCATTTTTCGTAACTGTGCTGTTTGTTCTGTTGTAATTTTAAATATTAAAATTGTAGCTTAATTATTCCAAGTTTTCAGTAGTGTATAAAACCCTCATTCACATTATAACTGATTATTTTAATATTAAAGGGTTGCCTTCCAACTGTGGGAAGAGCAATGGTTGTTAATGCTGCTCAGTTAGCATCGTACTCCCAAGCAAAACAAATTTTGCTATCAACAGGTAATCACTTTGTTTTTTTGTTGTTGTTGTTTTTATTAACATATATTTTTAAATAAATTTTGTGTGTACTAAATGTTTTATAATCAGACAGTTCTCACAAAGTATGTGTGGTTTATCTCGGTGAGCATCAGATTTGCAATAAATTAAAAAATGTTTTACTCCACTTGGCAGGATTTTGATATTAGAGTTGTCTGCAATTGCTGTGTCTTATTTAATTAAGGTCCTTGTCTCTAGTCCGTAAGAACTGGAAGGATGCATTGATTAAACACTTCTGGGTTTTTTTCTCATGCCAGTTACAATAACTGAACATGAGGGTTTTATAAAGATTCAATAAGGTAATTTTATAGAATAGTGATTTTAAATTTTATATAGGCCTGTTTATTATTTTTTTTCCAAGTACTGATCATTAAGATTTATTTTAAATTCTGAAATCCAATGCCACTGTGTTAGTCATATCATTATTTTTAAGTTTAAGGAGCAGATTGCACACTATGACTGTAGCTCCCAAGTAACGATTTCAACGCTTGGCAAAGTTATGCCAAATAACTTTGAAACTTAAATTTTAAATAAACTAATTTTTTGTATTATATAGCATTTTAAATTTAAATAGATGTACTTCAATCATGTAGGGTTATTAACACTTCATACAATAAGAAAACACTTCTTTTAAGACATAAATGGTTAGGGTGGATCTTAAAAGTTAAAAAGAAAAATGATTTCTTTTTTGCAAGTCTTACCCCCCTAATTTGTTCCTTTTGATATAAAAGCACTATACAAAAAGTGTGAGCTATAAATTCTTATGTTTAGGGGTAGCTCAAGTGACTCAAAGATTACAAAAATTATGGAAATTCAACAAATTATGAGTATATTTTAATTTATTATAAACAACTCAGTATATATTTAAATACATTAAATTGGATAATATGTTCAGTTTATTGTTCATGTTATTAGTCTGACAGTAGCAAACTCTAAATTTATTGCTTTCACAGAGGCTCAGACAGAGTCTGTTTCCTGCTGTTATGGTACATTCTACGAAGGTCCTCAACAACTTGTAGCAGAAACTGTAACTGCATTTCATCATGGGTTATTAATCCACTGTACTTCTGAATGAGTGCCACTCCATGTTCAGCATGGTCATTAACAACTTTTAGAGGCTTAATTGTTTCTATAGCCTGCTTGTAGTTGTCTCTGACCTCCCATAAGTCTGGATCAACTGTGAGAAATCCATCTGGAAGTTCCAACATTCGGAACAGTGTCATTGACTTGGCTGTAACAAAATCTTCCTAGTTTTTGTTCTTGAATGAATGAAGAGCAACAGTGATTAACTTGGAATGATTTTGGTCTTCTTGGTCTTGGTCTCCTTCATTCTGCATGGCACTCACCATCAGTCTTTTGGTTGACGAACTTACTCGACTGTCGAAGAAAGCTAAACTGACAAGTTCCTGTGACAAATACCACAAGTGATTGGAAAACTTATGTGATGTTGACTTTGAGATGGCTGAATGGATTGATGATAATTCAATTAGTGACTTCAACAGCAACAGGTAATTGTAAGGATCACTTGAAGCTTGAGGTGCAGAGATCCAGGCTTTCAGGTAGACACATACTGCAAAAACACACACATCATATAACCCTTTCTCTTTAGAAGTCAGCTTGAATTGAGCATGGAACATCCAGATCTGGAGGCTGTATATCATTTTTAACATGCAGCAGGCATAATGCATTGCTCCAGGTGACATAAATCGCACTCCTCTGGCAGGAACAGCACCAAGAAAGATAATCATAAGTTCTGAGAATTCTTTATAATCACGCCTTGGCTGACTCTGTTCTAGATGCTTGTTTGCATAATCAATTGTACCTTGCTTTATATCTTCTACTAGATTTGTGACAACATCAGCTACAATCCCTGGTTCATACTTGTCAGTATCTATGAATCCCCAGTATTCCTGGAAGCATTTGAACAGTGCAACCTTGGGAGAAGATACGACTTCCATACACACTTCGAACACTGCAACAATTATCAGTTCCATAATATGATGCATGCATGCCAGTGACAAGAGCTTCTTCTCAAGCTTTTGCTCTAGGAGGACACAGGCACCAGCGATATGACAAGTGTTTGAGCTGGTCATGTCAAGGCACATAGCATGGATTCTGTTGGCTATACCCCAGTCTGTAATATCTTCAAAGACAGCAGCGTCTGAGCCTCGCCTGTTTGAGATCAAAGCTTGGCAACTGTGAGTAACTGAGAAACTCCTCCTTTCCCAAAAATTAATACTGGCAGGCAATCAACTTTCTCTTTTTTAATTAGATCATGGATCAATTTGCTTCCCAGTAAATAACAAGGGGAACATTGCCTTGAAATTTGCCCTTTATGTTTGCAGATCTCTGGACTCTGTGTTCTACTCTTTGTTGGTTGAGTCTATTTACAGCAAGTTCAGCAATGTTCTGTCCCAAGCTTTTGGCAGTTTCTGCTATAACAAAAACGGCCTTTCGGTCTGACACTTTTGCTCGATCTAGAGCTGCTGCAAGTTCTGAAGTAACTACAGTTTTTTGCCCTTGTTTTCTTCTCTGTGCCTAAAATTTGATGTCTCCAACAGCCTCTTCAATTGCATTGTCCTCAGTTTCCATCTTTTCATCACCATCTTCTGCTGAGCTGTTTTCAGAATCAGTACATGAAACTAGTTCAGCTTTAAATTTTACTTTGAAGAGCTCAAAACATGACATCTGCACAAAATGGCTGATCTAGCTTTTGCCATGTGCCTTTGCAGTTTGCACAGTCAGTCTAGTGCTACCATCTATGAGACTTGATGTGAAGCTTAAAGAAATAAAAAAATAAATTAAAAAGGGGTGGGGGTAGTCTAGTGTTCCAAGCCCTATATTTATCATGTACATTAGAAACTTCCCCATCATTGAGCTACCCCAAAATATTGTTCAATGTGCTCATATTTTGCTGGATTTTTTTTTCATAAAAAGGAACAAAATGGAAGGGTAAGAAAACCATATTTCCATAGTTTAAAAATAAGCTCCATCCTAATAATGGTAAATTGCTCTTGCCCTTACATATTTCCCAGCATGCTTGTGCTTTCTGCTATGAATGCTTGAACTACACATAGTTTTTTTGTGGGGTGCTCCTATAATTCTTTCTTGTTCTGTCCAATTTTCTGGTAGATTTTTTTTTCTGCCAGACCTAAAAGTACTGCTACTAATGCTATCATACCCAGAGGAAATGTAGCATCTATGGTTAAGATATGAATTTCAGCATTATTTGTTATAGCAGGAGTGAAAACATTTTGCAATCTCTGGGTATTTCTGAAACAAGTATTTTTGCCATCATCAGAAGTGCTTCTAAAATTTAGGAAAAGGCTAAAAATTGGTTGAAGTCCTCTGATAATACAATTTAGGAGGGATGTGGCCGAGATAATGGAGTTGTGCCTTACAGTGTGAATGGAGGATGTGTCTCAACACAGAGTGCTTATAAACTTAGCTGCAAGCTTTTACAAGGAAGTAAGAAATTAGGAAGTTGCTAAGGAGTTTTGTGCTCCTCAGTAGATTCATTCATTCGTTCATTCATTATCATATCACCTGTACATCAAAAATTGGGTGTTCGGGTTGATGAGGCTTCACACATAAGTACAGAATATGATAACAAAATGAAAATTTAATTCTGATTACCTACAAACTTTTTACTGCAAGATTTTCTGCATCTGCCAAATCGCTCCCTTTACCACGAACAACCAATTACACCGTCCATCTTATTATAGATCTTACTCTTGTTCTGTGACCAGCTGCTTTAGATTGTATCACATGTCATATTAATCTACAATACACATGTCCAAATCACCTTATTGTTTTCAGTAACTTAGTCTTCTTATAGAGGAAATATTCAACTCAAATTTAATATCTGCATTACTGATCCTGTTATGAGACTGAATCCCTTTACTATTTTTTTTTTCTTGATATTCTTCTTTACCACCCTCATATTGGCCACATCTAACTGCCTAATAAGGTCCTTACTTTGCTGGTTTCAGTGATTTCAAAGGAGGTTGGGCACTAAAAATATCAAACATGTTCAGTCTTGGACATTATTTCAAGGCTGTGCTGGCTGTGTGTGAAAATGTTGCTGGAGATGTGAAGCATAAGCTGTTGTTTGTGTTTCGAAGTGAGAACTCAAAATGCAGTGCAGTTATTAATTGCAAAGTTAAGATATGCAGATTTCAGATTTTACAAAAAAAGGACTGCTCGAAATCACTTTAAGTATTTTGTAGTGTTGTTGAATGTATGAGAAAGGATGGAAAATCTACAGGGTAGCCGAAAAGTCCCCTAGGGACTTCGGGTGACAACTGTACAAAAACTAACAGATGTACAGCTGTGCAGTTTGCGGCATTTAAAAGAGTAAATATTCAAGTTTCATAATCTTACCTTAACACACCTCTACATGTGCACCTTTGGTGGCACGTACATAGATGCCAAGTAGTACGGGTTTTCCGTAATTTTACGGATTTTTGGTTGCTGTTACGGAAGTACAGAAACACCCTTGAAATTACGGAAAATAGCCATTTGATTTAATTTTCTGAGATAGAAAGCAAATTTTCATCAACTTAAAAATTTTTGTTGGTTCTTCAAGTTTTTCTGGGGGGGGGATTAAATGCTACATTCTGTGTATTATAGATTTCTGCATCTTAATTGGCAATTCATCTACCGTAGACTGAGCAGCAACCACACTATGCTGGCTCAGTGTTTCATTCCATGACACCGCTCCCATTGGTTCTCTTCCTGCTGGACGCAACTACGCAGTTTAGCTCTGTGGACGCTGCTTAGGCATTCGTTCCAAACTCCCATGATGCACTTCGTGTCTCCTGCGTGCAACCAGGGCAGTTGCTTTCATTCCTCGTAGGCAGCGCTTCTGCTTTATTGTCCTTGATGCTTTTTGGTTCTCTCTGCTGCACATGCTACCCTACTGTTACATCACGGAAGGGTGAGGCGATTGTGAAGTTTTTTTGCTGTTTTCTTTCATTTATTTAGAATGAAGCGTTCTTTAGACAAACCTTCGTCGTTGAAGAAGAAACAGTGTTTTCTAGAAACTTACAATAGAGATTGTCCCTGTTTTGAGAAATCAAAAGTTTCTGTGAACCACGTGTTTTGCAGAATTTGTAGATGCGATTTTAGTATTGCGCATGGTGGGCGGGATGATTGCCGAAGACACGCAGAATCGAAAAAGCATAAATCTTTCGGTGAGTTGAAAGTTCAGTCAGTGAGCGATTTGTTTGCATCAAAGGAGAACAGCGTAATAAATGCAGAACTTATGTTCACTTCATTTATTGTGGAACGCAATTTACCCATAGCAGCAGCTGACCATGCTAAACCGTTATTTCAAGCCATGTTTCCCGATTCAGCGATCGCAAAAAAATATTCGTGTGGAAGAACCAAGGTTACTGCACTAATTCAGCACATGGCCAGTGTTTCTACAAGTAACATCATATCTGAAGTTAAAAAAAATCATTTTTCTCTATCTACGGACGGAAGTAATGATGATCACGCAAATAAACTGTATCCCATTACAATAACATATTTTGACGAAAAAATAGGGAAAAATTTAACTGTTTTGTTATCATTGGTTGAATCAAGTAATAATACAGGTGAAGGAATATTCAACGTTTTGAACAATGAGTTTGTTAAAAAAAATATCTCATGGAGCAACTGTGTGTCATTTTCCTGTGACAATGCTAACACCATGATAGGTCAAGTAAAAGGTGTTGTTTCTCACATAAAGAAGGTTCAGCCTGCAATCATAGTGCAGCGATGTTCATGCCATTTAGTAAATTTAGCTGCACAGAAATCTGCTACTCAACTGAAAGGATTTAATGTTGAGCAGTTTCTGCTACAGTTGTTCTTTTTTTTTTTTTTTTTTTTTTTTTTGGAGAAAAGTTCAAAGAGGAAACACAATCTAAAACTGAGTCAAGCTGTTTGTGGTACTAAACCACACAAAATTCTAAAGCATGTCAATACTCGCTGGTTGTCACTTTTGGAATCCATTGACAGAATTTTAGAACAGTGGGAGGCTCTAGAACATTATTTCAGTGACAATGAAGAAGCTAATTCACAGTATAAGAACCTTGCAAGTATGATTGGAAATCCTTCATCTAAACTTTATTGTCTTTTTTTATCTGCTACTCTTCCTTTATTTACATCTGTTAACGTGTTCTTGCAGCAGGAAGCTCCGCTTGTGCATGCATTAAAAATAAAACTTCATAGTCTATTATCTGAATTGCTTGCACGATTTATCAAGCCATCGGCATTTGATGTGACAGCAACATCTCTTGCAGATGGAAATTTTGAAAGAAGGAGAAATCAAAAAGAAAACTGTGATCTCGTAATTGGGTCAAAAATGAGATCTTATATAGGCACAACTGCAGATTTGGGTGAAGACACAGTGGCTACTTTTTATTCTGAGGTAAGAGAATTTTACAAGGCAGGCTGCAATTACATTTTAAGAAAATTTCCACTTAATCATGAATTTCTGAGTCATGCTGAAATTGCAGATGTAGCATTAAGGCAAAGTGTTTCTTTTGCATCAGTCCAATATATGTGTTCCCTATTTCCAGTTTTGAAACCAGAAGAATCTGACAAGTTGGAATCTGAATTTGCTCACTACCAGTTTGAAAATTTTAACTGTGCTGTTACTTCTGGGAGAATGGATGAAGTGTGGCACAGAATTTCTTTAATGAAAAATGAAAGTGGCCAGTTGAAGTATGAATCATTAAGCAAAATTATGAAAATGATTTTAATAGTCCCTCATAGCAATGCAAGTACAGAAAGAATTTTCAGTATTGTGAAAAAAATCATGAATGAATTCAGACCTAATTTAAGTACTCATGTGCTGTCTTCTTTATTAGTAGAAAAAATAAATAGCATTGCACACAGTGAACTATGCTATCAGAAGAAGTTTTCACAAATTGAATTAAGGAAGGCCAAAATGGCAACTACAGCCAGTTTATCATAATAATTTGGCCAACATTCCAAGGAATAATTTTTCTTCATGTCTGGAGGTAATTTATTATATTTTTCTGGTAGACAGTATTTTAAATTTTCCCACTAGCAAATTATTTTTATTGTATTATTATTATTATTATTATTATTATTATTATTATTATTATTTTGTTAATAGTTCTGACAGATTAAAATTTGTTGCAGTGTTAAATACCCAAATTTGCCGCTGTAGACTGGATTACTGAAAATTACTGAAAAAAAAAATTGTTTCTGAAAATTACTGAAAAATGAACATGTTGGTTACTGAAAACTACTTTTAGAGGTTGGCATCTATGCATGTAACACATCCAGTTGATATTCAATTATTTCTTGCCATGTGCGCTCCAACATGTCAGGACCGATTCTATCGAACACTGCTGTAATGCACTGTTTGAGGTCCTGAAGGCTGCTTAATCTTTCCCGGTAAACCATGTCCTTGACCGCCCCAGAGGAAGAAGTCTAAAGGAGTGATATCTCTGGGGACCGGGGTGGCCAAGGAATGGGACCATCTCTGCTAATCCATCTGTCGGGAAACTCATGGTTCAGGTATTCACGAATGTCAAGTCCCCAATGTAGGGGAGCGCCATCTTGTTGCAGTATGGCATTTGGTTGCAAATCCTGTAGTTGAGGAATTGTAAAGTTCTAAAGCATGTCCAGGTAATTATTCATTTGCGCTGTATGCTCAGAGAAGAAGAATGGCCCAATTGCACGATTATGCATGTGCCCACACCAAACATTCACCTTCGGACTGTGTGCAAAGTGCTCCCTGACTGAATGTGGGTTTTCACTGCCCCATATATGAACGTTCTGAGTGTTGACTTTTCCGTGCACATAAAAGGTTGCCTCATCCGAAAACATTATACGGCGTAGGAAACTTTCATCAACTTCCAGCCGCTACAACATATCCTGAGCGAATGTTAAGCTAAGCACTGAGGTCCATCATTCGGTTTAATCTGGTGTAGGAGTTGCACTTTGTATGTGGTTAGTTTCAGGCATTTGTGAAGCACTCCCATCAATGTGGATCGTGGAACATTCAGTTGTAAAGAGGCCCTTCTCGTGGACTTGCTAGGACTGTGAGAAAAAACCTCCTGTATGCTGTGCACAGTTTCTTCACTGACAGGGGGTCTGCCATTCCTTTGCCGGTCCAGGGCGCTACCAGTATCCAAGAATTTCTTCTGCCATGCTCTGATACTGAAATCACTCTGTGGATCTTTCACATATGTCCGACGATAATTTCTTATTACCGTAATCACAGACTTTGTCTCAAAAAAACAATGCATATACATTGCTTTCTCCTGCGGCAATAACATTTTCAGTTGTTTTGCAGTCAGTGTCGATATTTGCAAGCACGTAATGCCCTCTGTTGGAAAGAGATGGCATTAAAAACTCGAATATTTACTCTTTCAAATGCCACAAACCGCATTGTTATAGATCTGTTCGTTTTTGTACAGTTGTCAATCGAAACCCCTAGGGGACTTTTCGACCACCCTGTATAATCTAGTGTTTACTTGAAATAGTGGGTAGTTCCTGATGTTAGAGGACAAGAACAATAATAATAGAGAATGTGTGGTGTGTGTGTATGTGTGACTGCCATAACTCATTAGAAAATCATGGTTAGACACTCGAAAATTTTGGCAGGTTACTTCTCAGTGATGTCCAAGTTGCAGTGGTAGGTTTTAAATGGAATTCTGATGCTCTTATCTGTATGTGGCAATCATATAAAGTGCTGCTAACATATAAGCCAGATCAAGCAAGCACATTGCCACCCCGGTGCTGCAGTAGTGTAAGCTCTGATTTTAGACGGCTTGTCTGCATGAGCCTGGGTTCAAATCCCAGATGAGGCATGGGTAGTGTGTTTTTCTTACGGCACTGGCTCTCTCCTTTCCCTGAAACCTGTGGACCTAAATTAGGGATGAATAACTGCTTATAGCCCTTAGAGTTCCCACAGTGGTAATTAAACCTGAAAACAAAAAAATACAAGAAACAGACACATTTACACACACATTCTGTGTTTAGTCTTTATGTATGTTCATTTGAATATGAATGAGTTTTATCTTTTAATTTGAGGAGGTATCAGTATGTGTGTTTTTCAATGATGGTTGAGTGCACTTCACGATTTTTTCTTGAGCTCAGCTAAATGTAATATGCAGCTGTCCGAATTTTGCCAAAACACAGTCATCATTTTATAAGCAATAACAATGAATAAGGAATTAAAAGTTTTGCAATATCACATACACACTGATTAACAATGGTCTTAAATCACCTGTTTATTAGATATATATATTAAAGTCAAGAAGTGCAAACTTTCTGTCTCCTCGGGAAGGCTTTATCTAGACTATATGCTAGAGCAGGAAGCTAGATAGAATTAGTACATAAAATTGAAATCTTGCCAGTTAAGGTCAACACATGATAATAATGAGAGATAAATGAAGGCACATGGAATACTAAGTCATTGTAAAAGTTGTAATGTTACTTGGCGTTATCCTTGATTCTTCGGTCAGAAGATTATGTCATGATCTTGATTGAAAGTTCCGCAGAAAAGCTCTTGTTGCACAGGTGGCAATGAGTGAGAATTTCTACACTTTTGCTTGTCACTGTACTCCTATTGCTGGTGCATGGTGCCAGTCTTTTTACCTCATTCCATAGAAATTCTCACTCATTGCCACCAGTGCAATGAGAACCTCTCTTTGGAACTTCCAGGTGCATGGCACAATCTTCTGACTGAAGAATCAAGTTTAACACCAACTACCATTACAACTGTTACAATGACTTACTATTCCATGTGCCTTCATTTATCTCTCGTGATTATCACATGTTTGCCCTAACCAGCAATATTTCAATTTTATATACTTGTTCTATCTTGAATTCTGCTCCAACATATATCCTAGAAAAAGCCTCTCTGAAGTGGGTGAAAGCTCGACATTTCTTCAGTTTATTGTATGCCTAATAAACAGATAATTTAAGACCACTTTATCGCTGTATGCGTGATGGATATTGGCGTATTTGTTTCATATTATGATTTAGTTTTGCAATTTTGTTAAAGCTCATTATACTGATATGATGTTTACATGTTATCTAATACATAATACCATGTTTTTACTGTGCTGTATATTATTTGTATTTGTTAAACAGTATACAAAGAAGTTGTTTGGGAAACACAATAGCACATGGTGTCACTGCATGTGTCATTGTTCTGCTAAATGACAGCTTTACAATCTATGATGTAACCTAATTAAATCTGGTTAAAATTAAAATTAGTAGATTAAAATTATAAATACTTATAGTTTTGTCATTTGTTTGTTTTGCAGGATACTTCAGAGACAACATAATGTGTCATTTTGCTGCCAGCATGATTAGTGGCTTAATCACAACTGCTGCATCAATGCCTGTCGATATAGCTAAAACTAGGTAAGGAAAATCTTGTTACAGCAAGTTTCTTTATTAAAAACATAGGTGCTTTTCTTTTAAAATCCTAATGATGGTGTACTTGGTTTCTGTGTGTGGGTACATGAAAGTGGTTTTGAATGCTTCTCTTTGGTGACAAGAGCATTTTTTATATACTAAAGCAAATTGGTTCAAACTGATTACCCTGAAAAGCTTCAATTTCATGATGTGACAAAGATTTGCAAATTTGCAGTAGTTTTTTCCAGTCTTTCTGTGGACAGAAAAAACTGTATTGCATAGATGCTAGCTAAGAGCAGTGTTATAAAGCAACAAAATATGAATAAATGGTGTAACTCTACTTAGCATGGTAACAGTGTAGTAAGACTAAGACTGCTGGTGAAATGTAGTGTGGCAGGATGAGAGATAGTGTAAGATATGGGCATCAGCAGCAATGATGATTCAAGAATATTTGAGGGAACATTATTTAGCATGTTTAAGATGCTACTAGAAGCAGGTTAGACAAATGACATAAAATAGAATTTTCTGTATTCAGCATATGATTCTTCTCATTTACCTTTGCACTTAGAATCAAATCTAGGTTGAACATTTACTTTTGTTCTTATAATAAAATCCAGATTAAATAAACCTGCAGTCTTATACAGTAACAAGATTTCACGTGCATAAGGTTGGTTACATAATATACAGTGACAGTTATGATACCATGTGAAACTGCACATACTTTCACTGCCACTTGTCATGTTATGTGCGATGAAAAGTATTGCAGCTGTCAAGGTTAATTAATTATTAATATTGCCATGTATCACCTATTAAGAATTTTTGTGCAGTTCCCATTAGTTGATCTTCCCATTCTTCATATGTGGAGATGGTATTCATGTGCTTTGTTCTGATTCTGATCCTTTTTAAATGTGTGCCATGCCAACATTTTTTGGCAGTTGAATTATTGGATCATCTTCTGATGCAAGATGATGTACTTTCTAAACAACACCTGGAAGTAATGATCTGTTTTGGCATTATCATGATTCACTAAGAGTTAGGGAATATCATATGTAATAAATGCAATATTCCTTTTTCTTGGTTGGGATCCAACATTTAAAATACTTTGTTTTATTCATTAACTTTTTAAAAATTTTACATAATGTGTATGCATACATATTGTAAATCTTCAATAAATGAAATAAATACACATTGCAGTATTTCCTGAGTGCGATTTATAGAAATTTCAGTGTTATTAATATATATATATATATATATGGGCTGGACATACTGCCAGAAGAACAGACCATCGATGGACAGCCGAAATTTTAGATTGGATTCCAAGGGACAGGAAAAGACCCAGAAGAAGACCACATGGAAGATGGGTGGATGAAATTCGAAAGTATGCGGGAGTGACATGGAGGAGACTGGCACAAGACAGACCGTTGTGGAAGAAACTTGGGGAGACCTTCGTCCTGCAGTGGATTGATAATGGTTGACGATGATGATGATGATGATGATATATATATATATATTCTATTAAGAAGAAACTGAAGCAAAAAATTTTTTTTTGACTCATACCAAGTATAACATAGAAAAGGTTATGTATTGACCGGTGTGAGTAAAAAGATAAAAAAAATAGAACAACTGAATGTAGAAAGTGTCGAGAATACTGAGCCTTGACTTTATCAAGGACTAGCAAAAACTCTGCATTTTCTCACTTCCACAAAGACCTATTTGGAAATGGGTTTCTGCAAAGCCATAGATGCAAGTAATAAGCCCACCAAAAAAATTTTAAAATATATATATATATATATATATCATGACCTCCGCAGAGTTGTATGACAAAGCTTTAGTTAACAATTTAGCTTGCATCCATAACTTTTCTGGCCCGACCCATGCTCTTCATCTGTTACTAATAAACAGA
This sequence comes from Macrothele yani, assembly GCA_039090855.1. Lineage (NCBI taxonomy): Eukaryota > Metazoa > Arthropoda > Arachnida > Araneae > Macrothelidae > Macrothele > Macrothele yani. The sequence goes on from CM076990.1 coordinate 175,256,895, forward strand.
AAGAAGATGATTATAAAAAACTCAAGTTGTAAGAGTGACATAATGAATCAGAAATAATGTTCAGCAATAATAAATTGCCAAGTTCGCCTGAGAAAGAATTTAAACCTGAATAGCAATACAAAAGTATTACAAATTCTTTATATTGCAATAAATAAGGAAATATTAATTTTTTTCTAAAGCATTTGTAATACTTTTGTATTGCTATTCAGGTTTAAATTCTCTCTCAGGCGAACTTGGCAATTTGTTATTGCTGAACATTATTTCTGATTCATTATGTCACTCTTACAACTTGAGTTTTCCATAATCATCTTCTTTCTGTTTAATAGTAACAGATGAAGAGCATGGGTCAGGCCAGGAAAGCTATGGATGCAAGCTAAATTGTTAACTAAAGCTAGGTCATACTACTCTGCAGAGGTCATGACATATATATATTTTTTAATTTTTTTTTTAATTTTTTTTTTTTTTTTTTTTTGGTGGGCTTATTACTTGCATCTATGGCGTTGCAGAAACCCATTTCCAAATAGGTCTTTGTGGAAGTGAGAAAATGCAGAGTTTTTGCTGGTCCTTGATAAAGCCAAGGCTCAGTATTCTCGACACTTTCTACATTCAGTTGTTCTATTTTTTTATCTTTGTACTCACACCGGTCAATACATAACCTTTTCTATGTTATACTTGGTATGAGTCAAAAAAAAATTTTTTTGCTTCAGTCTCTTCTTAATAAAATGTGAATTCTGAATTTTCATAATTGCTGCTTTGCGCGTTTTGATCTTCAGGTTATTTTGCAACTTTCGTTTTAAATTCTGAAGTATTTCTTATGTTTTCAGCTTTGCTCTTTAGTATATATATATATATATATATATATATGCATCCTTGACAAATGTCAACCCCGCCTTGACAAATGTCAACCCCGCCTTCTCGTGGTGCATCCTGTTCCTACTAAAGGGGCTCTGACGACCGCCAATAGCGGTATAACTATACCATCGGGATTAGAGGAAATTCTATTCCACACTCACCAACCCGCTTGGCCAGCGTGGTGAGTTATGGCCAAACCCCTCCAAAATGACTCCACAACTTAAATCTTGGCCCTCAGTCTCCGGCAGCTGGAATGTACCTGGCCAAGGCAGCGGCCAGTGCGACATGAAGGCAGAGGGTGCTAAGAATCCCCGGAGGACCGGACTAGGCTGCCATCTGATGCTGACCTTGGCAACGTACAATGGACGCTCCCTATCTTCTGATTCAAGGCTTCTTGAATTGGAAGAGGAACTACAAAGGATCAAGTGGGACATCGTGGGGCTAAGTGAGGTAAGGAGAAAGGGAGAAGATCTCATCGAACTGAAAAGTGGACATCTCTTCTACTATCGTGGGACAGATACTGGCAGAACTAGTGGTGTTGGATTTATAATAAACAAGAAACTGAAGGATAAAGTTGTAGAAGTTGAAAGTTCCTCTGACAGAGCTGCACGGCTTGTTATCCAACTCTCGAAAAGATACCAGGCTCAGATTATTCAAACTTATGCACCCACCACAAGTCATCCTGAAGAAGAAATTGAAGAATTTTATGAGGAAATTTGTCATCTAAATAATAAAGGTAAGCAGCACTTGAAAATAATTATGGGAGATTTCAATGCAAAAATAGGGCAACAGCAACAGAATGAAACTTCAGTAGGTAAATTCGGTCACGGCAACAGAAACCAGCGTGGAAATACTCTCGTTGAGTTTGCAGAGTCAGAAGGGTTTTTCATCTTAATCTCCTTCTTCAAGAAAAAGCCACACAGGAAATGGACATGGAGACATCCAAATGGGACGACAAGTGAAATTGATTTTATTATGTGTAACAAAAAATTCGTCATAGAAGACTGCAGTGTGCTAAACAAGTTCAACACAGGTAGTGACCATAGATTGGTGAGATGTAAGATGCACCTCAACACTAAACTTGAACGTGGCAAGCTCATGAGACAAACAAAATCAATTGACATAACCAACTTTAAAAAACACCATAATACCTTCAAGTTGGAACTGAAGAACAGGTTCTCTGCTTTAGAAGGCCTAACATCGGAAGAAGTGGACATCTCTGAAGTTAACAGAAAAGTAACCAAAGCTCTTATGGAAACAGCAACAAAATTAGCTCTAAGAACAAGTTGCATGTGAACAAATTATCAGGAAAAACGAAAATGTTGATGCAAAAAAGAAGAGAGATGAGGACAACTAAAGAAGATGTGACTTCCAAAGTGGAATATATAGAGCTATGCAAGACAGTACGAAAAAGTATCACTGAAGACGTAAGAAAATTCAACTGTGAACTAGTGAGGAAAGCAATTGAAAACAACCAAAGCCTAAAGATAGCAAAGGGACATCTCAGTAAGGGAAGAAAACAGATTATGGCACTGAGAAAAGAAGATGGTTCTGTAACAAGAAATAGAGGCGAAATTTTGACAAGAGTGAAAGATTTCTACTCCAAATCATATGAAAGGGATGATACATGCACTCCAGACATCATGAAAGATACCAGTACCAGAGTTCCTCCAGTCCTTCCAGCAGAAGTTGCACATGCAATCAAGAACATGAAGCGGGGAAAAGCTCCAGGAGAAGATGGAATTACTGTAGACATCATACAAGAAGCAAGTGGAGAAATCGAAACAGTACTCGCCCAAATTTTCACTCGATGCCTTAATGAAGGAAAGATTCCTGAGGTTTGGAACACCGCTACAATGATCCTGCTACATAAGAAAGGTGACATTGAGGATCTCGGAAACTACAGACCTATCAGCCTCCTATCAGTAGTTTATAAAATCTTCACTAAAGTTCTTTCACACCGCATGAAGGTAACACTGGACATGGCTCAACCGAGAGAACAAGCTGGATTCAGGAGTGGCTACAGCACAATAGATCATATCCATGTGCTGAGAGAACTAATTGAAAGAGCGAGGGAATATGAACTTCCATTGTGCATGGCTTTTATCGATTATGAAAAAGCCTTTGATTCGGTGAAACCATCAGCAGTTACAATGGCTCTGAAAACCTGCGGTATTGAAGATGCATACATTAATATTATTAATAACATCTATGAAAATGCAAGTGCAAAGATTAGGCTGTTTGAAAATACAACACACATAAAAATTGGAAAGGGAGTGAGACAAGGTGACACCATATCTCCGAAGCTCTTTAATGCCACATTGGAGGGTGTTTTTCAGTCACTGAGCTGGGAAAACAAGGGGATAAAGATTAATGGAGATTATCTAACCCACCTTCGTTTTGTTGATGACGTAGTCATTTTTGCAACTAGCCCATCAGAGCTGCAGAGTATGATCCAGGAACTTGCTGACAAGAGTAAAGAAGTGGGATTAAAAATGAACTTTCAGAAGACAAAAGTGATGTTCAATGCTTTTACAAAAAATGAAGATTTATCGATTGATGGAGAAAAGCTGGAGATAACAGACACGTACGTTTATCTTGGACAGCAGATATCAAGTGAGGGTCACATTGATGAAGAAATTAATCGGCGTACAAAACTTGCCTAGAGAGCTTTTGGAAGAAACAGCATAATTTTCAAGAGCAATATGCCATTATGTCTTAAAAGAAAAGTGTTTGATCAATGCATCCTTCCAGTGCTTACGTATGGTGCAGAGACGTGGACCTTAACTAAAAGAGACATACAAAGGCTGCAGACAACTCAAAGAAGCATGGAGAGGTGCATACTTGGTGTAACCAGGAGAGATAAGAAGAGGAACTCGTGGATCCGAAAAATGACAACAGTGGAAGACATCATGATCAGAGTTAAATCCCTGAAATGGCAATGGGCTGGACATACTGCCAGAAGGACAGATCATCGATGGACAGCCGAAATTTTAGATTGGATTCCAAGGGACAGGAAAAGACCCAGAAGAAGACCACATGGGAGATGGGTGGATGAAATTCGAAAGTATGCAGGGGTGACATGGAGGAGACTGGCACAAGACAGACCGTTGTGGAGGAAATTTGGGGAGACCTTCGTCCAGCAGTGGATTGATAATGGTTGACAATGATGATGATGATGATATATGCATCCAACTGGAAACTGAGTCGTATTTTTTTGGCAAGCTTTTAAATAATAATGAAACGCATATAGCATATTAAATCAGTTTATTTTTGTGGTGTAGTCAGCATAAAGTTTAGCCAAGCTTTCGCACTCCACTTGGAGGCTTTTTTCAAGGCAATGGTAGACATAAAAATGCAGGGAATTGGAACACGTAAAGAACGAAGATGATTTTTGAAAATAATGTGGGTGCATCGCGAGCATATTACATGAATTTTTATCATGCAATTATACAGTGTGCTGTGATATGTTTTCATCTTTTAAAAACGCATGCCAAACCATTGGTAGTTCAGTAGAGACTATATCATTGCATGTCAGTTTGTTGGATAGGATTTCTACTGTTTCCCTGATGGCAGTCTCTTTAAAATTCGTGTAAGGGGCAATTCTTCTAATATTATTCCATACAGGAGTAGCAGAGCACTGCATGACTTCTCTGGTGAGGGCTGTATTATGCATGTCCTGGTTCACACTTCGTACAAGTTCTTTACATCTAGTGTAAAGAACACTAGATGTAAAGAACACGCATGAAGTGTGAACCAGGACAAGTTCTTTACATCTAGTGTAAAGAACACTAGATGTAAAGAACACGCATGAAGTGTGAACCAGGACATGCATAATACAGCCCTCACCAGAGAATTCATGCAGTGCTCTGCTACTCCTGTATGGAATAATATTAGAAGAATTGCCCCTTACATGAATTTTAAAGAGACTGCCATCAGGGAAACAGTAGAAATCCTATCCAACAAACTGACATGCAATGATATAGTCTCTACTGAACTACCAATGGTTTGGCATGCGTTATTAAAAGATGAAAACATATCACAGTGCACTGTATAATTGTATGATAAAAATTCATGTCATATGCTCCTGATGCACCCACATTATTTTCAAAAATCATCTTCGTTCTTTACATGTTCTAATTCCCTGCATTTTTATGTCTACCATTACCTTGAAAAAAGCCTACTAGTGGAGTGTGAAAGCTTGGCAAATCTTTATGCTGACTACACCACAAAAATAAACTGATTTAATATGCTATATGCATTTCATTATTATTCATGCCTGGTGTATTGAAAATAAAATTAAGCTTTTAAATATTGTGCTGCCTGCTGTTAAATACAAGAAAGAGCATATATTTGAAATATAACTGTGTACTAATATTCATATGAAAGTTAAGTTTTATGTTTGACTGTTTCCCTTATATATACCCTTTGTTTTGCAGGATACAAAATATGAAAATAGTCAATGGGGTTGCAGAATATAAAGGTGCACTGGTAAGATTGCTTTTTGTACTTATGAGGGAAATATTAATGTGTGAACAGCTATCTGCCAAATGTCTACCAATATTGGCATGTATAGTTTCATTGTATTGATTTAATTTTATTTACTGGATCATTATATTCATTTTGTTGCATTTCCTTTTTAATTTTAATTTTTTTCTAAATACATCAGTTGTTTCACTGTTTCTGATAGAACTGACTAAAAAATAGATGTGAGTAATGGTCCTCAACTTACACTTGTTAAATACATTTCAAAAGAACTTTTTAAATTTTTTCAGAATTTTTTTTTCATCGTTTCAATCTAATGGATTAAATAGATGTGTGCAGGTTTTCCACTTGAGAGTCTTTTCACAGTTGTTGATGCTTACAAAAAAAATAAGTATTAAATGAGATTTTGTAAAAGCTGCCTCCAAAAGGTTAAATCACACTTTCGTTTGATATGTTGAGTAAAGTGCCATTCTTCAAACAACACATTCTTAATTGCAAACAATTTTAGAACTGAAATTCTGTGCCTCATCTCAAAGAGCTATATTGTAAAAGTAAATCAGATGAAAAGTGTTCAAAGTCTAAAAGAAAGAGTGATTGAATATAAAACTAATTGGAAGAATGTTCTATCTTTATTCACTATCTCAAACTAGTCTATATTCTGAAATTGTTGTTCAATTCAAGGAATGGAACTGGACACTTTTTTACTCAGCAGAGTTCTATGATATAAATCCCCCCTTTCTTTCTGTGTAGTTTGTCAAAAATCCAACAAGGTGAAAAACAAAAACTGTTTCCTTCTCTGTAGTTGTAAGTTTGAGACACTGAAGTGGTAAGTGATATCATGTCAGAAATGCTATTTTGCTTTAGGAATACCACATCTGTAAGTTTATTTTGTCATTTGAGTATAGTTAGTGATCTTTTAAAAAAGAAAAAAGCCTTTTTTTTTTTTTTTTTTTTTTTTTTGTTAAAAAGTGGTTATTTTTTAATCAATATCATTACTGAGGTCTATATGTTGTATTCAGGGTTTTTTTTTTGTTTTTTTTTTTGTACAACTTAGCCACCTATTAACAGTATAAAGAAGCAAGTTACCATGAACTGAGTCTGTTTATTTAGGGGGGGGGGTTTCTGATTGTAAGAAGGTTCATGGTGACTGACATCTTTCATATCTTTTATATTTCACACAAAACACCTCGATGAGGAACACATTGAAATATAAGCATGCCCATTTTATTCTGTTGTAAGAATCCCACAAAGACATTTGGATGCTTTTCCTTAGTCCACAAGGGTAGCAAGCAATTTTGTAAAGCCAGTAAATTCTTTAATATTATTTTTACCTTGCATTGTTCTTTATAAAGGAGCATGTTTGTGCAAATTTTCTGAAAATAAAGATATTCTTTTTGAGTACCCTGATAAATATTATCGGGTAGTTTGTGCCAGTAATATTTTCATCAAAAGCAGTTTAAGAAAATTGAAAATTATGCAGAACATGTGTAATAGTATCACATAATGTTATATTGAAAAATTATGAATATAAGTAGAGTATATTTAATAGTATGTTTTCAAGGATATTTTTCTGATACTCACCTTAATGCTAGTTGGTGTGACCCATATGATATGCTTTATATTCCTTGTGGTTATCTTTAAACCAATATCATTACTGAGGTCTATTACTTTTGCTTATAACAAAAAAAAAACAACTAGTACTTAAACAATCTATTTCTTTGATGCGTATACTTTGCGAGTCTTTGGACTGGTCTTATTCAAGAATGCATTTAAAATTTGGTAAAAGATATACTAGATGTAGTTTAATGTAGAGGAAACAAGTGTATGACTAATTGAACCTGTAGTTATTATTGTTTCTTCACTGAAAGATGCGAGCCAGTCATCAAGGAACACAATGAGTGTACGTCACTGCAATAATGAAACAGTACTTTCAGAGGGAAAACAAAAATCTGCAATTGTATATAAAAAAATTGCAGCATTACAATCGAACTTAAAAGATATAGTGTGCTTTAAATTTAATGGCATCCATATGCCAGTTTTTTCTGTTGTAGAAAATTGATTTTGTGAAACAGTACTTGAGCTAGATGAACATGCACTGTGAGCCACCAGTTGGACATCAATGAGGAATTTGAAAGTAAAAGATAAAAATCTGTTCATCTCAAGATTAAAGATGGCTCCATATGAATGTGAGGGGTGATACCTGAATCTTACTTGCAAAATAAAGTTGTATGAAATTCATTCAAACTGAAAAAATATGGCTAGTTTTGCTGATATTTGCTGTTGAGTATATCCATGTCTCAGTACTTATCAAAGCAAGATTAACCAGTTGCATACCCAATGTTGTGCAGTAGCAGTGCCTAAATTATAGGTTTCTGAGTTATCATTTATAAGTGTGTGCTGTATTATGTGACATTTAAAACTCCTTGAAAGTTGAAGTGGGGGAAATTTTTTTTTCTTTTAAATCTGATATATGCTCAATTTTTCATTAGTTGAACAGTTCACTTACTTCTCCTTCACCTTTTCCTCTTGAGTGTTTAATTTCTTGCCGATGTTTGTGGCCGTTAGATGACTTCAAGGCCTATTATTGTCAATGCTTCTCTGCACTTCACATTTGTTGACATAGAATGCAATTTAAATGTTGTTGCCAGATCACAGAGTCATGTTATGGCATCTTTTAAATGAAATGTATCAAACATTCTTCTGGAATGCTATTTATTGTAATCAAACCAAATATTGAATATTGGGCACATGGTTTGGGTAGGTTCATTCACTAAACATTTCTCACTGATGTGGAAGGTTTCTTTTATAAATTCTTCTATTGATTTGATTAAAAATTTGATCCAAAATTTTAATTTCACGCCACATTGGTTTGCATATGCAATTTTCTGTGTGTTTTACAATTGCACTGTTCTGGTCACCTTTTTCAATAGCTGTTTTATGTTGTTTTATCCTCTGTTCCAATCTCTATTTTGTTTGTCCAATGTATTCGATATTGCAATCCGTGGTTATTTGGTAAATGACATTCCTCTTTTGCATTTTGTCCTGTTTTAAAGTGACTTGTCTTCATTCACTATATTTGCTATATTCTTTTGGCAGTGGTTGCTATCTTAATATTTCAGACTTTAAAAGAGCTTACTTATGTTATTGTTCAGTTTTCCATAATTACCTTGGTATCACGTTTTTGTTTGTTTGATGGGGTTTTTTTTTCTATTGTCTGTAATATATTAAAAAAATCATTTGGGATAATCATTGTTAATCAAACTTTTTGCCATTTGTGTCATTGCTGTATTTATTTTGACTTTGTGTGGTAAGATATACAATTTAGCAACAGCATATTGAACTTTATTTGTGTATTTATTTGAATTATGTAAATAATTCATATTACTTTCTTGTTTTGTTATTTTTACATCAAGGAACTGAATCTGATTATCCTTCTCCTTTTCAAATTTAATTTGACATATTGATCCAATTCATTGAACACATCCATTATTTTCTGTGTGGTGTGTAATCATGAGTCATAGAAAATAAAAATAACTACATTTCTTTCTGGTATACACTGAGTGGCCACTTTATTATGACCACCTGACAGTTTTAAGCAAATGAGCTATGGCTGCATGCTGTTGCCACCAGAGGGTGAGGCTAGTATAAAAAGGGAAAGCTTAGTGCTTGCAACAGTGGTAGAAGTGATTTCTAGGTGACGAGATGGGTATAAAATGCGATTTGGCGGACTTTCAATGTGGGATGATTGTAGGAGCTAGAGCCATGGAGCGGGTATCACCGAAATTGCCGCATTTGTGAAGTGTTCCAGAGCAGCTGTTGTTAAAGTGTTTAAAGACTGGACTGTCAGCCAAAAAAACTGGGTCTCTACGTGCAACGTGTGGTCGTCATCGACTAGTGACTGCTCGGGCAGAACTGAGAGTGTCCAGACTGGTAACAGACAACAGAAAGGCAACAATGCAGCAAATTACAGACCATCTTAATCAAGGATCCCCTCAAATGATCTCTGCACATACTGTTCGCCGTACACTGCATCGGATGGGATATAGGTGTTCGAACACCTTTGCTGTCTGCAGTTAACAAGAGAAAGCATCTCCAGTTCACACAGGAGCACAAAGATTGGACAGTCGATAATTGGAAACAAATTATGTGGTCCGATGAATCACGTTTTCAGTTGCACCATGCCGATGGCCTAGTGAGAATTTGGCGGAAACAGCACGAAAGCATGGACCTCAAATGCATTGCTACAACCCTTCAAGCTGGTGGAAGCAATGTTATGGTTTGGGGAATGTTTTCCTGGCATGCTTTGGGCCCTTTAATTCGTGTTGATCAATGTCTGACTGGCACATCATATCTAAACATCGTTGCGGACCAAGTGCATCCTGTCATGTGGATGGTTTATCCCAATGGCGATGACTACTTTCAACAAGATAATGCGTCCTGCCATAGTGCTAGTATTGTACAAGATTGGTTTTAGGAAGATGCCGGTGAGTTTACTTTGCTTAGGTGGCCCCCACAATCTCCAGATCTCAACCCCATTGAGAATTTGTGGGATGAAGTTGAACGAGCCATCAGACAGCTGGATCCACAACCCTGCAATCTCACACTCCTGGAAAGTGCTATTCATCAAGCATGGTCTCAGATCCCACAAACCTCCTATCAACATCTCGTGGAGTCCATGCCACAAAGAATCGACGCAGTATTAAAGGCAAAAGGTGGCCCAACGAAGTAATGAGGGGGTAGTCATGATAAAGTGGCCACTCAGTGTATACATATACAGGGTCCAAAGGAAAGTCGATATCCACCCCTGTCATGGCTGAAAGAACTGTCCCCAACTATAAAAGTTAGGTCTGTCTAGTAAATGGGACATGCCCGATCGATTAAAAGCTATTGCAGTGCCCCTAGTGTCAAAGTGTGGAAGTTAGCAAATCTAACTCGGCAATGAAGCAAGATAGACGCAAAAGGTCAATTACAAAGTTGTAGAGCATCATCAAATTATGAAGAATTGACTCAAAGAAACAGAAGAATGCGCAAGAATAACCAGTTAGACGTCAGCGAAAGCTAGAGGTCTAACCATGCCCCATCCAGTGGAACGTCGGTGAACAATGCACGAGAGTATGCAAATATGATAGTGACGTACGATCCTGCTGGGGATAAAAGGCAGCCTGTGCTGGAGGGGATAAGCGCTTTGTCACAGAGCTTCTGATGGCATGCTACATGTCCAAGCAGTATTGCGAGATGGTCCTTATGTATGGCAAGTGTCGTCGGAATGCCAGAGAGGCTGCGAGGTGGTATGCCCAGCGTTTTCCATCCGGTCGACGTCCAGCACATAAGACGATATACGACACAGTGCCCCGCCTCAGAGAGACGGGCAACATAGCACCGCGACCTCGATCCGGCAGACCGAGAAGGTCGGGTATTCGAGTGACACCGGAGGCAGTCCTGGGATACGCTCTTTCCAATCCACCCCTGAGCACAGCGGAGATCAGCGAGATATGCGGATACACCCCTCAACGTGTGTGGCAACTGTTAAACGAGCATGGGACTCATCTGTATTGTTCATTACTTGTGCAAGCGCTGATGCCTGGTGACAAAGCATGGAGGTACGAATTTTGTAATTTTATGATGAACAGCTTGCAGGGGAATCCCTCCTTTTCGGCCGACATACTTTGGACCGATGAGTCGCTGTTTACACGTGATGGAATCGTCAATACCCAGAATACACATTACTAGGCACTGGACAACCCTAACATTGCACGACGCCAAGTACGCTGGTCGACCAGCGTCTGGTGCGGGTTATGGGGAACCCGAATTGTCAGACCCATCTTCTATGACAGGCCTTTAACGGGTGAATGGTGCCTTCACCTGTTATGTGACACCATATGTGACTGGTACAATGATCTGCCTATCAGCGATGCATGCCGTGTTTGGTTTCAGCATGATGGGGCACCTCCGCATAAAGCTGGAAACGTCCGTGTGCAGCTTGCCAACACGTTCGGGCCACAGATCATTGAGTATGGTGGTCCTGTAAAATGGCCCCCACATTTACCGGACTTGACCCCTATGGACTTCTTCCTCTGGGGATTCTTAAAGAACCAGGTGTATATTATAGCATCTACAAGTTTGGACGATTTGAAACAGCGTATCATCAGTGCTTGTAACACTGTGATACCAGCAATGCTCGTTACAGTACGCAGTAATGTACTGTCTCGCATTCAGATGTGCATCGCAGCCAATGGTGGACATCTTAAACAATACTTCTGATAGCTTCCAGAGCTTCGACGTGTTGTGTTACATCATATATATGTCAGCTACTTGCCTGTAACCATTTTTATTAAATTCATCTGTAACCATTCATATCCTATGACATCTAACTGGTTATTCTTGCACGTTCTTCCGTTTCTTTGTGTCAATTGTTCATAAATCAACGATGCTCTACAACTTCATAATTGACTTTTTGCGTCTATCTTGCTTCGTTGCCGAGTTAGATTTGCTAGCTTCCACTCTTCACTACTAGGGGCGCCGCAATCACTAATTGATTGGGCATGTCCACTTTACTTGAGACAGACCTAACATTTATAGTCGGGGACCGTTCCTTCAGCCATGACAGGGGTGGATATCGACTTTCCTTTGGACCCTGTGTATATATATATATATACAGGGGTATTTACAATTTAAAATAGACAATTTCAACATTTTATAGAACCAAAACTATATAAGATATTACATTCACGATGCACAGTTCTATCATCAAACGTAATGATTTTATTATATAGATGTTGTTACTCAAAGATTGTATGTTTTCACTGTCGCGTGACCAGTAAGGCAAGATGGCTGCAAATGCTTGTGAAGAAGGCATTCTGTGTGTTTGAATTAAGCAAAACGAATTCTATTACTGTTGTGCAATGTTATTTTAGAACACATTTCAAGAAATCACTGCAGAATAGACAATCTATCTACCACTGGCACCAGAAATTTGAAACAGCAGGATGTTTGTATAAAGGTAAAAGTCCAGATAGACCATGTGCATCCGATGAACAAGTGGAGTGTCTTTGTGCCATTTACCAGCACGGCCCAAGGAAATCCACAAAGATGGCAGTTCGGGAGGTACAAATTCTGCAACCAACTGTTTGGAAATTTTTGAGGAAGCTGCTGAAAGTGATTCCCTACGAACTGCAGTTATTACAAAGTCTTAAGTGACAATGACAGAACCACTCATCACGATTTCTGTACAGAAATGGGGGAGCGTTTTTAAGAAAATGGTTTTAATGAGCATCTAATTTTCTAATTTCAGCAACAAATTGACATTCCACGTAAGTATGAAAGTTAACAAATATAACAATTCACATATGGAGGACTGAATCCTAGAGCAACAGCAGAACATCTGCAGGATTCTCCAAAGGTTAATGTGTTCTTTGCTATATCCCGTAGAAAAGTGTATGGCCTCTTCTTTTTCTAAGAAAACACTGTAACAGGAAGTTCTTATCTCAATTTTTGGTTGATGCCTCAAGTGCACGAAGACAGTGACAACTTCATTTACCAACAAGATGGTGCACCATCCCACTGGCATTGGGAAGTTAGAAATTACCTCGATGAAAATCTTCCACAGCGTTGGATTGGTTGTGCAACAGGCGACAATGTTTCATTCACATGTTGGCCACAACAAAGCCCAGATCTAACACCCTGTGATTTTTTTCCATGGGGCAATGTCAAAGACAAGGTCTTTGTCCGTCCTCTTCCTGTTAATGTAGCTGATCTGAAACAACATATCAAAACAGCTGTTGCCAGAGTTGCTGAAAATATGTTAACATGTGTTTGGCAAGAATTTGAATACCACATTGATATATGCCATGTGACTAAGGGTGCTCACATCAAGCATCTGTAAGTTGCTGTAACATACTTCAAAAGTTTCCTTACAAAATGGTGTGATGTGAGTGTCAATATCTTAAATAGCTTTGGTTTTATAAAATGTTGAAACTGTATTTTACATTTTTATTTTTTCTTTAAAAAATGTGTCTTTCTAAATCAGTTACATAGCATTCTGCTGATTTAGGTGGCATTGCTGATCCTATAGACAGTCCTTTCTTTTGTCTGTGTATTATGTCTTTATATTGTGAAATACGAAGCTGCAATTAAGATTTAAAAGGAATAGAAATTGATCAGAGAAATCCCATGTTTTTTTATGAAATTTCTTTATTTTATTTTTTCTTTAAAGAATTGTGCAAACATTTTTCTCAGGGGTATAGAAGGAAACATATTAATATTATCTAAAATTACCATTCTTGTGTACTTATTTACTATAATGCAGCTTTTATTTTTCCAACCATTTCCAATAAGCTCTTTACAGTGTGACTGGTGAAACACCTTAAAGCTTTTGAATGGTTTTTGAGTAATTAAATAAAAGAGCCAAACAAATAATGCTTTAATATGTGATTTGCTTTGGTAAAATGGTATGTTGTAATACATTTGAAACATTAACCATATGGTAGGATACAGTCTAAAAGTCCAATGATGTTGGTGCTGGCTTTTTTCTAGTAAAATATTTGATTGTTCATATTTCTAAATGTAATATAAAACCTTAAGATAATGTGCATTATTAATTTTAATATTGTTCCAGGTAAAGTATTTGATTTGTGCTTAAATTTTTTTCATTTTGTAACTGTTCTGATTTGCACATTTGACTATATGTGGCACTACAGCAGGAAGTGCTGCTTGTAAGGAAAGAAAATTTATTTGAGCCATGATAAAGGGCTGTTCTAAAGTCATATTGGTGTCTGTTTATGGAAAAATAAATTCCAAAATGACATAAAAGTTCTTCATAAAGACGCTTTAATGTCTGTAAGTTTTCTGTTTTACACTTTATAAGTGGTTACAGTCTGCAGCGGTGCATTAAGTTATTCAATTAAGGTACAATTCAGTTAAAAGTCCTAAAAATGTTGCTTACCGAAGTGTGTCTTCAGTCCCACATCGATAGTTTATTGCGAGCCTTTTGGTCAAGAGTAGTATCCTACTTCTACATGGTTGTACGTGAAGTCCAGCCATTAGAGCTAACTCAGTTCCGGCACACTATGTTGTATTGACTTAATATAGAGTAGGAAAGGTTTTCCAGATAACAATTGAAAAAATTTATTGAATTAAAAGTCACTATATACACTGTTTACATATCTTGTGCAATATTATATCCATTAAGTTCATTCCACTTGGAGCTCTACGTCCTACTTGGCCATTTGGACTATTTCGTCAATGTTGAATTCTCATAGAGTTGCTGAAGAAATCTCCAAGTTAGGTCAGGTTTGTTAGGTCAACGAACCTGACCTAACTTGGAGATTTCTTCGGCAACTCTATGAGAATTCAACATTGACGAAATAGTCCAAATGGCCAAGTAGGACGTAGAGCTCCAAGTGGAATGAATTTAATGGATATAATATTGCACAAGATATGTAAACAGTGTAAATAGTGACTTTTAATTCAAGAATTTTTTTCAATTGTTATCTGGAAAACCTTTCTCTACTCTATATTAATCAACACAACATAATGTGCCGGAACTGAGTTAGCCCTAATGGCTGATCATCACATACAACCATGTTGAAGTAGGATTCAACTCATGACCAAAAGGCTCTCAATAAACTACCGATGTGGGACTGAAGACACATTTCAGTAAGTAACATTTTTTAGGACTTATAACTTAATTATATCTGAATTGAATAACTTAATGCACCGCCGCTGACTGTAACCACTTATAACGTGTAAAACAGAAAACTTACAGACGTTAAAGCGTCTTTATGAAAAACCTTGTAGTCACGTAATGGTATGTGAACTTTATGATAGAATCACATGAGATATATTGGCACAAAAGTGTCAAAAATAGTCTAAAAGTGAATCAGAATTTGTAAAACTTACGAGAAAGAGTGGAAAGTCTGATCCAAGGCTAAATTAAGACAGAATCATGTTATGTTGGAGGAGCATATAATGAATATTTTGAAAACTTGGTGAATGATAATCCAAAGTTTAGTGGACAGTTTACTAGCAGCAGCATGGATGTTAGCGATGATAACCAAGAGGACTGGAGAACTGTAGGTATTTGCAAAATGTGTCTTCACTCAAAAAGTGCAGAGCTGAATTCAGCTGGCAAGTACTTGTCTCCAAGATGGATCAAGCATGCCAAACAGTATTTGTCTCTTGTCAGTAAATAGTGCCTATTCAGAAAGATTCAGTTGCTCATTGCTGTGTACACCGATAGGTGTTCATATTGTTCCAGGTATTTTCAGCATTTGACATAAAACAGTGATGCAATGGGACAGAGAGAAATGTTTGTTATTCTTAGCAAAAGGTTTTAGAACAAGTACTGGAACAAAAATGGTGCATTAATAAAGAAGTATTGTATACATTTAATAGAAAAATGACAGATGCTTGTTTACACTGACATTCTTATATAATTCATGATAAACTAAAATATTTCAGGAAATACTTTCATTGAACTTTATTATTACAAAACAATGCAATGTAGAGTGAATATTTTATACCCACTTATTATTTTTACTGTGATATAAATTACTAACAAGATTTATTAGTATTTTACATTACAAAAATTATAAAATTAATTATTTTTATATTACAAAAATTATAAATAAATAAATAAATAAATAAATATAGTAGTTCCAGAAGCAGCATTACTGTTGTTATGGTACCATGGTACTTCATTTTAGTATAGTGAAATATTAAGCTAATTAGTTTGTTTCTTTTCCTCTTTAGATATTTTACTTAATTTCCTCTTCTGTTTGATTGACTTTCTCGATCCCTGTCTCCGTTTTTCATTCTTTTGGGGTTTTTTTTTTGGCTGATCAAGAATAAATGAGGAAAGCACCTGTTGCTACTGTTAATTCCAGTTTGTGTGTGTGTGTTGTTTCAGGATTTAACTATGGCCATATGCCACTCAGTACTCTATAAGCAGTTGCCTATCCCTGTTTTAGGGCCACAGGTTCGGAGGGGGGAGTGCCAATGCCACCAGATGAAAAACCTGTGCCTCAAACCCAAGCGAAACTCAGACAAATGGTCAGAAGCCAATGCCTCAAACCACTTGGTCACTAGGGCAGCCATATCAGGTTTAAACTGAGGAAAATGATGGTAATAAGACAAGCACTAGCTAACACACAGAATACAATGAGATTGCACTGATGCTGCTCATTCAGTTCCTTCATGCATTTTGAGCGTGTTTGGTTTATTTGGAGTAAAATGCTTAGGTGGAGACACATCCTATGAAGTGATATTTTGTCCTTGAAATGTGATGAAGATGCTGGTTACAATGAAATTAATGGGAAATTAGTTATAGTAGAATGAGATGTATCCTTTGTTTGTGAGGGATGTTGAAATATAAATGTGAATTTGTTTCTAAAAGGAGTATTCCCAACAAAATAAGAAAATCATACATATACTACTTTTCAGCATACTCCCCATTAACTGCAATGCACATTCTAACACTCTGGAAGTTTCTTAATTTCAGTGTCAAAAAAATTTTTGATTGCTTCTCAATCCAACTTTGCAAAGCTCCACCTTCTTGGAGGTGAAGTACTGGTGTTTCCACTGCTTATATTTTTTAAATTTTTATTGGAGAGTTGTCCCAAGTCTCAGAACAGGGCACAACATAATATAAAATTTTGACTCTCTTTTGTGTTTTGTATTGCTGCAAAAATTGAATACCTGCCATTAAATATCTTTCTTTGTGCTCTGGTGACAGAAGTTGTAGAACCCACCTTGTTCTCACTTTATTGAATTTCAGCTCATTGTGCACAATTCCTCCAATACTCCATTCTCTCAGCTAATTACAGTCTTCTGTGAGAGTTCATGAATGATTATCCAATAGTTGTCAATGACAAGTTTCTCAATTCTGACAGCATTGTCAGAAGTGACATAACTTTTTGGTCTCCAAGTGTGATGTTCATTTTCAACATGGTCTCATCCTTCTGTAAGTGATTTGGCCCAACTGTACACCCTTGCCTGTGACAAACTTCTCCAGCCGCCCCGGTGGCGCAGTGGTCTAGCGATGGCCTCTGATCATTCGTCCGAACGGGGTCCGGGTTCGAATCCCGGTGAGGCATGGATGTTGTGTTTGTCTTACGGCACTGGCTCTCTCCCTTCCCTGGAACCAGTGACCCTAAATTAGGGACGGGCGACTGCTTATAGCCCATTGAGTTGCTCACGGTGGTCGTTAAACCTCCAATCAAAAAAAAAAAAAAAAAAAAACAAACTTCTCCAAACTATGCTCCAAAGCCTGGTAAAGATTTTTGAAGGAATGTCACATTTCTTTCTGAGAATTTCATAATTCTGTTCTGTGCAACACTGCTGGGTGCTTCTGGTTTTGACATCTTGATCACAATTGACTGATTATTTGGTGGTAGGCACAACTAGGGATGTTCACAAGTGGGACCATATCTCTACTTGTTAACACATTGCCTGCAGGTTGATTTGTGCTTGAACAGTAACTAAATTTTATCATTTTGGTGGTATGGGAAGCTAATTTTGTTACACAGGATTGACAGAAGTAGATTGTTCCAGTTTATGAGAAAAGTGAGTGGAAGAATTATAATAGCTACCATGGCATCTCCTTAAATTGTGTTCTTTGTGAATTTACTCAAGCATGTTATGTAAGAAGAATGGTGATGGAAAATCAACTGAATGAAGAATAGTGTGGCTGTAGGTGGAATAGATGTCAGGATAGTACTTGTACTTTGGCAGCTTTATGAAAAGTTTCATTGGGTTAATCAAGATTTATTTACAGTGTTTATTGACTTTATATGCATTTTGAATGGTTACTTACTGTATGAACAAGTTGTTCAGCATATTCAAAATTTATGGAATGAGATGCAAACTTTTGTAGTTGGGTTTAATCCTGTACACTAGGAACCATCCAATAGTTGGGTTATGGCGGTAACTCTAGGAGTAAGGCAGAGGGATGTAGGTTGTGCTTGTCTTTGTTTATGAGCTGTATGGGAAGTAACTTGGCTATTAAAGGAAGTAACTTAGTATTAGATATTGAATTAGATGGTCCTGTTACCAGAATGCGTGCACATGTGTATGTGTATTATACTGATGGCATAATGGTACTTTCTAGGAGTGTAAACAAGGTGCAGCATAATCTCCAAATTTGAATGTTGATCAGTGTCATGAAGTTTTAGTCAGTGATTCTAAGTCAAACCCCAAAATTAAACATTGTGTAGTACAAGGCAAGCAGCCGGTCAGATAGAGATTTTAATTATTAGGTTATGATTATTAATGATACAGGGAAGCTTGATAGAAATTGAAAAACACAATTAGAATGCTTGCAAAAAGTTTTAGTGTAGTTTATACTAGTTTTCTTTATTTTAATTTAGACAGATTTTGAAGCACCAGGATTGCCAAGGATTCATTTGTAACTGCAATTAGCATATTTTATTAGCAATGTAAAACTATTTGTACTGACAAAGAGGTTGGACATAGAACAGCACTATTTGCATATAATTTAAACTTATTCTTTCTTACAACAGTGAGAACTGGTTGCAAAGAAAATTACTTCTTAAAAAAATTGATTAGAAGCTGTGTGCTGACATGAGAGTGATGCAAAAAAATATCGAGAAAAAAATAGGTAGATTCAGTGATAGAACAGAATTAGTAATAAAGACATTATGAGAGTAACTGAGCTAGGTATTTCTTCAGCAGAAGAAAAGGTTAATGAAAGCATGTTAAGTTGGCCTGGACTGGTGCATCACATGATAGGTAAAAGATTGTTACATTCTGGGGTAGGGTATTGCAGATCGAGAGGCTGGCTCAGAATAAGATACATTTATGATATTAGTGCTTCAGTAAGATGTTCTTGGAAAAAAATTTACAGTAGACTCAGAAGAAAGACAAACCTTTCTGTCAAGCAGAGGAAGTTTCCTGAGAAAATCTTATGCTATCATGAGTCTTCTTAAAAAACACTGAAAGATCAGTTTTGAATTTAACACTCGTACTCCACACCACAGCAGATGCAGTTCCTAAAATGAAAATGTTGGATATCAAAATGTGTAAGGTTCAACAGCTGTATGTGTACCATGTAAAAAACAAGAATTATATGATAAAATACATCAGCTTAAGCACCACAGCTTTGTAAAAACAAACTTTGAAATGGTCGCCCCGGGCTATTAAAAATTATTTTACTGTAGTCCGAGCATAAAAACCGGTAGTCTAGAGTATCAGACTAGCAGTTTTTTTACCCCTGCTCATTTTGTTTGAAAAAAAAAAAAAGGATTTGATCGATATATACTTCTCGTAATGACTTGCTGAAGTGAAAATGGAGTGTGACTAAAGAAATAATGAATATGCCAAGAGTTAAAAAAATGGAGAAACAAATGAATTAATGTTTTAATCTTATGAGACATTGACAGAAAAACTTACCTGATGTAAATTCCATCTAATATTAAACATTTTCCTAGCATGTAAGAATGAAGGATGGCATGCTAATAAAATGTGTAGTATGAGATAAGACAGAATATACATTAGGCAAGGTTTTTTTTATTTTTTTTTTTTTGTCAATAGGAAAGTTATTTTTCTGCCAATTTCTCATAAGATTAAAAATATATCTTGCACATTTTTTTTATACTTCTTTGGGTGTATAACACCTAAAATACTGATAATCAAATAAATTAGATCAACAACATGTGCCACAGATGTTATCCACTGTATGAAGAAGTCAAAATGGAAATGGGCTGGACAACTTGCTTAATACAAGGACAGGAGATGGGTAAAGATGGTAGCCAAATGGGTGCCACGTGGTGAGGTGATGTGGGATATAGAGGTGGAGCAGAAGACTGGGGAGATGAAATAGTGATGATTGTAGGGGTGCAGTAGATGAGAAAATTCAAGGGAAGATCAGGATGAAAATCTTTGAGGGAGACCATCCATTGGACGATTAATCATGATTGAAGAAGAACAGTAAGAGTGTATCCAAGAAGAAAAACAAAGAATTGTTAAGATTTAAACAGTCAAACAAACATGCTCAAATAAATCATCACTATTTCATCTCTCCAGTCATAAACTGATTTATTCAATGCCTTGATGGTGCTTGCAATGATTTGCAGACTTTCACAAATAATTTTTAGTGGCAAGGTTTTTTTATGCCTTTATCACCAGGCCTGTAATTATGTATTCAATTTATAGGGTATCAGTAAATGTACTTTTTATTGTGTTAATCTCATGTGGTTTTTATCTATCTTTGTTTTTATAGGATGTCCTATTTAAAGTTATCCGAAATGAAGGATTCTTCAGCTTATGGAAAGGTTTTACACCATATTATGCCAGGCTGGGACCACATACTGTACTAACCTTCATTTTCTTAGAGCAGATGAACCAGTTTTATAATTTCTATGTTCTTGGTGACACTTCAGGTCGTGGAGGTGGATTATAGTTATATCAAGATAATAATGATTTTAAAATTTATGAAGATTGTTTCTTTTTCAATCTTATAATTTGAATAACTACTTACTGCAATGAAGTGAAATGGTAAAATTGTGACAGATCCAAGAGGGATAAAAATCAATTGTTGTAAAATGTAATTTGTTAATACTCAAATGATTTTAGTTTCTTAGGAAAGTATTTGTTAGATTGAGCTGTGTAATGCAGACTTTTTTGTAAATGTGCACCATACAAGCTATGTGAGATTTGTTTTGCATAGAATGTGTACTGTTAAAATGTAGCTTTTTATTAAAGAATTATCAAGTATTGTAATTTTATTCTTTGTTGTGTCTTTGTACTCTTGCATTGAAAATCAAAGTTATCTGTATTGAAAAAGAATAGTGGCATTGTACTAATTTTTACATGAAAGTTAGTGTATGGAAACATCTAGGTAAGTTAATTGAGCGAAGCGTGCCCGAAGGCCGAGCGGAGCTTTCTTTATGAGACTCGAGACAATTAGTTGTTCAGGCATGGGTACGAGATGACACATCCGATCAATGTGATTTTTTGCATGCGATTGGACATCGTCCATGGTCAGGTTTTGATGCCTTGAGATTCCCGAAATTCTATGTCATTGAGGAATAATCGTCCAAAAAATTGCATTTTAGGGGGTTTTCCAGGTTTCAGAAAGGGTTGTTTGTTACCTATCTCCTCCAAAGTTTTTTTAACCGATCACAGTGACAGTTGCCACAGAGAAAGGGAAGGACATAGTGAGTGACATGGGGTTGGTCGTGTCGTATAAAAATAACGGCCATTAAAAAACTGACCAATTTTTAAAATAATTAAAAAAATCTGCTCTCTGTACGAGACACGGGACAATTAGTTGTTCGGACATAGCTACGACATGCCACATCCGATCACCATGATTTTTGGCATGCAATTGGACATCGTCCATGGTCAGGTTTTGACACCTTCCTGTTCCCGAAATTCTGTGTCACTGAGGAATTTCAATTAAAATTGGTCAGTTTTTAATGGTCATTATTCCTATAGGACACGACCAACCACCATGATACCAACCACATGTCACTAATCATTGATTTTTCAATGATATTATGAATTCACTCGCTGCTTGACATATTTAGGGTTGTCGAGAGTAAAAAAAGTAGATGGCCTTTTACTTGAACTGTTTCACGAAAGTCGGCTCTCTAACATTAATTTAAAAAAATCATTTGAATTGAAAAACGAAAAAATGGAAAGACTCCGTCTGTTAGCTCAACACTTGCTTAATCTATGATAATAAAAGGAAGTTTGTGTGTGTGTGTGTGTGTGTGTGCGCGCGCGCGCGCGCGTGCCTGTCTTTCGTGATACAAAATGAAAAATGTGGTCCCCGATCTGAGTGTCTTTCCGCTTTGTTTACGTGCTACCTAATCACAACCAGCGTGAAGGAAAGTAGTTCATGATAAAATTTAGGCATTTCTTTTTTAGAATGTTTCATACTTTTGTTCTGGAAGTCATAAATTTTGCATGTTCGTTTTTTAGAACTTATTATAGTAAATGACTTAACGAGCTTAGATTTTGCATTAGCTTTGCTCAAAATTTGCCAACTGTACCCGAGTTATCGGTTACCGTTGGCGGCTTGTCCTAGTTATTTTAATACTGTCGGCTTTCAAAAATATTTGAATTTCATTCTCTTTCAGTATGATATTTGCAACATACAATTTTGTTCAGGAAAAATGTTTAGAGCTTGTCAAATTCAAAAAGCATTAAAAATATGTGCTATTTTCTAATCTAAATCTGTAATACAATATTTTAAAAAAATTTAAAACCCATGTTGTGGGTACATGTGCCACACATCTGATAATATTGTTTGCAGTTTAAGAAATTATTTCATTTTGTGTGCTGCCCTTCAAAATATCACAATATCAGTACAAGGTGACGCATCCGAGCCTGGAGCACGTGCCTCACAGAGCAACAACGTTCAAAATACTTTGACAATATCAGGTAAACAATACTTAAGATATTATGTATTTTTTATATCACAATCTGTTAAATGTTGTTTTAATAGCAATAAGAACAATCTTCTTATTTACCATTTGGCTGGACTGGACAGTTTCCAGACAACTGCATTCATGGGGTCATCTCCTGTAATTGTGTGACTCAGTGTTCATGAGAAAAATAGAAAAAAATCCTCTTACAAGCATTCAACAGTATGCCTTTCAGTTATCCCCAAAAATGCTGCTCTGTCCGTAGTTTTTTTGTACCGTATTTGTCATATATGTGCTTGGATTGGGACATGATTATAAATAATTTTTTTTTTTCAGATTTTTTCATCTTAAACTTTATTCCAGCACATTTTTTTCACTGTTCTTAGGACAGTTGTGAACAAAAACTACATATTTTGGAGTCTAAATGATTTTTGTTGTTGTTGTTTTTGTTTATCAAGCGATTGACTTAAGAACCTTTATATGAAGCCTTGCCTTACTGTCAAATCTTAATTATAATGTTTTCATAAGTTAAAGTTTCTTCCTTTTTTTTTTTTTTTTATTGCACGTACTTCTAATTTTCTTAAAATTAAAAATTCCTTTTATGTAATTGAAACATTTCATTATTCAATTTGACTTAAAAATGTTTTTAAAAGCAAATTGTGGTGGTAGGGCATAGAATTATAGGTACATAGGTAGGGTGTGCAGTACTTGATACTTTTCTCAACAGCATTTGCTTTTTAAAGGTAATTTTTGGTAATTGGTATAGTGAAACCAAATTACCAAAGCACACCTAATGTGGAACCAGGTTAAAAGTAGGAGCCTTCTTGCTCCATCAAGAAACTCAATCCCTAAATACTGCAAAACTTCACAAGCCATTTCATATAAGATATTCAATGCAAATATGGTAGCAGTAATACAGGGTAATTCAAAATGATTGCTCTGATTACAAATGACAATAACATGTTTATGAAGATGAATAGACAGCTGATATCCTTTACACAAGAAAGTTGAGAATTTTATTGGAACCTACTGCTGTGTTGCTATAATGACATAGGAAAGTGAGCTGCCCATTGGATTAGTTGTTGTGGACAGGGTTCCAGTTTTTATTAATACAGTATTTGCTATTTCTTTCATTATTCTGTTCAATGTTTCTCTTGGTCTTTCCTGTCTTCTTTTGCCCCATGGGTTCCAATCAAGAGCTTGTTTTACTATTACTTTATCCTCTTTCCTCAACACAATCCCCATTCACCTCCATTTCCTTTTGTGTATTTGTTGCACTGTAGGTTTCTGGTTTGTTCTCTGCCGTAGTTCTTCATTTGATATTTGTTTTGGCCAATATATTCCCAGTGTCACTCTTAAACATTTGTTTAAGAAGACCTGGTCATTATTAACTATCTTTTTGTTTAGCGTCCGTGTTTCTGATCCATACATAAGTATTGTCTTAACATTTGAATTAAATATTCTCATTTTAGTTTTTATAGACAAATTCTAATTTTTCCAGGTGTTTCTAAGTTGGTTAAATGTTGAATAAGCCAATTGCTTCCTTCTATTTATATCTTCAACAGAGTACCTCCTTTTGCTGATACTATTGAACCAAGGTATATAAATTGTTCTACTTCTTTTAGCTCTATTGTTATTTATTTGTTTTGCTTTGCATTTATTTTCATCAACATTGTTTTATTTTTATTTATCCTAACCTGTTTTGTGGGTCTGATCGTGAGTCATTTCAAGGAGCCTGAGCCTTAGTTCTCTAAACAAATTACATTTGCATGATATGATTAACTTTGGCATAACTGTTTTTTAGTACTTTGTATTAGTATAAAACTAGGGCAATAA
Source organism: Macrothele yani (assembly GCA_039090855.1). Classification (NCBI taxonomy): domain Eukaryota; kingdom Metazoa; phylum Arthropoda; class Arachnida; order Araneae; family Macrothelidae; genus Macrothele; species Macrothele yani. The sequence goes on from CM076990.1 coordinate 175,281,455, forward strand.
TTTTATTACAACATGCACATTTGTTTCACCCAATAAAGTACAATAATTTGGGTTGTACAAAAATTACCTGTAGGTTCCAAAGAATTCAAATTATTAAAATGCCCATAAAACTCAGTTGTTGATATGGAATTTAGAAACTTCAGTAATAATTGAAAGCCAACAGATTTTCTCAAAAGGGCCTCAAAGACATTACCTTCACCCCCACCCCAGTTTTTCCAGTACGCTACTGTTACTACTGTTGAAATTAAGCTGCATTTTGTCATAACCTCGCACTCCCATTTTGTTTTCAACAGTAAGGTGTGATACTGTTTCAGTGGGAATTATATTCACACTAATAATAGGATATACAATAATTGGACATGATAATTCACAATAAACCATATAATTTATTTCTTATGATGGGAAACAAATTGCAGGTGACAGCCATTTGCAATCTTTCCTAACTCTGAAGATGGGTGTGTATGCCCGAAACACGTGTAAGTTCCACCCTAGTGGGAGTGTCCTTTGGGACACAGCACGAAGAGCGAGGAGGATGACCGGAAGTGTTTGAAGGGTTGAGAGACAGCGGTCCCAAGGTTTTTAAGATTTTATAACTTTTTATCTGTTTCATTAGGATTTCTAACCAGAATTCCTTTGTATCTCAAGGCTTGAATGCTCACCTATGTGACTTTATATGAAAAAAATACTTAAAGGCAATGTAGGGCCAGGTTTTTCGGATATTTTTTCATTTGATCATTAAGTTAAGGAAGACTTCGTTTTTAAGTCATACTCACCTTGGAAGAACCAGGACTTCAGTTTTTAAAAATACTTAAAGTCAATATAAGGCCAGGTTTTTTATATTTTTCATATTCGTCAGTAGGTTTTTAACTAAGACTTTGTTTGTTCGTTTGAGTTTTTAACCAAAAACTTCGTTTTTAAGCCATACTCACCTAAGAAGAACCAAGACATTTTTTTTTTAATACTTAAAGTCAATATAGGGCCAGGTTTTTCGAATATTTTCATTTGGTCATTAAGTTGTAAATAAGACTTCGTTTGTTAAATGAGTTTTTAACCAAGACTTCGTTTTTAAGCCATACTCACCTTAGAAAAGAACCAAGACTTCATTTTTTAAGCCATACTCACCAACAGGGTATCTGCAAATGTGAGCATGTTACCAAAATTTTTGGCATGAACCATGATATTTTAACTTCAGAAATTGAAAACAATAAAAAGAAGAGGGCCACCAAAAAAAAAAAAAAAAAAACATTGTGAGTAGAACCTTTTTATTTTATTTTATTGTAATATGTTTCAAACGCAAGGAATTTTTCAACTTCCGATGTCCGGAATATAACGTGGCAAAAGCGAACGGTAAGATTTTTCAAATAATTGAAGATATTCAAGTATAATTCACAATGTCCTATTATTGTCATTTTCTGGGAAAATAATCAAAACTTCAAAATTAGGATTTGAAGTAATATACAGAAAGAAAGCAACCATTTTTTTTTAATTATCATGTAATGCTAAAAAATGTATTATTTAAACATTATAAGAAAAGTAAATCTTTAAAAAATATTCTTTTCTATTTCTTTTTTGACTAGTTTTGACAATACTTCACATTTCACTAGAAGTGGCACTGTACCATGTGAAATGAAGCAGAATAGAATGCAATCACTTGAATTTTAGGGAGATTGAAGTACAATATGATGGTGGCTATATATTATTATTAAAGTGCTTATATTATATGTCCATTTGTTTAGATACAGTGAAAATCTTTTCTTTCCTACCCCTTAGAAATTTTGGTTTAAAGTTGAGGGGGTGATACTGGATCTGATATTTCTCAAACTACGTATATATGAGCAAATATCATATACATTTATGGCTTTTCCGAAATGCCACCCCACCAGGGACGGCGCCACCGAGGGGGGGGGCTTGAACCCTCCCAAAATTTTGGTGAGCCGCCTTTCCCCTGAACTTTTTGGATAAATGAAGAAAATGCATTACACTTTGCTATCGCAGCTGCATGTTCTTCTGTTGCAATGGGAGAAGGGTAGCATTATGCAATTATGTTCCTCCAACCACGATCCATGACTCAGACGGGAAACCTTACTTGCACGCTGGGCTTCCGCTTTGGCACACAGATGTCGAAGACCGGCCGGAAGTTCAAAGAACATCGTGAATCCGATGCCGCGGCTCATGCCAGTGGGTTGAAAAGTTGAATAAGCATCACTCTGCCAATCCCACCACTGCCCTGGCGCCCTCGCAGTCTATGACAAGTAGTGGGCGTTATCACGATCGTCGAAAAAAGCGGACAGTGATCGGCGTCAGTCACCACCAGACAGTGAGCGAAATTTCTCTTGGCTAGTTAGTAGTTGTACTCGTTTTTTTTCTCGGTCTGGTGGAAAATCTAATTTTTCCTGCTTGATTTATTTGTTTGCACGTGTTGTGCGTGATACATAAAAGAGAGGTATTTCTTCCCAAACCAAAGTTTGAAATAACATGTCCGCAAAACAATCAATCCATGATTTTTTCGAACAAGTGTGTTAATCAGAAGAAGAAAAGTAAATTCTGCGATAATGCCTACAAAGCGGATAATGATTATCAGACTGCTTCAACTTCATCAACAGCGTGTGGGGAATCATTAGGAAACAACGAGGATTCTTTAAGTGCTTGCAGTGGCGTAGCCAGAAATTTCTTAATGGGGGGGGGGGGGGGGCATGGGTTTGGTTCATTGGTGAAAGCCCCATATATATCGCTTTAAATTCATACTAATTCTCCTCTCGAGGAGGGGTTCCGGACCCGAGGACCACCCCTTGACTACGCCTATGAGTGCTTGTAGTGATTCAATGGAAATTTTTATGAACGCAATGCCTGTGAAAATAAAACACTGGAAGGACCACATGGTTCCAAGACAAAAAATGTTGAACTCGGAGAGCTTGATATAGAAACTTCACTTTCGGATCAACCCAGACAGCCTATATTAAAACAGTTCCCACAGGACCAAATTTCTCAGATTCTCCATGCTTCTCGTCGGCCCAGCGGTCAGCGTTGACGTTCGCAAGAAACGCCGCCTCCTTCGCTATGCCAAGTCGTCCGGCTGCCTCTTCGCTTGGACGTTATATCGGCAGGAAGAACGGAATCTTCGCCACTTCCTCACACTTAAGAGACGTGCCTACTGGAAGGCACAATGCAACGACACCTCGAGGCCAGGCATCGTTTTCTCCCTCTTGCGCCGTCTGAAATCTCATGTTGGATCGAGCCCGGATCACCTGCTTCTTCGGATTGACGATTCCCTTGTTGCTGATCTGGTGGGGCAGGCTTCTGCGTTTGGTGATCTCTTTTCTACAGCCTCAGGCTGTTCGGTGCACTCCTTTTCTATTGACCACGATGGCTCTTCTCTAGTGATGGATGCGTTACTTACAGCCGGTGAAGTTACCAGGACTATCAATGGATCGCCCCGACGCTGTGCACCCGGTCCTGATGGATGTACTTACTAACTGGTGAGACGTATATGGAGGTGGAATTCGTCATGGCTGGTTGACCTCCTTAACCTCTTTTGGTCTGCCGGCGTTCACCCTTCATGCTGGAAGGAGTCCTGAGTGATCTCAATAAAGAAGCCTAACAAATCTGCTCTCGACTTATCATCGTACCGAATGATCACTCTCACATCGGTTTTTTCGAAGATCTTGGAGAAAGTCCTGGTCTCTCGCCTCACAGACTTCATTCTCTCTCATCAACGGATCAGGAAGCTGCAGTTCACATTTTTGCCACGACGTTCCACATCGGCGTACCTTCTGTCGATTTTTTTATTGGAGGTTTAACGACCACCGTGAGCAACTCAATGGGCTACAAGCAGTCGCCCGTCCCTAATTTAGGGTCACTGGTTCCAGGGAAGGGAGAGAGCCAGTGCCATAAGACAAACACAACATCCATGCCTCACCGGGATTCGAACCAGACCCCGTTTGGAAGAATGATCAGCGAGGCCATCGCTTAGACCACTGCGCCACCGGGGCGGCCCTTCTGCCGATCCAACGTCATCTTCTGGTGGCTCGCGCTAGACATAATTATGTTTTTCTGGTGTTTTTGGACCTTCGGGCGGCATATGATTCGGTCTGTCATCCTGCTCTCCTGGGTAAATTGGCGTCTCTGAGTGTTCGTGGACGTCTTCTCCGTTGGCTGGCTCACTACCTTGCTCGGCGCAGATTTCGCGTTCGTTGGTGGGGAACGGTGTCATCCTCCTTTCCGCAGTGTCAAGGTGTTCCTCAGGGTAGCTCCATGTCGCCTATCCTTATTAACTTATACATTGATGATGTGGTTGATTGCTGTCATCCGAATGCGCATATGTTCTTTTTTGCAGACGACATTTTTATTGTTTCCTATAGTCCCAACCGGGCGACGGCACTTAGCTATATGCAATTCACTTTGGATTCCATTGTTCAGTGGGCTTCTTCCTGGGATTTACGTCTCTCTCTTTCTATAAGCTTCGCGGTTGACTTATCTCGTAAGCGCCGGTCGCCGGCCCCTCCTTTCCGGCTGGGCTCCGACTCAGTGACCTGGCAGTCTTCCATCAAGATTTTAGGAGTCTGGTTTAACTCCTCCCTGACTTGGTCTTCCCACCTCACGCACGTCAAGAAGTCAGTCTTCCGAGCCTTGTCTGCTGTTAAAGTTGTTTGTCATCGCCGGTGGGGTCTTGGCTTCCCCAACGCTCTTGCCTTTGTCGTTGCTGTGATTCGGTCAATTCTGGAATATGCGGCTCCGGTCCTGTTCGCACCCCCCCACCTATCTCTACGACGCTCTAGAAGTTCTGCTCAACCATGCACTCCGTGCAGCCATTCACCTTCCTCGTTCGACGCCTGTTGCGGTCTTGCGTGCTGAATGTGGAATCGCTAACGTTCGTTTTCCAATCACCCTCCTGACAGTCCGATATTTGTACCGCCACCTGTCGATGGGTCAGCGTTCGCCTATCGCTAATCTTCTTCTGGAAGAGGACGCCTTGTCATTCTACACTTGGAGATCCCATGGCTTTCCCCTTGAAATCGTGCTCAGTCGCTTCCGACAGAAGCTGCTTTTCGTCAACAGCGATCTTCTTCGGCTCTGCCGGCCCCTCCTGTTTCGTCTGCATCCTGCTACTCGATTATCTGCTCGGGTCTCCCTTTTCAGCACCGATATCTGCATCCGATGCTTCTCAGACATCGCTTTGGGGTGTTCTTGGCCCAGTACTCAGCGTCGCACCACATCATTGCAACTGACGCTTCGAAGATTAACTCCTCGGTGGCGATCGGACATTTTTATCCACGGAACAATTCCAGCCGTTCGTTCTCCTTCTCGACTATTTCCTCAGTGTTCTCGGCTGAAGCGTGGGCCCTAATAACAGCGATTGAATTTGCTCCCGGCCCGTGTGGTAGCCTCTTGCTGCTTACTGATAGTCGTTCTGTTCTACAGGATTTGTTGTCATTAAATCGCAAATCTCAAAACATTATCGGTCTTCTGCATGATTCTCTTCAACGCCTCCGCTCTTTCTACGAGGACATTGTGCTCGTTTGGTGCCCGGCTAATGTTGGTCTTCCAGCGAATGAGGCCGCTGACACTGCCGCCCGACGGGGCCATGCTGAGGGTCTGGCCTTGCTCCCCCCTCCCCAGTTACAGCCTCCGACGCTGCTCGGCACAGTGGTAACATGATCATCTCCACTTATGATTCAGCCTGGCTTTCGTCCGGGTGGGCAGAGCGATATCCGTTCATCAGCTTCCGTCACAATGGCCTAACGAACATTGTTTTCGAAGTTCCTCAGCACTCATAATTCAGAAATTACGCACGGACATGGTACCTTTAAACAGCTACCTCTTTCTGATTCGGAAACGTTCTTCCCCGATGTGCTTCTGTGGCTCCGGGCCTGAGACTGTTCCTCACTTCCTCCTCTCCTGCCCTGCGTACAGCGCATATCGGAGAGTTTGATTTGGAGTGACAACCCCTCCTTCCACAAATTCCATCTTTGCTCAAACGTATTCCTTGTTGGACTTTTGGGACGCTTCCGTGGCAAAACGTAAAGTTCTGGCCTTGGAGAAATTTATAGCTCTCTCAAGACGCTTCTCCTTGTGAACGCTCTATTTCTAACTTTCCTTCTGAACGCTCTATTTCTAACTTTCCTATGATGGACTTTTGTGATGCTGCCGTGGCTTCAAGTGCTGGTCGCAAGGAGGTTCACCTCCTTGGCTGGTCGTGCATCTTCCAGATTCTTAGTGATCAGGAGACATTTTTGCTTTTACCGCATGGCCAACTAGTTGCTGTGAGGCACAAACCTCAGTCTATAGGCCTCATCGTTTTCTATAACAACAACAAAAAAAAAAAAAAACAGATGGCAACAGTTTCTCCTGCGCTGTGGATGTGTTCTGCTTTCTGAGCGTGTGTTGACATTTGTGGCTGGATTGGATAGTACTTCTTGCTGTTGTGAGTTTGTAGGATGGATTTCAAAGATTTGGTTAATGTGTCTGAGGTGAAGCGTTACTTGAATATTACAGTCGATGATACACTTGTTTATGGCATAGGAATTGCACTTCTTGTACTAATTATAACCACTGGTTTGTATAAATTTTACCGTCCATATTTTTGCATATATTATATCTCTTTCAAGGCCAGGTGTAAAATAAAATAATGCATTTGTTTTCGAAGGCCGAAGAACTCTGTGTTAATCTACGATTACCCATTGGCTTCATGTGTTTATTACTTAGTCACTGTTATTAAAGGCCAAGGTTTTTGAAATGTATTTATTTGGCCCTGCTTTACCTGTTGATCTTGTGAACCGCCGCCTCGGTGGCGCAGTGGTCTTAAGCGATGGCCTCTGATCATTCGTCCGAACGGGGTCCGGGTTCGAATCCCGGCGAGGCATGGATGTTGTGTTTGTCTTACGGCACTGGTTCTCCCCCTTCCCTGGAACCAGTGACCCTAAATTAGGGACGGGCTACTGCGTATAGCCCATTGAGTTGCTCACGGTGGTGGTCAAACCTCCAATCAAAAAAAAAAAAAAATCTTGTGAACCCTTTGAAGTTCAGTATTTTTCAAAAAGAAATTCATCGCAAAAATGTAAGTTATCTGTTGATCTCCGTGCAGCTTTTTTGGGTTTTTCATTTTTCTTAATATTTGATTGGTTTCATATAAAATCTGTTGCTGCTTTGGGGATGAAATTTCAATCTAATTTTGCGAAGCTTAATGCAGAGACCAGGCAAACTAACTGATCTCAAAAGTATGGAACGCTCTCGAAAATATGTTAATACAAAATAAAAAATCTGGCTTCACAGACTTACTAATTACATAGCAGGTGTTACAGCCATTTGGGGAATCAGCCAGATTTTGAAAAACTATGCAAAAAGAAATTCTCAAATTAACAAACTAAAAGATGTTAAGCTGTACACCCAAAAATCATTCAAATGGAAGGTATAGATATCTGAGTGGTCAGAGGTGCAGATGTTTGTCAAATCGGCTGAGTTTGAGTTCCAGATGAGCCATGAGGGGTATGTTTGCCCTAAATGAGTGGTAGGCAGTGCATGTAAATAAACAAATTAAGAAGAAGGTAGTGTAGAACACGCTAAGTTACGTATAAAGAGTTTAAGGCAAATATATTTCAGCCATTACTATAGCCTTGTGCGACTACCAGTCTCACTGATGAAGGCCATAGTAATGGCTGAAATGTATTTGCCTTAAACTCTTTATACGTAACTTAGCATGTTCTGCACTACCTTCTTCTTAATATGTTTGTCCTGCTGTATAGATTTTGACCCTTACATAGGCCGTAAATTTCATGAAGCTTATGCACACACACACACCTAGCAACTTCTCATAGGTTTTAGACACAATTTTGTGCTGCATATTAGAAATGAAGTCATGTTAGATAATTTTAGAAGCGCAGATATAATAGAGGATATAATACAGTGTACAGGATACTTTTTCAAATATTATAAGGCAAGGCAGGATATAGACACGGAAGAATGCTTAGTATTGTAACTAAAGTGAAGTGCACCGTTAATAGACAAAGAACAGTGGGAAATCCCAGGTTAATGAGAGCTATTCCATGTACACTGAGGTTTTCCCACTTTTTCAAGAATTTTCTTATAAATATTGGTTATGATGGCATTAGGTCTCCCTATTCTGTTAGCACACTCTTAGCAAGTAGCAGAATGAAACACAATGCTGGTGGCCACATAGGCATCTATGCTATTCCTCTACATTATCAGGATGAAACTGTAATGTTTTATATAGGAATGACTGAGCGATCCACGGGGACCAGAATAAAAGAACATGGTAGGAACATAAAAGACAGAACTGCTACTGTTCTTGCCAGGGAGGTCTTGTTTAATGCAGCCATTTCTGTTTACTGGTCAGGAAGACTACAGGATACTGGTCAGGAAAGAATGAGGGTGCAGGTGGACATAGTTGGAAGTGTCATTCTATGACATCACAATGATCACTTCTAAGGAGAGAGAGAGAGAGAGAAAAGAAGGGACTTGTGACCATATTTGTAATGAGGAGTTCAGTGCCTCAGGGCTGCCAGCTTAACATGCCTATCTGATCCATTGCAGGTATTCAGCGGTTCAGGACAACTCAACATACCTGGTATCGATTCTATGACCATGTGGTCATAAGGCGGTTGCTCTAATCACTAGGTCACACATGGCCCTACATTAGGGATAAGCAACTCCATATGACCTCAGATTCTAATGGGTGCTAGTTAAACACTACAGGGGGGAAAAGGGTGGGAGAATGCAAAAGGTAAGAAAATTATGTGTAAAATAGCGTGGCTAAGATTAGCAACTCGAAATGGGCAAACCGATTCTTTCAATTCGACTCACTAAAAAGATTTGGTAATTTGATTCTTCCGGTTTAGAGAATGATTTGTGTCAAGGGAATCAACTTTAAGTGAGATCCTTTTGTTTGTTGATAGTTTCCAGTTTAGTGGCCAATTTTTAAGTTTAAATTTGTTTTTAATTCATTATAGAAAATTTGTTCCTCAGTTTGGTTTTCTTATAGGTTCATTTCTAAATGTTCACGTAATTTATTACATCTGTACACTTTTGAATTAAGGAAGATTTTCTAACTAGAGCACGAAACTCGCCGAGACACCAAGGTGAAATTTTGATGTCTAGTAAGAAATGATTGTGATTGATTCATTTCAGGGAATCAGCTCTTTTGTGGAATCGATTCTTTTCAGGAAAGATTCATTCGCCAATGACTCAGTTTGTTGATTCGTTCTTTTCGAACGAATTGTTTTTTGTGAATGACACATCTTTATTAGCAACTACTCCTGAGGATTTACAGTACAGGCATCCGTTTACTGTGTGATTAATTAATCCCTGGGAATTATCCCATAAAGTGAACTGATTTTAAAAAAGGGTAAAATAGGAATACACCCCCCCAATGATCTATGTGTCTGAAATTTGCAAAGAAATGAATGTATCTCTTTTCTTTCAGCTTGTATATTGATACTGTAATTAATTTAATTGGATAATGAATCACCTGATACATAGTGTATGAGTCTAAGTCACCAGTCCACTGGACTGAAGTCAGTGGACTGGTGATTTGCAGCTCTGTTGAAGAAATTGAAAGAGAGCTGATGAGCAGCATTTTTCTCTCCCTACAGAGCGCTTAGTAACAAGACAAATAGCTCTTGAGCTACTTTGACACTTTTCATGTTAGGAATATTCTTGTCAAAGATACTAATGTCAGTGTGCTTAAGAAATTCAGCCATCTGCTTCATTTGAAAAGTGTTGGACAGGTTTTGACAACAGATGGTTCATCAGCATCTTCAATTAAGTCTTTTTCTAGTTTAAGATCTTCATTGATAAGTTCCTCTATGTGGGATCAAAACTACCTGTTGATACTGGCCTCATCTACGTCTTCAAATTCAGCCCTCCTTACAATGTCACATCTTGAAATGGAAAGCTCAACTTCAGGATCAAATTCACAAGAGTCATCAGGCCAAATTTTTTTCTGAGTTTCCTTCATGCAAAACTTCTGCCTATGCATATCCAATACTGTCAATTACTTGTTTGATGAGTAAATGTGTAGATTAGCGTCCTAAATTATTTCGTTGGAAAAATGTAAGTACCAGGTAAAAGTGGGACATACAGATTTTAGAGTATGGAAATTAATTGCAAATGGTGCAAAAATTTCTCATTTTAAATGTCTTTTAAAAATTTGTATCGTAATATTTACTTGTAAGTGCGATGCTGTTCAGAGACACTACGGTAGGCCTAACACATCAGCACAGCAACGTTGTGACGCTTTGCTCCGTTGAAAGGAAGATTCGCTACGGTGTGTAATTCAGGCGCGGATGACTACAAGTGCAGCTACTTACGTTCTTGCCAGGAGAGCAAATCATGTACTCATACGCTACAGAATATAGTTCATTCATGTTTTGTCATTTTTTTTAAGCAGATGTTGAGAAATTTATCGTTTTTTCGCATACAATTCCCTGATTTGAAATAGAAAGTAGGAATATGCCTTTCTGTGTTGTACAGAAAACTGGGGAAGTATAGCTTTGGGTTCTGCTTTGAACGGCTTCCATTCATACCTCATTTGCTGTGCCAATGCAGTTTTGGTTGTCCTGTTAATCAGAGGCGTAACTAGGCATTTCTGCGCCCGGGGCAAAACACAAAATATTGCGCCCCCACCAATCTTCCTGTCTTATATAAATATATTACTAATTTAATAGTGCACATTAGTATCTATATACATAAATATACACTGCTTGACAAAATTAACGTCTCAACCCAATGTATCTCATGGAGGTGGCACAATCAAACTGTGATTGTACAGCATTTTCAGGAAACCAACTGATTTGAATCTGATCAAATGTTGTAAAAGTGCTTAATTGTACAGGACTATTTAATGTACACAAATCCAACATGGATTCTTAATTGCTTAGCAGGAAATTGAAACAAAACTTTAAACTTCTATACCAGCTAGTTTATTTAAGAGGAGAAATCACAATAATATAAGAACTTGCAATCCTTATTAAGCAGCAAAACACTATATGTACGTAGTGAGTGCTTTCAGTTGATTTTAGTTGTTTAAGTTTGGCTCAATTTTCTTCCCACAGGAACTTTCTATTGTCAGGACGGAATGAGGCGTTTGCAATTTTCCAGCTATCCTGATTGATATTTTCATTTAGCAACTTAATACCTAAGTATTTTTATTGGGGTATGTATAGTAAATACTCTACTGTAGAGTAGGGTGTTGTTTCTCATTCCAAATGGGGATGGCCCTTTACCATCTATAATTGTGACAGAAAAGTTATAAAATGGAAGGGGGACCACTCAGAGAAGTGTTTTGCGTATTTCCCTTGTCCTTCCATCGAGGATGCTCTTTGGCCCTTTCAGGCATTTATGCCATTAAAATAAAATCAAACCATCAAAGATCTTCTGGATAGTGAAGCCGAACTGGACGCAAGACGACATTTAGGATTGTATATATAAAATGCAAAAGGGGGAGAGGGAGGTCAGATTTCCAACTGCTTCGGAGTTCCGCCCTTTGGTAGAACATCAAATGGATCAAATGCACCTGACAGTTGTGGCTCGCATAATTCAGAATCTTATTGATAATCTTCAGCCTCGCCCTTAATTTCTGAATGTGAGAAACAAACAGCTGAGCATTGTGAGGAAGAAATCGAAATTTTAAGCCGACAAGGTTACCGAAACTGGGAAAATATTAAGAAAATTCTGTACGTAGAAAAATGACGAAGTATGGAGCGAAAATGTTGTACCAGAAATTGGTTCGAAAGTTTCATTTCCAATTTTAATGAAATTGCACGCAGTGGTTTTTGCGCCCTCTCTTCAGCTGCTGCCGGGACAGCCGCCCTGTTTGCCCTGCCCTAGTTACGCCTCTGCTGTTAATACCTTGTTCACAGGTCAGTTTCTATCTCGCTGATACATATCTTTTGCAAAAGAAAGAGGTTTTATCCAGTTTTTCCTGCCAAAAACATACAGGATACAACAAAATAAAGGATGCATAACGTGGACCTATTTTCTATAGCATATCAGTACGACATTTATTGCTGTCTTGCCAACAACATTCCGCTTTCTCTTGTACTCTTCCAGTACAGCAATGAACCCTTCCTTTCAACGGAACAAAGCCTCACATTGTTGCCGGACCAATGTGTTAGGCCTACCGCAACGTCTCTTAACAGCATCGCACTTACAGGTAAATATTACAATAAATTTTTTAAAAAGACATTTAAAATATGAAATTTCTGCACCATTTGCCATTAATTTCCATACTCTGAAATCTGTATGTCGCACTTTTTCCAGGTGCTAACATTTTTCCAACGAAATAATTTAGGACGCTATATATACGCATTTACCATTTGATGTTCATCTAAAAATCCTTCACAGAAAGTTGGTCCTCACTATCAGCACGTTTAAACATCTAAATAAAAGTCCTCCAAAGGTCATAATGTTTAAAAGTTGCAGTGACATTATAATCCATAGGCTGGATAATAAAAATGTGTTTGGCAGCAAGAACATAACATTAACTGTAGTAATTAATAACATCATGCCACCTCTTATTATGTTATCTCACATTGAAAGAATTGAATGTATGAGTTTTATAGAGGTATTTCGTTTTATATTTGATAGTCAAATTTTTGAACTAGAACCTAGTTCATTATCAGGATTACGTCACTGGAGTAGTTACCAGTCAGTTGAGAGTGCCTAACTGCAATTATCATTTAATGTTGTAATTCTTCTAACTAGTGAGAAGTTACCAATCAGTCGGTAGTACCCAAGTGCAATTATTGTTTAGTGTGGTACTTCTCATAACATGACAATTGCAAGTGTACTTTCCAATTTAGCATGGTACCACACTGAACAATAATATAATTGCCTTGGGCACCCCTGACTGGCTGGCAACAACAACTATTAAAGAGCTAATTTCTTTGCCCCTTCATTGTTGGGTGTGATCCAGCTGTAGGTAATCATGGCAAATCTATACATGAAAACTTTGAAACTATGTTAAAACGTGCATAATCAAAATCCCATCCTATCAAAGAGTGTGATATTAGGCTAGGTAATCTCCCAAATATTCATGTGTAAACCACCTTGTCCATGTGTTCTCTTTTTTTATTAAAAAAAAAAAAATGCCCAGCTGTTTTCATTACCAGTTCCTTTCTGCTACTGAATTAACCTATTTCAGATTTCTCATATCACTCCCATGTCAACAACTTTGCTTTTTACCCAGCTCTCACTTTGCCTAAAATGGGAACATGGCACAAAAACTGGGTGATGGCTTAGAATTTTATGCTCTTTCAAAATAGAAATACGAAATGGTATTGCCACCAATATTTCCAAAAGGTATCAATGGGGAAGTTTCTCGATAAATCATCACATTAATATTTTATTAAATATTAAAATATTGTGTATTTATGTGATTTGATTCATGTAGTTTGTATATTTTGCTCATATTATTTTTATTCTACATGTTATAATGTTCAACCCTCAAAGTAGTAATATTATGAATTTAATGTGTTGAACAGATAAATAGTATGTGCAATGAAGACACTGTGTGCACAAACTACACATTTTCAGTAAATGTTTGCAAGTCGGTTTTGGCCCTGTTTGATGCTTTTTTTTTTTTTTTTTTTTTTTTTTTTTTCATGAGGAAATTTTTTTATGATAACAGTCAATGATTTCTTCCTACTTAGGTGGTGGAAATAATACATCACACTTTTTTGCTGTTTCCTTATTTGTACAAATGTGTTATGTTAATGCATGGCCTACGTAATAGAAGGATGTCTGTCATTTTCCCGAATTTCCTTTGTCCAAGCGCGGGACAAAGCTCCTCGGAAACGGACGCCAGATGGCAGTACTAATCCATATGTTGTCCAAGCGCGGGACAAAACTCCGCGGAAACGGACACCAGATGGCAGTACTGATACGTACATATACAGGATCGATGGTCGCAGTGGAGAACGACAGACTTTTAGGTTACATTACTTAAAAAGTAGGCTATGCTTAAAATATTCAGAAAGAAAAAAATATCTCATACACATTTTCTTGGGGCATCGATTGACAAACAAAACTGAAAGAATTAATTTTTGGTTAAACCCCTTGAAATGGCCATGCTTTAAGTGTTTTTTATATGATGTTTTACTAGAATGGAATATATATATCATCATCATTGTCAACCATTATCAATCCACTGCTGGATGAAGGTCTCCCCAAGTTTTCTCCACAACGGTCTGTCTTGTGCCAGTCTCCTCCATGTCACTCCCGCATACTTTCGAATTTCATCCACCCATCTCTCATGTGGTCTTCTTCTGGGTCTTTTCCTGTCCCTTGGAATCCAATCTAAAATTTCGGCTGTCCATCGATGGTCTGTCCTCCTGGCAGTATGTCCAGCCCATTGCCATTTCAGGGATTTAACTCTGATCATGATGTCTTCCACTCTTGTCATTTTTCGGATCCACAAGTTCCTCTTCTTATCTCTCCTGGTTACACCAAGCATGCACCTCTCCAGGCTTCTTTGATTTGCCTGCAGCCTTTGTATGTCTCTTTTAGTTAAGGTCCACATCTCTGCACCATAGGTAAGCACTGGAAGGATGCATTGATCAAACATTTTTCTTTTAAGACATAATGGCGTATTGCTCTTGAAAATTATGCTGTTTCTTCCAAAAGCTCTCCAGGCAAGTTTTGTACGCCGATTAATTTCTTCATCAATGTCACCCTCACTTGATATCTGCTGTCCAAGATAAACGTACATGTCTGTTATCTCCAGCTTTTCTCCATCAATCGATAAATCTTCATTTCTTGTAAAAGTATTGAACATCACTTTTGTCTTCTGAAAGTTCATTTTTAATCCCACTTCTTTACTCTTGTAAGCATGTTCCTGGATCATACTCTGCAGCTCTGATGGGGCAGTTGCAAAAATGACTACATCATCAGCAAAACGAAGGTAGGTTAGATAATCTCCATTAATCTTTATTCATTTGTTTTCCCAGTTCAGTGATTGAAAGACATTTTCCAATGTGGCATTAAAGAGCTTCAGAGATATGGTGTCACCTTGTCTCACTCCCTTTCCAATTTTTATGTGTGTTGTATTTTCAAACAGCCGAATCTTTGCACTTGCATTTTCATAGATGTTATTAATAATATTAAAGTATGCATCTTCAATACCGCAGGATTTCAGAGCCATTGTGACTGCTGATGGTTTCACCAAATCAAAGGCTTTTTCATAATCGATAAAAGCCATGCACAATGGAAGTTCATATTCCCTCGCTCTTTCAATTAGTTCTCTCCAGGCATGGAAGCTGAAATTGAAGTAAAAAGTCAAAATATTTGAAAGCATGGAGCTTCAGCATTAATGAATTCATGTAATACTGTCACTCATCTTAATCATAGTACATAGTTACGTATTAAATAAAAAGAAATAAATGTGAAATAAAAAGTACTTTATGTTTTTCCTCTTTCAGAAGCTAAAAATTTCACAATAACCAAATCTGTAGACATTTATGCTTTTTAATATCTTATTATTTTTAATGTATATGCTCAATGCTGTTTATTTAAGAGGAGTTTAAAAGATCCATGACAATCAATAATTTGCTACATCTGATTTCACTATAAATGGGTGACATAGTATTGCATTAGGTGTTCATATTAAAATCAAAGTACGGATTCATTATTTTTTAAATCATATATATCATGCCACATTAACGCATTGTTTTAGACTGAATAGGACTGCATTTTAATATATATGTTCATCTTTCAGTTTTATTTTTTGTGATTCGAAGGAAGAAGACATTTAAAAAGGCTGTGTTGATTACTGGCCTGCCAGAGTCTGGAAAAACGCTCCTGTTTTCTAAGGTAAGATTCAAATATTAAGTTTCATAGATCATGTGTGCATGTGCAGTTTTCTTTAGGTGTTAATTTTATATGAGGGACAAATAGTATACTTGTAAGTTATTAAGATAATCTAGTCATAGATGATTACATCCATGCTGGAACCATGTTATTTCTATGATGTTGGCATAATCTTCCATAGCCATAGATACATTGCCTGTGCAGAATGCAGATATGTAGTGGTTTTAGAATTTCTCAATTCACATTTTTGTATGAAATATAAAAAAAACTGTGAAATAATTTTTCATGATGCATTTTTTTCAGTCTTCAATGGCCTATGATCAATGCTCAATCTAATGCATTTTCATAATGCAGATTCTGAATTTTTTTTTCTTTGTGCATGTGTTTGTGATGATACCCAAGATTTTTATTTCAGAGTACACAGATAATAATTTATTTGTTTTTCTACATGTTATAGATGCAGGTAGTTCTGTATTATATGAGATCTGTGAGATTTGCTCTGCTTTACAGTAGTGGTGTTTGGCATTCGTTCTGTACCCGTGTTAGGCTTAGCTAGTCAGGATGATGTGTAGGCAACTGTATCATGAAAATCAACATGTGTCCACATGATTTCAATATCAATAAATAGGAACTGTACACCAATTATACTCAAAATAGTACAACTATACTAATAATCCGAAATTTGTTGGTGTAGAATAGAAATAAAACTTTTCATGCTTTCGCACAACAACCAGATGGCTTTTTCAAGGAAGGTAGACAGCTAACTGCAAACTGAATAATAGAACATTTCAACAATTTGAACGCAGTGACTGGACTAGACAATAAATGAATATGTGCAAACGTGATAATTCGAAGAAACTAGGTCACGTTGGTTGGGCATGCGATAGAAAACACAGCATTATTTGAAAAATTAATTCCAAATATGTGGTAACTCCAGAGAGACGCTATCACTGCAAGTCTTGCAGCTGGTGAAGATTTCCAAGGTTTTGGCGAATGGCAGTAGATTTGGGTGCGGAGTATGAAGATAATGTATTTACATCATTCCATATAGGATCAGCAGACTTGAACTTGACTTCTCTTGTGGGAAAGCTTGGAAAGTTTTATTTCTATTCTATGCCAAGAAATTTCGGATTATTAGTATAGTTATACTATTTTGAGATGGTTTCAGTATTTTCATTGTGAATTTCTTAATCTTCTAAATTACTGAAGTGCTCAATGTATATTTTTGCTATGTCAGAGTCTGATCCATATTATAGATGTGGTTAGTGACATTCATTTGTTGGTAGCATGATCATGTCATTGCAGCTGCATCACATTTTCAATATTTTCAGGGAGAACGGCTACGTACCTAGCTGCCATTAGGCTGGAGGGCCACAAAGGACTAAGTCCTTCCCAGTGAAAACAACCTTACACCATCACAGATCCTCCTCCAAACTTGACTGCAGGAATGCAGTTCTTCGCACAACGTTTCCCGGGCAAACACTACACCTAAATGCATCCATCTGAATGAAAAATGAGTAGCATGATTCATCCAAGTTTGAACTGGATGAAGAACAGGCTATAACATTAACGTTGAAGACAATAGACTTTTGGTGATTGACCAGTGGGTGTTAAGAACAATTTCAGCCATTAGATGGCACTGCGTCCCAAGGTATAAACAACTCTGTTTTCACGTTGTTTAAATGGCTGGCTTGTGTATGTTTGTCGTTTTTTCTTGTTTCTTTTAAAAAAACCTTACAATTTAAAAACCAAACTGATGTTTTCACAACAAAATCTAACCCATTTTCAAATTGGTTTACTGTTGTGTGTCGATGTGTTCATCTTCTGAGAAGAAAAACGTGGGATTTTCATTCCACGAGTTCCCCTCAGATCAGAACCTAAAGCAATATCTAGTCAGGATTTTGCTCCAAATGACAAGTCACCTTCAACTTTTGTTTGTGGTAAGCATTTTCATTCTGATAATTACATACCTAATTCAGTTTTAGAAAATAACCTCTGCTATATAAACTGATATTAAGTAAAATAGTAGGTAAATGTGTAGATTTGCGTTTTAAATTATTTCGTCGGAAAAATGTTAGTACCTGGAAAAAGTGCGACATACAGATTTTAGAGTATGGAAATTAATGGCAAATGGTGCAGAAATTTCCTGTTTTAAATGTCTTTTAAAGATTTTTATCGTAATATTTACGTGTAAGTGCAATGCTGTGAATATTATGATAAAAATCTTTAAAAGACATTTAAAACAGGAAATTTCTGCACCATTTACCATAAATTTCCATACTCTAAAATCTGTATGTCGCACTTTTTCCAGGTACTAACATTTTTCCGTCAAAATAATTTAAGATGCTAATCTACACATTTACCAAAATCTCAGCCCTAGATCATTGAAGAATAAAAGAGGAATGAGATTTACACATCAATTACACCAGTTCCTACAGAAAAATTCTCTTGCCCAGGTACTACGAATTCTGAATGTAAATATTCATCTGTTCACGTGAAAGTGAATATCAATAAAATATCAAATGTAAATAATGATACGGAATCAGTTTGTTTATGTGAACTACGTCAATAGATGGCACTGTGTCCCAACTCATGTTTTCTGTTTTTGCTGTTTTTACTTAATGTTACAGCCTGGTAGGATCCAATTCAGCCTTGATTCATCACTTCACATGACTCTCATTCCGTCACTCTTCTTCTGCTGTCCACAAATAGCAAGCAAGGCATCACTGAAGTTGCCATGGCCTGGAGTGATGTAGGGCTTGTGCACAACTGACCTAGAATGGTAGCCATGGGTATGCAATTTCTGACAGACTGTCCTGGTGCAAAAAGCTGTTTCAGTAGACTGACAGAATTTTTGACAGACTGTCCTGGTGCAAAAAACTGTTTCAGTAGACTGATAGACAGAATTTCTGACAGACTGTCCTGGTGCAAAAAGCTGTTTCAGTAGACTGACTGACAGAATTTCTTACATACTGCCCTGGTGCAGAAAGCTTTTTCAGTAGCTTATGTGATGTCACCAGCCAGGTCTTTGACAGAGGATTTGAGTGCCTTGTTCGCATTCCACAGTAAGCTTCATTTGCCACAATTACTCAGTTTGTGTAGCCTCCTCAAAGTGTACCTTAACTGTAGTTGCACCATCTGCTTTCCATCAATAAAAAACATCAGCGGCAGTGAATTTGGAGAATCCCAGAATTGTGCCAATGTTATGCACTGATTGCTTACTCAAATTGCATACAGCCACCATGCCCCTTTCCAAGTCCATCAGTTCAGCTATTCATGACATAGGTACTTTCAACGTGGCCTAGTTGGTGTACTAACACTGCCCTTTATGTACAGCACCCAACATACCCCCACATGTTCTCTTCTGGTTCTGCAAATACCTGTTTATTTGCACATGTGGAGTGTCTGAATTCTTTTGTCTATGTAGTGTACAAGTAATGAAAATGAAGGTTAAGTACCCACACTCTTTAGTACTACATTATTTAAATCCATATTTATGGTATTAGTAAAAGTTATTTCTATCTTATAACCTGGTCTTGGAATTGATCTTACAGTAAATCAAGGGTCATTTATGCTTAGCCTTTGCTTATGCTGAGCAGGTTCATGTGTAAATTGAAGATTTTAGTTTATTCTTTTTGTTTTCTAAATTATCACACACATCTCTAAACAGATGTGGTAATTAAGACTTATCTTCACTGCTTTTACTTGCTATTCATGTAAAAAATATTTTATGTATAGTTATGTATAATTTTTGTGTGTACTGTTGTCAGGTCCTTGTGAAACACAGTAAATGATTTTTTTTTTTTTTTTTTTTTTGCATCTAATCTATACATTGATGTTCTCCTGAGGTAAGAAGAGAGGATCTCTTTGAACTGAAAAGTGGACATCTCTTCTACTATTGTGGGATTGAAAATGGCAGAACTAGTTGTAGATTTATATATAAAAAAACAACAACAAGAAACTGAAGGACAGTGTCCTAGGAGTTGAAAGTTCCTCTGATAGAGCTTCTCAACTTGTTATCCAAACTCTCAAAAAGATACTAGACTCAGACAATTCAAGCTTATGCACCAAAAACAAGTCATCCTGAGAAAGAAATTGAAGAGTTTTACGAGGAAATTCAACTTCTAAATAACAAGAGCAAGCAGCACTTTAACATCATTATGAGTGATTTCAAAGTGAAAATAGGGCAACATCAACACTATGAAACTTCAGTAGATAAATTCAGTCACATCAACAGAAACCAGTGTGGAAATACTCTTACAACCAGCATGCCCCTTTCAAAGTCTAGTTCAGCCATGCATGGCATAACATTTGTAGTGGCAGAAAGGTTTTTCATCATGAACTCCTTTTTCTGGAAAACACCATGTGCGAAATGGACATGGAGGCATCCAATGGGGTAACGAATGAAACTGAGTTTATTATGTTTAACAAGAAATTTGTTATCGAAAACTGCAGTGTGCTATATACACCCATCATCAAAAAAATAGTTGCACCTAGAAGGACGTGTCGGGTTGCAATGCTATTTGGGAGGAAGGTAAAGGTTAACAGGAATGATAAATAATTAAGCATTAAGACTATATGGGCAATATTTATTGAGCTACACACCAATAAGTAGTGTCTCTCAGCATGGCGTCGGGCCGCCATGTTTGCTCACACAGCATGACAGACATTTTGGCATGAAGTTCTACAGGTTCCTACTGGTGTCATGTGATAAGCCATCCAATGCAGCTTGAATCTTCTATCGCAGTTCCTGATGATTGTGCAGTAGGAGTGGAGTGTGGATAGCGCGTCCGATAGCATCCCACACATTTTTAATCGCCGATAGGTCTGGCAATGTGGCTGGCCATGTCAGAGTGTCAGTGCCTTGAAGGCAAGCTCTCAAGACAGCAGCAGTATGTGGACAAGCGTTGTCCTGTTAGAAAATCGCACCGGAGTGAGCATTCAGAAAAGGTAGGGCCACTGGTTGCAGGACCTCATTAGCATAACATTGGACTGTCAAAGTGCCTGTAATGAACACCAAAGGTGATTTGGCATCATAGGCAATTTCACCCCATACCATGACACCAGGCCTTCTAAACGTGTGACGCTTGACAACAAACCATTCATCTTGGTGCTGATCATGGTGCCTCCACACACGGATTCATTGGTCGTCTCCTCCAAGACAAAAGCAGAACTCGTCACTGAAGATCACCTGCTGCCATTCTGAGTGGCTCCTTGACAGTCTGACATGATACCATTGCACTCTTTGGCAACAAAACAATGGTGTTAAGGGCAGTCATCGTAACAGTCTGCGTGCATGTAGTCCTACATCGTGCAGCAATGGTGCTGGCACTAATCTGGCAATGCATGGAGGGCACCACTGCTCTCTGAATATCCGTAGTCATGGCTGTTGGATCACTCCGCGCATGTTGCTCCTCTCTCTCTCTGAGGTTCGTTTAGGTCTCCCAGAACTTTCCTGTCGCTGCTGTGTGCCTTGTTCTATCCATTGCCGCCAACAGCATTGTGATATCATTGGTGACATCCACATGAGCGGTATGGTGCACAATGCAGCAATAAGACCATCCCTCTTTCTGGAGCCCGATGATGCACCTCTCTCAAACTCCTCCAACTGCTCGAATTGCTTCCGAACTTTTCTCCGAAGCATACTTCACTTGCAAAGGATGCAACCAACACAACAGCACGAGTCAGAATTGCAAACACGCGCAATGGGACAACCTTATATAGCTGGTTAGGCACAGCGCTATGACCCCTCCTTGCTGGCGTCACATAAGCGGCCGAGCCTGATACTTGCATCATTTGCATCTCTCACAATATCAAACCTACCCACCAAGTTTCATTCCTGTTGGTTGCTTCCTTCTGGGTGCAACTATTTTTTTGATGATGAGTGTATATAAACATGTTCAACACCAGTAGTAACCATAGAGTGATGATATGTAAGTTGCACCTCAACACTAAACTCAAACATAGAAAGCTCATAAAACAAACAAAATGTATTGACATGACCAAATTTCAAAATCATCATAATATGTTCAAGTTAAAACTGAAGAACAGATTCTCTGCTTTAGAAGGCCTAACATCAAAAGAAGTGGATATTTCTGAAGTTAACAGAAAAGTAACCAAAGCTCTTATGGAAACAGCAACAAAATTAGCTGGGTCTAAGAACAAGTTGCATGTGAACAAATTATCAGGAAAAACCAAAATGTTGATGCAAAAAAGAAGAGAGATGAGGACAACTAAAGAAGATGTGACTTCCAAAGTGGAATATATAGAGCTATGCAAGACAGTACGAAAAAGTATCACTGAAGACGTAAGGAAATTCAACTGTGAACTAGTGAGGAAAGCAATTGAAAACAACCAAAACCTGAAGAAAGCAAAGGGACATCTTTGTCCCTGAGAGTTCATCTGCAATTTGTTTAATATATATGCCTGTTTTGTTTTGTTTTTTTAATTTTCTATTTTGTTACTATCTTGTGATAAGAATACCAAGGTTAGTTTCTTTTATGCTAATTCCTAACTTGAACTTTTTGGTCATGTTTTATTATGTAACGCGCATTATGCAATTTTTGGATAGCTTCAGAAATTTAGAAGTTTCATAAATCCTGCACTCGTCCAGTCCTGTCGATGATGGGTTTTTGAGGTTTTACTGTATATATATACTTTCTCTCCATTTAATGAGTTTAACAAAATATAAAATCACTGAATTTTTTGAAAATTTAAAAAAGTTACTGCTACAATATTCCACAACTTTCAAACGGTTGTGATATATATTTTTAATTTATGTGGGAATCATGCTGTAACTCTGAGTAATGCGTAATTTTTTTACATCAACAACTGAAATACTGGACTTCAGACCATAAATCATTTGTGATTGTGTCAAAGTTCTCCCCTTCAGTCTTGAAACTGTTGTGCCAGAGACATTCTCTTTGAAGTAGAGCAAAATAAACAAGTGGGAGTGGAGTTGGAACTTCGGGAAGAGGGGGAAGAGTGACATTGCAGAGGTCATGCATCAGAGCAGCATGGAATGGAAACGGCTTTCCCCTATTCAAGTTCAACACGCTTTGCTGCAAGCAATGTTTTCTTCTCCCATAACTTTTACAAAGCAGCAATCCGCAGAGAGAAAATGTTTACACACACATACACAAACAAGTTTTTTGTGAAAGCCAAGGGGAGTGGGAGATACTGTGGTGGCAAAAATTGTGGACACTTTTTGAAATTTTGATGTTTTGCAACTTTGCAGACTTGTAGGAAATGTTATTTTGCCCCAAATGCAAATGTTGATATGTCAATTTAAAGAAAATTGAATGCTGAATTCAACACGAAAAACAGAATGCAAATATATGCAGTACAAGAAAAAGTTATGCAGGGAACAACACAATCATGCTGAATATACTGTAATGCACTTACGATTTCAATGTACTATCAGCATTTAGTAGGGTAGCCTTTATTCTTAAAACCGCATCACAGCAACATCTCATTGAGCCAAAAAGTGTTTGAAGCTCTATTTTCGTTATTACCTGGTGCCAGGAAGCAATTATAGCCTCAATTCATTGCCTTTTATTTGATGGACGCCTCATTCATACAAGGCTTTTCAAACGGTGTCACGAATTTTCTATCGGGTTCAGGTCAGGGCTGATTCCTGGCCAGGTCAACAATGGAATGGGCTTTGTTGTGAATCACTGATTGCATATGTTTGCTGTGGGGCAGGGAGCTGAATCCTGCTGAAAAAGAAATGGTGCATTGTTGGGAAAGAGATCCCTGATGGAAGATAGCAGTTTTGGTTCCAGAATGGTGTCATTATATTTTCTTTCGTTCAGCGTGCCGTCGTTTACACGAAGGCGGCCATCACCATTTGCTGCCATACATGCCCAAATCATAATGCTTGTTAGGTGCTTTACATTGGCCTCCATCATGCAGTCAGGATGTAGCTCTTCTTCTACTCTACGTCTCACCTATTTTCGGCCATCACTACCAAATAAGGATATCTTGTTCGTCACTCCAAATAACTTGCTTCCACTGATCGTCTGTCTGTCCAATGTGTTCTTTTGCCCAAGTGCTGTAGTTGTTTCTTTCACTGCTGTAGATTCAGATTTGTTTTTTTCTCGGAATCCTACCTCTTAGTCCCATATCTGATAGCGTGCTCCTTATCATTCTTGAACTGACAGAAACACCAGTTGAACACAGTTCAGCTCTGATAGCCTCAGATGAATTTTTTCTGTCCTTCAGATACAGTCTTTATTTTTCTGATATCAACAGCTTTTGTGCACTTTTTTTCAGCCATTTCCTAGTTGTTGTTTTTTCAGTGACTTTGTTTCCTGATAATGTAAACAGCACTTTCGTACACCAGATGTTGTCACTGACCCACCTACTTGCCTTCCAATTTCAGCACAAGGAAGACCCGATTCACGTAATAAAACAATCCTGGTCCTTTTCATGGGTGACCAATCAACTCTTTTCTTTGGTGCCATTGCTGTACTTATTATCTACACGTTAAATTTAAAGAAATACTAAAAATATTCACACAATCTGCAATTATGCTTCACTTACACCACTAACAGTCTCTTCTACAGAACAAACAGCAAAAGCGACATTTCTCAACTTCTTACAAGATGTATTGCTGCTACTGCCATTTGATTGGTCCCCAGAACAATGACTGTGATTGGCCAGTAGGGTTTGCACTTACAATCTGCTTCTTAACTGAATCACACTTGTGTTTCTTTTTTAGACTAAAGTAAGCATAACATTTTTGTACTGCATACATTTGCATTGTTTTTTTTTTTTTTTGTATTGAATTCAGCATTAAATTTTCTTTAAACTGACATATAAACATTTGCATGTGGTGCAAAATAACATTTCCTATAAGCCTGCAAAGTTGCAAAACATGAAAATTTCAAAAAGTGTCCACAATTTTTGCCACCACTGTATGCTGATGCAGTGACACTGCACATTATTGTCGAACACATGGCATTCTTAAAGCTTTGAAGTGATACAGATTTCTTTCACGAAAAGCAAAACTGCTTCATTTTTAAGTTGGGGGGGGGGAGAAGCTCTATATTATCCGCACCGTCGTATAATCTACAGTGGCTAGAATTTAAACTTTTAGGAACAGATAATCCACGAATTATGTGCCGGAAAATATGGTTGTTAAAACAAATGCAATATATGTTTTACCTGCTGACCAAATACCGGCCAGAACTTTCTTATTAACTTGTTTAATCAAGTTTATCTTCAACTTCTCCTCTCCAAATTTTTTTTTAATATCTGATGTCCTAAAAGTATTTCTCATGAGTTTTCTTGGTCCCAAAATTTTGGATGGTCTGTAGTTTTAAAATCTTAGAGCCCAGTCATTTTTTCAGTATTCATTGTGTGATCAAATAACACATGTGCAGAAAGTTTCCAGGCTTTTTCTGTGTGAGCAGAAAAGTAAAAGCCCATGTATTTAATTAGGGTTGGATTTAAAGTTATAAATAAATTCTTCAGGTGCAAAAAAATAAATCATTTGCAGCACTTGGTTTTATTAAATCAAAAGTCACATGCTGTTTGTATTCTTTACCTAGCTTCTAAAATGATGCATCGATTAAAGGTTGCTTGCTCAACATTTAAGATGTCAAATGAAAAAAATCCCTTGCTTTAATTACTTTTTGTTAAAATAAAGGCATTGTGTATGTGAAAAGTTCCTTGCTTTTTTGTTGCTTACAATTTTCTTATTTTTCAGCTTGTGTCATCAAAAAATGTTGAAACATATACTTCAATGAAGGCCAATTCTGCATCAATAATAACTCCTTCCCAGGTATGTGAAATTCTTTACTTTTAAGCCAAAGACAATGTGATACAAAAAATGTTTTTATTGCCAAAATGCATTTGAGTTTTGAGTTTATAAGTATGCAAGATATAGTCATATGGCATTATAGATTCTCAAGATTTGCTGCTGGTACAACTGTCCTCCCAACTTCTCTATCTTCTAGTACCATCTCCCTACAATTCTCAATTCCCTGTCTTTCCAGGTCATGTCTTAAACAGTCCATCCACCACTTTCTTCATCTTCATCTAGGTCTTGTTCCAGTAATATTCCATTCCAACACTACTCATGCCAATTCTCTGGCTGTGGGTGGCCTAGTGGTCAACGTTCAGACTGCCATGGAGAAGACCTCTGGTTCGATCCCAGGCAGGTACGAATGCTCGAACCACTAAATATCTGCCATGCGTCAGATGGGCACGTTAAGCCATAGGACCCCAGGTACTGGCCCCCGGTAATAAATAAAGGTGTCTTCCTCCCTCTTTTTCCCACGGGGATAACTGGTTTTACAGTTACTTGGGGAGCGGCATCCCCACGGCCCGAGCTGACTTTGTGACGGATCATTTTGTCATTTCGTCTTGAAACGATACTATCGAAGGGACAGCTGTTCATCCAGCTGATGGGGAGTGGCGACCCCACGGCCTGAGCCGACATGTAATTAGTGATGATTTTCCCATTTTTATGTTTTTTGTTGTTCTCCTGACACACTCCCGCCTCAGTTGTAGGTTGCTGAGGTTGTGATTATGCGTCAGCTCTGGATTTCAGTTTCTCTTTTTCTTTCCTGTCATCTCCATTTTTTGTTCCCTTCTTTGTTTTTCCGAGCTGGTTAGCTAGAACTACCTGCACGTTTACCATATGCAGTGACCCGTAAGGTGGAACAGGGGAGGCTGAGGTTTCTGGAGGCCTGGGTGTTGTTGTCACCAGTTGCCAACACTCCTCATTGCCCCCTGCTTCACCCTAAACGGGCGGCTAGGAACTAACCCACTCCTAGTCAATGAGGTCTGTGGCCGAGTGGAGCCCAGATCTCTAACAGCTTGTCGTTTTGTATGACAGGGTGAGTCTGGGGATAGGGTGGGCATGCCAAAGGGGTGTTCCCCAGGCATGGGAAAGTCTGGGTGCACGCCGAGCGCATGTCTGCCCTATCAACTTGCTGTATCCGCTTCCTATCCCTAGAGCCGTGTCCTGTGTCCACTTGGGCTTGTGGACCTCTGGCTGTCCCTTGTTGGGCTCGATTGTGGGTGGGGAAGTCGGTGGACGAATTATTAATTTTTCTTCATGGATAAAAATAAAGTTTCCCACCAACCAACAACCAAAAGAGGTATGGAGGAAGGCTTAGCTCCTTCTGCCAAAAAGCATGTGCCTGATTCTTCTTATACTTGTTTCTTTTTTTGCACTCATTGGACCCTTCAAAGCCTTTGAGTGCCAAAAGTCCATTTTGGATAAATAAAGCACTTCAATCTATAGCAAGCTCTCCTAAGAGCATAAAGAAGCTCCAATCTGGAGATCTTCTTGTAGAGATGTCCACTGTGGCTTACAGTTCCACACTTCTTAACACCACCATGCTACTCGAGACTCCGGTCAAAATAACACCACATGGATACCTAAATTCATCTTGAGGTGTTGTCTCCTCTCAGGACCTCATTGAGTGTACTGAGGATGAACTACTTGAATAACTGAGGAGTCAACATGTTATGGATGTGTAGCATATTTTCTTCAGGCGGAATGGGCAGTCCATCCCATCTCGCAACATCATTTTAACATTTGACAGCCCTTCCCTGCCTACGTCCATCAAGGCAGAGTATCTTCATCTTGAGGTACGTCCGTACATCCCTAACCCTTTGAGATATTTTAGGTGTCAGTTGTACAGCCATTTCAGCAGTCGTGAAAGAGCCATCCTAGGTGTGGACACTGTGGTGCCACAGATCATCTTTTACCGGAATGTGTGGCCGAGGCAGAGTTTTGCCTGAACTGCAAGGGTTCACACTCAGCATCAGCCAAAGATTGTCCCAAGTGGAAGGAGGAGAAAGAAATTCAAAGGCTAAAGACAGTGGAGAATATTTCCTATCTTGAGGTCAGAAGGAGAGTAGTTCCTGTTTCTTCTGATCGGCGATCTTATGCCTCAGTGGTGGTTGCTAAATCTATGGTTGCCATTCAAACTGACATTCAGACCCCCTAAATGTCCCTACAAGCTGGATGATATCATCGCAGCCGGGCTGGAGGCACTCCAGTCTCGAGATAGGGGTCTGAAAGCGGCACCCACCACTTCGCCGAAGCATACTCACCCCACCACCAGCGAGGAAACTCAGGCCACTTCTTCTGGCAAGAAAACCAAAGCCCAGGATAAGAAAAGCATTTCTTATCCAAAATCTCAGCAAACAACTCAACGCCGAGTGCCTCCCGTTAAGACACTTGGAACAAAGCATGCTCCCATCTTGGCCCCTGGTCACACAACCCCAAATCTGGGGGAACCCTCATCAGAGGAGATGGAGCCTGACCTCATTTGAGCATTTTCTTTGTCATCTCACTTTTAACCATGGCTTCAATCATTCAGTGGAACTGTCAAGGTTTTCGGACGAGTTGTGATGACGTGAAACATCTGCTTTCGATGTACTTTCCGGTGTGCCTTTGTTTACAGGAAACAAAACTTAAACCATCAGACCTGCTTTCAGTTCGAGGCTACAGTGCATATCGGACAGATAATGTATTGGGACACATCGCCTGTGGGGTAGTCACTATTCTTGTCCCTCACAGTGTTCCGGTGTCTTCCGTTGCGATATCCACAATTTTGCAGGCTGTGGTGGTTCGAATATTTGTGCCTGTGCCTCTTACTGTCTGCAGTGTCTATCTGCCGCCAAACGAGAACGTGAGCATCTCTGTTCTGGAGAGCTTGGGTGATCAGCTGCCTTCACCCTTTCTTCTACTGGGTGACTTCAGTGCCCATCATCATTTGTGGGGTAGTGTCGGCATCAGCACGAGAGGTCGTCATATAAAGTCTCTTCTGTGCTCGGCCTCTTTGTGCCTTTTTAACACCGGTGCTGACACTTATTTCCATGAGCCGACAAAATCCTTCAGTGCGATCAATTTGACCTTGGGATCACCATCGATTATTGCTGATTGGTCGTGGACGGTGTGTAATGACCTCCATCGGAGCGACCATTTTCTAATTGTGCTCTCGCATCATGTGAACATGCCATCTTCTGCCTCCTGCCCTTCCTCGGTGGAGGATAGAGCATGCCAGATGGGAGGTCTTTACATTGTCAGCATTGATATCTTCTGCAATGGTGACCCAAGAGTCAATCGACGCAGCGGTTCTGGAAGTCACAAATTGTATTCTTCAGGCAGCTGATCTTCCTATACCAAAAACATCTACTACACTTCCCAGAAGTCCGAAGCTTTGGTGGACCCCTGAATGCGCAGCAGCTAGGAAAGCTCAACATAAGGCCTGGTCTACGTTTCGGCGTTATCCAACCGATGCTAATCTCGTTACATTTAAACGAGCAAAATCCTATGCTTGGTTGGTGCGTCGATGTAGCAAGAGAGAGTCTTGAATCCTGTATGTTTCATTTCTCCCTTCATGTGCCAGTTCGAAAAGTGTGTGGGACAAGATTCGTAAGATCCGGGGTAACTACAGCTCTCACCAGATCTCCATTCTCGAGAGTAACAGCTGCACATATGTTGAAGTCAGGGAGATTGCTGATTGTTTGGGGGAGGCGTTTGCCTTCGTGTTGAGTAACCTGGCATATCCTTCTTTTTTCAAAGAATTAAATCCACCGTGGAACGCCAGAGAATCTCCTTTGTGCCTTTTCACGACACTGGATATAACTCCCGTTTCAGCATGGTTGAACTCAGGGTGGCTCTGCATCGGTCCGGCGCTACATCTGTTGGTCCTGATGGCATCCACTATGACATGCTCCGTCATCTCTCGCAGTCGTCTCTCGAGAATCTTTTAATCCTGTACAATCGCACTTGGTTGGAGCACAGTTTCCCGGAATCTTGGCGAAAAACTTTTGTTCTGCCTTTTCCCAAACCTGGCAAGAATCATAAGTCTCCCTCTAGTTATCGTCCAATTGCTCTCATTAGCTGTCTGTGTAAAGTTCTTGAGCGCATGGTTAATTCCTGGTTAATTCGTATTTTAGAGCATCATCAAGTACTTTCACCATCATTGCTCACCTCACGATCATCTCCTGCACCTTGAGACATCTGTGCGCGAGGCGTTTGTGCGTAGGCAGCACCTGGTGTCTGTTTTCTTTGATATTGAAAAAGCCTATGATCGAGCATGGCGGCACAGTATTATCCGTGACCTCCACGCATGCGGATTGCGAGGAAATCTTCCGACATTCATCGTTAATTTTCTTCACAATCGGGTGTTCCAGGTGCGCCTGGGTATGACGTTCTCGGCAACATTCCATCAAGAACAAGGTGTTCCTCAAGGTTGCATTTTATCTGTCACATTGTTCATCCTCCGCATTAATTGTCTTTTCACAAATCTTCCTCCTGCGGTTTCGGCGACTGTTTATGTTGATGACATGCACATTTTCTGCTTGTCATCAAGCATGAATTTTATTGAAAGGCAGTTGCAGTCTGCGATTAACCAGATCTTTAAAGTGGCAAATAGCGATGGTTTCGTTTTTTCTCCCGACAAGACGACGTGTGTCCATTTTCTGCCGGAGGCGACTGTTTATGTTGATGACATGCACATTTTCTGCTTGTCATCAAGCATGAATTTTATTGAAAGGCAGTTGCAGTCTGCGATTAACCAGATCTTTAAAGTGGCAAATAGCGATGGTTTCGTTTTTCTCCCGACAAGACAGCGTGTGTCCATTTCTGCCGGAGGCGCGGCCTCGATCCTGACCCAGAGCTGTATTTAGACCGTGCAGCCATACCAGTTTTGCCGGAGACCAAGTTCCTTGGACTGACTGTCGACCGTGCGCACGTTCGGCGGCTCAAGATTTCCTGTCTGCGTTCTCTGTCTATTCTGAAGATCCTTTCAAGAGTTTCGTGGGGTGCAGACATGATCTCTTTGTGTCGCATTTACCATTCTCTAATATGGTCGAAACTGGATTATGGTTGTATCGTGTATGGCTCTGCTCGTTGTTCCGTTCTCCAGCCTTTGGATACTATCTAATATCAAGTGCTGCGTCTTTGTATGGGAGCATTTCAAACATCTCCGATTCCCAGCCTTTACGCTGACGCGAATGAACCATCGCTTGAATTACCCTGTCTGCAGCTGTCTGTTTAATTCTACTTGAAACTTCGATCTCTTCCAGACTGTCATTTGTACGATGCAGTTTTCCATCCTCAGCATGCTCGTTTATTTGAAAACCGGCCCTTGTGCATTCCAACTTTCGATCTTCGTATGGCTGCCATAGCTCGTGATGCAGGGCTCGACTTGTCATTTG
Organism: Macrothele yani; assembly: GCA_039090855.1. NCBI lineage: Eukaryota > Metazoa > Arthropoda > Arachnida > Araneae > Macrothelidae > Macrothele > Macrothele yani. Next base: position 175,312,466 of record CM076990.1, read on the forward strand.
TTGAAGAGACCAGGGGCTTTGGGGATCCTCCATGGCACCCACTTGGTGTCATGATTGATACCACCTTTACATCTTTCGATAAATCCTCAACCTCTGCGTCAGTGTACCAGCAGCTCTTAGTTGAGCACCGTGCCCTCAATTCTGACTACAATCCCATTTTCACTGATGGATCCAAGATGCATGGAGTCGTTGGATCCACGGCTGTTTGTGTTGATGACGTCTCTGTTGCGCGGATCCCAGCTGAGGCCACAGTGTTTTCTGCGGAGATGCATGCTGTGTATCTTGCACTACTTCATGTTTAGTTGGGCTCTCATCAACGGGCTGTGGTGTACACTGATTTTTTAAGTGTTGTACAGTCAGCGTCATCATTGGGCTGTTGTGACCACTTTTTTCTTTTTAACGTATGAAGGCTTCTTTGCTCGAGGCCGGTGTCCAGATACAATTCTGTTGGATTCCTGGGCATGTTGGAATCGCGGAGTAACGAGTGTGCTGATGCGGCTGCTAGAGCTGCTTCCTGTCTGGTCGTCACACCCTTGCCACTGTTTCACAGGGATTGCTGCTTTCTTGTTCACAACCATATCAAGCGAATGTGGCAGGGTCTGTGGAACCAAGAGTTGGAAAATAAACTGCATCATATTAAACCTGTTCTTGGAATCTGGAAATCCTCATATCATCGGAACCATATGGAGGAAGTGGTGCTTGCGCATCTCCGCATTAGGCATTGTCGTTTCACTCACCGATTTTTTGCTGTGTGGCGACACTACGCCGATGTGTGAGACGTGCAATTGCCGACTCACTGCCACTCATGTTTTGTGTAGTTGTGTTCGTTTTCGTGATGTACATTTTCATTTCTTTCATTCTCATTTGTTGACCGAGGGTGCCGCTACACTGCAGCGGCTCCTAAATGACCACTGCAATACTGTTGCTGTCTTTTCATTTTTTAAAGAAATTGACTTTTTTAAACATATGTAGATTTTAGCCCTATCATCATTCTCATTTTTCAGTTTTACTGAATCAGCTAGATTTTAATCATTGTACCATGTTTTTAATACTGTTTGTTTCATTGTCTTTTTAGCCCTTCCACCATTCTCATTTTTCACTTTTACTGAATCAGCCAGATTTTAATCATTATATTATGTTTTTAACACTGTTTGTTTAATTGTCTTGTGTTTGGTGCTCTTTGGCCACACATGGCTCTTGCGCCATAAAAATCTATCAACCAACCAACCATCCTCCCTCTTTCTACCTCGCTTCCGTGTTACTTTCCTATCGGGCACTCTAGCCCAAATCTCCTAGCTTCTTATTTCTAAGAGTTGGTTAAGACCTGGTGTCAGACACTCTTCCCAAAACCCTCTACATATGATCTGATCTGATCTGACCAATTCTCTGCCACTTCCTCTCATCACATGGTAATCCCAATGCAGTCTTCTTAACCTCACCATGCAGTCTTCTTATGATGGTTTCATTGAAAAAAAAAAAAAAAACAACCTTAACTCAGTTGTGTCTTCTCCACCTATTCTGTTCTGAATCTAATACTGGCCCAAAAAGTCTTAAGACACTGTTTTGAAATGCCTTCTGCTTGTTCTCCCATTTTCTTTTTTGTTGCCCATACCTCACATCCATAGGTTAGCATTGGTCTTACTGTAGTATTGTGTACTTTTAGTTTTGTATTATGTGACAGACTTTCAGACTTTTTGAGTTAAAAACTTTGTTTAGAGTATGTACCAAGCTCTCTTGGCCTCAGCAATTTCGGCACAGATCTCATCTGCAGAACCATTCATGGTTTGTATGCTCCTTGAAAACCTTGAAAAGTCCTTAAATAAAAAGTTAATTTTCAAGTCCTTAAAAAAGGTACTTGAAAATTTATTTTGTTTTGTCTTTTAAGTAATGATATGAAAGAGCGTGTGTTAAATAATTGTTTGTGCTAAAAAGATGTATAGGAGATTTCTGAGTAGTTCTGATAAAACACCAAGCTGATCAAACAGCGCAGAACTTGCGTTCAACCCAGGTGAGTGTGGACAGCTGGTGCCTTGGCTATGACATCACTACAGAGTAAAATGTCGGCCATGTGAGTAAAATAAGTGAAATAATGTATTCGCAAATTGTGATGGGCTTCTGTTTACCGGGGTTAGGGACGATTTCTTGCAAGAGGGTGGAACTTCCAGGACTTAAGGTGTGGACCTTTCATCTCCTGGCTACATCAGAAAATGCATCAAAGTCATGCATTAAAAATAAAAAGTTAAAGCAAACAATAAGTGTCATACCAGCAGATGAATATGAAAATAATGAAATCAGGGAAAGTCAGGGAAATGAAAATTGGTCAGGGAAATGCCTGAAATGTTGGTAAAAGTCAGGGAAAATCAGTGATATTTAAAAAAAGTCAGAGAAATTTCAATCACAGTTAGACTACAACTAGTTTTAACCCGGCGTCAGGGAGTGACGCCCTCATCGCCCAACACACTTGCACTTGGTGTTGCAGACAGTCACTAACTTCCCCTTCCTACTAATGTAACCTTGTATTTCCTACCTATTATTGTAAGTTGTGTTACATTACTTGTTAACATTTCTCTTTTTGTTTTAGGTCAAAGGAGTAGAAGAAAATTTGTGATATAAGTTATACCTTGTTAAAAGGCAATTAAGACTGCAGCAATGTCAAAGCGTTGTGTGTTTAATGAACAATGGTTGGACGAACAATTAAATCCTAAGTTTTCTGGTTGGATTGTGAACGGCGACAATGAATCACCATTTTGTAAAGTGTGCTCTAAAACTTTCAAGCTTAGCAACATGGGGCGTCGGGCAGTCTCCAGCCACGGAAATGGCCCTAATCATTTGAAAAACATCCGTGCTAAAATGTCTCGGCCCAGTCTTGCTTCTTTCACTTCCTCTGTGAAAAAGAACTCTCTTTGTAATAACGAACTATTGGCATAAACAAGTTCAGGAAATTTGGAATCAGTACTTCTAGAAAATATTAAGTCTAATGACTCAAATACTTATGTTGTGAAAGATGATGTGAAGCCCAGTGACCTTAATGCTTATATAGTGAAAGATGATGTAACAAAGTCGGAAATAATATGGGCCATGGAAGTATTGCCCAAGCGAATGTCTCTGATTAACAAAACACTTCAGTTAATGTTTCCTGACAGTGCGATAGCTTCAAAATTTACTTTAGGGAAAAGCCAAGCATCTTATGTGATAAACCATGGATTGGCACCACATTTCAAAGAGTGTTTAATGGATGATTTGAAGCAGTGCACTGACTTTGTAATTTGTTTTGATGAATCACTAAACAAAATTGCTCAGCGTGGGCAAATGGATGACCTTTTAGATAAATTCATTAAAAGTACACCTCTTCCCTTGGATAACATGCTACAAGTGTCAATGGATGGACCTAACGTTAATCTCAGCTTTCTTCAAAAGCTGAAAGATAAACTTAGAACTGAAAATCCAGATGGTAAATTATTAGTTGACATTGGAGTATGTGGTCTTCACGTGGTCAATGGAGCTATGAAAACTAGACTTGAAGCAATGAAATGGGGTATACATCACTTTCTGTGTAACTTGTACTACCTTTTAAAAGATAGTCCTGCTCGCTGTGCAAATTATACTATGATTACTGGATGTAAAGATTTCCCTTTGAAATTTTTCACTGTAAGGTGGTTGGAAAACGTTAATTGTTTGACTAGGGCATTGCTTGTCTATGATCATATCAATAAATATGTTAAAGAATCATCGGTTTCCAGCAAACAGCACATGTTTCTTGCAGAATTCATGGAAAGTCCACTGTTGAAATGCAAATTGGCTTCATTTAGGACTATAGCTTCAGAGTGTGAATCTTTTTAAGAAGATTCCAGAACCCAAAGCCTTTAATTCCTTTCTTACACACTGATTTTCTGGATCTGATGAAAAATTTGATGGCACGAAGCTTGAAGCCTGACAAATTAAGTGAAGCTGATAGTGTCTCAAAATTGTTAACTTTAGATGTATCAAAAGTGAAAATCTTCTCTCAATTGAGAAAGTTGATATTGGATTTTGGGCTAAAAAGCTATTAAAAGAAGTGAAGTGCCCAGAAAGAGAGAAATTAGAGTTTAAGCTTGAATTTAGGAAACTTGTGACCAGTATGATGGAAAAACTTCGTGAGTAAAGCCCACTAAAATTTAAGTTTGTCCATGGGGTAACTTGTTTGGACCCAAATATTATAGTGCAGCAGCCGAGTCTAGGCAAGAAGAGAGTGGACATTGTGCTCGAAGTTTTACTTAGTACAAACAGGATTTCAGATTACTGTGCTGAAAAAGCTAATAAACAGTACGCTTCATTGTGTGTAGAAGCTCAATCTGCTTTAAAGTCTCAGTTTGATGAATTTTTAGACAGTCATGATGGATTAGACAAATTTTACAGTCCATTGGATTAGACAAATTTTACAGTGCTCTACTTGACAACCAAAAACAATTCGGTGAACTTTGGGATGTAATGAATTTTTAGAAAGTCATGATGATTCCATTGGATTAGACAAATTTTACAGTTCTCTACCTGACAACCAAAAACAATTCGGTGAACTTTGGGATGTAATAAAAATTTGTCTCATTATGTCACATGGAAATGCTTCAGTAGAAGGTGGATTTTCTGTCAATAAGTCTCTTCTTGTGGAAAATCTCCTGGAAGAATCCCTAATTTGTCAGAGAACAGTTTTTGATGCCATTAAAAATGTGGGAGGAGTAGAACATATTGCCATCAATAGAAGGCTTCTTCTTTCTGTAAGAGCCTCCAAACGAAGATATCAGGATTATCTTGAGAAAAAAAAGTGTTCTTCAAAATGAAGAAGAAAGAAAACTGAAGGAAAAAAGAAAAAATTATCATGAAATAAAGGAATTGAAGGAAAAAAGACAAAGAGTACGGAAGGAACTAGAGTTGGAAGAAGCAGCATTGCAGGCGAAGATTTCAGATTGGGAAAAGAAGAAAAGTGGTGTGTAGTATAAAAACAGTGACTGTGTTCCTACTGTAATATTTTTATAATAACTGTTCTGAATATTGTGTATGGGTTTGTTTGAGTGTTTCTTCAATAAATGTAAAACTATGAAAAAAAGAGTAAACTTAAAATTAAAAAGGTGTGAGTTGGACGGCTATGGGGAAGGTGGAGGCCGATAAAAAAAAATAAATGAATCAGTTGTTTGGGAAACTTTATACGTCAAACGTAAATACTTTTAAATAATATAAGTTTCTCAATTATCCAATTCAATTTTATTTATTATCATGGCACATATATTGAAAAACTCAAATAAACCTATTTGTGTAAGGTCAGGGATTTCTTATTTATTTGGTCAGGGAAATCAGGTTTGATAATTCTGTGGACACCCTGGTATAGAGGAAGAGTTACTCTACCAACATGTGCAGTTTGAATGACATCCTTTCAGGGGTAACAGTCAGGCCATTGAAGGTGTGCCAGCCCCAGCTAAGATTAATGGTCTAAACTTACTAAAATACCTACCTACTGACCAACCGACAGTGCACACATATGATAATTGTGGTTTAAAAAGTCCTTAAAGAGTGCTTGAATTTATTTTGCTTGGAAGAGTATGAACCTTGCCATTCTTGTTAGTCACTGTGGAACCCAGATATGGTTGTCTCTCTTCTTTCACCATGATGAAATTGCAAACCTGTGTATTTGTAATGCTGGACTCATCTTCCCTACTTAATATTAAATATTTTGTATTGTCTTAATTTATCAATAGCACAAACCTTCAAGTATTTCCCTTTGATAGCTATACCACCTATTCTTGAATCTCTCTAATTACCACAATATCATCTGGAAAGATTAGTTGTTGTACATATGTAGGATTTGTTATTGATAGTTCCAGTTCTTGTGTTTATATGTGAAACATGAAGACACAAGCCAAAATCAAAAGTAGCTCTTCAAATGATGATCAGAACTGATATGTGAAGGAGATACATTATGAACATTGGCAATGATTTCTGGAACTTGCTGGGGTAGTAGCGTATTGTCGTATTATACTTATGTGTGTGATGCATGATGGTAAGTGTCTGTCAGTACAGAAAGACCAGAGTAGCAGGTCATTGATGGCAAATGGTTTTCCAACATCCTGGGAGTATCACTATTTCACTGGAAATCCTGAAGTACTTTGTGTTAGAGATCTGCATGAGATTCTAATTTCAGTTTCTTATTTTCTCTTCATAAAGTGTGTTATACTTCTCCTTGCATGCTTGTTGTTCAGTTCATTTTAATTGGAATGTAGGAATCAGAATATTTTCATAGTCTGCTCTGTCTGATAGTGTGTATCTGAGGCATTTGTATTGTAGGGAATTGCTACATCCTCCATTGTGTAGATAGTCAGCTGTGTTCAAAGTTTGTGATCAAATGGAATTCAAACATTGGGGAGTTACAGATGCCTGCATTTAACATCTGTGTGCATGGTAATCATTTTTATTTTGCTGCATCCACAGTGTGTTCTTCAAAAATGTTGCTATCACTGAACTAGAACACTGCATGGGTTGAAAATTATTTCCATTAAGTCCCAGACTAACCAGAATGAGAATTCATTAATCCCAACTTAGTTTCTTCTTGTTCCAAGCAAATTAGGATCATCATCATCATTGTCAACCATTATCAATCCACTGCTGGACGAAGGTCTCCCCAAGTTTCCTCCACAACGGTCTGTCTTGTGCCAGTCTCCTCCATGTCACTCCCGCATATTTACGAATTTCATCCACCCATCTCCCATGTGGTCTTTTTCTGGGTCTTTTCCTGTCCCTTGGAATCCAATCTAAAATTTCGGCTGTCCATCTATGGTCTGTCCTTCTGGCAGTATGTCCAGCCCATTGCCATTTCAGGGATTTAACTCTGATCATGATGTCTTCCACTCTCGTCATTTTTCGGATCCACGAGTTCCTCTTCTTATCTCTCCTGGTTATACCAAGCATGCACCTCTCCATGCTTCCTTTGAGTTGTCTGCAGCCTTTGTATGTCTCTTTTAGTTAAGGTCCACGTCTCTGCACCATACGTAAGCACTGGAAGGATGCATTGATCAAACACTTTTCTTTTTAAGACATAATGGCATATTGCTCTTGAAAATTATGCTGTTTCTTCCAAAAGCTCTCCAGGCAAGTTTTGTACGCCGATTAATTTCTTCATCAATGTGACCCTCACTTGATATCTGCTGTCCAAGATAAACATACGTATCTGTTATCTCCAGTTTTTCTCCATCAATCGATAAATCTTCATTTCTTGTAAAAGCATTGAACATCACTTTTGTCTTCTGAAAGTTCATTTTTAATCCCACTTCTTTACTCTTGTCAGCAAGTTCCTGGATCATACTCTGCAGCTCTGATGGGGTAGTTGCAAAAATGACTACGTCATCAGCAAAACGAAGGTGGAGTTAGATAATCTCCATTAATCTTTCTCCTTTGTTTTCCCAGTTCAGTGATTGAAAGACATTTTCCAATGTGGCATTAAAGAGCTTCGGAGATATGGTGTCGCCTTGTCTCACTCCCTTTCCAATTTTTATGTGTGTTGTATTTTCAAACAGCCGAATCTTTGCACTTGCATTTTCATAGATGTTATTAATAATATTAATTTATGCATCTTCAATACCGCAGGATTTCAGAGCCGTGGTAACTGCTGATGGTTTCACCGAATCAAAGGCTTTTTCATAATCGATAAAAGCCATGCACAATGGAAGTTCATATTCCCTCGCTCTTTCAATTAGTTCTCTCAGTACGTGGATATGATCTATTGTGCTGTAGCCACTCCTGAATCCAGCTTGTTCTCTCGGTTGGGCCATGTCCAGTGTTACCTTCAAGCGGTGTGAAAGAACTTTAGTGAAGATTTTATAAACCACTGATAGGAGGCTGATAGGTCTGTAGTTCCTGAGATCCTCAATGTCACCTTTTTTATGTAGCAGGATCATTGTAGCATTGTTCCAATCCTCAGGAATCTTCCCTTCATTAAGGCATCGAGTGAAAATTTGGGCGAGTACTGTTTCAATTTCTCCACTTGCTTCTTGTATGATGTCTATAGTAATTCCATCTTCTCCTGGAGCTTTCCCCCGCTTCATGTTCTTGATTGCATGTGCAACTTCTGCTGGGAGGACTGGAAGAACTCTGGTACCTTTCATGATGTCTGGAGTACATGTATCATCCCTTTCATATAATTTGGAGTAGAAATCTTTCATTCTTGTCAAAATTTCGCCTCTATTTCTTGTTATAGAACCATCTTCTTTTCTCAGAGCCATAATCTGTTTTCTTCCTTACTGAGATGTCCCTTTGCTATCTTTAGGCTTTGGTTGTTTTCAATTGCTTTCCTCACTAGCTCACAGTTGAATTTCCTTACGTCTTCAGTGATACTTTTTCGTGCTGTCTTGCATAGCTCTATATATTCCACTTTGGAAGTCACATCTTCTTTAGTTGTCCTCATCTCTCTTCTTTTTTGCATCAACATTTTGGTTTTTCCTGATAATTTGTTTACATGCAACTTGTTCTTAGACCCAGCTAATTTTGTTGCTGTTTCCATAAGAGCTTTGGTTACTTTTCTGTTAACTTCCGAAATATCCACTTCTTCCGATGTTAGGCCTTCTAAAGCAGAGAATCTGTTCTTCAGTTCCAACTTGAAAGTATTATGGTGTTTTTTAAGGTTGGTTATGTCAATACATTTTGTTTGTCTTATGAGCTTGCCACGTTCCAGTTTAGTGTTGAGGTGCATCTTACATCTCACCAATCTATGGTCACTACCTGTGTTGAACTTGTTTAGCACACTGCAGTCTTCTATGACGAATTTTTGTTACACATAATAAAATCAATTTCACTTGTCATCCCATTTGGATGTCTCCATGTCCATTTCCTGTGTGGCTTTTTCTTGAAAAAGGAGTTCAAGATGAAAAACCCTTCTGCCTCTGCAAACTCAGCGAGAGTATTTCCACGCTGGTTTCTGTTGCCGTGACCGAATTTACCTACTGAAGTTTCATTCTGTTGCCGTTGCCCTATTTTTGCATTGAAATCTCCCATAATTATCTTCAAGTGCTGCTTACCTTTATTATTTAGATGACGAATTTCCTCATAAAATTCTTCAATTTCTTCTTCAGGATGACTTGTGGTGGGTGCATAAGTTTGAATAATCTGAGCCTGGTATCTTCTCGATAGTTGGATAACGAGTCGTGCAGCTCTGTCCGAGGAACTTTCAACTTCTACCACTTTATCCTTCAGTTTCTTGTTTATTATAAATCCAACACCACTAGTTCTGCCAGTATCTGTCCCACGATAATAGAAGAGATGTCCACTTTTCAGTTCAATGAGATCTTCTCCTTTTCTCCTTACCTCACTCAGCCCGACGATGTCCCACTTGATCCTTTGTAGTTCCTCTTCCAATTCAAGAAGCCTTGAATCAGAAGATAGGGAGCGTCCGTTGTAGGTAGCCAAGGTCAGCATCAAATGGCAGCCTAGTCCGGTCCTCCGGGGATTCTTAGCACCCTCTGCCTTCATGTCGCACTGGCCGCTGCCTTGGCCAGGTACATTCCAGCTGCCGGAGACTGAGGGCCAAGATTTAAGTTGTAGAGAGTCATTTTGGAGGTGTTTGGCCATAACTCACCACGCTGGCCAAGTGGGTTGGTGAGTGTGGGATAGCATTTCCTCTGATCCCGATGGTATAGTTATACCGCTATTTGCGGTCGTCAGAGCCCCTTTAGTGGGAACAGGATGCACCACGAGAAGGCGGGGTTGACATTTGTCAAGGAAAGGCTGTGATGTTACGCATCACCTGACCTTACATCCCAAATTAGGATAAAGTTGTAAATTATAAAATGTCTGTTATGCAAATTTTGACATACAGACAAAACACTCTTCATCTGTCCAACTAGTAGTCTACCCACATCTAACCTCCAGGGCTTGTTTGTTGATCAACACAGAAAAGCAGGCAGCCTTGATCAATATATATTTTTCTCCCCCCCCCCCCCCCACACACACACACACACACAACGCTCATACTCTGCACCACAAAAGATGATGCAGTTTCTGCAATGGCAATGTTAAACATCAAAAGATGTGAATTTCAACAGTCGTATAAAAGGAAAAAGCATGTAAAATATCTGAAAAAATACATCACCTTAATCACCACAGTGTTTTGAAAATACAAATCTTTTAAACAGTGATCCCAGTCTAATGAAAAATATTTTGCTGTAGTCCAAATGCAAAAACTGATAGTTTCGGGTGTCGGACTGCCCGATTTTTCAGCCTCTACATTATATTACAAATATGTATCAGTGTCATACACAGTGATTTTTTTTAGAAATGCATATTAAGAGATATTTATACAAACCCTAGAGAAGTTATGTGATGTAATGTAAGCATGTAGTTAAATTGCCATAAACCACCAATTAGACTTTGGTGGCTGTTAAAATGTAAAGTTGAAAGCTGTTAAACATAAGGCTAGTCAGGGTTAAATGTATGTTTGATTGACTGTTAAATGTAATTTTGAACTGCCTGATGACGCACACATGTAAAGAATTTGAAGTTTTCTTTTTGTCTTGTAATGATGTGTAAGTACATATATTGCTTCAATTAATTCAATGGATGTAGATTTGAAGAATTCAAAATGGATTTAAAAGAATAAAAAAAACTGGTTAGTTGCACTTGTTTCTTGTATTGTAACAATTCTGATGGATGTTTCTAAATATGCATAGCAAGACTGCTGAAAACATTTTGCTTAACATGAAAAAATTGTTCACATGTTTGTTGCTTTGATTTTATTGAGCGGAGCTCTCTTTACAAGACTTGAGGCAATTAGTTGTTCGGGCATAGGTACGAGATGACACATCCGATCACCATGATTTTTTGCATGCGATTGGACATCCTCCATGGTCAGGTTTTGATGCCTTCTGATTCCCGACATTCCGTGTCATTGAGGAATAATTGTCCAAAAACCTGCATTTTTAGGTTTTTTTACGGGTTTTGAGAAGGGGTGGTTTGTTACCTATCTCCTCCAAAGATCTTCAGCCAATCGTGGTGACACTTGCCACAGAGAAAGAGAAAGACATTCATGGTGAGTGACATGGGGTTGGTATCATGGTGATTGGTCATGCCGTATAAAAATAATGACCATTAAAAAACTGACCAATTTTAAGAATAATTGAAAAAATCCACTCTTTGTACGAGACTCCGGACAATTAGTTGTTCTGGCAGAGCTACGACATGATACATCCGATCACCGCGATTTTTGGCATGCAATTGGACATCTTCCATCGCCAGATTTTGATGCCTTCCGATTCCCGAAATTCTGTGTCATTTAGGAATTTCAATCAAAACTAGATGGCCTTTTACTTGACCCATTTCACAAAAGTCACCTCACTAACATTAATTTTAAAAAATCGTTTGAATTGAAAAAAAATAAATGGAAAGACTTTGTCTGTTAGCTCAATGCTTGCTTAATCTATAATAATAAAAGGAAGCTTGTGTGTGTGTGTGTGTCTTTCGCGATACAAAATGAAAAACGTGTTCCTGATCTGAGTGTGTCTTTCCCCTTTGTTTACATGCAACCTGATCACAACCAACGTGAATGTGTGAAGGAAAGTAAGTTCATTATAAATTTTAGGCATTTCTTTTTTTAGAATGTTTTGTACTTTTGTTCTGGAAGTCATAAATTTTATGCATTTTTTTTTTTTAGAATTTGTTATAATAGACACCTTAATGAGCTTAGATCTTGCAATAGCTTCACTCAAAATTTGCCAATTGTACCCGAGTTATCGGTTACCGTTGGCGGCTTGACCTAGTATCTTTCCTGAAGCCACAAGCAAACATTAAAATGTAATTTTCTTAAATAAGTATGTGATTGAATGGGACTGAGGGAAAAGGTTTTTTCAAATGACATTTATTTCTAGTGAATGAGCAAACTTATAGCTGTCTCTAGTTGAGATTTTAACAATAAACTGTCACATGAAAAGTTAACTGTAAACCATAACCACTGCAGTAATAATAATCTGTAGTAGTGATGAGAGGCCTTATAAAAAAATACACTGACTGACAGACCTTTAAAAATGCAAGCTTCTTCAGTCTCTCTACCAGCAACAAATTGAGATTAAATTTGTTAACTATTCAGAATGTGGGAAATTTGCAGTTACAGAAATCTGTACTGGAATGTAACAAGTATTATTTAGAACATAATTTTCTTTTTATTTTGAAATTGCACATGGCAGTGCAAAGATTAAGTTCATGTGGGCACTTAAAATACTCACTGCTGTGTCCATCAACTTTAAATGTACTTTGTAAAAGTACTGCTGCAGTCACTGGATAGGCTAGTACTAACAGCTATTTCTATCAATTTTAAATGTACTGTAAAACATTAATATTAACATTTGCAAGTAAATTAATATGTAAAACATATATACTTACACTACTAACATTGTAGTACTAACACTATTTTTATATAATTTATGACTACTAAGCTTGTGGTGTTAAGATAGAATAAAATTAGCAACTTTTCTCGCAATAAAATGTTTATTACATTGACTATAGTTTCGCAGAGCGTCCTCAGTACGAATGGCTATTCATGGTTATCCATTCGTCCTGAGGATGCTGAGCCAAATGCTCTGCAAAACTATAGTAAATGTATAATAAACATTTGATTGCGAGAAAAGTTGCTAATTTTATTTTAACTATTTTTATAGCATGTTTTCTATTTTTTGCCGATTCGCAATACAAACTGTGTGTACTTCGTCTCTGTTTGATATTAAAAAAAATAATATTTGGAAGGGTCAAATGGTAATATTATAATGAAATATGACACTTAAAAACAGCTTTTTAGGCAAAAAATAATAATAATATAGAAGGGTCAAAATATGGGTGCACTTTAGACTTCGGCCCCCGTCATCTGCTTCAATCAACACGTGGATAGAATCATGGGAAATGACACGTGTAGCAATAGGTGGCGCTGCCGCTACTTGCTTGTACTCAGTGTCTGCTCCCGCACTGTGTGTGTGACATAATCGCTCTTTGCTCAGTGTGTGAGCAGTGAGGCCAGTTGACTTACTTCTGTTCGCCCTCTTTTAAGCGATAGGTGGCTTGTTTTTTTGTTTTTTTTTTCCAGCGTGTGTTGTAGCTCTGTCAGTCGCGATGTGGAACTGGAGGCATTTCTTCGATGAAGTTGGGAAGGATGAAGAAACATGTATTGCATGGTGTGAGTGGAAAGGATTGCTTCCATCCGAACGAAGATGTTCTGCAGATCATCCAATGAGTTTGTGAGTGGATATGTGTCATCGTTTAGGACAATTCAGGTGTAGGAAGAATCACGTTACAGCGAAAAGTGAGCAGTGTTCCCATTTACTTGGGATATGGTTTGAAGCTGCTTGTATTCCTCTTGATAAGGGGATGACTCTTGTATATTGTTTCGACAAAGGATTGTCCTACGATGATGCAATTGAGGAATCTTCCCAGGGCAGGGTTTCCACATCCTCTGCGACAATCAGCGACTATTATCAGTTTTGCAGAGAACTAGTCGCAGAGTTTATGATAGCCTACAAACAAGACAAAGGACAGCTTGGAGGCCCTGATGTAATCATACAGTAGAAGTGGATGAGACGAAGATTGGGAAGCGGAAGTATAATCGTGGTCATCTGGTTGAGGGCACCTGGATCCTTGGCATCTTTGAACAAGATTCGAAACGATTCAGGGTAGAGATCTGCCTGGAGAATAACCGCTCTGCTCAGACATTGTTGCCGCCCATCCAGAAACATGTTCAACCTGGAAGTACTGTAATGACGGACCAATGGGCTGCATACCACAACCTCCCATCCTGTGGTTTCCAACATCTGCCAGTCAACCACTCACTCAATTTCGTTGATCCGACTACTGAGGCGTATACTCAAGGTGTTGAGAGCAATTGGCAGCCCCTCAAATGCACACTATCTAATGGAATTCACAAAGACCACTTGGCAGACCACATTCTGGAATATTTATTCCAATGAAATTGTAGTCTTTTCTCTGAACACTGTTTTGAGGTGATGATTGGTATCATCAAACAGTTCTTTCCTAGTACGTAATGTTTTCCAGTTCAATATTCATACTAGATAAGACAGGTTCTCAATGAGGAAGAAACACTTTTTTTTTCCTTCGTTATAAATATTTAACACCTGAACTACTCACATTCCATAAAGGCCCTTTTCAGTGCCAGCCATATTACCAAATAAACCCATTCCTTTAAAAAATAACCCACGCCGCATATCTCGCGTCCTTTACACTCATCCCGCACAAGCCACACACCGATTACGTAATGCACGCTGCAAAGGAGCTAACAACGCCGATGCAGCTGCAGCGCCACCTATCGCTACATGTGTCATTTCCCGTGATTCCATCAGTATGTTGGTTGAAGCAGAAGACAGGGGCCAAAGTCTAAAGTGCATTCAAATATTACCATTTGACCCTTCTAAATATTTATTTTTTAATATCAAACAAACACGAACTACACATGGTTCATATCGCAAATCGGCAAAAAACAGAAAACATGCTATAAAAATAGTGTTAGTGTGTAATAAAATATTACTAATTTGACCCTTCTAAATATTCATTTTTTAATATCAAACAGACGAAGTACACGTGGTTCATATTGCAAATGAGCAAAAAATAGTTTGTATTGCAAATCAGCAAAAAATAGTGTTAGTAGTGTAAGTATATACATGTTTCACATATTAATTTACTTGCAAATGTTAATTTTCCTTTCAGCACATTATAATTGCCTAAAAAGCTGTTTTTAAGTGTCTTTAACTACATACCAACAAGTCAAATACAACAGTAATAAACTGTAAAACATGTACTACTTCAGTCACTGGACAAGCTAGTACCTGAAGCCAAAAAATTTTTCTGCTTCCTGTCATTTGGCTGTTGTGTCATAAGTCTGAGGATTACCATTCTTGTCAAAGCAAAAACTACTAGATTTTCTGTCTCCACCATACTGCTTCCTCATTCAGTAATGGCCAATTTCACATCTTCAGTCCATATTCTTGATCTCCAGCATTGTATCATTGAATTTAGCACAGCTGTTTGGGCAATCCTGTTCAATACATCTCAAAATGTTCCCACTAACCCTTTCTTCTACAGAAAAAGTATCTATCTCTGTTCTTTTGTCTGCAGTACTACTAATTCTGTTTTGCCATTGGATACATTTATATTTTCCCAGATATTCCTCATGCCACTCCCATGTCTGCAGCTTCTAACCTCTTGCATAGCCCTACATACATCATACATATCACTAAGCTGTTCTCTGAGATTCAGAGGTTAGCTCCAAAAAGAAATACAAACTTCCAGGTATTTTTTACTTATTGTTGTGGTATCAAACTTCTCCATTTACAGCGATCTTGACATACAACTCGTGCTTCACTAATATCCATTACACGCCGTACACAAGATCTTTTATACTTCATACTCATAATCTTTTTCTCATGCAGACACTCCTGAATCTGATCCACCCGTGTCTTCCTTGGCCTTCCTCTGCCCTTCCTTCCTGCCACTTGGGCTGAAAAGATTTTCTTAGTAAGCATTTCATCACTCATTCTTTCAACATGACCAAACCACCGAATCATATTGGTCTCCACCTTGCTAACAACATTTTGCTTCACATCACACAACTGCAATACATCTTCATTTCTCACACAATCATATCGTGTCTTGCCACAAACCCCACGTAAGTAACGCATTTCTCCAGCACACAAACGACTCCTATGTTTCTTCTGCAGTACCCAGGTTTCACTGCCATACATTGGAGTAGGAACAATTACACTTTCATACACAGCCATGCGGGACTCTCTAGAGAACCCATCATTCCTGTGAAAACCTCCCAGAGCAGCTATGACTTTCAAAGAAGAATTGACTCGCCTACTGATTTCACCATCCAACTTGTTCTCTCTGTCAAACATACTTCCTAAATACACAAACTCACTCACCTGGTCAATCACAGTGCCATTTATACTTACATTACATTCAGTGCTACCCGTTCCTCTCTCAAACACCATATCTTTGGTTTTTCCCTTATGTATACTCAGTTTGAATTTCATGCAAACTTCGTGCATCCGAGTCAACATACTCTGCAACTCACTTTTGCTCTCTGCCAACAGGACAGTGTCATCAGCATACAGCAATCTGCACACACAGATATCACCAAGACATAAACCACTATTATCTATTTTGTCTTTTGTTGTCACTTATTTCCGTCACTATCACGGTTATGGTTAACCTTGAAGGTTATGGTTATTTTTCATCAAATCCTGCCAGATGTTAGGCAGGGAAAATCCTTTGCAGTCATTGATGATGGAATTTTGATTTTTCTCAATCTCTATTCCTGTCTGCAAAGGATTTGCAAAGGATTTTCCCTGCCTAACATCTGGCAGGATTTGATGAAAAATAACCGTAACCTTCAAGGTTAACCGTAACCATGATAGTGACGGGAATAAGTGACAACAAAAGACAGCCTAAAGGAGAAGAGTTTTCTCCGAAAATTTGCAATTTGAATAAAAAATTTCCTAGTAAAATTCCCATAATAGTTGTTTTTGATTAGTAATTGAATTCAGAAACTAGGAAGCCATTTCTCAACATGAGCTTTATTCAAAGACTTATAAGTAGTATTCATGAAATATACAAACAGTATGCTTAGGGAAAATGTACATGGCTAAAAATTAATTGATTTAAAGTTAATCCTACAGAAACAGAATTTTTTACTGTTATGTTAATTGATGAGAAAGGTAAATTTATTGACTTCACTCAGAGAGATTTTAAAGTATTTTGAACTGAAGTCCACTCAAAGCAGAAAGTGAAGTGAAAGTAAAATGTTAATTAATTAATAAAAAGTTGTATAGGTTAAGTATTTCTTCGTAATAACCTTTTTGATTAGTATCTTTTTATATATTACTGTAACAAATGAATGGTATAAGTTACTGCAATAAGCTAGTTTATCTGATATCTACAAATTTTCTTGTGACAACAACATGTAGTGACTTATGTAGCATTTTGTTTTAAGCTTATCAAAAACAGTTGAAGTGTAAATAGCTTAGCTACCCCAGTGGCACAGTTGTCTGAGCTCTGGCTTCCGCAACCATTTGTCTGAAATGGGTCCAGGTTTGAATTTCGATGAGGCATAGATGTTGTATTTGTCTTACAGCACTGGCTGTCTCCCTTCCCTGGAGACAGTGGCCTTAAATTAGGGACGGGTAACTGCTTATAGCCCATCAAGTTGCTTTAGGTGGTCATTAAACCTCCAATAAAAAAAATAGCTTATGTATGTTTTACTGTCATTAGAGTCATTTCAGTAGGTATCTAATTGTTTTACTGTTTTCAGAAAATGCTGTCACTTGTGGATATACCTGGAAATGAGCGTCTGAGGTTTACAGTCCTAGATGAATACTTGCCTTCTGCCAGGTAATTCACATTTTGTGTGTGGAATGTGTGTGTGCGGGGGGGGGGAGATAACCAAATGGATTGCAAAAATGCTGTGGTGGCTCAGTATTATTTGTGTTTAAACACTGTATTTCAATGAATGTGTGCAGTTTGTTTAATTTTTAGTGTGCCTACATAATTCAGTTGGCTGCATGATGGAAATGTAATCTTTTTGTCTGTGAGAAGAATGAGTTTGAGTTAATTTTATTAATGTGCTGGTGGTGTAATTTGGATCCCATACACAAACACACACACTCTTTCTCTGATATGATTTCACCTAATAACAAAGGGGATCTACACAAATAATATATTTCTTCGTTATGTCCTTATAACCATTCTTCAGTTGACTGTATTTTGTGGGTTGAAATATGTACCTAAGTATTCTGTTTTCAGATTTCTTTAAGCATATTTTATCACCAACAGTTGTACTCCAGATCTCTCACTTTTGTTACCCAGTGGACTCAATTCCTTGCTGTGTGTGATGATATGTGCATATCTCATCATCACCACCATCATCACTCCACCATTGGATGAAGACTTCCCCAAGTTTCTTCCACGGTTTTCTGTCTTGAGCCAGCTCTTCCATGTCACTCCAATATTCTTATGAATTTCATCCACCCATCTTCCACATGGTCTTCTTCTGGGTCCTTTTCCTGTCCTTTGGAATCCAGTCTAGTATTTCAGTTGTCCAACAGTGGCCAGTTCTTTTAGTAATATAGTCAGTCCATTGCCATTTAGGGATTTTATCTTTATTATGATGTCATTAACTCTTGTCATTTTCCTGACCACGAGTTCCTTTTCCTATCTTACCTGGTTATACAAAGCATGCCCAGCTCCTTGCTTCTTTCAGTAGTTTGCAGACTCTGAATGCCTTTTTTAGTTTAGGTCCGTGTCTCAGATCCATAATTAAGAACTGGAATGGTGCATTTATTAAACACTTTCTTTTTAAGACATAATGGTAAATTACTTTTGAAAGTTGTACTGTTTCTTCTGAATGCTCTCCAAACAAGTTTTATTTGGATACTTATCTCTTCTTTGATGTTACCCTTACTTGATAACAAATACCGCAGGTAAATGTAGGCATTGATTACTTCTAGATTTGCCTCACCAACCACTAAATCTTCATTTCTTGTAAAAGCATTGTACATCAATTTGATTTCTGTAAGTTCAGTTTTAACCCCTCCCCTCTCCCTCTTTGTGTGTGTGTGCACATGCATTTGAATACAGCAAAAAAATCATTTATGATATGAAAACAAAACAGTGCCATAAAAACTTTCTAAATAACCCAGGCAAAAAAAAAAAAAAAAAAAAAAAAGGATGCCAAAGAAATAGTCAAAAACTACATTTTAACAAATTCAATGAAATGCAAAAAATATTGAGAGCAGTAATTTGTGTCTTAATCACAGTCCAGCATAAATAATCTCTCCTTCATTTCCATATAGACCAAGTGAACATAGATTTCTGCTGTATCACATTTGTATATTGGGCCCTGAAATAAAAAACATTAATCTTTGAAAAACCTAACAATTACTTACTAAAAACCCTTTGTTTGGTCTTTCTACACCTAACTTCCCAGTAATGGAACCCAACCGAACCTCGTTAAATGTAGAAAGCAATTTTTAACATTATCCAAAAATTCTCATTTTGCAAAACAACTATTTTTTTACGAAATACCAGATGCAGATGTGATAAAAATACCAGATACAGGGAGGGATTATTTGTGCTGGTCCTTGATAAAGTCACAGATTACTACTCTCTCAATATGTCCTGCATTTCATCCAATTTCTTCCAATCTAGTTTTTGACTGTTTCTTTGGTATAAATTTTTTTTTTTTTTTTTTTTTGCTTGGCTTCTCAAGAAAGTTTTTGTGGCAATGTTTTGTTTTCATATTATAAATGCTTTTTGCTGTATTCAGATTTTGGCTATTTCTCTTGAAAGTGGACTTGGATTTTCAATAATATATTTTTTTTTTTTGCGGGGTTAATATATGCCAGTCATATATATATATATACACCTAGTTGACAAAACATGAGAGATAGGGGTGATGAGCCGTTGACATGGGTGTCCCCATGCAGAGTGGAACACACCCAAATTAAATAATGCAGGCAATAAATAAGTGGATAGTAGGGCTTCCCATCAGTGTATTGCAATCGACAAACATGAGTAAACATTGTGATCAGAGTGACTTTGATCATGGATACATTGTTGGCACAAGGCAGATGGGTCATTCTATCACCTAAGTGGTAAGAACCTTAGGGTTACCAAGGGCAACCGTATCAAGGGTATACCGTGAATATATCATTGACTGACATACCAATGCTTAATTAGTATGGCCAACTGTACAGCATTGATGATCGGGGTCAACATAAATTATACCAGGTTCATATGGACCCACCACTTGTCAACTTTGGTGCAAATCACATCCAGGTTAAATGGATGCATCAGCAAGCATACGGTATGGCACATGCTGCATACCTTGAGCTATGAAAATCTATACGTGCTACTTGTGCACCACTGCTGACTGTTCGTCATTGGAAAGATGCCTTCCCTGGTGCTGGGAACATCAAAAATGGACCTCCGCAGGGTGTTGCCATGTTGTGTGGTCAGATCAAGCCCTGATTTCGTTTTTTTTTTTATTAGCAGTAGCAACACTTGCTTGTGGCTTTATTTTTTACTAGCAAATTGCAGTTGCTACTAATGAAAGTTTATTAACATTATACAAAAGAAACTTTAACATGTCCTCCTCCATTAGTCAATCATGACAAATTTTGATTTCACTCCTGTAACTGTCACATTGTAATGCTGAAAAGACTACAAATATTTAGATATAACTCACCTTTTTATGACCTGACAGATTAATTCTAACAATTTTTAAAATTCAAATGCAAATATTTAAAAAAACATTTTTTTTTTTAATTTAACTTTATTCACAAAATTAAAGAACACTATTGAAAATCTTAAGTTATTTTCCGAGTAATTTACGATCTGGGTCCGGGTCTTTTCATCATGCCACTTTAAAACAGCAGCCCTAGGGTCAAACTTGTCTTCGGACCGACCTTCAACCTCAATACTCATGAGAGAGCATTCAATGTTTGTAAGTTTAAACTGCCCCTCTAATCACCCTGGATTCTCTTCATGAATCTGAACCCAACCTTACATGCAGAAGTAGGTAAGGGAAATATACTGGATATTTCTACTAGTGCCAAAATGTTTTTATAGTGTTTGTACTTTTCAAGAAACACTCATTTCCAGAAAGAAGTTGTTCCTTTTTTGTATGTGTCTAAAATATTCCACACGTGCAATGCAGTGGTGTTTTACAGTTCACACTAAAACATTCAAAAAAATTCCACTAGCAACTTTTGCTAGAGCCACTTTTTATCACTAGCAAAATGCATTTGCTTGCTAGCAATTTGCTACTAACTACTGGTCAAAATCGAGCCCTGGGTCAGATGAATCATGTTTTCAGCTGTACTGAGCTGATGGGAGGGTGCAGGTGTGGCATCAACAGCATGAGGTCGGCCCTGTCATGCCATTTCGGCTTAAGTGAAGGCAGTGGTGGCTCCGTATGATTTGGAGAGACTTCTAATGAGACACATTAGGTCCCTTAGTTTGTCTGGAGAGGGTTTTAACCACTGTGTGCTACCAGCATGCTGTTGCTTATCACCTACATGCTTTCATGGCCTTCGTGCATCCTGCGGTTGTTGGTCTGTTTCAGCAGGGCAATGGGCCACCCCTTAAAGCTGCGACGACCACCTAGGCATAGCTTGAGGAACACTCATCTGAGTTTGGAACCATCCAGTGGCCCCCATGGTCCCTGGATTTGAACCCTGTGGAAGCTCTCTGGGATGCAGTGGAGCAGAACATCAGATCCATGGATCCTGGACAGACATCTTGAGCAGAGTTGTGGACAGACATGGGTGGCATTTACTCCAGAAACCCTCGGGCATCTGGTGGAGTCGATGCCTCGTCATGTGCAGGATATTATTCACTCTAGAGGAGGACCAAGATGCTATTAGGTAGGTATTTCTAACGTTTTATCCATTGAGTGAATATATCATCATCACCATCATCATTGTCAACCATTATCAATCCACTGCTGGACGAAGGTCTCCCCAAGTTTCCTCCACAACGGTCTGTCTTGTGCCAGTCTCCTCCATGTCACTCCCGCATACTTTCGAATTTCATCCACCCATCTTCCATGTGGTCTTCTTCTGGGTCTTTTCCTGTCCCTTGGAATTCAATCTAAAATTTCGGCTGTCCATCGATGATCTGTCCTTCTGGCAGTATGTCCAGCCCATTGCCATTTCAGGGATTTAACTCTGATCATGACGTCTTCCACTCTTGTCATTTTTCTGATCCACATGTTCCTCTTCTTGTTTCATCCTGGTTACACCAAGCATGCACCTCTCCATGCTTCCTTTGAGTTGTCTGCAGCCTTTGTATGTCTCTTTTAGTTAAGGTCCACGTCTCTGCACCATACGTAAGCACTGGAAGGATGCATTGATCAAACACTTTTCTTTTAAGACATAATGGCATGTTGCTCCTGAAAATTATGCTGTTTCTTCCAAAAGCTCTCCAGGCAAGTTTTGTACTCCGATTAATTTCCTCATCAATATGACCCTCACTTGATATCTGCTGTCCAAGATAAACGTGCGTGTCTGTTATCTCCAGCTTCTCTCCATCAATCGATAAATCTTCATTTCTTGTAAAAGCATTGAACATCACTTTTGTCTTCTGAAAGTTCATTTTTAATCCCACTTCTTTACTCTTGTCAGCAAGTTTCTGGATCATACTCTGCAGCTCTGATGAGGTAGTTGCAAAAATGACTATGTCATCAGCAAAATGAAGGTGGGTTAGATAATCTCCATTAATCTTTATCCCTTTGTTTTCCCAGTTCACTGATTGAAAGACATTTTCCAATGTGGCATTAAAGAGCTTTGGTGATATGGTGTCACCTTGTCTCACTCCCTTTACAATTTTTATGTGTGTTGTATTTTCAAACAGCCGAATCTTTGCACTTGCATTTTCATAGATGTTATTAATAATATTAATGTATGCATCTTCAATACCGCAGGATTTCAGAGCCATTGTAACTGCTGATGGTTTCACCGAATCAAAGGCTTTTTCATAATCGATAAAAGCCATGCACAATGGAAGTTCATATTCCCACGCTCTTTCAATTAGTTCTCTCAGTACGTGGATATGATCTATTGTGCTGTAGCCACTCCTGAATCCAGCTTGTTCTCTTGGTTGAGCCATGTCCATTGTTACCTTCAAGCGGTGTGAAAGAACTTTAGTGAAGATTTTATAAACCACTGATAGGAGGCTGATAGGTCTGTAGTTCCTGAGATCCTTAATGTCACCTCTTTTATGTAGCAGGATCATTGTATCTTTGTTCCAATCCTCAGGAATCTTCCCTTCATTAAGGCATCGAGTGAAAATTTGGGCGAGTACTGTTTCAATTTCTCCACTAGCTTCTTGTATGATGTCTACAGTAATTCCATCTTCTCCTGGAGCTTTTCCCCGCTTCATGTTCTTGATTGCATATGCAACTTCTGCTGGGAGGACTGGAAGAACTCTGGTACTGGTACCTTCCATGATGTCTGTAGTACATGCATCATCCCTTTCATATAACTTGGAGTAGAAATCTTTCACTCTTGTCAAAATTTTGCCTCTATTTCTTGTTACAGAACCATCTTCTTTTCTCAGTGCCATAATCTGTTTTCTTCCCTTACTGAGATGTCCCTTTGCTATCTTTAGGCTTTGGCTGTTTTCAATTGCTTTCCTCACTAGTTCACAGTTGAATTTCCTTACGTCTTCAGTGATACTTTTTCGTACTGTCTTGCGTAGCTCAATGTATTTAACTTTGGAAGTCACATCTTCTTTAGTTGTCCTCATCTCTCTTCTTTTTGCATCAACATTTTGGTTTTTGCTGATAATTTGTTCACATGCAACTTGTTCTTAGACCCAGCTAATTTTGTTGCTGTTTCCATAAGAGCTTTGGTTACTTTTCTGTTAACTTCAGAAATATCCACTTCTTCTGATGTTAGGCCTTCTAAAGCAGAGAATCTGTTCTTCAGTTCCAACTTGAAGGTATTATGGTGTTTTTTAAGGTTGGTTATGTCAATAGATTTTGTTTTTCTTATGAGCTTGCCACTTTCGAGTTTAGCGTTGAGGTGCATCTTACATCTCATCAATCTATGGTCACTACCTGTGTTGAACTTGTTTAGCACACTGCAGTCTTCTATGACGAATTTTTTGTTACACATAATAAAATCAATTTCACTTGTCATCCCATTTGGATGTCTCCATGTCCATTTCCTGTGTGGCTTTTTCTTGAAAAAGGAGTTCAAGATGAAAAACCCTTCTGCCTCTGCAAACTCAACGAGAGTATTTCCACGCTGGTTTCTGTTGCCGTGACCGAATTTACCTACTGAAGTTTCATTCTGTTGCCGTTGCCCTATTTTTGCATTGAAATCTCCCATAATTATCTTCAAGTGCTGCTTACCTTTATTATTTAGATGACGAATTTCCTCATAAAATTCTTCAATTTCTTCTTCAGGATGACTTGTGGTGGGTGCATAAGTTTGAATAATCTGAGCCTGGTATCTTCTCGATAGTTGGATAACGAGTCGTGCAGCTCTGTCAGAGGAACTTTCAACTTCTACAACTTTATCCTTCAGTTTCTTGTTAATATTAATCCAACACCACTAGTTCTGCCAGTATCTGTCCCACAATAGTAGAAGAGATGTCCATTTTTCAGTTCAATGAGATTTTCTCCTTACCTCACTTAGCCCGACGATGTCCCACTTGATCCTTTGTAGTTCCTCTTCCAATTCAAGAAGCCTTGAATCAGAAGATAGGGAGCGTCCATTATATGTAGCGAAGGTCAGCATCAGATGGCAGCCTAGTCCGGTCCTCCTGGGATTTTTAGCACCCTCTGCCTTCATGTTGCACTGGCCACTGCTTTGGCCAGGTACATCATTCCAGCTGCTGGAGACTGAGGGCCAAGATTTAAGTTATGGAGTCATTTTGAAAGGGTTTGGCCATAACTCACCACGCTGGCCAAGCGGGTTGGTGAGTGTGGGATAGCATTTCCTCTAATCCCGATGGTATAGTTATACCGCTATTGGCGGTCGTCAGAGCCCCTTTAGTGGGAACAGGATGCACCACAAGAAGGCGGGGTTGACATTTGTCAAGGAGAGGCTGTGATGTTACGCATCACCTGACCTTACATCCTGTGTGTATATATATATATATATATATAATTTATTATAATTCATATCTTCTCATTCCCTTAAAAGACTTGGGGCAGTGGACTGATGATTTTCAGCTGTGTGATCAAAAGAGAGCTGACAGCAGCTTTTTTTCTCTCCCTATAGAATTTCTCATAACAAGCCAAAGAGCTGTGAATCTTTAGTAACTTTGGCACTCTTTGCTAATGTCCCTGTTAGGATCATTCTCATCAGTGTGCTTAAAAAATCAGCCATTTGCTTTGTTTAAAAGTGTTAAACAACCTCAACAACAGAGGGTTAATGAACTTCTTCATTTGTGTCTCTTGTCATTCTCCAATTCATGAAGATCTTCAGTGGTGAGCTCCCCCATGTTGGATTGAAGCAACACTTTCACACGCACACTGGCCTCATCTACATCTTGGAATCTAATTATCAGTGTAGCATCAATTATGTTTCACGTTGAATTGAAAACTCAGGTTCATGAGAGTCAATAACACCATGCCAAATAATTTTTCATGCACCCTTCATGCAAGACTGTGAAACTTCTGCCCATCACTTTTGATGTAAAAGTTCTTCCAAATATCTTTCACTTAAAATTAATCTTTGCCATTGGTATCCTTAACCATCTGAATAAATGTCCTATGAAGATAACATTTGAACTTTTGAAAGTTGCAGTAGCACCCAGATTTACAGGTTGTGCTGGATTGTAGGAACATTGTAGTAATGTTTTCATCATCAGAGATTCTTGTGGAGTGTCCATGTGCGTTATTCAGGAGGAGGAGAGTTTTTAAGGGTACATTTATCCTCTCAGAGTTACTCTTCAATTTACAGCTAAGTTCATTGATAAAGGAGGGTACAAATTGAGGCGATATAATGCAATTTTTTCTATTAGAATGTCATACACTGGCAAATACTCAATAAAATAACCCTTTGAGTTCTTGTGAGTTTTCATAGTGATAGCCATCAGGGGTTTGGTTTTATGATCTTCACCTAATAGCAATGTGAGATGATCCCTGAAGGCATTAAAACCTAGAACCATTATCTCTTCCAGAACAACCGTGTTTCATCCAGTCTGAGCACTTGCTGTAGCAAATAACTGCACTGTGGAATTCCCACTCCGCATTGAACTGTAAAGTTCTCAGCAGCAGCTTGTCCTCCCTTCGTACAGCAGATTAGTAATTTAGTCTGCTGATGATGCAGTAGATATGAAGCATTTCTGTACAATTTATGGGTAAATATGAAAACTTCTGTGGGCTGTAAGTTGAAAGTGATTGTTTTTATCTAACCTTTTAATCCAGTCTTCACATTTTTGTTGCAATTTACATTTTCACACAAAAAGAAGCCATGAAATCTGCAATAATTTTGTGTGGAATTCAGGTATGTACTACATACAGCCTACTCAAAAATGTGAACATGATGATTTCTGCTGTACATTTGGCTTGAGCAATCAGCCAACCCATTCTTCCACACACACACACACACACACAATTATAATGCATTGTGTATATGTAAAATTACTAATTGCTCCAGTTCCATCAGTCACATAATTATGCAGTTTTTATTTTATGTTGAATTGAGTTATAGTAAAATTTCATATAACAAAGGACGTGTGTATGAATTTTAAGTTTGTTTGCGAGAGTCTTTGGTGACGATGAATGTTGCAATATCATATACTTTAATTGCTGCTTCTATTCTGCCTTAAATCACTGTGATTATTTTATTCTCTGAAGTTATTTGTCACAAACTGTGCAGTAACATTTTTAAATTACACGTTATTAATTTGAAAGTATTTACCTCTGTCTTGTTTTGGATATCTGGAAACTCTTAGATATTAATTTTCTTGCGATTAGTTTTTAAGCCAAATAAATGTCAGCCACCACTTTAAGTGCTCAAACGATATTTCTAATATCCTTAGCATTTTCTCAAAAAAAAAAAAAAAAAAAAAAAAATGGAGACAGAGAGATATGCCCTTTAATCAATCTATCCTCTTCAATTTGGCTCTTTTGAGAGCCAGATTGAAGAGGATAGATTTGTTAAAGGGTATCTCTCTGTCTTAATTCTGAAATGATTGTAAAAGATTCTGGTCTAGACACCATTGAGTAGGATCATACCTCTACTTCCATTAGTGCTCATTTAGATTGTATTTATTAATTTTGGGGACTTCTATCATATTCCAAACTTCTTGAGCACTCTCCTTAGGCATTTTTTAAAGTCAATGAAATTATTATGTATTGGTTGGTTATAATCCCATTTCCCTCCAAAACTTTGTTGCAATGTAAATATGAGGGTTGTACCAAAAGTAATGCAAAAGTGGGCATAACTTGTTTATTAACTGACAGAGGTTGTTGAAATTGCACATGTTGGTAGAGTAAATCTTCCTCTGTAGTAACCCTTCTTCTTCATTGCATGTAAATTTTGGATTCCAAGCAGAAGCAATGTGCTGTCATTGAGTTTTTGATGAAGGAAGAGTGCAGGCTATCCGACATCCACAGAAGGCTGCAGAATGTTTACAGAGATGACACCATTGACAAGAGCAATGCGCACAGATGAATGAAAAGTTTAAAGAATGGGAAACCAGTATTGAAAACAAACCATGCAGTGGGAAACCATCATGTGCGACAGCAAGTGGATGAATTGATTTGTGCGGAGAGACGAGTCGCAATCTGTGAGCTTGTTGCTCAACTGGTCACAATGCCATGCAGAAGATGGTGGAAGACTTTGGGTTTCGGAAAGTGGGTAACTTGGCAGTTGACACCCGATTTGAGGGAGAGAAGGGTGGGAATCTGCTCTGATCTGCTGGAAGTGTTTGAAGCCAATGAAGACACGTTTTTTTCCGATCTGGTGACAGGACGAAATGTTGGCATATGTTTACGATCCGGAAATGAAGAATCAATCCACGGAATGGCGTCGCACCTCTTCACCAAGGCCTAAGAAGTTCAAGATCCAGCAATCAGTGCAGAAAGTCATGGTGACTGTGTTTTGGGATGACAGGGGTGTCATTCTCCTTGATTTTCTGGAACGCAGCATGACCAGCGAGCAGTATATTGAGACACTCAAGAAGCTTAGGGAAGCCATAAGGAGGAAGGGACCAGACAAGAATCTGAGAAGGATCCACATCAATCACCATGACAATGCGAGACCACGCACATCTTTGGCAACAAATTAGGCTGATCGGTGGTCCCCCATCCACCATACAGCCCATATCTGGTGCTCTCTGACTTCAACTTGTTTGATCCAATGAAGGCCAGTCTCCAAGGAGAACGATTCGATGACACACAGACAAGGGGAAAGTGGCTGTGAAGAAATGAGTACAACAGTCCACACCTGGATTTTTTCAAAGAGGATTCAAGAGTTGGGTTCAATGATGGTGCAAATGTATAGATAGCTTTTGATGGAGACTATGTTGAGTAGTACCTTTGTATAGAGAAAGAGTTACTCTACCAACATGTACAATTTGAACAACCTCTGTCAGTTAATTAAAAAAGTTACGCTACTTTTGCAATACTTTTGGTACAACCTTCGTATTTGGTCTATTGTGTGTTTACATTATGTTATAAAAACGCCTTCTGGTACTGATCATTGTTCTCTTCTGTTTATGTATGATTTGTGTTAAGAATGTATTAAGTAAGATATAATATGCAGACAGAAGAGAAATTTCCCTGTAAGTTTTACATTCTATGAATATCTTTGGGAATAGCAATAACCCTGAGGTGGTTTCTCATTACCTTCTACATCAAGTTTCAAGGGGCAATGCCAGAAATGGCTCAATACATCCAATTTTGGGGATTCATCCATATTCACATTACATTAACAAAAACACTAGAAATTTGTCAGCAGGATTAAAGAGCCTGCAGCAATTGCTTTCACACAGACACGAGGCTGGGTGTTTTCCAAATGTAGCACACCAGTGGTTGGAATAATTACTGTATTTTCCAAGAAAAATGCAGCACCAAGTATAATGCCGCAATTCCATTTATCTTGGTTTGTTATTGGAAATGACACTGCAGCCAGTTTGAAGCTGCAAGTAGACATATACCACAAAGGAATTTTTATTGATAACCAACTCGACTTTTCTGCCATCGTGGTAGCAAGGTACATTATATGATTTTCATCGAAGATAAATGACACAATGAAGGAAGGTGTTAGGAAAACTGTTTATTTATTTTTAATACACTTCGAATTGCCCGTGACATTAAACAACATTGGAAGTGAAAGTGCTGTAGACACACAAAAAGTTATACACTAAATGGCAGTTATCACTACTGCTTCATTGCTGTACTTGTATAACTCTACCTCCTACTATGTAAAAGACCTTCCATGTATGAGAGAGGTGTGAAAAAGACTGTGTTTCTCAGCAGGGCATTTGTTATCGACCCTACTTGGCAGGAAGTTTATGTCGTTTAGCCTGTGGTTGACACCTACAGTGGTTTATGTGTTTAAAAAGAGGAAGGTAGTACCACTCTAATTTTACATGTGAAGATGATTTCACATGTGATAGTGGAAATGCCTACAGTTTTGTGGTCTTATGTGCAAAACAAAAGACCAGGTTGAATCCGTGTTGTTCTCTAAATTTCATGTTCATGTATAATCACACAGGTTTTGAGATTTGGGACAGTCCAACCTGCCTATACTTTTCCACCCGGCCTACATAGCTCAACCTCACAGGAAGGGACTGTCTAAGCAAAGTGGACATATACATTTTAATCCTAGTTGTAAATGCATTTATGGCACCTCTATTCATAGTGATTGTGGAATAACTTTTTTACGGGTCTTATAGAGGTTATTTTTCATGAAAGTTGGTTGTCAAATTTTCGAACTAAAGCCTAGTTTGTCATCAGGACTATGTCACACTGGAGTAGTTGCTGCCACTCAGTTGGAAGAGTCCATCCGCAATTATCGTTAATTGTGGTACTTCTTCTTCTTGCTATTTCGATCCCTTCTTCTAGTTTCCTCTTTACTAAGTTTGACTGGTGGGCGATTATTTTCACTGAGTCCCAATTTATGGAGTGTCCACTTGCTTGTATATGTCTGTCTAGCCCTGTTTTGTTCCCAATGTTCCTAATAGCTGCTTGGTGTTCTTTCATTCGGACCTTAATACTTCTCCCTGTTTCTCCTATATAGCCGAGTCCGCAGTTACAGTCGATGCAGTAAATTACTCCTTCCTGCAATTGGATGTCCAATTCTTTCTGCTTTAAAGCTGGCAGAAATATCAGGATAGCTCCAGATCTTAATAGCAAAATAAAGAAATTCCTGCCAGCTTTAAAGCAGAAAGAATTTGACATCCAATTGCAGGAAGGAGTAATTTACTGCATCGACTGTAACTGCGGACTCAGCTATATAGGAGAAACAGGGAGAAGTATTAAGGTCCGAATGAAAGAACACCAAGCAGCTATTAGGAACATTGGGAACAAAACAGTGCTAGACAGACATATACAAGCAAGTGGACACTCCATAAATTGGGACTCAGTGAAAATAATCGCCCACCAGTCAAACTTAGTAAAGAGGAAACTAGAAGAAGGGATCGAAATAGCAAGAAGAAGAAGTACCACAATTAACGATAATTGCGGATGGACTCTTCCAACTGAGTGGCAGCAACTACTCCAGTGACATAGTCCTGATGACGAACTAGGCTTTAGTTCAAAAATTTGACAACCAACTTTCATGAAAAATAACCTCTATAAGACCCGTAAAAAAGTTATTCCACATATACATTTAAGTTACTGACATTGCACAACATTTTAACAAACACAAATTTTGAACTCAACTGTTTCATTTATCTCTAAGACATTTGCACACAATCAAAGAACAAGCATTTACTTTGTCAAAAGGTCTCTTGTTCTCCTTGACAGTTCAAAACTTTGCCAAAAATCAGAAGAATTCAAAAAGATATATAATCATTTCCATCAAAGCGAAACAGTCAGAACCTTATAGACAGGAGTTGTCACCTCGTCACACTCAGCCGGTGGGTAGTCACACAAAGCCATGTGCACGAAATTTGATTCCACTCCTCAGAGGGCAGACACATCAGCAAAAACAATGAGAACAACAGTTCAGCAAGTGGTCATGCTCACATGCTTGACCTGTACACCACTCCTTGGAAAACACGATGTCAGCGAGAACATCGAGAACAAATGGTCATGCTCTCATGCTTGGCCTGTACACCACTCCTCGGCAAACACGATGTCAGCAGGAAAAATGAGAACAACAGTTCAGCAAGGATGGCTGACTCCCAGCCTCAAAGATTCAACAGCCTTTTTTTGCAATGAAGGAAAAGAAGCACAAAGTGTGCAGCTACACAAAGAAGCAGTGAAATCTTCATTGCATGCTCTTTTATCTCACTTCAAATAATCGCCAAGGAATGTGCATCCAAGATAATGCATACGAAGACGAAGTACAAAAGAAGAGGTGCCAAAAAAAAAGTGCTTTAAGGCCTTTAGATTTCGTTCAATGCCTCATAAATGTCTTTCTCTGATGATAACTATTTCTCTTGTGACCTGTAACATGACAGACTTCATTTATGCAATAGCTTGGCACCCATGCTAATAATCAATGAAGAGTCAGTACTCTTAAATTCTTTATAGCTCAGTGTCTGCCATAAATGATCCATGAAACAATCTGTTTTAATATCATGAATGACAGTTGAAATTAAGCTACTGGAAACAGTTATAAGCTGCACCCAATTACATGCCACATTTCAGAACTGCATGTTTGTAAAATAAAGTTTAATGCAGCAACATTATAATCAGAAAATATGGTAATTTTTCTTTCCAATATAATGGAATTTCATAAGTTAGACAGATTGATTTGTGTATTTCCTCAATTTTTGTTTTGTCACCATACATGATTCATTCACCAGCAGTTTTATCAATGCTTTGTCATTTTTGAGTTGTTTTAAACATTTTCTTCTACTTCATGTAATGAGAGGTTTTGAATTTCTTATTCACAGTTATGGCATAGCATCTGTTCAGAAGTCATTTAGATTTCTTCACAATTTAAAAAAGTACTGTGTGTATAATGTATTTTTCCGAATCAGCACAGTGTGTATTCTGCTATCTAATTGCAGAAATAATATCTCCAGGTTGCATATAACTACCATTATGTGCAACTTTATATGTGCCTAATATGGTATTGGAGCACAAATGGTGCAAACAAGTTAAGGACATTGCCAGTCCACTATATTAGGGACAGATTGCTTTGAGAAGAACTGTGCCATACTTTTGATGATTGACAGTCCACTATATTAGGGACAGATTGCTTTGAGAAGAACTGTGCCATACTTTTGATGATTTACAGTCCACTACATTAGGGACAGATTTCATTGAGAAGTACTCAGCCATTCTTATGATAACCATGATCTTCCTCATATACTTTTTGTTCATCTAACTGTGTAAAAGCAACTTTAACAAGAAAGATGACACAGAATTTTCGGGTGTAATAAGCACGTCTTTTGAATCCGTTCTGACGTAAATTAAATTTATCAAAGCAATTCAAAGTCAACGGAACCCGTATAGAAAACAACAGTATCTGACAGAAGAAAGAAGTTTTTCAATCGGGTTTTTAATCCCTCAGATATTGCTTTAAATGGAATCGTGAGCTTACACACTCTGGTTGCAGACTTGTGCGTTAAGAAAAACATGAATTTATATGAGAAACATTTCGCACCGGAAACGCTCTCCAACACAGAAAGAATTTTTCAAATCAGACTCTTGGAAACAGAGATATCAACAAAATTAAGAAGTGACTTTACATCCCCTTATGGGAAAACCATGCATTATTTTAGGAAGAAAGTATTCTCAAAAGGTTTTTCCATATGAGCGGTATCGGTCCAAGGAAAAAAAAATTTAGTCGAGTTTTCAGGAGCCTAGATTTTGCTACAAATGCATCAAAAGCAGAAATTAACACTTATGCCCCCTGGTGGCCAAACCATTCTTTGCCAAACATTAGAAATTATGTGAAAAATATTTTCCATCAGGTCTTGTATGAGATACTGGAAGAATTTTTCAAATTGAAGTTTTAGAAGCAGAAATAACGCAGAAAACACCGGAAAGTCTATGATTTACTTGAAAATTTTGAATTTATAGGGAAAACATTTCGTATCAGAAACACTATCCAACAAAGAAAGAATTTTTCAAATCTGACTCTTAGAAGTAGAGATATTGACAAAAGTAAGATATGCATCTACACCCCCTGGCGTAGAAGCCATGCATTATTTTAAGAAGAAAATGTTTCTAAAAGGTTTGTCGACACGAGAACTATCGGTCTACAAATGACATTTTTTTCAATCAAAATTTTAGAAGCTCATATTTTGCTGCAAATACATCAGAAGCGGAAATTAACACTTATGGCCCCTGGTGGCCAAACCATTCTTTATCAAACATTAGAAATTATGTGATACAGGAAGAATTTTTCAAATCGGAGTTTTACAAGCAGAAATAACGCAGAAAACGCAATTTCAAGAAAATCATATACTAATTTTCAAGAAAATCATAGACTACCCTAGCGGAAAGTCTATGATTTTCTTGAAAATTTTTAATTTATAGAGAAAACATTTTGCTTCAGAAACACTATCCAACGAAGAAGGAATTTTTCAAATCGGACTCCTAGAAGTAGAGATATTGACAAAAATAAGATATACATCTATGCCCCTGGCGTAGAAACCATACATTATTTCAAGAAGAAAATGTTCCTAAAAGGTTTGTCGACATGTGTAGTATCGGTCAACAAACAACTTTTTTTGCAATCAAGATTTTAGAAGCTCATATTTTGCTACAAATAGATCAGAAGCAGAAATTAACACTTATGCCCCCTGGTGGCCAAACCATTCTTTATCAAACATTAGAAATTATGTGAAAAATATTTTCCATCAGGTCTTGTATGTGATACAGGAAGAATTTTTCAAATCGGAGCTTTAGAAGAAGAAATAACGCAGAAAACGCAATTTACCTTTGTGCACCATAGCGGAAAGTCTATGATTTACTTGAAAATTTTGAAATTATATGAAAAACATGTCACACTGGAAACACTATCCAACAAAGAAGGATTTTTGAAATCGGACTCCTAGAAGTAGAGATATTAGATATTGACAAAAATAAGATATACGTCTACGCCCCCTGGCGTAGAAACCATGCATTATTTTAAGAAGAAAATGTCCGTAAAAGGTTTGTCGACATGAGTAGTATCGGTCTACTAACGACGTTTTTTCAATCGAGAATTTAGAAGCTCATATTTTGCTGCAAATACATCAGAAACGGAAATTAAGATTTACGCCCCCTGGTGGCCAAACCATTTTTTTTTACAAAAATTAGAATTATGTGCAAACGATTTCCCATCAGGAGCTGTATCCGGGGTGCAGAAAGAATTTTTCAAATTGGAGATTTAGAAGCAGAGATATAGGGGGAAACACAATTTACCTCTATGCCCCCTAGTGGAAAGTAGAGATATTAACGAAAATAAGATATACATCTACGCCCCCTGGCGGAGAAACTGTGGAATATTTTAAGAAGAAAATATTCCAAAAAGGTTTGTCGAAAATAGTGGCATCAGTCCTTGAAAGAATTTTTTCAATCGACATTTTAGAAGCTCAGATTTATAATTTTGAAATTATATGAAAAACATGTCACACTGAAAACACTAAGCAACAAAGAAGGAGTTTTTCAAATCGGACTCCTATAGGTAGAGATATTGACAAAAATAAGATATACATCTACGCCCCCTGGCGAAGAAACTGTCGAATATTTTATGAAGAAAATATTTCGAAAAGGTTTATCAATGCGAGTGGCATCAGTCCGCAAAATAATTTTTTTCAATCGATATTTTAGAAGCTCAGATTTTATGGCAAATACATCAGAAGCAAAAATTAACACTTACGCCCCCTGGTGGCCAAAGTATTCTTTACCAAAAATTTGAAATTATATGCAAAAGATTTTCCATCAGGAGGTGTATCCGCTGAAGAAAATATTTTTCAAATCGGAGTTTTAGAAGAAGAGTTATCGGGGAAAATGTAATTTACTTTTACGCCCCTAGTGGAAAATCTATGAGTAACTGGAAAAAGTAACTATATTTAAAATTATCTTCGACATAAATGGAATCGAAAGATAAGTCTTTTTTCAATCGGATGTTTAGAAGCAAATATATCGAATAAAACGTATTTTTGAATTCGACATCATCTGCATTTACGCCCTCTAGCAGCAAAATTGTACATCGTAAAAAAACTAAATAAAGGATCATCATTCGCATATTTCAAGCTTCCCATTGCAAAAAGGATTTTTCAAACCGGACTAATAGTTGCAGAGATATCGTGAGTGCAGACGGACAAACCGGTAACATAAGCATGATCTTTTTTTACAAAAGACGTGCTAACAAAGAAGAAATTTTTCAAATCGGACTCCTAGAAGTAGAGATATTAACAAAAATAAGATATACATCTAGGCCCCTGGCGGAGAAATTGTGGAATATTTTAAGAAGAAAATATTCCAAAAAGGTTTGTCGAAAATAGTGGCATCAGTCCTTGAAAGAATTTTTTCAATCAACATTTTAGAAGCTCAGATTTTATGACAAATACATCAGAAGCAAAAATTAACACTTATGCCCCCTGGTGGCCAAAGTATTCTTTACCAAAAATTTGAAATTATATGCAAAAGATTTTCCATCAGGAGCTGTATCCGCTGAAGAAAAAAAATTTCAAATCAGAGTTTTAGAAGAAGAATTATTGGGGAAATGTAATTTACTTTTACGCCCCTAGCGGAAAATCTATGCGTAATTTGAAAAAGTAACTATATCTAAAATACTCTTCGACATAAATGGAATTGAAAGATTAAATAATTTTTTCAGTCTGATGTTTAGAAGCAAATATGTGGATATCTTTCTTATCAATCTTTCTTATCACAAAGGTTTATTTGAGGCTTTAAAGAGAATTAGTAAAAAATACAATATTAGGCTAGCTCCAAGTTTAGAGAACAAAGTTAAAAAAATGTTCCCTAAAATAGTTCAAAGAGAAGAAGATATTTTAAAAATGCAAGGAGTAGTTTATGAAGTAAATTGTAGTTGTGGACTATCTTACATAGGTGAAACAGGTCGCAGACTAGAAACTCGTATAGCTGAGCATAAAGCAGCTATAAAAAATTGCTCCAACAAGACTGGATTAGATAGGCATGTTAGAGAAACTGGACACAGCATGGATTGGAATTCCCTTAAAGTAATGTTTCCAAAGCAATTTCCAAAAAAGAAAACTGAAAGAAGGAATAGAGATTGAGAAAAATCAAAATTCCATCATCAATGACTGCAAAGGATTTTCCCTGCCTAACATCTGGCAGGATTTGTTGAAAAATAACCTAAACCGTCAAGGTTAACCGTAACCGTGATAGTGACAAGGAAAAAGTGACAACAACAAGACAGCCTGAAGAAGGAGAAGAGTTTTCTCTGAAAATTTGCTATTAAAGAAAAAAATTTCCTAGTAAAATCCCATAAGTTGCTTTAGATTAGTATTTTTGAATTCGACATCATCTGCATTTACGCTCTCTAGCTGCAAAATTGTACATCATAAAAAAAAAAATGAAATGAAGGATCATCATTCGCATATTTCAAGCTTCCCAATGCAAAAAGAATTTTTCAAAGTGGACTAATGTAGTTGCAGAGATATTGTGAGTACAGACGGGCGGACGGACAGACAAACCGGTAACATAAGCACAATCTTTTTTACAAAAGACATGCTAAAAATTACCATTTTTTGCACTGATGAAGTTAGTTTGCTGTAACTAATTAATTTGAAAATTGGGTTTCTGCACTAGAGCTGCAGATATGCTTGTTAAAAAAAAAGGTAAGAGGCAAATTTGACTTTCTTCTACCCCTAGGCACCAATTCAGATGCCACCACTTTGTCAGTGATTTTCTTTTAAATTTTTTGCCATACAGATGGAAAAAAGTTTAAATAATTGAAATTTTAAATTTGTGGCAATGTGATTAGAGCTCATATTTGCCATGTTTTTTTTTGTTTTTGTTTTTTTAAAGTGCTAATGTAAATTACTTGTTTTCTATGCCAGTGCTTGTCAAATGGTGTTTCGGAAGATTTTCAAAAATTATCTTTTCATGGTTGATAAGACATTAAAATTCATTATTTAATGCATCAAGAAATTTGACATATTAAAAGTGCATGAACTGTATACTAGGGATTTTGAAAATCAAAATTTTTGAAGTAGTATTGTGAATAAGCTATTTCAGTTAGAGCAGAATCGTTTAATGTCTGACATCATGTGAAACAGTGCTTTTGAAGTTACTGGAAACATAAAACAGCTCATGCATTTTTTTTTTTCATTTTTTGCTGAACACTTTTTGAAATGTATACCACATCCTAGTTATCCACCTGACATTTATGGAATGCTATCTTTACCCCCCCCCTTTTTTTTATTGCTCTTCATGCTGCATGGTTTCTATAAATGTGTTTTATTTATTTATTTTTGGACAAGATGTAACCTGCAAAAAATTTTATAGCCCTTTGGTTTTTGTCACAGAATTAATTTTCTATTGCCTCTTTTCATGTTTTGTGCAACACCATCCACCTTTTTTTGAAACTGTTAAAAAATTTTTGCTGTCTGATGAAATCTATTGCCGTACCACATGCCTATTGTACCTATGCATAAACACGCTCTTGGGTTGTTAAATGTCTCAGTAAATAATGATATTTTGTGTAATTTTTCTTCACACTTGCAATAAAAAATGAGTACATTTTCAATTTTTCATTATTCACTTCATGTTTGTGCATTTACATCTATTGCAACAATAAGGAAAGGAAATTCCTCATATAAAACAAATGAGCAGTTATGGGAAAACATACACTGACGGAAAAAAAAAATCCCAACACCAAGAAGGGGTTGTGTTAGATAAACGACAGTTGGTAGGCGGTGAGAGTACATCTGTAAGATGACGTCTATGCAAATTTCGCGCTCGGCGCATACGTGTGGCGCTAGTAGCGCCTCGAAACATGCAAAGCAGGTTTGCTGTAAATACGCGCTGTAACGTTCGTGAGCATTAGTTATCGTTGAGATTCGACGTAGGGTGTTGATGTTAGTCAAGAATGCCTTTAAGAAGACAAAGAAGCCATTATCAACAGCTCACGGAGTTTGAACGAGGTCGTGTAATAGGGCTACGAGAAGGTGGATTTTCTTTTCGCAAAATTGCAGAACGACTTGGCAGGAATGTAGCCACTGTGCATGATTGTTGGCAGCGGTGGTCAAGGGAAGGTACTGCCTCAAGAAGACCAGGTTCCGGCCGGCCACATGGCACTACTGAGAGGGAAGACCGCCGCGTATGGCCATGGTGCATCGTACCGCGTCTGCGGCAGCAATTCGAGCTGCAGTTGCCACCACAGTGACACAACGAACTGTTACAAATCGGTTACTTGAGGGACAGCTCCGAGCTAGACGCCCTGTAGCGTGCATTCCACTTACTCCAAACCACTGCCGTTTGCGACGTCAGTGGTGTCAAGCTAGAGCTCATTGGAGGACGGAGTGGAGATCTGTTGTGTTTTCTGATGAAAGCTGGTTCTACCTGGGTGCCAGTGATGGCCATGTGTTGGTTAGAAGGAGGCCAGGTGAGCGCCTGCAACCAACCTGTCTGCAGCCGAGACACACTGGACCTACACCTGGAGTTATGGTCTGGGGAGCATTTTCCAATGACAGCAGGAGCACTCTCGCGGTTATCCCACGCACCCTGACGGCACAGTTGTACGTCGGTCTGGTGATTCAACCTGTTGTGCTGCCATTCATGAACAGCATTCCAGGGGTGTTTTCCAACAGGATAACGCTCGCCCGCATACCGCTGTTGTAACCCAACATGCTCTACAGAGTGTCGACATGTTGCCGTGGCCTGCCAGATCACCAGATCTTTCGCCAATCGAGCACGTATGGGACATCATTGGACGACAACTCCAGCGTCACCCCCAACCAGCATTAACCGCCCCTGTATTGACCGACCAAGTGCAACAGGCATGGAACTTCATCCTACAAACTGACATCCAGCACCTGTACGGCACAATGCATGAACATTTGCATTCTTGCATTCAACATTCTGGCGGTTACACCGGTTATTAATGTAGCAGCATTTCACATTTAAAATGGCTCTTCTCGTGCTTACAATAAGATGTGATCTTGAAACCTTAATCGATTAAATATATTACCTATACAAATGTATTGCCGCCATTTCATTCCTCTACAACTATTTTTTCGTGGTGTTGGGATTTTTTTCCCCGTCAGTGTATATAGTGCTTATGATATCAGTAATTTAATCGTGGCAACTTATTTGAGATGTACACCGATGAGCTATTACATTATGACCACCCACCTAATATGCTGAAGGGGACCCCCTTTATCCTGCAAAACAGCGGTCACTCTGCAAGGTATCGGTTCAATGAGGTGGTGATAGGTATCCTGGGTTATCTGGTACCATAATGTCAACAGCAGGTCCTCCAGTTTCCGTACATTTCTGGGTGGTGGTGATTTAGCGTGAACCCGCTTTTTTAAGTTGCACCACAAATGTTCGATTGGGTTCATGCCAGGTGAATTTAGAGGCCAGGGTATTAACAGAAAGTCACCAGCATGTTTCTCAAACCACTCCTGGATGATTCTGGCAGTGTGGCATGGCGCATTATCCTGTTTGTAATGGCCATCACCAGCAGGGAACACAGTCGCCATGAATGGGTGAACTTGGTCCTCAGTGATGTTCAGATAACTGACAGCTGTCAGGGATTGTGCTATTGGGATAATGGGGCCTAAAGTGTCCCAAGAAAACATTGCCCACAGCATAACACTACTGCCACCGGTCTGTTTCCTCCAGACAGTGCATCCAGCTGCCATAACCTCCGTTGGTAATTGGCGTATCTGCGTTCTGCCATCTACGTGATGCCCCAGGAATTTTGATTCGTCAGATCAGGCCACTTTCTTCCAATCATTCACGATCCAATCTCGATGATCTTGGGCCCATTTCATGCGTTGTTAGCGATGACATGCAGTGAGCCTAGGGGTCCGGCTGGGTCTTTGGCTACGCAGACCCGTGCGCAGAAGGCTGCGACGAACTGTGTGCTGTGACACATTGCCCTGATCACCACTGTTATAGCTGTGGGTGATTTATCGCACTTTGGCCCTGTGGTTGCTGTGCATAATGCGCGACAGTCTCGGCTCGCCTCTGGCATCAGTGAGCTGCGGGCGACACGTGGTTCGTCGACGGTTCGTCATTTGGCCATTCGCGCACCAACTCTTGATACGTACTCATTACAGCAACACATGAACAACCCACAAGCCACGCCATTTCCGAAATCTTAGTTCTGAGGTGCCGTGCCATCACAATTTGTCCTTTATCAAACTTCAATACATCGGCAGCTTTTCTCATTCTGACTCCAAACACTCTACTAACCGAAAGCCGGTCTTGGGTTGTATATATACTGCTCTGTGAACTTCACCTGCACCACCGTTCGGTCTCCAGGCACGCTCATTTCTCTAGGCTGGGGGTGGTCATAATGGAATGACTCATCAGTGTAATTACATAACAAATTATGTCGGGACTACACTGAAAGAATAACTTATTATATGTACTGCACCCATCCACTAACATGCCCTACCCTTCCACAATAAAGGCGAACCAGACATCCCGCATGATGTAAAAAGGTCAGATTTATAGCAAAACCTCAAATGTTAATTAGTTAATTATTATGTCATGTTCAAAGTTGCTCAGAACACTCTGTTTGATCATTCCAATTCTCAGTTGAATGCTAACTGAGCTGGACAAGTTGGCTGATTTGTACTATACACCTTGCTCACATGCCACCTTATTGTGTTGGAGTAAGTCATTCGTGTGACAAGGCCAGGTGTGCCTAATAAATTAGCATCTCAGCATATATTGGGCTAAAAACTTTTTAAGCCCTCTTTCGTAGATCAAATGTTGTAAGTTATTGACAATTTTAGGGCAAAAGTATATCACAGAAAAAAAAACACTTTTAAATATTGTACTGTGTAAATATGAAAGCTTTGTTGAATGAATCAACTGTTCATGCATGGATGCATATTGACATTAAATTTTACAAAAATCACTGCAGAGAGTATTTCCAATTTCTTAATGTGACCTGTTTACTTCTAATTTGTCATTTAAAGAAATTGCATTTTGGGTATTTGTTGTGTTTATTTTGATAAAATGGTATGAATGATCTGACTTTAGAATGAATGGAGTTATTATTAGCAAGGTGTGTGTTTCATTATCACATGTAATTTAAGATGACATAGCGTTGGCATATGTATATATGTATGCATATATTTTTAGGGGAGTTATGTTCATCATTGACAGTGCAAACTTCGTGAAGGAGATACGAGACGTAGCCAGGTATTTCAGGGTTTCTTATTTATTGGCATTTTTATGGTGTTTAATATGGTTATGCTGGAATTATAATATCTTCCCTGTTTTTTAAAAAAGTTGCATTCTTTTTTGTTTATAAGTTGTGTACTATTTTTCATATCTGTGTGTGGTTGGATAATGAAAAAGATTTTTTGTTTTTGTTTTTAAAGCCGTGATTACCAAGAATGTATAACTAAAAAACTGATTTCTAACATTCTTTATACATCATTTTAAAATCTGAGTTGCAGTTATTTACTGTAATTCCAGTATGACAAGTCTAGATGGATATAATGTTTTGTGGAGGTTTGTAAACAGATAACAAAGACTTTTTGCTTTTGCAGATTTTTTCTTATTTCCTTTGTGGAATTTGATTTGCAGATCAGTACACACTAAATAGTTCTTTTGAAAATACTTTTTATAACATTTAAATTTGATTATCTTAAGATGTAATTAAAGATATATTCAAAATTGTGTAAGGATGGCATTCCATGTCTCATTAACATAAAAAATCATTTTCAGCATGATCTTGGATTTTTATGAAATGTCAGTTTTGTTGTTATACATAAGAAATAAATGGGTGTCAAATTTTAGCGCCATAATTTTTTAATTATAAGAAAAATTTATAAAAGCTGCCAAATGTCATGCATCTATTTAAAATTATCTGTAACTCATGTTCTTATTATCACAATGTCTCAAAGTTTGGTTTTTCTTAAACATCCTTGCACTGGCTTTAAAGTTATATGTTACTTAATGCATAATTTTAAACTTTTAAGTTTAATGTCATATCAATTAAATTTGACCTTGAATTTCTCAAAAAATAACATTTTGAGTGAAAAAATGTGTAATTATATAACATAATATTATTATTACACATTTGCTGAGATCACTTATAATGTCACTGCTGGAATCAGAATGAGGTGCAATGGATTCTCTGATCTGAATAATTCAGATTAAGGGCGACAAGCAAAAAAGCACGCAGCTGAACGCATCACTTGCAAGGCACACAGACATATTTTATCATTATTACACTTTACAAGGGAGATTATTAATTGAGATAGAAAAAAATAGTGATTTGCTGAGGGCCTAACCATCAGGCAATGAAAACTGCATGCAAGGGTCCTACTAAAGTTTCTGTTGATTGTAAGATGCAGTCTGTACTGTATGTATAGTCCAATACAATAATAAGTTTTTAACTGAATAAATGGCTTTTATGGGCTTGTAGGCATAATGGTGGTTGTGTGGCAGCTATAGGTGCTGACTATAGGGGGGCAAGGTGAATATTGCCCCCTTAATAATTTTACTAGTGGGGCAGTGCCCACCCAGTATATTTTGTCCTGTTTAATTAAATAATCGGTTTGGCCACATAAAGTGAACCAAGCTCCCCTCCCCCTTATGAGGCCAAAGCGATTTATTTCCAAAAAATTTATAAATAACAAAATAAGCAAACTTTTTTTCCCATATAAAGCATTACTTATTTGATGAGAAACTTGATTGTCAGTCCCATATTTTGTTCGACATGTTCTTGTGATGTTTAAAACAATTATGAAAAATAAAATAAATAAAAGTAGAGAAACGTATTATCTCTAGCACTTTTATGTACCTATTTATTTTTTGCTCTTCTTGTTCTTTGTTTGAGTAACAGCGCTAATTTTTCATATTTTTGATAAACGTTTGGAAACAAAATCTCTCGATATTTTTATAAAATCGCAGGCTGAATTTCATTTTTTTAAATATTAATATTAAGCAAAAGAATATTTCCATTTCCTTGTTCATTTGCTGATGAGCAATTTACAATTGCGTTTCAAAATATACGCTGCTGCCCCGGTAGCGCATTGGTCTAAACAATGGCTTCTGTTTATTTGTCCGAAAGGGGTCTGGGTTCAAATCCCGGTGACGCATGGATGTTGTGTTTGTATTACGGCACTGGCTCTCTTTGTTCCCTGGAGCCAGTGGCCCTAAATTAAGGACGGGCGACTGCTTGTAGCCCATTGAGTTGCTCATGGTGGTCATTAAACCTCCAATAAAAAAATAATAATAAATGTCAAATCTTGTAGTTTATCTTTCCCTTCC
Organism: Macrothele yani; assembly: GCA_039090855.1. Lineage (NCBI taxonomy): Eukaryota > Metazoa > Arthropoda > Arachnida > Araneae > Macrothelidae > Macrothele > Macrothele yani. Next base: position 175,355,559 of record CM076990.1, read on the forward strand.
CCCCCCCATTTAATTTTTATTTTCCTCCTGACAAAGGAACAGACATGCTCCTCTCACATCTGATCTCTTCACACCTGCCCCCTCAATAATTTGGTGAAGTCGACACCCCTCACAGCTCTATGAAAGCAAGAGTCCTGATCTCACATGGTTCCGACCCTTTTTGAGAAAGGGGTTGCTCTTGTGCTCCATACACATGAATACATCACAGTTTTCTTCAAAGTTTGCAGCAACCCTATTTCACTCCAAGTACATGATGGGTGTGAGGGGCTAGCAGTCATTAACCCCAGTATTCACCAAGGTTCCACTTCAGGATGTGGATGGAGGAAGGGGAATTTACCCCATTTTCTACTTTCTTAAGGCTGTAGCCAGTGGGTTTACATAATGGAAGGTTCTCAACTGCTGGATGGATTTGGTCTCAACTCCCGCACTCTGCCATAGAGATATGTTGTTCATGTGAGCAATTTGTTTGAAAAGAATGAATCAGCAAACTGTGCCATTGGTGAACAAATCTTTCCTGAAAAGAACCAGTTCCACAAAAGAGCTGATTCCATGAATGAATCGGTCAGAATCACTTTTTTACTAGGCATCAAAATTCTCCTTTGAGACTGAGTGAGGTTCAGGTTGTGGTCAGAAAATCTTACCTTATTCAGAAGTGTACAAATGCAATAAGTTATGTAAACATTTTGATACAAACATATGAAAACCAAGAAAAAATGTTCTGTAAGAATTAAAACCAAATTTAAACTTAAAAATCGTCCACTAAAGCTGAAACTGTCAACGAACAAAAGAATCTGATTCAGAATCATTTCCCTGGACACAAATTATTCTTTAAACTGGAAGAATCACCAAACGAAAGGATCCAACTGAGAATCAAATTCCCTAGACACAAATCATTCTCCAAAACAGAAGAATCACCAAATGAAATGAACGAATTGGTCTGAATGAATCTATTTAGTAAGTCAAATCAAAAGAATCAGTTAATTCTCTTTCATCTTGAAGAACTTTACTTTATGTCTTCACTTCCTCTGAGTTGTTTTATTTTCACAGATGTTTCTGGCCTCTAGATTTTTGTCAAGGCTTCTTCTCAATGAGTAGAAACTTTATATAAAGATTTGTTTACACTAGAAGAATTTAAAAATAGTTGCCAGTTTCCTTTTGCCATTTATTGGACTATGAACCTCCTAAAACCAAGAGACTGATCAAAGAAAGTTTTTACATTAAAAAAAACAGTTCTGTCAATGAACCAACAAAACAAGTAAATAGGATTTTTAACAACATAGTTCAGAAAGAATAGGAATAATAAACAAATAATGAAAAGTTTTTAATAGAATAAATGGCAAAAGGAAACTGGCAACTATTTTTAAATTCTTCTAGTGTAATTAATACAGACATTTGACGTGGACCAGGAACATCAAACAGAAGTCATCACTCTTTCCACGTTTATAAGTGAGTCACGGAAAAATTCTCATCAACCGCCACCGGAAAGTGAACCCAGGGTCTTCGAGTTATGTGCCGGACATAATTCCACTGCACCACAGCAGCCTTGAATTCCTCCAGACTCACATAAGACTAACTGCCAAGCCTCTTGGCAGATTGCTTCATGTGAGTCTGGAGGAATTCGAGGCCGCTGTGGTGCAGTGGAAGCATGTCCAGCGCGTAGCTGGAAGACCCTGGGTTCGTTTCCGGTGGTGGTCGATGAGAATTTTTCTGTGACTCACTTATAAATGTGGAAAGAGCGATGACTTCTGTTTGATCTTCTAATGTAAACAAATCTTTATATAAAGTTTTTACCCATTGAGAAGAGGCCTTGACAAAAAGCTAGAGGCTTGAAACTTCTGAGGAAATAAAAGAACTGAGAGGCAGTGAAGACATAAAGTAGAGTTCTTCATGATGGAAGAGAATTAAGTATGTTGATCTGAGTAAAGCCTTATGTAAGTTGTTTAATTCCTAAAAAGAATAAGTTTGCCCATCTCTACTCACCTGGGGACTTGGCTTTGCTTCGGATGTTATCCAACGTTATGTACTCAGCAAGATGGCCCTGATAGTCAATGTTTCGCTTTCATGTAGGCTTTCCAATGTAGATGACATAGTAAGACTCTCTTGAATCATGTTGTTAAATATCATTTCTAAGGGCTACTAGGCCTGCTGCTTAACTGACAAGGTGAGTTTTGCTCTCTTTTATTCACAGTAGTGTTACTCATGCCCCCTTAAATTCCAGATGCCCAGGGAATCCTCTTAGGATCCCTAAAATGGGAATCTCTTTTTCTTTTGCTTGCATCAGGTGAGAAATGCCACCCACCAATTGACTTCTTTGTCTCTCCAAAGGAAGGCCTAGGCTGGAATTGTGTATGTTCAGCAGTGCAAAAATTCAACATACACATTCTTTTCAATAGATAGTTAAAGCTGAAAAGGTAATCTTTTGAAAACAAACTGTAAAGGAAGTGATGCATAATTTATTTGGAAGACATGTAAGTATATTTAAATGTAAAGACTGTCACCTAAAATATTTATTATTCAGCTGTTATTTGTTGGCTTTCTGATTTAAAACAGTATTAATTATGAACCTTTCAGCATTTGAATTCTGAGCCTCTAAATGAGCCATCGCTTTGTCATATTAAAGTACTTTGCCATCCACATGGTCTCAGGTCTTTTTGGTGTTTCCAGATATTTTCCTTCTGAAATGTTGTGTTCTTTGTCTTTGATCTTCATTGCATATTTCTTTTGCACACCATTGTAACTATTCATTAAATTATTTTACCGAGATCTAATCCTCATTCTTTGCCTATTTCAACAAAATTGATAAAAATGCCTTGTCTTTCAAATTCCACTGGGCCCTGAACAAGCTGGTGTGGGGGTGGAGGGTGGGAGGAGGGATTAACTTGTTTCAGAATGTATTATTTCACTCCAGGCAGCATCAGTGTCCTTAACAGTTTATTAAATATCATGTCCTTTCCAGAATGGTTTCAGTGATACTGCATTCTTTGGGTATCCATGTATTAAAATACCTTTTGGGCACTCCTTATCTTCCATCTGTTCATCAAATTATTTGTAAAATAAGTCTGTCTTAAACAAAAAACCTGTTTTCAAAGCAATACTGTCATAAACAAAGAATCCATTCAGAGAAAGTAACAGTGCTGCTGCTAACTGTTCAAGGAAGGAACAGTACTACATTAAAATGTGACTGTTCATGAAAATCTTTCCTAAAAAATTAATAAGATGGTTGACATCTACAAAATGACATGGTTTATTGGTGCTGCTTCATTTATAGTTCCATCATAAGTCTTACTATCTCTGAGCAAACCTAGTCTTGAATGCACTTATCCATTTCAGAATTATGTCCAAATGACTGGATAAATCAATGTTACTGCCATCTAGCGAAAGGGCAGACAATGGCTTATTGAAAAATAAGGTGGTGGTGTATTGAGCTGGAGTATGTATGCAATATTTTTTTAATACTGCATGCTACTAATAAGGTAAAAAGAAAAAAATTGCCATTTCACATACTTGAGTATTCATACACATTTTATATGTAATGTGAGAGTCATTTTGAAAGCAGTGTTCCATGAGCATCCATGGATTACAGAACAATGCTGTCATTTTGATTAATCAAAAATCGTATTTTTAATGAACAGTATGAATGTGTTAGCCTCAAGACTGGTATTCTGTTAACATGTAGTACCATTAGTAGAGGTTGTACTGGTTACTGTCAGAATATACAGTGAAAGCTTTTAATAGGTCTTTGTTTTATTTTCAATATTAGCAAGATTCTTGGTTTGTAAAAATTCCTTGTGATTTTTGAAATTTTTATTTATTCATTTATTTTTTGGCAGAAGGGTTTCTAACTTACCTGCTAAGATGTTAAAATGTGGTGGTGATTCTCTAATTGGCTGGTTAACTGAAATTTGCCGGTTGTGTTGGGAGTTTGGAATGGTCCCTCAGAATTGGAGGAATGCTATTGTGGTTCCCCTGTATAAGACAACAGATGATCAGATTGAATGCAAGAACTGTTGTGGTTATCAGTCTGCTGAGTGTGCCAGGGAAAGTTTTTGGAAAGGCCATTATCGATATGGTACGAGGTCCTACATCAGAGAAGTTGTGGGATGTACAGAGTGGTTTTATGTCAGGTGAGGGCTGCACTAACCAAATTTTTGCATTGCATATGATGATCAAAAATATCTGCCTGTTGGTAAGAAACTTTTTACTGCCTTCATAGATTTAGAGAAAGCTTATAACTGAGTAAATAGGATACTTCTGTGGAAGGTATTGAATAAATATGGTATTACTGGGAATCTGCCTAATAGTGTGAAAGCCGTGTATGCTGGCAGTAGAGCATGTGTACAAGTGAATGGTGTTTTATCAAAATGGTTTTTCTTTGGTGCAGGAGTCAGACAAGGTTGTGTAATGTCACCATGGCTGTTTAATATATTTACGGATGCATGATGCCAAAATGGACAATACTGGTTTATGTCTTGGTAATGTCCATGTGTGTAGATTGCTCTCTGCTGATAACACAGTCCTGTTGGTAGAGAGTGAGTTGCAGAGTATGTTGTTCCAGATGTATGAAGTCTGTATGAGATTCGAACAGTATAAATAAGGGAAAACCCAAAGTTATGATTTTTGAGCAGGAAACTGTTAGTACAGAATGCAAAATCAGTCTAAATGGTACAGAGATAGACCAAGCGAATGAATTTGTATATTTATGAGGCATGTTTGAAGAGAAAACAGATGGTGAAATTAGTAGGTGAGTAAATACATCTTTGAAAGTCATAGCTACCTCATAGGACTGATGGGTTCTCAAAAAAGTCCCAAATGGCTTTATATGAAAGTTTGTGGCAGCAAAACCCAGGTACTGCAGAAGAGACATAGGTGTTATTTGTGTGCTGGTGTGATGTATTACAGGGGGTTTGTAGCAAGACATATTTTGATCATGTGACGAATGAAGATGTGTTGCTGAAGTGGGATGTGAAGTAAAGTGTTGTTAGTAAGTTGGGGGAAAATATTCTGATGTGGTTTTGCCATGCTGAAAGTGGTGAGGTGCTTACTAAGAGAATTTGTTCATCCCAAGTGGCAGGAAAGAGGAAGGCCAAGTAAATCATGGAAGGACCAGGTTCAGTAATGTCTGCATGAGAAAAAGTTAGTGAATGTGAAATACAAAAGATCTTGTGTTAAACGTGTGATTGATGTCAGTGAAGCTCTAGTTGTGTGCTGAGATCACTGTTAATGGAGACATTTGATAAATCAACAGTAAGTAAAATCCAGCACTATCAGTTTTAAACTTTAATCTGGCAGGTGAGTTTTCTTTGAGAAGCCAACCTCTGAATATCAGAAAACAGCTTAGTGATATGTAATATTGCTAACTTGAATTACAATTTTTTATACTATTTGTTTCAGTGTTCATGCGCTTGCTTTATTTTATAAAAAAATGGTGACTCCCTTCTTTGGCTACTCGAAGGCTACATCGTTACTTTTAACAGCAATGAGAGAAACCGAAAAGCTTGTTTTTCTTCACTGTTGCATCTCTCATTTCCACCCCTCTCATACACACATTACACTTTATTTTCCCTCCTCCATTGTGGTCTTTCCTTTTCCAAACTATTTTTTCTTGAGTGGTCATGTGACTTTCAGTAGCAGAAAGTGCGCTAGATGGGGATACTTGCTTTAAAACTTTTATGAAAATTTTATTCCATCTTGCTTTTATATGCTTATTTAGTGGAGTCCCCTCAGAAAATGTGATTTCCTCTTTTCTGTTTAGTAATTTCAAACCCAGAAAAGATAGTTTTCTTTGTCTAAACTTAGTCATCTGCCAACAGCAATAGCAGTACTTGACTGGTTTTATAAAAATACACTGATTAATTTCCTTTATGAACTTACTTAGATAATGCAGGCCATATAGGTAGAATGTTATGATCAGATTTGGCATTGTGCTGTCACCAGGTGATGGGCAAATATCCATTGTTTGTTTTGGGGAACTCGTCTTTTGAATCTCAGATAATGTTAGTAGCATCTGTGTATCTGTTTGAGAAACTCTCTCAAGAGCTAAAAGTACAAATGTGTGCATGGCAAGAGTCAGCATTTTTAATGATTGAAGTGTTCCAGACATTAACATCATACCAGAGCCACTTGAGTGGGCTGGATGTCAGTAAAAATGTATTTAAATCTTAGAATTCTTGATAACATCATATCATGCATAAGTTACTTTAAAAAGTATAAGTGGTGGGGCGTTTCAGTAGTGACTTCTACCTTCATCAGCCATGTAATGAAACATGTGGTATAAGCATCAGTTGTTACGAGATTTCAAAACAGCTTTCCAAAGGACCAGATTCAGGAATGTCTGCATGAGAAAAAGTTAGTGAGTGTGAATTACAAAAGATCTTGTGTGAAACGTGTGATGGATGTCAGTGAAGCTCTAGTGCAACAACTGATGCTTATACCACGTGTTTCATTCCATGGCCGATGAAGGTTGAGGTCACTACCAAAACGCCCCACCACTTATAATTTCTAACATAACTTATGCACGATATAATGATATCAAGAATTCTAATTTTTTGTGTGTTACATGTTTCACTGCCAATTCTTCTCAGTATTTAAATCTGTCATTCAGAAAGGTTCTAAAAATTTTAGATTATTTTGTGAAGTTGGGATTTTACTGAGAAATATTTTTTATTAAATAATTTGTTTGCATACAGATTTTTTTATCATAATTTGTAATTAACAGTTTTCAAAATTTTAGTAAAAGTTTGCAATTCAAATTTAACTTATACAGTAGCGAACAAAAGTATTTGGCGAAACACTTTTTCGACCATAATTTTTTTCTGCTGGGCCAAATCGAGTCATTTTGGGATATGATATGTGTTGATTCATGGGTTACAATGCCGCGTAGTTTGTATTACAAATGGGTAATATTTCCAATTATTACCCATTTGTTTGCTGCATGTATTAATGTTTTTCTTGTGATTTTTTTAGGTTTTGTGATGTGTAGTGTAATAATAAGTCAATCTTAGGTTTTCAGAAATTGGTAAAAAGGCGGAGATCCCTGTTGGAGCTCACCAGACGGCCGTGAACATGATGGAATCCGGAATGCACGTCACTGACATTGCGAGGGCCCTGAAGATCCGACACCAGTCCATTTCAGCTATCCTGCAACGTTATAAGAAGACTGGGACCGTCGAGAACAGTCCGCGATGTGGTAGGCCTCGTTCCACTACGTTGCGTCAGGATAGACGCATCCTCCGTCGATCTCGTGCTGATCCCACCTTGACTGCTGTGGGCATCACCACCGAATTCCGCTATAGCGACGACCTGAACGTCAGCCGAATGACCATCTCCCGTCGTCTCATTGCTGGTGGATTGAATGGAAGACGCCCCCGCCAAGAAACCACTCATCGAAGTTAAGAATTGACGAGCCAGAGTAGTGTTCACGCGCTGTCATCTACACTGGACCACAGTGGACTGGAGTAAGGTGCTTTTCACCAACGAGAGCAAGTTCAACTTGTTCGGAAGTGATGGCATCTGATACGTACGGCGTCCCTGTGGCCAGAGATTCAACCCTCAGTTCATTCAGCCGACTGTCAAGCAAGGAGGAGGATCACTCATGGTTTACGGCGCCTTCTCTCGCAATGGAATGGGCCCCATCATCAAGATTGACAGAATAATGACCGCCCAGAGCTACACAAACATGCTCATCAATGATGTCTTCCCATGGGCAAACCAGAACATGCCACCTGGATGGATCATGCAGCAAGACAACGGCCCGAAGCACACCTCCAGAGTAGCGAAGGCAGCCTTCCAGCAGCAACAGGTCACACTTCTAGACTGGCCAAGCTAATCTCCATACCTCAGCCCCATCGAGCATATGTTGGAGGAGCAAGAGAGACGATGTGCGAAGAAAACCTGCCGGAATAGGGCCCAGAATTTCAACCAGCTGTCTGCAGAATGGGTGCGAATTCCGCAGGTCACCGTCGAGAAGCTAGTGGATTCGATGTCAGCCCATTGTGCAGCTGTTATTAAGTCTTGTGGTTATCCCACTAAGTATTAGTTATTGTTTTGTCATTTTCTCTTACTTGTTTTCTGTTATCATTGCATTAAATGAATGTGATACACACCTACTTTGTTGGTCAATTTGTATGATCTTTGTGATTAAGCTCGATACCTGATCTGTGTTAAGGTTTCCGATCCATCTGCATATGGGTCATGTTTACAACTGAATAACACATATCATATCTCAAAATGATCCGATTTGGTCCAGCAGAAAAATATTATGGTTGAAAAAGTGTTTCACCAAATATTTTTGTTCGCTACTGTAGGTATTTCTAAAGTTCTTTTTGTTTGTGAAGAATCATTAATTTTTGTACATTGTGTCAAACTTAGAGTAATGCAATGGAAGTTGTTCAGTGTTGTAAATAGCGCTTATCATATAAAAATGTATTTTCCTTTTTGTAGTGTATTGTACGCATTGCTTCAAGAATGCATGGTCCAGAAATGTCGCATTCCATTTCTCATAGTTTGCAACAAGCAGGGTAAGTTCTAGTTGCTCTCATTTTTCTTATTTTTCATTCAGTTTATTGCCTTTTACTAGTGTAGATTCATTAAGAGTGTTACTAATTGTATGAAGACTGTTCTTGAAGAATTGAAAGCATTTCATAATAGACAAAAATGAACAACTGTAGAAATGCCTATCTTCCTACTTTAGATAGTGTTTAATTTTGCTGTGTGTTCATACCGAGTATGTTCAGGATTTGCACTGACCCTGGAATCCTGGAAAAGTCCTGGAATTTGATCTCCCTTTTTTCCAGGCCTGGGAAATCCTTGATTTTACATACTTTTGTGAAAGGTCCTGGATTTTTTTTTTTTTTTTTTTTCTTGCTGTGAAAAAAGGTTGATCAAAATGTTTGGATTGATTGCATCACTTTGTTCTAACTCCCTGCAACATCTGCTTGCGATGACATCACTTCCGAGTGTGGAGACATGATGCCATCTCTTTCATCTCATGTGACACTGCAGTGAAAATGATTTTTTAGCACCATATTTCTAGGAGCCTTGGTTTTTGATATAGCAGTTGTGTGCGGTTAGTCACATTAGCTTGTGGAAAACTACCCGTGAGTCCAAGATTGCCCTTCCTGTGCACATTTTCCACTGAAGGAAATTGATATCTGGCCTCCCAGCTGCCAACGTGCATGTGAACAGATAATTAAGGAATAGGAAATATTCAGTGCCATAGCAAAATTGTTTTATGTTTTTATCATTGTGCTAAGTTCCAGATTGCTTCATATAAGTTTTATACAGAGCAAGTTTTTTATACGTAGAAATCTTGCCACTTCATTGACGATGTATTAGGGTGAGTCGAAAGTTTTGCAATACTTGGATCACTTTATGTCTTCATACGTACCTTTACAAGGAAAGCTGACTAGCATTCAAAGTATAGGCCATCGTGTTGCACCGTCTTTAGCCATCTGTCTGCCAGTTCTTCAATTCTACAGAGGGTGAGTTGAAAGTTTTGCAATATTTGGATCACTTTATGTCTTCATACGTACCTTTACGACGAAAGCTGACTAGCATTCAAAGTATAGGCCATCGTGTTGCACCGTCTTTAGCCATCTGTCTGCCAGTTCTTCAATTCTACAGAGGGTGAGTCCAACGTTTTGCAATATTTGGATCACTTTATGTCTTCATACGTACCTTTACGAGGAAAGCTGACTGACATTCAAAGTATAGGCCATCGTGTTGCACCGTCTTTAGCCATCTGTCTGCCAGTTCTTCAATTCTACAGAGGGTGAGTCCAACGTTTTGCAATATTTGGATCACTTTATGTTTTCATACGTACCTTTACGAGGAAAGCTGACTAACATTCAAAGTATAGGCCATCGTGTTGCACCGTCTTTAGCCATCTGTCTGCCAGTTCTTCAATTCTACAGAGGGTGAGTCCAACGTTTTGCAATATTTGGATCACTTTATGTCTTCATACGTACCTTTACAAGGAAAGCTGACTAGCATTCAAAGTATAGGCCATCGTGTTGCACCGTCTTTAGCCATCTGTCTGCCAGTTCTTCAATTCTACAGAGGGTGAGTCCAACGTTTTGCAATATTTGGATCACTTTATGTCTTCATACGTACCTTTACGAGGAAAGCTGACTAACATTCAAAGTATAGGCCATCGTGTTGCACCGTCTTTAGCCATCTGTCTGCCAGTTCTTCAATTCTACAGAGGGTGAGTCCAACGTTTTGCAATATTTGGATCACTTTATGTCTTCATACGTACCTTTACGAGGAAAGCTGGCTAACATTCAAAGTATAGGCCGTCGTGTTGCACCGTCTTTAGCCATCTGTCTGCCAGTTCTTCGATTCTACAGAGGGTGAGTCGAAAGTTTTGCAATATTTGGATCACTTTATGTCTTCATACGTACCTTTACAAGGAAAGCTGACTAACATTCAAAGTATAGGCCATCGTGTTGCACCGTCTTTAGCCATCTGTCTGCCAGTTCTTCGATTCTACAGAGGGTGAGTCGAAAGTTTTGCAATACTTGGATCACTTTATGTCTTCTTACGTACCTTTACGAGGAAAGCTGACTAGCATTCAAAGTATAGGCCATCATGTTGCACCGTCTTTAGCCATCTGTCTGCCAGTTCTTCAATTCTACAGAGGGTGAGTCCAACGTTTTGCAATATTTGGATCACTTTATGTCTTCATACGTACCTTTACGACGAAAGCTGACTAGCATTCAAAGTATAGGCCATCGTGTTGCATCGTCTTTAGCCATCTGTCTGCCAGTTCTTCAATTCTACAGAGCGTGAGTCCAACGTTTTGCAATATTTGGATCACTTTATGTCTTCATACGTACCTTTACGAGGAAAGCTGACTAACATTCAAAGTATAGGCCATCGTGTTGCATCGTCTTTAGCCATCTGTCTGCCAGTTCTTCAATTCTACAGAGGGTGAGTCCAACGTTTTGCAATATTTGGATCACTTTATGTCTTCATACGTACCTTTACGAGGAAAGCTGACTAACATTCAAAGTATAGGCCATCGTGTTGCACCGTCTTTAGCCATCTGTCTGCCAGTTCTTCGATTCTACAGAGGGTGAGTCCAACGTTTTGCAATACTTGGATCACTTTATGTCTTCATACGTACCTTTACGAGGAAAGCTGACTAGCATTCAAAGTATAGGCCATTGTGTTGCACCGTCTTTAGCCATCTGTCTGCCAGTTCTTCAATTCTACAGAGGGTGAGTCGAAAGTTTTGCAATATTTGGATCACTTTATGTCTTCATACGTACCTTTACGACGAAAGCTGACTAGCATTCAAAGTATAGGCCATCATGTTGCACCGTCTTAAGCCATCTGTCTGCCAGTTCTTCAATTCTACAGAGGGTGAGTCCAACGTTTTGCAATATTTGGATCACTTTATGTCTTCATACGTACCTTTACGACGAAAGCTGACTAGCATTCAAAGTATAGGCCATCGTGTTGCACCGTCTTTAGTCATCTGTCTGCCAGTTCTTCCATTCTATAGAGGGTGAGTCCAACGTTTTGCAATATTTGAATCACTTTATGTCTTCATACGTACCTTTACGACGAAAGCTGACTAACATTCAAAGTATAGGCCATCCTTTTGCACCATCTTTAGCCATCTGTCTGCCAGTTCTTCGATTCCATGGCGGTACCAGTTCTTGTCCTTCAAGGCAAGAACTCATTCTCTCCAGCTGCCACTTCCTCCTGGTTGTTGAAGCACCACCTGCAAAGGAAGTGGGCCATGGACCGGAACAAGTAATAATCCGAAGGGGCAAGATCCGGACTATATGCTGGGTGTGGCATCAGTTCGATGCCCTCAAGTTCCTGGAGTTTTGAAGTGGAGGAAGTGGGCCATGGACCGGAACAAGTAATAATCAGACGGGGCAAGATCCAGATTATATGCTGGGTGTGGCATCAGTTTGATGCCCTCAAGTTCTTGGAGTTTTGCCCAAGTCGTTCACTCGGCATAAAGCCGAGCATTGTTCTGCTGTAGGAGAGCTCGCTTTCTATTCACTAGTCCCAGGTACTTCTCTTCCAAAACACAGCGTACATCCGCTTCAGCTGTTTAGAGTAGAGGTTGGCGTTGATGGTTCGACCGTCTGGAACAAATTCATAATGGATTATCCCCTTGAAATTCCACCAGATGGCCTACCTGACCTTGGCTGATCGTCGAGGTTTCTGTCACCTGAGCAAAATTTCTTGAACCATCTGGTTACGGTGCTGTGGTCCACGGAACCTTCCCCTTTTGCATGATCAATGTTTTGTGTTGCTTGAGCAGCGTTATGGCCGAGTTCAAACTTGTAAAGCAAAAGTTCACTAATTAGCCAGTTGTGGCTGTTCATCATTTAGGCATCTCAACCACTGACAGAACGACAACATGCAATGCTGTTCACAGCAACGACTACTGCTTTGTATCCCTTTTGACTGACTGCGGTGCACAACTTGAACTAGTTTAAACATGTGACATACCCGCAGCAGCACATGTATTTATGCAAATATTACAAAACTCTCGACTCACTCTTATAACATACACTGAAGAACAATAACAAACATAAAACAAAATTCTATAATTAATATAAAAACATAAAACAAAGCTATATAATTTTAGCAAAAATTTAAGCTCTTGGAATTTATTTTCTGTAAATGTGTATGAACTCTTTATATTTGTTATATACAACAGATTTTTTTTTAATTTATTTGGAATGCACATTTGCTCACCCCAGCTGTGGTATCATTTTGCACATTCATGTGATGAATGAATTTAGCTATGGATCATTGTGGGGACAAACAAAATAAAATGTAACATTTGATGGATAATCATATTTATTGTAAATGTTTTCAGATTAAAGTCACCCTGTTTAAAGGAAGAGTGAAGATATATGTAAAACCCATATGTCACCTCCCATTGGAGTGGTATTTGGTGAAGACATTCGTTAAGTTCATCTTCATGCTGTACAAAACTCAATGTGCTAATACAGTTTGACCATCACTAATGCAGCATCATTGGTACCTGGGGTGTATCAGATTACTTATGGTTTGCATAAAGTAATCTGAACATTTCTAACCCACTACTGGATATCTACAGTCTATCTTATTGTACTGTACAATAAAGAAAAGTAGGGGGAAGGGAAATTATAAAAAACAAAATGTAGTAAATAGTACAATTGTAAATACTATAGTAGGCTGCACTGTACACCTTATTTGCTTACATGGTGGCACATCGGGTTGAGTAGAAGTTGAGAGCACAAGATTTTTAAGCATTGACTCTTCTCTAACATTTTTCTTAATTATTTCTTCAAGCATGTCCTGAAGGTTAAGTTGTTTCAAATATTTTGGTCTATTTTTGATTACCTTGTCATACACCATGTAAACATTCACTTTTTATCTTTATCAGTTTACCTATCAATAGAGATTCTTTCTGTTACCTCTTCATTTTTGTCACTGCTTTCTCCATCACTTCCTTCCCTTTTTTTTTTTTTCTGAAATATGCAATCATCTTTATAATTTCTGAGTCACGATAATAGTAAACTGTTGATATGTCATCTACACCCATCCACTCGGCATTGTTATCTTGATCTAGCCTCAATGTAATATCCTTGGTAGCAGGATGAATTGCATGTGTATTTAGCGTAAGAAACAGACATGTATCCATGATTTCTGTTGGGGGAACGGGGGCAAGGGGAGGATTCCAGAAAAAGTGTGTGTATGTGTGCAATGTATCATTTTTCTAATCCCATGAGCATGTAGAGAAAAAAAGAGCTATTTCTTCCCGCCTTTTAAGAGTTGTTTAAAAGTTTACAAAACACAACTTCTTACTTTTAATAACAATTGATCATTGGCCGCCCCGGTGGCGCAGTGGTCTAAGGCGTTGGCCTCTGATCATTCGTCCGTAAGGGGTCAGGGTTCGAATCCCGGTCAGGCATGGATGTTGTGTTTGTCTTACGGCACTGGCTCTCTCCCTTCCCTGGAACCAGTGACCCTAAATTAGGGACGGGCGACTGCTTATAGCCCATTGAGTTGCTCACGGTGGTCGTTAAACCTCCAATCAAAAAAAAAAAGAAAAAAAAAGAAAAATCAATTGATCATTGTCAGGGCTTGAAAAAGTCTGAAAAGTTGCATGCCTACCTGGGCATGAGCAAAACTTATTTACCTGCCCAGGTAGTAAAAGCTAGATGCCCAGGAAAATTTATCTTTTAAGATAACAAATCAGAGCCATCATTTTTTTAAGTTAAAAAATATTATGAACTTTTTTTACGTGTTTTACATTTTCGTTTTAAGGGTCTGTATTCCAAATGTTCAATGCACAAAAGCGTATATCTCAAGTTTTAAGATTATGCTGAACTTGGTATGAAATGGTATGATGATTTAATTGGTATTTGAGAAATTTAGTGATTCAGGCATGTTATTTACGTTGAAATTTTCGCCCTTTGTGACTAAACAGCGGAGTCTAGTTCCATCAGAGGCATGCATCCCGTTGCTGACTATAAGCAACATGTAGAGCAAAATTACATACTGTTCCAATATCTGGACCTTGAGCATAATATAATTAAAGTGATATTCTTCTGTCTTTGTGTAATGTACTACAGAGGTAAAGCATATGTCAAGATGACAAATCTGCAGCGATGCATTACATAGGTGTAACTTAGTTGCTTAGTCCAATTCACTCCAGAGTGAAGAGACGTGGGTTCGATCCCCATCACCGACAAATCTGTGTTTTCACACTTGGCACTCAACCGTAATACAACACACAGTGATTAGCAGTGAAAGGAAACATGCCATGCAACGACTGTCTTTTATCGTGTAGTAGGAAATTCTATTCCAAACTTTCTCATTTTTAAAACCGGGCAACTAGATGGTTTTTTTACCTACCCAGGCCAATAATTTACACGCCCCAGGCATTTCGGGCATGGCATTTTTCAAGCCCTGATTGTGTATCAGTTTTGTGCACTGCTGTTCTACTTACAGGTGATTTAATTAATGTTAATAATTTTGTACAAGACTATCTTAAACTACTAAACTGCATCCATTAAACTACTTTTGATCTTCCACCCCAGTTCATTATACCTCACTTTCTTTTAACCTAAACCCAGCCCAATCAGTGCAGACTTCTACTTCGAAATAGAATAATAGCTATATACTATATTTGCTACTGTTTCACACGTTATATACGTTCTGTGCGTTGTGTGCACATTTGCAGCAAAATCATCCTGGCATTTATATATCATATGAATAGGAATAATATTATAAGTTTTAATTATTATATTATCAAGGACTCACCTTGTATCGGTATTCCAGCTTAGTAAGCTTCTTCTTGTATCATGAACAATATGTTTATCTAGCGTGTCATTAGCCACGTTGAATCATCGTATTAAAAATAGGCCTAATTGAAATTTGCTACCTGGGTTTAAATTCAAATAAAACACGACTATGGATATCATACAAAGAGAGAGTGAAAGGACTATATACAATGCAATTAAGAAACAAGTGTGTCCAGCGTGTCATTAGCCATGCAGAAACACCATATTGCCATTGGGTCCAATTGAAATTTGCTACCTGGGTTTAAATTCAAATAAAACACGACTATGGATATCATACAAGAGATTTTGAGATGACATCCATACTGTACATCAAATATTTGGCACCGTCAATAGCTTTAATTTTATCAATTACTTCGGTTGAGTTCTTCACTGTATATTTATGATTACAATAATATATTTTCAAGTAGTTATAAAGACTTTTTTCTAATTTCATTGTACCCAAATACTCCCACAATGGATGCTATTAACCTAATTGAAAAAAGATTAGAAGAAGAAAACATCGAATTGCCGAAAATTAAAAGCATTGTATGTGCACTCAAGCTTATAACAGAAAAAAATTACTTCACATACAATAATACTATTTATAGACAAATATATGGCGCACCAATGGGATCACCATTATCCGGGCTGCTTGCGGAGGTTATTATGCAAGACATCGAAAAGAAAATATTCAATAACAGATCTATTTGTAACTTACCTATACTGTATTTACGATATGTCGATGATGTATTGATTTTCTGGCCACACTCGGAAAAAGATATGGAGATCTTCATAAACAACTTCAATAATGTGTACACAACTATTCAAGTAACGTATGAAAAAGAAATTGACAACAAACTTAATTTTCTTGACATTTCTTTATTTAGGCATCAAAATAAAATTGAATTTAGTGTATATCGAAAACCTTCTTACGTTCCTGCTATAATTCCCAAAGAATCCTGTCACCCATGGAGATATAAAATTTCAGCATTCAGGTCATTTATAAATAGAGCTATAACACATTCATCAACGAAAATTGCACTAATTGAGGAAATAAAATGGATTAAAGACACTGCTAAATGTTTTGGATATCCTGTTGGCTTGATTGATTCACTACATCGCAAAATAAGAAATGATATGCAAAAACACAATAATGGATTAACAAAAAGAAATACATTATTCTATGGAAGTATACCATATTTGCCTCCACTAAGCAATATTATAAGAAAAGAATGCCAGAATTACAATATTGAAATTGCAGAAATAGTTACTGATAATTCTAAATTACTGACAAACAGCGGTTACAATAAAAATCCACTAAATAAGGCAGGTGTATACAGGATTCCTACAATAGACCCAAAGGAAAATAAGCAAGACAAATATTACATCGGTAGTACAAAAAGAAGGTTTAAAACGAGGTTGAAGGAGCACTATGATAATTGGATTAAAAAAGAAGAAAAAACATCACTTATACAACATTGTATGATAAATGAATTAATACCAGATTGGGAAAATAGTAAAATCTTAACTTCCCACAATAAACATAATCAAATTTTGTGGTCTGAGGCTATAACAATTGAAAAAACCCAAAAATCCAATTGCAATACGTCTACTCCTAAAGATATCCCGTACCCATGGAAATATCTAATACAACAAGAAAATAATACGAAATATAACAACAAAAAGGAAAATAAAAGAAATAACATGTACTTACAAAATAAAAACAGCGACAGCAATTCCGGAATTAACCCAATAGATGGCGTGGATGTGACTCACACGTGAATACACGTATACGTAACGATGACAGAAGGCGTCGACGTAGAACAACTATAGCAGAGGTGATGCCGAGGTGACCTAGATATATAACAACTTTGAACATTGATCCAGGATGCATACCGTTGATAATGGCCGAAAGTCAGTCGAGCTGAAACATGTCCGGTGATTTACGTGGAGTTGTGTGCGTGTTACAGAGATTATCTGGCATTGTTCAATAATGAACGAGAGTTTTATTTGAAGACTGTTTGTAATTTCATTGATTTTATCCATTTATCCTTTTAAAGATTGACAATACCTGTGGATGGTATAGGTTTTTTAATTACATTGTATATAATTCTTTCACACTCTCTTTGTATGATATCCATAGTCGTGTTTTATTTGAATTTAAACCCAGGTAGCAAATTTCAATTGGACCCAATGGCAATATGGTGTTTCTGCATGGCTAATGACACGCTGGACACACTTGTTTCTTAATTGCATTGTATATAGTCCTTTCACTCTCTCTTTGTATGATATCCATAGTCGTGTTTTATTTGAATTTAAACCCAGGTAGCAAATTTCAATTAGGCCTATTTTTAATACGATGATTCAACGTGGCTAATGACACGCTAGATAAACATATTGTTCATGATACAAGAAGAAGCTTACTAAGCTGGAATACCGATACAAGGTGAGTCCTTGATAATATAATAATTAAAACTTATAATATTATTCCTATTCATATGATATATAAATGCCAGGATGATTTTGCTGCAAATGTGCACACAACGCACAGAACGTATATAACGTGTGAAACAGTAGTAAATATAGTATATAGCTATTATTCTATTATATAATACCACATATTTTATTTTTGGTTATTTTATTAACCAAAATCAATTATTTCTACTTCGAACCATAAATATTTACATCCATTTAATAATTTGCAAAAGCTCGCATTTAAATGCATTGGTTTTGTGATTATTCAAAAGTAATTTTGTGCTACATCAAAAAAACTATCTATCTTATAAGATGCATATTTAAACATTTTGAAGGGAAGTGGGGTTGGTCTGGACCCCAGCTCCCTCTTCCTGGAATGTGACTGATAAGAAAGCAGCCCATGTAGAAGCTTCTTTTCCTTTGTAACATAAATCCTATGAAGTCATTTTGATTTTCTTCACCAGCTGCACACGTCATTTGGATTTTCTTCACCGCAGACATTAAGCTAGACCTTAATTTATGGCATCTATGTTTTATTGTCAGTCTGCTGACTGCCAAGCATTAGCAACACCATACCCTATATCTTTCACATTAAATTAAATAATATTAATTTCTGTACTTTTTGCCAGAGTTAATTGCACTCAGTAGCTGCTCCGTAATGGGGAGTGATATTTAGACTTGAGATAATGTAATAAGTAGTAGCTGCTTTCATGGGAAGCAATGTTTTTAGACTTGAGAAAATGTGATATGATATTGTTCTGAGGTTGAGGTAATGATGTTCAGTTGGGAAATAGTTAGATATCAAAAACATTTTTCTTTGCCTGGAGAATAAACATGCACAGAGCAGTTATCTAAAATTATCACTATCTTGCTTATTATCTAAAATTATCACTATCTCTGTGCCAGCAGCTCTTGCTCCTTGAACAAAAAAAATTTGAACCATTTCATTGTAATATCAGTTGTAATCCATCCTTTTCTGTTGGCACTTTATATCATGGGGTCACCTTTTTAGGTCCTGTGACATAAATATTTTGCCAATGGCCAGCAATTCACACCTGTGGGTTCTTGCAGCATTAGAGCAGACCAACACAGTGACACTATCTTTTGATGCTTTGTAACGTGTGGTGATTCTGCATCCTCAGTAGTTAATGTTCTTCTTGGAGTTCAGTGCCAATACCAGGCAGTTTACCTGCATTACGGACCTGCTTGGGACTTCCCAACTCAAGTTCAAAAGCCAAACCTCAGTAGCTGCTCCGTAATGGGGAGTGATATTTAGACTTGAGATAATGTAATAAGTAGTAGCTGCTTTCATGGGAAGCAATTTCACGGATGGGATAGAGAAGTGTTGTCCTACAAATTGAAGTTTCACCAGAAACTAACTTGGCTAAGTTATCAATAAATTGTGCAGCTGCTTTGTTATTGGCCAATTTTTTTTTCTCCACAGATTGCAAAAAACTTTATGCCATTCTTTATATTAGTGAAATCATGGCAAATCATAGTGATGTATTATTGTTCAAATATAACTTTACTTTTATAAGGATTACTAAGATGAAGTTTTATTGCCACTTTTAGGTTGCATGTGGTGGACTAACTAAGTGTTGCCTTCAGGAAGACTAAGTGTTGCCCCCCTCATGTGGTAATTAACACCTAGCCTTTCAGTTCATTTCTTTCTGTAATTTCAATTAATGAACAGAAAAGTTGGGTATTCCACATATTTCTACAGTTACGCTATTCCATGCATGCTGATGCAGACTTCTCAAGTGCTGAGGATCCTTCATTGGTTCATTGCAAACTACATTGTATGATTCTGGGGATCATTGGCAGTTATCCCTCGTAGTAAATTATGAGGGAAAAGCGTGCAACATGCGCTTGCTTTGCGGAAGAAGACTCAATTATGGTGCAAGGCAGGAGTAAGAGAGAAAGTTGAGTGAAGTAGACTCAGTGCAGTTACATCTACAGAGACTTTTGATGCATTACTATTAAAATAATAATAATAAAGGTTTTGGTTTTTAAACTTGAGTTTAAAATGGATTCCACTATCTCCTTGGCAAGAGCTGTCCCTGCATTGTAAACAATGTTGAGTATTATATAGTCAAACCTCTTTAAGTTGTCCCTCCTTAAAATTGCTACCCTGACTTTATATGTGCTGTAACCCTGGAACAGATTTTCCTAAATACCTGCACATTGGAAATTCTCTCGATAAACCACCACCTCGCGTCAGCCAACTGTCCATACACTAAGTGCAGCAAATGTTCACAAAGTGTGTTAAACGCCCTTTTTAAACTGCCACCAGCACAGAAAAACAATTGAAGAAGCATAGTGCACATGCCTTTTATTTGTTGTTAAAAGAGTAATTCTCATTCTTACTATTTTGGTTCATGGAATTTTCAATGAAACTTGGCCCCATAGATGTTTTCTCATCCCTTACCCCATTACACCTCTATTGGTTTGCTTCTCTCTTCACTTGATAGAGTGAATTACTGAATTTCAAGCACACGATGTGTGTGTGTGAGAAAGAGAGAGAGAGAGGGGGGATTTATCAGCACCTGTTGGTTCCTTGAGGGTGATGGGATAGAGAAGTGTTGTCCTACAAATTGAACTTCTGCATAAAAGGACAAAGCTTTCAAATGGACAACAGCTTTTTATATAGTACAGTGTGTTTGTTGCATTCCAAGGAAACTAGTTTATCACATGGGTAGGGAATTGTTACAAGTGCAACTCCTGCTTATCTCAGTCTTGTTTTCAACGAAATTTTGCAACAATCGAATAAAAATCAACTGACTTCAGTGTCCATGAAAAATTTTTAATTTCTGAATAAAAGGGAAAAAATCGTCCTTCAAGCCAGCAATTTATCACCAATAATTTTTTTATATTTATTTGAGAAACATATTTACTAGTAGGTGGACAGTGTTAGATATCCTAAATGAAAGAAGCAAATGGATGGGCTTAATAAAAATCATTATGCTCAGTAAAGAAAATAAAAAATGACAAACGTGATAAGTTGGATCAAGCAAGCCTTAGTATCATGCATAGAACAAGTCAGTGTCTAACATTATGTTGTTGCAGATGAAATTATATATTTGGGGAAAGGATTGACAATTTGGAGTACAGCTGGAAATTGAAAATTTTTCATTTATTACTTGATGCATATAAAGTGTCTCACTAATAATGAAATTTTAAATTATTATTGCCCACCATTGAAGGTGATACCTTTCAATACTGAGTTAGGTGTTCCCATCAAAATATATGTTGTTGAGAAAATTCATGACTTCCGTATTTCTTTAAAATTTCGTTAAAAGAGAGAAAGGAAAAAGATTTGAAATCTACTGTCCAAAAAGACTTGATTATAGGAAAAACAATATTTTTTTTATCCATTCTATGTAAAGATGAATGTTAGTTAAGAGACAGAGACTCAATATTTTCTTAAACTATTGTCACTCACCCTCTTTATGCTGCCACCCTCACTTACCACCAGCACCAGAAAAACATACGAAACAAACTTGGCAGTTTAAAGAGATCCGACTGTATATTTTTCTATGAACTTATGATATTTTTCACTAGATAACATTTTATCATAATATTATGTTTAATGCTATAAATTCGTTTTTCATTGCAGATGAAGTGTTTGCAAAGTCATCCAACCTGATTAAGACTCAGCTGGAAAAGGAAATGTAAATACTTTTTCTCATTTTCAAAATAATATCGCTTTTTATTGTAAAATTTGTGAAGTGCCGAACAGAACTGAAATCGTGTTTGTTTTTAAAGGATATATGTCTGCTGCCCACTTGCCCTGTGGTTAGGGCAGCAACCTCATTAAGCAGTGCTACTTGGGTTCAAATCTTAAGTGAAACATGGGGGACATTTTGTGTGTGTGTGTTTGTGTGTATGTGTGTGGTTCTGATTCTATCCCTTGTTAGTATTAGTAATCCTAAATTAGGAGTACTATATTTTCTGAGAATAGCACCGCACCAAGTATAACACTGCAGTTCCACTTATCTCATTGGTTTGTTATCAGAAATAACAACATACCCTGTTTAAAGCCACAGATAAAAATATTACAAGGGAATTTTTATTTTTTAATATACTGTCAGAGTATAAATACTTGTGGTTTAATTTACTGTTTCACACGTTAATATTGGTTTTAATCGTCAAGAATCAAAGTTGTACTTCATCATTTCCAGAATTTTTTTATAAACACAAGTTTGATGTTATTGTTTACTGTCCTTTGGTAATAGGCTTAACAGTTATGGTTCTCGATGTCATTGAGGTTAAGTGTTTCTTTTTAGGCAAAGAACAGTAAATGGTTATGAAATCCAGGAATGTGAAGCACGACATCGTCTTCTTAACGTAATATTTCTCATACCAGTTTCAGCTTTTAAAGTATAAGCCTCCTTCAGTGAGTTTTTGTGCTATCATTTTAGTACTTGATGTTATTAGGCGCTTAGCTGTGGCCTGAATGACGATGTTTTTTCATAGTTTTGTTGCCGTCTACGTTTGAATGTCTCTCCTAGTGTTCGATATATAGCTTCACCATCTATCGTTCTTTATTGTCATGAAAGTCTTTTTTTTTTGTAGATACATCTTTTCATTCTTCTTTTACTCTCAGTTATCCTTTTTTGTTTTTGTTTTTTATCTTGCTCTATGAGGAATTTCCATGCAAAGGGTAATTCAACAGGAGTGTTATTATTGCAATTATTTTCACGCGTTTTCTCAATTAAAACTGCTTCTGCGGTCAAAAGTTTTTTATGTGTGCCATGCGTTGTTACGATTTTAGATTCAAGCCAGCCTGGGATAGCGTTGTTTTGCACACAGTGTTGTATTAAAGGAGTCTTTCTTCCTGTTTGTTCCAGTTTTTGAGGTGCTCGTGTAGGCGAGTTTGGAAAAGTCTTTCTGTGCTACCTATGTATAGGAGATCTGCTTGGTTATTTTCTGCTTTTTTGGTGAGAATGGCATATACACCTGCTGAGTTTAAAACTGATTTTTTGCTATTGTTGGTTAGCAATTGTGATATATCATAATTTGATTCTGCTAGCTCAAAATTGTTTTTGTTGCATTCTTTTCTAAGGATGTTGTTAATACGGTAAGTTTGCCACAGTATGTCTTTTTTCTTTGGTTGTTCCAGTACATTTTTTAGGGGTTCTGATTTCTCTATACATTGAGGTGATCAGTTTCTTGTTGTATCCAAATTCTTGAACAACATGTCACTGGGGTTCGCCGCATTTTTTTCCGGCAGGATGGGAAGTCTATTCCCTCCCGGAACATCGTGCTCACATTTGACTCCCCTACCCTACCAACTTCCATCAAGGCGGGGTACTTGCGGCTCGATGTTCGACCATACATTCCGAACCCCTTGAGATGTTTCAAGTGCCAGCATTACGGTCACTCCCAGCAGTCTTGCCGTAATGTAGCGAAGTGTGGACGCTGTGGGTCGCCAGAACACTCTTTGGCGGACTGCTCCGCTGAGGCGGATCATTGTGTAAATTGCGAGGGTTCTCACCCGGCTTCTTCTAAGCAGTGCCCAAAGTGGATCGAGGAGCAGGCTATCCAACGCCTGAAGACGACAGAACATCTGTCTTATCCTGAAGCCAGACGGCGGATAGCTCCTCTACCAACAGGCCGGCGCTCCTATGCATCGGTTGTGGTCCAGAAGGCTACTGTTGCGGTGCAGACTGAAGTGACCATCCCAGCGCGGTGTCCGTATGATTTTGAGGACATCGTTGCTGCCGGATTGGAGGCACTGAAGTCTCGCCGCATTGAATCCAAGGCGCCATCAACATCGACGCCTAAAACATCCTCTGTGCAGACAACATCCTCTGCCAGCACTGGGACCCAGTCCCAGGGCGCATCTAAGAAGAAGCAGGCAAAGGTGAAACCAGGATCCTCCCCCTCGAAACAGAGCAGGGTAAAACCACAACTACCCCCGGTAGCGCAGCCCTGTGTGAGTAAGCACAGCCCTGTGTTGCCTCCGGACATTGCAGATGGTCAGGAGCTGATGGACGACTCGGAGACATTCTAGTCGTCTGTCATTTTCGTTTTTCATCCTTTTCTTTTTCATAATAGCTACGCTCATTCAGTGGAATTGCCGAGGTCTGCGACCACGAATTGCTGATCTGAAAGGTTTACTGTCTTCGTACACTCCTGTGTGCATTTGCCTCCAGGAGACAAAGCTTCGAACAACGGACACTTTTCCGCTGCGGAGATATTCAATTTTCCGCAAGGATCACGAGGACGGTGTTATCGCCTGCGGAGGAGTGGCCGTTGTTGTTCCTCATGGTATTCCTGTCACTGCAGTTGCCCTTCGGACGACTTTGCAGGCAGTGGCAGTGAGGCTATCTGTGAACACTCTGTGCACGGTGTGTTCCATCTACATACCGCCAAATGAAGCTGTAAGCCTCTCGGATCTGGAAGATTTAGTTGACCAGCTGCCACCTCCTTTCTTCATCTTAGGAGATTTCAATGCACACAATCCGTTGTGGGGTTCTACCGCTCGTGACTCCAGGGGCCGTGTTGTTGAGTCCCTTCTCTCCAACACGTCCCTCTGTCTCCACAACACCGGGGCAGTCACTTATTTTCATGAACCCACCCGCTCGTACTCAGCCATTGATCTGTCCTTGAGTTCGCCATCCTTGTATCCTGACTGGTCCTGGAGCGTGTCTGATGATCCCCTTGGCAGTGATCACTTTCCCATATTTCTCCGTCTAGCAGGTGACGGGTACCGTCATCCTACTCGCCCTGCTAGATGGGCTATCGATCGTGCCAAGTGGGACTCCTTCACGGCTTCAGCGACCATTACTCCAGACATGGTGACCTCGAGTTCGATCGATGAAGCTGTTGCGGCGGTTACGGATTGTATTGTGCAAGCGGCAGACCCTACCATCCCCAAGACGTCGACTAAACTTCCATGTTGCCCGCGACCTTGGTGGAATTCCACTTGCAAGGCGGCTCGTCAGGCCCAACATCGGGCTTGGGGTAGGTTTCGTCTGTACCCCACTGACGCGAACCTACTTGCTTTCAAGAGAGCCAAATCTTATGCGCGTTTGGTACGTCGTCGTAGCCAATGGGAATCTTGGATACGTTACGTATCCAGGATTAACACCACTACCAGCTCTAAGATCGTTTGGGACAGGATCCGCAAGATTCGGGGTAAGTACCCTTCTGGGGAAATTTCCATTCTTGAGAGTGGTGGAGGAACGGTTGCTGACGCTCAGGGTATTGCTGACTGTCTGGGCGCCGCATTTTCTTCGGTGTCCAGCAGCCGCAATTACGCTGCTTCGTTCCAGCAGGTACAGCCGCGGCTTGAACGGTCCAAGGTTTCCTTTGGACCGTTTTCCGCTGCCGATTATAACAGCCCGCTGACTGCCGTCTAACTGAAGATTGCCCTGAATCGGTCTGTCCGAACATCTGTCGGACCGGATAACATCCATTATGAAATGCTGAAGCACCTTTCTCCGTCCTCTCTTGAATGTCTGCTGGTCCTGTTTAACAGGATCTGGCACGAGCGTGACTTTCCCGAATCTTGGCGCACTGCCATTGTCGTTCCTGTTCTCAAACCTGGTAAAGATCCCGCTAACCCGTTGAACTACCGACCAATTGCTATGACGAGCTGCCTTTGCAAAGTACTAGAGCGCATCATCAATTTTTGTTTGGTTTTTTATTTGGAATCACGTCACCTTCTTTCACCTCATCAGAGTGGATTTCGGAAATTCCGTTCCACCTCCGATCATCATCTTCGCCTTGAGACATCTGTCCGGGAGGCGTTTGTCCGGCGTCAGCACATGGTCTCCGTGTTCTTCGACATGGAAAAAGCTTACGATCGAACCTGGAGATGCGGCATTCTCCGTGATCTGCGTTGACTGCGGATTGCGGGGAAATTTGCCAACCTTCATTGCCGGATTTCTCCAGAACCGGATGTTCCGTGTGCGCGTCGGGTCGACCCTCTCTGCGTTCTACCCACAAGAGCAGGGTGTCCCTCAAGGCTCCATTCTTTCTGTGACATTGTTCATCCTTCGTGTAAATCATATTTTCACTCTACTTCCTCCGTCGGTTCGTGGCTCCATGTACGTGGATGATCTGCAGATCTCTTGCGCATCTGTCAACATGCGCACCATTGAGCGGCAGCTGCAGTCAGCCATTAATAAGATCTCTACCTGAGCCTCCCACAATGGATTTGGCTTCTCGACCCAGAAGACCGTTTGCGTGCATTTTTGCCGCAAATGGGGTCTTCACCCGGACCCCAGCCTCCGTATGGGGTGTTCTACTATCCCTGTGGTGTCAGAAGTCAAGTTCCTTGGGCTAACTTTTGACCGAGCACTCACCTTCCGACCTCACATCCAGTCTTTGAAGGTGAAGTGCACGAAGTCATTGGGTATCCTCAAGGTCCTCTCTCGAACATCTTGGGGGGCTGACAGGTGCTCAATGCTTCGCATTTACCATTCCCTGATTCGGTCAAAGTTAGACTTCGGTTGCATAACGTACGGTTCGGCACGTCCTTCCGTGTTGCGGCCTCTAGATCCTGTCCATCACCAGGCTCTGCGGCTATGCACTGGTGCTTTCCGTACCTCTCCCGTGCATAGCCTGTATGTCGAGGCCCATGAACCGCCGTTGTGCATCCGACGTAAGCAGCTGTCTCTTCAATTCTTCACCAAGTTGAGGTCTCTTCCTGATCATCCACTGCATGGTTCCATTTTCCAACCACAATGTGTCCGCCTATTCTCACACCGGCCTTCCTGTGTTCCGACGTTTGGGATTCGGTTGTCGAGCTTGGTGCGCGATGCTGGTCTAGACTTGTCAAGGATTGGTTTGACCCGGTTCTACAATGAACCGCCTTGGCAGCCGGTTCCAGCAACGGCTGACCTTTCCCTTTGTGTGTGGCCAAAGTCTTCCACTCCTGCTCTGGTGTACCAGCAGCTCTTTGCTGAGATACAGTCTCTCTTCCCGGATTTCGTGCCTGTATTTACTGACGGGTCGAAATCCGGTGAGGTTGTTGGATCCGCATTCGTGTGTGGCGATGCCTCCCATGCTGAGAGGCTTCCGCCTGAATCCACCCCACCGTCTTTTCAGCAGAGATGCGTGCGGTACACCTCGCTTTGTGTCACATACAGTCTCGATCTCATCGTCGCGCTTTGATTTGCTCCGATTCCCAGTCCGTCATCCAAGTTTTATCTTCTCCAGAGGACACGGACTCACCTGTCATCCGTGATGTCCGTCGTCTTCTTGGGACTTTGGAGGGTGATGGTTTTCTGGTCCGATTCTGTTGGGTTCCTGGCCATGTTGGGATCCGGGGTAACGAGCTGGCAGATCTCTCTGCCAGGTCTGTTTCCTCCATGTGGCCAGCTTGGCTGCCACTGTCTTTCCGCGATTTTCGACCTTTAATCCGGACATTTCTCCTGGACGAGTGGCAGTCCCTGTGGTCTCAGCAGGGCAGCAATAAGCTGCATTCTATCAAACCGCAGATCGGACTTTGGAAGTCTAGTTTGCGGAAGAACCGTCGTGAGGAAGTTGTTCTTGCGCGTCTCCGCATTGGGCACTGTCGTTTTACTCACCGCTTTTTGCTGTGTGGCGACAGTGCCCCGACGTGTGAGGCGTGCCAGTGTCGTCTCACCGTCCTTCAGGTTTTGTGTACTTGTGTTCGTTTTTGTGATCATCGTTTTCGTTATTTTCATTCTCATTTGTTGGACGAAGGAGCTGCTACGCTGCAGACTCTCATTGGTGAGGACTGCGACCTGACCGCAGTGTTCTCCTTTTTAAGGAAATTGCCTTTTTTAACCTCATTTAGTTTTACCGTATTCATTTCCATCTTTCACTTTTACCGCTTCATCCTGTTTTTAGCCTTGTGTACGTGTTTTATTGATTTTGTTCTTTTTTGATGTCTTTTGTTTGGCGCTCTTTGGCCAACCATGGCCCTTGCGCCAATAAAATCTACTAACCAACCAACCAACCCAATTCCTGTGCAATGTTGATAATCCATTCTAATTCTTTAAGTTCGACAGACTTGTTAGAAGATAAAGAAACAAAAAGCAGCTGTTTTATGTTTCCATGGATGGTTGGAGTCCTGAGGAATTATTGTAGGAATATACGTCGATTTTCTGTAAACAGAATAATCTAATTTTTGGTGGTTTTTAATTAAAGAAATATCTAAAAAATGGAGTTGGTTATTTTCTTCTTTTTCTATGGTGATTTTTATACTTTTGTAATAGTTGTTGAACTTATCCATAAAAGAGGTTAACTTGGATTCAGAATGCTGCCAAAGTAATAAGATGTCATCAACGTATCTAGAGTACAATAGAGGAATGTCATTGCATGGTCTGAGTAAATAATTTTCAAGGTCTTGTAATACGACTTCGACTAATAAACCAGATAGTGGAGAACCCATAGGAGTGCCGAATTGCTGTTTATATATCACATTGTTGAAAGAGAAAATTTCTTTATCATTAGTTAATTCGGAGGTTACCTTTTTGTTGATTAGCTCAATTGCCTTGTCCATACCTGCCAAATTTTACGATTTTTCCCGTAAAATTTACGGAAACGTGACTTGTTTTACAGGCAAAATGTTAATTTTACAGATTTGATGGTTTGCCGATATTTATTTTCCCTTTTTTTTTTTTTTTGATGATATTGCACCCGCTATTAAAATTTTTTTATTTAACTTAATCCATTCAAAGTAAAGCGCCGATGTAAGTTACGAACAACTTTTCAGTTATTATAAATAAGCTTATTCGTAATGTGTTTGTGGGAACATTTGCAGCAGTTTTCCCCACGTGTTAAGTTTTGCGTTGTTTCAAACACTAAAACTTGCGCCGCGCGTAAACTGATAAGGATAACAACCAGCTGGGCTTGGTTCTCTCTCGCTGCCCCCCCCCCTCTCCTCCTTTTCAGGTAATGCATTCTTCGTCCCCCCGGGTCGCAACTTCTGAGGAGGCCAAAGTGGGTGTGACTTGCATTGCAGCACACACTTGGGAGCAGGTGTCTTTACTGTTCCTAGTTCGAAATGCAATCTCAGAATGTAGTTATCGTAGAAAAAAAAATTCAAACGGATTTTAAATCTGTGTAATTTTTAAGCCCAGATTGATGCCCAACATGACGAATTAAGCAAAAACTGTCAGTTTTGTGAAATTAAAAATGCATTGGGTCATGGTTTCATAACTTCTTCTCTGGTAATAAATTTGACCTAATGGAAGAATGCTACTAGGAAGTTAAAAGAAAAAAAGTAAGTTCAATGTTCATTCGAGCCAGTGCTTCTCCAGCAATGATTTATTTTGCTCGTCTATTAGTAAGTTTGTACGTTTTCCAACCGTGCTTTGTTCGTCTCTCGATAACGTGCGTAAAAATATTTTGCATTGATTCAACCAAATTAATGTTGCAGTACTATTTTTTCCTCTGCAAATTGCATCTCTTTAAACTGTTACTGTTTTACTATAGCACTTTTACTTGCATTTTTTTTCCAAGTGTCAATAAATTTAGTATTAGTGATTCGCTATGAGCAGCAATATAAAAATGCATATTCTTCGGAGTTTCCTGTGTATTGCAAAATCTTCAAAAAATAAAAAAATATGCATTTTGCTCTACGTGTCGATGTAATTTCAGCATTTCGTGTGGTGAAAGGAATGATATTACTAATCATATAGCGTCAAGTATAAATCTAATGTTGACTGCGTGAAAAAAAAAATACGAAATTAACTTCCTTTGTTAAAAGTTATAATGAACTGAATGCGATTCATGCAAAGTCTTTATTCACTTCGTTATTAGTTGAGCATAATTTACCAATTAGTGTCCCTCAGTCACTCATTTATTTCATTTGACTGTCTCATAGTCCGTCTCTCCGTAAGATAATCCTAGCACGAAAATGGTTCATTTTTGAAAACATTTTAGTTTGTTCTGTGACAGCGTGGGATATGATCCTATTGGATTTGGGGGTCAAAGGGTGGGACATCCTTCCCTTGAGCTGCAAACCTCCATAAAAATAAATTTTTATCTCTTTATAGATCATAATGATAGCATAGTAATGAGAAATTATGTATAGATTCTATTTTAATCGAAATAAACGTGCCAATAAATTCAAACATCTGTAAGTCATATCAATTAAAAGTTGATACTTGTTTCAAAAGTAACATATCATTTTTTAATCGATATGTTCTAGGATATTTGATCAATATGCGCAACAAGTAATTTCATTGAATATATTGATTAAAATTTTCATCAAACATATCGATTAATTTTTTTTACAGATTTCGGTTTCTGAAAGTTGGCAGGTATGCTTGTCCACTGGAGTGTTGGGATAAAGTGAAATGATATCAAAGCTGTACATAAGGAAATTAGTGTTGCTAATATTTTTTAAATTATCTATGACTTTTGTTGAGTTATCAATATTGTAAGGGTGGTTATAGTAGAAAGGCTTCAGAAATTGGAAAAGGGCTTTCTCTAAGTTGATGGTTGGTGCTGTGCTTTTGTTCACGATAGGCCTGATTGGGTTATCATTTTTGTGGATTTTTATTTTTCCAAAAATGTGAGGAAAAGTTGGTTTTAACTTCTTGTGGTAGGTTACTGTGGTTTTTAAAAATAGTCAAATGTTTAATAATATTGTCCGTTGGGATCTTCAATAGCTTTTATCATTTTTTTCTTCATATTCTGTTTCGTTTAAAATATTTATTTGCTTGGCTTTATCAGCCTGGAGACATTTTATGGTTGGGTTGTTTCTCAAGTCCAATAGGGCTTGTCTTTCGTATTTAATTTTTAAAGGAGCGTTTTTCTGCATATTGTTAACAGTTCTGACTATTTTAAACCTTAACGGGTTTTGGAAACCTTTTGGTAGTTGGCTGATTATGCTTTCCACTTTCGATATGAAATTTTCTGTTTTGGGGATGTTATTTGAATAGGCAAATTTCATACCTCTTTGCAATGCTTTGGTCTGAAGATTTGTGAGCTCAATGCTGGATTTATTGTCAAATCTTTGGGCTACTTTGTTGTTGTGTTTATCATAAAGATTTCTGGAAATGATGAAGTGCAACTTAGATTCTTGACTATTATAATCAATATTAACGTGTGAAACAGTAAATTAAACCAAGAGTATTTATACACTGACAGTGTATTAAAACGTAATGATAACCACATAATCCAACAACGGCATTGAGTCGTTAATAACTACGGAATTTTTATTTGGCTACCATTCAACACCCCCCCCCCCCCCCCACACACACACACACTATGGTAGCAGAGTACATTTTGTTACTTTCATCGAAGATAAATGGGACTGGGACAATGAAGAGAAAGGTGTTAGGAAAGCTGTTCATTTATTTGTAACTCACCTTGATTCACCTGCACTATTCACCTCAAATAACACTGGAGGGGATCTCATTGAAAGTTTTGGACCACTAGGGTGATCCATAAGTTTGTGCGTTTTTTGTATATATGACTTTCGTACTAGTTTTTGAAATGGAAATGAATGAAATTATTGGATTTTTATGTGTAATATATTGTTTTGTAGCTGTTGACTTGCTTTTTGCAAGGGTATATTTCATTTGATTAAATAATTGTGTTCTATCGCATTATTACTTTAGAAAGAAATATGGAAAAATTGGAAATTCATGTACTTTTACATCACTACTGGAAACAGAACTTCAAAGCGGCTGCAGTGGTGAAGAAAATATGCGAAGTGGAAGGAGAAGGTGTCGTTTCAATTTGTGCAGTGCAGAAGTGGTTCAAAAAGTTCAAAGACATCAGGACCAGTCTCAAAGATCAGCCACACTCCGGTCGCCCTGTGATGGTAAATTCTGAAGTCATTGGCAAAGCTGTCGAGGCAAATCCATCAACCAGCACTTGACGATTGTCCAATGAACTCCACATTCCACAGACATCAGTTGTTCGGCATCTTTACCTGCTCAGCAAGTCAACAAACGCTGTTGTGAAGTTCTACATGAATTGACGCCAAATCAAGCTCAGCAGTGTGTCAACATTTGTCGTCAACTGCTGCAGAATCCTCATGATGAGTGTTTCATCCGCCGAATTGTAACCTGCGATAAGAAGTGGTTTTATTGCTCTAACCCTGACAAAGGAAATCAATGGTTGGACCCTGGCCAAGTGGTGGAACCTGTGGCCAAATGAGACAGATTCTCCAGGAAAGCAATGCCCTGTGTTTGGTGGAATTTTGAGGGCATCATCCACTTTGAGCTGGTTCCAAACAAGCAAGCCATCAACGCCAAACTGTATTCTGCCCATCTCAAGTGAATATATGTGGAACTGAGGCGAAAATACCCAGCTTTGGTCAACAGAAAGTGGGTCCTCCTGCAGCAGGATAATGTTTCTCTGCATATTACCAGGTAAACGAAGGCCAAGCTCCGAGAACTCAATGCCATCGAACTTTTGCCGCATCCTGCATACAGGCCGGACCTTGCGCCATCTGACATTCATGTTTTTTCAGGCTATGGTGTGCGCAACTTTCAAACTTTGGATGATGTCGAGATGGGATACCGCAAGGTTCTTGCCTCCAAGGACAAGGCGTAGTACCGCTGCAGAATCGAACAACTTGTCGAAAGATGTATTTGAACCATTGCTTCCAATGGTCTTTACTTCAAAGAATAATATTTATTTGTTGTTATATTTACGTTTGAATTTTCAATTTAAAAAAAAAATGCACGAACTTATGGACCACCCTAGTGAGAGGCAGTCACCACCACTGCTTCATAATTGTGTAAGTTTTTCACAGCTGTGCGAGGTTTGTGGCTAGATAACTGTTGTTTAGCCTGTAGTTGAGATAGATACACCACTCTAATTTTACATGTGAAGAAACATGTGATAATGGAAGTGTGTACAGTGTTGTGGTTTTACATGTGAAGAAGCATTTGATAATGGAAGTGTGTACACTGTAGTACTTGCAAGGTCAAAAAGAAATTATATTCATGTTTAACCCTCCCTATCAGGAGATAAAAAAAGAAAAAAACAGGTACTAAAGCATAATTCATTAATTCTAATCATTAATCCACTTCTGACAACCAATCTTAAATCAGAGTCTTGGTAGTTGGAACTGTCTGGAATGAGAATCTTGGTATGTAGATAGAAAAAGGCTGTTTTTTGTGTACAAGATTTTTAAGAGCATTTTGTAATTTGGAAAAAAATGTGGCCAGTTCTTGTAAATATTGTGAGATTATATGTGAAAACAGCATTAAGAAAAATTATCATACCTGGATAATGTAGTGGAGTAGTTCACTGTTTTCTTTTCTACAATTGTGGGGTGAAAACCTCTCATCAGTAGCAATCCTTTTCATTAATGCTGTATCATTCTTTAGTAGAACATGTGTTTACTGACCTATGTGTGACTGTGAAATGCTGAAACTTGATTGCAGTAGACAATCCGTTGGGATGTTATTGTGATTGTGACAGAAAACGTTGTTCTAGTGTGGATTCGTGATTAAATTATGCTGTGTTATAGTCACATAACTTCAGTTAGATATCAGTTTCCTTGGTTGAGCTCCAGATGAAGTAGTTTCATGTGTAGGAGCCCAAGTTCTAAGAAAAATATGTATATGTGAGCACTGAAAATGTAATTCAGTGTGGCAAGATGCTCACACTGTATGAGGCATGCACTGAGACCTACTGAGGGAACAACAGCTTCATATCTCCCATCTTATTTTCAGTACTTGGTTGCTCATTGAGTGGAATAGTAGTTATAATCATCCATGCTGTGTCATTATTTATGCTCTCTCTCTCTCTCTCTCTCACACACACACACACACACACACACACACACACACACACACAACACATTTTAATTTATGTGTTAAAAGCATGTGGGGTATGACCTCAATGTGTTTTTGAATAATGTAATTCTGTCTCAGTCATATTCCAATCACAGTAAAAAAATTATGATGATCCTGGAAGCAATTTTGGCTATGTAGCTTTCCATTCCCTTTAAAATTCAAGTCATGTTCAGCGTCTTTGTGATGAACACTATAATTTGCATCTATTCTGACTTCAGTATTTTGAAAAGTATGAACATGCATTACAGATATAAAAATATTTCACAATTAAATATGCTACATATTTCAAGATGCTTTTGAAGAATTTTCTTGAACTTTAATAAAATTCCTTTAAATTAGTGAAAGAAATAGGTAATTTCATTCAAATTATTTATTGGGTATAATACTTCAATTCACAGTGAGATCTTTTTAATGAACTTCATCCTCATTCACACTGATAGAATAAAAACAGTGAGAGCTCATGTTGTGGATCTTGCTCACCTGTCTGCTGCAACAGACAGGCCCAAATTACAAGAAGTTAGTGTTTAATTTTGACACTTTATGGCAGAAGGTAGTTTTAGTGGTACAGGTGATGTTCTTCCAGTTTGATATAGCTGAAGTATTTTCAGCGGTGATTAAGGAAAGAGCTGTGCCTTTCTTGACATATCTTTAATGTTCAAGAATTCTTGAGTGGATTAATTAACATACTGCCAGTAAAAATTTTCTCCTTCAGAAGTATTACACACCAGAGCAGTCTGAAGGGCCCAGCGAATCTCTGTCTTTATTTATTGATTGGATGGTAGATTTTCTATCCTCCTTTGCCTACCATTCATCAATTACTAAAGACACACAAGATGTATCAATACATTTAATGAATGCACAGTAAAACTGTACAAGAAATATTTAAGAAAACTTACTTTACTGGCCTTCAAAATATTCTCCCTGGATACAATATACTTCTAGAATCATTCATACAAGGTGCGATCAAAACATATCCAGACTGGTTGCATAAGTTTGGAATCATGTGACACAGCAGGAAACAGTTTGGCGCAGGTTGACCTTAAAACCTATTGTACAAGTGCAGTGAGTCACATCTCCTGTGCAATTCCATTTTGTTACAGTAGTGTTTTTTTATTGTATGTGTGAAGCTGTTTGTTACATTTGTCTTGTCAGAAAAAATTGATCAATGAATTTGCTTCAGATTTTGTCAAAAACTTCTGAAGACACGTACACCGTTACGTTATGATTACCCTCTGCCTAGAGAAGTAAGCACACCTGGAGACCAAACGGTGGTGCGGTTGAAGTTCACAGAGCAGTATATATACAACCCGAGGACCAGCTTTCTGTTAGTAGGGTGTTCAGAGTCTGAAATGGAAAAGCTACTGATTTATCAGAGTTCAATAAAGGACAAATTGTGATGGCACGGAGCCTCAGAACTACGATCTCAGAAACGGTGCTGCTTGTGGGTTGTTCATGTGCTGCTGTAGTGAGTACATATCAGAAGTGGTGCACAGATGGCCAAATGATGAACCGTCGTCCACAGCTCACTGATGCCAGAGAAGAGTGGAGACTTGTGCATTGTTCACAGTCACCATAGGGCCACAGTGTGACAAATCACATGCAGCTACAACAGTGGTGATCAGGGCAATGTGTCACAGCCTAAAGTTCATCGCAGCCTTCTGTGCATGGGCCTGCATAGCCGAAGACCCAGCTGGATCCCCATGCTCACTGCACGTGATCGCCAACAACGCATAAAATGGGCCCAAAATCATGGAGATTGGACCGTAGATGATTAAAAGAAAGTGGCCTAGTATGACGAATCAAGATTCCTGGTGCGTCGTGTAGATGACTAAGTGCGGATTACCAATGGAGGCTATGGCACA
The DNA here is from genome assembly GCA_039090855.1 of Macrothele yani. NCBI lineage: Eukaryota > Metazoa > Arthropoda > Arachnida > Araneae > Macrothelidae > Macrothele > Macrothele yani. The sequence goes on from CM076990.1 coordinate 175,390,947, forward strand.
TGGATGCACTGTTGGGAGAAAACAGGCTGGCAGCCATGGTGTTATGCTGTGGGTGATGTTTTCTTGGGACTCTTTAGACCCCATTATCCCTATTGCACAATCCCTGACAGCTGTCAGGTATCTGAACATCGTTGCAGACCAAGTTCACCTATTCATGGCATCTGTTTTTCCTGCTGGTGATGTCCATTACCAACAGGACAATGCGTCATGCCACACTACCAGAATCTTCAAGGAGTGGTTCAAGCAACATGCTGGTGTCTTTCTGTTAATGCCCTGGCCTCCAAATTGACCTGACATGAACCCAATCGAACATTTGTGGTTTGACTTGGAAAAGCGGGTTCATGCTAAATCGCCGCCACCTCGAAATTTACGGGAACTAGAGGACTGCTGTTGACATTATGGTACCAGATATCCCATGATACCTATCGCTACCTCATCGAATCGATGCTTTGCCTAGCGGCCTCTGTTTTTGTGGGCTATAGGGGTCCTACAGCTTATTAGGTAGGTGGTCATAATGTAATGGTTCATCTGTGTACTTCAAGTTCCAGAAAGTCTTATAATGAGGATTGCTTCAGTCGTGCACAAATTTATAAGTGGTATAAGTGTTTTACAGGTAATCAGAAAGTGTAGAAAGTGATAAGCGGTCTGGGAGGCCTGCAATCAGCAGAAATGAAAACAATGTCAAACTTGAATGTACAATGTGGGAAAATTGCTGAATCACTATTCATGAGTTATGTGAAGATTTCAACATTGATTTCAGTTCAGTTTATTCTTATGGACCATTTTGGGTATGAGACATGTCTAGATTTATGCCAAAATTGCTCTGGGGTGACCAAAAACAATCCTGTGTTTCTGTTGTGACCTGCTTGAGTTCTTTGAAAACGACAAAAACTTTCTAAAAACTATCATAACTGGTAATGAATTGTAGGCTTATGGGTCTGACTCTGAAACTGAAGCCCAGTCTTCACAGTGGAAAACCCCAAACTCTCCCAGACACCACGAAACAGCATGACACAGCCACAGCAATGTCAATATGATGCTAACTGCTTTTTTTTTTTTTTAATCATGAGGGAATCGTGCATCATGAATATGCTCCATCAGGCCAGACAATCAACAAGGAGTACTACTGTCAAGTTTTGCAGCATTTGAAGGACACAATTCATTGCAAAAGGCCAGCATTGCATGAGAGTGGGAAGTTGCAACTCCATTAAGACAATGTGCCTGCCTGTGCAGCAGTTTCTTGCTAAGCACCACATTGCAGAAGTCCGACAGCAACCTTATTCTCCAAATATCACTCTCTGCAACTTTTTTTCTCTCCCCCAAAATCAAATACTGCTTGAAAAGAAAAAGATTTCAAGATATTTAGGAGATAATAAAAGAATGTGAAGCAGCTCACTATTATAGAAGGTGACTTCAAAAAATGCTTCGAGCAGCAGAAACAGCACCGGGCTAAGTGCGTGGCTTCGCAAGGCGACTACTTCAATGGTGATTAGGTTTCAAACCTGTAAATCTTAAACTTTTTTTTAATAAATCTAGTGTGGATACTTTTTTTATTGTATATCTGCTGTAAGCTATGGCAAAAGTCCTCCTTAGTTATTGTCTGCAGATAAGCCATCACATTCACTTGTATGTCCAGAATGTCTTAAAACCTTTTTTCCTTTCAATGCTAATTTCAGGAAGCAAAAATAGTCAGCCAATGCTAGATCAAGTGAATACAGTAAATAATTCAACGCAACAACAGCCGAATTTGATATTCATTCTTTACTCCATTTTTTGCTTGCAAACAATGTACACCTACATCAGCCACTGCTACATACTGTCTGTGTGACACACCCTTTCTCACAGCTCCACGATGGTTACAGACATGTTTACTCATGTGCTTGACTGCGTTTTGCAAATTACTGCACCTTTCACTTTTCCCTTCCTTGTATGTGTTACAACAGCATTCACTGAACTGTATTGGCGGAGCCTGTATATTCACTTGACCCTGCCCTAGTGTGTACTACACACCAATTTCTATGTCCTGAAGAGAAAATATGCTGGCAGCATGTTTCAGCTAATCCACACCAAAAATCTTGAACATAAAAAAAAATGCTTTAAGAAAGGCCTGCATTCCACAGTTCATTCTTTACTCACCGTTGAAGGTCACCATCATTTGCTTAACTAATTATTATTTTGTTTTCTTAAAACTACGGACAGTCACTGAAACAGCTAGAATATAAATATGTTCAATGTGTTTGACAGGAATACCCTGAGGATCACCCAGACAGCCAAGCTGGACTCGACCACTCCCAATTCTGATGTAATCTTCTTGGGTAGAAAGGACAAGGATTTTCAGTTTCCTGACTTAAAAGGATTTGGTGTAGAATTTATTGAATGCTGTGCCCTGAAAGCTGATGAAGGAGAGCCCCAGACCAAATTGCCTGAGATTTGGACTTGGTTATCAAAAATAGCGTAATTATTTTTGTATCAATGCTCATCTTTTTGTAATAAAATTTTGTGAGTATTTTTGCTGTATTCATTTGTTTTCTTCTGTTGTTTTTGTTGTGGATGTTTGTTTGTATGAGAAAAAAAAGTCACATAAACTTGGCTTTATTTATTTATTTATTTATTTATTGAGAGGCTAGAAATAAGATTTTCAAAAGTCAGATATGATAAATAAAAATTAATAATATTGTAACAAAGATTTCCTTTATATTGAAATTACATTTATATTTTATGTCAGATATTCCAGTGAGTATGGGTGGATAAAGATGGAGGTCTCAAAAGAAAAGGGAGAAAAGGTAGCTTTTGCTTTGTTCCTTAATATGTCTGATGCAGCAATGAAAACCAGTGGGCATGAGAGTTAATGAATTGGTTTCCTAAGCTGCAGCTAATGTTTGTAGTCATATGACAGAACTGTAAACCTGACAATCACATAAAGAGCATAGCTATAATAGCATACTGTATCGACATTGGAGATTGGAAGTGTCAATTACATGTACTTTGTGGAAGATTTTAAAATGAAATTAAAAAATGCATTACAGAGCCAAAGTTACAATACAGGGTTTTGACAGTTTTTCAAAATTTAATGCTAGTCCTGTACTATGTGATTGTGTCACATCCCTCTCGTTGTAAAGTGGGTGTGGGCAAATAGCTTCATGACTTTTTTTTTGTATTCTGTGCTGAGAAGTTTAGAGTTAGTTAATGTACAGACATCTTGGCGCCAGGTAGTAATGTCATGAAATCGTAGCCTAAGCAGGGATGTTTCAAAAACCTCTGAGGCCCCTGTCACATCATGGCATAAAGTCCACTGATAATGTGGCACACATACATATAATTCTATTTTATCATCTAAAATCTAAAAATATGGCTAGGTATATCTTTTCTTGTTCATCAAGAAAATGTGATAAATAATCTTTGTGTTTTTTAGGCTTCATGATTTGGGAAATATCAAAGGACAAATGGAAAACTGGTCTCTTCTGTGAGTTGGCTTAGGAAATGTGGCGTAATGCAGAAATATGGGGTGGAACAGTATTGGACAGAGGTCCCAGGTTAACTCTGGGTTAGCCCATGCGATAAACATTACTGATCCTAAGCCTCGTGGATATCTAAATGCTCATGATTGCATGAAACTTCTGTAAACATTTTTGTTTCCTTTTTTCTACAGGTTTTCATTGCCCTAGCTTCATGGTTACTATTTCATAAAATAATAAAAGGATCTCTATAAACTAATGACAAATGGCTAGCATATTACTTTTTTTGCTTAGAAAAACCGTATGCATCCTCTTAAATTTTCAAGTTTCCGGAGAAGATGGTTATATGGTAACAGGTAAATAATGGCACTTCTAAGCCAAGTTTGTATAACTGCCAGTATTTTCAGAAATTCATTCTTCATTAGATTTTGTGGTATCATCTGAAAAATTGGAGTTTCCTGACAAGGATCCATTCTTAGATTAGAATAGCTGTTGCTACCAGACAGCATCGGATTATTCAAATTATCCAGATTTCTAAGCTTCAGTTGTTTGGAAATTTGTTGTCCTTGGTGGTATGCATACATTAAATCCGAACGGGAGTACGAGGTTCGATTCCCTCACTTGGGGATACATCTTGAAGTTTTTTGTGGAGATTGCTTACAGATAAACGTCGTACTGTAAGCTGAAAATAACATGCTTGAAATTCTTTTATGTTTCAGTATTATGTTTTATATTCTCTTCTATAATTTTGTATGCTATACCCTGGAAGTTCCGTTGATTTGTGGATATTTCCCTTCCCTGAAGCTAAGTTAGGGTCCTGCGACTATTGATAGCCTTACATGGCCACAGGAATTTTCCTAACCCCGCTATAAAATAGAAATACAATTTTCTTTTTTTCATTTCAGAGATTAACAAACACTATGAGCAACCATGAAAGATTTAAGCAATCGTCCCTCCCAAGTTTGGAGCCATTGGTTCCAGGGAAGGTGGAGAGCCAGTTCTATCAGACAAACACACCACCCATACCTCATCCAGGACTTGAACCCTAGCATGTCTTGGGCGAATGATCAAATGCCAGTGCTTTGAAATGAATGAGCAATGACAGTACCACAGGGGCTGCCAAATCAGAATTGCTACCAAGAGCACTAAGTCATTATTTTCAATTAGTTTTATCACAGCCATGCACTGAAGAGCCAAAACATTGTGACCACCTGCCAAATATGATGTTGGTCCTCCGCATGCCACCAAAACAGCTCTTACCCAGTGAGACATGAATGCTACAAGATTTCTAAAGATGTCTTGTGATACACTGGCATGCAAAAATTAAGGACAAGATGGTTTTTCGAATGTAACGTCGTGCAGAAGTGCCCCACATTGACTGAAATCATACCATAAGATTCCCAAGATGTAAGAATATGGGACAAGTGAACAAAACCGTCCAAACAAGAAATCCAAAGGATACAAAGTCACTTTATTGAAAAAGTAGCTTCGAGCACAACTGGACAGAAGACAGAAACGTCCATGTGACAGGCGGCTGCCAAGAAAAAAACAGTCTTTAGTAGGGTATATGATCACCCCTGACTGCAGTGCAGGATTAACAACGTCTGTCCATGCTGAGGATGAGGTTGTCAAGGAGCTGTTGAGGCATCGCGACCCATTCCTCTTGTAGTGCCAATTGCAGCTGCGGAATCGTTGCTGGCGGCTGGTGACGTGCTGCCAAGTGTCTCCCGAGAAGGTCCCACACGTGTTCAATTGGATTTAGGTCCGGGGACCTTACGGGCCAATCCATGCATTGAATATCTTCATTCTCCAACAGCTCTGCGACAGCCACTGTACGATGAGATGTAGCGTTGTCGTCCCTGAAGAGGAACTCAGTACCCACAGCACCTTTAAACAGACACACGTGAGACAGGAGAACCTCGGTACAATAGCGGACACCAGTGACTGAACCTCCTTGGAAGATGTGGAGGTCAGTACGGCAACCAAGCATGATACCGCCCCAAACGAGAACTCCGCCACCTCCAAACCGGTCCCTTTCGATAATGTTGGAGGTGGGATTACATGTTCCCTGCTCTCTCCAGATGTGTATACGTCCAGAATCGCTCGTCAGACTAAATCGGCTCTCATCCATAAAGAGAACTCGACCCCATTGCTGCTGTGTCCAGTTCTTGTGTTCCTGGCACCACAGAAACTGCTGTCTCCCGATGAGCAGGCGTTAATGGCACACACTGTACTGGTCGTCGTGCAAATAGACCACCTTTGTGCAGCCTCCTGGCCATGGTAAAACGCGATAACAGATGTCCAGTTGTCTGTTGCATGTGCCTTGCGATTTCTCCCGCTGTCTGCCGTCTGTCTCTTCTTGCCTGTTGGACAATATACCGGTCGTCCGCCGCCGTGGTTGCTCGTGGACGACCACTGCTAAACTCTCGGACAACTGTTCCTGTCATTTAAAATGCTTTCCAACCTCATGAAACGATGCTGTGAGTGATCCCAAACTCCTCAGCCACACTAGTCACACTTCGACCTTCTTCCAACTTCCCAATGACGTGACCTTGGGTAAAGTCATCCAGATGTCGTCCACTGGATTGCCTGTTGGCCATATCACACGGTGGCAGCAACTCGACGTCGTTCAAACCGATGTACACCATGCAGTAGCTTTCACCGAATTGCTGAGCGTACACCGCCTGTGTGCTTTATACCCTTCCGACACTCCCTCTTACGTCATGATGCATATATGCGCGTGCCCTACCATACTGGACCCTAGTCTATCTCCTGAGTGGTCTTTCGGTCCGTTCTGCCTGCTCGTTCCCCTGTTATGCTAATTTCTCTTCTTCGTCCTTAATTTTTGCACACCAGTGTATCTGGTACCAAGACGTTACCAGCAGGTCTTTAACTCCTGTAAGTTACACGGCTGAGCTGCCGTAGATAGATTTGCTGTTTGAACACAAACCACAGGTGCTTAATTGGATTTATGTCTGGGGAATTTGTAGGCCAGCACAATACTTGGGAGTCTTCCACAAACCATTCTTGAACAATCCTGGTATAGAATATTAAAAGAAGAACTACTTGAGGGGAATAGTCTCTGGCACATAAATGACTGGACCCAGGGTTTCCCAGTAGAACATTGCCTTCTTTCATTGGCTTGTTTTTGTATTGTTCATCCTGGTGCCAACACTTACTCAAATAAAAGAAACACACGTACTTAGCCATCAGATGGTGTAACCAGAAGTAAGATTCATCAGACCAGGTGACCTTCTTCCAATTATTCAGTGTCCAATTTTGATGCTCTCACGATCATTGTAGGCACTTTCGACTGTGAACCGAGGTTAGCACAGGCACTTGGAGCAGCCTGCAGCTACGCAGACCCTTTTTTACGTGGGTTTGATGCAGTGTGGGTTGTGACACATGACTCATCTCCAGCATTCAAATTACTGGCAAGTTGCGCCACAGTATCCCTTTCGCTGGCTCGTACCATACAGCGTAGCCTTATCTTACCTCTAGCATTGAACAGCTGTGGTCGGCTTACACCTTGCCAATGGTTCGTGGTTCTTTTTCCTCCTTGGACCATTTCTTGGAGGTACTAACCATGGCTGACCATTCCCACCCCACACACCTTGTGTTAATAACAAACCAGATAGAATTATTTTTTATACATGAGTGAAAGTTTCAATTTTAAAAGTTATATTTTGTTTTGAATTCGTACTAACGTTCATGTGTTTCAATCTAAAAAAAATTAGAAGGAGCCTCAAAGTAATAAAAATTTTTATAAATCCAGCATTTTCTTACACATTAGAAACAGTGCAAAATTAGAAACATTTGTGACGAAAAAATGCGACTTGGCCAACACAAAATGCATTGCAATAGTGTTGAAAACCACTTGCTTTCCGACACTTTGATGGTTGTCACTGCAGTTATAGGCTTCACACAAAGTGGTACTGTTCCATTAGCAAGGACATCTCCAGATATCATATTCTAACCTCCTTGGTAACCATGCACGAGAAGGAGGACAGTTTCAAGACTTCGAAGAAAACTGAATGCCGGGTAATTGCTTACCCAGGGAAGTAATGAGGAAGAATCTCATTATAGGACCAAGAAACAGCAATTTTTATATGGCCTCTAGACTTTTATGGCCAGTTGCTGTGGGTGCCTGCCCATGGTGACTTTTCTGCTTATGCCTTTTCCCCGTTACCCTTATATTGGGGTCATTAGCGGCTGTGAAATGGGGAAACGAAATTACAGATGGAGAGGAAGTCCCGTTTCGCGTTTTCTCGCTATGACTTATATTGTGGCCATAAAAATGGGGAAACTTTACCTGCTGGGAAGGAGAAGTATATCTTTTAAGGGAGAATCACCTGGTTTGTTTCAGAGCAGTTAGTGGCATGCAAATCTGTGGAAGAATTTATCCCGCTCATGCGCTCTGCGTATTAATCCGATTTCAGCCATTCTCAACACATTCCTTCGATATGGACCATTCTTTCCCATTGAGTTTTTAAGTATAAGTTGGCCCCACAGGGTACCTAAGAACAAACTAAAATTTCGATGGAATTGAAGGATTTCGTATGTGTATTATCACGCATAAGTTTGGAAGAACATATCTGAAACCAGATGAAAGTTCCTGGAAGAAAATGACAAATTTCTGGGAAAAGTATGTAATCAAAAACCTTTTTTTAAAGCACTGCAAGCATTGCTTTTTCTTAGTTTTCAAAATAGTTAGATGTATACAACGTGCATTCAAAAAGTTTCTGGATTGGCGGCAACATGGTGCTACTGCCATTAGTACAGAAATATTTCTACTGTATATTGTTATATTTGATTCTATAAATCAACATTCTCCTCAAGAAACTGATTGGGTATTATTCTATGCTGAAATTTTCCTGGAGTGATTATTTTGTTTTATTTTTTATGGAACAGTAATTGGTAATTTATCTGTATTGCAGCAAATAATAAGCTGTAGTGGAAATAGCTGAGTTTGGGACTTATTAGATAGTATACAGGTATCAGGGTATATTATCTATTATATTAACATATTATCTATTATTGGAACATAGTATCTCAGAACATATTATCATATGTATTTACAATGCTCCTGCATATACCACATTTTTAGTTTGGTTGCTTGTTGTAATTAAAATGAATAGATTTTTCGAACAAGCAGTAGAGCAGTGTTACGAAATTTGTATCCACATGAGCAGTGTTACGAAAGCACTGCTGTGAAGAATGAAAACGTGGCTGAGGACAATTAAGCAGCAGTAGCCCTCCTTTCTCTTTTGTTTAAATCAGTCAAAAGACTATAACAGGTGCTTTTTCATCATAAAGATATGAGGTATAACCCCAGAACATTTTGTGCACGGCCATAAAATTGTTAAAGATCTATTCACATGTCCAATGAACTTTATTTTTTTATAATTAATTAAATACAACTTAAAATTTTACTATAAGTTTCAAAAACTTGTAAACAGAGAAATTTTTATGCTTGTACATGCTAATGATAATTTGGCAAAAAAATTAAAATAATTTTACAAACTTCATAAATATAATTTATTTTCCATAATTTTGGTATGCAAAATTTACCAAAGAAGCAAACAGCAATTCAATTTTTTTTTTAAATGTTAGAATTTTTTTTTATATCTCCTGTAACATTTTGTACAGATACTTTATAAAAAAAGGAATAGAGAAGTGTATTTTTTGGCTTTTTAAATCAATGGCTTTCCCAATTTCTTAGTGTATTAAGCAGTAAATTGATACCCCTCCCCCTAAAAAGTACGTTCTAATTCCTGCAACCCCATTTATTTTTGACGACTGCTTTTAGAAGTCCGTTGAGAAACAGAAAGAAAACGTAATTATTTAAAGGATTCTTCCATATATTTACATGTTTGCTTCAGAAAATATTTATTATTTAGGCATTAAATTATTCCCAAATGCTGCCCGAACGTTATCATTCTGAAGTAAAGATCTACAAATAAACGCATGCATTCAAGGTTGCAACATTCCCGTACAACATCTACAAAAACACGATAGATTTGGTAGTACAAATATGAGAACTTAATATTAATATTCTGATTTAGCTAAATATCATCAGAAATCTGAAATATTTCATACCTTTTTTTAACTATTAAAGAAGAAGAAAAGTAAACAAAACGAAGAAATACCATCCGCTAAATTTTTGCCACTGGACATCCGAATTACTAAACCTCCCTCCCTCCCCCATGTCAGCTTTGGTCTGGATGTCAGGAACCCCCATCCCCCCGTAATCTCGGACGTATTTTATGTACGCCCCCAAGATCTAAGTAAATAAATCCTTTATAGGCTTTAAGTGCAAAAGCATTAGAAAATGAGTTTATTTTATATTACTTGTCATTTCAGCTTCAGACAAAGAATCGCAACACATATTGCACTTAAAACCTATTGTCATTGATCTTTTGGGTCCGCAGGAACAGTTATTTGAGGCCTGGTTAACCAATCAGAGGAAGAATAAAATCTAACAGGCAAACAGATGTCAAACACAAGTCGTACCATTGTACTATTGATATAGCATGTATGAGCACATGCATTGTCGTTGTGAGCGCAAATTTCCACCTTTTCGTTCAAACGGAATCATCCGTCTGGATAATTTTTTGTTAACTTGTGTATATATATATACACCATCATTATCAACCACTATCAATCCGTGACTGAATGAAGGTCTCCCCAATGATATTCCACAACTGTCTGTCTTTAGCCAGTCTCTTCCATATCACTCCCACATGGTTTTGAAATTTCATCCACCCATCTCCCATGTGGTCTTCTTCAGAGTCTTATCCTGTCCCTTCGAATCCAGTCTAAAATTTCGGTTGTCCATCAGTGGTCCATTCTTCTGGCAATATGTCGAGCCTATTGTTATTTCAGTGTTTTTACTCTGATCATGATGATTCACTCTTGTCATTTTCCTAACAAGAGTGAAGTTAAAAAGTCAATCCAGGAAAATTCCAGCATAGAATGTTACCCAATCAGTTTCTTGAGGGGAACGTTGATTTATAGATTCAAATATAACAGCACGTAGTGGAAATATTTCTGTACTAACGGCAGTAGCGCCATGTTGCCGCCAATCCAGAAACTTTTTGAACGCACGTTGTATACATCTAACTATTTTGAAAACTAAGAAAAAGCAATGCTTGCAGGGCTTTAAAAAAGGTTTTTGATTACGTACTTTTCCCAGAAATTTGTCATTTTCTTCCAGAAACTTTCATCTGGTTTCAGATATGTTCTTCCAAACTTATGCGTGATAATACGCATACAAAATCCTTCAATTCCATCGAAGTTTTAGTTTGTTCTTAGGTACCCCGTGGGGCCAACTTTTACTTAAAAACTCAATGGGAAAGAATGGTCCATATTGAAGGAATGTGTTGAGAATGGCTGAAATCGAATTAATACGCAGAGCGCATGAGTGGGATAAATTCTTCCACAGATTTGCATGCCACTAACTGCTCTGAAACAAACCAGGTGATTCTCCCTTAAAAGATATACTTCTCCTTCCCAGCAGGTAAAGTTTCTCCCTTTTTAGGGCCACAATATAAGGCATAGCGAAAAAACACGAAACGGGACTTCCTCTCCGTCTGAAATTTTGTCTCCCCATTTTACAACCGCTAATGACCTCAATATAAAGCACAGCGGGAATAAACCATTGTCCTGTAGCCAGTTGATTGAACCACGGGGACAACAACTTCTTTAGAAACCGTGGGGTATTCGTTGTGGAACAGTCCTGTTGAGGGATGCAGGTAACTCCCACACCGGTAACCTCATACTATAAAGGAGATTCATACGAATTGCATTTCGTTCGGAGATCTTGTCGAAGTGTGAGAGTTTTCCTAGTTAACCAAAATGAAATTTACGAGTTCTTAGTGATATAAATGCGTATGTAAGATTGTAATGACACAAGGTTTTAAGTCTAAGATCGTACAGAAAAGCCCGCTGCCTATGTGTCTTGTAAACAGCTGAGAAATGATCCATTGAGTGACTTTTATTAGCATTAATAAAATGTTTATAAATATAAAATATTTAGGTTGTAACTTAAGATCTACCAGAAACGTCCGGAACCCAGGTGCCTAATCAACAACCGACGACCGATTCGTTGAGTCTCTTTCGATTAGCTTTCATTGCATGTTATCACATGACAAACATTAAAATCACAACTGAAGATTTAGTGAGTCGGAAAGCTTCTACACAAATCTTGTGTCACTGTGATCTTATGTACGCATTTATATCACTCGGAGAACTCTTACATTTCGCTTTGTTCCATTAGGATGACTCGTACTTTCGTTTGTTCCTCTAGGAAAACTCGTACATTTCCAATTTCTGATCCTTATCTGATAAGTCAGTTGCTCTCCAAAGAAAGACAACAAAGCCATCGCTCATTCAGCTTTTGCTTACTGGAGGGGGAATGTGAAAACCCGGTGGGTGGAACACAGAGCTTCCAGCATAAGTTGCTCTCTTCTGGACAATGCTCCACTGACACCCTGAAAAACAGTGGTATCATAGCACCAAACAGCGATTACAGAGGTAACATAGAGTTCATGTACAGCGAGAAAGGCGGAAAAGAACGATTGATGCATTCAGGACACAAATTCTGTAACGATCGATAAACAGGGATAAGATGGAAGTGGCGTACAGGACTCAAATGCTTGGAAAAACTGTATGTGGACATTAATGCTTCGGTTATTTTACAATCTGATATTGCCACAATCCTGACCCACCACAACTGCTGTCCCGTCAAATCATATCAAATAGTGTTAAGTGAAAAGCAACAGACGATATTTCGGAACAACCATTAAACCTAAATAGAAAAGAAATTAAAATGAGAAAATAGAAATAAAAAATAATATATACACCTATGATCCATTATATTATGACCACCTAACTAATAAGCTGTAGGACTCCCTTAAGCCTGCAAAACAGCGGCCACTGGGCGAGGCGTCGATTCCATGAGGTGGCGATAGGTATCCTGGGGAATTTGGTGCCATAACACAATTTACCTTGGACAGCAGATATCAAGCAAAGGTCACATTGATGAAGAAATTAATAGACGTATGAAACTTTGTTGGAAAACTTTTGGAAGGAACAGTACAATTTTTAAAAGCTATATGCCATTATGTCTTAAAAGAAAAGTGTTTAATCAGTGTATCCTTCTAGTGCTTACGTTCGGAGCAGGAGGGACGTGGACCTTAACTAAAAAAGACTCAAAGATTACAGACAACTGAAAGAAGCATGGACAGATTCATGCTGGGTGCAACCAACAAAGATAAGAAGAGAAACTCATGGATGAGGAAAATGATAAGAGTGGAAGACATCATGATCAGAGTAAAATTCATGAAATGACAATGGGCTGGACATGTTGCCAGAAGAACAGGCCACTGATGGACAACCAAAATTCTGGACTGGATTCCAAGTTACAGGAAAAGACCCCTAAAAAAAACACACATGGGTAATGGGTGGATAAAATTTGAAAGCATGCGGGAGTGACATGGAGAAGACTGGGGCTAGACAAACCATTGTGAAAGATACTTGGGGAGACCTTCATCCAGCAGTGGATTAATAATGGTTGACAATGATGATGATGATACATACCCACACGTACTTACGGTACTATATGCGCAATTTTCCAATAGCGGAAAAGACTGATGGAGTCCCTGAGTGCACGAATCTCTCACCAGGGAAAAGCTCTGGGAGGCCGAATGGAGTGGGGTGTCTTTCGAGTGCAATTAATCCATGAGTCAGGTGTGCAACTGACCCTTTCGGAGTTTATAGTGCCAACACCCCTTCTATTTTTCATCTTTCTCGAACGGTTTTTTTTTTTTTTTTTTTTTTTTTTGCGAATAACACGCTTATTGCATCGAAAATTTTTCTTACATTTTCAGTAAGGCACCCAAACCTGAGTGAACTTATAACAGAAAAATGTTGCCCCAATATTTTTCTGTTATGAATTCATTCAGGTTTGGGTGCCTTACTTTATGTATAACAAAGCAATTTGTTTCCTTTGCTTCACAAAATTCCGTTTAGGAGAAATATCCGTGATTTAAGATCCAATTGCTAAAAATCACAGGACATAAGTTTAATATTTTGGTTTCAAAGTTGTTTAGTTTTTGTAACCCATGTCAGGTATCACTTAACATAAATAAGTCACTGAAAATCTTACAGGCTCACATAAATCAGACGAAAGCCTAAAGGCACTTAATTTCAACTGATTTACATCGAAAAAACAAAAACAAAACAAAGCAAAAACACCGGCAGTAGTGCTTCACTGGAGAGCCCTCGGCATGAGATCATGCCTCAACAATAAGCATTTTAAAATGCTACTGTTGCAAAAGTTAAATGGACTGGCAGTGGCGGCTCGTGGTGTAAACTGCTGGTGAGGCGAACGGTCTTGATGTAAATGTAAAACACTAAAACATATGTTATTGAAAAATATATAAATTCGTATAACGTTATACGAATATATATATATCAGTGGCGTAGCAGGGGGGTCGTGGTTTGCACCCCCCTTATTAGGCGAGACAGTTAGCTTTTTCTAAGTACGTTTTATAGATAATTTCCCTATTTAAATTCTTTGATTTTTATATAACTCGGAAAGCAATGTAATTTCTTGATAATAGAAGAGAAAGTAAAGCAAAGCGGCCAAAGAAGTTGCTTTATTAAATTTTTATTAAAACAACTATAATTTATTGCATTTTCTTCATTTTATTAAATTAGCTTCATTTTGTATTAATATTCAAGATGTGTGTACGTACCAATAGGAAAATATTTGTCGAAGTGCCCCCCCCCAAAAAAATTGTTATACTAGTATGTACTTATACACAGTTATACAGCAGAAGTGCAGAAACCCCCCCTTCAAAAAGTTTCATGTCAAAGGCAGTATCCCCCATTGGATATCTTTGAAGTATGGGTTCGAGTCGGCTGAATCATTAAAATCCGCTGAGATTCGGAAGTCTCGTTAAGCCATTGGTCCAGGGTAGGCGGCGCCTTGTTATTAACAGCTGTTAACCCCATCCCTTAGGGCTCCATCCCCTGTCATTTAGCCCTTATATACAAATATTATTCAACAGTAATGGAATAAAATTATAGAAATATATGAAACACGGCGTGGGGAGTCTTTCTTCACGAAAAAATCCAAAAATTTTAGAGGAAAAATGTACATATACCTCTCTGTATATGTGTGTGTGTGTGTGTGTGTGTGTGTGTGTGTAATATACGCTACTTTTGCAACAATATTTTTATGAAAACAATTATTCGATAATTTTACAACAAAGAAAGAAATATTTCACCAGTATTCTTTTATGTAATGCACTTGAGCGAAAATACGCAATTTGCGCGGTTTCTTTAGCTAGTCAATGCGTCACTCACATCCCAACATAAGTCGGAGATCCACTTCTTAAAAAATTCAAAGTGAATCATTTGAATAGAATTTTTTTCTCACGAAGTGTTTCTTGAGCTTGAATAAAAGTCACAGTTCGATTGGCATATTAGTGAAGGTGCATTTAGCACGGGTCACAAACTGAAGTCCAGGCTCGTGATAACTATGTACAGGAGGTCAAGCTAAGGAAGCACATTTCTATATAAAAAAAGTATAAAATAATTTAAACCTGGAATTAAAAACAGAGGAATACGATATTAATTTGCTTTGGTCTCGAACAGATGCTTTCAGTTTATTTTTTATAAATAAGTTCAATTCTGCGATCCTTTTTGGCTGCAAATTTGTCTATGATCAGATTATAAAATGGTTGAGTGGACATTAGATGGTTCAGCAATTCTTTCTCGATTGAAATTTTAGCGAGTGAATACAAACGATCTTGTGCCGTTGTATTACGGAGGTAAGTCTTAATTCTCTTCAAACAAGAAAAAATTCCTTTCAGCAGAAGAACTTGTTGACGCCAGTGTCAATACAAGAGAAAATAATTTGTAGGCTTCTGGTAACACATCTTTCAGCTCGTTTTCTTACATTGTTTTCAAGGTTTTCTGAAAACTGAGTTCGCTGAAGTTGTGATCATTATATAAAAAATCTAATTCGTTTTTTAGTCGTTGTGTGTCTGTAAAAATGTTTGGATAAATTTTTTGAGAGTGTTAAGGGCACTGGATGGAAATGACTCTGAATAACTATGGTATTTTGAGCTGTCAACTAGCTGCAGAAACTCGAGCTTTCCCATATCTTCAAATCTGGTATTTATTTGGACTTTTATATATTAATGAATACACTCCATTAAATCATTCTGTATCGTTTTAGATTGTCCAGAAAATAAGCTTCGTATTTCTTCAAAATGTGCTTTCAATTCTGGGGTGCTCCTACGAAATAACATTTGGAACATTTCCTTGAAATTACCTTTATTTAATGAGGAAATAGTTTCATCATGTCCTCGAAAAGGCAGTTCTTGCTTGCTTAGAACGACAACTAAATCGATTATATGTTCCATAAAAAGCCTATTTAGTCTGACCTTTTCATTAAACTTGACTTTATGAAGAGCAGCATTTTCTTTGAGCATATCAGAAATAGTGCTTGTTTTTTTCCATTCGTTTTAGACCTACGTGGTTAGTTCTATGCTCTTTAGAGCTTTCGTGCAATTTTGCACTACGAGAAAAGTATTTTAGATCAAAATAACCCTTTGTATTCCACACATTATTCTTATTGCTCAAAAGTAAACATGGCCAGCAAAAGAGAGTTTGCTTGTAATAGCACCAGAAAGCCAGGGGAAAATCTCGTACTATGATTTATTGAAAGACCTAAAAAACGATTTTTCGCACTTCTTATCTTTAGATATTAACTTATTATAGGTGTCGGTCTTCCAGATATGAGAACATCCTTGTTATAATCTTTCCAGTGTTTAAAAGGAATTTCTTCCAGAACACAAATCACGTCGTTTGTTGGGCCAACCAAAATCAAAATATGCTGTTTAGTAACAATAACAAAATAAAAAAAGAAAAACTCAACATTACTATGAACTAGCAAACACCCGCAGAAGAGAGGATTGAAAACACACTACAAAAAGTTAGATTCAAATACACTCTGACGAATAGTTAAAACTACGTAGAAATCTTCGTACTCCAAAGCGTATAGAGGTGAACGGCGTCATCGCCTGTGAAACCACTTTTCACAAGGGTCATCTACTCATTTTCCCGCGCCCATTGGATACACAATCCTTTGGTTCTCCAATAACAGCGGAGATGCGATTCCAGTTTAAGCGAAATGGAGGGTCGCCTCAGAAATTTCCTTCCTCTTTAGGTAGACCTCGGACCGTGGGGGTGGGGGGGTTCAGTCTGTAGGGCTCTTCTCTGATCCCCAGTTCCCAAAACCGGCTTCTCATCGAGACGATTCAGCCGGTCGCCTCTAAGCGCTTAAAACATGCAGCTGCTTTGCAAAAATAATGATTCATTCCTCTTCTCGAAAGCCTTTCTTTAACCTAATTCATGAATCACAATGTGAATTTCAGTGTTTCATTTATCCTGCAAAGTTCTTATATCTTTGTTACTGACAGAAGGTTTTTTTTTTTTCTTTCACTTCTCATTCTGTGGAATTTCAGGTGAGGCGGCGCCTCACTTGCCTCATCTGACGGGCCGCCACTGTGGACTGGTATATTGTATATCTTCAAATTTTGTTCATCTTCCTGTGCATATACGTCACGTCAATCTGAAAGTGCAAATACTACACGCAAGGGCGAATTGGGACAACCAAACCATGCCGGGAAATTTAGTCTTGTGGTCCACTACAGCAAGGATTATACCCCTTCCCCCGTTCCAATTTCTTTAGACCTAAACACTCCTCCATAGTTCTTTTAGGCATATATATATATATATATATATATATATATATATATATATATATATATATATATATATATTCTATAAAGAAGATACCCAAGCAAAAAAATACATACATAATTCCGACTCACACCTAGTACAACATAGAAAAGGTTATGTATCTACCTGTGTGATCAAAAGGAAAAAAGATAAAAAAATAAAATAAAACAACTGAATGTAGAAGGTGTCGAGAATACTGAGCCTTGGCTTTATCAAGGACCAGCAAAAACTCTGCATTTTCTCACTTCCACAAAGACCTAGTTGGAAATGGGTTTCTGCAAGGCCATAGATGCAAGTAACATTCCCACCTAAAATAGTTTAAAAAATATAAATATAAGTCATGTCCTCCTTAGAGTTGCATGACCTAGCACTAGTTAACAATTTCGCTTGCATCCATTAACCTTCCTGGCCCGACCCATACTCTTCATCTGTTACTATTAAACAGAGAGAAGAAGATTAAAGAGAACTCAAGCTGTGAGAGTGACATAATAATTAGAAATGATTTTCAGCCATAACGAAATTCCAAGTTCGTTTGAGAGAAAATTTAAACCTGAAAAACAATGCAAAAGAAATCCAAATTTTACATTGCAATTAAAAAAGGAAATGTTAATTTATAACGAACAGATTTTTGAAAGAAAACTTGAGTCTAAAACCCCCTACTCTACAACTCATGACAGCACGAAAACGAGAATAAGTTAAAGATAATAATTAACTAAAGAAAACTTTGTGAAAGTTATATACCTTAAACAGTTAGTTGCAATATGTACAAAGTATTTCAGCAGTGCTTTAAGTGCATAATTAATTAGTTATTAAGAACTTAACTACTTTGAAAAAACAGCGCATAGACAGCGCATAGAAAAGGAACAAGCTAAGCCATATATATATATATATATATATATTCTATAAAGAAGATACCTAAGCAAAAAAATACTTCAATTACCACATTAATATACTATTAGAAAGTTTTCTAGAGAACGAAATTCCTTCTTCTTTCATCAAAAGAACTTTAAGAAAAATTATTCTGAATAATAGAGTAAGGTTGGCAAATCTGCTTTAATTTTCTACACAGTTAATAATATGATTCTGACCAATCAAAGCCGTAAGGAAGTTGGCTAGAGGATGCCTATTAACTACCTAAAGGAACCTTAGTGCTATGGATATGACGGTCCTATTAAAACAAAAAATTAAATAATATAAACAAAATCACAAAAAAAAGCTTAAAAATCCGTTTATAAAAGAAAATAAAAACAAATAAAAAAGAAAACTAGTTATTCATCACTAGGATAGCTATACTAAAAATAGTAAAACCAACATTAAAATTAATAAGATTCTGATTAATCTATAGAAGCTCACTAAGGTGATTTAATACATGCAAAGATTATTAAATAAACTGCTCGTGTATTTTATAATATTTCTCATGTATTCTGGAGAGTTAATTCTGCTCTTTCTGATCATACAGATCCACAGTCTTATGTTTATATATTTTTTTCTCTGGTTAAAATCTCCGCGCGTTGTTTTCTTGCTGTATGAGGAGGCCATCAGCCCCACCCTCACTGCCCCCAGCGTCTAGGGAGTGGCAGAAGAGGTCAGCCATGTTCTTCTCTTGTGAGGAGAAAAGTTTTTGTAACACAAGAGGTAAGCTCTCTTCCTTGTTTTTGGGTTCTAGGTTTTATAAGTTCAATGTTTGTACTTCATGTACCTTTTCTCTGTCGTTTTTTAGCTTTTCAACTTTTTAGGCATTGGTTTGTCTGTTAACATTTTTGCGGGTTTTAACTCTTTCTTTTCTTTGTAACTTTGAGCGTCTTTTGGGGTACCTAGGAACAGAAGATGGCTTAGCTTGTTCCTTTTCTATGCGCTGTCTATGCGCTGTTTTTTCAAAGTAGTTAAGTTCTTAATAACTAATTAATTATGCACTTAAAGCACTGCTGAAATACTTTGTACATATTGCAACTAACTGTTTAAGGTATATAACTTTCACAAAGTTTTCTTTAGTTAATTATTATCTTTAACTTATTCTCGTTTTCGTGTTGTCATAAGTTGTAGAGTAGGGGTTTTAGACTCAAGTTTTCTTTCAAAAATCTGTTCGTTATAAATTAACATTTCCTTTTTTAATTGCAATGTAAAATTTGGATTTCTTTTGCATTGTTTTTCAGGTTTAAATTCTCTCTCAAACGAACTTGGAATTTCGTTATGGCTGAAAATCATTTCTAATTATTATGTCACTCTCACAGCTTGAGTTCTCTTTAATCTTCTTCTCTCTGTTTAATAGTAACAGATGAAGAGTATGGGTCGGGCCAGGAAGGTTAATGGATGCAAGCGAAATTGTTAACTAGTGCTAGGTCATGCAACTCTAAGGAGGACATGACTTATATATATATTTTTTAAACTATTTTAGGTGGGAATGTTACTTGCATCTATGGCCTTGCAGAAACCCATTTCCAACTAGGTCTTTGTGGAAGTGAGAAAATGCAGAGTTTTTGCTGGTCCTTGATAAAGCCAAGGCTCAGTATTCTCGACACCTTCTACATTCAGTTGTTTTATTTTATTTTTTTATCTTTTTTCCTTTTTGATCACACAGGTAGATACATAACCTTTTCTATGTTGTACTAGGTGTGAGTCAAAATTATATATGTATTTTTTTTGCTTAGGTATCTTCTTTATAGAATGTGAATTCTGAATTTTCAAAACTGCTGCGTTGCGCGTTTTGATTTTCAGGTTATTTTGCACCCTTCGTTTTAAATTCTAAAATTTTTTCCTTAGTCTTCAGTTTTGCTCTTTAGTAACTAATTTCAATTTATTATTTAGCAGCTCATGCGCAAATTCTAGTTGAAATGTTTTATTATTATTTTTTTTTTTTTACATTTTTTTATTACTATTTTTTTACCTAAGGTTTTTTTTTCATTTTCTAATTTTTCTTTTTAGTATGTTTTGGATGCAGCTTTTTGGAGTGTAGTTTATACTCGAGTTTGGTCTTTTCTTGGACTGCTTATTTCTAAAAAGTTTTTCCTAGTTGGTATGCTCAGAATTTGTATGTTTTGGCCCAAGTGGAGTTCTAAGGACGATGAAAGGATTGGAGGTCAGCTCAGATATTTTAAGTCCTCCCGCTCGGTTAGGCTAGCACCCTTTCCCATAGTGTATGAACTCGCTGGCAAAGGTAATCTAAAGTTATGAAATGACAAACGTTGTTTGACATGTAAATCTGCAGATCCTAACCTCTATTCTTATGTTGAGGATAATTGCTCCAACAAGTTTTGCAAAGCCTACAATACCATCTATAAGCTCACCTGTACTGTCTGCAACCTTAGCTATATTGGCCAAAGTAAAAATCCTCTTCATCTTAGGATTAATGGTCACAGGTCTCTAGTAAACAAGTTCTCTAATTCAGGAGTGAACCCTCCACAAACGCCAACCAGTACTCTACCTTTGAATTAGAGCATTTCCATACTCATGGTTTTGACAAAGTGAAAATAGAGGTACTACATATTATCCCTGACCTCTATGCTCGGCTAGAAACTGAATCCCCTTGAAATTTTGCAGCATCAGTCTCTTTATCCCTATGGCCTTAATTCACTCTATCTGACAATAAGCATAATCAGCATAAATTTTCAATTCGTGAACTCTTCTTTCTTGTTAATAATAAGAGCTGCTCTAGAGGTAATAGAGGACAGAGGTTATTTCGCACATCAAGCAAAGTTGATTTTGCTAACTTGCTAAAAACTCTGGAAGGCTTTAAAACTGGCACTAATTTTGTTAAAAATACTTACAAAATTCTCAAGTCCTTCAAGCACTCTGTCCTTAAATGTTTTTTCAAATTCTGGAATGAAACTGCTGACCATGTTGATAAGCATGTTTTTGCTTTGGTTCTGGACATTCTTAAACATATTCTTAAAGATAAAATTTCTCTTAAAGAATTTTCTAGTAATTTTGTTACCATCAGGTTCCTAAATAAAGCCTACGATAATCTCAATGTAAGGAAGCTGTTCTACAATAATGCAATTTTTTTTCCCATCCACAGGCACCAGTCTATTGTAAGTTTTAAATATGTTAAGACCTTAGGGTCAATAGTTAAAAACTACAAACTTAACTCTTCGAGCTACATTCCTGTAATTACTACTTGTTCTTGTGATGAACATAAAGAAGCAGTTCACTTTGATAAGAATTACAACCATATTATCACCGGAAACTTGAGTTTTGTTGAAAATGAAAAGCTTAGGAATTTATTAGAGTATGGCTCTAAATTCAGACCTTCCTTCACAATTTCCAAAGAAAGGATTCTTGAGAGCTTCACTCAAGATGTAAATAAATACATCGTAAAAACCAGTTTAACGTACAATCAGCCTATTGAGGCCTTCGCAGAATGGAAATATAATATAATCAATAGCTTCACCGGTGAGTTGGCAGGTCTGGACTTTTGTTTCGACAGAAATCTCTTTTCTCTGGAGAAGCTAAAAGGTCACTCTCCAAACTGCAAGACCAATTTATTTTTACCACTACGGATAAAGCTAGCAATAATTTTGCAATTATCTGTAAGAAGTTCTATTTTGAATTGTTAACTATGGAACTCAATAATAGAGTAACATACGAGCCCGTAAGTTATTCTACCAAGCAGTTAGAAAATCGGTTTAAGGCATTCTTCAAGAAACTTAAAATTCCACAAACTAGAAGATATGAGCCTGAATTTCCATTTCTTTTTGCAACGGTTAAGTTTCATAAGGATCCTGTGAAGTTCAGGTTCATAGCTAGTGGAGTAAGGAGTCATAAAAAGAAAATAGATCTTGCTTTTGAAGATGTCTTAAAGAAGGTTTTGATACACATTAGAAACTGTTCTAACTTGATGTACAGAGATTTTTGGATAATTAATAATAATGCAGAAGTAATTTCTACTATACTCAAAGTTTGTCCCCTAGATATTAATAGTTATGATTTTGAAAACCTATATACTAATCTGCCTCTATCAGATATAATCACTACCTTTAAAGAGCTGTATGCAGAATTTAAACTTAACCAATTTGTTGATGTAGGAACTTGGAACTCTTATCTCAATTGCTGCATAATAAATAACCATATCTTATATAATAATACTCTCTATAAGCAAGTGAACGGTATTCCAATGGGAACATCAACGTCCACGCATATCGCTAATCTATTCCTGTTCTTTAAGGAATATAAATTCATTAAAAATCACCCCACCTGCTCAGATAACTACCTTTACACTTTTAGATATATTGATGATCTGCTGTGTATCAATAATTCAGAAGTTATAGAGAGTGATTTTGATAATATCTATCCTAGCTCTCTTAACTTATGTAAAACCAACCACAGTAATCAGGAACTTGAGTTCCTAGACTTAAGCATTAAGCTCAACAGAGGTAACCCATCTATTAGCCTCTATGATAAAAGAGTTAATTTTCCTTTCAAAGTAATTAAATATCTACACTGGAATAATAACATTTCAACCAAAGTAATTGAGAATGTACTAATTTCTCAGGTCCTAAGAATTTCAAGAATTTGCAGCAACAATTTGGACTTCAATTACCACATTAATATACTATTAGAAAGTTTTCTAGAGAACGAAATTCCTTCTTCTTTCATCAAAAGAACTTTAAGAAAAATTATTCTGAATAATAGAGTAAGGTTGGCAAATCTGCTTTAATTTTCTACACAGTTAATAATATGATTCTGACCAATCAAAGCCGTAAGGAAGTTGGCTAGAGGATGCCTATTAACTACCTAAAGGAACCTTAGTGCTATGGATATGACGGTCCTATTAAAACAAAAAATTAAATAATATAAACAAAATCACAAAAAAGCTTAAAAATCCGTTTATAAAAGAAAATAAAAACAAATAAAAAAAAGAAAACTAGTTATTCATCACTAGGATAGCTATACTAAAAATAGTAAAACCAACATTAAAATTAATAAGATTCTGATTAATCTATAGAAGCTCACTAAGGTGATTTAATACATGCAAAGATTATTAAATAAACTGCTCGTGTATTTTATAATATTTCTCATGTATTCTGGAGAGTTAATTCTGCTCTTTCTGATCATACAGATCCACAGTCTTATGTTTATATATTTTTTTCTCTGGTTAAAATCTCCGCGCGTTGTTTTCTTGCTGTATGAGGAGGCCATCAGCCCCACCCTCACTGCCCCCAGCGTCTAGGGAGTGGCAGAAGAGGTCAGCCATGTTCTTCTCTCTTGTGAGGAGAAAAGTTTTTGTAACACAAGAGGTAAGCTCTCTTCCTTGTTTTTGGGTTCTAGGTTTTATAAGTTCAATGTTTGTACTTCATGTACCTTTTCTCTGTCGTTTTTTAGCTTTTCAACTTTTAGGCATTGGTTTGTCTGTTAACATTTTTTGCGGGTTTTAACTCTTTCTTTTCTTTGTAACTTTGAGCGTCTTTTGGGGTACCTAGGAACAGAAGATGGCTTAGCTTGTTCCTTTTCTATGCGCTGTCTATGCGCTGTTTTTTCAAAGTAGTTAAGTTCTTAATAACTAATTAATTATGCACTTAAAGCACTGCTGAAATACTTTGTACATATTGCAACTAACTGTTTAAGGTATATAACTTTCACAAAGTTTTCTTTAGTTAATTATTATCTTTAACTTATTCTCGTTTTCGTGTTGTCATAAGTTGTAGAGTAGGGGTTTTAGACTCAGTTTTCTTTCAAAAATCTGTTCGTTATAAATTAACATTTCCTTTTTAATTGCAATGTAAAATTTGGATTTCTTTTGCATTGTTTTTCAGGTTTAAATTCTCTCTCAAACGAACTTGGAATTTCGTTATGGCTGAAAATCATTTCTAATTATTATGTCACTCTCACAGCTTGAGTTCTCTTTAATCTTCTTCTCTCTGTTTAATAGTAACAGATGAAGAGAGTATGGGTCGGGCCAGGAAGGTTAATGGATGCAAGCGAAATTGTTAACTAGTGCTAGGTCATGCAACTCTAAGGAGGACATGACTTATATATATATTTTTAAACTATTTTTAGGTGGGAATGTTACTTGCATCTATGGCCTTGCAGAAACCCATTTCCAACTAGGTCTTTGTGGAAGTGAGAAAATGCAGAGTTTTTGCTGGTCCTTGATAAAGCCAAGGCTCAGTATTCTCGACACCTTCTACATTCAGTTGTTTTATTTTATTTTTTTATCTTTTTTCCTTTTGATCACACAGGTAGATACATAACCTTTTCTATGTTGTACTAGGTGTGAGTCAAAATTATATATGTATTTTTTTTGCTTAGGTATCTTCTTTATAGAATGTGAATTCTGAATTTTCAAAACTGCTGCGTTGCGCGTTTTGATTTTCAGGTTATTTTGCACCCTTCGTTTTAAATTCTAAAATTTTTTCCTTAGTCTTCAGTTTGCTCTTTAGTATATATATATATATATATATATATATGCCTAAAAGAACTACACACACATATATATATATATATATATACTATATATTCTATAAAGAAGATACCTAAGCAAAAAAATACATATATAATTTTGACTCACACCTAATACAACATAGAAAAGGTTATGTATCTACCTGTGTGAGTAAAAGGAGAAAAGATAAAAAAATAAAATAAAACAACTGAATGTAGAAGGTGTCGAGAATACTGAGCCTTGGCTTTATCAAGGACCAGCAAAAACTCTGCATTTTCTCACTTCCACAAAGACCTAGTTGGAAATGGGTTTCTGCAAGGCCATAGATGCAAGTAACATTCCCACCTAAAATAGTTTAAAAAATATATATATAAGTCATGTCCTCCGTAGAGTAGCATGACCTAGCACTAGTTAACAATTTCGCTTGCATCCATTAACCTTCATGGCCCGACCCATGCTCTTCATCTGTTACAATTAAACAGAGAGAAGAAGATTAAAGAGAACTCAAGCTGTGAGAGTGACATAATAAATAGAAATGATTTTCAGCTATAACGAAATTCCAAGTTCGTTTGAGAGAGAATTTAAACCTGAAAAACAATGCAAAAGAAATCCAAATTTTACATTGCAGTTAAAAAAGGAAATGTTAATTTATAACGAACAGATTTTTGAAAGAAAACTTGAGTCTAAAACCCCTTCATTTTAAATTCTAAAATTTTTTCCTTAGTCTTCAGTTTTGCTCTTAAGTATATATACTATATATATATATACTAAAGAGCAAAACTGAAAACTAAGGAAAAACTTTAGAATTTAAAACGAAAGTTGCAAAATAACCTGAAGATCAAAACGCGCAACGCAGCAGTTTTGAAAATTCAGAATTCACATTCTATTAAGAAGAGACCTAAGCAAAAAATATATATATATATATATATATATATATATTTTTGACTCATACCAAGTACAACATAGAAAAGGTTATGTATCTACCGGTGTGAGTAAAAGGAGAAAAGATAAAAAAATAAAATAAAACAACTGAATGTAGAAAGTGTCGAGAATACTGAGCCTTGGCTTTATCAAGGACCAGCAAACTCTGCATTTTCTCACTTCCACAAAGACCTAGTTGGAAATGGGTTTCTGCAAGGCCATAGATGCAAGTAACAAGCCCACCAAAAATTGTTTTAAAAAAAATATATATATGTCATGACCTCCGCAGAGTTGTATGACCTAGCACTGGTTAACAATTTCGCTTGCATCCATAACCTTCCTGGCCCGACCCATGCTCTTCATCTGTTACTATTAAACAGAGAGAAGAAGATTAAAGAGAACTCAAGCTGTGAGAGTGAGTTCTCTTTAATCTTCTTCTCTCTGTTTAATAGTAACAGATGAAGAGCATGGGTCGGGCCAGGAAGGTTATGGATGCAAGCGAAATTGTTAACCAGTGCTAGGTCATACAACTCTGCGGAGGTCATGACATATATATATTTTTTAAAACAATTTTTGGTGGGCTTGTTACTTGCATCTATGGCCTTGCAGAAACCCATTTCCAACTAGGTCTTTGTGGAAGTGAGAAAATGCAGAGTTTTTGCTGGTCCTTGATAAAGCCAAGGCTCAGTATTCTCGACACTTTCTACATTCAGTTGTTTTATTTTATTTTTTTATCTTTTCTCCTTTTACTCACACCGGTAGATACATAACCTTTTCTATGTTGTACTTGGTATGAGTCAAAAATATATATATATATATTTTTTTTTTGCTTAGGTCTCTTCTTAATAGAATATATATATATATATGTAGTTCTCTTTATTATTATATTTTATTTAAGGTCAATGTACATAGCAGTCTAATGCATTTTTCAGTTTTTCTTGTTTGAATTATTTGTTTAAAGTCAGTCATTACGAAAATGAAGCGATGTGTGCATCACTTCATTTTAATCTGTTACAGACTGTGCAGATATATCTCTGAATCATTGCGGCATGTACAAGTTTTGTGGCGTTGCTATACTTGGTGGCTTTAGCCTTGTTTAGGGAAGCATTTAGACGAGAGCGATAAAATAAAAACAATTCCAAAACGAAATACCGCCTGTTGCTTTTGATAAAAAAGACTCTTAGCCTGGCTATAACCATTTGAGCTATTAAAGATTAAGCAGTTATCCATTTCTCAGATTTTTCGCATTTTTAATCCTCGATTATAAGCTTTAAATATGTCACAATAAAAATTTTCAGCCTTCGAAAAATGTCCTTTTATCCAACACTCCCTCAAGTTTTTCAACACCTCCCTCTGCCAGCCCTATATAATATTCCTAGATAAACCCCTACACAATAGGAATATACGTATCTACTGGTGAATACCTCATAAATTCTCTCATGAAAATAATTCTGTTAGACTTTGGATGACAGGAAAATGTGTTGAAATGAGCTAAGCATAGTTAAATAAATTCAGACCTGAACAAATTTTAACTAAAATTTAGCGGTGAAAGGATTTACTAAACCCGCCCGATATAATGTAGCATCAATTCACGCTCAAAACGGTGTTTTGCACCTGGCAATTACTCTCTTCAGAAAAATTTGCTTTTTATAAAAAAAAGGAAAGAAAAAAGAAACTTGAGTCTCTTGAAAGCCACATTTTCAACTAAACTATTATGAAGATAATTGTGAAAATTCAAACGTACACACATGTACATGGCAATTTTCCTATGAAATTAATTTATATTTTTTTGGCCTCTGTTTGCCAATTGCGCAATCGAATTGATATCTCAATAAGTAAAAACGTCTTTTTTGCTTAAAACACTTCTCCAATCAAAAGAGGTGAAGCGCACCATCCCTCCGACTGAGATTGTTTCACAACCCGCAAGTTTAAACTTATATTTATTTCAGTTATTACATATGGTAATCTGGGTGGATTAGATACATCCGACAATTTTATACTTTTGTTCAGTTGAGATTTTGTATTATGAGTTTAGCCCCCTTCTCGTTGGGATCAATTTCTGGATAAAACGTACAGAGTACTCGTTGATTAATACAAGGTCTGTCCGGAAAGTAAAGAGACTCGTCTAATAACAAACGTTTAATTAAAGTTATACTTACATAACATTAAAATTCCTCAAAATAACATCCTTGAACATCAATACACCGCTGCCAGCGGTTCTGCCAAACCGCGTAGCTTGCCTGGAAGTCGGAAACAGGGATCGCTTTCAAAGCACTCGTCGCGACAGTTTGCACGTTTGTAACAGTCCCAAAATGGTGTCCTTTCAGGCTGGATTTGAGCTGGGAAAACAAAAAGAAGTCAGCCGGGGCCAAGTCCGGGCTGTAGGCAGGTTGGGGCATCATTGCCACGTTGTGTTTTGCCAGAAACTCTCTCACTCTCAGCGACGCATGGCTCCGCGCATTATCGTGGTGAAGAACCCAAGTGTTGGTGATCTCCAGGCAGACGCGTGCAACTTTATTCTTCAGCCTTTGAAGCACTTCCACTTAAAATGCAGCGTTGACCGTTTGTCCGGGTGGTATGAACTCCTTATGGACAACACCTTTACAGTCAAGAAGACACCGATTTCATCTTCGATTTGCACATTCGAGCCTTTGGTCGACGATACTCGGGAGTGTGCCACTCTGAGCTCTGTCTTTTCGTCTCCGGTTCGTACTCAAAGACCCACGTTTCATCACCTCTTATCACTTTCTCCAAAAACCCAGGTTCACTCCTCACACGGTCCATAAGCTCACGAGAAATCGACACACGTTTGTTCCTCTGTTCATCGGTCAAAACCTTAGGAACCACTTTGGCGCAAACTTTCCGCATCTGCAATTGTTGCGTGATGATTTCATGCGCAATGGATTTCGCGAGTCCCACGTGCTCTGCTCCAATCTAACACTCAGACGTCGGTCAGAGTCCAAAACCGCTTTCACCTTTTCCACATTGTTCGAAGTGTGAGACGTTGAAGAAGGGCGCCCTGGGCGTGACTCATCCTCGACCCTCTCTGTTCCCTCTGTGAACGTTTTGTGCCACCGAAACACTTGTGCTTTTGATACAGCATCCTTTCCGTATGCTTTCTGTATCACAGCAAGCGTATCGGTCGTGGATTTTTCAAGCTTAACACAAAACTTTACCGCGTATCGCTTGTCGACACTCTTCTGCATTTTGACCGTTACGCGACGTTCACACAGCTGTCCACTTCACAAGCGATCATCACTCTGAAAAGCTCAGAGCCAACTGACGATACTTCGATCATTTACCTAACATACCCGTCACTCCCGGAGACTCCGCCTTCCGGCCCTTCTGATTGGTCCAGGAAAAGTGGTCTCATTACTTTCCGGACAAACCTTGAATATTTTTTAGCAGTACATCCCTACTAATTTTCATTCTTTTAATGTTTTTGTAGTTCCAAAAAGTAGGTAAATGTGATTAATAGTAATTGATATATGTTTTTAACTTTTTACACTCCTTTTAGATTCAAAAATCTAAAATTTACATTGCAAAGGAAACGTAAATGTGAGGTGATCGCGCACATTTTAAATATATATTCCCCTCAAAAGCTGTTGATAATCAGAAGAGAAGTGAGTGATGAAACCTTACACTAGTCCTTAACATATAAGAATTGATAAGTATGTATAAATAGGTGCAGTACTTACTTCATTTTTCACATTTTCCTCTGTCATTCAACATGATATTTTTTTCGCGCCATTCACCTTTACGTTTGTTTGTTTTTTTCTTTATTAATATATCCTAGGTTGATTACTATCACACTTCACCGAACACTTTCACTTCACGCTGGCTATGGTTTTAAGATGCTAGTACAGTACAACATCCTGGCACAAAGGAACTGATTGAGCGGTATCCTCACTATCGTCTTCTACATGCTCCTGTGCCGAATATAGCATTGGTTTTGCGCTTCGCTCAAGGCAAAAAGAAGAGCACTTTGTTAGATTCGGATGTTGGAATATCTCTGAGAGAGAATTGTTTTGTGTTCAGTCAGACCGTGGATAAGGGTAGGAGGTGTGTGTGTGGGGGGGGGGGGGCATCGCAATGGGTACTGGTGTGTGGTGTCCCTTTTAATATTACAGAAGGGTAGGGCATACCAGGCTCCAAGTCTAATGACATGTCTTCAGCTTGATTAATTTATAACAGCTTGTTTGGTTCGGCGGCCCTTTCCTCAAGCAAATGCATCCTTTCTGTCAGAGCAAAGGCTCAACAAAGATAGAAAGAAATGTTTCCTTTTCTTTTTTTTAAGGGAATAACGTTTCAGGCAGAAATAAAAGTCAAATGAAATAAACGATTATTTTTCATAATTTCCAAAATACGTCCGTTCCCAAATATTCAGGCAAACGAGAATACAAGGAAGTGGGCCATGTTTTGAGTGGTTCACCGGGAAATATCCCGGTTTCCCGGTGAGCCAATCCGCCCCTGACTACAGGTATAAAAATTTACCGGATATCTTGGCAACAATAAACTGAACGGCAATTATTGAGACTGCAGAATATGAGAATGAAAGTTTTATTATACTAATTCGCACTGGAAGAGGAATAAATAAGAATACACTGCAGCTACATTATGATGGTTTGTCTTTATATAAGTGAACATGTAAATCTTTAGCTTCATATACACTAGTCTTTGCCCAGAAAAATAAATAAATAAAAAATAAAATAAAATAAAATAAAAATAAAAGCACGAAGCACGCAGAAGGAATAATCAATCCGACCAATCGAGATTAAAATTGATATGTGAAATGTACATGTGCAGGAAAGGAAATGATTGCAATTCCAGAGCAGTTGCGCCATTTATTCAGATAAAACAGCTACACGAATGAACAAGTCAATACGTTGTAACGCCACCTACGGCTCGGATACAAGCTGTTTCCCGGCGTTGCATAGACGCATGTATACAGTTCACTGATACTGTCCTGAAGTATAGCAAGCCAGATGGTGTCCAAATTGCGAGCCAATTCGCTCACATTCCGAGATGGGTGCAGGTGGCGTTCCATCATCTTCGATCGGTGAGAGGTCGGTCCATAGGGCTCGCCATGGAAGGGTGTCGAGCCAAAACCCCCTGAAGAGTAAGAAAGCCTCCGAACTGGTCTGTGACGTCAGAGCTAGCGGGCCGACTGGCTGACTCGAGATTAGCCGCTCCTGAGAACACCGATGGAGTACCGCGGTGTTTACGCTGAGAAATATCTTCACGAGTGCGATACTAAATTATTCCCGCACACCACTATAAAAAGACCGATTTTTTTTCTATATTTTTCTTCCTTAGACAATGTCCTAGTTTTCATGAAAGAAATATTAACCTCCAGATTCGCTAAACATGAATGCCGGTTGCTTCGACTAGCGAATCCTGTGATGGTTATATTCAAATTGATCGGAAACTTGAAACTTGGTCGTTCTGGGTGGTGTAGTGGTTAGCATACCTAGGCGTTTTCTGGGAGACGCGGGTTCGAGTCCCACTCCAGGGCGATGAAAATTTTCAAGTTTTCAGATATTATCTGACTTACCATCCTTGTCACAGTTACGCCAAAAATCGGATTGTTATCTTCAAAATTTGCCTTAGTTTTTATTTTTTTCTCAGTTACCTACAATGATATCTACAAATCGGGGAATTCCAAAGCTTTGCTCTTTTGCTGCGAAAGGATTTCATGTATCGGTCTCAAAAATTTATGTTTCAGGAAATGTTTTCTTTAGTCTTCGATTTGGCTAAAGCAACACAAATGTAATAGTTTTTTGACGCATAACATCAAAAGCCCAACATTTTACGTTAAGCATTTTTGCAACTACTTTTTTTGTGTGTGTGTGTGTGTGTGTGTGAATGGCAAATTGGCAGGACTCTATAAACATAATCATTTCGCTCAAAACTTTTACAAATTCCCTTCGTGTTCGATTTATTAAAAGCAAAACAAAGCAAAAGCTCTCTAATTACGTAACGAACGCGTAAAATTTCTGATTTGGTGAGCATATTTCCTGAAATTGCGGTAAGATATTTGCTAAAATCTTGCAACTACTTCTAGAAGGTAAAAAATAATTATAAATTAAAATCACTTAGGAAAAAGTTTTTTGTCGAATGTACATGGAAAACATTAATTTGGGTATCTTTGAATTTATGCACATAACGTCGCAAATTTTATGTTGTAAATCTAAATGTCATATCTTTTTTTTTCTTTCCAACTTTGTAAAAAAAAACATATTACACAAAAGGTATTAATTTTCTCCATAAGTATATCGTGAAGCAAACTTTTTTTTCGTCATTTTTCAGCTGAAACAGATATTGAAAATATCAATTAACACATTAACAGACACCCCCCCCCCACCCACACACACACATACACACACAAACGGTAAACCGAAGAGAGAAGCATCAACAAACGTGTTCATTTATTATATACAGTATAAGTACGTCCTTCCCCCCACCCCGCCCCCACCCTATGTGCTTCTTGCAGAAAGAAACGAAAACTTTTAAAGAACATTCACACATCAGTGGAAAAATGCTTTTGAAATCTCCCCATTGCACTTTTTTTACAATCAAGCTAATGCTTAATATAGTGACGAAGCAAAGTGACACTAAAAGTAAACCTACACCGGGTACGGAAAAGTGGCCACTGGAAAACTGGCCACACGGAGAACTGGACAGAGAATTGGAATTTCAGTGCCATAAAATCTTCTATATCGTTGCATAAAATTGTTCTGCATAAACAAATTTCGTGTGGCTATATACTATTGTTCATAAAAAGAAAAAAATTTAATATTTCAATTTCAGTAAGAAACTTAGACATTTCCATGATTTTCGGGGCTAAGACCAAGCGGAGAACTGGCCACAAAATTTTTAAGGGGCCGTAAAAAATTTGCGTTCTGAGTTGCTCCGTGGCTACGTCTCCTGAGATGCGGAAATTTTTGTGTGTTATCTGACACACATAAAATTTCCGCAGTTTCTTATTTACCATATTTTTCAACTTCTATAAACTACAGCTAAACACATTTTCTGCGGGTATGTGCAAACCCAGGAAACTTGTCGAGGGGAGGGGGAGGGGGTGTTCAAAACCCACTGTATAATATGAAATATTAAGAATTTCCGGTCCGACCGGGATATTTTCAGCCTTTACAAGCTAAAACTCGACACATTATCTGAGGGCATGTGCCTGCTCAGCAAACCTGTCGGGCGGGGGAGGGGGGTTACCAAAAGTGGTAAAAGATGAAGAACTTCTCTGTCTGATCGGGAGATTTTCAGCATTTACAAGTTACAACTCGGCAAATTTTCTGAGGGCCTGTGCTGCCTCAGGAAATTTGTCTGTGGGAGGGCAGAACCGGGGGGGGGGGGGACGCTTAATGCCAAAAATATAAATTATAAAGAATTGTAGCACAATCG
The DNA here is from genome assembly GCA_039090855.1 of Macrothele yani. Lineage (NCBI taxonomy): Eukaryota > Metazoa > Arthropoda > Arachnida > Araneae > Macrothelidae > Macrothele > Macrothele yani. The sequence continues at coordinate 175,423,932 of CM076990.1, forward strand.
GAAGTAGATTTTTAGTGTTTACACACTACAACTCTACAAATTCTCTGTGGGCATCTGCTACTGGAGGAAACCGTCTGTCGCTGGCATGACCCACCCCGACAGGTTTCCTGAGTTTGCACGTAGTAGTATACGAATAGCATTTAAGTTGTAGTTTGTAAACGCTGAAAATCTCCTGGTTTGGGCTAAAAATTCTTTATATTTTCGGTATTAAGCCGCCCCCCCCCTCCGTAGAGGTTTCTTTTTGTTTGCACGTGCCCACAGATATAATTTGTTGAGTTGTAATTTGTAAATGCTGCAAACCTCCCGATCGGCCCAGAATATTTTTTTTATTTTTATACTTTCGGCTTTAACCCCCCCCTCCTTCCCCACAAAAAACAGGTTTGTTGCATTAGCACATGTCGGGAGAGAATTTGTTGAGCTGTAGTCTGTAAAAGCTGAAAATCTCCCGATCGGACCAGAAATTCTTTATATTTTATATTTTTGGTGTTCACCCCTCCCCCACCGCTTTTTCACAGATAGGTTCCCTGCAGATGCAGATGCCCACAAAATTTTGTTGAGTTGTATATTGTAAACTCTTCGGATTGGACCAGGAATTCTTTATTTTTTGTATTGTTGGTATCCCCCCCCCTTCCGACAGGTTTCCTGAGAAGGCATACGCCCTCAGATACGTGTCGAGTTGTAGCTTGTAAATGCTGAAAATCGAAAATCTCCCGAGCGGACGAGAAATTCTTCATATTTTACACTTTTTTTATTACCCCCCCCCTCCCCCTATTGGTCTGCTGAGTAAGCACATGCCCTCAGATAATATGTCGAGTTGTACGTAGCTTGTAAATGCTGAAAATCTCTCGTTCGGAACAGAAATGCTTTATATTTTGCACTTTTGGTACCCCCCCCCGACAGGTTTCCCGAGTCAGCACATGCCCTCAGATAATTTGCAGACTTGTAATTTGAAAACCCTGAAATCTTCTGTTGAGATGTAGATCATAAACATTTTTTATAAAAAATTACATTGATTATCGCAATTAAGAAAAACGAAATTACAGAAACTTTTGATGACTCAGATAACCAACCTCTGGGGATCGTGGGCATGAAGCGGTCAAAAACGCAATTTTTATACGAACCCTTAAAAATTTTGTGGCCAGTTCTCCTACACCCACCTACACAGGACCCTCGGATGCTTCTACAGAGAGGGATTCCGATGGCCCTCTGGCAGTGACGTCACACCCTTTCGCAGTTCGCGCGCTGGGGCTTCCTCTCCAGGGGTTTTTGGTCGAGCATTCTGTGGTGTCAAGAGTACGGAGGCATGTCTGGGAGAGTCATGCCGTGGGTAGCTGGGCATTATCCTGTTGAAAAATTGCTCAGTGGGACTGCGACAGGAATAATAACACAACAGGTCGTAGAATGTCGGCGACGAACCGTTGAGTCGTGAGGATGGTACGGAGGACTACCAAGGATTCCCAGCTATAGTAGAAAAGGGCTCCCCAGCTATTCACTCCAGGTGTGCAAGCCGTGTGCACACAGCCTGTCCACGGTAAGGGCAGGATTCATGAGCTGGCCGGCTTGTCTCCAGACACGTATGCGTTTGTCATCGACGCCAAGCGGAAATCATGACTCATCGCTAAAGACAACACGACGCCTGTGGACACTATCGCACGCTGGTCTCGCTCAACACCACTGCAACGGGTGCCGGCGATGCTCGCTGGTTAGTGGTAGGCCGCGGAGAGTGGCCTCTTCGAATATAGTCCCCGTGCCGCATGTCGTCTGGCAACGGTCCGGATTGCCAGTTCCGTACTTGTAGAGGACAAAACATGGCTACGGATGGTTGAGAGCGACGAATTTGGCTCTGTTTGAATGGCTGTCACAATCGCTCGATCCTCGTGTTCTGTCGTTGACTTCGGCCGTCCATTGCCCGTGTGCAGCTGGGTTGTGCCCTACTCGACCAATTGGCGCCAACATCGTCCGATTGCCGTGTCGTTCCGACCCAAATGCCTAGCGATACGGCGACTTGAACGACCGGCTTCTTAGCCCAATTATACGTTCTCTTTCAAACTCGCTCAACCGCTCGTATTGTGCACGTATCCGACGTCGAGCCATCCTGACAGTCCATGGAGGTTAATGCAACCGCAATCCGTTTTCACAATTGGCCCTGCCTGCGAGCTTTGCTCTTGATGTACTCTCTTCGATGCGCGGTTCCTATGCCCTGTAGCGGGCAACTATTTCTTGTCATTAGTCGTTATTTTTTAATCATTTGCATATTCGGTTCATAGGTACAACTCAGTGGGCTGTAAGAAGTCGCCCGTTTCTAATTTTGGGCCACTGGTTCCAGAGAATGTAGATAGTCAATGTCGTAAGAAAAACATAACATCCATGCCTCACTGGGATTTGAACCCGGACCTATCGGACATATGGTCAGAACCCAACGCTTAGACCTTCGCCACTGGTGTCTTTCTTTAACCTGCTGCAAACATTAATTGCAGCGGACAAAAATCGTACTGCACGTGTAACGTACCAGGAGATGTGACGTACCTGCCAGATGGACGCACACGACATAAAGGCAGATAGGAATCAGAGTAAAACGTCCGCGTAGCTCAATTGGTAGAGCAACTTATTCCGGAATGAGGGGACCCGGGTTCGAATCCTGGCGCGGATAAAAATGACGGAGAAATTTACCTCGTTATAATGGCGCCCGAACTATCCGGATGACCCGACCGTTCAAAATCTTGCATTGGTGTGATGTTATTTCCACACCGCGATATAGGTAAAATAAGAGAATCCCTTCTCCAGCACTTCGACAAAAAAAAAAAAAAAAAAAAAAAAAAATAAGGGGGAGATGATGTAACGTACCAGGAGATGTGACGTACCTGCCAGAAGGACGCATACGACATAAAGGCAGATAGGAATCAAAGTAAAACGTCCGCGTAGCTCAATTGGTAGAGCAACTTATTCCGGAATGAGAGGACCCGGGTTCGAATCCTGGCGCGGATAAAAATGACGGAGAAATTTACTTCGTTATACACGGCTAGTTACTGTCTAGATTATTATTATTATTTTTTTGTGTGTATTGGGACTGAACGACCACCGTGAGCAACTCAATGGGTGTAAGTAGTTGCCCGTCCCTAATCAAGGATCATGCAGTGGTCTAAGCGCTGGCTTATGACCGTTTGTCCGAAAAGAGTCCGGGTTCGAATCCAGCGAGGCATGGATGTTTGTCTTACGGAACTGGCTTAAAACCATTGAATTCTTTATACAGTGAATCCTAATTCAGACAGGCCGATCCGGTGGCACAGTGGTTTGTCGACCATTCGTCCCTGAAGGGTCCGGGTTCGAATCCCGGTGAGGTACGGATGTCGTGTTTGTCTTACGGCACTGGTTTCCTCCCCTTCCCTGGAACCAGTGACCCTAAATTAGGGACGGGCGACTGCTTATAGCCCATTGAGTTGATCACGGTGGTCGTTAAACCTCCAAAGGAAAATAAAGAAGTCTTTTGTCCCTAATTTAGAACCACTGGTTCCAGGAAGGGGAGGAAACCAGTGCCGTCAGACAAACACGACATCCGTACCTCACCGGGATTCGAACCCGGACCCTTCAGGGACGAATGGTCGATAAACCACTGTGCCACCGGAGCGGCCTGTCTGAATTAGGATTCACTCTATAAAGAATTCAATGGTTTTAATCGGAACAGAACTCCCAACTCGACTGGACTCAGGGAGAATGATCGAAATCCATGACATTTCCGGTCAAGCCGGCACATATGATAAGACTAGTTATGACCAAAGGAGACGAAATTATGAGAGCTGTTGATTTAGATTCATCACAGACTGCCTAGCCGACCAAGTAAAAGTTGGATAGGCAAGAAGAAGGGGCGGGGGCAGGAATCCGAAGGAGAAAATTAAAATGCAGGCATTTTTAGGGGAGGGAGCAGGATAAAAGCGAATTTGATCATTATTATGGAAAGAAAGGATAGATAGGAGAAAAATTGGCCACAACCGCGATCAAATACAGCAATTTAAATATCTGCCATGCTGAACTATTGTTTCTTTGACGTCATGTTGACAGCTAAATACACTGACGGAAAAAAATCCCAACACCACGAAAAAATAGTTGTAGAGGAATAAAATGGCGGCAATACATTTGTATAGGTAACATATTTAATCGATTAAGGTTTCAAGATCACAGCTTATTGTAAGCGCGAGAAGAGCCATTTAAAATGTGAAATGCTGGTACATTAATAACCGGTGTAACCGCCAGAATGTTGAATGCAAGCACCCAAACGTTCATGCATTGTGTCGTACAGGTGCTGGATGTCAGTTTGTGGGATGGAGTTCCATGCCTGTTGCACTTGGTCGGTCAATACAGGGACGGTTATGCTGGTTGGGGGTGACGCTGGAGTTGTCGTCCAATGATGTCCCATACGTGCTCGATTGGTGAAAGATCTGATGATCTAGCAGGCCACGTCAACACTCTGTAGAGCATGTTGGGTTACAACAGCGTTATGCGGGCGAGCGTTATCCTGTTGGAAAACACCCTCTGGAATGCTGTTCATGAATGGCAGCACAACAGGTTGAATCACCAGACCGACGTACAACTGTGCCGTCAGGGTGCGTGGGATAACCACGAGAGTGCTCCTGCTGTCATAGGAAATTGCTCCCCAGACCATAACTCCAGGTGTAGGTCCAGTGTGTCTCAGCCGCAGACAGGTTGGTTGCAGGCGCTCACCTGGCCGCCTTCAAACCAACACGGCCATCACTGGCACCCAGGCAGAACCGGCTTTCATCAGAAAGAAAACACAACAGATCTCCACTCCGTCCTCCAATGAGCTCTAGCTTGACACCACTGACGTCGCAAACGGCAGTGGTTTGGAGTAAGCGGAATGCACGCTACAGGGCGTCTGGCTCGGAGCTGTCCTTCAAGTAACCGATTTGTAACAGTTCGTTGTGTCACTGCCGCAGACGCGGTACGATGCGCCACGGCCATACGCGGCGGTCTTCCCTCTCAGTAGTGCCACGTGGCCAGCCGGAACCCGTTCTTCTTGAGGCAGTACCTTCCCTTGACCACCGCTGCCAACAATCATGCACAGTGGCTACATTCCTGTCAAGTCGTTCTGCAATATTGCGGAAAGAAAATCCACCTTCTCGTAGCCCTATTACACGACCTCGTTCAAACTCCGTGAACTGTTGATAATGGCCTTCTTCGTCTTCTTAAAGGCATTCTTGACTAACATCAACACCCTACGTCGAATCTCAACGATAACTAAAGCTCACGAACGTTACAGCGCGTGTTTACAGTAAACCTGCTTTGCATGTTCCGAGGGACGCTACTAGCGCCACACGTATGCGCCGAGCGCGAAATTTGCATAGACGTCATCTTACAGATGTACTCTCACCGCCTACCAACTGTCGTTTATCTAACTTTCTAACACAACCCCTTCTTGGTGTTGGGATTTTTTTTTCCGTCAGCGTATATTGGATTGGTAGTTAACTCTGAATCTCAATGGCTTTTTAGTTTGACATTGCGAACGCATCCAGTTAAATATTTCAGATGACGTCACGCTTTGAAATGGTTTCCAGGGGAATGGCAATAATGTTTGACAGCTGACTGAAGTGAAATGAACTTCTTAAGTTGTAATAAGTGAAAGTGGAAAAAAAAAAAGAAAGTTGTAACAACTTCGACCATTAAAATAAGTCCATAATTTTCAGTAAGTCTTCGCATGCCATGAACATGTAGATAGTGTTTGTGCATTTAGCGTTTGCTGGCACCTGAATGAAAATATGACTGTAACAAGTCCAATTTTGAATTGCATGCAAAGTTTCAAAACATTAGTAACACATTCCCAAACCTTATAAAATCCAAATTTGTGTTTCGTGAAGTAGTAGCTCTATATAACTGATCATTCTAGTGTCAGGTAATATTAATCTGCGCATTCCATCACTGGTGATAATAGGCATCCGCGTTTATTAAGCACATGGAACATGTAATAATTATGGTGCAGAAATTTGAATCCGCAACTGTCCGTTTCAAATACTAATGAAAATACTAGCAGAATCAAGGAGGTTAGAATTAGATGTTACGTATTTGTAGTACATCACTTGAATCCGTAATCCTGTTTAACTAGATCAAGATATGACAGTCCAATTGTTAACATGTCATTTTGTGGCTATTATAGCTATCACCTTAGGGCAGGGATTTTTCCAGAATTCTTACCCGTTTGTGGGGGCGGGTAAATATTTGATCGGGTTAGGTAACCTTTTGGAGACCATAGATCGCTGAAGTTTTAATTTGAGTACCGATTTTCAACTTGGTATCTTATTTTGTATGTATAATAAAGGATTTTTACCTACTGTTTATTTAAATATGAATTTAATTTAATTGAGTTTTTAAAGAGAATCATTCGTAATTGAAACGCTGTGTATAATATTACATTTAACTGATCTGCTATTGAATAATTGCTGCCAAATTATTTTAATTTTTAATACAGGAATAGAAAGTAAAGAAAAAAAAGCAATTATTAATTTCTTTTTAGTAGTTTTATGTTTAAAAAAAATATTAAAAATAATATATCCTGCCTTATCAGGCGTTTATATTTCATTTTGTCTACTGTTAAATTAGTTTGCAAATGAAACTTGCTTCACATTTTTTAAAATAAAAAAAACAAGGTGTAAGCATCTGCAATGAGTTTGCATTTCATCTTTGCTTTCTTTATCTCTTACAGAAGGAACTATGGGCCTTTTTATTGACATGGTAGTTAGGATATCTATGTGTTCAATAAGAAAGCACCCTTCAAGATTGAGATCCTGCTTAAGATTGCAGTTGTTTTTTTCAACACCAGCAGTACCTATTAGAAGGAGAAAATATTTCTGCTTCAGCACTAAATGTTAGAAACAATATTTTCTAATTCCAAAACCAGGGCAACAATCCCTCGGTGCATGTTAATGAATCCAATACTAGTAAAACACTAAAACTCACTAGAGCTCCAATGATTTTAATAGTACACGAATTCAATAAAATAAGAACAAATAACCTCATGAGATCTTTCGAGTTTCATAAAACTCATCTTCAGATGAAAAAACAAATTAAACCCTAAGTAATGATGGTATATATATATACATATGTAACAACAATGTCAGAGTGTAACGGGTGATGTAGACAGGCCATCACCCATTGGTTTTGAGGATAATCATGTTGACGCTTGACAGTCGTGAGTAAACTATACTAGTGAGTTTTAGTGTTTCACTAGTATTGGATTAATTAACGTGCACCGAGGGATTGTTGCCTTGGTTTTGAAACTAACTTATTCTGCACGTTTTAATTTGCCGTCTTCTTATATCTACAATATTTTCTTTTCAGAACAATAAAAAAAATTATGTTGAAATTTCATGAAAGTTAAAACTGATGTTGAAATCAAGCAACATTTTACATGAAAATTTGGACTCATCTCTTGAAAGCTTTAACATTTTGGCAGTATTTTTAAAGTTTTGAGTTTTCAGTCTGATCTTCAAGAATTTTGTATCAGTGGAAATTCATTTGAACAGATGTTCAAATAACTGACTGTTAAACATATGTGATCTCTGGCAATTTTGTGTAATTTAGTAGTTGAGTATTCAGTCTCATCTTCAAGTATTACATGATCATGTGATGTTATCTCTGTTGACTTATTTATGGCTCCCTGAATATCTTCAATGTTTTTATTTGAACATAAAAGAGTGGTAGGCAATGCACATAACTAACAAATAAGTTAAGTTGACTGTAGTTGAGAACACGCTAAGTTACGTATGAAAGATTTTAAGGCAAATATATTTCAGCCACTACTATAGCCTTTATCAGTGCGGCTACGATTTGTTTCGTTGCCAAATTGGAAAGGTAAGTTTTGTAATGGTAACTCCGGGTGACGTGATGCAATGAAAGATTTCCAGATGTATGGAACGTAAATGGGAAGCTAAGAGTTGCAATTTTTGGAAAATAAAATTTCCAAACTTTCTTTAAACCTCATAGCAAAACGATTTTGGAAAGAAGCCAACTATTTTAGACTTTCTCTAAACCTTGTTTTGCTCTGAGGTTTAGAGAAAGTTTGGGAATTTTATTTTCCAAAAATTGCAACTCTGAGCTCCCCATTTACGTTCCATACATCTGGAAATCTCTCATTGCATCACGTCTCCTGGGTTACCATTACAAAACTTACCTTTCCAATCTGGCAATGAAACAAATCATAGTTGCACTGATGAAGGCCATAGTAATGGCCGAAATATATTTGCCTTAAAAACTTTTATGCGTAACTTAGCGTGTTCTCAATTACCATCAACTTAACTTTTCATTTGAAATTGTACCAATCACTGTCTTTGTGTGAATCGTGGATGAGATCCAGGGCCGGATTAAGGGGGGCTCTAAAGGAGCTGTAGCCTCGGGACCACCCTTACCAAGGGCTCAGGAAGCATGCCTTGGCAAATAATAGAGAGAGAGAGAGAGAGAGGTTTACAAAATAGTTTTACTTTTTATCTTGTATTATTTCTACTTGGTCAGAAACATAGGTTGGAAGACGAACTGATTTTGAGGAAGTATCTTACCAAGGGTAAAGGTTTCATGTTGTTGTGTACAGCGGGGTCATCCAGACAGTTTCAACTTTTTCACTACCATCCACCCACACCTTCCAATTTGCACTTGGAACCGTTAATAATTGAAGTCCCATGTGGCTTCACAGTGCATAACTAAAAAGATGTACTAATAAAAATATACCAATTGTAAATCATAAAAAAATCTAAGACAAAATCTAGGAATCTTAAGCTTTTAACTTACATTCTTATGAGAACAATGGAAAATATAATGATTTATTATGAAGACTCTGCAGATAATGTATTAGTTTGAAGAATGCACTACGTATTAATTATCACAATAATATTGCTACAGTTTTGAGTTTTAACAGACTTCATAATGATTCCCCGTCATAAGTTTTTTTGGGGCCCGCTGAGATGTCTTAGCCTAGGGGCCCACTAAGGCCTTCATCCGGCCCATCTAGAACTGTTTAAAGTTGCAATTTGAGATATGACAAGAACTCTTCTGAAGCCTGGAAAAGAATGTTTAATCAGGAAAGTATCACCAGAATGCATGAACTGCTCTTTTTGTCAGAGTTTAAAGCACTGTTACAATCAGAAATAAATCTTCTACAGGCCCAGAAAACCACTCAAATTTCCAAATCACTGGTCCACCAAAGTGCCCACTAGTCTGAGAAAAACAAAACGAAAAAACCTTACACATGTACAATATATGTAGAAAAAAACATATAATTTTACTAGAGCTGTATATTGCAAATTTAGAACAGAATGTGCACGTGTACTCGTGTAAATAGGACTAATAAATAAAACACGAAACATGCTATGCAGTGGTAGAAATTTAATAAATAAATAATAAACTTCACTGGTCTGTATACCAAAAGTTGGTTGTTCACTCATTTTACTGGTGTGCGAAGTTGTATATAAATAAAATGTATCTGCGTACACAACCACTGAAACAGAAAACTTGCTGCAAACCCGTGAAGCGCAAACGATAATAAAAGTAGAAAAAGATAATTTAAAGAAAAATTAATAAAACAAATAATTATTAGAACATTACAGATTTCAGTGAGAACAAAATAAGTACATTACAATTGAATATGTAGCAACGTGCGTGAAATGAGCCGTAATGGCTAAATATAAAAATATTGGGTTATGAACCTCATAAAAACAAGGGACTAATTGAAGGAAGTTTTTATATGCAGAAAAATAGTTCCATCAATGAATCTTCAAAAATGGTAAATAGCATTTTCAACACCTGAATTCAAAACTCGTTGACCTACAAAATACACAAGGAAAAGATTTTAATTCAATAACTGACAACTACTGAACCTGGAAATAAAATTTAAATTCTTTCTGTGAAAATGAAACTTTTGATACAGTTCCTATACATTGAGAAACAGTCCTTGATAAAATCTAGATGCCAGAAACGTCTGTAAAAACAAAAACTGAGAAGATGTGAAAAATAATCGAAAGTTCCTCAAGTTAAAATAGAATTAAGTATATTAATCTGAGTAAAGTCTTGAGAGTAAGTGTTTTAATTGCTCTAAATAACATTTTTCATTTTTGTTTCAATCTACAAGCAAAAACTATATACAAAATCTGCTAATAATTTAGAAACTATCCTAGTACGGCATGCATTTATATTCTACTCTGCTGGTGTGTATACCATTCATCATCATCATTGTCAACCATTATCAATCCACTGCTGGACGAAGGTCTCCCCAAGTTTCCTCCACAACGGTCTGTCTTGTGCCAGTCTCCTCCATGTCACTCCCGCATACTTTCGAATTTCATCCACCCATCTTCCATGTGGTCTTCTTCTGGGTCTTTTCCTGTCCCTTGGAATCCAATCTAAAATTTCGGCTGTCCATCGATGGTCTGTTCTTCTGGCAGTATGTCCAGCCCATTGCCATTTCAGGGATTTAACTCTGATCATGATGTCTTCCACTCTTGTCATTTTTCGGATCCACGTGTTCCTCTTCTTATCTCTCCTGGTTACACCAAGCATGCACCTCTCCATGCTGCTTTGAGTTGTCTGCAGCCTTTGTATGTCTCTTTTAGCTAAGGTCCACGTCTCTGCACCATACGTAAGCACTGGAAGGATGCATTGATCAAACGCTTTTCTTTTAAGACATAATGGCATATTGCTCTTGAAAATTATGCTGTTTCTTCCAAAAGCTCTCCAGGCAAGTTTTGTACGCCGATTAATTTCTTCATCAATGTGACCCTCACTTGATATCTGCTGTCCAAGATAAACGTACGTGTATACCATTACTGACCAGTATATACCAAAAGTCGGTTGTTCACTCAGTTTTAACTGGTTCGGAAATGGCACAAATACACTGGCGGAAAGTGAAAAAAGAACACCAAGAAGGAGACGTCTGATACCAACGAAATTTATACAGCATAATAACGGAATACAGAGGATAATGTGATCAAAACATTATGGCAAAATACAGCTGTATTTGCTGGTAAACTGAAAAATAACATTTCCATGTAACATGGTTTGTACGAGGTTGAACCGCCATGAACTGCGTCACACTGTGCAATTCTGGCATGGAGTCTGTCGTACAGATGTTGGATGTAAGTTTGGGGTATTGAGTTCCAAGCATCCTTAACCTGGACGCGTAAATCGGGGATGGTCGTGGAGACCGGATAAGTCGTCCCATAAAATCTCACACATGCTCAATGGGGGACAAATTCAGTGAACGTGCAGGCCATGGAAGTTGTCTCACACCCTGAAGTGCATGTTGCGTTGCACGTGCCATGTGTGGGTGTGCGTTACCTTGCTGGAAAACACCACGATGGATCGACCTTACAAATGGCACAGCAACGGGCTGAATGATGTTGTTGATGTAGGAGGTGCTGTTTAACGTACTCCGGTACAAACACTAGTTGTGTACGGGAGTGATAGCTGATCGCTCCCCACCCCAGGAGACCAGGTGTAGGCCCTGTGTGTCACTGGCGGATGCAAGAAGGTTGTAGATGCTCCCCTGTGCATCTGCGAACACGCATACGGCCATCGGAGGCTCCCAAGCAGAATCTGCTTTCATCGCTGAACACGACAGAACGTCATTGCGTTCTGCAGTGCAGACGTTGGTAACACCACTGCATCCGTTCCTGACGGTGGGCTGGAATCAGAGGTACACATGCCAGAGGCACACGTGAACTTAGTCCTGCATCTAGTAGACGGTTGCGGATTGTTCACACAGTCACCTCAGGTGCAACGGCAGCTCGGATTTTCGTCGCAGTGGATGTTCTGTTTGACAACGCCGCTCTTCTTATGCGTCGATCTGTCCGCTCATCAGTCCGTCTGTGACTCCCGGTTCCACGTCTTCTCATGTGAGAATGTTCCTCGGACCATCTACGCCACTATCGTACCACCACCGATACTTCCCGTCCAATTCGCTCCGCAATACGTCCACCCGGCCTCGTGGAATCTTGACTAGACGACCTCACTCAAAGTCCGATAAATGCTAAAATCGTACACGTCTTCCATGTCCAGGCATTGCAGCTTCTTCAGGGTCTTCACACATGTCCGTATGCCGACGACTGATTACATTCACTTCACCATACTCCTTAAATACCACCGGCGATAATTTGCATATTATGCTGTGCTGTGGCGTAAGCGCTCACCGGTTGGTCCCGAAATTAACATCACACCTACGTAAACTCGACCCCATTAACATATGTAAAGTTCATGATCGTCCACCAATTCCTTCTTGGTGTTCTTTTTTCACTTTCCGCCAGTGTATTAATACATGTTGTATGAACATGGTGCTAGTATCTAGGATGGTATAGTAGTTATAAGGGTGCTGATAGGAAGCACTATGCACTGTCAGTGCAGTTCATACAGTGCACTGATTATGAAGCACTATGCAACATACCAAAAGCCACCTTCATGGAATACTTTGCTTCAGTGTGAAAGGAAGGAAGTTCTTCCATGTGGACAGAAAAACAAATGGGCAAAGCCACAGTATAAATGGTTCTTCAACCTCCAGTTAGAACACATTATAAAAGAGCCATACTCTGGGGTCACCAGAGTAGTATAATGTAGACGTAACGCGCATGCAGTATGTGGATAGTTTTTAAATTATTAGCAGATTTTGCAGATAGTTTTTGCTTGTAGATTAAATAAAATAAAATGTTATTTACAGCAATTAAAACACTTACTCAAGGCTTCACTCCGATTAATATATTTATTTCTATTTTAATCTGAAGAACTTTCACTTATTTTCACATCTTCTGAGTTCATTTGTTTTGTTTTTTTGCAGACATTTCTGGCCTCCAGATTTTATCAAGGCCTGTTATTGTTATCAACATATAGGAACTGTATCAAAAGAATTTAAATTTTATTGCCAGGTTCTTGCAGTTGCTAGTTATTCAATTAAAGTAATTTCTTTATGTATTTTGTAAGTCTACTATTTTTGAATTAAGTTGTTAAAAATGCTATTTATAATTTTTTAAGGTTCATTAATGGAAACGTTTTTCAAGATATAAAAACTTTCTTTAATTAGTTTCTTGTTTTTATGAGGTTCAAAGTTCATTATTTTTGTATTTTGCCCTAAAGTCTATTTCACACACATTGCTGCACATTCAGTTGTAATGTACTTATTTTGTCCTCACTGAAATCTGTAATGTTCTAATAACTATTTATTGTTTCATTAATTTTTCTTTATATTATCTTATTCTACTGTTATTGTGTGTGTGATTTGCGGGTTTGCAGCAAGTTTTCTGCTTCAATGGTTGTGTATGCACATACATTTTATTTTTATACAACTCTGGGGGTCACTACTTGTGAAAAAAAATGACTGTGTCTTAATCCAAATATTTTGAGTCTGACACCTCGGTTTCCTAAAGTCCAAAATTTTCATAAAATTTAAATATGGTTTGCAATTATAATCAGTTTTTGAGTAGTAAATACCTAAATTTAAAAAAATCCATAGTGAAAATTGGGTTATTTCAAAAAGCTGCAATGGCGAAACCTGGATATTTTGAAATCTGGTTCAATTGTATATGACCTTGCAAACTCCAAAACAAACTGCAAAAAAAAAAAAAAAAAAAAAAAAAAACTTACTGACTGCCCGAGCTACTAGCATACATTTTTCAGTGGTCCAATGGATTTTTTGCTAGCCAATGGCCAGTGGACCACCGGATGATTCGAATGCTGTAAAGTATTAATCAAAAATCAAAAGAGAATCTTTGTGATTCATGTGGATGAAGTCCCCTGCATCCCAATAGATTTCCTCAAGAGCAATCATAATTGGAATAAGATATTTCACTGCAATGCAACGCTGTCTTCATACGGCAACTATTTTGTTCATTTCAGAAGTTTATGCAAAGTTCCTTCAAGTGATTTTTCCTTCTCATTAAAAACACTAAATTTTCTTGGACTCACTGGAATGAAAATAAATGAATGCAATTTATTTAGTACATTCAACACTGTAAACTACTGGCAGTAAATATGAAGCTCATAGAGATGCTAATTGAAGCAGGTGACTTCTATATTACACAGAAATCAAATTTGGTGCTTTGGTTTTTATAAGTGCTGGTACTCCAATGTGAGTCCCATTGTGGTTGGCAGCACCATCAAATGCCATGGAAAGTATTTCGCTAACACCTAGGGTTTACTAATAAAATTTGTTTAATAACCTTGCTTAACACTTTTCGTGTTATTGAAAGACTAACAGAGATGGATATGAACATTTTTCTTACACACATAATTGTTCAAAATATATATATATATATATTTAAATAAAGTTAGATGAAATGGGAAGATATGCAATTAGCACAGTTGTGTAAAAATAAAATGTATCTGTGTACACAACCATTGAAACAGAAAACTTGCTGCAAATCTGCGAATCACGATAACAATAGAATTATAAAAAATTATTAGAACATTGCAGATCCCAGAAAGGACAAAAGTACATTACGACTGAATGCGTTGAAATGTGTGTAAAATGGACCTTAAGGCCAAATCTTTAAAATATTGGACTATGAACCTCATAAAAACAAGAGGCTAATTAAAGAAAGTTTTTATATCTAGAAAAACAGTTCCGTTAATGAACTTTCAAAAATTATAAATAGCATTTTCAACAACTTAATTGAAAAATAGTAGACTTATAAAGATACATAAGAAAAAGATTTTAATTTAATAGCTGGCAACTGCAAGAGGAACCTGGCAATAAAATTTAAAGTCTTTCTGTGTAAACGAAACTTTTGTTACAGTTCGTATATATTGAGAACAGGCCTTGATAAAATCAAGAGGCCAGAAACGTTTGTAAAAACAAAAGAACTCACTATCAGAAGATGTGAAAAATAGTTGAACATTCTGATGTTAAGATAGAATTAAATATATTAATCTGAGTAAAGCCTTGAGTAAGTGTTTTAATTGCTGCAAATAATTTTTTTATTTTTTTAATCTACAAGCAAAAACTATCTACAAAATCTGCTAATAATTTGGAAACTATCCATGTACGCATGTACGTCTGTATTCTGCGACTGTGGCCATTTATATTTGTACACTCATCAGTTGTTAACAAAAACTGATCCAGAGTGCCCATTTCATTTTTCTACTTATTTTAAAGGGCAATAGAGAGTTCATAAACACTAAGAATTTTTGTAATACTTGTGATGAGTATTATTTGGAGAGGATTCCAAATAAATTGACAACTGTTCACTTCTGTAACACAAAGTAGGTGTTGAAATAAGTGTTCTCCATTTATGTTTAGATACTGTAAAAAGAGAGGTGATATGCAATAAAAAGAAAAAAAAATGTTTATTATGCAGTTTTCAGACTCATATTTATTTGTAGCAGCTACTAATTGTTCAGTAACATTTTCTGAGGCATACATTCCATTACATATATCAACTGGAAGTGAATGCCACCATGCCACCTACTCTTTCCATGTTTTTGTTTTCTTTTAATTGTTCAGCATTATTTTCTGAGACATATATTCCATTACATATATCAGTTTGGAAGTGAATGTCTCATTCCATAGCTTTTTGCTTTTAATTGTCCAGTAACATTTTCTGAGACATATACCAATTGGTAGTAAATGTGACTAACTATGTGTTTTTGCTTTTGTAGGAAGTTTTTTAAAGTGTTTTCTATGGACTGGAAGGAAGACATCCTTGGCTAAGGCCTTGACCATAGTCATGATATATTACAGAAAAGTAATTCATATATTTAACTCTAAAATCTAGGGAAACTGTTCAACTATTACTTTACACTGTTTTTTGAAAATTCTAAAGATTTAAGTTAGCTGATTTTGTTTTTCACAGTCTGAAGATTCATTACCATAGGAATTTGTAGCAATGGAAAGTTCTTCAGACTGTATATCAATATTAAAGGAAATGTTCAAAACTGCAGACTTGGCAGGATACATGACCAGAGATAAAGCACTTGAAAAATATGACGCCATTGTTTTTTGCTTCTTTCTAAAGTGAAATAATTGAATAAAACATATTTATAAGTTATTTTCTCTATTGTTAAAGAATGTATTTCAAGTGGATACTTGCTTTCAGGAAGAATGATGGAGCAAAATGCACACTTTGCATAAATTCTTACAAAAACTCCAAATGCGCCTACTTGGTAAGATTTCTGCAGCAAAGTCTTAACGAAACACAAATCAAGCACTATGCAATTGAATCGGTTGCAGTGTAGTGTTTTGATCAAATTGAATCTGGCTGTGAGAGCTGTGCTGTTACATTGTGTAGTGGGGTGAAAAGCCCCACAGAAGAGAATTACTGCATCATTGGACTCGTTGAGTTGTTAGAAATTTGAATGGTGAACACAAGTTTATGGTGGTTATATGATGATATGTTAGCTTGAATAATAGTATTTGTATAGATATCAGCCACTGGCTGAATTTTCCAAAAGATCTTGTACATAATAAATCTAACAATAAATCTAAAGTTAACTGGATTTGAGTTGACAATTGTGAAACTCTTTGCACAGAAAACTGCATGTGCTCAGTAGCTGGCAAGTGATGCAAAAATTACAATTAAGTATTGCCATCTGTAGCCACAACTGTGCATAAGAAATGTGAAAAAATGGATAAATGACCAAATTTTGAGCAAAAGAAGAGATAACATTTGGGATACATGTCTTTTCTTCTATGGGATGTCATAACTCCCCCCTACCCCCTCCTAAAGAAAAGGAGGTCTGAGAAAATCTTTGGGTGTAGGTGCTAAAAATTAATCTGGGAAAGTGTTAAGAAGCCTTGGGGAGCGTGTGGGAAAATCAATGAACATAAGGTTTAACAAGTACAAATAACTGATTCAGATTAAAATATGATATTCTATGTGCATCAGAATAAAATGCATCATAATGTAAATGTTATTTTCTTAGCATTACATAGTAAATCTAAGAACAGATATGTTAATTTGAAATCTGTGTTCCAAATTAACATATCTGTTCTTGTCAGATTTACTGTGCAAATGCTAAGAAAATAACATTTTTCAGTTTTAAGTATGGAATTTAGTGATCACTAGAAAATATTTTAGGTTGCTGTAATGCCATGCATTCTGCTACAAATTGTTTTTGTAACTAATTCATGCACATTTATTTAAAAATATATTCAAATATTGCACTACAATGGTGTTTGAACCGTCCATTGTCTTTATGAAGACCATACAGAACTTGTTAAATGCTGACTTTTACCAGATGAAAAATGTGGGTAGATTTTTTTGTGTCTAATTCTAATATTTGGGGTTGCCAATATATATTCCAAATCTGCTTTTGTTGTGTATTCATTAGAGGTTACTCTCCAACCTAGTTTGTGAAAAATAATTTGGCAGTTGCTCCTTTGTATCTGTTTTGTTTTAAAATATTAAAAACTGCTTTAAACAATTTTTACTATGTGTGTGTGCCCAGTCGGTTCTCTTATTCCACTATGGAAAAATGTATGTGTAGCATTATGGTCCAGAAAAGATGGAAAAACTTCCATTACTTTTTGTAGCATGTAACGATATAGTATGATCACATTTTAACCCCATCCCTTTACACTCTGTTTTCAGTATATTACAGTTTTCATTGTGTTCTCATGTTTCGGCACAGAAATTATGATCATTTATATATTAGTGATTCCCTGCTCTTTTAGTTTGAGGCTAGCTGTATGTCACATTATGTTTTATTTTCTGGTGGCTTTACTTGTGTTACATAGGACCCCATGGCCTTAACTGTGCATTCTTCTCACGACAGGCTGTGCCTAGAGATCACTATAGGTAATATATTCCTTAATGTTCATTGCAGTTTCAAAGAATGCTTTCTTTTATCATTACAAAACATTTAAAGATATTCCTGAAAAAAAAATCATGTTTACTTAAAGGGCAGGCTCAATCTTTTTATATTTTCATTGCACAGGCTGGAGAGGATTTACTTCTTTCTTCTTAAACCCCAGCTAGCAAAGGAGAATTTTTCTGTTACACATGTTTTTAAATATGCTATTCTCGGTACGACAAGATAAAAACATGTTAAAATGTATTAAGACGTTTGTTAAGTTCCATTTTGCAATAATGGCTTAACAGCTTTCCATGTTATTTTCTTTGACGACCAATGCACTTCTCAACTTTTAAATATCAAAAATATTTACAAAAACTTAAACATGAAACTGCAGCGTACCTTTAGTCTGTAATGAAAATCGAACTTGGCCACTGATTGGATAATTTCACTTTGTTCAGAAAGTCAAAAGTATCAGCAGTAATGGAATTATAAATGTCTCACTGTAATTATTATTCTAAAAGGATTACAGGAATCGCTCCATCTGCAAACGACAACGAAATCACTACTAGGCCATTCCGCGGTCTACAGGATAATTTCTCATTATGTTGTACTATGTAGAAAGTAATTATCCTGCCATACAACGTAGTGAGAAATTATCCTACAGACCATGGAATGGCCTAGTAGTGATTTCGTTGTCATTGCAGATGGGGTGATTCCTGTAATCTTTTTAGTAAAATAATTCGTAGTGTGACATTTATAATTCCATTATTGCTGATACTTTTGACTTTGTGAACAAAGTGAAATTATCCAATCAGTGGCCAAGTTCGATTTTCATTACAGACTAAAGGTACATTGCAGTTTCATGTTAAAGTTTTTGTAAATATTTTTGATATTTAAAAGTTGAGAAGTGCATTGGTCATTAAAGAAAATAACATGGAAAAAGTTTTAACTGTTAAACCATTATTGCAAAATGAAACTTAACAAACGTCTTAACATTACTGCTTTTAAGTAGTGTTTTGACTCCTTTTCTATTTGGCTGACCCCTTCAGGCCTGATTAACTGAGGTGCTATCCCAAAGGGCATTGTTTCTGGCTTGTGTTAGAGAAAGGACCTTTTGTTGGTTTCTAAAACTAAGAGTTCAGCTTAACTTCTTCTAAGTAGCAAAATTCCACTTTGGCAATCAATCTCTCACACTGAACCACTGTTCTTTTTGCCTTCTTCGTGGAATGCCTTCCCCCACTACCAAATTTGTTATTTTTATATAATATAATAATAATAATACGATTTATGTAATAGCATATTTTGCAGTATATTAATATGCACTGACTGTTCTTTTTGCCTTCTTCTTGGAATGCTTTTCCCCACTACTAAATTTGTTGTTTTTGTATAATATTATATATAATAATATGATTTATATATAAAAGTGGTCCCAATCTTTTCAAAAATACAAAAGTGTGCAAAACTAATTTTTGTTTGGGGAAAGGGCCCTAATTATATTTTTGCAGTATGTATCTATGTGCAATTTTCTGCTATGCCACTGGATGGTGTCTAAGAAAGATCGTTGCAGCATTCATGGAATTTGCAGACTCCACCTTAGGAATGAGTTTTAGGTACTAATTATGATCACTACCTAATTGACACTGGTACCAAACTTTTGGGTGGCACGTTTAACTCATATACAGTAGAGCCCATTTATAAGGAGCCTGTATTTAATGAGATCCTAAATTTAATGAGCAATACAGGAACTTTTATGTAGTGTAATGTTAACTCAAAGCTAATTTAATAATTTTTAGCAAGCAAAATAACAAAATTTAATGAAATTTCATATTTGATGAGGCATTTAATGCACTAAATGTTATTTGGTGAAAAAAAAAAAAAACACACAAATATAAAACAAAACAAACAAAATTATTATCTTTTTTTTTTAATATTTCCCCATGTCTGTTTCAGGATTCATTACTACAAAGGTTGTCCCAGAACAACTAAGAATGCTTTTATAAAAAGTATGTGTACCTTAATTATCAAGGAAGTGATCATCTTTTTTGAAATACTGTCCATTGCATCAAATACAGGTGTCCCAATGTTCCTCCCACTTTTTGAATGTCTTCTGGAGTTCTTCTGAAATGCTGCTGAAGCACTCCTGCACAGCTGTAATAAGGTGTTGATCAGTCTCAAATTGTCTCCCTGTAATGTCTTTTTTAGAATGGGGAACAACCAGAAATCACATGGTGACAAGTCTGGACTATATGCAGATTGGGGCATCAACTTAATATTCACTTTCTCCAAATAAGAAATGTCAGAACTGGCCATATGTGGCCTTGCATTGGGCCACACATTAAAACAAATGGAGAACTGAAGTCGAACAAACTTATTCCATATCCAAATGCTCAGTTAAAATTCTGTGAATTGACGATTTTGAAATGTGAACCATATCTTCAATATCTCTAATAGATAAGTGTCTGATTTCCTATATAATGACACATACTGTATTGATGTTTACTTCTGTTACACATGTTAAAGGTCTTCCTCCATGTGCAATTAAAGCTGCCAACTCATGACCATCCATAAATTCCTTATGCCATCTGTAAATTGTTGATTTTCGTAGGCATTCATCTTTACAAGCTGCTTGCATAAGAAGGAGTCTCTCCCACAGACTTCTTAAGTCGACAGCAAAATTTAATGGGGCATCTTTGTTCCTCTTTCACATCTATTTTTTCGAAAAATCACAGCATGAAAACATTTGTTAGGGGTTCATGAAACAAGGCTTATTAAACTGCACACTACCGGCGACGCATGCGTGATAAACAGGTGTGTCTGGTTGCTATGGTTACTACGACGACTACTGTTTTTCCGAGACTTGTGCCAAGGTAGAACGGAGTATTGCACATTTTTTATAAAAACATTCTCAGTTGTTTTGGGACAAGCTATGTTGCTATGTACTGCATATTCATATAAGTGCTTGCTGTTGAATTTCAAGACTTTTGTGAGCTCTCTTGTATGAAATCAAACACACAGGGGTGCTCACCAATGAAGATCTCAAACTGGAAAAAGATTTAAAATAAACCCCTGTTTTTGAGCCTGTTAAGCACTTTTCAAAATAGCAAATGGCAAATTTTTTTCAGCACATTGTCACTACCATTAGGATCATTGATGAGGACGACCCCAACAGGGAGAAAAGTGCCAAAGTTCCTAGAAAGATTCAAAGCTCATTGGATTGTTACAAAGAAGTCTACATGGAGAGAAAAAACTCTGCCTGTCAGTACGCTGTTGACTATTTGTTTAACAGCACTGAAAATAGCAGTCCACTGACCAAGGGACTTTATAAAGTGAAAAAAGGTTGATATTGACTGACCTGTATAAGTTGATTCATCATCTGGTCAAATTAATGACAGTATTAATGTGCTAAATGAAAAAAAAATACATTTCTTTTCAAATATTAAGTACATAGTTTTTTTTTCTTTCATCTGGGAACACACTCCTATTTTGCCTGCATTAAAATCATTGCTCTTGATGTGGTTATTTCTCAAGGTTAGTAGATGGCAAGGTTATAGTCATCCTGCACTTCCAGTGATTGCTTTGTAACTTGTGACGTCACTTACTAAATCACCATCATTAGGCTACCTAATCGCCATGTTTCTTTGTATATACACCATAGCAGCGTGTCGGAATTACTATTCATAAACTAGCTGGAATAATCTTCATAAATTCTACCAGATTTTTTTAAGGTATAATATTTTAAACTTTTAATTAAAAAAATTGGGAGAATGTTGCCAAGATGTTCCAATTCCTCATAAAGAAATTCTTTACTGTATGACAATAATATGTCCTGCTGTGCATTTTCCCTTCTAAATTTATATAAAATCAGCAAAAATTCCACTAAATTAACATTTAAAAGTAGAACCGTTTTCCCGCCCTTTACGCAACGAAAATGTGCGGGAGGTATTTTTGAAATCTCTGTTACTAAACTATTCACATGACTGAATTTCTTCTGCATTTAAAGTAGATGTGCTTTTGCATAAGCTTTTGTTTTGTGTTTGAGTTATAAACATTGTTAACAAGACATCTTCCTCCATAGCTACAGTTCAGATCTACGATTCACATGTTAGAACAGTAATGTCACTTGGTGACGTCACGATTATTCGTCTGCGAGGAAGGCGGGATGAGCAAGCGTTACTGTCTATTAACCTTGGTTATTTCTCAGAACCAATTAATCTCATAATACAAGAGATACCTATATGTATTTATTTTTTCTGTTTTCTCCATGGTGACCTGCAAAGTTACTGCCATTGTTTTGTGAGTACTTTATAAAAGTATGAGTTTGAGGGCAACTGGGGTGACCACCCCCTAAAACAGACTTTCCCTTTTTAAATGGCCAAGATCATAAATAATTAATATATTTATTTTTTGTACAATTATAGTAATAAATGCACCAATTTTCATGAAAGTTTTAATAAGTTTTTATAATGATTAAACTTTGCTGTGAATTTAGAGTTTAAATGTTCTGTTATGGTTTCAGAGCGAGAGATTGAGAAGAGTCGATGTTTCAGAAAGAGCGAGAGAGAGTCGAGTTTCAGAGAGAGAGAAAGAGTCAAGTTTCAGAGAGAGATAGAGTCGAGTTTCAGAGACAGAGAGAGTCGAGTTTCAGAGACAGAGAGAGTCGAATTTCAGAGACAGAGAGAGAGAGTCGAGTTTTAGAGAGTGAGAGAAAGTCGAGTTTTAGAGAGAGAGAGAGAGAATCAAGTTTTAGGGAGTGAAAGAAAATCGAGTTTTAGAGAGAGAGAGTCGAGTTTTAGAGAGAGAGAGTTGGGTTTTAGAGAGAGAGAGAGAGAGAGAGAGAGAAAGAGAGTCGTGTTTTAGAGAAAGTCGAGTTTTAGAGAGTGAGAGAAAGTTGAGTTTTAGAGAGAGAGAGAAAGGCAAGTTTTAGAGAGTGAGAGAAAGTCGAGTTTTAGAGAGTGAGAGAGGCGAGTTTCAGAGAGTGAGAGAAAGGCGAGTTTCAGAGAGAGAGATAGTCGAGTTTCAGAGAGAGAGAGAGAGAGAGATAGTTGAGTTTCAGAGAGCGAGAGAGAGAGAGAGAGAGAGAGAGATAGTTGAGTTTCAGAGAGAGAGAGAGAGAGTCGAGTTTCAGAGAGAGAGAGAGAGTCGAGTTTCAGAGAGAGTCCAGTTTCAGAGAGAGAGAGAGAGTCCAGTTTCAGAGAGAGAGAGAGAGAGAGAGAGTCCAGTTTCAGAGAGAGTGAGAAAGTCGAGTTACAGAGAGTCCAGTTTCAGAGAGAGAGAGAGAGAGAGAGAGTCCAGTTTCAGAGAGAGTGAGAAAGTCGAGTTACAGAGAGAGAGATAGTCCAGTTTCAGAGAGAGTTGAGTTTCAGAGAGAGAGAGAGAGAGTGTGTCGAGTTTCAGAGAGAGAGAGAGCGTTGAGTTTCAGAGAGAGAGAGAGTGTTGAGTTTCAGAGAGAGAGAGAGACACAGTCGAGTTTCAGAGAGAGTGTCGAGTTTCAGAGAGAGAGAGAGTTGAGTTTCGGAGAGAGTGTTGAGTTTCAGAGAGAGAGAGAGAGAGTGTTGAGTTTCAGAGAGAGAGAGAGAGAGAGAGTCGAGTTTCAGAGTGAGAGAGAGAGTAGAGTGTGGGAGAGAGTCAAATTTCAGAGAGAGAGAGAGAGAGAGTAGAGTGAGAGACAGAGTCGAGTTTCAGAGAGAGAGAGTCGAGATTCAGAGAGAGAGAGAGAGTCGAGATTCAGAGAGAGAGAGTCGAGTTTCAGAGAAAGAGAATCGAGTTTCAGAGAGAGAGTCGAGATTCAGAGAGAGAGAGTCGAGATTCAGAGAAAGGGAATCGAGTTTCAGAGACAGAAAGAGAGAGAGTCGAGATTCAGAGAGAGAGAGTCGAGTTTCAGAGACAGAGAGAGAGTCAAATTTCAGAGACAGAGAGAGTAGAGAGTAAAGTTTCAGAGAAAGAGAATTGAGTTTCAGAGAGAGAGAGAGAGTCAAATTTCAGAGAGAGAGAGAGAGTAGAGAGTAAAGTTTCAGAGAAAGGGAATTGAGTTTCAGAGAGAGAGAGAGAGTCAAATTTCAGAGAGAGAGAGAGAGAGAGAGAGAAGAGAGAGTCAAGTTTCAGAGAGAGAGAGAGAGTCAAGTTTCAGAGAGAGAGAGAGAGAGAGTCAAGTTTCAGAGAAAGGGAATTGAGTTTCAGAGAGAGAGTCAAATTTCAGAGAGAGTCAAGTTTCAGAGAGAGAGAGAGAGAGAGTCAAGTTTCAGAGAGAGAGAGAGAGAAAGAGAGAGAGATTCAAATTTCAGAAAAGAGAGATTCAAATTTCAGAGAGAGAGATTCAAATTTCAGAGAGAGAGAGATTCAAATTTCAGAAAAGAGAGATTCAAATTTCAGAAAAGAGAGATTCAAATTTCAGAGAGAGAGATTCAAATTTCAGAGAGAGAGAGATTCAAATTTCAGAAAAGAGAGATTCAAATTTCAGAGAGAGAGATTCAAATTTCAGAAAAGAGAGATTCAAATTTCAGAGAGAGAGATTCAAATTTCAGAGAGAGAGAGATTCAAATTTCAGAGAGAGAAAGAGAGCGAGAGAGAGTCATATTTCAGAAAGAGAGAGATTCAAATTTCAGAGAGAGAGATTCAAATTTCAGAGAGAGAGAGATTCAAATTTCAGAGAGAGAAAGAGAGCGAGAGAGAGTCATATTTCAGAAAGAGAGAGAGTCAAATTTCAGAGAGAGAAAGAGTAGAGTGAGAGATAGAGAGTCGAGTTTCAGAGAGAGAGAGTCAAGTTTCAGAGAAAGGGAGTCGAGTTTCAGAGAGAGTCAAGTTTCAGAGAAAGGGAGTCGAGTTTCAGAGAGAGAGAGATAGTAGAGTTTCAGAGAGAAAGAGAGAGTAGAATTTCAGAGAGAGTCGAGCTTGAGATTGAGAGAGTCGAGTTTCTGAGAGAGAGAGAGTCGAGTTTAATATAGTCAAATTTCAAAGAGAGTCGAGTTTTAGGGAGAGAGAGAGTCGAGAGTCAGAGAGAGTCGAGAGTCAGAGAGAGTGAGAGAGAGTCGAGTTTCAGAGAGAGTGTGAGAGTCGAGTTTCAGAGAGAGAGAGAGAGTCGAGTTTCAGAGAGTCGAGTTTCAGAGAGTGAGAGAGTCGAGTTTCAGAGAGAGAGAGTCGAGTTTCAGAAAGAGAAAGTTGAGTTTCAGAGAGAGAAAGTTGAGTTTCCGAGAGAGAGAGAGAAAGTTGAGTTTCAGAGAGAGGGAGAGAGAGTCGAGTTTCAGAGAGAGAGAGAGTAGAGTGAGAGAAAGAGAGAGTTGAGTTTCAGAGAGAGAGAGAGAGAGAGAGAGTAGAGTGAGAGAGTATTGAATTTCAGGGAGAGAAAGTCCAGTTTCAGAGAGAGAGAGAGAGAGAGTATTGAATTTCAGGGAGAGAAAGTCCAGTTTCAGAGAGAGAGAGAGAGAGTTTCAGAGAGAAAAAGAGTAGAGTGAGAGAGAGAGTCAAGTTTCAGAGAGAAAAAGAGTAGAGTGAGAGAGTCGAGTTTCAGAGAGAAAAAGAGTAGAGTGAGAGAGTCGAGTTTCAGAGAGAGAGAGAGAGAGTCGAGTTTCAGAGAGAAAAAGAGTAGAGTGAGATAGTCGAGTTTCAGAGAGAAAAAGAGTAGAGTGAGAGAGTCGAGTTTCAGAGAGAAAAAGAGTAGAGTGAGAGAGAGAGAGTCGAGTTTCAGAGAGAAAAAGAGTAGAGTGAGAGAGAGAGTCGAGTTTCAGAGAGAAAAAGAGTAGAGTGAGAGAGTCGAGTTTCAGAGAGAAAAAGAGTAGAGTGAGAGAGTCGAGTTTCAGAGAGAAAAAGAGTAGAGTGAGAGAGAGAGTCGAGTTTCAGAGAGAGAGAAAGAGTCGAGTTTCAGAGAGAGAGAGAAAGAGTAGAGTGAGAGAGAGAGTCGAGTTTCAGAGAGAGAGAGAAAGAGTAGAGTGAGAGAGAGAGAGTCGAGTTTCAGAGAGAGAGAGAGAGAAAGAGTAGAGTGAGAGAGTTGAGTTTCAGGGAGAGAGAGTGAGAGTCGAGTTTCAGAGAGAGAGAGAGAGAAAGAGTAGAGTGAGAGAGAGAGAGAAAGAAAGAGTAGAGTGAGAGAGAGAGAGTAGAGTGAGAGAGAGAGAGTCGAGTTTCAGAGAGAGAGAGAGAGAGAGAGAGAGAGATTAGAGTTTCAGAGAGAGAGAAGAGTAGAGAGAGAGAGAGTCGAGTTTCAGAGAGAGAGAAGAGTAGAGAGAGAGAGAGAGAAACAGTAGAGTGAGAGAGAGAGAGTTGAGTTTCGGAGAGAGAAAGTCGAGTTTCAGAGAGAGGGAGAGAGAGTCGAGTTTCAGAGAGAGAGAGAGAGAGAGAGAGAAAGAAAGAGTAGAGAGAGAGAGAGAAACAGTAGAGTGAGAGAGAGAGAGAGAGAAACAGTAGAGTGAGAGAGAGAGAGAGAAACAGTAGAGTGAGAGAGAGAGAGAGAAACAGTAGAGTGAGAGAGAGAGAGAGTTGAGTTTCAGGGAGAGAGAGTTGAGTTTCGGAGAGAGAAAGTCGAGTTTCAGAGAGAGGGAGAGAGAGTCGAGTTTCAGAGAGAGAGAGAGAGTTGAGTTTCGGAGAGAGAAAGTCGAGTTTCAGAGAGAGGGAGAGAGAGTCGAGTTTCAGAGAGAGAGAGAGTTGAGTTTCAAGGAGAGAAAGTCGAGTTTCAGAGAGAGGGAGAGAGAGTCGAGTTTCAGAGAGAGGGAGAGAGCGTCGAGTTTCAGAGAGAGAGAGAGAGTAGAGTGAGTGAGAGAGAGAGAGAGAAAGAGTAGAGTGAGAGAGAGAGAGAGAAAGAGTAGAGTGAGAGAGAGAGAGAGAGAGAGAGAGAAAGAGTAGAGTGAGAGAGAGAGAGTCGAGTTTCAGAGAGAGAGAGAGAGAGAGAGAGAGAGAGAGAAAGAGTAGAGTGAGAGAGAGAGAGTTGAGTTTCAAGGAGAGAAAGTAGAGTTTCAGAGAGAGGGAGAGAGAGTCGAGTTTCAGAGAGAGAGAGAGAGAGAGAAAGAGTAGAGTAAGTGAGAGAGAGAGAGAGAAAGAGTAGAGTAAGTGAGAGAGAGAGAGAGAGAAAGAGTAGAGTAAGTGAGAGAGTCGAGTTTCAGAGAGAGAGAAAGAGTAGAGTGAGAGAGAGAGAGAGAGAGAGAGTAGAGAGAGAGAGAGAGAGAGAGAGTGAGAGAGAGAGAGAGAGAGAGAGAGAGAGAGAGAGAGAGAGAGAGAGAGAGAGAGAAAGAGTAGAGTGAGAGAGAGAGAGTCGAGTTTCAGAAACAGAGGAAGCTGAGAGCAGAATGCAAAAGATGTTTTGACTGATCATGAAAAGCAGTAGGTGTGCTTTGTTTATTGTAATATTTCCACAAATTTCTGAGATAAAATCGCCAGTAAGAGTATGAATGGTGCAGGAGTGACTTGATGAAGTGAAGTAAATGGAAGTTCCCCTTTCAAAAGAAGTGACAATCATGCATTGTGAAGGAATAAATGAATGTTTAAGAGGAATTACTGTTCATATTATGCTGAATGATTCAAGCTGGAATTGCTTCCATTAAAGTCAACCGTCCGAATAGGAGGGTTAAAATTTATTTTGAAATATTCTATCCGGACTTGATATTTTAAAAGCACGGAGCTCATTTCCTCAAAGATCAGGAAATTAAACGCCAGGAAAATAGTACTGATTTTTAAGTTGTTTTTCCCACTTCATGATTTAAAAATCTATTGCAATTTTTTTGACAGGAAAAGTTCTTAAAAACAAGTGCAATGCCAGGAAGGAGAAACTCAGCCTGTGTGCGTGTGTGTGTGTTCAGAGAGAGACAGAGACAGACAGAGACTCTTCCACAAAGTCTCTCTATCAATCTTTTTTTTAGAACAACACACACACACACACACACACACACACACACACACACACACACACACACACACACACACAGGCTGAGTTTTTCCTTCCTGGCATTGCACTTCTTTTTAAGAACTTTTCCTGTCAAAAAAATTGCACTAAATTTTTAAATCATGAAATAGGAAAAACAAAGTTTTTTTTTACAACTTCTCCTCCCTGTTTCTGGATCCTCCCTGCTTTCATTGTCAAAATGGTGCAACAAAATTTTGTTTCCAGTTACAATCCTTTCCAGTAAACCTGGAGCTTCTTCAGAATGCCACTAAATTTGAAAAGAAATATCCATATGCCATTGTTTGTGTTCATCAGTTAGCTGCTTTGGGACCTGCCTGGTACACACCATTCAGTATCCTAAGTTGTCATACACTATAATGTGTGGGTGGAACCTTAACTTATGTCTAACATATCAGCCACAGCAGATATAGTAATCCACCAGTCTTCCTGAAGCAGCAAATTCACATGACTGACATGGTCTTGAACTCACAATGCTAATGGGTGCCTTCATTGTTCTTTGCCAGTCTCACTTGTTATGTCAGGTTTGAACCATTCTACCCATTCGTAAAGTTTTCTCTGGTCCCTACACTTATTATGGTACTGTGCTATCACTTTGTAAATTTTAATGGGCCTGACCCATTCTGCTTAAAGAAATCTCATTAAGGCATGCTGTTCAACAGTGGTGCTGTGAGGAAGAGGAGTTTTCACTGTTTACACACTTGTTGCCGAAGCCAGGCTTGAGTGTAGTGTTGCATGATGCAGGTGCCACCTTGTCTAACTGTTGCTGTGACATGCTAACATTGGTCATTTGCCATCACTTGTGGTATCCATTTAATTCACAAATTGTGGTTACTTTTTCAATTAACCATCAAAGAATAGAACAGATCATACCATACTGCAAAAGGTCTTAGATATGTGACTGATGTCAGTGAAGCTCAAGTTTTGTGCATACATTGCTGTTAATGGAGACATTTGATACGTCAACAGTAAGTAAAATCTAGCTTCATCAGTTTAAACTTTAATCTGGCCAATGAGCTTGAGGAGCTAACTTCTGAATTTCAGAGAACAACTTTGTAATATGTATGCATATACAAACATAAAAAAATTTCATTATCTATTTGCCTAATATATGCATTATTAAGTTAATGATGCATGTGATGACTGATCAGTTCACTTTTAGTAATTAAAATTTAGCCTCATCAGTAAGTAAAATCTAGCTTCATCAGTTTTAAACTTTAATCTGGCCAATGAGCTTGAAGAGCTAACCGCTGAATTTCAGAGAACAACTTTGTAATATGTATGCATATACAGACATAAAAAAATTTCATTATCTATTTGCCTAATATATGCATTATTAAGTTAATGATGCATGTGATGACTGATCAGTTCACTTTTAGTAAGTGAAATCTAGCTTCACCAGTAAGTGAAATCTAGCTTCATCAGTAAGTAAAATCTAGCTTCATCAGTTTTTAACTTTAATCTGGCAGATGAGCTTGAGGAGCTAACCTCTGAATTTCAGAGAACAGTTTAGTAATATGTATGCATATACAGACATAAAAAAAATTCATTATCTATTTGCCTGATATATGCATTATTAAGTTAATGATGCATGTGATGACTGATCAGTTCACTTTTAGTAAGTAAAATCTAGCTTCATCAGCAAGTAAAATCTAGCTTCATCAGCAAGTAAAATCTAGCTTCATCAGTTTTAAACTTTAATCTGGCCAATGAGCTTGAGGAGCTAACCTCTGAATTTCAGAGAACAACTTTATAATATGTATGCATATACAGACATAAAAAATTCATTATTTATTTGCCTAATATATCCATAATTAAGTTAATGATGCATGTGATGACTGATCAGTTCACTTTTAGTAAGTAAAATCTAGCTTCATCAGTTTTAAACTTTAATCTGGCAGATGAGCTTGAGGAGCTAACCTCTGAATTTCAGAGAACAGCTAAGTAATATGTATGCATATACAGACAAAAAATTTTCATTATCTATTTGCCTGATATATGCATTATTAAGTTAATGATGCATGTGATGACTGATCAGTTCACTTTTTTTTTAGGTGTCCAATGGAGGATACTATTGCATATTGCAATACTTTCAACCGTGTAGTCAAGTACTGTTGGTCTAACATTATATTATATGCTTCAGCTGCCATTCACCATGCAGAGGGCATTTACCACAGAAATGGGACAATGGCTAATCTCATTAACCAGGTTTTGTTTTTCATGTTATGTGACAGATGGTTTTGCCCAGAAGATCGCCTAACAGGATTATATTCCTTGTTGTTTTACAATGTTCTAGGCTATTTATTCTCCTATGCTCGTCGCCTCCTCAACCTACACGATTATTCTCCAATCGTAAGAGTGTCAGAACATACAAACATAAGACATCTCGCAATGACAGCCACAAAGATCGTTCTTGATTTGACAAAAGTGATTACTTTTGCCATTACTGGAGTTTTTATGTTATTGGTATTTGGTCTGGAGCAAGGTTTGGAACATTTCAGCCCAACTTGGTGGTACATTTTAGTTACAGGTTCTTATTTCATTGTCACAGAACCTCGATGTCAAAAACACATCCCCGCAGTCTTGACATGGCTACAAATAGATGCCTTGGAAAGTCTCGAGCCTCAGTGGTCTCCTGTGCTGGTACGATTTGCATCATCATTTGCCTCTGTCGTTATGATAGCAGTCGTGTGGTTTTTCAGTGATGGCGGGTGGATGCTAGTTTTCTCGTGTGGCTATATTAATGTATTTTTATGCTTCAGAGATATGAGCAACCACTACGAGGTTTTACTAAAGGAAAGAGCATGTCTCGATAAGTATCGTTATGCAACTAGCGAAGAACTTTGTGAGAAAGATGACGTCTGTGCTGTGTGCCTTCAAGGTATGCGTCTAGCCCGTATTACACCATGCAGGCATATGTTTCATAGTGATTGCTTGAGACAGTGCTTGAAGAATCAAACCAAGTGTCCTCTGTGTAAACAAGATCTGTAAATCAGTTTATGCTACCAAAGACAGCTTTAGAATAAGCCTACAAATTAAATGCTATGTGATTTGGTTACAGGGAAGCCTGTTGCTGGGCGTGTTTTCTGAAAACATGTTCTGAAAGTATTTTTATATTGTAACCAAAACTCAGTATTTTTTCACAGTGCTTAAATTTGTCTTCTATACGATATATTCTTGCAAATGGGGGTGGGGGAGGGACATTGTTCAAGGGACATATTCATCAATCAGAAACCAAGCAGTGCTTGTTCATATCTTTTGCACTTAGGTCCTACAAAAGTGACAAGGATACCAGTGTTCATAATGATACAGAGTATTGTGGAATCCTTAAAAATATTTTTTTTTCAAAAATTCTTAAAGATAGTATCTGTTTATTAGTATAATATTGCATTTTATCAGGTTAGCTAAAAAATTTACAATTCTTGTGTTTGATTTAAATTGTAGGTGCATTTTATTGGTTCTTTATTTAAACATACATCATGACATATATGTACATGCTTTTTCAATTGCATGGTCAATGGATCTTGTAGTATAAATACTTCATGAACTATTTAATTATAGTTATGTTGCTTTTTCTCAAATACTTTCTAATTGTTAGGGGTACCAATCAAAAAACATCTGATGTAAGAATTTTGTATGATACATGGTTATGCATTTGTTAGATTAATGAACCTTGTAGTATAATGACTTTATGAACTGTTAATTATATCTTTGTTGCTTTTTTCAGTTTTTTTTATGTAATTGTTAGGGAATGCCCATGAAAATATATCATATGGTTTTTGAGTGTGAATATAGGCTAGGAAAAAAAATTATGCACGTAAAATTCCCTTGTTACATAATAAATGTTCTACAAAGAATGTTGATAATTCTGGAACTTGATTCACATCTGAATGTTGAAATTCAAAAAATTTACTCAAGTCAAAAGTGCATTACATGTTAACTATAAGTAATGTAAGCATAATACATGAGAAGTTGATACTAGAGCTTATATATTTGGAAACCAAATTCAGTTTTTTCCCTTTCATTCATAGATATATAAGTTGGAGAGACATTTTTTACAGCATACATCGTATTTTCTTTCACAATGAACATCTGAAAGTGTTTTTGGTTATGCAGCCAAGAGATTGGTTTACCAATAAACTGTAGGATTATGTTAGTTGCAAGCTTTTAAGAGCAGCAGTTTTAGCAGATGACAGTAGCAGCTAAATATAAAAAAAAATGTAATTAATGACATCATGGCACCTCCAATTATTAATCACAGTGGAAAAATGTTTAATTACAGGTTTTACAGAGGTAAATTTTATTACATTTGGTAGCCAAATTTTTGACCTAGAACCTAGTTCATTGTCAGGACCATCACTGGAGTAGTTGCTGCCAGTCGGTTAGAAGTGCCCACCTGCAATTATCTTTTAGCGTGGTACCTCCAGCAGTGTGCCAAGGATTTTTGGTGCCTGGGGTGGCCCCCAGTGAGTCACCCCTCGATTCATCATTGCCATTATTCACCATAATTTTAAAGTTCATGATTATACATGTCAAAAGCAAGATATGTATGTATTTTGGTCAAAAGTGATTTATTATTATGCTTGTTCCTCATGAATTCAAATTTTTACATATTGTTTTGTTATGTATTTATAATATGTAATATAAATAAACATGAACACACTGTATGAATAAATGAATCACACCATTTTTACGTCTAAAGAGGCTGTGCTACATCCATTAATAGTAAATAAATAATATTTAGGGAATAATTAATATTACAAAATGAAAGTTCTGCAAATGGTCAAGATGTAAATAAATATTTATTTTTACAAAATGAAAAAAAATGTTCAACAAACAGTAATGGTCTTAAACACTATTACAAAATAACAGTTTGATGAAAATTCAAAATTTCTGTTTGCGAACCTTTACTTCTTCGAACTTACTAATAACATCATAAAAATTAATTTGTTTGGCTACTTCACGTTCAATCGACAGTAGAGCAAGATTTGACAGTCTCATCAGAGTTATGGGGGAATGGAGGTAGTTTTTGATAAGTTTTAGTTTTGAAATACTTCATTCACAAGAAGCCACTGAGACACATGTGGTAAAAAAACAAAAAACGTTAATGCTAGCGACAAGTCCAAATCGACAATAAACTGTAAATACTTCAAAGATGTCCAGTCTTTGTATTCTTCTTTTTTGACTTCAGCTGCTTGTAGGTGCCTCCTCAGTCGACCAATCTCAATGATCATTTCTTCTGTTGAAAATTCGCCAAATCTTTGGGTTAGGTTTGGAGGCGTCCTTCGATTTCTTTCTGTGATGCGTTAGCCAAATTGTGTGGCAGAAAAATAGTGAACACTGATGAAATCTTTTTCATTGTTTGGGAACATTTCTCTAATTCTGTGTGGAAGCAATCTGCATATTCAAGCATGGCTCTTTTAAGCTCTTATTTCAGAGTTAGACTAACATCCACAGTTTTGCCTCCTGGCATCATTTTTAAAAATTTTCTTCTTCCCTTTCTCTTTATGAGAATATTCGTTCTACCACAGATATCAGTTGCATAAAAGAGTGCATTCTCCACCATGTCATTTTGATTTTCCTCAAAAAGAGTTTTAGCACTTTCATTTTTATTACACACTTGTTCAAGCCAATCTCAGCTATTTGAGGTACTTCTGTGTATGATTAGCCTCTTCCAATACTTTGTTCGAAACGGACAGGTAACTTAGGACAGCAAAATCACATGTTTTGTCGACCGAATCCCACTCTAAATTGCCCTTGGCAACACAACCTTTAATGTTCGTTTATGTCAATAGTTGTGGTGGCCGCGGATGGGGAGCCAATAAAGTATGGGAGTGCCCTAGACGGCCATGACCATACAGCCCTAGATGATCATGTCCTTTTTGCACCTACCTCCTAGTAGCATCCCCGGGCAATAAACATTCTGGGAATTTTTATGAGCAGCCAATAGAATGTAGCACTTAGCATGCTGTATTGTGCTGCAAACTAATAGATTTGTTTTAAACAACAAAAACATTGTATAATAATAAGTTATTAATGCAGAATTCATTTTTTAACAAAACTATAAATTAAATAAACAACACGTTTACCTAATTTTCAGTTTCTCCAGTTCTATGTGTAAGTTTATCTATTCTATTATTCAATTCTAAGTAAATGACAAACTGGCACCCTCTTCAAAGTGGTACTCAGGGTGGACTCCCCTCCCTGCATACTAGTGGGTACCTCTTTTCTCACTATTTCCATCCCTTCAAGTTTCCACCTTACAACATGTGATTGGTGGGCGATTATTTTTATTGAGTCCCATTTTATGGAGTGTTCTATTACTTATACATGTCTGTCTAATCTGGTTTGTTTTATCCTGTTTCACCTATATAGCTTAGTCTCCAGGTACAATTTTTGCCATTCACTACTCCTTCTTGTAAATGTATTCTTTTTCTTGTTGTTTTAGAGATGGAAGGAGAAGGCACACAGTTACAAGAAGGAGTAGTCTATAACATAGACTGTACCTATGGACTAAGCTGTATAGGTGAAACAGGAAGAAGTGTGAAAGTCCCTATGGAGGAACATAAAATAGCTATTAGAAACATAGGGAACAAAACATGATTAGACAGACATGAACAAGCAAGTGGACACTTCACAAAATGGGACTCAGTAAAAATAATCGTTCATTAATCACATGCTGTAAAGAGGAAACTTGAAGAAGGAATGGAAATATCAAGAAGAGGTACCATGCTAAATGATAATTGCAGTTGGGCACTTCCAACCGACTGGCGACAACTACACCACTGATGGTATTGACAATGAACTAGGTGCTAGTTTGAAAATTTGACCACCAATTGTATTAAAATTTACCTGTACAAACCCCATAATTAAACATTTCATTGTAAAAAAGCTTAGATGTGGCAAAATGATAAATTCACTACTATGTGTAATGACTGACAATCACTCCTATTGTTTGATGATTTGTTGTATATAAGCTAAGATATTTAGCTGCATTTTTGGCACTTCATTGCATAATAGTGACATATACAGAACCATTGATTATTTATGCGGAGTTCCACTAAAAACACAGCTGGTGTGGTGTGCACACATTGGAAATAGTTGTACTTCCCTACGATCAACTTATCCACAATTCTGTTGAATATCTGTGATATCCCATTCTGTATAATTTAAAAGTGTAATTTAAGAATAAATAGTTTTATTTTTACACTTGGCCTATTCTCATACCCACTAAAGTAGGGGAAAATATGATCAGATAAAATGTTCTTTTGTGTGCAGAATTTCTGCATTCCATATAATGACAGTATGCAACCCATATTGTATGTCCTAAAATTGTCCCAAAATAAAAAAAAATAAAAAAAGTCTTGTCATTGAAACTTTTTTTTTTTGGTCACTCCTAGCCCTGCAGAATGCACTTGAATATACCAAAATAAATATTATCACTTAAAATTAGATTTGATTTCATGGGGATTGGGAGGATGAATTTTGTTGTTTCTCAGATTTTTGAGTTGCACTCCAATTCATAATTGAGACTGACTGAGGAGTGTAGGTATTGTCAATCATAGGGAATACCCAGCCTTATGATAGATTCAGTACTTGGTTGCATGAACAGCATTCTAAATTAATATAATTTTTCTTGAGTGAGTTATTTATTATTAGCTATTGTTTTGGCATTTGAATATTTTTTATGGGGAAATTATTTTTTTTCTTAAGTGTTCTCCAGTAAAATTTTGTCCCCACCAAAATATCTTAATAAGAACATTCTGCAACAGTGAAAAACTAGTTTCTTGACCTCCCCCCCCCACACACACACACTTACACTGAATTATGCTAACAAACAGTTTTGTTTGTAACAAAGGCAAGATAAAATGTTTTATTATGCTATAGACTTACCTGGCCAAAAAAAACGCTGCACAAAAATTGTTAGTGATCACAATTTGCCAATTAACAAACATGATTTGAAATGACTGGAGTGCCAAATCAATTAAATATCGAATGCAATGCAGAAATGATTGAAGAGAATCTGGTTTGTTAGCTGTTAAGTGTAACAATAACAACAAAAGGGGATTAGAGAGATACCAAGCTGTTAATCGCTAAATATGACATAGCAGGGTTAATCCCTGTTATGTTATGATTTCCCAAGTAATTTATTATGTAGTTAGTGATTTGTCTTATATTTCAGTGG
The DNA here is from genome assembly GCA_039090855.1 of Macrothele yani. Taxonomy (NCBI): domain Eukaryota; kingdom Metazoa; phylum Arthropoda; class Arachnida; order Araneae; family Macrothelidae; genus Macrothele; species Macrothele yani. Next base: position 175,459,766 of record CM076990.1, read on the forward strand.
CTAAATTTACATTTGCTGCATACAATTATTTAGAATTATGTAAAGAATTTATAAATTTATTGTAGGAAGGTACTTATGAAAAGGTATTCCAAAATAAGAAAAAAATCTTAGATATTTAGAAAACCAATTTTCTAATCTTATAGTTCCCCTAGGAATGGGGTTCAGGCATTGAATTCCAGTGTGCAATGAGATGGTCAAGTAGCTCTAGCACATCAGATAAGTGCAACTTTTCCTTTAAATTGTACAAGTATTTTTCTCAGTATCAATTAGTCTATTTATTTGAAATTTAATGGCAATGTAATGTTTTGTGCACTACAATACTCACAATTTTTGAGTGCTTTTGTGATCGAAGAGGATTTGTTATTACACTGCACCTGCAATTTATACTGAAGCAATGTGCTAATTAGTGCCTTCAGCAATTATATTGTAGTTCACATCAACTTGTAGAACTTTACAGTGTGTATTGTGATAAGGTGGGTATCAAGCCCATATAACCTGATTTCCGTCCAAGTATGCTAATCAGTATATTACCAGAATGATACACTTGCCGGCAACTGAAGTATCTCAGGCTCAATAAATAAATATCTAGGAAGTTAATTATATTTCTTGTTTATTTTGAAACGTTGCCTAAATGTTGTATAAAATTGGAGGAACAGGAAATGCTTCTTTTGGAGAGTCATAAAATTGTTGAAAAACTTAACTGGGGAAGCAGTGGTTTTCTTACAAATATGGATATATTTTTTATGTAAAGAGTAATGAATAAAATGTATATCTTTTGCTGTAGCATTATTAATTGTTAAAAATATAAATGAGAAATACATTAGCTAATTGCCTGTCCGTGCAGCCTATACTAGGTTTCTTTCCCATTGTTTTCATTGTGAAATCTTTGTGTTTAATAGCATAATGGACATCATGTATCTACTCTATAGTTTTTAAAACTTGAAGTCAGTTCACTGCTTTCTTCATGGACAGCCTAATTTGCTTTGTTTTGTATCCAGGTGTATTGTTCAAGAACTGTTACCAACTTGGAGATATTGAATAATACTTGATTTGAAAAGACCTAAATTCATGTCCAGATTGTTTTTTTTTTTTTTTTTTTTTTTGTATCAGATTTTATGAAATTCTCTTCCTGTTAAGATAAAGAAAAGAAAAGAAAAGAAAAGAAAAGAAAAAGCTAATGTCTTTAAAGCAAAAAATTATCAATTAGTTGTGGAATTCCTTGAGGTAGCATATGTGGAGAACCCCTATATGGTAGGTCTTTTGTCTTTCTCAAGCTCCCACTTTATTGCGCAGTATAATTTTAAATTGCGAAGTAATCACAGTCTTGGTGGTACAAGACATGTTCAATGCAAGTATCGAGTTTTTTGATCAGTTATCAAGCAGTGATAATAATCAAATGCAACATGCTGTACAGTATTGAATCTTGTTTGCCCCTTAACAAACAGCATAAAGTGTGAATGAAATCACTGTATTGGAACTGGACAGTACCTTTAGCTGCCACAGATATTCAATTGTGATGCTTTACAAATGGTTGTGTGATTAACCTGTTAACTTAAAAAAAAGTTATTTTACAAACACAAGAATGTTGTCCACCATGTATTCTATGTGTAATATGTTGATATCTCAAGTAATGTGTGTCAAGGATCTGTATTTATGTTACAGAAACTTTATAGAATTTGTTACTGAACTTTTAAACAATCTTTCTTACAGCAGTATTAACATACAAGTGCAACTATGATGTTCTTGGCCTGTTGTCTGTCAGATTATATACAAAATCAGTGCATTTTGCAATGCTGTACAAAAATAAATGTTTTCATGAAGATTATCTAATTTTCTGTTGAATAAGAAACACCAAGTGTTTTCAGTTGTTATTTCAATCTCACTGCTGTTCTCCCCCACTCTGAATTACAGCAATGACAGCAGTAATACTTACTACAGTTTGCTAGTGCTGTGAAACAACATCTGTTTTATTGTTTATTGAGGTTCACAAGAATATAGTTTGTAGTAGACAGCCTAATGTGTGTGTGTGTAGCCAATAGTTGGTTATACATATATGCAGACACAAAAATGATGAATCTTCAATCAGTTCTGGTGGTAAAACCATAACTACAGTTCATAATATATTTAGTATATTTATTGGCACTGTATTTTATATTTGTTCATGTAAATGAATTGTGTTGACTAAGAATTTTTGAAAATGTCAAATATAAATTCATTTCAGATTGTGCAAAATGAAAATCCTAAATTCCTGTGTAAATTTGTATATGGACTGATGAATGAGTGGGTCATTTTCATACAACTGTTTGGGCTTTTCAACTTGAAAATACATTCAAGCGTGGGCAAATGCCATCCCAATGGTTGAGTTATTAGAGGCATGGGCATCTGCTTGTTAGTCCAAGTTGGGCATGGGTTCAAGTAATAGATAAGGCATGTATGGTGTGTTTGTCCAGTAATGCTCTTTTGTCCTTTCCCTTAGAACCTGTGGCCCTAAATTAAGAGTGGGGACTTCCTCATAGCCTTGGATATTTATGGGAGTTATTTAAACTAAAAAAAATGTGCAAAATTATTCCAATTTTTTTTAATTATTAATGTTTGAATAGTTTGCAGCTCAAATGCAGGCTGATTAAAAATATTTTTTCAACAGTAATATTATTTTATATGACACTACACTGAAGCCGGAAACTTGGGTGTTATTTCTGCCAGATTTGTCTAGAATGTACAAAGGGCATCCTGAAAGTAGTGCCTCGTCCCTCATAAGATTTTTATTTGTAGCAGCAAAAATGTGAAACTTGGCAAAATACTTGGACATATTGTTAATACTGATAGCCTATTCAAAGTATTGTCCATCACTTTCTATGCATTTCTGAAATCTTTGAACCCATTGGTAAAATCCATTTTGGAAAAAATTCCTGAGGCTGTTGTTTCTTTCACCCATGAGTTCACAGCCAGTTTAACGGCTGTCACATTGTTGAAATGTTCCCCACAAAGGGTGTTTTTCAAAGAGAAAAACAGGAGAAAGTTTAAGGGAGCCAAATCAAGACTGTAGGGGGGGGGCATCACCATCCACCCCATTTTGGCAATAGCCTGTGAAGTCTCCATTGAGGTGTGAGGATGTGCGTTATCATGGTGTAAAACAATACTATGAAATGGAATGTCACGTCTTTTCCTTCTGATAGCTTCCTTTAGCTTCTTCAGTGTCTGCACATAGCGAGCACTGTTTATTGTTGCAACTCCTGGATGGTGACACGACGATCAGCTGTGATAAGGTTTTTCACTCGTTGCCTGTTGGCATCTGTAACTGCAGTTGCGGGCCTTCCACTCTGTTGTTTGTCCGACACTGAACTTTCTCTTCATCATCTTCAGACGTTACTGATATCGATTGTGGCAGCTACATACACCGCCAGGAGTTTTCTGTGGATTTCTCACATCTCTCTTTTTCTGGGAATTTAATTGCGGCTCACTGCTTTTCTCTGTCATTCATGATCTTTATTTCCGATTCTGAAAAAAATTTGCTCCCACATTGGTAACATATCATATTACATCTCAGTGCAGTTTCATTAAAATCACTTCGAAAGTTATTAAGGAAGAAACATTATTTTCAGGATGCCCCTTGTAATAAACATTTTGCTTTTTAATTCGGCATTTAATATGACCAAACCCCCTTCTACATTCAATTCAAGAAGCAATCATAAGACTGTTACCATGTGAATAAAATGGTATTGGGAAAGCTGGTTTTATGAAACATACTAAGGGATTTCATCCATGTTAGAGCTCTTTCAGGGAACTGTCAGTGGGGTGAAATCTGATGATATGAGACAGAAGATTCATTCCCGCATGTAGCATAAAAGTTAGTACTGTGCTTCAGTGACCATTCTTATAAATGTTCCGGTTCATTTTTCATAACAAAGGCTTCCCAACTTGCAACTTCTGCTGTTTCTTCCCCTTCAAGGTATTGTAAAAACCCTAAATATTAAATTTCTTCTTGACCGATGTAATAGATTTTGAGTTGTGGTGGCAAGAACTGACCAAACACACCCCACACACCTCTGTGAAAATAGTCAAATTGTGTTTGATAGAACGCAAAATGTGTATTTCTGTTGAAATCTCAGTCAAATTTCTTTGCGATAATTTTGATACATTAGCATGAGAAATTTAAAGTGTGCTGGGTTGGGAATTGGGGTGGCAACAAAAAAAAGTTCTTTTTCAAGGATGGCAGGAAAAGTGGGGGCCTTTCCCCCTAAAAAACTGATGCTGTACACAGGGACCCTATAACTAAAATCTGCAACTGCCAAGAAGGATATGTGCATGCATCGGAGATGTTCATAGCCATTGCCTTGATTTCATGAGTGTATTTATTCATTAGCATTCATATTTAATGTGGTTCTCCAGAAGACACAACTGAACTTTTTAAAATGAAAAGTTACTTTGAAATACATCTATTAATACAAGGATATAAAAATTTGTTTCCTGTTTTAGTAGTGGATTTTGCACTGAATTGTTGAAAAATATCTAAGAAATAATGCATTAGGTTTAACTGGTTCAAGGTCACAATTCTTTATGTGTAGTTTTTCTTTAGATCAGTCATAGTTTTGTACCATTTATCTCTTCAAAAAATATTCTGGCATCTGAAAATTTTGGGGTTTTGCCTGCTCCTGGGTTTGGGTGTTGTGTTTGTTCTGTGATGCTGATTCTGTACGTTCTTTGGAACCAGTGACCCTAATTTAGGTAAAGGCAACTGCTTATAGCCATAGACGCTCAAGGGACTGTTAAACTCTGAAACAAAAAAATCAGACTGTGCTAATCGAGGCATCTGCCACTTCATTTCAGTTGTTTCGAAAAACAACTGAAATGAAGTGGAAATGTTGATTGTCTGACCTGCGCACAGATCAGGTATCCTGCTTGGTGTGATGGTTGCATGCTCAAATGGAAGTGGAAGATGGAAGTTCAGTTTCTACTCTGGTATATAATTTTCTAGTTTCTCCTGAAGAGCTGGTCAGATAAAAAATGGATGCAGATAGCATTCCCATACCAAACAGTGATTCTGTCTTAATTAATACACTTTGTTAATCAGATGTTAACCTAATTATCCATGTTTGACCAGTTTCTAATGTAATTTAAAGTAACAAATGGAGTAGTTATATAGGATTGGTAGATTGATAAAAAGCTGATAAATTCCGTCTGCATACAGATGTTGCTAATATTCCTTGTGCAGTAGCAGAAGTTAAACAAACATTGGGGGGGGGGGGCAGCATGAAAATTTTGCTTAAGTTGCATAAAAATACAATGCCGTGAAAACCTATTGCCTTTATTTTGGTCAAAAAAGGCTAAAAGCTTCAGTGTAATTTTTTTGGAATTTTGCATTATTTGTGTTTTTGTTCTTTAATATGTATTATATCTGTCTTCACGCAACCCCCTCTCTTTTTTGATGATGGGAGGGAGAAGGATTGATATAAAAACATAAGCACAAACATGTAATTTTTATGTTAGTGTGTTTATGTTTAACAGTATAGCTTGGGGGGGGGGGTCATCCAGCTCATCTCAATAGTAGAGGGACATGTAGTAGATAACATTTTCAGTTTTCATAACATGTCACAAATGAAGCTCAGTCTCATGCAAATAGTACCTTGTAGCTTAACATTTGCATAAAAAGTACTATGTTGAAGTATATCTCCTACACTTCAATACTCAGAACAAAAATTTGAATTCCATTAGGTTATTGAACAGCCATAGAAAATGACTAATATATGTGTATATATATACATTTTTTTACAGTGTACACCAGTAGAGCATACTGGCATTTTTATTGATGATGATGATACTTCAGATGCATGTTGGGAGTATACTGGTGTTGTGTATACTTCCAGAGATCATTCAGAGCCATAACTTTCTAGCATTGCATGGGTTTGCTGTTCCTTTTTCTTTCATCTGTGTTTTGTTACAAGTTCATAAGTCCTGCATTCAGTAGAATTTTCTTTTCATTCTGACTATGGTTTATAGCAATTCAATAAATGCACTGGAGGATCATTCACGATATTTTTTGGCCCTGCAAAATAATGAAAATGTCTTTAGCTATGTCTTAAAAAAATCATTCACCTGTAGATACAAACAGCAAGGAATAGGGTTGAGGTATTGTGGCAGCAAATACTTTTCATATATTTTTATATTTTTTAAGCACTTCTACGATGAAAATATGCATGATAATGTATCTTGTCTGTTTTTATTCCAGCCATACTCTCAATACAATGTCAACAATCTTTTTTAATTATGAAGACAAAGTTATTTCCAACTAACTGTTCATGCTAGCAAGAAATGAGTATTAGAATCTTTTCTTTCTTTCTTTCTTTTTTTCTTTTTTTACAAAAGGCACTACATATTCTCAATTTTTGTGTTTTTAGGCCCCTGTGGCAAAAATGGTACCAATTGCAGCATTATGACTGTCAGTAGCAATCTATTAGGAATAAAGTGAATAGCTAGACTTCAAATTGTTGCACTCAGTGGCATGTGTCGTGTTATAGTTTTGAACAACTTGTTAACTGAAAGGTGCACTGTATTTTGTTTGTGTGGCTTTTTTCAGTACTAGAGATAAAACTTACTCCATAGCATTTTCTTTGGTTCCATGCTGTTCAACATTGCATAATAAAAATATATATTGTTTTGTAAATTTTAATACTGGAGATCATATCTGTGTAGAAGAACAGTATTATTACATAATATTTTTATAGCAATTTTCAGCCATTACAATATTGTTCCTAAAGTATCGAGAAAAGATGAAATTTCTGTGCTAAATTTTAAGTATTGCATTTGTAGACACAAACATGACTTGTTTATTTTAGTTATTAATAACACAATTTCTTTAACTTTATGAGCCCTTAGCATTGAAATCTTTGTGCCTTATGATCATTATTTTTCTAGTCATAAAAGTATATGTTATGTTTACCCTTTTGTTTGTACCATTTTTTCCTGTTGTGAAAAATGTAAAAATGAATAGCATTGGAATAATTTCATGTTCCTATTTATTTTTTAATTCACTGTTTGTTTTTGATTATTCCAATGACTTTAAAAATGTTCACAAAATTTGTCAGTTTGTGCTAATTTATTTACTGGAGGCTGTATGTGTTGCTAATTAATGACCTTAGAGTATGTACAAATAATTCTGCCTTCATTAAAATAACAGAAATGTGTTACATAAATTTTATTTCACTGTGTCTTCATTTCTGCTAATGTAAGAGGCAGTTTGTTAAGTTCCAAGCTCAGGTATGTGCAATGACAAATGAATATTGATAGTATTTATCAAAATTGCACCATTGTTTGACATTATGAGGCAGCCACTGGATATCAGTTGTTGGAATTTGTGAAAACACAAGTTTGCCGGTGACCTCCAACACACATTCTTCTGCTCTGGAGCCCAGTGCTTTCCCAATCAAGATATGCTAGCAGGTGCTTATCACTGTTACTTGCTAGCTTGACATGTGCGTCATCTCTGTAGTACGTCACATACCCCCCCCCCCCAAAGGCGGGGAGGGGGGCGAAATAGCAGGTTTCTGGTCCTCTGCAAATCATGTTTGAAGTAACGCTGTTGAAAAAAGGAATCTTCACTAATTCCAGACAATGTGTGGAAGAAACCACACTTTTTTAGAAGAACTTTACTGCCAGTAGATCCATTTTTGCATTCAGGCACCAGTGCTTGGTATACTTGCCTTACGACTCTGGCTTTGTACCTTCCCTAGAAGAAGTGGACCATGTTAGAGGTAGGCGATTGCTTATAAGCTTTAGAGTTGTTTATGGTGGAAGAAAAAAATGACTTTCTTGAATCAGTGAAAAACACCAAAATAATAATAATAATAATAATAATACACTGGCGGAAAGTGAAAAAAGAACACCAAGAAGGAGACGTCTGATACCAACGAAATTTATACAGCATAATAACGGAATACAGAGGATAACGTGATCAAAACATTATGGCAAAACACAGCTGTATTTGCTGGTAAACTGAAAAATAACATTTCCATGTAACATGGTTAGTACGAGGTTGAACCGCCATGAACTGCGTCACACTGTGCAATTCTGGCATGGAGTCTGTCGTACAGAGGGTTTGGGGTATTGAGTTCCAAGCATCCTTAACCTGGACGCGTAAATCGGGGATGGTCATGGCTGGCAGTGGAGACCGGATAAGTCGTTGTCCCATAAAATCCCACACGTGCTCAATGGGGGACAAATCCGGTGAACGTGCAGGCCATAGAAGTTGTCTCACACCCTGTAGTGCATGTTGCATGTGTGGGCGTTATCTTGCTCCCCTGTGCATCTGCAAACACGCATACGGCCATCGGAGGCTCCCAAGCAGAATCTGCTTTCATCGCTGAACACGACAGATCGCCATTGCGTTCTCCAGTGCAGACGTTGGCGACACCACTGCAGCCGTTCCGGACGGTGGGCAGGAGTCAGAGGTACACGTAGTCCTGCATCCAGTAGACGGTTGCGGATTGTTCGCACAGTCACCTCAGGTGCAATGACATCTCGGATATGTGTCGCAGTGGATGTTCTGCTTGACAATGCAGCTCTTCTTATGCGTCGATCGGTCTGCTCATCAGTCCATCTGTGACTCCCGGTTCCACGTCTTCTCGTGTGGGAATGTTTCTCGGACCATCTACGCCACCATCGTACCATCACCGATACTTCCCGTCCAATTCGCTCCGCGATACGGCCTCGCGGATTCTGACTAGACGACCTCGCTCAAAGTCCGATAACTGCTGAAATCGTACACGTCTTCCATGTCCAGGCATTGCGCTTCTTCAGGATATTCGTACGTGCCCGTACGCCGATGACTCATTACATTCTTTTTATTTGTCATTTTCTTGTAGGACTTCCGTCCACAGTGAGTAGAGTTTAGGTCCCAGCCACCTACAGCGAGATCGCCTTTTGGACAGGACACAGAAACGGAAGGAATGAGAGCAAGTCTAGCGACTTTGACAGAACAGTTTGTAGTGAGATTAGAGTACAGTAGATGGCGCCACCATACAAGTATGATGTTGCACATAGAGGGTGAGAGAATTTCAGGGGGGGGGCATAGGAAATGATACCCATTTAACCAGTGGGTCCAGCCTGGGGGCCGTCACTTAACATGCTCGTCCGATGCACGGCGGATATTCAGCGATTGTTAGTAAATCACACCATCTCTGAAAGATCAGCCCAGGTTCGAACCTGGCGACCCTGCAGCGGTAGTCTGAATCACTAACCACTAAGCCATCCGCGGCTCCTGATTACACTCACTTCGCCGTACTCTTTAAATACCACCGACGATAATTTGCATATTATGCCGTGCTGTGGCATAAGCGCTTACCGGTTGGTCCCGAAATTAACATCACACCTACGTAAACTCGACCCATTAACATATGTAAATTTCATGATCGTCCGCCAATTCCTTCTTGGTGTTCTTTTTTCACTTTCCGGCAGTGTAATATTAAATAAATAAAATGTGGACACATGGTGTAGGTTTCTTGTGAACTGACACATCTAGAACAAATATGTGCTTCTATAATGTGAAATGAGCTATTGGCTTGAAGAATATAGTTGAGCTTTCCACCTTAAACAGTTCTGTTAATATCTTCTGTCTAATTTCATGCCTAAAAGGAAGGCTTATACTTAATACTGCATCTAATCAGAATTGCTTTTATGTTCTATGAAATAGCTCACTGTGTGATAATCAAGGCAGCCTTCACAGTGAACCAGGGGAGGACTCGACTGTGTTTCTCTTTGTCCGTCCTAGCGACTCGGACTATTCAGTCCAGTGGCCAACCTCTTTCAATCATACAAGAGTTTCTTCCGCGGATTCCCGCCCCCCCTCCCGTCATTCTCGGGATCGATGCAAAATGGAAGAGAAGTTTTGGGCGATCAGTAGGGGGAGGGGGGTCATTTTTTCGTTTGGATACGGTATTTCGTATTTCGAAAACGGAAGTTTAACGGAACAAAAACTTTTTCCCGTAATCGTGATTTCTTTTTCTCGCGATTTTCCTTGTGCCCAGTATTTTTGTTAAATATAATTTTATTCTATAAATATTTGTATTTCAGCTTGAAAATGGAAGCAAAATTTCCCTGTGATCATTTTTTTTTTTTTTGATTGGAGGTATAACGATCACCGTGAGCAACTCAATGGGCTATAAGCAGTCGCCCGTCCCTAATTTAGGGTCACTGGTTCCAGGGAAGGGAGAGAGCCAGTGCCGTAAGACAAACACAACATCCATGCCTCACCGGGATTCGAACCTGGACCCCTTCCGGACGAATGATCAGAGGCCATCGCTTAGACCACTGCGGCCCCTGTGATCTTCAGTAACGAGGTTCTTCCGCAGATTCGATTCGAGATCGATGTATAACTGAACAGAAAGAGGGGGGGTGATGGTGGTGGTTGTTTTCCATCAGAGGACTGAATTTCGACTTTCAAAAACGGAAGTTAGACGGAGTGAAGGTTCCCCCGTAATCATTATTCTTTTTTCTCGCAATGTTTCTCCTGCCCGGTAGTGTTGTTAAATATCATTTTCAGGTCTTGAAAATTTTCATGCTGGTTCGCCATCTCACTCGCCAGCTGAAATCTCACTCGCCTCCAATGTTTTAGAACTTTCCTAACAGCTCCGCGGAAACGCGGGTTCCTTGGTTTGCCCTTTAACCTACGTTGGCTAAACGGCAGCTCACAAGGTGCATGTGACTCTGTCTATCTTTTCACACAGCGCTTTGGAAAATCATTCTGCCGTGCTTGCGGCTTCTTGCCTTGTGTTCCTTGTTAAGCGCACCGTGCCGTGATGTTTTGACTCACGGAATTCGCTATCCAATATCTTTTTGCCGAGAAACAGGTTTCCCATGCTGACGCGCAATCGCGCTACACTTCTGTGATTTAAAATAAGCTTTATTAAGAAACTGATAGTTTTAGGTATCTAACAATACACATAATAACGTATAAATAAATGTCGATTGAATTTAAACTGCTCTACTGAATTTTTACTCAACTAAAACTTTTCACTCGTCGCAGACGACTGCATTTTTCAAGCCCTGATAATTTTATTCTATATATATTTGTATTTCAGCTTGAAACTGGAGGAAAAAATTTCCGAAAACGGAAGTCGGATGGAGCAAAGATTTTGAGATTCTTCGGTTTTTTTTTTTTTCTGCGCGATGGTCCCTCTACCTGTGTTGTTAAATGTCAAAAATTTTATATTTTGACTGCAGAAGTAGGCTCCTGTTTAATATTTACATGCTGAGTTATATTCACACTGTTTTGTAGCGCGTTCTGATTTTTCACCTGGTTAAAAAAGTTCAGCTTTTTTTTTTTTTTTTTTTTTTTTCGTCAGTCTCGTGTATGTATCATTTGCCTTACCTTATAACTTATCTGTATGGCTACGGGCCTGCAGTGAACTCTGATGAACAAGGAAATTCGTATTAATGAATAGGATCTTTGCTGACTTTACCCTTTAACCAGCCGGAACGAATTAACTCGAGGTTAGAAAAATGGGCTGAATGAGCTTGAATGAATATGTTCGCTGTCTACCAAGCGGGAAGAACGCGGCTGGAAAGAGTGAATCTCAGAATCAGTAAGCGTTTTTTCCTTAGCTTTGTTATTCAAAGTGGTTATTTAGGAGAGTGATTGGCATCCTTTCTGGCTGATTGCCTACTAAAGGATTGTAACAATGCCGACGAACGTAAGAAACGATAGACATGTTTGAGTCACTTGTAGGTATGATGTCCTTGTCAGGTGGATTCGTCCTTCCCCATCAGGCCTTGGGTCAAGGAGAAGAGAAAGAACTACAAACGGGCACTTATGATAGGTTTATGGTAGGTACTGCTGAGATAGAGGTGGAAAATAATTGTTTTGCCCTGACTTTCGTAAAACCTGTCCACTATGTGAACATTTCTGCTTGCGAGAGCAGAAAATTTTGGGCACCATTTGGTCCAGGTACATCACCCGCTTAAGATGGATCCACCTAAAATCTTTGCCTTGTATTTCCAATAGGTAAACTTCTGTAGCCATTTTCTTCACAACATAAAGCGTTCCCAGGAATGAAAATTTGTACATCGATAAAAATAACTTCATATTAAAGCCTAGTAAACTTAATATTTTCTAAAATTTAACCACAATTAGGCAATCCAACATTTGTTTGTCTGCTGACGTCATCAATGTACAGGTCGCGCAATCTATTTTCTGGTCTCAACGCCACCAAAAGAAAAGTATTGATTTTTAATATAAGTATGGTTAAGTTTTAGAAAATATTAAGTATACTGGGATATAATATGAAATTAGTTTTATCGATGTTCAAATTTTCATCTTTGCATTAATTGTGAAGAAAATGGCCTACCGAAGTTTGCGCATTGGAAATACAGGCAAAGATTTTAAGTGGATCCACCTTAAAGGGTTAAAAAGTGAATGCAGAGTCCCTTGGTTTTTTTTTTTTAGGCAAAGGTATAAACTTGGCGATATCTTAAAAATCAGGGAAACATATTGACGTTTGGAAAATTACTTGGAGTCGCCCTAGTGCCGAGTGGTCAAAGGCGATAATTTCTGATTAGACGTTCGAACTGGGCCTGCGGTTGAGTCTCGAATGAGGCATGGAAGGTGTGTTTGTCTTACGACGTTGCCTCTCTGCCAACCCTGGAACCAGCGAGCCGAATTCAGGGCGGACGACTGCTTACAGCTGTAAGAGTTACTCATAATGATCGTTTAAACTGCGAAGCAAAAACAGAAAAGTGTTTTTCCTTTTTTTTTTCCTCTGGATTTCATTAGGAAACTTTAAAGGCTTGTTTTTTTGTTTTTATTGGAGGTTTAATGACCACCGTGAGCAACTCAATGGGCTATAAGCAGTCGCCCGTCCCTAATTAAGGGTCACTGGTTCCAGGGAAGGGAGAGAGTCAGTGCCGTAAGACAAACACAACATTAATGCCTCACCGGGATTCGAACCTGGACGAATGATCAGAAGCCATCGCTTAGATTCATGGGCGCCGACAGGGGGTCACTTGACTCCCCACCCCCAGTTGAATAGTTTTACCGTTTATTTTGTTTTATTTATTACTTTTTTTTTTTTTAGACCACAAGGAAAAATCGCGCTTGAAAGAAAGGTATTCTTTCAAGCGCGATCTCGAATTACTAAATACAAAAATGAAAGACAAATTCATCCATGAAGACCTATTATTCTGAGCAAGTCTTCGCTGTAAATAGTATACAAAGCGAATCTAATAATTTACCTGAGGCGACAGGGATTTTAGGAATTTTAGCACTTTATAAATAGCACCATCAGCAAAATCTCCACTAGGACCATCCCGTGGCGCAGTGGTTTCAACGATGGCTTCTGACCATTCGTCCGAGATAGGTTCGGGTTCGAATCCCGGTGAAGCATGGATGTTGTGTCTGTCTTACGGCTCTGGCTCTCTCCCTCCCTTGAACTAGTGACCCTAAAATAGGGACAGGCGCCTGCTTGTAGCCCTACTGAGCTGCTCACGGTGGTCGTTAAACCGAGTGGCGTAGCCAAAAATTTCTTAAGGGCGGGGTCCATGGATTCGTTTCATTGGTGAACACCTCTTATATACATATACACAGTCGAGCTACATTGATATGACCACCTCCTACTTTTGACGTCAACAGAGCGTAGCCAATGAAAGAAGGTACGTGTCGTAAGCTGGCTTGGAGGCAGAGCAACTCAATGGGCTATAAGCAGTCGTCCGTCCCTTATTTTGGGCCACTGGTTCCAAGGAAGGGAGAAAGCCAGCACTTTAAAACAAACACAACGTCCATGCCTCACCGGGATTCGAAACCGGACCCTTCTCGGACGAAAGATCGTAAGCCAGCACTTAGAGCACTGCGACCGTCGACTTTCTGATGTCACCTCAGCAGCAGTTAACCGTGACCGTTGGCCTCTTCTGATCTCTGGCTTCTCTCACTACATTATTATTATTATTATTACATAATTTAAATTTAATAATAATAATAATTATTATTATTTTGAATATTATTTTTATCGTTTACATTGTACCGTGGGAAATAATGGAGCTGTGCAAGGGGATGGGATGAGAGAGTACCGGTAAACTTTATTTTAGAAAAAAAAAGCACTGTATAGTGTATATACTGTGTAGTTATGTTGCATATTCAGATACAATATTTGACCCACGTTGTATCTGAATACGCAACATAACTTTCAAAACGTAGCCCCTAGGAAATTAATTTAAAATGACCTTTTTCGCTAATCATTTTTCTATGAATATTAGTTTTAGGAACTTTCAATGATTCGTTGTGTAACAATATGTTTTTTTCTTTGAATTGCATCTCTATAACAGCAATAATGCATACGTTCCATGAGTAACAATCATGGATTACAACAATGATGTAGGCCGTGTGTCTCAATAACAATAATGTGAAAGCTATAAATATAAGTAAGAACTCTGGAAATGCTGAGTTAACTGCATACAGAACTGCCCGGGCTGCCAGGGCCCATGCTCGGTCAATAATTTCAGCCAATATTTTTTTTATTATTATTATTTTGTTTTGTTTGGCATATGTGCGATAATTAGGGCCACTGGGCCCGTGCCTAATTTAGGGTCACTGGTTCCAGGGAAGGGAGAGAGCCAGTGCCGTAAGACAAACACAACACCCATGCCTCACCGGAATTCGAACCCGAACCCCTTTCGGATGAATGATCAGAGGCCATCGCTTAGACCACTGCGCCACCAGGGCGGCCATTTCCAAAATATGACGTACACTGAAATGCCAAAAAAAAAGACGCCCCCCCCCCTCAAAAAAAATACGAGGCACCTCTCTAATACTGTGTTGGTCCTCCCCTGATTGGATTGATTGGATGACGGCAGGAACATGACGGGACATGGACTCCACAAGCTCTGTGAAGTACTGTGGAGACAGTGCACACTATGCTTCGTTAAGAGCGTACCACAATTCTGTAATATCCATCGCTTGAGGATTCATGGCACTGACGGCACGTTGAACAGCATCCGAAATGTGTTCGATGGTGTTTAAATCTGGAGAATGAGGGGGTCAAGTCAAGATGCCAAACTCTGTGGAATGTTCCAACAGCCATAATCAAGTGACTGTGGATGTGTGCAGTGACGCAGTGTTAAATGAGGTTGCACAATGTGAACAGGTGCAAATGATCCCCAAGGATGGTTATGTTGCCTCCACCAGTCAGCAGATGAATAAGCCCCCCCCCCCTTTTTTTTTGATTGGAGGTTTAACAACCACTGTGAGCAACTCAGTGGGCTATAATTATAAGCAGTTGCCTGTCCCTAATTTAGGGCCATTGGCTCCAAGGAAGGGAGAGAGCCAGTGCCGTAAGACAAACACAACATCCATGCCTCACCGGGATTCGAACCTGGACCCATCAGACCACTCCGCCACTGGGGCAGCTAATGAGGAGTCCTAATGCATGCCAGCTGAAACCACCCTACACCATAACAGAGCGACCACCGCCCTGCGCTGTCCCTTGTAGGAATGCGGCATCTACTGCCTTATGGGGTTGTTGCCAAACCCATAAGGCAGTAGATGCCGTCTGCTCAAAACAGTTGGTACTGCAAGTCATCGGACCTGGCTACACATTTCATCTTGTGTCCAACAGCAGTGTTTCAGAGTCCAGGTCAGGAGCACAGCGTTGTGTTGTCGGGTCAGCAATGGCACCCGGGTAGGCTGTCGCCTCCGGAACCCAATTGAACACAGGGAATGTTGCACATTGGGCTGATTGCATGCCAGATGCTGTTGTTCATGATTGTCCAGGGCTTTTCTACAGCCACATCAGTTTCACACTCGGACCCCCCCCCCCGAGTTTCTGCCGCCCAGGTACACCCTGGAAATTGTTGACAGTGTAAATTCAAATTTTGTGGTAATTTCAGAGATGGAGTGACCCATTTCCCGGCGGGAACTATCATACCATGTTTGAAATTGCTTAAATCTCGATATTAGCTGTCATCTGAACTGCGATTGCTACTACTCGAGCTTGTGGAGACATCTGCCTCTCTATATAACCTTGTTGCAAATGATACCATTTACAGTCATTTGCAAAAGTTTAAGACCACCTGTTGGTATTAGGAGATTTCTACCGATTGCATCAGCGACTGTCTGTATTACTCAACTTCCTGTTGGTGTTGCATCATCCTACAGTGCACAGAGTGGGGGAGCGTGCGAGCGTCAGTTTGCTTCTGGTTCTCATGCTGAGAGGTTTTGTACATATTTTCTATATAGCGAAAAATGGGCAAAAAAACATCATTAAGTGTTACTCAGAGGGCACAAATAGTGACTTTATATCATGAAGGATACTCAGAAAGTGACATAAGCAGAAAGGTGAATGTGAGCAAGACTGCTATTCATAATACCATGAAATATCGAAATACAGGTGAATTTAGCAACCGAAAGAGAAGTGGACATTTAAGGAAAACAACCCCAGGTGATGACAATACCACAAGGCGAGTAGGTATGCATTCTTCAAGGAGTTTGCGCAAGAAAATCAAGGCCTTTCTACCTTCAAAAGGGTCTGATATTAGTATCAGCACTGTTTCCCGACATCTTAGCAAAGATTTTGGATTAAATTCTAATAAACCTGCACATAAACCTAGACTAATCTCTGTCATAAAAAAGAAGATATTCCAATTTACGAAGCGTCATCAATCGTGGACTGCTGAAAATTGGAGCCATTTTCTTTTTTCCGGCGAATCAATGAGCATCAATTTGAATCACATGTTGAACGACTAAAAGTTTGATGAAAAATACACGGTTAACACCGTGAGACATCCGCCTAGTCAGATGATACGGGATGCTATGTCAGCATCCGGTACTGCTTCATTATCTTTTTTGCCAACAGTCTTGGTAATATCCATGTGGGCAGATTGCTATATGCTGATGACACAGTCCTGTTGGCAGAGAGTGAAAGTGAATTGCAGATGACTGGTCTTTTTTTTATGTTGAAATGTTATGTGAGAAGCTGTTAACTCATATGCAAGCGCACAGGTGCACAATCTTTATTTAGGATGGTGCTCCATGCCACAGATCAGAGACAGTAAAAGACTACCTGCAGAGGAAAAACATAACTGTGCTTGACTGGTGCAGTAATAGTCCCAACCTTAACCCCATTGAAAATATGTGGACCATTTTAAAAGACAAGGTAGCAGAAAAACAGCCATCAGATTACCAAGCTTTGATTGACGTGATAAAATATGTGTGGTGTAAAGACATTTCAAGTGACTACTGCAAATCCCTCATTGAGAGTATGCCACATCATATTCTGTTCATTATAAAAAACAAGGGTAGCAACACAAAGTACCGATTTCAGTCTTTTTGTGTTCTAAAGAATGTAAGTATTTATCTGTGGTGTCATATTTTCAAATATCTCTGACTAGTAATTTGTTGTTTCTTTAAAAATCTTAATTTTCAATAAATTGACAGGTGGTCTTAAACTTTTGCAAATGGCTGTGCATTATGGGTGTGGTGGAATGTAACGGGAATGGCACCTCAGACTGGTCACAAAATTGTGGAAAAAGCAATACCAATCATTACTAAATTAATACCTGATTAAAATCCAGACTTTTACAAAGCTGTTTTCAATCACACCCATCCTTCAACATTACATTTTCACAATTTCTTCATAAAAGGCTATAACTACCATGCAGTGTGATGTGTTGGTCTCTGCCCTCCTAATGATACAGAAACATCTCAAAAGGTTTAGAACTTTATTTTCACATACACACACAAACACACGCACAGCACTCCACCACAAAGGAAGTTAAGTAATAATATCAATGCAAATTACTATTACTGTTGTGGCACACAAAGCTTATTTTTAAAAGTTCCAGAATTTTTTGACATAAACATCATTATAGGTTTACCATCATTCCCACAACAGGCATGTAATTTATTCACAGGTTATTGTATCATCTTATTTATTCATTATATTCTCTGTCACATAAGACTCAAAAATACACAGAAGGTATTTACCAGGTTTCAAATTCAAGTATGATGCAGTAATGAGTGGGTACAGATGTTTGCCAATATTGCATCATCCTTCAGCAGTGAAAACACAAGGCAGCCACTGGATATCAGTAATTGGAGTTCAGTAAGTTCAATCAGTAATGGTGGGGAAAATAACTAATGCCAAGCAACAGCCATGGATGTAATTTTTAAAGGCGTAGGGACATTTCAAAAATGAAATACAGTTGAACCCACAAAAAACAAGTTCACATGATACGAAATTCAGCACAAATTGAAGCTTTTAGAGATCCCTTGAACTTCATAATGTTTCTCCTCACTGTTTTAACTGCGTACGACAAACGATACTTTTGAGAAACTGCATATATCAAAGTTCACATCAGTTATCAGCAAAACAAAATAAGTGGTGTTACCCAGTTTTCATTCCTTCCACTTGCACTAGAAAACTAGAGATTATCTTCTATTGACAAAACTCCGTGGTACCCTTACAGACAGATCAGTTTTCAAAGACAAGAATGTTTCAGCATTTTTTTGTATATTCCTCCTGCTATCTCCTTGTCACACATAACATCACATGGGCGAATGCCATCTTCTATCCCCTTCCAATAACTTAATACCCACTGGGCTGCTGCAAATGTCTTTTAACACTGAGTGAATAACATCCCCCTAACGACAGGCTTCCCAACTGAGGTTCCGTATCTCTTCAGGATGTCACCCCTCTCTTCAATTGATGTTGATCACATATGGTAAACTTAATTAGACTTCGACTGCCCAGTAGTATGCTTACCAAAATTGAAAAATGATGAATTTTAGCAAGCTTAAAATTGTAACACTTGGTGAGAAAATAATAGGAATCAGTTTAGTAGAAAAAGGAGGATATAAAAAATTTGAGGTTGAGAATAAGTTTGGCATTCCAACAAATTATCTTCAATTTCGAAAAACAAGTATGAATCGAAACCAAAGTTTAGTAACGATTCATCGAGTGTTGAAAGAAAACGTTTTCGAGAGGGTAACCACAATTTCGCACCATGTTTGATGACCGAAAAGTACCTGTCTGTTGGTAAGGAAGTTTTTGCTACACTCATAGATTGATAGAAAGCTTATGATAGAGTAAATAGGACTGTTCTGTGGAAGGTACTGAATAAATAAGGTATCACTGGGAATCTACTTTATAGTGTAAAAGCCATGCATGCTGGCAGAAGAGCATGTACAAGAGTGAATGGTGTTGTATTGAAATGGTTCTCTGTTGTAGCAAGAGTCAGACAAGGTTCTGTAATATAACCATGGCTGTTTAATATATTTATGGATGCATTCAAGTGTGATGTCAAAATGGACAATACTGGTTTATGTCTTGGTAATGTCCGTGTGTGCATATGCTGATGACACAGTCCTGTTGGCAGAGAGCGAAAGTGAGGTGCAGAATACGTTGGCACATAGATGTACAAAGTTTGTATGAAATTCAAACTGAGCATAAATAAGGGGAAAACCAAAGTTATGGATTTTGAGCAAAGAACTGTTGGTATTGAATGCCAGATAAGTCTTAATGGCACAAAGATTGACCAAGTAAACCAATTTGTATATTTGGGAAGCATACCTTAATAGTTGTATGACTATTATTCTTACTGTTTCACACATTATAAAAGTTTTCAAGTCAAGTGCTCTTTTGCCACGTAATTTCTGTTGTAATATATTTTAGTGATGTGAAGTAAAAGTCCATAAAATTATGTTAAAAAAAGAAGCACTTATCCACTATGGCATAATAGGGAAGAATTATTGTTGGTTCCTTTATTCAGTGATATCCTTTCAGTCATTTTAGAGTTGACTGTAGAGCTGCTGTTGTACGTAGAATTAAAATTTTGTCAGTTTAAATGGATGTTTGAAACCTGAGTCGATTCGTCCAATTGTCCATTTAAACTGACGAAATTTTAGTTCTACGAACAATGGCAGCTCTACGGTCAACTCTAAAACGACCGAAAGGATATCACTGAATAAAGGAACCAACAATAATTCTTCCCTATTATGCCATAGTGGATAAGTGCTTCTTCCTCTTTTTGAACAAAATTTTATGGACTTTTACTTCACATCACTAAAATATATTACAGCAGAAATTACGTGGCAAAAGAGCACTCGACTTGAAAACTTTTATAACGTGTGAAACAGTAAGAATAATAGTCATACAACTACTAAGGTATATTATAGTCACGTAAACCAAATGGATAGTTAAGACTAACCATGTTATCTGAATTGGGAAGCATGTTTGACAGAAAGAACAAATTACATGGTGAAATTAGTAGGCAAGTGAACTCTTCATTGAAAGTCATAGCTGCTTTAGCAGGATTTCACAGGAATGATGGGTTCTCAAGAGAGTCCCGCATGGCCATGTATGAAAGTGTAATTGTTCCTACTCTGATGTATGGCTGTGAAACCTGGGTACTACAGAAGATACATAGGAGTCACTTGTGTGCTGGAGAGATGCCTTACTTACAGGGGTTTGTGGGAAGACACATTCTGATCATGTGAGGAATGTGTTACAGTTGTGTAATATGAAGCAAAATGTTGTTAGCAAGGTGGAGAGTAATATTCTTAGGGGGTTTGGCCATGTTGAAAGAATGGGTGATGACTAAGGGAATTTATTCAGCCCGAGTGGCAGGAAAGAATGATATAGGAAGGTCAAAGAAATCATGGGAGGACCAGATTCAGGAATTTCTGCATGAGAAAAAGATAATGAGTATGAAGTACAAAAGGTCTTGTGTGCATCATGTGATGGATGTTAATGGAGCTTGACTGAGTGCCGAAATCGCTGTAAATGGAGAAGTTTGATACAGCAACAGGAAGTTCTTTCTATGATTAGATAACCTCTGAATAGTAGAGAACAGCTTAGTGATATGTACGAGTATGTATGTACATATATACCGATGTGAAAGCTGTTATTTTCAAGTGCTTTGGACCCAGAAATGAAAACTTCCAGTGACTGAGCCCTTACTAAAGAAAAAGACATTACATCACATCAAGACAGTGTTTAGGAAAAGGTGATTTTCAAGTAAGGAATAGATGGTTGTAACTTTTCAAAGACTGTCATAGTACTGTGCTCAATTCTGTTTGTGGTGAAAGGGCTTTAGTAGATGACGAAGTTATTGAAAAATGGTTGAAATACAGCAGCAGCCTCATTTTGCAGTATGCGAACAGTATCAAGTGCATGATGCCAAAGAGTGGAAGTTTTTACCAGTTACTGACTGACACAGAAAACTTTAGCTTTTAAAAAAGAGAAATGTAGCTATGGAAAACATTTTTTAAATTAAAACTCACAATGATGCCATGAACAAAAATAGATAGCTTGTTATCAGAAAACCCACAACGTTTAAAAAAGTGAACCTATTATTTGATTACAGAGCCAATAAGAAATCCTCAATGACATCGGATATTTTTCCAGAATCGATTAAGACAAACTATGACAAAAAGCGCAGAAAAAAGCAATGGCCCACGCAGCTACTGTGGTTTTAAAACAATGTTCACTGTCTTCCCCATGGATCTGTAATGTGCTAAACTGTGCTTGGAAAGCAGTTTCGAAAGAAACAGTTAAAAACTTCAGGAATCATGCTGGTTGGAAGATTTCTGGGTGAACGACGAAGATGTCAAATGAGGTTGCAGATAGAAAAAAATGAAAAAGGATAAAGATGATGAAACTTGGAGTCATTTGAGGGGAAAATGCATAACTTCCGTTTTTTTGTTTTTTTTTAAGTTTATGTGGAGCTCTCTGTAGAATAACTAAACACAAATCTCAACATATAAAGGTACATTTTTCAGGACAGGAATTATGAGCAATCAAGTGATGAAGAAAAAACACTATAAGAAATAAAACAATTTTGAACACTAACTTGCTATTGGAAGTTCAGAAAATCTTACAAGTATATTTTTCATCTAGAAACATCTCAACTGCTACATAAGACAAAAAAAAATAATAATAATACATAAAATAAATTAATAGTTGCTTATTACAGGAAGTACAAAACAGGAAATAATCAGTTCAGATTTCCAACATAACACCTAGACAGCAAGAGAAATGTAACAAGTGAAATTTAAGTGTTTTTACTGATAGTTGAATTTTAAAACTAACTGAAAGTTTTGCTTACTACAGGTCTCATTTGTATGTTTATTGCTAGCTTTAATTTTTAATTAACAAGTATTACCACATATACTCCCATACAAGCCAAAAGTTTTTGGTAGAAATTCTGCTTTTGAAGTTGGGGTGTCGGCTTATATGTGGGTCAGTAGTATAAAATAGGGCTGGACTTCTGCAGAATTTATTGATGGATTTGTTTATGTTTTAGATTCCAGCTTTCCATGTGTCAAAAACATAAACAAATCTGTTTTTGACCACAGCTTTCTGTGTGTTATTGAAAGTACTTAAAAAAAAAAAAAAATTGGGAAATATTTTTCCATCCAGAGTAGGATTCCTATGAGAATAAATGCCGCTAATATGATAAGCAAAAACCTGTTTCAAATTGAGACCATGAAATTTCTTGCTTCCAAACACAGAATAGAATACCTCATAATTGCTTTCTGTATTACAACTGTGTAACATCATCTTTCAAACTGGACACCCGACATAAATTGCTCAGCTGTTGGGGTGGGCCAGAGCCGACTGGGCATCTCTCTCCTCTCTCGAGTTTTCATGGCAAATGTGGGTGTGTGTGTTTTTCGCTCCGCACTAGCAAAAGCCATTCCCTCTATCAAACAGCAAGGGTCTACTTTACAAAAGGTGGTAAAACTTCATAAAAAAAAAAAAAAAACGAAAAGAAAAAAAGGCCCATTTGGCTTTGTTACTTCTTGAGTGAAAGAATTGTGGGATGCAATTTCACCAGAAATGGTTATTAAGTCTCTCAAATGATGCTGCATAAGAAATGCAATGAATCTTACTGAAGTTATTTGGAAACTCCGATAGTGAAAAGTACTTCGAAGGTTTTTACAGAAGATAATCTCAGAAATTCGCATAATTCATCTCAATAAATATATTTTCCAAACTCTTGAATTTTCATCATAGATCAAGATTCGAGTGGATACTCATCAACAATTTTAGGAGGTTTCAATTCCCAAGATGAATCCCTGAAATTCACTTCAGAAGAGCAAAATGAAAATAAAGTAAATTAACTAGACATTACTTTGAAGTGGGAAGGAAAACAGCTTACCACAGAATTATACAAGAAGCCTACAAATACTGGAAAAATTTTAAATTATAAATCAGATCACCCTAATTATATAAAGAAAAAGGTAGCTTTACAATTTAAAGAAAAAGTTGAAAAGCTGAATTCATCTTCAGAAGCTAAGGAGAAACATAAAAATAAGTTAAAATCAATCTTACTAGAAAATGATTACCCTTCAAAAGAAATTCGTGAACTACTGGGAGAAAATCCTAGTAGGAACAGAACTGGCACTACAGATAATAAAGAGAAAATTGAATATTTATTCACAAGAAAAGTCGCTCACCACAAGGGACTATTTGAAAATCTGCACTATATAAAACAAAAGAAAATCTGCACTAAATATAAAATTAGGTTAGCTCCAGATTTAAATAATAAAATTAAAAAAATACTTAACATCCCTAAAACAAAGAGAAGAAAATACTTTACTCCAGGAAAGATTCATTTATAAAATCCAGTGTTCATGTGGTTTACCATACATAGGATAAACAGGACAAAAGGTTAACCACCAAAATTAATGAACACAAAGCAGCAATAAGGAACATTTCAAATAAAATAAGATTAGACAGGCACATACAACAAACTGGCCACAAAATGGACTGGGACTCCTTACAAGTAATCAAACATGAATCCCAAGCAATTATCCGGAAATTAGAGGAATCCCTGGAAATTTACAAGACACAAGGTAGCAACATAAACAACCATGCAGGATGAAAAATCCATCAGGCTTGGTCACCAGACCTGTGGAAGTAGTAAGACGCAAGAATTCCTAACGATCTAGTGTACAGATCGGAAATTTGAGAGGTAAAGTACCTTAATAAATTTATCCTCTATAATTCCCGTTAAATATTTATAATATTGAAATTTAACATCGGCTTATATGCTGGTCAAGGTTTTTTTTTTTAATTTTTAGCTCTTGAAGTAGGGAGTCGGCTTATACAGGAGTATATATGGTATTTACCTTCAATAACTGACACACAGTTTAGGTATGATTTGTCGACATATAGATGCCATACATTTTTCCTGTTTCCCATGTAGCCATTGTTCAGAAAATTAAAAAATTACATCGCCCTGGAACAGGAATCGAACCTGTATCTCTTGATTTAAATTCGAGCATGCTACAGCTACACCACCCAGGAGAACGAATTTCCAAGCAACTAAAGGTAAGCAGATGTGGCTCAGGAATCGGAACAACTATCCAGATGTGCACTAGTCAACACAATTTCCGCTAGTTTCAGTTACTTGGAACTTTGTTGCTTTGGGTGGTATGTAATGACATCATGCTTGAACATAAACCGGAAGATGCAGGTTTGATCCCTGCCCCATGGTGATGCACCGAAAGCAATGCAAAATTGGGCATAACTTTTTTATTAACTGACAGAGGTCGTTCAAATTGCACATGTTGGTAGAGTAACTCTTCCTCTATAGTAACCCTTCTTCTTCATTGCAGGCAAATAATGGATTCCAAGCAGAAACAATGTGCTGCCATTGAGTTTTTGACGAAGGAAGGGCGTAGGATGTCCAACATTCACAGGCTACAGATTGTTTGCAGAGATGACACCACTGACAAGAGTAATGTGCACAGATGGATGGAGAAGTTTAAAGAAGGGGAAACCAGCATTGAAGACAAACCACGGCATGGGAAACCATTATCTGTGACCACTGACACGAATTGTCAGCAAGTGGATGAATTGATTTGTGTGGATAGACGAGTTACAATCCACGAGTTTCTTGCACAAGTGGACTGTAGTTACAATGCCATACAGAAAATGGTGGAAGACTTAGGGTATCGGAAGGTGTGTGCAAAGTCAGTACTTCGGCAGCTGACACCTGATTTAAAGGAGAGAAGGGTGGAAGTCTGCTCTGATCTGCTGGAAGTGTTTAAAGCCAATGAAGACAAGTTTTTTTCCGATCTGGTGACAGGTGATGAAATGTGGGCGTATCTTTACGATCCAAAAACGAAGAATCAATCCATGGAATGGCATCACACCTCTTCACCAAGGCATAAGAAGTTCAAGAGACAGCAATCAGAACAGAAAGTCAAGGTGACTTTTTTTTTTTGGGATGACAGGGATGTCATTCTCCTTGATTTTCTGGAACGCGGCTGTACCGTGACCAGTGAGCAGTACGTTGAGACACCCGAGAAGCCAAAGGAGGAAGACAACGAACAAGAATCTGAAAAGGATCCATACTCACCATGACAATGCAAGACCACACAGTCTTTGACAACAAATCAGGCGATCAGCAAATTAGGCTGCTGGGTGGTCCTCCATCCACCGTACAGCTCAGATTTGGCACCCTCCGACTTCCACCTTTTCGATCCAATGAAGGGCAATGATTTGATGACACAGGCAACGTGAAAATGGCTGTGAAGAAGTGGGTACAACAGTCCACATCTGAATTTTTCCGAAGAGGATTCAAGAGTTGGGTTCCATGATGGCGCCAATGCATCGCTTGTGATAGACTATGTTGAGTAGTACCTTTGTATAGAGAAAGAGTTACTGTAACAACATGTGCAATTTGAACAACCTCTGTCAGTTAAAAAAATATGCCCACTTTTGAATTACTTTTGGTACAACCCTCATAATTTTCAACTTATCTGAAGGATGGCTACACAGGAAATGGCAAAAATGTACAGCATTTATATACTGACAAATCATACATAAATGCCTTTTATGTATTTATGAAGAATTAGTTCTTATGGGAATTTGCTTACCATTGTTTCTATAAACATTTTACGAGTGACCAGTTTTAACCTGACATAATGTAACATGCCAAAACATAGCCCTTTCCTAATCTGTCAGATTGTAACAAAGCTGACATATATTGAATGCATTTAACTTTCCCTTCAACTTTGTTATATATAGGTTTTACTGTATTCTAAGAAGCCAATGAGGCATAGTCTGTATGATATGAGAGACATTTCTTTTTTTCATTAAGCAGTAACTCCATAAACAAAGATGCAGCAAAGTTACCAAACACTGCACTGAACAATGATCCCCAGCGGTATTATTAAGTTCCATAGTAAACTGATCACTGTCTTGAAAAGTAATGGTACAAAATTATTGATATAAACACCCAGTGCTTGAAATGGGCCGGTATAGTATACCGGCACTAATTTTAGTAGTAGGAACTGCAGAAATGATTTTTGTTTTGTCCCTGACTTACAAGAGTGCATTCTTAAACATAGATACCTTATATTGGAATACCCCAGAATGTATTGCTTACCTCTGAGGTCCACTTCTGGAGAAAAAAAAAAAAAAAAAAAAAAAATCACATTTGACACACGTTATTTGGTGGATATGAGCTTCAATTTTGAATTAGATACTTTATGTGCTCACACCCTTAACAAACAGCTGTGTGGGAACCGTAAAGGGTAGAGGAGTGGTGTACACATGAGCTATAAGTTCAATCCTTCAAAAGATGGAAATGAAGCTACCCACAGCACATGGTTATAACAAAGCTCACATATATTGAATGCTTTTAACTTTCCCTTCAACTTTGTTATATATGGGTTCTTACTTTTGGGCGCTTAAAAAAGGTAAATCGGTAGTCTATCTCAAATTTGTTTGTGCAAATTTTCTTTCCAAAGATTGTATTGATACCATTTTTAACAAGATTCATCAGAAAACAGAAGAAATATGCATTAGAGAAGCATCTGCAGTTAGAGTAAAGTGATACTAAATCGTTAACATTGGCAACGTCGGGATGCGTCGCACTCTGCAGCAGTATTCATTTTACCCTAGTTTAAATTTAAAAAAAAAGTAGTATACGAGTATAACACGCAGGTAGAATTTCAGCCCTAAATTTTAGGGAAAAAAGTGCATGTCATATGCCGATAAATACGGTATCTCTACTTAATGAAGCCACTACCGCAAGCCTAAACTTTTGGGAAAGTAAAAAGGAAGTGGAAACTCTGTCTAGATTACAATTTTTCTGTAGAAAGGGTGAATCTGGCATCTTCCAAAACTAAAAGAATTTGATGGTATTCTCAATAGCACAATGGATGAGGGTCCACATGAAAGAAGGCTCTAGGCAAGAGAAAGACTAATTGGATATAGGCTAAGATCTCTCATGGCAAACTGTACATAGTATCATGTCAAGATCCAGAAATTCACAATAAATAAAGTTTAACGCTAAGAAAACTCAAGTGCAGGGAAATCTCTTAAACAATAATGAGCAATACATGTAAAACAGTGTTTATCATGCGATCTTCCTAATCCTTATATATATATATTTAACATATTTAGAAAACTGAATAATAAAATTATCAGCACCAGCAGTTTAATAGGATATGAAATATTTTCTATCATTTTAACTGAAACCTCTTTCAGCTATATAAAGATAAGAACATTTTTAGTCACAGTTTTTCCACCTATGCATGGCACAGGCTACTGGCTAGTTGCCAGAATTGAAGGCACATATTTTTCAGGCTTAGAACTTAACGAACATTCCTTGTATGTGTGAGTGAGTTACATTTGAAGGATGGGAATGGTTGGCATAAAAATGATAAGGTTTTTTTTTTTTCGTTTTCCCCTAGGGAACTAGGAGATTATGGATACAGCAACAACAAAAAAAAAGTATCCATTCAGATGTTATAAAAGATGGGGTGCTTCATGTATAGGATGATAAAAATGGAAAAAATTTTCAGGTGCAAAAGCCATCATCAAGATTGGCCTGATGTCAGCTTTGCCTTCCCTTTAAGTGTGACCTCCATCTTGTTTCCAGAATTTACAGTGTTTGCATCGTTCACGAACTTGCAACAGCTCTTTGCATATATTTATGCTAAAAATTGTATTCCATCCTACATTTTATGTCACAAATGGAGACCAGTTTCACTTTTATATCACATGAGACATTTGGCATATCATAATCGCCAAAAACGAAGATTTGCCATTTAACTTTTAGATTATCAAGAGCACCAGCCTAATTTGGAAATTAAAAATAATCAAGTCAAACCAAATAACTGAATCCTGGGGAATATCTTAACAAGACTTTTATACACACAACACAAAAAGATAGTTTGCATAATTTGTTACACTTACATACAGTAGTTTGAATGGCCTTCAGTTTATTCAAGTTGTTAATATACAATTGTGCCGTATCTTTTAATTCAATCTACCCTCTGTGAACATGCCTGCTTTATGACGGCATCTATGACAATGGACACACCTTTCATCCTGGACAGCTACATGGGTAGTTATCTCAAACATTAGGCTAAAGATAAGCACATTCATTAACGAAATGCAAGCACACGCTTCTCATTTTAATGCTGCATCACCACCTTACTTTTTATTTAAGAGAATTATATTATCTTTTATAAATACAATAATGAAACATATTACCAAAGATTCTTCCATTTTTTTCGTGTTTTTTATAAGCTTCAATAGTGTTAATATAAATGCTAACATTGTAAAAATACATCACTTATTAAAAAAAAAAGCTTTGTTTCTGCTATGGTGGGACAGCAGCATATTAGCATGATGACTGGTATAATGAATGATCTGAAAAAGACTGAAACATCTGATGAATTTTTAATGTTTTGAGGCACCAATATATGTATAATACATTTCTGGCAGAGAAAAGGCAGCAAAATTTTCAATCACATTGTGCTGTTTATGGTAACTTATGATTTCTCCTTGTGCTAACAGAGTGTGAACAAAAGTTCACAAGTGTAAATGAATGAATCAAGAAAAGTAAACAAAAAGCAGATAGTATATTAACATTCATGAACAAGATTTTATTCTTGATTCATGCACACAACATCACAAAGTAAGAAGGGAGCAGCAAGCATTTGAAAACTTGTGACCACACATTTTTTAGTCTCACATGAACTAAACCATTCTGGTGAAAAATAGCTGCTCATTTAGATGTTAAGGCTCTGGCAACATCTGTACTTTTTTTTCTTCTTTACATCAGATATATACATAATTATGCTTTATAAATCCATGCAACTAAGAAGCCTAGAACTTTCAGCACAGACCAAATACAGTACAGATTATTATCAAGAGCAACATTATGTAAGATATCATTGGTGTTTATTTATGGGTGCAATGCAAGTGTGGTTTGTGTACGAGTGCGCCAGAATACTTTATTCTTTTTTTTCTTTCTGAAACCAGTTCGTCTGGCACACTTGACATCAGGCACAGCTCCAAACATGAGCTTTTGTAATTCTGGTTAAAAAAAGAAATTTAAAAAGTGACATTTTTGGAGTTGGATGTAAACACTAAATTTTCAGATGTACTGAAATTGTACTAATTTTATAAACATTTAATGATAAAACCTTGTGTTTCTTGTTTCATTCGTTGATGTATATTTTAAAAAATAACAATATAAAAATGCACAGCTAACCATGTAAAGATACCAAGGCAAAGATTCTTCACAACTCACTGATGTTTTTTGGTTAGCTTGAACGACATGTTGCATGCTTAAAGATATTATAATACAGTTGTAATCAAAAACGGGACAACAGAAATATAACATGGAATGACTCAGTAAACACACACACACAAAAAAAAGGAATGAGTAATCTCAGGTTGTAGGTTCAAATGGAACCAATAAATGCAAAACAACTAAACAAATGTTGATGCAATGAGATTTTTACAGAAAATTGCAATAAACATAAAACAATCGCATCAAATCTTAAAATTACAGCCCTGAGCTAGAGTCCTAGGATATTTATTTTTTTTTCTTTTGGTGCAGCTAACAAACATCACTAAAACCCAAGCTGCAGAATCACATTAGTGTTAATACCCATAACTCCTGGCTCTAGGACAGTACTGTGAATGTGAAAATGAATTAAAAAAAAATAATCACTGAGTTTGGGAGCACTGAATGTAGCGGATGTTTCCTCCGTACAGTGTGCTAAGTCAGCATGTCCTAGAAAGCAAGGAACGAAAGGCAGTCACTCTCTCCTCCATACCCAAGTCACACATTGAAAACAAACACTAACAGTAGCTGGGTCACAGTGCTTTTTAGAAGTCCAGTTCAGACAGAAGCGGCAGAGGTGTTTTTCATATTGACTGGCAAATAACACTGAATTGAATTAATAGTCACATGGTATCCCCAGCTGTAGAACGCTCCAAAACAGTGCTTCCACAGGATAATGATGAGAACTTCTTTGGCTTCCTTGTTAAACTAAACTGTCCTTCGCAATACTGGATTTGGATCCTTTGGGTGACTTGTTCTTCATATCATCAACGTTGCCATCATTGGTTTTGGTGTCTTTAGCACTGAGGGGAATAAAGCACGTTAAATTAGATCACGAAGTTCACTTAAATAAAAAGGTGGACAACTTGACAAAAAAGAGAAAACTGAAAAGAAAAATTGCATCACAATAAAAAGTTTATAGTTTCAAGATTCCACAAATCTTAATTTAAGAATGACATGCAATAAATTATGCTGCAGAGAACACTACTATTGTACTGTTTTCTTGATTCAGTACACACCACACTTATTTAATCATTAGAAATTCACAAATTAAAAAATCACACTAACAGCAACCCATAATTATCATAATAAACCATATCTGCTTTGATAAGAGGAATCAGGACGAAGGACCACCATAACACGATGCAGCTTGTCTGCCAGGCACTGTAACGATAGCTTAGTCATCCTATCTATATGGCCAACATGAGCAGTTGCAGAGGGGAATACAGAGGCACGTGACTTCACTATGAAGGGACAAAGTAAGAATTTTCTGGATTTTTACACCAGCTAAAAATACACATCTATTTTTTACTGTCAAGCTCGTAAAATAATCCAAACTCTTGATGTCATTTTTTCATTCAATTGAATCAATAGAGGTAAAGAGGTGCCCCCCTCTTTTTAAATATTTGCAACCATTACTGAAAGCCAACAAACAACAATAATGGTAAAAGCTAGGGGGAGGAAGAATAAACAAAACTTTTAATACAATCAAATTATCAATTTTTAAAGGGTGAAACAAAATAAAATTTGTAATTATGGGCAGCAATAGTTCCAGGTCTGAAGGATACTACTTGCCAAAAGTAGCTGGCACTTTTTGAAATGAATGGTGTAAGTTTCTACAATAATAGGTTTGATGCTTATGCTCACTTCATATTGCAACAAGTAAGTCCATAAAGTTCAAGGTGAATGAATTCAAATTATCTTCAGTTCCTCTCACAGAATGATATATATATATATATATCCATTTTGTTTTGTTTTTAAACATAACTGAGAAATCTGGAAGCTATATTTATTTCTTAACATACAGCTTAGATATGTCTAAGCCAATCCTAAACTCTTGACATACTAATAATCTTTCATTAGCCACTCATGTGTTAATGTAGAAAATGTTTCAATGTTGTTACTGACATTGAAACATTTCTTAATATAATACATATTATTACTCACAGCTGGCATACATATATGAAAAATAAAACTTAAGCACTGATTTGTAGTCTGCTACATTGACATCCACCTGGAGTTTCAAAAGAGCAAGTGATATCCATTTAGAGTTTCAAAGGAGCAACAACCCTCATCCTTGACACTTATGCATTACTTTGCTCTTTTGAAGCCCCCACCTGATATTTTTTGCATGTTTTAATTCCATTTTACTTTGACATTTTAATCTCTCATTCACTATTAAAAAAAAAAAAACCTTAACATTTATCTCAAAGAATGTACAAATTACCTTGGCAGCCCATCTTTGTCATTTTTATAACTTGGAATTTTTTAAAAATCTCGTCACCTTCATAGATTAACTTCAGGTCCCGCAAACAACTTTAGAAATTTTCTTCTGCATCTGTTTCAACTCTACACTTTTTAAAATTCCAATGATAACTTGATTTCTTGGTCCCAACAGCATCAAGGCAGACTATAAGAAATTATGAACAGCTATAGTTCTAGGTCTGAAGTTAATATGTGAACCGCTTCAATGATTTAAAATGATCAGGCCTAACAGCGGTCTTCTGACGGACTGTGGCAGTTATTACAGCGTATGAGACATAACACCAAGAAACCCAGGATGAAGACATTAAAGATATCCTTTGCTATTAATGAGCTTTCAATCCAGCAGACTACATGCAAGTACTTTTCAATAAGTGTTCTTCACATACTGCACACAGTGAAACCTCTCTTAGCGAACACCCCTATTTGACGACCACCTCTCATTACTACCGTTTTTCTGTGGAACCGATTTCCAAACCCATAGCGCTAATGCTAACCTTTCCCCTATTAAATGACCGCTCACCCCTCTTAACTACCATCTTTGCGTAATGACCACTGCACAAAAACTGCTTTGTCCGAATTACCATTTCCGCTGAAAATTTTCTCTATACCCTGGAACCACAAAATAGTAAATTAAACAAACGTGCATTAGTGTGGAAGTGTCACATTAAATAGCTAGGAAGTTTCCTCCTGCACAGAAGTGAGTGGGTGGGGGTGAAGGAGTTCTCAGCAATGACAGGCAATTCTAATGGCTTACGTAGTAATGTAAATAAACACAGAGACCCCACTCCCACACTTCCTAGAAAGGCTGAAAAAGGGAGTGACATTTAAAACTTGTCTCTACTTAACTCTCTTTTTTGGGCAGACAGAGGACATCTAAGAGGGATGACTGTCCTGAAGGGGAAAAAATTAAGAAACTATTCTGTGAGCTGAAATCGTGCTGAAAGAAAAGTCTGATAAACTTAAGCAGATGACATCACATTCATTTTTCAAATGAATTTTTTTAGATTACCACTATAGGTATCTTCCAAATGTGTAACTGTACTACATATACTGTAGTATTTTTTTATTATTTATACACATACATACATACTGTTCTGTAAATAAACTGGAACGCAGCAATTCAGAGTACATAATTTATGAAAGTTATGAAGTAGTTTACGAAAGTTTAATGCCAAAACTCTTCATTGGATATGCCATTAAAACCTTACACTATTTAGTAACCAACCCTCTGAACGACTGATTTTTAGAAGAATCAGCAGTGGTCACTTTAGAGAGGTTTCTCTGTATACGCAACTGAGAATAATAACATATTATACTGACAGTAACAAAACATTAAATCAAATTAACCTGAGCTGAATCTTAATTAGGATTTTCACTCTTTTTTCCCCCCAAATGATAAGCACTTTTTAAGGACTTTTAAGCACACTGGCAAATTTTTTTAAGGACCTCACCAACTGCATTCACAACAACGACATGCAAAAATATACTTTTACATACAACTTGGCACTGCAAATTGAAGTAGGCTGATGGAGTTTGCAATATTATTCCACATAATTTAAGTTTGTGGATGAAATAAATTTGAATTTATGTAATTTAAGAGACATGTCTGTTAATCAAATCAGTTTTCCTATTTGAGAAAATAACTACATACATAATAAAGTGTATGTAAATTCTCAAAATATGATTAAAGTTATGAGTTTAATATTTGAATTTTGCACACAATCACCTCATGTTTTAAACTGCAAAATTAAAGTCAAAATTACATGTCCCAGATTTCAATGTTGCACTTAATTTTCTCATGGTATAACACTAAATTATTGATATTTACATATACAAAAAGGGGAATGCAAAAGTGGTATATCAGTACCAAGAGATGGTGATGGGCTTGTTAAGTGGAATCTGCTAGATGTGTTCAATTTAGCTCAGGGTCCTTCATTTTTTTTTTTTTTTTTTTTTTTTTTGGGTAAATTAATTATTTCACACTGTCCTGTGCTCTTTCACATACTTTCAGCTGATGTCATCATCAACACAGACAGCAAGCAGCAGAAGATCTAGGCACTATGTCATAACTTCTAGATTTTGGGCAGACAGTTAGAAAAACTAAGTACTTCTAAACACCGCAACAACAACAAAAACAAAGAAAGATTTTTAAGGAGCTTGAGAACTCTGTTAAATGCATGAATTCTGTTATGGTTATGTTCGATTTAAAAGCATCTAGTAACAATGTACAAAAACTGGAGGTTTTTCTTTTCCCTGTCAATTCTGACATTTACTTTACTGTTTCCAACCAAGAGTACTTTATCTCATATCTCCTGTTCATTTTCTGGACAATAAATTCCATATGCAGATGGGTCTATCTATGCCCTATTTAGGGAATACCCAAATGAAAGAAACAGAAAAATAAATACTTGATGGAAGCTGCAAGCTCTATTAAAAACTGCCTGATAGCAACATGAATGAATTGCTAAATTTCAGGGAACTTCAAAAATTAGATAACATTCACATGTGTTTTGGCAAATCATAGAAATGCAAAATCGTTGTTTCCTGCAAACTAAAGTTAGTGGAACCAATATCAGTAGCATTAACTGCTTCCACTAATGCACACCATTTTGTCATCTGAAAGAAGCACCAATACTTATCTCAGGTTATGTTTTCAATCCTTTACTGATGGTTGTCCACCTTGAACTGCCTTCTATTAGTCATTCTATTTTCTCAGGTTTTCAACTTGTATGTTTTTTTAGTAAATAGCACAATAGTGATTTTTATTTTAAGAATATATACCAAAAGTTTAAAAATCTTTAAAATCTAGAACCACAAGCATGAAAAGAAAAGATGAGAATCTCTTGTCTTTTGAAAGTTCCGACAAATTTTTAATGACTCAAATAACTTAATAATCGAACAGTTTACTTTTTTTGTCTCAAGAAGGAGAAGTGGCTATTTCCTTCATTGATTAACAAAATGAAGTAATTTCAAATGTTTTTCACATTCAAGATAGATTGAGAAACTGAAAATACGAGTATTCTTAAGTTTATCAATAACATGCAGAAGAGAAAGGTTCACTTGTGTAACAGTTATGCAATCACTGATTCATTCAGTCACACAGTGAAGCAGTAACAGCAAAATGCTGCTCATTTTTATATCTGCTATTCTACAGAGCTGTAGGCATTGACACATCTAAATTATGTTTGAATGAGCAAGCATTACATTTATAACAATGCCAGTTTGCACAATATGATCTTCAAAACTTAAACTAAAATATGTATATGAATTGCTTCTGAATAGTCCCACACTTGAGCAAAATAGTCACAATGCTGTGTAATGCAAAATTTAATTTTGAGTTCTGGAAATAGGTAAATAAAAAAAAAAAGAAGCAATAACTATTTTGCAGAAGCATTAGCCATATTTAGAAGTCTTTTATAAAAATGTGGTACTTCAATACTCAA
The DNA here is from genome assembly GCA_039090855.1 of Macrothele yani. Lineage (NCBI taxonomy): Eukaryota > Metazoa > Arthropoda > Arachnida > Araneae > Macrothelidae > Macrothele > Macrothele yani. The sequence goes on from CM076990.1 coordinate 175,495,054, forward strand.
ACCAGGAATCCAATGAAATCATGCAACTTTATGTTTGAAAATTCAAATTTGTGTGCTGATTTGCATTTCCAACAGATGGTTGTCCACCTTAGGAGTTCACAATAGATTTTCACATTCAAAGTACTGATCCTTAAACTGATGTTCATTGTAGGTTGATCTTTATCTGTGGCATATAAGCACAAAATAAAACAGAAAGTACCACAAAACCAACATCTTAAATTTGAATGAAGTTCTTATAAGAACACACAGAAACACAATGAAATCAAATTTACGTTACTATCAAAAGAAAAAAATATCTGCTCCAAACACCACTTGAACTATTACCAGCCACACCTCAAACAATGATTCCATATAAAACTGAGCGGTAATAATCCTAAAAATAATTATACAATTTCTTAATGATTTAAAGAGAAATCAGCATTAAATAACAGACCAATATATTAGAACGAAGGCTATGTTTAGTAGCCGTGCATTTACTTGAAGACTATGTATCATGTGAGGAAAATATACCTTCTTACAGACTACTAACACAAACACACACACACACACACACACAATTAGAATTTTAGATTGTAGTACAACAAAAATTAATCAGTGTACTTCTACAATATTTCCTCTCACAAATTATACTAAACACATTTCAAATGCACATGTAGATATTATTGTAACATTTTACTAATAAATAAGTACTCTCTCCAATGAAGCACAAGTGGCATAACATAAGGCTGAGCACCAAGAAGCCACACAAAATGATATCAGAAGCACATTTAAATGTATATTCTGCTCAACTACATAATGCAAAATAAGAACAAGTCTCAAAAATGTTCACTGTACACCAACTTAAAAACCAAGTATTTATTAATACCACCCCTTCATGTATGAGGCATAAATAATTGGCAGTTACTTCCTCACTCAGATGGATGCTCAAACGAATCTTAAGCACATTATGGGCAATTCTATTATTCACATTAACATGAAAATGCATGGGTGAATCAGTAAAGTTAGTTTAAAAGAAGACTACAAGAAATGATTATGTATTTGTGCTTAGGCTGACATTGTAGGTCCATTCCTCACTGGCAATGAGATTGCAATGAAAAATAAAAAAATAAGTAAGGTGAAACAATAAAGAATCATGCTTCAAATTCACTCTATACACAAAACATTACTGGAACTCCTTTAACAAACCGCCAGAACAATAAAATAATTAAATAGCCCTCAAAATATTACAGCAGCACACTGAAAAACACCAAAAGCATGATTTTCAGCTGAGAAAAAGAGATGACTGAAGTACTGAGGTCAACTGGAACCATATGGTGTAATGGAAACAGCAAGGAGGAACATGTGGTGTAGTGGTAAAATGTAAAAATCACAAGGCTGCCTTTGCTTGGAAACTAAGTGAAGTGCATAAAATTACATAAGAAAATATTTTAAAGAAATTCTTAAGATACACGTAACAGGCAGAGTTTAAAGCTTATAAGGTTGTCTGATGATGCACTCTGCATAGCTGTGGAAAAATTCTGAGCTTTAAATAGAAAATATAACTTATAAAATGATCCAAGAGTATTTACGATCTTGGTTGAAAGTTTAAGAAATAGTAGGTTGTTTGTAACTGAGAAAGATGAGTTAGAAAAAATGCCACAACAGAAGATTACACTGCTACAACAAAAATCTAGGAACAAGTGAGCAACCCAAGAGAGAATGCAAGGAGATGAAACACTGGGGCTATATGATAACTATTTATTCACTAATCCTCTAACTGGCAAACCAAAGAAATTTTCCGTGAAAACATGGTGCCTGATTGTATTTCCAAGACATTTTTTTTTTTTTTTTTTTTTTGCTGTTAGTTGAAAAATTAATTATTCTATGCCTAGAATGATGTTCATAAGTATTTAAAAAAATATCATTTATGAAAAAGAGGGGTGATTAAAGAAAAGACATTAATAACTGAATTATAAAGCTTTATAAGTTTTAAACCAGGGAAAGTTTTAAAAAATTAAGACTACAAATTTTTGGAGAAAACTTCTTCTTCAAGAAGTTACTTTTTTCTCTACCACTACTATTACATTGGTTATAATTAACCTTGACAGTTACAATTATTATAAGTTATCTTGTTAGACAGTGACAAACCTCTGAGACATGGTTAACTTCTGTCTCAGTCACTGTCACATCCCATACATCCATGTGTAGTGATCGCATTTTTGGTTTTGACGTACATCATACGTCGTGTTTGAAACATGCTCTAGAAATGATTTTAAAGTCCAGATGTGTTCCTTGTTGCCATGTTTATTTCACATTTCCTCAAATAGATGGCAGCATGTTTCAACGAATAATAGTTTTTTCAGTGTGATAACCTAATTTCACATGGAATCTCAAATTGTCCATGTACTGCGATACTGACAGTATTTCTTTTATATTACAATATTTTGTACATAAATTGCTGATGGATGACATTGCTGATTTTGAAGCAAGTAAAATTAACTTATCAGAATCAGGTAACGAATCAGATTACGACTGGCATTCAAGCAGTCATGAGATGGGTTGAAGAAAAGACAGTAAATAATGATCCTCCTCCCTTCAGCTTCACTGAAACTCCAGGAATTCTTGTACAGGTCATGTACTTCAATATTCTGAGTATTTTTTTTTATGATACTATGGTGGAAATGACCACTGAGAAAACTGATAAGTATTCTGAGCAGTGCATTCATTGTGAGGTTGTTAAAAACATCGAGAAGTATCAAATTGTGAATAAGTAACAATTTGAAAAATTTATACCAGCAACTACTAAAAGAGAGACCTGCAAGAAAATGTGCCATTTGTTGTAGGAAACCTGATGCCAATGGAAAGAGAACAAGAAAGGAAATGAGATACTATTGCCCAGAGTGTGATGTTGGATTGTGCCCTCTTTCTTGTTTTGAAATTTACCAAACTAAATGTAATTTTAAATTCTAAAGAATATTGTTTTGCATCTATAATTTCAAATAAACATATTTTCTTGTAATGCATTATAAATACACTGAAGAGCAATTGAATTAGAGATACCTGTCTAGTAACGTGTAGCACCACCTTTTGCCCTGACGATGGCGGCGATTCGTCTTGGCATGGACTCGACAAGACACCGGAAGCGTTGGGAAGCCATACGGATCCATGACCTCTGAACAAGCTCCCACAGTTCACGAAGATTTGATGAAGGGGGTCAGAGCCTCGAACATCTCTCTCGATGTGCTCGATGGGATTGAGGTCGGTGACCTAGCTCTCCAAGGAAGCGAGTACACGTTGGTGGAGTGTTCATCCAACCATTCAGATACAATTCGAGAGCGATGGCACGGTGCATTGTCTTGTTGCAGGATGAGGTCTTGAGTGGAATGTTGAAGACACACAAACAGAAGCAAATGGTCGTCCAGGATATCCTGGTAACATTGACCTGTGAGGGACGATGTCACACATACCAGGGTTCCCATTTCAGTCCACATAAACAGTCCCCAGACGAGAATGCCACCCCCACCAGCTTGAAGAGTACCCTGCTGGCAAGAAGGATCCATCGCTTCATGCGGTTTGCGCCGTACTCGTATCCTGCCATCCGCATGTACCAACGTGAATCTCAACTCATCAGTCCAGGCAACATTTTTCCACATGTCTAGGGTCCAGTGGCGATGTTCCCGCGCCCATGCTAATCTTTGCACCCTGTGATGTGCGGTCAGCAGCGATACCCTCGTGAGACGAAGGCTTTTGTACCCCATAGCAAGGAGATGGTTCTGGATGGTGTGGCTGCTTACACATTTTTGTGCACCAGCGTTAAATTACCGAGTGATTTCTTGCACTGTGGCCCGTCTATCCGCTGTTACAATGTGAGCTAGCCGACGATGACCCCGCTCATCCACACGCTGTTGTTAACGGCAGTTGGCCCTTGCAGGGATGGTTTTACCGGATTCGATGTACTCATGGTGCACCCGTGACTCAGTGGCTCGTGAAAATCCCAGTGCCTGCACAAGTTTTGAGATGGAGTAACCCATTCGTCGGGCCCCGACAATTTGCCCACGATCAAATGCACTTAGATCCTTCGTCTTACCCATACTGCGTCCGACTTACTGATTCCCGTCGCATCACTCCTTATATTGTCAGATCGCTGCATACGGCATGTCGTTTCCGTTTACAGGGCCGCCCACAGCGCCACATTTGCATAACGCCAGCTGTCTCTAATTCAATTGCTCTTCAGTGTAAAAATTAATACATTTCATTTCTAATATTACTGAAAATAAATTATTTGCCAATAACTCTAAAACTGACTGCTATGCAGGGAAGTGGCAAATACAGGGGTAGTAAAGCTCAAAAAACATTATTTTATTATTAGAACGATCATGTCTAGGAGCTAATTCCTCGCATATTTTTCAACAGAATGAACTATATATAAAGTCTCAGTGATAAAAAAAATGACTCTTTTTAGTCCATAAACCTGACAAAAATGTGACTGAGAACAAATTAAAACGAAACGAGTTAAAATAAGAAAAAGGGGGCTGCTTCATCTTTAAAGAATGGCAGAGGTACATCTAGTGAGGAAACAAACTCAGAATCATTCAAACAGAGTGGAGTACAAGTTATCTTTTCCATTGAATAATTAATTCAGTTATGAAAATCGAACTTGTTTAGAATCTGTCAGAAGTTAAGCAATGTCTCCTACTATATGAAAAAGAACAAAAAAATGTTGCAGTAACCCTTCTTTAGTCAGTGCACTTTGAAAAGACTGTGTGCATGTACTGAGTAAGTAAGCAATGTAGAATGGGAAGTCCTGAGTGATGAAAAGTGAGATTCTTACATTTTAAAGGAGGTTAGATAAAGAACAATCTTTTCAAAGTATACAGATAAAGACTGCACAGAGGCCTACACCCTGCAGTGGGTGTCAACAGGCTAAGAAAAAGGAGACAAAGAACAAAACATGCTGTATGCACACCAGGGTTTGCCAGGGTGGACCCAGTTGAAAAAACCAAAAAACCTGGGTTTTTTCAAAATTAGATTCTATTTTTGTTTCTACAATATTCTAAATTTAATCAGCACCCAATAAAATATTTTCTTTTACAATTAATAACAATAGGAATAATGACTAGATTCTCTTTCTTACTTTCTTCTCAAAGCTGATGGTTTACCGATTTTATTATTTAGCAACACAAAACAAACCTTTCAGATCAGCTGACAAATCAACTGATCTGAAATAAGAAAATTAAACAATAATCCTGAAATTAACGAATGGTTGCATATAAATAGCTTTCCACCTATAAAGAATAACTATAGAATAGACCAACATTATCTATTCATACTATAGAAAAAAATAGAGAAACAATATAACATACTTAGTTTCTAACTAAAACATTATTTTTAAGTAAAATTTTCCTGAGATATTATTTGTGTGTGGCATGTAAACTGCAATGGTTTTTGAATATTTACAAAGATTGCCTAAAAATTAAACAATGGTACAGATAATAAACTATTTTTGGAGGTTTGTATTTTACTAAAACCTAAAAAGCAGGCTGAAATTATCATAGTTTTGTGACCCACACAATTTTCAAACCTCTGAGTTAAATAATAGAATCATTTAAAATAATTAATGTAATCTCAGGAGTTTTAGCCAGAAACAAAACTACCAAGCTACAGGAAATTTTGATCTATGCTGTGACCTTAAAAATCTATAAACTGAACAATTTTTGTGGCTTTCTCTACCCCAAGCCTATTTCGTAATTTATTCCAAACTAGTTGAAACATGGAGAAAATTCTCTCAATGGAGGCAGATGAAGCTGGTGCTGAATGTAGGCATACAAAAAAAGTCAAAATCCTGAAGGCAATTTTGAATCTGAACCCTTTTCAGACTTTTTTGCAATGATCTGCTACCATTTTATGGAAGAAAACTGGCTGATGACACTTTCTTTCATCATTGATGTTAGGCAATATTCTGGGCTCTGTGTCATTAATTTTGAAAGCCATTACACCAGGCAAATACACCGTCGTATCAGTATAATATGTATGACCACCTACCTAATAATGGGAATAACCACCCTTGGCTCAGATGACAGCAATGATATGGTGTGGCATGGACACAATGAGGCCCTGGAAGGTTGCCAAAGGCACACGTGCCTTTTCAGACTGCAGCAGAGCATGGAGATTCCAGAGATGATGCGGTTGTAGGTTGGCATGCCGAACTTGTCGATCCAAATAGTCCCACAAGTGCTCAATGGGATTGAAGTCGGGTGATTTTGCCGGCCAAGGTAGAACAGAAAAATTGCTGTTGTGTTCCTGGAACCAGTCACACACCCCCTTAGCAACATGACAGGGTGCATTGTCCTTTAAACACCATCAACACCAGGGTAAACATCTAACGTGAAGGGATGCATGTGGTCAGCAAGGATGGACAGGCAGCCATTGGCGTTCAGGGACTCATTCAGTGGTACTAGTGGTGCCAGGTCATACCAAGAAAACATCCCCCAGACATGTACACTGCCACCGCCGGTCTGTACTTGACTGATAAGCGTGTCCAGATGCTATTGGTTCTCATGTGTCTGATGCCGTGTTCACCACTGTCCATTACTTCTGTGGAGTAGAAACCTCGATTCGTTGGTGAAAAGGCAGCCTTTTCCCACTGCCCAATGATGGTAATCCCATAAGAACTGCAGGCGTTTTTGCCAATGGACCTGGGTTAACACGGGCGCCTTGATGCAGTGTCGACTCTGGAGACCCATGCATAATAGGGTTTTCTGTACTGTTACTGGGGACACATACCTGTGTGCCCCATGGTTCATTTGCGAGGTCAATTGCTGCACTGTTCTCTTTACCAGTCGACGGAGGCAACATTTTTTTCTGGTGTCGATGGCCTTCTTGGGCTCCACAGTTATGATGTTGGGAGGTACTAGGTGTGCCAGCGGTCCATTATTGGTACACCATTACCACAGCACCTCATGAATAGCCCATGAAGTCTGCTGTTTCTAAGATGCTTCCACCAGGGCTTCTGAAAGAGTAAGGGCTGGCTCATCGAGTGTCCGAACGTGAACCCCTCTCACTCGGGAGTGTGACGTCACTGTGAGGACACTGAGTAAAGCAGCAGCTCAACAGTTAAACAGAAATAGGGGCTCGTGCATATTTGCATTTGAAACTACGTATATATAAATAATTTATCAGTGTCATTGCCCATTATTGTGTCTGTTCAAACATTCAGTTATAATAAATGAATTCTTAATCTAATATAGAAAGCTATGCAGCTGGTCTATGAAGTGGCTCCGCAAAATTTTCAAGAAATGAAGCAGGTCTGTAAAAATCCCAATCTTGGAGAAGCTGTTTAAAGAATGCGTGAAAAATGACTTTTCAGGTAAAACTAACAATTCCTTTCATAACGTCATGCAACCTCCCAAATCTGAAACCACTGCTTTAGCTATTATGCCAGTTTTTTTGTAGAGTTATAATAATTTCAAAGAGAAGCTTTTTATTCATTACGTGTTGAAAAACAAAATAAACTGGTTGCTTCCGTGGAGACAAAATTCCACTGACTAGGACAATTAAGATTTTAGAATATGGACCTAGAATCTGATCCATTCCTGTGTCACAGCATATTTTGCTGTCAATGTGTATTTCATCAAATCTTCTCATTTTCTGATAGGTTTTCACTATGTTTCTTCATAAGAAGCAGAATGTTGTGGAGAATTGCAGGATGACAAATAAATTTAGCACACCATCGTTTTAAACATGCTTGCACTTGGTAAAGGGATCCAAATTTTATCCTTCCAGAAATCAGAAGCTTTCCTAGAAATAACTCTACTCATTATGCCACGAGAAATATTAATAACTTCTTCTGTCCACTTGCTTCTTTTCTCTTACTTTGCAATGCATTCTAGCTCTGAAGGCGTAAACATTTTCCAAAGGTTTACTTATTTCTATCTGTTGCAATTTTTTTGTTATTTTATATGTTCTTGTAATAGTCTTTTTCTCATAAGCAGAATCTCTGAACGATTGTTCTTTAAACGCTGCTTTTTAGCTCTTAAAAGTCTGTGGAAATGTTTGTTTTTCTTCTTTAAGCTGCTTATCTGTTTTTCCATCATAACTCTTTCAGTGAGAATTTTGTTTTTAGTTTCCATTTCTGAGCAAGACATGCATACTGCTGTAAATGTTATTTCTTCTTCTGAACGTTCTTTTTCATTGAAAATGACATCCTCCTCAATGCGCATTTTTTTTTTTTTTTTGATTAAGTTCTGTGATTTGATTCAGAGCTTTCGACGTACATACCTTTTCATTTGCCTATGTTCTCATGCATTATCGAGTACGCTGGCTGATCTTGTACATTCCAAATTCAAACTTGGCACAGCTGTAGGTTTCAGAAATTTATGTTCTGTAAGTCCAAGCAAGCGATTTTTCATATCATCTTCATAGTCTGAACTGTGGAAATGGTCACTACAAATTCTTGCTGTTTCAGCTTTAAAATTATCTGCACGCTTGCATTTAATAATCTATTATTTTACCATGTTGTTGTTATTCACTGGAAAAACGTGATAAACCACACCATGGTCTTTGATTTTCTTATGCATATTTTTTACAACTAGCCACAGCACAAGATGAAGACATTTTATGTATTAAAATAAATATAAACAAGACATGTTTATTCACAAAGAAATACGAGTAACAGAAAGATCACTCCATTCGCAGGTTTACTACCAACAGAATAGAGGGAGAAACTTGTGGGGAAAAGCGCCTGTCCTTGCCATGACGTCACAGCGGCCATAAATCATTCCCTCGCTGGAGCTGAAATTCTCATCGCCAAACAAAGGAATGACCCAGCCCTTCGCTTCTACGGCCCTGTGCTTCCACCCTTGGAGCTGCAACCAATGATCATTCCTTTTTTAAACGTCCATCAAATCATTATCTCTGCCCATTGTGCTCACGTTATGCACTGTGGCTCATCTGTCCCGGCAAGCCGCTTATATCTTTGTGTGGTCAACCTTGTAATGTGCACTTGGACACGTCTGGGCGAATACACAGTGATTCCGGGGGTGGTCATGTTATTCGACTGGGTAATCAGGGTGAAATTTGGATATCCACTCTTCTGCAATGCTGTTTTTTTTTTGGTTAAGTTTCTGACCTCTGTATTTCGGATCCATGATGTTTGCTAGAAAATGTAGTGCAAGAATTGCTTGTTCAAGACTTTTTTTTTTTTTTAATCTAGATGGTATGGTGCAGGATTTCTTCTTGTTGTAAATCCAGCCATATTTCAACAGCAACTGAAATAGATGTTGTGTCTCTCTGAAGTGTGCTAGAAACAATGGATAACTGCTTTTCCAGATTCATAGCTTCACAGTAAATGCCCATGTTATCCAAGATTTTTTAAATACGTAGATTGATCAAATTTCTCAATATGCTCTAAAGATACTTCTCTGTATTTGTGATAATTGGCCGCAAATGTTTTAACACAGTCAGGATTAGAGTTGCACCTTGTTTCATTAGTAGTTGTGGCATTAAGCCAGGCTTTTCCTTTAACCATACATGTGGTTGACGCATGTTACAAAAATACTTTTGCACCTCCGCAATCTGCTTTAAAACAGTCTTTGGGGAAACAACTTTTTCTACAAAATTCAACAGATGTACTGAGCATCCCTATGTTATGAGAGTTCCATATTCTTCATTTAAAATTTTCCACATTTTTATCATTTTGTTTTTGCTATCAGTACAACAGCAAAAACAGGTTTTCCAAATTTTTCTTCGCATTACTTTATGGCCGCCTCTAATTTGGAAGCACACTATTTTGCTGTTTTTTTTTTTTTCTGATCTAGTATCATCAGCATACAGCAAAAAACTTTGTTCCAGTATAGGCACTAATAGCTTGGACTGGCACATTCTTCACACTGCACCAGCCATCTATGGTGAGAGAGAAACTGCCTAATTTTATTTTTTCTGAAAGCTGCAATTCAGTTTCTTCTGCTGCAGTATCAAACAGTTTTCCCCATGGCTTTCGCCGAGGGTGGTTGATATCCAGGTCTCAGTGTTTCGATCATAATTTTAAAATGATCCAATTCTGCTGCATTAAATGGTATGGTAGCAGCAGCATATATATATATTAAAAAAAAAAAATCAGCCACTGTTTTGTTAAGAGATTTTTTTTTTTGCCCTTATGTGGTTTTAAGGCAGAATTTACTCATTGATTGTTGCTTCTTTGTTTTTACAATACTGGAAAAAACCCAATAAAACCCGAAAAAGTCCGATAAAACCAAATAAAACCCAAGTGGGCTGGGGTTTTTTTTTGACCCTGATGCACACACAATGCAAAATGTAACACTACCATTATCACTGTAAACATGACATTTTACAGGTACAGAAAGGATTAATTGTTACCTTTTATAATAGTGACAGCTGTGTGCAATAAATCATAAGAGATGAAAATTAATGAATGTTTTTTTTTTTAATTCTCAGGCAAGATAAGTCAGCAAAACATGTAGTACTCCTGCTTAATATCACCTGGTGATACAAGAAGAGTTTCACCAAACATCAAAGTGGTTTTGCTGCATTTAAATTATTCGATACCAAGAAAAAATGGAAAATAATCCTAATACATACCTCATACCACTGAGAATGTAAAAGCAGTGAACCCAGACATTTGTCTAATGGCAAGTGTTAGGAAAGATAAAATTAAATTGTTGAAAGATTTTGAAAACAGACAAAAATAATTCTGTAGTCTTTATAAAATGTCTAAGAAAAAGTAGGTCTGCAGCTGAGAGCATTTTTGAAGAGAAGTGGTTAGCTTCTGTATTACTATAGGACACTTAGTAGATGGAATGAATACTTTTGAAGACCCATTACATTAAAATCCAGGTGGGCTAATAGAACATTGAAGATAGTGATGAATATTAAGATTGACTGACTTACATTAAAATCCAGGTGGGTTAATAGAACATGGAAGATAGTGATGAATATTAAGATTGAATGACCTATTTGGGATATCAGAGATAATGTTTTGTGTTTTCTTCCCAGCAAAGTAGCAAATCTTCATGTTTTAATGATATCAATTCACAATTTGTTAAGAACAGTGCAATAACAGATGTCATTTAGTTGCAGAGAAATTACCCCGAAAAGTTGGTCAAGCTTTACAAAAAAAGGCAAATGGACAAGAAGAATAGTGACAATTACTGTGGTACCCCTTCAATTAGTACATTTATTCATATGTATTAAGTAAAGAAATTTAGAAGGGTAGCACAAAATTAACCGACTGAAGAATAGAATGTCTTTCACAGTGGTATGGATGCCAGAAATTCATATATGCATGGTTCATACGCTTTTTCAATCACAAAATTCCAGGACATTTCCAGGACTTTTGCATATTTTCCAGGACATACAATCCAAATGTTCTTACTTAAAATATAGTGAAACTATAGGTCTGTTCAACCTGTAACCTACAACAAACAACTTCCTACATGCTTGGGCAAACTGAATGCAGAATGTTAAAAATGAAGTCTGCTGCAGCTAATCAGAAACTTGGGTTTTTAGTCCTGCAGATATTGTTGTAAACAGAAAAGTGAACTTATGCCCTCTAGTGGTGCACTTGTGCATTAAAAATATTTGAAATTATATGAGAAGCATTTCACACCGAAAATGTTTTCCAACAAAGAAAGAATTTTTCAAATCGGACTCCTAGACAAAAGATATACGTGTACGTCCCCTGGTGAAAAAATTGTGCACTATTTTAAGCAGAAGGTATTCTCAAAAAGGTTTTCGAGATGAGCTGTATCGGTTCAGGGAGGAATTTTTTTCAATCTAGTTTCCAGCACAGATTTTGTGTCAAATACATCAGAAGCAAAAATAAACACTTACACCCCAGGTGGCCAAACCATTTTTTAAACTAAAAATGAGAAATTATATACAAAACATTTCCCCCCAAGAGCTGTATCCGACACAGGAAGAATTTTTGAAATCGGACTTTTAGAAGCGGAGATATTGGGAAAATCATGATTTACCATTACGTCCTCTAGCGGGAAATTTATGCATTATTTGAAAAAGGGACTGTAACTAAAATAGTCTTTGATATAAATGTCATCAAAGGGAAAAAGAATTTTTTTCAATTGGATATTCAGAAGCAAATATATGAAATAAAATGTGCTTTAAATTCGATATGATCTGCATTTGCACCCTCTAGCGGCGAAATTGTGCATTGGAAAAAAACCAGAACACATGGATCATCAGTTTCACATAAAGCTTCTCAATACAAAATAAATAAATAAATAAAAAAAATTACAAATCGAACAAATAAAATAACTGCAGAAATATGGTTTCCCAGCTAGACAAAGCGATAACATAAGCACGATGCAAAAGATGCTAATAACACAACTTCAGTCCTAACAGATAAGAAAACCAACAGCCCCCCCCCCGCATTTTGCAGGGGGTGGGGAGGGATATTTGTCAGACATAAGTATGTCAGTAGAAAAATCTTCAACTACAAAACATCATGCAGGGACAAAAAGGCAGGAATGGATAAAATTCCAGGACATGTAACAGAATTTCAGGACATTTCCAAGACAAAATGGAATTCTAGGGCTTTTCCAGGATGCGTACAAACCATGTATATGTGTTCCTACAGCTTTAGCAAAAGGATTTTTTGACATAGTTCCCAAGAAAATGTTTTTCAGTGTACTAAAACACTACACAGTGACATGCAACTTGTTAAATCAATCAGAAGACTGAATTCCAAAATCCTGCAACAGTTAGGATTAAAAAGTACAAGAAGGAATTCTCAAATTAATTTAAATATGATAAGGATGCAAGCAATTTAAGCCTCTGTTTTTAATTTCTGTGCATGTGCAAGTTAAAGATTTTAATTGCATCATGCCGAAATAGGTGGGTTTGTTTACTTTGATGTACCATGATGATTTAAAACAGGTAATGAATGAATTTTGATTTCTTGGGTATAGTAGTGGATGAGAAATGAAAACTCGGTGCAAAATTGAACAGTAATGTTAACGAAGCAGAAAAGTTTGGATTTCTGCTTTCAGTTTTTCGCTTTACATTGCAGTTTCTTGGATCGTACTCATGCCATTGAGAAAGGGCCTATGTATAGATATTACATTTGGGTACTTGCTTTCCTCCATATACCATACATACATATCACTAAGCTGTTCTCTGAGATTCAGAGGTCAGCTCCAAAAAGAAATACAAACTACCTGATATTTTTACTTACTGTTGTCATATCAAACTTTTCCATTTACAGCGATCTTCACATGCATTTTAGGAAGTCTTTGGTTTTTTTTTGGTTTTGTAATATGTACTGATATATGTAACTTTTATAACATGCACTAAAAATTTTACAGGTATGTCTATGTACATTTATGATCAATGTATTTTAGCAATTTGGGAGGTGGGTGATTGTTAGGGGTGTTCTAATATGTACTGAAAACTTTTACAGGTAAATTTATGATTAATGCATATTAAGGATTTTTTTGTTTTGTTTTGTAATACGTACTGAAAATATTTACAACTGTCCATGTGCAATTTAGAATGCACTGATACAGAGCTTAACTCTTCCATACATTGAGATTAAGAGGAAGTGGGAGGTGATCATACTACATCATGAGCACCATGTTTTGCCCTCAAGCCTTCAACTACTGTTTTTCTAACATCTCCTTGGGAAGAATTATGAATTATTCAACAACGATCAAATCATTTCACAAGTTTCTTCATACTTTTCGTACAGTACATCTGAAATCCATTCTGATAGCAGTTATAGGGAAAACCATTAAGAAGTGCTTGTGAGCTTACTGCAATAGCAGTTTTGCAAAGCACTGCTGCACATGGTGTGTCACTGAAAATGCAGACTACAGCATGGAATGACCTTAAAAAACGAAAATTAAACTGAAAAATATATGAAACAAAGCCTCAATTGATGGCACGGTTCCATGCAAAATATTGAAAAACCTGAAGAGTATCAACAGATAAATTTGGGTTATCTTTTAATGAAAAACTTTACTGCTCATGAAACCAACTATATGGACAGGTAACCACAATGACACCAGAGCTTGTGTAAGCACCATTTTTAATTTTTTTAATGAAAACTTGAAAGACCTAAGGGTGACATGTTTCTGTGTCAAATGTCTAGTCCAACAAGCAAAACTATTCTGTGTATTAATGATGTCCTAGTGATGAAATATCTTAAAAAATCAAACTCGAACTTTAGTATTACAGGGATTACTAGGATAAAAACAAATTATTTGTTGCCGAATTTTTAGACCATACACCAATCTGTCAAGTAAGTGTTGCCGTTTGTGTGGTAATACCCAACCTTTCTGTTCGCTAATAGTGGCTCCTTTTCTTTTTTCAATTTGTAGACTTTCTTTCCACATCCTTTTCACAAAGTCATGTTGATGTGATAGAGAATTTTTATGGACTCTCAGTTAACTGAATGTCCAATGCTCTGAATGTGTCTGTCAAGTCCTATTTTGTTGGTAGTATTTCTTATAGTGGCTTTATGTTTTGCTGCATGGGTTTGAGAAGTTGTCTCCCAGTTTCTCGTACATAGGTGTTTCCACAAGTGCAGTTAACAATGTAGACCACTCCATCTCATAGCAGGATATTATTATTATTTCTTTTTTTGTTTAATGGGAGGGAAGATTTTTAAAATGCTATTCTTTAGCTCTGAAGCAAGCAAGTTCAACATGAAATGTTTTTGCTAATTCTCTGAAGTTTTACAAGCAATCCTTTTACAACACATGGCTTTTCTGGCTAGCTTACGGTTACTGTTTGATTATTTAAAATTTAACTTCATTTACTTCTATCATCGTAGAAGAAGAATTATTTTCATGGAGTTCCTTCGATATTTCTGAAGAATCCAGACCCTTTATTTTTCCAGGAATCGTGTAGCCATATAACATTTAGTGCAGGAGAGATGGTATGAGTGATAGTCCAACATTTTTTTAGTTTTGGTAAGATTTTTTAATGCAATGTTGTAGTAATTTTTCCTTCTGAGGCTGTAAGGGTTATATCCAGGAAGTTTGAGTTATTGCCTTGCTGAAGTTCTGAAGTGAAATTTAGACGCTTACCTAGGTTATTAAATAAGTTGAAGATATCATCATTGCTGTCAACTATTTTGAGGATGCCATCCATATAGCTTATGCACAGGCATAATAATGAATGTTGAGGTAGGATTATTTCAAGTTTTCCCAACAGTTTGCCAGAAAGGGAGCCAAAGGAGAACCCATTGCTTAGCCTGGGCTGTTTGTAGAATTTATTCCCAAACTGAAAGAAGTTATGTTTGAAAGTAAACAAGAAGTAGCTCATAAAGACCAGTGAGTTTTTCTTTACTATGTCCAAGAAAAACTATATTGTCTGCCAAATTTTCTGCCAGAAATTCTATACGGAGGTTGAGATTCTTGTTGGTGCACATAAATACTACATCTATATTTACAAGAATAGGATGCTGGAGACTTCCAATTTTCTTACCAATTCTTTTGAATTTTTCATTAATGCTGCAAGAGTGGGAAAAAGTGTTTTCAAGTGACCAAGGAGGTAATAAGAGAGGTTTCAAAAGGGGGAATGTTTGGTGTCAACTATAGGACATATGAGATTTATTTTTTGCTGTTACTTAAAAACATAGTTTTTTTTTTTTTAGTTTTTAAGTAACCAGAAAAAAAAAAACAAGTTAGTAAAATCATGCAATGCATTGATTATGATACGCTTTCCAACATACCAGAAATCGGGCACAGACAAACCCTCCTCTCTACCCTGACTATTGATCCGTTCAGTATACCTCCAGAACAACATACTAAAGTTTTGTTGCAACAGAAGCATATTTACTCAAGTTATGATGGCTGTGGAATAAATCTCGCTCCTGTGCCCTGACCTTTGACCCCATTTCGATGATATTCAACAGAACCGGTTCAGTATACCTCTGGAACAACATGATACAATTTTGTTGCAATCGAAGCATTTCAACATAAGTTATGACATATAATGGCAATGGAACGGGTCCCGTTGCTATGACCTGACCTTTGACCCCATTTTCAACAGAGTTTGTCCCCAGGTTGTCCCCTACCACATACTAAAATTTCATTGAAATCGAACCACTTTTACGAGAGTTATCGTGCGGATAGACAGACAGATGGACAAGACTAGAGCATATACACTTCTTCAACCTACGGTTGGAAAGTGTAAATAAAAAAATAAAAACTATGTTTTTAAGTAACTCAACTATGTTTTTAAGTAACAACAAAAAATAAATCATACATAATGCAAGAGATAAGACCAAATATGCTTTGAGATCAAAGGAGAAGGTAGTGGTGTGAAATGTACTTGCCAGAATATGTACACCTCCCATTACTTATGTACATAAATATGGGAATAACATGACAGCAAGTGAAAGTAGATCGTGTGCACTGCCCCTGACATGCCACTGGCTTGAGATAACTATCACACATTTTTATATCACAGTTAGCTTATAACAACATTATTCAGGGAAAAAGAAATATTAAATAGTACAAAATAAAATATAGTAGTGCTCCAGAGTGAAGAGTGTAATAAGGTATGATAAATGCATTCTCTTGATGGCAGGCTGCATAAACAACAGTGGAAGGTACAACAGCATACAACAGGAGGCGAGATAAGAAGCAAACATTCACAATCCTGCAATTGATTAGTATAGAAGTTTTCAAATTAGAAACAAAAGATGTGACAGGCATTAGCAGTTCGAACTGGAAAGAAAACAATCGTCAGTTGAAAGAGTGCATACAGAATTAACGTGAGAGAGAGAGAGAGAGAGAGAGAGAGAGAGGCAGACGTAAGAGAGAGTGAGAGAGGAGGGAAAGAGAGACTGGCGATGGAGCAATCCATGAAATATCCTTCCTAACGGCTCACCCAGGAGAATGAATCATCGGAGTATCCTCAGCAGCAACTTCCATGTGCTCTGTCTCTTCAGCAGACTTTAGAGGTTCCTTCTCTGAGCTAAAAGGCAGAGAAATATTACAGATATCGAAACTCTCCCTAGCTTAAGGGCTATCCAGAGAAATGTGTATCTCACACACACAGTACAAGCTCATCCAGAGATTGTTAAACACAATGTGTTCTTCAATGTAGGAAAAAAATATCAAACATGAATCTGAGTTTCTTGGAAAAGTCACTGAAAAACAGATGTTAGTGGAAGAGCCACACAAAGTATTATTTCTTTTACAACACAATAATAATCATCTGAACCATAACAAAAAATGCTAACTCAACATATGCATATTTTTAAATTACACATAAAAGAAGAAAAAAACCCCTATGTATTAAGAAAAATGGAGTCAAAGTGCACCATTTTTTTTTATTACAAAGTGCAATTATCCATTAGAAATATTTAATACTTTAAAAGCAGCTGATCTGGAAATGTGCTTTTGAGGTGAGGTGCAATAAGGAGACAGTAGCACAGAGCACAGCAGTGGTTTAAAATTTCATTTAAAATAGAAATCTGCACTCTGATTCATACAAACGTCGTAGTATTTGACTGCATAATGTAAATCATAAGAATGGGTGTATTTAAGTTTTCAGCATTTCCAATGGCTTACAGCGATGCAAAAATGACACCTTCATGAATCTGTATCAAAACGACTTACTGTATATATAATCTGGTTTCCAGGTGAAAGAACGAAATGTTCATGTACCTCTACGGCAAAGCAAGCAACACAAGTTACTCTCTTAAAAAGAGTGTAAAAGTTTAGACTTGAATGAAAATTATGTGCTCCTATTCACGAAACAAACTCACTTCAGATACCTTACACCTTATCCATTCACAACAGCCATAAAAAAAAAAATCAGTTTTTTTTCATTACACACATCCTTGTTGCAAAAATTTACGAACAATATCAGTGCATTCACACACACACTCATTAATGTATATGAAGTAGAAGATTTGTGTATACATATATATATATCATCATCATCATCATCATTGTCAACCATTATCAATCCACTGCTGGACGAAGGTCTCCCCAAGTTTCCTCCACAACGGTCTGTCTTGTGCCAGTCTCCTCCATGTCACCCCTGCATACTTTCGAATTTCATCCACCCATCTCCCATGTGGTCTTCTTCGGGGTCTTTTCCTGTCCCTTGGAATCCAATCTAAAATTTCGGCTGTCCATCGATGATCTGTCCTTCTGGCAGTATGTCCAGCCCATTGCCATTTCAGGGATTTGACTCTGATCATGATGTCTTCCACTCTTGTCATTTTTCGGATCCACGAGTTCCTCTTCTTATCTCTCCTGGTTACACCAAGTATGCACCTCTCCATGCTTCTTTGAGTTGTCTGCAGCCTTTGTATGTCTCTTTTAGTTAAGGTCCACGTCTCTGCACCATACGTAAGCACTGGAAGGATGCATTGATCAAACACTTTTCTTTTAAGACATAATGGCATATTGCTCTTGAAAATTATGCTGTTTCTTCCAAAAGCTCTCCAGGCAAGTTTTGTACGCCGATTAATTTCTTCATCAATGTGACCCTCACTTGATATCTGCTGTCCAAGATAAACGTAAGTGTCTGTTATCTCCAGCTTTTCTCCATCAATCGATAAATCTTCATTTCTTGTAAAAGCATTGTACATCACTTTTGTCTTCTGAAAGTTCATTTTTAATCCCACTTCTTTACTCTTGTCAGCAAGTTCCTGCATCATACTCTGTAGCTCTGATGGGGTAGTTGCAAAAATGACTATGTCATCAGCAAAACGAAGGTGGGTTAGATAATCTCCATTAATCTTTATCCCTTTGTTTTCCCAGTTCAGTGATTGAAAGACATTTTCCAATGTGGCATTAAAGAGCTTCGGAGATATGGTGTCACCTTGTCTCACTCCTTTTCCAATTTTTATGTGTGTTGTATTTTCAAACAGCCTAATCTTTGCACTTGCATTTTCATAGATGTTATTAATAATATTAATGTATGCATCTTCAATACCGCAGGATTTCAGAGCCATTGCAACTGCTGATGGCTTCACCGAATCAAAGGCTTTTTCATAATCGATAAAAGCCATGCACAATGGAAGTTCATATTCCCTCGCTCTTTCAATTAGTTCTCTCAGCACATGGATATGATCTATTGTGCTGTAGCCACTCCTGAATCCAGCTTGTTCTCTCGGTTGAGCCATGTCCAGTGTTACCTTCAAGCGGTGTGAAAGAATTTTAGTGAAGATTTTATAAACTACTGATAGGAGGCTGATAGGTCTGTAGTTTCCGAGATCCTCAATGTCACCTTTCTTATGTAGCAGGATCATTGTAGCGGTGTTCCAATCCTCAGGAATCTTTCCTTCAATAAGGCATCGAGTGAATATTTGGGCGAGTACTGTTTCGATTTCTCCACTTGCTTCTTGTATGATGTCTACAGTAATTCCATCTTCTCCTGGAGCTTTTCCCCGCTTCATGTTCTTGATTGCATGTGCAACTTCTGCTGGAAGGACTGGAGGAACTCTGGTACTGGTATCTTTCATGATGTCTGGAGTGCATGTATCATCCCTTTCATATAATTTGGAGTAGAAATCTTTCACTCTTGTCAAAATTTCGCCTCTATTTCTTGTTACAGAACCATCTTCTTTTCTCAGTGCCATAATCTGTTTTCTTCCCTTGCTGAGATGTCCCTTTGCTATCTTTAGGCTTTGGTTGCTTTCAATTGCTTTCCTCACTAGTTCACAGTTGAATTTTCTTACGTCTTCAGTGATACTTTTTCGTACTGTCTTGCATAGCTCTATATATTCCACTTTGGAAGTCACATCTTCTTTAGTTGTCCTCATCTCTCTTCTTTTTTGCATCAACATTTTCGTTTTTCCTGATAATTTATTTACATGCAACTTGTTCTTAGACCCAGCTAATTTTGTTGCTGTTTCCATAAGAGCTTTGGTTACTTTTCTGTTAACTTCAGAGATGTCCACTTCTTCCGATGTTAGGCCTTCTAAAGCAGAGAACCTGTTCTTCAGTCCCAACTTGAAGGTATTATGGTGTTTTTTAAGGTTGGTTATGTCAATAGATTTTGTTTGTCTTATGAGCTTGCCACGTTCAAGTTTAGTGTTGAGGTGCATCTTACATCTCACCAATCTATGGTCACTACCTGTGTTGAACTTGTTCAGCACACTGCAGTCTTCTATGATGGATTTTTTGTTACACATAATAAAATCAATTTCACTTGTCGTCCCATTTGGATGTCTCCATGTCCATTTCCTGTGTGGCTTTTTCTTGAAGAAGGAGTTCAAGATGAAAAACCCTTCTGCCTCTGCAAACTCAACGAGAGTATTTCCACGCTGGTTTCTGTTGCCGTGACCGAATTTACCTACTGAAGTTTCATTCTGTTGCCGTTGCCCTATTTTCGCATTGAAATCTCCCATAATTATTTTCAAGTGCTGCTTACCTTTATTATTTAGATGACAAATTTCCTCATAAAATTCTTCAATTTCTTCTTCAGGATGACTTGTGGTGGGTGCATAAGTTTGAATAATCTGAGCCTGGTATCTTCTCGATAGTTGGATAACGAGTCGTGCAGCTCTGTCAGAGGAACTTTCAACTTCTACCACTTTATCCTTCAGTTTCTTGTTTATTATAAATCCAACACCACTAGTTCTGCCAGTATCTGTCCCACGATAGTAGAAGAGATGTCCACTTTTCAGTTCGATGAGATCTTCTCCTTTTCTCCTTACCTCACTTAGCCCGATGATGTCCCACTTGATCCTTTGTAGTTCCTCTTCCAATTCAAGAAGCCTTGAATCAGAAGATAGGGAGCGTCCGTTATACGTTGCCAAGGTCAGCATCAGATGGCAGCCTAGTCCGGTCCTCCGGGGATTCTTAGCACCCTCTGCCTTCATGTAGCACTGGCCGCTGCCTTGGCCAGGTACATTCCAGCTGCCGGAGACTGAGGGCCAAGATTTAAGTTGTGGAGTCATTTTGGAGGGGTTTGGCCATAACTCACCACGCTGGCCAAGCGGGTTGGTGAGTGTGGGATAGAATTTCCTCTAATCCCGATGGTATAGTTATACCGCTATGGGCGGTCGTCAGAGCCCCTTTAGTGGGAACAGGATGCACCACGAGAAGGCGGGGTTGACATTTGTCAAGGAGAGGCTGTGATGTTACGCATCACCTGACCTTACATCCCATATATATATATATATATATATATATATATATACTTAAGAGCAAAACTGAAGACTAAGGAAAAAATTTTAGAATTTAAAACGAAGGGTGCAAAATAATTTTTTGCTTAGGTATCTTTATAGTATATATATATATATATCACAAGAACAAATGCAACAAATATGCACATAGCATTCACCTGCTTTTCATTTTATAGATGCTACTTCTCAGAAATGATTTATGGAAAAAACTTAGCAAGGATGTAATTCAAAAACATTGTTTAACACTAGTAAAAATAAATTAATACCGAGTCAGTCCTATAGTTCTCTGTAAAAGAACATAATTCCCCAAAGCTTATGTTTTTAAACCTTTGCCACTTTACTGCATAGAAATTTTTTTGTATATAAATGGTGAACAAGACAATGCATTAACTAAGCCACTTTACACTGGATTCAGTTACGCATAAAAAATGAAAAATTCAGATATGATTACATTCACAGTTTTGTAAACTTATCCTACTAATCTACACACTTGAACAGAATATAATTAAACATTAAAATGCCCTCAGTAAGTGAGAGTTGTTTCCTTGATACAAAGACAAACTACCAGCTGTTATGCAACTAAGACAACAATTATTGCAAATAAATACATTAACATCTACATGGGTGTATCAAAAAGTAAGTTGCACTTCATGCTACCTGTTGTAGTAGTAAGGAAACTACATTCATACTCGGAAGGGATGCATGAAACAGTAGTACAACTGCCCAATCAGGGCAGTTGCTGCAGATAATATGCACACCACATTTCTATTGTTTGCAAATGATGGCATGTCAACTTGACTGTTACTTCAAATCAGAAGTCTACAGAACAGTTCATTTTTTTATGGAACTGCACAGAAACTCACTGAGAAGAGAAGCATCTGCCATATATAGGGAGAATGTGATGTCTTGTCAGGCTATCGTTAAGTGCAGCCAACATTTTGAAAACAACCACACAGATCTGACAGATGAACACCACAGAGGCAGACAATTCATGTCTACCACTATACATCACATTTCACACCTAACAAAAATAATTCGGTATAATCATCAAAGTGAAACCACGGCTATGGCAAATGCACTGGATATTTCCAATGGCACTGTGCATTCCATCATCCAAGACTATCTAGAACAGGGGTGGCCAACCTTTTTTGAAATTGGGCCAGTAAATTCTCAGAAATCATTTGAAGGGTCACCGTAACCAACTTAAATATAATATTGACAACTATTATCAGCTAAAAATGAGGTTATTTTATATGTCTTTGTAAAGTATTGAAACACATATACATTTTTAAACAGTCATTTTATTAAATCATTCACATAATATTAACATTATTATTATTACATAAAAAATGAACTGAATTGTTATAATAATTAAAACTTTGTTTTACTAGAAATTAAAAAGACAAAAATAATTAAAAAATTAAAGTTCCTATGAACTTTACACAACTGCAACACTAATGTGATTTTTGAACCTGCTTTTCACATAACAATTTCTTAATGTTGGGTGTAATACTCGATTGTATTACACTTAAAAGAAGCATATCACCAAGGTGTGCATCTGTGATAGTTGAACGAAATTTACTTTTTACAGCATTCATCGATGAAAATGTTTATTCACAAACGTATGTGGATTCGAGTCTGCAATAAACCTCAGAGCAAGGCCATGAAGCTCGGGAAACTGTTCTTTAGAGACGTATTTCCATCACTCAATCAAATTAGGAGCAGTGGGTGATTCCCATTGTTCTTTAAACTTAACACTAAGTCCTGAGTGGCCTTGGATTTCCAATATTTTGATTAGCATTAATGGGGAATATTTTATGTACATCAGACTCTGAAATACAGAATGGATTTCTGAATATGTCATGGTACTCTTTTCAGATTCAAAGCAGAAAATTGAGTTAAGAATGACTCGCACAAAGATGTAACACCTGATTTGTATTTTAAATGATCCACGGTAAAATTACTGTACTTACTGAAGATTTGGGAATTATTGGAAAATGATCAAGTTTGCCTTGCTCTAAATTGTTACGAAACAATTTCAACTTTAATTTAAAACTGTTGACTTCATTATATAAAAATAAAATGAATCCAGAATAAAATAAAATAAAAATAATTATTATTGTCAGTAAGAGTTAAATTAGAAAAACAAAGTTAGTGCGTAGGCTATGGGAGGGAGGGGGGGGGCATTCAAAATGTCCTGGCAGGCCCTGGGTTGGTCGCCCCTGATCTAGAATTCCAAAAATTGTGTAAGATGGGTTCCATGCTCTCTAATGGACCAACAGAATGAAAAACATTTTTTGCCACTTATGGCTTTTCTGTAATGCTATCACAGGAATTGTTGAAGGAGTTTCAGTGGGAAGTGTAGCAACATCCACAGACTTTCCCACCTTATGGCACTGACTTACCCCCTTGAAACTACATTTGTTCAGAAAATTGAAAGAGCATGTGGGAGAACAAGAGGCTTTCATCAGATGAAGTTTTTGACCAGATTGCTGGACATCGGAGAAGATTTTTACTCTTAGGGTATGAACAAATTAATCACACATTCGAACAAGTTTTCAATAACCCAGATGACTGCAGGGAATGGATTCAGGTTGTATATTCTCCCCAATATACTTATCATTCTCATATGCTATTGCTTGTTACATTTTTAAGAGTGCAACTTACCATTTTATACTTTGATACGCCCTTGAAATTACATGCATTAGCGTATATGCTAGAAACATCTGTTTTGTACTACAGATTTTTTTCTTCTTTGCAAAATAATATAACTTCAAATTTTTAAACAACAGAAAATTGATTTAGTGGTACAGGTAGATCTCAGTATACGAGATAGATACGTTCCGCGAAATCGCCATGTATACCGAATTCGTGTAAAACGGGAGGCATTTTATACGAACAATATAGGGTTAGGTTCTCACTTATTCAATCCTTGAGAGCCTTAAATCCAGGTGCTGTTTTTTCTTCAATAGAAATGAATGTGCGGCTTGGCATTCGTTTCGAAAATAAACCCGTTTCATCCAGGTTAAAAATCTGTTACGGTGTGTAACCTTTCTGCCACAATTTGCTCAAATATTTGTTTAAATTCTTCTGCTCCAACTTTATCTACCGCACCTGCCTCCTCCAGTCAGTTTTATATTGTAGAAGCCAAAACGATGCTTGAAACGATCAAACCAACCTGAACTGGCCGAGAAAGGTGCTGGATTGTCCTATTCTTTCGTCAGATCTGCATACAAACTCTTAGCTTTAGCTTGAATAGCTGCTCCACTAAGAGGCATGTGCTGCTGGTTATGATGCTCAATCCAATGGCATAGCATCTTCTCCATTCTTTCCATACTCTCCGAGCAAGATTTGGTCACTCTAGTTACACTCAAGTTGGTTGAAGATTGAGTACTTTTTCGAATCAATTCCGCATTGTCACGAATAGTTCTCACAGTGGATTCACTAAGTCCTAAAGCATGCTGAATGGCAACAATACGCTCACCTTCCTCACAGAGATCCAGAACTTTTAACTTTAATTCTAACGAATATGACCTTCGTATATGCTTTCCCCCTTGAAAGACGCACTTTCTTTCTTTTTGCCTGCCATCGCAGATTCTCCCACACACAGCTTTACAGCTCTACTGATCTGATCTGAGCGAACACTCACATCTTGATAAAAACATCGAAAGATGCGTGTCAAGATGCGCAAACCCATTATTGTAATTAGTGTTTCCTCATAGTGTTAACGGATGGCACCACTGAATCGCGTAAATCCGAAAACGCGGATAACAAAACTGTGTATACCGAGATCTACCCATATTGTATAAACGCATTTACCGGAAAAAAAAAAGAAAAAAAAAATAATTTCTTCTCCTTTACCTGGAAAGGGGCAACGAGTCCAATTCAGTTAAGAAAATAATTATTACAACCACAATAAACTCTCGCTAAACAACGAGGAAACAAAAACTAGCAATACATTGATTATTTCTGTTGTTAATTTACTTCTCTTAATACATAGCCATGCTGCAGTACTCCATTTTCTAAATTTTATAGCATCTGGAAAATGCTACTGAAATTATTTTTCTGTTTTATTGTTGCTAGTATATACTGTCAGAGCTGCCACTATAATTATGCATCATACAGTCACAGTTACTAGACATGTACAGCTACAGTTATAATACATTTATAAGATACATATATTGCTACCATTTAATAATGGAAACTACAGTAAATAAATGCGTTGCTACAGTTTTAACACAATGATGGATACCTTCGGTATGTATCACATAACTTATATGACAGCGATTATTTAAGAGTTAAATAAAAAAAATGCATTTTTAGGATTATGTAAATGTAAACAACAACAACAAAGAATTAATAAAACATGCATTTCAGTTTGTAAACTCAGTCTAATTGAGCTATTAATGTCCAGTTAAAAGGTACACTATCTCACAAAATACAGGGTGGTGCCAATTAAAAAAACAACAACTTAGGAATGAATACAACAGTTAACATAAAAAAATGACATTGTATTGATAAAAACCACAATTATTTTTATCAACCCAGTTTGGTTGTCGCAATTTGAAACAGATAGTCACAAGTAATTTCTGTGACTACCGAACAGCATAATTTTAAATGAAAGTTTTCAACAGAAGCCACCTGTATGAATGATATTCACAATTCATATCCATGGACGCATTCACATTTCATATCCATGGACGCATAGCACAAATTGTGAGACAGGTGAAGGTTGGCCAGCTGTTCCTGAAACAACAGTGGACGACTGTGAGTGGGAAGTACCCCTAAGAAGTTTTTGTGAATCAGGTACAAGAGATAGCATTGAACTTCAGGTGCCCAAACAACTGTACGGTGTATCTTGCATAAATGACTGACCTTGATGTAATAAAAATTGTATGCACTTCATGCACAGCCATACAGTGACCAGAGGGGGTATTGTTCACTTGATCGAAAGGTCACTTGACCAAAAATCACTTGATTGAAAGGTACATTTCACCGAAGGGTCACTTGACCGAAAAGTTCATTTCACCGAAAGGTCACTTCACCTAAAAGTTCATTTGATCGAAAAGTTTATTTCACCGAAGGATTATTTTACCTAAAAGTTCATTATATCGAAAGATCATTTCACCGAAAGGTCAGTTTATCGAAAACTTAGAATTTTGTTGTTAGAGATCTGTTGGAGTGTGGTGTGGGTGTTTGAAAAAATGTCCATCCAAACATTGTTGGATTGTATATAAAATACACTTTTAATTTCTATGAAACACCTCCCCATGAGTAAGTTTTTCGAAATATAACATTAAATTATAAGGCCTAAATCTGTGCCTTTTTGTCAAATTTTAATCCTCCGAGCTCATATTCATAAGGGTTACATATCAAATCAAGTAAATAATGTTCCACTTTTACTCAACCACGAAATATTAATTTTTTGACCGCAGGCCTAGATACAGGCCATTTTCACAGATTTTAACCATATTCATAAACTTTACATAAAATGTAAAGTAACTTTTTATGTTAACCTTATGAATATGAGTCCGTACGATTAAAATTGGGTAAAAAGGCCTAAGCCAAGGCCTAGGGACCTAAAATTGATTCTTTTTGCCTGAAAAAATGTGCAACATTATTAATTTTACTTTTTATGTAAACCTTATGAACATGAGCATTGAACATGACTTTTATGTAAACCTTGTGAACATGATTAAAATTTGTTAAAAAGGCATAAGCCGAGGCCTAGGGACTTAATAATTATTTTTACTTAAAATTAAATCTTTGCGTTCTCTGTGACATGGAGAAATCAAAAGTGCAATTTGAGTATGATTCCCTAACGTTTCGGCGGTCTGTCTGCGGAAACGTTAGGGAATCATACTTAAATGCTTCAACAGATCCTGTAATGAAATCCAAAGTTTTCAATAAACTGACCCTTAGGTGAAATCACCTTTCGATGAAATGAACTTTTAGGTAAAGAGACCTTTCGGTGAAATGTACCTTTCGGTGAAATGAACTTTTCGATCAAGTGATTTTTCAGTGAAACAATCTTTTTGGTCAAGTGACCCTTCGGTGAAGTAAATGTCGGGCAAATGAACCAGACCCGACCAGAGGTGCCAACATGAATTCTGTAATAGCATGGGTGAGCGGACTGAGTATGGAGAGGACTTTTTCACACGAGGTGTCTTTAGCGACAAGGCTACATTTCACATCAGATGCAAGGTGCAAGGTAAACAAGTATAATATGGCACAAAGGGAATAGAAAGCCTACAATGTGTTTTACAACATGAAGGTCACAGTTGCAAAATTTTTGTATTTTGTGCTATGGAATGAGATTTAAGGATAATTTTTCTTTGAAGGAAACTAAAAAAACCCCATGGGATCATTTTACCTGGACATGCTGCAGTAGTTCCTTGTGCATCAGCTGGAGGATGATGATGATTTACTTGCCCAAAGTATCATTTTCAAGCAAGATTAAGCACAACCTCCCTTCTATTTAGAAGTGAGGGATTACCTGGACTTAGAAACCCCAATGTTTGGATGTGTTGAGAAGGACCAACTGGGAGGCATCTTAAGGTCTCCAGATTTGATACTACCTAATGTTTTGAACTTCAGGTGCCCAATGAGGTTAAATCTCATTCCATAGCACAAAATGTATTTTGTGCTATGGAATGAGATTTTAGAATAATTTTTCTTTGAAGAAAACTAAAAAAAACCCCATGGGATCATTTACCTAGACATGCTGCAGTAGTTCCTTGTGCATCAGCTGGAGGAGGATGATGATTTACTTGCCCCAAGTATCATTTTCGAGCAAGACTGAGCACAACCTTCCTTCTATTTAGAAGTGAGGGATTACCTGGACTTGGAAATCCCCAATGTTTGGATGTGTTGAGAAGGACCAACTGGGAGACATCTTCAGGTCCCCAGATTTGACACTACCTAATGTTTTCTTATTGGGCTACATTACAGATAAATACTTCCTCTACAACTACCGTTAAAGAATTCAGAGAAAGGATTATAGCAGCTGCTGCTACTACTGTAACTGAAGGTATGCTTTCCTAGGTAAGGAATGAAATTTGTTGCAGGTGAGACATTTGTTATATAACATGTGAAAGCCACATAGAACAGTTTTGTAAAATTTTGACTTGTAAAAAAAAATCAAGTTTGTATGTACACAATATAATTATTTTTATGTCAGTTGCTGCCTTCATTCGTAAGTTATAATTTTTTAAAACATACAGCTGATTATGGATCACCCTGTATATTTCTGACAGCCATTTCTAAATAAAAAATTGACTACTTAGTCTTTGGTAGGTTACATGCTTATACATTCTACTCATGTAAAGTCACTAATACCACTCATAACAGATACTTCTCAACATCATAAAGCTAAACTTCTAGTTAAGAGATTACATAGTTGGAAGTCAGAGCAACTTATCAATGTGTTCTGCCACAATGTTTTAACATTTCAAAATTATTGGGTATTCATGCTGTGAGATGGTGTACTATCAGGCCATGGAGGAATAGATAAGTGTGCACAACAGTTTGGCAAAACTTAGAAGAAAGTACCCTGTCAGATGTACAGATGTAAACAAATTCTTTCATCAGCCTGTTGCCGACTACTAAGGGTTAATTACTAGGACAACCTTTCATGCCAAAATGGTACCATACAAAACCCACTAAAACAGTGTAAATGGCAAAAGCTGCTTCAATTGTTGTATTGGATGTTGTTCTCTTAAGACCCTTCAATTAATGGAACAACAGTTTCCATCATGAAATCTGGGAATGTAAAGAGATAATTATTTATCTGAGTACAGATAAAAGTTTGAAGGACGAAGGGCAATGATATGGAGTCTCATTTGATGGTTTGGTTTGGATCCACTATGTACAAGAGAGTAAATTCATCGTTCTATAATGATATAACAACACCGTGCAAATTGCATGCATTCCATGAAACTATATACCCTATAATATGTAGTATGTTGGGTTGTCTAATGCCTATGCTATTGTTAATACACGTGCATATTGGTAGCTTACCTTTTGAGGTTTGCCTCGTTGACGTTTATAACGAGGTGCAAGAAATGTCAACAAGGCAAACCTCAAAAGGTATGCTACCAATATATTCCATGAAACTGATAGAAATTTAGGCATGATAATGCTTTAGGATAAATATACATGAGACTGACCAAGAAACAAAAAAGCTGAACTTTTTAGCCGGATGAAAACCCAGAACGGTCGATGAGAAAGTGAATTTATTTATGTAAGTATTAAACTGGAGCACATCGCTGTATTCACAATATAAATTTCTTGAATTAAAAACAAAATAATATGGTTTTAAGAAATTGCTTTAAACACAGTATTTTTTGTTTCGTTGTTATACTTGCAGAACATTAGCTTTTGGAAATCATTGTCCTCAATTTCATGCTGAAATACAAATTTATGCAATAAAATCATATTTAACAACAATTCTGGGCAGAGGAAACATTGTGAGAAAAAAGAAGTTATAATTACAATTTTTTTTACTCCGTTTAACTTCCGTTTCTGGAACTTTTGTAAGACGAAATACAGTTCCCAGATGGGATAAATGACCCCCCCTCCTCCCATTAATCCCAAAAAAGAAAAACTTTTCATTTTTGCATTGATCTTGAGAATGACTCAAATGACAACGAAAAAACCTGAATTCCGCAAATGAATCTCATGTATGGATAAACTGCAGGGGCCATATATATATATATATATATATATATATACATAGAGGAAATCAGTGTCTGTACATTACTATATTAACGTATAAACATTAAACGTTTACTGTTCATCACGCTATTGTTGGTGTAAGTATAGCTCTCCGACGTGACGTTCAACATATAATGTGCCGTAAATGTTATTCATATCGACATACACTGAACATTGTATGAACCGTAAAAGTTATTCATATCGACACAAAGCTATTCATGTAGACAAACCAAGCAGCTCACTCCAAATTACACATATATAAAAAGTGCTGTACCTTCGATGTCGATGAGTATGTCCCAAAAAACATCCATGGCCAATGCTCAATGTAAGCCTAGTCAAATATTCCTCTTTCTTTCAACATCCAGGAACGCTGGTGGTGAAATCGTTATGTGTGATAAAATATGCGGTCCCACAGGACGAAGTCGGAATTAAAACAAGACACTACAAATGACTACAAGACCTCACAATATAAAATGGAACCAAGATTAAAATGAATTAAAAGCAGATGGATGGTCACAGTCATCAAACCACATCACCAGACCGGTTTCAGCAACTTTCATGTTATCATCAGTGGTACTCCCAACAGTGCTTCTTCATCGTCTGAACATGCACACATCAATGCTGAACTCGTCAGACATGGAGGCCACGCCCTTGATCTTCTAAACGCAAAGTATCCTGGGATCACAAGAACACAACACCCATGGCACCATCTATGGTGAGATCAAGGACTTATTTTCTTCTGGGTCTTTTAAAAAAATATGCTCGATTCAGCATAATGGTTTACCAAAAGCACTTATCCACATCTCACTAAAATGAGCTGGAATACATGAGGAGGGGAGGCAATGTGCCTTCCTTCAGTCTGTTAGCGGTTACTTTCAAGGAGCAACAGAAACAAATATATTATATGTACATCAAGTTAGCTTTGCATTAGGAACACCTATCTAATAAACTGTTGGTATACCTTTCTGTGCAATCATGGCTCACAGCCACCTAGGAACAGATTCTACTAGGTGTTGAGTATCCTTCATGTGCAACTTGACCCATAGCAACTGCAGCAGCTTTGCCAGTTCATGCTCATTCCGTGGTGAAGGATCAACAGTTCTCACACCCCATTCTAGTATATCCAAAAAAAATGTTCAATTGGGTAACAGGCAGGGGAGTTTAGGGCCCATGACAATGTAGCAAATTCGTTGTCTTGTTGAAAGATGGCACTGTGGTACGGGTAAACCTCCTGCAGATACAGATGGAGATGGTTGGCTAACAGGTCCTTGTAGCATCCACCATTCAGTGTTTGTGGGATGACAACTAACGGAACTACGGCTTGCCGGGGAAAAGCTCCCTAGACCAGGACACCACCTCCACCAGCATGTTGAATTCCAACTGTGAACCAAGGGATAGGGCTTCATGCTGTTTACGTTATATGTGAACCTGGCGATCAACATGGTACAGCAGGAAATGGGACTCATCACTCTGAATGACCTCTCATCTTTCGAGAGTTCACTGCCGACTTTCCTTGGTCCATGCGAGGCATTTTTGGATTGGCTGGATGTCATCATGGGTACCCTTGTTGGTCTCCGGCTGTGGAAACTCCAGGTGAAGCAAGGTACGATGCACGGTGCATGTGGAAATAGGTCAAACTGTACTGCTGTTGTACTGGTAGGTGAGCTGGGTGACTGTTGTACGTCATTGCTGAGATACCAGTCATGGCAGCCTTATGCTGCTGATGCCATATGGAGTACAAATCATGTTTTATTGGGCAAGCACACTTGTTTCAAATCTTCTTCAGTCCAATCCGCATGCTGTTTGCATTAGAGAGTTGTTTATGTTGACGGACTGCTGCTAGAAAAGTGTGGAATATAGAATGTCTGCTGTTGCAGCTCATCCATGACAGCATATGATGCATAGTCACACTGTTGTTCCTTCTTGACCCATATTGTTTTTTTCATAAGATGGAAAACTGTGCTGCTCCAATGGCCTTGTGCAAGAAAACGCACCTATCACTAACCTGTAGCATCCACCTTTTGTCGACCTTTACAGCTGTGTTGGTAGGCTATTTCACCATTTCATCTCTCCTCTATTTAGGCACCACTAACTTTAACCAAGGGATCCTTAAACAGGCCACAAGTGTAACTGCTTCAGAAGTGGACACACCAACTCTTTATGTGCCCACAATTTGGCATTTCCTAAACTCTGATAAATATGTGTTTTTTATACCCATCACGTTTACAACTTTAGTCTTAACTGAACCACAATCCTCTTACAGACATGCCAACCTTCAAAATCTGAAAATCAGATTTTTACAGCTTATAAAATCACACGAGCACTATTTTATCGACATTTTCCAGACGTAGGAACAATTTTCCAGTAGTAGTATTATTGGTCCACTAAAAGTTCTTGAGAGAAAACAAAAACAGCACGAAAATCCACACCCACTCCCCCTACTGAAATTTGTTTTCAGATACGTCAATTCCGCAAGATAATGAAAACGTAAAACGGCCCATGTTGTTTTTTATGAATAAAGTAGCTGCCAACTGTTTTTCGTTTCTTCTTTAGGTTGTGCACGAAAGCGAAGACGAGAAGAAGCATTGTACTAACATCGCCTTTCGTTACAAGGCGAGGCCAACTGTAACTACTCCCTTTTGTCATTAAGTGAATTTGCCACAACTCAACTTTTATCATCACTTAGCATGCGTGTGGTTCTGTTGAGGCAAGGGGTTAAAAGACTGAAATGCAAGGAGAAGATAGGCCACCTCCCATCTGTCAATCAATTACTGACCCTCCCCGGCATTCTAGTGCCAGAGCGGTTGAGCTTTTTGCTGAAGACATCGTATGACAATTGGACTGGGAGACATTTTTTTAAAGCAAATTTTTCTGAACCATCTCAGATGAGAGGTCAGAAGCCAGTGCTTAGACCATTGCACAACTGGAGCGACTTTCTTTTTGCAGGTAGGAGGAGAGGAAAAGCACGAAACTGATGACTGTAGTGCCGCCTTGCATCGAAGCAGAAAGAAAAAATAAATAAATTCACAGGCAGTTCAAAATCATGGTGGTTGATGGAATTTCGACTATCGTAACGGCTAATTCTCAGTGAAAATTAGGAGAATTTGGCATGCATCCGGAGGGCGGGAGGAAGGGCTGAAAATCCAGAGAATTGGCATGTCTGCTCTTTCTGTGACATACCGCCATGCCCTTTTCCTTATTATGCAAGTATCAGATGTAACTCACTTTGTATAGGGGTGGTTGTAATTCAGTGATCACTCAGTGTATATATAATTTTACTGAAGACTTTTCCAAAAAGAATTATTCATACCACATGCATGATCTCTTGACATTAATTTTTTTTAAATAAAATAGCCTCTTTCTTTGCAACAGTGGTATTCAAAAATTTTGGTAAGGCAGTATATATTTTTTTTAAATCTTTTTAGCAGTACATTACATTAACATAAACAAGACTTTACAATATTTATGCATATGAGACAACAACTGACAGCTCTTTATCATTTGATTAATTAAGAACATTGTGTTTTACTATGCAAAACACTTAAGTTGGTATTTTTGATACAAATACACTCTGTGACATTGCAATTGTACTGCCCAAGGAATTTTTTTGAATCATACATATAATTAAGAACATTGTGTTTTACTATGCAAAACACTTAAGTTGGTATTTTTGATACAAATACACTCTGTGACATTGCAATTGTACCGCCCAAGGAATTTTTTTTGAATCATACAGAAACCAGAGACAAGACATATTGGCAGAGGCATATACAATTATTACAGCTACAGAGCAAAGGCATATATTTACATTGCACACAGTCAGATTACATGACAAAAGCCAACAGCTTGTAAATCCTCAGTGTTTTACAATACGCAAAACTACACACCACAGTGTGCAGTCATCAGACTGCATCATAAAAAGCAAGGTTTCACCATGCCTTTTGCAATTGATCACTCAGGGTGGCTACAGTTTTCGAGAGTCACAGAAGGTGATCTAAGTTCTAAATACACTGACGGAAAATAAAAATCCCAACACCAAGAAGGGGCTGTGTTAGATAAACGACAGTTGGTAGGCGGTGAGAGTACATCTGTAAGATGACGTCTATGCAAATTTCGCGCTCAGAGCATACGTGTGGCACTAGTAGCTCCCCTCGGAACATGCAAAGCAGGTTTGCTGTAAATATGCGCTGTAACATTCGTGAGCGTTAGTTATCGTTGAGATTCGATGTAATGTGTTGATGTTAGTCAAGAATGCCTTTAAGAAGACGAAGAAGCCATTATCAAAAGCTCACGGAGTTTGAACGAGGTCGTGTAATAGGACTACGAGAAGGTGGATTTTCTTTCCGCAATATTGCAGAACGACTTAGCAGGAATGTAGCAACTGTGCATGATTGTTGGCAGCGGTGGTCAAGGGAAGGTACTGCCTCAAGAAGACCGGGTTCTGGCCAGCCACGTGGCACTACTTAGAGGGAAGACCGCCGTGTACGGCGTATGGCCGTGGCGCATTGTACTGCATCTGCGGCAGCAATTTGAGCTGCAGTTGCCACCACAGTGACACAACAAACTGTTACAAATCAGTTACTTGAAGGATAGCTCCGAGCCAGATGCCCTGTAGCGTGCATTCCACTTACTCCCAACCACTGCCGTTTGTGACGTCAGTGGTGTCAAGCTAGAGCTCATTGGAGGACGGAGTGGAGATCTGTTGTGTTTTCTGATCAAAGCCGGTTCTGCCTGGGTGCCAGTGATGGCCGTGTGTTGGTTAGGAGGAGGCCAGGTGAGCGCCTGCAATCAACCTGTCTGCGGCCGAGACACACTGGACCTACACCTGGAGTTATGGTCTGGGGAGCAATTTCCTATGACAGCAGAAGCACTCTCGTGGTTATCCCACACACCCTGATGGCACAGTTGTACGTCGGTCTGGTGATTCAACCTGTTGTGCTGCCATTCATGAACAGCATTCCAGGGGTGTTTTCCAACAGGATAACGCTCGCCCGCATACCGCTGTTGTAACCCAACATGCTCTACAGAGTGTCGACACGTTGCCGTGGCCCGCTAGATCACCAGATCTTTCACCAATCGAGCACGTAAGGGACATCATTGGACGACAACTCCAGCGTCACCCCCAACCAGCATTAACCGTCCCTGTATTGACCGACCAAGTGCAACAGGCATGGAACTCCATCCCACAAACTGACATCCAGCACCTGTACGACACAATGCATAAACATTTGCATGCTTGCATTCAACATTCTGGCGGTTACACCGGTTATTAATGTACCAGCATTTCACATTTAAAATGGCTCTTCTCGCGCTTACATTAAGCTGTGATCTTGAAACCTTAATCGATTAAATATGTTACCTATACAAATGTATTGCCGCCCTTTCATTCCTCTACAACTATTTTTTCGTGGTGTTGGGATTTTATTTTTCGTCAGTGTATGTTCAGTGGATGATAAATGCAGGGAATTGGCCAATGACTACTGAAGACTAAAAAAAAAAAAAAAAAAAGGCAGCCATTACTAGGGATGTTAGTATTTTGTAGCTTGACACTATTTTGCTGAAAGTTTTGTGCATTCCAGGATGTCAAAGATCTACAATGCAAGGTCATCAATTATCTGAGTAACACACACCAGAAGTGCTCACTCATTGTAACTAAACACACCGACAGTGTGTCAATCAACTATGGCAGCCAGATGGGAGCACTGATTTTTATCCCTTCTACATATGTAAACAGCAATCACAAATTGTACATGAAAGCTGCGATTCATCGCTAAAGATCATATGTAGTTCGAAATCAGCATCACACAAGGTTCTGTTCCCGATGCTAAGTGGTCAATGGAAGGTGATGCAAAGCTGGCATGTTGATATTTGCTAATAAACATGGTACTGGCATAGTGGATGTCTCTTGCAAAATCAGTTGGTCTTACTAAGTTGTTATCCTTTGATACAAACTCTGAAAACTGTGAATGGCATCTTTTTTTTTTTTGCAACCCCTATAGCTGACATAAAAATACTACCATATGGCAAGTTCCTCTACTTTACTGACAACCCTGTCTAACTTTTTCTGCCCTAACTCAAATGATGTAGGCATCTAATGGCATACATACAGGTTGTTTTGAATTCTGCACACGAAGCCGTCCCACAGGCTGCTGCTTCATTGTTTTTGTTTTTGTTTCAGGGTTTAACGACCAATGCGAGCAACTCTAAGGGCTAAAGCAGTCACCCATCCCTAATTTAGGGCCACTGGTTCCAGGGAAGGACCAGAGTTTGCACTATAAGAGACAAGCACACCAGTCATGTCTCATCCTGAACTTGAACCTGGGACCACTCAGACAAAAGGTGAGAAGCCAGTGCTTAAACTACTGCGCCACCAAAGTGGCTTCACAAGATTAGTCAGTGTAACTGTTTATGATTGCATTGGCTGCAGAATTGTAGTGCGTTCAGCTAAAGCAGTGACAAGTTCTGGTATAATTAATGCCCGCTGCCTAGCTTACCATAAAATGGAAACATCTGCTAATTTTGAAATGTTAGAAACTGCCAAATTGCAAACATAATATCTACCAATCTACAAAAATAATAAAACTACAGTCATGGCCAAAAGTCCTGCACCAGTAGACCGAAAGTCAATTTTTGATGTTTGAAGTCAACTTATTCAGCGTAATGGAATATATATTATACATCATTTAAAGGAAATTTTATACTGAATTCAAATATTTTTACAGAATGTTATTATCAGTAATAGAAGTGAAGTTACAAGCAAAAATGTGCAAGTGAGGAAACACAAATCCAGTTCTGAAAAAGTGCCAGCACCCCTCTAATCCACTATAGCTTTCTCTGACATCTGCTAGTGAGATATAAAAGGATGTAGAATCGCCTGCTGACTTAGAATGCAGCTGCTTGTAGTCAGTTGACGGAAGTTTATGCAGAACTCCTGGTGATATTTGAATTTCGGAATGTCAAAGACACCCGAAAATTGGTCCTGCCTCTTCAAACCAGGACAAAAATTATTACTTTGCATGAACTTGGATTCAGTAGTTGTAAAATTGCTGTTACATGTGGCTGTGATCATTCCACTGTCTTGCACACCATTAAAAGAGTTGCACAAACTGGATGTGTGGAAACCAGAAAAAAAAACAAAAAAAAAACCCAAATCGATCAAGGCTGTGTACTAAACGTGATGATAGCACGTTGATTCGTTGTTCCTTAAATTCAAGGTTTAAAACAGCCACTGATTTAAGAAATGAGTGGGAGAATGAAGTAGGCATTATTGCATCTGCACGTACAGTTCGTCGTAGGCTACAAGAAAATGGACTGACTGCACGAAAATATTTCCTTACTGAACAACAACGCCTCAAAAGAATTGCTTGGGCCAAGGCACACAAGAATTGGCCTGTTGATAAATGGAAAAATGTTATTTTTAGTGATGAAACAATTGTTACTATTTCCGCTACTAATGGAAATAATTACATATGTTGTCGGGCTGGTGAAAGATATAAGCCATGCTGCACCCAGCCAAAAATCAAGCACCCACATTCATTGATGTTATGATCCTGTATTTCAGCCAGCTGTGTTGGCCGTCTGCACATTGTTGATGACACATTGAATGGATCGAAATATGTGGATACTTTGGAGTTCAAACTGCTACAAGACATGGGCTTGCAAAATTTTATCTTTCAGGAAGATAATGCGCCATGTCATCGGTCAAAGTTGGTTGACGAGTGGTTTAATTGAAAAGTTATGAGAAAACTTCAGTGGCTGGCACACCACCAGATCTTAATCCCATAGAGAATCCGTGGGTGAGATTGAAGCAAAAGATCCGCCAACAAGGACCCACATCTAAAACAGAATTAATTGAGTCTGTAAGGGCTGTATGGCACCGTGTACAACTATGGACAACTAGAGAAGCTCATTAGTTCCATGCCAAGAAGGTGCACTTTGTTACTAAGAAACTGTGGTTATCCAATTAAATATTAAAGTGTATTTTGCTTGTTGGTAAGTTATTTCAAGTGTTCTGCAAGTTTAAATAATGTACTGCAAAGTAATTTTACCTTAAATGCATTGTACATTAATTTCACAAATTCCACTATTTTTTGCTTTTTATGAGTAGATGCTGTACTTTTGCTTGTAACTTCACTTCTATTACTGGTAATAACATTCTGAAAAAATATTTATATTCAGCATAAGATGTCCTTTAAAATGATACATAATATGTATTCCTGACTTTACAATTACACTGTATAAGTTGACTTCAAACATAAAAAATTGACTTTTGGTCTACTGGTGCAGGACTTTTGGCCACGATTGTACATCTGCTGGGTGGTGCAATGTTGATGTCCCAAAGAGTACAAATTTTTTGCAAGGAAAAATAAATTTACTTTCACAACCTAATTTTCCACACTTTTACATATTCTATTTGGTGTACAATATAAAGCAGAATGTTAAAAAAACTGCTTATATTCAATAAAGATGATAACTAAACTTGAATAAGAGAGGGAACTTCAACTCCCCATACACCTAGTTGTAAAAAATTCCATGCTTCGCATTTTCTTTGATTCTTCATTTGGATGAAGTTGATGCACTTGTTGTAGCTGTTTTTAGTTATTTTTTTATGGTCATTTTCTTTATGAAAATTAGTTTACTTATAAATTTCATAAATGCAATGACTTCAAGTTTAATTCATTTCAAATTCAGTTATATCCTTTTTCTTAATGATTTTTATGTTTATTATTGAAAAAATATGTATTAAGTTTAATGGGCAAGACTATCAAACTGCATGCATGATCACAAGTCTGGACTCCACATGAGCTAAAGCAGTTTGTTCTACTGGGATTGGCCACACAAGGCTAGTGACAACCACAGTGCATAAAACAACTCATTCAAAAAGTTTGAGAACCAAAAGTATCTGGCTTCCGTTTACAGCAATGGTTAGACATCTGCATTCACTAGCTTTTTCCACTGCAGTGCACACATTTTCGTATAACTGTCAATTAGTTTCACTTCACTCATGTACTGGCAACTGAGCTACAATCATCTAGTGCACAGAAAATTGAGTAATGGTTTGCTTCAACATTAAGTCAGTAAATAATAACAGCTTCACCAGATAACTACTCAGCTGTATGCAAATACAAATGTAGTAGGAAGAACAGCAAGACTGCATAAGTACAGTAGAACACTCTTATAACAAAGAGCTTGGGATTGACAGAAACTCTCGCTAAATCTGGACACTTCTGAAATCTGTTTTTGAATGAAAGTTCCCTCAATATATCCAAGTGTTATGAATACATAATATTATATATGTTAATATTATATATTCATAACACTTGGATATATTTGAAACATTTAACTAATTAACTACATTTGCACTATAATAGTTATTAATGAAACCTTTCCAGTATTTTCAAATTGATGGCCACACAAGAACATCCACAATTTAACTACACAACTCACATAAAAAAAAAAAAAGCAGCACCTATTCTCTTAATGCTGTTGCATTAAGAGAATAGGCGCTAATATGGAGAGAGAATAGGCGCTAATATGCTGTTGCATTAAGAGAATAGGCACTAAATGGACACAACTCCAGGAAGTTATCTCCTGTTTCCCTCTCTGCAATTGACCCTCAGAAATCTGCTTCAATGTGAGCGAGTCACACCCATCCTCCTTTTGCTATGAGTATGTGGCCTGTTTTCAACACTGCTGAGGCAATACACCCAAGCCAAAGCTCTTTCAAGTAGGTGGCAGAGAGTGTCTCTTGCATAACTCGCTTGTTGAGCATTTGATGTACGCCATCCTCATTGCTTTTCTATCAACATTCTTTCACTAGCACACCTAAATCCCTCTGTGCTATTGCAATATTGTCCTATATTCCACCATTTCTATTCCTCCATTCAAGGACAGTGCACAGCAGATTTTCTCTGCCTTGTTAAATATGGAATTTCATTGAATTTTGTTACTTCGTTAAAAGTGATGCTTTTAGCTTTTCTCTTTCTTATTAAACCTGGGGACTTCATTGAATTTTGCTTGTTAAAAACGACCAAAGTAGCTTTGAATTAACATCGTACCTAAGAAAATTTTTTGTTTTGCTCATTAAATCTGAGATCCCGTTAAATATAGGCTCATTATAAGTGGTACTGTACATGCACTGTGTCAACAATACTGCAAAGTGGCTGCCCAATTAAAATGAAAATCAACAGATGAGAATGTCATGTCAGTGGTAACTTAAAGCACAGAGACAAATTACTTGGTTAAATGTAAAATAAATTTATGGCTGGTAACAGTTCCCTAGCTCCTAGTGACTGATATCCAATGGAACACAGCAACTTTTGTGGAATGCTGTGATGACCCATTCGCCAGCAATATGGACAGTTAAGTAACTTCAAGAATGGTCAAAGTATTGGATAGATGGTTGACTCGCCATATGACATAGCATGTGACCCATTTTATTTGATACAATTTAAATAGCTGATTTAGGTTATTTCAAACAGTCTTTATCAGTCTACCTGTCTCTCTCCTGCAGCACAGATTTTGAACATGGATTTGCTTAAACATGACAGAAAGACAACTTAAGGGCTGCCTGAAAAAATATAATCAGATTAATCAGATATTAAAAACGTACCAAAAAAAAAAAAAAAAAAAGAACTGGGGAAACAGGAATGTAAAAAAAAAAAAAAGACACAATGGAATTTAGTAAAAAGCCTTAAGTATCAGTAAATATCATAAAAAGAAAGCTAGAAAAAGGTGTTTGAAAATTGAGAAGAACCATCAATGAACAGCTTGGACGGTCACAACTGCAATTGAACTGATGACAGGATGGGATTTATCATGAAAATTAATCAATTTCAAATATTTTCTCAGGGTAAAAATATCTATAATTAAATTTAAATTGTTGGTTTTATTAATTTTGAAAGTTCTGTAATGGAGAACAAATAAAGGCATGGCCAGTTAGAGAGGCATCTAAATACATGGTCCCTGTCAGGGTATATGGTCCCCTAGTAGAACAGGATATAAACTGTTCCAAGTTTCTTCTTATCAGCTACTGCTTTTGTTTGAACACTCAATTCTCTCACATTTATTGCACCCTTAAACACATCTTACATTTTGAGAAAAAAAAAAAAAAAATCCCACAGAAGATAAGCAATTGCAGTCCAACACATTTATACTGCACACAGATACATTGAATTATTCTCTTTATCAAACTTCAGAAAGTCAGTGAAAATTACATTAAAAAATATAAGGACAATGGTTCTATCAAACAAAACATAGCAGCCATTATGCAGATAGTTCATACATTTTATACCCTCAACCCCGCTAAACATAGACAGAATCTGGTAGCATACCACCTAAGACTTCAAAAAGCTGTGCTGCTAGAGCTTATAAGCAGTCATGAATAAATTACTTAAAATAGAGAACTTTGGAATAAAATGGAAAGAGTGATATATCCTATTCATGGCCAGAAACGGCCCAAAGACTACAAGTAGGGGAAGATTATGTCTTTGAAAATGCTTTCTCCGGGGCACCAAGCAGTTCACCATGTGACTGACAAGCACTTGACATTGCAGCAGTATTGTTCAGCTATTGATTGTAGTGGACAAAGTTTGCCTGGTCAAATTTGAGAAGTAGAAGGCATTATTATGTTAATGGCAGCATCAAATATAATAAAAAGCAGACAAAGCCAACACATTTATTTCCTGCATAAAAGAATGAAAAGTTTATTGTAAGCCTATTTTCTAATTAAATGCAACTAAAGTATTTATTTCTCTAGTGTCATGTTAGGTGTACATTAGTTTGCATTTTTACATCACATGAAAATACACAAACCTCAATTTCTAGCCAATCTTAGAACCATGTACTGTGAAATACTTACTGTTCTGTAAATGCATGCAAAACATTTGTATTGAGTTCTACACATCCAACTACTTCATATATATATATATATATATATATATATATATACTTAAGAGCAAAACTGAAGACTAAGGAAACAATTTTAGAATTTAAAACGAAGGGTGCAAAATAACCTGAAAATCAAAACGCGCAACGCAGCAGTTTTGAAAATTCAGAATACACATTCTATAAAGAAGATACCTAAGCAAAAAAATACATATATAATTTTGACTCACACCTAATACAACATAGAAAAGGTTATGTATCTACCTGTGTGAGTAAAAGGAGAAAAGATAAAAAAATAAAATAAAACAACTGAATGTAGAAGGTGTCGAGAATACTGAGCCTTGGCTTTATCAAGGACCAGCAAAAACTCTGCATTTTCTCACTTCCACAAAGACCTAGTTGGAAATGGGTTTCTGCAAGGCCATAGATGCAAGTAACATTCCCACCTAAAATAGTTAAAAAATTCCTTTTTTTTAATTGCAATGTAAAATTTGGATTCCTTTGCATTATTTTTCAGGTTTAAATTCTCTCTCAAACGAACTTGGAATTTCGTTATAGCTGAAAATCATTTCCATTTATTATGTCACTCTCACAGCTTGAGTTCTCTTTAATCTTCTTCTCTCTGTTTAATAGTAACAGATGAAGAGCATGGGTCGGGCCATGAAGGTTAATGGATGCAAGCGAAATTGTTAACTAGTGCTAGGTCATGCTACTCTACGGAGGACATGACTTATATATATATATTTTTTAACTATTTTAGGTGGGAATGTTACTTGCATCTATGGCCTTGCAGAAACCCATTTCCAACTAGGTCTTTGTGGAAGTGAGAAAATGCAGAGTTTTTGCTGGTCCTTGATAAAGCCAAGGCTCAGTATTCTCGACACCTTCTACATTCAGTTGTTTTATTTTATTTTTTTATCTTTTCTCCTTTTACTCACACAGGTAGATACATAACCTTTTCTATGTTGTATTAGGTGTGAGTCAAAATTATATATGTATTTTTTGCTTAGGTATCTTCTTTATAGAATATATATATATATATATACTATAAAGATACCTAAGCAAAAAAATACATATATAATTTTGACTCACACCTAGTACAACATAGAAAAGGTTATGTATACATTCAGTTGTTTTATTTTATTTTTTTATCTTTTTCCTTTTGATCACACAGGTAGATACATAACCTTTTCTATGTTGTACTAGGTGTGAGTCAAAATTATATATGTATTTTTTTGCTTAGGTATCCTCTTTATAAAATATATATATATATATATATACAGAACAATTATGACTGTCCCTTAATTTTGATATAAACAAGTTCAACTGTATTAAGTCATATTTGAACACAAAGCAAAGAAATAGCAGAAAATAACTTAAGAGCTGCAATCACAATACTTAATTAAACAGCTGTGATATTCTCACACAAATAGCAAATCAGATGTTTCAGTGCACAGGCATGCAGAGACAGTTATTACTTACAAAAATGTGAAATCTTTATTCTTTTTCACATGCGTGGCAATTACAACTTTTTTGACGACTAATTTCTTTTAAATCAAACCTTTTAACGCATTATAATTCTTGCTAATTCATTATCACTGGATTAGTTTTATTTTTCTAAGGGCAGTGATTATTATTATAAAGTGGCACAGTGTGTTCCCAAGTTAACCATTTTTCATATTAATTTTTAATATAATTTTTCTACAAACAAGGCAACAAAAAAAAAAATCTGATAATCTTTGAAAGCTCAACAAACATTTTTAAAATCAATAAGATCACAAAGCACAGGTATCAATGCAGTCATATCTATTAAAAATACAGATTTTTTATTAATATTGCTGTCCATAAAAATGCAATAATAAAAAAAATTAGATCATGCGTGAAGAAAGCTTAATAAAAAAAAAAGATAATGCTTAAAGAAAGCTTCAACACAAAAATCAATATATTTTAAGCAGTACTTGGTTTCTTCACTTCACAGTGCCTATGTACATAAGCACACCACAGAACTTAATAATTTATTTTTTTATTAAAGTCTGTACTGAAAAAACATATAGAGGTTTACAAGGCAGCTTTTAGACTAAAAAGGAATTCTTGCCACAGTTCTACACTGCCAGCAAACACATTTTCTTGTTTATCATTATAATTTGGTATGAATTAAGTAATCATTCCAAGTGTATTTTTTCAAATATATATATATATATTTAAATTTCATAGCAGATGAACTGATCACTTAATATTATGATTCTGTTGTGCTGTGAATGAATGAATAAAATTCATGAAAGAGTACTACTATATTTTCGTCATTTTCTACTGGTGTAATCTTTTTAAAATACAAGACCCAAAGAACAGCTGTATAACAGATTAGTTCAAATTTGAAAATATTATGCTTCTGTTATGCTATGAATGAATGAATAAAATTCATGAAAGAGTACTATATTTTCATCATTTTTTACTGGTGTAATCTTTTTAAAATACAAGACCCAAAGAACAGTTGTATAACAGATTAGTTCAAATTTGACATCAGCAGTACACAGGCATTCACCACTCAAGAAAAAATGGAAGCAGAAATGGATACAGATAGTCTGTATAAAACACATTTGGGCAGTTAGCTTGTTTTTTTCATATAACAAAGGCCATGTGAGATAACTGTTCACTATGCATATCATGCAATGCAAACTTACTGCCCTCGATAGCATAGGGATTTCAATGCATAACATAAAAGCCACTTACTCGAAAGCCGGGTTATCAACTTCGGTTCTTGACTTTTTATCAAAGTTTTCAATGCCTTTGCTAGAAGGAAAATTATTAGATCACCAAGGCGCACAAATATTCTCATATGAATAAGAGTTTTGTGTATGTTTACCTCAAAGAGGAAGTAATTAAGGCAGCTTTTTCAAAATATCAATAAATTCACCAAACATCTCTTAAGTCATAGAAAACCGCATGCACTAATTTTTCACTTATCTGAATATAAGAGAACTAATCTTTTAGACTACTGATTCATTTTTGTCACTAAGAGTATAGAAGAATATTTATGCATCACATTACATCATGGCGTAGCCAATATTAAGGCGTTTTCTTCTCTTTGAGAACAGCTGCACAAACTG
This sequence comes from Macrothele yani, assembly GCA_039090855.1. NCBI lineage: Eukaryota > Metazoa > Arthropoda > Arachnida > Araneae > Macrothelidae > Macrothele > Macrothele yani. Next base: position 175,539,874 of record CM076990.1, read on the forward strand.
CACTCCTGTCCATGTGAAAAACTCATCAGCCTATGGAATTTCACTTAAGTGCCATTCCTTTCAAATTTACATGAACAGCTACAGACTAATAATTAGCACAGGGAAGGGAAAAAAAAAAAAAAAAAAAGGTAATGTGAAGGCTACATACAGAACCAAGACAAAAATGTTTGGAGACCATGTGACACAAAAGTTCTGTTTTGGATATGGAAGGTAAATACTACAAGATTGAACAGTAGCAGTGCACATGCATTACAAAGGGTCAGAGGTCATATAAAAATGAGATTTTCAGCTCAGACTAGATTTCAATCACATGGGGTAGGGAGCATACCACTGATCTTTCGGCATTTCATTCCAGAAGCTTTATTATTAACACTAATGGTAAAAAGAGAACCATAAATGCGAAGCTCCAATGAAAAGTGAGTGTTACATGGATATTCACTATTGCTGAAATAAACCTTTTCAACCTGAGGCTGAGGTAAAGTACCACCTTTGGCAATGCTTAGGCCTTTACTAATTGAAAATCAACATCACCTAAAATGGTAATCAGCAATGTATCATTCACAGTGATAGTGTGATACTGATTGATTTACATACATGTTTCAAAATTATTTGGACAGCATACTGTGAATATGAGAATGATTCATTAAAATATGAAACAAAGATTGCTTCCACTTATCCTCAATACCTACTGAATATACTACCATAAAAAAATTAGTGGAACAACACATAGTTTTTCTGTTAAAATGGCAATTACATTTATATCAAAAGTTTACAAAATCTTTATTTCAGTGTATGATTACTCAAATAACCACAGTAAAAGTTAAGTGTTAACTTGGGAGCTTTGGCCATCTTGGAATAGAAATCAGAATACAGATATCTAGATTTCTGTACAGTGTGCTATAAATATTAACAATAATTCTACCACAAACATGTCCTCTTCTTTTTTTTATAAACTTTGCTTTGTAGGATAAAAATAGACCCACATAATTAGTCTTTCTGGAAAAAAATTGGAATTCCTAATAAATGTTCAAAATACTGTTTCTATGAAGGTGAGATGCTTTACATATGGTCCAACCCATGAGTTTTAAAATTTTAGGAGAGGGGATATGAACAATGGAAGTGTATGTGTGCATGTTTCCCAAACAGAAATCACTTAGCAACCTGATCCAGATTATTTTCTCACCTCTAGTTTTTCTTTGAGCTTTGGAAATAGAAGCTACAGAGCACAAGATCTGGGCTCCAACAAACCTCCATTCTTGTCTGTTGCTGAAACTGTGTGATAAAGTTCAGAACGGATTTGCCAATGCCTAAATGTTATGTTAAAATTTTGTGTATCTTGGATTTGGAGATATCAAGCTTTATATGCATGCACCTCTCCCTGCTATGCTTCTTTGAGTTGCCTTCAGCCTCTGCATGTCTCTTTTAGTTAAGGACCGCATCTCGCATCTCTAAGTAAGAACTGGAAGGATGCACTGTGTCATTACAAACATGTATAGGAAACTCACATTGCGGAGCACAAGGCAGCAATAAAAAATTGTTCAATTCAAACAAGACAGGATTAGACAGACATGTTAGAGAAACAGGACACCGCATGGACTGGGACTCTTTGACTGTCATAGGACATCAATCCAACTTCCTGAAGCGAAAATTGAGAGGGACTTGAAATTGGAAAATACCAGAACTTCATCATTAATGACTGTAAGGGATTTTCGCTGCCTAGCATCTGGCAAGACATTTTGCAGAATCACCATAACCGCCAAGGTTAACCGTAACCGAAGACTGTGATGGAGATTGAACGAAAGACTGTCTGATGAAGGAGAGGAGAGGAGTTCTCTCTGAAAATTTGCAGAAATTTTAAGAATTTACCTAGATAAATCCCATAAAAAAGTTAACTAGTTTGAATGTAATTAATTTATTTAACAGAATGAACTGTGTTGAGAAGTATTTCATGGAAATCAGTGGCAGCAGTACACAACACTCATAGAATCAGAGGCGAGGAAAATTTTTCTTGACAGACGACTTCTAAACTCCACTTGACTTTATGTGCTCACTGCCTTGGACATTATTACTACAGTAAAACTTCCATTAACGGACACTTCTTAATAGTGGACATCTCTCTATAACGGACAATTTTTTTTATTCCCATGCAGAAATCAATGGCTTCTTATGGGGCATTCACTTCTTATTAGCGGACATTCTAAATAACGGACACACTTATAACACAATATAACACACAATTTGCTTTTGATTCCTAGGGATGTGATTTACCCAAACTCACAAAATCTTTCCTTTTTGTTATTTTACCCTTCCTCATTCTCTATCTGAACCATTTTGTTCCAGAGGCCTAGTAAATTTTAAGGTGCTAAGTGCTATGTATCCCGGGTAAGTGGACGAAATAATGGATTGTCAGAAAAGTCATTACGTATTTTAGCCATGTTTTGCAAAGGTCATTTATTGATAGAAAGAACAAAGATCAATCAATGATATAATGCCCGTTTTGTTTGATAACCTTTTGCCATCTTTCAGTGAGCTGCAGAATGCCTCGTTCATAGAAGGACCTGTCTTTTGTGGCGTAAAACTGTACAAGGTGCTGATTCACAGCCTCATCTGAATTGAACGTTATACCACGCAAGGACTGTTGAAGAGAGCGAAATAAGTGGAAGTCTAACGGCACAAGGTCAGGTGAGTATGCCGGGTGTGGCAGCACATCCCACCCAAGTTCCAATAATTTTTGGCGGGTGATCAACTTGTGTGTGGTCTCGCGTTGTTGTGATGGAACACAACACTTTTACGATGAACGAGCTTTGGACATTTCTGGATGATGGATTTGTTCAAACTGTCCAATTGCTGACAGTACACATTCGAATTGATTGTTTGGTTCCGTGGTAGGAGCTCAAAAACACGACACATTTAAAATCCCACCACACTGAGACCAGAACCTTCTGCTGATGAATGTCTGCTTTGGATGTCGTTTGAGGCGAAGCAGCATGTCGGGACGAAGACCATTTGCGCAGCACATTGTTGTACACAATTCACTCTTCGTCAACAGTTATCAGTCGCTTCAAAAAAGGATCGTTTTCCTCACGTTTAATGAGCATATCACAGATGTTTATACACGCCGTCAACTGAGCTTCTTTGAGTTCATGAGGAACCCACACATCGAGCTTGCTTACGAATCCCAGCTTCTTCAGGTGGTCGCGAACGCTTGAATGATGGATGTGCAATGTGTCTGCAATCTCTCGTGTTGTGTAACATGGGTTTGACTCGATCAATGCCTTGATTTGGTAGTCATCAACCTCGGTTGGCCTCCCGGACCGAGGAGCATTGTTGAGGTCAAAATCACCAGCACGGAATTTTGCGAACCACCGCTGGCACTGACGTTCTTCTAGAGCATTATCACCATACACTTTACGCAACTTTTCACAAGCTTGACGTGCATTCTTCCCTTTACGGAAGTAAAACAGTAAAATATGGCGAAAATGCACAGTTTGGTCTTCCATCTTCAACTTGATGTCAAATATCCGCAAATCAACCAAATCGCTCACTATTCCTCTTAGACTGCAGCTAGAACCAGCACCTGTCGAATGCCATAGCGATAACAGAGCTGCACACGCATCTAGTACTTCCAAATCCGCCCAACCGCCATCGGGTGCCAAAATACGTCATAACTTTTCCGACAACCCAATAGTTTAAAAAAAGGATTAGTGTTGCTGCTCACCAGACAGTCAAATCCTTTCTTTGCATACGTACATCTGACCAGGAGAAACTGCTTCCTAGCTCTTCAGGTGCTACCAATGAGGTGAGACCTCAGAAATGGGGACCAGCGTCCAAGGCCGGCTGACTCGGGAACGGTAATTGGATTGAAACACATGCAAACACAATGCAGGAGTGGGTGGGAGGGACTCACCTTTTGTTGTTTGGTAAGTTCAAGATTAGTACACAGAGATCAATTTCAAGTCCAAATTACTAGAAATCACATTTGTTTGCAATAATCACATAGGTTTTTCTTTCAAGCGAGCTGTGAAGCAAAGATTTCTCAAACATTGATTTTAAAATGTCGCACAAACGTAAGTGCTCGACTCTAAAAGAAAAAGTTGAAATAGTGGAGCTGAGTGAAAAGGAAAGATTAAGTGTGTGCATTTTAGAAGATAAACTGGGCATTGGAGAAACACAAGTGAGTGTGAAATCTTGAAGTCTTGGCAAGATTGGAACGGCAACCAGAAAAATAGGAGAGCTTTCCCTAAAACTGATGGTTTAGCTGTGGACATTGTTACCTATGAATGGTTTTGCTGCGCTAAAACAAACAACATTCCTTCATCAGGGACTTTAATTCGTTAAAAGACTTTAGAAATTGCAAATGAATTAGGATTCACAGAATTCAAAGCTTCAGGCGGCTGGCTAGAAATTCATTTAGAAAACAAAATTTCACAAGAATGTAATAGACAAACAACAATACTTGATTATTTTGCTTCTTAGGCTTTCATAGATATTTTTTACTAAAGGTTAGTACAAATTTGCTCTATGTATTGCATTTACATACTTATAATTTACTTATCTTTTAAACTGCTTTTAAGTTATAAACATAGTAATGTCATAAAGCATGATTTTCCCAATAGCGGACACTTCTAAATAATGGACAGTTTTTCTTTCCCATCCGATGTCCGCTATTCAGAAGTTTTTAAGTAAACTCAAGATGGACTCGGAAAACAGCAAAAACAAGGATAGTGTTATTGCAGACACAGGTGTTCAAGATCTAACTGCCTCAAAATTTTCTAACTACAGTTTACTTAAACCACAAAAACTTTGCATGGAGAAAATGGATATTTCGTTATGCCTGGCTTTCACTGATATAGGAAGTTTTTAATCCACTCCTTAAAAATATGCATTTATGACATCCATACGAAAAGCTTTTTGGCATGTTTACCTTTATTTAATTCAAGAAGAATTTTTCTTTGGCTATTAGACACACACAATACACACACACACACACACACACACACACACACACACACACACACACACACACACACACACACACACACACACACACACTACTAGTGTGTAAATTTTGCAACAGGAAAGGCTACGAAAATTCTTGCCATGCTTGAAAGATTGAAAGAGGCTAAAAAAATATATTTTTTTAAATTTCTATCAGAAACAGATACACTGTGCTAAATTAAAGGTTCAAGGAACAATCACTGGGTAGTGGTATAGCAAAGATGTGATCCTTTGCCATGTCTATCTGTTCCACGGTATTGTGGGTACAGATTTCATTTCTACGGACAATAACTCCCATATTCACCTCATGGCAATTGTGGATGAAGTGTTGGCTAGTGAAGATACCTGTCAGATGAAGTGGCCAGCACGCTCCCCTGATCTCAATCCAATTGAACATGCATTGGACATCTGGAACAATGCACTGCACAAAGGAACCTCCCAACAGATATTGCAGCAAGAGTGGGCCAATTTACAAGGTGTCCATGAAGACTTTCCCACATTAAAAAAAATAATATAAAAAAATCTATACAAGTTAAAATAAAATGGTTGGCAACATAATATAGTAGGACTCAAAGTTTTTTTTTTTTTTTTTCTGTTTTTTAGGTGAGTGCTACTGCTGAATAAGAGGAGCATTTCATCGATAATGGCTTCCATGCAAGAAAAATTGGTGTGCGTGTTGTGATTCTATGAGACCAAATCGGTGGTTACTGTCCATAGTTATTTCAGAAAAGAGTGCAGACGGTCACCAGCGGACCAAAAAGCACAAAAGCTTGGAATGAAAAGTTTAAAGTGATGGGTAGTGTTGGCGATCTCCACCGAGCGGGGCGACCACCGGTTACACAAGAGACAGCTGCAGCTGTTCAGGAGACATTTCAACGAAGCCCCAGGAAATCCATTCATCATGCTTCACTGGAAACTTCAATTCCCCCTGCCACGGTTCATAAAATTTTACACAAACGTCTTCATCTGTATGCTTATAAGGAACAGAACATTAAAGCTCTTCAGCCTGATGACCTGCCTCGCCGTGCTGCATTTGTGACAGAGATGTTGCAGCACATAGCTCATTATAGTGATTATTTGCACCATGTCTGTTTCTCAGATGAAGCCACATTTCACATCTCTGATACAGTAAATATAGAACAATGAGCGAATCTGAGGATCAGAAAACCCCCTTTATGTCATCGAACAACAGAGGGCTAGCCTGAAAGTGAACGTTTGGTGCAGCCTGATGCATGACAGAATCATTGGACCCTTCTCTTTCACAGAGCCCAAAGGAACATGTACCTGGACATGCTGGAACTTTCTGTTGCACCTCAGTTGCATGCACTCCAACCTTTCCTTATTTTGCAACAAGACGGTGCCCCACCACATTGGTCAATAATAGTTCGCAAGTTCCTTAATGCCACATTTCCAGACAGATGGATTGGCAGCGATGGTCCCATGACGTGGCCACCTCGATCTCCCGACATAACCCCTCTAGACTTTTTCCTGTTGGGTTATGTGAAAGACCAAGTTTACTCTAGCAGTGTTCTGTATGTTGAGATGTTGAAGAGCAAAATAACAGATGTCATTGGTTCTGTCTCTGCTGAGATGTTAAATGAAACATGGCGTGAAATCAAATATCGCTTAGATGTCCTCCTGACCACAAATGGTGCCCATGTGGAGGTGTACTGACACTGGAAAAAAAAAAAAAAAAAACTTTACTTGCACACTATAATTGTCATGAAAACCCTTTCTTGTACCTCTAATACATTTTTTATATTAATTTTTGTAATGTGGGAAAGACTTTATGGACACCCTGGCATAACAAGAGCTGCTAAATGACTTTGTGTTACGCATGGCACAGCAGTGACAAACACGCATTGCGGTGCGGCATGGATATAACCCCTTACCGATAACTTCGTCCTGTAGTTTAATACTTGATTCGCTGTATGGTCTAACAAAAAAGAAACACCACCACCTATGGAAAAACTGAAGAAAACTGTGAGCTGGGAAAGGTAGGAAACATAAACTTCAACTTAATAAAGCCAATCCAATGTAAAAAGAATTTTGCCAATACTATTATTACACTGGCAGAAAGTGAAAAAAGAACACCAAGGAGGAGACGTCTGATACCAACAAAATTTATGCAGCATAATAACGGAATACTGAGGATAACATGATCAAAACATTATGGCAAAATACAGCTGTATTTGCTGGTAAACTGAAAAATAACATTTCCATGTAACATGGTTAGTACGAGGTTGAACCGCCACGAACTGCGTCACACTGTGCAATTCTGGCATGGAGTCTGTCGTACAGAGGGTTTGGGGTATTGAGTTCCAAACATCCTCAACCTGGACGCGCAAATCGGGGATGGTCGTGGCTGGCCGTAGAGACCGGATAAGTCATCCCATAAAATCCCACACATGCTCAATGGGGGACAAATCCAGTGAACGTGCAGGCCATGAAAGTTGTCTCACACCCTGAAGTGCATGTTGCATTGCACGTGCCATGTGTGGGCGTGCATTATCTTGCTGGAAAACACCACGATGGACCGACCTTACAAATGGCACAACAACGGGCTGAATGATGTTGTTGATGTAGGAGGTGCTGTTTAACGTACCCGGTACAAACACTAGTTGTGTACGGGAGTGATAGCTGATTGCTCCCCACACCAGGAGACCAGGTGTAGGCCCTGTGTGTTGCTGGCGGATGCAAGAAGGGTGGAGACGCTCCCCTGTGCGTCTGCGAACATGCATACGGCCATCGGAGGCTCCCAAGCAGAATCTGCTTTCATTGCTGAACACGACAGATCGCCATTGCGTTTTCCAGTGCAGACGTTGGCGACACCACTGCAGCCATTCCTGACGGTGGGCTGGAGTCAGAGGTACACATGCCAGAAGCACACGTGCACATAGTCCTGCATCCAGTAGATGGTTGGGGATTGTTTGCACAGTCACCTTAGGTGCAACGGCAGCTCGGATTTGCGTCGCAGTGGATGTTCTGCTTGACAATGCTGCTCTTCTTTTGCATCGATCGGTCTGCTCATCAGTCCGTCTGCGACTCCCGGTCCCATGTCTTCTCATGTGGGAATGTTCCTCGGACCATCTACGCCACCATCGTACCACCACTGATACTTCCCGTCCAATTCGGTCCGCAATACGACGATACAACCACACTCAAAGTCTGATAACTGCTGAAATCGTACACGTTTTCCATGTCCAGGCATTGCAGCTTCTTCAGGGTCTTCGCACGTGTCCGTACGCCGACGACTGATTACATTCACTTCGCCGTACTCCTTAAATACCACTGACGATAATTTGCACATTATGCCGTGCTATGGTGTAAGCGCTCACCGGTTGGTCCTGAAATTAACATCACACCTACGTAACCTTGACCCCATTAACATATGTATTCATGATCGTCCACCAAATCCTTCTTGGTGTTCTTTTTTCACTTTCTACCAGTGTATTAAGAAATAAAAGGTTGTAGAAACAAAAAGCTAAAGAAGTGAAAAGATTCAAAATTTCATCCACTAAACCCATAAGTAAATAAATAGAAAGCAAAATTAAATGTGAATCTGAATAGGAAAATGTTAAACATGTTCATATCAAAAGGCAGGCAGTACCATGCTGCCCATAATTTCCTACCCATAGAAACACATACATACACTGCAAAAATCTCAATATACACAACTCGGCCAATTTCACAGCACTTCCTTGATGAACTTTGTCACTTATAGCAATTTCAAAACACAATTCAGAGTGCCACATTACCAAAGGATTAATAGATCACATGATGAAAAATATTTTCAAATATTATTGCTGTTTAAAATGTCGAGATTTTTAAATAGTGGTTGTACTTTTGCCTTCTGCACATACACATGTGCATCTTCAGGCACTATGGTCAAATATTTGTTCAAGGTTCTTTAATAAGTCTTGTTTATTGGATGTTGGACTGTTGCCATAATGATCTTCGTTTTTAGTTTAATTTTTAGTTGTCTTGTTTGATGTGGCTTCTAATGACTAGTTCCTGTTTTAGGATTTTTGCAACAGATTTTGTATGATTCTTTGTTTCAAGCACTAGTAAACTTCTTGGATAGTGGAACATTATAAGGGTTGTTTTCATTACAATGATAAGGGCTGGAAATATATCATGATTCCATATACCTGACACTGAATTTAGAATCATTTCTGGAATGAGAAAGGTGTCTTCCCCAATGGGAGTGAAATTGTCTTGTATGCACAGTCTCTAAAGAGAGCAGCAGAACTACACTTCTCTTGAATATCATTCACATGTTCCACTACATACATACATATTATTAAGCTGTTCTCTGAGATTCAGAGGTTAGCTCCTCAAAGAAAGACTATGTGCCAAGTACACATTTAACTGATTGAATTAGAATTTACTTACTGATGGTGTATCAAATGTCTCCATTTGCAACAATCTCTGCACACCACTCGAGTTTCATTAACATCCATCACACGCCGCACACAAGACCTTTTGTATTTCATACTCCTAATCTTTTTCTCAAGCAGACATTCCTGAATCTGGTCTTCCCATGATTTCCTTGGCCTTCCTCTACCTTTCTTTCCTGCCACTTGGGCTGAAAAAATTCTCTCAGTCAGCATCTCATCACTCATTCTTTCAACATGGCCAAATCACCTAAGAATATTAGACTCCCACCTTACTAACAACATTTTGCCTCACATTACACATCTGCAACACATCCTCATTCCTCACATGATCATCGCATGTCTTACCACAAACCCCCAATAAGTAACGCATCTCCCAAGCACACAAACGACTCCTATGTCTTTTCTGCAGTACACAGGTTTCACTGCTGTACATCAGAGTAGGAACGATTACACTTTCATACACAGCTATTCAGGACTTACTTGAGAACCCATCATTCCTGTGAAATCCTCCTAAGGCAGCTATGACTTTCAACGAAGAATTTACTCACCTAGTAATTTCACCATCTAATTTGTTCTCTCTGTCAAACATAGTTCCTAAACATACAAACTCACTCACCTGGCCAATCTCTGTGCCATTAAAGCTTATCTTTCATTTAGTATGAACAGTTCCTCACTCAGAAACCATAGCATTGGTTTTTCCCTTATTTATACTCAGTTTGAATTTCATACAAACTTCATACATCCGGGAAAACGCAGTCTGCGACTCACATTTGCTCTCTGCCAAAAGGACTGTGTCATCAGCATACAGCAAACCCTATCCCTATCAATCAAGATCCTTTATCACCCACTAAGTAGGTGATAAAGGATCTTTGCATGCTGCCCACATTTTATGTGTGGATTTCTGAGAGTTCATCAACAACTGGTATAATTCCTCTTCAATACAAGTTTGTGATGCTGAATTCAATTAGATTATTGATCTATGTAGATAAGAAATATGGTACAATAAGGACATAATTCTGAATTTGATTCAAAAATTGCTCCTAACAGTTCAATCACAAAGCTGTTCCAAAAAGAAGTCTCAGAAATAAACCTGCCAAATACACTATATGATGAAAAGTATCCAGACACCCTTTTGAGTAGGGGATTGGCCCACATATGCCACAGCCATGGCACATGCAGGTATAAAAAGATGCATGTGCTCTGGAAAGCACCATAGACAAGTATGAACAGTAGAATGATTGGCTGTATGGCAGAGCTCAGTAACTTTTAACATGGCATGGTCTTAGGATGCAATCTCCTGAACTGACAAGTCAGTTAAGGAAATTTCAGTTCAGGAACCCCTCCCTTGAGGGGAGACTGAGCACGAATTTAAAGCGTTATATCCATGTATACGAGGCTTTCACCAATAAACCCCCCTTAAGAAATTCCTGGCTACGCCACTGCCGAAGCGTATTTGTCTCCACCTTGCTAACAACATTTTGCTCCACATTACACAACTGCAACACATCTTCATTCCTCTAGTGTTGTTACTGTGAAGTGGAAAAGCCTAGAAACAACAATAGCAACCTGGTAGACTACATTAAATAACAAGAGTGCGACCAGTGAGTGCTAAGCTGGTGGTGCAACAAAATCGCCTGTCCTAGGTTGCAACAATCATCACCAAGTTCCAAAATGCCAGTATCACAACATTTTACTGAGAGCTGAAGGAAATGGGTTTCCATAGCCAAACAGCTGTACACAAGCCTAACATCAGTTGGTGGGATGTACAGCTCAGTGCCCGTGGAATCTAGAGCAGTGGAAATGAATTCTCTGGTGATGAATCGTGCTTCATCATGGCAGTCTGACAGATGGGTCTGGGTGTGGAGGATGCCAGTTGAACACTATTTGCAGGACTGTGTTGGGCCAACTGCAAACTTTGGTGGAGGAAGCGTTATGCCCTGGGGCTGTTTTTCATGGTTTGGGCTGGGCCCCTAGTTCTAGTGCATGGGAATCTTAACACTAAGGTCTGTAATGACATTTTCGACAATTATGTGCTCCCAGCATTATGGCAAAAATTCAGTGAAGAGCCCTCTCTTTCTTTTTACCAACAGACAACGCCAGGTCCACAATGGTTTGACACGATGGGCGTGGAAGAACTTGGTTGGCCTGCACAGAGCCCTGGTCTCAACCCTATGGAACACCTTTGACAGACCTGATTAACACTCTTGTGGCAGAATGGAAGGCAATTCCCACAGCAACATATCAAAATCTAGTGGAAAGCCTTCCCAGCAGAGTGGAGGCTGTGATAGCAAAGACTGAACCAACTCTATATTAATTCCTTTCCTATTATAGGGAATTTGTGGAGGGGCAAGTGTCCATATACTTTTGATCAGACAGTGTATACTGCCTCAATATTCAACTTAGGAATTGGTATAAAAGTGAAAAACTTGGCACTCTTAAAAAAAAAAAAAAAAATCATGACAAAATTGGAAATTACAAAAACCAGGCACATATGTTTTACACCAATTGTAAACAAATTTCCAGAAATCTGTATAAGTTATATGTGTAGCACTTGAAGATCCTTTATTACCTGTTAATTGGAACATGTAAACAATTGTCATATCATAATACTTCGCTAAAAACTGTAAAATATCATATGTCTACGTGGTGCAATACTTGTAACAGAGTATTAAAAAAAAAAAGGCTGTAAATACGAAATTATGAAATATACATATGTAAATTGCATTCTAAAGGCTTGGCTGTGCATACAGAAACAACCCACTCCCATTTGTGAAGACACCTCTTATTGTTCCAGAAATGACTGTAGAATGAGCATGAGGTATATGAAATCATTATATATTCCCAGCACTTGTAACAGTTATGAAGACACGCGCTTAAACCATACCACTACTCTGAAAGTTACTAGTGCATGAAACAAAGAATTATACAAAACCTGTTGCAAACATTCTAGAACAAGAGCCAATCATTTAAAACCATTTCAGACAAGAAAGATAACCCTACACAAAAATTAAACTAAAAACCACAAGATCATTATGGCAACAGCACAACATCTAATAGAGAAGACATAAACATTGAAGGAAAATTTGACCACAGTGAATGGAGATGAACACAGGAATGTGTAAAAGTACTAATTAAAAATCACAAAGTGCTAAACAGTAATAATATCAATTTAAGATTTTTTAAACTGCTATCAAATCCAGTAGAGTGAGAAATTAGAGTCAGAAATGATTTTTATTCTAAGCTTCCTATCAGGAAGTTCTATTTAAGAACCATAAAAAAAAATAAAAAAAATAAAAAAATACTACACTGTTTCACATGGTGATGTGCATACAATAATGAAAATTAATTTAATGACATCATTCTCTCATCTGGAATTATTTATCATCATGTAGACATAATTAAACAATAAATCACCATAATTCTTTAACTACATACAGAAATAATTATCCCCATGCACAGCAACACACTTATTACACAGTAAGCAAAAAGTTTAGTATTTTACAATTTCATAGTGAAGTATGTAGAATGCATATAGCCATAAAAATCTTATCTGCAACATAACACAATGACACAGAAAGCAGACTTGTAGATCCCCACACAAAAAAGGAGTTAAAAAGGCCAAATCCACAGCTACTTCCAATAGATCATGAAGTGACATGCGAAATGGTCATGTGGATATTAATCCAGGGAGACGGAAGAAGATCTGACAAAGAGACTGCTTGAGATTCACCAGAGAACATGACAAGTTCCATGCAGAAAAATATTACAACGCTCTGCAAAAACCATGCACAGCCTAACATGCTATTTGCAGTAAGAAAATGTAGCCCCCAGACTGAGAAGTTAGTAATAGCATATTTATTATTTAAGGATAATATTTATCCTTACTCAGGAGCTGCACCATCAATGGCCTCAGTCTTAACATTTCCATTGTTAGCTGGATCATCATTTCCACTGTAAAAAGACAGAGGTCATTTTCAACTATAATTTATAATGACTGGTACAGCCTCAGAAAGATTGTGTCTAAATCTTAGCAACAACAGTATTGCAATTAATCTTTTTATGTAGTAGAAGACCTTTGTTTTTCATCTGAAGCTAAAGTACAAACCAGAATATATATATTTTTTCTGGACAGTACAAAATTAAACAATTCATTTTTATCCATCAATAAAAATTAAAAAAACCCTCACACCGAACGGCACTGGGAAGGCATATGCAAAATCCAGTAACTTAGAAGATAATGTTTCAATGACAAAAGTGTACCTAAGAAAAGAAAAATCACGTCTTGACAACACTTTTATATTCAAATATAAAAATTAATTTACTGATATGAATTAAAGAAACTATTAATTTCATGACATGTCTGCAGAAGAAAATCAAAATGTGGTTAATATCTGGTAGAAACAGCATTCTTATATTCACAAGCTCATGTTACTTGATTTTTATGGTCTGAACAGCTACGTATCTTTTTCTTAAACTCGGGAATGAAGATGTGTTAAGATGATCATAATGACCACTGTTCTTATGTTTCTGAAAACTGACAACAAATTAACAATGGCTGCTCCAGATAAGATTTTGATCTTCACAATTTTCTAATGGAAACATTATTTCAAAGGTTACTGAATCTTGTGTGTTTCTCTCCACAATAATATCACATGAGGGTGGAAAAACTTTAACTATGGAGCTTATTATACAAGTTACACTCCAGTAACAACAGAATTTATAAAGTTTGTTGTGTAACGGCAGAAAATAATAGGTTGCGATTGTGTGAATGCTCTGCCATATTACCGTACATAAAGCTTTATTAATGACAGTAATGTTTGCACTTGTTTTTACCATAAGTGTAACAACAGTTTAAATCACAATAATTCACAACCAGCACATCAGGGAAATAGTTCTTTGCTTAGGTTGTTAATACAAACCTTAAGCATATATTTTGCCTAAATATTTAAGTAGATTGAAATTCACTTGAAAATCTTATTAGATCTTAACAAATGACAATGAATGGAAAACAGATTTAGCTCACAGGCAAAATGAGTTTTCACATCTTCACCAGGGCTTTGCATTACGATACAAAAACATAGCGAATTCCAATCCACGTTAATAATTCCAGAAAAATAGTGAAAATGTGCTACCACAGTATAATGGAAATAAGACATAAATCTCTTGAATTCTAAGGCTTCCATTTAACCAGTAATAAATCCAATTAATTTTAAAAAAACATCTCTCTCTATTTTCTTTTCAAACTTGCACACAATGTAATAAAATACAGTTTAAGAAATTCAAGATGATTCAGAGACAAGTAAAAAATAAATGAACAAAAACAATTACACTTTAAATGAAATAATGCTTTGTAAATAAAAGACATTCAGTGTTTTGCATACATAAAGAACCTGTTTGCACAAGTGAACAAAAAGATACCTTTCATTTACACTTATGCCTACATTTTCCTCAATGTACAGACATGACTACAGGAAGTATTAAATGCTTCCTATCCCAATTGTGTGTCAAAAATTAAGCTGATATGAAGTATGAGGTATACATATGATATGACTGCATGTGTAAAACAGCTAAGATTGTGCATTTTTAAAATAACTTTGTTGGAATCTTGCCTACATTCATCTGTTGTAATGCTATTGCTAAAAACTGATATTTTTGTGCAAAGAACTCTCCCCTACATGGAAAAATTTGGACCTACAGTTGGGGCTCAAAACTGAGAAAAGATGAAATCAAAATCAAAGCATCCATAACAGGAGTTACCAAACTGTTACTCCATATCCTCTCTAACTTGCTTGCTGTTGTAGATTGGACGAAAGAAGGATATCTCGACTAACATGACTCTGGGGCAAAGGAAATCACTTGTGATGCTTCCACTTCTAGAAAGGTGATTTATATGCTGATTTCTACTGAATTAGAAAAGTTAATTCCTTTATAGTCTTATCAGCGCCATCTGACACTACAGAAAGTTTCAAAGGCCTCCCATCAAAACTGGATGCCAAAAGTTAACTTCTTATAAACATATGAAGCTTATTTATGTGGCCTCACATCTCATAACATGTTAACTAAATTTAAAAACACACCAAAAGAAGCTTAAAACTGTAATATGGAACTCAAGAGTGGATCAGCTATCTTATTCAATCAGCTACATAGGGACTTCACTTTGAAGAGACATCACTGCTTGATGTTTAATGACTCATGAAAATCTTAAACCAGCAGCCACAGAAAAGTCTAAGGATGAATCCCACACACAGGCAGGTACAAACGCTCGAATCACTAAATACCTGCAGTGTGTCGGATGGGCACATTAAGCCGTCAGACCACAGGTACTGGCACACTGGTTGGTTTGAAAAGGGAATCTTTCTACCTCCCTTCCAGACAACTTTCCTGTTGGGCACTTTAGCCCAAATCTCCCAGCTTCCTACTTCTAAGGGTTGTTTAAGACCTGGGGTCAGGCACTCCCTAAAATCTGCTACAAAAATCTCTAAATCTGCTTTTAGACCAGAATCTTAATTTTATATTGGGTTGATGCACAAGTTCATGCTGTTTTATTTCACGAGTGTTTCCCAGCTCAGTAGTGATGGTGCAGATGGCCAGTTGTATATCAAAATGTAGCCAGTAATATTGTGTATCTAAATCATATTGCATTGTGTGTTTGTGGCTAATGGCTTTTTTGGTTTTCAGGTCCAGAAGTATGGAATGTCAAGTAGAGAGGAATGAACATTTTCGACATCTGCCCCTCTACAAGTTCAACAAGGGATTCACAGACACCAAGGCCACTTGACAAATTTGCGCTGTGTATGGGTAGAATGCTATTGCTCTGAAGATAGCCCGCAAATGGTTTGAGCGGTTCTGAAGTGGCAATTTTGACTTTAACGACTCTCCACACTCGGGTCGTCCATCTCACTTTGACGAGGACTGTTTGAACCATCTCAACCACTTGGATACGCATCAAACCACACACGAATTGGCCCCTGAGATGGACTGTGATCAGGCTACAGTGGTGCAACACCTGGAAAGTATAGGAAAGGTACAGAAATTGGGGTCTTGGGTGCCTCACACTCTCACCAAGGACAAGAATCAGCGTGTTGCCATATGTGATTCCTTGTTCATCCGTTATCATGAATGTTCTCAGCAAAACAAACCCTTTCTGTCACATATTGTTACTGGAGATGAAAAGTGGTGCCTGTATATGAATTTCAGGCATCGGAGGGAATGGTTAAGCTGAAACAAGACTCCCACACCATGTCCAAAACATGGCCTTCATCCTGAGAAGATCACGTGTGTCTCGTATGCATGGAAGGCATTCACTGAGAAATACTGCCACGGAATTGGACCATCAATGCTGCACTCTATTGTGAGCAACTCCACCCTGGGGAGGGAGCAATTTAGCAGAAACAGCCACATCGACACCATGGTGTCCTTATCCAACATGATAACACATGCCCTCACAGTGCAAACATGACCAAAATGGCCATTCGGGACATGAAATGGGAGATCCTTCCACATCCAGTCTATTTCCCAGATGTCGCCCCTTCAGACTATCACCTGTTCCGATCTCTGTCGTATGCACTCCGTGAAAGAACTTTCAACAATGATGTTGATCTCCAGAATTTCCTTGATGATTTCTCTGCAGCAAAACTTGCACGTGTTTTCAAGAAAGGCATTGCAGACTGATCTAGACATTAGGTCACCATCGTAAACAATGGGGAATGGGGGTACATAGTTGATTGATTTCGTTTCCCCTTCTGATGTATGACATTCCTATAGTGTGGTGAAAGAAACGGCATGAATTTAGGCAACAACCCAAAATTTCAGATCTAGGAGAAATGGCTGGGATCAAGCCTTAAGTAAATAGTGACATGAAACAAAGTATTTTGCGGTTGACTTTTTAAGAAAAAAGAATTCTGTGCTCTTGTGTAACTGTCAGATTACATACTTCAATTAAAAGGAATGAATCACATTTATACAAGCAAAGATAATCACAACTGTAGAGACATTCAGAGGAGCTCCAGTGAGCATTAGTATATATACCCTTCCCTCCAATACTCTTATAACATGTCCAATTTTTTTAATTTAATTACTTTATATATACTATTGTTTACTGATGATGTAACACAAGGAAAGATGGGGCTGAAATGAGTGAACTTTGCAGGAGTTAAACGATCACACAATAGCAGGGTGCAGGCATTTCTGCCATTGAGCATCTTAACACAGATTAAAGGCAGTCCACACAGAGACATGACCATGGTTGAATTGTTGATGCTTGTGTTAGTGAAAGACCATGACACATTGTACATCAGGCCCATGTGTGGAGGTGTCGGATTTTGACAGTGGTTGCATAGCGGACATAAGTGAAAGATGTGTGTCAGTACAAGATGGAACAGCTAATGCAGGCTACAATGTGATCATGATGACCTGTATTTGAAAGCAGTGAGAAAAAGAGGGTGTGACGACCTGATGTGTAGGGTACGGCATAAATAGGTGCACACACAACCTTGACGACTGACACCCACTCCACATGGCATTGGCAAACCACAGAGCAATGCACTAAGCTTTATTGCAACAATAGTGGACGATAACTTGTTGGCTGTTGATTGCAAGCTCTCTATGAGGCCATTTGTTGAAGACTGGAGTTGTAGCATGTCTTCTGTTACTGAGACTTCCATTGATGTTGCAGAACCAATGCATCTCTGTAATGGTGCCAAGAGCGTAGACACTAGAACACCAACTGGCGGCACATAATGTTGTTCTCCGATGAATCTAGATTAAAATCGGTGGAATTCTTGTATGGTCAGTGTGGCGAACAATTGCATTTTGGGGCATTATATGGCCTCGACATGGAGCAGTATGATGTGGGGTGCTACTGGGTTCTCTTTAGTCTCCAGCCTAATAGGCATTGATGGGACCTTGAACAGCCAGCAATAACACTGATGATGTTTAGCAGATCGAAGTGCTACCTTTCCTAAGAATGGTTTTTAGTGGCACCGTTCAACGGGACAATCCCTAGTCTTATGTGGTGCAAATACTCAATTGTCCAAGGAGTTACATTTCTCTCCTGGCCTCCATGCTTTCCAGATCTTTTGCTGATTAAACGTACATGGAATATGGTCGCACAACGAGCAGTCCATCAAGCCTTGCCACCAGCAACTGGAGAAGAAAACTTCAGAGCTAGGGCAGGCAGAGTAGCATCATATTTCTTGAGCAATCATTCAGATGTCTTCTGTCATCACAGTTCATGAGGGTTACATTCCTTACTGTGATCACCGAGTGGCCCTCTTCACTGATATCTTTGCAATCATTTACTTATGATGTATCGACCACATAAATCTTCGATCATTGTCTCCCGTCTTTCTAGGTGTTGTATTTTCAACAAACAGTGGTATATTTTCCTCTTATAACTTTTTTATTTTTTTGCAAGTAACAGTACTCAGTTTTTTGGTGTATAGCATTTCTTCGTAGCTTTGAACAAGTATTCACTTACATTTAGTTTTTCCTCTTCAAAAAATTCCACATCAGGGAATGCTGCTCAACATGAGCCTTTTATTTTGGTGATTTATTCCTGGATAAGAAAACCTTAAGGCATTTTCAAACTTTCAAGGTAAGTTCAAGAAATTATTAAAAGAACAGAAAAATAAAGTTAAAAATATCTTAAACATGAGACATTTTATACTGAGTTTAAGAAATTCATCAAAACACACACATGCCATTATGTACCTTCCAGGTAGTGGTGTGGAATTCTGAATCAGTCCACCCATTCAATCTGATGTTAAAACTGTTAATTTTCAGACTTATTTAGTTACATTAAAAAAATCTTTTTATTTTTAGAAATATTGGAAATACTCCTCACTTTGTGTGTGTGTGTGTGTGTGTGTGTGTGTTAAGTTGCTTAATTGGATACAATTAGCACAGTAAAAATATTCAACAAATTAATGGTTAACCAGGTATGATAAAATATGCTTTAAAAGTCATACTTGAATTCTATATGAATATTTCTTAGATTGGGAGTCAAACAGGAACATTCCAACTTTAATCCAAGTAAGCAAGCTAACATGTAACTGGTTTTCAAACAATGAGATAAAACACTATGGTTTGCAGAAACAATTTTATTTTAAATAGCAAATTTTTCTAGAGTTACCTTAAAAAAAAGATAATGGAATTCATAAAGAAAATCATTTAAGCCCTTATGAGTTTTTAACTTTGACACATTTTGTACAAATACACAGCTTGCTTAACTATGGTATCATTAGAATTTTACTAAGATACAATTAGAATATCTGCATTTGTGGATGGCCTGATACTTTGGGAATATAAATTAAAAAAAATTCAATTGCATGCTTTCATTTATTGTAAGAAAAAAAATTCACTCCTGTTGGAATAAAAGTTAAAGATATTGCACAACACATTACTCTATTCATCTACTGATTTTTTGAGGTGCTATCAGATTTGCATCCATGCACAATGGGTTAAATCTTCAGAAACTTTTGTCTTCTGATATTAAAAAGCTTTTACATTCAGAAGTCAATCAAGTCATAAGTAATATAAAAACACAATCTCTTTACAGTTAAGGATATCAATTTTGATTAGATAAGCCAATCTGCAGTGTGCTTCACTCCAGAAAAAATGAAACTTTCAGCAATTACAAAAGGGGTGGGGAGGGGGAGATGGCCACTCCACCCAAGTGTCAATTTAAGGGACATACAATTAAAGCAGTGAGAGAGCTGAGGTACCTTGGAGTCATCATAATTCCAAACACTCTGGGCTCCCTCACCAAAGTCCTCAAGAATAGCTGTACGGTGATCTCGAATACGATTAATGGCATGAAGCTGTTTGGGCCAGCCCCCAAAAAAACCACATACATGCATGGTATTGAAAGAATCCTAACCTATGCCTGCTTGGAGTGTGGTCAGACACGGTTATGATGAACCAGAGAATTTCAGGTTCTCTGGTTCAGTTTCTTACCATCCTTCCTATGCTTATAAGTTACAGATTCTTTTTAGAAGTTTTGGTTACCATCTTGCCATTAAATCCCCCCCCCCCAAACATCTTGAAACTTCTACAAAGGGATAGGGACAAAGTTGAAAATCTGGACATCCCAGGAGTTTACTGCATTCCTATCTCTTCTTCAACATGGGGATAACTTATACATTGGAAGCACATACAGGAGCATTAACCACAGAATTTTAGAACATAAAAAAGATGTTTTGAAAGCCAATCCTAGTACAGCCTTGTCTATTTTGACAATGGAAGACACATCTGCAGTTCCCCGCTGGGACGAAGCAAAACGAATTGCTTCTTTTGACAATCATTTTGCCCTCCGTTACCGTGACGAATCTCCTATCTACATCCCGATGATCTGGAGATCAATGCTCAGTTTTGGCAACAAAAATAGAAAAAAATTCAAATGTATAATCTGGCAACAATCTTAGTCCTCCATTGGCGTGATGATGACCTAAGATAAGGTCGAAAGCTCCCAACTAACGAACCTTCTTATAAAAGTTATTTTCCTTGTAACGTAACTGGTGTGATCAAGTTACCTTTATTTGTGCACTCTGATAGCCAAGCATCCCTAATTTGGCATTTGAATTTGTGCTTGGCAAATTCAGATGCAAAATTCTTCTAGTGAGGGAAGTAGTCTGGTTGAGACCATGAGCAACACAGAAATCTCTTTTCACTGGATCCTAAGACATGTTGGACCAGTGGAAATGAAAGGGCTGATCAGCTGGCAAAAGAGGCTGCTGGTAAAGAAGTCATTGATCATCACCTGAGGATGGTGCTGCAATGTATAAGGACTCGGATTAAACAGGCCATGTTAAAGGAGTGGCAAAAAAAAAAAAAGTGGGATGAAGAAGGAAGTATCTTCCCTCGAGTGTTGGTTAAGAGAGTGGAATCAAATGGTTTCCTTAATCAAGTGCTCAGCAGGCATGACATATCACCCGAGTACTTCAGCAAGTTTGCAATTAAGGAAAGAACTTACGTTGCCCAGACCACAGATGTAGCTCACATAAATTTAGAATGCACTTATCTTTCAGCCAAAAGAAAAACCCTCTTTCTGAAAATGAAGACAAAGGGCATCTCAATCCTGCTTGGCTTCCCTAGAGAGTGATAGAGACTCATTGAAATGACCAAAGAATTTATCGTGAGGCAAGAATACCTGATTATAATACAGACGAAATACTAACGGAGGTAGACGACTCTGCCCAGAGTAATCACCCTAGCACCTGCTTAACTGCAAGGGATGGCAATGTACTCATTCTCAGAGTAATTAGCATTTTCATTTTTTCCCATCTTTTCATCTGTCAAAAGTCTCATGAAAACAAAGGATGAATTTCCCAGAAACATGCAAACCAAGTGTTTTTCCATATGCATGTACTTTTTTCTTTGGTCTTAATAAAGGACCGAAGTTCTCATATGAGACTTTGCTATAGTGAACAGATCTCCCAGCCAACTGCTTATTAGATTCCCTGCTCACCTGCACATCATGCCAGTGGGCTATGGGTTGACAACAGTAGTCCTATTGGGTGTGGGGTGGGGGGTGGGGTGGGGAGTTGTTGGCCAGACCCTCAACTGATCTTGTCCGAGTGAAGTACTAACGGATCTTGGCAAGACTGCTTGCTAACACCTTCACTTAACATCTTTTAAAAGGGCTCTGTTTCTCCCTGCAGAGCCAGCTAGTTGGCAGAGCAGGTCAAGTCTTCAGTACTTTATGCACATAAATTTTAATTAGTCCTATCTTCTTGATATAGGAAAGATTTCTGACTTTGGAAAATAAGATGCAAAAGTTCCAAAAGATATGATCATTAGTGAATCCATTAAACAAGTCAATAACATTGACATTAATATCAAAGTTTATCTCAAAAAAAAAAAATATATGGAGCAAAAAACCTGCTTAAAAATACTCTTTGGAACAAGCTGTAATTTTTAAAGCAGTAATGAAATTCCGTAAGGAAGAGAAAACATATATAAAAGAACCCACAAATAATATGAAAGAAGGCACAATGGACTGAATTTATCCATTTATATATGTAACACTCTATTGTCATTATGCCCTAGTCTTATGTTAGCAAATTGTGTTACATAAGATGATTATCCAAATACTACTTTTAACACTGAAATGACTTAAAACAGGGTAGTTCTCATTAACAGTTCCAAAAGTGCATGCAAAGTGTTATGAGGGGTAACAGACATTTGCTAGCACAATGCACCATAACTAGTATGATTCTTCAAAGAAAAATTAGCACTGTTGAAATCCCACTACAAAACACTGTTTTGTTACAATCACCAAGGACTTGTACAAATCAAAACAAGGAAGGTTTTTCAATCCAGAAATTATAAGCTGGAAATGCTGTTTTGAAATCAGTCCTCTATTATTATTAGAATTTACTGAGAATATGGAAACAGGTTTTGGGAAAATTTATCCTAGGCATGGGTAAGAGATCACAACAACTCTTCAAGTTGTTAGAGATCTCCAGAACACATTTCTACATTAAAAAAAAAAAAAAAAATAACTTTATATATCACATTAAATCAGTTTCATTCTGAGATCTATCCCTATATACAAGAATGGCACAGCACTTCCCTTTTCACTGGGCAATATAACATGATTTCTACTTATTAGGTAAGCAACTATAAAAAATAATAATATTAATTACACCAAAGAATTATCTTTTACATACCCTCCTTTTCCATCCTCCACAGCAGCTTCCTTAGCTTTATCATTAGTCATAGGTTTTGCACACACTTTGGTTCGTACTAGGTACATGAGCCCCCACTGATATCGAACATAGCAAGTGGCATCCAGGACAATTAAAATGACGAGAACCAAGACAATAATAATAGCGGCAATAGCTGAGGTGGACAATGCACTTCCATGGCCTCCACTAGCTTCATATCCACTGGAGTCTGCTGTGCCTTTAGTTGAAAAAAAAAAAGAAAGAAAATAATTTATATTCACAAATGCAACAAACGTATAAAGTTTATTAGTGTGCAGTTTTGCTTTCACACACATACACAGACTAAGAACCGCATATGCAAACCAACCAGTCAATATGATATCAAATACATAAATTCTCAGAAGCCTTTGGCCCTCTCATAGCTGGAAATCATCACTGTGATACTAGGATAAAGCAACTGGAAAGATCCCATGAAAGTCATCAATGCACTCTGTGAAATATGTGTAAATAAATCGTACAATGTGCAAAGAATGCACACACTTTGTGATTTCCAAACTCACAAACTAGTTAATGAAATGCAATTTAATAGCATTATAACTTTCCAATTGATGAAAGTGGCTGTATGCTAGGTGTTTTTCCAATTAGGAACAGCAGATATTACATTGATGGTTAATACCGATAATGACGCAGCACGATTTTCTTTCTTTACATCAGAAAAATGGTCCAACATATGCCAATGAATCCTGTGACATGTACTTCCGATGTAAAAGTTTACATCTGCAAAAGTGTTGAGCAGAATAGTATAAACATCTAGGAAATCTGAGGGCTTGACTAGGTTGAACTAATTTTAGAAGTTGTGGTGCAGGCTTAACAGCAAGCAAATTAAATATACAAAGGGTTGAAGATGGGGCAAAAGTTTCTGTAAAATGACCAGATGGTCAATGATAACACTGACAAATGGATAGATAACACGACGTTTGGTGAGCAAACAAGTGACCAATTTAGTAATTCAAATGCACTGATTAACATATAGGTTACAAGCAGACAGAAGTTTCATGAAATTCCAATTGTCTTCCTGTAAAGAAGATGCATTATTAGAAATAAGATTAGCTTCCTGTCAAATGCTTGCATTCAGCAGATGTTTATGCTATTCTGATCAACACTTCCACAGAAGAAACTTTCTACACTGGAAGTGTTGTAAGATTAATTGTAATATGCCAAAGAGCCAAAATGTGACCACCTGCCTAATTTGATGTTAGCCCTGCATGCACCACAAAACAGCTCTAACCTTTAAAAATCTTGTGTCTATGCTTCACCAGGTATCTTGTTTTATCTGATACTATTTACCAGCAGATTGTTTAATTCTTGTAAGTTATGTGGCTGAGCTGCCACAGATTGGATTTGCCATTCCAACACAAACTACAGATGCTCAGTTTGATTGATGTCTGGGGAATTAGGAGGCCAGGGCAATACCTGGAAGTCATCTTCATGTTCTGCGAACTGTTCTCAAACAATTCAGGCAATGTGACATGGTGCATTATGTTGCTGAAAGAAGGCACTACTAGAGGTTAATACTGTTGCCATGAAAGGGTGTACCTGATCTACAATGATGTTTAGGGAGGTGGTAGGCATCATAGTTTCTTGCACATGAATGACTGGAATTAGGGTTTTCTAGCAGAATATTGCCGAAGTATTACACTTCTTCCACCAACTTGTTTTTGCTCCACAAACATGCACCCAGCAGCAGTCCATACGGTACAACAGAAAATAAGATTCATCTGACCAGACGACCTTCTTTCAATCATTCAATATCCAGTTTTGAAGCTTGCCAACACATTCAGGCACTTTTGACGGTGAACTGATGTTGTTAGCATGGGCACTCAGAGCGGCCTGCGGGTATGCAGACCCATTTTTCAGAAGGGTTTGATGCATTATGTGTTGTGACACGTTACTCCCATCACCAATATTCAAATTACCAGTGAGTTGCACTATAGTAACCTTCTGTTGGCTCATACCATACAGGATAGCCTTTGCTCACCTCTAGCATTGAGGAGCCGTGGTCGGCCCCCACCTTGAAAGAGGTTTGTGGTTTTCTCCTCCTCAAACCCCTCTTGAAGGTACTAACCACAGCTGACCACGATCACCCCACAAGTCTTGAATTCTCGGAAATGCTATGATCCAGTTGTCTGGCCTTTACATTTTGGACTTCATCAAAGCTGCTAAGTCCGATAGATGCCTTTCAAATCTGAAGAACAAAAATAACACTGATTAACAGAGCTCAAGATTAGGCATTATTTACACCCTTTCATGACCTCCCCATTCGCCATCGTTAACCTGCAGTTGCTTTGATTTGCACAAAATGTGCTGGTCACAATATTTTGGGTTTTCAGAATATGGTGGAATATACAGTATATGCCTCTTCCTATTCCTTTCCCTAAAACCAACATTCAGTTTCACTCACGACACTGTCAAGTAATGATCACAGCCAAGTAATGATCCGCACCTCTCATCACGCGAGTGTCATCAACTAAGTGCTTCAGACGCTGATTGTAAACAACAAAATCTATAACATATTTTTTGACCAAGAGTATGATTTTCCAAAGTATATGTGTGGATATACTTGTGGTTGAAAAACGTTTTTGTAAGCATGGTGGAGACTAATATTCTTCGGTGGTTTGTCCATGTTGAAAGAATGAGTGATGAGATGCTTACTAAGAAATTTTTTAGTCCAAGTGGCAGGAAGGAAAGGCGAAGGGCAAGGAAGTCATGGGAGGATCAGATTCAGGAGTGTCTACATGAGAAAAAGATTATGAGTAGGAAGTATAGAAGGTCTTGTGTATGTTGTGTGTCAGTGAAGCACGAGTTGCGTGTCAAGATAGCTATAAACGGAGAAGGCAACAGTAAGTAAATGATCAGTTAGAAATTTATCTGGTAGTTTCTATTTTCTTGCAGAGCTAACCTCTGAATCTCAGAGAACAGCTCAGTGA
Source organism: Macrothele yani (assembly GCA_039090855.1). NCBI lineage: Eukaryota > Metazoa > Arthropoda > Arachnida > Araneae > Macrothelidae > Macrothele > Macrothele yani. Next base: position 175,565,926 of record CM076990.1, read on the forward strand.
TATGTATGTATGTATGTATGTATGTATGTATGTATGTATGTATGTATATAAAAAAATCCTGACACCATATTGTCAGCATTAACCATTAGTATTAGTTCTGCTCTTCCCAACTGGCAAAACAATAAACATACGTACATCCTCTTTAACCAGTTGAAAATTTCTCAAGTATAGTCCTTATTTCGAATGCTATAAAGAGTATTCAGTTGAAGAACTAACTCATGAGGATGTAAAAGAATTAACCAAGTAGTAAAGTGAGGAGAAGGAAATAGAATATGTAGGAGATAACATCAACAAGGACTGTTAAAAAAATGATCTAAAAATTCTTGAACTGGAAATATAACTCCAAAAGGCACTAATACAGTCACACAAAAGCACTTAAGGAATGAACACATTAAATTCAGATGAACGAAAGTTGAGGTTAAACATGTAAAAGTTGCATTATCAAAATTTGCGATAAACATAAAAGTAAATATGCTGTACAACAGAATTTCTCCAACCCATGACATTTATTCAAGCTTAAGTTTGTGTATTTGCTTTCATATCACACAATGTCAACTGACCCGATTTATTTATAATTGCACTGAACAAACGGTGAATATTTTTCAAGATACCGTACATGACAAAAACTTTTTAAAAGTGATAAGCATATGGCTTATTGTTATATGAAGAAATCAAATGGATGAAAAGGTATATATAGATTCAAAAAATTTCCCTATAACAATAACACCCTCAATTAAATTATCAAACCATGCCGGAAACTGACCACTAAACGTTAAAGGAACTATCGGCTACTAGTGCAGTCTCGCACATATACTAGTAAACATGAGAAACATTAAAAAAAAACTCTTGTGCCTCCGTAAAAAGTATGAAATTTTGTAACCTGAAAAATAAACTCATTAAAAACTGGGGAAAAAAAAAACATTCACAGCATCTCAATTGCAAATAAATATGATACTGTAGATACAACTAAAATGCACTGAAACAAAAAAAAAAAAAAAAAAAATTAGCAACTGCAGTTTTATGAACTATGAGATGGTGGATGTCATGATACCAGACTATGTGGGAAAGATTTATCTATCTCTGTCAAGAACCAGAACAGAATAGTAGGACAACTAACATTCACAAACAGGTCATTAAATATGTCCAAGAATGCACGAGTCCCAGAACATACATGACTCAAAAGTTTTTAGATTATGATGAAAATAAAATGCCATTTTGGAATACATGCAATATACTACTTGCATGATATATGACATCAGATTAGAAAAAATTTAGAAAATTAATATACATCTTCATATATCACAACATAAAACACTGACGTCAAAAAGTTCATCAATCCAATTCTGTTTGTAGATAAAATCAATGCTGCACAGTTTCACGGAAGCCAATTCCAGTTAACTTACCTTCAATATGTGAAAAGAGAAATTACCTAACAAATTCTGTGTAATAAAGTAAGAAATAATTAAAAATACATATGAACATAGTTACATGCCTGCAATCAATCAAGCATCTGCTTCACTTTTACATTATTCAGACTATAAACCCAAATGCATCAGCTTATTTGTTAGCTACTTGACATCTGATACTAGCAGAAAAGGATCACATTTTACTTTAAAACCTCTGAAAATTCTAGTACCCTTTGATTCACGTATGTGAATCAAAAAGTAAAGGCCATTTAAAAATTATGCAGTGGATAGAAGCTAACACAACACAAAATATTTGCATATAGGTAGTTCAAACGCACACAGCACAATACTCTGCTGTTAGTCTAGTTGCAGAAAAGATCAAATAAACAGGGATGATCTGCTGCAGGATTGTACCATTGTTGAATTGCGGGCTGTAATGAGATTTCTTTGGAGAGAGAGTGAATGAAACCTGCTGAAATTAACCAAAAGATGTTGGCTCAGTTTGGAAGTGAAAACAGCATGACTCAATGAAAAGTTTATGAATGGGTAGAAAGGCTTAAAGTGGGAGGAACAAGTTTAACCGACGAAGCTCAATCTGGTTGACCATCAACATCTTGCACACAAGCCCAAATCAACAGGGCAAATAATGACTTGACCAGAGAAGACCGACAGATTATGCCGCCCACTGTTGCTGCACATTTGGATATCAGGAATGGATCTGCACATGCCATAGTGCAAGATGACTTGGGGTACCATAAAATTGGTGCAACATGGGTACTCAAACAGCTTACTGATCTGCACAAGAAACAGTGAGTGGAAGTTACAACCCAATTCCTAAAATGCTATGAAGATCTGAATGTTTTGGTGCAGATTGTCACTGCTGACGGGTCATGGGTTCATCACAGTGAAACAGAAAGCAAAAAGACAAAACATGCAGTGGAAACACCCATCTTCTCCGGTAAAGAAGAAATTAAAACGACAGCTCTATGCCAAAAAAATCAAGCTGACCTTTTGGGACATGAAGGATCCTATTCTGGTGCATTTTCAGGAACATGGAAAAACAGTGATCAGTGCAATGTACTGTGCTATGCTTAGATAGAAACTGAAAACTACAATTTGCAGCAAAAGAATAGGAATGCTGTCAAAAATAGTCTTGCTGTGCAATGACAATGTACGTCCCCATGTAGCAGCTACAACAATGGAGGAAATGCAACAACTGCGGTTTGAACGTTATCCATATTCCTTTTACAGTCCTGTTCTGACACCATGAGACTATAATGTGTTTGGTCTACTTAAAGAAGCTCTATATAGTTGCAGATTCACCTTTGATGAGAAGGTTAAAGAAGCGCTGCAGTTCTGGATTAGGAAGCAGCCGAAAAGCTTCTCCCAAGGAATTAAAAAGCTAGTGGAATGATACAAGAAGTGCATCGACCTGCAGGGGAACTATGTGGAGAAGTGAGAAAATCATTAATGCTTATTTTGCTTACAGTTACTGGTATTATAGGGTATACTGCCTTTACTATTTGATTTTCCCCTGTATAAGCTAAAAGTTCTTGGGAAGAAATTCAGCTGGCAAAGTGAGATAGTGTGTGTGTGTGTGAGGGGTCAGCTTATGTGCGCATCAATAAAAATAGGGCTGGACTTTTGAAGTGTTATGAGAATTCTCCTGTGGCATTTAGAGGCAGGCTTGCTTGCTTGTCTGATAGACCACAGGCTCTCCGTGCATCACTATATGATACTTGTCTGACCTTTTGTCAGTTATATCCTCAGCTGTGCACCCCCCCCACTACTTTGGGGCCACAGCTATAGAATAACTGGCAGGTATGATTATTCTGCTCTCAAAACATTGCAGAGAAAACAGCACTCCTTCCATTAACCAATGGCACATATATATATATATATATATATATATATATATGTAAAAGAATGTTAACACTCAAGCAACCAACTTTCATTAACAAATAACTAGGGCCTTATGACTTCCAGATGAAAAAAAACACAGTAAAAACAATTATAAAATGACAAAATAATGTTAGGTAAAATATTATAAATACACACTCAAACCCCCTGGACCACTCTTCAAGGAAAGACATCCAGTGGCCCTGAGCGTACAAATTTAGTTCAGGTTTCATGAAAATGCCAAATATCTTGAAAAAAAGCAACAACAGGCGTCCACTTTAAAATTTTGTGTTATAAATTTTAATGCATTCTGTCTTTCCTGAAATTTTTTCCCTCCGAGTAACCCTGGAGATTTATAATACCTGTTCTTTATATTCACTAAAACCACTTGTTCGACATTGTTAAAATTGGTTTATTTCAGAACATACCTAGGAAACAGTAGCTATATTTGTTCACTGAAATTTCCTGAATACACATTCCGACTTGGATTTGGGTCTTAACCGTGACTCTCTACGAATGTTTACGTTTGTGTCAAGGGAAGTTTGGTGGAAGGTTTTAAGTTACTGTTGCTTGACGATTATGGGCAAAACACGTAACAATATTAACAAAGAAAGGTGACTTGATCACGCTAGTTACGTTAACTAAAACTTTTACAAAAAAAAACACAGTAAAAACAATTATAAAATGACAAAATAATGTTAGGTAAAATATTATAAATACACACTCAGACTGGAACGAAGCAAAACGAATTGCTTCGTTTGACAATCGTTTTGCCCTCCGTTACCGTGAAAGCATAGAAATTATTTTCAACTCAATGACTTGCAACTCCGAATCTCCTCTCTACATTCCGTTAATCTGGAGATCAATTCTAAGTTTTGGCAACAAAAATAGAAAAAATTCAAATGTAGAATCTGGCAACAATCTTAGTCCTCCATTGGCGTGATGAAGACCTAAGATAAGGTCGAAAGCTTCCAACTTACGAACTTTTTGTAAAAGTTTTAGTTAACGTAACTAGCGTGATCAAGTCACCTTTCTTTGTTACTGTTGCTATCTTTTAAAGGGATTACAATTCCTGTAAGGAGTTTTATGGCTCATTTTTAGTTTTAGTGACTCTTTTTTGTATATTCTACAGTTCAGGTAGGGAAGACAGAATGCATTGAAATTTATAACACAAAATTTTAAAGTGGATGGCTGTTGTTGCTTTTTTCGAGATATTTGGCATTCTCATGAAACTTGAACTGAATTTGTATGCTCAGGGCCACCGGATGTCTATCCCTGAAGAGTGGTCCAGAGGTTCTGAGTGTGTATTTATAATAATTTATGTAACATTATTTTGTCATTTTATAATTCTGTTTACTGTGTTTGTTTTTTTTCATCTGGAAGTCATAAGGCCCTAGTTATTTGTTTATGAAAGTTGGTTGCTTGTGTGTTAATATTCTTTTGCATACACTACCTACATCTAATACTTGCAGCACAGCACAGTTTTTTTTTGTTTTTTTTTTGATTGGAGGTTTAACGACCACCGTGAGCAACTCAATGGGCTATAAACAGTCGCCCGTCTCTAATTTAGGGTCACTGGTTCCAGGGAAGGGAGAGAGCCAGTGCCGTAAGACATACACAACATCCATGCCTCACCGGGATTCGAACCCAGACCCCGTTCGGACGAATGACCAGAGGCCATCGCTTAGACCGCTGCGCCACCGGGGCGGCACAGCGCAGTTTTGTTGTACTTTATATTACATGAGTAGTATTTTAACTTTCCTTTTATATATATATATATACATACATATATGTATATGTATTCTTAAAAAACTCCAACCCTGTTTTGCAATTCACTATTTAAATTTTGTAATAGCTCACAAACAGTTACAATCTCAAACGCAAACAAATTGCCGGCAATTGCAAAGGGAAGATTTGCATAACACTTCGAAAGCATTTCCAAAACTTGAAAAAAATTATGTTGTTTTTTTTTCACCCAAAGTAGGACTCCTATGGCAAATAGGTGTCCCTAATATGATGAGTGCAAAACCTAATACAGTTTCAAACTGTGACCATGGACATTCTTGCTTCCAAACATAAAGGAAACCTCTCATTATTTTTCCTGTGTGATGGCAGTACTCCATCTTTGGAACTGGACACGCAGTGAGTCAGACACCAGATAAATCACTTGGCTGTTGGGGAGGGACACAACCAATCTGGCATCTCTCATCTCCTAAGTTTTCACAGCAAACATGAGTGTCTCCCTGCTCTGCTCTTGCCACCTATGTCAGCACTATGGAAGATCAAAGAGAAAGTGTTTCATGAAAGATGATAACCTAAAAAAGGCTGACAATGGCCTTGTTACGTCTTGTGTGAAAGAATTGCAGGATACAATTTCACCAGAAATGGTTACAAAGTCTTTCAAAAAATGCTGCATAAGTAATGCCATGGATGTTACAAGAGTTTTGGGGAATTCCAATAGTGAATAGTACTTTGAAGGTTTTCAGAGAAGATAATCACAGAAATCTGCATAATTCATTTCAATAAATATGTTTTCCAAAATCCTGAAATTTAAGGTCGGCCTATGTGTGGATCAAGGTTTTACACCAATTTTTTGCTGTTGAAGTAGAGGGGTCAGCTTATACAAGAGTATATACAGTTTGTTTCCTAGAGATCTTTCAATTATGACAACAGTCAAGTATAATTTTTCCTATTTCACCTTCTTCCAACTACAGTTGCCAATATCATTTTACTTGAAGATAGTGATCATGAGCTCATTATCTAAACACAACTCTGTCTGTATGAGTCTCCTCCCATTTAAATTTGCCAGTCTTCCCTAAATTACCTCTTACATCTCCGATTCCTTTGTTGTGATTTCCAAATATACTATTCATATCCCAAAAGATTGTTCTCTTAGTCTGATTTTAACCATCACATCTAAATCCTTGAAAAAAGAACCCACCACTTTTTATTTGGAGCATTCAACTGGCCCAACTGTTCCTTGAAAAGTCCATGCAATTAATTTTGAGATCCTTTTCCATAAGCTGTGAATGACTGAGAAAAATGAAATTTTAGTTATCTTTTGTTCATTTACCAAACAGCAAATAGGAAGGTTTATTAGGGTGGAATTTCCCTGGTTCTACAAGAAACTATTTGGTGACAGCTCTTAGCATGGTACTACTACACACAGCCTGAGGAAAGTGGGTCTGATGGCAATTCCCTTCAACTTGTTTGCATTTAGTGTGGAGAGCTTTTTAAATCCACACCATGAAGAGTTGTGCCGGTGTACTGGAAAATAGGCCCAGCTGTTTTGGCAAATTTCTTATCAAATCTTTTGAAGAGCTGAAGCATGGAGAGGTACTCACAGGAAACAGTATGAAAATCATATGTACTATTTTCTCCCGTTTGCTTTCTACAACTAGCATAAAGTACATGACAGAAAACACTGTACCATCACTTTCTTGAAGTGAACGACATCAGCACTTCAGGCTGCTGGCTTTGTGAGATCCATATTCATGACCAATTTTTACACATGTCATGAAAAATATGCTGTTGTGGTGAAATTAATAAGAAATGCAGGTGATAAATAACAATACTGATGAAAAATTGAATCTACAATGCTTTTAACATACAAAATTTGGCTGTGTTTCTTGGTATGAACATATGGCACAAAGGGTCATATTTGGTCAAAGGGTGTCACCTCACATTACAGTGTGTACAAAACTAAACTCACACCATGGAAACACCTTCAATCAACTAGAAAATATGGTTAAAGGGAAATATGTTATTTCTGCTTTCACTGAGGCTTCAATTACATTGTATGATTATGGCATCGACCATGCATACACCTTCAACAATCAAATGTAATGAAGGAAAGAAATTCACCTAAGGGTAAAGGAGGATGGAAAGTAAAGTCACTCATCAGTAGCTGAGGAAGCAGTAATTGAAGAAAAATATAGCAAATGACTGGAGGAGACAGAGAAAGTTGGCTGCAAATTATTATTAGTATGGATGTTTCTAAGCGGTATTCAAGTGATTTGCTTAACTCTTTAACCAGCTAGATCAAATTAACTCAGAGTTAGCAAAATGTGTTATATATTCGTTATATTGAAAGGAATATATTCACTGTCTAAGATGTGGGCTGAATGCGGTTGGAACAAGTGAACTAGCAAATCAGAAAACTTTGTTTTGCCCTTAGCATTGTCATTCAAAGTTGTCTTTCAGCGGGATGACTGACTGCTGAAAATGCTATAATTAATGGCCATGAACCTAAGAAAGGAGGGAAAAGATGTGCGACCCACGTTTCTACCTAGTGGCATGATGTCCATCTTATCCCTTCCCCATCATGCCTTGGGTCATGGAGCATAGAATAAAGGACTAGAAGGAAGTGCTTACCACCAGTGACATATTTATAGTCAGTACTGCTGAGATGAGAGAAAGAACCTGTTTTACCATAGCTTTTGTAAAGCTCGGACATGTGAAAATTTCTGTTTGGGGAGAGCAGAAAGATTTGGAAGCCATTTGGTTCAGATACATTGTCGGCTGCTTAAAAGGTTAAATGACAAATTGGTATGTAGGTGAGAAATAATTGGTGTGTACAAAAACAAAAAGAAGTATCAGTTAATTTCTTCATCACCGCAATATTTAAAACTTTCAGCCCCACTACAAGAACAGCAAGACATGTGACCGCCCATAATTTCTCTTCTTCTGGCAAACATCTTGAATGACATAGCAAAATCTAAGATGCCAAAATCAAAATGGGAGCCAAAGTAAGTTGAATGCTGGACCTAGTAAGCATATTATCAGTTTGTGCCAAGAAATACTGAGAAACATGAGCCATACCATTTACTATACTGACTTAGAACACAGGAATACAACTTCCAAGAAAACCTGTGAACTAACTATAACAGTATGGATACAAACAATAACAAGCTTATTCTCGCTTATTTAATTGGCATACAGGTGCGTGCACTTAGTCAATGCAGCCCGCTACAAAATTTCCCCCTTCCACATCAACACAAGCATCCATAACAATAAAACTACACAACCTGTTCAATACTTTTGTGTGAATATTCGATGTGGAATAACTTGCTACCAAATTGTTACTTTCGGTTCAGCTCTAATTCCTCACACCATAGCCAACTAGAAAGAAGAGGCCTTGACACGATTTAGTCATGTGACCAAGAGAGTCTTAGCTTCCCTGGACCCTGATCTCAACACTCTGCACACGTAGTCGTGAACGTCATTAGTCCGTTAGTGTCTTGCTGTGAAGTTGTTCATTTTTTATTTATTATTGTGATTTTTTCCTTCAAAGAAAAACGAATCAAGTAATATCATACAGTGTTCCTTTAGCACTGCAACAAAAAAATAAATAAAGCGTTTTTGAAGAAAAAAAAAAAAAAGATTACTTCAACTCGCTTGTGTTGCTGTCTCTGACCTACACTGACATACAGGTAAGATTTCTTTTCTGTCTTGAGTAATATAACATGCAATTTAGTTATTTATATATACATTGGAAAAATAATTTATTATGCATGTTTTTTTTTTGGTAAAGCTATCTCAGTTCAATGGTTTAGCATTTCCATAAGATACATCTTGCCAAAATGTTTTTTTGTATTGTGGCTGTGGTGCATTTTACACATGTCGTGTATATTCTAATGTATGTCCATTTTATAAAACAATCACTCTACGTGGGATAATAATTATAATCGTTACTACCATTAATTTGATGGTCCTATCGTGTGTAAGACCATAAAATTAATCCCAATTTTGAATTTTCCCCAATTTTTTATCTGAAGTGAATACAGTTATTATTCTTGTGATTAAAGTCTCTTAAAAACTATTGTTGCTTTTGCATTATTTCTTGTAGTCAAACTGGCTTACTGTTGTACCAGTTTTGTGTGAAAAATGTAAGAGGGTGTAATATTAATTTTTGTGTAGGGTTAAGATTACAATATCTGTGGCACTTATATAAGCATAATTTGCTTACTGTAGTTCTAATTTTGAGTTTAACTGAAATAGTATTTCAAAGCCTGCCCACATTCCTTCCATATTTTGCATCTGTTCTGTGTGCCAGTGAAAAATTAAGAGATTACATTGACTGTACTGTGAGTAGTAAAACAGCCTAAGGGTGGCAGTGATTAATTTGGGAGTTGAGTATTGTTGCACTAACTGTTTGCAGTGGTTCCTAACCTTTTGAGATTGACTACATGTAAAACTGTACTCTAAAAATGTTGCCATACCCCAATCAAACTTTATCAATATCCATTGAAGAATAATTACTATGTATATTATATACTAGGTGCAACCACCTTTTTTGGGTAGTGAGCCAAAAATATGAAAAAAATATCTTACCAGAGGCCAATGTGGTTAATGTGATGGCTGAGCTTGAATTTTTGATGTTCCTAATATTAATTGTTGACGTAGCAGTGTGTGAACTAGCTGAAAGGTTTTCATTTGTCAATCTGTTTCTTGACTTCGACATGTTCAGATTTATCAATGAAAGTTTTTTACACAGATATAGGTGCTTGCAAACATTGTGGCACACAAAGTTGCATCACGTTTTAAATGTGAAAATTCATCTGGTAATGATGCATAGAAGTGAAGTATTGAATTCTCTTTAAACTGAGTTTTGTAAAAATCTGAGCTCTGCAAATCAATTAAACTTAGCTGCATATTTTCTGGTACTGAGTTCACAGGCATGGAGAATGGATTGCCAAATAAATCAGTTTTCATACATTTCTCAAATTCTGAAAACTGCTCACTGAATAATTTAAGTAAAATATCAATTTGAGCTTCCTATTCCATTTTCATGTGAGGAAATTTTTCCTTCAATTTTTTACAATAGGGAAATTGTGCAAATTTTGGTTTTGTAGCTGCTGTTGAAATAATGTTAATTTGCTTTTAAATGCATTTATGCTGTTTGTTCACCAGCTGACAAATGAACTGATTTTTCCCTTGCAGTTTCACGTTCAAATTTTTTAAATGCCTTGGTATATCAGTAAGAAATGCTAAATTACATTGAAAACTGGTTGTTTCAAACGCTTAGTGTCCTTTCTGTTTTCATGTAGAAACGTAAACATTTTTTCAAACAATTCCATAAAATGCTCAAGAAATTTTTGTCAATACTGCGAGTAAACACAACGAATTGAGTGATTGAGGTGTTGTTGATTCATAAACAGCAATGGAGAAATATTCTAATTGCGTAGTTGCCTGCTTCAGTTGCTCATCAATATATTCATTTAACTGCTGCACTCTTCTTTGAATAATCATCCTATTTAAACTTAATTTCTGAAATGTGTTTTTCTTCAGGACACATTTTTTCTGATGCAATCGGTAAACAGTCTTTCACAAAATTGCTGTCGGTGAACAGTTGCCCACATTTTGCAATTAGCTGGGCAACACTCAAGTGAACTCGAGCTTACTTCCACAAGAATCCAACTAAGCTGTCTGTTTCTGAAAATAACCAGTTTGATTTTTCAGATACTTCTTCAGGTGCTCAATTTTTCGAGAACGTTCATCTCTTTGAACTGATGAGAATGCGATGCGCTTTTTTCATAACGCTGTTTCATGTTATATTCCTTTGCTACCGCTACTGTAGCATTGCACAAAAGAGACACTATTACATCATATGATGATGTATTGCAGTGCGAACATCTCTACTATGTGGAATTAGGTTTTCATAGCGGAAGTAGTCCGAGTTGTCAGTACTTGAAAAATTGCCCCCCTTCAGCGAGGACTGTTTAATGTTTTGTTGAAGGATGATAGAAATTTCAGATTGAAGTCATTGTGGATTTTTTTTTATTATTATTATATTTTCTCTCATTTTTTTTATTTTTTAAATTAATTTCTCTAAATATTCAGTTTATAAATGAACACAATTAGACTAAATATAAGGGGAGATCACTGAAAAACATACAGGGGGCATTCATAGAGGTTTTTTTTTGGGGGGGGGGAGCTAAGCACCACCAGAAGATTCCTGAATACATCACTGGTTGGATATTCATTCTCAGTACCACTAACAAAACAAATAACTCTCTTCAAGTGTCAAAGGTTTTAGGAAGGGAAATATTAAGTCACAAACATAACTCCATTCGGCGGCGGCTGCACCTTCGCTAAGTATTGTATGATGCCATTCAGCGTCACACGACAGTAAAAGTGTTAAATGATCCAGGATACTACTAGTTTTAAAAAGAAAAAAAAATTGATTTTCTGTATCAAGTATTTAGTTCTACTTGAAAATGAGAAATGCTGTAAAGCACAACAATTACTATTGTGGTAGTGTTGCATTTTGATACACTGTGTATTATGTTGGGAAAAGTTTATATTAAGTGCTTTTAAAAATGTTTCCTGAGTTTAAATAAAAATTTAGTTCAACTGGGAAATAAATGTTTTGGAACCCTACAGTATAGCTTTTTTTCTGATACCATTGTTGTATGGTGTTATCATTTTGTACGGTAATTAATGTGTGTGTGAAAAGTTTTTGTTTATTGATTTGTAGTTCCAATGTGGGTATTACATTACAAATATAGGGTGTGTACAAATGGTTACAACAAATGTCAGCTAGTCAGAGTATTGTGAACTATAGTTTTAACTAAACTACAGTTCACAATACTTTGACTAGCTGACATTTGTTGAAAAATTATGATTTGTGTTTAGTATTATTCAGTACAAATGCTTTTATTAGTATTAATTGATTTTCCAACTGTGAATTATGGATATTATGTAAAATGTTTTTTCAATATCTTATGTTAATCAACAAATTGTTCCTAGATTTGGTATGTTTTTCTACACATATCCTTGTATTTAAAATATCATGATTTACAAATGAGCACAATAACACTTTTTGTTCCACTGTAATAAACACTTGTCTGTCTGGTTGTGTATAGTTTGTCTCTCATAATCTCAGGTTATGTAGTATTTAAGTCTAGTAAAGTTGGGTGTTTTGATTTTTAAGAGTGAGTACCATAAATCACCTACCCATCTGGGTGTGGTTCACTAATGCAGATTCTAGAAGTTTGCTTATGAAGTCTGCAGCAACAGTTTCTGAATTTTAAAATCCCAGTGCAATGCATTTTAGTATATTAGGCCTTGATATAGTATTTCAAATACCTTGTGTTGTCATAATATATATAGTTATGAAATGTCAGAGCCAACATTTATCAGATTCATATTGGTGAAAATTTTTGGTATTAGTTGAATATATTTACTGCAAAATAAACAATCCCTGCCAAGTGTTAAATTAGCAGGCAACATGATATAACATATAAGCAAGGTTGGAGGTTTAGCCCCAGATCGCCACATCTGTGGAAACCTCTGCGATATCTTAAAAGGAGTTTTATGCCTTGTCCGTTTTTGGCATATGTTTGACTTTCAGACAGATTTAAAGTACAATTTTAAAATTGTAAGCCTGGGGATACCCCCCCCCCTTCACTTGCTCGAATGTAAAAAAATGTGGCTATTCCAAAGTGAAAGTTGAAGGAATTAGCTGATGTCTTCAGGCGTTTGGAGTGGTGCTTAAAAAGAAAAGCTGATATTTTGGAAACAGAAAAGATACACTGCCACAAGTAATTCTCTGGTGAAAAAATAAGAGCAATTTTCAATTAAAAATAAACAGTCTAGCTGTGTTCTGACTGGAGGCCAGTTAAATCTGAGCAACCAAACTCCAAGAAAATTGCAACAGCCATTACGAAGCCATTACAATTGGACTTTGGAACTCCTCTCACAAAAGTAAGGGGAGGAGGGGGGGGGCTATAGCCCAGGCAGTAACCTCAATGGAAGCCTTCGCGATACCTTACATTTTGTAGCAATAACAACTGGTAGAAATAATTTCTAAATAACAACTGGTAGAAATAATTTCTTTTTTATCACATTACTTCCCTAACAAAGATGAATGACCCTTGTAAATATTCTTCAAAAATAAGTGGTAGTAAAATAGAAAGAAAACTGTTAAAGTGAAAGTTTTAGCATATAAAATATGTCTACACACAAAATCTTGTTTACAAAATTTTCAAAGGGGGTTTACATTATGTAAGTATATTTCTCAAGAATAAATGCTAGGGAAAGGCGTACTTAACTAAATCGTGTAGCATAGTGGTAAGTAATTCAACTTACTTCAGCAGCAGCCAAATTTTTGCTACTAGCAGAATGGTAGGGTGCATTCCTTAGAAGAAGAAAAAAAGGTGCAGGGTGTACCTCATTTTTAATATTTATATATTAGGTGCACAAATCAATTTGATGCCTTTACATTGAATCAACTATAACTTTGTTTTAAATTTACACATTTTTCTGCCGTTTGGGGATTTTGAAGTTTTAACCCTAACTGTGAAAAAAAAAAAAAAATATATATATATATAAAAAATTATGTGGCATGTTAGACTTTTGTTTACTACGATCACTATTTATAAAATTTTTGACCGAAGTGAATCTCAGCGAAAAATTCTCCCAAACTGATGAAATGACATTTTCAAACATTTGACAATTAATTAACGAGGTTAACCTTACATATTTATAAAATGCACATTTTGGCCACCATATGATGTAATAAATGCATCTTTAAATACATCTTCCCATTGCAGGTATGAGGAGGAGGGATGGAGGGAGGGGGAAGACTGCTGGAAATGAAAATAAAAGTGATGCTCAGACTAGATCATTAAAATCTGTTTTTGTGGTTGATTTTTTCCCTTAATAGCATAGGTTACAAGTTCCCCGAATTTTTCAGATTTAAGCAAAAACATTTGTTTCTCTCCTGAGGTTTCACCGACTTTTCTGGCACCAAATTTCTTTCCCGTGTATCTCACTGTTTTCACAGGGTAGCATACGAACCATATCCCTTCAAAAACACCTTGGGGTATGTATGAACAATAGCAAGTTTACTTTTCAGTTTGCTTTTCACTTTCATTACCTAATCACAGCTTTGTTTACTTTCATTAGTCAAATACAAAAGTCAGCTGCAGCCATCTCACACTTCTGGTTTCATTCTGTTAGTTGTTGCACAAAGTCTTTAACATGTTATGCTTTTTTTATTTTGTTTACTTTTCTCACACTTCTGGTTTAATTCTGTTAGTTATTACTAGGGTCCACACTTTGATGACTTTTGCATTTTTAGGGCATTTTGCAGCCTTTTCCGGAATTCTTTTGGCATTTCGGGAGGATTTTTGTAATTTAGCGCATTTTTTATCACTTTTCTGCATTTTCTTTCTTTTTTATATACAGTCCAGAAACGGCCAACACAGCCCTTCAATCAAACGGCTGCGGCATTTCTTCACCCCTTGAGACTTTGAGAAGGTCATACGTAGTTGACTGTGCTGATAAGACTCCGAAGCTGCGTGCCCTCCTCAAAAGAAAACAGATGTCTGACCACCTCAAAAGAGCCACTACTGGTTTGGGACACGCACCGACAACCCCCGAGTCGCAAAGATGGGAGAGAGAGACAACCAATCGGTGCTTGGATGTGTACCTTAGGAGGTCTTTTGTCCCTGAAGCAATACCTACACCTCTCCTCCACACATACTCAACCTTCTCCCTCAGGAAGTGAAAAGATTTCCCTCAAGAAACAGGTAGCTCAAATTATAGGAAGCATTACTTGGGATTAGGTGTCACTCTCCACAGGGACATCTGAGAGTAATCCTCATTTTGTTGGGTCTTCAAAAGGGAAGGAAATGGAATAGAAATATTTGTGCCTAAGATTTTTGGGCACTGTTCATGAAAGGGTTAGGCAGGATGTTTTTCCATTGCCCCCAATCTTCTGGTACCAAGCAGAACCTATTTTGAGTGGTTAAGGGGTTACACTTAAAGCATCTGGAATTGTATGGAAGCTGTTAGTATGTACTCCAGCCATTATTTCCAGTCTGAAAAGAAAAGTAGCAGTTTATTTCCAAAGATGCCTAAATGCAAACCTTCTCAATCTTGCTATTTACGCAAGTTTGTTTCGGAGTTTGGAGAAAATGTTTTTTCTACTGATGGAGTCATTCTATTTTGCAAACTATGTGAAACTAAAGTTGCAGCACAAAAGCAATTTACCGTCGTGCAGCATATTGGACGAGAAAAGCCTATTCAAGATGTTGAATTTGCAAAGAAAAAATCGCAGGTGTCTCAACGTTTACTTATGAAAGTTGTTTATCGACATCATCCAAGAAGTCACCATTTTATGAAGAGTTGTGTGAAGTTTTCGTTTCTGCAAATAATCCACTGGAAAAGTTAAATTATCCTAAATTTCACCAGTTTTTGGAAAAACACACTGGTCACGAGTCTACACTATGAAAAAAAAAAAAAACCTACATACACGAGTGTTACACTGAAACAGTGGACAAAATTAGGGACAGTGTAAAAGGGGAAAAAATCTTTGTGTCTATTGTAGAAATGAATGATGCTCAGGGTCATCCTGTTGCCAACGTTATAATAGGGACACTTGAGCCAGATTGCCCTGGCAAAATATTTTTGCTGAATACGGAGATCATAGAGAAAGTGAATCACTCAGCGATCTGTCAATTATTTGCTAAATCCTTATTTCTTTTATGGCCTGGTGGTATACAATATGACTATATTCTGTTTTTGACTGATGCTGCCCTGTATATGGTAAAAGCAGGAAAATCAATTAAAGGATTTTATCCCAAGTTGGTGCATGTCACTTGCCTTGCCCATGCTTTACATTGCACTGCCGAAGAAATCCATTCAAATTATCCTAATATTGATCGACTCGAATCCAATGTCAAAAAAATATTCCTAAAAGCACCATATCACATACAATGTTTCAAATCTCAAGCTCCTAGCCTATAGCCTTACCACCACAGCCAGTAATAACACATTGGGGGACATGGCTTAATGCATGCATATATTAGTGACAATTTCAAGCCTGTGAAGTCTATATATAGTAAATGGTTTTCAAACTGGTGATGCCTCTTTAATCAAATTGCCCAACATGTGTTCTCGGAAGATAAAACAGAAGGAAATATAGCATACATTAAATCAAACCAGCATTTTGGCCTCAACAATTACATGTTTAGAAAAACAGGGTATGGAACTCAGGAACTCATCGATGCAATCAGATACATTGAAAAAGCAAGCCAAGTTCTTAAAGGAGCTGAAGGCAAGGTTGGACAATCTATCTTTGCCAAATTAAACATTGTTGTGGAAAAAAACATTGGTCCAGACTTTGAAGAAAATCTCACATATATTAATTGGGGAAACACAGTTTTGAAATAGAAGAACTAGCTGTAAGTGAAGTTGTTTTTAAGTATGCCCCTGTCACCTCCGTTGATGTCGAGAGAAGCTTCTCAAGATATAAAAACCTACCTACAGATGATAGGCATTCATTTGCCTTCGAAAACATTAAAACGCACCTTATAATTCAGTGCAATTATGATGCACTTACATGAAGAAAGACTTTCAGTGTACAAACAAATAAATATCATATGGGATTATGCACTGTTCTTTCTTTTTCTTATGCAGTTAGTTACTAGTTATTTTTTTTTACAATTAATATTTATTTCAAAGAAAAGAAATATAATTTATGAATTATTTTAAGACAATACAACATTTTTGGCAAAATTTACTGTAAGAACTGTTCTAGGTAGGTTTGCTTTTAAGAATTTTAAGGGCATTTGTTTTCATTTTTGGGCATTTTTTGCAATTTTTAAGGGCATTTTCTGCTACTTTTAAATGCATTTATAAGGAATTTTTTGGTCATCAAAGTCCGGGCTCTAGTTATTACACAGTCTTTAACATGTCATGCTCTAACTAAGCTGTTATGCTTTTTTCCTTTTGTTTATTCTTCTGGTCTCGAAAGGCATTACACCAAAAATATACTGCATTAAAGAAGCGGTTTCTTTTAAAAAAGAGTGCTTTTTTTCCCTGGGAAAACTACTGCTGAAATTATTCACCTCTTTAAGTGTTAAAATGTCAGAGATTTAAGACCTTTGTTATAACAAAGATTCAAGAGAGACTTTTGTTATAACTCTTTTTCAGAAAAGGGACACTATAATGTGAAAAAGAAAATCACCCTGTTCCTCAGAGTGGATGGTTAAACTTCCTATTCATGAAAAAAAAAAAATCTGTGATAAGTTACAAAAATCTTTTAAAGAGTAAATACGTGTGAACTTTGAACTGATGACAGCCTCATCAATTCACAGGTGATGAAGCTGATACTTAACGTATCATAAGCCATAGTAGTAGTGAAGGTGAAAAAGCCGCCCCAGTGGTGCACTGGTCTAAGCCCTGGCTTATGACCATTTGTCTGAGATGGGTCTGGGTTTGAATCCTGGTGAGGCATGGATGTTGTGTTTGTTTTACGGCACTGGCTCTTTCCCTTCCCTGGAACCAGTGACCCTAAATTAGGGATGGGTGACTGCTTATAGCCTCTTGGGTTGCTCATGGCGGTCGTTAAACCCATAATCAGAAAATTAAAAAGAAATAGGTGAAATATATATATATAAGTAAGGAAACATCTGAAAGTGCAATACAAATTTTGCATGTATCTTTATAGTTAATTTGATAAGCTCCTGAAAAAAGAAAAGACTACTTGAACAAAAACATCCTTACGCAAATTTGAAAAAAATTACATGGCTTTTAGTAAAGAAGGTTATATTAATCTTTTTCGGATACTTAACACCCAGCATGTGACCTGAAAACAGAAATTATTGTTCAGCTCAAAGAAATGTTAAATGATACAAGTAAAGAGCTTAAAAGCTGCAAATTCATACTGTACTACGAAAATGTTGGAGTTTTCAAAACTTTCAGGATGAATTCAGTATTTCAAATTACATGGCAAGAAAGGCAAAACCATTTCCAAAACCTAAAGCTAAGAAATATATTAAAACAGGAGACAGTTGATCTGGTTCAACATTTTTATTACCATGACTGCATTGGCAGGCCAATGCATGGGAAATAAGAGTGTTGTAACAGTACAACCTAAAAAATACAGATTTACAAAAAAAAAAATTATCTCATTAAACAGTCTGAAAGATATTCACAAACAGTTTAAGATTGCATACCCAGAGATAAAAGTTTGCTTCTTAATATTGCAGAACTGCATTAAAAAAAAAAAAAAAGACTATCACTGTTGGAGTAGGTGGTACATGTAGCATACATATATGTGCATCACAATTTATCAAAATTTTAAAGTCACATTTTTAGGGTGTCATACGGCAAAATTAACTACTGAACATAAACTTCCATTAACAGCTAAAAACTGAACTGAAAGAGTATTATGTAATCCTTTACTTCCTTGCATGCTATTTCAGTAAATGCCGCTTGTTTCTGAAAATCAGATTCATTGAAAAGTTTTATTATTGATTTTGTGGAACAGAATAATATTGATTCTGTGACATTTAAGCAGTGGGTATATATTAACTAAACATCTGAAACGCTGACAAAATCAGCAGAAGAGTTTGTTGATTTTTTTTTTTTAAATATTTTGAGACTATAAAGAAAGGCATTGCTATATTATTTTTTTATTACATTTTAGTTCAAAAAATTATAGTTATTAATGGTTTACTACTTAGCATATCATGGAGATACCTTCTGACTGATTAATCCTCCCAATTTAAATCGGCTGTTTATCCCTAAAACACTTTCACCTTTCATTATGTCATTTTGAGGCCATTTTTGGCAAAGATGTATTTCATTTTGATATTTTATAAATGATCCCATTGTGGTCCCAACTTGAAAGTTGGCGTACTAGTAAAAAGTATTTCAACTTTCAAGTTGGGACTGCAATTACATATTATATGGCATCATTAGACATTTGTTTACTTACTAGTAAACAAATGTCTAATGATGCCATATAATTTTTTCAGAATTTTATAAAAATTAGTTTTTTTTTTTAATATTCAAGGTCAAAAGTTATTTCTGTGACTTGAAAAGGTCAACCAAATTTTTTTACTTAACAGCACATGATTTAAAAGCTCATAAAATGCTGCAAAAAGACACTAATTTCAGCCTTTTAGCCCACTTAGGTAATGAGATACAACTACTCAGAGTTTTGTCTGGAGGTCACGATTTTCTAATTTTCAGTGTCATGTAATTTGAAAACCCGTGGATGGACAGGGCCAAAATTTGGGATTTATGCATAAGTCTACATGCCTGACGATTACACCAAATTTCAAGGAAATCAAAAGGGGTCGGTTTGTGAGCCTTGTTGATTTGACACAAAATGTCCCTTTAGTGTTTTTGTTCTAATTATTATTTTTTTTTTTAAGTTACTGTAACTTTGAATATTCCTTTTCATGGAAACAACACACAGTTGTCGGAACATTAACGGTAGGACACTGTTACATATAAGGGGAAAGTTTTGCTTGCATTCTCAAATACTTGCCCGAAAGCATACAAAAACTGAGGCTTGTGGAATAACTTTTTTACGGGTCTTATAAAGGTTATTTTTCATGAAAGTTGGTTGTCAAATTTTCGAACTAAAGCCTAGTTCGTCATCAGGACTATGTCACTGGAGTAGTTGCTGGCACTCAATTGGAAGAGTCCATCCGCAATTATCGTTAATTGTGGTACTTCTTCTTCTTGCTATTTCGATCCCTTCTTCTAGTTTCCTCTTTACTAAGTTTGACTGGTGGGCGATTATTTTCACCGAGTCCCAATTTATGGAGTGCCCACTTGCTTGTATATGTCTGTCTAGCCCTGTTTTGTTCCCAATGTTCCTAATAGCTGCTTGGTGTTCTTTCATTCGGACCTTAATACTTCTCCCTGAGCAAAATATAATATCAGGCTAGCTCCAGATCTTAATAACAAAATAAAGAAATTCCTGCCAGCTTTAAAGCAGAAAGAATTGGACATCCAATTGCAGGAAGGAGTAATTTACTGCATCGACTGTAACTGCGGACTCAGCTATATAGGAGAAACAGGGAGAAGTATTAAGGTCCGAATGAAAGAACACCAAGCAGCTATTAGGAACATTGGGAACAAAACAGGGCTAGACAGACATATACAAGCAAGTGGACACTCCATAAATTGGGACTCGGTGAAAATAATCGCCCACCAGTCAAACTTAGTAAAGAGGAAACTAGAAGAAGGGATCGAAATAGCAAGAAGAAGAAGTACCACAATTAACGATAATTGCGGATGGACTCTTCCAATTGAGTGGCAGCAACTACTCCAGTGACATAGTCCTGATGACGAACTAGGCTTTAGTTCAAAAATTTGACAACCAACTTTCATGAAAAATAACCTCTATAAGACCCGTAAAAAGTTATTCCACAATCACTATGAATAGAGGTGCCATAAATGTATTTACAACTAGGATTAAAACTGAGGCTTTAACCATTTCCTGTCATTTGTAAAGTTTTGAACTAGGGAAAGAAAATGAAGATTTTTTTTTCTGTTAATTTCCGTAACAGAAAAAAGTTCAACATATTTAATTACAATTTAATCAATGAAATTACTACTAACACATAAGTATCTAATTATAGTAATCATTAATTAATGGAATGTAACAGAGGCTACTGTATTTAAATTACTGTGCAAAATATTTTTTCAGATTAATCCGATGCCTCCTTCAAATTTTGCCGTCGGACCCCCCCCCCCTTCAAATTTTGATATCAGATTGGTACAGAGATGGGGGTCTGGCATTTTGCGAAAACCTTTCAAAGTAATTTATCAACATCATCTAAATAATAGCATTCTCTTTGTCCAACAACTTTCGAAGTTATTATTAATTGTCTCTATGTATTACCATTTTCATTTTCTGTGAGAATATTCTAAGTAATTTGTCAGCAAGACATAACACATTGCGTTCATTTTGCATAAAATTTTCTAAGTAATTTGTTAGGTTTATTGAAATATTAGCTTTTATTTCACTTTGTGTGACAACATTAAAAGTAAATTATTAATTGTCTAAATATTCACATTTCGTGCCACGGCGTTTTAAGTAATTTGTCAACAAAACAACAACACATTTCGTTTATTTTGTGCAGAAAATTTCAAATTTCCTATCAGCTGGAATTCTACGCAAAAACTTTGCAAATACTTTGTCAGTTTTGTTTAAACATTAGCATTTCCTTCATTTTGTGTAAAACTCAAAGTAATTTGTGAACTAAATATTAGCACATTTTATTCATATTGCAACACAACCTTCGAAGTTTCCATCACTCAGGTTTTATGGGATTCTCCCGCTACTCTGTCAGCACATTACTGATAGCTGAGACTAAGTTGGCCACATGACCTCAGTGGCAGCCGGTTGTTTCAGGGCCTGTTTCTTTCTAGTTGGCTATGTTCTCACACAATATGACATCATCTACTAACTGAAAATACTGTCCAGTAAGTACACAAAATTAATTAATCAGTTTTTAAATCCTAGGTCACAGAAGACATAACAGGAACATAAAATATGTGAGAGAGAGAGAGAGAGAGAGAGGGGGGGGGACTATGCCATGAGAACAGTTACATTATCTGTGATGGGATGCATTCATTCTTGACATGAAACATAACAAATCTTAAATATAAAATATGATATCAGATCCTCATCTTCACTGTTCACTGCAAAATGATACAGCATAGTTGGGAAAACCCAAATTAAAATATGACAGCTGTCTTTTGTATCCACATGGCTTACTGGAAGGATTATTTCATGCAACAGTGGTCAGTACTTACTAAATAGTTACTTTTTGAAGTCTTTTAATAAAACTTTTTCATGAATTTAGGTATATGTTTTCTCACTCTATTTTGCTGAAAGTATTATCAATTTTCTCCAATTTTTGGATATGGGTGACACACTTGAGATTACAATCCCTTTCCCCAAATTTCTGGACATGGATGACTAAACCTCCAATCACTTTTTAAATGAAACTCAGAGCCTAAGCCTCATAAGTACAGGCACTACTAATTTAGTGCAGGCTCTTTTGAAACAAACGAAATGTTACCATATACTTGAAGAGAAAGCCTGTATCATTTCATTGCTGTAAGTGCAATAAAATTAGAATGGGTCATCAAACTGGGCTTCATAATATTTTGTCACTTTAAGATTTTCTCTTGAACTAAATTTTTAGTAGCAAGATTTTATCTGATTAAAAAGAAATAACTGAACCATATCAAAATCATTACTCTAATGAAAAAAGGTACACCACCTGATACATACATACATACATACATACATACATACATACATACATACATACATACATACATACATACATACATACATACATACATACATACATACCAACAGTGGTCATACATACCAACAGTGGTCAGTACTATTTAGTAAGTACTGACCACTGTTGCGTGAATAGCAAATATTTCTGACACTGTTTCTCTTTGTACACACAAAATTACTGATAACTGCAACCACATGTTATTTCTGCCACATGGATTAAAGGTCAAATCACACTTCATAAAGAAATGATTTCTAGAAGTTAAGGATGTTTGCGGGGAAAGATGACTTAAGTTTAGTAATATTTGGGGAGGCAAAATTCATTCTCCAGCTGAAAAACCAGTAGATGATGAAAACTGTACTGAAGAAATGTTGTGCAACAAGACAAAATATAGTTAAGTATAGCTGTGTGTGAATGCCAATCAGAAAAGCTATTGCCAAAAGAGTTGGCACACATATAGACTTAGCAGCATGAACTGATAAAACAAAGATGATCAAAACCTAATCTGGTGCATATACTGTATTTGTAGTATGATCCAAACCTATTCTGGTGCTATGTAGTATGACCAAAATCTAATCTGGTATATATATTTCCTACCAGTCCAAATTTTAAATCAATAACTCCTGTAGGCAGCAACTGAAGAACCTGCAAACTAAACTATTTCCCACAGAGATGCAACGTTTCCTTCCTTTGCGTGTTAGCTGATACTATCGACATTTAGAATTTTGCAGCTTTGTTTTGATATTATGTTGGAGAAACATGGCAAAATTTATATCTAAAGTGCATCAGTGTATGGCTGCTAACACGAATAAAATTACTAAAATTAAAACAAGCACATCTATTTTCCATAAATATGGTGTTCTGCAATGTGATAGAACTAGGTAATTTCTATATATGGGTTACTAGGATTTTCTTTTATGTTATTATTCATAACATTTTGGAGATGTACTCTATACTGGATATTTTGTAATAACTTCATATAATTCTTTAAATAAGTTTCAGGCAGCCACTCTCATACACCAATAAAAAGACTGTCACTGAGTAACAGATTCCCAACTGGATACAGAGCAGTCTCTTGGTTTTTGAAGGATTTTCTGTTTCACATTTCAGACAATGCAAAAGAAATTTAATACCTCTAGGTTATCTATGAAGCTTAGAAATATAATTTCCCCTTATTTCTCAGCTAAGCTATCTATTGTCTTCACATAGGCTTTAGCATGCCAAATACTGATTTCACAATTACACTGCATTATGGTAATAGAACAGCATTATCTTCTCTTATACTTCACCTTCTGACACATTCCACAACATTTTTTCAGGGCACTGTTTTTATCAAAATGCTAAGCACTTCTAGGATGAAATATACAAACACCCTTTGACTACTAGAAAGCACAATAATACTAACATTGAACATCATGACATTTTTTTCAGTTTTTCATGTATCAACTGTAACAAAAAAAGCAAATCTATGGTTTAAGCAAATCAGCCCAAATAAAACACAAAAACTAAAGATAACTGGCAACATATAAAGGTACATTTTTCAGACAATATGTTAGTAATGGCCATCTATAACTTAATGTGCAAATGCATGCAGTGCATGTCATGCAAATCATGCAAAAACAATGGATTGCCATTTTAAAAAAGCCCAGCTAATAACTAAGTCATGCAGCAGGGGTAAGAGAGGACAGCAAGGTAAAGAAAGTACCAGGCGGGCTGATTGGTGAGCGGTCCAGTGACCCTTTGCTGGGATCTAGAACAGAAATAAAAAAAAGACACCAATAGCAACCACATCAATACAGAACAATAAAACTTTCACCACAAACATGTGTTGAGAATGTGTTAAGATACTCAGTGCAAGCAATATACATGACAGATATAACGGCATAATATCCTAGCATTTTGTTTTCATTCAAACTACAGACATGTGCCTACATGGCATATATGCCAAAGTATCTGAAAAACAGCTGGCAACATTTATGCTTAAAATCCATTAAAGCCAAGGTAACACTGATTGGCTTTCATCCATCTACATGAGTATAAATTTTACACTAAAAATTTTCTATGATACTATTCCAAAACCAATGATAAAGAACACAGCAACGATTAGAACTATCACTAGGGAGGTGATTAAGTACTACTAACATACAGTGCAATCTTCAGCAATGTAACTACCTGTTGAATGGCAGAAACAAAGAACAAGTGAACTTGAAAAAAAAAAATCACTGATATCAAAGAATTTAAAATCTAAGCCACAAACTGCAAAGATCACAAAATTTTCTTCACACAAACTTAATCAAAATTGTAGATATTTCAAAAATCCAGCTACGCTGCAAGATGTACAAGGAACAAAGTATACATATATATCTTAGTAAAACAGATTCCAGATATTATGCTCTTTTTATCAGCATTACAATTAAACTTCTTATGGCACATATTTTATATCCATGCACAAAATCAAGGGTATTTTTTTTTTGGTTTATTCTTGCAAAACACACTCTGTGCACTTTAAACCACTGAGTTCTCACAAAATAGGCATTACATGCACCTAAACTGTTCCTGTCCATGACATGTTTCATGAAATATTATAATTTTCCATACATATGAAAATCAATATAAGTTTAACATGTTATTGTTACAATCCCACCTACTTCAACAGTTTTTTTTATAGCCCATCCAATACATGACTTCATAACATACCATTTTTAGCAATAGCTCATGGATTTGGAACAAAGTATTGTTTTAAATACAGTAATGTCTCCAACATCACAGCCAGTTTGAATCTCAAAACAAATGAAATAGTGCACTTAATGATAAGCACTCAAACACACCATTTCAAAACTTCCTGAATATCTCCACACCCTATATATAGCACTTTTAGACACAGCTCATGGATTGGGAACAAAGCATTGTTCTAAATTCCGTAATGTCTCCGACACTACAGCCAGTTCAAATAGCAAAACAAATGCAATAGTGTACTTAATGAAAAGCATACAACAAAGCACACAAATACACCATTTCAAAACTTCCTGAAGATCTCCACACTCTAAGACACGTTTAAAGGCATCTGAAACGTAATTATAATGCTGAGGACAGGAAAGTCAGATGAATCACAGTTTTAACGCAATCACACCGATAGGAGGAAACTGGTGGACTCAGCTTGCCAAGTTGCGGTCACACGGCAGGTGTAACAGTTTGGGGTAAATTTATATGGGCTTCCTTGGAGTCCCTCACACCCGTCAAGACCATCATCACCAGCACAAGGTATGTGAACATCCTCGCCAACCCTAAATCAATTTGTATCATATTTTATTTTCCACACCTTGATGCCATTTTTTAACAGGACAATCCCACATACATACTTCCGGAGTAGTGACCAACTGGCTCAAGAAGCATTCAAGTGAGTTTACCACACTCAAATGGCTACTTTGTTTGCCAGACTTAAATCCCATTCAGAATTTGTGGGATGAACTGGCAAGATCTGTTTGCATCCAAAAATCCCACAGGCAACTATGGATGTTTTATGACAGGCGACCCTGCATTCATGGGTGGCAATACCACCTCCATGTTTTAAACACCTCATAAAGTCCTTACCAAGATGTCTGGCTGCTGTTGTGAGAGCAAATGGTTGTGCAAAAACATTATTAGGTGCGTGTATATAATAATTTTTCCATTCAGTTTATAAAATAGTAATATTTAATTACTGAAAAAAACACCCCTGTCTGTTGGAATTTTTATCTTGTCATTAAACCATTCCTACACAATAAGCTACACTACTATGAAATTATACATCGTCTTGAAAAAAATACCCCCCTTCCTCAAAAAGTCATGAAATACAGTAGACAGAAGGAAAGTTATAAAGTTGTACAACATTACCAAACACACAAAAACAGTTACAACATCCAAAACTGCTGTATGATGAGTGAGGGAAAACTATTAGGACACTAACAAGAAGACAAGTGATGAAGACTTACAATCTGATTAAGTATTTTACTTAAAATATCTAATCTGTTTGGTGTAATGCAATATTAGGCAAGGGTAACAAGATTCTGATAAATGACATTCTGTGTGGCACCACTGATGGAAACATCACATAGGTGTTGCTTCAAGCCTTGTAGTAGGTCAAGATTTGGAGCGACACCTACACTTTTGATTTCACATATCACTACAGAAAGAAGACTATCTGGTTGGTCAATGGGCCAGCTGGGGATTAAGACTTCCTGCACTGGTCTGGTGACATTGGAATGTTGATGTCCAACAGACATGTTCCATATCTGGCATAATGGTAAATATTCCAATTAATCACCCAACTGTTTTTGCCAGAGATCCAAAAATATTTGCTGGTCAGTGTGCTGTTAAAAAAGAGAAAAAGGGGTGAGGTGAGGCAACTAATAATGGTGCTTTGAAAAATGCAACAGTACACATTTGTACAGTACTGAACTTGTGACAAGGGTTTCAAGCCTCTCAGGGATTCTCCTTGGACCGGTCATGGTCTTTCGAACCCACTGCAACACTACAGGTGAATTTTGCCTCATCTACCCATAAGATCTTATTGTGGACATTAAAAGATTCATCCACAGCATCCAGAAGGTAACTACACCAGTTCAATCTATGTTCTACTTCACAGTCCTGTCCGTCAGGTCACTGGAGGATTCAGTACAGTCAAATGTGCCGTCAGTGCAGGATATGAATCTGTGCATGATTTGGACAATGAGACAGCTGCTTCCTGTACAGTGACGGACCAGTTATGAATGATTCATTCACAATGAATGACTCTTCACAGTGAATAGTTCACTCTTACTGCTGTGAATGATCATTTAATCCAACATTCCTGTGACGCACATTGAAGTTGCAGCATATTTAACTTTCCTTCACCCCCATGAGTTCAAAAATGAATTCCCAATAAGGAAAGTAATGTTGAAAATTAATACAGTGTAACTTGTCTAATTCAAACGTTTTTAATTTGAACTCTTGGCTAATTCGAATTTTTCATTTGGTCCCTTGAATTTTATACATAAATAATGTTAAAAAAACCCCTTTAATTCGATTTTTTTTTGTTTAATTTGAAGAAAACTCCATTTTTGTAATCAACAATTACCTTTAAAAATAGGTATGTACTGTTCTGGATGAAGTTCCGAGTTCTGGATGAAGCAACAAGTTAAACCTGAAACTATAGCGAACTGCTTCGGAAAAGCAGGCTTCCAGTACTCCGATGACAAGTCTCAACTACATCGAGGTATTGGTGGCGAGGAGATCATACACACTGTGGAGTACTGGGAAGACATAGGCCGTGATGTACCGTATGAGGCTTTTGTGAGAGTTGATGACAATTTAGCTGTTTGTGGTGAGCTCGCAGATGATGAGATCTTGGCTGATGTTATGAATAAGAAGACCTGCTGTGTATCTTCAGATGAAAAACTGGAACGGCCAGAATTTCCTGAAGAGCGCCTTCTAAATTCAGTAGAGACCGTGGTTCACCTCCAACAGTAAAGGGGGTTTGTTGAAGAACAGCAGAATGTGACTCTCTATTTCATTCACTCGATAAACTTGAGAAATTTACATTTACCCATAACATAAATTCTAAGAAGCAGGCCAAAATTTCACGTTTTTTTTTACAAATTTTTTTAAATTTACCGTACTGTACTTTTTTTTGTATGTTATGAATAAATATGGTTTTTTTTTTTTTACAGTACTTGAATGTGTCTATATTCAAACTTGCCTAATTCGAATTATCCAAGTTACACTGTAAAAGCGAACCATTATGTGAGTGCACACTGCACAATCATCAATCAGCTAGGAAATAATCGTGAAATTTAAGAATGGGAATGACACGTGAATTCTGTTTATTTGAATGGTGTGGGCAAATTGCTTATGACGAGCCGGCTTGTGGCAAATCATTCGCTGTGAATAGTTCATGCTTTTTTGGGTAGTCTGCCAAGTAGAGCTGCGGCTTTGAAAGTGCTTTGGTCGTAAATACCAGATCCCTGAAAAGAATGATTTACTCAATGAGCAAAGTGACAACCTGGAAATTGAATCATCATTTATTTGAATGACTCTTATGTGAATGATGAATGAACACCCGAGAAGGAATGATTTATGCCATTACTATTCCTATGTTTTGATGTAGAGATGCAACAGTATAAACACTACGATATCTATGCCCTCTGGCATGGCTTGCCTGATCTCAAGACATTCTGTTGTACTTCCCTTAGCATTTACTCGAGTAAAATGATGAAGATGATAATATGCATGAACCAGAAATCTGTTGGTGTGAAATATTCATGCAGCAGGGGTATTTCACCTGTATTTGCTGTGCGCAGAAGAACCATTTTGCAAATTTCTCACATGTGTAACTAAGAATGATCTTTGGTATCTGTTTCTAGGATACTTGTTTAAACAGCATTCTACTGTAGATACACATGGTTGTGTGGGTTGCATATTAATTTCAACCCACCAACTGTACTTTGCATACACAGTTGTGCTAATGGGGGTTAATCACCTCGTAGAAATGACTGCCGACCATGAATATGTTAACCATGACTCACCTCCATCACTTTTGATGGCGCTTCTCTGCCATTCCTTTACTAATTTGGCAAGTTGTGATGCCAATTTTCTAGGAATTTAATATGTGCTGCTGTACAACTTTATAAATACAACTTTTCTACTATCTGCAATATTTAAATATATTTAAAATTTTAGCTCATGCAAGCCAAAAATACCACATATTAATGTGTGGATAAAACATTACCAGTAGCTATAGAGCTGAGTAACTGAAACTAACTCATCCCAACATGATGGGTGTTTCAAACTGAGACAGATACACACCAGGGATTGAAAAATATTTGATAAGTTTCATGCCCTGCTGGGCATGTACAGAAATTATTTATCTGCCCAGGTAGTTGGATGCCCAGGGAAATTTATCTCTTATGATAGCAACTCAGAACCCTAATTTTAAAAAAGCATGCCAATTTTTTTTATATGTTTTGCATTTACATTTTAAGGGTCAATATTCAAAATGTTCAATGAACAAAAACATGTATCTCAAGTTTTAAGACGATGATGCTCAAATTGGTACGATTAGTATTTGCAAAATTTAGAGGTTCATGTTCTTATTGTTGAAGTTTCCTACCCTTTGTCATTAAACACCAGAAGGTAGTTTAATCAGAGGAAGATATTCCATTGCTGTCTAACAACATTTGGTTTCAATTTCTGGACATAAATCATAATATAATTCAAGAAGTGATATTCTTTAGTCCTTGGCACTCAGTGGCAATAACACAATTTCTGGCTCAATTAGTTCTTCTAACACATTTTGGTGTTGAACTTCATTACGTGGTTATAATGTGTACCATTTCTCATGTTGTATGAGTTTCAAAGTGCTAGTGGGAAATATTCATCTTTGTCTGACACTGGGTTATTATTGTTGAATGCTACTGCATATTAAAAATTAAGGTAAAATATTATATAAATGAAAGCTGTTTCTCACATTTTCGTTTTCTTGGAGTATTTCAGAATATTGAACTTTTACTCGGCGAAATCTTAAATTTCTTGAAGTCTTCGGTAATCACTTTCTGTAGTCACTTTGTGATGATATTCTATTTGATAAGTTGAAACGGGTGGCTAACAATTCTTCTTAATGAATCGTGATTCTAAAAATGACATCTAAAATTAAAAAAATATTGAACGGTCAAATCTTCAAGTTGAAGGGAAATCGATCCGGTAAAATATTCTGTCATGACAATAGCTTAGACTTCATTTCTCACTTCACTAATATTCCCAGACTAGTTTCGACTATCATTCTCGTAGTCTTTATCTGGGGGTTGGAAAAAAAACCCAGCCAAAATAAACGATTTACGATCAGGACAAATACTGAGTAGATTGACGCACGGAAGAGGGCGACACCAGATAAAATTTGAAATCAAGAGCAAATTCGGATGTTCTAATCAAGAAATAATACGTATGTGACGTAAAATATGCAGTAAAACCAAAATTTGAATGCGCAAAAGGTTCTGTCGATGTGGAACTTTTGAGTCATGCTGCAGATTGTGAGATAGTTGCCCGATGAACAACAGGTACGATGAGAGAGACACGTCGTTTAACCCACAGATGAAGACTATGAGAATGATAGTCGAAACTAGTCTGGGAATATTAGTGAAGCGGGAAACGAAGTCTAAGCTATCGTCAAGACAGAATATTTTACCCGATTGATTTCCCTTCAACTTAAAGGTTTGACCGTTCAATATATTTTTATTTTAGATGTCATTTTTAGAATCACGATTCATTAAGAAGAATAGTTACCCACCTGTTTCAACTTACCAAGTAGAAACAAAGTCTAGGCTATCGTCAAGACAGAATATTTTGCCAGATCGATTTCCCTTCAACTTGAAGGTTTGACCATTCAGTATTTCATTATTTTAGATGTCAATTTTACAATAACGATTCATTACGAAGAATTGTTACCCACCTGTTTCAACTTATCAAGTAGAATATCGTCACGAAGTGACTACAGAAAGTGATTACTGAAGACTTCAAGAAATTTAAGATTTTGCCAAGTAAAAGTTCAATATTTCAAAATACTCCAAGAAAATGAAAATGTGAGAAACAGCTTTCATTTATATAATATTTTACCTTAATTTTTAATATTCAGTAGCATTCAACAATAATAACCCAGTGTCAGACAAAGATGAATGTTTCCCACGAGCACTTTGAAACTCAAATGTGAAAAACAGTACACAATATAACAACTGTATGGTTGACAAATATGTACAATAAACAATTTCTGGTGATTAGCAATGAAATGAAACACGATATGCGACAACTCTCTTTCTTCTTGTAGTAGGAAATTCTATTCCAAACTTTATTTTTAAATTTAGTTGCCTAGACTGTACAACTAGATTTTTTATATGCCCAGGCCAATAATTTACAGCCCCGGGCATGGCATTTTTCCAAGTCCTGCCCATGTGTATCCTAATGATTCTACCAGATGTATTTAACTGCACTTTATGCACTAACTTAAAAGTAATTAAAACATTTTAGACCTCAAAATGTTTTAAATAATAGAGGTTAAATTCCAAAATGTTTTATCAACTGCATTTTATGCACTAACTTATAGTAATTACAACATTTATAGCTCTAAAAATATGTATCATATCGTTAAACTGTTCTCTGAGATTAAGAGGTTAGCTCTTCAAAGAAAGTCCATCTGCCAGAATAATGCTTAAATGATGGATCTAGGTTTCACTTACTGCTGATGTATCAGGCTTCTCCATTTACAGCTACACCTTTGCACACAACTTGAGCTTCACTGACATTCACCACACGTCTCACACAAGACATTTTGTACATCATACTACAAATCTTTTTATCATGCAGACATTCCTGTATCTGGCCTTCCCACAATTCCCTAGGTATTCTTCAACCTTCCTTTCTTACCACTTCAGCTGAAAACATTCTTTTAGTAAGTATCTCATCACTTATTCTTTCAACATGGCCTAATCACCTAAGAATTACACATTTGCAACACATCTTTGTTCCTCACATCATCAAAGTGTGTCTTGTCACAAATCCCATGTAGGTAATGCATCTCTCCTGTACACAGACAACTCCTATGTCTTTTCTGTAGTATTGTGGTTTTACTGGTGTACATCAAAATAGTAACAATTACACTTTCATATACAGTCATTCGGGACTTTCTCAAGAACCCATCATTCCTATGAAATCCTCTTAAGGCAGCTACACTGGTGTGCAAAAATTAAAAAATTAAGGACGAAGAGGAGAAATTAGCATAACAGCAGAACGAACCAAAGGCCACTCAGGAGATAGGCTAGGGTCCGGTACGGTAGGGCATGCATGCGTATATATGCAGCATGATGACGTGGAGGGGGGTCGAAGTGTGACTAGTGCGACCGAGGAGTTTGGGATTTCTCACAGCATCGTTTCACGAGCTTGGAGAGCATTTCAAACGACAGGAACAGCTGTCCGAGAGTTTAGCGGTGGACGGCCAGTATGTTGTCCTACAGGCCAGAAGAGACAGATGGCAGACAGCGGGAGAAATCGCAAGGCACATGCAACAGACAACTGGACATCCATTATTGTGTTTTACTGTGGCCAGGAGGTTGCACAAAGGTGGTCTATTTGCATGACGACCAGTATGGTGTGTGCCATTAACGCCTGCTCAACGGAGACGGCGGTTTCTGTGGTGCCAGGAACACAAGAACTGAACACATCAGCAATGGGGTTGAGTTCTCTTTACGGATGAGAGCTGATTTAGTCTGACGAGCAATTCTGGACATATACACATCTGGAGAGAGCAGGGAACACGCAATCACACCTCCAACATCATCGAAAGGGACCGGTTTGGAGACGGAGTTCTCGTATGGGGCGGTATCATGCTGGGTAGCCGTACTGACCTCCACATCTTCCAAGGAGGTTCAGTCACTGGTGTCCGCTATTGTATCGAGGTTCTCCTGCCTCACGTGCGTCTCTTTAGAGGTGCTGTGGGTCCTGCGTTCCTCTTCATGGATGACAACGTTACACCTCATCGTACAGTGGCTGTCGCAGAGCTGTTGGAGAGTGAAGATATTCAATGCATGGATTGGCTCGCAAGGTCCTCGGACCTAAATCCAATCGAACACGTGTGGAACCTTCTCGGGAGATGCTTGGCAGCATGTCACCAGCCGCCAGCAATGATTCCGCAGCTGCAATTGGTGCTACAAGAGGAATGGGCCATGATGCCTCAACAGCTCCTTGACAACCTCGTCCTCAGCATGGACAGACATTGTAAATCCTGCAACGCAGTCAGGGGTGATCATATCCCCTACTAAAGACTGGATTTTTCTTGGCAGCCGCCTGTCACATGGACATTTCTGTCTTCTGTCCAGTTGTGCTCGAATTTTTCAATAAAGTGCCTTTGCATCCTTTGGATTCCTTGTTTGGACGTTTTTGCTCACTTGTCCCATATTCTTACATCTTGGGGATCTTACGGTATGATTTGAGACGATGTGGAGCACTTCTGCATGACGTTACATTCGAAAAACCGTCTCATCCTTAATTTTTGCACGCCAGTGTATAACTTTCAAAGAAGTACTTGAAAACATGTTAATTAAAAAACCCTTGTGTATAACTAAAATACTTTTTCATTTTTTTTATTTACTACGGACAATAACTCCCAAACAGTGTGGTCATCCACACACCAAAAATGTTTTACACACATGCATCAGAAATTTAAAACTACCTATTCTTCACAAAAAATAAAAATTCTAATACTTGAAATTATGAAATACAATAGAACTCCTTATAAGGAGCCCATATTATGATGGAAATAATGAGAAAAGCAGGAACTTTTGTAAGGTGGAAGTTAATTTGATTTTTAACAATCAAAATTAAATCAAAATCCTTTTATTTAAAGGGAGAGAACAGCTAAGATGATGAATTCTTAGAAGCAAAGCTAACAGAGTTTAATGAAATTCCATATTTAACGAGGAAGAGAAAACCTGCTGCGCTCTGTCCTGGAATGGAAATGGTAGCATACAGGACAAAATTGCAACAGTGCAGCAGCATGTCGGTATGCTAGTGGAAGAATGTTGATAGAAAAGCAATGGGAAGGGAGAATATCAAATACTCAAGAAGTGAGTTGTTCAAGAGAATCTCTGCCACCTAGTCCAAGGGGCTATGAGAGTATCATGTCAGCATAATTGAAAACAGGTGTACTCCTAAGAATAAAGTAAAAAAAGGGAGGGGGGGGAGTTGGGGTTCATGCACATGCACTGAGTGGATTTCTGGGCAATGTTTTTAGAAAGGAATCAGGGAGTAATGGTTGTGATCTGAGGAGAAACAGGACATAACAATTTCTGAAATTGTGTTCATTGCCCCCTTTCACCCTGTAAGTGAACACTGCATTGGGAAGATTAATGCTGCTTGTGTTTCATGTGCGCCACTTAATCTTACGTAACCATCAAACTGGAAATCCTTAACTTTTATAAGTGACAAAATGTTTGAGAGAAAAGTGTTATACGTAAACAACAACGCATCTATCATTAGAGAGCTATAAAATGGTGAAGAATATTGCTATATGTTATGATGAATACGGATATTTAACATAGGCATATATGCATATTGCCACTACACATATTTTTACATGCTGGGATTTTTCATCCTGAGATGTTTAGTAAGCATTTGGGTTTACATGGATTTCAGTCAGTCTGAGCTCATTATAAGCAGGCTCTACTGTATTGAACAAACCATACAGCCTGACCTCAGCAAGAGTTAAGGTTTTCCAACAAAAGTCCAGCTGCAGGGTGTTTTTTTTTTAATAGTATGCAGTTTTAAATTTCCAACGTGTGTGTGTGTGTGTGTGTGTGTGTGTGTGTGTGTGTGTGTGTAAAAAAATGTTTGGCTCAGAAGAAGAAGAGGTTCAGATGCTCTTGTCCTTAGTAAATAAAAAAAATTAAAAAAAAAGTGTTTTAGTTACATGAGAATTTTCAGTAACTTATTTTTAAAGAGTTGTGAATGTCTTAATTCCAATAAGCTGGTGGATGCAATACAGTTGATACACCCTGTAAGTGAATGCTGCAATGAGTTAGATCATTGGGATATATGTGCTTACATATGTCAATTTGAAACAGTCATTGTGCTGCAATGAGTTAGTTCTGATAACTCAGCTCTATTACTATTAAATATCTTCAATATTTCATGATTTATTTTTTTCAAATTTAACCTTCAGAGCAGTGCGATTGGGCTTATCGGAAAGCACATATGCATTTTCCTACATCTTTCTTCTATCTTGGTTAGATTCCTTGTTTTAGCAATTGTCTTGGATAAAAAGTTTTTATACCACCCCATATAAGGTCTCTGAAGGATCTCTCATAGTTTGCATGTTGTGCATATTTATTTTGCAGTCCATGTTTCGCAATTGAAACATACCAGGAATTTTTTTACTCGTGTTTTGCATTTCACATCTGTTTTCCATAATGAGGATAACAAAACAAAACAAAAGTGTCCGATCTAAAATACACATGGACAAGACAAACTGCTGCTTTTAATGATACAAAAAGGCCTCAGTTTCAGCAAACAACTGAGCAAAATATCTTAAAATCGAAAGTGAAATAGCCTCTGGAATATCACAATGTGTCTTATAACAAGGGTATTCAAGGTCACATCACATAGCTAAAGATCGAATCACTAAATGCATTTTAGAATGTATTTTTAATCAGTATATTGGTAGGTGATGAAGGGATGAGATAAGTGAACAAAATATCAAAATTCTTAAAAACACTACAAAATGAAAGAAGAAAAAACCAGGCTTTACTTAAAAAGAAAAGTCATTACACTTAATTTCTCACAAAAATGGGAGAGGAAGGGCAAAATTCACTAATACACAGTTCCTATCTATTGAACTTACTGGATGCTACTTTTGCATTTAATATTGATGAACCGGATTTTGTACAGTAAAAAATTGTTTCTCAAAAAGAGTGAGGTAGCAGTTCTCTCTCTAGGATGTGTCATGACGAGGTGACGCTTCTCTCTCTAGGATGGATCATGATTTCTGGGGCTTATTTCACTTAATATGAAACTCTTTCGACATCAGATGCAGCATTTTGTTTTAGCTGTCAGGTCAGTTACAGATGGGCAGTCTCTGCTGAAATCACATTATTTTTTGGCACAGCAATACTGTCATAATTCATAAAGTGAACTACAGAGAATAAATGAAACTTGTGTTTTCCTGAACAAGGAATCAAATTTGCATCACCCAATTTTTGTCTCAGCATATCCTAACAAAAATGTCAGTTGATTATGACATTCCCCAGCAAATGGTTTTGTTATTAAACACGTGCACTTTAGAAACTCAATATTAATTAATTTCCATAATTTTTCCATCTGAAGAACAGGCCACTTCTGATCTGATTGCCTGCAATCATGATAAGACTGTCAGTTGTTGTAGAACAGCAGCGTGCATTTCTATTAATACTCTACAAATGCTAATTTGACTTTAGATACTTCAGTTGTTGGGAAAGTTTAATGTTCTATGTGGCACATGGTTCACACGCTTGGATAGAAATTGGGGGATGCTGATTCAATTCCAACTCCAGGATGACAACGTTCACATTTCTGGATTCCCATGTGGATCACAGGCTAATGAAAGCACTCCTACATCAAAACTGAATTTACAGGCTAATGAAATTACTCCTAATAAAATTAAATTCACAGGCACTCCTAGGACCAAATTGAATTTACAAGCACTCCTATATCAAAATTGAATTTACAAGCACTCCTATATCAAAATTGAATTTACAAGCACTCCTATATCAAAATTGAATTTGTGGGCACCTCCTATATCAAAATCACAGGCTAATAAAAGTACTCATGAACTGAAATTAAATTCACAGGCAAATGAAAGCACTCTTATATCAAAATTGAATTCATAGGAACTCTTTCGTCTAAAGTGAATTTACAGGCACTCCTATACAAATTGTATTCACTCCTATATCAAAAGTGAATTTACAGGCACTCCTATACAAATTGTATTCACTCCTATATCAAAATTGAATTCACAGGTTAATGAAAGTACTCTTATACCAAAACTGAATTGTCTTACATGATTATGTGGGTTTAAGCAATTAAATTTTCTTTAATTTCCATGATATCTCTGAAATTTTAGTTTCTGCTACTTTGGATTGTGGCAAACAATCCTCTCTTCAAGTAGCAACAGAAAAGGTTATCATTCTTTCAACACTACCCAAAACTGTATATGCCCTTTGCAAAGGGTTATTAAAAAAAGTTCAGAAGGAAAAAACAAAGTAAATGAGCTAACTCGGATGATTTTGTCTTACACAATACAACACATCACATCACAACTGTTGAAATAAAACTGCTGAGAATAGTCGATTAGCTCTGCAACAGGAAAAAATGAAGAACATAAGACAACAAAGGATTACTTATTTGTGAGTCATTTACTAAAAGTCCTGGCAGAGGCTGAGACTCTGGTTAGCCAATATAACAACATAGAATTATTGTCCTTTGTCATTTAAGAAATAAACAGCATTCACACCTTGATTCTGAACATCAAAGGAAAACTCAACAAGCACATTTATTGTTCTCACAAGCTGTAGAAGACTAGCAAAGTAAAATATTATGAAAGCCTAAAAGCAAAATGCAAATTCACTGATATTTCAAGAATGAAAGGGCTACAAAATTTTATCTGACCAGTTACTAACTTGTTTTTCTTCTTTTCTTCAACATCACTCTGAAGAGTGCCTAGAATCATTTTGATCAATGCAAACTTGGAATCTGCATAGAAATTTTTTAAAAGCAATATGATGTATGCCAAAAAGAATTCTCTCTCTGTGTGTGTGTGTGTGTGTGTGTGTGTGCCATTTTCCCTTATACTTAAAGTTCTTTCACCCTCATTTAAAAATTTGGAATTATCATCTGCCAGACACATTGTTTTAGTTACCTATAGCAAAGATGAAGAAATTTCTTTCGAGCTGCTCCAGATTTAAAGTAGGAAAACAAAATTTACTTTATTAGCTTATGGATCACAGGCTTTCCATTTTACGATAACAACAACAAAAATAATGCAATTCTTAACAATGCAGTCGGGTGCTTTCTGCCTTCATTTATAGCACATGAACTGAATCCAGCACAACATACAAATCTGTACTACATACTATTGCTTCTAAAGTGAGTAATGCAGAAGTAACATAGATAATGCAAATATCATGTAAGCATCTAAATCACACATAAGTAATGGAGATAAAAATAATAAGTTACAACAACAACACCATCTTTGTAACTATTGCAGTCAATACCATCACCATCATCAGTTAACGGTGTCATGGAACACATATACAGGGTGAAGCCAAACAGTATTAAGCAGTACAACAATTTTTCTGGCTATGTAGTTACTGTGGTTACTTGCACTGAGAAGGGTGGATACAAGTGCATGTAGAAGAATATAAAAATGTGCTACCTTTGAAAGGTCATTCAAGAGGTGAGTAGAATGCCAAAGATACAAAAAGAAACACAAAACTATTTAAAAAATACCTGCTGCTGTTTGAAATACCATGGTGGCATCCTGGCTGAAACCAATTTCGTTGTGGGCACGCACTTCCACTTTGTAATATGTGTTGGGTTTTAAGTTTTGCATTACATACAGAGGAGCATTTTCCCAGTCTCGGATTTTTTGTGTAATGGATTCACCACTTAGCCTCCACACATTATCAGTTTTCGTCACCTGGAATGTATTTACAATGAAATTTACAATACAATCAAACAAGAGAATAAAAATGTCTTATGATTCTATGTAAAATAAAAAAAAAAAAAAAAAAAAAAAAAATCAAAGGGGCACCCGTAGCAACTGTGCTGCAACCTACAACACAAAACTATGTCAACTGTCACTATTTCATAGCACTATCTCACTAATTTTACATCCTTAAAGTATTCAGCGAAGGACAGTTGACATTGCCCTACGTTGTAGGTTGCAGCACAGTTGCTACTGTGCCCCTTTTTTTAAGAAATAAAACGAAATATTTTACTTTATTTACTTAAAAGCAACTTATACTATATACAATTCATAGTAACTTATGCTGATTATAAATTAATGATAGTAAAAGTAGAAGGCATAGTATCATTGGTGTCAGTAGTTATTGCTACAATTGTTTCTGAAGAAATTGTTCTTTAAAAAAAAATTTCAAACCGGTTTGTTCCAGAAACCTTAGGTTGAATGATCAACTGGAACCATCAGCTGTGGGCTAATCCCCCACACTGATGTATTTACCTGATTAAAAACACTAAAAGAAATGCAAAAACTGACCAAGGGTGGGATATGCTGGACCTACACACTTGAGAAGGCAGGTCCACCACAGTATCGACCTGAAACTGGAAAAAGGCAAATCAGGAAGAGATCTTGGCTGAGTGAATGCAAGATTGATGTACAGAATACTAGAGGTATAAATGGTAAGATGAACAAGGTGATCGAAGAGATGAATAAGTATAGATTGGATGTGCGGTGTGTAAGTGAAACCAAAAAGAAGGGAATTGGGATAGAAGAAGTGAACGGAACGGTGTGTGGTCTGAAGAATTGGATAATGTGAGAGGACAGGCTGGTGTAGGTGTGATTTTAAGTGAAAAGATGAAGAACAACTTGATTCACTATAGTTGCATAAGTGAGAGAATTCTTTGGATTCGTTTGAAAGTGAAACTTCAGAGAATAGTAATTGTTGTAGTGTATGCTATTTGTGACTCGGAACCTTCTGATAGGAAGGAAGATTTCTGGAATGAGCTAAAAGCTGTTTTGAGCCAGTATGGTGCTAAAGAGAAAGTTATAATAACAGGGGATTTCAATGCTAGAGTAGGTGTGCAGAATGCAATTTCTGACAATGTTCTGGGTAAGTTTAATGATAAACATACAAAACGAGCGAAACACATAGAGACATGTACGGTAAAAGGTTCGTTTAGCGGTAGCTTTCAGTCATCTTACGACCTTGATCACCCGCAATCGACTGGATGGGCTGGTTGCCAGATTTCAGAAGAGAAATCTAAATAAATGAGATTTGGTGAGGGATCACTGAATTGCAGATTTTGGTGAAAAAAATTTCAATGCTCTCTTGGAAACGCAAAGATGCCTTGTTGATGAAAGGGGCAACTTTTTTGGTTTCTTTCCAAATGGGAACTGCAGACGTGTCTTCAAGGGTTAGTGCAGATAAAGCTGTCTTTGGAAGACGATTGGAAACATCTTTTTTTGTGTTTTAAACCAAGTTTAATGATCCTTGTGTGAATGATAATGGTGAAAGATTAATTGAACTTTGCAATGAGAATGGCTTGTGTGTATCTAATACGTTTTTCAAAAAATATATCCACACATATATTTGGAAAATCGTACTCTTGGTCAAAAGAGTGTTATAGATCTTGTTGTTTACGATCAGCGTCTGAAACACTTAGTTGTTGACACTTGTGTGATGAAAGGTGCAGATTTTGGTTCTGATTATTACTTGGCCATGTCACGAGTGAAACTGAATGTTGGTTAGAGGAAAAGTAACAGGAAGAGGCCCAGGATGGAAAGAATAAAGGCTGAAAGGCTCCCCGTAGATCATCAGTGTTATTCTGACGTACTCAGAGAACGAATGAAGGAGCTGAAGTCTTGCGAGAGGGATGTAGAAAAGAAGTGGGAATGTTTTAAGAACTATGTTGTCACAGCTTCTGAAAAGGTCTGTCGCACCACAATAGTGGGTAACAATAGAGGTGATGCTTGGTGGAATAGTGAGATTGAAGAGGCAGGGAAGAGAAAGAAGGAAGACTATTGGGGGATGTTGCAAGTCAGAGTTTCTGTGGATAAATATCACTGTAAGAAGCATGAAACCATTAAGCTGATTCACCAGAGTAAGGCAAAAGATAGGAAGGTTGAAGGTTGAAAGGCATGAATTGGCTTTTTGGAAAGATAGGAAGACTTTCTGGAAGTACATGAGACTCGGGGGGAAAATAGGGGAAACAAAGTTGTAAGTTTTGTGAATAATAGGATTGGGGAAATGATATGGGAGCCCAATGAGTTAAGTGAAAGATGGGGTGAATACTTCTGTGAGTTATTAGATCAAGAAAGCAAAGGTGATTCTGAGGCAGAAGCAGACGATATCACAGTGAAAGATGGAAGCACAAGAGGGATCTCAAGAGAAGAAGTGTGTAAAGCTCTAAAATCTCTTCAGAATGGTAAGACTCCGGGAATTGATGGCATAATTGCGAGATGTTGAAATATGGTGATGACTCTGTAATTGACTGGTTAACTGAAATTTGCCAATTGTGCTGGGAGTTGGGAATGGCCCCTCAGGATTGGAAGGATACTATCATTGCTCCATTGTATAAGGGAAACGTGTTCCTACTGACTGCAAGAACTATCGTGGTATTAGACTACTGAGTGTGCCAGGGAAAGTACTTGGTAAGGTCGTTATTGAAAAAGTATGGGGTCTTACATCAGAGAAAGTGTGGGATGTTTAAAGTGGTTTTATGCCTGGTAAAGCCTACACTAACCAAATTTTTGCATTACGCATGATGATTGAAAAGTATCTGGCTGTTGGTAAGAAAATTTTTGCTGCATTCATAGATTTAGAAAAAGCTTACGACCGAGTACATAGGACACTTTTGTGGAAGGTATTGAATGAATATGGTGTTACTGGAAATCTACTTAATAGTGTA
The DNA here is from genome assembly GCA_039090855.1 of Macrothele yani. Taxonomy (NCBI): domain Eukaryota; kingdom Metazoa; phylum Arthropoda; class Arachnida; order Araneae; family Macrothelidae; genus Macrothele; species Macrothele yani. The sequence continues at coordinate 175,607,483 of CM076990.1, forward strand.
AAAGCCATGTATGCTGGCAGTAGAGCTTGTGTACGAGTGAATGGCGTTTTATCAAAATGGTTTTTTATTGGTGAAGAAGTCAGATAAGGTTGTGTTATGTTACCATAGTTGTTTAATATATTTATGGATGCGTGCATACGTGATGCCAAAATAGATAATACTGGTTTATGTCTTGGTGATATCCATGTGTGTGCAGATTGCTGTATGCTGATGACACTGTCTTGTTGGCAGAGAGCAAATGTGAGTTCAGAGTATGTTGTCCCGGATGTACGAAGTTTGCATGAAATTCAAACAAAGTACAAATAAGGGTAAAACCAAAGTTACAGTTTTTGAGTGAGTACTGAATGCAGGATAAGCCTAAAGGGCACAGCGATTGCCCAGGTGAATGAGTTTGTGTATTTAGGAAGCATGTTTGACAGAGAGAACAAATTGGATGGTGAAATTAGTAGGCGAGTGAATTCTTCATTGAAAGTCATAGCTGTTCTGGGAGGTTTTCACAGGAATGATGGGTTCTATAGAGAGTCCCGCATGGCTATGTATGAAAGTGTAATTGTTTCTACTCTGATGTATGGCAGTGAAACCTGGGTACTACAGAAGAAACATAGGAGTCGTCTGTGTGCTGAAGAAATGCGTTACTTATGGGGAGTTTGTGGCAAGACACGTTCTGATCGTGTGAGGAATGAAGATGTGTTGAAGTTGTGTTATGTGAGGCAAAATATGTTGTTAGCAAGGTGGAGGCTAATGTGCTTTGGTGATCTGGCCATGTTGAAAGAATGAGTGATGAGATGCTTACTAAGAAAATCTTTTTAGCCCAAGTGGCAGGAAGGAAAGACAGAGGAAGGCCAAGGAAGTCATGGGAGGATCAAATTCAGGAGTGTCTGCATGAGAAAAAAATTATGAGCATTTTTCAGGAAGACACTTTGATGTCTGTAAATTCTGTTTTACACGTTCTGTAAAGTGGATGCAGTCTGTGGTGGTGCATTAACTTATTCAATTAAAATATAAATCGGTTAAAAGTCCTAAAAATGTTACTTTTAACTGATTTATATTTTAATTGAATAAGTTAATGCACCACCACAGACTGTATCCACTTTACAGAACGTGTAAAACAGAATTTACAGACGTCAAGGTTCTTCCTGAAGAACCTTGTGGTCACGTAATGGTATGTGAACTTTATGATAGAATCACATGAGATATAATGATTATGAGTATGAAGCATAAAAGATCTTGTGCACAGTGTGCGATAGATGTCAGTGAAGCCCGAGTTGGATGTCAAGATTGCTGTAAATGGAGAAGTTTGATACGGCAACAGTAAGTAAAAATTATCTGCTAGTTTGTATTTCTTTGTGGAGCTAACCTCTGCATCTCAGAGAACAGCTTGGTGATATGTATGTATTTGCCTTGTTATAAAATCTGGCGATACATCTCGGACCTAATATACTCTTTCTTGTTGCTCTTGTTCTTGTCTATATTCAAAATGCATCGGGGGTGTAAAGGTTTGAGACGTAATACATTCATTATCCAGCGAAGTTGTGAAGACTGGCGATGTACATTGGTATTCCATGTTCAATGTGAAAATTTGGATCGATGACATCAATTTCCACCTGTTCTTGCCGTTTGGGCTCAATTTGTGCAGTTGAAGTAAAAATGTTGTGGCTCTAGAGTCGAACTCGGGTAAAACACAACTTGGCACGCAGACTTTTGATACTCCCTACATTCCTGTGACCTTTCGGTCGATGATTTAGCTGGCCTTTTTGGATTCCTATTGTTCTCCTCTAGCTGTTTCTTCAACTTTCGTCAGTTCTTACAGTAATTTTCCCTGGATTTTTGCAGCATTTCTAAATTTTCGTCACCATTTTTTTTATCCAAAAAATAAATAAATTTTAAATCCACTTTATTTCAGTTTATCACATACGTCCATTACCTCTGACCATCAGCTACGGAATGCAGGGCTGAGGTCATCGCTATCAGTTTCTATTCACTAGTTGTCAACCTAAAAATGGCGTGAAATCACGCAAAATTTAGCTTAAATTTTTAACACTACCATATAGAAGGGTTAAGGGGTGGAGGGTTGAAACTTGTTTTGTTATAAATGGGACTCGATAAAAAATCTAGTGATGCATTATTTATTATTCTACGATTATTAGTTATGAAAATATAAGCTTTCACAGTGTGGCATGTTTTTGTTGCATTTGCGCTCTCGATGTTACCCCCTGCCTAGCTAGCATGGAGAAAGACCAGGCCTATGTAAAAAAATGTCATTTTTAACACTACTACAATAAATACATAGACAGACCGTAAACTAGAATTTAATAATGAGTCAATCAGCTAGCAACTTCAAAATAAAAAAAAACATTAATGTAAAAATTAACAAAAAGTATTAAAAATAACTTTACAATTTTATCAAAAAATCCCAAGAGCTTTAAGTTTTTCTAGAATCATAGTGCTTTATTTTATATTCTGCAAACTGGGCGGAAATTTACTATGCATTTAGAATTTTTACGAAGTCCTATGGCTTCTAATGATACAGAGTGTTCATCAGTGTGTGTTACACTATATGGAGTGGCAAAATTTCTCCCGTATAAAACTCTTCTGTATAAAAATTTATACAAAACAATCTGGAACACAGCACAATGATAATAATACATAACAATTTTGCCATGACACTGAAAACTCCCTAAACCTGGAATCATCTATTCTCACACACACTGGTGGCAGGGGGGCCAGACATCAATCTCCTTTGGTATGGAAAGCGATTTGTAAGGAAAGCTGTTTTGGATTCATGGGAAGGTTTCCACATGCTGTTGTGACTTCAACTGCTATGCCACAAACCAAGGCAGCTGGAAATCTGGCACTCAAGCATCACATGAGACATAACATTACATCTTCACACTCATGGGAGGTAGTGATGTCGTCGTGAGAAGATGTCGGAGAGAGGCAGAACAAAGTGTCTTGGAGCTGGAACAAGATTCTTGGTAAACATGTTCGGACTGACTACTTATCAATCCGAACATTTTGACCAATTCTTTTTTTCTTTTTTTTTTTTTATTGCAATAAAAAATTCCTGGATTATTCCAGGACCTTTCACAAAAATATGAAAAATCAAGGATTTTCCAGGCTGGGAAACACAGGGAAATCAAATTCCAGGACTTTTCAGGATTCCAGGTGCTGTTCAAACCCTATTGGCTTGGAAACATGGGGAAATCAAATTCCAGGACTTTTTCAGGATTCCAGGTGCTGTTCGAACCCTATTGGCTTGAAACATGGGGAAATCAAATTCCAGGACTTTTTCAGGATTCCAGGTGCTGTTCGAACCCTATTGGCTTGGAAACATGGGGAAATCAAATTCCAGGACTTTTTCAGGATTCCAGGTGCTGTTTCAACCCTATTCATAGATGAGTGCCTCTACTGACAATGTTCTAGTATTGACCCTCGTAAATCCTGAAAAATGGTGAGTAGTACTTTTTCAGGTGTTAGCTGAGTTTTTGAACATTTTTTTTTTCAATGGTGATCCCAGATATTTTGGTTACAAACTCTAATGTTTGTTCTCCAGTTCATAATGGTTTATTAACATTTCATCCCCAGCAATGATTCTTTTGAAACAACCTTGTTATCATAGTGGCTCAAAAGGTTGGCAGATGTTCAAAGGATTGAATTTGTGCACTTGTGTGTGAAGCTGAGTTAGTGTTCTGAAATTCTGTAAATATATTTTTAATTATTCAGCAAAAATGAAAAGAAACAGAAGATGAGGTAACATCAGCATTTTTTGTTTTGACAAAAAGGTGAATTTTGTAAGTTACTTTTTTCTTATGAATTGATGCTATCATATCTTCCCTCCAACTGACCAGTCAGAAAAACCGCTGCACAAAGGTGGGAAAAAAAAAAAAAAAAAAAAAAAAAAGATTGTCTTCATTACCAGCTAGTCATTGCTATTCTTAAAGTGCATGCACAGCCAGCTGTCGACACAGTTGTCACCAGCCAATCAACTGCATGGCAGCGATGTGTTTCAGAGGTTTAATTGTTGCAAGAAAAATGACATGCACCCATTGTAGTTCTGGCAGATTTGCAAAACAGGGATGAATGCCACAAACAAGTTCTTCATGGGATTGTGAGGGGCATGCAGTTAACATACGACAGCTAACACTCCACATCGGTCACAGAGATTTTAATGCTTCTGCCGAATGGAAATATCCATTTCGGCAGCTGTTAAATAAGTTTTTAGTGAACATATACATAAATATATATCATCATCATTGTCAACCATTCTCAATCCACTGCTGGACGAAGGTCTCCCCAAGTTTCCTCCACAACGGTCTGTCTTGTGCCAGTCTCCTCCATGTCACCCCTGCATACTTTTGAATTTCATCCACCCATCTCCCATGTGGTCTTCTTCTGGGTCTTTTCCTGTCCCTTGGAATCCAATCTAAAATTTCGGCTGTCCATCGATGATCTGTCCTTCTGGCAGTATGTCCAGCCCATTGCCATTTCAGGGATTTAACTCTGATCATGATGTCTTCCACTCTTGTCATTTTTCGGATCCACGAGTTCCTCTTCTTATCTCTCCTGGTTACACCAAGCATGCACCTCTCCATGCTGCTTTGAGTTGTCTGCAGCCTTTGTATGTCTCTTTTAGTTAAGGTCCACGTCTCTGCACCATACGTAAGCACTGGAAGGATGCATTGATCAAACACTTTTCTTTTAAGACATAATGGCATATTGCTCTTGAAAATTATGCTGTTTCTTCCAAAAGCTCCCTAAAAAACGCGCAAAGTTACCAAGAAAAGAAAGAGTTAAAATCCGCAAAAAAGTTAATAGACTTGCTAGTGCCTAAATGCTTAAAAGCAAAAAGAAAAAATGTTCAAGAAGTTCAAACATTGAACTTGGAAAACCTAAAACCCAAAGACAATGAAGAGAGCTTACCTCTTATGCAACTTAACTTCCTCCACTCTTGAGGAAACATGGCCAACCTTTTAACCCAAACTTCCAAACACCCCTGCCACTCCCTAGTCACTGGGGGGCAGTGTGGGGGGGGGGCGTAGGCCTCCACACACTGAAAAAATCCTACTCGCGGAGATTTTAACTAGAGAAAAAAATATAATTAAGATTGTGGACCTGTATGATCAGAAAGAGCAGAATTAACTCTCCAGAATACAAGAGAAATATTATGAAATACACAAGTAGTGTATTTAATAATCTTTGCATGTACTTAATCACCTTAGTGAGCTTCTGTAGACTATTCAGAATCCTATTAATTTTAATGTTAGTTTTACTATTTTTAGTATAGCTATTCTAGTGAGTGAATAACTAGTTTTCTTTTATATTTATTTTTATTTTCTTTTATAAACAGATTTTTAAGTTTTTTTGTGATTTTGTCTATATTATTTATTTTTTATTTTTAATAGGACCTTCTTATCCATAGCACTAAGGTTCCTTTTTGTAGTTAATATTCATCCTCTAGCCAACTTCCAAAAGGCTTTCATTGGTCAGAATCATATTATTAACTGTGGAGAAAATTAAAGCAGATCTGCCAACCTTATATATATATATATATATATATATATATATATATCATCATCATTGTCAACCATTATCAATCCACTGCTGGACGAAGGTCTCCCCAAGTTTCCTCCACAACGGTCTGTCTTGTGCCCAAATATATGTGCCTTAGTTTGTATTGGCAATAAATTTATGTGCAGGCCTCGGAATATTCAGTCCTAAATATTGAGGAGATAGTAGTTGGCTGTGCCTGTACAACACCTTAAAGAAATTGTTTTACAGCGTAACAAAACGTAAAATGTCAGTAAAAATCACAGCAAATATAATATGCTTTAATATGATTAAAAAAAAAAGAATACTGTTTTCATGTACCTCAAAATAACGAAGTTCAAAGTAATCAATCTCTTTTCCGTTGTCCAGTGGTACAGTCCAGCGCACTTCAAAATGGTCAGGGTAAGTACTAACATTACCACCGGGAGTAGTGAATTTTGGAGGTTCTGGGGCAGCTTCTGCAGGCATAAGAATCCTTTTTCCTTCACTCCAATCACCAATACCAACATCATTTTTGGCAGCAAAGCGAAATATGTAGGCTGTACGGGGCTTCAACTTCTCCAAAACATAAGGAGTCCCTATTAAAAAAAAAAAAAATTAAAAAAACAACAACAGCAGAATCAATACATGAATGTCACCTGGCAATATTGTAATAACTAGTATGTGTCATAAAGTGTAAAACATGTTATCACTTTGGCTCTGCTGAACCATACACGAAAAACTACTTTACCTCTCCATGTGCAGGTGAGTTTTTGAAATGAAATGTTTTAGGACTGAAATTAACAGACTATATAGCTAACATATGTGGCAAGGCTGAAATGAAAAAGATAAGCTAAAAGTCAAATTGATAACTTCTGAAACTGGAAGTATCACACAAGAAAACAACAGGATGACCAACAGTTCCTGAAATTTCAAGAATTGTTTAAAATTGAAGAATTTACTTACTTCTCCAAGTTTTTATATTTTTCTCTCAGATGTTCTAGCATTTTTTATTTAGTTTTACCGTTTAACAACCACTGTGAGGAGCAGCATGCACTATAGGCTGCAGGGCCGTAGCTACTGAGAAGGTGGTTGTCTTCCCAGTGAGGTCATACAACGGGTGTAAGTTTGCTCTGAGGGGGCATAAAAAGTAGAAATGCACAATGTGTGAATAAATTCACTGAAAATTGTAACGAAAAAGAAAGTTATACATTTCATCATTTTTTTTTAAAGACTCTAGTTATCCAGATACAGTATTTCGTGCAATTAACCATAGTACAAAGTAATCTACTCTACTTAAGAAATGCATATAGCATATTAAATCTGTTTATTTTTGTGTAGTAAGCACAAAGATTCGCCAAGCTTTCGCACTCCACTGGGAGGCTTTTTCAAGGCAATGGTAGACGTAAAAATGTCAATCATTGTCCTGCTAAAATGTAGTAAAATGGAAGTATCGCACAGGAAAACAACAGGACAACTAACAGTTCATCCTGTCGTTTCCATTGATACCTTTCATCCTGTTACCATTGATTGTGAAAGCTTCGTGAATCTTTGTGCTTACTACCCACAAAAATAAACGTACACTTGTGGACAATGAAATTTGTGCACCAAGAAGGAAGCACCGGATGGAACTGAAATTTTATGGATGTAATGATACAGATGAATGATACACATGATGGCAAAAACAGAGCTGCAGGATAATTACAGATGGATCTGTGGCATGCAGTCCGGTCATTTTCAATAGCTCATTGCACCGCCTCATGCGGAGATACATGCTGCAATACAGTCCGGCAAGAAGGCGAACAGATGCCTGCTGTTGTCCGGCGGTAGACTGGCCCACGCATGTTGGATGGTATGCTCCAAATCCCGGATAGTGCGGCACGGCGGCAGCTGGTATTTCCACTGGTCCCACACATGCTTAATAGGGGGCATGTCCGGGGAGCGGGGCAGGCCATGGAAGTGTCTGGACATGACGTAGACAGTCCTGGGCAACACGAGCCGTGTGCAGGGGCGGGCATTATCCTGCTGGTATAGTGCACCTGGAATCCCGGCAAGGAATGGGAGCACATGGGGCCATAGGATCTCATACACATACTGCTGGCCCATCAATGATTCCACGTTCCACTACTAGAGTCGATTGGCTATCGTAAAAATGGCTCCCCAGACCAAAATGCCTGCAGTGGGAGAGGTGTGGCGATCGATAGCAAGGTTGGGATTGTGCCGTTGACCCAGGGACCTCCACACCTAGACACGATGATCATCTGTCCCCAAAACGAGTGGTACTCATAACTAAATACCACACGTCACCAGTCTGTGGCGTTCCACGTCGCTTTGGCCTAGCAGCACCACTGCACACAAAGCCAGCGATGTTCCGGTGTTAATGGCAGCACGTGTAAAGGGCATTGGAATTGCAGATTCGCTTCTGCGAAGCGTCCGGAAATGGTTCGCTGGCACACATGAGCCGCTACATCTGCCTACATAGTGGACTAGGTCCCCGTGGGATCTGTTCGTGCCTTGCCCACGATCTGTAGATCCTGTCTATCGGTGGTCCTCCTGGTCCGTCCGGAGCCACTCCGCCGTGTGGCAGTGCTGTCACGTGTTCACTGCCCCCAACACAGTCGGATGGTGTGGTCAGAACAATCCATGTGGTGCGCTACACGGCGCGCCGACCATCCTGAGGTTTCAGCACGATGATCAGGCCTCTCCCGAAGCCTGTAAGTTGTGTAAATCAATGTCACTGGCGTCTACCCGGCATTCTTGTCACTCTGTACTCTTGCTTGTGTCAGCCAGTGCTTTTCCCTTTCGTGGGGCATCGACTACACGCCGATTTATAAGGCTGCCAGTTCGTGCTTGCAGCGCCCCCACAGGGTGTGCGGTCATGAGCACTCGCACCATACATGTATCATTTAAATACCAGCACGCACTCTGTCTATTTGCAAAGTTTCGCGGGTTAGCATGTTTTCTTTTAGGTGCAAAAATTTCATTGTCTGTGAGTGTATTTAATACGCTATATGTGTTTGAGTATTCACAGTCTGGTGTATTTAAAATAATGTAATCTATTCTGTGAGGTGTGAACCCCTCATATGCATGAAAGGAATTTTCCAAAAAAGCAGAGACAAGTACATAGAAACATATGCAAAAATGCTATTCTCCATGACCCTTTTGAATACGCAGTAGGGATGAAGAGTCAATCAGTCAGCTGTGCTCTGTCACAGAAAACTCTTTCTATGCATTTAACTTCGAATTGAATTTTCCCATGCCTTTCCCCAAAGCATCCTCCTATTGTTGCGTTCACTAATACCAATTTGTTCAATGCTGTGTTACCAGCGTTCATATAAGTTTTGCATTTTACTTGATATTTGCAACACTTGGAACAAGTATTTATCTAGTTTTCACATTTTTAGTAAAATTATGCCAGAAACCAGAAGTGCAATTGTTGAACAATCATAATACTTTAATGAAGATTTGAGAAAGTAAAAATTGCATATATTATTTGAGTAAAACTGAATTTGAAGAGGCATAATTTTAAGTCTCGCCCCTCTTGAAGGTGACAAGGCAAAAATCCTACCCTGTTGCTGTTGAGAGCAAAATCGGCACTGAAAGAATGAATGATACAGGGTTCTATTTCATAGAGGGCAGCCTGATGATGTATAATGAGATGTCTTTTTGTGATGTCAGGACCATTTGTTGTGCGAGGAGAACCCTGTATCATTCAATCTTTTTGTGCCAACATTGCTTTTGAAGACAAGAAGGCAGGATTTTTGAATGCGTGTATCACATGCAAAAAGCTTCATAATGTTTTTTTCGAGGGAGCATTCAGCATGGTTTTAAAAATGTATATAGTAATACAGTTAATATTTTAATTGGTAATGAAGTTGTTTTTAATATAAACAGTTTTACAGGGTGTCTACCAAATTTGGGAAATGCAATTTCATGACCATTTTTAAAAGCTATCTCTCTCTCTCTCTCTCTTGATATATGTAGGTCGTTCAAAAAGTAACAGCAAATTGACAGTATTTCATGAAATGAATACCGCAGGCATTTCAAACTCCCACACAGGGAAGATACATTCTTAGAGAAGGGGTTGACACTGCCCAATAGATGGCAGGGCATGGCGTGCTTAAGCGGAAGGGCAGCATAAATGAAATGCCGGCGTCCTTAGCTGTTTGCACCATAGAGAAACAGAGGGCAATCATCAGGTTTCTGTGGTCCCAGGGTGTGAAATCTCGTGAAATTCATAGAAGAATGCTGCAACAGTATGGAGATGCCTGCATTGGCGAAAGGAGAGTGTATGAGTGGATAGATGTGTTTAAAAATGGGCGAACATCCATCCGTGATGAGCAATGCTCCGGTCGTCCTAGCATGGCCGTCACTGATGAGAAGGTGGATCGCGCTGACACCATTACTCGTGAAAACAGGCGCATTTCTTTAGAAGTTCTGGCCAGGGAAATGGATGTCAGTATCAGATCCACTCATACCATTGTCATGGAGGTTCTCAAGTATTGCAAGTTGGGTACACTGTGGGTGTAAAGGATGCTGACCAATGAGAACAAGGTGATTCATGTGCAGACTTCCACAGCCTTTTTGGCGTGGTATAACGACAAAGGAGAAGACTTCCTGGCATGTATCGTCACAGGGGATGAAACCTGGGTGCATCACTATGAGCCCGAAAGCAAGAGGTAGTCTTCAGAATGGCAGCACACATCTCCAGTCAAGAAGAAGTTCAAGTCTCAACCCTCCACCTGGAAAGGTTCATTTATATGTTCAATAATGGTTTTGTGTGTCATAAATTCCATTTACCAAACTCTCTTTCCACCCCACCCCCCTTTGCCCCGAATTCCATTTTTTAAAGTGGAACACGAATGTATCCAGTGACAAAAGTGATGATGTTTCTTAGGTAAGTGCATAAAAATCTAAATTTAGCAATGCTAGGGACTTCTTTTATAGCCATAATACTGAAGAAAAAAACAAGGATCTCAATAGCCTTTAAAATGCAATGTTTCAACTTATCTACATTTTTTTATAATATACTACATCATATCTCCTTGTGTGAGAAGGAGATATGATGGTATGTTACAAAAAATATGTAAACATTAACTCTCACCAATCCGCTTGACCAGCGTGGTGAAATATCAGCAACCGGAATGTGCTTTGCCAAGGTAGCAGCCAGTGCAACATGAAGGCAGAGGGTGCTAAGAATTACTGTAGGAACGGACTAGGCTGCCATCTGATGCTGACCTTGGCTACGTTTAAAGCACAATCTCTACCTTCTGATTCAAGGCTTCAAGGCTTCTTGAATTGGAGGAGGAACTGCAAAGAATCAAGTGGGATATCTTAGGGCTAAATGAGGAAAGAAGAAAAGGAGAAGATCTCATTGAACTGAAAAGTGGACATCTCTTCTACTATCGTGGGACAGATACTGGCAGAACTAGTGGTGTTGGATTTATAATAAACAAGAAACTGAAGGATAAAGTTGTAGAAGTTGAAAGTTCCTCTGACAGAGCTGCACGACTCGTTATCCAACTCTCGAGAAGATACCAGACTCAGATTATTCAAGCTTACGCACCCACCATGTCATCCTGAGGAAGAAATTGAAGAATTTTATGAGGAAATTTGGCATCTAAGTAACAAGGGCAAACAGCACTTGAAGATCATTATGGGAGATTTAAATGCGGAAATAGGGCAACAGGAACAGAATGAAACTTCAGTAGGTACATTCGGTTATGACAACAGAAATCAGTGTGGAAATACTCTTGTAGAGTTTACAGAGTATTTATACACTGATTTTTTCTCTATGTGGCTTTTTCTTTTCTTAAAAAGGATTTCATGATGAAAAAATTGAAAAGATTTTTCATCACGAACTGCTTTTTAAAGAAAAAGTCACACAGGAAATGGACATGGAGACATCCCAATGGGATGACAAGCGAAACTGATTTTATGTGTAACAAGAAATTCATCATTGAAGACTGCAACACAGGTAGTGACCACAAAATGGTAAGATGCACCTCGACACTAAATTGGAATGTGGTAAGCTGGTAAATCAAACAAAATGCACTGATGTAGCTAACCTTAAAAATCATCATATTTAATACCTACAAGTTGGAACTGAGGAACAAATTCTCTGCTCTAGAATGTTTAACATTGGAAGAAGTGGACATCTCTGAAGTTAACAGGAAACTAACCAAGGCTCTTATGGAAACAGCAACAAAAATAGGTGGTACTAAGAACAAGGTGCATATGAAGAAAGTATCACGACAATAAAAAACGCTGATGCAAAAGAGTACATGGCTCAACTGAGAGAACAAGCTGGATTCAAGAGTGGATACAGCACCACAGATCATATTCATGTACTGAGAGAACTAACTGAAAGAATGAGGAAATATGAACTCCCATTATGCATGGCTTTTATTGATTATGCAAAGGCCTTTGATTCCGTGAAACCATCAACAGTTACAATGGCTTCGAAATCCTGCGGTACTGAAGATACTTACATTAGCATTATCAATAACATCTATGCAAATGCAAAGGTTTGGATATTTGAGGATACAGCACCAATAAAAATTGGAAAGGGAGTGAGACAAGGTGACATCATATCTCCCAAACTCTTCAATGCCCATTGCAAAGTGTCTTTAAATCACTGAACTGGGAAAACAAGGGGATAAAGATTAATGGAGACCATTTAACTCACTTTCGTTTTCCTGGTAACAATTATTTTTGCAACTACCTCTTCAGAACTGCAGAGTATGATCCAGGAACTTGCTGACAAGAGTAAAAAGTGGGATTAAAAATTAACTTTCAGAAGACAAAAGTGATGTACAATGCTTTTTCAAGAAATAAAGATTTTGCAATTGATGGGGAAAGGCTTGAGGTAACTGATATGTACATTTACCTTGGGCAACATATCAAGCAAGGGTCACAATGATGAGAAAATTAATTGGCATATAAAACTTGGCTGGAGAACTTTTGGAAGACACAATACAATTTCAAGAGCAATATGCTTTTATGTCTTAAAAGAAAAGTGTTTAATCAATGCATCCTTCCAGTTCTTACATATGGAGCAGAGACATGGACCTTAACTAAAAAAAATATACAAAGGCTGCAGATGACTGAAAGAGGCCTGGAGAGATGCATGCTTGGTGTAACCAGGAAAGATAAAAAGAAAAACTCATGGATAAGGAAAAGGACAGGAGTGGAAGACATCATGATAAGAGTAAAATCCCTGAAATGGCAATGGGCTGGACATGTTGCCAGAAGACTGGACACCAATGGACAACTGAAATTTTAGACTGTATTCCAAGGGATAGAAGAAGACCACATGGGAGATGGATGGATGAAATTCACAAGCATGCCGGAGTAACATGGAGGAGACAGGCTCAAGACAGACAGTTGTGGAAGAAACTTGGGGTGACCTTCAGTGGTGCACCAAGGAATTCCTGTGTGTGTGTGTGTAGGGGGTGGGGGGCTAGATGTATATTTAGGTATGTGTAGCAAACTTATGCACCCACCACAAGTCATCCTGAAGAAGAAAGTGAGGTGAGAAAATCTCATTGAACTGAAAAGTGGACATCTCTTCTACTATCGTGGGACAGATACTGGCAGAACTAGTGGTGTTGGATTTATAATAAACAAGAAACTGAAGGATAAAGTTGTAGAAGTTGAAAGTTCCTCTGACAGAGCTGTACGACTCGTTATCCAACTCTCGAGAAGATACCAGGCTCAGATTATTCAAACTTATGCGCCAACCACAAGTCATCCTGAAGAAGAAATTGAAGAATTTTATGAGGAAATTCGTCATCTAAATAATAAAGGTAAGCAACACTTGAAGATAATTAGGGGAGATTTCAATGCAAAAATAGGGCAAACGCCAACAGAATGAAACTTCGGTTGGTAAATTCGGTCACGGCAACAGACACCAGCGTGGAAATACTCTCGTTGAGTTTGCAGAGGCAGAAAGGTTTTTTTTATCTTGAACTCCTTTTTCAAGAAAAAGCCACACAGGAAATGGACATGGAAACATCCAAATGGAACAACAAGTGAAATTGATTTTATTATGTTTAACAAAACATTCGTCATAGAAGACTGCAGTGTGCTAAACAAGTTCAACACAGGTAGTGACCATAGATTGGTGAGATGTAAGATGCATCTCAACACTAAACTTGAACGTGGCAAGCTCATAAGAAAAACAAAATGTATTGACATAACCAACCTTAAAAAACACCATAATGCCTTCAAGTTGGAACTGAAGAACAGATTCTCCGCTTTAGAAGGCCTAACATCGGAAGAAGTGGATATTTCTGAAGTTAACAGAAAAGTAACCAAAGCTCTTATGGAAACAGCAAAAAAATTAGCTGGGTCTAAGAACAAGTTGCATGTGAACAAATTATCAGGAAAAACCAAAATGTTGATGCAAAAAAGAAGAGAGATGAGGACAACTAAAGATGTGACTTCCAAAGTGGAATATATAGAGCTATGCAAGACGGTACGAAAAAGTATCACTGAAGACGTAAGGAAATTCAACTGTGAACTAGTGAGGAAAGCAATTGAAAACAACCAAAGCCTAAAGATAGCAAAGGGACATCTCAGTAAGGTAAGGAAACAGATTATGGCACTGAGAAAAGAAGATGGTTCTGTAACAAGAAATAGAGGCGAAATTTTGACAAGAGTGAAAGATTTCTACTCCAAATTATATGAAAGGGATGATACATGTACTCCAGACATCATAAAAGGTACCAGAGTTCTTCCAGTCCTCCCAGCAGAAGTTGCACATGCAATCAAGAATATGAAGCAGGGAAAAGCTCCAGGAGAAGACGGAATTACTGTAGACATCATACAAGAAGCAAGTGGAGAAATTGAAACAGTACTCGCCCAAATTTTTACTCGATGCCTTAATGAAGGGAAGATTCCTGAGGATTGGAACACCGCTACAATGATCCTGCTACATAAAAAAGGAGACATTGAGGATCTGAGGAACTACAGACCTATCAGCCTCTTATCAGTGGTTTATAAAATCTTCACTAAAGTTCTTTCACACCGTTTGAAAGTAACACAGGACATGGCTCAAACAAGAGAACAAGCTGGATTCAGGAGTGGCTACAGCACAATAGATCATATCCATGTAGTGAGAGAACTAATTGAAAGAGCGAGGGAATATGAACTTCCATTGTGCATGGCTTTTATCGATTATGAAAAAGCCTTTGATTCGGTGAAACCATCAGCAGTTATAATGGCTCTGAAATCCTGTGGTATTGAAGATGCATACATTAATATTATTAATAACATCTATGAAAATGCAAGTGCAAAGATTTGGCTGTTTGAGAATACAGCACTCATAAAAGTAGGAAAGGGAGTGAGACAAGGTGACACCATATCTCCGAAGCTCTTTAATGCTACATTGGAGGGTGTCTTTCAGTCGCTGAGCTGGGAAAACAAAGGGATAAAGATTAATGGAGATTATCTAACTCACCTTCGTTTTGCTGATGACGTAGTCAGTTTTGCAACTACCCCATCAGAGCTGCAGAGTATGATCCAGGAACTTGCTGACAAGAGTAAAGAAGTGAGATTAAAAATCAACTTTCAGAAGACAAAAGTGATGTTCAATGTTTTTTCAAGAAATGAAGATTTATCGATTAATGGAGAAAAGCTGGAGATAACAGACACGTACGTTTATCTTGGACAGCAGATATCAAGTGAGGGTCACAACATTGATGAAGAAATTAATCGGCGTACAAAACTTGCCTGGAGAGCTTTTGGAAGAAACAGCATAATTTTCAAGAGCAATATGCCATTATGTCTTAAAAGAAAAGTGTTTGATCAATGCATCCTTCCAGTGCTTACGTATGGTGCAGAGACGTGGACCTTAACTAAAAGAGACATACAAAGACTGCAGACAACTCAAAGCAGCATGGAGAGGTGCATGCTTGGTGTAACCAGGAGAGATAAGAAGAGGAACTCGTGGATACGAAAAATGACAAGTGTGGAAGACATCATGATCAGAGTTAAATCCCTGAAATGGCAATGGGCTGGACATACTGCCAGAAGGACAGACCATCGACGGACAGCCGAAATTTTAGATTGGATTCAAAGGGACAGGAAAAGACCCAGAAGAAGACCACATGGGAGATGGGTGGATGAAATTCGAAAGTATGCAGGAGTGACATGGGGGAGACTGGCACAAGACAGACCGTTGTGGAGGAAACTTGGGGAGACCTTTGTCCAGCAGTGGATTGATAATGATTGACAATGATGATGATGATGTATACACACATAGTATATATGTATGCATGCATACAATATATATATATATATATATATATATATATATATATATATATATATATATAGAGAGAGAGAGAGATGTATACAATATGTATATACTGTATATAGTGCATAAGATAGACAGATAAAAGAGTTGGTGTACAGGGCTGGGAAGGGGGGGGCTTAAGCCCCAAATGCCCTTCCCCGGGTGCACCAGTGGTGACCTTTATCATGGAATGGATTGATAGTGGTTGACAATGATGTTGATCTCCTTGTGTAACAAATATCAATCATACATTAACTAGTAGTAATGCTTCGTATACTATGCACATACAGTAGGGTGGGCCTTATTTTGAAGTTTGGAATTTCGTTTCTCCAAACTTCTCAAAATGTTTTATCACGTGAGAAAATAAATCAGTTATTTATTTTTTTTAAAATCATATCAAATTTAGAGGTCGGTACCAGGGTCGAAAGTATTACTATATTACTCATTACATGAATCTGTTTGGTAATTGTATTGCACTCCAGATGGCACTGTAGTCTCCCACCATCTGGCAATACAGTCAAAAACATGTTGCAATATGCGACCACAAGGTGGCACTGCAGTCAAACTACCAGGTGGCATTGTAGCATTATCCAATTGAGTCAGCTAGTGGGCGACTGTTGCACGGAGTGGATGTATTTTTCAGAGCTCTAGTAGAAACGTTTTTGCAATTCTAGTAATTTACAACGTAGTATTAAATGGCATCAAACATGTGTAAAACTTATGAAAGTTCTATTTCTGTTAGAAGAAGTACAGAAGTATGATTAATTGGCCAAATTTCAGCATCGCTTCATCTTTTGAAGCTTCTGTCCATTAATGAGGTAATGGCATCATTTTTTCATTATAAACTTGATTTGAAACAAACTGTTAGGGAATCTCCGGAATCAACTGCATGTGATATTTTAGACATGTGGGAAAAGGCTCGAATTCCTACTAAACCAAAAGATCATATTGTTGAGAAAGTTGAACAAAGTTTTAAAGAATGGCAAGGGCTGAAAAAGAATAAAGAAAATAAAGCCAAGCGTTCAGATGCTTTGATTAAGAAGAAAAATCTTCGGAAAGAAAAGTTGGAAAACTTTTTTACGCTTTCCAACCGTAGGTTAAAGAAGCGTATATGCTCCAGCTTTGTCCGTCTGTCTGTCTGTCGGCATGATAACTTGCGTAAAAATAGTTCGATTTCGATGAAATTTTAGTATGTGGTAGGGGACCATCTGGGGACGAACCCTATTGAATATGGACGAAATGGGGTCAAAGGTCACGACATAGGAGCGGGATCCATTCCATTGACCTTATGCGTCATAACTTGCGTAAATATGGTTCGATGACGATGAAATTTTTATATGTGGTAGGGGACCACCTGGGAATGAACCCTATTCAAAATGGGTGAAGTGGGGTTAAAAGTCAGGACATAGGAGCGGGATGCATTCCATTGCTCTTATGCGCCATAACTTGCGTAAATATGGTTCGATTTCGATGAAATTGTAGTATGTCGTAGGGGACCACGTGGGGACGAACCCTATTGGAAATGGACGAAATGGGGTCAAAGGTCAGTATATAGGATCGGGATCCATTCCATCGCCCTTATCCCATACTATTAAAGGAGCACTTCTTGTATGTATGTAAATTTTATTTTGAAAACGGCTCTAAGGATTTTGATGAAAGTCGTTAACCTACCGTTTTCTGGTACTAAAAATTGATTTAGCTTGATCTCGACTTCAGGAAAATTCGTTTAGTGGGTTAAATAACCACCCCAAATTATAACGTTTTTAATGACATGGCGTTGTCCCATTAATGTTATCCATGCTTAGAAATCTTATGATGTCACAATCTCACGTTTGAGAATGTTGGCGTGCGGTCACGCCATCTGTCTCATTACGTCACGCGTTGTGCGTGGATCCTATTAAAGTTTTATATGACGTCACACTCTTACGAGCAGATGGTCGCAATTCCCATCTGCCTCATTACGTAATGCATTGTGTGCATATGTCCGTCCGCATGATAACTCGCGTAAAAATCGTTCGATTTCGATGACATTTTAGTATGTAGTAGGGGAACACCTGGGAAGGAATACTAATGAAAGTGAATGAAATGGGGTCAAAGGTCAAGACATAGGAGACAGATCCTTTTAACTGCTTTTATGCATCATAACTAACGTAAAAAAAGGTTCCGATTTCGATGAAATTTTAGTATGTGGTAGGGGACTACTGGAAACAAACCCTATTGAAAATGGGCGAAATGGGGTCAAAGGTCAGGACATAGGAGCGGAATTACTTCCATCGCCATTATGCATCATAACTTACATAAAAAGGCTTCGATTTAGATGAAATGTTAGTATGTTGTAGGGGCCTGCCTGAGGACGAATCCTATTGAAAATGGGCGAATGGGGTCTAAGGTTCGGACACAGGAGCAGGATCTATTTCATAGCCCTTATGCATCATAACTTACTTAAAAATGCTTCGATTACGACAAAACTTTATTATGTTATTTTGGAGGTATACTGAACCAGTTCTGTTTAATATAATCGAAATGGGGTCAAAGGTCAGGACGCAGGGGCAACATTTATTCCACAGCCATTATCCTCATAACTTGAGTAATGATTTCTGGTATGTTGGAAAGCGTATTATAATTAATGCATTGCATGATTTTACTAACTTGTTGATATAGCACAAGCTAAAGCTTTAGAAATGATCACAATTGAAGAAGACAATTAGTTTTTTATTGCTCAATGAGATAAAGGACAACGAGGAAAATTAGGAAGTGTTGATTCAGTGCTAGCAAAAAAAAAAAAAAAAAAAAAAAAAGAGGAGAATTTGAAAAAAAAAAAAAAAAAGAGAACCTACATTTCAGAAAAAGGAAATAAACAATAAACGGAACATGAAGAGATAAGATCCAGAGAGGAAAAGGTTATTCTTTTTCTTCATCTGATTCACATTCTGAAGAAAAGAATGTCCTTGTACTGTTTCTGAAGAGCCTTCCATTTCAGGAGAGAACCCTATTAAACGAGGAAGAAAACAAGTACTGGATAGTAATTTATCTGCTAGTCTTGATGTTGCAAAGGTAAGCAATCAATAGGCAGCTTTAATCTGACTCCTACAGTACGAAATCTTGGATTAGATCCATCTCTTTACAATGTAAATGTAAATTCAATTCACCATGAAAGAGCGAACATGTCAAAGTATTGCAAACAATTTAAAGGAACAATTCACTGCTGAGGTCCCTTTAACTATTCATTGGGACAGCGAATTGCTTGAAGATATAGTTGGATCTGAAACTGTTGATCATCTTACCATTTTGGTATCTGC
The DNA here is from genome assembly GCA_039090855.1 of Macrothele yani. NCBI lineage: Eukaryota > Metazoa > Arthropoda > Arachnida > Araneae > Macrothelidae > Macrothele > Macrothele yani. Next base: position 175,626,608 of record CM076990.1, read on the forward strand.
AGATGATGTGGATCAGTTATTAGGGGTACCAAAGTTATTGTCAGGAAAAGGAGAAATGATTGCACCAGCTGTGTATGGTACACCAGGAAAGTAGGGAATTTGTGATAAAGCAAAGTGTATCAGCTTTGATACAACAGCAACAAACACAGGAATGAAATATGGGACTTCTCGGTGTTGGATTTAAGTAATGAAGTACTACTGTTGTTTTTTCGGGTTTGTGTTATTAATTAATGCAGTAGTTTTGTTTTACAGTATAAGCCAATTGTATATTATTAACCAAAATTCATACTGTGTTTTATATCTATGTTTTTAACCCTTAAAACTTTATGAAACTCCATCTCGTACTATTCCATTGCACTAACTCCATCTCTTGCCCATCTCGTACTGTAAAGGCGGTAGCGACCCCTAAAAACATCTTGATATACATAAAAAATTCAGCAAATTATTTTTTTGATATATTGAACATATTTATGGATTGGGAGAAAACAAATTCCAAAAAAAAAAAAAAAAAAAAAAAAAATTTAAGGCCACATAAGGCCCATTCTAACAAGTTGCATGTGAACAAATTATCAGGAAAAACCAAAATGTTGATGCAAAAAAGAAGAGAGATGAGGACAACTAAAGAAGATGTGACTTCCAAAGTGGAATATATAGAGCTATGCAAGACAGTAAGAAAAAATATCACTGAAGACGTAAGGAAATTCAACTGTGAACTAGTGAGGAAAGCAATTGAAAACAACCAAAGCCTAAAGATAGCAAAGGGACATCTCAGTAAGGGAAGAAAACAGATTATGGCACTGAGAAAAGAAGATGGTTCTGTAACAAGAAATAGAGGCGAAATTTTGACAAGAGTGAAAGATTTCTACTCCAAATTATATGAAAGGGATGATATATGCACTCCAGACATCATGAAAGATACCAGTACCAGAGTTCCTCCAGTCCTTCCAGCAGAAGTTGCACATGCAATCAAGAACATGAAGCGAGGAAAAGCTCCAGGAGAAGATGGAATCACTGTAGACATCATACAAGAAGCAAGTGGAGAAATCGAAACAGTACTCGCCCAAATTTTCACTCGATGCCTTAATGAAGGAAAGATTCCTGAGGGTTGGAACACCGCTACAATGATCCTGCTACATAAGAAAGGTGACATTGAGGATCTCGGAAACTACAGACCTATCAGCCTCCTATCAGTAGTTTATAAAATCTTCACTAAAGTTCTTTCACACCGCTTGAAGGTAACACTGGACATGGCTCAACCGAGAGAACAAGCTGGATTCAGGAGTGGCTACAGCACAATAGATCATATCCACGTACTGAGAGAACTAATTGAAAGAGCGAGGGAATATGAACTTCCATTGTGCATGGCTTTTATCGATTATGAAAAAGCCTTTGATTCGGTAAAACCATCAGCAGTTACAATGGCTCTGAAAACCTGCGGTATTGAAGATGCATACATTAATATTATTAATAACATCTATGAAAATGCAAGTGCAAAGATTAGGCTGTTTGAAAATACAACACACGTAAAAATTGGAAAGGGAGTGAGACAAGGTGACACCATATCTCCGAAGCTCTTTAATGCCACATTGGAGGGTGTTTTTCAGTCACTGAGCTGGGAAAACAAGGGGATAAAGATTAATGTAGATTATCTAACCCACCTTCGTTTTGCTGATGACGTAGTCATTTTTGCAACTAGCCCATCAGAGCTGCAGAGTATGATCCAGGAACTTGCTGACAAGAGTAAAGAAGTGGGATTAAAAATGAACTTTCAGAAGACAAAAGTGATGTTCAATGCTTTTACAAGAAATGAAGATTTATCGATTGATGGAGAAAAGCTGGAGATAACAGATACGTACGTTTATCTTGGACAGCAGATATCAAGTGAGGGTCACATTGATGAAGAAATTAATCGGCGTACAAAACTTGCCTGGAGAGCTTTTGGAAGAAACAGCATAATTTTCAAGAGCAATATGCCATTATGTCTTAAAAGAAAAGTGTTTGATCAATGCATCCTTCCAGTGCTTACGTATGGTGCAGAGACGTGGACCTTAACTAAAAGAGACATACAAAGGCTGCAGACAACTCAAAGAAGCATGGAGAGGTGCATGGTTGGTGTAACCAGGAGAGATAAGAAGAGGAACTCGTGGATCCGAAAAATGACAAGAGTGGAAGACATCATGATCAGAGTTAAATCCCTGAAATGGCAATGGGCTGGACATACTGCCAGAAGGACAGACCATCGATGGACAGCCGAAATTTTAGATTGGATTCCAAGGGACAGGAAAAGACCCAGAAGAAGACCACATGGGAGATGGGTGGATGAAATTCGAAAGTATGCAGGGGTGACATGGAGGAGACTGGCACAAGACAGACCGTTGTGGAGGAAACTTGGGGAGACCTTCGTCCAGCAGTGGATTGATAATGGTTGACAATGATGATGATGATATGTACTATGTACTGTAACTCTATGCAGTATGATTGAAATCAATCGAATTGAAAACAAAAACGCTGTGGAGAAAAAAAGAATAATTGAAAATACTAGTACACTAGAAAATGCAACAAATACTACATACTTCATAATAGAAACAAATATTACATACTTCATAGTACAGAATACGGTGCTGCTATCTAAAGACAAAAATGTGCCCTCTTTTGTTTATAAGGGGTTTTTTTTTGTTTTTTTTTTCAATTACACATTTATTTTACTATGTCTCTTGAAAAATGTATAAACAGGGTTCTACTGCAGTTCATATCCCCACATACCTGAATTAACTCAACTTGACTTTGCATACATTACTATCTTTTGGAAATCAAATAATTTTAAATACAACTTGCACACATTGAAACTAATAATGCTTGGTTGAAAAATGAAATGGTAAGTGATTATCATTCTTCATACCTTCACTCCATTCCTGTACTTCATATGGTTCTTCATATTCAGCGTCTTCTTCCCGAAATTCCGCAACATAGGCATGAATAGGCAGCCCACCATCATTGGTTGGACCATGGAATTTAAAAGTGAGAGTTGTTGCTGTTGCTTTACTTAAAGTGGTTTCTAATATGTCAAAGGGTTTACCTGGCAAATAAAAAAAAACATTTGGTCTCATTACTAAAACTGGATTTTTTATTTTTTTTTACTAAAGTATTAATAATAAAACTGAGCTAAAAAATAAGTACATTATTCACATCTTGTGTCGACACAACATTACAGGCTACTTAAAAAAAAGGGTCATGGCTAACTTGATTTTAGCTGGTATATTTTATACACTTATACTACAACAATTCTTGATATAATCAGCCATGCCAACCTTCAAAATCTGAAAATTGGGACTCTCACAGCTCATGAAATCACACAAGCGTTATTTTTTATTGAAATTTTCCAGACATAGGAATAATTTTCCAGAAGTAGTATTATTGGTCCCCTAAAAGTTCTGGAAAAACAAAAAGCAGCGTGAAAATCAACACCCCCTCCCCAACTGAAATTCATTTTCAGGTATGTCGATAATGAAAACATATAATGGACTGCATGTTGTTGTTTTTTTACGAATAAAATAGCATCCAACTGTTTTTTGTAGAGGTCTGTGGCACCACAATAGTGGGTAACAATAGAAGTGATGTTTGGTGGAATAGTGAGATTGAAGAGGCAGTAAAGAGAAAGAAGGAAGCCTGTTTGGGGATGTTGAAAGGTAGAGTCTCTGTGGATAAATATCGCTGTAAGAAGCGTGAAGCTGCTAAGCTGGTTCGCCAGAATAAGGCAAAATATAGGAAAGAGAAGGTGAAAAGGCATGAACTGGTTTTTTGGAAAGATAGGAAGTCTTTCTGGAAGCACATGAGACTCAGGAAAAATAGAGGAAACAAAGTTGTGTGAAGAATGAGATCGGGGAAATGATATGGGAGCCCAATGAGTTAAGTGAAAGATGGGGTGAATACTTCTGTGAGTTATTAGATCAGGAAAGCAAAGATGAGTCTGACACAGATGCAGATGATGTCACAGTGAGGGCTGGAAGCACAGGAGGGATCTCAAGAGAAGAAGTGTGCAAAGCTCTAAAATCTCTTCAGAATGGTAAGGCTCTGGGAGTTGATGGCATAACTGCCGAGATGTTGAAATATGGTGGTGACCCTGTAATTGACTGGTTAACTGAAATTTGCCAGTTGTGCTGGAAGTTAGGAATGGTCCCTCGGGATTGGATGGATGCTATTATTGTTCCCTTGTATAAGGGAAAAGGTGATCAGACTGAATGCAAGAACTATCGTGGTATTAGCCTACTAAGTGTGCCAGGGACAGTGTTTGGTAAGGTTGTTATTGAAAAAGTATGGGGACTTACATCGGAGAAAGTGTGGGATGTTCAGAGTGGTTTTTATGCCTGGTAAAGACTGCACTAACCAGATTTTTGCATTACGCACGATGATTGAAAAGTATCTGGCTGTTGGTAAGAAAGTTTTTGCTGCCTTCATAGATTTAGAAAAAGCTTACGACCAAGTAAATAGGCCACTTTTGTGGAAGGTACTGAATGAATATGGTGTTACTGGGAATCTACTTAATAGTGTAAAAGCCATGTATGCTGGTAGTAGAGCTTGTGTACGAGTGAATGGTGTTTTATCAAAATGGTTTTCTATTGGTGCAGGTGTTAGACAAGGTTGTGTAATAATTAAAAATTATTCGCACGACATAGTCGTTTGAGTATCACGCTGTCTCCGTATGATATGAAAAACCCAGCATTCAAAATTGCAAATTAAAACCAAATTTATTTACAAGTCTAAAAGTCAGTTAAAAAAGACAAGATCTTTCGGAGCTCACTAGGCTCCATCATCAGGTCAAGTGCTGAGAAGACACCTGGGGAGCTTACATTATAAGCGCCTGTGGTAGACCCTCAATACATCTGGTCGCCAGCCTTACCTTTCGGTGATGCTAGTTTGATATGGTTAAAGTTCAAAAATCGATGGAAATCAAAATAATTCCTCACCTTCAGGCCGTCGCTTCGATGGTTCAATCAAACGTCTCCACTGATGGGGCACAAATGACGGAAGTTCCAAATTACAGCATGTTTCACCATACTTTAGAATAAACAGGCTCTCTGTGAAAAATACAGTTCATTTGGTGACATTGGAGTTGAGTATCTTCACTTCAGATCAGTTCGGAATATATCCTCCCTGGTTGACAGCAACTGTAAAGGCAGTAGAAGTGTTGCCCGAGCGTAGAGCATATTGATGCTCAGACAAACGGATCTTCAATGTCCTAAGTGTAGAGCCAATATAGTATTTTAAGGCAACATTCGAGTCCCCATTGATGAGGGGGATACAGTAAACACCAGGTTTCCGCGAAGTAGGCACTGCACCTCTGTCGTTACATACTAAAGAGAAAATATTTGTGGTGCTTATACCAAAATCTAAGTTATTTTTGTGGCATACCCTTTTTAAAAAGGGGACAATCATGGGGTAGTAATCAAGTTTACCAACAAATTTAACTTGACTGGATTCAGGTGTTAATGTCGTGAATCTCAGCTTCTGGACTTTTTGTACCAAACTTTGAATATAGTGGGTAGAGTAACCAAAGAAATGGGCTAAGGTCGTAATCGTAAACATTTCATCCCTCCGAATTCTGCTGCATGAAGAGTGCGTGAAGGCCCTTCTAATTAGAAACTGTAGGGCCGAGGCTTTATGCTCAGGAGGGTGAGCTGACAAAAAAGGAATGATACAAGGTGTAAACGTTGGTTTACGATATACGGAAAACGCAAGCTGGTTGGTGTCCTGGTTGCGGGATAGCAGAATGTCCAAAAAGGCTAATTTACTCTCAACCTCAAGTTCTTTGGTAAACCTAATTGTTGAAAACTGGGAAGAGAGGCAATCCATAAATTCTTCAAAGTGAACCATCGAGTGAGGCCAAAAGATTAACATGTCATCAACATACCGAAGTATGAGAGAAGGTTTATACAGGCAATCAATCAAAACTCTCTGTTCCAGGGTCTGTAAAAGGATTTCAGCCAAAATGGGGGAGAGGGGGATTCCATTGGTGCGCCTTCTAACTGTTGAAAAAATCTACCGTACTCCGAAAGATCTTGTCTTTTTTAACTGACTTTTAGACTTGTAAATAAATATAGTTTTAATTTTCAATTTTGAAAGCTGGGGTTTTCACATCGTACGGAGACAGCGTGATACTCAAATGAAGGTTGTGTAATGTCACCATGGCTGCTTAATATATTTATAGACGCGTGCATGCGTGATGCCAAAATAGATTATAGTGGTTTACGTCTTGGTGATATCCGTGTGTGCAGATCGCTGTATGCCGATGACCCTGTCCTGTTGGCAGAGAGCAAAAGTGATTTGCAGAGTATGTTGTCTCGGATGTACGAAGTTTGCATGAAATTCAAACTGAGTATAAATAAGGGAAAACCCAAAGTTAGGGTTTTTGAGAGAGGAACTGGTAGCACTGAATGTAATGTAAGTTTAAATGGCACTGTGATTGACCAGGTGAGTGAGTTTGTGTATTTAGGAAGCATGTTTGACAGAGAGAACAAATTGGATGGTGAAATTAGTAGGCGAGTGAATTCTTCATTGAAAGTCATAGTTGTTCTGGGAGGTTTTCACAGGAATGATGGGTTCTCTAGAGAGTCCTGCATGGCTGTGGATGAAAGTGTAATTGTTCCTACGTTGATGTATGGCAGTGAAACCTGGGTACTGCAGAAGAAACATAGGAGTCGTTTGTGTGCTGGAGAAATGCATTACTTACGGGGGTTTGTGGCAAGACACAGTCTGATTGTGTGAGGAATGAAGATGTGTTGCAGTTGTGTGATGTGAAGCAAAATGTTGTTAGCAAGGTGGAGACCAATATTCTTCGGTGGTTTGGCCATGTTGAAAGAATGAGTAATGAGATGCTTACTAAGAAAATCTTTTTAGCCCAAGTGGCAGGAAGGAAAGGCAGAGGAAGGCCAAAGAAGACATGGGTGGATCAGATTCAGGAGTGTCTGCATGAGAAAAAGATTATGAGTATGAAGTATAAAAGATCTTGTGTACAGCGTGTAATGGACATAAGTGAAGCCCGAGTTGTATGTCAAGATTGCTGTAAATGGAGAAGTTTGATACAACAACAGTAAGTAAAAATATCTGGTAGTTTGTATTTCTTTTTGGAGCTAACCTCTGAATCTCAGAGAACAGCTTAGTGATATGTATGTATGTATGTATGTATGTATGTATGTATGTTTAGGTTGTGCGTGAAGGCGACAAAAGCATCGTACTAACATCGCCTTTTGTTACAAGGAGAGGCCAACCCTGTAACTACTCTCTTTTGTGGTTAAGTGAATTCGCCACAATTCTACTGTTTATCATGACTTAGAATGTGCTGTTCTGTTTAGGTGAGGGGTTGAAAGACTAAACTGCAAGGAGAAGGCAGGGCAGCTCCAATCCGTCAATCAATTACTGGCCCTTCCTGGCATTCTAGAGCCAGAGCGGGTGAGCTCTTTGCTGAAGGCCTCGTATGACAATCGGACTGGGAGAAAAAATTTTAAAGCAAATTTTTTCTTACCCATCTCGGGCGATAAGTCAGAAGCCAGCGCTTAGACACCACTGCAGGAGAGGAAAAGTATGAAACTGATTACTGTAATGCTGCCTTGCATCAACACAGAAATAAAAAGATTTCACAGGTGGTTCGACACCATGGTGGTTGATGGAATTTCAACCATCCTAACGTCTCATGTTTGGTGAAAATCAGAAGAATTTGACATTCATCTGGAGGGTGGGGAAAAGGGCCGAAAATCTGGAGTCGCCTGCCTAAATCTGGAGAGTTGGCATGTCTGTATAATGCATGATTTACTAGATTATTTTGGAAATTATACTGTGTTACATATAACTCTAATCCAGATTATTACAGCTTAACAGTTAAATTATGATGGTGCAGTTATGATCTAAGTGAGAAAACAAAGAGAGTGTCTGGCTACAACAATAAAAAATAATTGCATTGTTTATTATTAAAAAAAAAAAAAAAAACAGTTGCACTGATTCACTCCAGACATTTTTTTGTACTATATATCTTCATGGCATGCAACAAATTAGAAGATACCCAGGTTTGTTTAATGTGTTTTTCTCATACACTTAACACAAAGGTGTGTAAGTGTATTGTCTTCACACACAATCTTTACATTTGGGCTAATATATCAGTGCAAATTTGTGTGGTAATCTATGTATCTGGTCAGCTGACACTTCATGAAAAGTGGTACACATGTGCCATTTATCATTACTTTCAATACAACTTTATGTACCCCTGGGAGAAAAAAAAAAAAAAACACCCCCCCCCCCCCCCCAAAAACCCGGTAAAGTATTGTGCTCTATTCGTTAACTGCTTGTTACCTTGGTGGTCTATATCTACACCTTCACTCAGGATATATTGATGGAAATGTATCATGGTATGTGGAGTTATTATCCCTCTTAGCACTACAGTCAGGTATAGGTTTCTGTATTGTATCTGTTCTATATTTGGACAAGGACACAGATATCTAACAGTTCACACACTGAAGAACTACAAAATTACAACCAATGCGTCCTTATGCAAATTGAATCAACTGCAGGTGTATGATGGTGTGTGTGTGAATGTCATTAAATGGTATAAATAATACCTTATTCTGAGCTCTGTTAATCAAAGTTATTCTTAAAAATACATAATATCTAAAGTATTATTTACCTGATATTGTCAAAGAATTTTGCACGTTGTTGCTCTGTGAGGCACGTGCTCCCTGCCCAAGAGGTCTTTTTGTTACGAGCTTTTTGGTTAGTTATAAATTTTTTTAGAAATAAAACAATTAGGTTATATATTTTCAGTTCAACAGTCATTCATTCTCACAATCAAACGTTTTTAAATTTACATTAATTAAAAGATTTTAGTAGAAAGAGTTATACTTATCGGGTCAGGAGACGTCTCACACGGGTTTGTTGTAACCACGTTACGGCGAGCGCTTTCGATAATATCATACTACCATCGTCGAGCCTCTACTTCCACATGAGGGTTCCTCGAGTGTGTGTAGTCCTGGAGTTGCTTGTCGGGAATCAAAAGGAAGGTTTGCAGTCATGTATGTGTTAGGTGTTTTGTTTCTCATGTGTCGTCGTCTATTGGATGAGTTGGTAGGTATCAGTCTTAAGTATAAGTCATTTTTCATTTTTGTGTAGATATTTTTGGGCTATTATTATTTGTTTGTAGAAACAGGTGTATTATTTTTAGTCCTTTATTTAATGGTGTGATTTTTTGTAATGTTCTTTTTTTTTTTTTTTTTTTTTTGTCTTTTTATGGATTTTTCTTTTTTTATAAGTGATTTCCAGGCTGTGTCTAGTGTGGTGGAGTCTTGTAAGTTGCATATTTTATCTTTTTTTCTTGTTCAATTATAACGCTTTTGGAAATCCTTAATTCTTTTTCATTTGTGTGGGTGGTTAGTAATTTAATATTTTCACAATCAGAATATTGTTTATGTTTAATGGAGTGTTGGATAAGTACAGTTTTTTCTTCTTTTTTGTTCCAGTTCTTTATATGTTGATGTGATCTTTTTATTAATCTTTTTTTTGTGCTGCCAATGTAAGAAATGTGGTCCCCAGAACTCTGTGAAACAATCAGAATTTCATATACACCTGCTGATTGTAGTATACTATTGTTATATTTTTTCCTTATAACTAAGTCACCAATATTCTGAACTGAATGACCAAAAGTAATATTGTGTTTCTTCATTAATCTTAAAAATTTCCACTTAGTCCTCTAATAAAAGGGAAAGAACCTGAAAATTTGTATTTCTTTTTGGGATGTTTTGACTAGACTCTTTTAATTTCTTTTTGTATTCAAAAATCAGCTTTTTAACTGTTTTTGGGTCGTATTCATATTGTTGGGTTGTGTTAATAATCCATTGGATTTCTTCTTCTCTGTATTTTCTATTTGAGGAATGTGTGAAGGCTCATTTTACCCAATTCCTAATACCATTTACTTTATGGGTTTTTGGGTGTTCAGATTGATATGGGATCATTATAGGTACATAGGTTGGTTTTCTAAAAACTCTGTATTCAAAATTTAAGTCTTTTTTTATTAGTTTGATATCTAAGAAGTAAATTTTTTTATCTTGTTCAAATTCCAGAGTTAATTCAATCTCTGGCTAACGAGTGGTAAATTTATTCTTTAATATTTCAAGTTCTTGTTTTAATTTAGACAAAATAAAAATGTCGTCAACGTACCTACAATAAATGATGGGTGGGTTTGGTAGTTTTTTAATAATCAGGTTTCCAATATCACACATGATTATTTCTGAAAATAAAGAAGATAATGGGGATCCCATTGGGGCTCCTACTTCTTGCCTATAGATTTTTTTTGTCAAACTCAAAGTAATTGTTATTAGAAATATAGGTTAAAATGTTATATAACTCTTGTAATTGTATATTATTAAATTGAGATTTATTTTTTAACTCTTTAATGATAATGTCTATGGCTTTTAGTACAGGGGTACTTGGGAATAATGATTTAATGTCTAAGCTTGCCATAAACATACCAGATAGTGGAACATTAAGAGATTTTATTTTTTCAATGAATTCTAAACTGTTTTTTAAACGGTATTCATTATTCATGAAAAAGGGGGCCAAAAAGTTGTTTAATTTCCTTTCTAGATTTATTAGTGGGGACTTTGATTTTGGAACAATAACTAAATGGTCTAGCGGGTTTATGGGTTTTTATTTTTCCAAAAATACTTGGAACCACCGTACCTATTGGTGGATAGGCTCTGGTAATTTCTGAAGGTAGTGAACTATGATTTCTAATTTTAGCTAAATAGTTTACCTGAGAGTCATCGGGGTCTTTTTAATTATCTCACATTTTAATTCCTCAATAGCTGTATTCATTTTAATAATATATTCATTTTTATCCAGTATTATTAACTGATTTGATTTATCTGCTTCACAAATTACAACAGTAGGGTCTTTTTTAAGTCTAGTAGTTGTTGTCTTTTATATGTCATCATTCCAATTTTAATTTCTTTTTTAGACTGAAGATTATATTCATCCAATATATTTCTATAAAACTTAAATCTTAAAGTTGATTTGTGTGAATATGGGACACTTTGAATGAAGGTCTCGATTTTTGGAATACACCTTTCAGTTGGGGGAATAGTCTGCGGGTACGAAAATATTTTGCCCTTCTGTAATGCTGCTTGTTGTGCTTCTGATAGTTCGAGGTTAAAGTAATTTTGAAACGTGGGTAAAGAATTTTCATCGATTAATTTTCTGGTAGGAATATTCTTCTCGATTAGTCTATTTAATTTATCAGAATGCCTTTTTCTGAGGGATTGGGCTTCGTTTTCTAATATTGTAAAAGTCTGTTTTAAAATTTGGTCGATGACACTATCAGTCCATTTTTTATTTAAATTTTCATATTTATTATTTTGTATCTGATTCCATAATTTATAACAAGTTTTGTGTAATTTATATACTGTCTTTCTTTTGGATATAATTTCGGTTCTTAAACGTTTAATTTCACATTGTTTCATTATATTTGCGTCTTGGTTATTCAATGTGTAATTATTGAGTTGTAGATATTTTGGTGTTAAGTTTAATTCATGGCAATTTATCAAATATTCCAACTGGATGCTGTTTTTTTGAAGGTCACTTCTTCTTTTTCTCAAGTTCTCTAATTCTCTCAACTCTTTAGGGTTTAGCAGGTTTCGGCAATTCATGGCCGTTTTTCTCCTTCTCGTTCCCGGCGTTCCGTCGTATACTATGTAAAGAATTATGAAATATTCAATTCATGAGGCAAACTTAAGGGCTGTCTTATGCTATAAACATGCTTTTCCAAAATCAAAGTCCCCACAAATAAATCTAGAAAGGAAATTATAAAAATTTTTGGCCCCCCTTTTCATGAATACTGTTTAAAACAAGAAAGATGACACCGAATTTTCGGGTGTAATAAGCACGTCTTTTGAATTCGTTCTGACACAAATTAAATTTATCAAAGCTATTCAAAGTCAATGGAACCGGTATGGAAAACAATAGTATCTGACGGAAGAAAGAAGTTTTTTCAATCGAGTCTTTAATCCCTCAGATATTGGAGTAAACGGAATCGCGAGCTTGCGAACTCTTAGAAACAGAGTTATTGACAAAAATAAGATGTGACTTTACTTCCCCTGGTGGGAAAACCATGCATTATTTTGGGAAGAAAGTATTCGCAAAAGGTTTATCCATATGAGCGGTATCGGTCCAAGAAAAAAATTTAGTCGAGTTTTCAGGAGCCCAGATTTTGCTTCAAATACATCAGAAGCAGCAATTAACACTTATGACCCCTGGTGGCCCAACCATTCTTTACAAACCATTAGAAATTATGTGAAAAATATTTTCCATTAGGTCTTGTATGCGATACAGGAAGAAGTTTTCAAATCAGAGTTTTAGGAGAAGAAAACGCAATTTACCATTATGCGCCCTAACTTAAAATTTATGATTTACGTGAAAATTTTGAATTTATGGGGAAAACATTTCGCATCGGAAACACTATCCAACAAAGAAGGAATTTTTCAAATCGGACTTTTAAAAGTAGAGATATTGACAAAAATAAGATATACATCTACGCCCCTGGCGTAGAAACCATGCATTATTTCAAGAAGAAAATGTTCCTAAAAGGTTTGTTGACGTCAGTAGCATCGGTCAACAAAAGACTTTTTTTTTCAATCAAGATGTTAGAAGCTCATATTTTGCTGCAAATACATCAGAAGCGGAAATTAAGACTTACGCCACCTGGTGGCCAAACTATTTTTTTACAAAAATTAGAAATTATGTGCAAACGATTTCCCATCAGGAGTTGTATCTGGTGCAGAAAGAATTTTTCCAATCGGAGATTTAGAAGCAGAGATATAGGGAGAAACACAATTTACCTTTACGCAATCTACGAATTACTTGAAAATTTTGAAATTATATGAAAAACATGTCACACGGAAAACACTATCTAACAAAGAAGGAATTTTTCAAATCAGACTCCTAGAAGTAGAGATATTGACAAAAATAAGGTATACATCTACGCCCCTGGCGGAGAAACTGTGAAATATTTTAAGAAGAAATATTCCGAAAAGGTTTTATCGATGTGAGAGGCATCAGTCCATGAAAGAATTTTTTCAATCGGTATGTTAGAAGCACAGATTTCATGGCAAATACATCAGAAGCAAAAATTAACACTTATGCCCCCTGGTGGCCAAAGTGTTCTTTACCAAAAATTCGAAATTATATGCAAAAGATTTTCCATCAGGAGATGTATCCACTGAAAATTTTTTCTTCAAATCAGTGTTTTAGGAGAAAAGTTATTGTGAAAAATGTAATTTACTTTTATGCTCCCTAGCGGAAAATCTATGCGTTATTTGAAAACGAAACTATATCTAAAATACTCTTCAAAATAAATGGAATTGAAAGATAAAAGAATTTTTTCAATCGGATGTTTAGAAGCAAATATGTGGAATAAAACATAATTTTGAATTCGACATCATCTGCGTTTACGCCCTCTAGCGGCGAAATTGTACATTGTAAAAAAAAAAAAAAAAAACGAAATGAAGGATCTTCATTTGCATATTTCGAGCTTCAGAATGCAAAAAGAATTTTTCAAATCGGACTAATAGTTGCAGAGATACCGTGGGTACAGACGGACGGACGGACATACCGATAACAGAAGCACGATCTTTTTTTACAAAAGACGTGCTAAAAAACAGTTTAGAATTCATTGAAAAAAATAAAATATATTAATGTTCCACTATCTGGAATGTTTATGGCAAGCTTAGATGTTAAATCATTATTCCCAAGTACCCCTGTACTAAAAGCCATAGACATTATCATTAAAGAGTTAAAAAATAAATCACAATTTAATAATATACAATTACAAGAGTTATATAACATTTTAACCTATTTTTCTAATAACAATTACTTTGAGTTTGACAAAAAAATATATAGGCAAGAAGTAGGAGCCCCAATGGGATCCCCATTATCTTCTTTATTTTCAGAAATAATCGTGTGTGATATTGATAACCAAATTATTAAAAAACTACCAGACCACCCATCATTTATTGTAGGTACGTCAACGACATTTTTATTTTGTCTAAATTAAAACAAAAAGAACTTAAAATATTGAAGAATAAATTTACCACTCGTTAGCCAGAGATTGAATTAACTCCGGAATTTGAACAAGATGAAAAAATTTACTTCTTAGATATCAAACTAATAAAAAAAGACTTAAATTTTGAATACAGAGTTTTTAGAAAACCAACCTATGTACCAATAATGATCCCATATCAATCTGAACGCCCAAAAACCCATAAAGTAAATGGTATTAGGAATTGGGTAAAATGAGCCTTCACACATTCCTCAAATAGAAAATACAGAGAAGAAATCCAATGGATTATTAACACAACCAAACAATATGGATATGACACAAAAACAGTTAAAAAGCTGATTTTTGAGTACAAAAAGAAATTAAAAAGTCTAGTCAAAACATCCCAAAAAGAAATACAAATTTTCAGGTTCTTTCCCTTTTATTAGAGGACTAAGTGGAAATTTTTTAAGATTAATGAAGAAAGACAACATTACTTTTGGTCATTCAGTTCAGAATATTTGGTGACTTAATTATAAGGAAAAAATATAACAATAGTATACTACAATCAGCAGGTGCATATGAAATTCCTATTGTTTCACAGAGTTCTGGGGACCACATTTTTTACATTGGCAGCACAAAAAAAAGATTAATAAAAATATCACATCAACATATAAAGAACTGGAACAAAAATAAAAAAAAATGCACTTATCCAACACTGCATTAAACATAAACAATATTCTGATTGTGAAAATATTAAATTACTAACCACCCACACAAACGAAAAAGAATTAAGGATTTCCAAAAGCGCTATAATTGAACAAAAAAAAAGATAAAATATGCAACTTACAAGACTCCACCACACTAGACACAGCCTGGAAATCACTTATAAAAAAAGAAAAAATCCATAAAAAAAAAAAAAAAAAAAAAAAAAGAACATTACAAAAAATCACACCATTAAATAAAGGACTAAAAATAATACACCTGTTTCTACAAACAAATAATAATAGCCCAAAAATATCTACACAAAAAAAAAAAATGAAAAATGACTTATACTTAAGACTGATACCTACCAACTCATCCAATAGACGACGACACATGAGAAACAAAACACCTAACACATACATGACTGCAAACCTTCCTTTTGATTCCCGACAAGCAACTCCAGGACTACACACACTCGAGGAACCCTCGTGTAGAAGTAGAGGCTCGACGATGGTAGTATGATATTATCGAAAGCGCTCGCCGTAACGTGGTTACAACAAACCCCGTGTGAGACGTCTCCTGACCCGATAAGTATAACTCTTTCTACTAAAATCTTTTAATTAATGTAAATTTAAAAACGTTTGATTGTGAGAACGAATGACTGTAGAACTGAAGATATATAACCTAATTGTTTTATTTCTAAAATTTTTTTATAACTAACCAAAAAGCTCGTAACAAAAAGACCTCTCGGGCCTGGAGCACGTTTATCACAGAGCAGCAACGTGCAAAATTCTTTGACAATATCAGGTAAATAATACTTTAGATATTATGTATTTTTATTCAAAAGCACGTTTATAGCATAAGACAGCCCTTAAGGTTGCTTCATGAATTGAATATTTCGTAAGTGTTATTCTTGTTCTTCACATGGAAAAGACAGCAGACTTAAAGAGTTTTGAAAAGGCCAAATTGTAACGGGCAGATAACTGGGTCAGAGCATTTCTGAGACTGCAAGCATAGTTCCCCCTTTTTTCCCACCAAAACAAATCAAGGACTTTTCCAGCACTTTTTAAGGACTCATAAAAATGTTCAAGACTATATTCATGCCCAATAAAAACTCATGAAACACTAAAATAAGTTGTAACACAGTCAAAAAGTTCAATTAAAATTATAGGTACATCTAAACATAGGGACATACTTTGGTGAGATATTATTGTTCCACAAGATAAAATCCCTGAAATGGCGATAAGATGGGCATATTGCCAGAAGGACAGACCACCGACGGACAACCAAAATTTTAGACTGCATTCCTGGGCTACAAGCATTCAGCAGATCGCAAACCTGGTTTGAAATGCTAGTACCTTACACTTACACCCCCTTGCATTCACTTATTGTAGTTCAGAAGAATTCCCCTCCATTCGCTTATTGCAGTTCAGAATCACAAATGCGTGACAACTGGAAATGTGACAGATATGTGCTCCTGATTCCAAGAGAACGTTCTACAATACAGCGCAGCAACCTGTGACATTTTCAATGAACTGCGACTATTCTAAAATTTGGTGAACGCGGGGGGGGGGGAAATCAAGTACTTTTTCAAGGACTTTCAAGGACCGTGGGAACCCGGGAATCATGTGCAAGGCTTGTGGAGTGCTCAGACATGGTTAGTATTTTAAAAAAGTGGTCTGAGGAGAGAGAACCCACGAACTGCTGACAAGATGTGGGCTGACCATGTCTCATCGATGCTAGAGGTGAGCGAAGGCTAACCTATATGACACAAGCCAACAGAAGGGATACTGCAGTGCAACTCACTGGTAATTTGAATGCTGGTGACAGGATAATGTATCACAACACACAGCACTTTAAACCCTCATGAAAATGGGGCTGTATAACCAACACTGCATCTCCTCAGCAATAATTTTTTTTGTTAGCCTTTACTCCATGTACTCAATTTTGTGTATGAACATTAGGCCAATGCTTGAAGCAATAGATCATCGAATTATTCCCTCACCAAAAAAATTCTAACAGTTAACCAAATTTACAGAAGCAGTAAGTACATTTTCATTTATTGAAGATATGAAAGTCAAAAATGGAAGACTTACACATCATAAGAAAAGTTTTAAAACAGTGATGTACATGGTATTTATTCCACATCCCAACCCAAAATAAAAATACCTCTCCTCTTGGAAATGCAGCATCCTACATGGTTAACACTGGAAACTGGATAATATGAGTTTAATTTCCATTAAAGAAAATATTAATTTAAAATAAAAAGAAATAATTCCCATGCATTCAATTAGTACTTCTGTACTAGAACTGGTATGCCAAATGTACAGCAAAAAGAAAAAAATTCCATTTAATTATAGCTGATGCAGTTTTTACTAAGGAACACTGAGTTGTTAACTGTGAAGTTTGAAGAGAAGAAGTAAGAACACTGTACATGTAATTACAGTATTTTGAAATCAGCTCACACACAGAGAGAGAGAGAGAGAGAGAGAGAGAGAGAGAGAGAGAGAGAAGAAGAAGAAGAAGATCTTACGAGCTTCTTTAAGTTCAATGTTGATATGCTGGGGTCCATGTTTATTGCTAGCGTCACACCTGTACACTTCATACACATTCCTTGGGTCTCCTTGATTGCTAATTGGGGCGTACCTTGAAAAAAAAAAAAAAGACTCATAAGGAAACTGAGTACCAAACTATGAATTACATTTACGTCATGAATTGAAAAAACAAAACAAAAAACAAAACAACTTGGAACATATAAAATGTAAAGCTTACAACTTTTTTTTCTTTTCCATTCTTCCTGAAAACATTTATGAAGCATTTAACACATTACAACAGCCTCACAACCTGGCTCATTGAAATTTTCAAATTTTATGAGTGTCTATTATCATGCACAATCTTTGTGAACAATTTTAATTTGACAACAGTTATGAACATTTCATAACATGGTCAAATCACGATCTAACATTTCCCAGGTCTAACAATTTCCTTCATTTAGTGCTACATTTTGAAATCCCCATATTACACATGTACTTCCCATATACATCTATTTCCACATTTTATGGTTTTCCGGAAATAATGTAATTTTTTTGGCGTTCCCTTCAAAAATGTTACATTGAAATTCGACTGTACACAAGTAAAGATAAATCTCAAATTTGTTATTTAAATTTTAATTTGTGAAGGTCACAACACTACTTGCTCTTATGGCACTCCCAAACAAGGCCATGTTTAACAGTAGTCTGCTCATCTTTTTACTGAACATTATAAATCGAAAGTAAGATTTAAAATCATCATTTAAAAAAACTTTCAAATTAATTCCTATAGCCATAGAAAAAGTGTAAACAGGATGCAAGAGGTGTAACAAGGCAGACCCATTTCTGATTTAAAAAAAGAAAAAAAAAGAAAAGGAAAGAAAATAAAAATTGGTAATTTTGGCTGCAAGATTTAAGATTTTTTCAGCTGCTAAATTGGGTTCCAGAAAATCAGGCAGTTCATAAAAAAACAACAACCAGGCAGTACAATGTATATTTATGAGTCCACAACAGAACTCTGAGATGATACAGATTGATGTGTGTGTGTGTGGGGGGGGGGGGGTTGTCACATTATGGGTATTTGATAGGAGCTCAAGAGGAAATCTAGAGGCCTCAAAATGTTTCCTTGGATGGTTTCTTCTTTGGTCACTGCCCTGTCATGGACATTTGCATAATTCTGGAACGTGAGTACCTGGACTCTTTGTTCAGTGGGTACCATCTTTATTTGGGAATGTGTGGCCTTGAGTTCTTTGTCTAGAGTGAGGTAAAAGAACATGCACAATGGATTTGTCATGCTCTCTCTCACCCTTCTATGAGAGGCTGCACAATTGATTTGTTGCTACGAGAGCTGCTTGTGCCTGAGATTGCCGATCTGAGGTAGGTCATGCAGCTGTGAATGTGGAACTGAGGAGGACAGAGTCGTTATGTTTCATGGACGATTCTTCTACCTGCCAGTGGATGTTAATGCAGCGGAGGGGCATCTATGCCAGAGCAGTGATGATGTGAATTGTTGTGAATATCAGTCTGCCCTTGTTGACAGTATTGATTGGACTTCAGCTTGGTGTTCCTGGTTGATTCCTCTACCTGCTGATGTGTGACGAGACAGTGCAGGGGCATGCTGAGCCTCTGCTAATGATGCTATGAACCTCCGTGTATATTCAACTTCATTTGTGGATTGGTAGAACGTTGGCTGGATGTCCCTTGTGGATTCTTCTATCTGCAAATAAGTGGCAGTACAGCAGCGGGGTGCTTAGGCTGAGTTCTTGATGATGATGTGGACCGTGTGATGTATGGTTGTCCTTGTCGACTGTGGCTGTTGGCTTCTTCCCTTATGTTCCAGTTCATATTTATGCTGCAGAAGGACTTTTACTCAAAGACTGGTGTGTTGAATCATGTTGGTGTTTGTGAGCATTTCTTCGGTTTAATTGACCATTTCAAGGTAAATGCATTTCTGGTCTTTAGAGCAAAGAGAAATTATGATAAATTGTAACTAATTAAGGAATGATATTAAACACTTGAATTTGATTTGTGTTGTAAAATTTGTGCACTGTCGCTATTTACTTAAAAAAAAACAATCACCAGTTTGTCCGCACCCTCATATAGTCTGCACCCAACAGGTTTGTGCCCAACAAAAAGATACAGATAGTCCATGATCTGTGTCTTTTTTGTTATAAAAAAAAAGGATTTGAAATTTTTTTAAACATTCCTACCAAAAATCTGTTGCATCACGGGGAAGTCCACTATTACTATTATTTTTTCTTTTTACTGTGTTAAATGTATCACTTGTTCACTCTATCTTTTCGCTTCCGCAAATTCACTTTAGTGTTTTTCCGATATTTTTCATTTGCCATATGTTCATCAAATCACAACAAACTCACTGCGAAGGGGTGCATAAAAGATGTGATTAAAAATTAGTGATAAAATTTATAGCAGAAGAAATTTTAAAAACCCAGTGCAAAGTTGATGATAAAGTATAAAATGTTACATGAAAAAAAAAATCTAAATCTTACTGACGAAACAAACAACAATAGTTGCTCTTAAGTCCGGTCCCACTCTTAAACGTTATGTTTGTGTGAATTCATAATATCAACACAGAATATTTACGAAAGTGGTAGAAACTGGAAGTTTAGCAATTATTAGTTTAATGTTATAAAAAAACTGTTACAACTGCTGAAAATTTGCAAATAAAAAACCTCGGCATTATCAGGTGAAATTTCTTTTAATAACATATATTTGGCAAACAGCTCAGAAAGTAGATTGTTTCTGTTTTACGAGAGCTAGCCAAAAACAGATATTGATTATATCCTACAGATGGAAGAATTAATGACTAATGGTTGTTTACACGAAAAGCTCTTCCCCAGGCCCAAGTGCATCGAGCAAAGAACTACAGCAATGGCCCCCATTTCTTTCTCTTAAATTTAATCTCCACCTCCGAGCAGGTAATGCACAATGTTGGTCGGTCAAACTAAATGTCAAACTAATTGTAAAAGAAAATATTATACTGGGTGTGGCTAAATTTAGAATACTATAGACACAAAAATGGAATCCAATTTTGAAAAAAACCCAGGAGGGTTTTTTCAACTGGTCCTAGCCCGAAAAAACCCAATGCTTTTTTTTTTTCAAGCTGGGCCCACCTTGGCGAACCCTGGTTATGTGTGCTTGTTATTCATGTGAGCAGAGCCGGTGGGTTTTATTATTATTATAAATACAAAAATCTTACACATTCCATGGAAACTCAACTTCCTATTGTCTGATTTTGATCAAAATATAATCACAACATTGTGAAACATCAAAATATGAACATTATTTATTAATTAACTGCATTGAAACAATTCCTTTCCTTTAAAATGCAAGTTCAACAATACACGTCTGCACGGTGTGGTCGTTTTTCTGTGCTGATGGGATGCCGTTCTTCTCCTGTTACCACATCTCTGAACAGAGCGCTTGGTCGACTACACTTTCATGGTGGCAATGCACTATCCATGTGCCATGTTTAAAAATTATTTTCTTGGCACACAGACAAAAGACACAAGTTTTTTTTTTTTCATTTGTTAGATCAAAGCTTTCTTTACAAAGAATAACATTTTCAACTTTCTCAGTGCTGTACCGCATTGTATTTTCAAGCAATGAAAAAAGGCTCTCTCATTGCTCATACTTCAAAAACTAAAGCAGATAGAAACTTGTGCATTGCACCATTGGATTCCTTGGGGAAAATTACAAACGAACGATTAATTTTGTTCTTCTTCATATTCTAAATAACGGAGACATTTGTATTTTCACTTGGAACAAGTTTCGCCATGCACCAAAATTAAAAAAATAATAACTTCTCATCAATCAGAAATAAAAAATTGAAACTTTCAGGGATTTTATAACTTGGAGACAACTACCCATAAAAAAAAAAAAAAAAAATCTTAAGAATCGGAGATGCGTTGATGGAAAATTATTTCAATATCCGACAATTTCACATGGAATGATCCACATGTCTCAATTATCAGATTTCCAGAGACCAGAGCTGTCATTACATTGTTATCAAGCTGGGTCCTACAAGACCCACAGATTTTAAAAACATGGGTACTTCGTGAGATATTCTGAGTCCTTTTAGAAATACAAAAGACAAGAGATAATGAATATTTATACCTATACAAGCAAATGAAAAATAAATGTAATGTACATTGTTTGACACTTTAATTTATGATCTTTGAAAGCAATCTTTAAAAAAAATCAAGTACTGACAGAATTAAATTTTATGATTTTCTACTAAATTGTATCGTAATGAAACTACACAAAGGTAATGCATTTTGAGTCAGCTCAGAACACCAGAGCAGTTATTAATTTTTAAAACACATTAACTGTGTGATGACTACTCTTGGAAAAGTTTTTTTGACTTTTAACGAACAATCATTCAAGTAGATGTACAACTTTTAGTAGAATATAACCGTTCACAGTTCTCTCATTAAATGTAAGTTTGTTTGTTTTTCAAATTTTAAATTTCAACTGTTCCAATATTGATTAAAAGAGCTGAAAGGTTCAATAAATTAATCAAGACATTTGTATATTTACATAATCTTATATTGTATATTTACATAATCTTATATTGTATATTTACATAATCTTATATTGTATATTTACATAATCTTAAGGGATGGTGCATTGCTGGCTGTTTTCGTTCTTTCCCTAATACTCATGAATTGGACTTTTGCCAATAGCATATTAAAAAATCCGAAATGAAATGTGGGTCCCCAAAGGAGGCATAGAATTCGTAATTATGGGTCCTTTTTTTGTTTTTACGTAATTTATGTGCTACAGCACATCAGTTGTAGCACTGAGACACACTAGCTTTGCAGTTTTTTTTTTTTTTTTTTTTTTTAATATTTGATCTTCAATGATTCTGAGTTTCTAGAAATAAATATATATTAAAAAAGTTAAGATCAGTTAAGACACAACTTCTTGAATCATTTTGATGCATGTGCATGGTTTGATATCCCAACTGCATATGATAATTTTGGATTATGCAACTTTTACAATTACCAATTTTTCAGTGAAACATTTATTAGCCAAACCAATTCCAATCACACTTTGAAACAAGGAAAATGACACTGAATTCTCAGGTGTAATGAGCAAGTTTTTTGAATCCTTTCCAGCACAACATGAAAATTTCATAACTGATTTTTATAAAAACAAAAAATTCAGATAAAAAAATAGAATGAGCTTACACCAGCTAAGGAAAAACTTTCACAATTTAAAATATGCAGTGTGAGAGGAAGGCCGCCTTGGTAGCGCAGTGGTCTAAGCGATGGCCTCTGATCATTCGTCCGAACGGGGTCCGGGTTCGAATCCCGGTGAGGCATGGATGTTGTGTTTGTCTTACGGCACTGGCTCTCTCCCTTCCCTGGAACCAGTGACCCTAAATTAGGGACGGGCGACTGCTTATAGCCCATTGAGTTGCTCACGGTGGTCGTTAAACCTCCACCCCCCACCCCCACCCCCAGTGTGAAAGGGGTTGTTCATCATAGTGAATGGAACAGGCTACAAAAAAAAAATTAACTGTATTTATACAATTGATAAAATATACGCAGATAGAAATAGCTACTTAGTCCTACTAGTGACCGAAAAATCTCTTGCGAAAATTAATTAATTATGCACAAAAATTTCCCCATAGCAGAACATGGTTCCCACTTTTTCTTTCTCACACACACACAAAAAAAGAACTTTTACTGACTTTTAAGCACCCCTCCAAAATTTTTTAAGGACCTTACCACAGCATAGGCAACGGTGATATATGCACAAACACAGTTTCACCCATTACTAACTATTAAAATTGAAGTATGCTGATGAAGTTTGCAATATTTTCCCTT
This sequence comes from Macrothele yani, assembly GCA_039090855.1. Lineage (NCBI taxonomy): Eukaryota > Metazoa > Arthropoda > Arachnida > Araneae > Macrothelidae > Macrothele > Macrothele yani. The sequence continues at coordinate 175,649,764 of CM076990.1, forward strand.
ATAATTTAAGTTTGTGGATGTAATGAATTATAATTTATGCAATTTAAAAGACAGTTCTGCTGGTCAAATCAGTCTTCCTATCTAAGAGAATAATCACATGTAATAAAGCGTACCTAAATTGGAAAACTATGAGTTCAAGAGCTCGATTTTACACATAACTGTCTCATGGTTTAAACTGCAAAACGAAAATCAAAATTATGTTAAAGATTTACTTACTTTCCTCATGATATAACAGAACAATTGTCATTTCCATATAAAAAAAAAGGGGGGATACAAAGGTGAAATATCAGTACCAAGAGATGTTGATGAGCCTTGTTGGGTGGAATCAGGGTGTAGTCTACAATCCTTCACTTTTTTTCCCAGCAAAGTACTAATTTCATATGGCCCTGTTCTCTGCTATGTGCTTTCAGCAGATGTCATCAACATATGGGGGTCCTAACAAAAGTTCTGCACACTGTCCATTTTTGATAAAAGTGTGAAGTAACGGAGAAAACTTACCTTATTGCCGTTCAATGTACTTCCCTCTGCTGCTAATGACAGTTTGCCAGCGGTGAGGTAGGTCCTAGATGCCCTGTAGTATGCCATCTTTGTTCAGCTGTCGTATTACTCGGGTCACATACAATCGTCCAGCGATTTGTAGCGGATGACACGGAGACGATTTCTTAACTTTGGGAAAAGATAAAAGTTGGGTGGACTGAGATTAGGGCTGTGTGGTGGGTGGGATAAAGTTTCCCAGCCATATTTCAACAAAAGTCCCCGTACCGATGCTGCACTATGACACGATGCATTGTAATGCAGCAAGATCGCTCCCGCTTTCAACAAGTTGGGGCGATTTTGACGCATTTTCGGTCTCAACTTTGTCCTCAGAAAGAAATTGTGCTTCGATCAAGAGTTCCTTCCCCACAAACTTCTTGCAAGGCAGTGTGGATTGGCGTCAGAGTTTCTATTTTCACGTACGAGGGCATGTCTAATGCCGTGACTCAACCTGAGGAGCTGCAAGCTTTCATTTCCAAACCTTCCCATGTCCACACAGCAAATAATAACGCATCATTTTGACACCACTGCATTCCTGAGAGTCTGACCTTGACACAACACAGTCATTTTCCCCATTGCATCATCCACTTCTGTTTTAGATTAATGTGTGCAGAACTTTTGTTATGGCCCTCGTAGACTACGAGCAGAAGAAGTTCTGGACACTACTTCATAACTTCTGGATTTTCGGAAGCCACTTAAAAAAACTAAGAATTTTTAAAGTACTTTTTGGAATTTTTGGCAAAAAAAAAAAGGACTTTTAAGCACCCTATAATAATATAAGCATTTTTTAAGGACCTTTAAGGACTGTGGGAACCCTGTAGAAGATATCAGAGACAAAAGGGATTTTCAAATTGAAACATTAGAAAAGGAGAGGCAGAGTATAATGTGATGTAACTTTATGCACCCTAGCAGAAAAGCTATGGATTACTTAAAGAAAAAATTGGGTGCAAAATACTCTTCACACAACAAGGATAATTTTTCTACGGTTTTTTTTTTTTTAAGAATTGAATGTCTTTCACACACAGAAATATATGCAGACATTTGCTGGCAGAAAAAAATTATTCTTCATAGAAAGAGCTATGCCAAAGAAAGAGAATTTTTCAAATACCTCTTTTTGGGGCAGAGATAGCAAGAAAATAAATAGTTTTGCATTTATGTCCCCTAGCAGGAAAACTGCATATTATTTAAAGAGGATAATGTTCAGAATATTCACTGTAGCGAATGGCATACATTAAAAAAAAAAAAATCTTCAATAAGATTCTTAAAAGTGGAAATACATTTGCAAATAGAAATACACACTAACCCCTCCTAGCATCAGGACTGTGAACTACAAACAATCCACCCATGAGTACATGCAAAAATTTTCCACAATGTGAATGGTATCCAGTGTTCAAAATTATTTTTAAATGGAACTCTAGAAGCAGAATTATCAAAAAATACAAATTAAACATTTGCACCCCTAGCAGGGATATTTTTTACTATTTTGGACAGGAAATGCGCATAAAATGTTTTTGCAGTTAGCATTATCGGACCAAAAACTGATTTATTCAATCAGGTTTTTAGATGCACAGATATTGATGCATATATGCTGTAAACAGAAATGGGACTAATGTCCTCTAGTGGTAAACTTGCATCTTAAGGAAAATTTTGAAATGGTATGCAAATATTTTCCACATGAGATAACACTGCCCAGCAAAGGAAGAATTTTTTCAAATCGGACTGTTAGAAGCAGAGATATTGATAAAAATAAGCTGTACATCTACACCCCTTGGGAAACTTTTTGCATTGTTTTATGCAGAAAGTATGCACAGAAGGTTTTCCATGGAAAGTGGTACCGACCACAGACATACTTTTTCAATTGTATTTTCAGAAGCACAAACATTGCTGCAAATACACCAGAAACATAAGTATACACTTTTGCCTCATGTGACCACACATTTCACCAAAATTTGAAACTACATACATAACGTTTCCCACTAGAAGCTCAATCAGATCCAACACAAAAAAGATTATTGAAATCAGACTTTTAGAAGCTGAGATATTGGGCAAATTACAATTTACCTTTGTGCCCTCTAGCGGAAAAAACTATGCATCACTAGAAAAAGAAATGTCACTCAAAATAGTCTTCATAGTAAATGTTATCGAAGGAAAGAAAAAAATTTTCAATTGGATATTTAGAAGCAAAAATATGGAATAAATTGTATTTTAAATTCCATAGCATCTGCATTTACACCCTCTAATGGTGACATTATGCATTGAAAAAAGAACCGGAAAGAAAGGATCCCCTGGACAACAAATATTTACAAAAATCTTGCCTCCAAGATTAAATTAATAATTTCTTATAGATTTTGAGGTGCCAAACACGAATATGACAATGAAAATGCAAAATTTGCTATGGTTTGTGAGAGATCTGCAATAGTTTCTCATACGTGCTTAAAACATGCATCGGTAAATGTCTGATTCCATGTCGCTTGTACAGCTGCTCAGGATCATCTCAAGCATCTAACAGTAGTCAGCCAACATAGAAGTGGACCACTTTTCCTGGTGTCGTTTCTCCATCATTTCAATTTCCTGATGGTCACTGTGCTCGTCACTAACCATGTCGCAGTAGCCAAGGAAGATATCCAAGTGGGAATGGAGCAGTGTATTTTTAAGGACATATTGCAGACAACTGTGTGATACAGAGACAACATATCTTCAACCAGTTCCTTGTAGTTTTCTGCCCTGACATTTCAGAGGAAGTTAGCTGATACCAGAAGAAATGCATCCCAAGCTTTTTCTCATCACCCTGTAGTAGGTTGTCGAACATCTTGTCAATAAAGAGCTCTCGGATTTGAGGACCCACAAAAACTTGCTCTTTAATTTTCGCTTTGCCGAGTCGAGGGAATTTGTCAGCCAGGTAATTAAAGGGTAATCCAGTCCAGTTGATGGCTGTTACGAAGTTTTCACCGGACCCTGTTTGATGCGTAGGGGTGGTGGCAGAAATTTGTGCGTTTCTGCTAGTGCTGGATGTTACACATTCTTCTCTCAGACCTTCGGAGATTTCCTCACAGGCCAGTCTTTCTTCACATAGTGCAAATTCTTTGCTCAGCTGTCCCATTCACACAAAAAAACAGCAGTATTTTATATATCCCACCTGCAGACCCAACAAGACAGACACTACCTACAAGACTCCACAGAGATGGCAGCCATACTTGCTGTATTGAAGTCAGTACAACGGCTGTTTTAGGCTTTCACAGGTCTCTTTCATGTAGACAGCTCATTCGACAGAAACAGATGGACGCTGGTTTCGATTATGTAACAACACTACCTTGAGACTCAATTTCGACGAGTCTAAGAATAGTCGCGGTTCGTGCGGGGTCATGTTCGATTTGAAGGGCATTCGTTAGGCCATTTACATTGTAGCAAGACACAAGGTCATCTTCCTTTCAGAAGTAAGGCACAAACTGCTCATGACAAATGCAAAACAAAGTCACTTGGACATTTTCCTCGAGAAAATCCCATAGCAAAAGTCTTGATCCCTAGTAACTTCGCTTTGGTCTTGGACAGCTCCAGATCGCGAACAAGATCGTTCAGTTCTTCTTGTGTGAGAATGTATGGTGCAGATGATGCATTGTGGCTGACATATGGATCATCATTAGCCGCCGAAGGGTCAGGAGAACCTGACATCAGTTCACCGCTGTCCTCATCGCCCTCTGAATCGATGGAAAATTCTTTCAGAGATGGGGCATGGGAAGTCCTTCACAGAACTGGTTGGATAACTAATGGTATATTCGGATATGCTATAGTACACTTCTTTTGCCTTGTGATAGCTCCTGAAACAGGTGGTACCATGCAGAAGTAGCGGTCATTTACATGATTGCTGGGCTCCCTCCAAACCATAGGAACAGTAAATGGCATTGGCACTTGACTGCCTTTCAGCCACTTTGGAAGTTTTCTAGAACATGTACCACAGCATATGTGTGTGGCTCATGCCTTGTCCTAGTTCCTGATCTTTCATCTGAAATAAAGCTGATATGCCTTTTTCACTATTGGAGTGGTGTGGCCTTTTTTGAATTGCAAATGTCCCTTCCCAGCAAATATAACAAAAGTCATTAGCACTATTAACACAGTTACGAGGCATCACTACTGCTGGATTTACACTGCAGAGATCACCTGCAATGTATAATGCAGGAGTAAATGGGAGTGTGGCCCAGGAAGTTGCACAAACACTCGCTCATCTAACGAGACTTCAGTTTACACTGATTGCATCATCTTAAGTCAGCAATGTCGTGACTCAATTGCATGGCACCGGACAAAGATGCAATAGCTCCTGGGGACAGTGTTACAATGGGCTGACGCAATATGTTGTGGATTGAGTCTGTCTTAAAACAACAGCCAATCAAGAGATTTTATTGTCATTTTTATTAGTTCAGCACATTAATAAAGATTTGCTATATTCATTTCAGAGAGAAAATCATGTGTTGTCCAGTGTCATCATTCACACGTTTTAGGCTTTCCAATGTAAAAGAATTTTTCAAATCAGACTAATAGTTGCAAAGATATGGTGTCAACAGACAGACAGACAAAGTGATACTATAGGCACATACTTTTTCTTTTTTCTTCAAAAGATGTGATAAAAAGATCTAATAGATGTACTTGCTTTAATGCCTTATGCAATCTAACATTACTTAAAAAAAGCCCCAAAAAACTAGTGATTAGAAGATTATTCATGATAAATTTATCGAATCACAGATTTTTCTTCATTACTATGAATATGCTTATCTCTTATATTAAAAACAATTCACACCACATGAAAAAGTGATTTCATATAAGACCACATGAAGAATCACTACAAGAAAAGACACTGATTAAATTCAGTACAATGAGAAATCGTACATGAAACATTTTTTTTAAAATCACTGTAATAAATCCATAGTAAAATTCATTGGTGTACTTACAAGTAAATTGCTGTGAGAAGAGCGGCCATAAACAGTATAATACTCATCATCTCTTATATCTTTTCCTTGCACTGTCCATGATATTGTTGCATTTGGTATTGCTTCAGCTATGCAAGTGAGATTCACAGGATTTCCCTTCCATGTTTTGACAGATGTACTTGGTGTAGAAGTCATGACAGGGGCAACTAAAATTAAGGTAAACAAAAGTAAGTGGCATCCACATAGTTATCAGAGTTATATCCTAGTTTACAATGTTAATACTTTCCTAAAAAAATCACTGTACACCACGGCTACCATCTTAAACAGAAGCATTAAAAAGTAATGGCTGTCAGAAACAGAAAAACAACTTTTACACTGCTCAACACAGAAAGTGTGATACCATGAAGGAATGCATGAAATAAAACGAAACTTACCACACATGTAGACAAGTGTGTGGGGAAGAGGTGATTTTATTTCTGAGGGATCACATGAATTTGATGGGCAAAAAGACGGTATAATATGACCTGAGTCAGTGAATCGCATGACTGTCATGCTGGGCTATACATTCAGAAACACTTCATGGAATCAAGTGTTCAAGTCCCTAGATGGTGTCCTGAGGTAACACTGATCATTAGTCATTGGTTTGTATCCACAGTTCGTCGACATTGAGAGAGTTGTGCAAAGGAATTAATTCATCTGTCAATGATGCCCCACATGTTCTCTATTGGAGAGAAATTCTGGGGATCATTCCGGCAAGAGCAGCTTCTGAATACCTTGTAGGCACTGTCGACTGATGTTGGCAGTATGTGGTCAAGTGTTACCTTCTTGAAACAGAACATCAGAGATATAAGTGAGATATGGAAAAAAAAACCAAAAAAAAAAAAAAAACCCTGTCCACAGCACCTTATCATCATATTGCAGTGCTTCAGCTGTACTCACAATGTGCATTAATAGTGAACACCTGCTGAAACTGATAGCACCCTAAAGGGCGACACTAGGTTGAGAAGACATATGGCACTCACAGATGACAGCAAGATTCAGTGACTATGTCGTCTCCAGACCTTCAATGGCGATCATTGGTGCTGAGATAGAAGCAAAGGCTTGTTGCTGAATACGATATGGTTCCATTTGTCCTGCCATGCATAATGGCACCACTGCAACTTTGCACGATGACATGCTACAGTGAATGGCAGTCGCTGTCACGGCTGGTGAACGCACAAACCTTCCTCAGCCAATCTGTAATTCACAGTCCATGACAATATGATGATGTCCATAGCTGCCTGTACACCTTGGCAAATGTCTGCTGTGGATTGTGAGCCTGCTATGGCTTGCTGACAAACATGGCAATTGAGGCATTCATCTGCTTTTGTGCACCTATGGTTATGAACATTACCTTCCTCCAACCACTGTTACCATTTTGTTGCATTCCAATGAGTTTTCACTGTGATGTCATGCAGGGACAAACCAGTTCACCAATTTGCATGGAGCTCTAACAAATACTTCCTGGTGTGGCATTTTCTATGTCAAGCAGTGTAGTTAGTGTAGGAGACTTGTATAACTTTAGGTCCCCTGTCCCCTGGTGAAGTTCATGCTATCGTGTCCCCACTGCATTCATTAAAATAGATCTTACTAGTCATAATTCACCCAGCAATATACATAGCATCATTCTCGAAGATAGATAAAACATAACAATTTTATTTTGCGACCATTATTCTCGATCATCATACATCAATCATACAAGGAACGACTCTTACAAAGAACGACTCTTACATGCTGCCATTACAGGCTCTGAGCTTTCACTGCAGCTTCGGAAACCTATTTTTCTAGTCCACCACCAAATGTAATCTGTCTCTCACACAATCTAGTTTACTTACCTCGGGAGCACCCACATGCCCTCAGATGGACAACCCTGGTCAAGCAAGTACTCCTCTTGCACTGATGCCAGTTTTCCGTTTATCATATTCACAAAGTACCATCAGCAATAATTAACGTAGAAATCAAATCAGAATATTATCACAGTTCTTACAATTACTTTAGGGACATTTTTGATAATGCTTGTCTTAACAAAGCTAAAATTCACTGGATTTGCAGAGCCCTTGACAATAACAACTTTACTTTGAGACATTTTAGAATAATATCAAATAATGTCACATTTTTTTTGCCATAGAAATATTATCATCATCTGTCATGCGTGTGGCAAACTTCAAGAAAACTTGGAAACGGAATTCTTCTGAAGAGCGAATTAAATTCATGCTCCTCAATTTCCATTAACTATTGTTTAGGGTCTTGTAACAAAGCATGCTTAAGCTATAATAATAAGAAGCAGATCTAGTTTGCACCTCATGGTGAAAGAGAAAATTTACTTTTTGAGCTTACTGCATGAATGGCAACATTTTTATTTTGAAAAAAAATTTGATTATCATACATTTTCAATAATTACAGCTCCTATGTAATTTCATTTCAAACAGTGTCTCATGGAACATCCTATACAAACATGAAAAAACAATGTCCAAGTTCAACTGTTACTGGGTTATTTTATTTTTAACTTTTTCTCAGCAAAGTATTTTTTTTTCTGGAGTTCAGGGGGAAAATGCACAAAACTGAAAAATAAAGGCCAACCATATCCCACAGCAAAAAAACTAACACTCCTACAATATGCATCTCCCTTCTTTAATTCTCTTCACATTTATAGAAATATTTGTGTCTATTTTATTTTATGTGTGCAAATGCAGCCACAAATAAGTTGTTTCCATTCTGAGGTTGCTTTAGATTAACCATAGATAAATGGTCAAACAATTTCAGATGCTGATCTCAACACCCGTGAGAACAAAGATAGCAGAAATACACTGTTGAAAAAATCACACAGAGCTCAAGGTTCTGTAACTCAAAAATTTATAACCCTGGGATGAACTTTTTGTTTGTTTGTTACCAGCACTGTCTTGTATTGTCATATCACATTCTCATGGCATTTAATAAAACATGACTCACACTAAATAGGAGTACTTGTAACACTGTATCACTATGTCCATAACTGAAACTCTACAATGAGCAGTGACTCCACCATGATGTTTAATACATATCATCATCATCTTTGTCAACCATTATCAATCCACTGCTGGACGAAGGTCTCCCCAAGTTTCCTCCACAACGGTCTGTCTTGTGCCAGTCTCCTCCATGTCACTCCCGCATACTTTCAAATTTCATCCACCCATCGTCCATGTGGTCTTCTTCTGGGTCTTTTCCTGTCCCTTGGAATCCAATCTAAAATTTCGGCTGTCCATCGATGGTCTGTTCTTCTGACAGTATGTCCAGCCCATTGCCATTTCAGGGATTTAACTCTGATCATGATCTCTTCCACTCTTGTCATTTTTCTGATCCACGAGTTCCTCTTCTTATCTCTCCTGGTTACACCAAGCATGCACCTCTCCATGCTTCTTTGAGTTGTCTGCAGCCTTTGTATGTCTCTTTTAGTTAAGGTCCACGTATCTGCACCATACGTAAGCACCGGAAGGATGCATTGATCAAACACTTTTCTTTTAAGACATAATGGCATATTGCTCTTGAAAATTATGCTGTTTCTTCCAAAAGCTCTCCAGGCAAGTTTTGTATGCCGATTAATTTCTTCATCAATGTGACTCTCACTTGATATCTGCTGTCCAAGATAAACGTACGTGTCTGTTATCTCCAGCTTTTCTCCATCAATCGATAAATCTTCATTTCTTGTAAAAGCATTGAACATCACTTTTGTCTTCTGAAAGTTCATTTTTAATCCCACTTCTTTACTCTTGTCAGCAAGTTCCTGGATCATACTCTGTAGCTCTGATGGGGTAGTTGCAAAAATGACCATGTCATCAGCAAAGCGAAGGTGGGTTAGATAATCTCCATTAATCTTTATCCCTTTGTTTTCCCAGTTCAGTGATTGAAAGACATTTTCCAATGTGGCATTAAAGAGCTTCGGAGATATGGTGTCACCTTGTCTCACTCCTTTTCCAATTTTTATGTGTGTTGTATTTTCAAACAGCCGAATCTTTGCACTTGCATTTTCATAGATGTTATTAATAATATTAATGTACGCATCTTCAATACCGCAGGATTTCAGAGCCATTGTAACTGCTGTCTGTACACCCATAAACCATTACATTATGAACACCCCCAGCCTAGAGAAATGAGTGCACCTGAAGACTGAATGATGGTGCGGGGAAGTTCACAGAGCAGTAGTATACATACAACCTGAGGACCGGCTTTCAGTTAGTAGTGTTTAGAGTCAGAATGGAAAAAGCTGCCAATTTATTGGAGTTTGATGAAGGACAAAGTGTGAGGGCACAGCTTGTGTGGGTTGTTCATATGCTGCTGTAGTGAGTACGTATCGAAAGTGGTGCACAGGTGGCCAAACAATGAACTGCTGTCTAGCCGTGTGTTGTCAGTAGCTCATTGATGCCAGAGGGGAGTGGAAACTGTTGCGCATTGTTCACAGTGACCACAGGGGCACAGTGCGACAAATCGCCTGCAGCTATAACAGAGGTGATCAGAGCAATGTGGCACAGCACACGGTTGATCACAGCCTTCTGCGTATAGGCTTGGGTAGGCGGAGATCCAGCCGGGTCCCCATGCTCACTGCACGTCATCGCCAACAACAACGCACGAAATGGGCCCAAGATCGTCGAGATTGGTCTGTGGATGATTGGAAGAAAGTGGCCTGGTCTGACAAATAAAGATTCCTGGCGCATCACATAGATGGCCGAGCATGGATACGCTGATTACCAATGGCACCCTGGATGCACTGTTGGGCGGAAACAGGCCCCCGTTGGCGGTGTTATGATGTGGGCGATGTTTTCTTGGGACACTTAAGGGCCCCATTATCCCAATAGCACAATCCCTGACTTCTGTCAGGTATCTGAACATCGTTGCGGACCAAGTTCATCTATTCATGGCAACTGTGTTCCCTGTTGGTGATGGTCATTACCAACAGCATAATGCACCATGCCACACTGCCAGAATTGCCAAGGAGTGGTTCAAGGAACATGCTAGTGACTTTCTGTTAATGCCCTGGCCTCCAAATTCACCTGACATGAACCTAATCAAAGATTTGTGGTTGGACTTGGAAAAGCGGGTTCGTGCTACCCCCCAATGTACGGGAACCGGCTGTTGACATTATGATACCCGATAACGCAGGATACCTATTTGCCACCTCATCGAATCGATGCCCTGACGAGTGGCCGCTGTTTTGCAGGCTAAAGAGAGTTCTACAACTTATTAGGTAGGTGGTCATAATATAATGGCTCATCAGTGTACACGCATACATTTAACTAAACTACCCTCTGAGATTCAGAGGTTAGCTTCTCAAAGAAAGATCATCTGCCAGATCAAAGTTACTGATGGTGTTAGACTTTACTTACTCTTGACATATCAAATGTACCTATTTACACAAACACACACACACACAGCTACATTTTGGCACATAACTCTAACTTCACTGATGCCCATCATACATCTCATACAAGACATTTCGCACACCACATTCATTAGCTTTTTCTCTCGCAGCCCTTCCTGAACCTGGTCCTCTCATTATTTCTATGGCCTTCCTCTATCTTTTCTTTCTACCACTTGGGCCTTAGCACTTCATTACACATTCTTTCAACACGGAGAAACCGCCTCAAAATATTTGTACCCATCCTATTGTTAACATTTTGCTTCACATTACGCATCTGTTACACATCTTTGCTTTTAACATGATCACAATGAGACTTGCCCTTCCTCCTTAAATAATTAAGGATTTAGGACAAATTATTATAGATGATGGAAGATCTCATTGTGATCAAGTGAAAAGCTAAGACGTGCTTGGATCCTGCCTTCTGCCAGCATACAACAAATGACTCCTATGTTTTTTCTGCAGTACCATAATGATAAATATTATCTCAGAATTTCTTGTTTACTACTACTGGATTAAAGAGGAGGAGTCTGAAATCCCCATTATTGTTTATGAATATAAGGTGAATTCTGTGCCTAATTTAGTTTCACTGGTTCACGTAAAGGATAGAACTAACAATACCATGTGACAAACAAGCTCAACTATACAATTAGCCAGAAGCCAGCACCACTGACCAGTCAAACATGCAGGCAGGGAATTAGGAAACAAACTCTTACACACTGAATACCCTAACTTAAATTAAATCTGCCATCATCAATCATTTCTCCTGAATCCTTAGAAAAACTACATTTTGGGAAGTGTCACTTGATGCCAATCTTTCTTTTAAAAATCACACAAGGTGAAAGCTACCTGCCTTCTGTCATTACAGTGTACATTAGGTTTTGATGAGCACACTTAATTGTTGTTCAAATAATGCTGTAATCTTTCTGCTGCCAGAAACTAAATTTTCTGGTCAAGATGAAACATTCCAAGTAATTCACTTGAAAACCATGCAACTCTGTTTAGTAAATAAGTAATAAACAAATATAAACAAAATGTGTGATGCCACCTCCCCTCCCCCCCCAAAAAGAGTGAAGATGTATTACAAAAAATTCTTACTCTTCCTGCTTTATAGTATCCATACACAATTTCTCCACAATCTCAGATACAATCAAGTTCAGAAACTGTAATTTCATATGCACTCAACTTTTATTAATTGTTTTTTGCAAAAAAATTCACAGAATTGGAAAACAAAGTGAGAAATTATTTTCAGAAGATTTTTTATGAAAAATTTCTGAAAAACCAAGGAATTTTTGAAAATGAATTTTATGACTACTGGAAAAAACAACACAAAAACAGCTGATGTAAGAGCATTACACATGAAGCAAAAATGATTTATGATTTAATCTTTTTTTTTTTTTTTAATATGATTCAGTAAGTGCCCAGTAACTTTAACAGATGTTACTGCTCACACTACAACTGCAAAATAAAGGAGGGGGGGGTAGTGTTCTGAGAGAAAGAAACAGTTTCACTATTTGATACATGAGGTGACAGCAGGGAAGTAACCTTTTAGTACATTCTGACTCGACCATAAACAAATTCTTAAAAAAAAAAAAAAAAAAAAAAAAAAAAGTCACAATTACACAATAGAGAATACTTACACTCAACTGTTAGATGTCCAACTCTCTCCGCATTTCCACCTTTATTTTCAGCAGCACAGTAATAAAGTCCATCATCAGAGCGCATGGTCCTCATAATAGTCAGAGTCAGTATTGACCTCTGTGCTTCTATTCGTTTACTTAACGTTATTCTGTCATCCTATAAATATTTAAGAAGTATAAGCATCAGTAATTTACCATACACATTATTTAAAGTACAATTGCCCACATAACAACAAATACGTAGAACTGGTCCCTCACCAGAGTTGTATAAAAATAAAATGTATCTGAATACACAACCATTGAAACAAAAAACTTGTGCAAACCCGCGAACCACGATAACAATAGAAAAAGATAATTCATAAAAAAATTAACAAAACAATAAATCATTATTAGAACATTACAGATTCCAAGTTAATTCAAAAATACTAGACTTAACAAAATACATAAGGAAATGATTTTAACATAATAACTGGCAACTGCAAGAGGAACCTGGCAATAAAAATTTAAATTCTTTCTGTATTGAGAACAGCAGGCCCTGATAAAATTTAGAGGCCAGAAATGTCTGTAAAAACAAAAGAACTCAGAAGATGTGAAAAATAATTGAAAGTTCTTCAAGTTAGAATAGAATTAAGTATATTAATACGAATAAAAGACTTTTAATTGCTGTAAATAATTTTTTTTTTAAATCTACAAGCAAAAACTATCTACAAACCTGCTAATAATTTGGAAACTATCCGCGTACAGCGTACATCTACATTCTGCTACTCTGTCACTCACTATGTCTATTGTTTTGCATTTGAAGTAAAAAAAAAAATCACGTTTGACTCCTGTAGATAAAACAACACATCAGACTTCACTCAGACTGCTGCATATGGTCAGTATTCTCCTGATAACACTTTGTAGTCATATCTATTAACACATTTATTACACAAAAAAAGTTGTTTTCTGTTTGCAAATGCAGTGCTACACAGGAGGAACTATATTCTTATCTCTAATGCAGGGGGAAACACCATTCAAGAAAGATTCAGGGAAGAGGGAAAACAGCTTGGTTAGAGTGATTGTAGCCTCACTACATAAAATACTGTTTGGTAACTCCATAATCCCTAACCATGATGAATTATTTATTTTTGATCAGTTTTGATGATATATGATAATTCCACTTGTTTTTCATGATACAGTAGATGTCATTGGTAATAAAATGCCTGTGTGTGATAGGGGAGGGAGGGAGGGAGGGGAAGTTGAAGGAGTTAGTAAGTTTATTTTAATTTCCTGGCATAAGTGCCAAATTTGCGAAACCATGATTTGGATTCATATAAAAGGTTAGCTTAAGCCATAGGAACATCAACCTCTAATCTGTCCAAGTGAGGTCTCACTCAAACAGAAATTTAAAGCAGGAGATTTGATTCTCACTCCAGGACGATTCAATTTTTCTGAAGAGCAGGCCATTAAGAAGAAGATAGTGTAGAACACGCTAAGTTACGTATGAAAAGTTTAAGGCAAATATATTTCAGCCATTACTATGGCCTTCATCAGTACGACTACGATTGGTTTTCGTTGCCAGATTGGAAAGGTAAGTTTTGTAATGGTAACTCCGGGTGACGTGATGCAATGAGGGATTGCCAGATGTATGGAATGAAAATGGAGAGCTCAGAGTTGCAATTTTCGGAAAATAAAATTTCCAAACTTTCTTTAAACCTCAGAGCATACCGATTTTGAAAGGGAGCCAACTTTTTAGTATCGGACCAAATTGGAATAGCAGAAGTGTCAGCCATGGTAAGAAGAGACAAGGAAGATGAAGGTTTTCCAAATTTCACATCAGATTTGTGTTCCTGAAGTCCTGAGAGAATTTTCCGAAAGGAACTTCCTATGTACGCGGTTAATCTAATGTTAGTCTTGATCGGAATTTTATACACTCCAGACGAAGAAAGCGGAGGTCTTGGGTCTATGTCATTACGTAGGATAACAGAAATTGAAGGGGAAGAACGAATGGAAAGTCTATATCATTCTCTTTTGAAGATCATCATCATCATCATTGTCAACCATTATCAATCCACTGCTGGACGAAGGTCTCCCCAAGTTTCCTCCACAACGGTCTGTCTTGTGCCAGTCTTCTCCATGTCACTCCCGCATATTTACGAATTTCATCCACCCATCTCCCATGTGGTCTTTTTCTGGGTCTTTTCCTGTCCCTTGGAATCCAATCTAAAATTTCGGCTGTCCATCTATGGTCTGTCCTTCTGGCAGTATGTCCAGCCCATTGCCATTTCAGGGATTTAACTCTGATCATGATGTCTTCCACTCTCGTCATTTTTCGGATCCACGAGTTCCTCTTCTTATCTCTCCTGGTTATACCAAGCATGCACCTCTCCATGCTTCTTTGAGTTGTCTGCAGCCTTTGTATGTCTCTTTTAGTTAAGGTCCACGTCTCTGCACCATACGTAAGCACTGGAAGGATGCATTGATCAAACACTTTTCTTTTAAGACATAATGGCATATTGCTCTTGAAAATTATGCTGTTTCTTCCAAAAGCTCTCCAGGCAAGTTTTGTACGCCGATTAATTTCTTCATCAATGTGACCCTCACTTGATATCTGCTGTCCAAGATAAACATACGTATCTGTTATCTCCAGTTTTTCTCCATCAATCGATAAATCTTCATTTCTTGTAAAAGCATTGAACATCACTTTTGTCTTCTGAAAGTTCATTTTTAATCCCACTTCTTTACTCTTGTCAGCAAGTTCCTGGATCATACTCTGCAGCTCTGATGGGGTAGTTGCAAAAATGACTACGTCATCAGCAAAACGAAGGTGGGTTAGATAATCTCCATTAATCTTTATCCCTTTGTTTTCCCAGTTCAGTGATTGAAAGACATTTTCCAGTGTGGCATTAAAGAGCTTCGGAGATATGGTGTCACCATATCTCTTAGGAGATATGGTGTCACCATCAGTATCTTTTGAAGATACTGATGAGTTTGTAAGCAGAAGGTCCGTGGTGAGGGATTGAGCCAGCAAACGTTAGTTCCTTTTTTGGTGAAACAGGTTGAAGAGCAACAACTGGTTTTTTTCTTAGCATTTTGAATTAATTTAGAAACCAGGAGAGGGGGAAAGCCATGTTGAGTAGCGATGAAGCGGATGTTTCCCAATTCATTTTTTAGATTAACTTCCGTGTTACAAGCCAAATTAGCTCGATGAATGAGAGACTTGAGGGCTGACAGTTTATAATGGTGGAAGGTATGAGAATTGAAAGGAATAATACTATTGGTAGAAACTGGTTTTCGGTAGACAGAAGTGGAAAGAAGATTATTACATTTAGAGATGCTGACATCCAAGAAATTTGTCTTGCCATCAATATCTTCATTAATAGTGAATCTAACGGACAGGAATTTTTCAGTGATTAAATTTGTGAGTTGCAATAGATCTTTTTTAGGATGAGGATAGATGACAAAAATAACGTCGACTTAACGGAACCATAAGGTAGGTTGTTAGTCATGTTGAATCACTATTGATTGCTCAATATTTTGCAGGTATACTTCAGCCAAAAGTGGGGAAAGAGGTGACCCCATCGGTACACCTTGGTTTTGTTGATAGCATTGATTATTATAAACGAAAAAACTGTGTTGGTGAAACGAATACAGGCAATCATACAAATTCTTGGTTAAAGTGCCGACCATGGGGAATTGTTCTTTGAATTTATGAATGAGTAGCATGTGTGCTTCAAATTGAGGCACAGAAGGAAAAGTGATTCAGCGTCCAGGGTAAACATTCTTGCATGACCATCAATGGAGTTTGGAAGTCTAGAGATGAATTCAGCAGTGGATGAGATATTGAAGGGGTGGTTATTAGTGATAACCTTGAATTTTTTGGCAAGACATTTTTCCAGGTTACAAGCAGGAGAGTATTTTCCACAAGAGGTCTAATTAGAGCATTAGCTTTGTGTAATTTAATTTGGGCAAATAATCTAGGAGAATTGTAGAAAGGAGGAGTGAAAAAATCTCCTAAGAAAACCATTAATAACTGTAACTTATTGAGGTGATCCACAGATGATTTCAAACCTTCCACAGGATTTTTAGAAAAACGTTTGCAATTGGTGGAAAGGAGGAAATCATTGACTTTTTGATTAAGGGTATCCTTTTCGATAATGACCGGAAGGCCGACTTTATCAGCCATACATACAGCTAAATTATTAGCTTTTAGGAACTGTTTAATTTTCAAGAGCTTTGAGGCAAACTTAGTATTAGTGACAGAACTTGAATGTGCTTGCTTAATAAAGATGGAAGCAGCCCGAGTACGTATTTTATGCTGAGCATCGGAAGTGGTGTTGTGAATAGCAGATTCAAGCAAGGGGATGGTTTCCATGAGATTCTCAGTTGAAGGAGGAGCAAATTTTGGGCCTTGGTTAAGACAGTCATTGAAGAAGGAAGGCAGAACAAACTTAGACAAGTTGATGAATTTAGCGGCATCCGAGGTGGGAGAGTCCATGGTTGACTCCCGGTGAGAGCGGTTGACAAAATCTGACTGAGAGCGTAAGAAACGTAATTTCTTAGCATGTTTTTTGCCTTCAAAGAATTTGACAGAAGAGATGGATTGATAAATCATAATCATGAACTTATCCACAAGTAACAGGTTGGTCGAAAACGAGAGAGCTTGGTAGTGGTTGAAACACAGTAATCCCAAATTAGCGATCTGAGCCCTAGTATCACAAGTTGCAGCAGAGAGAAGATTCTTGCTAGTGGTCATCCTAAAAAGATCTATTGCAACTCACAAACTTAATCACCGAAAAATTCCCGTCCATTAGATTCACTATTAATGAAGAAATTGATGGCAAGATAAATTTCTTGGATGTCAGCATCTCAAAATGTAATAATCTTCTTTCCACTTCTGTCTACCAATAGCCTTATTCCTTTCAATTCTCATACCTTCCACCGTTATAAACTGTCAGCCCTCAAGTTTCTCATTCATCGAGCTCATTTGGTTTGTAACACGGAAGTTAATCTAAAAATGAATTAGGAAACATCCGCTTCATCGCTACTCAACATGGCTTTTCCCCTCTCCTGGTTTCTAAATTAATTCAAAATGCTAAGAAAAAACCAGTTGTTGCTCTTCAACCTGTTTCACCAAAAAAGGAACTAACGTTTGCTGGCCTAATCCCTTACCACGGACCTTCTGCCTACAAACTCATCAGTATCTTCAAAACAGAAGGATATAGACTTGCCATTCGTTCTTCCCCTTCAATTTCTGTTATTCTCCGTAATGACAGAGACCCAAGACCTCCGCTTTCTTCGCCTGGAGTGTATAAAATTTTGACCAAGACTAACGTTGGAATAACCGCGTACATAGGAAGTTCCTTCCAGAAAATTCTCTCAAGACTTCAGGCACACAAATCTGATGTGAAATTTGGAAAACCTTCATCTTCCTTGTCTCTTCTTACCATGGCTGACACTTCTGCTATTCCAATTTGGTCCGATACTAAAAAGTTGGCTCCTTTCCAAAATCGGTATGCTCTGAGGTTTAGAGAAAGTTTGAAAATTTTATTTTCCAAAAATTGCAACTCTGAGCTCCCCATTTTCATTCCTTACATCTGGAAATCCCTCATTGCATCACGTCACCCGGAGTTATCATTACAAAACTTACCTTTCCAATCTGGCAACGTAAACCAATTGTAGTCGCACTGATGAAGGCCATAGTAATGGCTGAAATATATTTGCCTTAAACTTTTTATACGTAACTTAGTGTGTTCTACACTACCTTCTTCTTAATTTGTTTGTTAGTTACGTGCATTGCTTACCACTCATTTATGAGCAGGCAATGTGAATGAAAGTTAATTCTGTCATCTCTGAGCCATAAACTGATTTTGGTAGTGCACATCTGTGCTGCTAAAAAACTGTGAACTAGATTTACAGATCAGGCAAATGCCAGAAACATTTGCAAACAACTAAGTAACACAGAAATACTCAACTGTAAACAGTACCTGCTCAACAATTTAAGAAAATTCCATGCAAGACAACAAGCTATTACTCAGTTTCCTTTTAAGGAACTTTTGTTTGCCACAAATGTTACTGATGAAGCTCTAAACTGTGACATCATGATGAATTTTTTAATGTGACACTGCTTACTTTCCTACAAATAACATCATTTCCCCCAAAATGAACTAAACCATACTCATAAATTAAATACATCGACAGGAAAAATCAAACCTACATCTTCAGTAATTATTTTCTCCTGTCCTTTTCTAATTGTCACTTCAGGTAAAGGTTCTCCCTCTGCTTGACACTCAAATGTTGCAGCTTTATTTTCCACAGATGTTATGTTGGAAAATTCCTTAATTTCTGGTTTCACTGTAAAGTACAAGATTTTTAGGTACACTTATCATTTAAACACAAAAACAAAGAAACTCAAGGTTGGAATAAAGTTAATAAATAGAAATAATACAGATCTATACATCAAAATAGAATTTAAAAAACTTGGCTTTGTTTTGGGCACTTAATGACTACCGTGTGCAACTAATAGGTCTATAAACTGTCACCCGTCCCTAATTTGGGGCCACTGGTTCCAGAAAAGAGCCAGATGGGCACCATCTGACAAGCACAGGACCCATGCCTCACCCAAGACTTGAACCCATGTATGACTGATTTGGAGCCTGCCTCCCAAACCACTTGGCCACCATGACAGATCAGAAAGACTTCAAATGCAAGTATGTCAAAATCCCTTTGTGCACACATTATGCACATTTTTTTGTACAACATACAAAAGGAGAACTTCCCATTTTCATGTTGGTGGTATTGGTTTTCTGCACTTCACACCTGAACTAACATTCATCATATATGCAATAGAGCTGTTAAGTGCAATAAAATGATGGCTTACATTCCTTATGTAATCAGATTTTGTTTGGCAGTGTATACATTTCAATACTACTTTCCTCTGCAAAGAGAAACTTAATAACCATTTGGAGAATTTCCTTTGGATTGCATTATCACAGCTTCCAACGGTGCTAAGTTCCTTGAAGGGCAACTAACTGTGGCAGCTTTCTTAACAGCATGTTAACTAATATCAGTCATTTAAAGTTTTAAGTTGGCAGTTTATTATTATTATTTTTGTAATATTTTTTGCATAAAATAAGTCCTACCAGTGACAAATATTACAAAAAGCACTAAAGTTTTATACACTTGCATTTCAGTTAGTATGAAGGTAATTCAAATGAAAACTGCAGGGTGAGCACAAAATGTGTATTATACAAGAACAGATGGTAATCTTGCAACAGGTTATTGTTTAAGTCTGCTGGTAACACTGAGAACACATGACTCAATGGTGCCAGCAGAGAAGTAATCTGTAATTTAATTTTTGAATGTAGAAGGAATACAGCCAGTTAAAATGTGCTTATGTTAACAATGTGGGCTTATAATACCATCATGGAAATTAACCAAGCCAATATTCTTCATTAACATATGGGAAATTCACAAGCATATTTCAGCAATTAGGCTGCAATACTGAAACCTGAATATCTTTAGATTCCTAAGCTATAATCGCTCAGCTTCAGTTACTTGGAACTGTGATGTCTTGGGCGGTGTAACAGTAGCACGCTTGATCAGAAATCAGAAGATGCAGGTTCGATTCCTGCTCCTTGCAGATGTAATTTTCAAGTTTTCTGGGGAGATGTTGCCTGCAGAAGAGCAAACTAAAGTGCAATTTAGTGTTGCAGTCAGATTGCTGAAAATAATGCACCAGAAAATTTTCCATGCATTTGTGAAGAATATCTACTTTTTAAAATTTTATGATGATATCTGATGTACTGGTGATGTGTGACCTATATCTGTTCCTGGATTAGAAATGGTAATTGATTGAAAGAGGAAGCCTTGACTGCTTTGACTTGTGCAAACCTGAATATGTTCATATTCCTCATCTGTAATTACTTAGCTTCAGTTACAAGGAACTTCGTGCTTCTGGATGGTGTAAATGTAGCATGCTAAAACTGAAATCGAGAAATGTAGGTTTCAATTCCTGCTACAGGGTAATGGAATTTTCAAATTTTCTGATATGATGTTACATAGTGAATAGTAAAATAAAAACCACTCAGTACCCCATTCCGAACACTGAAAATATGTACATGTGGGGTGATGTTTTATCCCAGTCTCAGGTTTCCTATTCAGTTGAAATCGGATTAAAGCAAAACAGGAAGTTGTCTGTCATGTTGTTACCATGAAATGTATTTCACGTAAATATGAATAATCAATTTGCATACAAAATATTAAGTAATTTTCAACTTAAAAAAAAAAAAAAAAAAGGTCATGGACAGTTTTATTATTCATAACCAATGAAGTACCACACTGAAAATTTTATAAAAGCCATCTCTGCATTAACATAAGGTGGGTAATTCTTGAGCCGAGTAGAATTTTTTAAGTCTTAAGCTTAGCGCATTAATCTGCCACAAGAATAGGAAGCTATTTGCGGTTTCAGTGTTAATGAAAAAAGGTGACTGGTCTTGGGCTGATTTGCAATCTGCAAATCAGCCCAAGACCAGTCACCCATACGTTGAGTCACAAAATCTAATATCATGATGTAATAACAGCCTTCTGATATGATGTTGGTCCATAATGTCTCCTTATCATATATATTGTAGTTCTTGCAACCAGCCCATGCAGTGGATCGCGGGTGATCAAGGTTGTAGGATGACTGAAAGCTACCGCTAAATGAACTTTTTACCATACGTGACTGTGTGTTTCGCTCATTTTCTATGCTTATGGTACAAGATTTCTAGAGGTGTCCTGTGGTATCTGGTACCAACACATTATCAGCTGCTCAAAGCTGCTAATTATTCTGCTCAAAGAAGGAGCTGCTAATTATCTTGCTCAGAGAAGGAGCTGCTAATTGTCCTGCTCAAAGAAGACATTACTAGAGGGGAATACCACTGCCATTAAAGGACATGCTTGGTGTGCAATGATGTTTACATAGGTGGTAGACATCATAGTTTCCTGCACATGAGTGATTGGACCGGTGGTTTCCTAGCAGAACACTACCCAATGCATTACACACTTCCTCCACCATCTTGTTTTCCTCCCAAGGTGCATCCTGGTACCAACACTTCCCCAGGTAAATGATACACATGTACTCAGCCATCCACATAATGCAAAAGCAAACAAGATTCATGAGACCAGACAACCTTCTAATCATTTAAGGTCCAGTTTTGATGTTTGCCCATGGTAGTTGCTTTTGATGGTGAACAAAGGTTAGTATGCACACTTGGAGTGGCCTATGGCTATGTAGCCCCATCAGCAGGGCTCGATGTACTGTGTTTTGTGATGCATTACTTCCATCACCAGCATTCAAATTCCCAGTGAGCTGCACCACAGTGTTCTTTCTGTTGGCTTGTACCATACAGGATAGTCTTCGCTTACCTCAAGCACTGACGAACCATGGTTGTCCCACACCTTGCTGGTGGGGTTTACCCTCCTCGGACCACTTTTTAAAGGTACTAACAAAGGATGACCTTGTGAGCAGCCCACAAACCTTGCTGTCTCGGAAATTCTCTGACTCAGTTGTTTGGACATTACAATTTGGCATTTGTCAAATTCGCTGAGTAGGCTGTCTTTCCCATCTGAAGAACAAGAATAACACTGATTAACAGAGCTCAGTATCAGACGTTATGTATACTGTTTTATGACCTACACAAGCCATCATTTACCTGCAGTTGCTTCGATTTGCATAAAGGGCAGCTCGTTATAATGTTTTGGCTTTTCGGTATATATGTATGTATTTATTTTTATGCAAATAAGTCACACAGTGCAACCATCAGCAAAAATTATCTTGCAGCTTGCAGTAACTAAGAATTTTTGCAGCACAAGAGTTCAACCACTCAAAAACAAGTGCCATTTTCAATAAATATATAAAAAAAGAAAGAAATTTAAGAGTGTATGGCAACAAAAATTAATCTGTAATACCGTCTCGCCCGGGAGGGAGGTGGGGGTACGCTAAAGATGTTGCTTCAAGACACTATGCATCCACAGCAATAATTAAAAAACTGAAAAAGTCAAAGGCTTAGAATTAAAACAGTTTTACAAGAACAAAAGGGAAATTCCCTCTAAGTTTGAAATAGCTTGTCTACATCAGCTCAGAATTGTGTCCTTAAATACTCATTTTATTGCCAGCAGAAAATTTACAAACTTCACCAGGAAACTGTGGCTACAAAAATTCTAACAGTTTATAAGAAAACAGCAGGAAAACAATACCTTTTCATTTCAAGTATTATATTTCATAAACTACACTCGAATAATGCCTTGAACCAGCGTTTGGCATAAACATTGCTCATTGAAACTGAATTATGCAGAGATCCTACTGAAAAGTAAGAAAAAAAAATCTGCTGACTTTTCCAGGTGGTTTTCAAAGTTTTTCCAGAGCAGCGACCCCAGATCACAATGTGGTGAATTGTTACATTTCCTCCAATCTTGCATTTTCTCACCAAATTCATCTTCATACAGCTACCTGTTTTCCATTAATAACAACTAAAGGCACATGGCACATAATTTTTGACATACCTTATTTCTCCAAGTTGGTTGGTTGGTTGGTTAGTAGATTTTATTGGCGCAAGGGCCATGGTTGGCCAAAGAGCTCCAGACACAAGACAAACAGACAGAATTAAAAATCGGGGCATAAATCCCCAAATCTGGCTGACCAAGTAAAACCGAACCATGAGTACGAAGGAAGGGCCAAAAAAGACAATGAAACAAACAGTATGAAAAACATGGTACAATGGTGAGAAACAAGCCGATTAAGTAAAACAGAGGAATGAGAATGATAAAACACATCACGAAATCGAACACAACTACACACAGGATGAGTCACCAGGAGGGGGACGAACTGTCACTCTCCTCCCCCCACGTTCCACCGCAATGTTGGTTGAGGGTGGGGACGAACCGTCACTCTCCTCCCCCCCCCATGTTCCTCTGCACTGTTGGATGAAGGTGGGGACGCACTGTCACTCTCCTCCCCCTATGGTCCTCTATAATGTTGGTTGAGGGTGGGGACCTCGCTGAGTCCGAGACAGTTGCAATGTTGGTCAGTTGGACCGCGCCAGTTGGATGGACACTGCACACCTTTGCGGATTGAGGGCCGGGTCTTCTGCACGTGCAGGCTTTCTGCTGGGAACTGGAAGAGTCGGACGTCTTCAAAAGAGAAGGCGCAGACTCAGCTATTCGAAAAACCTGGAGCTCGGGGAAATAAACCTGTGTCGCTTGTTCAGCTGTAGATCGCTTGGCAAGTGCGGCGAGAGCTACAGGGCGCGGAACAAAGGGCTGCACGGGTTGTGGCAGAGACTGAACTACTGCGGCAAAAGTACGCTGTCGGTTGGTGGGTATACCCAACTTGGCCTTGGCAGCAGGGTACAAGAGGCCTTCCAGGGTCTTGAGGCGCTGGATCGCTATCTCGTCCTTCCATTTCATACAGTTGCGGGAGTAAGCTGCATGGGCCTCACCACAGTTAACACAGCAGGCCGCAGAAGTGCAACCTTCCCCGTCATGTTCACTGGAGCCACAATTTGCGCAACGAGCGGAACTCTTACAGAAACGTTGTGAATGTCCGTACCTCTGGCACCTGAAACAGCGCAGAGGACTGGGAATGTACGGGCGAACTCCACAGACCAAGTAGCCAGCCTTGATTTCGGGCGGAACTTTCGGGGAGTTAAAAGTCAAGATAACATTTTTAGACTTAATCAAAGAACCATCGCGCCGGAACATCATACGACGTGCAGCAATAACACCTTGATCTGCAAGTTCAGTCACCAATTCTTCTTCACTGCATGGCAAGAGATCAAACTCCGAAATAACACCCCGAGAGGTGTTAAGAAACGGGTGAGGTGCCACTTTGACAGGAATGCCTTGAAGACTAGTGAGGTGCATAAGAGTGTTACTCTGAGAAACACTGCAAGTTAGGACAAGCAGGTCCCCAGAGCGAAGCTTCCTCACAGACTTCAAGGGGCTAACCGCAGCGTCCAAAGCTTTAGAAATAAAAAATGGAGATCTGGTGGACAGTCTCTCATTTGGATCGATGGATTCCACAACTAAGTGTGTAGCATGCGTAGTCGCAGCAAACGAGGGGAGACGACGCTTCGGAGCGACTGGTACAGCTGCCGAAGAAGAGGTTCCACATTCTTGGTCCAGGTCAAGGTCGAAAGATCGTTTAAGGGTATGAGACTTGGTAGGTTGAGAAGACGAAGGAGAGTCGTTGTCAATTATCAATTTCTCAGGTGACTTAAATTTGGAGTTTTGTTTTTTGTTTTTACCCATGGAAAAAGGAGGAAGATTCGTCTGCAAACTACTCCACCCACCACCGAGCCCTACAAGGGAGAACTGGAGGTCTGCAAGCCAAGAAAATGACGCTGGACACAGTTCTGGAGCTTATACGTTGCAGATATAGTCCGTTGGCTGTGATCACACGCACTCGGCGGACACTTCGGCCTCCTGGTACCGTCATGCCAACGCCTTTGGCATGATCCCACAGCCCCCGGGCTTACCCTGCCGTGCCATACGACAAAAGCCGCTAAAGCCCTGTACACAACCTGGTACATGACTTCTGACTAGAGGTGGGTTAGTCTCTAGTCTCCCGTTTACAGCGAAGCCGGGGTCGAAGAGGAGTGTTGGTACACAGGAGGCACTTAACTGGTCTCCTGCGACCTCAGCCGCCAGACATCCCATTTCCGCCTCACGGGTCTCCGCACGCGGCAAACATGCAGGTAGGTCTAGCACCCAAACCAGCTAAAAGGAAAAAAGTAATCCAAGGAAGACAAAACCCTGGAAGGGAACCTAAACGGAATCTCAGCAACCTACGAACTGAGCGGTTAATATAAAACAGTTAGTGGTGGAGGGTAACAAAACCACAAGACCGGGGTGTTAGTACATAACGTGGTAGCGATTGGGTAGAGGATACAACACGGGCAACTAGCCAGTGGAGAAAATAAATAAAAACAAAAAAGCGAGACACAAGACCAGCTCGGGATCGTGGGGCCGCGACTCCCCAACAGCTGGATGAACAGCCGTCCCTGCAAACACCAACAGCACCAAAATAAAAAACAAGCGGTGGCACGACATCAGATGTTGACCAGTCACAAGGTCAGCTCGGGCCGTGGGGGCGCCGCTCCCCAAATAACTGGAAAACCAGTTATCCCTGTGCGGGGTCTCCAAGTTGGAGTATATCAAGCCATAGAGCCTATTTGCTCCATGTTACATGACAGGACACAAACTGTCTGCAGGAACCAAATAAAAACTTAACAGACCATTTTTAAAATTCACTTTTGATATTTTTAAAGGAAATTAAGGAATAATGTAATGATGCACTGAAAGTAAGATGTATCAAATTCTATGCAAGCAGTAATTGAAAATAATTTCCGATTTGAAATTAGTACAAATAAATGTTATGAAGAAAATCTTTAACTAATTGAAGGCACAGTAGATCATGCTTTGTTACATTAGAAAATTATAACTTTTAGAAAGCTTAAAGGTTGGCAGCTTTAAACCTTAGCTTAGGTCTTCATCATGCCAAATGGAGGACAGACTGGTTTCCAGATTCCAAATTTAAATTACTGTAGTAATTATTACAATACACTTGGAATCTAAAAACCAGTCTCAGTCCCCCATTTGGCATTATGAAGACCTAAGTTAAGGTCAAAAGCTCCAAACCTATAGGTAAATAGAAAAAGGCATCGCTCTTTTCCACGTTTTACTTTAATTAACACACAGCAACCAAAAAATTGTATTTTGACACCACTGGGATTGAACCCCAGATCTCTCGATAGCTAGCCAAGTGCGTTCACTTTATGCTATGGAGCCAACAATCCACGGCACTATATGTGTTTATCTGTCAGCATCTGACTTCACAAATTCCGAAGGAATGGGCTCAGCAACTGAGACATCTCCATCTGGTGTGGCTTAACGGCACAAGCTATTTAATTATAGCTAATAAATCCCCAAAGGATGAGAGAAATGGTGAAAATCTTCCAAATACGTGGAGACAATGCAAATAGACAAAGTCATCACTCTTTTCCATGTTTTTCTTTCATTAACACACAGCAACGTAAAAATTATATTTCGACACTGCTGGGGATCGATCCCAGCGGTGTCGAAGATTTTCACCAAACCTATAAGTTTTCTAAAAGTTATAATTTTCTTAACGTAACAAAGAGTGATCTACTTTACCTTCAATTAGTTATTTCTCATTACGTGTTTTTTCCCATCATCGTCATATCAATCAAATTTTTGTTTAAATATGCATTTATCATTTCACAGAAACAAAAAATACAAATGATTTTTCCAGTTGAAAGTGGTTAAAAAAAACCCTGGTCTGCATAAAAAAAATTTCAAAATATGTAAATACATGGTGTTTTTTTTTTAATTTCGTACATTTCAACATGCCTGCCTCACATATGAGAGAGAATCGAAAGGAAATGATATAATCAACATCGCGATTATACTGTGCATAGTTAAAATCCCATGGTAAAAATTTCGCATAGTTACTTATAATTTTTTTGTGTAAATTTTTGAGCCTCTAGCCAGTACATGGAGTATTCAAAATATCCTGTTACTCATGCCAACTCAATGAGTGAGTAACTGATTTGACAGATGGAAGCTGCACTTGTGTACCTAGGGTGGGAAAACAGACAGAAGGTATGTATTTATTAAAGGACTTGGGGCTTTTTGAGCACAGCTGCCACACTTTTGTTAAATGAATGAATTGCACAAGCTGCAAGCTTACTTGCATTGCAGAATTAAAAAAACAAAAAACAGCTCTGGATTATTTAAAACTTAGTGATACACAAATATAATCTACAAAAGTCTGAAATCCGAAAAAAATAAAAGTTTTGGCAAAATTAAAAATTCCATGATTTTTATGAAAATGCACCTTTTCTGTGAGTTTTCCCTGACTTTACTGCAGAACCATTTTCAAACTCCCTGAGAATTCCTGGTTTCCTGC
The DNA here is from genome assembly GCA_039090855.1 of Macrothele yani. Classification (NCBI taxonomy): domain Eukaryota; kingdom Metazoa; phylum Arthropoda; class Arachnida; order Araneae; family Macrothelidae; genus Macrothele; species Macrothele yani. Next base: position 175,677,235 of record CM076990.1, read on the forward strand.
ATTTCCCAGGGGTTGAGCGGGAATCCTGTTATTTTTAAACTGCTTCACATAAGTTAATTTTACTTACACACACACACACACACACACACACACACACACACACACACACACACCAGGATCATGACAAATACTGAAGTTAGAGTGAGCACAACCATAAGGAAGTGGTTGAACAGAAATGCAAAGTTAAAATTAAAAAACAACAGCACCAGCATAATGACTTTATTAAGCTCACCTATAACAGTTAAATCTAAACTTCTCTTTGTGTCACCAGCAGGGTTCTTTGCCATGCAGGTATACGTTCCGCGATCTTCACGTTTGACTTTGTCAATCACTAAGGTACCTGTGTCATGGTCAACTGTATGACCTTCCAAAGTACTTAAGTTTCTTTGTTGCTAAATGAGGAGAAAAGTATGTATTAATATCTATTTCTACAATCATGAATATTCATTATAATTTTGCACTTTCATATAAAAAAATGGTATTCAGTTGGGATTCAAAATAAAAATAACAAAGAAACACAAGCAAAATATTGCTGGTTCACCACCTTTTTCACCCTAAAGGATTTATCAATAGATCTGCTTCATATATCTTTGGTACTAACACCTAATATCGGAGGATTAATCCATGAAAATTTAAATCAGTAGCTTGCATTACACTAAAAAAAAAAAAAAAAAAAATCTGCATTTTTACATGGAATGTGCCACTGAACCTTGCATCAACATTTTTTTTTATCAACTCTACAGATAAAGTACACAATTCACACCTAATATCTGTTTACTATGAGTAATTTTACCTTTATCCTGCCAATCAGATTATTCAATTGACTTCTAACTTCCTGAACAGACCTTTATTTCACATCCAATGCTCACTGCTAGAGAAAATGGTGGTTCATTATAACACTGAATGCAAATGACTTTAACTGACCAAAGAAGTTGGTGGCATCTTTTTTTATGTAAACATAAATAGCTGACACACAAAAACCTCTTGTTAGTTTGCAAGCAGCATTTTAAACTAAAGATATGTGATATCCACAAGTGCACAATATTTCAAAACCATCTTGAAAAGTGTCAGAAACATGAGGAAAGAACATGGGTGTGAGTAAGAATAGCTAGTTTGATTTACTTTTCAAATACACCCAGTTGAACAGAATGATCATTTAGATAAAATTATGTAAACAACTCAGGTAATCATGTATTTTGCCAGAAATGGAGGCCATTTATCATGATCATCATGACAAACTCTGAACACTATGAACATAAAAAGTGTTCAGATTATTATTGTAAAATGTTAAAAAAATTCCATAAAACCTGCAAAAATATGGCTGTTTCTCAAAAATTTTCATTTTCATCATGCGATCCAAAAGCTTTAGATTTCAGTCATATTCCTATAACCTTAAGCCTAGACTAATCGCTAACTCTCTGCAAACTCTGCACCCAGTTTAAAAGTTTGAGCTGGGAAATTAGGTACTCTGCTAATTAACCGCTTTCATTCCTTTCACAACTTTAATATTCAACCAAATACAGAAAATACGTGTACAGTTCAAGAAATATGATGATCAGCCAGTTTATTACAGATGGTGAATCATGATTTTGTTGGGTACCCACAGTGATCAGAACGACAGAACACAGTGTGCTGTGTTATCTGCATATCTTTTGTGTGCTGTGTTATCTGCATATCTTCTAGTTTACTCCATAAAGTTAGTAAAGATGAGTAAAATTAACCATATATTCCATCTGGTCTCAAGGGTCTTTAGACTGTGGCCCAATGAAAGGAAGGCGAGAGGGATGGGAGGACAAAAATCTGCTTGATGTTTCTTGAAACAATTGCTTTCACAGCAATAAATGGAAGCATTGCCATATTGGACCAAGTTAACTTTACTAGCATGAGAATAATATGTAGCACAGAAGCACAGAAGGGGACCCAATTCATGTATACAAAAATGTGACAACGTAAAAATCCTTAACCCTTTCTGCTCGACTGTCGGGTGACACCCGACATTACGAAATCACAGAATAGCTTGTGTTCGGGTGTCACCTGCCACGCCAATGACGCCTTTATAGCTTGCATGTCAGCACTCACGAGATATTTCTTTTTGCTGAATAGGCCGGGTGTCATCAACCACACTCATGACACCTCTATAGCTAGTATGTTGAGGCTTGTGAGACATTACTTTTTCACTATATATCTTGCGTATTGGGTGTCACCCGCCATGCCGATAATGCCTGTATAGCTCGTATGTTGGGGCTGGCAAACCAAAGCTGAACTTTCACTGCTAAGTTGCGTCCTCTACTGCAGAAAAAAAGTACGAGTGTTGGGTGAGTATGGGTGAAAAGTTATTTGAGTGGCAAGGGTTAATGCACTTCAGTGCATTAGTATTTCCTTAAATTCTGTCCTAATTTTCAGGTCATTGTTTATACTGAAAATATATTTTAAACCTGTTTTAATAGGTCCTTTTCAAAAAGTTTTGGATTTAATCATTCCGGCTCGAATTTACCTCAGTGATGATGTGGATGAGCAAGCCTGGTATTTTTTTTTTTTTTTTTTTTATTGCTGATGTGTTTTTCTTAAGAACAAAACACAAATAAATAAAAATACTTTTTTGATAATAATTTGGTGTTTTATTACACTCTTGACTCATTCAAAGAATAGTCAGTAGCAATAAAAATATAATAAATAAATAAAAATACAGCAAACATGAAGGGGACCTAATTCATGTATACAAGGAGACCGATAACTTTTCACCCATACTCACCTAGCACTTGTATTTTTGTCTCAAAGATGAAAATTAAGGAAGGCCCAAAATCACTTTAAAAAAAAAATTAATACCTAATTCTCAGGTACAGCAAATTGGTGTATGGAAAAAAAATTATATTATTTCCTCCCCTATTGCCATACATGAAGCAAATGAATGGCATGCCAAAAAAACTGAAAAACTTACTCCACACACATAAAAAAAGTGATACATTTGAAATGCATTGCTATGGGTACATTGCAGATTTTTTATCTATAACAAAAAGAGGAAAGTATGAGAGCAGTGGAAACTCTGAAGACAAACATATGTCCATAATAAAAGAGAAAACAAAAAATGACTCTTGCTTGCATTAGTGAATTCAAAACCATTTCAGTTCGAGGGCAACTAAAACTATGAAACAGAATGTTGTTAGGAAAAATTTTCTGTGATCAAAAGTCATAGTTAAGTGTCAAAAACAAAAATAAGGTGAAAAGTCACTATCAAAAATAAGAAATGTCAGAATCAAAAATAAGGATAATTTCCAGCCATGTGGAGAGAGGCTGATAAAAAATAATCATAAATAGCAGTTTTTCTGTACAATGTCAATGTACTTCTATTCACACCAAATTTTTTAATTTATGGAAAATCACTGTGTTGTTTTGATCACACCTCGATATAAAAATGTTTTACTAATATTCAGTGCTCCTTAGTGAGAGATGGATTTGCCTCCTCGGGCGCTCCATGGGAACAATGGCACACAGCACAGCAACAAGGGCCCCTGTGAATCTTGGAGAGGTGCCAGCTAGTTCTGTGTGACATTGGTGAAAATACCCCAACTCACTGGGTTTTCTTCCAAAATCCTTAGGTTGAATGACGAACTGGAACCGTCAGCTGTGGGCTAATCCCCCACACTGATGTACTTACCTGATTAAAAAGACAAAAAGAAATGCAAAAACTGACTCTAGTGTAGGATATGGTGGGACTACCACACTTGAGAAGGATGGTTTACCACGGTATCGACCTGGAACAGGGAAAAGGTGAATCAGAGATCTCGGCTGAGTGAGTGTTATATTGGTGTATGCAATGCTAGAGGCATAAATGGCAAGATGAATGAGGTGATTGAAGAAATGATAAGTATAGATTGGATGTGCTGTGTATAAGTGAAACCAAAAAGAAGGAAATTGGAATAGAAGTGAACAGAACGGTGTGTGGTCTGGAGTATTGGATAATGTGAGAGGACAGGCTGGTGTAGGTGTGATTTTAAGTGAAAAGATGAAGAACAACTTGATTCACTATAGTTGCATAAGTGAGAGAATTCTTTGGATTCGTTTGAAAGTGAAACTTCAGAGAATAGTAATTGTTGTAGTGTATGCTATTTGTGACTCGGAACCTTCTGATAGGAAGGAAGATTTCTGGAATGAGCTGAAAGCTGTTTTGAGCCAGTTTGGTGCTAAAGAGAAAGTTATAAGTGCAGGGGATTTCAATGCTAGAGTGGGTGTGCAGAATGCAATTTATGACAATGTTCTGGGTAAGTTTAATGATTCTTGTGTGAATGATAATGGTGAAAGATTAATTGAACTCTGCATTGAGAATGATTTGTGTGTATCTAATACATTTTTCAACCACAAGTATATACACACATATACTTGGGAAAATCGTACTCTTGGTCAAAAGAGTGTGATAGATTTTGTTGTTTACGATCAGCGTTTGAAACACTTAGTTGTTGACACCCGTGTGATGAGAGGTTCTGATCATTACTTGGTAGTGTCACGAATGAAACTGAATGTTGGTTGGAGGAAAAGGAATAGGAAGAGGCCCAGGATGGAAAGAATGAAGGTTGAAAGGCTTCCTGAAGATCATCAGCGTTATTCTGACGTACTCAGAGAATGAATGAAGGAGCTGAAGTCTTGCGAGAGGGATGTAGAAAAGAAGTGGGAATGTTTTAAGAACTGTGTTGTCACTGCTGCTGTAGATGTCTGTGGCACCACAATAGTGGGTAACAATAGAGGTGATGCTTGGTGGAATAGTGAGATTGAAGGGGCAGTAAAGAGAAAGAAGGAAGGAAGCCTGTTTGGGGATGTTGCAAGGTAGAGTTTCTGTGGATGAATATCACTGTACGAAGCATGAAGCCGCTAAGCTGATTCACCAGAGTAAGGCAAAAAAATAGGAAGGGGAAGGTGGAAAGGCATGAATTGGCTTTTTGGAAAGATAGAGACTTTCTGGAAGTACACGAGACTCGGGGGGAAAATAGGGGAAACAAAGTTGTAAGTTGTGTGAAGAATAGGGTTGGGGTAATGATATGGAAGCCCAATGAGTTAAGTGAAAGATGGAGTGAATATTTCTGTGAGTTATTAGATCAGGACAGCAAAGGTGATTCTGAGGCAGACGCAGATGATGTCACAGTGAAGGATGGAAGCACAGGAGGGTTCTCAAGAGAAGAGGTGTGTAAAGCTCTAAAATCTCCTCAGAATGGTAAGGCACCGGGAGTTGACGGCATAACTAACAAAATGTTGAAATATGGTGGTGACTCTGTAATTGACTGGTTAACTGAAATTTGCCAGTTGTTCTGGGAGTTATGAATGGTCCCTTAGGATTGGAAAGATGCTATTATTGTTCCCTTGTATAAGGGAAAAGGTGATCAGACTGACTGCAAGAACTACCGTGGTATTAGCCTACTGAGTGTGCCAAGGAAAGTGTTTGGTAAGGTCGTCATTGAAAAAGTACGGGGTCTTACATCAGAGAAAGTGTGGGATGTTCAGAGTGGTTTGGCTGCAAAGGCTGCACTAACCAAATTAAGGGCTGCACTAACCAAATTTTTGCATTACGCATGTTGATTGAAAAATATTTGGCTGTTGGTAAGAAAGTTTTTGCTGCCTTCATAGATTTAGAGAAAGCTTATGACCGAGTAAATAGGACACTTTTATGGAAGGTAATGAATGAATATGGTGTTACTGGGAATCTACTTAATAGTTTAAAAGCCATGTATGCTGGCAATAGAGCTTGTGTACGAGTTAACGGTGTTTTATCAAAATGGTTCTCTATTGGCGCAGGAGTCAGACAAGGTTGTGTAATGTCATTATGGCTGTTTAATATATTTATGGATGTGTGATGTGAAAATGGATAATACTAGTTTATGTCTTGGTGATATCTGTGTGTGCAGATTGATGTATGCTGATGACACTGTCCTGTTGGCAGAGAGTAAAAGTGAGTGCCAGAGTATGTTGTCCCGGATGTACGAAGTTTGCATGAAATTCAAACTGAGTATAAATAAGGGAAAACCCAAAGTTATGGTTTTCGAGAGAGGAACTGGTAGCACTGAATGTAATGTAAGTCCAAATGACACAGTGATTGACCAGGTGAATGGAGTTTGTGTATTTAGGAAGCATGTTTGACAGAAAGAACAAATTGGATGGTGAAATTAGTAGGAGAGTGAATTCTTCATTGAAAGTCATGGCTGCTCTGGGAGGTTTTCACAGGAATGATGGGTTTTCAAGAGAGTTCCGCATGGCTGTGTATGAAAGTGTAATTGTTCCTACTCCAATGTATGGCAGTGAAACCTGGGTACTACAGAAGAAACATAGGAGTCGTTTGTGTGCTGGAGAAATGTGTTACTTACGGGCGGTTTGTGGCAAGACACGTTCTGATAGTGTGAGGAATGGAGATGTGTTGCAGTTGTGTGATGTGAAGCAAAATGTTAGCAAGGTGGAGTCTAATATGCTTTGGTGGTTTGGCCATGTTGAAAGAATGAGTGATGAGATGCTTACTAAGAAAATCTTTTTAGCCCAAGTGGCAGGAAGGAAAGGCAGAGGAAGGCGAAGGAAGTCATGGGAGGATCAGATTCAGGAGTGTCTGCATGAGAAAAAGATTATGAGTATGAAGTATAGAAGATCTTGTGTATGGCGTGTGATGGATGTCAGTGAAGACCGAGTTGTACGTCAAGATCTCTGTAAATGGAGAAGTTTGATATGGCAACAGTAGGGGAAAATTATCTGGCAGTTTGTATTTCATTTTGGAGTTAACCTCTGAATCTCAGAGAACAGCTTAGTGATATGTAGTATGTAGTGTAGTGAAAAAACAATTGCAACTGATACTTTTTATTATATGTATTTTCACAAAACATTTTTTGCAAAATGAAAATATTTATATTCAGTATGGAATCATTTAATTACATGAGTGTTGATCTCTCCTTTTTTTTTTTTTTTTTAATCACAACATGTTTGTTCTTATTTTGTTAAGGAAGTTAAAGAGTGTTACTGAATGTATGTATCTAAAATTCAGTACTTACCGGGTCAAACCAAGAATACACAGGTCGAGGAAATCCACTTGCCTGACATGACAGAATCTTCTCACTTCCCTCTGTAGCAACAGCTTTGTCTTGCAACTCAATGATTTCAGGAGGATCTAAATTTTAAAAATCTAGTTTTATTTTTGGAAGCATTTTAATTCATATAGATAACTCAAACTTTGAACTGTACTTCAAAACAGGTAATAACACACACTATGAGTTAGTGACATACTACCCCCCCCCCTCTCTCCCTCCATATATTTCATTGAACACAACACACTTTTTAAACATTCAGGCTTTGACAATTCCAACTCCCACTGCACCAGCAGCAAAAAGAGTGCAGAGTATTTCCAAACTAATATTCATATACCCCTGCAGTCACAGCTCAATGGACTATCCCACTGAAACAATACATTAGGAAGGTATATCAGCCGCAGATGCTTGTTATACTCATCATGGTATGAGTTCAGATCATGGATCTTGCGAAGGGTGTCACTTTTATTGATGGAAGTTACACTGGTGGCTTATCGCTTCATGCAATTGCAAGGGTGTAGACCTATCAGTATAGTTATGAAGAAACTGATGCATTACTGTCAAACTATGGACTGGTGACTGAGGCTCACTCCAGACAACTAGAGAGTATCCAGAAAGGCAATGCATCAATTTTGTCATTCATCTCTGAAAAATATCAATCAAGAGTTTCAGGTGTCAACAGGATTTCCACCAAGTAAGAAGCATTCACAGCATCAGTTATCAAGGGAGAGCAGAGAGTATATAGACTTCTCATAACAATCACTAATCTATCCACTGTTAATACAAAGAACAGTGTAATTAATTAGCATCTAATGAAATAGCAATCACATTACAACCTGTAGGAATCAGACAAGTGGTTGTATGAGTAGTGGATGACTGTAGAATATCTGCTGCCAGAGTATACTCTTTCAAACAATTATATTTAGAGCTGATGTCTCTCTCATGATATGTCCTCAGACTTTTGCTCTTTTCTTTTTTCTTCCTCTTTCAGCAGTAAAAATGAATGCCAAACCTTATCTTGACATTCTACACAAATCTGCATTCCATACAATGTGGCAATTCCTAGCTATAGACTCGTTAAAACTGTATGCAGCTACCTGCTGTATCCCGGTTGCTGCAGATTGGTTCATGGACAGGAATCTGCAGAAATTAGATTCTTTGGCATGCAATTCAACTTGAATCCTAAAAAACTGCTGAAGGGTGAACTTGAGCTTCATACGAGGGCCAGAAAAACAAGTTCCCCATTGGCATTTGAGATGAACACCATTCTGCAGGGGGAATGTTTACTATTTGTTGGAGGAAAGCTTACCCAGGAGAGTGTCATTATGGATAGAGGGTAATAACACTGCACTGGCAGTAACACAAACATTGAACCAACAAGTGCTTCTTGAGCAGCAGTGTATTTTAAAAGGCCAAAAATCCACAAACGTATGCTATCTGTAGATCAGTTAAAGTATTTTTAATAGGAATTTTAAATAGTTAAGAGGATACAGAAGCATACTATATACTGATGTTCATTTATTATTAACATTACCTAGAATTTAACAAAAACATCTAACACTGGGAGTTTTCTGTCCCTGATTTAGGGTCCCTACTAGCACAGAAGGAAGAGAATTAATGTTGAATGAATGAATGAAAACACAAGATCTCTGCATTATTTGGGGTTTCAAACAGAGCAACTACACAAGTATCCAGAAGTCACATAGGAGTTCATTTGATTGTGCATGATTCCAAAACGAAAAGTGCTATAGAAAGAAGAGCAGAAAAATTGTTTCTGTATGAGTGGATTTATAAAACTTTAATAACTGCAAATGGTAAAATGCATTGCCTGTCACAAGTTTTTTTTTTTTTTTTTTTTTTTGTGGACACACACAAAACAAGTATGTGAAATACACTGAATGCACAAAGTGTTCCAGATAACAATATGCAAAGCAGAAGCATCACGTCCAGTCACCTGCGATAGTGAAACTGGCGACACCTATACAGAGATCAGGTCCCTACCCAATGGAAACCAGACGTGGAAAAGTAGTCATAAGTAAAGGAAACAATGGTGAGTTTGACCCTGGCCAGATATAGTAGCTGCCAAGGAAGGTTGATTGTTCAATTATTGCAATGACTGAACTGTTGGGATTTCCACATCACACAGCTGCAAGCGTACACCAAGACTATATAAAATACAGTAAAACGTCCAAACACTGCACAGTGGTCCCAAACGCAAATCTAGCAGGACAAAAGTAATTTTGGTCACTCTTAAAAAAATTAAGTAGAAATAGTTCAGTAATATTGTAAACATATTGCACCATCCTGATTCAACCTTTAAACAACACTAATCTAAAATATGACTGCATGGCAAAACCTCACAGTTAAATGTTGAGATCACTGACCTTGCGTCTGACGTCAGATGGTTCATGTCTCTGTAAAATTAGTTAGTGGCTGTAAGTGAGTGTCAACAAGTGGAAGCTTTCTTTCCTGCTGGATATTTTAATTAAATATATGTGTAACCTTTTGATATAATAATTATACATATACTGAAAACTGTGTGCCCATGCTATTAACTAGCATTCTATAGAAAAAATATTTAATTAATCATTTTTTCAAAAACTTTAAACTGACTTTTAAAAAAAACATCTGAACATATCCACAAAATGCAAGTATATTATTATAGAGAATTTTACAGGCATGAAATTGGTCATGGCAGAAGAAGGCTGAACTTTTTCCACATAGGAATATGAAAAAATAATTAACCTTTCACCATTTATTAACTTCCCTGAGCACCATATATGCATATATAAAAGACATAAAATTGTCTAACACTTCTTTAGGAACAAATAAGAATTTTATTTTAGCCAATGTGCTTACACCAAACCAATAATGTCAATCCCATATTTACACTGAAGAGCAACTGAATTAGAGACAGCTGGCGTTACGCAAATGTGGCGCTGCGGGCGGCCCTGTAAACGGAAACGACATGACGCATGCAGCGATCCGACAATATAAGGAGTGATGCGACGGGAATCAGCTCAAGAGTCGGACGCAGTATGAGTAAGACGAAGGATCTAAGTACATTTGATCGTGGGCAAATTGTCGGGGCCCGACAAATGGGTCACTCCATCTCGGAAGTTGTGCAGGCACTGGGATTTTCCACGAGCCACTGTATTATGGGTGCACCGTGAGTACATCAAATTCGGTAAAACCATCCCTGCAAGGGCCAACTGCCGTTAACAACAGCGTGTGGATGAGCGGGGTCATCGTCGGCTAGCTCGCATTGTAACAGCGGATAGACGGGCCACAGTGCAAGAAGTCACTCGGCAATTTAACGCAGGTGCACAAAAAAGTGTAAGCAGCCACACCATCAGAACCATCTCCTTGCTATGGGGTACAGAAGCCATCGTCACAAAAGGGTATCGCTACTGACCGCACATCAGAGGGTGCAAAGATTAGCATGGGCGCGGGAACATCGCCAGTGGACCCTGGACATGTGGAAAAATGTTGCCTGGACTGATGAGTCGAGATTCACGTTGGTACATGCGGATGGCAGGAAACGAGTATGGCGCAAACCACATGAAGCGATGGAAATTTCTTGCCAGCAGGGTACTCTTCAAGCTGATGGGGGTGGCATTCTCGTCTGGGGACTGTTTACATGGACTGAAATGGGACCCCTGGTACGTGTAATATCGTCCCTCACAGGTCAACATTACCTGGATATCCTGAACGACCATTTGCTCCCGTTTGTGCTTATTCAACATCCCACTAGGGACCTCATCCTGCAACAAGACAATGCACCGTGCCATCGCTCCTGAATTGTATCCGAATGGTTGGATGAACACTCCACCGATGTGACCTCGCTTCCTTGGCCAGCTAGGGCACCTGACCCCAATCCCATCGAGCACATCTGGGATGTCATTGAGTGAGATGTCCGAGGCCCTTACCCCCCTCCATCAAATCTTCGTGAACTGTGGGAGCTTGTTCAGGGGTCGTGGATCCGTATGGCTTCCCAATGCTTCCAGTGTCTTGGCTTCCCAACGCTTCCAGTGTCTTGGCTTCCCAACACTTCCGGTGTCTTGTCGAGTCCATGCCGAGACGAATCGCCGTCGTCATCAGGGCGAAAGGTGGTGCTACACATTACTAGACAGGTATCTCTAACTCAATTGCTCTTCAGTGTATATTGATCTAATTTGTTTTCCTTTCCATATTTGAGCAATTAGATAGCTTACCAACGCAAAAATTTACATGATGCAGGCACAAGTTCTGGATACCTGACCTATTTATTTTTTGAAATTTTTAAAAAGTTTTTTTTTTTTTTTTTTTCCAATCTCAGGAACTCCCCAGATGACTTCCAAAAAAGGCGGAATTCCGCATTTGGGCAGAATTCTTTCACACTGATTTTATGGGCTATAAGGGGATTTAAACCACCGCTTGTGCCTTTTTCTGATATGTCTTTTCTTCCAAGCTGATTAACAATAAAAAAATCCCACAACCGGGACTTGCTCTTTATCGAAAGCAGGATGTAGGATCAGTACCATACCAAATCGACATGACCGGGCAATAAACCCCATGTAAACATAAATAAGATGTTTATTTAAGCAGCTGAACAATCAGGTTTTTGATGTTTTCATAATGCTTATACCATTATTATTTACCATAATCACAAAATTCTGTACACATATTTATTTAAGAAAATAATAATCAAATCAGAATTTTTATTTACAATGGTGGATGGCAAGACATGCAGTGCTGTAACCGACTCTTCTTCACAGACCTGATATATTTGTGATGCCACTCGCAAATATATGAATGAAGACAAGATGGGAAAGTTTGTAGTTGATATTACCACATATACCTTTTGCCTCTTTCCCTTACATGCCTTGGATTAGGTTCCTTGAATGTCTACTCCACATTTTGAATGAGGTGGATATGAAGAAGAGCCAGATTAGAGGAAAAGGCTTCAATAATAAAAAGAAAATAACTTATATGTGAACACTTCAAAAAGAAAGTGGGATTTATTGTGGACCAGCCAACGCCCAAAGGAAATGGAAATTCCAATGATGGCAATGCACCTCGCAGATTTCTTCAAAACCTGAAACTTTCAGCAGAAATAACTGGCATTGATCAAAATTTAATGCAGATTTGGAACCATTCTCAGAACTCTTCTAATTTTTCAGTAATTCCTAAAATACTGGACCTTTATGCATGTGAAACAAAAAATCTGTTCTTAAAGATGTATTAACGGTTCTACATGCCTGTCACTGTGCATAAAGTACTTATGCATGGAGCACTAATAAGGAAGGTCATTGAATATGCAATGTTACCGATTGGGTTGCTTTCCGAAGAAGCACAAGAGGCTAGGAATAAGCACATAAGAAAACTGCATGAAAGCCATGCACGAAAAACTCCACGGAAAGACACAATGCCAAAATGTTCTAAATTAACTTCTGATCACTTCAGATTCTTTCATCTCATCTTTATACCAGAAGAAGAAATCTACTTTACCCTTGGAACTCTGACAGCACCTGAAAGAACCACACTTCATTAAAAGCAAGAAAGATGAAGGAGAGAAGAAAAATACACCTGCAGAAGATGAATGTGATGAAGAAGAATGAAGAAGATAAGTCTTCTATTGGTGAGGAGGAGGAGGAGGGAAATTATGAAGAGGAAATTTCTATATATATACAGTCATACTTGATACAGTCATATTTGTTATGTATGCATGCATCAGGAGATCAGAAAATAATGTCTTAAATAATAATGTATCCTTATATTACATCATATTATACTATAATATTACATCATATTATACTATAATATTACATCATATTATACTATTATATTACAATATATGATATTATTATTATTGTTATATGCAATATTACTTTGTTTTATTCCCTTTCAATAATGTATTACATTAGTTCTTAAATTTAAAGTATGATATAAACTCTACCATGCATTTTTTTTTGTGATAAAATTACTAATTTTTAGCACGTCTTTGGTACAAAAAGATCATGCTTAAGTTATTGGTTTGTCTGTCCATCTGTGGACATTCTTTCTGCAACTATTAGTCCGATTTGAAAAATTCTTTTTGCGTTGGAAACATTGGGAAGCTTGAAGTGTTAATGATGATCCTTTACTTCGTTTTTTTTTTTTTTTTTCCACGGTGCACATTTTTGCCACTAGAGGGCGTAAATGCAGATAATATCAAATTCAAAATACATTTTATTCCATATGTTTGCTTCTAAACATCCAATTGAAAAAATCTTTTACCTTTCGATACCATTTATGTCGAAGATTATTTGAAGTATAGTCACTTTTCCGAGTTACGCATAGATTTTCCGCTAGGGGAGTAAAAGTAAACTGTGTTTTTCCCGATATCCCTGCTTCTAAAACTCCGATTTGAAAAATTCTTTCTACAGCAGATACACCTCCTGATGTGAAATCTCTTGCATATAGTTTTTAATTTTTGGTAAAAAACAGTTTGGCCGCCAGGTGGCGTAAACTTTAATTTCTGCTTCTGTTGCATTTGCAACAAAATCTGAGCTTCTAAAATTTCGATTGAAAAACTCCTTTGTGGATTGATACCACTCACATCGATAAACCTTTTCGGAATATTTTCTTCTTAAAATAATGCATGGTTTATCAGCCAGGGGGCACAGATGTATGTCTTATTTTTGTCGATACCTCTGCTTTTAAGAGACTGATTTTAAAAAAATCCTTCTTTGTTTGATAGAGTTCCCAGTGTCAAATGTTTTTCATATAATTTAAAAAATTTTCAAGTAATTCATAGACTTTCCGCTAGGGGTGTAAAGGTAAATCGTGTTTTCCCTGATATCTCTGTTTCTAAAATTCCAATTCGAAAAATTCTTTCAGCCCTGGATACAGCTTCTGATGGAAAATGTTTTGCATATAATTTCTAATATTTGGTAAATAATGATTTGGCCATCAGGGGCATAAGTGTTTATTTCTGCTTCTGATGTATTTGCAACAAAATCTGAGCTCCTGAAAACTCGATTGAAAAAATTATTCCGTGGACCGATACTGCCCACATCGAAAAACCTTTTGAGAATACTTTCTTCTTAAAATAATGATGGCTTTTCTGTATTGGGGTGAAGATGCATATCTTATTTTTGCCAATATCTTTGCTTCTAAGAGTCCGATTTGAAAAATTCTTTCTTTTTTAGACAGCGTTTCTGGTACGAAATGTTTCTCATACAATTAAAAAAAATTCTTAATGCACAAGTCTGCTACCAGGGGGAATGAGTTCATGCTTCCGTGTTTCCGTTCACAGCAATATCTGCGGGACTAAAAACCCGATTGAAAAACTTCTTTCTTTGGTCAGATACTACTAACTATGCAAACCCTGTGTGCGTCTTTTCTTCCCAAAATAATGCACAATTTCGCCGCTAGGGGCACAAATGCTTAAAATGTTTTTCTCAATATTTCTGCTTCTACATGTGAGATTAAAAAAATTCTTACAACACCGGATGCCATTTACCTTGTATAACACTTTAGGTTAGTATATGAGGAATTTCATAGTTCACAGTTCTGTTGGTAGGTGGTGTTTCTGTACTTGAGTTTGCAGCTGTATCGCCACTTCTAAAAAACACTATTGAGACATTTCTTCTTTACTGTATGCCATTCGCTGCATTTAGAGATGTGGATCATTATCCTCTTTAAATAATGCAAAGTTTTCCCGCAGGGGGCATAAAGGTTGAAACCTTTTTCTCGCTATTTCTGCTTCCGGGAGACGTATTTGAAAAGTCATTTTTCCTTAGCATAGCTTTTTCCATGCAAAATATTTTCTATTTTGAACTTTTCATTATGCAAAATTCTTCCGCTGGAAGGCATACAGTTATATAATGTTTCTTTCTCTCACATATTTATTCTTTTAACTGTTCAGTTTGAAAATCTTTTTGTCTTTGATACCTTTCTTGTGCGCCATTTGTTAATCATTGTAACATGCCTTTTAGCTGCTGGTGGAACTAAGCAGATGTTTCTATTTCTGGAAGTTTTATCTATTGCTGAAACTGGTTGACTGACTTCCTAACCAGTTCCACTGAATTTAAATAGCTTCGGTACATTTTATTCATGTCAGAACGGATTCAAAAGATGTGCTCATTACAACCGAATATTCAGTGTCATCTTTCTTGTTTTATCAGTCATCATAACTAACAGTTTTAATAAAAAAATCAACATGCAATTTCACTATTTAGGAGATTTTCTTTGTTTAAGCTACAAGATCTATCAGTTTCAAGTTACTAATAATTTTGTCTTACTAGATTTGCATTTGGTACCACTGTGCAATGGGAGAAATGTGGCCATAAATGTGCAATTGACTCTTAAGGTGAGCACAGACTATCCTGCATCATTATAAGGAATCTCACTGTACCACTGAGCACATAACATTAGAATTTAATGAGGGCATGTCCACAAGCCCTCATTAAATTGAGAAATGAGGCATGTTCGCAAACCCTCATTGCACAATGGTAAAAATAAGGCGCAGCCAGAGTTTACGCTGGATTTTTTTTCTTGTGTCAATTTAGCTATTTTGTCAGCAAAAGTTGTAGCAAAATGCTACGCAGGTTAGCCGAATTAGTGGCTCTATTTTTCGCTATATCTACATACAAGCACAATGCACTGGCTAAATAAAATTTTGTACTTTAAACAGAATTTAAGAATTAAGATAAATATGCTTCTAATTTTAATGAAAATACTTACATTTGCTGATGCATGCAGTTTATGAATACATATATACAAAAACTGGGACTGAGCAAAGCTACAAAGACCACAACTGAGAAAAGCCACAACCGACGAGCAGCACGCGCCTTTTCAACTCGGTTCGTCGATCCAAACCGAAAAGGCGCGTGCTGCTCCCGTGGTCGCTGCTGCGGCGGCGAACTGCCAAAGAAACAAACAGAAGGCCTCTTATTATCTATCGCAACCAAAACCCTGCAAAAGGTGCTCTTAAGGCTCACCGGTGCTTTTCTGCGATAGGAGACAAGACAACGGGGATGGAAAAACGACAACAGGACGAAGCAGCGTGTGACAGTGATGACAGAAAAAATAACGAGGAAGAATACCAGGTCAGCAGGGGAAAGCAGCGATGACGGAACAAAAAAGTGATGCAGATAAAAAACAAACAAACAAAGAGCGAAGCAGGATGACGAAAGAAAAAATGACGGGAAACATTCGCTTTTTGGCGATTCAGTGGGGACTTTTTGTAGGAAAATTACAGTCTTTATCGCGCTTTGGTGAAAGTGCGAACGAGAGCTTAAACACTGGCCACAGCAGTTGACATCCACTTCGTGACCCTTTTGTTGACTGCAAAGCACCAAATGATTAGGCTGCAGTTCGCAAAGGCCTATCACAACTAGAGTGTGGAGGACTGAAAACCCATCATTTGATCTGACGAACAGTTTCAATACTATCATGCCAACAGGAGAGAGCATGGGTGGATATAGGAGGGTGCATGAGTGGGACAGACCCACTTTGGAAAGATGGGGTCATACGGACAAGTGGAGGCAGTGTAACGGTTTTTAGGTGCACCCAAAAGAGCTTCCTTGTGGCCCTCGTACCCTCCGTAATTGGGCATACATAAGGTATGTGAACATCTTCACTGACCATAAGGCATAAGGTATGTGAACACCTTTATTGAAAAAGAAAAAAAGCAATATTATGGAAAATTTTCATACTTACCTCCTATTAGTTCTATTTTAATAAAAGAATGTTACAACCACAATATTAACATTGCAGAAACAGTCATTGATAATGGAGGTATACTTACTATTACTAATAATAGATCAGTTTTAAATAAATCAGGCATTTATGTCATTCCAACAGTTAAAGATGATAACCAAAAAGACAAAGTATATATCGGAAGTACACGTAGAAGATTTTTGACTAGATTAAATGAACATATAATGAATTAGTCAAGAAGAGATGAAAAAACCTCATTAATTCATTGTATCAGAAACGATGTAACTCCAGATTGGACTAACATGAAAATCATAACATCGCATAAATCACATGCCCAGATTCTGACCTCCGAGGTTGTGGTCATTGAGAAAACCAAAAGATACAACTGTAATGTTAATTAATAGTCTAGTAGAGCTTCGGTTTGCATGGAGGTACTTCATTGAACAGGACAAAAAACATTTCAGAAGAAAAACAATAACATAAAATGGCTTACATCAAATATTTCTTAAAAATACAAGTGCATATTTCTACTATGTAAATTCTACTTGATTATTTTGTATAACTACAGATGGCGACACCATACACATGCACAGTAAACCCCAATCCATGATGCGCAAATATCTACACGACGGGGCTGAACATGCTTTCGGGTTAAGCAGCATACCGGAGCATGTGAGTGCGGTAATTACAACGTCCGTGCACCTACCACTGATGATGGCTATGAATATTAGCAGAAAAAGTTTGGTGCTTTGCAATCGGGAGATTTATTTTTTATGCTTCGCAGTCAAGATGATCATTTCTTCAAAATATTAGTTAGTTTGTTTTTTTTATTTTGGCTAAGTTGTAATTCGTTTTCACATTTCGTTGTTGTTGTGATGCTTCACAATAGGGAGATTGATTTCTTTGTGCTTCGCAGTCAAGATGATTTCCTCTTCAAGATTTTAGTTCGTTTTTTTTTAAAAATTCAGCAAGTTTTTAATTCATTTTCATTGTTTCGTTGTTGCCAAGGATTTATTTGCCTTCATTGTAAAAATTCATCTTATTCAATTTTATCTGGTGCAGATTTTACAGTATGATGAATTTTATTTTTGAACTTCACAACTGCAAAAAGCTCACATTCGTTGAGTGAGTCGGATACTTATGGCAACGTCCTGTAAGTAGATTCATTACAAGCGTACAAATGAAGTCCTGACAGCCACTATGAATATTGTAAGTGCATACACTGCCGGACGCAAAGTTGAAAGAGAAAGAATCAATTGACAAACTTGCAATTTTCAGTATGTCTTCCCGACATCACCTAGATGATTTTACGCGTGGCCGTATTATTGGCAAGATTGAAGAAGGGCGAAAAATAACAGATGTTGCCAGGGAGTTTGACGTCAGCCACAGTGTTGTTTCAAGGCTTTGGAAATCATTTCAAACAAATGGAGAGTGTAGCAAACGTCACGGGGAAGGTCGTGTTCGCAGTACGACACCTGCAGAAGATCGGTACATAGTGCTATCAACAAAAAGACACCGACGCAGCACAGCTAGTGAGGTAGCACACGACGGGGCTGAACATGCTTTCGGGTTAAGCAGCATACCGGAGCATGTGAGTGCGGTAATTACAACGTCCGTGCACCAACCACTGATGATGGCTATGAATATTAGCAGAAAAAAGTTTGGTGCTTTGCAATCGGGAGATTTATTTTTTATGCTTCGCAGTCAAGATGATTATTTCTTCAAAATATTAGTTAGTTTTTTTTTTTATTTTGGCTAAGTTGTAATTCGTTTTCACATTTCGTTGTTGTTGTGATGCTTCACAATAGGGAGATTGATTTCTTTGTGCTTCGCAGTCAAGATGATTTCCTCTTCAAGATTTTAGTTCGTTTTTTTAAAAATTCAGCAAGTTTTTAATTCATTTTCATTGTTTCGTTGTTGCCAAGGATTTATTTGCCTTCATTGTAAAAATTCATCTTATTCAATTTTATCTGGTGCAGATTTTACAGTATGATGAATTTTATTTTTGAACTTCACAACTGCAAAAAGCTCACATTCGTTGAGTGAGTCGGATACTTATGGCAACGTCCTGTAAGTAGATTCATTACAAGCGTACATATGAAGTCCTGACAGCCACTATGAATATTGTAAGTACATACACTGCCGGACGCAAAGTTGAAAGAGAAAGAATCAATTGACAAACTTGCAATTTTCAGTATGTCTTCCCGACATCACCTAGATGATTTTACGCGTGGCCGTATTATTGGCAAGATTGAAGAAGGGCGAAAAATAACAGATGTTGCCAGGGAGTTTGACGTCAGCCACAGTGTTGTTTCAAGGCTTTGGAAATCATTTCAAACAAATGGAGAGTGTAGCAAACGTCACGGGGAAGGTCGTGTTCGCAGTACGACACCTGCAGAAGATCGGTACATAGTGCTATCAACAAAAAGACACTGACGCAGCACAGCTAGTGAGGTAGCAAATCAGTTTATGGCTGCTACTGGCAAGCGGATCTCCCGAAAAACTGTCGCCAGACGTTTGCATGAAGGAGGACTATATGCCCGCCGTCCTGTTGTGTGCATACCATTGTCCAGACGTCACCGTGCCGCCCGTTTGCAATAGTGCCATTAACATCGCAATTAGACTGATAACGACTGGTCTGCTGTCCTCTTCTCAGATTAGAGTAGATACAGTCTATCGTCTGATTGTCGATGACAACTGATCTGGCGTGATAGTGGTACTGCATATTGTCCAGCAAACATACAGGAAAGGGACCGATATCCGACATGTAGTGTCATGGTATGGGCTGGCATCATGATCAATTTACCACACTTAAATATCTCCTCAATCACCAGACCTCAAACCTATTGAGGATATGTGGGACAAATTGGAAAGATCTGTTTAAGCCCATCAACTCCTACCGGCAGCTGTGAATGTTCTACGACAGGCAATCTTCACTTCATGGGCGGCAATACCACCTCTGCATTTTCAACACTTCAGTGAGTTCTTACCAAGACATATATCTGTCTGCTGTTGTGAGGGGAAAATATGAAGCAACATTTCATTAGGTAGGTATCTTATATACAATTCCATAGTATCCCACAAAATTGCGGGACACAGGTATGTCGCACATGCTTGGGAAATGCCTCATTTTAGAGATCTTGTTCTCAAGAATCAGGGAAAAATAAAAATGTTCTTCTAAATTTTAATCAGCTGATTGCTGTACATGTCACAAAGCTTACGCCAAGTATTCTGACTTTGTCATCACAATATGGGGCAGATGGGTAGATGTGCGACCTTGGGTGATGATGCCAGCAAAATTGCCTGCACACACTTCCACTGCTATTCAACAGTAAATTGTGTTACAGTGAGGACGGGAACAGGGTTCTGTTATGAGTAGCGTTTGAGGGAGACCACCCAAATGAGGGCGTGTTTTTTGTTACGTAAGTGAGTGAAGGAACTTTGAAAGCACACGTAATGATCACACAGTGGCGTATATTCGAAGCTAGCTGCGAAGCCCAGGGAACGCACAAATAAAAGCCAAATATACACAAAAAAAAAGTCAATTATCAACGGTATTAAGATATGTCGATGCTTTTGCTGCGAAAAAAAACCCGTGAGGATTCGCTTCTTTGGCTCACTCTGATGAGCGAACCCACAGCATAACCCTAGCAGCTCTTCTAAAGTCTTCGCTGTTTTGATTCGAAGATCTTCGAAATAATCGCCTGCTAGTGTTTCCATGACAACATGAATGAGCGTGTATGGAGGCAAATGGACCATTGCTTTGCACAACGGTTTGCTCAGAAAAGAGAAGACTTCGACTTCCTCGGTAAACCGCATGCTTCTGCCTGTAGCAGCATGTGTTTCGCGACAGTTGTTTCAGTTTGTGTGAAGTGTCAATGAATTAAAATCAGGGATATTATATCTTAAATTCGTGGCTCTGTTGGATTTGAACTGTTCTGATAAATTTTGTGAACTTAAAAAACTCTATGCTGCAAATTTTGATACAGCTCGTCTAAAAAATGAACTGAAGGTGTTTTTCCCTTGATGAATACAAAAACCAATCAGTAAGAGACATTACTTGTTACATAAAGTTGAATAAATTGGACATTGTGTTTATTGACGTGTACAAATTAGCAGACCTAATATTAAAGCTTCCATCAACAACTGCAACTGCCAAAAGAAATTTTTCTGCATTAAAAAGAATCAAGATTTATCTTAGAGTCACACAAGGACATGTACATTCGAACAACTTGGCTGATTTGTCAACAGAGAAAAACATTCTTTTTTAAATATGGAAAACTACTCGGAAGAAACTTTTTATGAAAATGTAACACTGAAGTTCACAGAAAAGGAAAAAAAGAATGGAGTTCATGCACAAATAAATCCAAATCCTAATCCTCATAATTATTTGGTATCATGTTAGCAATAGCATGTAGTAATTCTATAATGTTTTGTAGTAGTTCACAATTATTTGGTATCATGTTAGCAACAGCAAGCAGTAGTTTAAGTTACTCTTTTATTACTTAACAGTTAAAAATAAAAAAAATAAAACAATAAAACTTCACAATTAAAAAAAACCCTGTACTGTGGGTGGGTGGGTAGGTGGGGGGGGTTGAGATAGCCCAAGTCTTGGACCCAATATATGCCACTGTGATCACAGTAATCATGCAGCAACTTATCTCTTTCCAAAAAGCTTTACTGGACAAAACTTGGGTGCGATGAATATTGAGTGTGTGCACTGCCACACTTTGCATTTCACTAATGAGGAAACTGATGGTCATTTTAAATCTTGTTGTCATAATGGTCTTATTTCCCTTCCAGAACTACAGATAAATACAGGGCTAAAGGACTTACTTCTGAACAATCCTAGTTTTGTCCCACACATCTGGAAATATAATAGTGCAATATCATTCACTTCCCACTTGGCCACAAAAAAGGAGGTTCCATGCAATGGCACATACTGCTTTAAAATTCAGGGACAGATTCACAGTACATCTCGGATTTACTACCACTTACTAATGAAAATTGTACTTTATAGATTCCTTCTCAGCTACTAATATATGTATTGGCTGTAATGAAAATAAAGAATTAAAGTGATCAATATCAACAGCCCTGGCAGATATTCTGGCTAACAGTCCTTACGCCCAAGCATACAAGACCGCAGTTGAGGTGACTGAACATGAAGTAGCAGGACACAACCTGGACCTGCATTTTGTTGATAATATATTTACAAATTCTCTATATTGCGTCAGCAGAGTACAAAAAGCACGAAAAAATGGGGCAATTTTATTACCACTTTACTTTCTTGAAAACTGTGGAAAATACTTCTAACTAGATTGGGGCTTTTACCCCATCAAGCCACTAGTACATAATAATTTGTCCATTCAGTTTATAATACAACAAAAAAGTAAAATTATGTCAGTTAAAAAAAAGAAATAAACTTACGATGAACTTCAACGTTGATCGACCTGCCTTCAAACCTTCCAGTCTGTGATACCATGGCTTTCACACTGAAACTTCCTTTATCATCATCAGTTACATCAGTAACTGTCACACCATCGGTTTCAGTCACATAACGCTCCTTTGAAGGAATGACATCTAAAGCAATGTTATCTTTTAACCATGTTATTGAAGCTGGGGGATTAGCTGATACCCTACATTTAATTTTGCCACGGTTGTTTATAACTAGAGCTTGCTCGTTTGGACAATCTTCCCATGTGATATCATCTGCAATACACATCAAAGAATATTACACACACATGTGGGATATATTACAAAGTCATAATTCATACTGCAAGTTATAATACCATTCACAGCATTCTCAGGAAGATGCAAAACAAAAGCACTATAATCATAAATGAGTGGCAGGCAATGCACATAACTAACAAACAAATTAAGAAGGTACTGTAGAACATGCTAAGTTATGTATAATAGTTTAATGCAAATATATTTCAGCCATTACTATGGCCTTCATCAGTGCGACTACGATTGGTTTACGTTGCCAGATTGGAAAGGTAAGTTTTGTAATGGTAACTTCAGGTGACGTGATGCAATGAGGGATTTCCAGATGTAAGGAATGAAAATGGGGAGCTCAGAGTTGCAATTTTTGGAAAATAAAATTTCTAAACTTTCTCTTTCTGAATTCGTAATGACAGAGACCCAAGACCTCCGCTTTCTTCGCCTGGAGTGTATAAAATTCCAATCAAGACTAACGTTGGATTAACTGCGTGCATAGGAAGTTCATTCCAGAAAATTCTCTCAAGACTTCAGGAACACAAATCTGATGTGAAATTTGAAAAACCTTCATCTGCCTTATCTCTTCTTACCATGGCTGACACTTCCACTATTCCATTTTGGTCAGATTCTAAAAAGTTGGCTCCCTTCCAAAATCGGTATGCTCTGAGGTTTAGAGAAAGTTTGGAAATTTTATTTTCCAAAAATTGCAACTCTGAGCTTCCCATTTTCATTCCTTACATCTGGAAATCTCTCATTGCATCACGTCACCCGAAATTACCATTACAAAACTTACCTTTCCAATTTGGCAACGTAAACCAATCGTAGTCACACTGATGAAGGCCATAGTAATGGCTGAAAAATATTTGCATTAAACTATTATACATAACTCAGCGTGTTCTACACTACCTACTTAAAAGCACTATACATACGTGAGACCAGCCAAGGAACAAAAGAGCTGAACTTTTAACCAAAACCAGCCGAAAAATCAAAACGTATGATCAGAAAGTGTGAATAAAACGCAGCACAAGCACAATGGAATTTTTCACTGTAATTTATATAAATATTAAACTGGAGCACATAATCGTTTTCACAATATAAAGTTACTGAATTCAAAACAAAATAAAATGGTTTTAAAGCACAACCTGATTCAAGCACAGCTTTTTTGTTTGTTTTGTAGTACTTGCTAGAATATAGCTCAATTTCCCTCTAGAGTTGCTTTCTTCTCAGCAAGTACGAAGTTCTACAGACATATTTGTCTTTTGTCTGCAGTTGCACAGCATTCATTGCTTAGATTTTTTTTTCTGTTGATGTCATTCCCTTCCCATTCAGACTAATAGCTTTTTTTTTTTTTTTTGGCAGATGTTTGACGTCCTGAACTGAATCATGCCAATGCAAAGTGTTGAATTTTCAGATGTGGAACTCCGGGCTGCATGAAATTACTGTTCCTGAAGAAGAAAACTGCAAAGGAAATCTATGAGTGTATGATGTAAACATTAAGTGACAAGTGCCCTTCATATTCCACTGTGAAGAAATGGTGTGCTAACTTTAAGCATGGAGACTTTGAGACCAAAGATGCAGCAAGATCTGAGAGGCAGTCAACAGTGACAACACCCGAAATTGTTGATCGTGTTAATGACTTGATTTTGTCAGATCGGCGAATCTCGGCTAAAACAATAGCTGAGACACTGGAGATATCCAGGGAAAATGTTAGGTTCTTAATTCGTGAGCACTTGGATATACAGAAGATGTCAGCGAAATGAGTGCCCAAACGCTTTAATGCCGATGAGAAATGAAAACGAGTGGACACTTCCAAATCGGTTTTGTAGCATTTTGAGTGATCTAGTGATAATTTTTTGCAGCAACTTGTCACTGTTGATGAAACGTGGTTACATCACTATGATCCAGAGACAAAACAACAGTTCCTGCAGTGGTGGCACTCGAGTTCTCCATGGCCAAAGAAATTCAAAACTAAAAGGTCTGCAGGAAAGGCCATGGCAACGTTTTTTTTGTGATTCGGAATTTGTTTTACTGACTGACTATCTCCCGAAGGGCCAAACAATAAATGCTGAATACTATTCCAACTTGCTGTGCTGATTAAAGGAGGCGTTGAAGAAAAAAAGGCGAGGAAAACTACAGAAAGGTGTCCTCTTTTTGCAGGACAATGCGCCAGCTCACAAGGCTGGCAAGACAATGGATGTTTTGAGGGATCTGGGGTTTAAGTGAATAAACCATCCATCCTACTCACCAAACCTTGCTCCATCGGACTAGTTAGTGTTCCCAAACCTTAAAAAAAGTTTCAAAGGGTGGCATTTTTTGAATGATTCAGAGGTGATATCAGCAGCAGAGCAGTATTTGAGTGATCAGACTTCAGAATTTTTTTTGGAATGGTTAAAGGAACTCCAGAAATACTGTACCAAGTGTGTTGAATTTCAGGGTTCAATATGTGGAATAATCCGTAAGTTTCATGGCTCTAGCCCATTTCCTTCCTGATGAGGCCAAGAACTTATCAGCATTTCCTCGTATAAAAACCTGCCAACTTTAAAGAACTGAAATCCGTAGAAATTTTCATTGAACGTTTCATCGATATCCCCATTGCAGAAAGTTCCTGGTCAGTCTGCGACAGATAACATGGTGCACAAAATATTCTGCGGGTGGCCACTAGCCAAAATAACTACTAGATGCAAAAAAAAAAAAAAAAAAACAATTAAAATTTGCACAGGTGGAAATTAAAAAGAAAGAGAGAAAAGATATTACCACCTTATTTTCTAGTTTAAAAATATCTAACCTAGGTATTACAGCAATTGCAATGATAACTAGGATCAAGAACACTGGCTCTCTGTACCTAGAATTTCGCCCCAGTTTTCAAGCTGAAACACAAAGATTTATGAAATAAAATTATATTTAACAACAATAGAGGACAGAAGTGTCCCTAGAAAAAAATATTATGATAACAAGAGAAATCTTCGCTCCGTCCTACTTCCGATTTCGGAGAAAAACAATTCTGCATTTATGATCTCAATTACAATCATTTATGTAACTAAATGGTGATTAAACTATAATTCAGTGCATGGAAAACCAGTTGGGAGGAAGGGGGAAGATTGCGGGAGAAAATCTCCGCAGCATTTAACTTCCGTTGTTGAAAGTTTTCCATTTTACGATTATGGAAGAAATTTTCGCTCGCCCAACTTTCATTTTTAGAAAAAATTTGTGCATTTCCAACTTAAACACAAATATTTATCTAATAAATTGATATTTAACGACCATACAGGGAAAAGGGAACATCGCGAGAAAAAGAATTTAAGATTACGGGTCTATCTCTAACTTCCGTTTTCAGCAATTGCTGGCTCCATTTTCAAACCGAAACACAAACATTTATGTAATGAAATGGTATTTAACAACAATACCGGAGAATCCTCTCTTGGAACATCGAGGGAACATCATGAAAAAAAAAATTTACGAATTATGAGAGAAAACTTCATTCCGTCTAACTTACATTTTCGGAAATTTTGAAAGACTGAAAACTTGCATCCATGATCGAAAGTCTGCAAGAGGATCGTATAGGGTTCTCTTGGGATGTCGTTTCTGTCTGCAGGACAAAAATAAATCTGCAACGTATGTTGCCTGTCACCGCGATTCTGTTATGGGGATCAATATATTTGATTGAAAGATGTATCAAAGTTATCTATTAAAAGCCGATTTATTATGAAATCGATTTGTTGATTTTAATAGAATTCATGATATAATGAAGTATTTGGCACTATTTCATGCTTACAGCAATTGAGACATAATTATCTTATTAGTACACTATTATGAGGCTACATAGATATACATAAAATTTTCATTCATAATAGCAAAATTCTCTCGATTGCAGTAACTTAACTGAAGTTGTGACCTTAAATTTTTGTGCCAACATGTTTGAATATCTTACAAAAACAAATTTTAAGTTTCATATAAGGCTGAATTTTTTTTGTTTTTCTTTCCCTCTCTTGTAGTAGTTACAGCCAATTCCAATCCTACAGTGATTTTACTTAGTCTTTCCCCCTAGCAGAGAGGTTTAAAAATACAAGTGGGGGAAAATGTGATCAGGGAAATTAGAATATTCCAGTGCACTTCTTTGGGGACACTTTTTCGACCCTTGAAACTGCACTAACCTGAAAGAAAAAAATAAAAATAACGAAGAACAAAAGAACGACCCTCCCCCATCTATAAAATATACCGTCAGTAAAAAAAACATAAAAATAGTAGTATTTCTGTAAGTTTTACAGACAAATGTAAAACCTGGAAGGTATGTGTATACCTTATGTTATTTGAGAGAGACACTCAAAAAGATCTAACACACGTGACAATGCATTGTAAGAGCATATTTAAAAAATATATATTTTAACATTAATTCTTGATAACAGATGCACACAACAAACAAATTCTCCAGATCTGCTGGGTGATTGCTTTCAAATTCCTCTGCCTCTAACATTGTAATGGTGGCAGGGATGCACCAAGCGGTGGTTCAATGGGTACGAAGCACACGGGCATCAGGGTTGGGGGTGGCAGGATGCCTCAATCAAATTTTATGGTAGGTAAATTAATATCAGTGATGTGGGAGAAGTTAAGAAAACGTTTTATTGTAAGAAATCATAATGCTACATTGTTTTTTTTAGGAAAAAATAATTCATTATACATTTCAATAGAAAACGACTTGGAATCAGTTATTGTTTTGTTCAGTAACGTACACCACGAGCAAAGGACTTAAAATGTTTTCCCTAAAACTTTTTAAATCTTGAAGATTTCAGCATTCATGATACGCATGGCCAGTCAAGCACTATGGCAATGGGACCGATATGAAGGAAAAATACAACGGACTTCCAAAAACATAATTTTTTGACCTAAAACCTTGATGCATTTTATGTACTTTGAGCGGCCAATGTTCCTGTACCAAACGGCGGCCAAAATTTTCTGAGTTCCCAAAACAGAAATGTTGGCTTAGAGGCCGGTTTTACAAAGACACTGTGAAGGAATTCTTTTTACCCTCTCATCTCAGCAGTAACTCAGGGTTCCTACTCAAAAGTAATAAAAAAATTCCCTAACTTTTCCAGGTTCTCCAGGCAGTTTTTAAAATTTTCCAGTGGCATGTTGCAAAGAATTTTACATTTCATTCAATTCCATTCATTTTTCTCACCAAAGCACACACTTGTAAATTCTTTAAGTAATTTGTCTTTATAAAATTACCTGTTTTTCATTAATAACAACTAACTGTGCACATTATTTTCTGTACCAGAGTTCTGTGAACTTTTGTGAATACTATCCACACGGAATTTGTAAATACATTCCCATGAAACAGGTCATATGTAAAAAAATCAGTCAGTTGAATAGTTTCAGTTTTTCTATAACACAATGCAGCTAAGCTTAATGATGGAATGGCTCTGTTCAAAGAAACATGTTTCAAGAGAACCAACAGACAAAGGACTTTGATCCATCATTTGGTTGGTTCTCTTGTGAAGTGTTTCTTCAAGCAGTAGCCATTGTGCCTAATTGTTCCATGTTATAACAACTGCCTGCAGAAATTGAACAAAAGCTTAATAACTGGCAATTTTAAAAATTCAATTTTGCATCCTTTTTTGGGGAATAAAGGAAATACTTAATATAACTGAAAGTAAGATCTACCAAATTCTAGGCAAGCAGTAATTGCAAGCAAAAGTTTGAAATCTTGAAAAAATAACTTTTTTTTTGGCAAAATAAAGTATCCACTGATTTTTACAAAAACAAAAAAAGGGATAATTTTCCCTGAGTTTTCCCTGATTTTTGAAACCATTTTCACATTCCCTGAGAATTCCAGGTTTTCTTTGTTTTCCAGGTTGAGTGGGAACCCTGTAACTCCAAAGTACAAACACAGAACCCCGTAGCAAGTGTATTCTATTATACTACAACCATTAACATAAAAATGAATAAACATTTAAAAATATTCTCGTACAAGGGGGGGCAAATCTGTTCTTGCACCCGAGTGGCAAATGCCCATGGCGCCCCCCCCCGAATGGTGGTATTTAACAATCTTCAATTTTGAGAAAAGATAATTGTCACCAACACGATGATCCAAAATCAGCATCTCCAATGTAATAAGAGAAATTTAATGGAATCCCCCAAGCTCATTATACGAGGGTTGTACCGAAAGTAATGCAAAAGTGGGCATAACTTTCTAATTAACTGACAGAGTTTGTTCTAATTGCACATATTGGTAGAGTAACTGTTTCTCTACACAAAGGTACTACTCGACATAGTCTCAATCACAAGTGATGCATTTGCACCATCGTTGAACCCACTTTTTGACAGCCATTTTTACCTCGTCTGTGTTGTCAAATCGTTACCCCCGGAGACTGTCCTTCATTGGACCGAACAGGTCGAAGTCGGAGGAGCACCAAATCTGGGTTGTATGGTGGAT
Source organism: Macrothele yani (assembly GCA_039090855.1). NCBI lineage: Eukaryota > Metazoa > Arthropoda > Arachnida > Araneae > Macrothelidae > Macrothele > Macrothele yani. The sequence continues at coordinate 175,706,119 of CM076990.1, forward strand.
GGGGGACCTTTGACCCGCCTGATTTGTTGCCAAAGATGTGTGTGGTCTCGCATTGCCATGGTGAATGTGGATCCTTGTTAGATTCTTGCTCGGTCTCTCCACTAACCTAAGCTTCACGAGTGTCTCAGTGTACCACTCGCTGGTCATGGTATGGCCATGTTTCACAAAATCAAGGAGACATACACCCCTGTGACCCTGTCATCGCAAAAAACAGTCACCATGACTTTCTGTGCTGATCGCTGGCTCTTGAACTTCTTAGGCCTTGATGAAGAGGTACAACGCCATTCCATGGATTGATTCTTTGTTTTAGTCTGCTCTGATCTTCTGGAAGTGTTCGAAGCCAATGAAGACACGTGTTTTGAACATATCTTCATTGGCTTCAAACACTTCCAGAAGATCAGAGCAGAGTTCCACCCTTCTCTCCTTCAAATTGGGTGTCAACTGCCGAGGTACCAACTTTGCAATACCCTACGTCTTCCACCATCTTCTGTATGGCATTGTGACCACAGTCCAGTTGTGCAACAAGCTCACAGATTGTGACTCGTCTCTCCACGCAAATCAATTCATCAGCTTGCTGACGATTCGTGTCAGTGGTCACAGATGATGGTCTCCCACTGCATGGTTTGTCTTCAATACTGGTTTCCCCTTCTTTAAACTTTATCTATCTGTGCACATTGTTCTTGTCAATGGTGTCATTTCTGTAAACACGCTGTAGCCTTCTGTGGATGTCGTACAGCCTGCACCTTTCCTTCGGCAAGAACTCAATGACGGCATGATGCTTCTTCTTGGAATCCATTATTTGCCTGTAATGAAGAAGAAGGGTCATAGAAAAAGAAGTTACTCTACCAACATGTCTAATTTGAACGACCTCTGTCAGTCAACAAAAAGTTATGCCCACTTCTGCATTACTTTCGGTACAACCCTCGAATTAATATTGAATCAAATAGTTTTCCTTTTCTTAATTGTAAATGAATACAATTATTTTCCTAAATGAAAGTAACATTTCAATGCCTTTTACCATGTGCAAATGTGCAATAGTACAACATATTTTGGGGCAACATTACTACACATATAAGGAAAATAATATACTGCCAAACACTGTATCGTAAGCAGGCAACTGCACAGCCACCAAGACTGTTATTATTATTTACAATGGATGTCTAAAAAACAGGGATACCATTCAATTGCTGTATGATGCAAATATTTTACAATCAAGAATTTTAATTATTCAATACAGAAGACAAACAGAATGCTTCAAATTAATGGTACATACGATAAAATACGAGTTCAACACTAGCATTCAGTGGATCCATGCTGTCAAAGCGAGCAGTGCAATTGTACATTCCGCCATCTTCTGATGATGGAGATTTAAACGTTAAGAGTAATGCAGATGTGGCTTTCGCTACTTCTATCGAGCCTGTACTCCTGCAAAAACATGGAAACTGATGTTACAAGATATGTTCACAAATCAATTTTTCTGCACTGCACACACAGATCATGTTTCATACAATTTCATAATTTGGTACATTTACAATTAAACAAATTAAATTATTTCAAAAATGAGGACAAACCATTAGAAATTCAAAAAAAAAAAAAAAATATATATATATATATATATATATATATATATATATATGTTAATGATTTCATAAGTTAAATGATACCACACAATGAAGCACTGATAGTATGCTCACACCTTTAAAATTTAATACCTATATCATATTTAAGTAAAAACAAAAATTAGTTAAATACAATATATTAATATAAGGGTTTGCCCAGAATGTAATCCCTATCTTTTTTCCTGTTAATGGTTCATTACAAAAACATAAAAGTCACACAAAATTTAAGAGGATCATCACTAGAAAGTTAAATTAATAACAGACGGGATCAATTGTTAAATTAATCCCTTCTGTTCCTCAGTAATGTAATCCTTAGAGCAAATTTAACTCCCATTTGTGGGTAAACTTGACAGCGATTTTAATTTCAACGTTTCCTACATATCATAAAACTATTACATAATGCTAGTTTTTTAATATAACAATTTATTTTGTAAGGCTTAAAAGAATAATGTTCAAGAACTGATTTGCTTTTTATTAGGTCAACTCACCCCCTTTTACAAAGCAAGTTATATTTAAGAGTTCGGACACCTTTTCCTAAAAAAAAAAAAAGAAAAAAAAAAAAAAAACCATTGCTTTTATTGTATATTCATATATCACTATGTATTCCTTCCAATCTTGTCAAAATTTTTTCTCAGTACAAATATTTATGAACACATGTTTTTTCTACATTTTTGATCTGTTGAGGTGGTATTATTATTATTATTATTATTGTTATTATTATGCAATGCATTTTCCCTCCCCCTCCCCCCACTTCATCAAAAACAGGTTTTTAAACTTCTGGTTCTCAAAATATTATGATTTATCATTGGGAATGTTATGTTAGAACTTGACTATTTAGTAATTCCTTGTGGTATTCAAACCATTTCCCCCTGTCATCTATAAGTATCTGTCCATGACTGCTATGTGCTATGACAGCATACAAAGGCATACATAGGTCCAGGGCTTAAAAAATATCTAAAAATTTACATGCCCAGCTGGACATGTGCATAAGATGCATCCGTAAATATTTAACTAGAGCCAATTGATATTCACGGAGTTTACATGGATACTTCATAAATGATCTCAGTAACAATTGTCCAGAGTAGCCGGGGATTGAGCAAGTAGTAGTACGTACCGGGACTCTTGCTGCGGTTAGGGCTAAGGTCGATACTGGGCATTCAGAATGTCGGAATTGCATGATGTCAGATTTATTCTTGTTCGAATGTTAATCTTCTGGTTTTAATATGAATATTCATTGTGGTTAATTTGTTTGGTTTTTACATTTCACAGCATTTTCTATCTGTGGTAACTCATTTTAAAAAAGAGGATTTTACAATGAATGGTTGGATGGGACTTGTTAAAGAAGGTTGACAAATACATTTTGGAATTGGATTTTATCTATACTATTTATCACATTGAAGTTGGGGATTAATGACATTTGAGACCATAAAAATATTGTGACATCGCATGCACATGAACATCGAGATTCCGAACAGGGATGGAACGAAATAGTACTCTGTATTGAACAGAACCGAATATGAATGACCAACAGCAATAAACAAGGTAAGCAATTGCATATATATTTTGAACTAATTAATAACAACTTTGAGTTCATGAAGATCTATGACAAGCCCATGACCAAAGTGAGAAGTCCCTATAAATAACATGTTGAACAGAAGTCCGTTCAGTATTGAACAGTTACTGAGATAATTTATGGACATGTGCAGGAATTATTTACCTGCCCAGGTTGTAAAAGCTGGATGCCCAGAACAACTTATGTTTTAAGATAAATCAGAACCATCATCTTTTAAAGTTAAAAAATATGGACTTTTTTTTTTTTTTTACATGTTTTGCATTTTCGTTTTAAGGGTCTGTATTCAAAATGTTCAATGTACAAAAGTGTACCTCAATTTCTAAAATGATGATGCTGAAATTGGTATGAAATGGTATGATGATGAAATTGGTATTTGAGAAATTTAGTGATTCTGCCATGTTCCTTTGGTTAAAGTTTTTGCCCTTTGTCATTAAACACAGGAGACACTTAGTTCTATCAGAGGCATGCATCTCATTGCTGACTATAAACAACATTTGGAGCAAAACAACATAAGGTTCCAATTTCTGGACCTACAGCATAGTACACAGTCGAGTCACATTATTGCGACCATCTCTTACTTTTGATGTCAACAGCGCGTAGCCAATGAAAGAAGTCACGTGTCGTGAGCTGGCTTGGAGGGTATATAAGGTGTGCTGTAGGCAATCTGAAAACATATCACTCATTGCTGTCATGAATAAAAGGAGTGATTTATCACATTTGCAAAAATCTGATAAATCGCTCCATTTATCCATGAAGTGGTTATCAGCTTTCGGGCTAGGGATGGCAGTATTTCTGAAACAGCGCAGTTTGTGAACTGTTCACGTGCTGCTGTGGTTTAAGTGTATCGTGATTGGAGAAATGGTACCATTGTGAATAAGCGATGTGGAAACTGCGGAGCACAATTTTCCACTGATGTAAGAAGTGAACGTCAGCTTCGAAGATGCGTGAGCGCAGATCGACAAGCTACAGTGGAGCAACTCACTGGCCGAATGAACCAGGGGCTACCGGAAGTGTGTCTAAAATGACAATTCAGCGAACCCTGTTGCGTATGGGGCTCTGATGCAGATGGATGGTCATTGCACCTATACTAAAGAAGGTGCATCGGCTGAAAATGCTTGCATTTGCAAGGCAGTATCGGAATTGGACCTCCGCAGTTTAGCAAAGGACTGCTTTCTCCGATGAGTCACGTTTTCTTCTTCATCGAACGGATGGACGTTGGCGTATAAGGCGAGAAACATCGGAGAACAAACGCTCTTCAACCATTGCTGGCAGAACACAAGCTGGTAAAGGCAGCGTTATGGTCTGGGGAATGATTTTGTGGCATTTCTTGGGTCCACTCATACCTGTGGAATGCACTATGGACCAAATTCGTTGTGAATCCATCCTAGCAGACCACGTACACCCATACATCCTGATTATCTTCCCTGGGGCAGATGGGATCTTCCATCACGACAGTGCGACGTGTCACACAGCTAGAAATGTCCGATAGTGGTTGGAAGAGCACGATGAAGACTTCAAAGTACTTCCCTGGCCCCATTATTCCCCAGATTTAAACCCAATTGAGCATCTGTGGGACCATCTTGATCAAGTTGTTCACTCTATGGATCCTCCACTATGCACCCTCCAGCAGCTGTCAGATGCACTGCAGTCAGCATGGCTCCACATACCTGTGAACACCTTTCAGCACCTTATTGAGTCACTCCCAGCCCGTCTAGCTGCTGTCCGAGCTGCACACTGCGGTTACGCTGGATATTGGCTGGTGGTCACAATAATGTGACTCGACCATGTATAATTAAAGAAGTGCTATTCTTCTGCCCACGGTACTCTGTAACAATAATACAACTTCTGGTGATTAGCACTGAAATGAAACACATGTGATGACTGTCTTTTTCTTTTTTTTTTTTTTTTGTAGTAGGAAATTTCCTTCCAAACTTTTTTATTTTTAAATTTAGTTCCCTGGACCAGGCAACTAGATTTTTTTATTTACCTGCAGGCCAATCATATATACGCCCCAGGGATCTTGGGCATGGATTTTTCAAGCCCTGTGCATAGGTCAATATATTTGGTTGTTTCAATTTTAATTGTCGTGAACCAAATAATCATCTTATCATTATAGTAAACACTTCATTGTCTAATTTTGTTGAAAGCTTAGGAATTCATATCTTTGAAGTGCATCAGTTGAGTATTAAAATTTGTATGTCTACAGTACTGCATAAGAAAAATTCAACCAATGAAAATAAAATGTACTTAGAAAGTCCCTCATAATAAATATGGCATAAAACTGCACATACAAATGTGCATAATTAAAGTATTAACGAGATACTTACCCTTCATGTAATTCCCCTTTCGGACCTTTCCACTTCATTTCTGTGAAAAGTTCTGAAGGCCCTCCTTCTCCTTGACATGTTAACCCAAAGCCTTTCCCTGCAGGCTTACTCAGCTTATTTCCAGATGGATTTATTACTAAATTTGCTCCATCAATTACGTGTAATAAATAACCTGTAATAGAAAATAAAACAATGAATTTCTAATAAAACTAGCAGCACATTTGTAAAAATCAAACTGAAATTTACATGAATTTTTTTGTTATCACACAAGGGTAATTGAACTACACCAAAAAAAAAAAAAAAAAAATTGGTTTGTTTCACTTTCACTGAATAAAGTATATAAAATACATTAAGGGCTTTATATTTTGAAAAATCTGTGCTAATGAGGTTTTTCGTTTTGACATGATTTTTCATATATTCCAGACTTTATACACTGCCCAACACTGAAACTGTCCTACCCACAAGAGCAAGAGATGTCGTATCAGCATGGAAATTGGCATATGTGGGTTATGAAGATAATTCAACTGCACAGATAATAACATGACATGTGGGAGAGATACAAGGGCAAAAGCTGATTGCCGACATCATATGGTGTCTAGTGCTACAGGTGTTACAGAAAGGTGCAACAGAATGTCTAGGGTATACGTATATAGCCTTTTGAAAGACTGCTGACCTCGTAATTGTCCCTATCAACAAACGGATGCATTTCAGCAAGGTTAGATATAGTCCTATGTGCAGCTGGGTGGTTGCCAAGCCATATCGCATCCTACGTGAATTGTGATGCTAGAACAGTGGGATGCTGTTGGCAACAATGCTGCAAGAAAGTAGCAACAGTCATTGTAGAGAGACAGATGGTGTCAGACAAACATCAGTATAAGCAGATCATCATGTTGGCCGGCAAATGGCTGCAGAACCACTCGCAATTACATCGAGCATTCAATAAGGTGTAGCTGCTACCATGGACATCCCCATCCCAAACCAGATGTTATCCAGGCAATTCAGGAGTCTGATTTAATAGCAATTTTGAAACTGCTCTAAAACCAGGCACCGAAAGACATGGTGGGTTCAAGATACATATGCTACCATGACAATGGTCAACACTGCTGAGCTTTCCAAGGGTTCAAACAAACATTCCACACTAGCTGCTGATATTCTATGATGCAAGATGTGAATTATGAACACTAACTTTGACTTGAATCACAAAGCACTCCCAAAGTAGTTAGACTAAGTGCTTTTGATTGATGACATGTTTTACCTTTAACAAAGTAATCATACATCACTGTTAAGGAACACATTTTATGGTTAAATTACTAGATTCACACATATGTTACACATGTACATAGTTATTTGTCATTAAATGGTAGGACTGTTGCACCGTACCTAGATCTCTCCCTGAAGTCATTTTTTTATACTTTTCTCAATTCTCTTATCTACAAAACTACAGTTCAAATTGCAAAACACATTGAAACAACTTTGTTATTTTACTGCATGTGATTATTTCAGGGACCCTGTGTGTGTGGGTGTGTGTGACAATACAAGGTCTTATCACAGCTAGATGGGTGTGTCAGAGACTCTTCCCACAACTGTATCTATGAGAACTTGATCCTTTCAGCATGCTTTCTCATCTCATTCATATATGCCTAACATGGACATTTTCTGGGGCTTTTTTATTTCTTGGTATCACACATAAACACACATAGCGGTCAGAGACTCTTCCCACAACTGTATCTATGAGAACTTGATCCTTTCAGCATGCTTTCTCATCTCATTCATATATACCTAACATGGACATTTTCTGGGGCTTTTTTATTTCTTGGTATCACACATAAACACACATAGCGCTGTGGATTGTTGGCCCCCGTGGTGTAAGGCTAACGAGCTCGGCTAGATATCGAGAGATCTGGGATGCGATTCCCCGGCAGTGGCCGAATAACAATTTTTCAGTCGCTGTGTGTTGCTAAAACGTGGAAAGAGCAATGTCTTTGTTTATTATTATCCAATTAAGAGAGTGGTGTCAATTCGTGGCGTTTTCCAGTGTCAGTTGCATACCAATACGGCTAAGAAAAGTATTTGATTTCTATATTGCTGTCATTCCTTCTCCAGATATCTCTACTTTATAATATTGGATTACAAAAATTATTTCTCTGTCCAACAGAGGAAAAGGTGCACAAGATCTGAGATATGTTCTGAGATCTGAGTCCATGTAATCATCCTTCATGCAGTCTGAATTGTTTGTTTATTTGTTTTGTTTTGGGGTTTAATGATAATCATGAGTAACTCCAAGGGTTATACGCCCATTCCTAATTTAGGGCCACTGGTTCCAGGGAAGGGGCCGATCTAGCGATATCTGACAAACACATCACCTATGCCTCTCATGCAGGACTCGAGCAAGGACCAATCTTGGGGCAAACGATCTGTAGACCGTGCCTCATACCACTTGGCCACCAGGGTGGCACAAGGGTATGTAGAAAGTTTGAGAGGTGAGTTCCTCCCTTTAATGATGCCACGTGAAAACCAAGGGATCAGGTTGGTCCACAGTTGTCGAGTGTGGTGTGCAGTCCAAAGTTGTCACGTGACAAGACCGTGTAATGTGAGAACGTCACAAAGGAGGGTACTTATCTCTATATTGCCATGGTCTCCTCCCTTTTATATGGCCTTGTGTGTCATCAGTGAAGCTGATATCTCTGCTTTAAAGTTGAATTAAAGAAATTCTGTGACTGATACAGGGAAACGTGCAGAAGATTGGAGATGTGTCCATCTAACTGCTTATCCACCAGTCGATTTGTCAGCTGTTCCTGCATCAAAAAATAGTAAGAATTTCTTTATTTTAAGTTTTAAAATCGCAATAAACCTTTCTTAAAAATGGATACAATCTGGCTAAGAACGAGAGGACGGCACAACGTACCTCAAACTTTGCAGGCAGATTTTCCTTTAACAGAAAGTGTTTCTATAAAACAGTAGTTTGAAGGGAAAATACTGTTTTTGAAGATGAAGAGACAGTATTAACAAACGTCACCACAACAACACTCTTCTTTTTATGTATATATTTTTTTATGGATGTAACGACTATTGTGAGCAACTCCATGGGTTATAAGCTATTGTCAGCAGATGCGTAGCCTACGGGGGAAGGTTCACGGGGTCCAGACCCCGCCCCCTTAAGGGTGGATTGAGTTCGGCTTAGCGGCGCTAAGGCACTTTTTTTTTTTCTAGTTTTAGCGCCCCTAAGGCACTTTTCATGGTTAAAGCGGGACAAAGGTACTTTTAGATGGCCATCTAGACAAAAATGGCAATTACTGTATTTTATACGTAAATAAATTTGTATGATCGTGTTACAGCCGGTTCACGCTCTATGTGGCATTTCATGAATCACAAGAGTTTTAGTGTTAAGAGAATAACTTCTTTGTTACAACTGCAATCTTTAAAATGATGTTATCGGCGGTAGATTCTCCATATGTTAAAACTTTACGAACAAGAAATAAATCAGGACAGAAAAGTTAAACAAGTACATAGCATAACTGACAAGTGTTTCATGGTTGCAGTGGAATTTTTTGCTGAAGTCGTCACTTAGCACATCTTCTGGTTATTTACAGGTAACGCGAAAGTTAGCCCTAGTAGATAAGTGGTCAGAAGCTTTGGCTTCTGGCTAATCGCTGGAGCCGGACCCAAAACCAGGATGAAGCAGGCCCGGGGATGTCCCATTCTCGGTACCATTGGCCCCAAATCAGTGACGGACGACTGCCTATGACACTGCATACTCATGGTGTTCATTAAACGCCCCCTCACCACGAAAGATATCGGGGTGTGTTAACGATCACCGTGAGCAACTCGATGGGCTATAAGCAGGGCCATAAGACAAATATAACATCCATGCTTCACCAGGATTCGAACCCGGTCCCAATCGGATGAATGGTCAGAAGCCATTGCTTAGACCACTGGGCCACCGGGGCGGCAGATATCTATTACTGCCTCCCCTAATTCATAGGAAAGGCTGATAGGCCAAATCAATAAAAAAACACTCAATATTGAAAATATTATTGATACTTAATATTTAAAAACCTTTAGAATCACATTCACCTCAAAGGCACTTTCTTTCTTATAGAAATAAAAAAAAAAAAAAATTATATTATCGGTATGTGACTCACATGTAACATTCATTCCTTTGTTTTAAACTGCAAAAAAAAAAAATTTAGAAAAATCATGTATAAATAAAATTTAATTAAAAATTCTAAATGATTAAAACAAGTCAAACTTAAAAAAAAACTTTTGAGAGTCTTCCTTCCGGGTTGTTTTTGACTAATCCTTTCTCAGCTAAAACACTTTTTTATTTAGAACTACGTCACTGAATATATATGTATATATGCTTTCACCAATGAACCAAATCCATGGAACACCCCCCCCCCCAAGAAATTTTTGGCTACATCACTGGTTGCCCGTCCCTACTTTAGGGTCACTGGTTCCAGGGATGGGAGAGAGCCAGTGCCGTAAGACAAACACAATATGCGGGATTCGAACCCGGACCCTTCATGGACGAATAATCATAAGCCAGCACAACTCTGCGCCACTGGAGCGCATGACGTACTTTCTTGTGTAACTAAGAGTTGTAAACGTGACGAATGGAATTATCCTCGACGGACTGATGCACAACTTATATGTGCAACGTAGCTCCAAAATATTTATTAAAACTAAAGTTATAGAAGTGGCCAGATCCAGTCTAAAGTTATAGAAGTGGCCAGATCCAGTCATGATGAGCCTCTAACGAAAAACACGAATGTGAAGTGAAGAGCACGTGGATGAACGACATTGGAAAAGACACCAGGTCTGAGTCGTTGTTCGCCCGTCCGCGGAAAATCTTATACAGGGTGACTGCCCCAGACAGGTAAACGGCATAAAATTGATCAATTATTGCGCACCGTCAAATGGCTAAATTCGGAAACCACAAGTGTAATCCTTTACGGCAAACATGTAGCGCGGAGAGACGCCAGGATGTCTGACTACAGCATGAATCATGCCACGCTCGGAAAGCTCGCTTTCGCTGACGCCGAAATGCGAGGCAAGCATGCACAGAATCCTAGTACGATATGAAAAATAGCGTGACGAATCGCTCCATCGAGCTTTCAAACAACAGTCGGCGGCTGCGTGATGGAGGGGGCGCGTGCCACAACGAAATAGCATTACGAATTATATATGTGTGTGTGCACGGCCATCACATCCATAAATGATACCACTCTCCATCCCAAACGCAACAAGAAGCACTCAATGAAACGAAACAGAAGGCACGACTAATTTTATACACCACTAAAAAAAAAAAAAAAAAAACGCCACTGTGTATATATAAAAAAAAAATCCCTCAGTGTACAACGAGCAAAATTAAAACACGAAACACCCACCGGTAACTTCCAGGAATAAAATATTCCAGATATATAATAAGCAATATACTCCAAGAGCCCTTCTACTTCAGTCATTTTTAATTGCTTATAGACACTTTTAATCTTACTTAGTGCTGCCCCGATGGCGCAGTGGTCTAGGAGATGGTTTCTGATCATTCGTCCGAAATGGGTCCGGGTTCGAATCCCGTGAGGCATGGATGTTGTGTTTGTCTTACGGCGCTGGCTCTCTCCCTTCCCTGGAACCAGTGGCCCTAAATTTTTGACGGGCGGCAACCGATTGAGTTGCTCACGGTGGTCGTTAAACCTTAAAAAAAAAAAAAAAATCTTGCTTAGAGACTAAATATTTAATTGCACGAATAATTTACCAAAGCGTAAATTATTCGAGCAAAAAAATTATCTCAGGCAAAAAAAAAAAAACAAAAAAAAAACCTTGCTTGAGACTAAATATTTATTGCACGAATAATTTACCTCAAGCTATTATGACCCTTCGTTAATTAACAAAGTACCGTTTTCGTTTAACAGAAATTTATTTACATTTTAGTTGATTCGTATTTCCTGAAAATAGTTACTAGCCAGTGCTATACTTTCGTTTTATGAAAATGAGAGCAAATTAATAATGAATGATGGTACAGTTTACTTAATAAATGATGGTACATCATTAATTTCAACACTAATCCTTCTATCTGAAACGCGCTTTTGTAAATTGAGAAGTCACTATCATAGTCTACATTTTTGGCAAATCCAAACAACTGGAGCATGAACATCATTCATCTTTGTCCAAGTTGGTGACCTTTTAGAAGCTGAACGCACTCCGATTTTGAAAATTTTCGTTTTTATCGATTTCATCCACTTTTTGCTTTGGTGGCTTGGGGAATTAATTGCGTAGACAATGAAAGCGAGTTTTACCCAAATCAATAACATTGCTTTAGCCTTTAGCCATTTGCTTTGCAACAGCGTCTCAGCATTCAATGTCGAGAACTATTATTAGTTCAAAAGAAAGACCTTTTCAAAACAATGGCTACAAAATTAATTGCCTGGAGTCACCAATGCAGGAAATATACTTAAGATTTACCAAAAAGTGCCAAATTTAAATGAGGTAAATTTCTTCAATATCGAATTCGTCGAACTTCTAAAACATTACAGTAACATTTTTATTTTGTTTTTCTTATCGACACTCATTCGCCAATAAAAGATTAAATCGTCTACTCATAAATTTATATTGCAAATGGCGAATTTTAGCGGTCGACAATATGACCCAATATCCTACAGCACCCACAGACTGCAGCCATACATAGCGTAAGTTACCGTGGCACAACTCCGTTTCCACACAGCGCATGCGTTCGAACTTGATTAAAAATTTACAAGCAGGTGTTCCTACAGAATTAAAAAAATACATACACTTGTCATATAATGGCATTATTAGAGCATCAACTGGAGCGAGACTGGAGGTTTCGGTAACCTAACCCATAAAATATACTTGGGTTCAACCAGTGATGAATAAGTGTCAGCACTGTGGTTTATTTATTTTAAACGCTTAATCAATATTTTGTTAGACTCCAACGCCGTTCTGTGAGAAATGATTAACTTGAGAAAATATAAATGATTCCTGGTATGATGGATTGATACATACGACATTTACATAGTATATCGTAATAAATATCACGCTCCCTCCGCCAATAAGTGTGGGACTGGGTGTTATAAGCTTGCCCGTCCCTCTCCAGGTGCCTCATATAAATCCAGAATTCATAAAAACTACCTAAAGATCGAAAAATCACAGGCATTCCTCGGTTCCGCAACATCGAACCAACTTCGGTAAATTCGTGAATACAGCTCCACGAAAAATAAAACCAAACTCTCGATTGTCTGGAAACGTCTTCTTACAGCTAAAGTAGGGCGTTCAGCTTCGCTCGTATGAAGATATTCGAACTTACAGGAGCGCAACGATTTACCCGGCTGGAACGAATTAACTCGGGGTTAGCAAAATAGGCTGAAATCAGCTTGAACGAATATATTCGCTGTCTAAGAAGTGGGCCGAACGCGGCTGGAAGAAGTGAACCTGCGCGTCAGAAAGTGTTGTTTCCTCCTTAGCTTTGTTACTTGTCATTTAGGGGGAGGGGGCAGGTAATCAGGCTTCCTGACAGATTTCCTGCTGAAAGATACATAACAATGGCGCCGAACCTAAGACAGGCGAGAGAGAGGTGTTTGAGTAACTTTTTCTACCCAGTGGCATGATGTTCTTGTCAGGCGGACTAGCGTTTCCCCATAGCGCGATGAGTTACGGAGCGAAGAAAAAATAAAGAACTAGAAGCGAGAGCTCATCACCAGAGTCTCGGGCGGCATTGTTACGATGAGAGGAGAAAATGAATCGTTTTGCCGTAGCCTTCACGAAACCTGGCCGCAATGTAAACATTTCTGTTTAACAGGGGCGAAAAATTTGGGGTGCATCCCCCTCCCCAGTAGATGGTTTCCTTTCGTTTAGTTTCATCGGGCAGTTATGGGAATCAGAAATTGTTGTGTAAATTTGGCAAAATGAAAAACTAAGTCGATCTCACAGAAGAAACTGATGATCTCTCTCTTGTACCAGGAATTCATCGTCCCTCTCCCTTCACTGCACTATAGTGGAGCCTATCTATCATCCCCTTCAACATTAGGAAATGGGCGCGCTAATTGCTTAGTGAATCAAAATCTTTTTCTCCCTTTCAACTATTTACAGTTCAGAACCTGGCTCAGTGAACATGACATCACACAACTGATTATTCGGATCTACGGCAAACGAACTGCTTTTCGAATAGTTCTACTCATTTTAATTGAGGTAAACGAAACTGACAGTTGAATTATAACATTCCACATGTTAAAATTTCTGCGCTTTTCATGATCGAGTCCCCATTAAAAGAACGAGAAAAATTACTCTAGTAAAGCATATTATGCATTGCAAAAATTCATTATCTACGTTAAGCTTCGCTTACGTGAAATTGCACTGCATATGGGAAACCATGCGTGCTTTGTGACACTCCACTTATGCCGCAGAGCCTGCAGGAATATAATACAGATATGTTGTGTACACACATTCATAACGAATGTAACCTATGTCTAGAACGTAAATAATGACTCCAGGAGTAACCGTGAAATGGCGATGCGATGCCGTGCCACATCGTTTCAGGGGGGGGTCTAATGTATAAAATCGCAATTAGCAGTTATGAGAGTACAATATCGGAACAAAAATTTTGAAATATCTCATCAAAATCGTTTCTACGAGAGGTTTCCAATCCTGTTTTTGCTGTGCCGGTGGCCGGGTTGTCTGAGGCTCTGGCTTTTGATCATTCCGAGACTGGCAATCACCGTCTCCGGACTGACACAGGTGCCCAGGTTCGAGGCATGGAGGTGGTGTGCTTGTCTTACGGCACTAGCTGTGTTCTGTCCCCGGAAGCAACAGCTTTAAATTTGGGACGGGCGACCGCTTATAGCCCTTAGCGAGTTGCTGTCGTGGTGATCGTTCGTTAAACGACGAAACAAAAAACCAAACTGCTTCTGAGGTAAAAATGTCCAACAAGCAGATACCAACGCACGGTTCTCTTTGTCATGGAGAAAACTTCGACCCCCGTTTCACTTAAAAATGTAAAATTTTATTTATGACACAGACAGCGGCGGATTGGCCCACTGGGATGACGGGACATTTTCCAGTGGACCACTCGAGAAATAGCACACCTTCTCCCATACTTTTTATTTGGATTTTTTGAAACGAACGAATAAAATTTTGGCATTTATGAATAAGAATCGTTAATCTCATTTGAACATTATTTCTGTCTGAAAAGTTTTTCCCTTAAAAACAACAACAACTTTTCCTTCTATTTGTGTTGGGCTCTGAAATGAAATAGCAGAATTTCCGTACTTACACAGTCTAGTCACATTATTGTGACCACCAGCTAATATCCAGAGTAACCACCGTGTGCACTGCGGACAGCAGCTAGACGGGCTGGGAATGACTCAATAAGGTGCTGGAAGTTCTTCACAGGTATGTGGAGCCATTCTGACTGCAGTGCATTTGACAGCTGCTGTAGGGTGCGTGGTGGAGGATACATAGAGCGAACAACACGATCGAAGTGGTCCCACAGATGCTCAATTGGGCTTAAGTCTGGGGAATTAGGGGCCCAGGAGAGCACTTTGAAGTCTTCGTCGTGCTCTTCTAACCACTCTGGAATATTCCCAGCTGTGTGACACATCGCATTGTCGTGCTGGAAGATCCCACGTCCTAGAAAAGACAATCAGCATGTATGGGTGTACGTGGTCTGCAAGGATGAATTCATAACGAATTCGGTCCATAGTGCCTTCTACAGGTATGAGTGGACCCAGAGAATGCCACGAAAACATTCCCCAAACCATAATGCTGCCCCACCAACTTGTGTTCTTCCAGCAGTGGTTGAAGAGTGTTTGTTCTCCGATGTTTCTCGCCTTATACGCTAACGTCCATCCATTCGATGAAGCAGAAAACGTGACTCATCGGAGAAGGCAATCTTTTGTCAATCAGCGGAGGTCCAATTCCGATACCGCAGTGTAAATGTAAGCCTTTTCGGCCAATGTACCTTCGTCAGCATAGGTGCAGTGACCATCCGTCTGCATGGGAGCCCCTTACGCAGCACGGTTCGCTGAACTGTCGTTTTAGACACACTTCCGGTAGCCCCCTGGTTCATTCGGCCAGTGAGTTGCTCCAATGTAGCGTGTCAATGGACCCTCACGCACCTTCGCAGCCGATGTTCACCTCTCACATGAACGGCACGTGGTGCTCCGCAGATCGCTTATTCGCAATGTTGCCATTTCTCTAATCACGATACACTTTAACCACAGCAGCACGCGAACAGTTCACAAACTGCGCTGTTTCAGAAATGTTGCCACTCTTGGCCCGAAAGCCGATAATAATATATTTTTGCAAATCTGACAAATCGCTCCTATTATCCATGACAGCAACAAGTGATATATTATCCGAATGCCTACAGCACACCTTATATACCCTCCAAGCCAGCTGACGACACGTGCCTTCATTCACTGGCTACGCGCTGTTGACGTCAAAAGCAGGAGGTGGTCACAATAATGTGACTCGACTGTGTATATGAGAAAAGCGCCGTCAGACCAGTCAGGCTGTTATAAATTAATTAAGCTAAAACTAGCTACAGTTAGACGTAGGTCGTTGAACTTGGAGCTCAGGGTCATTGGTAGGCCCCATCTTCCATTTGTAATCTTGAAGCAGACATTGAGATGGTGTATCAGTTCCACTGCCCAGAGACTGACACAGAACACAAAGCAATTCTCTCGTAGAGTTATTTCGAAATCCGTTTCCCACCCAGATTTATCGTGAAAGAAACAACGATTTACCAATATTGGGCCATAGGTCAAAATAATGGATAGATTAAGAAAGGGCATCTACTTAAGGAGGAGTTACCAACACGCAGTAAGTGATGAGTGACCAAATAAATATAAAAATGAATTGCTTAGGAAAATTGCTATGTATCATGTGCACAATATAACTTTCAGGATGATCTTTCTTCATGGTGATTTAGTTGGAAATGGGGGGGGACTTCAAGGGACTCGTGATTTTACCTAAACCAAAATTTTCAAAGGAAAATAATTATTTGTTACAACACCCAGTTTTGATCATGATTTCATGCTACATTGAATCATTAGCGGATTTTGATTTTTAAAGATTTTTTTTCATCATTAAATTGTCAAAATTTGCTCACGACTGAATTTGTTTTATAATGCATATTTCAAAAGTTCTCTTTCATTCAGGATGCAACAGAACTTTTTTCATGATGGAATTTGTGAAGTGCTTCGCTGTAGGTACGTGGGGTTTCGTAATAATGGACCTAAAAGTCCCGGCCCGGTTTGGACGTCGCAATCCGCCCCTGAAAAAAAAGCAATGTGCTGTATACTTTCTGATACGCAAATACCAGACTCTCGTTTTCAAAGGCTGACTTCTTTCCTTACATGCTAACAAACGCTAATGGGATTGCAAACGGTTAGTTGTGAGAAATGAACGCATTTCCTTAAAGCGCCCATATGAATGAATACTTTAGTGGGGGCGGGGGCTAAGAAAAATCCTTACCTCCTTCAAGGCTGTCAAACACTTTAGTAAATGTACAAGATACTAAAATACAACAAAAATAACTGGTACAATTGATCAGTAATATCTTATTATTTTAAAAATGCTTTAAAAAAAGGTTTCGTCTATTTTAGTGTTTTAAATTTATCAAAAATTTGGCTATACTGACAGCTAGATGGGGGAGGGGCCTCGAGCTCACCCCCCTCCCACCGCCCTTGCTCAAGCACGTATGCTGCGTTTAAAACTAACATGAAAACCCCATTTGGAAACATGTTAGAATGCCAAATAATCAGCAGTGAGCTAAAAATTAACTACTGCTAACACTGCACTGTAAAAAATAAGTGGTGTGAATATATGAAATATTCCTGAAAAAAAAAACGTGCAGCAAAGTTGACGCCAGGTGTCTGTGTTTTAATGAAATTTCTGTTTCTCATAAGTTCGGTATATTTTGAAAGATTTTTCGCGGTCAGGAATTCCTTTTACTCAAGAAAAGTAAGCTTCTTTTTTTTTTTTTTTTTTTTTTTTTTTTATTGGAGGTTTAACGACCACCGTGAGCAACTCAATGGGCTATAAGAAGTCGCCCGTCCCTAATTTAGGGTCACTGGTTCCAGGGAAGGGAGAGAGCCAGTGCCGTAAGACAAACACAACATCCATGCCTCACCGGGATTCGAACCCGGACCCCTTACGGACGAATGATCAGAGGCCATCACTTAGACCACTGCGCCACCGGGGCGGCTAAAAGTAAGCTTCGTCGAGGATTTTCACTGTTTCAGCCCTGTCACCAAAGATTCTTTTCCCTTCGCCCAGAGTGAGCTTCGAACTGAGGTGGTCTGTGTTGGCTCCACGGAAACTGCACGCGCTACCGTTGAGCCAGAAAGACCCATAAATCACAGTCACGTACAAGGTAGAACTCTAATCACGCGATGGTGAAATTTTTGGCTATTTATGCGGGTGAATTAATCATTTTATTTTCTGTTGGAGCTTATCATATTTTTAAAACAGGCTCATAATCATTTCACTTTTTTTTGTAGGCGGGCTTATTACAAAGTACGTATTTTTTCATCGTAATTTTTAGAAAGCAACAGAATGCATTGGAACTTGAGATCTTTTTAAACTAACAATGACTTCAATTATCTTTAGGAAAAGGTGAAATGTGCTGCTTTATAGCATTACTTCACAACATCCAAAAAGCTATAAACTCTCCTCAATCACTTTCCTTCTACGCAGAGCCATCACGCATTCATCTAGTTTCAGCAGACGTAAATGTGAAATTAACAAAATATTCAACATCACCCTCAACCATGGCTTTCCCACCTTAATCATAAAAAAAGCTCTTAAGAAGCTCCACCAAGAAAACTCAACTATTCTCCAGAGGGACCAACAACTTCGTAGATATATATAGGTGCCAAAGATTATTATTCAACCATAACACCTGTTCTCAAAGCCATTTGCACAAACTTTCACCTGGAATTCGGAATACGTACTACACAAACATTTTCCAGTTAATTAAAAAAGATCGAGACCAGGTAACAAAGCTGAACAAATTTGGCGTTTACAGCATCCCCTCAAAAAGTATTGATGCTGACACACCCGATAGTAAATATATAGAATCTACAAAACGTACACTAGCAACAAGACTGAATGAACATAAATACGCCGTAAAGAATGGACTTAAAAATTCTGCATTGTCTCGACTCGTGTGCGATGGCCTGCACTATCCAATTTGGAATGATGCTTCCATTATCGTAACACCTAGTGCTGTCTCTTCATTGCTGTTCACTGAGAGCCTTGTAATTGCTACTCAGAGACATTTATGTTGTAATGACAATGTTCCAGTATCTATACCTACAATCTTGAAACTATTTACAGGTCCGAATACGAGGCAAACTGAGGACGAAATCACTTAATCTCGATTTCTGCTATAGTGCTCCTTGTTGTATCTCCAGATGAGAACAACACAATTAATTTACTTAAATTTGTATTGTGAGTGACTCTTGTTATTAAGATCGTGCATTGAAGGCAACTACCTCGATTACTTTGGACTATATCTGCACGAATTTGAATTCTCCTAATATAAAATTTACATTTGATAGCAACATTATATAGCTTTTCACTCATGGGACTGATACGTAGACATAATACAATCACCTGCACAATTATTTAGGTATTCGGTTTCTTACGGCACAATTATACACTCAATGAACAAAACATTAGAGATACCTACCCAATAGCGTGCTGGTCCACCTCTCTATCGGGAACAACAGCCAGTACACGCCGAGGCACCGACTCCGCCAGATGCCGGAGAGAATGCTAACCGTGCCTGTGGGGTCTTTTTTTTTTTTTGATTGGAGGTTTAACGACCAGTGAGCAACTCAATGGGCTATAAGCAGTCGTCCGTCCCTAATTTAGGGTCACTGGTTCCAGGGAAGGGAGAGAGCCAGTGCCGTAAGACAAACACAACATCCATGCCTTACCGGGATTCGAACCCGGACCCCTTTTGGACGAATGATCAGAGGCCATCGCTTAGACCACTGCGCCACAGGGGCGGCTGCCTGTTCCGGCATTGTCCACAAGTCCACCCTAGACGTCGGTTCAAGATCCATGGATCTGATGTTCCGCTCCACGGCATCCCTGACAGCTTCAACAGGGTTTAAATCCGGTGACTCTGGAAACCACTGGATTGTTCCAAATTCAAATGAGTGTTGCTCGAGCCATGCCTAGGTGGCTGCGGCCCGGTGCAATGTTCTGCTGAAACAGACCATCGGCAGCAGGATGAGTGAAGGCCATGAAAGCCAGCACAAACTGGTAGAGCGCTGGGGTTAAGGACTTTTCCAGGCACACTAAAGGACGTGATGTGTCCCATGAGAAGGCTCCACAAACCATCAAGGAGCCACCATAGCCTTGAATAGAGCTGACCTGGCACGATGGGATCGTGGACTCATGCTGTCGACGCCACACCCGCACTCTTCCGTCTGCGCGGTATGGCTGAAAACGGGTTTCACCTGACCTCATGACGTGACGTCACTCTCCAGAGGTCCAGTTTTGATGTTCTCGGCACCAGGCAAGGCGTAATTTCCGATGACGAGCAGTCAGCGGAAATTACCCATGGTATGCAGCGTGTGGCCTACCGTTTGCTCGCTGACGTTGCTTGGGCCTCCGAGACTTGACCTGGATGTAATTTGCGCTGCCGTTGCCAAGCGGTCGGTATCAGCCTGGATAGTTTAAGTCGACCCCGGCCGTCAATGGCACGTGGCCGGCCACCGCTTGCTCTTTGAACACTCGTACGTCCATCGATGGCATGTACACTGAAGTGCCAGAAAAACTGGTACACCAGTCTAATACTTGGTAGGTCCCCCACGGAAGCGCAGGACTGCAGAAATACGACGGGGCAGGGACTCTACTAGCTTCTGGAAATATGCTGTAGGCAGTGCACACCATACTTCCTGCAGAGCGTTCCACAATTCGGAGGTCTTGGATTCCTGTGTTCGATAGCGCGTTGCATAGCATCCCAAATGTGTTCTATCACGTTCATACCTGGGGACTTGGGTGGGAATGGCAACACCCCAAACTCAGATGAATGCTCCTCAAACCATAATGTAGCGTCCGACACTTGTGTTTAGGTGCATTGTCCTGTTGAAACAGGCCCAACCCATCAGCATGAATGCAGGACATGAACGAGTGTACCTCGTCAGAAAGGATGCGCACATAACGTTGGCCGGTCACAGACGTTTGTAGACGTACCAGTGGTCCCAGTGAAGTCCAGCTAAACAAACCCCATACCGTTACAGACTCCCCACCAGCCGGTACAGTTCCCTGTTGACAGGAGGGATCCATGGCTTCATGGGGTTTGCGCCACACACGCATCTTTCCATCTGCCCGATATAGTTGGAAACGCGACTCGTCAGACCAGGCTACTTGCTTCCAGTCATCAAGTGTCTAGTGGCGGTGTTCCCGTGCCCAAGCGAGGCGCATAGCTCTGCGTCGTGCACCCATCAAGGGGACTCGAGTTGGGCGTTGGCTCCCAAAGCCCATATCGTGCAGGGTACGTTGCACAGTCTGGACGCTGATGCTTGTTGAGGCTCCAGCATTGAATTCCGATGATACCTGCGAGAGTGTTGCACGCCTATCGCGTGAAACCATTCTTGACAGCCGACGATGGTCACGTTCACTCAATGTCTTTTTACGACCACACTGGTATCGTAGGTTGGAGGTTTTGCATGAATTCTTGTAGTCACGGTACACCCTTGCAATGGTCGTCCGTGAAAATACGAACTTCGTTTCTACCTCCGAAATACTATGGCCCATCTCACGAGCGCCAACTATGACATCGCGTTGAAAATCGCTTATATCGTTATTACTTGTCATTCTCATGCCGAAAACAGCTCTGACAGCTGGCAAGGATGTCTATCGCTTTACATAAGCGCTGGCGGACGCAACCGAGTACGCGCATAGGTGACGTTGATATGTATTTTGCATAAGCTCTCGTCTGTACCAGTTTTTCTGGCACTTCAGTGTAGACTCGCGGTACACCCTAGATACGATTGCTTTCGGAAATCCTAGGGTTCTTACCACTTGGGCGATAGAATGCCCCATCTGTCTTACGCTCACAATGCGTCCACGATCAAAGTCGCTCAGATCATCACGTTTACCTATGTTCGATTTCGATACACTGTTTGGTAAATGATCATATGTAGAGGGATTTTAGAAAGGGAGTGTCTGACCACAGGTCTTAAACAACCCTCAGAAATAGGAAACTAGGAGATTTGGGCTAGAGTGCCCGATAAGAAAGTGACACGGAAGCGAAGTAGAAAGGGGGAGGAAGACGCCCTTATTTATTACCGGGGGCCAGTACCCGGACACTGTTTGGTAGCCCTTTTGTCCGCCTACTGAGCGTCCAGTTTGGGTCTCTTCCAACCTGCGCGGGGAATGCCCATGCCAACTGTCCATCACCCCTATCTCTAATGTTTTGTCTACTGAGTGTACAAAAGCTGGTGCACAAAATGGGGGAGATGGGAAGGAATATCTGGTGCCACGATAACCAAAATTTCATGCGATATGCTATCCACAATATCCGATCTCGCTACAAAAAGTCAAAATCAGATCCTCCGACAGATGACTGAAATTTAATAGGTAATCAAACCTCAAGTATTCCTGCGAATCGCTTCTATTACCGGAAATTTTCCGTCACATGGATAAGGAAACAATGAGAACCGGATGTTCCCTATAACGTACAAAAGAAATTGAGCAAATGTTTCTGAAAATTCAGAATTTTCCGTTCTGCTTCATCTTCATTAGAATTTTTCAGTTCTGCTTCATCTTCATTAGAATCCGATGCATTTAGTCCGATCTGTTCATCGCAAACATCATCAAGGGATTTGATTTGGGCTAACTTTTAACGTAAAAATGCTGGTTAACATAGTTTTGTGGTTTAAAAACCAAAGAAAAAAAAAAAATTCGCTAAATTGAGGAAATGTTTTCGTTAAATCGAGAAACGCCAAGCATTAATTTCAATGTAGTTCCGTCCAGACCATAAAAAATGTACGTAAAATCGCGGAATTCGTTAAATCGCAGTCCGTTAAATAGGAGTTTGACTGTAAATCCCTATGGATTTCTGAAAGAGTAACATAATTAATGATATAAAAATTAAGAGGAATTTCGCGTGAAAGCGTCCGCAATTGCTCCATCGCTGAGAATTTTAAAGAGATTAGCAATTAATACAGTGAAATAATAACATCAAACGTGCATACAACTTTTAACGAGCGTGCGCCTTTAATGCATCGGATTCAGTTTAGCAGTCTCTTGATCACGACAGTGCGTGATATTAATTTGGTATTTTATAGAAATCATGAAACAGTTTTAAAGAGGAAACATCTTCCTTCCCGGTATCGAAAAGACATCCATTTTCCAGCACAACGTGGCATGAAATCCATATTTAACGGAACGGGGTCACACACAAAAAAAAAAAAAATTAGTCATTAAAGCGAAGACTGCTATAAATCAATACGCAATTAAAATTGCTTTACATTGCTGAACCTTTGAAATGATGATATAGACAACGTAATATTTCCCTCACAAAAGATAAAAAGTGAATGGAATACGTTTTTTAGAATGCTACTGCTCAATACAGCTATATACCTTATTACACAGCTGCAGAATTTTCACACATACACATTTCATAACAAGTTTCTCTTTTTTATTCCCTTCTTAACTGCAACTTACAAATTTAGAAATTAAAGAGATACCGAAATATCGTATCTCAGCGGATAAAAAAAAAAAAAAATTACATTGACATGGTAAATGTTTGACACAATACCAAAATGAACTTCTACGGATTTCATAGGTTTTTTTTGTACATTTTTAAATGGGATTTTTTTTTCGTATTTCAATTTAAGGAAATATATTACTATTCTATGGCTCGCTAATAATAATAATAATAATAATAATAATAACCCCTAAACTGCAATATAAAGTTTCTTACGCCAGTTAGAATTTATAAATAAGTAGATCGAAATACATATCAATTTCTGTTCTTTTACAATAGCAACAAATAAAAAGAAATAGCCTGTAATGTTAAAATTTGAATAATACCGACGCAGTGGAAATTTTTTTAATATTACGATGGTATGCACCTTCAATTATTCCCTTAGCTTGTGCATTGAATGTTAAGCCTGTTAATTCCTTGGTTTTATAAACACATTTTTTGTCCTAAAATTTCAAAATTTGTAAAATATATACGCAAGGGGGGATAAACTTTAGCGAAAATAGCACCAACATGCAGAAGTTTTAGGGTTCTCTTAGCAGGAATAGCGAAGTCTTGAAGTTTCTTGATTTTCGGAAAAAAACTTCGTCGTAGTACATCATGCTCGTGACGTCATAGCTTGATTAACATAAATAATCTGTCCAATCAAAGAACCATGAATCTCAATAATATGAATTAGACACATAGTTTTTAGTTGGACAGACTATACCTTCTTACCACAAATGGGAAACATCACCCACTTATATGTCGTGA
This sequence comes from Macrothele yani, assembly GCA_039090855.1. Classification (NCBI taxonomy): domain Eukaryota; kingdom Metazoa; phylum Arthropoda; class Arachnida; order Araneae; family Macrothelidae; genus Macrothele; species Macrothele yani. Next base: position 175,730,131 of record CM076990.1, read on the forward strand.
TGTCACAGAATTACATTATCTCGCGAAATAATATTCTGTGACGTACTAGATGCTACACGCAATCTACCTTTATAAGATGTATTCGGGTAGTGGTCGAACCTTGTGTTCTGTAACTTTTTTTTTTTTTTCTTTTCATTTCAGGGCGACCTGAAACTCACGACACAGCAATCAAATATACTCCAAGTCAACTTAAGTGTACTATTGTGTAAACGCTACGAAAAATAGTTCCTAGCGTTTACAGTGAAAAAAAAAAAAAAAAACCCGAATTACTACTCAAAATAATAATTTTTGTTTATTCAGCAGTTTTATCAGACAAAATTCGTATTTAAGACAATTTTTTTTTCAAAATGGCAGAGCGTTTTAGAAATAGATTTGGCAAGTTACTCAAGAGTTTCGCATTTTCGGCTGCTGACTATCTAGCTGGGAAATAAACTTTGAAGGCGGTGGGGGTGAAAAGGGTAGGGCCCTACGCTTCTTCCGTAATTCGCATCACAAAGGGAGTAAACTGATAATCAGAGAAAGGCGAGGAGGGTATAATTAAGAAGCCGTAGGTGAAACATTTCTTCGAAGTACCGACGTAAACGTGGGGGTCACTGCGGGAATGCTTGATAGAAAGGAAAAACAGAAGTGCAGTATAACTCCGATTGATACCGTTCTTGCGTTTCTTCGGAGACGCTGTAAGCCCCGGCTACGCAGCCTATCACAACTGAACACTCTTCAGTTGACTTCAAGTGTTTTTTTGTTTTTTTGATTGGAGGTTTAACGACCACCGCGAGCAACTCAATGGGCTATAAGCAGTCGCCCGTCTCTAATTTAGGGTCACTGGTTCCAGGGAAGGGAGAGAGCCAGTGCCGTAAGACAAACACAACATCCATGCCTCACCGGGATTCGAACCCGGACCCCTTTCCGACGAATGATCAGAAGCCATCGCTTAGACCACTGCGCCACCGGGGCTGACTTCGAGTGTAGCAAAGGCTCTGCACTCAATGAACAATAATATTAACCTATGGATTTAAAATATTTCATGGTCTGCGCATCATGCACATTACTTAATATTCCCATCTGCATAACATGCTTTTCTTGCCACTACGGACACGACGTCAAACATACAAAGAACGTCCTTTTATCTGTGGAAGCATGAAGCGTTTGTACTTTCCTATGCATGTTGTATTTCATCAGATTCACTCTCAACACTGCAAATTTCTTTGACAGTGGTCGACCAGCTGACGCCAAAGGAATACATGGATTGCATACGGGTTGCATGCTTGCTTTACCTTATAAAACTGTGTTCCAGAAGGTTCTTAAGCTCATTTTAACTCGACGATGGAAATTATCGTTTAACTTACATTGTAGTCGCTCTGTTTGTTGCCAGATGTCTAAAAAGACCGGGTGCTTATATCCATTTTCAGTATTCAGGTTTCAGTTATTACGACGTTCTCCATCGAGAAATGTTCAGATTCATCCAGCGCTCTTCTCTCCCCATCTACCAACTTGCACGAGTTCAATCCTAGTTTCATACATACACTGCTGGCCACCCAAAATGCAACACCAAGAAGGAAGCATCCGATTGGCCCGAAATTCGCAGCATGCGTCTTCCGCGAGAGGACAAGCAAACGATTAGCATTGCAGGGCATATGCAAATCATGTGCGCCCGGCACGCCACCAAGAAGCACTAGAAAAAGGGTGCACAGAATGCGGGGTGTAAGTAGTGGAAGTGTGTTGTGCTGCCGGAGATGTGCGTGAGAAGCTTCCTGATGCCTCGTCGCAGAATACGGCAGTCATTCCAGCACTTTTCGGAGATCGACAAAGGACGAATAGTGGCTTACTGCGACAGCGGTTTATCGTACCGAGACATCGGCGCCCGTGTGAGACGACATCCAGCCACAGTGAGGCGAGTACAGATTCGGTGGGTGCAGGAGGGACGGACGGACCGACATGAGCGATTACCGCGGCCGCGGCACACCACCGAACGAGATGACCGGCATGTTGCGCACTGCCACATCACGAACGTTAACGCAGGAATTAGGGTGTGTTGCGCAACAACCTGTGTCAGCACGTGCCGTTCGATGGCGTCTGCAGGAGCGGGGACTTGTCGCACGGCGCTCATTGCTCCGATTACCATTGACGTTACACCACCGGCAAGTGCGGCGGCAGTGGGCCGTTGAACGTTGCACCTGCACTACGGAACGGCACGACATTGTCTTCTCCGACGAATCCCGCTTCTGCCTGCAACACCACGATCGTCGGATCAGCGTGTGGCGGCACCGCGGCGAGAGACTGTATGACGCCTGCACTATGCATCGCCATACCGGTCCGTCGCCTGGCGTTATGGTTTGGGGCGCAATTGGATATGACCCCTCTGGTACGCATCGCCGGTACACTCAACAGCCACCGCTACATGTCCGACGTTTTGGAGCCTGTAGTCCTCCCTTACCTGCAGGACCTGCCAGCGGCCACGTTTCAATAAGACAATGCGCGTCCGCACGTAGCACGCATCGTGCAACAATTCTTCACGGCCCATCAGGTGTCACTGCTGCCGTGGCCCGCCTGTTCTCCCGATATGTCACCCATCGAACACGTCTGGTCGCGGATCGGCAACCGAGTGGCCCGGCAAGCACCACCTGCGGCTACGCCTGATGAACTGTGGCAACGTGTGGAAGCAGCCTGGACTGACATACCCAAAGTCCACATCCAAAACCTCTTTCGTTCGATGCCGCGGTGTGTAGCGGCCGTTATTGCCAGCCATGGGGGCCACACAAACTATTGATGCCTGCGTGTTCCGCAAGTCGCACGGGCCTGTAAGCTCAATCGTTTCATCTCTGTATCTGTTGTTATGTGTCCAGTAAATCTGGCTTTGCTATCTCGTGTCCTTCTTGGTATTGCATTTTGGGTGGTCAGCAGTGTAGATCTTCTAAATGTGGTCGTAAAGCACAACCTAATGCTGTTACGCTTATGAGTTCGCATGCAAATTTGGATCATTGTCGCCGTCTTTTTCTGCTCTTTATTGTGTAATGGGTTTAACTAGTCTTGAAACCGTAAGCTAGGAGAAGTTATTTTTTCCTAATTTAGCGTTATCGATTTCAGAGAAGCAAAAATACCACAATCTTACATTAGAGCGAACACTCATGTCTTACCCTCAAGCTGAACCTAAACGTTCAAAGTGTACTATATATATATACTCTGTCATAGCTTGAAGCACCTAATTAACCACTTGCATACTACCGTGGTGAAACATGAGCTGTATTCAAATCAAATAGACAGGCCGACTGAAAATTGCCGCCCTGGTGGCTGAAGACGTAAGTTTTTGGATAGTCGTCCAAGCTGGGTCTGGGTTCGAGTCCCAGATGAAGAATGTGTGTGTGCGTGTGCGTGCGTGCTTGTGTTAGCGCAGGCTTTCTCTCCCTTCCTAGAATCAGTGGCCCTAAATTAGGGACTGTTTATAGACTTGCTCATGGTGGTGGTTAAATCCATATATGCATTTTTTGCGAAAAAACAACAACTAAGAACCCCGAGACAGTCGTTCGATCCTTATGAAAACCCACATGGAAACACCTCAGGGCCGAATATGCAAATGATTAACAAATAACGACCAATAACTCCATTGTGGTCCGCCACAGCGCATGAGAACGCGCATCGAGGAGGGCATATCAAGAGCAAAGCTCGTACGCAGGGACAATGTGGCAGCGGACTGCGGTTGCATTAACCTCCACTAATGTGAGGATGCCTCAACGTCGGATCAGTGCACAATACAAGCAGCTCAGCGAGTTGAAGAGAGGACGTATGATTGGGCTGAGAGAGGAGGGGCTGGTCGCGTATCGCCAGGAATTTATGTCGGGGCGACGAGGCAATCGGACGATGTTGGCGCAAATGGGTCGAGGAGGACACAACCCAAGAGCAAGCGAGCAGTGGACGGCCAAGGGCAACGACAGAACCCGAGGATCGTGCGATTGTGAGAGCTGCACGAACATAACCGAAATCGTCGCTCTCAACATAGGTACGGAAGTGGCCATCCGGTCCGTTGCCAGATGACTTGCAGCACGGGGACTACATTCTAGGAGGCCACTCCGCCGCCTACCACTGACCAGCAAGCATCGACGGCACCGGTTGCAGTGGTGTCCGGCCCGATCTACGTCAGATAGTGTCCAGTCAGTGATGAGTCACGGCTTGCACTTGGCGCCAATGACCAGCGCGTACGTGTCTGGAAACGAGCCGGCCAGCACACGGATCCTGACTTACCGTGGAACGGCACACGACTCGAACACTGGAAGTGACTGTCTGGGGAACCATTGCCTACGATAGCAGGAAATGGTTCCCCAGACAGCCGTGGCGCATCACTAAAGACAAATACTGTGGGTAATACTACGTACCACCCTCACAGCTCAACGGTACCTCATATTCTACGACCTGTTGTGTTGCCATTCATGTCGCAGCATCACCGAGCAATTTTTCAACAGGATAATGCCCGGCCACACACGGCACGGCTTTCCCAATACTGCCTCCGAAATGCCGACACCCTTCCATGGCCAGTCCGATCGTCCGACCTCTTACCGATCGAACACGCTTGGGACATGAAAGGACGCCACCTACGTCCAGCCCGGAATTTCTTCGAATTAGCCCGCAATTTGAACACCATCTGGCATGCTATACTTCAGGATGGTCTCAGTGAACTGTATGCGTCTATGCCACGCCGGGTAACCGCTTGTATCCGAGCCAGAAGTGGCACTACAACGTACTGACTCGTTCCACTCGTGTAGCTGTTTTATCCGAATAAATGGCACTATTGCTCTGGAACTGCAATTCTTTTCATTCCTGTACGTGTACACTAGACACACTAATTTTCATCTCGATTGGATGATTCCTTTTCCTTTTGGGTACTTCGTTTTATATATACACAGAGGATGAGTAGAAAGTTTTGCAATGTTTGCATAAACGCATGTGCTGCGGCGGTTATGTCACGTGTTTAAACTAGTTCAAGTCGCGCACTGCAGTCAGTCGAAAGGGATATAAAGTAGTAGTCGTTGTTGCAGCATTGCATGTCGTCGTTCTATCTGTGGTTGGGACGCCTGAAAGATGAACAGCCACAAACGGCTAATTAGGGAACTTTTGCTTTAAGAGTTTGAACTCGGCCGTAACGCTGATCAAGCAACACGAAACATTTGTCATGCGAAAGGGAAAGGTTACGTGGACCACAGCACCGCAAACCAGATGCTTCAAGAAATTTCGCTCAGATGACAGGAACTTCGACGATCAGCCAAGGCCAGGTAGGCCGCGAACCGTGTATTCGGAGGCCGTGCGCCAGGCCGTAGAGGCAAATCCAACAACCAGCACTCGGAGATTTTCAGGCAAGCGGGGCATATCACAGACCATCGTGGTTCGTCACCTTGAGGACCTCGGCAAGGTCTACAGGAGCTGCAGCATTGTCCCTCACGAACTGACGCAAATAGCCGAGTGAAAGTGCGCACGAAACTCCTAGAAAACCAGCGCGATGTACGTTTCAAAAAGAGAATCGTTACGTGCGACGAAAAGTGGGTATATCGACGAAAAGTGGGTCTATTTCCGTAATCCTAACACACAACGGCAGTGGTTGAGTTCGAGCCAACTTCCTGAACCTGTTACCAAACGTGGGCGCTTCGAGCACAAGGTGATGCTCTGCGTCTGGTGGAATTCCGAGGGGATAATCCATTACGAATTTGTTCCAGACGGTAGGAACATCTACGCCAAGTTCTACTATGAACAGCTAGAGAGGAGGTATGTCGTTTTGAAGGAGAAGTACCCGGCACATGGTGAACAGAAAGCGCGCTCTCCTACAGCAGGACAACACTGGGCTTCATAGCAAGCAAACTCCAGGAACTTCAGGGCATCAAACTGATACTACACCCAGCATAGCCAGGACCTTGCCCCGTCGGATTATTACTTGTTCAGGACCACGGTTAACTTCCTTAGCGGGTGGCACTTCAACAATCAGGAGGAGGTGGCAGCTAGGGTGAAGGAATTCTTCGTCTCGAAGGACAAGAACTGGTACCGCCGCGGAATCGAAGAACTGGCAGGCAGATGGCTAAAGACGGTGAAACACGATGGCCTATACTTTGAATGCTAATCAGTTTTCGTCGTAAAGGTATGTATGAAGACATAAAAGCCGGCCCCGGTGGCGCAGTGGTCTAAGGCGCTGGCCTCTGATCATTCGTCCGTAAGGGGTCCGGGTTCGAATCCCGGTCAGGCATGGATGTTGTGTTTTGTCTTACGCACTGGCTCTCTCCCATCCCTGGAACCAGTGACCCTAAATTTGGGACGGGCGACTGCTTATAGCCCATTGAGTTGCTCACGGTGGTCGTTAAACCTGCAATAAAAAAAAAAAAAAAGACAGAGTAATGCAAATATTGCAAAATTTTCCACTCACTCTCATATATCTGCACAAACCCACTTTTACTTGGTCTGTGCAGAAATGAGAAAGATATTACTTGTGTCGGCCCTTGAAAAAGCTACAGGTGACAGCTATTAAATTTGTCTACAATCCTTCCATCTTTTTTGTGAAGCAATCATGACTAGGTCTTAGATTTCCTAAAAATTTAAATTAGTTTTGTTTTATGAGAGCTGTTGTGTTCAAATTCGTTTGGTATATTATAAAAACAACCTGCACATTCTTTGAGAAAACTGACAATCGACGAGGTCGCCCCGGTGTAGCAGTGGTCTAAGCGCTAGCTTCCGATGGGCGCCAGGGATTCGTAAGATGTGATAAGGACGGCGTGCTTGTCTTAAGGCACTGGCTATCTACCTTCCCTGAACCAGTGACGCTAAATAAGAGACGGGAGACTGCTAATAGCCAACTGAGTTGCTTTGCTAAATCTCCAAACAAACAACAGATCGATGAATATCGTAAAGCGGATTGGTTTTATTTAATTTTTGAGACGGCTGTCTATGAAGTAGAAACTGTTAATCGATAGCGCTTTCATGAGAGGTTTATTTTAAGGTAGTCATGCGTAGACAGACAGTCTTTGTTTTGTTAACAGCTGCCATCCGATTGCGTGAATAGCTCCGTTCTGCTATGCACTTCGCTTATAGAAACGCGTTTTAAACAACTTGCTCGTGCGGTACAAACCTTCACAACATCGCGGGATGAAAAACTAAAACAAAACGAAAACAAACAAAATCGCGCGGATAACCCTAGTAGTGAAGCAGAACGCAGAGTGTATTTCTTAAACTTTTAGACTAGCGTCTCGCGACAGCGATATCCACATGTATCGAGTTATCTCATTGGCAGCAATAAAACCGGCACCCACCAGTTGGCGACCGGCACTGAAACGGCACTTGTTGTTTACAGCGGAACGCTAGAACAGCTCCGCGAGCAATCTACTGTTTTCGATCTGGCAACGCTCAGTAAATATTGAGTTGTTCGTCCATATTACATTTCGATAGTATTAAAATTCTATGAAGTTGTCGTTGAATTGGTCTGTTGTATTTTATAATGCCTCAATGGAATTTGTATAGTCTCGTTAAAGATGTCGTACGAGATAGAAAAACATGCATATCATGGTGTGAAAGACATGGTTCGCTACCCACCCTTGAAATAATAAGGAATCACGAATGGCAATAAATATCGCTGCTTTTCTTCTTTAATTGTCTTTTGCTATATATTTCTCAGTACAAATTAAAATACTTATTGTAAATACGAAAGTATAATTTTTTATCAGTCTCCCAACGTATATAACGGTAAGATCGTTCATTTTTTTTTAGTTCTTTTTCAACATCTCAGTTATAGTTTTCATTTAGTACACGAAATATATATTTTTTTATGAAACTAACGTTAGTCATCATGATGAATAAAAAAAATAAGAACAGAATGCAAAGATAACTACCCATAATGTTTGCATTCGAATGTAAACAACAACAAATGCATTGCCAGATCGAAAACAGTAGATTGCTCGCGGAGCTGTTCTAGCATTCCGCTGTCTTAGCTGTGAGGAATGCGCCCGTTTGTGGAAGAATAGCCGTTTTTATATTTGGATGTATACTCTGCAAACAGGTTAAATTGTTCGATTTGTGCCGACAGCCGCCAATGAAGAAACTAATCTTAACTAAGATGTAAACAACCTGTGTCACGACTTCGACGACGTACACGAACTACAAGTGCTGTTTCAGTGCCGGTCGCCAACTGGTGGGTGCCGGTTTTATTGCTGCCAATGAGATAACTCGATACATGTGGATATCGCTGTCGCGAGACGCTAGTAACTTATAGTTAGTTGCATGACAAATGGCATTTCGTATCCACCAACCATGCACCAGGTTTTCGAAATATTTCCTAGGGTCTACGAAACTTGGTTGGCTACCTGAACAATTTCGGCGAGTTTTCTCTGCTCCACGTCACAGTTACTGTTTAAATCCACTGCATCTTTCTTTGACAGGCATTATTAGCTACTATTGCAATTTTGATGGTGAAAAGGTAACTCTTTTTTATTTTAACGATAAGAGAACCCGGGTTGCAGTTAACTATCGCTCAATCAGTATTTGATTACGGTTATGAGCTGAAGCTAGACCGATGAGACATTCCATTATGACCATCCCCAGCCAGGGAATTGAGCGCGCCTGGGGACCGAACGGTGGTGCAGGTGAAAATCACAGAGCAGTTTATATACAACCCGAGAACCGGCTTTCGGTCAGTAGAGTGTTCGGAGTCAGAATGGGAAAAAGTTGACGATTTATGGGTGTTTAAGGACAAATTGTGAAGGCACGACGCCTCGGAACTACGATCTCGGAAACGGCGCTGCTTGTGGGTTGTTCACGTGCCACTGTGGTGGGTGCGTATCAAAAGTGGTGCACAGATCGCCAAACGACGAACCGTCATCTAGCTGTGTGTCGTCCGCAGCTCATTGATGCCTCAGGGGGAGCGGAGACTGTCGCGCGCATTGTTCACAGAGACCGAAAGCACCCGCAGCTACAACAGTGATGATCAGGGCAATGTGTCACAGCACACAGTTCATCGCAGCCTTCTGCGCACGGGCCTGCGCAGCCGAAGATCCAGCCGGGTCCCCCAGGCTCACTGCACGTCATCGCCAACAACACATGAAAATGGGCCCAAGATAATAGAGATTTTTTTTTTTTATTGAAGGTTTAACGACCACCGTGAGCAACACAATGGGCTATGAGCAGTCTCCCGTCCCTAATTTAGGGTCACTGGTTCCAGGGAAGGAGGAGAGCCAGTGCCGTCAGACAAAAACAACATCCATGATTTACTGGGATTCGAACCCGGACCCATCTGGGACGAATGGTCACAAGCCTGCACTTAGACCACTGCGCCGCCGGAGCGGCTAATCGAGATTGGACCGTGGATGATTGGAAGAAAGTGTCCTGGTCTGACAAATCAAGATTCCTGGTGCATCACCTAGACGAGCGCGGATAAGCCAATTACCAACGGAGGCTATGGCACCTGGATGCTGCACTGCTAGGCGGAAACAGGCCGGCGGTGTTATGCTGTGGCCGTTGTTTCCTTGGGACACTTTAGGCCCCATTATCCCAATAGCACAATCCCTGACAGCTGTCCGGTATCTGAACATCATTGCGGACCAAGTTGACCCATTCATGGCAACTGTGTTCCCTGCTGATGACGGCCATTACGAACAGGATAATGCGCAATGCCACCCTGCCAAAATCATTAAGGAGTGGTTTGAGGAACATTCTGGTGACTTTTTGTTAAAGCCCTGGCCTCCAAATTCACCTGACATGAACCCAATCGAACATTTGTGGTTCGACTTGGAAAAGCGGGTTCCCGCAGAATCCCCACCACCCCGAAATGTACGGGAACTGGAGGACCTCCTGTTGACATTATGGTACCAGAGACCCCAGGATGCCTATCGCCACCTCATCGAATCGATGCCTGGCCGAGTGGCCGCTGTTCTGGGGGCTAAAGGGGGTCCTACAGTTTATTAGGTAGGTGGTCATAAAGTAATGTCTCATCCGTGTATACTACCATTCGACAAATGCGGAAAATTTTACCATGTATGGTTTCTAAATAAACTCCAGTAGCATTAAATACGACTAATTGCAGTCTCGCGTTTACGACATGGTCACCACGTTGCGCAAACGCGCATTTTATGAAATTTTCTTTAGACATCGTTACGAAATCAAAATCTGTAAATCTCGAAGGTTTGAAAAGAAGAAATGTTGTAACGTTATGTATCGTTCCGTTTTTCACCGCTTATGATCCTACAATTTCGACATCTGAAAGAGACGTTGCTTGTTTATTTTTCTAGCGTTGCAGCTGCCCACTGAATGAAAGTACAATAATTCCCAAAAGGGGCTTTTTTTTTTTTTACTTTTATAATACTCTAAGTTTCTGGGATTAAAATGTACATGAGATGGGACTCTTGACTCTTTTATATTTCGTGCTTGCCGTTGCCATCACGACGCTGGTGATCTCTTTTAGTTCTCTCATTCGCCCAGCTTCTCCTGCCTTTTCCCTTCATTCAGAGTCTTTCCTATGGGTGACGCTCAAATCGCTCTTCTCTTCTTTCTACTGGGGATTAAGAGGCCTCGCGATAAGAAAAGCCCACTTCCTAATCTTCGAAACTTTAGCTGAAAGATGAATGATCTTCTGCTCTCGGTAAATTTAGTGACCTTCCGACTGCACTGTGAAGTATCGTTTTCTGAATACTCTTTCGAAGAACGTTCCGGAATTTCCCCCTGACCGTCGGCCGCTAATAGGAGTCGCCGCTCCCTCGGCGGAGATTTCGGCTAAAGCTGTCTTCATGAGGAGATTTCCCAGAGGATTTGGCTGAAGCTGTTTCTATCGGGAGTCAAAGCGGCCGCTGTTTTGGATACGACCTGTTGCTCAGAGTGGGGCAATGAAGGGAGGATTTGGCATATTTTTTTACTCTATCTTAACCGTGTTTGAAATAAGCCTGCGAAAAATTGCAGTGAAACTCCGGTTGAAATAACCAAATACACTTTTTGATCAAATATGGAATCGAAATCTTCCCGCCTATATTATTTTCATCCTTGTCTTCTAAGATGAAGGCACCTCGTGGAACACACTACAAAGTGTGCCCCAAAGAGGATCTCAGAAGTCCCCGTATCCGTCGGTAGAGGCTGCACGGGCCAGGTCGGGCTTTTTCCCAGACACATACGGTCGGGCTAAAAGTCGACCCATTCTTTTTATCGCAGCAATGGTAAAAAAAAAGTCGTGTTTCCCAATTTCCTGGCTTGTTTAACTGTTTTGCTGGCTTTACTTACTTCCATGACATAGTCCAGGACGTAATCACAGAGGCGAGAAGAGGCACTCACAGTGTTTTTACCATCTGTAGGTATTATGACGGTAAAACCACTTTGGGGCTTGTTGACAATAAAAAGATTTGACCCCCAGCGAGTGTGCATGTTTTTGTATGAGAGAGTGGGACGACATCGATTGTTTCTCCTATCCCTAATCTGTATAGTGATTGACTTTTGTAGTGTTATCGCTTGCACTAGTTCAAAGAAAGGGAGATTTTGAACGCACTTAGTCTTTTTTCTCTTTAAAGGTTATATTCTTCGATAACTGCCAAAGTTTTAGCTAATATTTTTAGGCTTACATTCAACTAAATATTTTCAATGTTACCTTATTTCATTATTTATTTTTCACAATTTAATAAAATACAATAGAATGAAAACTAATACAAAATTGCACATCACGGGCCCGTCCGGGCCTAAATAACAGCTGCTGCTGACGGGGACGAGCCGGGCCGAGTGTCTGATATTTGAAATGGGTCGGACGGGCCGGGCTCACCAAATAAGGCCTGTGCAGACCTCCATTCCTCGGTTGCTTCCTTTCTGACAACAGCATACTGCTGCATATGTACAGCTATTGAAGACGTAAGTTCTGGAGCATTTTATTATAATGTACGCATGTACAGAGGATCGGTGTGGCCACCTACTCTCTTTAATAAATCAGTGATCGACTTTCTGCCACAGTTAATGCAGTTCATAGTTCCGCTGACGAAAGCATTCTCCGTACATGCATGCATTCCGAGTTGCTCAAGTGGTTAAAGTGAACGTCAGCAACTTCTCTGCATGTGTCCTCCCTGAACTGCGACCCCGACCATTTGTCTTTAAGACGAGGATGTCACGTAACCCTTTCAGAAGGCACAACCCCCGCCTCTCTCCTTCCTGGTTTAAATTTCCTTCAACTCATCTCTTGACATGATCCCTTTCACAGCTAAATATACTTAAGAAAAGAAAAGGAAAGAAAAGAAAAAAAAAAAAAAAACAGAGTTTGCTTTTTGGCTAAAAAATATCTTCCCTCGGAAACATCTTTGACACTCTAAATGAATACAATACGTCAGCGGATGCTGATTTCGTGAAATGTGTTATTTCAATTATCTTTTTTTTTTTTTTTTTTTTGTAACAGCATCTCCATCTCATTTTTGACTTATCACACACGAAAAATAATAAAACAAAAATTAAACTCTTCCACTGAATTTCTTAAAGTAATTCCCTGGAGCAGATTCCTGGCAATATAACAGGGATCCCACCCTGGAAAAAAAAATTATGCACAATGATATGAGCACAAATATACTTTTACAAACGACTTAACTACGCAAATTGAAGTATGGTAGTGAAGTTTGCAATATTTTTCCACATAATATAGGTCTGTGGATGTAATAGATTGAAATTTATGCAATTTAAAAGACAGTTCTGCTTGTCAAACCAGTCTTTCTATCTGAGGGAATAATAACATATGCATTAAAGAGTATGATGTGTTTTTTTTTATTGGAGGATTAACGAGCACCGTGAACAACTTAATGGGCTATAAGCAGTCGCCCGTCCCTAATTTAGGGTCACTGGTTCCAGGGAAGGGAGAGTGCCAGTGCCGTAAGACAAACACATCACCGGGATTCGAACCCGGACCCCTTTCGGACGAATGTCAGAGGCCATCGCTTAGACCATTGGAAAACTGTGATTAAAGTAACGAGTTAAAATTTGAATTTTGCACATAAACATGTTGGGGTTCAAATTTCAAAACTAAAGTCGAAATTACATGTTCAAAATTTCAATTTTGTACCTAAGTTTCTCATGGTAAACTTAATAATTGTAATTTGCATATACTGTTTATTTTTCTCAAAAATATCGCACATGTGCTAATTATTATTAAAATATTTCAGTCTTCTCTACGGGAGGATAAACCTTTTCAGGGAAGACTCCCCCCAAGCCAGAGATGGAAACGGGTTAACAATTTCTAGCGGGTCAAACGGGTCGGGTCAAGGTGTTCCAGACCCCATTTCGACCCGGTTTTATTTTCGTTTTATTTTTGAAAAGCAAAAAAAAAAAAAAAAAAAAAATTTTTTTTCAAAGAAACATGCGCACTGTGGAATTTTGTGCTCGATACTGGTGCCCGCGGACTAAAAATAATTTGTCATGCAATATGAAGGAAAAGTGTCCATTTCTTCTGAGGAGCAATGATGAAAACAACATCCACATTTTCGAAACTTTCAACACATCATAAACTTGCGAAAATTGGTGCTGCTGTGAAACATATTCTGAAGCTTGATATGTTATCAAGAAAACAACGAAAACTGAAATTAAACATACAACAAGTTACGTAATTCAAAAATGTTTACTGTATTGCCATCAAAATTAGGTGAAACAGCCTTAACATTACTGCGGAGGAACCTTTTGGCTCTCGCAAATGTGTTTGAAAGCATGTGTAAAACAGTTAAGTTATGCCTTACAAATGACGGACGACAGTTTCAACACTTCCCGTAAGTAAGTGAGTAAATTATACGTTCACATTTATTTGATTTCCATATAACCTAAGGTACCCACTGCGGGGAGACTTTCTGTATATACATATATATTATAGTTCAAAGCAGATTTGTCCGGTCCGGGTCAGTTACATATCTGGGTCAGTTTTGGGTCGGGTTCATAATTTTTGGCCCGTTTTATAATTTTTGCCCCAAACTACGGCCCAATCGACAGTGGCCCTCGGTGTAATTCCATTTTTTGCCGCCTCAAATACGTTGACAACTTATTGAAGTGTAAGGGAAACATGTTGCTGAATAGTGTCAAAAGTTTGCGGCTGGTAGGGGACACTGTAAAAGACGGCAATCGGAGAGGGGCTTTCAAAGCAGCTCGAAACGGAAATCCGCACAGCAAGAGCAGAAGAGATGATTTGGGAGAACGGGCATGAATGACACTTTCACTATTGAAAAGAGCGCCTCAACGAGCGTCGCTTCACCTGGTGAAGTGAAAACGGCTGTCAAAAGCATGGTTCCAGCAACATGGGCCAGCCTTTAAGTTTATAAGAAGTTCAGTAAACAAGCTGCCAAGTCGTAGCAGCAAGAGCTGAACAATTTTTGTGACTTCTTGCGAAAAATACAAATTTAATTTTGTACATCTGCTCGAAAACATGCTGCATCTCGGTATGAAAACCATACTTCTTGATCAAACGAAACGCGCAGAGTTGTACAAAAATAAAATGTATTTGCGTACACAACCACTGAAACAGAAAACTAGTTGCAAAGCCGAGAAGCGCGAACCAAGAAAAAATAAATAAAATTAAAAAATTTTAAGAAAATTTAATAAAACATTAAGTAATTATTAGAACATTAAAGATTCCAATGAGGACAAAATAAGTATATTACAATTGAATGTGCAGCAATGTGTGTGCAATGGACATTTATGGCAAAACATTAAAATATTAGACTACGAACCTCATAAAAACAAGACTAATTAAAGAAAGTTTTCATATCCAGAAAAACAGTTCTATCAGTGAACCTTTAAAAATTATAAATACCATTTTCAACAACTTAATTCAAAAACAGTAGACTTACAAAATACATGGAAAAAAAGATTTTAATTTAATAACTGGCAACTACAAGAGGAATCTGGCAATAAAATTTAAATTCTTTCTCTGTAAACGAAACTTTTGATACAATTTCCTGTGCATTGAGAAACAGGCCTGGATAAAATATAGAGGCCAGAAACGTCTGTAAAAGCAAAAGAACTCAGAAAATGTGAACGATAATTGAAAGTTCAAGTGAAAATAGAATTAAGTATATTAATCTAAGTACAGCCTTGAGTAAGTGTTTTAATTGCTGTAAATAACTGTTTTTTTTTTTTTTTATCTACAAGCAAAAACTATCTCAAACTCTGCTAAAAATTTGGAAACTATCCGCGCACAACTAACGTCTATATTCTGCTACTCTGGAAAAGCGTATGTCTGCACCCCCCCCCCCATATGTGGTAATAAAAGTGCAATATGTCAAACAGAAAAATGTGAGAGAGAGAGAAGAGAGAGAGAGAGAGAGAGAGAGAGAGAGAGAGAGAGAGAGAGAGAGAGAGAGAGAGAGAGAGAGAGCGCTGTTGTTACGTTGATAATAACAGAACATCAAAGACGATCTGGGACGAGAGAGACATTTCATTTAATCGGATCAGGCACATACTGAACGCAAATGGGCGGGAAAGACAACTATTACTGAACACAAGTGAAATCTACTATTAATGACGAGAACCCCGATGTTAGAACTTTCATCAGCATGGTAAATTACATGACACACTACGTCAAAAGGAAAGCTAATACTGATGAAAACGGGAGAGAGTGAAGCCAAATTCGAAACTGATTATTTCTTTCATATGAAAACGGTGTTTGCAATCATCAACGAGAATATCAGGCATGGAAAAACAGCTAGCTGCACTCACACATATGTCGATGTGTAACGACAGATTCACGGCGAGTTGAAACACATGAAAGTGATGATCTGCGAGCAGCTGCGGCCAAACATAAAACAAAATTTCTGCTAAAAAAAAATACAAAAGATATCAAATAAAAAGTCTAGAAAGAAATGGAAGGAACAAACCAATTAAAAAATTGCGTTTTAGAGTAGCTGAGCGCCGTATCAAAATTTAATATACTAGCTTCTACACAAATGTGTGTAATAAACGAAAAAAAAATCAAAAAAATATATTTAGTAACCATTTGATCAGTAAGCTGTGGGGGAAATATTAATGGGAGAAGGATGTGCAACGATAGTAGGCTAGTTCAAAGTTCAAGTACGCAACTTGCTGCGTGGCAAGGTTTAATGTTGCCACACCCTAAATACACGCTTAATAACTCTCCAAATACGACTACATAGAAACAAATACGAAGCAAATCGCCGGAAGAAATGATTCTTCACATATACACTACGTCGACAAAAGTCACTGGACACCTAGAAGAGAAACACGACATAGCATTTATTGACATACATTTCAACGGTGTCGTCCACCTTCGGCCTTAATGCATGAACTGACCCCCTTCCAGACATGCTTTCGACAAGGTTTCGGACACACAGCTATAGGGATGCGCTTCCATTCAGTACATAATGCTCCCGCTAACTGTTGCTTAGTAGTAGGCCTTGCTTCTAAACTTCTTATGCGGCGCTCTAATTCATCCATAGGCGCTCTATGGGATTAAGATCAGGGCTCTATGCTGGCTAGTCCACACACGATACGGAATTATCGTCAAACTACGCCATAACAGTTCTTGCATTACAGCTCGGTGCATTATCCTGCTGGTTCCAACAAGGCTCGGTTCCATAGTATTGCCACAGAGTTGGTATGGCATAATTGTCCAGAATATCGAGGTAGACGTACTGGTTAACAGGTTTGTCGACGATAACCAATGGGCCGAGACCATACTAAGGAAAACAACCCCACACGAGTACACTGCTAGTTCCAAACTTGACCGTAGGAACAGTACACTGAGGTAAATAGCGTTCCCCCGGCTGCCGCCATACCCACACACGGCCATCAGACTGATGGAACGTGTATCTGGATTCATCAGTCCATACGACCCGTTTCCATTGATCCACGATAAATGTTCTTAACATTATACTAAACGACGAGTAGCATTCCGAGTGGAGATGACTTATGAGCAGCCGCACGACCACGGTAACCCATGGAATGAAGTTCTCTGCGAATGGTACGTGTACATACCGAGGTTCCAGCATTTTTACTCACCTGTACACTGAGGTCTTGTGCAGTACTCCGTCGATTAGCTGTAACGACTCTCCTGAGGCTTCGACGTCCTCTATCACTGATTTTCTTTGGTCTGCCGGCACATTTTGATGCTTCAGGCACGCCATGTGTCTACCACTTATTCAGTACACCCAAAACAGTTGACTTGGGTATGTTTAAACGCCACTGGGTTTCTCTTATGGACAACCCACTAATATAACACCCAACAATCTTTCCTTTCTGGAAGTCAGTTCTCTCCCGCCGCGACATTTTCACTCAACCTCACGGTGCGATATGATCGCGGTCAGCCGCAGGCTTGTTTTCATACCGTTTGCAGCTGTACCGCGCATCTTAACAACGCAGCGGATCAGTTCATTTGCTTTTGAAGGGGTGTCCGGTGACTTTTGTCAATATATTGTATATGAAACGTATACGTATGATTAGTTTGCATATAGATGCCGTACATTTCACTATTTGCCACCTAGCCACCCAACCTTCAGAAAACTTGCAATTTACATCGTCCTGGAACGGGAATCGAACACCCGCATCTCCTGATTTACGTTCCAGCATTACACCATGCGCGGACTAGGCCGCCGGGATGTCGCGAGAATTCCCTGCTGGCCGCCATATTCTGGGCCGGTAGACCTTATGCTTAATATCAAGAAAAAAAGAAAAAAAAAAAAAAAACATATACCTTTACTTCGATATTCTTGTAGAAGAAAACCTAGAAGAAGCCTCTTGAGAAAGAAAATAAGTAAAACAAAATAAAACTATATATTTTGATACGTGTTATCTTCTAATTCAGACCGCTTTTACCAATTGCATCAGCAGTTAAATAACTAATACAATCTATGAAATACGCTATGTGTGGTCTGGGATAGAGACTCGAAATTCATTGTGTACGCTAATGCATTGAGGTTCACCTACGGTACAATTTATAATTTTTGGGTTGCTGCTACAAACTTTTTTTTTTTTTTTTTTTTTTTTTTTTTTGATGGAGATCTGCATCAGATTTACTAGTTTTTGGCCCTTATGATTATACGAATTCTTAAACTGCAGTTCTGGGAAATCCGTTTCAGTTAGAATAAAAATACTTTTTACCATCTAAAAGTAATTTAATAATCGTATTTTAATGTTTCTCACTTCATAAAAATCTGCACTCAAATTCTTGCGATTCTGGACATTTTCAGTTTTTTCAAAAGATGTTTTCGCAATTATTTTATTAATGGTAGGTAAATCATGAAAAAGAAATTAATTTTTTGGCACATTTGGATTTCGGTTCTCACTAAATGCGTAGAAACTATTACATATTTGGGAATTCAGTTATCGCAAAAAATTCACAAGAATGGAATAGTCTTCAACAGTGTCTCTCAGAGAACGTACCTTGCCTGTTGCTTCTCAGCAGCGAAAATAATTTTGTTCTTACGTTAATTTCACTAAGGATCTGCTGCCCAGGAAAATGGATAAACTGTTAACTATTGCCTCAATACAACAACAACAACAAAAAAAAAAAAAAAAAAAACTACAATGATTCGCGTTGAAAAGATGTTTAAACAGTAAACAGTGATGCTGACACAAGGTTAGTAGACCTTGATGCTGACATACGTTTTTTTAGCAATACCTTAATAATTTGTTCAAAAAGTGGGCCGCGCGAAATAACTTCCAGGGACGTTTACGGATCACCAGTCCGCCACTGCATTATTAACACCGCTGAGATAGTGCCATGAAATAGTGACAATTGACGTAGTTCTGCGGGTTTGTTTTTTCTCTTCGATTCCTTAAAATTTGAAGAAATAAGCTAAAATTAATGAGGTAATTGTCCCTTTGATGTAAGCAAAATTGTTTCTGGATCACTGATAAAAACTTTGGCTAATGATTTTATTATTATTATTATTATTAGGCTATAATCTTGGCTAATACATTGATTGACCTTTAAAGCACTGTCCTTGCATTTATCAGAAAATGCCTGGTCTCGTAGGGAGAAACTACACCTAAGTCACCTGCTCATGTCACATAAGAGAAAGGATATCTACTGGTAAATGTCAGTTGATGTGACATATCCAGACCACATCACTAAACACTTCGTTGTTTCTCCGGACTATACACACAGGAACAGGAAATTCCACATTTGAATTGATAAACATAATGATTTAAGTTTCTTCTGAGATGTCGAAAACAGTGCAATGTGTTTAACAGAAAAAAAAAAGGCTAACATTTTTTTTTTTTAATTTATTCACATACTCACGTTAGGTATTCGCCAGTTTGCTTAATACTTCCTGGGCCTTCAATGAAGAGATAGGTGGGAAAACAACCGTTCTATAATTACTTACTGCACGAGCGGAATCGTGTATGAAATAGTATCATTCTTTGAAAAGGTTAACTGCGATCTTTTTCCATGTCACTGAACTGTACGAACGAAACAAATGAGAACGACTGAAACACGAGAGCAGCGTTTTCCACTGAATGAAACACAGAGTATTATTTCTGGGAAAACAACGCATTATTTTCTGCGAAGAGGCCAATTTTGCAAGCTCGCCCACAATGCGAAATCAAGAACCGAAAAGAAATGCTAACAAAAAAAACAAAAAAACGAACGAGGATCAGGAAACGACGGTTCTGAAAATAAAAACCATCAGAATCACTTAAAAGAAAGGAAAAATAGAAAAATGTAAACAACACAACGCTGTACTCTGCATGTACGAAGAAAACGCCGACAACAATGGATGGCGGAGAAGTTTATAACGGATTGGGCTTCCGGATCTTAAAGCTGAGATGGACAAGATTGCAGAAAAATGCGAAACGACGTGACGGTTGGCCGGCCTCAACGGCTGATACCGCTGGGAATGGACAGGGGAAAACGCAGCACAACGGTGGTGACCATTCTCAAGCAGTGGACCGAGTTAGCTAAAAGGAAGATACGGAAATTGAAAAATGGAAAAAAAAAAAAAAAAAAAAAATGAATACATAAATAGAGCGTCCAGATTATTACAATGTTTCTACGTATGAAGACCAACGAACTCCATTGAAATCAAGCTTCAACTCATGATTTTCACGGTCATACCTAGATAAAGAACTTTATCCCGAGACAAACGACTTGCTTAATCCGCTCGCCTGCTCCTACGCACACACACACACACGAAACCAGCTCGGTGAAATGTTCTCTGAATAATATGACCTCTAGATGCATGAATGACGAAAGGACAGGTACATATATAGTTTTTATCATTACTTTTCACCCCCTCTCCTCCGAAAAGCTGGTCATGCTGTTTCGAATGTTATGCTACCCAGTTAAGAAACGAGGAGCAGAGATCTTCCAAGAAATCACGCTTGTCAGTCTTTCTTCATCTTGTACGCACAAGAAAAAATCTCTTTCAACGCTAAACGGCAAAACCGGAACATATACACTTTTTAACGCAATATGCTGTAATTTTGGAAATTTGCAAAGCAGGTTAAACAAGGTCCCCACTAAAAAAATTGTAGTATTTAAAACGTATCACGAAATTATGCATAACATGAACGGGTGTCAATACTACATTTACTCGCAATACAACTACAGTCCAAGTAGAAGCTATTATTCAATAGAAGTTATACATTATACTGCCAAACGTAATTCAGCCACCAAGCTTGTTATTTTAAAAGTTTTAGAAGCTTCCCATATTAATCAAAATTCTTCTAGACATGCTAACGACAGGGCATCAACTCCATTTCTGTGAAGCGCATAGAAAACAACTGAATCCATGACCGTCAGCATCGTTGATGTAACAACACAGAATAATTCTGCGTCATTCGTTCTGATGAAGTTGGGTCGCAAAGAGAAATTGCGTACAAAAAGATATTTATCGTGACTAAACATTGCTTAAAAAAAGTTCAACATAAAGACCGTCACCATGTCGAAACAAAAAAATTATCACGCGTTGAACAATTCGTAAATTATATTTTACTCAATCAAACAATTATTTCCAATACAGAATGTAGGTGTCCGCTTTCATACATACGAGACTGGTTAAGTGAAAGCGTGTTTGGGCAAAACATACTGTAGCTATTACAAACATGTCTTACAAAATAATATCATAAGGTGGTCATGAAACAATCTAAAATTCACTTAAAATTACTAGCGCGATCAGCATGATAACGTGCAAAAAGAAATTAAAAAATGATTTGAAAGTAAGAACTCTTATCTTCAGTAGTCACCATTGGCTCGTCGCTACCGAAAGAGAGATTCCGTGCGATTAATCGCAATGCCTTATATATTTGTAGTACATATTTGATGAGATATTTTCGAAAATTCGCCCCTACATCCCAACATTCTAATAACTTACAAACACTAAACTTTGCTGTTATAATAATACGATATATTGCCATAATTTAGTACTATGCTGCCATGTAATCTATTATTCCTTCATTCACAGCTATTCCTCCACAAAGCTAACCCGTTGTTCTCTGATCTGTAGGCATGTGTTAAAAATCGGAGTCGTGTTCGTACGAAAAAAAAAAAAAAAAAAAAAAAAGGAGAGAGAAAGAAAGAAACGAAAAACTTGACTGTTATTTTTTAGGGAACAGCGGGTGTTCATGGCGGTGTTTTTTGGTTTTTTTTATTTTAGTCCGAACGTTGCCTGCTTTTTTTTTTTTTATTTATTTCTGCTTGTTTGTGAATAAGCTAGGCGGCTGCGAAATGAAAGATCTTATTTTGATAACGAGCGCGATGAAGAAATACTACAAGTGAAATCTTTGCAGTTTACGATGAAAATTCCCATGAAGTTTCTGACTGAAGTACTGCTTTCGAACGATGGAGACGGAGGAAGAGAAGCCCAGTTAATTAACTGCTGAGAACGGTGAACGCAAGTCCTTCATTAGGAGCCGTAACTGTGTGTGACTACTTACTCGTTGAGCAGGCGCACTACAAGACGTGAAGATCTTAATGAAGAATTGTTCCTGATGCTTGCTTGCTATGGCGATACAGAAAGCGTTACAAGTGAAAATAGCAGACAAAATTTGTAAACAGGATTGATTCAAACAAAAATGTTACAATACGCAACTACCACACTCGTACGTGTTGCTGGTGCACGTGTGCATAAAATGATACAGACCCAAACGCACACAAAACCGAAAAACATTCGTTAAAAACTAACTCGTCCAATTCAACAGAGGTAATTATAGACTCAGGAGCTCAACCAAAAAAATGTGAGAACCAAAGAAGTCAATACCAAAAGAAGTGAGAACCAAAGAAGTCGTTATCAAAAAAAAAAAAACTTATTGTTGCCTACTTGGTCTAACCGTAGCATACCAATTGAAAATTGAGAGGTGCGTGTTTAGCTTCCACCGCAGGACGATGCATTTTTCGAAAATTTTGATGAAATGGTAATTGAAAAACAGTGAAAATAATGGGGAGCTTCTATGCTGAAAGTTATATGTTTAGATGCTTGCTATGTGCTTGGGAAGTTTCATTCTTTAATTTTTATGATAATGAGCCACTGTGAAGGAAAGATAGATTAGAGAGTCGTAAGTATGCAAGCACAGATGGAGATTTCACCTACATGCTGAAGATAAATTAAGAAAGAATGCCCCCTTCGTTAAATTACAGAAGAACGGCTCCGCATTTTAATGACTTTTCTAGGTGAAATACACACCAGTCTATTCTTTGCAGTCTTTTCTTGTTATAATAAGAAACGGAGAAAGCCTTTTTCTACGGTGAAATTAAAAATCGAAATCGGTACGTACCCTCTCAACCGTTCTTTCGCTACTTGTTAAGTTATTTTCAATGCCCACTTTGAAGCAGAGACAGAAACCGTTTTTAAGTTCGCTTCAAGAGACCAAGTAATACAGTGAAAATGCATTTTAAGCGATGCTGAAGTTCAAAAACAGGTACTGCTGCTTCCACTGTGCCGTGAATGCAATTGTATGGGACACGAAAGTAGCACCGATTCTAGCATAGACGTGGTAAGTGTAAGTACCAACATTGAGCTTTAATTTTGCTTTATATAAAAAAACGGTGAGCGGGGATTTCATTCTTCGTTGATTACATACAGCAAGCACAGACTGTAAAGAATGGGAAAGCGTGCATTTCTTTAGTAAATCATTAAATATATGAAGCTGCTCTTCTGCAAAATTAGATTTTACTGTAAATAAATATTAAAAAACAATATGCTTACTGCTGTGTATGACTTCGTTGTGAAAATCTGTTGGCCGAATGAATGATTGTGAATATGGCGTTTTATGCGATTGACTTGCTGACGAAATTTATATTGATATTTAGCTACGGTACTTTTCATTTAGACATTAGTTCTGTGGTACTAATGATATCTCATTTATGCTAAAATCTCCATTTAGATAAGTGATAATAATAATAATAATAAAAAAACAAAAAACTTGAATCCGTTGTCACTCCACATTTCAATCCGACCACTAATGCTTTGAATTTCCTTTCAGAAATCCAAATGAAACTACCATAGTATGATAGTTCACCCCCACCCCCATAAAACGGTAGACAAATCCAAAAATTAACAAGTAAATTTCTCACAATTCTTTCATTTAACAAACATTCAATAAACTTGCAGTAACATTCACACGCTGCAGTAAGCAGGATTACGTAACACACCGTCAGTTTTTTTTTCAGTTTCCTTTTTCTTTTCTCCCCCCCCCAACCCTACTGTATATGGGCCCATATTCAGCCGATACTTGTGCGTATTACAAAACAGCGTTCACGACTGAATAATCTATCTACACTACGCTGAGCTAATCTTCCAGCTATACCAATTAGGGGGTGATGGCTATACAACATTACGTAGTGAGAATAAATCACATCCGCCGTTGCAAGGAATTTCAGTCACACAGCAGGATCTAAAGAACAGTTACTAGCTTAAATCACGCATACTACTCGCGTTGAGTGAACTCTATTTGTACATGCTTTGTATAGCCCCCAAATTCCGGCCTCTCCACGAAAAAATATGGAACAGATTTCTTGAGGCGAAGAGAACAAAGCGGAAAGAAGTCTCAAAAGGGTTCGCCTGAATTTCTTTTCTAAATCACCCTTTCTTTTCACTCTTCTTTTCTTCTGAGAAACGCCCACAAGAACTGCTTACTTATTCAGTGCAAGTTTTCGAACTGGGAGTCAATGACGTGTGGGAGCCTCAAAAACGATCTACCCTGCCTGACTTACGGTGGGGACGGATGATTCATTCCGCTCGGCCACACAACCGCGGTCACTGGCACGTCACGACTGGGCAAGGTCTTCTGGATGATTACTAGGAGGCAAAAAAAATGAGGCAAGATTTCATTTGGGGGAGGGGGTAGAAAACTACCCGATGTACTATCCCGAATGGCGCCCTACATACATTTCTAACACCCTTGATTGCCGGAGAAAAGAGATGATATCACAGTCATAATAAAATCAAATTGCCCTTAAAATTCCCTAGCGACGATTCCTGTGATTTGCTCAAATATGAGGTTATTTATGCGCTACTAGCAGACCTGCCAACTTTCCAAGAATTGAAATCCGTAAAAAAAGGTTCAGCTAACGTTTAATCGATATGTCAGATTGATTAACATATCGAACATACTGATAAAACCTATCGAGCATATCGATTAAAAACGATTCTTTATGCGAATGATATATCTATTTTAGAGATGATACGGGCTGGGCGAGCTACAAATAGCATATTAGTTACATCTCGGGCGGGCTTCTTGTTTTATGTTAAAATACCGAGTCTTCCTTTCCAGTTTTTTTTTTTTTTTTTTTTCCCTTCTTTTTTCTTCTGAGCTTTATGAAGAGGAAGCAGTTTTTTCTTCCTGCAGTGTAGCCGTGAACAGGGTGTCTATTGATTTCCAATGAACCAAATTCATGAATTTTTCATGACATCTTCAGCTAATAAATTCAAGACTTCTCGACAATGCGTGGCACAATGACAACCATTCTAGACTCATAATCTAGTACCCTTGGCTTGAGATCCCAGGTTATTTTTAATTTTTACAAACACTGAAATTCCTTCCATGCGACAATAGTTTAGGCAAAACTGATGTGTCTATAATATTGCTGCTAAAATGGCTATACGGGGGGGTGCTTTTTAATGAACCTCTACCCGAAAGCCAGTTGAGATGAAAGCTGAATGTAATTCTTATGTCACTAAAATTGCTTAACACGAATAATGTAATTATGTATGGCTTGCACTATGCCATTCACCAAATTTTATGTGTTTAAAGAAATAAAAACATTCAACTCTCATCTAGGATGGGGTACGGCTATTTTCAGAAATATTTATCATTACATCTAATAATACACAAATTCTTTTAACATGGTAATGCTGTAAAAACTTACAAGTTTTTATTAAGGCAATATAAAAACTCTGAATGTACAAAATTTATAGAGACAGAAATTTAACAGTGAAAGACTCAGTGATTAAGTATCTTAGCTAAACTTGTTACCTCAGAATCTAGAACTTCAGTTTCTTCTTTTGCCTTTTCTATAAGCTTTCTTTTCTTATCGTTGAGTTATTTTAGTTCTTGGACTGCTCTTCTTTTACGATTGGCCACTTCATCTTTGTCAGATTTCTTCTTCTTTAAGGTTTCTACTCTTTTTGATGAAGCATTTTTGACAGCTAATATCTCATTGATTTTGTGATGTCCACATTCAGTTAACGATTGTATTGCATTGTAAACACTTCTTTCTGCAACAACTGTATCTTCTTCTAAGTTTTCAATTAAAAGTTCTTCGTTAACAGAAAAGCCTCTTTCAACTGCAGCATTGCCATGAAACATGCATAGCAGCTTCTGCAAAAACTTGATTAAGTCATGGTTCGCACTTTGTACTAAATTCATCAGGAAGTGATCAAGTTTGTCCTCCTTCGGATTGAACTGTTTCAATTGTTTTTTAGAAGATTCACAAAATTATAAATATTCCATCTCCACAACATCAGCTTTTGATGAAGACATATGTTTTTTTTTTTTTTTTTATATATATATATGTCATGGGGCATCGACTACACAGCGGTTTATAAGGGTGCCGGTTCGTGTTTTCTTCTAGGTGTGCAAACTTGTCTTCATTCAGATGCTGATACAAAAAAAAAAAAAAAAAAAAAAATCATGACCACCCACTCAATTTCATTACTTTTTCATTACTTCATGACCACCTGCTCAATTTCATGTTCCATGATCAGTAGACACCCTGGTGAATCCTGATTGCATGGGAAGGGAATTTAAGTGTCATTGAATGATAGTTTAAGTGATTTTAGGACAGTAATTAGCCTAGGAAAGTAAGGGGTTGAGGCAGGGAAAATGGAGATTAGGGAACTCCACCTTCGTACAGGCGCAGTAGGACGGTCAGTTCAATGGTCAGCTAAAATTGCCCTTGGACACATCACAGAAGACGACCTCAATTCTCAAAAGAGCCATCCGCTATAAAACAGATGGGGAGGGGGGAGTCACTAGCAACATAAATTTGTCATTGAAACGTAATGCACAGGAGAGGAAAAAATCTGTTATAAATTAGGACGCAGAGGATAGATAAAACTATGTAGTTTGACTATGTTGTAAAGAATAGCTCTGGGGTATGATGGGAGTTGAAGTGCGAATCAAAGTAAATTTATCAGAGGAAATAGTCCGCTTGAAAACCATTGGTAGGTCAGCCGGAAGATTTACTGCATCGACGGATTTGTTCTGCCTGTGTGAAACCGGCCTTAGGATATCAGATCCGAGGACGGAAGTTCGCCACCAGTATTTCAGAAGGCCTCGTTAAACCAAACATCGTGTAGAAGGCGGCAAGGAAACAACAAATTAAACAAAGCTTTTCTAACTGCTGTTACGGTCGCCACCACTCAACATTCATCCCATAAGTTGAGCTACTCATTTTATCCATTTGCGCATTCCAATATGAATGATACGTATCCTGAAGTTACACTAAAAAAGTTTGGTGGTTGTAAAACAGTTAAAAAATGAAGTGGGAAAAATCTACCGCGTGGAAACATTTTTTTCCAAATTATTGATCGCAAGACCAATGCAAAATTGGATTATGTTCAGTGCTGGAAATGCGAATGCATTTTGAAGTTCTTCAGAATCTAGCAGACTTTTGCGTCACGCCAAAACATACGTGAAGACCATCTCCTCTCCATGCACAAAAACGGTAGACAGTTTCTTTTTTCTTATATAAAAAAAAAATCTCAACAACTGAAAAATATTCTGTGAAACTGTAAAATATAAATTGTATTTCAAGGTTATATCTTTCCTATTGAGACTCATAAATGCTGAGCATTATATTCCATGCCCCTTCCTGTTTCATGGAAAAATCGGATAAAAGGGAGAAAAGCATCAGCAGTTGGAAAAACCGGGCTCGGGCACCACAGTACACAGACCTTATGATCTAATCTGAGCCCGATTCAGCCCCATATGTAGAGGATTTTAGGAAGGGAGTGTCTGACCCCAGGTCTTAAACAACCCTTAGAATAGGAAGCTAGGGCTATAGTACCCGATAGGAAAGTGTCACGGAAGCGAGGTAGAAAGACGCCCTTATTTATGGGGGGAGTACCCGGGGTCCAACGGCTTAACGTGCCTATCCGACGCACGGCGGATATTTAGTGGTTCGAGCCTGCCTGGGATCGAACCTGAGGTTTATCCGTGGCAGTCACGAACGTTGGCCACTAGGCCATCCGCGGCCCACTAGGGAGAGGGGTGACAGCGTCTTAGTATATATCAGGCGGGACCTTACAGGTTTTTGACATACCTAAGTAGGCCATAAAATGCTTAAGTAATCAAACAATATGTCAATTTGGGGGCAAACTACGTTCCTACAAGTTTTAAAAGTCTTACTAGAAGAAAAAAAAAAAAGATGGATGGGATGTGCAGGGAACACTTAACCGGCAGATTATCTACACAATCCAAATTTTCTGATTTTCCTACACACAGATTTCCCTTACATGTGGCGCATATGTAGAACCCTGCTGACTAGCATAACTGTTTTTCCACTGGAAATAATAAACCAAGATCACATATTTTTCAACTCTGCATACCCGGATCATCACACCATGCCGTTACACGACGAAACTCTTCTTTGCCTTTGCGATGAAGCTAGATTCAACCGCACGGGGTCAGCTCGTTCTTATGGATGATTGGGGGCTGGCGTAGCCACGGACTGAGCTGACGTTTATACATTAATTTTTCATAATGTTTCGGCACTCTCTGACCGAATATAAGGCCTTGCTCCAGTTTTCTAAACAAGAAACAAACGCCAGATTCTGAAGGTAGGTATGCAGAAGTCCAATCCATTTGTTGCGTTCGCAAATCTACGCAGTCTTCACACCGGAACTGACTCATTAAATACATTTTAGCTACCCCCTCCCCCACAGTCGTTTTACCACATCGTCATCTAAACGGAAACTCACAAAGCTACATTAGTAAAACCACAAACATAAAAAATATAGGAACGACACTTCATTTCGATCTCGTGTTTCTGATTTTTTTTTTTTTTTTTTTTTTTGCCGTTTTGGAAAAATGAAAAAAAAATAGTTAAAAAAAAGAAACAAAATTTTTTTTTGCGGAGTGTGACTGTTTTCTCTCCAGTTTTCTTTACAACAAACTAATCATTCACTCGGCTGTACAGAATTCACAATTAGTGAGACTGCATTTTTCAAAAAAAGGCTGTTACACGTGAGTGCAGCAACGCATTCCGCACTGATTGGTAAGGCGGTAAATCACGTGGTTTCTGAATAAATCCCTTTATTCATCTACCTTTCTCCCCTATGGTTTCTGGAAGCCAAATCCACGCAAAGGGCGAGAGAGATAATCCTATTGTGTTATTACAAACTTCGCATTCCGCAATGTAGCATTTGAAAAGTTTTCAAAAAGGGAGTAATCCGATTGATTGGGCGAGGTTGCTTGTGACGATCGAAGAGTAGCATGTGGGCGAGCATTGTCATTGTAAAGGGAACGCCCTCGGCGGAGAATCCAGCTCGGAACTTTTTTATTACTCTTTCCTCGTAAGTCATCCACCTTACATCATTTCGACATCATTATTGATGGTGGTGTCAAGAATCGGTAGACGCAACGATAACCATATAAAGAAGCTAGTAGCGGATTTCTGAAAAGCGCAATGACAACAACTTTTAATCTTCGGTAATTCCCAGCTTCTTTGTCTGAAAGAAATGGGGGGAAGAGAGGGTCCTATTTATCTTTACTGGATCACAACACAGAGTTCATGTCCAACATAATGTTATGGGAGGCATAAATCGGCAAGCATTTATTAATGTCACTTTCAGAAATTCAACTGTAACGACTTATTCAGAGGCCGACGCTATGAAATATCGCGAGCTGTCAAGTCCCTAAAATTAATTTCAATATCACCTGCGTAGTTTTCAAGTTTAATCGTGAACAGCAAGGGTTTTTTTTTTTTTTTCACATTCATAATTTCGCAAAAAAATGATTTTTGATACTAGTAAACAAATTTCAAGAATAAATAAAAGTTCAAAGTATTTGCGTCAGGCCTCCAGCCTGATTGCGTAGTTCCTTACTTTCACTATAGAAGTTACGCAACGATTACCTAAGACAGAGGTCACCAACCATGCACCTCCATTATTTTTTATGCGCCCGTGACGCTATTTTGGGAGGACATCTAGATTTTCCCATAAATAAATTCCAAGAAATTTTATTTATAGTACTTTCAGAATTTCCTTGATTATATATGACATAGAATTTTATCTAAAACTGCTATTTATTTGACGAGGCGATGAATGAAATTTGAAAAGGGCTGTCAGTATACAGATGAGGCACTCGCTACCTCGGAACACATCCCACCTCAACCCTGGGCAGGGGTCAGTTGCACTCAACCTAATCCCTTCTCCTCATCTGATGGGCCAATTGAACTCAAAAGAGAGACAACAATAGTTATGGTCCACACTCATCCAGACCTTGCTTAATTACTACAGGGGGAATGTCGAGGATCAATTAGAAGAACAGAGAAAACTTGCAAAAGAGGCATTGTGCTAGACAATGCTCTGCCGCCCCCTGGAAAACATTGGTATTCTTCAAAACGCGATTCTTGACGTAACATAAAGTTCATGTACGGGGGGGGGGGGGGGGGGGGCAACTATCGATACACCCAGGATATAAATTCTATACAGCACTCAGTGGTCTGACGATCACATCAAACGGAGGTGAAGAAATGTTGCAAATACGTGAAAGTCAATGAAGGAAGAAATATTCTTCATAATACATGGGAAATGGATAGAATATTCAAAGCAAACAGAATATAAATTCTGAATTTGCTTGTAACACTTACTGGTCATCCAAACATCTTTCAGAAAACTTGAAAATTTCATCGCCCTGGAGCGGGAGCCAAACCCGGATCTCCGTTCGAGTATGATAACCGTTACACCACTGAGACTAAGCAAACTTAGCTTCCTCAGTTTCCAAGCAACTGAGACTAAGCAAACTTAGCTTCCTCAAATTTTTGCTAGTGATTGTTACTTCCTCATAGCGTTTTGACGTAACTCCCATCCGGAAACAGATGTAAATCGGAAATCATTGGTACCACAGGGTAATTAATTCCATGTCAGATCAACACAGTTTGTAATTAAATTCCGCCTTGACCTCTCAGATTTTGATGAACTTCGGTGTATCAAATGTCCTTACATAGTTATGGATAGAAACGTTAAAATTTTTTTATCTTCTGTTCAAAAGTTATTAAGTATTAATTATTTAAATTTTTATTAAAAATTGCTGTGTCCTGAGATAGTTAACTGCCATTTTCTCAGGAACCAGATGAGATACAGACCTGGGCAATGTCTCATTTTAAAGCTCTTTTGGTGGGCTTTAGTTTGCTATTAAACATGGCAGAGTTTCAAGTTTAAAAAAATTCTTAAAAACCAAATTTTATTTAAAAAAATTCAAAAACGAAAATTTTAAAATTTTGAAAAAAAAATACAAAATTACTTTGTACCATCCTTTTACACCTCTCAAAGTTTCATTTTGGGATCAGGTGATACAGGGAGTAAAAGTTCCACATGTGTGGAGAAACTGTCCATTTAATTTTCAAAATACCATGGTAAATTTAGGACGAAAAAATATCAAAATTTAAATGCGTTGTATTGTAGAAAGCAGAAATCAGAAGAAATCTTACTGTCTCCTCCCATCCCCTCCTCCACTTGGCTTGAGGACCATTGAACAAGCTGCATGTGCCTGTTGGAACATGCAAGAACATGCTTGTAAGCAGTTCTTCAGTCAGTCCACCATTAAAGCTCCTTCTAGTAGGTTCACTTCAGTTGTGCTGCACCATTTCTGTTCCCTTAAAATCTAGAACTGTAAGTGGTTTTAATGTGATTTGTGAGTGTTCATGGTACTACTTGCAAACTATTATTATTATTCCATTAACAATCATCTCTATCATCATGAATCCCGGTGAGAAGACAGTGGATGCTTTAAATTGTTTTAACCCTTTAAAAAGGCCTCATCACTCCCATGTAAAAAAGGGATTAAGATCTGTTATGTCCATGGGAATGTGTTCATTGATACCAGGAATGCCTGAAAATTCCAAAGTCTGTGATAGCTTTAGAAAGGAGCTTTCAAAGCTGAAGCATGAGAGCAGATCTACCACAGAAGATCTCCACAGCATTAGCTAGCATGACCCTCAACTTGGAAATGATGGAAGATCTGATGATGATCTTGACACTGATGCTTCATTTTATAATCAGTCTGAGTCATTAAAATCATTTAATACCTCTCTTATGGAGATAGGTGAATCCCCAATAAACAGGAAAAAGGTAGAATACAAAAAGTATTCTAATCAGAAAAATAAATCAGTTCAGCAATAAAAAGGAAACTTATTCCAAATGCTGATTCCTCTGATGATGAGCAAGAGTGTGTTTCAAAAGATGAGATGGTGAACCACGTAACAAATTCCTACCAAAACTGTGAAAGCAGGATAAAGAAGATTATGATACTAACCTTGTTGCCTGAGAGTTGGAGCGTAAGGAAAATTGTTGAAGAGTTCAAAGCTCCAAATTATCAGGTTAGGCAAGCCAAAAAGCTCTTACAACAGAGGTGGATTTTGTCCACACCAGATCATAGGCCAGGGAAAATTCTACCCACACACACTGCCAATGTTATAAAGCAGTTTTACGAGAATGACGAAGTCAGTAGACCAACGTCAGGCATCGAGGACTGTGTTTCAATAAGGGACAGTGAAGGCAAGAAAGTGAAAGTTTCCAAAAGGTTAATGCTATGTAATTTGAAAGCGGCATATAAGCTCTTTCAAGAAAAGTTTACTATTACTAAAGTTGGCTTTTCAAAATTTGCTGAGCTACGGCGAAAAAAATGTATGCTAGCCGGCCAGAGTGTTTTTATGTATAAAAAAATAAAACTGATGATGGAAAACTGCAAGATGAGTTCGATCACGGATAGGCAGATTCAAAACTACAAGGATTGTCTTTTGAAAATGGTATGTATTCCAGTGCCCATTGATTGTTACTTTTCAAATTGTGATTCTTGTCCTGGTGTTGATGAAAGAAGAAAAATTGTGGAAGACGGATTTGAAAAAACTTAATTGAAACAGTAATTTTTTGCCAATAGATCTCAATTGACTGGTGCAATTTGGAAACTACAAAAACCTGTTCAGGAATTTATGGATCTTTTTTGCAACAATATCAAAGTTCTTCATGATTTCACTGCCAAGCAACAGAGTACGTTTATGAGTCATACCAAGGAAAATTTGTTTCATTCCGAGGTGGCAGTAATTTGTGACTTTTCTGAAAACTACCCTTTTGTTTTACAAGACGAAGCACAATCTTATCATTGGAACAGTGCTCAGGCTACTTTCACCCTTTTGTGGTTTATTTAAAAAAGGAAGACAAGATTAAACACTGTAGCTTTGTTGTCATCTCAGAGTGCCTTCAACACAACACCATGGCTGTCTATTTGTTTCAGAAAAAACTTGTTCAGTTTTTAAGGTCAAAATTGAACGATGATATGAAGAAAAAGTTTTATTTTTCAGACGGTTCAGCTGCCCAATATAAAAATAAAAAGAACTTTCTAAATCTTTGCAATCACGAAAATGATTTTGAAATTGAAGCAGAATGAAATTTTCTGCTACAGCTCATGGTAAAGGCCCATGTGGGGTGGGGGAAACGGGGTTCGGACATTTGGGCACCGGACTTTTGGGCACCGGACATTTGGGCACCCGGACATTTGGGCACATTCATTTTTAAAGCAATGAAATTGCGCTGCGTTGAAAATTATAGTGTTCCTATATTTCTCCCTACTTGAGCAAGTGGTGTGCACAAAAAAAATTTCACTTATATCTCATTATCATTAAGAAATTGAGACATATTTACGAATTTCTGTCTGAAAGACTGGGCGGACATTTGGGCACCGGACATTTGGGCACCCGGACATTTGGGCACCCGGACATTTGGGCACAAATGTTTAAGGGGCCGTATAACAATTGCCGTTTCTTGGCCCACTAGTAAGAGACTGACCGAGAAAATGATCGCCGTAAGTTACTTAGGCACTAAATATTTACGGGCACGAGCCTACTCAGCAAACCGGGGGAGGGGGGATATATCAAAAGTGTAAAATATGAACAATTTCTCGTCCGATCGGGAGATTTTCAGCATTTACAAACTACAACTCGTAACATTGTCTGAGCGCACGTGCCTGCTCTGAAAACTTGTGGTGGTGGTGGGGGGGGGGGGTCGTATACCAAAAGTGTAAAACATGAAGCATTTCTCTCCCGATCGAAAGATTTTCAGCATTTATAAGCTACAACTCGGCAGATTATTTGAGGGCACACGCCTAGTCAGCAAACCTGTCGGAAGGTTTGCGGAAGGGGGGGGGTAATTTCAAAGTGTAAAATATGAAGAATTTCTCGTCCGATTCGAAGATTTTCAACATTTACAAGCTACACCCCCCCTCGCCCGATAGGTTTCCTGAGTAGGCACACGCCCTCAAATAATGTGTCCAGTTGTAAATGCAGAAAGTCTGCTGATCGGACGAGAAATTCTTCATATTTTACACTTTTGAAATTACCCCCCCGCCCCCCGGACGGGTTTGCTGCGTAGGCACATACGCTCAGAACAGAAAAATATTTGTCGAGCTGCAGCTTGTAAATACTGAAAATCTCCCGATCGGACGAGAAAGTCTTCATATTTTACACTTTTGGTATGCATTCCCCCCCCCCTCTCGCATACACACGATTATTTGAAGGCATGTGCCAACTCAGCAATGTGTCGAGTTGTAGCTTGTAAATGCCAAAAATCTCCCGATGGGAGGAGGAATTTTTCATATTTTACACTTTTGGTATTAACCCCCCCCCCCATCGCCGACAGGTTTCCAGAGAGTGCACATGCGCTGAGAAAATTTGTCGAGTTGCAGCTTGTAAATGCTGAAGATCTCCCGATCGGAAGATTAATGAGAAATCTTGATATTTTACGCTTTTGGTATCCCCCCCTAGTTTCCTGAGGCAGCAGATGCCCTCAGACAATTCGATGACTTGCAGCTTGTAATGGCTGAAAATCTCCCGATCGGACCACAATTTTTTTATATTTCATATTTTTGGTTTTAAGCCCCCCCTCCACACACACACTCGACAAGAGTCCTGGGTTTCCTCATACTCGCAGAGAATTTGTTTAGTTATAGTTTATAGAAAAATATCGCTGAAAATCTCTTGATCGGACCACAATTTTTTTATATTTCATATTTTAGGTTTTAAGCACCCCCCCCCCCCCACCTCACACACACTCGACAAGAGTCCTGGGTTTCCTCATACTCGCAGAGAATTTGTTTCGTTATAGTTCATAGAAAAACATCGCTGAAAATCTCACCATCGGACCATACATTTTTTATATTTCATATTATAGGTCTTAAGCCCCCCCCCCCCCCCCCCCACACACACACTCGACAAGAGTCCTGGGTTTCGTCATACTCGCAGAGAATTTGTTTAGTTATAGTTTATAGAAAAATATCGCTGAAAATCTCCCGATCGGACCAGAAATTTTTTATAATTCATATTTTAGGTTTTAAGCCCCCCCCCCCCCCACACACGCACACACACTCGACAAGAGTCCTGGGTTTCCTCATACTAGCAGAGAATTTGTTTAGGTATAGTTTATAGAAAAATATCGTAAATAAGAAAATACGAAATTACGGACATTTTATGTGTGCTGGGGGGGGTTGCTCAGAAAAATCCTTACCTCCTTCAAGGCTGTCAAACATTTAAAAAAGGGTTTCGTCTATTTTAGTGTTTTAAATTTATCAAAAATTTGGCTATATTAACGGGGGGCTCACCCCCTTGGACACCCAATTGTCGTTTGTCTTACTGGAAACGTTTTCTTCATTCAATTGCCCTCACAGCGAAAAAACGGCAATTTTTGTACGGCCCCTCAAGATTTGTGCCCAAATGTCCGGGTGCCCAAATGTCCGGGTGCCCAAATGTCCGGTGCCCAAAAGTCCGGTGCCCAATTGTCCTAAACTCGGGGGAAACAGTTAAAAGAGAGGCAGCAAGAACAAGTCTACAAAGGACATACCAAAATCAGATCATCGACACCTCTTCAACTCTGTGAATGGGCAAAACACGACCTTTGCATATGTTATGCAAGAAGAATACATAGAAAATGAACAACATCTGACACATCGGTTCAATCAGGCTGTGGCAATTCCAGGAACTCAAAAGATCCATGCTTTCACTACCTCAAGGTGTGGAACAAAAGTTTATACTAAGCCACTTTCATTTGTCCCATTATCAACCAGTTACCTAGTCATCCCTTATGGAGGAAAGTTAGAGTTTGATATAACAGAAAAGTTAGAGTTCTCAGTATAGCTCCAGGTCTCCAACGCGTAACGAAATTTCCGTTTTGAGAAGTTTTCATTTCTAATAACAGAAATTTAACTGTTTTGATTGATTTTCCATTGCCAATAATTCCGGTTTTTTAATGCCAGTTTCAGGGGGGTATATAGAAATTTCCCAAGTTTCCCAAAACTTTGATTTTGACCTTTTCTTTCAATTCCTATACAGAAGGGAAAAACTTCTGTTCTCACTTCCTTCCTTTCTTCTTCTTTTTTCCCCCTCTTTTTTCTTTCTTTTTCAGCAAGAGACACCGGTCGATTTGCAGGACTTTTTCTGACGTACGAAGTGAAGGAATCCTCCAAGGAGGGGAATCGAGCTCGCGCTGATTTGCACGCTAGTGAGAAGCGCAATCGACTGAGCTACCAAGAAACTTACCGCCACATTACGTTTAAGGTAGAAACTAATAGGACTGTAATCGCGCGATGGCATATGTTT
This sequence comes from Macrothele yani, assembly GCA_039090855.1. Taxonomy (NCBI): domain Eukaryota; kingdom Metazoa; phylum Arthropoda; class Arachnida; order Araneae; family Macrothelidae; genus Macrothele; species Macrothele yani. The sequence goes on from CM076990.1 coordinate 175,766,342, forward strand.
TTCGCCATGAATGTGGGCTAGTTAGTAATTTAATTTTCTGTTGGATCTTATTATTTTTCTGAATAAGATTATAATAAATTTTATTTTTCCTATACGAGTATTATCGCGAATTACATTTTTTTCATCGTGATTTTTCAAAGCAACAGAATGTTTTGGAACTCGCGATTTTTTTTCTAACTGACAATGACTTTCAAATAAGTAAAGGTGAAACGTACTATTCCACAGACTTATACACAGACATCATACAACTGCCTGTACGACACTAAGTACCTGGTTCCTAACGGTAAAGACAACTGTTAATAAAATCTCAAGTATTCCTGTCAACCGCTCTTGTTACCGGCAAACTCCCGTCATATGGATACGGAAAAACTGAGAACAGCATTTTCCCACTAATATACGAACGGAATAACGGAAATGTCCCCTAAAAATTCAGGATTCACCGATAACACCCTTTAAAAACGGGAATTTTCCATCGGTAACCGGAGAAAGATCGGCAGGAGTATTTCTGCCAACTCACGTATGAAAAATTCGTGAAATTCACGTTTTCTCCGTCCTTTCCCTGAAAAAGTTAAATCAGGTAGGTATATGCTTCGTTAATTCACGGAAGGAATCACGGGAAATGGTTCGTGAATTTCAGGAATTTTTTTATAGTGTATTCGTCTTCTTCAGTGTTCTCCGTCACCTTAATCTTGAAACAGGGAGGGAAAAAAATCCTCGGTCAAAAATGCGAAAAACTGGAGATTTCCCATTACAGCTACCAACTTTCCAAAAATACATACGCGCAATCTGCAACCTCCTTCCAACTCAATAAAGAAAACGGTAAAATGATTGATGGTCTGCTTATGGTTTGTTTGCGAACTAACCCACTAACCCACCACAGGAAGTGATGAATAACCTTTTTTTTTTTTTTTTTTTTTTGCGAGACACGACCTTACCTGCCAACAGATATGGCAAGAACACGGGATCTGAACATGAGGAATAACACCTAATTTGTTCTAAACAGCAGCGCGAGGGACAAAAACCATATTAGCTCGCAACGACCGTTAAAATAATTGCCTACTCTGTTAAAATTAAACGCACAGGCTCGCGCCATTTTCTATTCAACGGCAATAAGTAATTTTCGTCTGCAACTCTTTGATGAATGAAAAACCAGTACAAAATTCTGTTAACACGTTGTTATACCAAGTGAACCAGTTCCGATAAAAGCAACATTAATTTGTACCTCGACGTGTCTGTCTGTTCAGATTAGCGGAACATGAAAAGGAATGGAAATTAGCTGACGGTCGAAATGCCAGCAGATTAGCATATTATCTATTTAAATAAATCTCCGCATACCTCTCCCTTTCTTTCACCACCATGATGGCATATTCATTACACGCTGACGTGCCAGAAATCTGAGCAATATTAAATTATTCAACTTTTCATGTGAATTTCCGAATTCCAACAATAAACAAGAGTTGATTACACTTTGTTACTGTTATTTCATCATTATGCATTTAATTTGGAATTCAGCGTATACTTAAGCATTCTTCGAAACTTTATGAACAGCTTATTTACGGAGAAAGAACATCATATCAAACGAAATAGGAAACTCGCCTATTTTCCCCTTTGAATTTCTCGAAATTCTCAATACAAATTATCAAAAGTGGACAGATACGTTGCAAAGATAGCTCCATACATAAATACAATGTGCACACAAAAATACTGAGGATTGGAAACTAATGTCTGCGAAGATTGAGTCGCGTCACCTGACTGCTTGGAAGCTGCTAAGAAAATCAATGCGTAAGTCAAGGTTGTTGCCAAATTGAAAAAAATAATCTTTAGTAATTTTTTTTTATCGGTTAGCCAGAAGCAATTATGCTTACTTCAACGTAAAATTCATCGAATTCCTTCGAATTCTAAGAAAATTATAACTTTGGGAGTGGGGGGGGGGGGATCCCGTAAAGAAAATCAAACGATATTTGTTGAGTGAAACGTAGAAAGGATTTGCCCACGTAAATTTTGATGAGAGTTGTTCGGGTACCACAGCGCGCCCAAAGGCGAAGTATGATCATTTTGGGGAGGAGGTAGGAAGTGAAAAGAGAAAGGCTGTTTCCCTATTAAAGACTATCAGTTGTTTAGCCAGTGGCAGCAACCCAGTCACGTGGCTTCAGCAAACAATGACTCATAATATTTCTCTACCAGATCCCGTTGTTTATGAAACACAGCAATGCGATGAGCTTTGGGAATTAAATTTGGTTTTCTTCTGCATCTATTACATATTTTAACCAGAAATTCAGCCAATTTTATTTCTGGTTCGCCAACAATTTTTTTAATTGGATTTAGCGAACTGGATACGGATTTTTTTTAAGTAATAAGAATATTACAGTAACAAAAAAGTTATTGTTATGTTTATTTCGAGGTTTAACGACCAGTATGACCAAACCTAAGGACTGCAAAGCAGTCCTCCGTTCGTAATTTAGAGATACTGGTTCGAGCGAAGAGACAGAAAGAACCACAGACATCGGGAAAACACACAAACCATGCCTCTTCGTGACTCGAACCCTAGCCCCATCTCGGGCGAATGATCAGAAGAAGTCAACGCCTCCGACTACTCGGCCAACCCCAAAAGTTTCAAATTACACAAACGACAACCCATAAATTTAAGAATATACCAGGGTTTCATGTTATAAATAGACTTGATACCATTTACAGTTTACACAAACGTTATGTTAAATATCAAAATCGGGAAACTCAATCTAATTTATTCGCATGCAAATGGAGTAATGTTAATATAAAGTTATGAGCTAATGAAAACAAAATTTTCAAAGGGACACTGCTGATAAAACTCCTGCGACATCGTCAGATCAGGAAGACAACTGTTCGGTTTCTTTGCATAACACTCCAAGCGGGAGTTGGGGGGGGGGACAACATAGAGATCAAGAATGGAACAATATTATTAAAGGAAGTTCTCGCGGATTTATTGTCATTCAGCAGATATTGCGATTTAATTCATCTAGGAAATTAAAAAAGGCTCAGGAAGCTCTTAGCATCAGTCGAAGAAGCCCCCGTGCTTTCTTCGGCACCCCCCCTCCACCCGTTTGGCAAAGTCAATGCTAGTCGCTACACTGAATATGCAATTTGTCAACACTTCAAAAACGAGCAGAAGGTAATATAGCTTCACGATAGTCATTCATTACCGTAAAAGTCATAGTCTACACAAATTCATTTCAGGAGCAAAAATCTCGCTTATTTTCATAGTAACGATGTCGTTTCATCGTACGTACTTCACAAGGTTCTTCAACACTGCGTACTTCATACGTTGGGAAGAACTAGTTTCAATGACTACATAAAAATTCTGAATTGTAAATGAAAATCTACCTAAAACTTTCAGAAATGTCACCCATCAGTGGAGTTATAATAGTGCTAGCCACTGGCTACATTCGAATCCTTTAACAGAGATGTGTTTATCTTCCCCTTCACAGCTAATTAAGACAGGACTCTCCAATTGCGCGCACCAGGTAGAGAACTTTCCGAATTAGTCCCCTTCCGCCGAAGGAACGGCAGTGCATTTCAGCTCTGCGTCGAAACAGCCGGAAACGTCGAGGCTTGATCACATTCACGAGAAATTTTGGTCAACCACGATTATTTATTTGCACAGGAAAATGTTGCACCTTACTTCTACCGAAACATAAAGAGGGTTTTTTATGACATCGCGAACTTTTTGTGCGCAAATCAAAAACCCTTCTGAAGAGTTGACCTATCTGAAGAAAAGTTAATTTCGGCATGTCCATGCCTAAAATATAATAAAGGATAATCGTTAGAAGGAATTTTTTGTGATCTCGACTGGCTTTATAACAAATTTCTTACCACTACTATACAAAAACTAAAAAATAACAAGAAACAGATTTTGAAAATTACGTACACTCACATAGGTTCAAAGAACTCGGAAATTTTATTATAATGCTATGATAATAAAAAGAGAATTAATTGTCCACTTTTATTTAAGAGTACGATTAAACGCCAACCTTCACAATGACAATTTTTAAATACAAAATAACTGCTATCCTTATGTGGGAGTGAAAATGCGTTTACAATAAGGACATCACAAATAGCATGAAATTCTGCTTTTAATTTACATAAATCCCTGCTGTATCAGAACAGAGCACATTACCTATGAACACTTAAAATCCGCCGTGCTTTGGAATACTCTGCACAAAGGGTTTGTTACAATTTTGTGGGTTTCTGAGCGCAAGACCCAACAAGTCTAGGTACAATGTATCAAGACGCATCCACTCATACATCTAGCACACAACCAGAGAGCGGAGCTTAATTTCTTAAAGAGTTGTAAGCATGCATGAATCGCATTTGTGCGATTTAAAAAAAAAAAATAACTTTGTTAAACAAACGAACCCCCTTCCCCCCCCCTACCAGACTACAAAAGCGAAATTCTGGGAAGGAGGGACTTATTTTACATGTGACAGGAAATTTGTTGCACGTACTGTATGAGCAGAAGTAAGAATGCCATTAATATGCCACTACTGAATTTACCAGGACTAATGTATAACTTCGAGAAGAGAGCACGAATCTTCGAAAAACATAACACTGCTCTTTTAACAAATTTCAGTAAACACATACAAGACATCAATCTTTGGCAGTGTCTACAGAAAAAATGATACGAAAACCACAGCGAGCAACATATTACTTTCAGTGACAAAATTTTTAAAAAGCTATAGAATACGAGACCCATGTATATCGCACACATACCCCCTTTCCAAGCTTTACGATGAATAAACTAGTCATATTACACATATGTGACAAAAAATGTGGTTGCACCCCCCCCCCAATGAGTGGAGCACGCCACATGATTGTATGGCTCAAAACGTGGTTAGGTTAGGCATTCTCCCTTATTAAAAGTGATTAAGGAATTTTTCTATATACCGCGTGGTTTCAAAATAAGTAACCCTATTATCCAGAAAAGGAAGAAGGAGAGATCGCGACGAAACTTGGTAGGTAGCTTATGGAGGGAATGGTGAAGCGATTTAGCTAATATACACTGCTGGCCACCCAAAATGCAACACCAAGAAGGAAGCATCCAATTGGCCCGAAATTCGCAGCATGCGTCGTCCGCGAGAGGACATGCAAACGATTAGCATTGCAGGGTATATGCAAAGCATGTGCGCCCGGCACGCCACCAAGAAGCACTATAAGAAATGTGCACAGAAGGCGGAGTGTAAGTAGTGGAAGTGTGTTGGGCTGCCGGAGCTGTGCGTGGGAAGCTTCCTGATGCCTCGTCGCAGAATACGGTAGTCATTCCAGCACGTTTCGAAGTTCGAAAGAGGACGAATAGTGGCTTATCGCGACAGCGGTTTATCGTACCGAGACATCGGCGCCCGTGTGGGACGACACCTAGCCACAGTGAGGCGAGTATGGATTCAGAGGGTGCAGGAGGGACGGACGGACCGACGTGAGCGATTGCGCAGCCGCGGCACACCACCGAACGAGAAGACCGGTATGTTGTGCAGCGGACATTGAAGGCTCGCACCGCCACATAACGAACGTTAGCGCAGGAATTAGGGTGTGTTGCGCAACAACCTGTGTCAACACGTATCGTTCGACGTCGTCTGCAGGAGCGGGGACTTGTCGCACGGCGCCCATTGCTCCGATTTCCATTGACGTTACACCACCGGCGAATGCGGCGGAGGTGGGCCGTTGAACGCCGCACCTGGACTACCGAATGGCACGACATTGTCTTCTCCGACGAATCCCGCTTCTGCCTGCAACACCACGATGGTCGGATCCGCGTGTGACGGCAGCGCGGCGAGAGACTGTATGATGACTGCATTATGCATCGCATACCAGTCCGTTGCCTGCCGTTATGGTTTGGGGCGCAATTGGATACGACATCCGCACCCCTCTGGTACGCATCGCCGGTACACTCAACAACTACCGCTACATCTCCAACATTTTGGAGTCTGAAGTCCTCCCTTACCTGCTGGACCTGCCAGCGGCCACGTTTCAACAGGACAATGCACGCACGCACGTTGCATGCATCGTGCAACGATTCTTCATGGCCCACCAGGTGTCACTGCTGCCGTGGCCCGCCTGTTCTCCCGATATGTCGCCCATCGAACACATCTGGTCGCTGATCGGCAACCGATGGCCTGGCAAGCACCACCCGCGGCTACGCCTGATGAACTGTGGCAACGTGTGGAAGCAGCCTGGACTGACATACCCCAAGCCCACATCCAAAGCCTCTTTCGTTGGATTCCGTAGCGTGTAGCGGACGTTATTGCCAGCCATGTAGGCCGCACGAATTATTGATGTCTGCGTGTTCCGCAAGTCGCACGGGCCTGTAAGCTCAATCGTTTCATCTTTGTATCTGTTGTTATGTGTCCAGTAAATCTGGCTTTGCTATCTCGTGTCCTTCTTGGTGTTGCATTTTGGGTGGCCAGCAGTATATATATCATCATCATCATCATCATCATCATCATCATCAACAACAACAACAACAACAACCATTATCAATCCACTGCTCGACGAAGGTCTTCCCAAGTTTCCTCCACAACGGTCTGTCTTGTGCCAGCCTCCTCCATGTCACTCCTGTATACTTTCGAATTTCATCCACCCATCTCCCATGTGGTCTTCTTCTGGGTCTTTTCCTGTCCCTTGGAATCCAATCTAAAATTTCGGCTGTCCATCGATGGTCTGTCCTTCTGGCAGTATATGTCCAGCACATTGCCATTTCAGGGACTTAACTTTGATCATGATGTCTTCAACTCTTGTCATTTTTCGGATCCACGAGTTCCTCTTCTTATCTCTCCTGTTTACACCAAGCATGCACCTCTCCATGCTACTTTGAGTTGTCTGCAGCCTTTGTATGTCTCTTTTAGCTAAGGTCCACGTCTCTGCACCATACGTAAGCACTGGAAGGATGCATTGATCAAACACTTTTCTTTTAAGACATAATGGCATATTGCTCTTGAAATTTATGCTGTTTCTTCCAAAAGCTCCCCTTGACAAATGTCAACCTCGCTTTCTCGTGGTGCATCCTGTTCCCACTAAAGGGGCTCTGACAACCGCCAATAGCGGTATAACTATACCATCGGGATTAGAGGAAATGCTATCCCACACTCACCAACCCGCTTGGCCAGCGTGGTGAGTTATGGCCAAACCCCTCAAAAATAACTCCACAACTTTCAGTCTCCGGCAGCTGGAATGTGCATGGCCAAGGCAGCGGGCCAGTGCGACATGAAGGCAGAGGGTGCTTAGAATCCCCGGAGGACCGGACTAGGCTGCCATCTGATGCTGACCTTGGCTACGTATAATGGACGCTCCCTATCTTCTGATTCAAGGCTTCTTGAATTGGAAGAGGAACTACAAAGGATCAAGTGGGACATCGTCGGGCTAAGTGAGGTAAGAGGAAAAGGAGAAGATCTCATTGAACTGAAAAGTGGACATCTCTTCTACTATCGTGGGACAGATACTGGCAGAACTAGTGGTGTTGGATTTATAATAAACAAGAAACTGAAGGATAAAGTTGTAGAAGTTGAAAGTTCCTCTGACAGAGCTGCACGACTCGTTATCCAACTCTCGAGAAGATACCAAGCTCAGATTATTCAAACTTATGCACCCACCACAAGTCATCCTGAAGAAGAAATTGAAGAATTTTACGAGGAAATTCGTCATCTAAATAATAAAGGTAAGCAGCACTTGAAGATAATTATGGGAGATTTCAATGCAAAAATAGGGCAACAGCAACAGAATGAAACTTCAGAGGCAGAAGGAATATAAGTATTCTGAGTAAATCAGGATAATAGATGTTCGGGTAATGCATGAAGGTAGAGATAGGTTAGAAACAAAACAAGAAGCAGATTAACCTTCGATGATTTAATGCGGAAGTTTGCATGATTTCTTTTCTTATTTCTTTGCATGAGTGTATTTTTTGAATGTGTATTGTAGTGTATTATCATGACTGAGCTTTTGGAAGGGAAAGTTGAGGATAATTTAGAAGCGGACAACGAAGAGAATAGTAATCTTAGCGATTCAGAATTAGATTCTGGTAAAGAAGTAAGCATTAATATGGAAGACAAGAAAAATAATCCAGCTAGAATGGAATGGGAACTTCAATTTAAAATGCTTGAGATGGAAGAGAGAAAGGCTGAGAGGGAACAAAGAATGCTAGAATTACAATTAGCGGATAGGAAAGAAGAAAGGGAATTTGAGTTAAGAAAATTAGAATTAATTAATGAGAAAGAGAAGGAGTCTATTAAAGGTAAAAATGAGGGTAAGTTGGCCGACTACATGAGAATCTTAGAAAGAACTTTACCCAGAAGTCCCAGTAAGCCGGAAGAAATTCTGGACTTCTTCGATTCGTTAGAAAGGGCATTTGTATTACACTCAGTACCGGAAGAAATGAAAGGTCGTTTGGTGATAGCCTTATTCAATTCAGAATGTGTGAACCACTTATTTCGTCGTTTGACTATAGAGCAGTACGATAAGTACGAAATAGTTAAGGAGGCAATTTTGATGGAATGCCATTTGACTCCGGATATTTATTTGAAACAATTTGAGAATATTAGTAAGAACAAAGGGGAAAGCTACTTGCAGTTAGCGGGACGTATTAAGAGGACCCTAACATACTACATCAACAGTAGTGAAGTGAAAGAATTCGATCAGTTGGTCAATTTGTTGGTATGCGACAAATTCAAAACTTTGTTGTCCCCAGAACTGAAGACCTACATTCTTCAAAGAGGTTCCGTAGGGAAGTTAGTTCCTTCGACAGAATTAGGAGAACTTTGTGATTTATACGAAAGTCACGTGGGAGCTATGGGAATAGAAGTAGGAAGATGCAAACCCAGTCATCCCTCGGGAACGTATTTCAAAGGAGGTCAATCCGAAGCCTGGAAAAGGGAAGTTTTCAGACAGGCGGAAATCAGTTGAAAGGAAAGTTTTCCGGGACAGATCAGAGCATCGGGCATAAGCCAGGTTACTCAGCGGCGAGGCCTATCGTAGGAAATTCTAGTTTGGATAAGGGAATTATATGCTTTAGATGTGGAGTAGTGGGGCACCGTAAATCAAACTGTAACCAGAAGGCATCCCAGAGTACTCCCAGCTCTTACTCTCAGAATTGGAGGAAAGACCCCCAAATAAGGTAAACAGAGTAGCGATGGGACAAAAGAGAGCCGAAGATGTTTCAGAGAGAAGGATAGAGCCGGTAGAGATCAGCGATGATAAAAGAATGACAGCTAAGGTAGATAGAGTTTTAGGCCCGGAAGGAAGTCAGAACGAGGTAATAGAAATTCCGGTAGGAGAAGTGAAAAGGGTTAAGTCGGAATGCGGAAAGAGCACCGAAATCCTTATTGACTCAGGCGCGGAGGTGAGTTGTGTAAGAGGAGGGTTACTTGGCGAAGAGTTGTTGGAACCAAAGGGTAGAATAATTTTAAGAGGCTTCGATGGTAGTAAGGGAGAGTTTGCAATTAAACAATTGAATCTCCGATTAGATGAAGAGGGATTAGAAACAGGAGAAGCGCCAGAAAGTTTTTGTGAAGTGATGTGTGCAATTGTTCCTAATCTGGTAAACAGGGTAATTATAGCAGCGGAGGATTACCAGCGCATGAAATGTTTAAGGGAAGCTACTCCGATGTGGGCAACCTCGTGTGAAAAGGCGTTAGAGTTAGGGAATAGGCCGGATGTGCATCCAGAAACTGAGACTGGCGAAGCGCTAGTCGAAGAAGAGGATATTTTAGGAATGGAAAGCCCGGCGATCACAGATATTTCAGCGGAGGAGGAGCAAGCGCGCTTGGTAGGTAAAGCGTGGCTGGAAGAGCAAAACAGCCCCAGGATTTTAGCGCTCAGTGCTAAAGCCGGCAAGGAAAATCAGCGAGAGCAACAGCAGGCCGACCAATCATTGGAGGCAACGACAGCTAGCGAGGGAACAGGAGATAGCGTTACCGATTTGGATACGAATGAAGCTCAGGAGAGTTCAGACAGACGCTTGTTTACAGAGCAAAAAAATAGGTGTATGACGTTAGCAGCCGCTAGGAATGAGGCGGAAAATGGCAGAGGTGGTTATCTCTATACGGATGGAATGTTGTATCATCGGGAGCAAGTGTTGGGACAGGTTACGTTACAGTTGGTAGAACCTGAAGAAATCAGGATAGATAGGGAGAGGATAACTCGGGATCAACTTAGGGAGTTACAGAAGCTGGTGAACAGCTCGAAGAAGTTCTTTTCGGGAGAAGTGGGAGAGACGTCAGTGGGGAAGCACACAATTACACTCAAGCCGGAAAGCGTACTTCGTACCCAGCACAGGTACAAGGTGCCACAATCGATGCAGAGAGCAGTGGAGAGCCAGATCCAGGAGTTGTGGGATCGTGGGATGATTGAAGAATCAAAAGAAGAGTATAGTCATCCGGTAGTATGCGTGGCTAAGAAAAATGGAGAGGTTCGGATGTGTGTAGATTACAGAATGCTAAATTCTCACACTGTTCCGGACGCATTTCCGATATCTCATATCCCAGATTTGTTAGCGAAGGTGGGGGCAGCCGGGTATATTACTACGCTTGATATGTTAAAGGGCTACTATCAAATCCCAATGGACCCCGACAGTAGAAAGTATACCACTTTTGCAACGCATAAGGGGCTCTATCATTGGAAAGTAATGCCCTTTGGGTTATCAGGAGCGGCGGCTACTTTTCAGAGAGCCATGAATAAGGTTTTGACCACGCACCAAGACTATGCGATAGCGTACCTGGACGACGTGGCTATTTTTTCTGGCTCATGGGAGGAGCATTTGAAACATTTGAAAGGAGTAATTGAAAGTTTGGAGGCGGCAGGCTTTACGGGAAATTTGAACAAATGCTGTTTCGCCCGTACTGAGGTGAATTACTTAGGGCACGTGGTCGGCTCGGGCCATCACCGGCCGGACCCCGAGAAATTACAGGCCATCAGGGACCTTTTGCCCCCTCAGACGAAAAAGGAAATACCTAGCTTTTTGGGATTATGTGGGTATTACCGTGATTACGTACCCAACTTCGCGAAGATAGCTAAACCTTTAACAGATTGCACAGGAAAAAGGGCGGCAGATAGGGTAGTTTGGTCGGAAAAGTTGGAGGAATCATTCAGGACTCTGAAGGAAAATTTGGGTAAGGCACCGGTATTAAACACCCCGGATTTCAGTAAGCATTTTATCTTACACACGGATGCGAGTTCCTTTGCGGTGGCATGTTGTTTGAGTCAGAGGGATGAGGAAGGCAACATTAGGCCAGTGGCCTATGCTAGCAAAAAATTAAATGGAACGCAAGCCAGATGGGCGGTCAGCCATCAGGAGGCGTACGCCATAGTATGGGGTTTGCAAAGGTTTGAAGGGTGGATTTTCGGTAACCGGGTCGAAGTTATGTCCGATCACAACCCCCTTACTTTTCTCACCCGTTCCGCATCGCAAAGTTCAAAATTACAGCGTTGGAGTTTGGCTATTTCCCAATTTAATTTATCCATATCTCATGTCGCGGGCAAACTAATTCCTCACGCCGATGCGTTGTCAAGACTCAGTTTTAAAGAGTAGGGCAGCGCCATGGTGAGAATGTTTCACGGCACAGGTGGAGATCCACAGAAGGTCTCAGGGTGGTACAAGTGTATATGTTACATAACGTGCGAGAAGTGAAAAAGTGCATTATGTTGTATCACCCAAGATCAGCAGGCAAGGAAGAGACTGACTCGAGAATACGGCAAAAGACCGTATCTCTCGTTCATTTGGTGGGGGCCTGTAGGGGTCGCCCGCAAACGAACTGTCAATTATGAATTTATGTATTTTTAATATTGTGACAAACACGTGCGGACGGACGTTTCATTCCGCCATTTTGTTGTTTCAGATAATAACTGATATTCTTCACCACCCACGTGGTACGATTTTAATCCTATGGGGGATTAAGAGAGGGGTGCATGAACACCTGGGGCATCTGACCTTGAAGAGTCAGCTGCTCGAGTGCTTCTGTTAAACAAGTTGTCATACTGCTTTTGTATACGTGCAAGGTTGTAATCCCCTGCGGGTATCCGACGACATTCCTGAGTACAGGTATTTCACGTGCTGACCGGGGAAACCAGTTTTTCTTGCGCATGCGTGATAGAGGACAGAAAGGGCGAGGAGGATTAAGTGACACAGTTGAGCTTCGGTCGTCAAGGAGAGAGGGTCCTGGTTTGGACACCAGTTTCTGACGGAAGGACTGCAGTTATCGCAGACGTGCAGCGTGGTGAACGGGAAGGAGGATTCCTTCGTCCACCGGGTATCGCGGAAAGAATTGTGGAAAGGTAGCACGTGGTCAGCACGGGAACCTGAGCGGAAAGTCATCGGAAACCCGTGAAGCAAATGTTATCGGAATAATAAAGTCTTGTTGTTTTTATTTCCGTGTACTGGACTGAGTTTGTCGAGGTAATTATTCTTCTACACAAGGACGCCTTCAGCCGCCTTGATAGCCAGATCGTATAGTAAAGGCGAGGCGGTAGCTCGCTATACGGCGGGAAAGAAAAGGTATTATCTAAGAATTGATATGTCTGGCCCTACAGGTGGCATCCATCATTCAGAATCATTTTATGATTCACGTGGACATTTGCTGCCATATTGCTTTGCATTAAAATGCTGTTTAGACAATCCTTAATGAGTCCACAGAAACAAGAAATTCATTGCGACGCCAGTAAAACGTCGTCATGGCTCAACAGTCATGAAAATAATAACTATATTTGACGAAGCCAAGATTACTGACAAACGGGATTCAACCACCCAGCTTGATATTTTGGAAACTTTCCATACATATTAAAATTCTTTACAACTTGCCAACGACACTACATCCACTCCATTTTTATAAAGCGCGTGGAAGCAATTGACAAAAACCTATGACCGTCAACACCACTGATGATGTCACACCGCTGATGACGTCACACCGATTTGCTTTGAATATTTGTGTGCCATTCGTCCCGATGAAACTGGGCCGGTAGTCACAGAAACAAGAAATTCGTTGTGACTAAACGCTGATTTCTTTATTCCTACATAACTTAAAAGTTTAAGTCTACGATTTGTAAAACACGCCTTTGTTTCTTGCTTGAAAAAAAAAAAAAAAGGAAACTGACTGTCAGTTAAGAGTTTTTGAGTTCAGGGCACTCTGACGTAATCTGAAGATCATCTATCAATGTACATTTTTCTTTTGAAATCATTATTTTTTTTTTTTTAGATTCCATTACTGAGGAAGCTCTTTCTGCATCTGTATTTAAAGAAGGCGGACAATCTCATAATGGAGTCCATTTAACATGTCCAGCAAACCTCGACTTTGTTGTGTAGCTTCCTGAATCTGTTCATTATTGTCACTGAACACACGTTGCACTGTTTCACAGTTCACACCACAGAAGGGGCAGAAATGAACTCATTCAATTCCTGCAATGGATATTTTACTTTGAAGACCGATGGTTTTTAAACTAACGCCGCACTGACATCCACTGTAAACACGGATGCCTTATTACAGCATACTAATCAGGTTTGAAACATACTGAATATGTCCCCTGTACGTACCACGAAGGAAAAAGACGGGGGGGGGGGGAACAACAAGAACACAAGAAGCGGGGAGGAATACTTTCTATATCAAATAAAATGCTAGTGATCACAGTGCATTATGTAAATTACATGAATCTAATATTATCCCTCTCCTAATAATTAATGCCGTTTCAACGCTTTACTCATTCCATATTTCAGCCACCCAGAGAATTTATTCGCTTCTAACCCAACAGATGTTAATGAAAAGACTCATTTTTCCGGCTAACTGATGATGACACATCAGTATAAATAAATATTTCACCGCAGCATTTCGCCTCACAGACGCGTGCACTCGCAGGCTGTTACCACGGACCCTTTCGTCGAAATTTAAGATGAATCACGCCAAATTACGGAGATACAATCGATTTCTCGAAAAACGATAGTTCCATTATTTTGTGGAAGTTGGGGTATTCTTTCGTCGAAAGGCGCTTTCTCCCCCATTTTCGGCTGAACAGCGTCGTAACTATTGCGTCGTGTTTTCGGTGCTTGGCGCTGCCATTCAGCGGAATGGGGAAAAAAGAAAAAATTAAAAAGGGAAAACCAACATCCCCTTCCACGAGAACAAACACTAAATAAACAACTAATGACAAATTCACTCCGTTGCTAGGCAACTGAGAGTCAACAACAGAATTTTCTGCAGCGTTCTCTGCCCGAGCAAAATTTTTCAATGACGCCTGCTGCTGGAGCCGATAGGCCCAACACAACACAATCCCATGCTTCTTCGGCTCAATCTCTTTTCGACGACTACTGAGAGACGGCAGTAGCCAATCGCACTGCACTTGTAACATATACAGGAAGACCACGCCTTCCGAAACCCATTAGATTTTTGCCCGCTCTTTATCAGAATACACTAGAAATTTCTATGGCCAACGCTCACTAGGTACTTTTAACAGGTGGCGATCCTCCCCGTCTGGGATGATTAAAGACCATTTTGTGTAAAGGCTTAAATTACGGAAGGGATCTGCGATGGACGTCAGTCGGTACGTTTTGAGCACAAGGTAAATGCGAATAATTTCTTTTTTTTTTTTTTATTTGTAGGAACCAGTGAAGTAAGTAGTCTTATGGGGGTGGTTATGGAAGGAGGTGGGTCAATATGCTTTTAGTATAACGAGTGACGTGCAAACGTTTTGAGCACTAAAACGCTCGTACTTATTGATTTCTGGACATTTTTTTTTTTTTTTGTGATTGGAGGTTTAACGACCACCGTGAGCAACTCAATGGGCTATAAGCAGTCGCCCGTCCCTAATTAAGGGTCACTGGTTTGAGGGAAGGCAGAGAGCCAGTGCCGTAAGACAAAGACAACATCCACGCCTCAACGGGATTCGAACCCGGACCCCTTTCGGAAGAAAGATCAGAGGCCATCGCTTAGACCACTGCGCCACCAGGGCGGCGACAACATATTCACAACTATACTCGGGGCAAAGCTATCCTGGCAATGGGGCCAAAGCTACGGTGACCTTTTCACTCCCAGTATTACTCCGCACTAATGGTGTGTAATTACCCTTCACTCAGAAAACTTCTCCCACAAGCCCTCAGGGCTGGCTGTCTGTCACCGTGATCCCTTACCAAACCCCTCTATTTTAACCCCCTCCCCACCGCCGCGCGCTTTGCAGACCGGTAGACAAGCAGTTTATTTCTCTCTCTCTTATCTTTTTTTTTTTTTTTTT
Source organism: Macrothele yani (assembly GCA_039090855.1). Taxonomy (NCBI): domain Eukaryota; kingdom Metazoa; phylum Arthropoda; class Arachnida; order Araneae; family Macrothelidae; genus Macrothele; species Macrothele yani. The sequence continues at coordinate 175,781,570 of CM076990.1, forward strand.
TGGAGATCTTACAGAACGTGTAACGTTTCTTTCTTTCTTACTTTTAAAATGAAATTATCTTTGCTAAACACGGGAAGCAGTCTTAAGTGGACTAATTTTGTTTTCACATATTTTTCCATTTTTTTTATATATTTCATATCATCATCATCATCATTGTCAACCATTATCAATCCACTGCTGGACGAAGGTCTCCCCAAGTTTCCTCCACAACGGTCTGTCTTGTGCCAGTCTCCTCCATGTCACTCCTGCATACTTTCGAATTTCATCCACCCATCTCCCATGTGGTCTTCTTCTGGGTCTTTTCCTGTCCCTTGGAATCCAATCTAAAATTTCGGCTGTCCATCGATGATCTGTCCTTCTGGCAGTATGTCCAGCCCATTGCCATTTCAGGGATTTAACTCTGATCATGATGTCTTCCACTCTTGTCATTTTTCGGATCCACGAGTTCCTCTTCTTATCTCTCCTGGTTACACCAAGCATGCACCTCTCCATGCTTCTTTGAGTTGTCTGCAGCCTTTGTATGTCTCTTTTAGCTAAGGTCCACGTCTCTGCACCATACGTAAGCACTGGAAGGATGCATTGATCAAACACTTTTCTTTTAAGACATAATGGCATATTGCTCTTGAAAATTATGCTGTTTCTTCCAAAAGCTCTCCAGGCAAGTTTTGTACGCCGATTAATTTCTTCATCAATGTGACCCTCACTTGATATCTGCTGTCCAAGATAAACGTACGTGTCTGTTATCTCCAGCTTTTCTCCATCAATCGATAAATCTTCATTTCTTGTAAAAGCATTGAACATCACTTTTGTCTTCTGAAAGTTCATTTTTAATCCCACTTCTTTACTCTTGTCAGCAAGTTCCTGGATCACTCTGCAGCTCTGATGGGTAGTTGCAAAAATGACTACGTCATCAGCAAAACGAAGGTGGGTTAGATAATCTCCATTAATCTTTATCCCCTTGTTTTCCCAGCTCAGCGACTGAAAAACACCCTCCAATGTGGCATTAAAGAGCTTCGGAGATATGGTGTCACCTTGCCTCACTCCCTTTCCAATTTTTACGTGTGTTGTATTTTCAAACAGCCTAATCTTTGCACTTGCATTTTCATAGATGTTATTAATAATATTAATGTATGCATCTTCAATACCGCAGGTTTTCAGAGCCATTGTAACTGCTGATGGTTTCACCGAATCAAAGGCTTTTTCATAATCGATAAAAGCCATGCACAATGGAAGTTCATATTCCCTCGCTCTTTCAATTAGTTCTCTCAGCACGTGGATATGATCTATTGTGCTGTAGCCACTCCTGAATCCAGCTTGTTCTCTCGGTTGAGCCATGTCCAGTGTTACCTTCAAGCGGTGTGAAAGAACTTTAGTGAAGATTTTATAAACTACTGATAGGAGGCTGATAGGTCTGTAGTTTCCGAGATCCTCAATGTCACCTTTCTTATGTAGCAGGATCATTGTAGCGGTGTTCCAATCCTCAGGAATCTTTCCTTCATTAAGGCATCGAGTGAAAATTTGGGCGAGTACTGTTTCGATTTCTCCACTTGCTTCTTGTATGATGTCTACAGTAATTCCATCTTCTCCTGGAGCTTTTCCTCGCTTCATGTTCTTGATTGCATGTGCAACTTCTGCTGGAAGGACTGGAGGAACTCTGGTACTGGTATCTTTCATGATGTCTGGAGTGCATATATCATCCCTTTCATATAATTTGGAGTAGAAATCTTTCACTCTTGTCAAAATTTCGCCTCTATTTCTTGTTACAGAACCATCTTCTTTTCTCAGTGCCATAATCTGTTTTCTTCCCTTACTGAGATGTCCCTTTGCTATCTTTAGGCTTTGGTTGTTTTCAATTGCTTTCCTCACTAGTTCACAGTTGAATTTCCTTAAGTCTTCAGTGATACTTTTTCTTACTGTCTTGCATAGCTCTATATATTCCACTTTGGAAGTCACATCTTCTTTAGTTGTCCTCATCTCTCTTCTTTTTTGCATCAACATTTTGGTTTTTCCTGATAATTTGTTTACATGCAACTTGTTCTTAGACCCAGCTAATTTTGTTGCTGTTTCCATAAGAGCTTTGGTTACTTTTCTGTTAACTTCAGAGATGTCCACTTCTTCCGATGTTAGGCCTTCTAAAGCAGAGAACCTGTTCTTCAGTTCTAACTTGAAGGTATTATGGTGTTTTTTAAGGTTGGTTATGTCAATAGATTTTGTTTGTCTTATGAGCTTGCCACGTTCAAGTTTAGTGTTGAGGTGCATCTTACATCTCACCAATCTATGGTCACTACCTGTGTTGAACTTGTTTAGCACACTGTAGTCTTCTATGACAAATTTTTTGTTACACATAATAAAATCAATTTCACTTGTTGTCCCATTTGGATGTCTCCATGTCCATTTCCTGTGTGGCTTTTTCTTGAAGAAGGAGTTCAAGATGAAAAACCCTTCTGCCTCTGCAAACTCAACGAGAGTATTTCCACGCTGGTTTCTGTTGCCATGACCGAATTTACCTACCGAAGTTTCATTCTGTTGCCGTTGCCCTATTTTTGCATTGAAATCTCCCATAATTATTTTCAAGTGCTGCTTACCTTTATTATTTAGACGACAAATTTCCTCATAAAATTCTTCAATTTCTTCTTCAGGATGACTTGTGGTGGGTGCATAAGTTTGAATAATCTGAGCCTGGTATCTTCTCGAGAGTTGAATAACAAGTCGTGCAGCTCTGTCAGAGGAACTTTCAACTTCTACAACTTTATCCTTCAGTTTCTTGTTTATTATAAATCCAACACCACTAGTTCTGCCAGTATCTGTCCCACGATAGTAGAAGAGATGTCCACTTTTCAGTTCGATGAGATCTTCTCCTTTTCTCCTTACCTCACTTAGCCCCACGATGTCCCACTTGATCCTTTGTAGTTCCTCTTCCAATTCAAGAAGCCTTGAATCAGAAGATAGGGAGCGTCCATTGTAAGTAGCCAAGGTCAGCATCAGATGGCAGCCTAGTCCGGTCCTCCGGGGATTCTTAGCACCCTCTGCCTTCATGTCGCACTGGCCGCTGCCTTGGCCAGGTACATTCCAGCTGCCGGAGACTGAGGGCCAAGATTTAAGTTGTGGAATCATTTTGGAGGGGTTTGGCCATAACTCACCACGCTGGCCAAGCGGGTTAGTATAAGTATAAATATAAATATTTCATATATTTATACTTATTGCTTGAAGATTACCAACTGCGGGATTTAATTAAAAGTAATTTTACCATGTCATCAGTTATGCGTAAAATTTCGTTCTTTCAAAAATTTTGCCTTGATTAGATTTTTTTTTTTATAACAGACATCCGTTAAATGTGTATGCATTTTTAACTACCCCGTGTTGCCATAAGTACTGGACAAGAGCCCGTCTCTGTGGTAAATGATATTTTAGGGTTCACTGTAAACTGCCACACATCTTTCAGCAACTTGGAAAATTGCCACACATTGGAAAATTGCCACATGTTTTTCATTGATGGGCCGGGCACAAATTGCTGTTCCTCCGAGGAACACTTTGAATGTGTGGCAGTTTTCCAAGTTTCCGAATTATGTGTGGCAGGGGAAGGAACTCTTTCATTTGTCTGAATTTTCATGCCGGTTCATACACGTTTAAGGCAACTGCGCACAAAAGTTCAAAAGGAAAAGATGGCCGTTTCTTGGCCTATATTGAGAACTGAATTGGGAACTCCAAACTAATTTCGAGAAAACGTTCTATGTAAGCCAAGCGAGAATTGTATTTTAATTTGAAGAAATAAATTGCCAATGGATCTGAGGTACTTCAGTACTAAATTCAACCTTCATTCTCGCAATGGTGCGACTTGAAACGCCAGTGAGTTCTGCCGTAAGAACTGTTAATTCATTTGATTTATTCGGCGAATGTTTTTCCATCAATTTAGTGAAAACATTCATAACGATCACCTTAGCAGAGCTTCGTAGTGATTTCCCACGTTTATGCGGCTGAAATACACTCGAGTGACCGGCAGATGCCATTCGAAAAAACCGAAAAGACAGAAGAGTGTTTTAAAACAACAATCAAAAAGGAGAAACGCGAAATGCCCTCGGAAACACTTTTTTCGCCCTCATCCTTCCACTAATGACCCCCCCCCACAGCAATAAATATCCCCTGGGTTGACAGCTTAACTCTGACCCAAACAAGAATGCTGTGACAGAGAACCATCAGTGACGTCACCAAAGCACGAATATCTGTATTTTTTAGAAATGCCGCTGAAACTGAGATCTGAATTTTTTAAATGCACACACACACAACGTATTGAACATCTGTGTCATTTCTAAGTGCCAGTTGAAGCTGGAGTACGAGCTTTTAGACCGGAACTATTTTATGCAGTGGAAGTATACACTCTGTAGCCTTCCTTCCAATGACAGGTTAAGTTTGCCCCGAGTATAGTGATGGACCATTCGTGAAAGAATCGTTCACAACGAATGACTCTTCACCATGAATGGTGAATGAATGATTCGCTCTCACCGCTTTGAATGATGCTTCAATCAGCCATTACTATGACACGTACTGAAGTAGCAGCATGTTTACCCCCCCCCCCCCCCGCCACATGAGTTCAGAAACGAATTCCCAACAAGTTAGTAAAATCATGCAATGCATTCATTATAATACGCTTTCCAACATACCAGAAATCATTACTCAAGTTATCACTCAAGTTATGAGAATAATGGCTGTGGAATAAATCTCGGTCCTGTGCCCTGACCTTTGATCCCATTTCGATGATATTCAACAGAACCGGTTTGGTATACCTCCGAAATAAAATGATAAAGTTTTGTCGCAATCGAAGCATTTTTACGTAAGTTATGATGCATAAGGGCTATGGAATAGATCCTGCTCCTGTGTCCTAACACCTTTGACCCCATTTCCAATAGAATTCGTTCCCAGGCAAGACTCTACAACATACTAACATTTCATCCAAATCGAAGCATTTTTACGTAAGTTATGACGCATAATGGCGATGGAAGTGATTCCACTTCTATGTCCTGACCTTTGACCCCATTTCGCCCATTTTCAATAAGGTTTGTCGCCAGGTGGTTTTTAACCACATACTAAAATTTCATCGAAATCGAACCTTTTTTACGTTAGTTATGACGCATAAAAGCAGTGGAATGGATCCCGCTCCTATGTACTGACCTTTGACCCCATTTCGTTCACTTTAAATAGGGTACCTTCCCAGGTGATCCCCTACCAGATACTAAAATTTCATCGAAATCGAACGATTGTGACGCGAGTTATTGTGCGGGCGGACACAATCACACAACGCGTGACGTAATGAGGCAGAAGGGAATCGCGACCATCGCTCGCCGCAAGTGTGACGTCATAAAACTTTAATAGGATTCGCACACAACGCGTGACTTAATGAGACAGATGGCGTGACCGCGCGCCAACATTCTCAAACGCGGCGAGATTGTGACGTCATAAGATTTCTAAGCATTGGTAACATTAATGGAATAATGGAACAACGCCATCACTAAAAACAATATAATTCAGGGTGGATATTTAACCCACTGAACGAATTCTCCTAAAGTCGAGATCAAGCTAAATAGATTTCTAGTACCAGAAAACGGTAGGTTAACGACTTTCATCAAAATTCTTAGAGCCGTTTTCATACATACAAGAATTGCTACTTTAAGGTGTACATACATACATACAAGAATTGCTACTTTAAGGTGGACGTCAAGTAATTTTGCTTCCTATACTTCCAATGGAAAAACTTCTGTACACATTTTCTTCACAATTAATGCGTTCCCAAGGATGAAAATTTGAACATCAATTAAAATATCTTCATTTTACAACTTGCAATACTTAATATTTTCTAAACCATAACCGTAATTATGCAATCCAACATTTTTTTGTCCACTGACGTCATCAAAGTACAGGTCGCGCCATCTTTTCTCTGGTTTCAACGCAACCAAAGGAAAAGTTATTGATTTTAATATGATTATGGTTATGTTTTAGAACATATTATGTTTACCAAGTTATAATATCAAGTTATTTTATTCGATGTTCAAATTTTCATCCTTGGGAACACATTAATTGTGAAGGAAATGCTTACAAAACTTTTTCCGTTGGAAGTGTAGGAAGCAAAATTACTTGACGTCCACCTTAATAATATGGGATAAGGGCAATGGAAAGGATCGCAATCCTATGTCCTGACCTTTGACCACATTTCGTCCATTTTCAATAGGGTTCGTCCCCAGGTGGTCCCCTACTACATACTGAAATTTCATCGAAATCGAACCATTTTTACGCAAGTTACACGCATAAGGGCAATGGAATGCATCCGGATATTATGTCCTGACCTTTGACCCCACTTCACCCATTTTGAATAGGGTTTGTCCCCGGGCGGTCTCCTACCACATAGTAAACTTTCATTGAAATCGAACCATATTTACGCAAGTTATGACGCATAAGGGCAATGGAATGATCCCGCTCCTACGTCGTGACCTTTGACCCGATTTGTCCCATTTTCAATAGGGTTCCTCCCTAGGTGGTCCCCTACCACATAGTAAAGTTTCATAGAAATCGAAGCTTATTTACGCAAGTTATGGCGCATAAGGGCAATGGAATGATTCCGCTCCTACGTCGTGAACTTTGACCCCATTTGTCCCATTTTCAAATAGGGTTCGTCCCTAGGTGGTCCCCTACCACGTACTAAAATTTCATCGAAATCGAACCATTTTTACGCCAGTTACCGTGCGGACGGACGGACGGACAAAGTTGGAGCATATACGCTTCTTCAACCTACGGTTGGAAAGCGTAAATAAGAAAAACAATGTCGAGAATTAATACGTGTTAACTGTTATGTGAGTGAGCAAGCAGCTACGAAATAATGGTGACACTAAAGAATGCGGAATGATACGTGAATTACATTCGTATAAATGTTGTGCTCGAATCGTCCATGCAAAGAATGATTTACCCAGTGAGCGTAGTGACAAACTGGAAAATGAAAGGTCATTCGTTTGAATATTGCTTCGTGGATGAATCTTGCGCGAGCGGTGAATGAATTCCCAAGAAGCAGGGGTAGACAAAACTTCAAAATTTTCAGGCGGCAGTTCCTTTTAATTCAGGAGCCAGCACATTTTTTCCAAGAAATAAGAGAAAACCATAACTGATCTAAACAAAAGCACACATACAGAATTACGACTAACGGTCAAAATTAATGTATGACTTCTTAGATATTGTTCAATAATTCAGTGCAACATTTACAACTAAAACTAATGAATGTGAACTTGTATTGATAATTGCATTTCAGAAGGTTTAACTTTGTCTTCTGGTGTATAACTTTCAGTAAAACCACTAATGAAGAAATAAACCTAAAAGCACGCCACACGAAATCGATGCTATAGATACGGACATCCTGATGCTTACCCCGCATGCGTATACATGGACACGAAACTTCAGCTTGAATTACTACTGCCGATACTGCTGAAGAATTCATCGCTCCGCTGATGAGAGTGACAAAAATAAATATTGGCATCTTCATTATTCTGATTAATTAAGATTTTTAAGTAGTCTACAATTAATACACAAAAATCAGTGTACTGTACTTGTTGAAGAAAGCTTCGTAATGGAAATCAATTTTTGCAAAATGAAATTTTCATAATAGAATTTGAAAACTCAGGCGCCACAGCGACTGAGGGCCTTGGATTTGTGTACTCCTTCAAGAAGGAATGATGTATGCTATTACTATTCACAACCATTATACCCCACTGAACTAACACTATTAGATCAATGGTCCATCTGAATTTTAATGAAATTAAAAGCCTCCATCCATTATCAGGAATACAGACATCCACCCTATATAAATATATAAACATACGAATAGGAATGCAGACATCCACCCTCGTATATATAAACATACTTCACGATTTCTAAATATTTTTTACAATTATGAACTTTTAAACGCATGACTGAGTTTAATTTTGCAAATGAAATTCTATTCTGAAAACTTCATGTTGCTCCCTCCATTATCAGGAATACAGACATCCAACATTATAATAAAAAACATACTTGACAATTTCAAAATATATATATTTTTTATATTTTTTTATAATTACAAGCTTTTTAGGCACATGACTGAGCTATGCAATCATTGTATGAGAGTCACTCAAAAGTGTTTGCCACCCATCAAAAACAGTTGAAATTTGGCGTCAGAGGACGGAGTTAATACCTTTTTTCTTACGAAGGCAATTTTAATGTGGATTTTTAAGCACAAGCTCACGAGCCTGCTAAAAACTCAACTAGCTAGAACTACATGAGCTTCTGCAGACTGAATTATGGCATCAAGAAACAGCTCTGAGTCATAAACTTAGTTACTTTTTATCAGAAATGAGTGAGACGTTGAGTGTTTGTTCTCCAATGTTTCTCGCCTTATACGCCAACGTACACTACAGTTCGATGAATCAGAAAACGTGACTCATCGGAGGGGGCAATCCTTTGCCAATCAGCAGAAGTCCAATTCCGATACTGCCGTGCAAATGTAAGCCTTTTCTGCCGATGCACTTTCGTCAGCATAGGCGCAGTGACCATCCGTCTGCATCGAAGCCCCATACGCAGCAGGGTTCGCTGAACTGTCGTTTTAGACACACTTCCGGTAGCCCCCTGGTTCATTCGGCCAGTGAGTTGCTCCACTGTAGCGTGTCGATCGGCCCACACGCACCTTGGAAGCCGACGTTCACCTCTCACATCATTGACACGTGGTGCTCCGCAGTTTCCACTTCGCTTATTCGTAATGGTGCCATTTCTCCAATCACGTACACTTTAACCACAGCAGCACGCGAACAGTTCACAAACTGCGCTGTTTCAGAAATACTACCACTCTTGGCCCGAAAGCAGACAATCATCGGTTTTTTGCAAATCTAATAAATTGCTTGTTTTATCCATGACAGCAACGAGTGATATGTTTTCAGAAAGCCTACACCACACCTTATATACCCTCCAAGCCAACTCACGACACGTGCCTTCTTTCATTGGCTACGCGCTAATGACGTCAAAAGTAGGAGGTGGTCACAATAATGTGACTTGACTGTATATACATAGTTTAAAATTTAAAACACCAAAAAAGTTAAATCTCTTCTAAAGGAAGAACATTAAAAATGCATTGAAAAGCTAAGAGCGCAAAAGCTGCGAGATAGAATTAGGTATGCATTTTTATGTGTATGTACTCATCAGAAGGTAAATATAGCATAGTTATAAATTATTAATTGTCTTTGCTTTTTACATATTTGGTTTTGAAACTATACATTCCCCGCATTTAACGGCTCTACCTACGTCTCAACAGCAGCCCACACCTAATTTAGAGCTGCTGGTTTGTAGCGAAGGGAAACAGCGTGCTACGGAAGGCTCAACTCAACTTTTCCCGCGATTCCAATCTAGACCCAGCTCCTGAACGGCCCTAGACCGTTCGGTCATTGGGTGACCTAAATACTTTCGGAATACGGTTTCCATAGACTGTTTCATCGATCAGTGCTGACACGAGAGAAGATATTGACAGAAACATGCCATATCGTTTATGAACATTATACGAAATTCTCGGTGGCCATTTCAAAAGGCAAGCACGTTTTTAAATACGCAGACCAACTGCGATACAAGCTGAAGTGGTGGCGCAACGTGTTTAACAGCAACTAAATTTAATGGCGAAAACAGAAGTAATTATTTACCTACCTATATACAAAATAAATATGACAAATGCCATCTTCACTTTCTCTAGCCAGGTACGAAGAATGAACGGCACAGAAAACACCAACAAAAGACCACTCGAAACGCTGAGGCTGAAAAAATCCACGTGCTTTATCCGAGAGAATGAGCTGTAATGACCAAAGAACCTTAGCGGCGGGGAGGTACGAAACCGAATGTCAACCACATAGTTCGAAACCCTAGCAATTACTCACTGGTGAAATTTCAAAATGCGATTTCGTTTCGTGAGTCAACACTCGCGGTTCCATTGGCGTCCGCAGCTACTTTTAAATACAGTAAAAGGAAGGATTTATCCAAGGTCTCGCGTATTCCTTCCGTTTGTTCCTGATCGATACCTATTAACTTCCTTATTTGGCCCAGGGCACGGTTTCACAATTCCCAAGTGGACGGGAATACAGGGGCACATGCACGCTCGAAGCTATGCCGGATATTCTATTCCACAATGACAAGTAAGAGAGAGTAAAGTAGTACGGCGGGAAACGACGTAGGCAACCATGAGTAAGGTTTTCAAGGTTTGTGTCATCTCGGGAAATTACGTCAGGTAGGAAGTTCCGGTGATTCCCTCTGAAGCTAAGAAGGTCGTTCGGTGAATGACGAAGATGGTTTTTTTTTTCTGAGAAGCAGCTCGCTATAAAGAATCATTCTGTTAGAATTGCTATCAAAATTACATGCTTTTTCTACTCATTTTATTGCCGTCTGCCTGTTCGCTGTCCGGAAGTAGGAACTTCAAATATACACAAAGGTACGAAGCGGAAGATTCCGGGTTTCGCAAAATTTGCAGCGGAAGTCAGAATCTCTTACGCGGAGTGTTTTCTGTACATGGCCAATCACCATAAAAGGTCTTTATATTTAATACGAGATCTATCAATATCCGGAAAAAGTTTTATGGACAATTATAATGATTCAAAAAGAGTTGCAAATCAGGTTTAAATATTTTTATTAAAAAATATGTACGCCCTGTGACGTATACTGCTATTTAATCTTTCTTCTGAGTTTCTATTTTCTCATGAATTTCGTTATTTCTCGTTAAAGACCTCAGTAAATGGTACATTACTACACGAACAGCTGGTGCGTTTTTGGAAACGCTGACAGTGAGTCAGAGAAACATAAACACACGATGCTAAACGTGGAGATTGCGAATAGAGTGGACAGCTGGTATAGCAAAAGAGGTTGAAGCTCGTATATGTCAATCGACGAATATGTGGAGAAATGTTTACACAAGAGTTATTTAGCGTCTATGGATAAATTACAATGTAACAGATATACTGTGTTGATCAAACAGAGGTCATCGCTCTTTCCACGTTTATAAGTGAGTCACGGAAAAATTCTCATCGGCCGCCACCGGGAATTGTCACGGAAAAATTCTCATCGGCTGCCACCAAGCCAATTTGGCAGGTTGCTTCTTGTGCGGGGCTCCAAGAAGCAACCTGCCAAATTGGCTTGGCAGTTCGTGTATGTGAGTCTGGATGAATTCGAGGCTGCTGTGGTGTAGTGGAAACATATCCGGCGCGTAACTGGAAGACCTGGGTTCGATTCCCGGTGGCGGCCAACAAGAATTTTTCCGTGACTCACTTATAAACGTGGAAAGAGCGATGACCTCTGTTTGACGTTTTTAGTCCACGTTAAATGTCTGTATTAATTATTCATTCGCCTTCTGATTATTTGTTCATCTGCTGCTTACCATCTTTGGTGAATCCCCAGCATTGTGCGGAGCTCCAAGAAGCAACCTGCCAAATTGGCTTGGCAGTTAGTGTGTGCGAGTCTGGAGGAATTCGAGGCCGCTGTGGTGTAGTGGAAGCATATCCGGCGCGTAACTGGAAGACCCTGGGTTCGATTCCCGGCGGCGGTCGATGAGAATTTTTCCGTGACTCATTTATAAACGTGGAAAGAGCGATTACCTCTGTTTGATGTTCCTGGTCCACGTCAAGTGTCTGTATTGATGACCTGAAATTCCAGACGCGGAAAAGAAGTTCATATTACACGTAAGTGCTATTCTTTCAGCTTGGATGTTATTATTATTTACCTAGTGATTTCAAAAGTGTGAGATTTATGTTCAAAGAAGTTACCTAAGAACATTAATTAGCTAATTACATAAATAACTTTTTGAAACTTCAAGGATGAAACGCAAGTTGACGCACATTTGAAAACTAATAACTCCCAACTTTTAACAGAAAAACACGCGACCGTTACATGTGCAGTGCGTAATCACATCAATTTTAACTGTTGCTTACAGACGGGTAATAATAGTCAGACTAATTATCTATGACACTTATATAACTAAGACTCCTGACAAAATTATCACCACTGAAAAGTTCTTCCTCAATAACTGCACAGCAAAACCCTGATTATTATCCTAAGCAGCAGCAGCAGCAGCAGCAGCAGCAACATTACTGGAAAAGTTTTCCCTTTAATTCCTGGTTTGATATTTTAGGACGCATATGTTCAGTAAATTTTATAATAAATGCATAAAAAATTATGCGCGTTAACAGTTCGTTTTGATTTCTAGGATGTTATTTTGCTTTGTTGTCTAACACTAACTATAACCGGCAAGGGCAGTGTGTGTTGAGTAATGCAATTTTCGCAATGACTTTACAACTCAAAATTTAACCCTCACTTTCCAGCAGCTGAAATATAATTGGTCAAGCTAACGGCCAATGCGACACGAAGGCAGAGGGTGCTAAGAATTACCGGAACTATCGAACAAGATATTAAAAGACGTATAAAACTTGGCTTGCATTTGAAAGAAATACGGGGGTCAAACCTAAAGATCTGTACACTGTTCATTTTTGAGAAAAATGTGAAGTAACGGAGAAAACTTACTTTATTGCCGCTTAATGTACTCCCCTCCGCTGATAATGACAGCTTGCTAGCTGTGAGGTAAGACCAGGATGCTCCGTAGTACGCCATTTTTGTTCAGCTGTCGTATTACTCGAATCACGTCCAATGACAGTTCTTCTAGCGATTCGTAGCAGGTGCCACGGAGCCAATTTTTTTAACTTTGGGAAAAGATCAAAGTCGGGTGGGCTGAGATCAGGGCTGTATGGTGGGTGGGATAAAGTTTCCCAGCCATATTTCGACAAAAGTCCCCATACCGACGCTGCACCACGACACGATGCGTTGTCATGCAGCAAGATCGCTCCAGCTCCCAACAAGTTGGGGTGATTTTGACGAATTTTCGGTCTCAACTTTGTTGTCAGAAAGAAATTGTGCTTCGATCAAGAGTTCTTTCTCCACAAACATCTTGCAAGGCAGTGTGGATTTGTGTCGGAGTTTTCCCACGCAGAGTTTCTATTTTCACGTACCAGTGCTGGTGTAACGCTTTGTCTCGACCTGAGGAGCTGCATGCTTCCATTTCCAAACCCTCCCACGTCCACACAGCAAATGATAGCGCGTCGTTTTGACACCACTGCGTTGCCGAGAGTCTGACCATGACATGACGCAATCATTTTCCCGATTGCGTCATCCGCTTCCGTTTCACATTAACGTGTGCATAACTTTTGTTATCACCCTCGTATTACACCAGTCAAGAGCAATTTACCTTTACGTCTTAAAGTCTTTTATGAATGAATCTTTCCAGTTCTTACTTATGGATCAGAGACATCGCCGTTAATTAAAAAAGACAGAGTCCACAGACAACTAAAAGAGAACTACAAAGGTGCATGCTTGATGTATATCACGGAAAATAAGTGGTGCGTATTCACGGAAAATTCCTGAAAATAACGTGCAGCAAAGTTGCCGGAAAGTGTGTGTCTTTTAACGAAACTTCCGGTTTTAAAAGCTACCGTTACTTCTAACTTCAGTACTTTGACAGAATTTCCGTAGTCAGTAATTTTGTTTAATTTCAGAAAAGTCCGTTTCGGGTTTTTATAAAAAAAAATTTGCAAAATCACCGATTTCGATTCTCTAAGCTTTTTCGAATCCTTCCTCTTTGCGCCCAGTGGGTTTCGAACCAGCTATTTCTTCTACACGAACCGCGCGTCCTACTCATCGGCTAGAAAGATATGTAACGTACAATCACTACTATATAACGAAGTAAATTTCTCCGTCATTTTTGTTCACGCCGGGCATCGAACCCGGGTCACCTCATTCCGGAATAAGTCGCTCTCCCAACTCTGCTACGCGGACGTATGCTCTCGCTGCTATCTGCCTTTATTTCATGTGCGTCCTGCGTGGCAAGCACGTCACACTACGTATTACATAGAACTCTAATCGCACGAAGATGAGACGGTAGCTATTAATGTGGCTGAATAAAGTCATTTTAGTTTCTCTTGGAGCTTATTATTTTTTTGGAATAATCTTGTAACAATTTTATTTTTTCTATAGGAGGACTAATTAGAAATGACGTTTTGTTTTTGTTTTTTTGTTATCGTGATTTTTCGAAGCAACAGAATGCTTTGGAACTTGAGATCTTTTTTTTTTTTTTTTTTCCCCTTGATTGGAGGTTTAACGACAACCGTGAGCAACTCATTGGGCTTCAAGCAGTCGCCCGTCCCTAATTTGCGGCTACTGGTTGCAGGGAAGGGAGAGAGCCAGTGCTGTAAGAAACACAGCATCCACGCCTCATCGGGATTCGAATCCGGACCAAACTCGGACGAATGATCAGAAGCCATCGCTTAGACCACTGCGCCACCTGGGTGGAGAACTTGAGATCTTATTAAACTCACAATGACTTTCAATTAACTTCAAGAAAAGGTGAACTGTACTGTACTGCTTTCTAAATTATAATTTCACAAAACTTCTAGTTTACTTTTGGTAGATATAATAGCTTTTGTCTTACGGGTTCCACAAACTGATACATCGTACAATCAATCACCTGTACAACAATTTAAGTACCGGGTTTCTTACAGTAACACAATACACAATCGCTGGCACACATAAGAAGGGAAGGAATATCCGGTGCCACGATAACCAAAATTTCATGCGATATGCTATCCACGATATCCGAGCTCGCTACAGAAATTCAAAATCAGATCCTCCGACAGACAACTGAAATTTAATAGTTAATGAAACCTCAAGTGTTCCCGCGAATAGCTACTACACTCACGGACAATGACATTTGCACACCTAGAAGAAAAGATGCTGCAACCGCCGCGAAACTTAGCAAATAGCTAGAGTGCGTGCTGGTATGCAAATGATCCACGGTTGGTGCTAGTGCACATGACTGCACACCCTGTGGTGTCGCTGCAAACACGAACCGGCCGCCTTATAAACCGGCGTGTAGTCAATGCTCCATGAAAGCAAACAAGAGTACAGAGTGACAAGAATGCCGGGTAGACAGCAGAGACGTCGATTTACGTAACTTACGGACTTTGAGAGAGAGGCCTGATCATCGGGATTAAAAACCGCAAGATAGTCGGCGCGCCGTATAGCCCGCCACGTGGATCGTTCTGAACATACCGTCCGACTGTGTTGGAAGCAGTGGACACGTGATGGCCCTGCCACACGGCGGAGCGGCTCCGGACGGACCAGAAGGACCACCGGTAGGGAGGATCGACGGATCCCACGGGGACACGGTCCACTATACAGGCAGATTTAGCGGCTCCTGTGTGCCCGCGAACCATTTCCGACGCTTCGTGAAAGCGAATCTGCGATCCTAGCGTCCTTACGCGTGCTGCCATTAACACCGGAACATCGCCGGCTCCGTGTGCAGTAATGCCAGGTCAGAGCGACGTGGAACGCCACAGACTGGCGACACGTGGTGTTTAGCGATGAGTGCCGCTTCGTTTTGGGAGCAGATGATCATCACGTCCGGCTGAGGAGGTCTCCAACGGCACAATCCTAACCTCGCTACGAACGCTACACCTACACCACTGCAGACATTACGGTCTGGGGAGCCATTGCATACGATAACCGATCAGCTATAGTAGTGGTATGTGAATCATATACGGGCCAGCTGTATGTGAATGAGATCCTACGGCCCTATATGCTCCTATTCCTTGCCGGGATTCTAGGTGCGCTATACCAGCAAGATAATGCCCGCCCGCACATGGCTCCGGTTGCTCAGGACTGTCTACGTCATGTCCAGACACTTCCATGGCCTGCCCCACTCCCCGGACATGTCCCCTATCGAGCATGTGTGGGACCAGTTGAAACGCCGGCTATAGCCGTGCCGCACTATCCGGGATTTGGAGCACACCGTCCAACACGTGTGGGCCAGTATGCCGCAGGACATCATCAGGCGTTTGTTCGCCTCCATGCAGGACCGTACTGCAGCATGTATCGCCGCACGAGGGGTGCGATGCGGTATTGAAGATGACCGGACTGCGTGGCACAGATCCCTCTGTAATTGTCCTGCAGCTCTGTTTTTGTCATCATGTGTAGCATTCATCTGTGTCATTACGTCCATAAAATTTCAGTTTAATGCGATGCTTCCTTCTTGATGTGTGCAAATTTCATTGTTCGTGAGTGTATGACGAGAAATTTTCAGTCATACGGATAACGGAAAAAGAAATTTTCTGTTAATATACGAAAGGAAATGCGGATATGTTTATGAAAATTCAGCATTTTCCTATCGTACGAAAAAATCCGTGAAATTCAGCCTTGCCCTGTGATTTCACGAAAAAGGTTGTATCAGGAATATGCTTCGTTATCACGAAAGGAATTACGGAAAGGGGCTCGTGAATTTCAGAAATTTTTTTACAGTGTATGAAGAGGAACTCGTCTCGTGGATCAGCAAAATGCCAAGCGTTGATGATATCATGATCCACGTAGACTTCGAATGGAAATGGGCCGGACATATTGCTAAAACAACTGACCACCGTTGTACGATTGAAACACTAGACTGGATATCAAAGGGCAGGAAAAGACCAAGAAGATGATCAAGTGGGAGATCGGTGGATGAAACTCGAAAGCATGCCAAAATGACACGGAATTATTATCATTATTATTTTTGTTTGTTTGGGGTTTAACGACCACCGTGAACAACTCAACTCGATGAGCTATAAGCAGTCGCCCGTACCTAATTTAGGGCCACTGACTAAAGTGCCGTACGACAAACACAACAACCATGCATCACCGGGATTTGAACCCGGACCCATCTCCGACGAACAGTCAGTATCCAAAGCTTATTAGACCACTGTGCCATAGGGGAGTCTGGAACTGAATTGCTCCACACGGAGTTACGGAAAAGACATGGGAAAAACTTCGTTCAACAATGGATTGAGAATGGTTATTGTTGATGATGATATACAGTGGCTCCCCTCTGATCAACCACAGCCGTAAACAGCTAGTTGATCAGAAGGGGTCAGAGGACACTGGCGGTGCGAGCGACACAAGGGGCGAATGGGCTACAGCAACCGATGACCATGTTGCCAGTCTCCTTTGCCACCTCCGATTGCGTGAAAAGCAGAGGTACATGGCCGTATGGTATACCTTCGAACCAGCATCCTGGCGACAACTATCATGTCATGTTCAAAGTTGCTCAGATCACACGTTTTCCCCATTCCGGTTCTAAATTATACGCTGTTACTCGACAAGCTGGACTTAAAAGCTCTTTGCTAATACGGTTTGAAAATTCTTCTCTTTGATTGAAGGTTTAATGACCACCGTGAGCAACTCAATGGGCTATAAGTAGCTTGTCCCTAATTTGGGGCCACTGGTTCCAGGGAAGGGAGAGAACTTGTGCCGTAAGACAAACACAACATCCATACCTCACCGGGATTCGAATATGGACCCTTCTTGGATGAATGGTTATAAGCCAGCGCTCAGACTACTGCTCCACCGGGGGCGGCAGTGTTCTTTTGGAACTACTGCCTTCAAAAATCAAATTATTCTGGCCATTCTCGACAGTTTTTAGCTATCAAGTTTCTTTTTTGCTTCTTATACACCCTCTTCTGCAGCAATCCTTAACGTGACAAGGTTTTTCAATTCAAAAAATTAAATTTCCGTTTTGTTTAGGTTCAACAAAATTAAATTTCCGTTTTGTTTAGGTTCAACAAAATTAAATTCCCTGTTGTTTCATAGTTACTATTTATTAACCAGCTCAGGACACATGACTGTCAGTGTCAGAAGCACTATACTATAAGAATCAACCCACTGAGGTTTCTAGATAACACAACCAGTGGTCGAGATAAGTTTTTAGACAGGGAGTAAAAATACTTCTCACATGATTTTCACGAAGTATTTTGCGCTTTCTGGGCAGCAGCACCCCCACCCCGTCCCTCAGTTTGCAACGACTGCCTTAAAAATTCTCACTTCTAAAGAACTGCATTTTTTAATTCCATTAAAAATATATGCGTTACAATAAAAAAAAATGTTCTTTGGCCATGCAGTTCATTATATAATACGGATAGCAAAATTTAAAATATAGTAACTCCTAAGATTAAAAACATACATCCTTACATCTGCAGGAAAGATGGAAATTCTGTGAAATGTGTAGGTAACATTCTTCTTACACATGCAATTTAGTATTGCAGCAGGTTGTAATTGAGAAAGGTTTCCGTTTATATATTTTTAACAAAAAGTACAGTCTGCTTTGTCACAAGTTCAGTTCTGTTTATTAGTATGAAGTCACTTATCAGTACACTGAGAATCAAAACCCATAGGCATATTCATATCGTTCTTTTAATGGATAAAACAGAGTTCCATCAATAGGTTTTACTTTGATTTATGTACAATTAAAAAACATGAAGTTGTAAATAACCGGAATCTGACCCCCCCCCCTAGCTTATTCAGATACAGAACGGATATTTCTGTTTCCACAAACCTTCGGAATTGTCGAAAAAAAATGTTGCCTTTCCTCCCATTTCGTACGGGCTTGTTGCACGCACACGTACAACCCTTTTGTAGCTGTGTTGCTTGCCGGCCACAACAGCAGAGCTCAAAGTCACTGGAATTTTTCCTCCCAAGTTACGACCGCATTTTTTCCACACATGCCTTAGGCCTTTGGGGTCGTATTTTCCCGCAGTCCAATATCTGGGAAACCGAGAAGGCAGAGCGGGAATGGGAAGCGACGGAGGAATTACGTTCTTGATAGCGCTACTGCAGTGTTGAACAGTCAAGGAGAACAAATACTAGTACTGATAATTAAAAAAACCTAAATACAGGTCGGTTTATAAATCAGGATGGATAATTTTTTTGGAGCAGTAAAAATACGTCCTGATTTTCTTTTAGGAAGTAATTTTCGTTTTTGAAGCATGAAATACGCCTGTTCAGGCGTTAACACGATCTCTGAACACAACAGAAGTTATACTGGGGGACCGTGAGATCAAAATAAACGTAACCAACTCTGTCAAATGTCCAGACGCAGTGCTATATGACAAGAGACAGAAGGAAACAGTCATTATTGACACGTGGGTGCCGTTTGACCGCGCTATTCAGAATACCTACAAAAAGAAAAAGCGTACTGGTGTACAAAATTAACATGACAAATACAAATTCGAGAATATGTCCAAAACGAGACACCTCTTGTAAAGATTTTTCAGAGACGTGCAAGGGGAAACGCTTAGTCGACGTACTCAAGCATTATTGTTCTAGCTCCTACGGAAATATAAAAATGGCAACCGTACGTCATGAAGCTGGCAGGCACGTAACTTGATAAACGTTGTTCTGAACGAGGTGCAGTAATTGAAGCTTCAGTTTGACTGTTAGTGGAAGAATGGCTCCGCACCATCGCTTAGAAGACTCTTAACGATGGACAGCGATCAGTAGATTGGAAGCAGGGCAATCGCAAGTTGAGGCAGCAAGATGGCTGAATGTGCCGAAGCAAGAGAGAGGTCTCCAGACTCTGAACACAGTTCCTGAAAACCGAAACAGTAAACTGAAAAGGCCGGAACAAGGACGCACAGGACAGACAGCCAGAGAGGTAGAAATGAGTCAACGGGTGGACAATTACTGGTGGGTCAAATGGGTCGCGTCAAGGTGTTTATGACCCGATTTTGACCTGGTTTTATTTCCGTTTTATTTTTGAAAAGCATTTTTTTTTTTTTAAAGAAAAATGCGCACTGTGGAATTTTGTGCTCGACACTGGTGCCCGTGGACTGAAAGAAAACAACATCCACATTTTGGAAACTTCAACTCATCGCAAACTTGTAAAAATTGGTGTTGCTGTGAAACATATTCTGAAGTTTGATATGTCATCAAGAAAACAGCAAAGACTGAAATTAAACATATAACAACTTGATTAATTCAAAAACTTGACTGCAGCGCCATCAAAATTAGGTATTAGGTGGAACAGCCTTAACATTATCGCGGTGGTACTTTTTTGACTCTTGCAAATGTGTTTGAAAATATGTGTAAAACAGTTAGGTTATGTATTGCAAATGAAGGACGACAGTTTCAATACTTCCTGTAATTCAGTGAATTATACGTTCCTATAATACATTTGTTTGATTTCCATATAACCTAAGATACCTACTGCGGAGAAACTTTTTTGGACGTCCTAATATACAGGGTGCATAGGAAAGTCCCTTTAGCCTGAACTAACTGTCGAACGGAGAGAAGTACAGTTTTGCAAGTGAGATAACGGTATAGTAAAGCGACTACGCCCGATCAAATGCAACCGATAGCAGCGCCCCTAGTGGCTAACTTCCGAAATGCGGAAGTTAGCCATTGCAAATAGAAAACGAAAAGAGATAGAGCAAAATTTCCAATTACAAAGTTGTAGAGCATCAATTAATTAGTACAAAACGGCATTTGTTTCACACGGATAAGATAACTGTCGCCTGAATTAGTCGTTCTGGGTGGTGTAGTGGTTAGCATACCCGGGCGCTATCTGGGAGACGCGAGTTCGATTCCCGCTCCAGGACGACGAAATATTCAAGTTTTCGGATATTATCTGACCTACCATCCTTGTCATATTTACACCAAAAACGAACTGTCATCTTCAAAATTTATAAAGTGTCTCATTTGCTAAATCATATAAAATCACATTTATATATAAAAAAAATTCTATCACTCTCTTCTCTAAGAGCCCGAAGCGCAGTAAATATTATACAGCCCAAGCCCGATTCGGAGCTCAGCCCATCTCAGCTCTGCTGCACTCTACAGGAGTGGCATCCTAGAGCCCTATGTACGGGTTCTCAGGGGCGCTGTTCGACCCAAGTTCCTTTTTATGGACGATAATGCCCGTCCACATAAAGATCGGCTAGTCGATGATTACCTACCTGAAAAGAGAGAGGGGGTGGGGCGTTATTCACCCGTTGGTGTGGCCCGCGAGATTTCCGGACCTGGACCCGATAGAGCATGTCTGGGATGCCCTGAGAACAGCAACTGCATTCCAGCTGCTACCTTTCGGGATTCTTACACGCTTTGAGTAGCATTTATCGCCCCAAACTCCCATTCACAGATTTGTAAACAGCATGAGGGCTCGTGGTGCGAGCTGTATCGCTGTTCTGGATAATGACACTCTCTATAATCCACCGAAATCCGCGCCACTTGCTGCATCACTTTTGGACTGACATGCTGTTATGCGCATCGTACCACCTCATGCAGCGATGGCATTCCTTTTCTGTTGCATACTGATGCGTTATCGATATATGTATGTCCGTACCAACTGCGGTTTAACTCTGTTGTATGGATTTTGCGTTATTCATGATTTTGTTTTTGTCACGTTAATTTCGGAGACCAAAACTCGCTCCACAGATTAGACAAATGTGGAATCTGAAAACAGTTCGTATAAGTCCACTAATTATTTCTAAAATTGGTATAATTCCTCCGATTCTTATAAATCAGCTTGATGCAATGGGCCTACAGCACCTAAGGCCCAAAATCCAGGAGGCAGTGATTCTCGATAAATGTCACATCATACGACGATCTTTAAACCATGAATGACTTAGTCCGTACTGACAAGCCGACCATGCTAGAGATGCTATTGCTACAGATCAGAAAAGCAAATAAATAAATAATAATAATAATAATAATCAGGTTCTGGACTCCATTCGAGCAAGAAATATGCATTCCCACCTCCTGGCTGAAAGATTACACACCCGTCTCTGACTTACTCATACTTGGCGTATCCAGTGGAACCCACGTATCGAATTAACTAACCCTTATGTAAATTACTGAGCGTAAGTATTAATTACACTTCCAACACACACACAATAGGGCGACACTTAAATTTTTTACGGACGTGGTACTGAATCATTTGCCGTACAAACAAGAAACACCCCGCAGGAAGGCATTAATGATACGAAAGGATGACACCGTAGTTCGGCAACAGCAACATCGTTACAAAACTGCGTATATTTGACGTAATGGAGACATTCACACAGAGTTATTTGTGATGACAACGAAGGAAAAATACTAACTAGATGAGAGACATGTGCGCAAAAACAATGAATCAGCTGTACTCTAAACTTAATTACCCATTACAAACTTAAATTATCTGTAATGTTCTTCCGTCCAACCAGACGGAAGGCAGTTCTTTCCTGTTCGTATATTTTGCTCGTCCGTAAGTAGCGGTCATTATACACCTACCACCAAATCCAACCTCCTGGAACAAACATCCCTAACGTAAAAATTAAATTACAAGTATTTCTTTTTGTCGGAAAACGATGAACTGTTTTTAAGTCAAAGAAAAGACAAAAAGTTTGCAAGTGTGTTTTTCGATTATCAAAACTTTACATGTATTCTGACAGGGAAACTAAGGATAAAACGCGTCGAAAGATTACCACTTTTTCCCTTTTAAAATGTCATGTAAGCACTCAACTACTCTGTTGTCTCTTCAGTAAGAACTTTGCAATGTTTACAACGGTCTGTTATCACATTTGTGGACTTGGTAATTGTGACAAATGTCCAAATCGATGTGCATCTGCGGAACACAAACTTCTTTTCTTTTTTTTTCTTTTCTTTTCGAGGTTTAACGAACACCACGAGCATCTTTACAGTTATTAAGTTAAGGAATCGCCCGTCCCAAATTTGAGGACACTGGTTCCAGTTAGGGGACACAGAGCGCCAGAACCGTGAAACAGGCAGACTACCCCTGCCTCCAGTCCGGGAACGGTTCGGGGGATTAGCCAAAAGCCCCAGCTTCTGACAAGATAATATTCGGGGAACGATGAATGAATGGTTGGACTGCTGTTTTAAAGTTATTAATTTTTTTTTTTTTTTTTTTAGGTTTAACGACCACTATGAGCAACACGATGGGCTATAAGCAGTCGCCCGTCCCTAAAATTTATGGCTTGGTTCCAGAGAAGGAGAGAGACTCAGTGCTGTCAGACAAACATAACATCCATGCCTCACCGGGATTCGAACCCAGCTCCATCTCGGACGAATGATCAGAACATAAGTCAGCACTTAGACCACTGCGCCACCGGGGCGGCATGAACACAGTTAACGCACTAACGTACCGTTCATGTATCATTCCCATTGTTAAAGTTTCACCATTATTTCCTTGCTGACTGCTCACTCACATAATGGTTGGCAGTTATTAATTCTCGACAGTACTTTCTTTGGGGGGGGGGGAATTCAAATGAATGTCATTCCCGTATCATTTACATACTTAAGTTTCACCATTATTTCCTAGCTGATTGCTGATTGCATGCTTACTCGCATAACAGTTGACACTTATGAATTAGCGGCATTACTTTTCTAGCTGGAAATTCGTTTCCGAATTCACGGGGGCCGAATAAAGTTAAACGTGTTGCAATTTCAATGTGTGTCACAGCAATGGCGGATTAAATGATCATAAAGAGCGAACCATTCGCCATTCGCGGTAAAGTCATTCGTTGTGAACGAATCGTTCAGGAATGTCCAGTCAGCTGGGAAAATAAGGGGCAGGAAACGACCAAAACCAACTTGGGATATGGGTGGATGAAAACATATCGGAGAGACACGGAAGAGAATTGCTCAAGGCGGAGAGTTGTGGAACAGACTTGAGGAGACCATCTAGCAGCGAGTAAAGTTGATTTATACAGGGTGCTTCAAAACGGATTTTACAACTTTGAAAGCGTAAAGAAATTTGTTCAGAATACTTACAGAATTTTTGAGGCATTAATCTGTAGCAAAGCACATGAAGTTTTATCCCAGAGAGTCATTTTGGTTCGATGTGACTGCCATTGGTGATACGGCAGACGTCCCACCTGAAGTTAATTTCTTCCCAAACTCGAAGCAGCATATCTGTTGTCATTTCTGCAATTGCGGCGGTGATTCGAGTTTTGAGTTCAGCAAGCATTGCAGGTAATCTTGGAACAAACACTCGATCTTTAATGAAACCCGATAGGAAACAATGGAGGGGTGTCAAGCTATTAGGTCCTGCTCGACCAATCCACTGGCCTGAGAAACGTTTATTGAGGAAATCCCAGACATCTGTACAACAGTGAGGCGGTGCGCCGTCTTGCTGAAAGTGAATGCATCCTTCTTGGTCAACATCATCGTCCAACTGTGGAACGAGATAATTTTCGAGCATATTCAGATACACGATACCGTTGATGGTTTTCTCATGAATAAAGACGGGGCCGTTAACCTTATGTTTGCCAAGTGCACAAAACGCATTCACCTTTGAGCCGTCACGAACATGTGCTAGAGATTCGCGTGGATTTTCGGCGCCCTAAATCCTGCAAGGCACTTTACTACTCTCATGAAATGTCGACTCATCACTGAAGCTTACGTAGTCCAGGAATCTCCCATCTTCCTGTATTCGATGTAATACTTTCGCACAGAATTCCTGACGAGCCACGCAAATCTGTGCAACTAATTTCTTGGACCATGGCAAATCAGTATGGTTTTAAGTGCAATCGTTTTCGTAACACTCGCCAAATCGTCGGTTGTGAAATGTCCATTTCACGAGTTGCGTTGATTTTGTGGGACGACGAACGAAGCTCTCCCTTACATACCGACAGCAGCAGAAACACGCGGACGATCACAGGGGATTTCTCATGCCGAACAGAACAACCAGTCTCAAGAAAATTCAAGAGGAAATTTTAGGTCTAGTGGGAGAATCCCTACGATATTTGCGAAATTTCCGTTGGAGCAGGCGTCGCGGATTTCGTTTCTTCGAAGCAAAACACACAGCGAGCAAGCCTCGCACCTGTGAAAGCCGTCATTTTGAAATGCCCGCCCACTGGCGGTCGTGGTTACGGAATTTGGTGCTATGGCACTACGTGAAGTAAAACTTGATGTGTTTTGCTACAGACTAATGCCTCCAAAAATTCTGAATACATTTCCATACGCTTTCAAAATTGCGAAGTCCTTTTCTGAATCATCCTGTAAATAAAAACAGCATGTCTGGTTACTACAAAGCAGAAATGTCGAATGTTTTTATGTCGTCTCTCTATTTTACGCTTTCCAACCGTAGGTTGAAGAAGCGTATATGCTCCAGCTTTGTCCGTCTGTCCGCACGATAACTCGCGTAAAAATGGTTCGATTTCGATGAAATTTTAGCATGTGGTAGGGACGAACCCTATTCAAATGGACGAAATGGGGCCAAAGGTCTACCTGGGGACGAACCCTATTCAAAATGGACGAAATGGGGCCAAAGGTCAGGACATAGGAGCGGGATGCATTCCACTGCCCTTACGCGTCATAACTTACGTAAATATGGTTCGATTTCGATGAAATTTTAATATGTCGTAGAGGACCACCTGGGGACGAACCTTATTGAAAATGGGTGAAGTGGGGTCAAAGGTCAGGACATAGGAGCGGGATGCATTCCATAACATCTTATTAAAGGAGCAATTCTTGTATATATGTAAATTTTATTTTGAAAACGGCTCTAAGGATTTTGATGAAAGTGGTTAACCTACCGTTTTCTGGTACTAGAAATCGATTTAGCTTGATCTGGACTTTGAAAAAATTCGTTTAGTGGGTTAAATACCCCCCCCCCCCCCGGTTACCACGTTTTTAGTGTCATGGCGTTTCGTCCTATTAATGTTTCCCATTCTTAGAAGTCTTATGACGTCACACCCTCGCGATCGACTAGCGATTGAGATGTTGGCGCGCGGTCACGCCATCTGCCTTATTACGTCACGCGCTGTGTGTGTATCACGCATTATATTTATATAATCGAAATGGGGTCAAAGATCGGGTCAGAGGAGCGAGATTAATTCTGCAGATATTATCCTCAAAATTGAGTAATGATTTCTGGTATGTTGGAAAGCGTATCATAATCAATGTATTGCATGATTTTACTAACTCGTTTTTTGTTTTTTTTTATTGGAGGTTTAACGACTACCGTGAGCTACTCAATGGGCTATAAGCAGTCGCCCATCCCTAATTTAGGGTCACTGGTTCCAGGGATGGAGAGAGCCAGTGCCGTAAGACAAACACAACATCCATGCCTTACCAGGATTCGAACCCGGACCCTACTCGGACGAATGGTCAAAATTACCGGCACTTAGACCACTGCGCCGTCGTTTGTCATTACACATTCATAATCTCTAAAAACCACGTAGCAACTTCAATACCAAAATTGATTTAAGATAGAAAATCACAATGATTACCAATTATGGACAACGCATGTTCGAAGTCTCCAGTATTTTAATTTTATCGAACTCTTCCTTATCAACGGGACATAATTTGACTTCATTAGAATATTTATTTCTATTCAAAGGCAATCTGCAAAATATGAATCTAAATTCTTAACAATTTATACTATTAACGCATGCTTTTTTTCTTGCATAATTTAGGTATAACGTTTTATATTGCCGTTAAATCTGTGAATCTAGGGTGGGACTATTCCGTCTGCAGGGTTCTAATTTTAGGAACTAACATGCATTTTGAATTCCGAAACAACAACATTAATACTAAACAGGAATACATACAAAGAACAGGAGGATAATTCTTCCACGATTAAGGCATCAGTACTCACCTAAAAAGAAAGAAGGAGAGAAACACGTATTAACAGTCTTGAAAGAAATGAGTAACAGAAACAAAAACTTTAATCATCGAAAGAGAAAAAAGCATACAACTAAAAAAAAAAAAAAAAAATCAGCACACTAAGTAGGACAAAATATTATCTTAACAGACATTTTCGAGTCGTCGTCAGAATCTAAAACAATATAATTTCCTTTATCTGAACGAATAACGTTTGTCCCACCCACTTTTGTGTCGCGGCGGAGAGAGTAGTCACCATAAAAACAACCGAGAAAGAAATATTTGTGGCCGCCCCGGTGGCGCAGTGGTCTAAGCGATGGCTTCTGATCATTCGCACGGAAGGGGTCCGGGTTCGAATCTCGGTGAGGCATGGATGTTGTGTTTGTCTTACGGCACTGGCTCTCTCCCTTCCCTGGAACCAGTGACCCTAAATTAGGGACGGGCGACTGCTTATAGCCCATTGAGTTGCTCACGGTGGTCGTAAACCCTCCAAACAAACAAACAAAAAAAAAACCTCCAATAAAAAAAATATATATTTGTGACGTCACGCACAGTTTTTCGTGCAGGTGACGTCATCACCTCAGCAACAACCACCGTGAGCAACTCAATGGGCTGTAAGCAGTCGCTAATTTAGAGCCACTGGTTCTGGAGAAGGAAGACAGCCAGCGCCGTAATACAAACACAACATTCATACCTCACCGGATTTAGAACCCGGACCCATCTCGGACGAATGGTCATAAGCAACGGCTTAGACCACTGCGTCACCGGGGCGGCGAAATATTTGTGACGACAAGCTTGTTATCGTGCTTTCGTTCAGGTGCCCAGTGAATGGAAACTGTTTTCCAGATATAATTATGTGATGTTATCACCATAGCACCAACTGAGAAAGAAGTATTTTTGACTCCCCGCTTAACTTTTCGTGTTTTGGGGCAGGTCTTCCGTGAATGGAAACTGCGAATTATATCAGCGTGTGACGTGACAACTGTACGACGTAACACTTTTTTTATTGTTGTAATATTCATGAATATACTTTAACATTTGGACATCACAAACAAAAATAATACCTGGTTATTAAAAAAACACTCTGCACATCTTATCCTCCCCCCTTCTTCTCACCCGTCATTATTGACGGGCTTTCACCTAGTGACCTTTAGAGATGTTCGGGGGGGGGGGGTTCAGAACACTACGAGCAACTCTGAAGGTAATAAAGCAATCGCCCGTCTGTAATTTAGGGCTCCTGGTTTTATGGAAAGGACAGAACCATAGCCGTTAGACAAACACACGATCCGTACCTCAGTTGGCCCTCGAACCCAGTCTCAGCACAGTGTTTAAGCTGGAATTTTTTCTCTTGTAGCAATTTGGCTCTTTTGTCAGTAAAAGTTGTAGCAAAATGCTATGCAGATTAACCAAATTCACGGTTTGATTTTTTGCTGTTTAGGTATGAAAATACAAGCCCAATGCATTGGCTACATAAAATTTTGTACTTTAAATAGAATTCAAGAATAAAAAGAAATAGGCTTCGATATACACTTCTAATTTTAATAAAAATACTTACATTTGCTTGACATTGGAATGAATGCAGTTTGTGAAAATACATACAAAGACCAGGACTGAGCAAAGTCACAACAAACGACACATCGACCGACATGAACCGAAACGGCGCGTGATGCTCCCGCGGTTGCTACAGCGGCGGCGAACCGCCAAAAGAAACGAACGAAATGTCTCTTTTCTCATTCATCGCAGCAAAGCCCTTGTGAAAAATGCTCTCGGGGGCTCACCGGTGGTTTTATGCAATAGGAGAAAAGAAAACGGGGATAGGAAAACGACAACAGGGCGAAGCAACGTGCGACATCGAAGACGGAAAGAAAAGATGACGGGTAAGGATACCAAGTCATCATGGCGAAGCAGCGATGATGCGGATGAAAAACACAACGCAAGAGCAAAGCAGGGAGTGGGCGGGATGTCGCAAAGAAGAAAACAACGAGGAAGGAAACTAGGTCCGCTGGGCAAAGCAGTGATGACGGAACCAAAAAATGACGGGGATAATTTTTTATTTTTTTTTATTTACCTTGGACAACAGATATCAAGCCATGTCCACATTAAAGAAGAAATTAATAGGCGCATAAAACTTGGCTGAGGGGGCATTTCGAAGAAACAGTATAATTTTCAAGAACAATTTATCATTATATCCTAAGAGAAAAGTGTTTAAACAATGCATACTTCCAGTTCTTATTTATGGATCAGAGACATCGACTTTGGGAAACCCAAATTTGCTAGTTGAATCCACATCATGTGCGTCACACATCTGTAGTACGTCACATGTACCCTCTACACACTTAAGAAACGGCTGGGACGA
The DNA here is from genome assembly GCA_039090855.1 of Macrothele yani. Lineage (NCBI taxonomy): Eukaryota > Metazoa > Arthropoda > Arachnida > Araneae > Macrothelidae > Macrothele > Macrothele yani. The sequence goes on from CM076990.1 coordinate 175,810,407, forward strand.
AATCGTAGGTTCCCCGGTCAGCCGGTAAACCATGCTGAAGTAGAAGACGGAATTCTCATTAATTCCAGACGACGTGTGGAGAAGGATCACACATTTTTGAAGCGTTGAAAGAAGGAGTTCTTCCAATATGTGGAAGGAACACCACACATTTTTCGAAGAATCTAACGACCAGCAGATCCATTTTTATGTAGCCAATGTGAAACCCAAATTTGAGGGTGGCGAAACTCGAACTCACATCAGGGCTTGAAAAATATCTTAAAAGTTACATGCCCAGCTAGGCATGTGCAAAAATTACTTACCTGCCCAGCTAGTAAAACCTAAATGCCCAGAAAAATTTATCTTTTAAGATAAATCAGAAACCTCATTTTTTTAAGTTCAAAAATCTGAACTTTTTTTTTCATGTTTTCCATTTCCGTTTCAACGGTCTGTATTCAAAAAGTTCAATGCACAGAAGCGTGTATCTTTAGTTTTAAGATGATGATGCTGAAATTGGTATGAAATCCTATGATGATGATGAAACGGGTATTTCAGAAATCTAGTGATTCTGCCATGTTCTTTCGTTAAAGTTTTCGCCCTGTTTCACTAAACACTAGAGGCTAATTCCATCAGAAGCATACGCATCCCGTCGTTGACTATAAACAACATTTAGAGAAAAAAAAATTACATATGGTTCCAGTAGGATATTTTTCTCTCCTTGGCACTCCGTAAGAATAATACAAATTCCAGTGATTAGAAGTGAAATGAAAAAAGACATGCGACAACTGTCCTTTTTTTTTTTTTTTTTTTTTTTGTAGCAGGAAATTCTACTCCTAACTTTACCATTTTTAAATTGATAAAAAGCACCCTAGTTGACCGGTCCGGGCAATTAGATTGCATTTTTACCTGCCCCGGCTAATAATTTATATGCCTCGGGCATGGTATTTTTCAAGCCCTGCACATCCTTCTGCTCCGGAGGCGAATGCTTTCCCAATTAAGCTAAGCTGGCAAAATCTTGACATGTGCGTCACCTATGTAGTACGTCACACTTTAACTAAAAAAGAGATTAAGAGGCTTCACACAACTCAAAGAAGATTGAAGAGATGCATACATAATATAAACATGAAAGATAAACCAGTTAGTAAAATCATGCAATGCATTGATTATGACACGCTTTCCAACATACCAGAAATCATTACTCAAGTTATGAGGATAATGGCTGTGGAATAAATCTCGCTCCTGTGTCCTGACCTTTGACCCCATTTTGATGATATTCAACAGAACCGGTTCGGTATATCTCAGGAACAACATGTTAAAGTTTTTTCGCAAACGAAGCATTTTTACGTAAGTTACGACGCATAAGGGCAATGGAATGAATCCCGCTCCTATGTTCTGACCTCTGACCTCATTTTGCCCATTTTCAATACGGTTCGTTCGCAGGTGGTCTCCTACCACACATTAAAATTTCATCGAAATCGAACCATTTTTACGCGAGTTATGGTGCGGAAGGACGGACGGACGGACGGACGGACAGACAAACAAACAAAGCTGGAGTATATACGCTTCTTCAACCTACGGTTGGAATGCGTAAAAAAATAGGGGCTCACGGATCAGAAAAATGACAAGAGTTGACAACATCATGATCGAGGTAAAATCCCTGAAATGGAAATGGGTTGGACAATATTGCTAGAAGAACTAACCATCGTTGGACAACTGAAATACTAGATTCGATTCCGAGGAATAGAAAAAGACCCAGAAGACCATGTAGAAAATAGACAGATGAAATTCGAAAGCATGTCGGAGTGACATGGAGGAGACTGGCTCAAGACAGAAAGTTGTGGAAGAAAATTGGGGAGACCTTCTTCCAGCAGTGGACTGATAATGGTTGATAACGATGCTGCTGATGATATACCTTTTTTTTTTTTTTTTTTTCATTTTGGGGACAATACATTTTAATTTTTGGAAGCATTCCATGGAACACTCTGCCACCGTTCTTAAAGCTGCTAGTTACATTCAAGGAACGGATACCTACATTCTTGAAAACCCCTACACTAAGTAATAACACAAATTGAATATAGAATTTACAACTATTCTCTTCATTGAATTAAATGTATTAAAGTGTCTCATGCCACTGATACATTTTAATACACTCAATTTAGCAGAGTGAAAAAGGTCTGAGCTTTAACGAACCTCTCTGACATTCTTCAATCATAAGATATACACGAAGACTTAGATATTTAATGACAATTCTCATAGGCAATAAAACGAAGAAACCCAAAAGAGACCCAGCTTTGCACCTAATAACCCCCGTAATAATTTCTCGCAAAATTTCAACAAATCATAATAGCAAACAATACATTAGTCTAACAGAGTGCTTTCACGAACGTAATTGCATCTGTCCCAAGAGGAGACCGAGAGTGAGTACACAAACCACATCTCAATAAAACTAAAGGCAAACTTTCATTCTCCGCGATTATTTAGTATGCGCATAGTTTAAGAGAAAAGATAACGAAGACACTAAGAGGCGACGGTTGAGGGACTGCAAACACTTTATTAAATTGTTTCAAAGTTACGATGTCAGAAACGTCTTCGACAAATTGCTGGCCATCACTTAGCAAAGCGCTGTACACGAATTTATAATTTTTTTATTTATTGATCTTGTTTTGTTTTACGCGATCTGGAAAAGTATTACAACATTTTGGATACAAAATATTAATAAACCATTTCGCTGTTAAACAAACAATCCCTACATCACGTTAACACGTGACAAACCGAGTGAGAATAATTAAAAATCAGTAACAATGACAATGCAAATAAACTTTTTAATAAAAAAAAAAAAATAAGCGTACTTTGCCTTCAACAAAATCACAATTTATTTGAATTCATTCTTTCTTTTTTTCTTTTTTTATTTTTTATTAACTACATGCAGTAGATCTTCAAGGCCTGAGCGCTTTTTCTACGGCAATAGTCGCCCGTTTGTAATCCTGCCACCGGTTTCTTGAATGAAGAAAAGAAGAAAACGTCGTAAATGTACCCAGAAAAAAAAAAAAACTAACAGAGCCCAATGTCCAAAAAAGTTTTGTTTATTTATTTATTTATTTATTTATTTAAGGTTTCACTGCATAAAAATTCATTTTTCGGATTTTCACGGACGACCATTGCAAGGGTGTACCGTGACTACAAGAATTCCGGCAAAACCTCCAACCGACGATACCAGTGTGGCCGTAAAAAGACATTGGGTGAACGTGACCATCGTCGGCTGTCAAGAATCGTTTCACGCGATAGGCGTGCAACACTCTCGCAGGTGTCATCGGAATTCAATGCTGGAGCCTCAACAAGCATCAGCGTCCGGACGGCACGATATGGGCTTTGGGAGCCGACGCCCAACTCGAGTCCCCTTGATGGGTGCACGACACAGAGCTATGAGCCTCGTTTGGGCACGGCAACATCGCCACAGGACACTTGATGACTGCAAACAAGTACCCTGGTCTGACGAGTCGCGTTTCCAACTGTATCGGGCAGATGGAAGATTCGTGTGTGGCGTAAACCCCATGAAGCCATGGATACCGCCTGTCAACAGGGAACTGTACCGGCTGGTGGGAGATCCATAATGGTATAGGGTTTGTTTAGCTGGACTTCACTTGGACCACTGGTACGTCTACAAACGTCTGTGACCGGCCAACGTTATGTGCGCATCCTTTCTGACGAGGTACACCCGTTCATGTCCTGCATTCATGCTGATGGGTTGGGCCTGTTCCAACAGGACAATGCACCACCACACAAGTGTCGGGACGCCACATTATGGTTAGAGGAGCATTCATCTGAGTTTGAGGTGTTGCCATTCCCACCCAAGTTCCCAGATCTGAACGTGATAAAACACATTTGGGAAGCCATGCAACGCGTTATCGAACACAAGAATCCGAGACCTCGGAATACACCCGAATTGTGGAACACTCTGCAGAAAGTATGGTGTGCATTGCCTACAGCATATTTCCAGAAGCTAGTGGAGTTCATGCCACGTCGTATTTCTGCAGTCCTGCGCTCCCGTGGGGGACCTACCAAGTATTAGACTGGTGTACCAGTTTTTCTGGCACTTGAGTGTATATTCGGAGACTTCGGCTTCAGATTTACGAAATATTCTCCTTCTATTTCTACGTCTAGTAATAAATATTTCCAACACGGGGCTTCTATATTTGTTCTTGGACTGATATTACCTACAACTTGTCATGTTTCTTCTACAGATACTACGATGGCTTGTTAACTAACGCGCTCGTGTAAGAAATACGCGAAGTGGAAGATGAATGGGCAGTCTTTATTCTTGCTGATCAAGATAGGTTCGCCGCCCCGGAGACCGAGTGGTCAGAGACGTAGGTTTCTCGTTAGTCATAAGCCCGAACCACGATAACAATAGAATACGATAATTTAAAGAAAAATTAATAAAACAATAAATAATTATTAGAACATTACAGATTCCAATGAGGACAAAATAAGTACATTACAACTGAATGTGCAGCAATGTGTGTGAAATGGACCTTTATGGTAAAATATTGTACTATGAACCTCATAAGAACAAGAGTCCAATTAAAAAACAGTTTTATATCCGGAAAAACAGTTCCATCAATGAACCTTCCAAAATTAATAAATAATATTTTCAAGAACTTAATTCAACAAGTTAGTAAAATCATGCAACGTATTGATTAATATACGTTTTCCAACATACCAGAAATCATTACTGAATCATGAATGAAATACGGGATTTCATTCATGATTCAGTAATAATACGGGCACCATATAACACAAATCTTGAAGACGACAATCTGTTTTTGTGTGTGTGTGTGTGTGTGTGTAAATAGTACAAGGATGGTAAGTCAGATAATATCCGAAAACTTGAAAATGTCGTCATCCTGGCGCACGAATCGAACCCGCGTCTCCCAGATAGCGCCCGGGTATGCTAACTACTACACCACTCAGAACGACCAAGTCTCAAGTTTTCGATTAATTTGAATATAACCATCATATGTCATATTTACACCAAAAAACGGATTGCCCTCTTAAAAATTTCTATCATTGCTGAAGTTATTACTCAAGTTATGAGGATAAAATCTCGCTCCTGTGCCCTGACCTTTGACCCCATTTCGATGATATTAAACAGAATTGGCTCAGTACACCTCCGGAATAACATACTAAAGTTTTGTCGCAATAGAAGCATTTTTAAACAAGTTATGAGGATAATGGCAGTGGAAAAAATTTCGCTCCTGTGCCCTGACCTTTGACCCCATTTCCATGATATTCAACAGAACCACTTCAGTATGCCTCTGGAACAACACGATAAAGTTTTGTCGCAATCGAAGCATTTTTACGTAAGTTATGACAAATAAGGACAATGGAATGGATCCCGCTGCTATGTCCTGACCTTTGACCCCATTTCCAATAGGGTTAGTCCCCAGATTGTCCCCTACCACATATTAAAATTTCATCGAAATCGAACCATTTTTACGCTAGTTATCGTGCGGACAGACAGACGGACAAATCTGGAGAATATACGTTTCTTCAACCTACGGTTGGAAAGTGTAAAAATACTAGACTTACAAAATACATAAGAAAAAGGGTTTAATTTAATAACTGGAAACTGCAAGAGGAACCTAGAAATAAAATTAAATCTTTTCTGTGTAAACGAAACAATTCTTATACATTGAGAACAGACCTTGATAAAATCTAGAGGCCAGAATTGTCTGTCAAAACAAAAGAACTCAGATGTGAAAAATAATGAAAGTTCTTCAGCCTTTGAGTGTTTTAATTGCTGCATTTTTATTTATTTTTTAATCTACAAGCAAAAACATCTGCAAAATCTGCTAATAATTTGGAAACTATCCGCGTACAGCGTATGTTTATATTCTGCCACACTGGTCATTCGAGCAGGGTTCGAGTCTCGAATGAAGAATGAGTGGCGTGCTTGTCTTACGGCGCTGGTTTCCTTCCTTCCCTGGAACCAGTAGCTCCAAAATAAGACGAGTCACTGTTTATATCCGTTAAGTTGCTCTGACGGTGGTCGTTAAACCACCACCACACAAAAAGAGAGTTCGGTTGAAAGAAGCCTAAAGGGCCTAACGACACAATAGGGAAGTCCCGTGTCAGTCTGTACAAGGGTGAATTAAAAGTTTGTCCCGTTTGCATCAAAAACGTTTAATGACGGGGAAAAAAAAAATAAATAAAAAAAAAAAAAAACCGCGCTCACCTCATTCCGCAGAGCACATGCCGTTCTTTTCTATAGTCCTTTGCCAACGTTCAACCAAACCCACGATCCCACGGCGGTACCACTTGGCAGGTCTCGAGAGCAGAAACCCTCTAATGCCAGATCATACATCCACGACTAATGGAAATTGTCCTCCTTGTACGAAATCAGCCAGAGAGTGAAACAGATGGTAGTCGGATAGGGCAAGTTCGGGACTGTATGGAGGATGGGGTAGGATCTCTACTTCTTCCAATTCCTGCAATTTTTAGCGGACCAGTCTGGAGGTGTGACCTGGGGCATCATCCACTTGCAGCAACGCCAGCTCTCAATTGTTATGAGCTGGGTAGCGTTGGCGCAAATCATCGTGAAACCGCAGCAGTCGCTCGGCCTAGAGGTTGCATGGCAATCTGGCACGAGTTCCCAGGGCAGAGGACCTCCCCAATTAAACAAAATTCACAGCCTGACTTTCCTCTCGAACTGCCGTCTTTGTACCACTGAGTGTGCTTCTTGGTCGACCTCAGCCACTAGTTCCCAGTGGTAGAATAACGTACGAATATCCACTTTTCATCACCTGTGACGATACGACGCCAAAAGTTATCATCCTGTGGATTTGACAGCAAGCTGGGATACAGAGCGATATGTTATTCCGCCTGATGGGGTGTCAATTCATGGGGAACCATTCGATGGCACCTGGAGGAGAAACCAAGTTGGTGCGGGAGATGAAAGATGGTGACCTCACCTCAGCTGCTAATTGTCGTGTACTAGTACTGGGGTTTGCTGTCACAGCTTCAACCAGGGAGCCAGTGTTGAAAAACGCTGGATGTCCTGACTTCGGCTTGACTTCGAGACTGATGTCCCCAGCATTGAAATTAAAGCCTGGGATGGGGAGCGCAAGGTAGTTAAGAAACGACTGAAACATTCTTGACTTCATGCGATCTGACCTGCCTGTAAGGGGAAAAAATCACGAGGTGTTGACAACAGAAAGCAACTCCTTGTTTCCCAGTGGAGAAAAACTGGACGAATGTCACTTATTTTATTTACTGACACCGTGCTGAACTTTGACGTACGCGGTTTCTTCAAAAAGTATTGTTCGTAATATACGGTTAAAATCATAAGGGATAATAGTATTACGAAGTTCAAGGGATCTAGAAAAACTTCGGTTTATGCGGAACTTCGTACTACGAGAGCTGGTTATACGTGGGTTCGACTGTAATAATAATTATAGGTGCAAATTAGCACTCGCCAGATGGTGATTAACTGGCAACTTTGGCGATTAAATTTATTTTAGTGGTTGCCAGTTTGTCCATTTGTTATTTTTAGTGCCAATTTACAAAAGTATAATAATTCAGAAATAAAGGTAAAGGGAAGTGAAACCAGTGCACTAGGGATAGCAAAAACCTCGGTGTTTTAAAACATCGAAGTTTTGCCACCGATAATCGATGTTGAAACCTCGATGTTGGAGAACCCTTTTAAGTGCAACTCGGTCGGTTCGGCCAGCGCGTGTTGTGCTAAAAGTGCAGTGGGCTGAATTGATCAGCCCTCGATTTTGACCAGAGTCGTTCCCGAATCAGACAGCAGATATCGGCGTGAATGATAACATCATTGATTAATCATATTGTTTTGAAATGAAATCTCCACAAATCATACCACCAAACAGCAATATTATTGAAAAAATCATGAGAATATACAATAAGAATCGCATAGTAAGTTCGCGTTCGTTGCCAACCACGCACTGTGGTTACGGGACGGAGGCTAATTTTAGTAAAAACTTTTCCTATTACAGTTGAGGCAGGGCTCTTCACAAGGGATTCTGGGTGAATTACAGAACGTTACACTGTCGGAAATCACTTTTCCGAGCCCCATTCAAAGTGCAAAAACGTGCAACTCCTGGTCCAGTGACAACGACAGGTCTGTTTTTCCTGCGGACTTTACCCCGCAGAAGAACGAAATATGTGTTTTATTACTAGAAACTCTTCACATTATTCATTTCTTTTTTTGCAAACAAACCGACACAATCGCAAAACTCATCAAATTACGAATCCCCCCAAACCTTTTTCCATATTCGTGTGTTAGCTGAGGACGAACTTTGACAGCTTGCTCCTCAGTATTTGCAGATGTGTGTTTCGAATCACCTTAGGTTAACATCAGACTGTAAGGAAATCTTGAAAAATATATATATATCATCATCATCATCATCATCATTGTCAACCATTATCAATCCACTGCTGGACGAAGGTCTCCCCAAGTTTCCTCCACAACGGTCTGTCTTGTGCCAGTCTCCTCCATGTCACTCCCGCATATTTACGAATTTCATCCACCCATCTCCCATGTGGTCTTTTTCTGGGTCTTTTCCTGTCCCTTGGAATCCAATCTAAAATTTCGGCTGTCCATCTATGGTCTGTCCTTCTGGCAGTATGTCCAGCCCATTGCCATTTCAGGGATTTAACTCTGATCATGATGTCTTCCACTCTCGTCATTTTTCGGATCCACGAGTTCCTCTTCTTATCTCTCCTGGTTATACCAAGCATGCACCTCTCCATGCTTCTTTGGGTTGTCTGCAGCCTTTGTATGTCTCTTTTAGTTAAGGTCCACGTCTCTGCACCATACGTAAGCACTGGAAGGATACATTGATCAAACACTTTTCTTTTAAGACATAATGGCATATTGCTCTTGAAAATTATGCTGTTTCTTCCAAAAGCTCTCCAGGCATGTTTTGTACGGCAATTAATTTCTTCATCAATGTGACCCTCACTTGATATCTGCTGTCCAAGATAAACATACGTATCTGTTATCTCCAGTTTTTCTCCATCAATCGATAAATCTTCATTTCTTGTAAAAGCATTGAACATCACTTTTGTCTTTTGAAAGTTCATTTTTAATCCCACTTCTTTACTCTTGTCAGCAAGTTCCTGGATCATGCTCTGCAGCTCTGATGGGGTAGTTGCAAAAATGACTATGTCATCAGCAAAATGCAGGTGGGTTAGATAATCTCCATTAATCTTTATCCCTTTGTTTTCCCAGTTCAGTGATTGAAAGACATTTTCCAATGAGGCATTAAAGAGCTTCGGAGATATGGTGTCACCTTGTCTCACTCCCTTTCCAATTTTTATGTGTGTTGTATTTTCAAACAGCCGAATCTTTGCACTTGCATTTTCATAGATGTTATTAATAATATTAATGTATGCATCTTCAATACCGCAGGATTTCAGAGCCGTGGTAACTGCTGATGGTTTCACCGAATCAAAGGCTTTTTCATAATCGATAAAAGCCATGCACAATGGAAGTTCATATTCCCTCGCTCTTTCAATTAGTTCTCTCAGTACGTGGATATGATCTATTGTGCTGTAGCCACTCCTGAATCCAGCTTGTTCTCTCGGTTGAGCCATGTCCAGTGTTACCTTCAAGCGGTGTGAAAGAACTTTAGTGAAGATTTTATAAACCACTGATAGGAGGCTGATAGGTCTGTAGTTCCTGAGATCCTCAATGTCACCTTTTTTATATGGCAGGATCATTGTAGCATTGTTCCAATCCTCAGGAATCTTCCCTTCATTAAGGCATCGAGTGAAAATTTGGGCGAGTACTGTTTCAATTTCTCCACTTGCTTCTTGTATGATGTCTATAGTAATTCCATCTTCTCCTGGAGCTTTCCCCCGCTTCATGTTCTTGATTGCATGAGCAACTTCTGCTGGGAGGACTGGAAGAACTCTGGTACCTTTCATGATGTCTGGAGTACATGTATCATCCCTTTCATATAATTTGGAGTAGAAATTTTTCACTCTTGTCAAAATTTCGCCTCTATTTCTTGTTATAGAACCATCTTCTTTTCTCAGAGCCATAATCTGTTTTCTTCCCTTACTGAGATGTCCCTTTGCTATCTTTAGGCTTTGGTTGTTTTCAATTGCTTTCCTCACTAGCTCACAGTTGAATTTTCTTACGTCTTCAGTGATACTTTTTCGTGCTGTCTTGCATAGCTCTATATATTCCACTTTGGAAGTCACATCTTCTTTAGTTGTCCTCATCTCTCTTCTTTTTTGCATCAACATTTTGGTTTTTCCTGATAATTTGTTCACATGCAACTTGTTCTTAGACCCAGCTAATTTTGTTGCTGTTTCCATAAGAGCTTTGGTTACTTTTCTGTTAACTTCAGAAATATCCACTTCTTCCGATGTTAGGCTTTCTAAAGCAGAAAATATATATCTATCTATTAGAAAGTTTTCTAGAGAACGAAATTCCTTCTTCTTTCATCAAAAGAACTTTAAGAAAAATTATTCTGAATAATAGAGTAAGGTTGGCAGATCTGCTTTAATTTTCTACACAGTTAATAATATGATTCTGACCAATCAAAGCCGTAAGGAAGTTGGCTAGAGGATGCCTATTAACTACCTAAAGGAACCTTAGTGCTATGGATATGACGGTCCTATTAAAACAAAAAATTAAATAATATAAACAAAATCACAAAAAAAGCTTAAAAATCTGTTTATAAAAGAAAATAAAAACAAATAAAAAAGAAAACTAGTTATTCATCACTAGGATAGCTATACTAAAAATAGTAAAACCAACATTAAAATTAATAAGATTCTGATTAATCTATAGAAGCTCACTAAGGTGATTTAATACATGCAAAGATTATTAAATAAACTGCTCGTGTATTTTATAATATTTCTCATGTATTCTGGAGAGTTAATTCTGCTCTTTCTGATCATACAGATCCACAGTCTTATGTTTATATATTTTTTTTTCTCTGGTTAAAATCTCCGCGCGTTGTTTTCTTGCTGTATGAGGAGGCCATCAGCCCCACCCTCACTGCCCCCCAGCGTCTAGGGAGTGGCAGAAGAGGTCAGCCATGTTCTTCTCTTGTGAGGAGAAAAGTTTTTGTAACACAAGAGGTAAGCTCTCTTCCTTGTTTTTGGGTTCTAGGTTTTATAAGTTCAATGTTTGTACTTCATGTACCTTTTCTCTGTCGTTTTTTAGCTTTTCAACTTTTAGGCATTGATTTGTCTGTTAACATTTTTGCGGGTTTTAACTCTTTCTTTTCTTTGTAACTTTGAGCGTCTTTTGGGGTACCTAGGAACAGAAGATGGCTTAGCTTGTTCCTTTTCTATGCGCTGTCTATGCGCTGTTTTTTCAAAGTTGTTAAGTTCTTAATAACTAATTAATTATGCACTTAAAGCACTGCTGAAATACTTTGTACATATTGCAACTAACTGTTTAAGGTATATAACTTTCACAAAGTTTTCTTTAGTTAATTATTATCTTTAACTTATTCTCGTTTTTGTGTTGTCATAAGTTGTAGAGTAGGGGGTTTTAGACTCAAGTTTTCTTTCAAAAATCTGTTCGTTATAAATTAACATTTCCTTTTTTAATTGCAATGTAAAATTTGGATTTCTTTTGCATTGTTTTTCAGGTTTAAATTCTCTCTCAAACGAACTTGGAATTTCGTTATGGCTGAAAATCATTTCTAATTATTATGTCACTCTCACAGCTTGAGTTCTCTTTAATCTTCTTCTCTCTGTTTAATAGTAACAGATGAAGAGCATGGGTCGGGCCAGGAAGGTTAATGGATGCAAGCGAAATTGTTAACTAGTGCTAGGTCATGCAACTCTAAGGAGGACATGACTTATATATATATTTTTTAAACTATTTTAGGTGGGAATGTTACTTGCATCTATGGCCTTGCAGAAACCCATTTCCAACTAGGTCTTTGTGGAAGTGAGAAAATGCAGAGTTTTTGCTGGTCCTTGATAAAGCCAAGGCTCAGTATTCTCGACACCTTCTACATTCAGTTGTTTTATTTTATTTTTTTATCTTTTTTCCTTTTGATCACACAGGTAGATACATAACCTTTTCTATGTTGTACTAGGTGTGAGTCAAAATTATATATGTATTTTTTTTGCTTAGGTATCTTCTTTATAGAATGTGAATTCTGAATTTTCAAAACTGCTGCGTTGCGCGTTTTGATTTTCAGGTTATTTTGCACCCTTCGTTTTAAATTCTAAAATTTTTTCCTTAGTCTTCAGTTTTGCTCTTAAGTTTATATATATATATATATATATTTTTTTTTTTTTCTCTGGTTAAAATCTCCGCGCGTTGGTTTCTTGCTGTATGAGGAGGCCATCAGCCCCACCCTCACTGCCCCCCAGCGTCTAGGGAGTGGCGGAAGAGGTCAGCCATGTTCTTCTTGTGAGGAGAAAAGTTTTTGTCACACACGAGGTAAGCTCTTCCTTGTTTTTGGGTTCTAGGTTTTATAAGTTCAATGTTTGTACTTCATGTACTTTTCTCTGTTGTTTTTTAGCTTTTCAGCTTTTAGGCATTGGTTTGTCTGTTAACATTTTTGCGGGTTTTAACTCTTTCTTTTCTCTGTAACTTTGAGCGTCTTTTGGGGTACCTAGGAACAGAAGATGGCTAAGCTTGTTCCTTTTCTATGCGCTGTCTATGCGCTGTTCTTTCAAAGTAGTTAAGTTCTTAATAACTAATTAATTATGCACTTAAAGCACTGCTGAAATACTTTGTACATATTGCAACTAACTGTTTAAGGTATATAACTTTCACAAAGTTTTCTTTAGTTAATTACTATCTTTAACTTATTCTCGTTTTCGTGCTGTCATAAGTTGTAGAGTAGGGGGTTTTAGACTCAAGTTTTCTTTCAAAAAATCTGTTCGTTAAAAATTAATATTTCCTTTTTAATTGCAATGTAAAAATTTGATTTCTTTTGCATTGATTTTCAGGTTTAAATTCTCTCTCAAACGAACTTGGAATTTCGTTATGGCTGAAAATCATTTCTAATTATTATGTCACTCTCACAGCTTGAGTTCTCTTTAATCTTCTTCTCTCTGTTTAATAGTAACAGATGAAGAGCATGGGTCGGGCCAGGAAGGTTAATGGATGCAAGCGAAATTGTTAACTAGTGCTAGGTCATGCAACTCTACGGAGGACATGACATATATATATTTGTTAAACTATTTTAGGTGGGAATGTTACTTGCATCTATGGCCTTGCAGAAACCCATTTCCAACTAGGTCTTTGTGGAAGTGAGAAAATGCAGAGTTTTTGCTGGTCCTTGATAAAGCCAAGGCTCAGTATTCTCGACACCTTCTACATTCAGTTGTTTTATTTTATTTTTTTATCTTTTCTCCTTTTACTCACACAGGTAGATACATAACCTTTTCTATGTTGTACTAGGTGTGAGTCAAAATTATATATGTATTTTTTTTGCTTAGGTATCTTCTTTATAGAATATATATATATATATATATATATAACATTTATAGAAATGTTAAGATAAATGTTTATTATAAAGTTCAGGGAAAGATTTTGGCCAAAAATATTAAAATTTATGGAAAGAACACCGTTTCTTCTTGAAGCTTGCAATTTCCAAGAAAATGGCTTAGCATTTCTGGCATGTACACACACACACATGTACCACTAAAAGGGCTTAAACTTCAATGTTTCAGAAGCCGATACATCGAAATAACATCGAGGTTTCATTAATGACATTTGAAACTCGTAAAGAATATTTTCTGCGTAAAATAAATGAATTCCTTTTTATTGCATTCTTGTAAAGAAAAAGGGAATATCATATTTTTGTGTCGTGAATTGGCTGTTTTGATCTATGTTTCAGCTACGAAATAAGGTTTTTTCCCCTCGATCCTACAGGGATATATCTGAAAAACATCGATGTTTCCACCGATACATCGTGCGTTTTAACAGATATTATTGATTACTGGATTTGAATTGGTGAGTAATCATCGTTATATTGAGCAACGATTTTACCCACCGATGTGACCATTTACTGCTGCAGATGGAAAATTATAAACTCATTGGCTTGTTAGCAAAAAATCGAAACATCATGATTTTCACCGATACTGTCGATGTTTTGGGAATGAGAGGGAAAAAATATTTACAAAATATTTTTTTATTTTGCGCAGTGAGTGGTTTCTTTCAGGTTCAGATAAAGCCATTCATGTAAATAATAGTAGTTACATTAAAGTTCTTATTAAGTCCCCCCCCCTTTTTTTATTCGTGCTGGAGACATCTTTTTGGCCACTAAGATTTTTTTAACTTGCCAGCCAGCCAGTTTTTTTTTTTTTTTGCCACTAAGTTTTTTGGACTTACTGGCCACTTAGCTAAAATTCCCATTTGCACCTATAATAATAATAATAATATTGATACAAGTCAGCAATGCATCAAGCGCCAGAGACCATCCAACATTTCACAGCAGGGTGCAGAGTCCTCGCACAAACAGAGTACACGAACAGGCACAATCAAGTCGCCAAGATTGTCCATCAGAAATTGGCAAGAAAGCACCACTTCATTACAACCGAACCTGTCCCCTACTGCAAGTATGAGCCAACAACGCTTCTAGAGAACAACACCCACAAGATGTACTTGGACAGATCGATCAGAACAGATAAGACCATCTCCCACAATCGGCCCGACATCGTCCTGGTCGACAAGGAGAAGAAGTCTACATACCTCATTGACATAGCCGTGCCCAACACGTGCAACATCGAGAAGCTGTCAAAGTATAACGGCCTACCATACCAAGTCAAGGAAATGGCACTAGACCTTCAACCTAACACCTACATGGAACTACAGAAGGCAGCTATCCTGAACACTTGTAGGATTGTAAGGAAGTTCCTGGACAACTGAGAGAAAGAAATACCACTTCCCAGACTTAGTACGTCGTACCCGTCCCGGAAGGAAGAGAAGAAAACCCTCAGGAAAAGGTGGAATCTTATAATAATAATAATAATAATAATAATAATAATAATAATAATAATAATAATAATAATAATAAAACCTATATAATAGGCTATGTCTGTCCCTAAATTTCTGATGTCATTCAGTACTTGCAGCGCCATCTGCTTTTATCCGGTGGTCGAAATCGGAACTAAGCTCACCGCTATAGCACGATACGTAAAATCAAGGAAAAATACCGGAAAATAAAATAAAGTTAGTAAGACAAACGACTTCATGTGTGGCAACATGCATGTGCTCGAACAACTGTCTGCGACGTTTGTTCTGTTACGTAGGGGTTTTGTCGTGTTTTATTTCATTTTCTTCGCATTGCAGAGTAATTTAATAAAAAATTTCAGTCACAGCTTTTTCACCCGTGCATGGCACGGGCTATGAGCTAGTAATAAATGAACACAAACAGACTGCATAACGCGAGACAAAATCCGCACATAAGACGGAAATGCTGAGGAAGTGGGTACGAAAAGTGTTGTTTTAAAACAACACTTTTCGTGAGAGAGGGAGGCCGTGTAAGGGATGATTATTTGAACTTTGATGGACAGATCGTGAGTGCTGGTTGCGGATGGCCTAGCGGTCAACTTCGTGACTGCCACAGAAGGGTCGCAGGATCCTACCCAGGCAGGTACAAACGTTCGAACCGCTAAACATGCGCCATGCGTCGGATGGACACGTTAAGCCGTCGGCCTGGGTACTGCCCCCCCCCCCGGTTATAAATAAGGAATCCCTCCTTCTTCCTATCCCGTTTCCGAGTGACTTTCCTGTAGGGGCACTCTAGCCCAAATCTCATAGCTTCCTACTTCAAAGGGTTGTTTAAGACCTGGAACCGCGCGCGCGGACATTCCCTTCCTAAAATCACCTACATAAATCTAAATCTTTCTCATGAGTGCGCTATAGTTTTTTACTTTTGGTAGTCAAGTTGCTATAGGTGTAGTCAACAGATTAATCGTGTAAGTTGAGACGGATGATTCATGGGTGCTGTGCTTTCCCTACTGCGTTGGATGTCTCCTCCCTCGAACCAAGTGCACTTAACTTAGGAACGGGCGATTCTTAATAGCTTCATAAGCTGTGGGCGATCCTTAACCCCTCCTACCCATATAAATAAACTAATTTTAATAACTTTCATCCGCAAACAATTTCATTTTTACATCTTCAACACACGGAGATATAACGTAATTTTTTTAATTAAAAGATCTGAAGAAATGGCAAGGCGAACTTGACGAGGACTCATTTGAAAACGAAAAATAAAAGGAAAGAAAAGTAGCTCTCCTGCACTGCGTTTTTATATTTCGAATGGAATCTCTCAACTTTTAAATACCGTTAACAAAAGTCCTTCCGTTTATGCTAAAGATGTTTAAGTTAATACGTTTACTCATCGCTACGCAAGCGATGGGAAATGATTTGGGTGGCAAGCGGATTATTCTAATTGCCAAATGGGACTCACTGAAAAATGAGGAGATTACAATATACTATTGTATTACTCTAACGCAATCCTTTGTCACGGGGAAAATAATGGAAATGCCCAGCACACTATTTCCTCTGGCGCAACATTCATTTTACTTCTCACACTTGGGAAGCACATGAGCAAAGTCAACAAAAACTTCCGATTCCCTTTTTTTTTTTTTTTTTTTTTTTTTTTTTCTTATCACTCTCCCCATTTTTAACTGCGCAAATCATAATAAAGAAATTAACAAAGGGGGGAAAAAACCGCCCTTCCTTCCTTTTTTTCTTTATTTTCATTTTCTCCATGTTTAATGCTTACAGATGACAAAAAATGTTCAAAAAAATGCAGCTTTCCCGTCCTCCCCATCGTATTTTTCTTTTTGGGGGAAAACTTCCGTAATGATGAGCAAATTACACACAACATTGAGGCCATTGAAAAATAAGGAGTTCAATGCAGATTTGGAATGAAAAAAATCTACAATGAATAAAATACAATACAAATAACGGAACCCATACACGAGGTTAATAATAACAAAAAAATAAATAAATAAATAAATAAAAACATATATGCACGAAGTTCAACGTAAAAAAGGTCAACGAAATTTCTTTTAAATCTAGCACAAAGGTGTCCTGCAAAAACCTTTCCAGTTTTCCTAACATTTTCTTCAGTCTGTTCAGAGCGTTCAAAATGTTATTTGAGAAGAACGTTTTCGGTTCTTGCTGTAAATAAAACCAGTGTTAAAGCTGATTTTGTCACATCCTGTGAAAATGAACTCTCCATACATAAATATTATAATTAATTTTGTTTTTACGAGGATGTACTAGAGGGGGGGGGGGGTACGGTAGGGGAGTTGTCAAGAAGAAATCTGAGTTTCATGTTCTTAAGGTGTTTCTATAACTTACAGTGGCTGATTAGGTCCAGCATTGTCATGGTGTTCTTCAACAGCAACCCATGAAGTTTACAGTGTATATGATCTTTCAGATTCTCTTTTTTTTTTTTTTTTTTTTTTTTGATTGGAGGTTTAACGACCAGCGTGAGCAACTCAATGGGCTATAAGCAGTCGCCCGTCCCTAATTTAGGGTCACTGGTTCCAGGGAAGGGAGAGAGCCAGTGCCGTAAGACAAACACAACATCCATGCCTGGCCGGGATTCGAACCCGGACCCCTTACGGACGAATGATCAGAGGCCAGCGCCTTAGACCACTGCGCCACCGGGGCGGCCTCAGATTCCCTTTGAGCACCGTATTAGTTTATACATACACCGATCAGCCATTTCATTATGTCCACCCCCAGCCTAGAGAAATGAGCGCGCCTGGAGACCGAACGGTGGCGCAGGTGAAGTTCACAGAGCAGTATATATAAAACCCGAGGGCCTGCTTTCGGTTAGTAGAGTGTTCGGAGTGAGAATTTGAAAAGCTGCCGATTTATCAGCAGCTTTTACCGTTCTCAAGATTGCCGGTTATCGGCAGCTGCCGAAGACCCAGCCGGGTCCCCATGCTCACTGCACGTCATCGCCAACAACGCATGAAATGGGTCCATTATCATCGAGATTGGACCGTGGATGATTGGAAGAATGTGGCCTGGTCTGACGAATGAAGATTCCTGGTGCATCACGTAGACGGCCGAGCGCGGATACGCCGACCGATTACAAACGGAAGCTACGACACCTGCATGCACTGTCGGGCTGAAACAGACCGGCGGCGGCGGTGGCATGCCGTGGACGATGTTTTCTTGGGACACTTTAGGCCCCATTATCCTAGCAGCACAATCTCTGACCGCTGTCAGGTATCTAAACATCGCTGCGGACCCAAGTTCCCCCATTCATGGCAACGGTGTTTCCTGGTGTTGATGGCCATTACCAACAGGATAATGCGCCATGCCACACTGCCAGAATCGCCAACGAGTGGTTCGAAGAACATGCTGGTGACCTGTTAATGCCATGGCCTCCAAATTCACCTGACTTGAACCCAATCGAACATTTGTGGTTCGACTTGGAAAAGCGGGTTAGCGCTAAATCACCACCAACCCGAAAAGTAAGGTAACTGGAAGACCTGCTGTTGACACATTATGGCACCAGCTACCCCAGGATAAATTACTCCACCTCATCGAATCGATGTCTCGCCGAGTGGCAGCTGTTTTGCAGGCTAAAGGGGTCCTACAGCTTTTTAGGTAGGTGGTCATAATGTAATAGCTCATCGGTGTATAATAACCTGTACTGCATATAAACTATAGAACAGTGTTTTGGCAAATCAAAAGCAAAGCGTGACTTTGTTTCATTTTGGGGATGCTTTTCCGAAGAAAATACTTCTGAATATTTATGGTTATATGAGTTAACACGTATTTCCGCACATTACTTCGCGGCTCACTTGCGGAATCGTTATGATACCCCCAGATGCCGTCTCCGTAACAATTTCTTACAGCTTGTCCTCCACAATCTCACACCATGAATTGGGACCAATTCTCCATTACGCTCCGTTTATGCTCATTAGAGATGGCTGAAACGGGTTAAGATTTCCTCTCGTGTCGGGTCAAAAGCTTCCTGACCCAATTTTGTTGAATTTAAATCTTCTAAATTCATTAAGTTTTTTTTTTTTACATACAAATAACGTATATGTTTGCTATTTCTTGCACGGTATTGTTTCATGTTTTTTCTTTTCTTTTCCATGTCCTCCAGTAGAGTATACGAAGAAAAAGAGCTCAACTCTCCTACTCGACTTTAAATTAGATGACGTGGAGAGTGTACGTATTTTATCACTGGAGCCTATCTTTTTTTTTTTTTTTTGTGAAGACCGCCTTCATCTGTTGATAACATCACAGCTGCACTGTCTCGCCAGCATATATAAATTATTAAAAAAAATGGTACATTTAATACTAGACTAAAACGCAATCTGTATATTCTGAATTTTAGCACCTAATGAATCCCCTAACTACGAAAAATATTCGTATTATTTACTCATTCTTTTGTAAGTGCAAACCTTATACCAGAGCAGTAATAATACCTTTAGAAAACGTGAACATAGAAAAAATCTTAGTTATAAGTTCATAATAATTCTTTATAAACTACAACATCTTTCCATTGGGTGCTAAAATGTTGTTGTTTTTTTTTCGCCTTTTTCATTACTTCTGTTTCCACAGCTCTAGCTGCAGCCCTGAACTTTCTTCTTCAGAAAGAATGTAGTGTAAATAAGTTTGACAAATATACTCTGTCATAATCTTTTATGAACCGCAGGCAAAATAATTTACTTAACTGGAAGCCGGTAGTGAAGCACTACATGCATCGCATCGCGACAACGACGTCGCCATGAAAAAATTCGATCACCGACTGAAAACAGTGCCCAGAAAGGGGCAGTTGTTTTGCTTCTCACCATACACGTACACACAGCACACACGCTATTAACTGTTTCCCTGCTTCCTGTAGAAATAGCAGTGAGTAATAAATATCTTTGCCTCTACCAAGCCTCTCCTCTACTCAATGGAATTTCAACCTGGTACTGGCAGCTCGGGCAACTGCAAAATTTCGCCAAATTTTGAAGTACCACCACGCTCTTTTCCGGCGAGTTAATGGCTCACACGCGCGCACACACGGTGATGTTCTATTTATTTTACAGAAGCTTGATGAGATATTTCATAATTCATTTCCTTTGCTGAATAAGTTTAATTTACCACTTCAGCGATTATATCCATATTCCTTCGTATCGTAGATGTATGTCGTGTCAAGGGTAAGGTTTTCAAGGTTCGTACTCTTCCAAGTAAAATAAATTCAAGCACTCTTCAAGGACTTTTTAAAACCAAATTATCATATATATGTGTGCTCTCGGTCGGTCACTAAGTAGGTATTTTAGCAAGTTCGAACCATTCAACTTGCTGGGACGGGCACAACTTCAATGACCTGCCTGTTATCCCCCCCTCCCCTACGATGGTTTATTTTATTAACTCTAAATTTCCCCTCCCTTATTTTGGTGTTTATCGCTTTCGCAATCATGTTTTTAATGGAATATTTTGAAAGGGTACATTATTTTATTATTTTCATGTTTACCCTTCGGCAAGAACGCGTCCCTAACCCCAGTCAACAGAAAACCATCACAATTCCGAATACATCATTCCACTTATTTTACACTTATGGCTGACGTTTTACTCCGTAGTGATGTCGTAGCCAAGATACCAGCTGTACACACGCTGACCTGAGTTAAATGCAAGTTCGGCGGCATTTGATCAGTTGGTGTTTTTATCGATACTACACAGAAATCTCGTATAACACTTTTTAGCACAAACAATTATTTTACACACGCTCTTTCAATATCATTACTTAAAAAACAAAACTTTTTATTTTCAAGTACCATTTACGGCGTCTTAATACTTGAAGGTGGATTTTTTTTCAAGGAGCGTATGATCCAAGACTTGGCTATGACATCACTACGGAGTAAAACGTCAGCCATAAGAGTAAAGTAAGTGGAATAATGTATTCGGAATTGTGATGGGTTTCTGTTGATTGGGTTGGGGACGCGTAAGCGTGAAAATAATATACCCTTTAAACACCAAACACAGAGGAGCAATTCAGAGTTAATAAAATAAACCAACGGGTGGGGTGGGGGGGGGGTAGCATGGAAGGCCACGGAAGGTGTGCCGGTCCAGCTAAACTTAATGGTTTGAACTTGCTAAAATACCTACCTACTGACACACTGACAGCACACACATATGATAATTTGGTTTTAAAAAGTCCTTGAAAAGTGCTTGAATTTATTTTGCTGGGAAGAGTACAAACTTTGAAGATATCAACTGTCCACGCGCTCTCCTGAATTGAACGCAAGTTTGGCGCTATTTGATCAGCTGCTATTTTTATCGGAACTACACAGAAATCTCCTATAACACTTTTTAGAACAAACAATTACTTTACACACGCTTATTTCATATCATTCTTTTATATCATTACTTGAAAAAAAATGTAAGTACTATTTACGGAGTCTTAATACTTGAACTTTTTTTCAAGGTTTTTTCAAGGTCAAGGAGAGTTGAACTTTTTTCAAGGTCTTTTCAAGGTCAAGGAGCGTACGAACCATGGCTTCTCATTGGCTTATTAACCAAGATGGCCGGTCACCCTGCTGGTAGACAATAACCCAGGTTAAAATATAAAAGCGAACAGATTGAGAGCCCAACTATCCCTCAGAGAAAAGATCAGAATGAGAAGCATATTTCTTTTGGCACGGAGTGAATCCCAGAACCACCGGCGGCTGTTTGGAGTAGCCGTGCAATCCCGTGTTTAAGAAAAATATTGACTTCATATACACGCGAACTCTAATAGTACATTTTACACCACAAAAGTGCAGCCAACGAATTCACGTTACTGGGCGAAGGAATTACTATGCACCTTTCAGCAACCTAGATCGAGGTTGAATTTGTACAAGCACACAGATCGGCCCAGGTCTGCTTCCTGATTGCAAAACGTTCACCCGATTCCATCTCTCGTGTTCATTCAGCGCCCTCCTCTTATAATCGCATTAACCGGAACTACGTTGACTGCTGCTAAAATTGTCAGATAGCCTGCGCTGTTTCATGGAACACAGAATTTTCTCCCATCATTGATTGAATCGCATCCACGTTTTCATTGACTAGCAGTTACCAATCCTTTCTTGGTGGTTTAGGTCACTCGCCAACGCCGCATACTGAACAGACAGTTTGCTAAAAATTATTTTGTTTTCCTCATAACAGGAAAAATAGTGAAAAGGTACAAACAACTTGAATTCGATCTCAAATTTATCTGAACAATACCAAACCTTAAAAAATAAATAAATAAAAACGAAAAAAAAAAAAAAAAACGTAACAGCTAGTACTTAGAATTAATGTTCACGAGTTTTAAATCAAAATATGGTGCTCATTATATTTTATCTCTTGCACCTCCGTCTAAGTTATCCCTGGGTTTCTACCATACGACACAGAACTGCACTCAGGGACGTAGCCAATGGAAGGGTCCAGGTCTAGACTCTCCCTGGAATTTATATACAGAGGGTGAGTAGAAAGCTTTGCAATATTTGGATCGATTTATGTCTTCATACGTACCTTTACGACGAAAGCTGACTAGCATTAAAAAAAGTAAAGACTATCTGTTGCACCGTCTTTAGCCATTTGTCTGCCACTTCTTCGATTCCGCGGACGTACTAGTTCTTGTCCTTCGAGGCGAAGAGCCCCTTCACCCCAGATGATACCTCCTCCTGGTTGTTGAAGTTCCTTCCGCGAAGGAAGTGCGCCATGGACCGGAACAAGTAATAATCCGACGGGGCAAGGTCCGTACTATACGTTGAGTGTGATAGCAGTTCGATGCCCACAGGTTTCTGGAGTTTTGCCCGGGTTATTCGCGCGGTATGAGGTCGAGCGTTGTCCTGCTGTTCACCAGTGCCGAATACTTCTCCTCCAAAACGGCATACATCCGCTCCAGCTGTTCAGAGTAGAGATTGGCCCTTTGGATTAAATTCGTAATGGATTATCCCCTCGAAATTCCACCAGACGCAGAGCATCACATTGTGCTCGAAGCGCCTACGTTGGCAACCGGCTCAGGAAGCTGGCCCGGGCGCAACCACTGCTGCTGTGTGTTAGGATTTCGGAAACAGACCCACTTTTCATCGCACGTAACAATTGTCTTGATGAAATGTACAACGCGAGGGTTTTCTGCGAGTTTCGTGCACACTTCCACTAGGCGGTTTGCTTCAGCAGGCGCGAGTTTGTGAGGGACAATGCAGCAGCTCCTGTAGACCTTGCCGAGGTCCTGTATGTGACGAGCCACGGTGGTCTCTGATATACCCGGCTCGCCTGATAATCTCCGAGTGCTGGTTGTCGGATTTGCCTCTACGGCCTGGTGCACGGCCTTCGAAGCCACGGTTCGCTGCCTACCTGAGCGAAAGTCTTTGAACCATCTGGTTGCGCTGCTGTGGTCCACGGAACCTTCTCCTTTCGCATGACAAACGTTTCGTTTTGCTTGTGCAGCGTTATGGCCGAGTTTAAACTCGTAAGGCCACAGTTACCGAATTAGCCGGTTGTGGCTATTCACCTTTTAGGGCGTCCCAACGACTGACGGGAAGACGACAAGCAATGCTGTTCACAGCAACGACTACCACTTTATATCCCTTTCGACTGACTGCAGTGTACGACTTGAACTAGTTTAAACACGTGACATACCCGCTGCAGCACATGCGTTTATGCAAATATTGAGAAACTTTCGACTCACTCTCTGTATATACAGAGGTCGCGCTGCCGATCACATTCTTCACAATTTGCGAAAAAGAAATTGTTTTGGCGATGGATAAAAAGTTGTAGCGAAAATAGTTGCAATTACCTTTGTTAAGGACGTCCGAGCAAATACAATCTCTAAAAAAGACAATTTTTGCTCAAATGTCATGTCAAATTTTGGCTTCGGCAATGCCAAGGATATTTTAACATTAATATAGAATCTTTTAAATGCGATCATATTTGTGGATCTCTTATCTTTTGATGTGAGCCATCAACCAATATTGCACAAAATAGTTTTTACGTGGAAGTTTTATAAGTAATGAAGTGAGATTTTTATCTGTATGTTTTTACGTTGGCTCTTTTAGAACCAAGCCACAGAATAAATGTAGTATCCAATTTTTCAATTAATTTGAAATTTATCCTGTTAATAATGCTGTTTTTTTAGGAATTTTATAGCTAGTAACACATTCAAAATTGAAAATAAGAGTCTACATTTCTTTTTATTAGGATTCGAGACCTAACATAATATTTTGCTCCTTAATAATAAAGAATCTATAATCCATTGTTTTTGTACAATTATAACACTTTATGTTTTTATATTTCCGATGGAGAGTCAGAAAACACGTTTGATTATATTATTCAATTGCATCGATTTCTGTTCGGGCTAACAGATACGAAATTGCCCTAGCTTGCTATCTTACTATAAAAAGGACAGAACCATACATTCAGTGAGAGGAAATGTGAATACTGTATTCGCCGGTTTACACTGGGGATTGTGCAGTAGACATTAGTGAAGGAATGACTCTAAGTCCACGCTGCCCATAACAGAAATTCATGCAGTAAATGAAATACAATGTTCCACGGTAGTTGCCAAGAAGCAGTTCAAAATTTTAAACTGTTTCCATACAAAGTACAAGTTATACATCAACGGGAGCCACAAAACAGGAAAAATGTCCTTCAGCTCCATAGCTGGGCATATCACAGACCACTGTGGTTCGTCAGCTTCAAGACCTCGGCTAGTTCTACAGGATCTACCGTATTGTCTCTCACGAACTGACGCCAGCTGAAGCAAACTGCCGAGTGGAAGTGTGCACGAAACTCCTGGAAAACTCACGTGGTAAACGTTTCATCAAGAGAAATGTTACGTGCGATGAAAAGTTGGTCTATTTCCGTAATCCTAGCACGCAACGGCAGTGGTTGAGCCCGGAGCAGCTTTCTGAACCTGTTGCCAAACGTCAGCGCTTTGAGCACAAGGTGATGCTCTGTGTCTGATGGAATTTCGAGGATTTAATCCATTACGAATTTGTTCCAGACTGTCGGATCATTAGCGCCAACCTCTGCTGTGAACGGCTGGAGCGAATGTATGCCGTTTTTTGGAGCAGAAGTAACCGGTACTGGTGAACAGAAGCCGCGGTCTTCTCTGATGTGTGTTGGTTAAAAGAAAAGCGTGAAAAGAGCGATGTCTATTTACATTGTCTTCGCGTATTTCGAAGATTTTCACCACTTCGTTGCTCCCAAGACATTGACGTTGATAAGACCACAGGCAGCAAATAAGAATGCCTACAGCAAACTACATGCTACCGGCAACTGGAAAAAAAGAAAAAAAAAAAAACTGTCAGAACCGTACGTAGGATTCGTCTTCTACTTGAACTGTATATATACAGCAATATGAACTTCCATGTGCATGGCTTTTATCGATTATGAAAAAGCCTTTGATTCGGTGAAACCATCAGCAGTTATAATGGCTCTGAAATCCTGCGGTATTGAAGATGCATACATTAATATGAGTCTGGGTCAAAACACCGACAGGACAAAACATCGACACCGAAAACACCGACAACCAAAACACCGACAGGCCAAAACACCGACAGGCCAAAACACCGACAGGACAAAACACCGACTGGACGAAAACACCGACTGGACAAAACACCGACACGACAAAACACCGACAAACTGTCAACATTTTACTTTCTCACATTAGCCCAGTTTTAAACTTCAAGCCTTGTATCGTACTTCTTTGACAATAGTCGGCGCTGCAGTACCAATGCAAAATTTCCTTTGTTAAAACTGCATTAAGGAGCTATATAAAATTTTCACTTTTTCCTGTATATGTAAAATTGATTGTTTGTATGTCCGCTATACAAATCGACAGTTTTCAATTTAGAACCACCAAATTTGGTATACTACTTCATGGTACTCTAAGTTAGACCGTAAACCCTTTTAGGAATGAATCTGAGCCCAGGGTCAAGGTGAGGTCAATACAAAATTTTCGTAAAATCTACAGTTTTCAATTTAGAACCACCAAATTTGGTATACTATCTCATGGTGCTCAAAGTTAAACCGTTGACCGTTTTGGGAAGTGGTCGGGGCCCGGGGTCAAGAGGGCCCCATACAAAATTTTCGTAAATTCTACAGTTTTCATTTTAGAACCACCAAATTTGGTTTACTACCTCATGGTACTCTAAGTTAGACCGTAAACTCTTTTTGGAAGGGATCGGGGCCCGGAGTCAAGGGGCCTCATACAAATTTTCCCAAAATCTACAGTTTTCATTTTAGAACCACCAAATTTGGTATACTACCTCATGGTACTCTAAGTTAGACCGTAAACCCTTTTCGGAATGGATCGGGGCCCAGGATCAAGGGGAGGCCCATACAAAATTTTCGTAAAATCTACAGTTTTCAATTTAGAACCACCAAATTTGGTATACTATCTCATGGTGCTCAAAGTTAAACCGTTGACCGTTTTGAGAAGTGGTCGGGGCCCGGGGACAAGAGGGACCCATACAAAATTTTCGTAAAATCTACAGTTTCCAATTTAGAACCACCAAATTTGGTTTACTCTCCCATGGTGCTCAGAGTTAAACCGTTGACCGTTTTGGGAAGTGGTCGGGGCCCGGGGTCAAGAGGGACCCATACAAAATTTTCGTAAAATCTACCATATTATACCAAATTTGGTATAATATGTCGCGGTGCTCTAAGTTAGACCGTAGACAGTTTTTGGAAGGGGTCGGGGTAGTGGGCCTATACAAAATTTTAGTAAAATCTACAGTTTCTAATTTAGAACCACCAAATTTGATTTACTATCCCATGGTGCTCAAAATTAAACCGTTGACCGTTTTGGGAAGTGGTCGGGGCCAATAAAATAGTGTACCACATTTGGTGGCTCTAAACTGAAAACTGTAGATTTTACGAAAATTTTGTATGTAGCCCCTTGACCCCGATCCCTTCCAAAAACGTTTTACGCGGTAGTATACAAAATGTGGTGGTTCTAAATTGAAAACTGTAGATTTTACGAAAAAATTTTGTATGGAGCCACCTTGACCACGGGCCCCGATCCCTTCCAAAAAGGGTTTACGCGGTAGTATGCAAAATGTGGTGGTTCTAAATTGAAAACTGTAGATTTTACGAAATTTTTGTATGGGTACCCCTTGACCCCGATCCCTTCCAAAAGGAGTTTACGGTAACTTAGAGTACCATGAGGTAGTAAACCAAATTTGGTGGTTCTAAATTGAAAACTGTAGAATTTACGAAAATTTTGTATGGGCCTCACCTTGACACTGGGCTCCGATCCATTCCGAAAACAGTTTACGGTTTAACTTTGAGCACCATGAAATAGTATACCAAATTTGGAGGTTCCTAAAATTGAAAACTGTAGATTTTACTAAAATGTGTATGGGTCTCACCTTGACTCTGGGCTCCGATCCATTCCTATAAGGGTTTACGGTCTAGCTTAGAGTACCATGAGGTAGTATACCAAATTTGGTGGTTCTAAATTGAAAACTGTCGATTTGTATAGCGGACATACAAACAAACAATCAATTTTACATATACAGGAAAAAGTGAAATTTTATATAGCTCCTTACTGCAGTTTTAACAAAGGAAATTTTGCATTGGTACTGCAGCGCCGACTATTGTCAAAGAAGTACGATACAAGGCTTGAAGTTTAAAACTGGGCTAATGTGAGAAAGTAAAATGTTGACAGTTTGTCGGTGTTTTGTGTTGTCGGTGTTTTGTGTTGTCGGTGTTTCGTGTCTGTCGGTGTTTTGTCCTGTCGGTGTTTTGGTTGTCGCTGTTTTGGGTGTCGGTGTTTCGGGTGTCGGTGTTTTGTCCTGTCGGTGTTTCGGGTGTCGGTGTTTTGACCGGCACCCCATTAATATTATTAATAAAACATCTATGAAAATGCAACTGCAAAGATTCGGCTGTTTGAAAATACAACACACATAAACATTGGAAAGGGAGTGAGACAAGGGGATACCATATCTCCGAAGCTCTTTAATGCCACATTGGAAAATGTCTTTCAATCACTGAACTGGGAAAACAAAGGGATAAAGATTAATGGAGATTATCTAACCCACCTTTGTTTTGCTGATGACGTAGTCATTTTTGCAACTACCCCATCAGAGCTGCAGAGTATGATCCAGGAACTTGCTGAAAAGAGTAAAGAAGTGGGATTAAAAATGAACTTTCAGAAGACAAAAGTGATGTTCAATGCTTTTACAAGAAATGAAGATTTATCGATTGATGGAGAAAGGCTGGAGATAGCAGATGCGTACGTTTATCTTGGACAGCAGCTATCAAGTGAGGGTCACATTGATGAAGAAATTAATCGGCGTACAAAACTTGCCTGGAGAGCTTTTGGAAGAAACAGCATAATTTTCAAGAGCAATATGCCATTATGTCTTAAAAGAAAAGTGTTTGATCAATGCATCCTTCCAGTGCTTACGTACGTATGGTGGAGAGACGTGGACCTTAACTAAAAGAGACATACAAAGGCTGCAGACAACTCAAAGCAGCATGGAGAGGTGCATGCTTGGTGTAACCAGGAGAGTTAAGAAGAGGAACTCGTGGATCCGAAAAATGACAAGAGTGGAAGACATCATGATCAGAGTAAAATCCCTGAAATGGCAATGGGCTGGACATACTGCCAGAAGGACAGACCATCGACGGACAGCCGAAATTTTAGATTGGATTCCAAGGGACTGGAAAAGACCCAGAAGAAGGCCACATGTGGGAGATGGGTGGATGAAATTCGAAAGTGTGCGGGAGTGACATGGAAGAGACTGGCACAAGACAGACCGTTGTGGAGGAAACTTGGGAAGACCGTCCAGCAGTGGATTGATAATGGTTGACAATGATGATGATGATGATGTCGATCAAAAAAAAAAAAAAAAAAAAAGAAAAAAGAATCGGTGGAAAAAGGAGTCGGTGAACTTCAGCTGTATTTGCAATACACTAGTATTCACGCGCTTTGTATTTTTATTCTTACCATTCGTCCCTTTTTCACACGTGAATTTGAAGCTTGACGCCCATCAAGCAAGGCATTGTTTAGCTACCCACTGGCACTGCACTTCCTCACTTACATTCGCCGAATATTAATTCTTTCAACTTGTCAAGGTGTGCGTGAGTGAAAACTGCCTACAAACAATTGCTCCACCCCTCCTCCACGTGGCCACCTACAGACTGAAAATCACCTCGGTAAAGCTTCGATTCAATAAAAACGGCGTCACTGCGTAACTGACAACACATAAACATTTTAAATAATAGACGCGCACATCAAAAACTACTAATGCACATTACAGAGAAGTAACGACGGACATGAAATGTGTAGCAATGTACATGGCATACACTTTCTTGTTATCCATTAGCAACACCCCTGTTTCATACAATAAATAAGATAAGCAACTATAGGTGCTTATCTTCCTTGCTGTTTTAGGCTCAAACAATAATTTTAAATGAATAACTGAACTGAAGCCCAGCACTCCATTGAATTAGATAAACTGTTCGACTTCCTAAAACACGATGAGAATATTGTAAAAAATAAGTGGTGTGAATTCACGGAAAATCCGTGAAAAGAACGTGCAGAAAAGTTGTACGTACACCTTTTAACTAAATTTCTGTTTCTTCTAACTTCTGCGTTTTGACGGATTTACCGTAGTAATCCCATGTATTTCAGAAAAGTCCGTTTTGAGTTTTCACGTATTTATGCAGAAATTTCGCGAAATCTTTGATTTTGACCTTTTCAGCAGTTTTACGAATCCCGTCCGTTTGCCACTGGTGAGTTTCGAACCATGGACCTTTTCTACGGAACCGTTGAGCCAGAAAAATCATAACGTACAGTCACGTATAAGGTGGAACTCTAACCGCGCGATGATGAAATGCTTTTAATGTGGGTGAATAAGTTATTTTATTTTCTGTTGGAGGTCACTATTTTTTTGAATAGGTTTGTAATAATTTTATTTTTGCTATATATAAGGACTTATTACAAACTACGTATATTTTTTCATCCTGATTTTTCGGCGCAACAGAATGCTTTGGAACTTGAGATCTTATTAAACCGACAGTGACTTTATCTTTAAGAAAAGGTAAAATGTACTGCTTTATATGGTAGTATTACGTATTTTACAAAACTCATACATATAAAATTTACTGTTGATAGCTAAAAGAGCTTTTGTCTTAAGGGGGTCCACACAGACTGATTGATATACGAGGTCCGATCAAAAAGTTCCGAGACTAGGCCGATATACAACAAATTTCTTACGTTACTTAAGTCTGGATATGATCTCCCTCAAAGTGGTCTCCTTGGGCAGCGATACACATCTGCCAGCGTTCTTGCCACTGTTGGAACGCTCCCTGGAAGACCTGTAAGCGCCGTCTAGGATTCGTGCTGGATCTCGTCCACGGTTTCAGAATGGCGACCCTTGAGCTTCAGCTTCATCTTCGGGAACAGAAAGAAGTCGCAGGGGTCTAATACGGCGGGTGAGAAAGGGTAGTTAGTCATGCTGTTCCGGCTGCAAAACTGGCGTGTTGCTAACGCTCTGTGAGCTGCTGCATTGTCGTGATGGAGCAAAAAATCGCCCCTGCGCCACATTTCAGGTCGTTTGCGGCGAATGTCCTCCCTAAGACGCCGCGGAACATCACAGTAAAAAAGGGCGGTGGTGGTCTGGCCCTGGGGGACGAATTCACGGTGCACAACCCCACGAATGTCGAAGAACACGATGAACATGCTTTTGGTTGCGCTCCGGACCTGTCGGGCCTTCTTCGGTCGTGAAGATGCAGGGCTCTTCCACTGCGACGATTGTTGTTTGGTCTCCGGTTGGTAACTGTAGACCCAAGTCTCGTCTCCAGTGATGACCCGTGACAAGAACATTCCATGCGTCTCAGTTCCCGATTTGCCGAGTTTGACGCACAATTTGATGTTCGCTCGTTGCTGTAGTTTGCAGTCCATACCGAAATCGCAGCTGTGTTCTGCACATGGTCACCAAATATCGTGTAGCACAGGTCCCGATGTTCGCAGAACGACGACACTCGGCACAATGACTCATAAAGGTCACTGCCCTCGACCGCTGTTCGCGCATTCACGTACTGCCATCTGTTGGCGCGCTACGTACCTAGTCTCGGAACTTTTTGATCGCACTACGTATATAGACATCATACAATCACCTACACAATAATTTAAAGTACCAGATTTCTTACGGTAACACAATATACAATAGCTGGT
This sequence comes from Macrothele yani, assembly GCA_039090855.1. NCBI lineage: Eukaryota > Metazoa > Arthropoda > Arachnida > Araneae > Macrothelidae > Macrothele > Macrothele yani. The sequence goes on from CM076990.1 coordinate 175,841,525, forward strand.
GCACAAAATGGGTGAGAGGGGAAGAAATATCCGGTGACAAAATAACCAAAATTTGCATACTATACGCTATGCTCAATATCCGATCTCGCAACAGAACTTCAATATCAGGTCTTCCGACAGACGATTTAAATTTAATAGATAAATAACACAGGTGAGCGATGACATTTTTTTCTTCAAAGTGAATGGTGTTTCTTATGTATTTTTTAATGCAGATTTCGGGAAAAATACTCAAAAAATTCTATCACGTACAGTTTCGACAGAAATCGAGAATTTCTGTCAGGAATTTTTGTCACCAGAATAGTGTTGTAATATTTTCTTATATATATTTAAAACATGGTGTTGAAGGCAAATGTGGGCCTGAAAGGGATAAGGTGTGCATTTACGACTGTCATGGCTTCAAGATGTGTCAATTCTCCTGACAGCTTTTGCTATATCTGTGGTGAACTTGTAGTGAAAAAACAACACCGGAAGATCACGGACTTTGTTGGAAAAGTGTATTTTGCATACTTCGGTGAAAGGGTTGGAGACCAAGACAAGTCATTGGACCCGCATCGAGTGCGTTCAAGTTGCATGTGGTCTAAGGGTAAGGTGAAATCTTAAGGACTCCGCATGTGGTCTAAGGGTAAGGCGAAATCTTTTCGTTTTGGAATGCCTATGATACGGAGAAAGCCCCGAAACCACAGCGGTGACTGCTACTTTTGTTCGTGCAACATACAGGGGTACAGCTTAAAAAACAAAAAAAGAAATCTTCTACCCGAACTTTGAATCTGCACTGCGCCTTGTGCTTCATGGACCTGACATTCCCATACCTTTGCCTCCAGAAAGGCTAAACGATGTGCCTGCACACTCAGGGAGCGAGTCAGATGACAGTGCTGATGACTATTTTCAAGTCGACGACTGCAGGGAGCCCCAGCTGTTTTCACAATCAGAATTTACTACTTGATCCGAGATCTGGCCCTTCCAAAAGGTTCTGCTCAGTTGCTAGGCTCTAGACTCCAGGAGAAGAACTTGTTAACCCCTGGAACTTCTTTCTATTGGTTTCGAAACCGAGAGAAAGTCTACGTGTCTTACTTTTCTCAAGACGGTGAATTTGTTTACTGCTCCGATGTCCCTGGTTTGGCGCAAATGTTCAAAATTCAGCATGAGGCGGAAGATTGGAGACTCTTCATTGACTCATCACAAAGAAGTCTGAAAGCTGTACTTCTTCACAACGGCAACAAATACGCCTTTATACCGGTTGAACATTCCGTTCATTTGAAAGAGAGGTATGAGAACTTAGCCTTGATCCTGACCAAGCTTAATTACAAGGAATACGAATGGACCATCTGCGGCAATCTGAAAATGCTTTCTATGATCCTTGGTCAACAGGGTGGCTACACAAAGTACCCATGTTTCCTCTGCGAATGGGACAGTCGTGCTAAAGCCAAGCACTGGACTCAGAAGGTGTGGCCAGGGCGCTAAAAGTAGGGGAAAAGAACGTGCACTTCGAATCTTTGGTGGACCCAAATAAAGTACTCCTGCCTCCACTTCACATCAAACTTGGCATCATGAAACAGTTTGTGAAAGCCCTGCCAAAAGATGGTGATACTTTCAAGTACCTGACAAGTAAGTTTCCACGGCTGTCAGAAGCGAAGCTGAAAGAAGGGGTTTTCGTTGGTCCTGACATTCGAAAACTCATGAAAAACGAAATCTTTGAAACCAAAATGGATGACATTGAGAGATCGGCTTGGATATCCTTTAAAGAAGTTGTAAAGAAGTTTCTTGGCAACCAGAAAGACCCTGACTTCAAGAACATCGTAGGAAACATGCCGGAGAACTTCAAATCCTTGGGCTGCTTAATGAGCTTGAAGCTCCACTTTTTGAACTCCCATCTAGGCTATTTCCCAGAAAATCTAGGTGCTGTGAGTGAAGAACAAGGAAAGAGATTCCACCAGGACATAAAGGAAATGGAACGGAGGTATCAGGGCGGTTGGAATGTGGACGTGATAGCAGACTACCGCTGGATGCTGAATAGGGAGGAGCCGTAAGCAGTGCACAAGAGAAAAATTCTAAACGGAGCTTCGAGGGGAAGAAGAGACATTATAAAGATTTCCGACTTTGTGGTAGCTATAACAAACATAACAAATTAATAAAATGAAAAATAAAGCTTATTTTTAAGTTTTTTTGTAAATAAAGTTTTTTTTACTCTGCTAGATCTTCATCCTCACTTTGTGGAAAAACCTTACGTGATAGAGGGAAAAGCTCAGCATTTCTGAACTCAGCGTATCGAAAAACATTAGAAACACCTAAAACGATGCAGAAAAAAAAATTATTTCGCAGACGTGTGTAATCAAACCTCAAATATATTCCTGTTAATCGCTCCAATCACCGGAAATTTTTCGTCATATGTATACGGAAAAAGTGAGAACAATTTTTTCCGTTAATATACAAAAGGAACTGCGTAAGGAAAAGTTTCTGGAAATTCGGAACTCTGCAGGCGTACAAAAAATCTGTGAAATTCAGGTTTTTTACAGTCATTTCATGGAAAAGGTAGCATCAGAAGTATATAGTTCGTTAATTCACGAATGGAATCGCGGAAAATGGCGGGTGAATTTCACGATGTTTTTTTTCCCCCAGGTAATTTTTATGATTTGCATGGATAATGCGTTTGCCTCCTTCCGATCGCTGTTTAAAGCTGGCCACCTCGGACTACGTACAATTTGGGGGTCGCGGATGGCCTAGTGGTCAAGGTTCGTTACTGCCACGGAGAAATCTCAGGTTCGATCCCAGGCATGTACGAACGCTCGAACCACTAAATATCCACCGTGCGTCGCATGGGCACGTAAAGCCGTCGGGCCCCGGGTACTGGCTCCCAGGTTATACATAAGAGTGTCTTCCTCCCTCTTTCTACCTCGCTTCCGTGTCACTTTTCTGTCGGGCACTCTAGCCCAAATCTCCTAGCTTCCTATTTCTAAGGGTTGTTTTAAGACCGGGGGTCAGACACTCCCTACCTAAAATCCTCTACATATGATCTACGCATAATTTGCTCAATAAATCCCAGTTCGCTGGATCTTATCCACTAAAGGGAAAGGACATCGCGTCTCTATCTGCCAGATGCACAGCTGCAATGCCTTGGAGGGCTAAGGGGCACCGATGTTTTGCCATCCCACTCTTTTAGCCCTTCCAAAAGAGTTCAAACACCTTGAAGCAGGCAAAGATTTCTGATTCTGCCGACTTATGAATATACGCGCAAATTACCGTTTTGATAACTGAGAGTTGATGCTTCATCCATCTCTGGTTACATACTGAAGCTCGTGAAACACCCCAATAGAGACAAAATTTCGAAAACATCATCTGTGTGCGCTCGTGTGTGTGTGTGTGTGTGTGTGTGTGTGTGATCACCTCGTCCTCACGTTTGGAGGAAGTTCCTTGGCGTCCCACGGTCAAGTTCGTACTGATCATCCGATACAGACGAACTTGACCCTGATACCTGCCATCAGGAAACTTAATGAAAATATCGCACGTCAGAAGACGACTAAACAGCCCTTTTTTTTACACCTGTTTCTTCGGAATTTCCCGTGCCCAGATTTTTTTCCTTGATAAGTTAAAAGTGTTAGGTTATCTTTTAGAATATTTTTGGCCATACTTTTCATTTATTTGAGACATTCTGAGCTCACTCTTCAATTTGTCAACTTCTGATGCAGAGAGCCTTGTGCTTGCACCCGCCCTTTAGCCGGCTTTTTTACTTTTTTTTAAATAAAATTTTTATAGGGGTTTTTTCGAGATGTGGAGGATACATAGAAAATTTTCTTTAATTTATTTGAAGTCCAAACACTCAGTTCAAAATCAGCAACAGTTATCAATCCGCTGATGGATGAAGATTTATTTTCTTTTTCTTTTTGATTGAAGGTTTAATGACCACAGTGGGCAACTCAATGGACTATAAGCATAGTTGCACGTACCCAATTTAGGGTCATTGGTTCCAGGGAAGGGAAAGAGCCAGCGCCGTAAGACAAACACAACATCCATGCCTCACTGGGATTCGAACCCGTACCCTTCGCGGATGAATAGTCATAAGCCAGCGCTGCGCCACCGGGGCAGTGGATGATGATCTCCTTAAGTCTTTCCATAACTTTCTCTCTTGAGACAACACTTCTCCACGTCACTCTATAATGCTGTGGAATTTCATTCACCCATCTCCCACGTGTCTTCTTTTGGATCTTTTCCTGTCCCTTGGTATACTTAGTATTTCAGTTGTCCAACAGTGGTCAGTTCTTCAATATGTCCAAGCCCACTGCCATTTTATAGATTACACGAGTTCCTCTTCCTATCTTTCCTGGTCACACGAAACATGCATTTCCAGGTGCTCCTCTTAGTTTTCTTCAGTTTCGGAATGTGTTTTTATTTAAGGTCCATGTCTCTGATCTGTAAGAACTGAAAAGATGCATTGATTAACCACTTTTCTTTCAAAATATAATGGTAAATTGTTCTTGAAAATTGTACTTTCTTTCAAATGTTCTTAAACCAAATTCTGCCTCGCCCGTGGCGCAGTGGTCTAAGCGATGGCTTCTGATCATTCGTCCGTAAGGGGTCCGGGTTCGAATCCCCGTGAGGCATGGATGTTTGCGTTTGTCTTTCGGCACTGGCTCTCCATATGTTACTTGTCCAACACTGGTTATCAGTGTACATTGGGCATTTAGCATACTGTAAATTCAATGTTTGATGTATACTTGTTCACAATGTGTTACATGATCAACACTATCTGTACTGTGTAAATTGATGATTTGGCATGCTGCCAATCATGTACGATTTCTACTTGTTGCTGTGTAATTACTGTCTTAAATTCAATTTGTTTTCGCCTTATGTCTGTCTGTATGTCTTTGTACCACCAGGCCCAATAAATCATTTTTGAAAAAAAAAAACAAAACAAAAAAAAAAAACAAGATATTTTTATCAATTTCTTCTTTGTGTGGACCTAGCTGTACAAGGTAAATGTTGGCACTGGTTACCACTGTGTTTTCTCCATCAACCGCTAAACCTTCAGTATATTTAACGAGTAGTGGAATTGTATTCCATGGACTTTTCCCTAACTTTTGTGACTGAGGAATATTGTGTCTCGGGCCCACTGTGAGCATCTAAAATAATAAGCAGGAGCCAGTCTGTAATTTACGGCCGCAACAGGGAAGGGAAAGATGTAATGCATTAGCGAGTGGGAAAATATGGGAGCGGAAGAGAAGGTGAGTGTTTCCTTAAGCCAATTTCATGCGATAAAAAGGCGGCACATTATACTTTTACAACTATATACATATATCTAAAAACGAAGCAAGAAAAAAACATTTAAACGAAAATGAAAACAAATTAAAACCGAGAACATAGCAGGAAAAAAAAAAAAAGAATTCCGATGCAAACGAGCCCCGGAGCAAGCAAAAAACAAAAACATTTTTAAGAAAACCAGAACATAGGGATTGCAGACCAATGACAGATTACCTTCGTTTTTAGCTTCATTTGTGTGTATATATATATATATATATATAACACAGGGCTCGCGCTGCCGATCGCCATCTTCGCAATTTGCGAAAACAAAATCGTTTTGGCGAAGGAAAAAGAGCTTTGGCGATTACCTTTTTGTACTGTTATAACACTTTGGCGATAAAAAATTGAATTTGGCGAATAAACTGGCGAAAACTTTAAAAGAGCCAGCGCGAGCCCTGTACACAGGGATCGAGCTGCCTATCGACATCTTCGCCATTTGCGAAAAAGAAATCGTTTTGGCGACGGAAAAAATGCTTTGGCGATGGAAAAAATGCTTTGGCGATTACCTTTTCATAGTGTTATATAACACTTTGGCAAAAACAAATTGAATTTGGCGACCAAATTGGCGAAAACTTTAGAAAAGCCAGCGCAACCCCTGCCTGTATGTATATATACATATACCAGAAGAAGAAAAAAAGAAAAGAAAAAGGGTAAGTATATTCGTATATTCCTCTTCAACACACATTGACAATTCAATACCAAAAACAGATGGAGGATTTAAGATCCCGAAGCTGAAAGAGTGTTGAGTCCATAACATGGTGCCAAAAGAAATGAAAAACTTAAAAAACAACCCTTTGCTCAAATAAAAGATTTAACGATCAATAAGTGAGAGTTGCTGGTTGAAAATTAGTTTTATTTTTTAAAGAGTAAAAAAAGATCATGACAGGCTTATTACACACACTATAAGTTTTACAAGTTTACATAACAAGTCGGGAGTCGGGCGAGCTGACCGGCAGTCCGCCTCCGATGAGGGGCGTAGCCAAAAAAAAAACCCGTACTTTTATAATATCACGAATTGTAACTACACAGGAACACTTTTAAAATTCGTTTTTTCCTTTATATTTATTGTTTCCTTCGAAACTTCCTGGCCTTGAAGAGGAAGCATTAACCCCACAAGAAAGAACAACTGAGCCATTTATCTTGGACTGACAGATACACGATATCACTCAAGAACCATCTGAATGCTATTAACTTTTCTACGTCATCTGAATTATGGGAAGCTTACCGAAGGATGAGAAAAAATTTAGGCAAAACAATAGTCGACTGATTTCACGCACTTTTATGTCCTTTCTTTTTCTAAATTCTTGACGGTTTTTTTTTCTGGTCATAGAGACAACGTCTCGCATGTTATTTGTGGATGGATATCGCAAGTTCGTTGGCGTTATTTATTTATCGGCAACAATGGAATGACACTGACATCCCGCAAGCTGACGATTTGCTTCCTGGTTCGCCAACAAAGGATTTGCATACCAAAAGAAGTTTCACGCGCCAACTGCGAAAAATAAATATATCTTCTCAGGAGGTGGAGGGGAAGAAACGTGATTGTGTAGTGTCAGTAGAATGAATGAAACTATTTGAAAGTTCTTATTTATTTATTTATAAGATAATACATTTCGCTCGCTCTCTCTCCCCAAACAAACACACTGCCAGGACACTTTCATTTTATTCCATTTTATTCCATTTTATTGCATTTTAGTTGTTACAGACATGGTACTACATAATCAAAAATATATAACACAAATAATATATTTTTGTAACAGGGAGTGAGGAGGGAAAAGGCCTGATAGGCCTGACGTGCCCTCTTCTCCCACAGCATCAAAATTTTCATGAAAGTAAAAAAATTCAAAAAGACATAAACAAGTCAAGTCCACATAATATCAAACACAGCTAGGGTGGTACTATCAATTAATAAATTATGAGCTTTTGGTCAGTAAGAAATGCCTGAGTTTTCTTTTAAATATATTAATATTATTAAGTGATACAATATCAGTACGAAATGTATTCTACAATGCAGGACTAGTATAATTAACAAATGATCTAAATCGTTCTGTTAGTGGAAACATGGGATTAGTGTTGTTTTTTGTCTCGTGGAATAGGAATGACTGTGAGTACTTATTGTAATTAAATCTCGGTAATAACCATTTTTAATTCTCAAAAACATTAGTTTACCTATACTATAGATATGAAATTGTTGAATAGTTAGTATATTAAGATCATTTGGACTGAGTCTAGCCTGAAAGACTGTATTTGAAAATTGAGTATTTTGTAGTTTAAATTGTAATAGTCTTATGAATCTATTTTGTAACGACTGAAGTTTTTTCATATTGTATAAGGCAGTCGATCCCCAAACAGATTTGCAATAAATTAGATGAGACTGAATTAAAGTGTAGTATAATAAAATCATTAATTTTGGGGTTAAATTGGCCACTGCACTACTAATAACCCCCATACTTCTTGAGATCTTATTAGAAAGGTAGTCAACATGTGAATTCGATTTTAAATCGTGCTAAATAATGATACCAAGATAGTTATGACTTTGAACCACTTCTATAGATGATCCAAGTAAATTAATATTCTGAATTAAGGAGGTGGGATTGACGTACTTGAAAAAATCATTACTTTTGTTTTTTGTTAATATTAATAGCTAGATCATTTTTAGTTAACCAATTAGTGATAGATGTAAAACGGACTTGTAGTTGCCGCACCAATGTCTCAACATCATTTCCATGAATTAATATGGTTGCATCATCTGCATATAAATGATATCTGAATTGTGTAAACAGGTACAGAGGTCATTAATATAAATACTGAATAATAATGGAGCAAGTACCGAGCCCTGAGGGACCCCCGAAATGACTGATTGTAAGTTACATCTGGTATGTTCAATTTCTGTATATTGCTGGCGACCAGTTAGATAGTTTATAAATAGATTTGATAATAATAAGTTATGATTTAAAGTATCAAATGCTTTTGATAAATCAATGAAAAGTCCCAATGTAAATTTATTATTAATACCAATTTCTAATAATGTCGAAGGAAAGCAGCACAGACATTCAATGTGTAGCATTTTATTTTATTTGGTTGGAGATTAATATTCGTAGGTGGTTTGGTGGCCATGTTGAAAGAATTAATGATTACATGCTTACCAAGTTCATTTTTCCAGCCCAAATGGCAGGAAAGAAAGGTAGAGGAATTTCAGTGAAGTTCGAGCTGAGTGTCTGAGATTGCTGTAAATGAAAAAGTCTGATACACCAATAGAAGTAAAATCTAGTTCCATCAGTTAAATGTTTTTCTAGCAGACTTTCTTTATTTGAGGAACTAACTTTTGAACCAGAGATGGAAACGGGTCACGGGTCAACAGATCGACAATTTCTTGCGGGTCCAACAGGTCGGCTCAAAGTGTTTCTGACCCGGTTTTATTCCCGTTTTATTTTTGATAAGAGAAAAATATATTCCAAAGGAAAATGCGCGTTGTGGAAATCTGTAGTCGATACTGGTGTCCACAGAGTGAACAACGATTTGCCATGCAAAAATATTGTCGTCTCTTTCTTAAAGTAACGAAGATTTCCGCCGACCGACGTCAGACACACCGACACCATATCGTAAAACGATACTTCCTTTGCATTCTTTTACAGTGCGATTGTCCAGGGCAAGGTACAGGCAAACGCCATTCGCCTGCTTCTCAGCTAATTCACTCTCTCCGTGCGAAGTTCACTGTATGACTGAGAGTTACTTTTCACATTGCATCTTTTACATTGAGCATTTAGAGGTTTTCGATTGATGTGCTAACGACCCGTTCCCATGACATGTCATGTCGAAATCAACTCCCCATTTGTTAATATGGATGGATTTAATATATTAAGAAGGTTGAGTTAGGCGTTGAGGCCAACAAATATGTGCTTAACGTTATTTTTAATACACCACAATATAAATACTCAAGAAACGCATATAGCGTATTAAATCCGTTTATTTCTTATGGTGTAATAACATCTTTATTTCTTTGGTGTAATAACATAAGAAATAAATGGATGTAATGTCCGTTTATTTCTTATGTTATTACACCATAAGAAATAAACGGATTTAATACGCTATATGCGTTTCTTGAGTATAAATATGTGCTTGTTGAAAACCACAAGGGGAACAGTGAATGCTGGAAATTGTTTCGTCTCATTAAGGAACCGGTGAACAATTCTGTATTGTTTGCTCTTGCTTGTTCAAAATGTGGAAAGTGTATAATTACAGAGAAAGATATCGACGGTGTAATAAAAGATTATGGAACCAAAAATCTAACGGACCATATGAAAGTATGCGTACCTCCTTAAAGCGTGGAAAGAGTGAACAATCTAAATACATTTAAAAAGATACATTTGTGCAATCGTAAATAATGATTCGCATTTCTAATATACTCACGTTCACGGTCATAGTCAGCCATTACTTCTGGATTACGCAAAATAATGGCACTAAAAATGGCACTAAAATTTAGCAAGTAACTAAATTTTATTATTAAAAAAGGATTTCAGTTATGAAACATCAAGGAGTTACCGATCCGGATCGGGTCGGGTCCAGTTATGGGGTGTCCGGGTCCGGTTCCGAAATTTTTGACTCATTTCTAACTCTGCTCCGAATCTCAGAGAACAGTTTAACGAATGACATATACACAGTCGAGTCACGTTATTGTGACCACCTTTGACGTCAACAGCGAGTAGCCAATGAAAGAAGGCACGTGTCGTGAGCTGGCTTGGAGGATATATAAGGTTTGCTGTATGCATTCTGAAAACATACCACTCGTTGCTGTCATGGACAAAAGGAGCGATTTATCAGATCTGCAAAAAGGGATAATTATGGGCTTTCGGGCCAAGGGTGGCAGTATTTCTGAAACAGCTCAGTTTGTGAACTGTTCGCGTGCTGCTGTGGTTAAAGTGTTTCGTGATTGGAGAAATGGCACCATTGCAAATAAGCGCCGTAGAAACTGCGGAGCACCTTGTGCCATTGATGTGATAGGTGAACGTGGGCTTCGAAGGTCCGATGGATAAGCTACAGTGGAGCAACTCACTGACCGAATGAACCAAGGGGTTACCGGAAGCGTGTTTAAAACGACAGTTCGGCGAACCCTGCTGCGTATGGGGCTCCGATGCAGACGGATGGTCACTGCACCTATGCTGACGAAGATGCATCGGCAGAAAAGACTTATATTTGTGCGGCAGTATCGGAATTGGAGCTCCGCTGATTGGCAAAGGATTGCCTTTTCTGCTTCGTTGAACGGATGGACGTTGGCGTATAAGGCGAGAAACATCGGAGAACAAATGCTCTTCAACCATTGCTGGCCGAACACAAGCTGGAAGGGGCAGCGTTGTGGTCTGCGGAATGTTTTCGTGGAATTCCCTGGGTCTACTGATACCTGTGGAAGGCACTATGGACCGAATTCGTTATGAACCCATCCTTACAGACCATGTACACCCATACATGCTGATTGTCTTCTCTGGGGTGGATGGGATCTTCCAGAATGACAATGCGACGTGTCACACAGCTACAAATGTCAGAGAGTGGTTGGAAAGCTACAAATGTCAGAGAGTGGTTGGAAAGCTACAAATGTCAGAGAGTGGTTGGAAGAGCACGATGAAGACTTCAAAGTACTTCCCTGGCCCCCTAATTCCCCACACTTAAACCCAATTGAGCATCTATGGCACCACCTCGATCGTGTTGTTCGTTTTTTATGGATCCTCTACCACGCACCCTCCAGAAGCTGTCAAATGCACTGCTGTTCTAATCCGCAGCCAAGTGAACACCTTCCAGCACCGTTTGAGTCACTCCCAGCCAGTCTAGCTGCTGTCAACACTGCACACGGCGGTTACTCTGGATGTTAACTGGTGGTCACAATAATGCGACTCGACCGTGTATATATATGTTTCGATTTTCTTTTTCTTTTTTTGTTCGGTGGTGTAACGACTACCGTGAGCAACTCGATGGGCTACAATTTAGGGTCATCGGTTCCAGGGAAGGGAAAGAGCCAGTGCAGCAAGAGAAACACAACATTCACACCTCACCAGGATTCGAACCCGTACCCATCTCGAACGAATGGTCAGATGCCAGCGTTTAGAACTGTACGTCACAGGGGGCGGCTGTTTTAGGATCATCATGAAAAAACTCATGATGGTTCTAATCCGCAGCCAATATTGGCTGTGGATCCAATGGATCCAAATCTGGAGAGCGAGCAGGCCATACAGCTGGTCCACCACAACCAATCCAAAGGGCAGGATACCTTCGAGCAGTGTGCCCAAAATGTGCTGAAGCACAATCGTGCAAGGACCACATGCGACGGCATGTCTATGGAACGTCCTGAAACAATGCTGGTAACTCCGCCTGTACGAAATGCTTCTATTGCTATAGCCATTGACCGTTGGTGATAGGTAAAATGAAACGATTAGGTAGGCAACAGCTCTGAGTTCGGGATCAATTTTAAGAGCCCGAAGAATGTCAGCCCGAGCCCGCGCACGAAAGCTATGATTAACCTGTTTAGGCATTAAAAAAAATCTCGTTCCTTCCCCGCAATTAACCGATACCTTTTTCAACTCCGGAGTGGGGGAGGGACGTCTATCAATTTCTATAGTTTCTTTGACCATTTATTTCTTCCTGAAACGCGTCGGGGAAACGGGCGGCACAGCAATCTACGTGCTACGTTGCTCAATACAATTAGCAGGGAGCTGCTACGTGGAGGTACAGGGCAAAATTTTGTCAACGTGCTACCTAACATCTATAATTCTTGAAGAAATTTTTCCTTCGCAGAAACCCAGTAATTCATGGCCTATGGTATTTGTTACCCAAACCGGGAATGAATATCCCTGCCGAGTTCCCACTTCCCACCCAGACCCAGTTGCCGATAAGAATTCTCTTTAACAACTACAAAGTGTAAAAAATAAAAAATTCTCGTGTGGTAAATCATACAAAATTACTAAAAAAAAAAAAAAAGGAAGGAAATCCTCTCCCTTTCTTAAGAGACTGAGCCACAAACTCCAGTAAGTATTATGCAGCCCAAGCCTGGTTCGGGCCCGGGCTTGACCCGTCTTAGCACTGGTAGGCAACTATGTTGCCAGCCCGTACATATATAACCAGTGGTGAATGTTCTGAAAACTCACAATGCCATCCATCTCTTGTGAATTGCGATTCATCGGTCAAAAACATATAGTGCAGAAAACCAGACGCCATACATCGCTGCTGAAGCTATTACGCAAAAATGACTTATGAATGAAAATCAGGGGATGAGGGGGGTCGTACTTGCTGCATGCGATGTGTGTGTCGGGAGGGAGCAGTAGAGGTCTGCACGGGCCCGGGCCGGTTCGGGCCTTTGCTCATTTTTAAGTTGGGAAAACGGGCCGGGCCTTCAATATTTAATGTAAAACAGACACGGGCCGAGCAGGGTTGGTTTTTTTTAATGAGCAAAACAATCGCTGTACGGTGCCTTTCTCGTTTGGAAATCTCACAACATACAGCAGCAGGATAAGACTGAATAATTTCCGCTGATAGAAGAAATAGAAATTTTATGACATCCTTCCCTTCTACAAAGCAATTGGAGTGGGTGAGCTCCCTTAGTTTTTTTAATGTGAATATGGTCCCTTCTCTCTGTCCCTAACTTCTACCCTCCTCTCATGCTTCAGGACAGGCTATTAACTGCAGCATTTCTAAAGCAAACCACCTGCTAGCAGACGATCTCTTTTATTGTTCTGGTCGGCGAACTTTGTTCTCTAGAGGTGAGAAAAGCTTTTAAGTTGTCTTGAACGGCATGGGAGAAATGGGCTGGGAGAAACTTGCTTCTGTGTATAAATCTGTGCCGTATTTTCCCCATTTGTACTCTCAGGCTGCCGTTTTCAAAACCTCTTTGACACTGGTTAGCTGGGCAGTCTGTCGTTGTTTTCCCTTAGCATATGCTCATTTCAGTGTTGCTGATAAATACTCTTCCATACTAATTATGGAGTTTAAGAAAGCGAAAAGAATTTCGCAAAAAAATCGCTTCCGGAGAAAATGTGTTTGTAGACAATGTAAAGGGGAAAAGCGATATTTGGAAATATATTAATTTACTGTACCGTTCTGAAACTAGTCGGCCGGTAAACGTTGTGCAGTGCACTAAATGCAAAAACTTTTTGAGTTACCATAGCACAATATCTGGAACATCGCATCTTAAGCGGCACAAATGCCCCCCCCCTCCCCAAACACACACACGAGAGACATTGGGTTCCAGCGATATGATATGCCAGTAGAAATAGGTGCAGTTCATAAAGCCATAAAATCTTCTCTCAGTAGAACGATCGGACTCATAATTCTGGATATTTCGTACTTTTCGATATTTCCGGGTGCGGAGGTAGGGATTTATAATTTGAAACCCCAGACAATTTGAAAAGCATGGAAATTGTTCTTTTCATGAAATATTTTTGAGTATACAAGCCCCGCCTCCTCCTCCTCCTCGGACGTCACGTGACTTATAGTCTCAGAAATATTCTGAATTAACGTTTATTGTAATAGAATACGTGTAGCAATTAAGAAAACGAAAACTCTTCAGCAGCCGAATGACCGCGTGCACCAGGTGTCAAATTCGTGTTTTGGTAATTTTTTTAATTTTACGGCCTAGTCCGGGAGTTGGAAACAGGAGAAACATACGGGCCGGGCCGAGCTTTCCAAATTAAGGCCCGTGCAGACCTCTAGAGAGCAGACATAGCTGTTCCTGAAAACACACATTCTGCATATAAAGCTGAACACGAAATACCTACTTTGTTACTACTATTCTCATCCTAGACTGGCGCCCGTATAGAAAAGATATATCATTTGCGCACTTTGGGAGACAACAATTATTATTATTATTAATTTTTATTTTATTTTTTTAATTGGAGGTTTAACGACCACAGTGAGCAACTCACTGTGCTATAAGAAGTCGCCCGTCCCTAATTTAGGGCCACTAATTCCAGGGAAGGGAGAGAGCCAGCGCCGTAAGACAAATACAACATCCATGCCTTACCAGGATTCGAACCCGTACCCATCTCGGACGAATTGTCACAAGCCAGCGCTTAGACCGCTGCGCCACAGGGTCCGCAGCACTGACAAATAAGAAAAGTGCTGCTTCACCAAGATTAGTCAGCCAAAAATGAGTAATATTAATTCCGGAACAAATCAATGAGCTCAAAGAATGCGCAGCACCTTAAAAAAAGGGGGTAGAGCATATTAAAAATAAAATTTTTATCCCCACCCGGGCCGGTGACTAAGTGGTTTGAAGCGTTGACTTCTGACCTTTCGTGCGAGATGGGCAAAGTTCACACCGCGGGTGAGGGTGGATGGTGTATTTGTCTGATGAGGCTGGCTCCTTCCCTTCCCTGGAACCAGTAGTAACCCCAAATTAAGAATGGACGACTGACTACCTATAATTCTTAGAGTTTCTCACGGTGGTCTTCAAAAGCCCAAAACGAAAGAAAAAAGAAAAGAGGTGAACATTAATTGCAAGCAAAGTTTCCACATGTGAAAAGTGTATGTTTTCATACTATAAATTTACTTGCGGAGGCTCATTTCTATCTTACGCAGCAACTTCATTCCAACCTTTTCAGCGCCCCATAGACAGACGCCCGGGGGCAATTTCCTCTACCTCCCTCCGTTCTCACTACGGTCTGAGCAGGTGTTCGGAAACGCTTGGTTCGCCCTAAATCTGCAGTATCAGGCGAAAAGAATCCAGTTTCGCGAAGACGCCGATGAATAACTGCAAAAGTATTTTTGGATGGACATAGTCGTTACGGAAAAGCTATCCTGTAGAGATGGTCAACTACATTCACTGCTGTTTTTTGTTCGCACGTCACAAATGTAATGGATGTCACTCATTTCTGCGTCGGAGAACTGATTATTCATGGCCAAGGTCATAAATATCACAGATTGACAATAACAAGCCTACTGATTCACTTACATTTAGCTACTGAAAGACTGCCCACTAACTATGTATATGTAGCATTACCTCACCCAGAAATGGAAGAATTCTGTCCAATAATTGCATGCTATGACGTCAGACATGCAAATTTACTAAGCAGCGTACCGTTTGACAGTCTTTCTTACGTGCACTTATTTTTATTTTATTTTTTAATTGGGGGTTTTTACGACCTCAATGGGCTACAAGCAACTCAATGGGAGTGAGCAACTCAATGGGCTATAAGCAGTCGCAGACCTACCAACTTTCAAGAATTGAAATCCGTAAAAAAAAGTTCAGTGGACGTTTAATCGATGTCAGATTGACTAACGTATCGAACATACTGATAAAATCTATCGAGCATATCGATTAAAAACAAGTGGTTTTGAACTTAGATTTTTGTGTCAGCATGCTAAAATACCTTTAAGAAAAAGCAATTTCTTTTTCCTCTTTTTTATTTTTATTTTATTTTTCGTCTTTTTTTTTTTTTTTTTGGTAGTTAGCGTTAATCTTAATCTTATAAAGTTTATTCCAGTCTCTCTCCAAATTGGATGAGATCAGAGAGGTTTAGATGAAATTATGATCCGGGAAATCAGAAACATACAGGTGCTGTAGTCCTTTGGGATAATTATTTTCTCTTCGAAAAAAATGTTTAGGTCATACATATATACATACATATATGTATATATATATATATTCTATAAAGAAGATACCTAAGCAAAAAAATGCAAATATAATTTTGACTCACACCTAGTACAACATAGAAAAGGTTATGTATCTACCTGTGTGAGTAAAAGGAGAAAAGACAAAAAAATAAAATAAAACAACTGAATGTAGAAGGTGTCGAGAATACTGAGCCTTGGCTTTATCAAGGACCAGCAAAAACTCTGCATTTTCTCACTTCCACAAAGACCTAGTTGGAAATGGGTTTCTGCAAGGCCATAGATGCAAGTAACATTCCCACCTAAAATAGTTTAAAAAATATATATATAAGTCATGTCCTCCGTAGAGTTGTATGACCTAGCACTAGTTAACAATTTCGCTTGCATCCATTAACCTTCATGGCCCTGACCCATGCTCTTCATCTGTTACTATTAAACAGAGAGAAGAAGATTAAAGAGAACTCAAGCTGTGAGAGTGACATAATAATTAGAAATGATTTTCAGCCATAACGAAATTCCAAGTTCGTTTGAGAGAGAATTTAAACCTGAAAATCAATGCAAAAGAAATCCAAATTTTACATATTGCAATTAAAAAAGGAAATGTTAATTTTTAACGAACAGATTTTTGAAAGAAAACTTGAGTCTAAAACCCCCTACTCTACAACTTATGACAGCACGAAAACGAGAATAAGTTAAAGATAATAATTAACTAAAGAAAACTTTGTGAAAGTTATATACCTTAAACAGTTAGTTGCAATATGTACAAAGTATTTCAGCAGTGCTTTAAGTGCATAATTAATTAGTTGTTAAGAACTTAACTACTTTGAAAAAACAGCGCAGAGACAGCGCATAGAAAAGGAACAAGCTTAACCATCTTCTGTTCCTAGGTACCCCAAAAGACGCTCAAAGTTACAAAGAAAAGAAAGAGTTAAAACCCGCAAAAATGTTAACAGACAAACCAATGCCTAAAAGCTGAAAAGCTAAAAAACGACAGAGATTAAGTACAAACATTGAACTTATAAAACCTAGAACCCAAAAACAAGGAAGAGAGCTTACCTCTTGTGTGACAAAAACTTTTCTCCTCACAAGAGAAGAACATGGCTGACCCTCTTCCGCCACTCCCTAGACGCTGGGGAGCAGTGAGGGTGGGGCTGATGGCCTCCCTCATACAGCAAGAAACCAACGCGCGGAGATTTTAACCAGAGAAAAAAATATATAAACTTAAGACTGTGGATCTGTATGATCAGAAAGAGCAGAATTAACTCTCCAGAATACATGAGAAATATTATAAAATACACGAGCAGTTTATTTAATAATCTTTGCATGTATTAAATCACCTTAGTGAGCTTCTATAGATAAATCAGAATCTTATTAATTTTAATGTTGGTTTTACTATTTTTAGTATAGCTATCCTAGTGATGAATAACTAGTTTTCTTTTTATTTGTTTTTATTTTCTTTTATACACAGATTTTTAAGCTTTTTTTGTGATTTTGTTTATATTATTTAATTTTTTGTTTTAATAGGACCGTCATATCCATAGCACTAAGGTTCCTTTAGGTAGTTAATAGGCATCCTCTAGCCAACATCCTTACGGCTTTGATTGGTCAGAATCATATTATTAACTGTGTAGAAAATTAAAGCAGATCTGCCAAACTTACTCTATTATTCAGAATAATTTTTCTTAAAGTTCTTTTGATGAAAGAAGAAGGAATTTCGTTCTCTAGAAAACTTTCTAATAGTATATTAATGTGGTAATTGAAGTACAAATTGTTGCTGCAAATTCTTGAAATTCTTAGACCTGAGAAATTAGTACATTCTCAATTACGTTGGTTGAAATGTTATTATTCCAGTGTAGATATTTAATTACTTTGAAAGGAAAATTAACTCTTTTATCAAAGAGGCTAATAGATGGGTTAACCATATTCTTAAAGATAAAATTTCTCTTAAAGAATTTTCCAGTAATTTTGTTACCATCAGGTTCCTAAATAAAGCCTACGATAATCTCAATGTTAGGAAGCTGTTCTACAATAATGCAATTTTTTTTCCCATCCACAGGCACCAGTCTATTGTAAGTTTTAAATATGTTAAGACCTTAGGGTCAATAGTTAAAAACTACAAACTTAACTCTTCGAGCTACATTCCTGTAATTACTACATGTTCTTGTGATGAACATAAAGAAACAGTTCACTATGATAAGAATTACAACCATATTATCACCGGAAACTTGAGTTTTGTTGAAAATGAAAAGTTTAGGAATTTATTAGAGTATGGCTCTAAATTCAGACCTTCCTTCACAATTTCCAAAGAAAGGATTCTTGAGAGCTTCACTCAAGATGTAAATAGGTACATCGTAAAACCAGTTTAACGTACAATCAGCCTATTGAGGCCTTCGCAGAATGGAAATATAATATAATCAATAGCTTCACCGGTGAGTTGGCAGGTCTGGACTTTTGTTTCGACAGAAATCTCTTTTTTCTCTGGAGAAGCTAAAAGGACACTCTCCAAACTACAAGACCAATTTATTTTTACCACTACGGATAAAGCTAGCAATAATTTTGCAATTATCTGTAAGAAGTTCTATTTTGAATTGTTAACTATGGAACTCAATAATAGAGTAACATACGAGCCCGTAAGTTATTCTACCAAGCAGTTAGAAAATCGGTTTAAGGCATTCTTCAAGAAACTTAAAATTCCACAAACTAGAAGATATGAGCCTGAATTTCCATTTCTTTTTGCAACGGTTAAGTTTCATAAGGATCCTGTGAAGTTCAGGTTCATAGCTAGTGGAGTAAGGAGTCATAAAAAGAAAATAGATCTTGCTTTTGAAGATGTCTTAAAGAAGGTTTTGAAACACATTAGAAACTGTTCTAACTTGATGAACAGAGATTTTTGGATAATTAATAATAATGCAGAAGTAATTTCTACTATACTCTAAGTTTGTCCCCTAGATATTAATAGTTATGATTTTGAAAACCTATATACTAATCTGCCTCTATCAGATATAATCACTACCTTTAAAGAGCTGTATGCAGAATTTAAACTTAACCAATTTGTTGATGTAGGAACTTGGAACTCTTATCTCAATTGCTGCATAAAAAATAACCATACCTTATATAATAATACTCTCTATAAGCAAGTGAACGGTATTCCAATGGGAACATCAACGTCCACGAATATCGCTAATCTATTCCTGTTCTTTAAGGAATATAAATTCATTAAAAATCACCCCACCTGCTCAGATAACTACCTTTACACTTTTAGATATATTGATGATCTGCTGTGTATCAATAATTCAGAAGTTATAGAGAGTGATTTTGATAATATCTATCCTAGCTCTCTTAACTTATGTAAAACCAACCACAGTAATCAGGAACTTGAGTTCCTAGACTTAAGCATTAAGCTCAACAGAGGTAACCCATCTATTAGCCTCTTTGATAAAAGAGTTAATTTTCCTTTCAAAGTAATTAAATATCTACACTGGAATAATAACATTTCAACCAAAGTAATTGAGAATGTACTAATTTCTCAGGTCCTAAGAATTTCAAGAATTTGCAGCAACAATTTGTACTTCAATTACCACATTAATATACTATTAGAAAGTTTTCTAGAGAACGTAAATTCCTTCTTCTTTCATCAAAAGAACTTTAAGAAAAATTATTCTGAATAATAGAGTAAGGTTGGCAGATCTGCTTTAATTTTCTACACAGTTAATAATATGATTCTGACCAATCAAAGCCGTAAGGAAGTTGGCTAGAGGATGCCTATTAACTACCTAAAGGAACCTTAGGGCTATGGATATGACGGTCCTATTAAAACAAAAAATTAAATAATATAAACAAAATCACAAAAAAAAGCTTAAAAAAATTTTTGTATAAAAGAAAATAAAACAAATAAAAAAAGAAAACTAGTTATTCATCACTAGGATAGCTATACTAAAAATAGTAAAACCAACATTAAAATTAATAAGATTCTGATTTATCTATAGAAGCTCACTAAGGTGATTTAATACATGCAAAGATTATTAAATAAACTGCTCGTGTATTTTATAATATTTCTCATGTATTCTGGAGAGTTAATTCTGCTCTTTCTGATCATACAGATCCACAGTCTTAAGTTTATATATTTTTTTTTCTCTGGTTAAAATCTCCGCGCGTTGGTTTCTTGCTGTATGAGGAGGCCATCAGCCCCACCCTCACTGCCCCCCAGCGTCTAGGAGTGGCGGAAGAGGTCAGCCATGTTCTTCTTGTGAGGAGAAAAGTTTTTGTCACATAAGAGGTAAGCTCTCTTCCTTGTTTTTGGGTTCTAGGTTTTATAAGTTCAATGTTTGTACTTATTCTCTGTCGTTTTTTAGCTTTTCAGCTTTTTAGGCATTGGTTTGTCTGTTAACATTTTTGCGGGTTTTAACTCTTTCTTTTCTTTTGTAACTTTGAGCGTCTTTTGGGGTACCTAGGAACAGAAGATGGCTAAGCTTGTTCCTTTTCTATGCGCTGTCTCTGCGCTGTTTTTTCAAAGTAGTTAAGTTCTTAACAACTAATTAATTATGCACTTAAAGCACTGCTGAAATACTTTGTACATATTGCAACTAACTGTTTAAGGTATATAACTTTCACAAAGTTTTCTTTAGTTAATTATTATCTTTAACTTATTCTCGTTTTCGTGCTGTCATAAGTTGTAGAGTAGGGGGTTTTAGACTCAAGTTTTCTTTCAAAAATCTGTTCGTTAAAAATTAACATTTCCTTTTTTAATTGCAATGTAAAATTTGGATTTCTTTGCATTGATTTTCAGGTTTAAATTCTCTCTCAAACGAACTTGGAATTTCGTTATGGCTGAAAATCATTTCTAATTATTATGTCACTCTCACAGCTTGAGTTCTCTTTAATCTTCTTCTCTCTGTTTAATAGTAACAGATGAAGAGCATGGGTCGGGCCATGAAGGTTAATGGATGCAAGCGAAATTGTTAACTAGTGCTAGGTCATGCAACTCTCACGGAGGACATGACTTATATATATATTTTTTAAACTATTTTAGGTGGGAATGTTACTTGCATCTATGGCCTTGCAGAAACCCATTTCCAACTAGGTCTTTGTGGAAGTGAGAAAATGCAGAGTTTTTGCTGGTCCTTGATAAAGCCAAGGCTCAGTATTCTCGACACCTTCTACATTCAGTTGTTTTATTTTATTTTTTTGTCTTTCTCCTTTTACTCACACAGGTAGATACATAACCTTTTCTATGTTGTACTAGGTGTGAGTCAAAAATTATATTTGCATTTTTTTGCTTAGGTATCTTCTTTATAGAATGTGAATTCTGAATTTTCAAAACTGCTGCGTTGCGCGTTTTGATTTTCAGGTTATTTTGCAACCTTCGTTTTAAATTCTAAAGTTTTTCCTTAGTCTTCAGTTTTGCTCTTATGTATATATATATATATATGTATTTATTATCAACCATTATCATTCTACTGCTGGATGAAGGTCACCTTAAGTTTCTTCCACAACTGTCTGTCTTGAGCCAGTCGCCTCCATGTTACTCCGACGGCAAGCCTTCGAATTTATATAAATGACACTAATCTACTTGGGAAAAAAATCTGTAAAATAACAATTTCCGTAAATTTTACGGGTAAACCGTAAAACTTGGCAGGTATGCAGTCGCCCTTATGAGCTTTAGAACACAGAGCCGTAAGACAAACACAACATCCATGCCTCACCGGGATTCGAACCCGAACCCATCTCGGACGAATGATCAGAAGCCATAGCTTAGACCACTGCGCCACCCGGGGCGGCACATGCACTTTCAAAATGCGCTGTAATTCGAAACGGAAGCCTTTCTGGTGCAATGTTCACAGGAACCTTTTTCATTATTATGAGCTTTAGAACACAGTTGGAAAGTTTGACCAGAACACCTTGTATACAAAAAGAAGTTTTTAAACCGGCGGTCACTAGTGCAACAGTGAGCAGGGGCTTACCAGTCGCTCTTCCTTGTGACGTCACGTTGGCATAGCAATCAAAATACAAAATATCATTACGTAAAATCGGAATTACACTGTCAACATTTAACTACAAACACATATATTGAAGGTGTTTTTTTGCACATTTTACTTCTCTTTTCTTAAATCGTGAATTACAGGCCGTCCGAAGAATTTCCTGCGGCTTTCGCGTCAGAGCAGAATCCCCACGTCGGTTCCTAACCGCAAACGGTATATTCTTACTTCTTTTCCATTCTGTTGCTGTTTCCAAACAGGCTGGTTGTATCCTGTTTCTAACCCCCCCCCCCCCCCCCACACACACACACACACACAACAACCTCTTCGAAGCTAACGCGCATGTCTATTTAAACAACCCTGCACCGAAAAGGGAGAACAAAATTGCTCTTTTTGAGTTGCAAATGCGTTCCGGTGCAGAAACTGCTTTGCATCGACGCCACCGACACAAGTGGGCACCAACAAAGCTAGAACCTAAGAGCGTATTTTTTTTTTTTTTTTTTACGTTTATGACTTCCATCCATAGCATTAGAGAGACAAAAAAAAACAAAAAAACATATGCGTGGAAAATTACGTTAGATTTCTACCAAGAAGTGAAACTTCAGGCAAACGTCAGCGATATATGAAAATTCAAAGCGCGTGTGCGCTTCCCGTCTCTGCGGAGTGTGTGACCTTGCTTGTGATGGCAGGCACATACGAAAATTGGGAGGAAACAACAAAGAAATCCGATTTACGAGCAGAATTCGATGTTGCAATTGCGACTGCTGCGCTGCTGACGCCCAATAGTGAGGCGACACGGTTATGAATATGGTTTCATCGACCCATCTCTTCCTCCTCCTCGGGCTCTGAGCAGTCCAAGTGTTGCGTGTAATCACGGTACTTATGCTTGTATTTCTCACCACTTCACTGAACGCCAAGACAAAGATCGAGGATGAGAAAAAAATCCCATTTCCCACTGCAAATTACCAAATCTGTATTTTTTTTTTTTTTTTTTTTTTTAATCTACTGGATTCTGAGTTTTACATGGAAAGTAGGTCGATGGATGGATACACGACTGACACAGATATCTTACAAGAGGAGTACTCATCGACCTTTGGGTGTGATCGATACGGATATATATATATACACATATATAACAACAAACTACTTGCAAGGGATTTCCTAGCAGGAGGAAAAGGCTTAGAACAAAAAAGCTTATTTGTTACTTAAAAACTTGTTTGCCCAAAGGCAGAATAGGAAATAAAGAATGTAGTCTACTTTGTATTTAAAAACGTGGATCTCATAACAAATTCATTCAAGAACTCCGCTAGTACAAAACACAGTGCTTGGATTTCCATCCTGCCCTTTATATCTTCAACGCACGACAAATATCCTCACATACTCAGAGACGACGAATAATAAAAACGGGAGTCTAACTTGATTAAAGGAGGTCCAGGGAACACATGCCAACTTAGTTCAATCCATGAACATCTGCGAGTGAAACATTTCTGACGAGCAAACCATAATATCAAACTTGGCCTAAACCTTAAAATTCCATGACATCTGTACCTGCAATTTCTTCCTAAACTCTTTTTGTCTTTCGGAGCACTGAAGAATGGACCACAGAAATCAACGCACATTTTGTTCTCACCATTTCACTGCGTCTTACTTTCTGAAAATTGCGCACTCCAATGCTACCAGCAAGTTGTAAATTTAAATGAGCGAATATGGACAGGTCAGAAATGGCGGGGTGGGGTCGTAGGACAAAAAAGAATAAAAAAAATATATATGTACAATATTTCGTCTTCAGCTACTGAATAAAACACAGTAATTCCCCCATTCCTTTGAAACGAGGCGAAATCAAGAAGTTTCGTATTTTCCTTCATATAATCCGCAGACCGTAAACTTCATGAAAAAAAAATTATTCGTATAATCCGCAGCCTATAAAATTTAGGCGGAAATCGCCGAGTAATCCGTACCGGCTATACTGATCCCGAACTGTTATTTCGTACAGAAAAAAATCGTGATACGCGGGATGACTCAACTGTCCAAATAAATGAAGGGGAGGGGGGGGACGATCGTCTTACTATACAAATGTCATTTTCAAATGCTTTGACGTTACTTTCAAGTGAACAAAGAGCAAAACTATGCGATTTTTTTTTTCAGCATTACCGCATTTCCGTGGTTAGACGTTAGATTACGTAGTCAGATCTGCGGTACCAACGAACGTGTGCGACGTTAAGCTTTCCACAGCACGTCATCGTCCGCGAGAGAAAATAATGCTTTCGTTGCATCGCATTTTCTGTCAAAATGATCTTAAGTGGAAAAAACAACAACTTTCCAACTGTTTGCGGAAGTCCAACGTACTGTGTTACAAGTTTTCCTGTTATTAAAGCATTTCCAGTGGCGGATTCAGAGTTACAGGGGCACAGCGCAGCATCGGCTTAGCCCCCATCCCTTCACTTTGCGTGTCACTAACGGTTATTTTTCTTTTTTGCATATTCTTCTTTCCCATATGTTTGCTCTCCTAATGTATGAGGAAGTATTGTAATCGCAAACATTTTTTACATCCAGGTTTTAACAGGAACACACTTTTTTGAGCTCCCCCTGAGCATGATCTGACTATTTTCACAGTGATGTGTGTGTGTGGTTTGTTGTCTCCGTAACTCAAGAACTATTACAGCTATCAAGACAAAATTCAATACCTAGGGGTTTTGTGATAACCTGGTGGAGATGAAATAGCTGAAGTGTTAGAAGTAGAAAGCTTTTGTTAAGGAAGAAAAGTCAAAACATTTATGAGGATGGTCACTGAACCACAGTACTTAACATGCTATGTAAGGTTTGTTTATGGTACTGCTTAAATTAACATTTATGCTACTTGCAGTGTGGGATCTGCTGTCGCATATCATCGAATTACCTCATTGACAGTTCCTCTAAAGAGAGTCCCAACATGGATGAAATCGTTTAGCGTGCCTAGTAAAACCAGCTTTTCCATTGCCACTTTACCCGCATGGTAACAGTCTTGCGATTGCCAGTTAAACTGAACTTAATGAGGAAAAAAGAAATTTTAAAGTGAAAATAAGTAGTCAAATTAAACACCGAATTAAAGCGCAAAATGTTTACTTCAGTCTAAGAAAACTGAACAGAAGTAACATCCCACTCTCCAGACTATTTTTAGTGAGCCTGCTTTTAATTAGATATAGCAAATTCATATACGCTTGCAGATGACATACTTCGAGTTTGGGCAGAATCATGCTCCCAAAACCCTTAATAGCGAATTCATTCCTCGTTCTATGAAATTTTTCAGAAGCAAAATAACATTTAAAAATCTTAATTTTTGAGGCTTTTCGACATGGCTGGGCTCGGCGCCTGGGCTTCGTTTCGTTGGCTTCCCTGTAAATCCTCCCCTGCGCATTTCTAGTAATTTCCCATATACATAAACGACCTCTCCTGACAATTACGACTCGGATTTTATCGAGATGACACAAAACCGAAATTTATTACTTTTTAAACAGATAATCCACGAATTATATTACGAAATATGCGGTACTTGAAGACGCAATAACGGGAAGTGCCTCGTCTCTAAATGACCGAAATGATATAAATATGATGGCCAGTAAGTTGCGCTCAAGAAATATACAGAACACAAAGTGAAATCATGCAACGCATTGATTACGATACGCTTTCCAACATACCAGAAATCATTACTCAAGTTATAAGGATAATATGGCTGTGGAATAAATCTTGCTCCAGTGCCCTGATCTTTGACCTCATTTCGATGATATTCAACAGAACCGGTTCAGTATACCTCCGAAACAACATACTAAAGTTTTGTCGCAATCGAAGCATTTTTACGTAAGTTGTGACGCATAAGGGCGATGGAATGGATCCCGCTCCTATGTCCTGACCTTTGCCCCCATTTCACCCATTTTTAATAAGGTTCGTTCCCAGATTGTCCCCTACCACATGTTAAAATTTCATCGAAATCGAACCATTTTTACGTAAGTTATGACGCATAAGGGCGATGGAATGGATCCCGCTCCTATGTCCTGCCTGACCTTTGACCCCATTTTGTCCATTTTCAATAGGGTTCGTCCCCAGGTAGTGAATACATTCTAAGGTCCCTTACCACATACGAAAATGTCATCGAAATCGAACTATTTTTACGCGAGTGACATACTGTATTACAACATCTCTGCGTGTACGGAAATAATCACACCGAAGTGGGCTTAATCCTTCTGTTTAAAACTGAAAGGAGTGCTCCAAACCTTTGAGGAGTCCTTTGAACCTGTGGGGTGGGGGAGGGTGATGGGCTGGTTACAAGCGTCATGAAACCATTAAAAGCACTGCCCGCTCCCCTCAAACCCTTGTACTCAAACTTTCGTATTGTGACTAGAAATCCGAAAATACAAGGGCCTTGACTAGACAGAAAATCAAGCCCTTGCTCATGGGAGAGGGGGAAATGGAAAGGGGGGGGGGGGTCACCAACGTTCAACACATTAATTCACGTTCATAATTTAAAGAAAAGTAGCATTCTTTGAATTCGACTTAATAAGAAACCTTTCTCTTGAATTTTCTCTGCGAAATGAAGTAAAGAAATGTTTATTAGAAACGCTAATGTAAAACAATGTAGTTGCTCTAGATGAGAAATTATATATGACATGAATAAGCTATTCGAAAATATGATTATGAATTACTTATTCCACGATTGCAATTTCTCAAATAAAGATTAGTATTATATCACATTTATTGAACTGCTCGGAGCTCCCAATTCAACGAAGTAGCTTCTCGTTTCTATACTTTGTATTTCATTCCATTTGGAGAATAAATTTAATTAGTTAATGTTTTCATATTTGCTTTGTAAAACATTCCGAACTAAAAAAAGAAAGAAAAGAAAAGAAATTCCACAATATTTGTTGCTACGGTGGCGTCGACACCGACGGAGGAAACACCGTGTCTGAAATGGTGTAATGTAAAAATGCAATGGACACCTATTGCGAAAAAAATAATTAAAAACACAATAAAGATTCATCTTGCGTTTGTACATTCCAAAACGTTCGTATCTCCCGCTTTTCCCCCATTTATTTGCTCCCCGTATATGACATTCTCGTTTGATCAACCCAATTTCTCTACTTCGTTTGATTTAAAGATTTTTTTTTAAATCACATCAAAATACTCCCGACATTAATACCTTTTCATGTTTATTTATTTATTTATTTATTTATTTATTTATTTTCACTTGTTCAGCTCTATAAACTCCTTCAGAAAAACTACCATTGTAAAGCACCTGACATTATTTCACCCCGAATTGCAACGGCCGGTTGCGACACTTCCGCAAATGAGCCTCTTCAACTAACACGCCGCGGACGATCCACATCGACAGACTCAGCAGATTCTCTAATTAGATTTTAACAACGCCTTAATATTATTTCCACACATCAGACGGAATATATGTATCTCCCTTGCAGCTGCTAGGCATTCTTTAATGGTTTCGCAACAATTATTAGTCAGCAACAACAATGCACTTCAGTATGACAGAGAGAGAGATGCCCCCAAACTTTTGCAACCAAACTACGAACAATAAGATACTTCCTGTGTCCCTACTATTCAAAGGAAAGTAGTTTGCTTTAAGTCATGCAATCGCTTTGTTCTGTACAGGCGGACAGAAAAGTTAATAAGTCAACAGCACCTTTTAAACTGTTGTGAAAGATTTCATTTGTTAAATGATTTTAATGAAACAAACTCTGACAAACAACTGATTATTCCTTCCGGCTCAGTGAGATTCACATGCCAGTGTTCGAATTACCCAGTGGTTCACTGGCCAGTAAAACTTCCATCGGACCACTGAACTATTGATTTCACTGGCCTGGATGGCTAGTATTTTTTTTTCAAGCAAAGCAAACTAAATTTGTACCACTTACTGGTGGTCATCCATGCAACAAACACTTCTCAGAAAACTTGAAAATGTCACCGTCCTGGAGCGGGAATCAAACCCCGCATCTCCCGATTACCGGTCGCGTATGCTAACCATTACACCACCCAGGACAATGAAGTTCCAAGCAACTGAGACATAGGAATCTGAAAGTCCTCAGATTTCCGCTAGTGGAGGCATCCATGCTTCCTCATAGCGCTTTGACCCATGGGTTAAAGCGCCATGAGGAAGCATGGATGCTTCAACTAGCAAAAATCTGAGGATTTTCAGATTCCTATGTCTCAGTTGCTTGGAACTTCATTGTCCTGGGTGGTGTAATGGTTAGCATACGCGACCGGTAATCAGGAGATGCGGGGTTTGATTCCCGCTCCAGGACGATGAAACTTTTAAGTTTTCTGAGTAGTGTTACATGGATGACGTGTAAGTGGTACAAGCACATTCAGTTTGCTTTGCTTGAATATTCTGTGAATTTTCCATGTATTGTGGAGAATATTTCTTCCTTCATTGATTTAGTTGTTTTTTATTTTGTTTTTCTAATTTGTCACAAGTTAAAAATTGAATTTCTATTTCTTTTACCTTGCTGTATGATTTTCTTTTAGGCTGCGAACTAATGATAGGTTATTTTCTATAATGTTGTAAATGGCTTTAAGATTTACTTATTTATTATTATTATTTTTTTATTATTATTATTTTTTACAGACCAGTGACAATGGTTTAAAAATTCTAGTAGTCCGCTGAGCCAGTAAAAGATGTATTTCTAATTCTGACACTGCATGCATTTATTTTCATTTTTAATTGAATAACGGCTAAACCAATACCGCGGCCATATGCTAGACCAATACCGCGGCCCGTTAGAGAAACGTGAAGATTACTGGTAAAAAGTTTAAGATGGTGAAGAACTGAACATGGAGCTAATGCAACGTTGACTACACGAGCTTTCAAAAACGATCAACAAAAATTAATCCTTATAAGCTGTGTGCCACCAATAGATGGTTAGAAAGACCACCGACCATGACGACTCCAGTAAACATTCTCACAGTAAATTAGATGTTCTCAAGGTACTCGTAAAAATCTGAGTGCAGGTGCTTGATAAAGTGAGCTAACATGTTATACGGTTGAGCTGTAAACATGTGAGCTCACATCCTCACACCGTAAAAAAATCCTATTGCATGCAACAGTTGTTCCCTGATTACCGACCGTGACAAAGGGATGGGATTTGCAGGGGACATTTTTCATATGAAAATGGCGATTACTAAGTTAGTTTGATAATATTTTGTGAAGTGACGAAAAGGCAATATACACACATCAGGAAATACAGACTGTACGGATTTCCTACGTGTGTCAAGACACATTTGCTAAAAACCTTTCATTTCAATGGACACAACGAAAGCCGCACAAAATCTTGGGAGACGGCCACATCACTTTATTTACCCGCACGATGGAGCAACCCCGTCGTTTTGTAAATGATACCACTAGCCGTTGCACGCTTATTTCCCACTGGGATGGACTGACTGACATTGTGTTCACGAAAGATTTCCCAGAAGGTCAGAAGTCGCTATGCAATTTTTTTTTTTTTTTTTTTTTGTGGGGGTGGGATAAGAAAAAAATCTATTGCATAAACCCACGGTTCGTACTGATTTTTGGAAGTTAAGGAGTTCTTCTCCAGGAGTCGCCGACAACATCAGAACTTTAAAACTTTTGAAAATTTAATTTCTCTGAAAAGACCCGGTTTCCAATTGCCTAGTTTCTTCTTGCTATATCAACACACAAAAGAGCTTCAAGCATTTTTTTTTCCACCTTTCTTTAAAAAAAAAAAAAAAAGTGGTAAAAAGTGTAACTTCAACCCTCCCTCTCAGCCAGTGTAAGAAACGGGTCAAAAATTTTGGACCCGAACCCGACGTCACATAACTGGACCCAGACAAATCTGCTTTAAACTCTATATATCTATACATATACACAGGGCGTTCAAAAAGTCTGTCCGCAGTGGGTACCTTAGGTTATTTTTTTTTTTTTTTTTTGGTTGGAGGTTTAACGACCACCGTGAGCAACTCAATGGGCTATAAGCAGTCGCCCGTCCCTAATTTAGGGTCACTGGTTCCAGGGAAGGGAGAGAGCCAGTGCCGTAAGACAAACACAACATCCATGCCTCACCGGGATTCGAACCCGGACCCCGTTACGACGAATGATCAGAGGCCAACGCCTTAGACCACTGCGCCACCGGGGCGGCACCTTAGGTTATACGGAAATCAAACAAATGTATGATGGGAACGTATAATTTACTCACTAACCTACAGGAAGTATTGAAACTGTCGTCCTTCATTTGCAAGACATAACCTAATTGTCTAACACATGTTTTCAAACACATCTGCGAGTGTCAAAAAAGTCCCTCCGCAGTAATATTAAGGATGTTCCACTTAATTTCGATGGCGCTACAGTAAACATTTTTGAATTAAGTAACTTGTTGTATGCTTAATTTCAGTCTTTGCTGTTTTCTTGATAACATATCAAGCTACAGAATATGTTTCACAGCAACACCGATTTTCACAAGTTTATGATGAGTTGAAAGTTTCTAAAATGTTGTTTTCATCGTTGGCCCTCAGGATTCGGAAGGACACTCTTTCATTTGCACAACTTTTCAAAAATGTGATGGAAATAAAATCGGGTGAGGAACACCTTGACCCGGCCCGTTTGACCCGCAAGAAATTGTCGACCCGTTTCTATCTTTGCTCTCAGCCTTTCGTTCCCCGTATCGTCGTTTCCTCTGCACAGCGAGTACGAAGGAGCGTTTCTGTAAACATAAGAGAAAGTGCTTACTCTACTCCTTGACATACCAAAAAATGACTAAGGAATGAGGAAACACACATTTTAAACCAAACTAAATGTCAAAAATCGGAACATCATTGCTCGCTCTGCAATTTTACTGGTAACGGAAATGGCTCACGATTCTACCATGGGCAGATTAAGTACCGATTTTCCTTTTTAAACGGGGGAAGGGGATGCTTCCTTTACTGTTTAGTTTAGAAGATACTGTTAGAAATAGGAAAGCATATATTTAATTTTAAAAAAACCTTAAAAAAATACAAAATCGTTTTTTCTTAATTACCAAAGATGTAAAAAGCGAGGAACATGAGCAGAAAAATATAAAAATAAGAATGTAATCAGACAAACAAACAAACAAAAGACAGCTAGGTAAAATGCGAGGAACATGAGCAGAAATTTATAAAAATAAGAATACAATCACAAAAACAAACAAACACACAAAAAACAGCTAGGCCAGAAAGAAAAAATTCGACCCGAAAATCACGGAACATTTTCATCCCTTCCAGAACAATAATAACAGATGATTCCATACATTTTTGGGTGGCATTAAGACGCCCAAAAAGTATCAAGAGAATGTCGAAGATGTTTCATAAAATGTTTGGAACTTGAAAACAATGAAAATCAACTATACACACAGTTGAAACACATTATTTCACGGAGATTATAGATTCCCGTAGTATATTCAGTTTGCCGTTTTCTCTGCAGCAGACCAACGATTTTCGTCGTAATTACATAGATTTCGTAGGACTTGAAAACGTGTGGGGCTTCTTCGCAGAAATGCCGGGGCACATGACGAAGTTCAGCTAATCACGCTTGTTGCTTATCCCATCAGCAGGAGAGGACCAGTGAATGTCAGTTGGATAAGATGAACTCAAAAGTAGCTTCCAGTGGGCGAAGAGAAAACACAAATTTTGGAGGGAAAAAAAAAAAAAACCCGGAAAAGTGCACTTCCGCCCGCTAAATCCAATGACCTATGGAAGATATCCAAAGAGGCCGGAAGTTCAATCATTTCAGGAGTCAAAAAAATGTTCCAGGAGTCATAGTTAAGATTAAGAATCTAGGAGTGTGAGAAAATATATGGAGAAGAAAGGCCCATTTAAGGTATTTTTAAATTCCAGGAGGCGTAAAAACTGGAACAATAACATCCTTATTAACGTTCCTAATAAGTGCGTCTTTATCAGGGTGACCAGACGTTCGGCTTTTAGAGGACATGCCAACCTTTTCTTTACCATGTCCTCCTGTCGAAGAAGACAAGACAACCATACGAACAATTTGAAGGAGTTTGAAAGAGGTAAAATCGTTGGACTCAGAAAAGGTGGTTTATAATACAGTGATACTGCTGCACGCGTTAGGCGTACATGGCGTCAATGGACAGCAGATGGTTCTACGCAGCGTCGTGCAGGGTCTGGAGCTCGAAATCGCACGACCGAGCGGGAAGACACGCACTTACACCGAATGGCAGTGACGTCGCGCACAACATCCACGACACTTGCGCAGCAATGGACGATGCTCACACATCGTCCGATGTTTGCAATCACTGTTCGTCACCGACTGCTGCAACAGTCCTCGTTGCTCGCCGTCCATTGCTGCTACTTCCCTTGACTCTGAACCATAGGCACCAGCGACTGTAGTGGTGCCACGAAAGTCGAAACTGGAGGGCTGAATGGGGGCATGTTGTGTTTTCGGACGAGTCCAGATTCATTCTAATGCATCACGACGGACAAATCCTGGTTCGCAGATACCGTGTTGAACGGCATATGGAAGGCTGCACGGTGCAGCGCCATACCGGTCCCACGCCGAGCGTGATTGTCTGGGAAGCTATTGCGTTTCATTCACGCACTCGCCTACTACGCATCACAGGCACATTGAACAGCCAACGCTACATCACGGAAGTTCTAGAAGCTAAACTTCTACCCTCCCTTCAGACGATCACGGGAACCGTCTTTCAACAAAACAATGCCCGACCCCCCTGTTGCTCGTACTGTTTGAGACATACTCTGTGCGCATCAAGTCGATCGTCTTCTCTTGTCTGCTCGGTCGCCATATTTGTCGCCTATAGAGAACATCTGAGGTGTCATCGAGCATCGACTGGCTCGCACGGCCTTGCCACCTATCACAACCAACGAATTGTGGGTGCGTGTAGAAGCAAAATGGAATGCAATACCGCAGACGACCATCCAAACGCTGTTTCATTCGATTCCAGGGCGTGTGGAGGTCAGTTATCACCACCCATGGTGGATTTACTTATTACTATTTTTTTGGCCTTCCTCATCACGAACCGGTATGTACAGTAATTGTGGTCGTTTGCAGCTTGTATCATAACTAATTACTCCCATAAATTTCATTGTGATTGCTTGTTTCTTTCTTGGTGCTGCAATTTCTATTAACAGCAGTGTACAAGGACCTTGTCTGAACCGCAACAACGACCTACCAACCACATGCGGCTTTCGAGCTACTGCGTGAATATGCGTGCTGTCTTCATCTACGGCGTCCCATTCATTATACAACAAACCATTTTGTTTCAAACGCGTATATGTAACCTCAGTATTTATTATTGCTTTCACACGCTGTACCGTTTCTAGCATCCATACAAGAGGAGCACTTCAACGGAGAAAGAACTGACATTAAAAAAAATTTTCAGAATCAGCGCGCGCTGTCAAGATTAATCCCTTATAACTGCATATCGATTAATGAAACTTAATGCACGTAATTTTAAAACAAAAAGGACGAGCTTATGCTGTAACTATGTCCGTCCGAATCTCTCTGTGGACACCGTATCTCTGCACCCGTTAATCCGATTTGGAAAATTCTTTCGGCATTGAGTAGCCTGAAAAGAGAGAGCACTCGCCGCTAGAGGGCGTAAACTCAGGTGTTATCGATTTCAAAACGTATTTTATTCCATATTGTTGCTTCTCAACATCTGACTGAAAACATTTTTGCTTTTCTCCTGTACCTTTTAAAACGAGGGCTATTGTGACAGCAGTTACTTTTTCAAATAATGCACGATTTTCACTTTAGGAGCGTACAGATAAATTGGGCTTTCCCGGATATCTCTGATTCTAAAAGTCCGATTTGAAAAAAATATTTTTGCGTAGCATATTTTTTTATTACATGAACAGCTTTGCTGCTTAGAACGTAAGTGTACATTTATCTTTGGAATGGTTTGTTTGTTTGGGAGTTTAAAGACCACCATGAGCAACTGGAGGGGCTACATGGAGTCGCCCGTCCCTATGTTAATACCACTGACTCCAGGGAAGGGAGAAAGTCGGTGCCGTAAGACAAACAACATCCATGACTCACTGGGATTCGAACTCGGACGAATGGTTTTAAGCCTGCGTTCAGACGCGCCGGCTCACTTTGCAATGTATTTGCAGTAGTACCTGAGCTCCTGAAAACCTTATTGCCAGTGGCGCAGTGGTCAAAGCACTGCCGTCTGACCATTCGTCCGAGGTGTGTCTGGGTTCGAATCCCGGATGACATGGATGATGTGTTTGTGTTACGGCACTAGCTCAATCCCCTCTCTGGAACCAGTGATCCTAAATTAGGGACTGCTAATAGCCCACTGAGTTACTCACGGTGGTCGATAAACCCCCAAATAAAAATTATTGAATTATTTCCCCCTTGGATACTATTCGCCTGGGAAAACCTTTTGCGCATATTTTCAGCTCAAATTAATGCACAGTTTCCCCCCAAGGGAGAATAGATGTACATCGTATCTTTTTTCTATATCTCTGCATTCAGTGGTAATCTGATTTGAAAAATTCTTGCTTAGCGGACAACGCTTCCAGTGAGAAGGATAATGCATGTAATTTCGAATTTTTCGCAACGCACAGTTTTGCCACTAGAGGGCATAATGTCATATTTCTTTTTGCAACACATTTGCATTAATGTCTGCGCTGCTAAAAACCCGCTTTAAAAAAATCAAAGAGGCACAGTAGCAACTGTGCCGCAACCTACAACGTAGAACGTCAACTGTCACTATTTCATGGCACTATCTCATTAGTTCTACGTCCTTAAAGTATTCGGCGAAGGACAGTTGACGTAGCTCTACGTTGTAGGTTGCAGCACAGTTGCCACTGTGCCTCTTTGATTTTTTTTCAGATATAAAATTTTTAAGAAACAAGTTAGTAAAATCATGCAATACATTGATTATGATACTGTTTCCAACATACCAGAAATCATTACTGAAGTTATGAGGTTAATAGCTGTGGAATAAATCTCGCTCCTGTGCCCTGACCTCTGACCCCATTTCGATGATATTCAACAGAACCGGTTCAGTATACCTCCGAAACAACATGATAAAGTTTTGTCGTAATCGAAGCATTTTTACGTAAGTTATGACGCATAAGGGCAATGGAATGGATTTTGCTCTTATGTCCTGACCTTTGACCCCATTTCGCCCATTTTCAATAGGGTTTGTCCCCTACCACATACTAAAATTTAATCGAAATCGAATTATTTTTAGTCAAGTTATGACGCATAAGGACAGTCGAATGGATCCCACTCCTATGTCCTGAGCTTTGACCCCATTTCGCCCATTTTCAATAGGGTTCGTCCGCAGTTGGTCCCCTACCACATACTAAAATTTCATTGAAATCGAACCATTTTTACGCGAGTTATCGTGCGGACGGAAAAGCGGGTACGCGAGTTATCGCGAACCCGCTTTTCCAAGTCGAACCACAAAAATTCGGTTGGGTTCATGTCAGGTGAATTTGGAGGCCAAGGCATTAACAGAAAGTCACCAGCATGTTCCTCGAACCACTCCTTGACGATTCTGGCAGTGTGCATTATCCTTTTGGTAATGGCCGTCATCAGAAGAGAACACAGTTGCCATGAAGGGCTGAACTTGGTCCGTAACGATGTTTAGATACCTGACAGCTGTCAGGGATTGTATTATTGCGATAATGAGGCCTAAAGTGTCACAAGAAAACATCGCACACAGCATTAACACCGCCGCCGCCGGTCTGTTTCCGCCCAACGGGGCATCCAGTTGCCATAGCCACCGTTGATAATCGGCATATCCACTTTCGGCTGTCTACGTGATGCACCATGAATCTTAATACGTCAGACCAGGCCACTTTCTTCCAATCATCCACGGTCCAATGTCAATTAACTTGGGCCCATTTCATGCGTTGTTGGAGACGACGTGGAGTGAGCATGGGAACCCGGCTGGGTCTTCTGCTACGCAGGCCCATGCGCAGCAGAAGGCTGCGTTGAACTGTGAGCGGTGACACATTACCCTGATCACCACTATTGTAGCTGCGGGTGATTTGTCGCACTGTGGCCCTACGGTCGTTGTGAACAATGTACGACAATCTCTGCTCCCATGAGGCATCAGTGAGCTGTGGACGACGGTTCGTTATGTGCACCACTTTTGATACGTACGCACTACAGCGGCGCGTGAACAACCCCCAAGTTGCGCCGTTTCCGAGATCGTAGTTTCGAGGCGCCGTTCCATCACAACTTGTCCTTTACCCAACTCCGATAAATCGGCAGTTTTTCTCATTCTGACTCCGAACACTCTATTAACCGAAAGCCGGTCCTCGGGCTGTATATGTAGAGAAGGTCCAAACATGGGCTAGGGTTTAAATACGGGGTAGTGGCAGCACAACATTTCATTGGTGCTGTAACCTTGTGAAAATAATGTGAAATGGTACCTCAGGAACATAGGACGTGTACGTGTTTAGTTGGTTGTCAGCAGGCGAGCGATCGAGACGCAGTATTTGATAACGTGTCATTTTGCCTATTGCATCACAGCGGAACTTTCGACAGGTATGTATATTCTGTTCTATGTACAACACTCCGTTAACCTTAAAGCTATTTCAGTATGGGGCCAACATTCAAGAAAATTTTAGCTTGTTTTAGCATAGATGAATCACTCAATAGCAATGTACGGTACTAGCTGCCAACCCTCAAATAGCCCGTATGCAATGGGTCTAAATACGAGCTACCCGGTTGGGTCTAAATATGGGCTAGCCTATATGTTTGGACCACTTGTAGGATAACGTAAAACAAAACCCCTCAATTATGTTCTTTTTCGTTTCAGAATGCCCAGAACGACTGCAAAATATTTTTCAAAGGATAAAAGGCAGTAGAAAGAAGAGGATATGGAACGAGCCATTACAGCCGTTCGCGAAAATAACATGGGGACTCTGAAAGCAGTCAAGATTTTTGGGGTACCTCGTACAACACTTCAAACGTTAAGTAAAAAACTAGACCTTAGTCCAGCTGGAAGTAAGTCGTACTAAACTAGGGAGAACACCCTATTTGGGGGAACAAATCGTAGAAAAGCTGGTATCATACTTACTTCTGATGGAGCTAAAGTTCTATGGGTGTAATAGGGGTGATTTGCGACGGATGGCGTATCAATTAGCAGTTCGAAATAATATGCAAACGCAGTTCAAATTTGATGAAGCTGGTAGATGATGGATTGATCTTTTTCTGAATCGGCATAAGCTCGTTTACCTCTTCGCAAAACTTGTGGATCATCTTTTGCGAGAGCATTGGGCTTCAACAAGGAAAATGTTTGAAATGTTTCACACTTTTGGAAGAAGCGTACGACAAACGCAGATTCACAGCTGACAGGATCTTATACAACGTCGACGAGACTGGACTTCCCATTGTTCAAAGTAAAGTCCCTTATGTCATCGGTAGAAAATGGAAAACACAGATAGCAGCCTTAACGTTTGCAGAACGGGGTTCTACAGTGACAGTCATTGTCTGCATGAGTGCCTCCCTTCGTTATTTCCTTCCGTACGAACATGTCCCAAGTGCTAATGAAAGGAAGTCCTCCAGGTTTGATCGGCAGAGCCCACTCTTAGATATAGGTGAAAAATTATCGTTCCACCGAGTGGCTTCGTCACTTCATTGAAAAAGCCGGCTTTAAAGAAGAGTCACCCATTTTATTTATCTTAGACGGACACCACAGTCATGTGCGAAATGTTAATGTCATCGACATGGGTAGAGCACGCAATGTGACTATCATTTCACTTTCTCCACATTCAACACACAAACTCCAGCATTTAGACAAGACCTTCATGGGTCCCCTGAAAGCATTTTACAGTGAGGAAATAAGACAGTGGCTCCTACATTCCAACAGACCTGTCACAGCATATGACATTATGAAGTTGTTCGGAAAGGCCTAATTGCGAGTCCAGAGTGGAGAGATTGCAATGAACGGATTCAGGTCAACTGGAATATTTCCATTGAACAAGAATATTTTCTCTGAAGCTGATTTCATAGCGTCTACGATAGAGGCCGAGAAAACATGTAACACGACCCCACAGACCCCAGATCATACTCTGACAGCAACTTCGATTTCCTCTGCCTCGCAAACATTTCAGGCTTGCCCTATAACTACTCAGCGCGTTCTGCCTGGAACCGCAATGGATGACACTCCTATTGCTATAATTCCTACCATTAAGAAGAAAGTTACCAATGTAGGTCACAAGGCTGCGGGGACCTCTGTTATCACTGAAGAACCGTACAAAGCAGCACTGTCTCTGTTTTTGGAAACATCTCCAGCCAACAAACGCAAGAAGAGGGTGAACCTCTCATCAATATAAACGATCGGCTGCTTTAAAAGCTCCAGCTGCAGGTAACAGCGCCTACTAGAGGAATACAGTCTTCGAAACGAAAACGGCTGTCATCGGAATGAGAAGATGATTTTGGCCCTGTAGATCCTCCTCTGGATGACAGTGACAGCAACAATTGAAATACCTCAAGGGGACTATCCTAACGACAAGGATGCGAGCTGCATATTCTGCGGTGGACTGTTCTCTGAAGACTCAAAGAGTGAACTATGGGTGATGTGTGTACAACGCAATATGTGGGCGCACAGTGATGCAGGTGCCGAAAAGTATCATTACATCTGCGACTTTTGTAAATAGACCATTAACGTCGAAGGATATCGTAAAACAAAATCAAATTGCCTTTTTCCGGCAATTTGATTTTGTTTTACATATTTAAAAGGACAAATATGTGAGTTCTTTTTATGTTCGAAACAGCAAATGTTTGGATTATCAAGTTCATTTTGCTTTTCAAATGTATTCTGAAGCATTTATTTGCATTAAAAAAAAAAAAAAAAGGTTTTCCCCTATCTATTGCTATTTTTGTACCTCTTTTTGTGGATATTTTGATGGTAGCCCATATTTGGACTCTGCTTTCAAAAGTCATCATTTTGCCTCTGATTGTAAAACCTTTATTTCCAACACAACCAATATTCTGAAAGATATTAAATATGGGTAGCCCATATTTTTAATCGGATTGTCATCTTCAAAATTTGTACAACCATTATTTTTAACAATTACGTTAACCCGATATCACACGGGAAACAAGTCCCCGACATATCGTAATGTGTTCAATCTAGAAAATCTTAAACGGGTATGCCTGTAGGTCCTCAAATGAAAGTGGTAGCCCATATTTAGACCTTCTCCTCTACTGCTCGGTGAATTTCACTTGCGCGACCATTCGGTCTCCAGGTGCGCTCAATTCTCTAGGCTTGGGGTGGTCATGATGTAACGGGTTCATCGGTGTGTGT
The DNA here is from genome assembly GCA_039090855.1 of Macrothele yani. Classification (NCBI taxonomy): domain Eukaryota; kingdom Metazoa; phylum Arthropoda; class Arachnida; order Araneae; family Macrothelidae; genus Macrothele; species Macrothele yani. Next base: position 175,880,655 of record CM076990.1, read on the forward strand.
GTGTGTAACCGGTTCCATCAGCTACGAAGAACACTGCTCAATTGGTTTATTTAAAATTATGCGTAGATTTGGGTAGGGGATGAATGCATTCACTTTTTCGCTGAATTTTTTCTTCTAAAAATTTTCTTGGAAATACTTTTTCCGTGTTGGAAAGGATTCGAAAGATGAGCTCATATACCCAATAATTACGTGTCACCTTTTTTTTCCCCTCCTTCTTATCGAGGGGAGACTGTATATTACCACAACAGAATTACATCTTCCTATCACTTTGCAAAGAATGCTGTTTTTTTTTTTTCCCTATTTATTTCCCTTTTCAACCCGCACGTTACTCCGAATTTTACTTGGAACGGTGAAGCATAAACAAGACAATCTCGGTTTCCCAATCTCTAATGGGGCCTTTCACAACACGAAGGGCGTGTTTTTATTTCGATGAGCGGCTACTATAGTGCACTGAAAACAGGACGACAGTCATCAACACATGAATAACACGCAATGAATTCAATTTATGGGACACTGTATGACAATCGAGACCACTTAGAAGCGTTACTTCAATTCGTCCATACCAAAGCGACACCTGTGAACGTCAATTAAGAACACAATTGAGCAACGAGCTAACGAGTTCGTTCGGTAACGTTAAATATAGATCTGGAAGTACTGCGCTTAACAGGGAATGGAACTGATGAACACAATAAAATAGCTGCTGTGACTTGTCGCGTTACGTCATGCAATCGCGAGAAATGAATGAAATTTTCCTCTGCGGTTTGACATGTCGTTCGTTATACAATACTCAACGAAACAGCGTGACCAAATGCCCTGACAGCAGAGAAATCATTCATCCTGGTCGAGTGCAAACTGCGGAAAGCTCGTGTTTTGGGCAGGTGATCTGTTAAAACACTCGCTACCGCAAATTGTTTGGCGAACGAACGCGTTACTTCAGTAGTTTTGCAAACAATTTTTTATCTACAATTTTAGGAAATTTTAAACGAAAGTGACTTTAATAACCACTTATGATTGAACCTAATCGACAAATAGACAAAAGGTCAAACATTCAGAACGTTACACAGCTAAACAAACCTCTCTACAACGAACCGCGACGGGACTGTGAATTTCGGTTCGTTGCACCCAAGGTTCGTTATAACCAGTTTCCCCACCCCTCTGGGTTTATTGGACCGATAAGATGAATTCACTAGGCTAGAACAGTATGCAGCATAATAAATTAACATTACTAATATCACGAAAAAAAAAAATTAGTTTGGATTCACATTGTTCTACGTAGAGGGAAAATGAGTTGGTTACATCCTACTTGTAGGCTGTGAAATACTGTACCGTACTGCAGTGGCGCACCCAGATCTCTTTATGGGGGTGGCCCAAAATACTTAAGATGCAAACAAAAATACTCCGGGGAAAACATCTTACAAAATTTTGGGAAGCGATTAAAATATCCCTGACGTATTTTAAAGTGCGTTTCCAATTAATCGTAAAACATATATTTAAACACACATAAAGCAGCCAATACAAAGGACCAAGTACTCAGTGAGATAGCCCCTGAGTACTTAGTGCCGCACTCAGTGGGGATAGCCCAGGGGCCATCCCCACTGAGTGTGACTGTACCTTATTGATACGCCGATAAAAAAAATATTTCTTATCTACTGATGATCTCATGCCCGGCATAAAAACGGAAAATCTGTGAAAATACAGGTTAGAAAAAGCGGAAACTTTTTTAAAGTGTCCAGTCTTTAACAAAATTTCCACTTTAAAAAGTGGAAATTTAATTAAAAGACGGACACTTACCGGCAGCTTTGCTGCCCATTATTTTCAGAAATTTACCGTGAATACATCATTTATTTTCTACAGTGCAGAAATCAGAGGCTCCCCATCCATCGCCAGCCGTCTGACGCATCCACGTTTGCATGAAACAATGTTTTGTTAGATTTTTTAAAGCTTTATTAAGAACGCTCGATAAGAAATACAGCCGAGATAGTTATAAAGGGGTAAATTACATTGAGTTCATTCATTATGCGATCATATACACTGTTAGAAATTCTCCTGAATAAGTCCTATTGCTCGTGTATTATTATTATGGCTAAATTTCATTATACCATTTGTGGGAAATAGCATGGCGAGTGTAATTTTTACACGGACATCAGTACGGGAAAAATTTTGTTCGGCGTTGATTTAACAGTCGATGCTACCATGAATGCGAGTCAAAATTTAACGTGCAAAATTTACACAAAACATCTCTATTGCCCCTTCGCACGCCGCGAAGGGGTAATAGAGATGTTTTGTGTAAATTTACCACCATTTTGAAGGCCGAACTTGGATGAGTAAAATTTTCTCCTCTTGGAACAATTAAAAAGGTGCATTTTTAATCACGTTTTGGTCGCTTCAGTACGTGGGAATGCTAACAGTTCAAATACAAAACAATTTCTGTGAAAATACAGCCACACACTGTTTTTCTACGGAACTCTAATTGGGTCTGCCCGGGAAAAGATAAATATAAACGACGAAATGTCAGATATTGGTCGTTTTTTAAGCGTTCTTGGTATATGAATCACGAAGAACACATCTTTTGGCTTGGTCTTTTCCTTCTTTTACTTGGAGGAAAAGAGAGGGGAGGGCGAAGTTCATCATCTGCGTAGATAGTCGGAAACATAATGTAAATACAACTGAAGAAAAATGGGAACCCTTCGTTCAGTTTATTAATTCCTTCGAGGAAAGGTAAGGTTTGACGATCCGTGACAAAACTACTTTATTAATTGGCTGTCTGAGGTTGTAGTCGCGCGCACTGCTGGAGCAACAGGGCCATGAGGTCTTCATGAAGTCGTAACAACCAACGCTGGTATGCCCAATGGGGCACGATCGCGATAAATAGCACAACTTTAAACAAACGCTTATTTCAAGATATGCAAGGGTAATTAGCCGTAACAATGTCAAGCTAGTTAGTCACGAGGTTAACATTTATTTATATAAATGCGCATACACTTCCCTTTCGCCGGGGACGGAACTCGAACTTCTAAATGATGCAAAACGAAAGGTTACAAATGAAGAAATAGCCTTTCCGTTTGCATTGACTGAATGCAAGACGAAAGGCAGAAGGCACAAGCGATTAAAAAAAAAAAAAAAAAAAAAACAGCAGCAGCCTGAATTCGGTGACACATGATTTGCATTATTCATCTTCATGTTGAAACCAGTTGAGTGAGAACAAAACCTAATTAACTGACAACAAAATAAATGACCACTTCAGTAAACACAGTAGTCGCAAATGGACTTTCAAAAACAAACAAGAATAAGTTCGTTGGTTGTTTAGAAACACCGTGGATAACACCGAATTCTGTGCTGTAATTAATAACTACATTTTGTAATAAAATTAGTAAATATCATTTTAAAGGAACTTAAATGCATTTACTCAATACTTTTCTAAACATAAAGTTACACTAACAGGACGACATTTCATTTCGTAATATTACAATACACCATAAATTTAATGCACAGCAATATCACGTAGCGGCTAAGTTGCACAAAAGACAAATAAATATGCGAATAATCTTGGAAATGGTTACAGCCATCCGACTAAAAACGTGTTGGGGGGGGGGAGGAGGATTAATACAAGCTATTTCATAGCAGCCAAGTATAACAAGCCGCCACATAAGAGGTCACAGGCGCTGGTTTCGGCTAGTCGTTCTAGCCAGGGCCGAGTTCGAGTCCCGAATAAGGCGTGCATTACTCGTATACCTGATAATCTGGTAAATTTTCCTAGCAGTTGCAGCAGTCGGGTGCAAAAGAATTTTTCAGTTCGTGCCTTTACATGCGAGAACAAAGTGTTAAAAATAGAAATCTACTGTTATGCCATCTAGCAAGACAAACTGCATAAGAGTAATCGAGAAATATGTGGACAATACTGATCATACACAGCTACAGCCGATGCTAAATTAACTGAATGAAAGGCGGAAATATCGCCGAACTAAAAATAAAATACCAGCGGAAAACTTTTGTACCTCTAAAACCGAAAAATGCCCCCATAAAAATTTTGTTGTAAAATATATGTTTATAATAATTCAGGGTTTGTACTGATATTTGGAATTCCATTTTAAGGAGTTTTTCAGCAGTCCGCAACATATTTTCCAGGAGTCGACGACAACATCAGAATTTTTTTAAATATTTTAAAGTTCTGTTCTCAAACTCATGGTTTCTCATTTCTTAGTCACTTATTGTAATATCAACATACAAAATGGGCAAACATTTTCCCTTTAGTTTACAAATAATTATCGGAACTTCAACTGTATGTCGCAGCCATGCTTACTTCCCCCATAAAGTCGTTTTCTCTGCACAATACGCGCGCAGCCGTTTTGGAGCATTAATTTCGCTTTAAGCAAAAAAGGCGCATGTTTGCTCTGCCTTTTTTTTTATGTAGCAAGAAGGAATAAAGGAATGGAAAAACACACATTTAAAGTGAAATCAGCGGTACTGCATTGCGGACTTTGCGGTGTAAACAATTTTATAGGTCACAGAGACGGCTCAGATTCCATATACACAGATTAAATACAGAGTTGAAATTTATTTTCGCTTTAAAATGGGGTGGTGACAAAAATGCTTGCCCTATTGATTGTTTAGAAAGAGACTTACAAAGGCAAAATAAAAATTCGAAGTTAGTAAAATCACAGGACATCTCACTCCTGCTAGAAGAATCATTAATTTCCAGCCTGTTCCAAACTTTTTCGTCAGCGGACAGCATGAAGACGTCCAAAAATATTGAAAAAACAACAACAAAGTAATGAAAGAGCATCCAATAAACAATCTTAATTTTTTTAATAAATCTTTGAAACTTGGTATAACATGAAAATACACTTCACACAGAGATTAAATAGCATTATATAATTGAGATTTCCGATTCCCGCAGTATATTCAGTTTCCCGCATTTCGTAGCGGACCAACATTTTCCGAAGTACACAGAAATTTTACTGTAGTGAATATGGGGAATCAGTTGCAACTGGAGTGCTGGGTTTTCTCCGAAGCAAAGCCAAAGCAAACGACGAAAGTTTATCCAATCACGTCTGTTACTCAACCCATCACCAGGAGCGGGCCAAAACCATGACAGGGAAATATGAACTCAAAATAGGTTCTAACAGACGAGGAGAAATCGCGAATTTCTACACAGAAAAAAAGGGGCACCCTCCGCAAAATCAGCAGTGGAAGGTATTTTTTTAATTTTTTTATTGGAGGTTTAACGACCACCGTAAGCAACTCAATGGCTATAAGCAGTCGCCCGTCCCTAATTTAGGGTCACTGGTTCCAGGGAAGGGGGAGAGCCAGTGCCGTAAGACAAACACAACATCCATGTCTGACCGGGATTCGAACCCGGACCCCGTTCGGACGAATGATCAGAGGCCATCGCTTAGACCACTGCGCCACCGGGACGGCATGGAAGGTATCAAAAAAGTCTGAAGAACAATAACTTCCAGGAATCATAATTAAATTCAGTGACTTTTCCAGGAGTCTGAGGGGAAATAAGTTGAAAAAGGCCCGTTTCAGTTCTCCTTAAACTCCAGAAGAAGTACGAACTCTAAATAATTAATAGCTTTTGAACGCAAAAATAATTCTGCAATGGGGATAGCGAGGAACCGATACATGGTGCGAAATGCAAACATATTGTACATTTACATCACCTACCGGAAAAAGTACAATGTGGAGCGCAGGATTCGAATCTGTTTTTTTCATGCGGAGATATGCAAAATATACAAAAACATTTTTTTCACCGCCTAGAGGGAAAACTGCGCTTTCGTGAGGAAGAGCGAAGAAAGGAAAACAATACAGAAATGCATACAACACTGTAAAGAAATTTTCTGAAATTCACGAGTCACTTCCCGTGATTCCATTCGTGAATTAACGAAGCATATTTTTGATACAACCTTTTCCGTGTAATGACGGAAAGAAACCTGAATCGCAATTGATTTTTCGTACGGCAGGAAAATTCTGAATTTTCAAATGCCTTTCCACATTTCCTTTCGTATATTAACGGAAAAACTCCGTTTTCACTTTTTCCGTTTCCCCATGACGATTCGTAGAAATATTTGAGGTTTGATTAACTGTTAAATTTCAGTGGTCTGTCGAAGTCGATCTGATTTTGAAGTTCTGCAGCGAAATCTGATATTGTGGATAGCATATCGCACGAATTTTGGTTTCTGTGGCACAGGATATTTTTTTCTCTCCCCCATTTTGTGCGCCAGCTATTATATATTGTGTTACTGTAAGAAACCGGGTACTTAACTTACTGAACAGGTACTGATGTTTATGTGTCAGTCTGCGGAGTCCTAAAGAATAAAGCTATTACAGCTATCAAGAGTAATTTTTTTTATTTAGGAGTTTTGTGAAATAATACTATAAAGCAGAACATTTTACCTTTTCTTTAAAAAAATCTTAAAGTTCCAAAGCATTCTGTTGCTTCGAAAAATTACGATGAAAAACATACTTAATTTGTGATGTCTTCCTACAAAAAAAAATAAAATTAATAGAAGTGTATTAAAAAATAATAAGCTCCAATACAAAGTGACTAAATAATTGGCATTAATTACAAAAAAAAAAAATCATCGCGCAATTAGTTTTACCTATGCACGTGACTCCGAATTCCGAGCCTTTCTGGCTCAGTGGTTAAGACGCGCGTTATCTGTTGAACCAACCCAAAACGATGTCAGTTCGATCCCCACCGCTACGGAAGGATTGGGCTGAAAAATTCAGCGTCTTCGATTTTGTGAAATTACGGAAGTTAATTCTCAAAATCAAATAAATACGGAAAATATTCCCCTAATCTGTCTAAATACGAAAAAACCTGAAACGCACTTTTTTGAAATATAGGGAATTACTGACTACGGAAAAATCTGTGAAAATACGAAAGTTAAAATAAAACGGGCACTTTTAAAAACCGAAATTCTGTTAAAAGACGGACACCTACCGGTAACTTTGCTGCACGTTATTTAAAAAAAATTCCGTGAATTCACGGCATTAATTTTTTACACAGCACGATCATCATTCTTGTGAAATCACGCACACACACAAAAAAAAAGATGTTTTTTTCCCCTCCGGATACGACGGATATGATTAGGAAATACTGGGCTTACAGACAGACGAAGTGATACATCATAAACACGTGATTTTGTGACAGACATGATAAAAAAAGCAAGCACGACCAGCTGACACATGGCTATTAGTCTTGTCAACAAGCCAGTTAAGCGACGAGACCCCCCCCCCTTTTTTTTTTTTTCCTTCAGCCTTTGCGCATTAAAATCGAGGAAATTAGGGTATTACAGTAAAAAAAAAAAAAATACTAGCGTTAGGACCACGTACTTCTGAATCATTTTGATTTTTTTACATTGCATGAAACATGTCGTGAATTCATAAATTCTTGCATTTTTGTTGATTTTAAAGAATTTTCAGTCAGCTGTTTCCAATTTAAGTTCACAAAATAAAATTCATATATAGGCCATCCAATACTTTCGAAAAGCTTAACCTTTTAGTGTTTAAAAATAATGCAGTTTTTCTAAAAGGATCGATTAACACACTGACAAAATTAGATACATACATATTATCTATAAAAATATTACTCTTGTTACCAGAGACACAGGAAGAGATAAGTAATGAAATCTGTCAATTGTTAAGGTCCAAACTTAAAATTTAAGTTTGAAAGTATGAGTACAGAAGGACAAACAAATGATTCCTTTTTTTTTTTCCCCTCTCTCTCTTCTCTATTTGGCATGCTGAAATATCACCCACATTTTAAAATATACATTTAGTGTAACGAACGAACGGGAGTTACCAAGTTGCTAGCATAGCGTCCCTTTGTCTATGTTGACCCCACAGTAGCAACTAAATTTACAACAATATAGGCCATGGACGACAAACTTTTTTACGAGTGTGAGCCTAAACTGGCGATAATCTAAAAATTTTCTCTCGTGTCCCTTTGGGAAATTTTGAGCAGCATATTTAATTACTTATCCACTGTTCATTCACAAGCAACAGGAAAAAATATTAGGGGTATGCAAAAGTTTCCACCGTTTTAAGGAGACAGGAACAATCAGGAAACCAGTACACATTTATTCAACGCAATATTGGCCGTTAGCATCAATGACCTTTTGCCATTTTTCAGGCAACAAATGAATGCCTCTGTGATAGAAGGACTCTGGTTTTGAGCTGAAGAACGCAGTGACGAAATTCCCCACATCTGGAACTGTGGTGAACCGCTGTTGGGCTAGGGCATGTTGCATAGAACGGAACAGATGAAAGTCTGAGGGTGCGATGTCCGGGGAGTAAGCTGGGTGCGGTAAAACCTCCCAGTGCAGGGGTTGCGCTGGCTTTTCTAAAGTTTTCGCAAACTTAGTCGCCAAATTCAATTTGTTTTCGCCAAAGTGTTATAACACTATGAAAAAGTAATCGCCAAAGCATTTTTTTCATCGCCAAAGCTTTTTTCCATCGCCAAAACGATTTCTTTTTCGCAAATTGCGTTGATGGCGATCGGCAGCGCGACCCCTGCAGTGTAACTAACAGTTCAAGGGTTGATTTCGTGGTGTCACCGACATGTGATCTGGTATTATCGTGTAACAGGACGACTGGGCGGCGTCCTTTACCTTTCCATGGGCGTTTTTGCTCGCTTGCGGCGTTTAGTTTCATCAACTGATCGCTATAACGTTGTGCAGCGATTGTTTTGCCCGGTTTCAACAGTTCGAAGCACAGCACTCACACGCAACAGCACCTTTTCCCCGTAGATATCCTGTTTTGCAGTGGATGTTGATGACTGGCCTGGGCCGACTCAGGATCGCTTGCGTACGAGGTTGTCGCAATGAACCCATTTTTCATCCCCGGTGGCAACCTTCCACAAAAAATCCACCCCTTGAAACCTCTTCAGCAACGACATGCAGATGCCCAATCGTTGACCAATATTACGCTCCGTTAAAGTATGCGGAACCCATTTACCAATCCTTCTACATCTTCCCCAAGGCCTGCAGACGCCGTACCACCGTCGATTGAGGCACCTTCAAACGTTTCGCCAGTTGCGTGGTCGATTGTATGGCATCCACCTCTTGCAACAGCGATTCCAGCTCCTCGTTCCTGCGGTCCACCTGCACGTAGCTTGTCTTTCAAGCTTACATCAACTTTCTTAAACCTGGCAAACCATTCTCGATACGTCCGCTCACCCATAACCGCTTCGCCATACGCCTGACATATTTAACCGAATGCTTCACTCGCACTTTTCCCTAAATTAAACATGAATAACAAACAGTGCCGCAAATGAAATTTATCGACCGCCATGCTTGGCTTCATGTACAAACTGACAGCATGGGTCGCCGGCTGGTTAGACCCCTACAGCGCCCGCTAACGGGGGCGGCGGAAACTTTTGCATACCCCTAATACATGCAGAGCGAAACCAATGCCTACCGTTTACTTGTATTGTTATTACCCAAATACTGATGTGTACACTGGGTCTGCGAGGATTTGGAAACATGTCATACGACGTCCGATATTCTTCCAAACGCCCGGTAGGCTCTCAAGCCAGCGCGAGACATCTCCTGTAAGAATTTTACCCTGTTCTCGTCTGCACACACAAAGAGCCGGGCAAAACGACAAGTCTTCGTTCTCTTGGTCCGGAAAGAGAGAGGTGATTGGGCGTGCTACCGCCGTGCCCGTAGAACCTTCCGCGTGTCCATTATGTCCCTTTCGAGTAACAGCCAGGGTGAATACTTTCGCACACCTTCATAGACAAAACCCGCAAACTATCATCTTCTCGCTGTCTGACTGGAGGTTATCTTGTGGGGCTTTTCTCCGAAGAAGCATTAAGCTGAAAAACACACACACACTCTCTCTCTCTCTCCATGAGGCAGGATATAACGCGGAATCAAATATAACCCGGGTCCGATCCTGTTCCCCCCAAACAATCGTCTGTGGCTTACGGATCAGAGCATTCATATTTGGATATACCACGGTTGTCGCCTTGTCTCCGTACAGCCGCGATATAACAGGCTTCCAACTCTGTGTGTGTATATACGTCTGCAAATATGGCAGCCTGCAGTCCCCACAACTTCGGCGATATACGGCGGGATGGTCATGATTCCTGCAATACGTAAGATGCTGGAACGTGAAGGGAACTCAACAGCACCCCATACCAGAACGCTTAGTGTCGGGTCCGTATGACGCTGCATAATGCATGCCTTCAGCAGCCGTCTACCACAATGTGGCTACGCAAGTATACATCCGTAATGGACCATAAGTGGAACCGTGTATCGCCGAAAAACACTGTGCGCTGCTATTCATCATGCCGGTGTCTGTATTCTTGGGTCTCTTGCAGCCGCTGACGTCAGAGGTTTAAGATGGATGAAAGAAACGTCGATTTTGAATGGAAAATTGTGCTTCGGACTAATGACTTACAGTACACAGTCTACCAGTATGATGGTCGTTCCTGGTGTGGCGGACGTCACGTGAAAGGTAGCTTAAAGACTGTATCGTCCCGACAATGAAGTTTGGTGGAGACGGTGTGATGGCATGGAGATGTTTTTCGTGGTTCGGCTTGGGCCTATTAGCCTTTTTGAACAAAAGCATGATTGCCATTCATGAAATTGGTTAAGAACAAAAGAAAAAAGGGCTGAACTTTTTAACCAGGTGAAAAATCAGAACACGCGGCAAGAAATTGTGAACATAACGTTGCATGAATAAGGCGGAACTGTTCACTGCAAATTATTTATGTAAACGTTAAACTGGAGCACATCACTATTCACAATATAAAATTACTGAATTCAAAACAAAATAAAAGGGTATTAAAACACACTGCTCCAAACACATCTTCATTCTGCCTGCTAGAACATCAGCAAAAGTTTCATCTTACGAGCAAGATTTGATTTCTTCTCAGCAAGTTCCACAGCCATACGGGTCAGTTGTTGGCTCTGCTGCTCACAGCATCCACTGCTTAACTTTGCTCTTTGCTGATGTCTTTTTCTTCCCATTTCTTCATTGCTGCTTTTCTTTCTCTCTCTTTTTTTTTTTATGGCCTCAGATGACAGTTTTATCCATCATGCTGAAAAAGCTTTCAGTCAAACGGCCATGAATGCATGACGGACTCGCAGCTATTCTCAAGGGCAGCTCTACACAAAATCTTCCACCTTATTGACCTAGCACCTTTCACTAACAACTTCTGCCATAATGGTAAGATCTACCCTATTGGCTGTGCTAGCAGAAGAAGTATTCCGACAGCTTGAAAGCAATATACGCAGGGCTAGCACCTCGACCCCTTCCACCTGGTTCACGTACGCAGATGATGTCTTCATTATTTGGACGTTCCCCACAGACGAACGCTTTTCTGGAACATATCAACATCATGCACCCAGACCTTAAATTCAAGATGGAATGTGAAGAAAACAACACGATTCCCTTCCTGGATGTTCTTATCATCAAGGATCCACCCAGTAGCCTGCGTACGAAAGTGCACTACAAAGCATCCTACGTCCCTAATATCATACCCCCATCCTCAACCTGCCCCACCTCCAAAAAGAAAGCCCTAATCCGCCACAGGGCCAAACGAGCGCTCACGCACTGCTCAAACACCACCGATCAGCTGGATGAAATCAATTTGCTCCGAGAACTAACCCATGCAGCTGGCTACAATAGCAATATGATCGAAAATGTCACTGAGCAAGTCAGATCCAAAGTCACGAACCCAGCTAACCGCAACATGGAACCAAAACATCGCTGTACTGGGGCCTGTACATATCTTCCGGGCTTCTACTTCCTGAAAAATGGTTTAAAGAAACATGGACTGGACATAGGAATCAAAACCCCTAGACCACTTAGCTCCCGACTGACCTCCAAAGAACGGGGAAGACCTCCCTAGATGAAGCGGCTGTGTACTCGATTTCCCTTGACTACCCTGATGGAGCGCAGAAGGTATACATACAGTATATAGGAATGACCAAACGATCATTCCAGCTCCGGATCTCTGAGCACAAGAGTGATGTCCAATTAGGTAGACTCTCTACAGCCTTAGCAAGAGAAGTCTTACCTCACGCCTGGCAAGCTTTACTCCATCCACACACTCTTTGCATTGTCTTAAATGTGCGCACAGCAAACGTGATCACACAAATTAACGTAGTGTTTTTGTACGTTTAAATTGTTTATTGATTGTTATTCTCTCTCTGAGAATTTAAGCTTTAGTCTTCTGTTCATTAGCCTGGAGAAGTCACCCGTAGTGACGAAAGCTACGGGTGATAGCTTTCGTCACAACGAGGTGACTTCTTGTAGTGACGAAAGTGATAGCTTTCGTTAAAAAAAAAAAAAAATTTCGTTTTAAGTGTTTCTGTGGTTTCTTGTGCAAAATAAACGGATTGCATCTTTCCAAGAATGATAGCTTCCATTATTAAGATAACTGGTGTGACTTTTAAAACATGAATACTATACACCATGTATTAATTCTCACGAATTTATTAATCCTCTCCCTTCAGTTTCCCCACTCCTCCATTTTCAAGCTGAAATACAAATATTTGTGTAATAAAATTATATTTACCTACAATACTGGGCACAAGGAGCATCGCGAGAAAAAGAAATTACGATTACGGAAAAAAATCTTGAAACCGAGAAACTTTGGTTTTCAAAAGTTTGGAGCGGAGGTATGTGTGTCCCTATACGGACACACATACCTCCGCTCCCCACTAATACTCAAGAAATTTCTCTTTAGTTTTGTTTCGATCTTGAAAATAACCCAAACGATGACAGAAAAAGCGCGCATCCGTGGAATAATCCCATGTATGAAATGCTGAGCTCCACACATCTTGAACAATTATGTACTACAAACGTTATGGCAATACTTTGGGAAAGGCACATACCTCTATCATCAGGACAATGCACGATGTCATACAGCTCAGCTCGCGTTCTTACATATTAGTTTAAGGGCATTTGCGTCGAGAAGTTGGACTGGCCAACCCAGAGTCCTGACCTGAACCCTTGAGAATCTCTGGGACGAATTGGATCCTCGGGCGTGGAAGAAGAGGTCGCCCAACAAACATCTGAACTCGCCACTGCTTGGCTTAATGGCGGACATTTATAAAAATCTGTTCGTTGTAAGGGCCAAAGATTTCAGCACACAAAATAAAATTTCCTGTAAATAAAGATTACTTGTAGAAATGCAGGTGTTCGAATATTGGTGCATATAAGAACTGCAACGCTTACTGCCTGCTGTCACCTAAATCTAGTGGACAAAGATACTGCCGAAGTGGCTCTTTTTTTTTTTTTTTTTACATAATTCTGTCCTTCAAAAGATTGTTATTACTCCGTTTACCCTTGAATAATATTTCGCATAAAAAAAACTTCTTTTACAAGCTCGTTAACAGCTGTGCATACACACAAATACAGTAGAGTTGCTGACTCACTGATGAACATGTTTAAAAGTATTCGTAAAGCCAGTGACATACAGTACTGTAAGATTTTGCGGTATTTTGCTTCCGTGTGATTACTGGTCAGTATATGAATCGTTTTAATACATCATGTGCAGCTTCTTAAAAATTAATGAAAAATATGGTGATACCGACTGGTCCTATATGAAACAACAGTGAACAGTCATTTCATTTCTTCACCGCTGCTAATGTCTTTTAAACACATAAACACTGCCCGAAAAATCTGGCGGCTGACAATGTGTTGAGTTCACAGAATTACAATTCTTCGAGAAACGAAAACGAAACGACGGAAGAACGGGTTCAAAAGGAGCATCAGTTCTGAAAGAGAACCCGACCAATTACGTGATTAACACAAATCTGCCTTACAGTGGCATGAAAAAGGGGGAAGTGGAGAGCGAAGGACAGGAAGCCTAACGTACGCAGAGTCTTTCTGAATGGTCACGATGAATCATGGCTAAATTGCATTTAAAAAATTCTTTCATCACTTAAGGACTTCCGAAGAAACACCCAGTGAGTAAGGGCATGCTATGCTTCCATCATCAGTCGAATCACTTGATACCAAGAGCTCCATTGTGCTTTAAGTTTAATAAGAGGCCCATCCCACCCAACCTTCGTTTAAAAGCTCGTAACGTGGGAAATGTACGAAGTGGCATTGATCACAAGTTAGTAAAATCATGCAATGCATTGATTATGATACGCTTCCTACATACCAGAAATCATAGGAAAATGCCTTCGTTTTGAGGGGACTAAACTATGGTATAACGTTTGAGGTTCACATATATCAAAATTAAATCTCTTTGTGACCGTGTTACCTATTTCTATTATCAACAGCTACCACACATAAGTCGTTTTATAATTAAAAATCCCATCTAAATCGGGCAATTTTCATGGAAGTTATCGTGCGATAATAATGGCTAATGAATCTCACGCATGCGCACTGCCCGCAATTGCTGACAAAAAAACATTTTTGGCGGAACTGCTTCCAAAGTCGTTACGGAACAACGTATTGCATTTCGTCTCAATCGAAGCATTTTTACGCGTTATAACGCAGAAGGGCAGTAGAAAAATTCATTAACATCTGTTGCGTAAAATATCTGCGCTGTGTCGTGGGTGAAACATCTGCTGGTCTTAACGCTTTAAGAAACTGTAATGCTCCTCGTATGTTATGGGTAACCTAAGACAGTTTTCAGCCATTTTAAGTAAGAATTGTTACCGAATATACCCAAACACCACAATTTATGAGCGTCAAAGTAGAATAATTTTAAGTAAGCGACAATGCAGGAGGACGGAAGTACTTGTATATAGTCTGTTTCTAAAGCTTAAAATATATTGTATTGACTAATGATTCGATTTTGACGATTTCTTTGCAATTCGCTCCGTGGTTCCCCACAAAAGCATACTGAACTGTATCGAAATCAAGCAATTTCTACGTGAGTTATCCTGAGCGCAGACAAACCCTCCTCCCTACCCTGACTATTGATTCGTTCAATATATCGCCGGAACATAAAGTTTTGTCGCAATAGAAGCATTTTTAGTCAAGTTATGAGGATAACAATAACAAGTTTGTAAAATCATGCAATGCATTGATTATAATACGTTTTCCAACATACTAGAAATCATTACTCAAGTTATCACTCAAGTTATGAGAATAATGGCTGTGGAATAAATCTCGGTCCTGTGCCCTGACCTTTGATCCCATTTCGATGATATTCAACAGAACCGGTTCGGTATACCTCCGAAACAACATGATAAAGTTTTGTCGCAATCGAAGCATTTTTACGTAAGTTATGATGCATAAGAGCTATGGAATAGATCCCGATCCTGTGACCCCATTTCGCCCATTTTCAATACAATTCGTCTTCAGGCAAGCCCCAACAACATACTAACATTTCATCCAAATCGAAGCATTTTTACGTAAGTCACGACGCATAATGGCAATGGAAGTGATTCCGCTTCTATGTCCTGACCTTTGACCCCATTTCGCCCATTTTCAATAGGGTTTGTCCCCAGGTGGTCCCCTACCACATACTAAAATTTGATCGTAATCGAACCTTTTTTACGTTAGTTATGACGCGTAACAGCAGTGGAATGGATCCCGCTCCTATGTATGACCTTTGACCCAATTTCGTTCACTTTAAATAGGGTTCCTTCCCAGGTGATCCCCTGACAAGATACTAAAATTTCATCGAAATAGAACGATTGTTACGCGAGTTATCGTGCGGACGGACATACGAACACAACGCGTGACGTATTGAGGCAGATGGGAATCGCGACCATCTGCTCGCAAGAGTGTGACGTCATAAAACTTTAATAGGATTCACACACAACGCGTGACGTAATAGACAGATAGCGTGACCGCGCACCAACATTCTCAAACGCGAGATTGTGACGTCATAAGATTTTTTTTTTTTGATTGGAGGTTTTAACGACCACCTTGAGCAACTCAATGAGCTATAAGCAGTCACCCGTCCCTAATTTAGGGTCACTGGCTCCAGGGAAGGGAGAGAGCCAGTGCCGTAAGACAAACACAACATCCATGCCTCACCGGGATTCGAACCCTGACCCCGTTCGGACGAATGATCAAAGGCCATCGCTTAGACCAGTGCGCCACCGGGGCGGCATATATATAAGACTTCTAAGCATTGGTAACATTAATGGAACAACGCTATGACACTAAAAACGTTATAATTCGGGGTGGTTATTTAACCCACTAAACGAATTCTCTAAAAGTCGAGATCAAGCTAAATCGATTTCTAGTACCAGAAAACGGTCAGTTAGCGACTTTCATCAAAATTCTTAGAGTACATTTCTTTACAATAATTTCTTTACAATAATAACTTCTGTACACATTTTCTTTACAATTAATGCGTTCCCAAGGAGAAAATTTTGAACATCGATTAAAATAGCTTCATTTCATAACTTGGAATACTTAATATTTTCTTAACCATAACCGTAATTATGCAATCCAACATTTATTTGTCCACTGACGTCATCAAAGTACAGGTCGCGCCATCTTTTTCCTGGTTTCAACACCACCAAAGGAAAAGTTATTGATTTTTAATATAATTATGGCTATGTTTTAGAAAATATTAAGTTTTCCAAGTTATAATATGAAGTTATTTTAATCGATGTTCAAATTTTCATCCTTGGGAACACATTAATTGTGAAGGAAATGTGTACAAAAGTTTTTCCATTGGAAGTATAGGAAGCAAAATTACTTGACGTCCACCTTAATAATATGGGATCAGGGCGATCGAATGGATCGCAATCCTATGTCCTGACGTTTGACCACATTTCGTCCATTTTTAATAGGGTTCGTCCCCAGGTGGTCTCCTACCACATAGTAAAATTTCATTGAAATCGAACCATATTTACGAAAGTTATGACGCATAAGACCAATGGAATGATCCCGCTCCTACGTCGTGACCTTTGACCCCATTTGTCCCATTTTCAATAGGGTTCGTCCCCAGGTGGTCCCCTACCACATACTAAAATTTCATCGAAATCGAACCATTTTTATGCCAGTTATCGTGAGGACGGACGGACGGACAAAGCTGGAGTATATACGCTTCTTCAACATACGGATGGAAAGCGTAAAAAATGGCTGTGGAAAAAAATATCGCTCATGTGCCCTGACCTTAGACCCCATTTTGATGATATTAAATGCCGCCCCGGTGGCGCAGTGGTCTAAGCGATGGCCTCTGATCATTCGTCCGAACGGGGTCCGGGTTCGAATCCCGGTGAGGCATGGATTTTGTGTTTGTCTTACGGCACTGGCTCTCTCCCTTCCCTGGAACCAGTGACCCTAAATTAGGGACGGGCGACTGCTTATATAGCCCATTGAGTTGCTCACGGTGGTCGTTAAACCTCCAATCAAAAAAAAAAATAATAATAATGATATTAAACAGAATTTGTTCAGTATATGTCCGGAACAACATACTAAAGTTTTGTCGCAATAGAAGCATTTTTAGTCAAGTTATGAGGATAATGGCTTTGGAATAAATCTTGCTCCTGTGCCTTGATCTTAGACCTCATTTCGATGATATTCAACAGAACCGGTTCAGTATACCTCCGGAACAACATGATAAAATTTTGTCACAATCCAAGCATTTTTGCGTAAGTTATGACGCATAAGGGCGATGGAATGGATCCCGCTCCTATGTCCTGACCTTTAACCGCATTTCACCCATTTTCAGTAGGGTTCGTCCCCAAGTTGTCCCCTACCACATACTAAAATTTCATCGAAATCGAACCATTTTTACGCGAGTTATCGAGCGAACAGACACACAGACGGACAAAGCTGGAGCATATACGCTTCTTCAACCTACGGTTGGAAAGCGTACCAAGTTAGTAAAATTATGCAATGCATTGATTATGATACGCTTTCCAACATACCAGAAATCATTACTCCAATTATTACTCAAGTTATGAGGATAATGGCTGGAGAATAAATCTCGCTCCTATGACCTGACCTTTGTCCCCATTTCGATGATATTCCACAGAACCGGTAAAGTATACTCCCGGAACCAGATGATAAAGTTTTGCCTCAATCGAAGCATTTTTACGTAAGTTATAACGCATAAGGGCGACGGAATGGATCCTGATCTTATGTCCTGACCTTTGGGCCCATTTTCAATAGGGTTCGTCCCCAGCTGGTCCCCTACCACATACTAAAGATTCATCGAAATCGAACTATTTTTACGTAAGTTTTAACGCATAAGGGCAATGGTATGCATCCCGCTCCTATGTCCTGACCTTTGACCCCACTTCATACATTTTCAATAAGATTCGTCCTCAGGTGGTCCCCTACCACATACTAAAATTTCATTGAAATCGAACCATATTTACGCAAGTTATGACGCATAAAAGCAGTGGAATGGATCCCGCTCCTATGTACTGACCTTTGACCCCTTTTCGTTCACTTTAAATAGGGTACCTTCCCAGGTGATCCCCTACCAGATACTAAAATTTCATCGAAATCGAACGATTGTTACGCGAGTTATTGTGCGAACGATTGTTACGCGAGTTATTCCCGCTCCTATGTCGTGACATTTTACCCATTAACCACATTTTTAATAGGGTCCGTCCCCAGGTGGTCTCCTACCATATACTAAAATTTCATTGAAATCGAACCATATTTACGCAAATTATGACGCATAAGGGCAATGGAATGGATCCTGCTCCTATGTCGTGACCTTTGACCCCGTTAACCCCATTTTCAATAGGGTTCGTCCCCAGGTGGTTCCCTAACACATACTAAAATTTGATCGAAATCGAACCATTTTCCCGCGAGTTGTTGGGCGGACAGACAGACGGACGGACGGAAAAAGCTGGAGCATATATGCTTCTTCAACCTACGGTCGGAAAGCGTAAAAAAACGCTTCTTTAAAAGGGTTCTAGCAAAAGCACCAAGTCTTTCATAACCGTACATTATGGTTAGTTATCCAAGTAGAAAAAGCACAATACATCTTATTTTTTAGGGGGAAGGAGGGAACTACTGCTATGAACAACTTGATGGCCTATAAGCAGTCGTCCGTTTCTAATTTGGGACCACTGGTTCCAGGGAAAGGAGAGAGCCAGTGCCGTAACACAAAACACCACGTCCATGTCTCATCGGGATTCGAACCCAGACACATCTTAGACGAATGGTTAGAAGCCAGTGCGTACACCACTGCGCCACAGGGCAGCAAATATATACAATGATTTGAATATTTCTTCAAGCACCCAAACGAATTACTGGTTCACAGAGATTGGCATGTTAATACAATATACGCGTACCACTCAGATTGCTTCTATTCAAGTGACGAACCTCACACGGTGTCTCAAAATAAAAAATGACCGCCCGGTGACACAGTGGTCAGAAGCATTGGTGGTATCCTGTGTGGGTCAAGGCCAGGAAGAATTGCCGAGATTGAAATTTTTTCACTCTACGAATCTCCACTTTAACCGTAGCAAATCAGACACTATACTCGCATTTGGCTCCTTTAACTTCATAAATTTCTAAATGTTTTTGATCTTATTCGCTAATTTGTTTCTTTTTATGTAATGCTCAACATTCTAATCCAATCAAAGTATTCAAAGGTTTCACAGCGCCATCAAATCTTAACATGCTTTTTCGCTAAATGTATTATTTATCAATGAGAATTTCAGTTTACTCCACAGAAGTCAAGGTCAGTCGATTGTATGCGTGGGTTTAATAAAAAAAAAAAAAAAAAACCTGTTTCTTAAGGATGTAAGAACTCACATTTCCTACCGACAACGATGTTGCTTATCAGTTTTGAAGTTGGTCAAACCTGCTATAGGAAAGCAATAGCTTTATGAGTGGATGCATTGGATTGCTAATCCCTCTAAGGCAGTCAGAAATTCTTCAACAGGGCTGAGATCCGGAGATCATGCAAGCAATTGCAAAACAAGTTTATACCACTCACTTTCGAGATATCTATCATACCTCCAGGTAAGATTCACGTGTATTGTCATTCTCGTCCATTTACATCTCGAGCAGCACATTCGTTCACTGATCTCTGACATCAGGCAAAGCAGCATGACATTTTTGTAGATAAAAGATAAAGGAGCTTCCACTACTCATCTTCTACCAGAATGTCTTCGTGAATTTGAATGGAAGTTGCGAAGCAGTCAGAGCATGATGAAGCCTAAAATTTAAAATAAAAAATACACATGGCTAAACCGACTATTGTGCAAACTTCTGCTCGTTTTCTAGCGACGTCTACTGAATAATGAAAATATTTCCAGTGCAACAAAAAAACTTTCGTGACACATTCGGTCAATTTCCTGCAGCTAGAAAGCATGGTAGCATCTTCATTCTGCTGACGGCATACCGTTCAACTGAGGCAATATTTTTACTACCAAACGCCTTTCTTAAAATTGATAAATCAAGAAAATCATATCTTCTAACGTACCAGGAGATGTGACGTACCTGCCAGAAGGACGCACACGACATAAAGGCAGATAGGAATCAGAATAAAATGTCCGCGTAGCTCAATTGGTAGAGTGACTTATTCCGGAATGAGTGGACCCGGGTTCGAATCCTGGCGCGGATAGAAATGACGGAGAAATTTACTTCGTTATAATGGCGCCCGAACTATCCGGATGACCCGACCGTTCACAATCTCGCAATGGTGTGATGTTATTTCCACACCGCAAGATAGGAAAAATAAGAGCAGCACTTCGAAAAAAAAAAAAAAAAAAAAAATAAGGGGAGATGATGTAACGTACCAGGAGATGTGACGTACCTGCCAGAAGGACGCACACGACGTAAAGGCAGATAGGAATCAGAATAAAATGTCCGCGTAGCTCAATTGGTAGAGTGACTTATTCCGGAATGAGGGGATCCAGGGTTCGAGTCCCTGTTCGGGCGCCATTATAACAAAGTGAATTTCTCCGTCATTTTTGTCCACGCCAGGATTCGAACCCGGATCCCCTCATTCCGGAATAAGTCACTCTACCAATTGAGCTACGCGGACATTTTATTCTGATTCCTATCTGCCTTTACGTCGTGTGCGTCCTTCTGGCAGGTAAGTCACATCTCCTGGTACGTTACAATCTGGTTAAATATATTCGGGTAATTTATGAATGGTCTGGTGAACCTACCATACTACTTGTAGGATATATACATAAATAAGTTAAAGCGTAAGTTTTCACGATGTTTCACTCATTCCGCTGTAATTAATCATCACTTTAAATACGAAACCGAAAACAAAGTACGAACGCGTGCTCATAAAAGAAAGGCTAAATGGAAAAACATTCCCATCAAACATAATGAAAAACATTACCTTCATAACATTTTTTTAATTTTTTATAGTCCTTTATGTTAAAACGGCCTTTTCACAAAGTCATTTCGTGCAAAAAGAACAATGGGAAAGCTCTTGCCGCCCCGGTGGCGCAGTGGTCTAAGCGATGGCTTCTGATCATTCGTTCGAAAGGGGTCCGGGTTTGAATCCCGGTGAGGCATGGATGTTATGTTTGTCTTACGGCACCTGCTCTCTCCCTACCCTGGAACCAGTGACCCTAAATTAGGGACGGGCGACTGCTTATAGCCCATTGATTTGCTCACGGTGGTCGTTAAAACCTCCAATAAATAAATTAAAAAAAAAAAACTGGGAAAGCTCTAGAGAGCCATTTTATTTATTCATTTATATGCCACCAGATAGTTTGATCTCAATTAGATTCTCTTTCAAGTTTGATACTCGAAAGTAAAATTTTCACGCGTTTTCAACATACACTTTCTTTTTCCACCCATTTCGCAATCCCGTATTGGGACGCATAGGATTAAGGAGGCATCGTTTGTTCACTTTATTTACTTTTCGATTAGATTCACTGTTTTTTTTTTTTTCGTTTTGACGCTCCGAAGTAGAATTTTCATGCATTTTTCATGCCTCCCCTCGCCATTTCAAAGGACCGTCACGAAGCACCGCGAGCTCGCGGATACTATTTCCCTTTCCCACTGCTTCTTCACCCCGATTAGATTTCCTAGTTTCCAACAGTTTCGGAGGGTGCAGAAAAGAAATTCTCACGGAATTTTAACTTATTCCATTTCCATACTGCAACTTTCTGAGTGAGGAACGACCACTGTGCTGACGAAATGCGAATACATTTTAAAAGTATTATAGCAGGGCTTGAAAAATATCTTAAAAGTTACCTGCCCAGCTAAGCATGTGAAGAAATTATTTACCAGCCCAGGCATTATCCTAAATGCACAGGAAAATTTACCTTTTAAGAAAACAAATCAGAACTCTCATTATTTTTGTTTTTAGTTAAAATATAAGATGCATTTTTTTACATGTTTTGCATTTCCGTTAAAGGCTCTGTATTCAAAATGCTCAATGCGTGTACCTAAGTTTTAAGATGATGATACCGAACTTATCATGAAATTGTTGGTAGGATGATGAAAGTAGTATTTGAAAAAATTAGCGATTCTGTCATGCTTCTTTCGTTAAAGTTTTCGCCCTTTGTCACTAAACATCGGAGGCTAGTTTCATCAGAGGCATGCCCCCCGCCGCTGACTATAAACGACATTTGGAGCAAAATTACATATGGTTCCGCTTCTTGGACCTAATGAGTAATATGTATAATTAAAGAAGTGATATTCTTTTGTTCTTGACACTCCGTAACAGTATTGCAACTTTCAGTGATTACCAGTGAAATGAAACACCACAAGCAACGACTGTCTTTTTTCTTGTAGTAGGAAATTCTATTTCAAAGTTGTTGTTTTTTTCAATTTAGTTGCCCGGGCCGGCCAACTAGACTTCTTATTTACCTGCCCATGACAATTATTTACGTGACCCGAGCATGGCATTTTTCAAGCCCTGATTAGTCTTAACAGATAACTGTTAACATGAAGGTTTATATTTAACTTTTTTAGAAACGACGTAGCATAGAAAATAAAGTAAAAAAAAGAAAAAAAAACAAAAAAAAAATTTCTCTTGCTTTGTATACATTGAACAGAATGCAAGTTTGGTGTGTGTGTGTGG
The DNA here is from genome assembly GCA_039090855.1 of Macrothele yani. Taxonomy (NCBI): domain Eukaryota; kingdom Metazoa; phylum Arthropoda; class Arachnida; order Araneae; family Macrothelidae; genus Macrothele; species Macrothele yani. The sequence goes on from CM076990.1 coordinate 175,903,564, forward strand.
GTGGGGGGTATTTCTTCCCCATCAATCTCTGTCAACTACCTGCATATTTCATCCCTGCAAGAAGTACATACAATAACTGAACAACCAATCCACACGAGAGTAAATTATAATATTAGCCTGGTAACGTTGTCAACTCTTCATTTTCCATATGAAAAAACACCAGGCAAATTTCGTGCTAACAATAATGAAATGATCTAGATCTTTCATCTTTTTTAGATCATTTCATCTTCATTTTCCACTGATCGGGGCGCAAGAATTCCCTGGTAAACGACTATTTCATTCATCAGAAATCTCTTTCCCGTAATTTCTAAAAAATATGAGTTGCTTGTAATTATATACCGTACTTCTCATTGAGAGTACAAGAACTTTATTTTATTTCTCCAATTTATATTCTTACAGGGTTTCATGATAACTACAAGCTCCGTCGTCGTCGTCGTCTTTATTTTTTTTTTTTTTTTTTTTTTTTTCCAGCAGTTTAACGGCAACTTTGAGTAACTTCTCAGGTTATAAATAGTGGTCCGTCATAAATTTCGTGTCACTACCTCCAGGGAAGAGTCAGAGACAGTGCCATCGAAAAAAAGACCACGGCCTATGCCTCATCCGGGTCTCAAACCAGGACTTATCTCGGACAGAAACCAGTGGCTCAAACCAAGGTTAGTAGATGACAAGGTTATGCTCATCCTACACTGCCGGTGATTGCATTGTGACGTCACTGTCCAAATCGCCATCGTAATACTACCTAATCGCCATGTTTGTTTGCACCTGCACCATAGGAGCGTGTTGGAATTATTATTCGTAAACCGGCTGGAATAATCTTCATAAATTCTACCAGATGTTTTAACGCATAGGGGAGAAGGTGGGAATATGAAATTGCGCTTATTTCTCAAGCAAGTGTTGCCATCTGTCAATAACTTAAATAAGCATAACCATTAGGGTCCGTATAGGCCACCAGAGGGCTCAGGTGTCAGTGTCACGTGGTGTACATGGTACAGAGGAGGTGCGTTGTTTTCTTCCGGGTCAACAATTTTCGTAAGGTAAGATTCCAGATTTTTTTTTTTTTTTTTGCTGTCTTTATGGATAAATCTAGCATATTACCTATAGTGTATCGATTAGTCAGAAGATAAAACTTTAAAACGGCAGGGTTAGTTATTTGAAAATATTTTTTTGTTGTTGAGATTCGTTGGGTCGTTTGGAAAATGGCGATGGGTGGTAATATGGAACTAGGTGTTCCATATTACAACCATAAACGTCTCCAGGTCCCTCCACATCTCCAGGCTTCATCTCCCCAGAAGACATTTCTCCAGTTCCACACGTAAAAAGGAAAGCGTCAAACAGAGGTCGCAAGCTACTTTCAGCAACTCTCCTGACTAGCTAGCTGTCCACACAAGAAAGCTTTTAAAACTCCAACACAGAAGAAAGCTCAAAACGCAGCCTCCAACGATAGTAGGCGGAAAAGGGATCAATCAGGGACCAGCACAGGTTCAAACAAGCATACACATGAGAAGGTTAAAAGCGTGCGAAAAGGAAAACGGAAAATATTGTTTAAAAGAAAGAGAGATGAAGATGAAGAAAGCTCTCGGGATAACGAAAAGAAAAGGTGTCTGGCTTCTGAGAGCTCAAACCGTCAACAACCTGTTGGAGATGTACCTGGCAAAAATGATGCGCAGTGTATATTCTGTTGCGAGACATTCAGTACGTCCAAATCTGGAGAACTAAGGTTCAATGTATAGCGTGCCAAGAATGGGCTCACATCTTATGCAGTGAAAGTGACTATTTTATTTGCGACTTCTGTTTATTAGCCTAAAGGACTCATACTTTCTATAGGAATTTCTTTTATTTTCATTTTTAAGGTATCGTTAATTGTTTCACATTGAAAGCGGCATTCAATAAAATAGTTGTTGTAATATCAATAACTTTTTAATAAAAACACTGAGGTTTTTTTGCTTTTTTTCATGCTGTTTCATATTACCACCCCCATTTTCAAAGGCCCACCACTTTTTGCAATGTGTTTAAAAAAATTGTGCTATTTATTTTCCTAAAAACTATACATACATTATGAGAAATATATGTGCTAACATTTTTGACTTATTTTGATGCAACTGTTACATTTAAAATTGAGTTTTTCGTCTAAAACAAAAAGTGGTGCATATTCCTACCTTCTCCCCTATTGTTTTCAATTTTTAATAAAAAAAAATTGGGGAACGTTGCCGAGATGCTTTTCCTATTCCTCATAAAGTAATTCTTTATAATATGACAACAACATGTCCTGCTGTGCGTTTTTCCTTCTAAATTTACATAAAAAAAAAAGCAAAAATTCTCCTTGTAACTAATTAAAATTTAAAAGTGTAGCAGTTTTCTCGCTCTTTACGTAGAAATAAAAAAGTGCGGAGGTATTTTTGAGATCTCCGTAACTAAAATATTTACATGACTGAATTTTTTCTGTATTTAATGTAAATGTGTTTTTGCATAAACTTTCGTTCTGTGTTCGAGTTATAAAAATTGTTGACAAGACATCTTCCTCCATAGCTGAAGATCGAATCTACAATTCACATGTTAGGACAGTGATGTCACTCAGTGACATCACGATTATTCGTCTGTGAAGAAGGCGGGATGAGTAAAACCTTAAAGGCTAATTAGCCATGTCTCAAATCAGGGCTTCACCACGGCCGTCTAGAACACCCACGATCATGACATTTGTGAGATGAGTTCCCTCTTTAAGTGATGTCACGCAAAAACCAAGTCTTCCGATTGGTTTCTAATGCTGTCGTGTATGACGTCAAGCACGACACCGACCGACGTATCAGGCCTTTAACGTAAGAGTGACGTCACCAACGGAGGGAACTCATCTCTCCAATGTCATGGCTTTGTACTTTCTAGACGGCCTTGGCTTATCTCGGACAAATGGTAAGAAACCAGAGGCTCAATCCAATCGGCCACCACCCAGCAAAAACAGTCTTGCTGGCCCAGCACTATGTTGCCGCTGCCGAACCGTCAATAAAATGTCCGGGCGGCCAACAGAAGGGCCAGCAGTTCAGCCAACAGTTGGCACCCCATCAGTTGTTATATGCCACAACAGGGCCATCAGTGGTCCATCATAGGCACTAGCTGCCACAAGTGGCCCTTCAAGCACGTGTCAGAAATGATGGCTAGCCTAATATGGTCCACTAGTGGACCGTTAGTGGCAGCCAGCAACCACGTGACGTAACTGGTGGCTTGCCGAATCTCGTCCGCCAATTTCCCAGTAGTAGCCATATTAATAAAAAAAAAAAGCAAGGACAACCGCAGTTTCCGGAAGCTACAATTTCTTTTTGTACTCTTACGAAGCTTGTAAACTAACACACCACGCTGGGGAAATTTTCTCGACAGACCGGAAAAACGACCATTTGCATCTGACTAGATTTGATCCTGGGCCGTTTGCGTGGAAGCCGCGCTCGCTACCGACCGGACTAATTCACTACGCTCGGACGTGTGCTGGAAGCTATCTGTTTGGTATGCAATTTGTAATCGAATGCTTCCCTCTTTCATTTTACAATATTGCGAGGTATTTTTCATAAAAGTCAGTTTCATATAATTGATAAATTAATTTTTTCAACGTAACGATAGTTTTTTTTTTTTTTACCTTAAGGGAACTTCACTCATTTTTAAGGCGTGTACATACTTAGAGTCGCTTTCCAAAGTTTTGTACTGTCTTGCCGTCTTGAAAAGAGATTGTTGAATAAATATATATTTACCCGGGTTCATGTCACATTCTGTTACATTTTTAACGTTGTGTCTTTCTTTTCCGTTGTCCGAAGCTACATTTGTTTTAAAGAGTAAAAGATATTTTATTTTAATTCTCGTTATTTTTAGAAGCGAATTCCTCTCAGTCTTGTGTATTCAACCCATGAATGAGTACACCACATAGCGTTGCTTTTTTTTATCTTTCAAATAATTAATAAATTTTGTACGCGTATAATTCTTTTTTTTTTTTCCCCAACAAACGCTGTTTTAATGGTTTTCCAGGATATGTGTTTCAAGCGGTTTCAAATTTTTTCTTGTAATTCATCCACTCCATTCCATGAATTGTTATTCATGGGAATGGAGTGGGTGTATTTCATGGCTGTAATAGTATTTCACGGCTTAATCTGATATCTTCGTCGACGTAAAATTTCATTAGGAAATTAATTCGCCTCTCCACATATGGATTTTTTCTTAACATTCACTAAAATAACACGATGGCGATAGCGTCTTCAAATAACTAATACCATGAGAGACACAGCAAGTGTTGCTTCTGCGCATGCGCAGTCCCGATGCTTCCACCTGCTGTTGAGGGGTTGCATTGGTTGCCAGCAACGGGCCACTAGTGGCACTTGCTTGGAGGCCCACAATTCACGGCGATGCTGCAGGGCCATCAATGGCTCGCCAACTGATAGCGCTGCCACCAACGGACCACTATCGGGCCGTGAGCGGCAGATTTCAGCCAGCAGTGACCCATCACTGCCAGCTGGTGGCCAGCAGTTTCCCAGCACTTGTGTTTTTGCTGGGCAGTGAATAACATAACTACAAGCTTCCCCTGTCCGTTCACTTTTTTTTTCCAAATTATTTGCTGAATTTAAAAAGTGGATAGCAAACACAAAATCTGGTTAGATTCCGCAACATTAATGATAAAACAGTAAAACGGGGGCGGGCAGGATGACCTTCCCGGGGTTTCACTACGGAATACAATAAAAAAATTTCGAATACGACCGACAGATTACAGAGGTAGAGATGATATCTGTCTACAGAAAACGGCAAAGTGGTAGGTCATAGTTCCCACTCTTTTCCCACCAATAAAATCAAGGACCTTTCAAGGACTCATACAAATTTTCAAGACTATATTCATGCCCAATAAGAACTCTCATGAAACACTAAAATAAGTTGTAACAAACAGTCAAAAAGTTCAATTAAAATTATAGTTATATCCAAACATAGGGACGTACTTTGGTGAGGTATTATTGTTCCACAGGATAAAATCCCTGAAATGGCGATAAGCTGGAAATAAAAAAAAAAAAAAAAAAATTGCCAGAAGGACAGACCACCAACGGACAACCAAAATTATAGACTGCATTCTTGGGCTACAAGCATTCAGCAGATCGCAAACCTGGTTTGATATGCTAGTACTTTACACCCCCTCGCATTAGCTTATCGTAGTTCAGAATCACAACCCCAGCTGTTCTGGAAATGTGACAGCTATGTGCTCCAGATTCCAAGAGAACGTTCTACAATACAACGCCGCAACCTTTGACATTTTGACGATAGCTTCTCTTCAATGAACTGCGGCTATTCTGAAGTTTGGTGAACAGGAAAAAAAAATTCACGTACATTTCAAGGACTCTTACAAAATTCAAGGACTTTCAAGGGCACTTGAAAAGGAAAATTAAATTCAAGGACTTTCAAGGGCACTTGAAAAGGAAAATTAAATTCAAGGACTTTCAAGGGCACTTGAAAAGGAAAATTAAATTCAAGGACTTTCAAGGGCACTTGAAAAGGAAAATTAAATTCAAGGACTTTCAAGGGCACTTGAAAAGGAAAATTAAATTCAAGGACTTTCAAGGGCACTTGAAAAGGAAAATTAAATTCAAGGACTTTCAAGGGCACTTGAAAAGGAAAATTAAATTCAAGGACTTTCAAGGGCACTTGAAAAGGAAAATTAAATTCAAGGACTTTCAAGGGCACTTGAAAAGGAAAATTAAATTCAAGGACTTTCAAGGGCACTTGAAAAGGAAAATTAAATTCAAGGACTTTCAAGGGCACTTGAAAAGGAAAATTAAATTCAAGGACTTTCAAGGGCACTTGAAAAGGAAAATTAAATTCAAGGACTTTCAAGGGCACTTGAAAAGGAAAATTAAATTCAAGGACTTTCAAGGGCACTTGAAAAGGAAAATTAAATTCAAGGACTTTCAAGGGCACTTGAAAAGGAAAATTAAATTCAAGAACTTTCAAGGACCGTGGGAACCCTGTAGGTAGAGTTACTTTGTGCCATACGCTGGTTTAACAAATGGCGTGCTAAAACGAAAACTAAAAAAAAAAAAAAAAAAGAAAAAAGGCGACTTGTGGATTACAATAATGCCCTCATTTCAAGTTAATTAACAATAACCTACCTTTTAGAATTTATGGCCTGCGTTTCAACACGATCCTCACACATGATCAACAGCAAACGAACCTGAATATTCCAGGATATTTCTCCCAGAAAGGATTCATTGAACTTTTAATACAAATTGACTAATACCCTAACGGAAGTATTAACCAATGATAGATTTCCCACCACAATGAACCGGCGAAACATTTTTAGCATCATAATACTATTTTAGATTTATGAGCTGTGCTCTGTTCTTGCAATAGAAGATATTAGGAGGGAGTGAGGGAGGGAATAAATAGATTGCGTGAGTTCGAACCGCATGTCAATACACCTAACTGCACCGGAGAAGTATCCAGAACAGGGAAGAAAAGCGGGATGATGAGTAGTACTCACAGCATCAGCAACAGCTATTTAGGACAGAGCTAGTCTCGTGTTGTAGGGGGAGGCATGAGTAGGGGTGGTCATCATCAATCTGCCTTCCGTTCTTCCCAGAGGTCGTCACGCGGCTATTCCCTGCTGCTGCTGATGCTGATGCCCAGGGCGAGGTTGGGATAATTACTTCCGAAGTAAAGCTCATTTCACCTCGGCGGCGATCTAAATGGCCTTGACTCTGAGGCCTCGCTGGCGGTACACGGCTGATATCTCGAACGGAGGAACACGTTCGAGAGAACGATCACCGCGATGCACATGTTCGAGGTGCCTGATTTCGGTGGACAGCTTCCCCTCCTCTTCAAGTATTCTGCATAAGGAATGGGAAATAATACAGCAACTTTCCTTCTTTCTTTCTTTTTTTTTTTTTTTTTTTTATCCTGCGGGAGTTAGAGCGTGAAAGTTACTTTCGCGTTTTAGACTAATTATGATCAATTTTTAAAACCAACTGCGAAGGCGCTCCAAGTATCCTTCAGCAAAACGAACTCAGAACACCCCCGAGTTCTTTAAGTCATATATTATACACACATAAAGTCGATCACAAGTGCTGACTGAGGAGGTGTTCTGGCACGGAACCATCCACATTTTAATTAGGTTTTGCATGAGGTCCTGCTCAAAAGATTTCTCCTAACTTACGGGTACGGCACGAACAAAGAGAATACCGGAAAACAGAGAAGAAAAAATCCCTCTACATATGTATCCTTGTAGGTGGCATAATATCTTTCCGGCTACTTACTAACAGACCACAGTAACGTTCGACTTGGGTGGACATGCTGTTAACCAGGGGCGGCTTTACAGAGAATCACACGATGCAGAGGTGAGGGGCCCCACGAAGTAAATGGTCTCAAAAACGTTTTTTTTTTTTAATTTTGCTACTTCTCGAAAAACAAAATTAATAGGGCTAAGGGTAAATTTGCTGTTCGGGTTTTGGCAGCATGATTCTTCGCGAACTCGAAGTATGTCATCTACAAGTATGAATTTACTAGCTGAAATGCGGACTTGCACTCACACGTCGAGGGGGGGGGGCACAGCGGGCACGTGCCCCTCAAACTAAAAAGTCGAAGAGATAATAACTAGTCGTTCGGTTTTTAATGTTATAAAGTGTAACACACAGCCAAGGGAACAACGCTACGGAATAGCGAACATTGTTATGAAGCAGTCATAACAATAATAAAGCAGTGTAGTGTTATGCCTGCTTCGTAGCAGTCATTCCATGCACAATAGTGTGCAGTCATCCGATGGTTTTCTTTTTTTTTCTTTTTGATTAGAGGTTTAACGACCACCGTGAGCAACTCAATGGGCAAAAGCAGTCGTTCGTCCCTAATTTAGGGTCAATGGTTCCAGGGAAGGGAGAGAGCCAGTGCCATAAGACAAACACAACATCCATGCCTCACAGGATTCGAACCCGGACCCCTTTCGAACGAATGATCAGAGGTCATCGTTTAGAGTAGACCACTGCGCCACCGGGGCGGCATGGTTTCCTTCATCAGATAACTGTATGAGGTGCTTTGAAAGGCATATATTTTTAATGCTCATTAGGGTGAATCAAAGGAAGCCTCGCACACCTCGTGGTTTTGTATATATTAGGCACGTATAAAACCTAAGTTATGGCACTAATGGCAATTGAACAGGGTGTAGGAGAACTGGTTAGAAAAATTTAAGGGACAGTATAAGAATTGCATTTTTGACCGCTTCGTGGCCGCGATCCGCAGAGGTTGGTTATCTGAGTCATATAGTGTGCTGACTCAGGAAACCTGGGGGGAAAGGGGGGGGGGAGTAATACCAAAAGTGTAAAATATAAAGAATTTCCGGTCCGATCCGGAGATTTTCAGCATTCACAACCTACAAGTCAACAAATTACCTGAGGGCATGTGCTGCCTCAGGAAACCTGTTTTTTTTTGGGGGGGGAGGCACCAAAAAGTATAGAATATAAAAAATTTCTGGTCAGATCGGAAGATTTTTAGCATTTACAAGCTATATATAAACTCACATTATCTGAGGGCATATGCCTACTCAGCAAATCTGGGGGGGGGGGGGGGCACCAAAAGTATAAAATATTAAGAATTTCTTGTCCGATCGGTAGATTTTCAGCATTTACAACCTACAAGTCAACAAATTATGTGAAGGCATGTGCTGCCTCAGAAACCTGTCTTGGGGGGGGAGACACCAAAGGTATAAAACAAAGTCTGGTTGTAAATGCTGAAAATCTTCCGATCGGACCAGAAATTCTTTACATTTTACATTTTGTTTAAGCTTAGCATTAATATTCTACGAAAGCCGTCTTATGTATACATCTATAACCGTCGATCGTCCTTTTTTTTTTTCTGTCGTTAACGAAGTATACCGATGTCTTTTGTTTCTGGAATAAACTCTTTACTGTAGTTATTGATATCAAGTGGGTGATTTCGAATTATTTTGTTACGTATTCTATTTGGGATTATTTCCCACTCTCATAAAAGTGCAGACTCTTCTTTCTTTAACAAATCCTTTTCACTTGGATTCCGCTATTCTTCCCTTATCAGGATATCACGAACTCCTATCAAATTTTGTTTTGATCGCTATAATAGTTTTTGAATTATGGCGGCGACAAATCACGCACACACAAACCACTGTAAAATAATCAAATCATATTGGGGGCCACCTCAGATATGTATTTCTGTTGAAATCTCGAACTCTAAATTTTGTTTGCGATTACATTAGTGTGAGAGTAAATAGTTTGTGTGTGTGTGTGTTTGGTGGAGGGGGGCGATGCTCTGTGCTCAAGGCCCCGGTAACTCTAAAAGCCGCCACAGCCTTCATCTGAAAGATATTATTTCGTATACTGAAATGAAATTTAGACACGGGATAAAGCACAATGTTTGGTGATAGCACAACAGGTAAAAAAACAAAACAAAAAAAACAGAAGATGGAGATTTTAATATATGCTTAATCTGTTACGTTGCTACTAGGAAACACTCGTTACCGAGAATATAATGCGATAGTAGGTCCTTTCATTGGATAAACGATAGGAGGCATTGCCAAGACTGATTTTTTTTTCTCTAACCCTCCTTCCTCCCCCCGGCCTTTAAACCGTAACCAATCAGGATTGTGCCCGTGTTTGCCGCCTTTATCTTCACTTTGAATGTAATCCCACCCATTTATGTGCGTTTGTGTACACACACAAACACACACGCACACAATATCGTGACTCTTTTTATGGGGAACAATATTTTTCAGGTCTTACGCCCTACATTTGTTCATCGTAACATATTCAAATGCCCCAAATTTTAATCCAATGTGGTGGCCATCCGGTTCCATGTCTAGCTCTCGAACACTGCACAGCATCATCAAATTTTAGCACATGCTTTTCCTGAATGTATTCACTATCACCATGTATGTGATAGTATCAAGCTGAAATACAAACATTAATGGAATAAATTGATATTTAACAACAATACATGACAGAGGGAACATCGCGAGGAATTGTTTTTAATTATTAAAGTAGAAATTTTCGTTCCGTCTAACTTCCGTTTTTGGGAATTTGTCAATGTCGGAATTCCGTTCCGTCCACAGGACGGAAAACTTTTCACTCATGGGTTCCTTTGTCTCGATCTTACAGTTAGCAAGAAAGGAAGTTTGGGACAGCCATCATGGGCACATCAGCAATGCTAATAATAATCATTACTGACTGTTCAAAAAGCGTTTCCCACAGGAATCGAGCATTGTACCTTAGGGGAGCACTTACAGTTCAGAGTTTTCTTCAAATAATAATCTCATGTGTCCCCAACTAACGTTAGCACGGTGAACGAAAGTAATCCCAGACTACGTAATTAGTTTACAGCTCTTACGACGTCAACAGCCGTTCTCTTCAAAGCAAGGCGAGGCGAGAGCTCCGAAACAAAGAATGGAAGGGGGCGGCGGACAGGTTTTTTTTTTTTTTTTTTTTTTTTTTTTTTTTTTTGGACAAGGAAGGGGATGTCCATTCGCGCAAGGAAATGTTGTTACAGGGGAAAGCCGGAAGTAGGAAAGAGCGATAACTATACTCGGGAGCAAAGCTAACCTGATTACACTGTTAATTCTGTGGTGCCAGGAGCATACAACGTGAACTACCGATGCATGGAACCGTGTAATGTGGTCGGGTGAATCCACATTCACACTATTCCCCACTGCAGGTCGTGTTTACGTGCGGGGAACACCGTCAGAAGCGTACAACCCAGACTGTCTGCTCCCAACAGTGCAGCATGGTGGTGGCTCTGTCATGCTCTGGGAGGTCATATCGTAGTTTTCAGCAGGTACCCTAATCACTTTGAAAGGACGGATGACTGGCAGGGCGTATGAAACCATTTTGGCCGACCAAGTACATCCAATGGCTCAGACATTATTTCCTACAGGGGATGCCACAGTCTATCAAGATGATAACGCCCCAATTCACACAGCTCGGAATGTCCAATCATGGTTTGACGAACATGAGGATTATCTTTCACACTTTCCTTGGCCTCCCCTATCACCAGACTTAAGCATCGTCGAGCCACTGTGGTCTTGTTGGCAAACAGAATAAGGCCGCCCCGGTGGCGCAGTGGTCTAAGTGACGGCTTCTGATCATTCGTCCGAGATGGGCCCAGGTTCGAATCCCGGTGAGGCATGGATGTTGTGTTTGTCTTACGGCACTGGTTCTCTCCCTTCACTGGCGTCAGTGGCTCTAAATTAGGGACGAGCGACTGCTTATAGCCCAAAGCGTTGCTCACGGTGGTCGTTAAACCCTCAATCGAAAAAAAAAAAAAAAAAAAACAGAGTAAGATCCCGTTATCCTCCTCCTGCATCTCTCAAGGACCTGGAGCAGTTTCTGCATGACGAATGATATAACACCCCACTAAACACCATCCAGGTTTTGTATGCGCCCATTCCAAAGGATTCAGGCGGTTTTGAATGCCAAAGGTGGTCCCACACTATTAGGTACGTAAAACCTTCTTTTCCTAGGTGTTCACACTATTCTGTCCAACCCCTGTATTTATTCAATGCAAAAGAATCAAATCTCCTCAGAAAGAGAAAAAAAAATGTCAACGAGCAAAATAAAAAAAAAGTTAATATCCGTACATGGTGAAAATATACTTAACCAGTGGGCTTTTCCTTTTAAACATATATAATCAATCTACTTCTTTTCACACATTTTCACTCAGAAGCCTACGGGCTTTAGTGTTTGCACATGCTAAACAAAGAACACGTTTTGGCGGATTAAGCCGTAAAAGCACTGCGCAGAGCTTAAAATTAAACGGAAGAAGCTCGCAGATTGCATCGGCTTCGTTGATTCCACAAGCACGCAACTTCGGTTCCAGACCTAATGCAGTAGTTAAAGAGTTTCATCAAAAATACAAACTGACTTCTTTGCGTATACTTCTGTGGGTTTCGCTCGCCGACGGGATCAGGTAGGAATAGCATTCCAAGGAGCAACCAACTGGGCAAACAGCAGTGTAGGTCCGCTGCCGGTGGTGGCGAGTGGCGACCCGTATGGTCCCTAGACATGCTCGATGGTCGACAAGTTTGGCGGACATGGGAGAACGTCCACGCCCCGGAGACAGTCCGTTGCAACACGAGAAGTGTGTGGACGGACGTTATCCTGCTATCGGATGGTTTCCAGTGTGGCCGCAAGGAAAGCCGATATGACAGATCTAAGGATGACATTGACCTGTAGTCCGCCGTTTCTGTTGAAGAACATGCATCACGTGTGTATATCCTACTTTTGAATCGGATTTAATTTGAAACCAATGTACCACATTGGGGCGTTGTGTGAAAGCTGATTCTAAACGTGTTTTTTGGAGCCATGTGGATTCGCAGACATCTAGCACGCCGAAACTGTATGAACTCGCCCGTGAATTGCACGTCCCTCCATTCCACAATCCAGTGTAATCTCTTTTGGCACCATCCCGGACGGTAAGCCCCTGTGATACGCAGCAACGGGAGGTTCAGGGCTGGGCTTCCCACCCGTAGTTCCACGCCCTGCGAATGTCGTTGTAGAGTTTGGGTGCCGTCCCACTGGAAAAGTGGTCTGCAGTAGGCTTCTAACCATTCGTCCAAGATGGAAGCGGGTTTCTGCTCCTGATGAGACATGTGTGGTGTGTTTGTCCAATCGCTCTGTCGGTGGAACCACAGCCCTAAATTAGGGTCAGGAGACTACTTATGGTGTTGGTTAAACCCCGACAGGAAGTTAAAAAACAGTTTGTTTCGCATATCTACCAGCAGCAGCTTTTAGTAGCCGTAGTTACTTCTCTATGGAGTTAGGGATCTGTGTTTTGGTCCCGCATCACGGTCAACTTCCTTCTTTTCGGTGCTTTGCAACATAGTGCGACAAGCAACGCTGCACTGTGTTCAACGTGAGGCATTTTCTTGTAAGCTCAGACACATCTATCGTATATCTACGATCTTTTGTAGCGCTGTCCGTCACCTGAACATACAGTAGGTGTCGGGCTCGCGTATTAGCTGCATATTCAGAACGTTTCCGACAAACACAGTAGACCTAAACGTCTGCCTTCGTACGAGGCAAGCCTGCAAAAGTGCGAGTCTTTTAAAACCCATCTCGGCCAATGCTTAGGTGACCGATTGCCGCGAAACTCTGATCATTAGCTTATTTTCAGGTAGCCAATTGTCTCATGCGATTTACAATTCGCAACGGCATCTTGTTATTGTTGTTCAGGGCTTGAACGACCACCCTTGTGCAACTCCGAGGGCTAAAACCAGTCGCCCGTTCCAAATTTAAGGCCACTGGTTTCAGGGTGCCAGCGCCATCGGAGCAAAAACACCACTCATGCCTCGACCGAGACTAGAACCCTGACCTATTTCCGACGAAGACAGCTCCTCAGACCGCTTGGCCAAGAGGCGGCATTTATTTAGTTTATTCTACAGCAAGAATGTCGATTGTGAAGATAACATCGCGACGACTTCTGGCATCAATTTATCAAGCTGGAAAATGAAAGAAAAAAGCGGAGAATACTTCCTTCCTAAGACTGACTGCAACTAAGACTAATTAGGTCTGAAAGGTACTCCCACGTGATTTGTTACATTCACTCTATAGCCGCTCTTACAGTTATGCAAATTAAAAATAACCAAATTACTGCGAGTTGTCCGTGCCTTTAAACTCAACACTACTATATCGCGCACTTTGGCATTGTCGGATTTTTTGTTCTTTATTTTATGAACGAGACATGCAACCCGACTTCCACGCAGGGAACTAAATTTGGTCCCCTTGCATTCGCGTCATTTGATAAGAAGAATTTATTCCTCCCTTCCCTTTCCCACACGGTTTCAGTGCTGCTTCCTTATTTATGTTAGTTAACAAAGTTAAGTCTCAAGCTGCAACTAAATGTCTGAGCGAAAGCATCGGCGTTGTGATTCATCATCAAACACAGTCAAAACAGCGTTTGTTTAATGCCATCTGTCAAGCACAAAGTGCAATACCGCTGAATCTGCAGCAATTTATTGAGCGCCCGGGTTACTTAATTTACGATCGGGAACGCTCCACAGCGACGGCCACGTGACTAGAAATCGTTTAGGCGAGGACGAAAAGATAGTCTGTACATCGCCAATCACATACAATCAGCGGCCACTTCATTAAGTACACCATCGTATTATATCTATGACTAAGGAACACACTCACAGGCAGTGAAACAGTTTGAATAACACTTCCAGGAGAAAGATTACTCCAAAGACCAGTTAAATACCTTATAGAACGCTGAGACTTAGTTTTATGTAATGGATATTAGGAAGGGAGTATCTGACTTCAGGTCTTAAAACAACCCTTAGAAGCAGGAAGCTAGGAGAAACCAGTACCCGGGGTCGGTCGGCTTAACGTGCTCGTCCGTGGCACGGCGGATATCGTTCAGGCGAGGATTAGAAATCGTTTAGGGAATTCAGTCGTTGAAACCAGCCCTGGATCAAACCGAGGTACTTTTCGTTACAGCCAGAAGCGTTGACCTCTATGACATCGCGGCACTTAATAAAAGCTGATACATTGAGTCAAGTTATTTATGAACTGCAAGAAAATGGAAGCTGGATCCTTTGACGCCTGGGAGGACTTTTTCACCTCATTTGGGGTAAAATGTTGCGTTAAAACGACTACGTCCTCACTCGCTTCCACTTATACGAGGATATATCAGAAAGTGAACTCAAAAACAATGCGATATTTATGTAATTGTAACATTATTTTTCAGTGTATTCTCCCTGCAGTTAGTTCCACAAACGTTCTGTAATGGTCCACGAGCTTCTTGATCTTAGCTAAGGCAGTCCCTAATACCACGTATGCACTGCGACTTTCACCTGGTGAAAGTCCAAGAAAGGAGCCCTGCCTAAATCGGGTCAGAAGGTAAAACTTATGTAATAACTCTCACCCAGTGTCTCTGCGTCGGGAAGCATAACTCAGACGGGCGTACGTGCATACTTCAAAGATTTAGAAAGGTATTCTCGGATAGACTGATAACACTGGTACACACATGTTTTGTCCCAGACATATTTTTTTTTCTATTCTTTAGTATTTTCATACGAGGAATCCAGATTTGCTATCCAAATTTTGCTGTCACGTATAGTTTTTAAGATATATAAGAATATAGTTTTTTAAATTTTTTACGTTAAAAACATTTTTTTTTCTTTTTGCGAGTAATAATTCCAGTATTGACTTGGAGCACATAGCATCGTTTATTCATATGAGAAATTAAAAGAAAAAAGCGGCAGGTGACATACAGGCTCTGTTGCGTTCGTGTTTTATCAAGAGAGGGAGGGGGGGGTCCTGTTTGCACGTGCGAATGAGTCATAGACATGGGCGCCACCTGCACCGTTCCCGGTTGCTCGACTACGTTTCATGTCTCAGTTCTCTGTAGACAGCCGAAGTGAACGCTGTGCTATTGCTCTTTATTAGTACCTTTTGTTTGTGTGTGAACACATAAAAATGCCACGCAAGTGCCTCAACCATCCGGATACATTTTGTTATGTGTGCGGTGAATTGACATTCAAAACCTCAAAGGCGGAACTTTACCCCGTTAAAATGCCGCCCCGGTGGCGCAGTGGTCTAATAAGGCGCTGGTCTCTGATCATTCGTCCGTAAGGTGTCCGGGTTCGAATCCCGGTCAGGCATGGATGTTGTGTTTTGTCTTACGGCACTGGCTCTCTCCCTTCCCTGGAACCAGTGACCCTAAATTAGGGACGGGCGACTGCTTATAGCCCATTGAGTTGCTCACGGTGGTCGTTAAACCTCACAAAAAAAAAAAAAAAAAAAATACCCCGTTAATACGAAAGTGTTATCAGCTTTACTTTGGTTGCAAAGTAGGAGATCAGGACATGAGTTGGGCCCCACATATTTCTTGTGTTATATGTTCAAGACTTTCAACTGGGTGGGCAAACGGTTTTCGCTATGTGTCATTTGCAGTTCCCAAGCCGAAAGATCATTCTTCAGACTGTTATTTTTGTATAACAAATATGTACAAAGGGAATCACAAGTAAGTTGAAACGCAGTTTAAAATATCCCAACTTACCTTCAGCGATGCGACCTATTCCCCACAGTGATGATGATATGCCAATACTACCTCACCCGGTATCAACCGATATAAATGAAAATTAAAGCTCTGAAGAGGTCCAGAACGAAGATCACGCTGATCGACATGATGCATGTTTCGACATTCCTAATGAGCCTCATTCATTGACACAAGGAGACCTAAATGATTTAGTGCGTGATTTAAATGTATTCAAAAAACAGGCAGAACTTTTGGGATCACGACTAAAAGGGTGGAACCTTCTTGATCGCAGAACTAGGGTATGCTTACTTTCGAAATCGTCAAGATTTCAAGGAGTTTTTCTCGCAAGGAGATAGTGTACTGAAATGATATTTCATCAGTGATAGACACATATATAGGACACACTCATAACGCACAGGAATGGCGTACGTTTATAGATTCGCCAAAAGTTAGCCCAAAAGCTGTCCTTTTGCACAATGGAACCCAATCAAATTCCCATCAGTTCCACTAGCACATGCTATTAATATGAAAGAAACCTATGAAAATATGAAGAATATTCTAAACAAGATGCAGTATAAAAAATTCATTTGGAACATATGTGACCTCAAGGTGATCGCTATGCTGCTCGGGTTACAGTCTGGATACATTTTTTTTTTTTTTTTTTTTTGTGCGAGTGGGACAGCCGCGATCGTAAAAGTCATTTCGAAAGGAAGACATGGCCTTCACATAAATCTCTTACACCTGGTGAACAAAACGTAATGAATGCTCCTTTAGTTGATCCCAAAAACATCTATCTCCCACCTCTTCATATCAAATTAGGTTTGATGAAAATGTTTGTGAAAGCCATGGACAGAAAGGGAACATGGTGTCCACAGAATTATCAAACCTGATTCCCCTGACTAAATATATAAGAAATCCCTGACCTTACACAAATAGGTTTATTTGAGTTTTTCAATATATGTGCCATGATAATAAATAAAATTGAATTGGATAATTGAAAAACTTGTTATTTAAAAATGTTTTCGTTTGACATATAAAGTTTTCCAAATAACTGATTCATTAATTTTTTTTTTTTATCGGCCTCCACCTTCCCCATCCATAGCCGTCCAACTCACACCTTTTTAATTTTAAGTTTACTCTTTTTTTTTCATGGCTTTACATTTATTGAAGAAACACTCAAACAAACCCATACACAATATTCAGAACAGTTACTATAAAAATATTACAGTAGGAACACAGTCACTGTTTTTAATTACACACCACTTTTCTTCTTTTCCCAATCTGAAATCTTCGCCTGCAAATGTTGCTTCTTCCAACTCTAGTTCCTTCCGTACTCTTTGTCTTTTTCCCCTTCAATTCCTTTATTTCATGATCAATTTTTCTTTTTTCCTTCAGTTTTCTTTCTTCTTCGTTTTGAAGAACACTTTTTTTCTCAAGATAATCCTGATATCTTCGTCTGGAGGCTCTTACAGAAAGAAGTAGCCTTCTATTGATGGCAATGTGTTCTACTCCTCCCACAATTTTAATGGCATCAAAAACTGTTCTCTGACAAATCAGGGATTCTTCCAGGAGATTTTCCACAAGAAGAGACTTATGACAGAAAATCCACCTTCCACTGAAGCATTTCCCTGAGACATAAAGAGACAAATTTTTATTACATCCCAAAGTTCACCGAATTGTTTTTGGTTGTCAAGTAGAGCACTGTAAAATTTGTCTAATCCAATGGAATCATCATGACTGTCTAAAAATTTATCAAACTGAGACTTTAAAGCAGATTGAGCTTCTACACACAATGAAGCATACCGTTTATTAGCTTTTTCAGCACAGTCATCTGAAATCCTGTTTGCACTAAGTAAAACTTCGAGCACAATTTCCACTCTTCTTGCCTAGACTCGGCTGCTGCACTATAATGTTTGGATCCAAACAAGTTACCCACGGACAAACTTAAATTTTAGTGGGCTTTTCTCACGAAGCTTTTTCAATCATACTGGTCACAAGTTTCTTAAATTCAAGCTTAAACTCTAATTTCTCCCTTTCTGAGCACTTCACTTCTTTTAATAGCTTTTTAGCACTAAATCCAATATCAACTTTCTCAACTGAGAGAAGATTTTCACTTTTTGATACATCTAAAGTTAACAGTTTTGAGACACCATCAGCTTCACTTAATTTGTCAGGCTTCAAGCTTCGTGCCATCAAATTTTTCATCAGATCCAGCAAATCAGTGTGTAAGAAAGGAAATAAAGGCTTTGGGCTCTGGAACCTTCTCACAAAGGATTCACACTCTGAAGCTATAGCCCTAAATGCAGCCAATTTGCATTTCAACAGTGGACTTTCCATGAATTCTGCAAGAAACATGTGCTGTTTGCTGGAAACCGATGATTCTTGAACATATTTCTTGATATGATCATAGACAAGCAATGCCCTAGTCAAACAATTAACGTTTTCCAACCACCTTACAGTGTAAAATTTTAAAGGGAAATCTTTACATCCAGTAATCATAGTATAATTTGCACAGCGAGCAGGACTATCTTTTAAAAGGTAGTACAAGTTACGCAGAAAGTTATGTATATCCCATTTCACTGCTTCAAGTCCAGTTTTCATAGTTCCATTGACTACGTGAAGACCACATACTCCAATGTCAACTAATAATTTACCATCTGGATTTTCAGTTCTAAGTTTTTCTTTCAGCTTTTGAAGAAAGCTAAGATTAACGTTAGGTCTATCCATTGACACTTGTAGCATGTTATCCAAGGGAAGAGGTGCACCTTTAATGAATTTCTCTAAAAGTTCATTAGCTGTTGCCCGTCCTAAAAACACACTACTTAAGTATCTAGTGGAAACTTTTTTTCAGATTGACGTCCCAATAACGAACAAACTGATCCATTTGCCCACGCTGAGCAATTTTGTTTAGTGATTCATCAAAACAAATTACAAAGTCAGTGCACTGCTTCAGATCGTCCATTAAACACTCTTTGAAATGTGGTGCCAATCCATGGTTAATCACATAAGAGGCTTTGCTTTTGCCTAAAGTAAATTTTGAAGCTATCGCACTGTCAGGAAACATTAACTGAAATGTTTTGTTAATCTGTGTACAAGAGTTCAGAGACATTCACTTGGACAACACTTCTATGGCCCATACTATTTCCGACTTTGTTACATCATCTTTCACTAGATAAGTATTAAGGTCACTGGGCTTCACATCATTTTTCACAACATAAGTATTTGAGTCATTAGACTTAATATTTTCTAAAAGTACTGATTCTACATTTCCTGAGCTTGTTGATGGCAAGAGTTCGTTATTACAAAGAGAGTTCTTTTTCACAGAGAAAGTGAAAGAAGCAAGACTGGGCCGAGACATTTTAGCACGGATGTTTTTCAAATGATTAAGGCCATTTCCGTGGCTGGAGACTGCCCGACGCCCCATGTTGCTAAGCTTGAAAGTTTTAGAGCAGACTTTACAAAATGCTGATTCATTGTCGCCGTTCACAATCCAACCAGAAAACTTAGGATTTAATTGTTCTTCCAACCATTGTTCATTAAACACACAACGCTTTGACATTGCTGCAGTCTTAATTGCCTTTTAACAAGGTATAACTTATATCACAAATTTTCTTCTACTCCTTTAACCTAACTAATGTAACAGAACGTACAATAATAGGTAGGAAATACAAGGTTACATTAGTAGGAAGGGGAAGTTAGTGACTGTCTGTAACACCAAGTGCAAGTGTGTTGGGCGATGAAGGCGTCACTCCGCGACGCCGGGTTAAAACTAGTTGTAGTCTAACTGTCATTGAAATTTCCCTGACTTTTTTTTTAAATATCACTGATTTTCCCTGACTTTTACCAACATTTCAGGCATTTCCCTGACTTTCCAGAATGTGCACACCCTGTGGAAGTGTTTTTTTGTACTTGAAGGAGAAGTTCCCCAAAATTAGTGATGCAAAAATTAAAGGAGGAATTTTCGTAGGACCACAAATTAGAGAACTAATGAAAGATGAACATTTGAAGGACGTTTGAATGAATATGTCTCTGAAGATCCACTTCCTTTACTCTCACTTAGATTTATTTCCCGAAAACCTGGGCTCCGTAAGTTATGAGCACGGTGAACGCTTTCATCAGGACATTAGTAGTAGAAAAGGACGGATTCTGGCT
The DNA here is from genome assembly GCA_039090855.1 of Macrothele yani. Taxonomy (NCBI): domain Eukaryota; kingdom Metazoa; phylum Arthropoda; class Arachnida; order Araneae; family Macrothelidae; genus Macrothele; species Macrothele yani. The sequence goes on from CM076990.1 coordinate 175,923,715, forward strand.
AAAACCGGAGCCATAGACTTAACATTAGGTGTCGGCCGGAGCAGCCGGAGCCAGCCGGAGCAAGCTGCAGCCGAGCGAACGGATGGGGGCGTGGTCAGTAGCAGTCTCCAATTCCCCGCTGCAATTTTTCCCCCTCGACCGAAGGGTGTGCTTTTCTCCGAAGGGTGTGCTTATCTCCGAAGATAGTAGTATTTATTGGACTTTGTCGAATTTTGGGGGAAATCAATGAAGGTTTATTCCTTTTTTTAATTTAATGAAGGTTTATTCATTATTTATTTTCCCCTCTCTCGACCCCATCCCCTTAGGTTATTGTTATGTAAAACGTTTTTTCCCTCGTAATTTGTTGATTTTTCAATTAATTTTCATGAATTCCTCATGTGTCTTCCCTAATGAAAATTATGTAGGGTAAGTATTATTTCTCTTTTTTCTCGAATAATACGGTCATGTCCTCATCTCAAGAAATGTTATTATATCTTATTTTTGTTCATAAATGTTTGATTTTGAGGGATGGCAACGCCCGAGTGGGAAAGGGGTTGGATATAGGGGGATGTCAACTCGATGTGCTGCCCCCTAGCGGTGCTTCTTGGAACTTTCGATTGATCTTTGATTTTGAGGGATGGCAACGCCCGAGTGGGAAAGGGGTTGGATATAGGGGGATGTCAACTCGATGTGCTGCCCCCTAGCGGTGCTTCTTGGAACTTTCGATTGATCTTTGGTTTTGAGGGATGGCAACGCCCGAGTGGGAAAGGGGTTGGATATAGGGGATGTCAACTCGATGTGCTGCCCCCTAGCGGTGCTTCTTGGAACTTTCGATTGATCTTTGATTTAGAGGGATGGCAACTGCCGAGTGGGAAAGGTGTTGGATATAGGGGGATGTCAACTCGATGTACTACCCCCTAGCGATGCTTCTTGGAACTTTCGATGGATCTTTGATTTTGGGGGATGGCAACGACCGAGTGGGGAAAGGGCACTGCGTAGGTGTTAGATATGATGATGCTTCTTGGAACTTTATTATTTCGATGGATCTTTGATTTTGAGGGATGGCAACGACTGAGTGGGGTCCGTTGGGAATTTTTGCATTTATTCCTGTGGTTTGCAAGCAAGATTCCCCCTCTTCAATAATATTTTTCCCCCGGAGGAAATTTTTACGTAACGATGCTGGGGAATTTTCTTTCCAAGGGAATAAAAATGCTCCTAAGGTCTTAGCGAGGTTCTAACTCACGATGATTTGGTTTCCAAAAATAGTCAGGGGGTCAAATGGTTTTCGTGTACTACGTATTCCCTATATATATATTTTTAAATTACTTTTACGTTATTTCTTCATGTGTTTTTATATATTTTTCGTACGTTTTGAGGGAGTTTTTTCGTGTAGATGTAATGAATTTTCTGGGGAACTTTTCTTTTTCCTCCATTCAATTTTATTTCAGACCATGAGACGAGGAAATGCTTCTTTAGAAATTATTTCGTTCTTGTTCGCAGTAATTACTGGACATAGACTTCATGTTAATTCTGAGTCTTTCACCCCTGCAATAATATTTTCTCGTAATTTTTTCGTATGTTCAAGAACTCTACAGATCTTTCCCAGTTAAAATTCTGCTCAAACAATATTTTCGGTCTTTATTTCCTTATAGCTTCCCAATTTCCGATATTTTTCTTCCTCTATCTTTGAAATTTCATTAAACTTCTCAATAGGTCAGGATTCTTTTTTTTTTTTTCTTGGACAAACTTATGAGTCCTTTTATTTACACTATCTTTTTTTTTCCATTTCATTTCAGCAAACGATTATTTTAGATGCAACAAATCGTCAGATTTTGGTTTCCTTATATAGTATATTTTCCAACTTGCTTAAAAATATTCCTCAAAGCTTGCATGTATGTCAAATATACATTTTTTTTTATTCTTTCGTAGTTAGCCATACTTTTCGTGGACTGCCTCGACAGGAAAGCATTCAATGTCAAGACATACAATCTAAAACCTTTTTCTTTCGATAAAATTTGTATTCTTTGGGCTGAATATTTTCCCGTCTCGTCCGAAAAAACATTCATTCTAGAGACAAAGCGACTAATTCCGTTCTTCCCATAAACATTATTTTTTTATTTATTTGATATTCAGAGTTGTATACATTTTCTATCCAAAAAAGAGATATATTTAATGTAAAGGTATATTCTTCCAAGCTGGGGAAATATATGTATATATTAGTTCATTTCCAGTTAAAGGAAATGCATCTTTATATTTCAATATGAAAAAAGAAGCCCTATAAGAGAAAGCTCAACCTAAAAGACGGATAGATTGTTCCCACTCTCTCTACTCTATGACATTTCTTTACTGAATGAACCATGGCCTTTTTTCATGAACTGCTTTAAAATCTTCGTTCTCACTTTACTATTGTCAGATTCCATGTCCCTTCAGTTCTTTACTGAGAAACAGAAGCATTTATTCAATTTTAATTTATTAAGAGAGTAGAACTCTTTTAGGCTTTCGAAGTACTTTCAAGTCTTTCATTACGAAAATTTTCATTGTCATGAAAGAAGCCATAATCGAGATGATTTACTATCGTTTCAATGAAAGTGTTTACGCATTCATTGCTATGATGTCAGATTTCATTTTCTTATACTTCGAACAGAAATGAGTTTGAATCATTCGTCGAGAAAACATTTCTTTCATATATATATATATATATATATATATATATTGCCTCCGAATCAAACGAACTCAAAAAATAAGAGACGCACTTTAATATTTTTTTTCCTCTTATGAGAGGAATACGGGAATATGATACCAAAATTAAAGAATAAAGAATATCGACTTTCCTCCCAACACCTTACATCTACGTTTTTTTTTATTTTTTTTATTTTCAATAAGCTATTTCTATATTTTTACAACTGAATAGAATTATTTATTGAAAAATTCTAAGTAAGACGAAAAATGGTTTTGTTGATTTCCTAAGAGGATGATTTTGGAAATTTTCGTTTTCTGATAATTGTAAAAATCTCATAGAATAACATGGGAAAACTAGCATGCATAAAAGACTGTTTTGGATCGAGTAAATTGAAAGAATTTTACAAAGTTCATTTCAGAAAAGTACATTCCTTCCTAGTGTCAAAAACGAATCACTTCGTTTTTTCTAAGATACACTTTGGAATCTTATAAAAGTGCATAGGGTCAAAAACGATTTTGATGATTTTACTAAGATGACAGATTTCGGATTTCTTATGATAGAAAATACAGTGAATTTCCCATTGAATAACATGGGAAACTGCGAAATTTAAGAAGCACGTTTTCGTTCAAGTAAAATATTTTAAAAGTCTTTTTCGAATCAGTTGAAAACAGACAGGGTGTGTTTCTGAACAGTTCATTATTTCCTAAAATCAAAACGAATCACTTCGTTTTTTTTCTGACGTGCGTTTCTGAAAGAAGTAAAAATAGTTTAGCTAGAAAATTGGAAAGATATTTTTATGAATCCTAGACTGTTTATTTACGTATAGCTAGAGGGGTCTTCAGTGAGAGCACTTATTCTCTTTTCAAACTAAGAGAATGAAGTGTAGTCAGTTTGAAATAAAAATTCAAACTCCCCTAAATTTAGCCTTTTGTCCTGGTTTCGACTCAATACTGTAAAGCATTGCTCTCAGACCAGTTGAATTCCTGGCCCTTAATGAAATACATTAAGCCTTTCCCTTAAAAATAAGCAATCTCTTCTTCAATACCAGATCCCCAATAAATTTCTTTAAGAGTTATTCATTCACCCTTTTACTTTTAAAAACTTGAAATTCATTATTATTTAACTCATTACAAAAAATGAAACTCATTCATACAGAAAAAATATAAATGAATAAAAATAAATAAAGTAGTCCTAAAAAAGGACTGTTTTTCTGGGTCCCCTTCATACAGCTGCTCCATGGTCGGTATAAGGAATTTTTTTTTTTTTTTGCCTGCTAATATCTCAGCACATTGACTTCACAGTCTCTAGCAAGTTCTTTACAATTATGCTTTCCAAGAACGCTTTGGACGGGACATGGTCTCCAGTGACTGCAACAAAAGATTCTGCTAGAATCTTGGGGTTAAGCAATGCAACGGCATCATCGAAATACTTTTGCCACTTGGATTCGGGGGTGGCATATGCACAGCTGTGGGCCGTGATGTTTGCGAATATGCGATTTGGGGGTTGGTGGCACTCCATACAATAATATAAGTTATTGACATGTTCCTGAAGGCGATCCCTTACCATGTCAGCAAGCATGATGAAAAACTCTTCATCTGAGATGGAAGCAACAGGGGAAGAAGTCCTTGGATGGTGCAAAACAGCCTTTCTAAAGACAGGTCCAAATAGTAGTTGAGTAATGCTGTCCCATATTTTTCCACATTGATCAATAAGAGTTCCAAATTGTTGACAAGTCAGCTTTATCGGAACAGGATTCAATCGACGAAAACCATGAATTCTGGGGAAAGCACTTCTAACGTGTAACTGCCAGAAGCATCTAAGAGGGAAGGACAGCAGGAAACGATAAGTTCACGATTAATTAAGATGTCACAATTCATGCCTTGAATCCAGTGTGATTTTCCCATGAATTTTCGGAACGTTGAAGCTGACATTGTTATTCCATTCTTAGAAGGGTAGAAAGATTCTCCATCTTTCCTATAACTTCGAATATGAACTCGGACCGTGTTGTTAAAATCGCATACTTTTGCAAACGTGTTTTCACCTAAATAAAAATGATGAGGTGCAAGATTTTTCATAGAAATTCTTGGGAGGATAACTTCTCCACACGATTTGGGCTTTAAAGGAACGGACTCACATACCTTCTTAGCGAGAGTAGCAGAAATTTCACCACTTTGCTTCATCGTGGAAATGGAATCGGTAGCGCTCAAAGCAACAGACAAAAATGAAGTGACTCGTTTGAAGACTAAAGACAAACTGAAGGAACAGCTCTTATTCTAAGTCAAAACTGAGAAGAGGTTGGAGTTCGTCACTTGTTTACTGCTTGAGAGGGAAAGAGCAGAGTCATGGGGTAAAGAACACTCGGTTATCTTCTTTCTAAAGGTCAAATTCAATCTAATGTTTGGAGCATTCTTTTGTCGAGGCAGACCATGACTCCAATACGAATTAGTTGGTGGCAGGATCTGTAGTAAAGTTCCAGATCTCAAAGATAAGGAAACTGGTTTAAACCCGTTTCGCTTGAAAACAAGAGTCTCTTTCCTGTCCGAGAGATACTGATGTAATACAAGACAAAGGATCTAATTCAGCTTCGTCATCACGGTTATCACCGATTTGGTTATCACCATTTCTTATAAAAGTGCATGGGGATCAAAAAACGATTTTGATGATTTTACTAAGATGACAGATTTCGGATTTCTTATGATAGAAAATACAGTGAATTTCCCATTGAATAACATGGGAAACTGCGAAATTTAAGAAGCACGTTTTCGTTCAAGTAAAATATTTTAAAAGTCTTTTTCGAATCAGTTGAAAACAGACAGGGTGTGTTTCTGAACAGATCATTATTTCCTAAAATCAAAACGAATCACTTCGTTTTTTTCTGACGTGCGTTTCTGAAAGAAGTAAAAATAGTTTAGCTAGAAAATTGGAAAGATATTTTTATGAATCCTAGACTGTTTATTTACGTATAGCTAGAGGGGTCTTCAGTGAGAGCACTTATTCTCTTTTCAAACTAAGAGAATGAAGTGTAGTCAGTTTGAAAAAAAAAATTCAAACTCCCTAAATTTAGCCTTTTGTCCTGGTTTCGACTCAATACTGCAAAGCATTGCTCTCAGACCAGTTGAATTCCTGGCCCTTAATGAAATACATTAAGCCTTTCCCTTAAAAATAAGCAATCTCTTCTTCAATACCAGATCCCCAATAAATTTCTTTAAGAGTTATTCATTCACCCTTTTACTTTTAAAACTTGAAGTTCATTATTATTTAACTCCTTACAAAAATGAAACACATTCACTCTTTTACTTTTAAAACTTGAAATTCATTATTATTTAACTCCTTACAAAAATGAAACACATTCACACTTTTACTTTTAAAATTATAGAAAAATAGATGCATTCTCCCACTATAAATTTTTTCCCTACCTCCTTCCCCGTTCCTTAAACCAAAAATTTAAGATAGTTCTAAAAAGAACTTTTTTTAGTTCTAAAAAGAACTTTTTTTTCTCTGCTGTCTCCTCAATACATGTTTTTCACAGAACGCAGCAAGTCCTTTCCATATATTCCTTCCAAGAAGGCTTTGGATGGGATATTCTCACCAACGGTTTCAGCGAAGGAATCCGCTAAAGTCTTGGGGTCTAGCATTGCTACGGTCTCCTTGAAGTGTTCTTTAAACTTCGATTGGGGGGTGGCATCAGTACATCTGTGGCCCATGAGGCTTTCAAGCATGCGATCCGGATTAAGGTGACACTGAATACAATAGAATAATTTTTCAGCATGCCCCTGAACGAGATCCGACACCACTTCAATAAGCATGAAGTAATACTCTTCGTTCGTTAGTGGAGAGGAAGGAACGGGGGTGGAATCCTCTGATGAAGCAAAACGCCCTTTGCAAAAACTGGACCAAATAGCAGAATAGTAATGCTGGTCCATATCTTCTCACATTGATCAGCGAGAGCTTCAAATTGTTCCCCATTCAGTTTGATGGAATTAGGGTTCAGTCGACGAAATCCATTGATCCGAGGGGAAAGCACCTCAAATATATAAGTGTGAGGTCCGTCCAAAGAAGGAGAGGCAGAAATAATTAGTTCTCTGTTGATTAGCATATCTTCATTTTCTCCATGCAACCAACGGACTTTTCTCATAAACTGAGGGAAGGTCAGAGCTGTCATGGTGATTCCATTCTTGGTGGGGAAAAAAGATTCCTGTTCATTCCTGTATCTTCTTACATGAACTCTGATTTGAATTGGGAATTTCTTTGAATGATATCAACCCTCATCATTTCCATTTAGGGGTAACGCATTCGTGAAAGTGTCTGATTTCCATAATACAATCAGAGTTCATGTAAGAAGATACAGGAATGAACAGGAATCTTTTTTCCCCACCAAGAATGGAATCACCATGATAGCTCTGACCTTCCCTCAGTTTATGAGAAAAGTCCGTTGGTTGCATGGAGAAAATGAAGATATGCTAATCAACAGAGAACTAATTATTTCTGCCTCTCCTTCTTTGGACGGACCTCACACTTATATATTTGAGGTGCTTTCCCCTCGGATCAATGGATTTCGTCGACTGAACCCTAATTCCATCAAACTGAATGGGGAACAATTTGAAGCTCTCGCTGATCAATGTGAGAAGATATGGACCAGCATTACTATTCTGCTATTTGGTCCAGTTTTTGCAAAGGGCGTTTTGCTTCATCAGAGGATTCCACCCCCGTTCCTTCCTCTCCACTAACGAACGAAGAGTATTACTTCATGCTTATTGAAGTGGTGTCGGATCTCGTTCAGGGGCATGCTGAAAAATTATTCTATTGTATTCAGTGTCACCTTAATCCGGATCGCATGCTTGAAAGCCTCATGGGCCACAGATGTACTGATGCCACCCCAATCGAAGTTTAAAGAACACTTCAAGGAGACCGTAGCAATGCTAGACCCCAAGACTTTAGCGGATTCCTTCGCTGAAACCGTTGGTGAGAATATCCCATCCAAAGCCTTCTTGGAAGGAATATATGGAAAGGACTTGCTGCGTTCTGTGAAAAACATGTATTGAGGAGACAGCAGAGAAAAAAAGTTCTTTTTAGAACTAAAAAAGTTCTTTTTAGAACTATCTTAAATTTTTGGTTTAAGGAACGGGGAAGGAGGTAGGGAAAAATTTATAGTGGGAGAATGCATCTATTTTTCTATAATTTTAAAAGTAAAAGTGTGAATGTGTTTCATTTTTGTAAGGAGTTAAATAATAATGAATTTCAAGTTTTAAAAGTAAAAGAGTGAATGTGTTTCATTTTTGTAAGGAGTTAAATAATAATGAACTTCAAGTTTTAAAAGTAAAAGGGTGAATGAATAACTCTTAAAGAAATTTATTGGGGATCTGGTATTGAAGAAGAGATTGCTTATTTTTAAGGGAAAGGCTTAATGTATTTCATTAAGGGCCAGGAATTCAACTGGTCTGAGAGCAATGCTTTACAGTATTGAGTCGAAACCAGGACAAAAGGCTAAATTTAGGGGAGTTTGAATTTTTTTTTTCAAACTGACTACACTTCATTCTCTTAGTTTGAAAAGAGAATAAGTGCTCTCACTGAAGACCCCTCTAGCTATACGTAAATAAACAGTCTAGGATTCATAAAAATATCTTTCCAATTTTCTAGCTAAACTATTTTTACTTCTTTCAGAAACGCACGTCAGAAAAAAACGAAGTGATTCGTTTTGATTTTAGGAAATAATGATCTGTTCAGAAACGCACCCTGTCTGTTTTCAACTGATTCGAAAAAGACTTTTAAAATATTTTACTTGAACGAAAACGTGCTTCTTAAATTTCGCAGTTTCCCATGTTATTCAATGGGAAATTCACTGTATTTTCTATCATAAGAAATCCGAAATCTGTCATCTTAGTAAAATCATCAAAATCGTTTTTTGATCCCCATGCACTTTTATAAGAAATGGTGATAACCAAATCGGTGATAACCGTGATGACGAAGCTGAATTAGATCCTTTGTCTTGTATTACATCAGTATCTCTCGGACAGGAAAGAGACTCTTGTTTTCAAGCGAAACGGGTTTAAACCAGTTTCCTTATCTTTGAGATCTGGAACTTTACTACAGATCCTGCCACCAACTAATTCGTATTGGAGTCATGGTCTGCCTCGACAAAAGAATGCTCCAAACATTAGATTGAATTTGACCTTTAGAAAGAAGATAACCGAGTGTTCTTTACCCCATGACTCTGCTCTTTCCCTCTCAAGCAGTAAACAAGTGACGAACTCCAACCTCTTCTCAGTTTTGACTTAGAATAAGAGCTGTTCCTTCAGTTTGTCTTTAGTCTTCAAACGAGTCACTTCATTTTTGTCTGTTGCTTTGAGCGCTACCGATTCCATTTCCACGATGAAGCAAAGTGGTGAAATTTCTGCTACTCTCGCTAAGAAGGTATGTGAGTCCGTTCCTTTAAAGCCCAAATCGTGTGGAGAAGTTATCCTCCCAAGAATTTCTATGAAAAATCTTGCACCTCATCATTTTTATTTAGGTGAAAACACGTTTGCAAAAGTATGCGATTTTAACAACACGGTCCGAGTTCATATTCGAAGTTATAGGAAAGATGGAGAATCTTTCTACCCTTCTAAGAATGGAATAACAATGTCAGCTTCAACGTTCCGAAAATTCATGGGAAAATCACACTGGATTCAAGGCATGAATTGTGACATCTTAATTAATCGTGAACTTATCGTTTCCTGCTGTCCTTCCCTCTTAGATGCTTCTGGCAGTTACACGTTAGAAGTGCTTTCCCCAGAATTCATGGTTTTCGTCGATTGAATCCTGTTCCGATAAAGCTGACTTGTCAACAATTTGGAACTCTTATTGATCAATGTGGAAAATATGGGACAGCATTACTCAACTACTATTTGGACCTGTCTTTAGAAAGGCTGTTTTGCACCATCCAAGGACTTCTTCCCTGTTGCTTCCATCTCAGATGAAGAGTTTTTCATCATGCTTGCTGACATGGTAAGGGATCGCCTTCAGGAACATGTCAATAACTTATATTATTGTATGGAGTGCCACCAACCCCCAAATCGCATATTCGCAAACATCACGGCCCACAGCTGTGCATATGCCACCCCCGAATCCAAGTGGCAAAAGTATTTCGATGATGCCGTTGCATTGCTTAACCCCAAGATTCTAGCAGAATCTTTTGTTGCAGTCACTGGAGACCATGTCCCGTCCAAAGCGTTCTTGGAAAGCATAATTGTAAAGAACTTGCTAGAGACTGTGAAGTCAATGTGCTGAGATATTAGCAGGCAAAAAAAAAAAAAAAAAATTCCTTATACCGACCATGGAGCAGCTGTATGAAGGGGACCCAGAAAAACAGTCCTTTTTTAGGACTACTTTATTTATTTTTATTCATTTATATTTTTTCTGTATGAATGAGTTTCATTTTTTGTAATGAGTTAAATAATAATGAATTTCAAGTTTTTAAAAGTAAAAGGGTGAATGAATAACTCTTAAAGAAATTTATTGGGGATCTGGTATTGAAGAAGAGATTGCTTATTTTTAAGGGAAAGGCTTAATGTATTTCATTAAGGGCCAGGAATTCAACTGGTCTGAGAGCAATGCTTTACAGTATTGAGTCGAAACCAGGACAAAAGGCTAAATTTAGGGGAGTTTGAATTTTTATTTCAAACTGACTACACTTCATTCTCTTAGTTTGAAAAGAGAATAAGTGCTCTCACTGAAGACCCCTCTAGCTATACGTAAATAAACAGTCTAGGATTCATAAAAATATCTTTCCAATTTTCTAGCTAAACTATTTTTACTTCTTTCAGAAACGCACGTCAGAAAAAAACGAAGTGATTCGTTTTGATTTTAGGAAATAATGAACTGTTCAGAAACACACCCTGTCTGTTTTCAACTGATTCGAAAAAAGACTTTTAAAATATTTTACTTGAACGAAAACGTGCTTCTTAAATTTCGCAGTTTCCCATGTTATTCAATGGGAAATTCACTGTATTTTCTATCATAAGAAATCCGAAATCTGTCATCTTAGTAAAATCATCAAAATCGTTTTTGACCCTATGCACTTTTATAAGATTCCAAAGTGTATCTTAGAAAAAACGAAGTGATTCGTTTTTGACACTAGGAAGGAATGTACTTTTCTGAAATGAACTTTGTAAAATTCTTTCAATTTACTCGATCCAAAACAGTCTTTTATGCATGCTAGTTTTCCCATGTTATTCTATGAGATTTTTACAATTATCAGAAAACGAAAATTTCCAAAATCATCCTCTTAGGAAATCAACAAAACCATTTTTCGTCTTACTTAGAATTTTTCAATAAATAATTCTATTCAGTTGTAAAAATATAGAAATAGCTTATTGAAAATAAAAAAATAAAAAAAACGTAGATGTAAGGTGTTGGGAGGAAAGTCGATATTCTTTATTCTTTAATTTTGGTATCATATTCCCGTATTCCTCTCATAAGAGGAAAAAAAATATTAAAGTGCGTCTCTTATTTTTTTTTGAGTTCGTTTGATTCGGAGGCAATATATATATATATATATATATATATATGAAAGAAATGTTTTCTCGACGAATGATTCAAACTCATTTCTGTTCGAAGTATAAGAAAATGAAATCTGACATCATAGCAATGAATGCGTAAACACTTTCATTGAAACGATAGTAAATCATCTCGATTATGGCTTCTTTCATGACAATGAAAATTTTCGTAATGAAAGACTTGAAAGTACTTCGAAAGCCTAAAAGAGTTCTACTCTCTTAATAAATTAAAATTGAATAAATGCTTCTGTTTCTCAGTAAAGAACTGAAGGGACATGGAATCTGACAATAGTAAAGTGAGAACGAAGATTTTAAAGCAGTTCATGAAAAAAAAGGCCATGGTTCATTCAGTAAAGAAATGTCATAGAGTAGAGAGAGTGGGAACAATCTATCCGTCTTTAGGTTGAGCTTTCTCTTATAGGGCTTCTTTTTCATATTGAAATATAAAGATGCATTTCCTTTAACTGGAAATGAACTAATATATACATATATTTCCCCAGCTTGGAAGAATATACCTTTACATTAAATATATCTCTTTTTTGGATAGAAAATGTATACAACTCTGAATATCAAATAAATAAAAAAATAATGTTTATGGGAAGAACGGAATTAGTCGCTTTGTCTCTAGAATGAATGTTTTTTCGGACGAGACGGGAAAATATTCAGCCCAAAGAATACAAATTTTATCGAAAGAAAAAGGTTTTAGATTGTATGTCTTGACATTGAATGCTTTCCTGTCGAGGCAGTCCACGAAAAGTATGGCTAACTACGAAAGAATAAAAAAAAATGTATATTTGACATACATGCAAGCTTTGAGGAATATTTTTAAGCAAGTTGGAAAATATACTATATAAGGAAACCAAAATCTGACGATTTGTTGCATCTAAAATAATCGTTTGCTGAAATGAAATGGAAAAAAAAAAGATAGTGTAAATAAAAGGACTCATAAGTTTGTCCAAGAAAAAAAAAAAAAAGAATCCTGACCTATTGAGAAGTTTAATGAAATTTCAAAGATAGAGGAAGAAAAATATCGGAAATTGGGAAGCTATAAGGAAATAAAGACCGAAAATATTGTTTGAGCAGAATTTTAACTGGGAAAGATCTGTAGAGTTCTTGAACATACGAAAAAAATTACGAGAAAATATTATTGCAGGGGTGAAAGACTCAGAATTAACATGAAGTCTATGTCCAGTAATTACTTCGAACAAGAACGAAATAATTTCTAAAGAAGCATTTCCTCGTCTCATGGTCTGAAATAAAATTGAATGGAGGAAAAAGAAAAGTTCCCCAGAAAAATTCATTACATCTACACGAAAAAACTCCCTCAAAACGTACGAAAAATATATAAAAACACATGAAGAAATAACGTAAAAGTAATTTAAAAATATATATATAGGGAATACGTAGTACACGAAAACCATTTGACCCCTGACTATTTTTGGAAACCAAATCATCGTGAGTTAGAACCTCGCTAAGACCTTAGGAGCATTTTTATTCCCTTGGAAAGAAAATTCCCCAGCATCGTTACGTAAAAATTTCCTCCGGGGGAAAAATATTATTGAAGAGGGGGGAATCTTGCTTGCAAACCACAGGAATAAATGCAAAAATTCCCAACGGACCCCACTCAGTCGTTGCCATCCCTCAAAATCAAAGATCCATCGAAATAATAAAGTTCCAAGAAGCATCATCATATCTAACACCTACGCAGTGCCCTTTCCCCACTCGGTCGTTGCCATCCCCCAAAATCAAAGATCCATCGAAAGTTCCAAGAAGCATCGCTAGGGGGTAGTACATCGAGTTGACATCCCCCTATATCCAACACCTTTCCCACTCGGCAGTTGCCATCCCTCTAAATCAAAGATCAATCGAAAGTTCCAAGAAGCACCGCTAGGGGCAGCACATCGAGTTGACATCCCCCTATATCCAACCCCTTTCCCACTCGGGCGTTGCCATCCCTCAAAACCAAAGATCAATCGAAAGTTCCAAGAAGCACCGCTAGGGGGCAGCACATCGAGTTGACATCCCCCTATATCCAACCCCTTTCCCACTCGGGCGTTGCCATCCCTCAAAATCAAAGATCAATCGAAAGTTCCAAGAAGCACCGCTAGGGGGCAGCACATCGAGTTGACATCCCCCTATATCCAACCCCTTTCCCACTCGGGCGTTGCCATCCCTCAAAATCAAACATTTATGAACAAAAATAAGATAATAACATTTCTTGAGATGAGGACATGACCGTATTATTCGAGAAAAAAAAGAGAAATAATACTTACCCTACATAATTTTCATTAGGGAAGACACATGAGGAATTCATGAAAATTAATTGAAAAATCAACAAATTACGAGGGAAAAAACGTTTTACATAACAATAACCTAAGGGGATGGGGTCGAGAGAGGGGAAAATAAATAATGAATAAACCTTCATTAAATTAAAAAAAGGAATAAACCTTCATTGATTTCCCCCAAAATTCGACAAAGTCCAATAAATACTACTATCTTCGGAGATAAGCACACCCTTCGGTCGAGGGGGAAAAATTGCAGCGGGGAATTGGAGGCTGCTACTGACCACGCCCCCTCCGTTTGCTCGGCTGGCTCCGGCTGCTCCGGCCGACACCTAATGTTAAGTCTATGGCTCCGGTTTTAGCCAGAATCCGTCCTTTTCTACTACTGACATTTGAAGCATCGAAAAAGATATAAAGGAAAGAGTTTGCTTCATGTTAGCAGATAACTGCTGGACTCTCTAAAAGGACCTTCCTGAGGCAAAGTATTCCAGGAAATAAGACCTTTTACGTACGTTGAACATTAATTAATTTCCTTAGTGTACATGTAATTATTAATGTAAAATATTTACGTAACTGTCACACAAAACCTTACGTGATAGAGAAAAATGGTTTTCATTATTGAATTCAGCGCGACAAATACTATAAAGATTGGCCAATAGCATCTTTGGGAGAGAAAAAAAAGGGTTTTTTTTTTTGCACACCAGTGTAACAGAACTCCGAAACAAGGTGACAGTTAGGGTCAAATAAATTTTTAAAGGTAGATGGTCAGCTGGCTAGAAGAATACCTGCTCGAAATAGCCACTGGTTATCGTCAACCGGACTGCGGACCACTAGTGGATGAAGGGAGACCCCAACCCTAGGAACTAATGGAGGCGAAGGTGATACCTCCAAGAGGTGAGAACACGCCTAGGAGCAGGGCAGAAAGCGAAACCGACGGAGAAAATAAAAGCGAAAGCTTAGAGAAATCGAGGCTGCAGTTGGTTACCAAAAAGCTGGTGTCGGTGTGATGTCCCTGCGTGGGTCAGTCGGAGTAGAAAAATTGCCAAAAATTATTAGGAAGCGCAGGGGAAAAGGTTCCTAGAAGTGTTAGGTGAAGAAGCTGTACGAGCACCGACGTCTCTTTAAGTAAACCCGGGCTGTGGTTTTATCCACGGAGGATACCAGCCCCGTGTAGCGGACGCAAGTATGAACGCTACGGGAGAAGCCCCATCATCAACTCCAGGAACAAGAGGTGAATAGCAGTGGATTCAGGGTAAGACATATCTTAATATTTCAATCCCTGGTATGCTGAGTAACCAATGAAATTTGAAAATGAAATATTATTGCTCACCTCGTTCTAGTTGGATTGCTAGGAGACAATTCTACGAACCTTAGGCTTAACCTTAACTATTTTTTTGAAGTGATGATTTAATATAACTTAATCTGGTCCCACCATTAATTTGTACATAAATTAAGAAACATGTCAAAATAAATTTTATAGTTTTTCTTCGCTGCTGCTCTGCAAATGAGTACGAGTGTCAGATCTGGTTTATTCTAAGGTAAACAATTTTCTTTCTTTGAAAATACCAACTTTCAAAACACGATACTGAAATGTTAATTTTAAAACTTCATTTCTTTGCGGCATGGCATATGAGTTCTTGCGACAACCTCGTATGAAACAACGCGTACAGGTCCCAACGATGAGACTGGATCGCCAATTCTAGGAAACCCAATGCCATTGTTGCCACTTTAGACGATCGGAATTCATTAACAAAAGTGATGCCTGCAAATTCCCAAACGGGGCTTGTCGCTGTAATAAGCACATTGCTTGCAAAATTTCAGTTCTTTTTCACCGATACGTCAATATTCTATGATCAAGCCAGCCGTTCGTTATGAGACAGCTTAGTGGCATTTCATGCACATACACTATATTGACAAAAGTCACCGGACACCTAGAAGAGAAACACAACATAGCATTTACTAACATACATTGATACGATGTCGGTCCACCTTTGGCCTTAATGCATGCACTGACCTTTCGAGATATGTTTTCGACAAGGTTTTGGAACACAGCGATAGGTATGCGCTTCCATTCAGTACATAATGCTGCCGCTAACTGTTGCTTAGTAGTAGGCCTTGGTCCCAAACTTCTTATGCGGCGCTCTAATTCATTCCATAGGTGCTCTATAGGATTAAGATCACGGCTCTGTGCTGGCCAGTCTACACACGATACCGAATTATCATCAAACCACGCCATAAAAGTCCTTGCTTCATGGATCGGTGCATTATCCTGCTGCTACCAACAAGGCTCGGTTCCATAGTATTGCCACAGAGTTGATAGGGCATAATTGTCCAGAACATCGAGGTAGACGCGCTGGGTGGCAGGTTTGTCCACGATAATCAATGGGCCGGAACCATACCACAAAAAAAAAAAAAAAAAAAAATCCACACGAGTACACTGCCAGCTCCAAACTTGACCGTAGGAACAGTACACTGTGGTAAATAGCGTTCCCCGGCTGCCGCCATACCCACACACGGCCATCATGCTGATGGATCGTGTGTCTGGATTCATCAGTGCATAGGACCCGTTTCCATTGATCTATACGGTCCATGATAAATGTTCTTTACACCATGCTAAACACGACCAATAGCATTCCGAGTGGAGATGAAAGGCTTATGAATAGCCGCACGGCCACGGTAGCCCATGGAACGAAGTTCTCTGCGAATGGTGCGTGTACATACCGAGGTTCCAGCATTTTTACTCACCTGTACACTGAGGTCTTGTGCAGTACTCCGTCGATTAGCTGTAACGACTCTCCTGAGGCTTCGACGTCCTCTATCACTGATTTTCTTTGGTCTGCCGGTACGTTTTGCTGCTGCAGGCACGCCATGTGTCTTCCACTTATTCAGTACATCCGAAACAGTTGACTAGGGTATGTTTAAACGCATCTGGGTTTCTCTTATGGACAACCCACTAATATAACACCCAACAATCTTTCCTTTCTCAAAGTCAGTTTTCTCCCGCCGCGACATTTTCACTCAACCTCACAGTGCGATATGATCGCGGTCAGCTGCAGGCTTGTTTTCATACCGTTTGCAGCTGTACCGCGCATCTTAACAACGCAGCGAATCCGTTCATTTGCTTTTGAAGGGGTGTCCGGTGACTTTTGTCAATACAGTGTATACTGCATGAGTACACAAAGAAACAAAAATTAGAGATTATGCCGAAACTACAGCCTCTTACATTCATATAACTAAGAACAAGTGTTTTTTGCATTTCATTTTCGAAAACCTGTGTTCTGTTGTCTAAAACACCTCCATGTGAGACATTCACCGCGCTTCGTCCAAGTATTACCGATTTTGATTTCAATGAAACAAGCAAACTCAAACTTAATCATAAACAAACTTCATTCACGCAGGGAATTAGAAGACGAGACTCGAACCCGGCCCTAACTCGCACGAAAACCCGGAAGACCTCGTCCCTGGCCAATTTCTAAAACTCCTACTTTTACCTAAACACCATTATTCCCCTTAACGTACTTCACAGGCACACACAAACTATCCCCTTTTATGAGTCTGCTTATTTTTCTATTTATCTGCACCAATCACCGAACTGTGTTCCATTTGGAATTACCACTTCTTCCAAGGAACTGGAAGAAAATGCCAGGATACCATGTTTTTTTTTGTTTTTTTTTGATGGATTCTTTACTTCTGAGGGTGAGAGCATTATAGGCAACAGAGTCCATTAAATGCTCCTGAACTACCATCATAACTTCTTTTGCTTTCTTTCCAATAAAAATGCTTTATGGCGAATCAATTTTTTTCCAGGATATAGAGGTCGCTGTGAAAGAAGGGCTCATTCTACCTGCTCATATTTAGGGTCCAGTCAACACACAAAGCAAAGTACTACATGAAGATTAAGGAGGTTTTGATTATATGAAGATTCGACTGTCTGTGAACTTCCATAACAAAAGACACAGAACTGAAATAAAAATCAAATTGGGAAGGGGTCTCTCAGGTATACGAGATACACAGAGAAAGCTGGTAATATGTAGACGGCAGCAGTTACTGAAGGATATAAGCCCACCGTCAAGCAAAACAGGAATGTTGCAGTGTGCGTCAACAAGAATCAGAAAAAGAGAAAATGAAAACGTCTACTGTCCTCACGATAAATCGTGTGAACACGGTTTGCCACTGATGGCGCCGCTGAGCATAGGACCAATCCAACTAAGCAATGGACTCATCGTTGCAAACTCCCACTGTCCAACCGACTGGTGACAAAATGTAGTCAGATATGTGTTTACTGGTCCTGGGCCCGAAGGTCTAATTTCTTTCGTGTGTATAAACACCCTTTGGACTATCAAGTGCTTCCAATGAATAACTATTATTATCTTAGCAGGTTCTGCAAGCTTCAGGACAACACCGCTATCGTTCATCACCTGGAGTGGTGTATAGTTCGCGAAATATATGACAGACTTCCCTTCACGCACCTTTCCTGTCATGCTCAATCTTATCGAAAACGTTTGGAATACGAGAGAAAAGACTATGCGAGTTTAGACACTTTTGCCGAATTCAGCGCATGAACTGGAGGCCATCTTGTGTACTATATGCTGTCCCACAGTGTTCAAAATTAACGCGCAAAGTGTTTCATACCGTGCTTTGATCATCAAGAGTGAGAGGCGTCATCCTCAACATGAATTCAGCGCATGAACTGGAGGCCATCCTGTGTACTATATGCTGTCCCACAGTGTTCAAAATTAACGCGCAAAGCGTTTCATACCGTGCTTTGATCATCAAGAGTGAGAGGCCCAACGGGATATTAGTGACATGTTCATTATGAATTGACTAAGTAGCTTTTTTTTTGCATATTAATATAAACATAAAGTTTATAAATGCAACTATTTATAACTTAATAGTTTCGTGTGGAACCCACGTCCAACTACCTCTGATTTCTTACGACGATGGTTGTTCGTTTCACATGTTACGTGATGGTTATCGGATTTGACGAGTGATTTCCAAGCACTAGGGAGATATTGCGATGAGGATGACTCATCAAGTAAGGACGATTTCGAAAAGTGTGAAAGGCTTCTAAAAAGTCAGACAGTGATCTAGGCCTTTCTAACAATTTTGCGTCACCTAACAAAAACAAAAAAAAAGTTGGTTATTCTCTTAACAGTGCTGGGCTATGGAATGATTTGAGCTCAAACTTTTCAACACACCACTAGCGTTCTTTCAACCTGAATCTCGAAGGAATCTTCGCGTCTGACCTACGTAATCTAAGGGATCTTTTTTTTTTTTTTTTTTTTTTTTTATTGGAGGTTTAACGACCACCGTGAGCAACTCAATGGGCTACAAGCAGTCGCCTGTCCCTAATTTAGGGTCACTGGTTCCAGGGAAGAGAGAGAGCCAGTGCCGTAAGACAAACACAACATCCATGCCTCACCGGGATTCGAACCCGGACCCCGTTCGGACGAATGATCATAGGTCATCGCTTAAACCACTGCGCCACCGGGGCGGCTAACGGATCTTTGCGCCTGGGGAATCTATCGCATCCAGTCAGTATCCACACTGACACAGGATGCGATAGATTCCCCAAGAATTTCTATATAGGAATGACGCAATATTGTTAGAAAAACCTACATAGATCAGTGTATCATCTTCGACTAGAAGCCTTTTCACATTTGTAAAATAAAACCGTCCTTTTCCCGGTGAATTTTTTTTTTTTTTTTTTTTTTGGCTGGAGGTTTAACGACCACCGTGAGCAACTCAATGGGCTATAAGCAGTCGCCCGTCCCTAATTTAGGGTCACTGGCTCCAGGGAAGGGAGAGAGCTAGCGCCGTAAGACAAACACAACATCCATGCCTCACCGGGATTCGAACCCGGACCCCTTTCGGACGAAAGATTAGAGGCCATCGCTTAGACCACTGCGCCGCCGGGGCGGCTTTCCCGGTGAATGATTAATCTTCATCGCCGTATCTCTCGAGCCCTCTCTTTTTTTTTTTGATTCGATGTTTTACGACCACCGTGAGCAACTCAGTGGGCTATAAGCAGTCGCCCGTCCCTAATTTGGGGCCACTGACTCCAGAAAGGGAGAGAGCCAGTGCCGTAAGGCAAACATAACATCCATGTCTCACAGGGATTCGGACCCGGACCCATCTCGTACGAATGATCAGAGGCCATCGCTTAGACCACTGCGCCACCGGGACGGCCTGGGGAAGCTGAAACACGGTTCTACGAGAAACTAGCAGACGTGCGTTATGCTATAAATAATTGTAATTGCAAACCTGGCTGCTTTATACACTGAGTGGCCACTTTATTATGACCACCTGACAGTTTTAAGCAAATGAGCTATGGCTGCACGCTGTTGCCGCCAGAGGGCGAGGTTAGTATAAAAAGGGAAAGCTTAGTGCTTGCGACAGTAATAGAAGCGATTTTTGGGTGACGAGATGGGTAAAAAATGCGATTTGACGGACTTTCAACGTGGGATGATTGTAGGAGCTCGGAGCCATGGAGCGAGTATCACCGAAACCGCCGCATTCGTGAAATGTTCCAGAGCAGCTGTTGTTAAAGCGTTTAAAGACTGGACTGTCAGCCAAAAAACTGGGTATCTACGTGCAACGTGTGGTCGTCATCGACTAGTGACTGCTCGGGCGGTACGGAGGGTGTCCAGACTGGCAATAGACAACAGAAGGACAACAGTGCAGCAAATTACAGACCATCTTAATCAAGGATTCCCTCAAATGATCTCTGCACGCACTGTTCGCCGTACACTGCATCGGATGGGATATGGCAGCCGAAGGCCTGTTCGAACACTTTTGCTGTCTGCAGTTAACAAGAGAAAACGTCTCCAGTTCGCACAAGGACTGAACAGTCGATAATTGGAGACACATTATGTGGTCCAATGAATCACGTTTTCAGTTGCACCATACCGATGGCCGAGTGAGAATTTGGCGGAAACAGCACAAAAGCATGAACCCCAAATGCATTGCTACACCCCTTCTCGCTGGTGGAGGCAACGTTATGCTTTGGGCCCTTTAATTCGTGTTTATCAACATCTGACGGGCACATCATATCTAAATATCGTTGCGAACCAATCGCGTCATGTGGATGGTTTATCCCAATGGCGATGGCTACTTTCAACAAGATAATGCGTCCTGCCATAGTACTCGTATTGTACAGTGTTGGTTTCCGGAACATGCCGGTGAGTTTACTTTGCTTAGGTGGCCCCCACAATCTACAGATCTCAACCCCGTTGAGAATTTGTGCAAGATGAAGTTGAACAAGCCATCAGACAGCTGGATCCACAACACTGCAATCTCAGACTCCTGGAAAGAGCTATTCATCAAGCATGGTCTCAGATTCCACAAACCACCAATCAAGATCTCGTGGAGAACATGCCACGAAAAATCTATGTAATATTAAAGGCAAAAGGTGACCCAACGAAGTACTGAGGAGGTGGTCATAATAAAGTGGCCACTCAGTGTATACAAATGAAAAGTATGTTTGTTTGTTTGTTTTTTATTGGAGATTTAACGACCACCGTGAGCAACGCGGTCGCCCGTCGCTAATTTAGGGACACTGGTTTCAGGGAAGGGAGAGAGCCAGGGCCGTAAGACAAACATAACATCCATGCCTCGCCGGGATTCGAACCCGGACCCCTTTCGGACGAATGATCAGGAGCCATCGCTTAGACCACTGCGCCACCGGGGCGGCAAAAGTTTGTTAACGCAATGTCTGCAGTTTATTTTAAATGACTAGGTAATGTATTTCCAAATGAATTATTGGAATATGGTTCGCGTAAGTATTGTTTTTCTTATTTTCCAGTGGTTTAAGGGTTGTATTACGTAAGCAAAGCCAAATAATGTTTTATTTCACAGTGCGTATATCAGAAGAACTGCAAATCTGTTTTCCATTAGCCTCAAGCTGAAGTTCAGAAGAGATAAACGCAGCCACTTTCCCCTTATTATCGATTCGTTCCTGAAGAATGTTTTATTTCACCGATGGCACGCATCATGACAGAAAACACCATAGTTGAAATGTCCAGCTTTTATTTAAACTTCTCCATTTCCAACTCCCTCTCTGTTTGAAATTGATATTCCCAGCACGGTAGCTCTTCAGAAAACACATCGCTCAAAAGCTGTAAGCCTGGCCGTTGGAATTCAGAATAAAGCACGGATTTTATTCGAATCCCGTATAATACAGGGATCTGAGTTTTCTCCGCAGTTTTCGAGTAACCCTAACTTACGAATGAGCATCTCCTCATATACATACAACAGTACTTCATGAGTTCCATTTTCAGGAGATCGGAATTCTACTAGAACCTTAATCATTCCTTCACTATAGGAGCAATACTGCTGTTATAACTACAGCGGACCACCATTTAACAAAGTCGCATGGTAAATGTCCAAATATTCGTTACATAGAAAATTTGCGATATGGAACAGCAGGGCTCCCACCTTTTCTTCTCCCACGAAAAATCAGCACTTTTTGAGCGCCGCTCAATATTTTTAGGACCTTAACAATTACACTGTACATGCAACAATGGCATGTGCACAAATATACTTTTTACACACGATTTAACTATGCAAAGTGAAGTATGCTGATGAAGTTTACAATGTTTTCCATATAATTTAAGTCTGTTGATTTCATAAATTAAAATTTAGGCAATTTAAGAGACAGTCCTGCAGGTCTAATCAGTTTTCCTATCTGATAGAATAATCACATATGGAATAAAGTGTATGTAAGGTATAAAACTGTAGTTGGTGTTATGAGTTCAAGATTTCAATTTCGCACACATGAAAAACCAAAGTCAAAATTACGTGTTCGAAATTTAAGTTTCGTACAGGGTGTCCCACTCGCTATTGGCCCCGGAGTTTTCCGTGTAACTTTGGAAAGAAGACGAGTACGAAATAAAAACTCTGGGAAGAGGGACGGGAGAACGTGAGAAAGAAACGCTGTAAGGAGCGAGACTGTTGGTCTTTCCAAACACAGGTGGTGCTGTGAACGAATGACGTAGCCTCGCGGCCAAGTTCAGTCTGGCATCAGCAACGGTCGTGTGCGCCTAGAAGACGGGAATGCTGTGGTTTGTTTCCGTTTAAACATTAATCGGTACACAACTGAAAACCCTGTTTTTCTGGTCCGGACCTATTGGAAAATTGGGTCTATCGACGCGTGCCAAACCCAATTCCTGGCGAAATTTGGAGGTCGCAAACCAGCAGCAAAGTTCTTGTGACTGGTGATCGAAGGTTTAACGACCACCGTGAGCAACTCAGTGGGCTATAAGCAGTCGCCCGTTCCCATTTTAGGGCCACTGGTTCCAGGGAAGGGAGAGAGCCAGTGCCGTAAGACAAACACTCCAAGGGACGGTGGCCACCGAGGACGCCTGACGTTTATCCCCCTGATTTCTTTTTGTAGGGCATGTTGAAAGGCACAGTGTACCGGAACAAGCCACGAATCTCACGGCACTGGAAGACAACATTCGTCGCGAAATGGAGCTTGTGACTGCCGAACAGCTGGTTCGAACCTTCGATAACATGCAGCGTCGCGTTCAAGCGGCCACTTCTAGCACTTCATTTGATGGCATTATTTATCCCATGAAACAAGGTAAGTCCACCATAAATTACATGTCCATCAGTTGGTTATTTGTCAAGTTATGCGGAAAAAGCCGGGGCCCAATGGCGAGTGGGACACCCTGTACTTAAATTTTATTTCGTGGTATAACTGAAATTGTTAATTGCTTATACAAAAATGAGGAAATACAAAAGTGGAATATCAGCACGAAGAGATGTTGATGAGGCTTGCTGGGTGGAATATACTGGATGTATTTAATTTAGTCTAGGGCCCATTTTTTTTTCCAGCAAATTACTTCTCTCATACTGCCCTGTGAGCTCCCGCGGGCTTTCAACTGACGTCACGTGACGTCATCCTCAACATGGCCAACCAGTGGCGGAAGCTGTAGGCACTACATTGTAACTTTTCGATTTCGCGCAGCTAGTTCGGAAAAATAACAAGTTTGTTAACGATGTACTTCCTTGTCTCTTTAAAGCTGTTTACAGGTTTTTCACACAGTAACTGTAATATGTTCACTGCTTTTAAAATGTCTCATGAGTACCTGAGATGTTAACGAAGTGTGAGCTAAACAAGCAACAACCAACCAACCTGTGGTCATCGACGGACCGTTATTTCAAAACGCTGGATTCCGATTCGGGCGGCGTTAATGTGCATGAGAACTCGTGCTCTTTCTCAAGTGAACAGTTTTGCACAACGATGATATAATTCTGTGCTCCAGAGGTAAAATTATATTACAATCGCAACGAAACCACCACTACAATTATCACATAGTGATAGTGAAATGTACTTTCTTTTTCCAGTTTTTTTAGTTCTGGCCAATAACCTTCAGTCGTAAAAAAAAAAAAAAAATGAAAAAAAAAAAAACTACGCACGAATTACGTATTTTCATCTACCCCTCATTTCAGATCTACGGGAGCATAATCTCGTCACGTAATCTTTGTCACGAACGTTAAGTTGCAAGAAGACTTTGGGATCATTAATTACGTTACACATGAAACAGGGTGAACGATAAAAAATGCACACATTTCAAACATATTTTATGAGAAAAATAAGAAAATGCAATTTTTATTATATGGGGAAAGAATTAAACAAGAATGTCACTTCACTCTGAAAGGCTACATTTCAAACATGTTCCACGAGGAAACCAAGAACGTTAAGACAATATATACAGCATTCGAATAACCCAGTGGTCAACTTGGCCATTAGAAAAATTCCATCGGGCAACTAAAAAATTGGTTACAGGCGCCCGATGGGCCTGCAAGTTATTATTTTTTCCCCCAGTCTTTTTTGGAATTTCAAGCTCACAAAAAAACTGAACCAGATTCCAAAATATCCAGATTTCGCTATGGTAGTTATTCGAAATAATCCAGGTTTCACTATGTATTTTTTGAAATTCAGATAATAACTACTGAAAATTGCAAACCATATTTAAATTTGATGAAAATTTTGGACCGTAGGAAACTTAGGGCTCAAGACAGCCAGGGGCGTACTGATAGCCCCGAAACCCCCGCAATGCGGGGGGGGGGCTTTAGCCTGAGCAAAAATATTTTACAAAATTTTTTGCGAAAACTTCGAATGAAACTGGTTAAAGAAATAGCTAGAATTAAGGCAGCTTTTTTTGAAGTAGAAGCATTTTTTTTTTCAGTAAATACATAAAATCTTTAGAAATAATTTTCGTTGCTTTTGTCCATAAATACTTGATGACCGGAAAGCAGCTATTCAAAAGAACTTTTTTTTTTTTTTGATTGGAAGTTTAAAGACCACCGTGAGTAACTCAATGGGCTATAAGCAGTCGCGAGTCCCTAATTTAGGGTCACTGGTTCCAGGGAAGGGAGAGAGCCAGTGCCGTAAGACAAACACAACATCCATATTTCACCGGGATTCGAACCCGGACCCCTTTCGGACGAATGATCAGAGGCCATCGCTTAGACCACTGCGCCACCGGGGCGGCTCAAAAAAACTTGAGGTCCCTTAAATAGCTCTTGCTGTTACAAGGGGTCTCAAAGTTCACAGCACTTGAAATAGTTTCTATGCAGATATGTTAACAAAAAAATGTGAAAAAAATATCAGTTCACTATAACATCACTTCGTGCTGTGCGTAACTTATAAAAACATAGATCCAAGTCATTGCACGATCCAATTTCATGTAAAAAATATCCTCAAGTGCTATACTGAACAATATTTATTTACATGAGGTTACACGATCCAATTTCATGTAAAAAATATCCTCAAGTGCTATACTGAACAATATTTATTTACATGAGGTTATAACCTCATGTAAATAAATATTGTTCAGTATAGCACTTGAGGATATTTTTTACATGAAATTGGATCGTGCAATGACTTGGGTCTATGTTTTTATAAATATCAGTTCAATGAGCGGAATTTTTATACCAATGTGAATAAGGTGTTACGCATTACAGTTGTTTGCACATAACTATACCTCCCCCGAATAGAATGAACTGAAAAGTGTTCTTCGCTTCGTGGGAGCGAAAAATCAGAGACCTGAGTCCTTTTTTTTTTTTTTTTTTTTGTAACGGAGTCATAAGATTTTTTTTACTATGTGAAAAACATTGTGGCATTATCTTAAGAGTGATTTTTATATTCCTAAGCAAATAATGTAAGTAGTTTTATGTTCTTTGTGCTACAGTTCTTAATCGTTACTTAGTTATTTGTTTACTTATGTTATGACATTTCCTATAAATCGGAAAAAAACATTAGACACTGCCACACGGCAGGTGCATGTTTTGTGTGTGCAATCGTGAGGCATTTCAAAAAGCAGGCCTTAGTTCTTTAAAATAATTAAATTTTGCATGGTATGATTAACTTTAACGTTACGTATTTTTGTAGTAATTTGTATCGGTATAAAACCAGGGCAGTCATTTTAATTACAACGTACACATTTGTGTTTCACGCAATAAAGTGGAATAATACACTGAAGAGCAATTGAATTAGAGATACCTGTCTAGTAACGTGTCGCCCTGATGACGGCGGCGATTCGTCTCGGCATTGACTCGACAAGACAGCGGAAGCGTTGGGAAGCCATACGGATCCGCGACCCCAAAACAAGCTCCCACAGTTCACGAAGATTTGATGGAGGGTGTCAGAGCCTAGAACATCTCTCTCGATGGCATCCCAGATGTGCTCGATGGGATTGAGGTCAGGTGACCTAGCTGGCCAAGGAAGCGAGGTCACGTCGGTGGAGTATTCATCCAACCATTCGGATACAATTCAGGAGCGATGGCACGGTGCATTGTCTTGTTGCAGGATGAGGTCCTCAGTGGGATGTTGAAGACGCACAAACGGGATCAAATGGTCGTCCAGATATCCCGGTAACGTTGACCTGTGAGGGACGATGTCACACATACCAGGGGTCCCATTTCAGTCCACGTAAACAGTCTCCAGACGAAAATGCCACCCACACCAGCTTGAAGAGTACCCTGCTAGCAAGAAGGATCCATCGTTTCATGTGGTTTGCGCCGTACTCGTATCCTGCCATCCGCATGTACCAATGTGAATCTCGACTCATGTCCAGGCAACATATTTCCACATGTCTAGGGTCCAGCGGCGATGTTCCCACGCCCATGCTCATCTTTGCACCCTGTGATTTGCGGTCAGCAGCGGTACCCTCGTGGGACGATGGCTTCTGTATCCCATAGCGAGGAGATGGTTCTGGATGGTGTGGCTGCTAACACGTTTTTGTGCACCAGCGTTAAAGTGTCGAGTGATTTCTTGCACTGTGGCCCGTCTATCCGCTGTTACAATGCGAGCTAGCCGACGATAACCCCGCTCATCCACACGCTGTTGTCCACGGCAGTTGGCCCTTGCAGGGATGGTTTTACCGGATTCTTTTTTTTTTTTTTTTTTTTTTTTGATTGGAGGTTTAACGACCACCGTGAGCAACTCAATGGGCTATAAGCAGTCGCCCGTCCCTAATTTAGGGTCACTGGTTCCAGGGAAGGGAGAGAGCCAGTGCCGTAAGACAAACACAACACCCATGCCTCACCGGGATTCGAACCCGGACCCCTTACGGACGAATGATCAGAGGCCATCGCTTAGACCACTGCGCCACCGGGGCGGCTTTACCGGATTCGATGTACTCACGGTGCAACCGTGACACAGTGGCTCGTGAAAATCCCAGTGCCTGCACGACTTCCGAAATGGAGTGACCCATTCATTCGTCGGGCTCCGACAATTTGCCTACAATTAAATGCGGTTAGATCCTTAGTCTTACCCATACTGCGTCCGACTTTTACTGATTCCCGTCCCATCACTCCTTATATTGTCGGATCGCTGCATACGTCATGTCGTTTGCGTTTACAGGGCCTCCCACAGCGCCACATTTGCATAACAACAGCTGTCTCTAATTCAATTGCTCTTCAGTGTATGATAAATACTCGTAGGTTCCAAAGAATTTGACTTATTAAAACAAAGCCTAATTAAAAAAGAAAGAATTTGACTTATTAAGTAAAGCCTAATTAATAATATGGAAGTTAAAATTTTGAGTAATTGGAAGCTAATGTATATTTGCAAAAAGGCCTCAAAAGTATTTTTGTGTGTGTGTGTGGGGGAGGGGCTCGAATTTTTCGGCACGCCACTGAAGACAGCGTCACTTTTTTGCACAAGTAGTGAACCCAGAATATGTTTTTTTTATAATGTTTTCCAATTGGATGCTGAAGAACCATTTATACTCTGGCTCTGTCTTTGTGTCCACATGGGAAAACTTCCGGCCTTTCTCAATGGAGCAAGGTACTCCGTGAGGTTGGCTTTTGGTATAATGCAAAGTGCTTCATAAATCAGTGCACTTTATGAACTGCACTGATAGTGGATTAGTGCTTCATAAATCAGTGCATTTTATAAACTGCACTGATAGTGGATTAGTGCTTCATAAATCAGTGCACTTTATAAACTGCACTGATAGTGGATTAGTGCTTCATAAATCAGTGCACTTTATAAACTGCACTGATAGTGGATTAGTGCTTCATATCAGTGCCCTTATAACCAGAGCACCGTCCGGGATACTAGCACCATGTGTGTACAAAATGTGTTAACTTGTGCCATTTCTGGAGCAGTAAAAATGAATGAACTATCAACTTTTGGTACACACTGGCGCTGCAGACCAGTGACTTTTTTTTTTTTTTTTTCTCTCTGCACGGACCAGTGGACGTTTTGGCTGACCAGTCATTTGAAAATTCGAGTGGTCCGCTGGGCCTGTAGATTTATTTTATGATTCTAACACTAATATAGTCTGCACCATTGAAAAAAAAAACCACTCAAAATGAAAATAAATAACGACACAAGAGTACGGTCTTCACCACAGGACAGCGGCACTCTCAGTTTTTCATGTTGCCTGTTACAACGAGCGCGCACATGCATAAACACTGATTGCCATAAAAATCCGCGCACCAAGAGAAACCCGTGCTATTAACGCG
Organism: Macrothele yani; assembly: GCA_039090855.1. NCBI lineage: Eukaryota > Metazoa > Arthropoda > Arachnida > Araneae > Macrothelidae > Macrothele > Macrothele yani. Next base: position 175,952,172 of record CM076990.1, read on the forward strand.
AAACTCGGCGAATAGCTACGGGGAGGGCAGACATGCAAATGATTAAAGTTTCGTGCGATTCCGCATGCCCGCGCGTCCAAGACCGGCACTGGAATCGCAATCCTTCGGGCTTATAAAGCGCAGCTCAGGGGACTCCACATGCGTGCCGAAGTGCACGGTAAGAGGCAGGTGAGATCCCTGAGCGATAGATATGCCGTAGTTGTGCGTACGGGCAACTGACGGAGTTTGAACGAAGCCGTATCGCCGGGACGAGAGAGGCAGGGTGGCCGGCACACCGAATCGGCCACCATTTAGACCTGTTGGACAGTAACATGCAATCGTGTTGTGAGCAATGGACACGGGAAGGCACTCAGACACAGCGGACTGGCTCTCAACGACCCAGGCACACCACCAGCAGAGAGGACCGTGGGATCGTGAGAGCGGCACGCAGAGATGCAACGACGTCCTTGTCCAATATCCAGAGACATGTGGCGGCTGTACAAGGGACTCCTGTGTCCGCCAGAACCATTTCCAGACGCCTGGAAGAAGCGAATCTGCACTCTCAACGGCCCTTACGTTTTCTGCCATTAACGACTGACCATCGTCGGCGTCATGAGCAGTGTTGTCAGCAGCGAACAACGTGGAACGCTACCGACTGGCTACGTATAATGTTCAGCGACGAATCCCGCTTCTGTATGTGAACGGACGACCACCGTGTCAGAGTGTGGAGAACCGTAGGTGAGCGCTACAATCCCAACCTCACTGTACAGCGGCACACGTCCCGAACTGCAGACGTGATAGTCTGGGGACCCATCGCGTATGACAGCCGGACTTCCCTCATAGTGATCCGAGGGACGTTGACAGCCCAGCGCTACGTACAGGAGATCCTGCGGCCCCATGTGCTGCCATTCTTCGCGGGGTGGCTGGGAGCCATTTTCCAACAAGATAACGCCCGTCCGCATACGGCTCGGGTTTCCCAGGACTGTTTACGTCATGCTTCGAGGCTTCCGTTTTCCAGATTGCCTGATCTCTCGCCTATCGATCACCTGAGGGACCAGATGGGACGCCAGCTTTCTCCAAGTCCCAGTGTTCGTGATTTAGAGCATCAGTTGCAAGAAGCGTGGGCCAATCTATCCAAGGATAACGCACGGCGTCTCTATGACTTCAAGCGGGGCCGTATCACTGCATGTATTCGAGCAAGAGGTGGTCCGACGTGGTACTAACGCTGACAGGAATGTGTACCCCGTATGTAGACATGCCAACGTTCAAAATCATAAAATCGGGAGATTTTTACAGTACAAAAAATCACACAAGCGCAATTTTTTATCGACTTTTCCCAGAACTAGTATCATTGGTCCACTAAAAGTTCTAGAGAAAAAAAAATAAATAAAAAAAAACAGCGCGAAAATCATACCCCCTCCCGAAATTCGTTTTCAAGCACGTCGATTTCGATTTTAATGAAAACGTAAAATGTCGTTGTTTTTATGAATAAAATAGCAGCCGATTATTTTTCCGTTTCTTCTTTAGCTTGTGCGCACAGGCGAAGACGATAAAAAGCATCGTACTAATATCGTCTTTGGTTACAAGGCGAGGCCAACTGTAACTACTCCCTTTTGTTTGCCGTTAAGTGAATTCGCCGCAACTCAACTTTTTATCATCATTTAGAACACGCGCGGCTTGTTGAGGCAAAGGGGTTGAAAGACTCAACTGCAAGAAAGTAGCGCAGCTGCCATCTGTCAATCAGTTACTGACCCCCCCCCCGGCAATCTAGTGCCGCAGCGGATGAGCTCTTTGCTGAAGGCGTCGTATAAGAATCGGACTGGGAGAATTTTTTTAAAGCAAATTTTAAAAAAATGAAGCCAGCACTTAGACCACTGCGCCACCGGGGGCGGCTTTCTTTTTGCAGAAACGAGGAGAGGAAAGGTACGAAACCGATGACTGTAATTCCGCCTTGCATTGACACAGAAAGAAAAAGATTTCACAGGCGATTTGAAATCATGGTGGTGGTTGATGGAACTTCGATCATCCTAACGGCTAATTCTCGGTGAAAATCAGGAGAATTTGGCATTTATCCGTAGGGCGGGAGGAAGGGCTAAAAATCCGAAGTCTCCTGCCTAAACCCAGAGAGTTGGCACGTTTGCGTATGACCACGGGAAATCGTCCTGCTGCTGTGATATTGTAATATACTTCTGTCCTTGGTATGTACCATCTCACTACTAAAATCTCATTTCAATTCGACGCCTCCTTCTTGGTGCATGGAGTGCGGATTTTTATGACAATGAGTGTATGTACACACCTGCATTGCAGAGACAACACACCCCAGTTGCGTCGAGAATGGTGACACCGATCAGCAGAATCCAAGTCCGTTACCCCTCAGCAGACAGTTACGAACGGGACCCTCGTTCCCGTAATACCATTCTTTGATGGGTTGAACACTTCCAGGAACCGGTAACGTGAAGAAACACAGCACAGTGCCGGATGGCCAGGCACGTTAGCATACGACCTTGAGACCGTACGGCTAGCTTCCGTTCGAAGCACGAGAAAACCTATGTGTCGTGCGAGCCAGCAGCTCGACATCCCGAGAGCCACGGTGCACGATATTTTAAAGGCAGGTTGAAATTTTCGCGCGTACGAATTCCAAGTCTTCCAGCAACTTCAACGAGACAATTACGCAGCACGATACCCCAGTAGTTTGTTTGTCCTGTGCCACAGGACTGGACGACTGCGATTATTACCTTTTGTACTGTATATATACAATGAAGAGCAATTGAATTAGAGACAGCTGGCGTTATGCAAATGTGGCGCTGTGGGAGGCCCTGTAAACGGAAATGACATGACGTATGCAGCCATCCGACAATATAAGGAGTGATGCGACGGGAATTAGTAAGAGTCGGACGCAGCATGGGTAAGACGAATGATCTAAGCGCATTTGATCGTGGGCAAATTGTCGGGGCCCGACGAATGGGTCACTCCCTCTCGGAAGTCGTGCGGGCACTAGAATTTTCACGAGCCACTGTGTCACGGGTGCACCGTGAGTACATAGAATCCGGTTAAAACCATCCCTGCAAGGGCCAACTGCCGTAGACAACAGCGTGTGGACGAGCGGGGTCATCGTCGGCTAGCTCGCATTGTAACAGCGGATAGACGGGCCACAGTGCAAGAAATCACTCGGCAATTTAACGCTGGTGCACAAAAACGTGTAAGCAGCCACACCATCTCCTCGCTATGGGGTACAGAAGTCATCGTCCTACGAGGGTACCGCTGCTGACCGCACATCACAGGGTGCAAAGATTAGCATGGACACGAGAACATCGCCACTGGACCCTAGAAATGTGGGAAAATGTTGCCTGCACTGATGAGTCGAGATTCAAGTTGGTATATGCGGATGGCCGGATACGAGTACGGCGCAAACCACATGAAGCGATGGATCTTTCTTGCCAGCAGGGTACTCTTCAAGCTGTTGGGGATGGCATTCTCGTCTGGGGACTGTTTACGTGGACTGAAATTGGACCCCTGGTATGTGTGACATCGTCGTGGATCCGTATGGCTTCCCAACGCTTCTGGTGACTTGTCGAGTCCATGCCGAGACGAATCGTTGCCGTCATCAGGGCGAAAGGTGGTGCTACACGTTACTAGACAGGTATCTCTAATTCAATTGCTCTTCAGTGTATATACACTGGCGGAAAGTGAAAAAAGAACACTTGGCGGACGATCATGAAATTTACATATGTTAATGGGGTCGAGTTTACGTAGGTGTGATGTTAATTTCGGTACCAACCGGTGAGCGCTTACGCCACAGCACGGCATAATATGCAAATTATCGTCGGTGGTATTTAAGGAGTACGGCGAAGTGAATGTAATCAGTCGTCGGCTTACGGACACGTGCGAAGACCGTGAAGAAGCTGCAATGCCTGGACATGGAAGACGTGTACGATTTCAGCAGTTATCGGACTTTGAGCGAGGTCGTCTAGTCGGACTCCGGGGGCCGGTTGGCCGTATCGTCGTATTGCGGAGCGAATTGGACGGGAAGTGTCGGTGGTGGTACGATGGTGGCGTAGATGGCCCGAGGAACATTCCCACACGAGAAGCCGTGGAACCGGGAGTCACAGACGGACTGATGAGCGGACCAATCGACGCATAAGAAGAGCGGCGTTGTTAAGCAGAACATCCACTGCGACGAAAATCCGAGCTGCCGTTGCACCTGAGGTGACTGTGCGAACAATCCGCAACCGTCTACTGGATGCAAGACTACCTGCACGTGTGCCTCTGGCTCCAGCCCACCGTCAGGAACGGCTGCAGTGGTGTCACCAACGTCTGCACTGGAGAACGCAATGGCGATCTGTCGTGTTCAGCGATGAAAGATTCTGCTTGGGAGCCTCCGATGGCCGTATGCGTGTTCGCAGACGCACAGGGGAGCGTCTCCAACCTTCGTGCATCCGCCAGCGGCACACAGGGCCTACACCTGGTCTCATGATGTGGGGAGCGATCAGCTATCACTCCCGTACACAACTAGTGTTTGTACCGGGTACGTTAAACAGCACCTCCTACATCAACATCATTCAGCCCGCTGTTGTGCCATTTGTAAGGTCGGTCCATCGTGGTGTTTTCCAGCAAGATAACGCACGGCCACACACGGCACGCGCAACGCAACATGCACTTCAGGGTGTGAGACAACTTCCATATCCTGCACGTTCATCGGATTTGTCCCCCATTGAGCACGTGTGGGATTTTATGGGACAACGACTTATCCGGTCTCCACGGCCAGCTACGACCATCCCCGATTTACGCGTCCAGGTTGAGGATGCTTGGAACTCAATACCCGAAACTTACATCCAACATCTGTACGACAGACTCCATGCCAGAATTGCACAGTGTGACGCAGTTCATGGCGGTTCAACCTCGTACTAACCATGTTACATGGAAGTGTTATTTTTCAGTTTACCAGCAAATACAGTTGTATTTTGCCATAATGTTTTGATCACGTTATCCTCTGTATTCCGTTATTATGCTGTATAAATTTCGTTGGTATCAGACGTCTCCTTCTTGGTGTTCTTTTTCACTTTCCGCCAGTGTATATATCTGCCTGGGAGCGTCTGACGGTCGCAAACAGGACCGTCAGACACCCCCAAACAGGATCGGCTTTCATCACTGAAGACCACTGATCGCAATTCTTTCCTCCAATGAACTCGCTTTAGACACCACCACAAAAGTGCTCGATGGTGACCAGGGATTTGTAGTGTGCCCGTAGTCCTGCTTCCAACAAACGACCCCCTTCGCATGACAAAGGATCGAATTTGTGACGCCGTCCTCCTAATACGCCGATCTTCTCGTGCGTCCGTAACTCTGTGCTGCCCGGAACCACATGTGTCTGCGAATGCTCCTCTGACCGCCACCATTGTGCCACGGCCGATACCTATCGTCCCGCAATTTGGCGGAAGGACCAACCTCCTTCCCTCAGACCGACTCGCTCGAACTCCGATAACTGAACAAATGTTGTGCGCCTGCGTCATCCAGGCATGGTAGCTTCTTCAACGAGCACTGAACAACATGATAAAAAACAAATGACTTCGTTCTGCACGCCCTAGTCATTAAATACGCGCTGAGTACATTTGCATGTTGTCGTCCGCAGTGACGCCATTATTTCATCCAATGACATTCTAACTTGGATCACAGTTTCTGCTGTCCTTAGCAATTAAGATATAATATGACGTTCCTACCAGCATTCCTTCTGGGTGTTCTTTTTTTCACTTTCCGGCACTGTATTATTGATTTCACTCTTTAGAGCCTCACACTGACATTATCGTATTGGCATGGAAAGTTTGATTTTACTTGTAAGAATACGTCACCACGTGAGAGACACTTGTGGACTGCTGTAAATAGTCCTGCTATTCTTGAATAAGGATCTCCTGATAGTACATGAAGTCGAAGTGTGTGTGTATGTGAGAGAGAGAGAGCTGTTGTCAATTCCGTGTCTTCATTATAGACTCCACGTACTTCAACAAGGTCGTCAAGACTTACGCCTACCTTTACCTACCTCGACGCTTTTCGATAACCTGTCAATTACCTGGGTGGTAGGAAGCAGAATAATCCAAGTCTTTCCAACAAGATGAGGTGATACTTCACACTTCCACCTACACCTACCTTTTACGGAGACAGAATTTGCTGGCAGCAATTTGGCCTTTTCCTGTTCGCCAGAAATACGGGGAGCACGATGTTTGGAAACAAACCCCGCGCTACTGACGGAGAACAGAAAATATTCACAAGAACGTACCGAATACTTGTGTATGTATGTTGACTTCTGGCTTTCTCTGTACAAATGTGGTCACAGAAAGCCGAAAGTCAACATATGAAAATCAAATTAAAAAAAAAAAAAAAACAAGAGGGGGAGGACAGAATGAAATTTTTATCAATCTTCAAACTGTGTACGTTGTCTGAAACTTCCTAGAACAAAGAATATTTGTGTCCGGATTAATCTCCGGACACGAGAAACTACTAGGAACACACGTTACCTATAGCTCAATAATCTACAGCGCTGCTGAGGTATGTGGTTTTTAAATTTAATTTTCATTTAGATTAGCAAATCGTTCTGTGATATCCAGTTAACTCCTACTGCGAGACTGAATAAATGAGTAATTCAACGTTTGAGAATTTATTACCTCCACATTGAAAGTAGGGAAATCTGCAATGTGGCCTGTGTGCCAACATCCGGATGGTAAAGCCACATGACCAAACCCCAAAGAGTGCTCTTCACAACTTTAGAATGACAATCCATTGCAATGTAGGCAATAACATATTAGTGGCAAAGATAATCTCGTGTCAGCGCAGAGTCGCGTGGCAAAATACCAAATGAAGTACAATAACAAATTGGGTTGCTGCTGTGGCGGTCCAGAACAACTGCATACGTGTTGAGAAAATTAGGACCTCAAGGCTGGCTGTGAGTTCTGGATAAATTTCCAATGTTTCCTATCGTGTAGAATGTACAACTAGCGCACGGATTGTTTTTAGGGGTTTTTAACACTTAATATAGCTTGCAAAAACGTCGTGTTGCAGACGCATTTGGGAACGTTTACATGAGTTGATAGTGGTCTTGAGTAACCTTCTGAAACTGCACTTCACGCTTTGTTGTTAATCGGAAGTAATAATTTTTCAAAGGGGACAATCATCTATTCTGGTTAGAAGAAAGTATACATCCTTACATATACTGAGTCATTCAGTGTCATACTACTTAACATTTCAAGTACACCATTATTCCAGCACTTTGGCGGGACTGTATATTTCTTGTTTACTGGTTGATTCAGTCACCTATCCACAAGTTCAGCGCGAATCAGCTCCGTGAGCCACCGCTCGATGGAGTTCTTGCAGCTGCCGTCAAAAATCATAAATTAGACAGGCGATGTTTCTTTTCGTGCGGTACTTCGTATAGTGAGTTTTCTAGGACCGACGTTTATGTACATTGATACTTGATGACAAGAAATGTTAATAATGCAGTTGCCTATTGCAGCCTTATGCTGGCTAAGTTAATGTGGACGTGGGTTCTACAGCCAACACTTATATATTCGGCCGGGCAGTGTTTCTTTGCCAGAAACTACGTGCACTGCAGGTTTTTTGGAGATGGGTATTATCTAATCTAACTCAGATTAAGTCAATGGGATTGATTTGTCAAGTTCTCTAAATTTTTTTCAATTTCTGCTGACTTTGTATTACGGATATGTAAACTGATTTGTTTAAAACTTTTGTTTATCCCTTTTTCTGCATTACCTTACGCAATTTTATATTAGTAAAAAATACGTGGATGTCATTTCAATCTGTCTCGGAGCCTAACCAATTATTTCTTATGGTTCCGTATCTCCGTCTGCGTGAATTTAACGTACGCGAGATTTCTGAAGAACGGAACTCTAGCGCAGATGGTACACCGTGATGAAGCTTTTACTTCTGAAAACAGTTGGTACCAATTGTGTACAGCGATGGCTGTCACCGACTGTAGGTCACATGTCCCATCCACCACCAGCTGTGTTTTTGACCGCATTGAAGAAAACACGGTACTTCCAAGTGTTGCAGGTGCTCTCAATTGAACATTATTTTGCAGCTTGGTCGCATGAACGATAGCACGAAACTTGTCTTAACGTTACAGCTCACTCATAAACGACGACTTCGTGATTCGTTGTGTTTCGCAACTTGACGTACACATAAAAAGAAACAGCATGTGCACCTATCGGCTTTACTCCCCCCACCCCCCACCCCAACGGACCACAAGAGAGCTCTTTAAAAGCAGATACCAATGAAGTGTTAAAAAGTTGTGAAGCAGGCGAAAATGCCTTATTCTTGTGGAGAAACTCGGAAATCTGTCTTCCCATGCGAACGAAATGAAAATTAGACTAGTTTGTACTCTTGCGAATAGACGCTGTCCTACTACAAAAAAAAAACTACGCGATTCACCTCTGAGGTGCAAGCTTCACGTGTGAAGTAAATGAGCTGCAGGAAACGTTGGCATGGAATTCGGCTCTCGTTGGTTCACTTCCCGTGACCCAGCTACTATACGCAGGAAAGAAGATACAACGGTAAACCTTCCACAGATGCTCACGGAAACCCACTGACTCCGAAGGTCACAACGAACGAACATGGAACTAATACGCCGTTACCATAACCGTGAAGCATCAAGTATTTTGTGTGTGCTTTTTGCATTTCTTAAAGATATTTACTCTACCTCTCCCCGATACTCCTTTCATGACCTCTGGCTTGGAATCATGTAACAGACGCAACGTAGTATCAGGTCCTCCCTCAGCTGTAGCACTAGTAAAAAACACAAGTTGTACCACGTGATTCTACACTGAAGTGCCAAAAGTCATGGGACAGCAGTATGCAAATTTTTAACTGGCGCTGCCGTCGTATAAAGGCTTCTACGCACGCCACGATTTTTATCAGTTGCGAGGTGGAATCTCGTGAGTCAGGCTGAACAACCGCCAGTAAGATTATGGCAAGCCGACGTGAATTATCGGAGTTTGAACGATGCATGGTAGTGGAAGCCACACGGACGGGATATTCAGTTTCCGAAGTTGCGCGAATATTCAACATTTCTCGATCCACGGTGTCACGTGTGTACCGAGAATACCTCACGGAAGACATTACCACCCACCGTGGACAGCGCAGTAGCCGACCACGGATGATGAATGACTGACCAGCGGCGTCTGACCAGGATTGCCCATGCTAACAGACAAGCGACACTAGCTCAAATAACATCTACATTTAATGCATGTGGTACCAGAGACATATCCATCAGGTCAGTGCAACGTAATTTAGCCTCCATGGGGTATGGGAGCAGAAGACATACCAGAGTGCTTTGTTAACACCACGGCATCGGACACAGCGCCTCACGTGGGCTCGTGAACACGGTAATTGGGCCCTGGAAGAATGGCAACATGTGGCGTGGTCCCATGAGTCGCGCTACCAGTTGTTACGAGCTGATGGTAACGTTCGGGGTGGCGGAGACCCCATGAGGTCATGGACCTACAAGGCACTGTGCAAGCTGGTGGTGGTTCCATACATGTGTAGGTTGTTTTTACGTGGCACGGTTTGGGTCCTCTGGTTCTCGGAAACACGTCATAAACCGGTAATCGCCTTGTTGCTATGCTGGGCGACCATTTGCATCCCCTTGTGGACTTCATGTACCCCAACAACGATGCGATTTTCCAGGCGCACAATGCACCATGTCATCGGGCCCAAGTTGTCCAAAACTGGTTCGAGGAGCATTCTAGACAGTTTCGACGGATGGTGTGGCCACCACATTCGCCCGGCATGAACCCAATAGAGCACTTATGGGACGTGGTGGAGAGGTCCATTTGCACCAAAGATCCTGCACCTACAAATATACCAGGGAACTGTGGGCGGCTGTTCAGAAGACGCGGCTCAACATGTCTCTCTATAAGTCTTCCGGTCACTTGTGGAATCGATGCCACATCGACTTGCTGCACTTCGCCGGGCTACAAGAGGTCCTACACGATATTAGGTACGCATCCCATGACTTTTGGCACTTCAGTGTAAAGTAGTACTGGGTAGATGCGGGTTTTCGGCAAACCTGTTCTTAAAGATGGGCTCAGTCAGGTGATCTGCGAACACATGAATCACGAGACGGACCACAGAGCCTTCGGGGAAAATCGTTCGCAAAAGGCATTTTGTGAAACTGCTAAACGGGTTTCTTCGTTTAATTTACCGAACCAGTTTTTCAGAACAAATCGGTCACGAATGAACATCTTTATTTCGGGAGAAATAACACGAATTTTTCTTCTGCTATGACCCGTCGCCAACGACTTCTAGAAACCATTCCAAAGCACCGAAATTCGTAAGGATACCACCGTGTCGTATTCGCAGGAACAGCGGGAGAGGGACAAAGGAAACAATTACACCACAACTATACGTCTTCGAGAAGAATAGGTTGGAGTTTCTCTATATGGCATTCACATGAAGAAATTTGGTTTTAAATTAGTAAACAATGTAAAATAGTCAACAGAAGTAGCATTTGACTTAGAAAATTTCACAAACGCATGTTCCCTAAATACACACACGCATGGAACGCTGTCTCGCCGATTTTCAATACTACGATAGCGTCCCACGACGTTATCGTAGTATAGATTGGAAGAACGCAAGTCTGAGCTTTTTTGCGTGAGTTCTTGGGCGAATGTCCAAAGACCCCCCCCCCCCTTCCCCCATGATCACGAAATTGTCTTCGCCCAATTTCTTCCCTAGGAGCCACCATAAAAGAATGTTATACAATAAAAATCATACAATCTAGAACTCAAACGACCAGTATGGAAGCTGCAACTGCAAAACACTACAGTTCCCAAGTAACAGGATACTTGGGGAACAGTGAGCGTTAACACTATGTAAAATTTTCGTGTCTGTTGAAAATACTTAAGTGTTGCTTTTAATGTGATGAAGTGTGCCATCATAGTATATCCGTAAGTACCAGTGTTTCTTTCAAAAATCCGCTGCTGGTGGAATCACGTGACAAAACAAAGAATTGAGAAAACTCACTATTCAGGGTCACTGTTACTTCCGCGGCCTTTTCACGTGGTTTATAAGGACCCGTAGATTTGAAATCACAAAAGACTGCTCATATGTATATCGGCAAAGGAAAACTGTAATCATACAAATGCATTTTTATTTTTTTATTTTCTAGTATTTCACCCTATTATATTCTTGTGGCGGCAGCAAAGAATTTTTGTTGCATTATCGCCCAAAAAAAAAAAAAAAAATTCCTTTTTACTAAGTTAAAGTGGCGGATGAGGTAGGAGTTGGAGTAAGACATCCCTTGGATCAAAAGCAAACCATTTCCGAATTAAACTATTGTCGTTCATGACTTAACAAATCTCAAGGTCAGACCCAATCTTTCCTCTAAGTGGCCATGGGCAATGCGCAACTAACTCAAATGAGCTGCACAGACATCAAAACCACTTGGGCAAAAAAAAAAAAATATTTTCTCAGTTACTAATACAGTAGAAGTTGGACTGGAACCCTTATTTTTCCACCCCCCCCTTTTTATATCACCGTACTTTCCGCAATTGATTTTAAATTAGATTAGAGATTAGAGTTTTAACGACCACCGTGAGCAACTAAATAGGCTATAAGCAGCAATTGATTTTAAACAAAAAAAAAAAAAAAAAAAAACGATACAAAATTTTGAAGATGACAATCCGTTTTTTGGTGTAAATATGACAAGGATGGTAAGTCAGATAATATCCGAAAACTTTAAAATGTCGTCGTCCTGCAGCGGGAATCGAACCCGCGTCTCCCAGATTGCGCCCGGGTATGCTTATCACTACACCACCCAGAACGACCAAGTCTCAATTTTCCGATTAGTTTCTGACTTTCTATTCTTGGCATATATTTATACCAAAAAACGGATTGTCATCTTCAAAAATGTGTATTGCGTGGTGTAATCCCGTATTCCATTCATGATTTATCTGCTCCTCCGGGCAATCACGGGATAGGATTCTTAAATTTCAGATTCGCTAAGCATGAATGCCGGTTGCTTCGACTAGCGAATCCTGTGTTGGTTATATTCAAATTAATCGGAAACTTGAGACTTGGTCGTTCTGGGTGGTGTAGTGGTTAGCATACCCGGGCGCTAACTGGAAGACGCGGATTCGATTCCCGCTCCAGGACGACAAAATTTTCAAGTTTTTGGATATTATCCGACTTACCATTCTTGTCATATTTACTCCAAAAAACGGACTGCCATCTTCAAAAATTTGTATTGTATGGTGTAATCCCGTAATCCATTCATAAAAAAAAGCGTCTTTGATGTTGGAAGAAATCTGCCTTACTACCTGACAAAGTAATCCTTTTACTAGCGGTTTACAATTTAACTGACTGGAATGCCTTTCCCCTGCCAACTAGCATGGGTGCATTAGTTAGTACCATGAACTTGGTTACGATTTGCTGCGGCTGGCGCTGATGTGTTGTTTTGAGAAAAGACAATATCTTCCTCTTTCTCGGAGTGGGAAAAATCACTAATCCGCATTCTGGCGTTCACTATCTGCTCGCACGAGGCTACTTTGCAAGAATGAAGAGGACAATGAGATGAACTTAGGAGGCGGCGAACGGCATTTAAGAAAAGTGTTTTGACTTTTGAGACCCAAAATTATATTTACTTATTATTATTATTGCAGGTAACTGTTTTTCGATTTATTAAAATTAATTAGGGATTTCGGAATTTTGATCTAAAAATGCTTACTGCGCGGAGGAAGTTAAGTCGCTGCGCGCAGGCGCGGCTTAGAGGAAACATTATAGTCAGGCCCTTAAAAGTTCGCGTAACATCTGTGGAACACTACTATAATTACCCGGACAGTGAGTGATGTGTTGTTGCCTTTTTGAGAGTTAAACAATCAAAGTGGTTGACATTAATAAGGATAGCCTGATGTTTCACTGCAACTCATGCCATTTATTCAATCCAGTAAGCAATTATTATTTTTTTTAAACTGGGCCATTTCTTTTTTGTCTACCAAGTATCAATCGTTAAAAAGAAAATTCGAAGTTGAAAGTACCGATTTTTCCCCCCAGTCTACCCCACGTTGGAAGCGGCGAGTCCTTGTCGATTTCATTTCCCTTGTGATTACTTATTGATTTCCTTCTTGGCTTTAATGGCCCCCCTGATCATCTAAGCCTATAAAGAATCCCGCACCCCAAATTTAGAACAGCTGGTTTCGGGATAGGAGAGAATAAGTGCCAGCAGGGTAATTACATCCGCGTCTAGGTTGGGTTTCGAATACAGATCCAGCATTTCCAGAAGCTCGAAGTCCGCGTCCTAGAATTCTCGACCACTGGGATACTTGCGATGCAGTTTAAATCTTCGAAATTTATGCAACCTTTTATTTTTTAACTCCCGCCAGTTTTTCCTAATCCAAAAACTGCTGTAGCAAACCGGTGACAATTCACCACCCAACAGGAAGTCATGGTGGAATTCCCTAAGGGTGGACCCCGACGGTTACTTTTCACACTACCTTTCAACAAATTGAACAAGTTCATTTGCGAGTAACTTACGTGCAAATATATTTCTTCACAATACCACGGAAAATTACGCCACAGCCGGCAGTTCGTCTCACTTTATTATGTTATGAACTTTTCCAATCTTGAGGTTAGAAGCGGCGTTTACTTTGAAAATCCCACGCGTGAGCAGTGATTGGATGCCTGGTCATGCTTCTGTTAATGAGGCGCAGCGTTTCCTCGCTCACAATAACAATAAATACTCCGGCAAAGCTTCGGCATTCAGGGAGGCGCCCCATAACCCTCGACAAGGAAGGGTCAACACCAGAAACAGGATGTTACTGCTTCGCCGTCAACCTTGACACATCTGTAGAATGACGTCAGGCCCTGTGTCACAATGATCATTTCAAAACATGGTGGTTTCCAACACAGAAAGGGGTTGAGCGATTACGGCCACCGCTTGTTCCATGAGGTAACTTTAAAAGGCTGGCCAGGAGGCGGTTCCGGAGCACAACCGTTCAATACTACACACGCTCAATCCTACAACTGAAATAATAGATATGAGCATCTGTCTATGTACATTTGTTTATAAATTTACGATTTTCAGGTTTTTCCTATGCAAAATTAGTTTATGTAATGAATGAAAATTTCCCCGCAAAATTGTACATTCCCCCAGCGAAGCTCCTGTTGTAATGTCAAAAAGACAAAAAAAAAAAAAAAAAAAAAAGGTTTAGCTTCTGTATAATATCTGTAAAACAACCACTCCAATTTGTTTTGCTTAGATTTCAGTTAAGACGCAAGTCTTCGTAACACAAACAAGTCAGAGAGAGAGAGAGAGAGAGAGAGAGAGAGACGTAGTATGATGTCATTACTGAGTTTAAAAACGTCAATAATGACGTATACAGTGTTCGGTTGAATTTCGTTTGCTAGCTTTGTGGTTTAACGTCACTTCCATACGTACGCATCTAAGGCTATAAGTAGTAAGTGTCAGTCTGTAATTTAGGGTCATTGGGGTCTAGTGGTTAAAACAACCGCCTACTGACATCGCGTGATCAATTCCCCGTTACAAATAAGGTCAAACACATAGTTCCAAGTCACTCTATGCAATTACACGGAGATATCACATGCACTTTCAGGTTTTATTATTACCTCATTCTTAAATGTAAAAACAAAACGAAAACTGATATATTCAGCTTTCTTAAAAAAAAAAAAAAAAAAAAAAAATACAGGTAGGCTCAGTTCTGAATGAGCCGTCAGTTTGGAATGTACGAATATGACTTGCAAATCGGAGAGTTGAAATGAGCTAGTCGAGTATGGTTTCAAAGCGTTTATTTACTTTGTTATATCCAACACAGGTCTATGATATAAAAAGTAGTTTACTTATTTTTTTACAAATAATGCTGGATACATTACGAACACAAAGCAGATCAATACACGAATTACCCAACATGGTGCTCTGTCTTCTTGGGCTTCTAACATTCCTCATCACTTGCTCTTGCCTCTCGTTTTGATTTTTTCCACCATTGCTTGCGCGTTCCTTCTGCGAATTTCGCAGCATTGCCGAAAATGTTAACCCGTTCATACGAAAACAATTTTTTTATATTTTAGTTTAAATCACTGAGATATGTTCTTTATATATATTTAAGCAGATCTCGTCGAGAGCTTCAAAACGATACCACGCACAGTCGTTTTGCACTCACGGTTGTCCTCATAAAACGCGATATTGTAAGAAGTGCTCGCCGGTTCACAAGAAAACAATTTTTAAAACGTTCAGTTCAAACCACTGCAAAATGTTCTTCATATAGCCTATTTGAATAAATCTCGTCGAGAGCTTTAAAACGATACCACGCAGTCGTGTTGCGCTCACTCTTGCCCAGATAGACTGAGTCAAACGCGGCTGCACACCCAGAAACGTTACATCATCTTCCCCCCGCGCACAGGGAGCGCGTCGCGTGCACGATGTATTGCGCAGCACGCGAATTGAACTCCATGCTGTTTACGAATACGCTAACACGATTAGGGTGCGGCACGTATTTTTAACGCTATAGTGATTTCAATTGGGACCTATTTTTGCCACAGGCGATCGGCCGTAAGTCGCCCCATATTACCCACGGAGTTAGAAGTAGTCCTACGTCAAAAAATGCAACGGCGAAACATACATATTTGCTTATAAAGATATACCTAAGAGCGAAAATCGTATGACCAGAGTGTATTTATAGACTTATCGTCAAAATAACAGTTGCACCCAGAAGAAAGCAACCGACAGGAATGAAACCTGGTGGGTACGTTTGACATCGTGACACTTGCAAATGATTCAAGTACCACGCTGGGCCGCGCATGTAATGCAATCGACGAGGGGTCGTAGCGCTGTGGTTGACCGGCTATACAAAGTCGTCCCGTTGCGCGCTTGCCATTCTGAGTCGTGCTGTTGTGTTGGCTGCATCCTTTGCAAGTGAAGTATGTCTCGGAGAAAAGTACGGAAGCAAACCGCGCAGGAGTTCGAGAGGGGCAGCGTCGTCGGGCTCCAGGAAGCGGGATGGTCTTATCGCCGTATTGCGCGCCATACCGGCCGTATATCACCATAGCACGCTGTTGGCAGCAGTGGTAAAACAAGGCACGCTGTTCGCAGCAGGGGGTAGAACAAGGCAAGCAGCAGCGAGAGGAAGAGTCTGGAAGACCTAGACGAACCAAGGAGAGAGAGGACCGACGGATCGTCCGATATGCGCGGAGTGACCAACAGCCACGTTTCGTCCGATTAGCGCCAGCATCATTGGCAGACGGCTGCACGACGTAGGACTACACGCACGCAGACCGTTACGACGACTGCTCTTTAAACCATTGCATCGTCGCCAAAGACTGCAATGGCGTCATGTCAGACTGTCATGGAGCCACTCAGAATGGCAGTGGGTGATCTTCAGTAACGAGTCCCGCTTTTGTCTTGGAAGAGACTACCAATGAATCCGTGTGTGTGGAGGAATCGTGGTCAGCACCAAGATGAACAGTTTGCTGTCGAGCGTCACACGTCCAGAAGGCCTGGTGTCATGGTGTGAGGTACAATTGCCTACGATGCCAGATCACCTTTGGCGTTCATTACAGGCACTTTGACAGTCCAACGTTACGTCAATGAGATCCTGCCGTGGCCCTACCTTTTCTGAACGCTCACTCCGGTGCGATTTTCCAGCACTAAAACGCTCGTCCGCATAGTGCTGCTGTTTCAAGAGTCTGCCTTCAAGGCACGGACACTCAGCCATGGCCAGCCGTATCTCCAGACCTAACGCCGATTGAAAATGCGTGGGATACTACTGGACGCACTGTCCACACTGCAACCCTACCGCACAATCTGCAGGAACTGCGTGAGAAGATTCAAGCGGTATGGGATGGCTTATTGCAGGACACCATTAGGAACCTGCACAACTCCATGCCGAGACGACTGTCATGTTGTGTGACGCAATACTGAAAGACACTACTTATTATTTTATTGCGGCCTGACGCCATACTGAGAGGCACTACTTATTAGCGTGCAGCTCAATAAATATTGTCCACATCAGTCTCAATGTCTAATCATTTATTGTTTCTGGTAAGCTTTACCTTCCTCCCGGATAGCATTGCAATCCGACACGTCCTTCTGGGTACAACTATTTTTTGACGATTAGTGCATATTATAAATCAAAGTAACTGCAGGTAAAGGACGGTGCGTGTGAAGGTCATGAAACGATATAAACAACACATGATACTGAGTTCTGTTAATCAGTGCTACTCTTGTTCTTCAGATGGGAAAGGCAGCGGACTCGAGCGAGTTTGACAAAGGCCAAATTGTAATGGCCAGACGACTAGGTCAGAGCATTTCCAAAGCGGCACGGCTTGTGGGGCTCTCATTTTCAGCTGTGGTTAGTACTTTCAAAAAGTGGTCTGAGGAGGGAGAAACCAAAGTAGGACGACCACGGCTCATCGATGCTAAAGGTGACAGAAGTCTATCTCACATGCTACGAGACAACAAAAGGGATACTGTGGCACAACTCGTCGGTAATTTGAATGCTGGTGACGAGTGTAAAGACGAGAGTATGCTGATGACGAGACTACGGCACATTGATGCTAGAGGTGAGCGAAGGCTATCCTGTATGGTAGGAGGCAACACGTGGGATACTGTGGCGCAACTCGCCGGTAATTTGAATGCTGGTGACGAGACTACGGCTCATCCATCCTAGAGGTGAGTGAAGGCTATGCCGTATGGTACGAGCCAACAGAAGGGATACTGTGGCGCAACTAGCTGGTAATTTGAATGCTGGTGACGAGACTACGGCTCATCGATGCTAGAGGTGAGTGAAGGCTATCCCGTGTGGTAACAGGGATACTGTGGCGCAACTCGCCGGTAATTTGAATACTGGTGACGAGAGTACGGCTCATCGATGCTAGAGGTGAATGAAGGCTATCCCATACGGTACGAGCCAACAGAAGGGATACTGTGGCGCAACTCGCCGCCGGTAATTTGAATGCTGGTGACGAGACTACGGCTCATCGATGCTAGAGGTTAGTGAAAGCTACCCCGTATGGTACGAGACAACAGAAAGAATATATGGCGCAACTCCCCAGTAATTTGAATGCTGGTGACGAAAGTAATCTGTCACAACACACTGTACATCGAGAACCATGTTGAAAATGGGACTACGTAGCCGCAAGACCGCTCCGAGTGCCCATGCTAACTCGGCTCACCGTCAAAAGAGTCTACAATGGGCACGTGAGCATCAAAACTAACTTCAGGAGGTCATTTTGGTCTAATGAATCTCATTTCCTGTATTACTATGTGGACTGCAGGGTATGTGTTTTACTTGGGAAAGTGTTGGCACCAGGATGCACCGTGGGATGAAAACAAGCCGGTGGAGCAAATGTAATGCTTTGGACAATGTCCTGCAGGGAAACCCTGCATCCTGTCATTCATGTGCAGGAAACTATGAAGTCTACCACCTGCCTAAACATCATTGCAGACCAGGTACATCTTTTCATGGCAAAAATATTCCCCTCTAGTAGTGCTTTCTTTCACAGGATAATGCGCCTTGCCACACGGTCTAGATTGTTCCGAGAATGGTTCGCGGAACACGCGAAAGACTTCCAATTGTCCTTACCTCCCAATTCCCCAGACATCAATCCAATCGAGCATCTGTGGTTTGTGTTGGAACAGCAAATCTGATCTGCGGCGGCTCAACCACGTAACTTACAAGACTTATTTGGACCTGCTGGTAAGGTGTTGGTACCAAATACCACACGATACCTTTAGAAATACTGTAGCGTCTATGCCTCGCCGGGTAAGAGCTGCTTTGGTGGCACGTGAAGGTCCAACATGATATTACGGAGGTAGTCACAATGTTTTTTGGCTCTTTGGTGTATATGTTTATACATTCTCGCTGTACGCACAGTAAATATATATGATTTACTGTGCGTACAGCGAGTAAATGTATAAACATGTTATCAAAAAAGGTATCTCATTAAGTGTTATTCATGAAAAGGAGCATACCATTTAAAGTAAACTACTTTGTAAAAGTTCTTGATGCACACCTGTTCACTTCCTTTTCTACCACAGACCCAGAACTTCTGGCATGAGCCCCATATACCTTAGAATACGACTCGACGATTGAACGGTTGGGGGAGGCGGCACATAAAAACCGCAGTCAGATTTTTGTTTTTTTCAAAGCTGCTAAATGGTTGTTACGGAGTTTAAAAATCCATATGCGCAACTAAAAGGAGTGTCTCAGAGCTACTGGGGCAAGTGAAGGGACAGAATCAACGCCGAAGGATAAACACCGCCAATGCCTCGTTCAGGATTGAAATCCGGAGATCAGTCAGTAACCGGCACATCTGTCCACGAGGTCACTTTGTCTCTCAGCTGAAAAGTAATGCGTATTCTTTGAAATTATAAACCACCGTTTGTCATCCGAAGCGTTTCTATCTCCATTGGCAACACTTGCTTGGGGAGAAAATTTACCATTTTGACACAATTTCTAATTAACTGACAGTGGGAACTCTAGGAGCGGAGTTTCATTTCACCATAACAACCCAACAGATAGCAAGTTTTCCTTATGCTTTACTAAAAGCAACACCAAAATAATGGGTACAGAATACGTGGCAGAAGATCTAGATTCACGAACAATTCATGCTATCTATCATGCGGGGAAATCTAGCGCAAACGGGGACTTTTAAAATTAGCCTTTTATATTTCATCTAAATTGTTATGAACAGAAATGAAATATTGCTGTTACTCGTTACCCGATTTAGCGGAACCGACTTCAAGTTTGGGTTCAAACACCTGATGTAGACCAACTGAGGTGAGCACACTGTTTGCATGTTGTTCATATACACTGTTTCAGAGAAGCCTGCAACATCTCTAAACAGTTACACTTTTTAAAAGCACATTCCATGTGGACAACACTCTCTCTCTCTCCAAGAAAATTAAAGAACATATATTCTGATAAATTCCATGAACATTGTTTGAAGGTCACTAACATCCCGTATAACAACTGTCATTATTGTTACGCCTTCAGTTATGATTTAAATATATTTTGCCGCAGACGTTATGATTAATGTATTTCGAGAAGACATTTATTTATATAGCCTGGAATAAACAACGTACAGAATGCTAACAAGATTTTTTATTTCACAGTAATCGATAACATATAGCTTAAAAATGAAGTATGAACTACATAAAAAAAGAACTTGCTTTACACAGATTAACTGCCTACTTTATGCTGATCACCCACACACTTTGCATGATGAGAACATTGTTCTTGAACATTAGAAAAACAAATGCGTTCGTCACGCAACGTCGTATTATGCACAATATCATTATGAGTAAATGAATGGGAAATTAATATCTGAAGATTCATCAACTGACACGGGAGGCATTTTCTAATGGTCGATTTATGACACTGTAGAGTGGCGGCACATATTTCCAGTCCACTATATATAAACTAGGGCAAATTATTTTTTAAATTCAATTGGAGTGAAATGCAAGAATCTAAATAGCATCTTTTATAATCTGAGAAACACGTCATTTCAACTCAGTTCTGTGGAAACAATTATCCCGATCAGCTGCGGCGAAGCCATCTAAATGAAACATAAAAAAGCGACAAACACGAGATACCACCTTCCCGCCAACTTCGGACGAATTTCATCGGTTACAGGTTTTTTCTGTCGGATATAGTGTACTTGTCGTAGTTTTTGGTTGGATCAAACGGCTCCCACCGGGATGCAGGAAATATGTGTTTGTTCCGCTCGTACCAACTGCGCAGCAAAACCTTCCCGGCGTGAGACTCGTCTTTCTCGACTGTCGCATCGCTCACTAAACGGATGTCGTCGTGAACGTCGAAGCTGAACAAGGGGCCGCTCTTTCCACGAGCCTTGGTCACAATGAAATCGTAAAACGTATAGTGATGGGGGATAATGAGGTCCTCTTTGACATACATCAGTTGATCCGCTGTCACTGCCCGCAACTCGTGGAATTCCTTGCGAAGCAGCTCCAGGCATTTCTGCAGAAATTGGTAGATGCTGTTACCCTTCTTCATCTTCACACTACGCCTATGGCCGGAACCATCCCAGTAACTAAAGGTGATTTCGATTTCTTCGTTTTTCAGCTTCTCCTGTTTCTGAACCCATTCCTGGCGGAGCTCTTCGCGCAGTCTCCTTTCTTCTTCTTCGCGATCTCGGTCGGGAAGGAAACTCGTGTCCACGTCGGGATTTTTCCCAATTTTCTTTTTGCTCTTTGCACTGAACTCCAAATCAGAGGAGCTACTGGAAGAATCGTGTTCATCGGCTTCAGTCTCCACGACAACTTCCGGGGCACTGTCATCCTTAGTGTCCTCCACTTCTTGATCTTCTTCTTTATCATCGTCTTCTTTATCATTGTCTTCACCATCATCTTCTTTGTCATCATCTTCCTCGTCTTCCTCATCCTCTTCGTCCTCATCCATCCTAAACGATAGTGTAGCTATCTGCCGCTTCTGTCTCTCCTTTGCCGCTTGTTTCTCTTGAATTTCTCGCTGACGCTGAAGTTCTTTCTCGTGCTGTTTCTGTGCTAACTGACGCTCTCTTTCTTTCACCACATCTTCCTGTTTCGCCTTCATCTCGTCTAAGGTAACCAAACCGATCGTGCTAGACTTGAGCTGCTGCTCAACAGCGTCGTAATGGGTGGCGAACTTGTTCTCAATGTTTGACAGTTTCATCTCTTCCTCAATTTTCCTCTTTTTGTGTTCCAGTTCCTCCAGTGCCTTTTCTCTTCTCTTTTTCAACTGCAAGGCACGCCCAGCTTCACTTGCTGCACCTTTATATAGAGCCATCTTGTCTTAAATTTCGAGCACACTGTACTGCAGTCAGGAGGAGCACAGGTTGGAGATCTTTAGATAGTGCGGCACAAGACTCGAGCTTCCTTCCTATCCTGGTTTAGCTAAACCTCGTTTATCTTGTACCTATAACAAGAATTTCCATGTTTTACACACTCGTAATAAATTAGAATATACTGAATATAAATATTTCACAGTGTGATTTTCATTGAATTTCTGTGTTTATGCTATTATGATTTGACTACACCGTACTAACCTATGTTGGGAGTTTGAAAAGTAATGAGATTGGCAACACTACTCATTTTCAATGGTTTTGAGAGACGGCGCATGCGCTACGTTGTTGGTGTAAGGCTAACGCGCTCGGCTAGATATCGAGATATCTGGGATTCGGATCGCCAGCGGTGACAGAATAACAATTTTTCGGTTGCTATGTGTTGCTAAAACGTGGAAAGGACGATGTCTTTATTTATTCACTGACGCTACGTATTTGGAGGATTTTCACTTTACGTAGCTTTCTCAAGATTGTTTAGCTGCTAGCACGAACGTCGTCGTTTTCCACAGGATAGTTTTGCACGAGTCCTAGTAAGGGAACTTCCTTTCACAGTGGTGGTGTCAAACGGTGTTTCATATGTTTTACGGAAGAGATGTGAAACAGAATCACGTGTAAGGTTCCGAAAAAGCAGCCGACAGGCAACAGATGTTACAGAATGCGTGTAGAACAAAGAAGGCAAGCCGACTTACAGGGCTAAGCGAATCGAAAGAATCCAGGAACCCCAAAGAACTGGAACGAGATAGCTCGCGCGTACTACTGCACGCAACAACGGGATACATAAAAAAAAACATGTGGTTGGCGTCATTTCTATACCGAGTAGTGTGAGTAGTCTCATTACTTTTCAAGCATCCCTCAAATAAATAAATTAATGAATAATCGTGGGGTTGTTAAAAATCATATGAACAGACGAAACGTGTGTTTGAGGTGCTATGCTCGACCAGAAAGAAAATTATTCTCTGTAAGCCCAAACGCGCTAATTTAACCTATCATTAAAACTTCAAGTTAAATAAGTCCTATGTACTTTGCAAGAAACCAAACTACTTCATAACATTTTAAAGCGTTCGAAACAAAATACAAAGTCGCTTTATCGTTGTGCCCATAAGACATGCCGCCCCAGTGGCGCAGTGGTCTAAGGCGTTTGGCCTCTGATCATTCGTCCTTAAGGGGTCCGGGTTCGAATCCCGGTCAGGCATGGATGTTGTGTTTGTCTTACGGCACTGGCTCTCTCCCTTCCCTGGAACCAGTGACCCTAAATTAGGGACGGGCGACTGCTTATAGCCCATTGAGTTGCTCACGGTGGTCGTTAAACCTCCAATCAAAAAAAAAAAAAAAAAAAAAAAAAGAAATACTCAAACCTGCTTCTAAAAATAGTATAGTGGGGAAAACACTAAGTACCGATGAAGTTCTGGGCCAAAATACATAAATAAAAATATATCAGGTATTTAAAAAAGTACACTGAAGTTACAATGTTAAACCAAACTGAACGGAAACTTTTGTTTCTTCGGTCTTTTTCCACTGAAATGCATATATATACAGGTGGGCTTCAAGATCCACGATACTGTACTTCTTAAATCTGTATGTTCAGATTGATATCCAGATGAAAAGTCCATACGGGCTCGACAAGGCTCGTTTAAAAATGAATCGGGCAAGCGTCCCCGTTCCACTTTTATGAGTTACGAATAAACATCTACGGGAGAGTAGATGGCACAAAGTATTCCATAAATACTCAAACACTCAGGTAAGTGAGCCTTTCCCCTGAAATTCCTGATCTGAAACAAACAACAACAACAAACCTAATCTGACAGTTTTTTTACCTCTCGTTTCAGAGGAGAAAAAACAATATCAATAAAGAAAGCAACTTGAAACATTTCAGCGATGAAGACGATGTTCCGCATCATCACCACCCAAAATAACAGTACAACTTTAACATCAATCAGCGAAATATGTCCTTAACAGTAAAAGATATCTTATGTTCTCCTAAAATCACCCCACACAATCATTTTTTTTATTGGAGGTTTAACGACCACCGTACGCAACTCAATGGGCTATAAGCAGTCGCCCGTCCCTAATCTAGGGTCACTGGTTCCAGGGAAGGGAGAAAGCCAGTGCCGTAAACACAAACACAACATCCATGCCTCACCGGGATTCGAACCCAGACACATTTCGGACGAATGATCAAAAGCTACCGGGGCGGGCGCCACTATCATTTTCCCTACATGCTACTCACGACAGAAAGTGACTAGCATCCTATACAGTACAGCACAGTACAATGTGGAGTCGCCCCGGCAGCCGAGTGATACGAGGCACTGGTTTCTAATCATTGGTCCAAGATAAGTTCGGGTTCGAATCCTGGTATATTGGAACCCGCACCCAAGGACTGTGTGTTGTTTTACGGCCCTGCTTTTCTCCCTTTGAACCAGCCGCCACAAATTACAGACGGACGATTGCTTATATGGCATTGAGTTGCTCATGAAGGTGGCCCCCCTCTCCCCAAAGTACAACGTGCAATTTAGCAGGTGGCGACCTTTGCCTCTCAGGGAAGACGCTTCGCCCTCTAAATGGAATTGCTGAAAGCTTCAGTCTTCACGAGCCGCATGGGGGGGGGGGGGGGGGTAGTATTAGCACCTTAATGGGCTTTTTTATTTCTTTTGAAGACTGGTAGATACAAAAATTTTACTTAACACTTGTAGGTTCCCCTTACTGCTGTATAGATTTGCTCCTTCAGTTTTCCCCTCTGATTGTTGTTGAAATGGCCAGGTCTGGTTTTGCCAAAACGAGGCCGGACAAGACTCCAATTCAGACCAACAGGAATACACATCGCAGCATCAGAGTTGCTACTGCTTGCCGAGAGCAAACTTTCGAAATTTCCACGAAAACGACGTACATAAGTGATTGATGAGCGGGGTAATCTTTCTAATTTCAGAATTTTTTCTTTCCCTGAGGAACTGTAGCACCAATTCTACTCATTGATCTGAAAATATAAGTCTTGAAACAATAGCAAATACGATGTATGAATCAGTCTGTAGAGTAGCAGAGAAAGACTGAAGGAAAAAGTCGAAGCTTTTTCCAGTAGTGTTGCCATGCTTCTTGATTAATTTTCACGCTTTTTGAGTAGTGTTGCCATGCTTCTTGATTAAATTTCACGTAACTTAGCATATTTTTTTTTTAATATTTGAAGAACGCGAATTTCTTCTCCCTTTTCCGTCGGATGCACACAGACGTCTTAAGAAACAAAAAAAAATTACAAAAACGGACGCATTTCTTATGCTTCACATTACATGAGCTTAACTAGTGCTCACTTTTTTTTTTGATTGGAGGTTTAACGACCCCCGTGAGCAACTCAATGGGCTATAAGCAGTCGCCCGTCCCTAATTTAGGGTCACTGGTTCCAGGGAAGGGAGAGAGCCAGTGCCGTACGACACACAACATCCATGCCTCACCGGGATTCGAACCCGGACCCCTTTCGGACGAATGATCAGAGGCCCTTGCCTTAGACCACTGCGCCACCGGCAGTGCTCACTTTAAAACGAAGCCACGGTGTGCATGTGTGTGCGTGTACTCGTACTTAAAACATATCTGTGAAAGGGCAACCTAACTAAGATACACTACTGGGTGTTAATCGAACATCTAGTAAACATCCGTACTCGTAGTTATAGCACGGGTGTTCGGATTATTTAAAACTTTACAGCACTTGAATAAATTCACCTGGGCGAATGGCAACATCTTGACTAATCACAAATTGCGCGACGAACAGCTAAGAGCCGAACAAGTGCCTCAGATGAGTGAAAACGGAAAGCACGTGAACAGCTTAATTGATTCTACGTAAAACAACTGACCCGCACTCCACCATCTGTTCACCGAAGGGGAGGGGTTTACCTTGCATTCATTTACGGAAACCCCGCGTTTACAGTAACAGCAAGCGAAAATTGGCCGTACAAATTTCCTCGGATTTTTTTTTTTTTTTTTTTTTTTTTTTTACAAAATACTTGCCACCTCACAGCGCATCGTCATTAATTCCTTAAGGTGAATCCACCTAAAATCTTTGCCTTGCATTTCCAATGGGCAAACTTCTGTAGCCATTTTCTTAACAATTAATACGTTCCCAAGGATGAAAATTTGAACATCGATAAAAATAACTTCGTATTATAGCCTAGTATACTTAATATTTCCTAAAATTTAACCATAATTAAGCAATCCCACATTAGTTTGTCTACGGACGTCATCAATGAATAGGTCGCGCCATCTAATTTCGAGTCTCAACACCACCAAAGGAGAAGTTATTGATTTGATTTTTAATATAATTATGGTTAAGTTTTAGAAAATATTAAGTACACTAGGTTATAATGCGAAGTTATTTTTATCGATGTTCAAATTTTCATCCTTGGGGACGCATTAATTGTGAAGAAAATGGCTACAGAAGTTTACCCATTGGAAATACAAGGCAAAGATTTTAGGTGGATCTACAATATACACTTATTGGAAAGGGTCCAAGGATTAGCGTCTCCCGATGTGAAAGAAAGCCTTTCGAGAAAAACAATAATAAAAAAAGTCCAAATTGGAATACGTACAAAATCTTTAAATGCGAGAAAAAAAATAACTCCCTGGGTGGGTGGTTAAACCATTAAAACGAAACTGACAAGTCTTCCCACTGTGCCAAGCAATATTTTTTTCCAAATGTAAATATTTTAATGAAAAGAAAAACATTGCTGACATAAAACTTACGCAGTGCTTGCTATGTATACGTCTCAAACAGGTGCAGATAATATTCCAAATCTCAATATGGGAGGAGGGAGGCGAATAACAACACCCCTGGCTAGGCTGCCACCTCAAAGGAAATTCTTTGACTAAAATAATAAATTTACGGTCAAAGACTTCGTTCAAACGCGCAGTGTTGAAATATTTAGTATATTTCCTGTTATCTGTGTGTGAACATGCAATATAAATGTTTTTTAAGAACATACTTCAAAAGTTCCAAGGGTCTTTTTTCTCTTCAACTAGCGACAGTTAAGAAAACCGATGAACATGAGAAATAAAAATATCCCTTCCTGGTTTTGAGAAAAAAATCGAGATAAATTTGAACTTAGACTTGCTCTAAGTTCAGATGGAATAGGAACCTGAATTCGCAATATATTAATTGCCATATCAGTAGCACCCATTGCTTAGTTTTCAGAAGAGGGCAAACAGAAATTTTAACTACGAATAACATATACAAACACCATATGCAGTTTCCACTGTGTCTTCTTGTGTCTAACAGTTTTTACCAAACACACAGCACATAAATTTAATTGGAGACCAGAAAGACACAGAAACTACAAAAGGATACGGATAAATGAAATCAGATTGCATGTTAGGACAATGAGGAAATTTCTTGGTCGTTCTTCTGATTCTTTAGTCTTAAGTCGCATGCGCCACGAAATTGGTTATCAAGAATGAAAAAAAAATCAAGATATACTCCTAGGGTAACCTTTAAGAGATCTTCATCCAGCAGTGAATGGCTCCTGCAGAGGATGATACATTTTTCATTTGTTCGCCTTTCATACTTTTCCAATACTGTACATATGCACGCTGTTCTTAAGTTCAAAATGCAATGTGATTTTTAGTTTCTACTGTGAATTTTCGCTTTTTTTACTGGAAACTCTCAACGTTTTTCGATGTTTACAATTACATCATACACACGCATCCAGAAGCTAAACAGAAAAAAAAAAAGCAATCAGAATAAGTACTATCGCGAAAATCTCTGTAGTACATCCCATAAACAGAACAGGAAATTTCCAGGGGAGGGAAAATGTCCCCTTTTGTTCCCTCCCCCTTTTTTTACTGTACAAAATCCCAGTTCTACATTCGTGAACATCGAACACGTTACCCATTTTAAACCAGCTGCCTAAAAAAATTCCTCTACGAAAGGATCTTGGGCCATCGTTTTTTCCCCGCTTATTCATCGAAAAATTTTTATGTTTCAAGTTTAAATTGTTCTTCAGGAATAATGTAATTTCTCCTCATATGGTGGTTCGGCCGCTAACTTGCTTTAAAACTGATTTTCTCAGAAAACGTTCCGTACCGGCTGCATTAGCTCGAAACGCACATCGGCACGCAAGCACGAACATCGGTGGAGGAGAAAACGTGCTAAAGTAAGCTTTTGCGCATCTCGCGGAATTATGTTTGTTTGGTTCAATTCTTGACAAATAATTTAGTTTATTTTGTACCTAATATGGTCTCTCCTACGTGCTCCCAACGGGGTGACGTGGGGAAAGAAAAAGGAAAACTTCACTATCTGTCATTCGCCGTGTTCCAAATGCATTTCAACTACAGCAGGCTATAACACGATAACAATTAACGGGAAGTGAATTCCCCGAAGACATAATTATTCACAATTACATGAAAGGCATATATAAATAGCATTAACGGCATGTAGGTGCCGTGTTTTCTACTGTTTCCGATTACAACATTGGTTACGTTTAAAGCAGCTAAATTAGAAGTTGGGGTTAGGTAATAGGAGAGAGAATTTCAGCTACGAAAAATCGAGTTAATTAAAGGTAAAAATAATAATACGGTTCAAATAAAGTAGATGGCTGAGAAGTTGAGGCAAAACCAGCTGTTCCTAAAACAGACTCTGGCCAACCTGAACAACAGGTAACTATTCAACTATTTGTCGGTGGGCTTAAAAGAGAATGTTGAACACGAGAATTTGAGCGAGTGCTTCAGTAGTTATATATATATATATATATTTTTTTTTATTAGAGGTTTAACGACCACCGTGAGCAACTCAATGGGCTATAAGCAGTCGCCCGTCCCTAATCTAGGGTCACTGGTTCCAGGGAAGGGAGAGAGTCAGTGCCGTAAGACAAACACAACATCTATGCCTCATCGGGATTCGAACCCGGACCCCTTACGGACGAATGATCAGAGGCCATCGCTTAGACCACTGCGCCACTGGGGCGGCTTCAGTAGTTATAGGAACATTCACAGTATTAATGTTGTTACTGACAAATCGATAAGCAAAAAAGGAGGACTTGCCTTTACAGAGTTTGATGACTATGACAGGGCCGTATAAAAATAAAATGTATCTGCGTACACAACCACTGAAAACTAAAAACTTGCTGCAATCCACGAAGCGCGAACCACGATAACAAAAAATAAGTTAAAGATAAATTAATAAAACAATAAATAATTATGAGAAATTACAGATTTCAATGAGGTCAAATAAGTATATTACAATTGAATGTGAAACAATGTGTGTGATTGGACCTTTATGGCAAAATATTAAACCTCATGAAAACAAGAGACTAATTAAAAGAAGTTTTTACATCCAGAAAAATAGTCCCATCAATGAACCTTCAAAAATTGTAAATAGGATTTTTGAACAACTTAATTAAAATATAGTAGATCTACAAAATACACAAGGGAAATATTTTAATTCAAAATAACTGGCAACTGCAATAGGAACCTGCCAACAAAATGTAAATTCTTTCTGTGTAAATAAAACCATTGATAGTTTCTATACATTGAGAACAGTCCTTGACAAAAATCTAGTGGCCAAAAATGCCTATGAAACAAAAGGACTCAAAAGATGTGAAAAATAATTGAAAGTTCTTCAAGTTAAAGTAGAATTAAGTGTATTAATCTATGTAAAGCCCTGAGAAAGTGTTTTGATTCCTGTAATTTTTTTAAATCTACCAGCAAAAACTATCTGCAAAATCTGCTAATAATTTGGAAACTGTCTACATTCTGCATTATGGTCCCGTTGATAAAGTTGTATTGAAATGCCATTCATTGAAAGGAAAGAGACCTAAAAGTGAAGAAAGCCTACTAGGGAACATGGGTGCCCATAAGGGCATGATCCAATTTTCAGGGAGTATTTACACTCACCTGGAAATTGGATTATACCCTTTCTATTCTTGAAAGGTATTTCACAGATTTTTGCTATAACCCTAATTCTGTCTGCTAATTTTTCTGTAGAACTTCTGGACAGGAAAGACGTTGGGAATTTCCAGTATTAAAAGGCAGAAATTCACAGTAGAAAGTAATGACATTTCCCATTTCGGGTTGGAGAACAGCTTACATATATATATACAGTATGGAAAAGTATGAAAAGCGAATAAATGAAAAATATGTCACCTTCTGCAGCAGCTATTAACTGCTGGACAAAGAAAGATCTTTCGAAAATTTTCCCCGGAATTTGTCTTGAAGGTATTTTTTTTTTCTTTCTTGATAAACAATTGAGTGATTTCTGGAGTTTCGTGAAGCATGCGATCCAAGTGGCCGAAAGGATTAAAAGAACGATAAAGAAATTTCCTTATTGTACATATATAGCTGCCTAATTTCACTTATCCATCACTTTTATGTAGTTTTTGGGTCATCCCGTTTACCAGTTAAAAAATACGTGTTGAGAGTGAGGTAAAAACTGTTAGATAAATGAAAGACACAATGGAAATGCGCATATGGTGTTTGTACATGTTATTCGTAGTTATAATTTCTGTTTGACCCCTCCTGAGAACTAAGCTATTTGCGCCCATGCTAGGGGACCTGGGAAATCAGGTTCCATACATCCACGATTTACGCGCCTTTTTTTCTTTTTTCTTTTATGAATAAAGGTAATACTAAGCTAAATTTTAATAGTAACCACTGGTTTACACAACAATCAGTAGCGTATATAAAGTTAAAAGAATTAAAGTACTGAGGCTTTCATGCAAATACACTTCAGCAGCTGATGTGAATGAACAATGGACAAAACTTGAGCTTTTCAAATAAGGCATTTCTGGTAAGCTGCACATAACCAAGCACGCTTCCTTCTGATATATTTTTTCGCGATTTTCTTACAAAAATAAAAATGGCGAAACTGCTAAAAGAAAATTCCAAGGGCACTTTATCTCCCCCCCCCCCTCCCTTTTAAACCAACACATACACAAGCACACAACGAAAATGATACGTTAAACGGCTTCTGAGGTGGGACAAAGCAAATAAGGTTTACGACAAAAAAGCTTGTTCGTAGCGTGAAATACACGGAACGGTCAAACAAAAGGCCCTCACAACGGATGGCATGAACCATAAATGAAAAAAAACCTTGGCTAATGTACAATAGCTGTCTGAAATTTCCGCAAAAGTAAAGCGTTCAAAAGAGGGCAAAGAGAAGATAATGTCCACAATCCGCAAATACCTAAGATACTTACACCCACCCCACCTCACTGTTCTGCTTTGTTACTTCCAGTATAGATGCAGGTATTTAGATGCTGCTCAGGGAAAAGTTTAATTTATAGACGTGGGGCTCCTCTACACAAAATGTACGATATCCCGGGTTCAGGGACAGGTTCTTTGTGTTGAAGGTTACCAACCCTCTCCGTAATAGAAAAGTCCTGCTATTCAAGCATGCAAAGGCTACACAACGCCTGTATAGGAACTACGGACTGGCTGCAACCAATCAAAACGCGTCACACAGCGAGGAGTGTGGGAATTTCGGCCTTCCCTGCTCCCAGTAGAATTTGAATACACGGTTGTAAAAGCAGCAGATGGTCAGACGTTCTCGGGGAAGCTAAATTCGGTCTCTCCGCATGTGTGCAAGCGGAAAAAGAAAAACACCCACATTTATCCCTATACTTTATTTAAAAACAGCAAATGACTTCTTTCCCGAGTGGACTTTAAAAGGGAAAATGACTTTAGACCAGTCTGACTTCAAATAAAGGAAAAGTCCGTCCATTTTGAAATAAGCGCATCTAGTGGAAGTGCAAAAATAAACAAATTCCGCCGTTTGGAAACCAGGCAAGTTGATGATGGAAACTTCGCAGGGCGTCTTTGACAAAAAATGAAAGCCACGCCAGACAACAAACATACCGCAAATTGATTACGGTACTGTCCAGAACGCCGCAGTGCATATGTGATTTCGTGACCACGAACAGGGAGTGCTTTGTTGAGCAGCGCTTTTCCTGCTACTTTGTAAAAACGCTGCTTCTAAACTGCTTACACGAAACTTCAACCTTATATGCATGCAGCAGACGTTTTAACGAAAATATTCGACCCTGAAACATAAACGTACGGTGCCTCTTAATGCTGAAAAAAATAAAAAATGTTTCTCAACTCTTTAGTCAGGAAGCTCAGAAAACAGGCAGGATAAGCCCGAAACTTTTCCCTGAAGGCGCCAAATATGTGGAACTGGAAGGTACGCAAAGTACCTGTAGGAATCGTTTCGTAAAATCTGAACTTCTGCATATCGATTTCACATATGTGTCTTATCCAAGGTTCTCCTTTCTCATTCTGAAATTTAAAACGAGATGCAATATTTGTTCCCTAATTCACAAATTGTGTCGCTGTATAAAGTTTAAAATATTGGGGGGGGGGCACAATTACGGTTTAATTGAATTTACACATAACTCTGGCGAGAGCACATGCTTTCCCACTCTCCCTCCGTTATGTTCAAATCGGGAAATTTTTCTCAATGGAGAAATAAATCACTTCCACATAATTATACGAGTAAATCAAACGTATTTCTGCAAAGTGATAATAATGCATCATTAAGGAGCTTCAGGCAAGTTTTGCACACAGCATTGCCTCAGCAATTTTCTTATGAAATTGGTATTTACGTCGTGGATTCTCACAGAAGTCAAAATATGAGGCAACTGAGCACAACCATTTTAATGATACATCTGTAGCATACAACTTACAGCGAAAAAAAAAAAACAACGAAAAAAACTATTACGTTTAGGTCATTAGGTTCTTTGTCGATAGGTACGGCAAAAGGGGATATATATATATAAGCTTTAGATATTTGCGAAAGAAGTCGGGAAGTACAAGTGGTATTTTACAATAGCCGACAAAGAAAACAGTCTTACTGTTTTGCTGCAGCGAGGTTAAATTACCAGGAAAACTAGCTCTGCAGACACGAGCAATCTGTAAACGTGTGCATGAAAGAAAAAAAAAACTGGGGGAGGGGGTATTCTAAAAAAATAAATAAAAAATATTCACAGCTGCCAGCACAAAATCGCAAAAAATTACCATAAAAACAGAAATCATCAAAACCACACGCATTTGGAGACGACTTGAAAGAGGCACTCACACGTGAAACATTTATTTGATCGAGAGAAAAAATTAATCTTAAATGACGGTCGGTCATTTTAACGTGTGAAATTCATACACGAGCAGCAGCAAGAACAACAACAAAAAAAAAACCCTGCTACGAAAGCTTTTTTTTTATTTCAAATGAAACAAATCAGTTATTAACGAAAAAACGTGCGCTTAACGAGTTATTCGGCGACGTCCAACACCAGAAGGTCCAGTACCTGGATGAAAAAGCTTTTGCATAACACTACGCAATTCATTAATGTCAGGAAACAGGTGCTTCTGGAATGAATAATTATTGAATTCCCTTCAGAAAACATATGCGGACAATCCTGAGTTACTCATTTTTTCTGCATATTTTACTATTTTTGAACTTCTAATTCAACATAAATACAATTATAAATAACATTTTACTTCGTTAAGTTCAACACACGGATTCTTTCAGGGTCACAAAAAATGGGTTCCGTATTCGTGTTTCACAGAACGTGTTTGCACAAAGAAAACGCGAACAGCCTAAAACACCAAAGAGGCGAACGGGAATTTCAAGATTCGCGGAATGGTCGGGATAATGACCCAGTCAACCACCATTAAACTAAGTTAACTAAAGAAAGCAGACCCTAGGGCGATTTTTGGCAGTAAATGCCAATAACGCTTTACCAGCAAGCCTGGAATAATTTATTCGGGTTTGATATTTATTTCCACGAAAAATTTCTTATTTGTTGATTACAGGACTACTACTGTCATGGGAGCGCCTACAGCTTAGTTTTAAGGAGGGGGACAAATAAAAATTGTAACCACAAATGACATAAAAAACACAACATACAAATTTCCACTATGCTTTGTTATGTTCTGTAACTGTTTTTACCACACTATCAAACAGGGCTTAATTTCTAACACACAAAAAAAAATGCAGGAGCTTTCTTAAGCGCGGGATGAGACCAATATGCAAGTACTACCACAGAGACGCCACAATTATTGGAATCGGCAAAGTTTGCCCATCACTATTTCTTATTAAAAGTAGAATTTGTGACTGGAATTGCGCGTTCAAAAGCTTTTAGCGAAAGGAGGGTTGATTTTAACGGCGCGATCTCGCTAATGCGTTTGGCATGCAAAATAAATTCGTCTTTCACAGCTCCTGCGGGCTATGGCTAATATTTAAATATTCGCCCAAAATGATGAACTACCGGAGTGCTCCGTCCGGCCCAAATAAACGCTAGCTTTCAACACATAAACTTAATTGGAAACCAGAAGACCCAAAAACTACATAAAAAAGATGGATAAACGAAATTAGATAGCACGTTTAGGACAATGTAAATTCCTTTGTTGTTCTTTTGATCAGTTTATCCACTTGTAATGCGCCACGAAAATTTAGATATAACTCAATCGGTCATCAAGAATGAAAAAATGCCCTTAAGGCAAATTTCTGGGAGAAATTTACACAGATCTTTGTCCAGCAGTAAATAGCTGCTGCAGAGGATATATTTTTTTATTTCTTTGCCTTTCATACATCTACATATTGTAGGTAAGTACTCTGTTCCCCAGCATACAAAGGGAAATTTCATTACTTTCTACTGTAAATTTCCATGTCTACATGAAATTCTCAACTTTTTTTTTTTTTTTCTATTTTTACTCAATACGCATGTATAAAGAAATTCTACAGAAAAATGAGCAATCAAAATCAGTGTTATTGCAAAAATATTTGTAGTACTTTCCAAGGACAGAAAGGGCATGGCCATGCTGTACACACCCATGTTTGACATTGTCTGATACACCTAAAAATCAGCATATACCAGCCTTGCATCAATGATCAAATATTTCAGTTTGAAGGATTTATAAACACTAATGCCTAACAAGCAGTCAATAATATGCAAATTTTTACTATTATTATTATTTATTTTTTTTTGCCAGAAGAATTATAAGCCTGATGGCAAAAACAGGTTTCCATCAGAACAATTTTGGGTACCAATTTTTCAGAAAAACTTTCCAGGCTTGCCAGTTCACAGGTAAGTCTGTCCCACAGTGCATTGTTCATGATGTCACAGTAAATTTCTTCTCATCATGTACTGTTTTTGGAAAACAATGATTTCTACATAAAAAATCCGAATTGTGAGACTGAAATCTATGACGCTGACAGCAAACTGAAGTGACCAATGTTTTCCAAAGATCTGCAGATTTTGTACCAAAGTGATTTAACTGCAGCTGGCTATCCCTAGCTGGGTATTCAGGGTAGGTGTCCACTGCCTCCAATTTTTGGGTCCCTAAATGATTCACATTACACTAATCCTTTTCACAACACCATATATTTTAATACAGTGAAATGTATACTGTAATGTTTACTGTAAAATAATGTTGAAAGTTTTTGAATTTCAGTAAATAAGGAATGACATACTTGTATACTTATGTCTAAACCACACCAATGAATGAACAAATTACTAAACTTTTTCTGCTTACTTAACTGCACTGGAAAATAAGAGGTTTCAGAATAAATAAAGTTACAATAAGTCAAGAAAAAAACAAAAAAAAAACAGTGATAACCACTAGAACAATGTGAAACACTTTTTATTTCCTGACTGGCGAGTTCTTTTGTAAGTACTTGCCTAAGGTCCCAAACTCTCCAAACTGACCCCTGGATATCCTACAACACTTGTTTCCTAACTTTTAATTCTTTTACCAATGTTAAACAAAATAATCTTTTACTGTGAAAATGTTGGTCACCCATACACAAATTACTTTCTGAGGTGAGATATGTGATACACAAATCAGAAGAATGTCTACTCCACACTGTAGGTAACTAAATACAAAGTTTTCATGAATGAAGCAGATACAATACAAAAATTTCAGGCAAGTTGATTATTTTAAAAAATGCTATCATGTCAGCTTTACCTGGGTCAGAACAAACTGTGTGTGATTCCTAAATATTAATATTATCAAGTATTTCATTACCATTTCCATATGTATGATTTTATATGTCTGGAAATATATTTCACATACAATTTATGCAACTGTTGAAAGAACATTGCAATTGGTGTTTAATGAAAAAGAAAATCTGCAGTGATAATTTCACTCAGAAAAAATTATGTTTAATTGCAGTTTATGCAAACTCAACTATAAAAAATTTAATTCAGAAACACATTTCTAATGTCTAGAGTGATGACTTTTTATAAGTGCTCATATGCTAATTGCAGTAAACTATTTGTTTTTGCAAAACAATTACACTTTTGTGTATGTTTTTCCTTTACATTTCTTTATATATAGCAACATTTCTGCATGTGAATTTCCAGAAAGAAAAATTTTATTGTGTGATAAAAAAAAAAAAAAAAAACCCTGAAAATATGCTAGTGTAATGGGGATCGAATAAATCAAATTATACTTGAGGGAGGTGGGCTTCCTACAACTATGGGACTATCTCAAAGACCAGGACCTGATGATGACAAATTACGAAGTGGACTCCTGCCTCAAGCTCATTATCGCTCCTGAACTATTGATGGGGACTTCTCGCACCTCATCAGCGACATGGGGATGGAGGGAGGTCACTGTTGTGTACATACACTGCCACACAGTACTTGTTCAATTTCACTTAAGATCAATGTCGTATGCTCATTTGTGTCATCCAATGTCAAGGAAGAAAGTGACATAAAACAGTGCATTTCCTGACACTTATTGAACTCTAACAAGAAAAAAATGTAAAACACAATAATTTATATTTCCCTTAGACACATGTCTTGCTTTAATTATTTTTAAATCCGATATTTCAAATGTCACTTGATTTCTTACATGCAAATTGCACAGAAACAATGGTATGTATAAATCACACAGAAATGTTCACATGTTTTATACATAATAAGATTTTAATTTAATAACTGGCCACTGCAAGAAGAATGTGGCAACAAAATTTAAATTCTTTCTGTGTAAACGAAACATCTGACACAGTTCCTAATAATTGAGAACAGGCCTTGATAAAAATCTAGAGGCCAGAAATATCAGTAAATACAAAAATTCAGAAGATGCGAATAATAATTGATGGTTCGAGTAAAAATAGGATTTAAGTATATGTACATGTTTACAGAATGTTTTCAGCTCTAATTTCAGACCTAAAATACTAAGGATAACCATTCCCATCTTACTATATACTACATTCATTAAATACTATTACGCAAAAAAATATTTTTCACTCATTTTTTGTTTCATTTACAGATGTTGTTAAAGTTACATGTGTAAAAATATGCAAAAAATAATCAAAAGTCAAAATCTGCCATTTAAAAATGGGGAACTTCTGTATAGTACTATTCATTTTTTGGGAATCAGGGTTCTCCTGTAAGGATGGCAAAAATGTTGTAGAAAAAAAAACATTATTATTTTTTACAGGAGAGAAAATATTTGCATAACATATGCTTCCCTCCAAGAAAAAAAGATAGAGATGAATTGCAATAGCAGTTGTGCAGTTTGTGGGAGAAAAGTATTTCTTTCATGAAAAATTTTGTTTGTTAAGTTAGATGAGTTACTTTATTTTTTGCTGCTTTTACCAGTTAACTAAACATGAAGGCAACCCATTGCAGAAAATAGTGGACACTTGAAGAACTTGCAAATTTATGCACTTTCTGAAGTAACAGTGGGTCAGACATTTTTGAAAGGGGGAAAGATGGGATTGTGAGTGTGCACAACTTCAAAATAACAACGGTTCTCTATTTTGGGGTCCAACAAATGGCCACTCAAAAAAATTGGTAAAAAAAAGGCTCCCTAGGGAAATTGGTAGACTATGATGGATTAGCATTGGGCAGATAGCAGAATAATCCAATTTAATGTGCTTCTTGTATGTGTCCATTACTTTAGAAGTTCTTGATCCAGTTTTTCCAAATAATCTCCTACAACACCAACAAATTTGTCCTATCCTTAACACAAATCCACCATAGCTGTATGATGAGTTAGTATTGAATGGAAAGTAGAATAATTTTATATTTGGAATTTATGGGGCTTCTCGCATGTAACTTTTACATCACAGGTTCTACACACTGTTTTCCCAAATAATTTCCAAGGACTCTGAAATGTTTGTCCAATCCTTAAAAACTTGAGTGGGATAAATCGCAAATCATGAAAAGTATAGCGCGTGGTTCCGTTTCAATCAGAAGCAATTTCTCTCAAACTCTAGAGCCAAAAACAGTCGAACTTATTATCTATGTACTTCAGTTTCTGACATCGTTACACCATTTTTTGACAAGTTGAAAAGACATCAGTGTTTCATACATATCACTAGGGAAAAAAACATTTCACCAGCTAAAATGCGAACAAAGCCATGCACATTACCTTTCTCAATACACCCATGCTTTTAAGAGAAACAAGACATATCACTACCATCATCAAATTACCGATTAAAATTTTATCAACTTTATTCTGTTTACTCAAAAAAGCAAAAAAAAAAAAAAAATCATCTGGGAGAAACAAGTATGTATTCAAAGCATGCAAGCATTTACCCTTTACTTTAACTTACGCCTGAGATTTTTCCTTAGAAATGTGGCAGGACACCTGATGTTATTGAGATGTTGCCACAGTTTCCAGGATAGTGCAGAAGTTAGCATGTAATGTACAGTTAGCGCCCAATAGTCCTGCTTTG
Source organism: Macrothele yani (assembly GCA_039090855.1). Taxonomy (NCBI): domain Eukaryota; kingdom Metazoa; phylum Arthropoda; class Arachnida; order Araneae; family Macrothelidae; genus Macrothele; species Macrothele yani. Next base: position 175,990,663 of record CM076990.1, read on the forward strand.
TTACTGACATCTTGCGTGTAAAGGTAAGTGGATTAGTACTTTATAATGTTTATAGCTGAACAAAGCAAAATTATCAGATGTCAATCCACCCTAGCTTAAGAACTCTTCTGAAAGATGGGCCTGTTCCAATACCTTCTACAAGAAAATATGCATGTACCACATGCATCTTTTTGCACTTCTGCAACACCTTGGATATTTTTGTATGTTTTTAAATCAAGTACTATTTATCTTTTTTGCAGTTTATTATATTTTTAGCTGATCTTTTAATTCCAACATCATTCAACTTTTAACGATTGTTTACATCTCAACTTTTTATTTGGATTTGTTTAAACATTTTATTCGGATTCGACATTTTACTTCGGATTAATCTCAACATTTTATTTGGATTAAAAAACCTATATCATTGTATGAAACCCATGATGAGGAAACACAGGAATAGTGGTGGGAATGAACAACTATCGAGTTACTGCTGATTTCACATGGTACACAAATGTTCGATTCTTACAATTTATGTACTGTTCAAGGAGTTTTTTAAAACAATGATTGATTTATATCTGAATGTCATGTTCTTAACGCTAACTTTAACTTTAAATGTGCGAAACAGAATCATATTATAAATATTGCAAAATATTTATATAGCTAATAAAATGCATGTAGATTGTACATTGGTTGCCAGGTGGAGTGAAAAATGTTCTAACACATAACCCAGTAATGGCAGCAGATCATTTACCAAATGTAGAATCTCTCTCTCTCTCTCTCTCTCTCTCTCTCTCTGTTATGAACATGTTGCCAATTCGTTTAAAAAATTACATACATATACATTCAAATATATGGCTGACAAACGTAAAGACTAACAGTTGCTGTACAGCAATATGATGAAAAGTAGAAACTGTTGTTGACTTGTTGACTATTTACATGTTATGGGGTCAACTAACAAATATTTTTGCAATGTTACTAAACATTTTACCGAGAACTGTAACCAAACAAAATTACCTTCCAAAAAATAAAAAAATACCTAAGATAAAATCACAAGATACAACGAAAAGAAATAAAAAACAAAAAAGTTGTTAAACTACACAGTCAGAATTCATTTCATGGACCAGATGTAGCACCTAATTTAAACAAGGAGCTAAAGAAGAAAAAGACCTGTCCTAAAAACTGCCAAATTGCTACATTCGTAGTGACGCTTACTTCTAGCATCAGCAAAACATGCCATCTTTTACAGAATGATTTTTTTATTACCAATAAAAACTATCTTATTTCACAACATAATTTATAGAAGAAATCAGGTTGCTGTCTGAATATTATGGTCTGAAAATTACAAGCAATCAAAGCCAAATGGTTTGCAACATCAAATGGGCATCAAATATTTTCCAGCCTGACACTTAAGTATCACATACAACAAAGCAAACAACAAATTGCTCCCAGATGAAGGGTGAAAAAACTAACTAAACAAACAGATGTATGCATCTTGTGCAATCTACTGGAACCATATTTGCAAAATGGATCACAGTCATGTTTCCTCAATTTCAAATGTAGTATCACATGAGGAAGAAAAAATAACATCTTGACCTGGAAAATAAGCAGCCAGAACTACAAAACTAAATTTCTAGTGTTCTACAGTTATAATGTTATAATGATTATGCTCAAAAGTTTGGAAATTGCTTTTGCGAATAAAAAAGCATTGTGTACACATGCACACACACACACTTGTATAAATATACAATGCATTTACAAGAACTGCATTTGTAAAATTCAAAAGCAACTGATACCTACATCTACTTTGGACAACAGATATCAGAATGAGAGCCGCATTAAAGAAGAAATTAATAGTTGCATAAAACTTGGCTGAAGTGGGTAATGGAAAAACCAGTACAATTTTCAAAAGCAATTTGCTATGATGTCTTAAAAGTGTTTAATCAATGCATCTTTCCAGTTCTAACTTAGGGATAAGAGACCTGGACCTTAACTAACAACTAAACAGAGACAATGCAGACAACCGAAAGAAGCGTGCAGTGTAACCAAGAAAGGTAGAGAAATGAATTAATGAATCAGCAAAATGACTAGATGACATCATGACCAAAGTAAATACACTTAAGTGGCAATGGGTTGTACACACTGTTAGAACTAACAACCACTAGACAACTGAAATACTTGACTGGATACAAAGGGAGAAGAAAAAGATATAGAAAACTATGTGAGAGATGGGTGGATGAAATCTGAAAGCATGTTGGAGTGACATGGAAGAGAACTGCTCATGACAGAGAGTTGTGGAAGAAACTTGGAGACCTTCATCCAGCAGCAGATTGAGAATGAATGACTATATATTTGCACATACATTTTCATTCAACTTTCAATGACATTTTTAAATTTCACTGTGGAGTCCCCCTATATACAACAAACAAGTGACTAATTATATATAATTCATTTAAAATTATACTAACATTAACTACTTGTATAGAATTCCATCTATTAATCTATATTTTGTAACAATTCTCTCAACAAAGTATGTTTTTCTTTTACAAAATCAGAGAAATAAATGTCCACTATTTAATTGGCTTGGACTATGTGATACATTACATGAAAGGCTCTTGATGTGGGAAGGAGGAATGCAGAGCAAACATTACTCCAAAAACTTCACCCATCCAAATGATTGTTCCTTTTTTGTATATTTCATGTTTGAAGTTCAAAGTTGTTGTCCATACGATCTGTACAATCTATTTAAGAATCTCTGTTTCTAGCTGTTTACTCACAGCAGTAGAGCTTGTTGTATTTACTCCACAAATGAGTGCACCCACAGAATCATATACTACTTCAAACATCTTAACAGCAGTTTGAATTTAGTGACTTCAGTTTTGTTCCTTTCAAACTAAGAGACGGGGGGGGGGGGGGTAGGCAGAGGTGTGTGTGATCATGAAACAGAAAACAACTGTAAAACAGGAATTGCTTATCAGTTGTACACCAGTATTTTAACTAAATGTGTGGAGAGGTGGGGGTAGGGTTGTGACCTCCAATTGCATCAAAGGAGTAAGAAGTCTGTCACCTCTTTCAAATTTTGGAGACAGTGGTTAGTGGCAGATTTAGTGTTGTGGGAGGTGGGGGCTACACATATCAGTTTGGGAGATCCCCTCACTTTGCCAACTATTCTTGTTTAATTCTTTTTGTTGCTGCATGCCTTCCCCCCTCATTTTTTTCCTTCTCATACCAATCAATGCATGCAAAAGGTATTGCAATCACAAAAAAAAAAAAAAAATAATAAATAAATAAGGAAGACTTCCAAGATTATGCATTTTGGGTTCCCCCAAACATGATTTGATGAGTTTCATGGCAGTGTCTCTTTGTGTGTAGTGTGTTGCAGCCATAACTCAAAATCTATCATATCTACCAAGACCAAAATTATGGGTTTTTGAAACCCTGAATAGTGAACAAATAGCGGATCGTTCACTAGAGGAAAAACAAATTTGACCCATTCATTACAACAATGTTCCCTTATTAAAACTTTGGGCTCATTTACACTAGAAAATAAAAAATAAAAATTGAGGAAACATGCAAATTTATGTATTTCTTACGAAATTTTGGAAAATATGTTTTCATGTAAAAATATTTATTTACCTAAAAATCCATTCCCTTTAACAACTACACCACTCAGGACAAAGCTTTTGTTAATAAATGAAATATTTAAAGCTGAATCTTCAGTAAGAAAACATCAGTGAACAACTATGCAGCTCAGTGGTAGCAATCCATCCATCCTGATTGCAACAAGTGATCAGAAATTGCCACTTCTTTATGATTATCATGCACTTTGATTAAACCTCAAGTCCCATATTTCAGTCTGAAGTGAAATCGAATAAGCTTAGTGTACTGCTTAGTCTCCATACCAGCAGATGTTCATTAGCAATGAAATTACATCAACACAATTTATACACTTATCTGACGTTAATTGTGAAAAATTAGCACTAATGTAAATAGTCAGAATCATTGCATCAATAGTTTTTTAGATCCAGCCTTGAAAGCTATAAATTTTGATAGCCAAGATTTTCAACAGAAATTCCTTTCCCGAGACACAAGTTTTAAAAATGCATCTCTCTTTTTTTTTTTTTTTTTATTGCATCCTATGGAGTGTTGAAAGAGTATATCACCAACAGACTAATGAACCAGCACACATGTTCTTTAAATCCACTTTATTAATTATTTTACAGAACAGAACTCTGAGTTTAAGATTTTTTACTTTTGGGGAATACTGACACCTTGACCAGTATAGAAAAAAAAAAAGGAGACTTACTGACCGAATTTTTTCTACATTTCAAGCACATTGACTGCATGTGAAAAAATAAAATAAAAATATAGCTGTATCTCATTAAGCTTCCCCACTTTCCACCCAGAGGTTGCAAATCTTACCATTCTCTAAATTCATTCTTTAAGCCACCACGTTACTGACAGATTGCACCAGGAAATTCCAGTGGCATTTTTGGTGTTTTTTACCTGTTGAACCACCTCTCAAAACTGCAATAATTCCAAAAATTCACTGCCAATGTACAACTCCATATATAATCCACCTTATCTTCTTAAGTGAGAGCCCAGAAAGTATGTCAGGTAGGCCCTCCTCAACAAAGTTTTTCATAATGGGTCAGACAATGGCTATACTCACTCCTTTAAAAAAAAAAAAAAGAAGAATTATGCCATTAGTGAGGTGCTCTCAGCTGGCAAAAATCAAAGGCACCATTAAATAAATATTGCCGTCACTGCATGATGAATAACTAAAATACGATAATAAAACCCTATTCTATTATTATATTTGCACTTTTAAGGTTTTAACCTCTTGCAAAGTGCGCATATTCTAGTTAAAATCTTAAATTCATTAAAAACTCTAGTTAAAATATCTATACGAGATCTTTCGAACCAGCAACTGGTTCATCTTCAGGTAGGAATACTAAAACATATTACAGACAGTACATGCCTTAAATAGGCAGGTGGTGCAAGTGGTGAATGTCACAAACATTCACACCTGCCTATTTAAGGCATGTACTGTCTGTAATATGTTTTAGTATTCCTACCTGAAGATGAACCAGTTGCTGGTTTGAAAGATCTTGTATAGATCATTATATCTCATGTGATTCTATCATAAAGTTCACATACCATTACGTGACCACAAGGTTCTTCAGGAAGACGCTTTGACGTCTGCAAGTTCTGTTTTACACGCTCTGTAAAGTGGATAGTCTGTGGTGGTGCATTAACTTATTCAATTAAAATATAAATAGATTAAAAGTCCTAAAAATGTTACTCATGGAAATGCGTGTTCAGTCCGACGTCTGTAGTTATTGAGAGTTTCTTTGTCCAAAGTTGTATCTTGCTTCAATATGGTCAGTTGTTAGGGTTAGTTCAAGAGCCATTTCGTCATAAGTTGTACCCTACTTCGGTTATGTCCAGATGTTAGGGTTAACTCCGTTCTGGCTGTGTCGACATCATATTGAATGGGTAAAGGTTTCCAGATAATAATTAAAGATTCTTGAGTTAAAGAGTTACTATTTACATAATACTTGAAGTTCCACGTCGTACTTGGCCATTAGGGCTATCTCATCAATGCTGCACTCTCTTGGTATAGATATTTGAACTAGAGTTTTTAATGAATGAAAGATTTTAACTAGATTTTATTATCGTTTTTTAGTTATTCATTGTGCAATAACGGCGATATTTATTCAATGGTGTGATTAGCACAACGTCTTTTACCTAAATCAAAGTCAGTCTGTGATTTATTGCACTTGATAGAAATGATACTGCTGATGTGTATGTGTGTCCATTTAAACAAGGAGCCTTCAGTTTCCTTTCTAGAGTAAAACACACCATTTAAAAATCGAAGTTTACTAAATAGAAAGGTAGAGCCTAATTATAATTACCCTATTCACATAGTTTCTTTTACAATTTGACCAAATGACAATAGCTTAACTTCAAACATCCTGAAATGGATAAACACATAGTTGGATATTTGATATTTGTGAGAAAATTTTAATATATATATGATTATGTTAGCTTGATGTTTGAATTCGTATATATTTATGTTCGCTTGATGTTTAAATTCACATATATGCGAATTTATACATCAAGCTAACATAAATAGATGGGATCATCATCATCATCATCATCATTGTCAACCATTATCAATCCACTGCTGGACGAAGGTCTCCCCAAGTTTCCTCCACAACGGTCTGTCTTGTGCCAGTCTCCTCCATGTCACCCCTGCATACTTTCGAATTTCATCCACCCATCTCCTATGTGGTCTTCTTCTGGGTCTTTTCCTGTCCCTTGGAATCCAATCTAAAATTTCGGCTGTCCATCGATGATCTGTCCTTCTGGCAGTATGTCCAGCCCATTGCCATTTCAGGGATTTAACTCTGATCATGATGTCTTCCACTCTTGTCATTTTTCGGATCCACGAGTTCCTCTTCTTATCTCTCCTGGTTACACCAAGCATGCACCTCTCCACGATTCTTTGAGTTGTCTGCAGCCTTTGTATGTCTCTTTTAGTTAAGGTCCACGTCTCTGCACCATACGTAAGCACTGGAAGGATGCATTGATCAAACACTTTTCTTTTAAGACATAATGGCATATTGCTCTTGAAAATTATGCTGTTTCTTCCAAAAGCTCTCCAGGCAAGTTTTGTACGCCGATTAATTTCTTCATCAATGGGATATGGAAGAATAAGTTAATTGAAAGGTAGTAAGAACAAAAACTTTGAGAATGCTCTTGTTCTATGAATACTAGGCATAGAGTTATTGCCAATGAAGTTGTTCATGAAAAAATGAGATAGTTTGGGAAGGAATACCAAATGCAAGAATTCAGCTTACAGTAACAGTTGGTTTCAAAAATTAATAGATTAACATGGATTATTATTGACAGCATTGCCCAGTGAAACCCCTAGAAGTTCAGTGGAGGAGGCAAGAAAAAATGATTAGAAATCACATCTGACCATGAATTAAAATATGTGAGTATAACAAGAATGAATCTGGTTTGTTTTACAGCATGATACCCCATAAATCAATTTTAATAAATAAAAATGAGAAAGTTTCCAAAAAGGCCAAAGACAGAATAACAACAGTTCACTGCGTAAGTGTCAATGGTACTGACAAATAAAATATTGATGTTATAGGAAAATGTAAAAAGCTACATTGTTTGAAGAATTTTCACCCTGAACATAACCCAAAGAGTTGATTCAATAAAAAGACATGGTTTGACAAACAAGGAATTTCAAGACTGACTAGAAAAATTGAAGGGTTGAATGCAAGAACCATGCATCCATTTTTGGTGGTTTTTACTTTTTAACCTTAACCCATAGAGAATGTATCAGCCTTTGATTTATTAATGCCCTTTCTTTTTTTTTCTTTTTTTTTTTTTTTTTGGCTCCAAGCAATATGTTACTTGCATGTATTTCTAATAACAGTGGTAATTCCGATTAAGTATGATTCAAGAAATCTTCTATTCATAATTTTTGCTCTCCTGAAAACTTGGCATTTTGGACTAGCATAGTTCTTGCACTTCCACCCTTTCAATTAAACTTGACACGAAATGCCAAAGGAAAAAGTTTCTTTTAATTTTACACAACGATCAGTGCCACAAAATGGCCAAACTTAGTAAAGTTAAGTTAGAAATTTCATCTCCTAAATATTATGGGAAAATTCCAATCCCTTAATGCTGCAATAATTAAAACTTTTAAAAGCACATTACAAAAGATTCCTGGCTAAATAAATAGCAAAAAACACTGCGGAGCAAAAAACTGATACTTAAATTTTATTAAGAGATGCAATTTATTTCATCAAAACAGCATGGAAGTCACAAAGTAATAATAATGATAAGGCAACCTCTGTCTGTGACTTGGAAAGGAAACCATAAAATTTAGGAATTGTGAATTGTTGGAAACACACGGGGTTAGGTGTAAAGAAAAATCTATTAGCAATCCTTTCAGATGCAGCAGAGCAAGCTCTTAAATTATTTCAGTTCACCTTTGCAGAAGCTGAAGGGTATTTCTTCTGTAGAATGTCAACTGAATTTTTAGTGATTGATAATGATGAGACTGCCTTTAAAGAAATGGAAGACACCTACATATAATTAAAATGAATTATTAACACAGCATACAGACAGCTCCGAATTGCGTGTGTTTTATTGTTTCTCACGTAACATAGTCATGCCAGAAAACTTTAAAATTAAATCGTCCTGGAATGGGAATCGAACTCGTATCTCCGGATTTCCATTCAAAGCATGCTAGTTGTTACACTACCCAAGGCGACGAAGTCCCAAGCATCTGAGTGACAAGCAGGATCGAATGGAAATAGCCTGCTTGAACAGAAATCGGGAGATATGGGTTCAATTTCTGTTCCAGGATGAAGTTTTCTGACATGACTACGTTATGTGAAAAACAGTAAAATACATGCAATTCAGAGCTGTTGTATTAATAATTCAGGTGAATTTTCACATAATATGTGAAGAATATTTCTTCCACACTATCTCTATAATTGTTTTGCTCGAAGGCCACCGATTCTCCTTTCTGTTAATCTACGTTGATGAACAGATTATGAATGCAAAGAAGAAACAGTATCATGCACAGAAACTAAAGCAATTTTGTCAAAGTTGCAAAAGCATTTTGTAAGAACAAGCAGTTCAGCATGTTGAACAAATAACTGCAGTTTAAGGGGGTCCGGTCCATAATGGGGAAAAAAATCACTCTACTTTTTAATTATTTCTAAAAATTTTAAATCTCAGGTTCAAAATGGTGTAACATTCATGAAAATTGAGAAAGTATTTTTTATTCTTTTGAAAATTCCCTTCCTCCAGAAAACTGCAGGTGGGCGTGGCCATAGAAAGGTCTTGACATCTTTGGATGGATTTTGAACTGACAGTTCTATACTATTACTTGAGTTCCATATTATTTATGGTAACTGTGACTGACAACACTTTATGGTTAACCACAACTAGTACTATGTGTTTATGTCATGGTATAATGTTAACTGCAATGAATTCCAAATACCCAGAACCAAATGAGTCTGTAAACAGTGCGACATGGACTGGACACGACTGGACACGTGTGCCAAAAACGATATTTGTTTCCTGCTAAACATTGAAATTTGGTGTTTATGAAGTGACAACCTTACTAAACACAAAACATTGGCAAATGTTGGTGTGATTCCTGGTGTGCATTGCATGAAGGCATTGCAAAAAATGAGTAATTTGCGCATCAATGTTGCAGATCAAAAAGTGACTGATTATCAAAAAAAGGCATATAACAAAAAAAGGAAGAAAGGAAATCAGTATTACAATGGAGTTTTATGAAGGCAGAAGGTCCAGATATCCCTTTTTATCATGCCAGATTGTGCTAAATACAGAAGATAGTTTGTGATAAAATGTGTTTTTGACTTAAAAGTTGATTTTCTCAAAACTTGATTTTTGGTGCTTATGTACCATTTTTCTGAAAACCTATTTAAGATAATAGCCTGAAATTTTTACCAGTTTTATCTCATGCAGATACATACTTTAACCTGGTGTTTTATTTCAATTTTTTATGATTATTTTAGTATTAAAATTCATTTATCAAAAGTGGAGTTTCGTTAAAAATTTATATCTCACAAAGAAATAAAAATAAAATAAAAAAGGCCATGTTAAAGTGTTCACAACTATTACATTGTCTGATAAAAAAATCGTAGCTCGAAGTTTAGTACTTTCCAAGAAAATGGCCATAAACAACAGAAATTTAACATGGGCTTCAATGGTGGATTTGGATTCATTATGGACCACCCTTAACAGAGTTTGACTGTACAGAATATTCAAAGCAAACAAAATATAAATTCTGAATTTGGTAGTAACACTTACTTGGTCATCAATTTAACATCTCTCAGAAAACTTGAAAATTTCATCACCCTGGAGGAGGAAGCGAACCCGCATTTCCAAATTTCTGTTTGATTATGCTAGAACCATTACACAACCCAGGACAGTGAAGTTCCCAGCAACTGAGACTAAGCAAACTTAGCTTAGGAAGCTGAGCATTTTCAGATTTTCACTAGTCAAAGCATTGTTGTTTCTTCACAACATTTCGACCCAACTCCCATCCAGAAACAGTTGTAGATAGGAAATCACCAGTAGCCTACCACAGATAAATCAATGAAAAAAGAAATAATCTTCATAACACATTGGAAATCGATAGAATATTCAAAGCAAACAGAATATAAATTCTGTATTTGCTTGTAACACTTACTACTGGCCATCCATGTAACACCTTTCAGAAAACTTAAAAATTTCATCACCCTGGAGCGGAAAACAGTCAGCATACTTGAATGAAAATCGAGACATGTGGGTTCGTTTTCCCCTCCAAAGCGATGAAATTTTCAAGTTTTCTGAGAGGTGTTACATGGATGACAAGTAAGTGTTACAAGCAAATACAGAATTTACATTCTGTTTGCTTTGCTTTTTTCTGTTTCGATTTTCCATGTATTATGAAAAATATTTTTTCATAATACAGGGAAACTGTATTTGTGCAACCATGTAACTTAAACAATGTATCAAATTGTCATAAAAGTACTTTAACAGAAGAATTCTTTAAAAATAGTTATCATTTTTAAGAAAATTTCCCTTGTCAGTGTACAAATTACCCAGTGGTCTGCTGGCCATTGGTCAGTAAAACTTCTGTCAGATCAATGAAATATGGAGGTTACTGGGCCAGATGGCCAGTAAGTTTGTTTTTTTCTAATTTGTCACAAGTTAAAAAATGAATTTCTATTTCTTTTCCCTTGCTGTATGGGTTTTTTTAGGCTGCAAACTAATGATAGGTTTAAAAACAAATATTGGAGATAATTCCATTGAAATGATACGTTATTTTCCACATATACTGTAAATGTCTTTATTTTTATTTATTTCTTTATGGACCAGTGGTTCACAAATTCTAGCGGTCCGCTGGCAGTAGAAAATTTATTTCTAATTCTAACACTGCTTGTACACCAATTAGTTTAGTGCTGAATCTTTTTTCTGTGGAAACTTTTTTAAACATGCTTTTAAATATCTAATTTCTGTTATCTAATCACATGTACTTGTGCAGGGGTCGCACCGCTGATCTCATTCTTTACAATTTGCAGAAATAAAAAAATAAAAAATAAAAACTTGTGTTTGGCAAAAGTATTGCCAATTACATTTTTGTATTATTTTAACACTTTGGCAAAAAAAAAAAAATTTGGTGAAAACTAAAACAGCCAGAGCAACCACTGCTTGTGGATATGTGTTTGTACTCCACTTCTAGGTAAAACAGTCAACTCCTCCCCTGAAGTTGCCATTACATAAGAACCACCAAGCCCTCCAGACGAAAATCACTATGGAAACTTTCATTTCCTCTAAAATTTATTAATGAAACAAACATGTTCTCTGCATCCCTGCAGAGAAACAGCTGATCTTGCATGCAAACATCTGTATAAATGGCTGACACTGGACAAAATATTGCAACAAATACATATAACTCTGAAAATTTTATTACATGCAGGGATAATTTTTCTGCCACCAATCCCTGAAAAATATAAACAAATGAATAAATACTGTGGAATTAACTTTTTTACGGGTCTTATAGAGGTTATTATTCAAAAAAGTTGGTCAAATTTTCGAACTAAAGGCTAATTCGTCATCAGGACTACCTCACTGATGACTAACTAGGCTTTAGTTCTGATGATGAACTAGAGGCTTTAGTTTGAAAATTTGACCACCAACTTTTTTGAATAATAACCTCTATAAGACCCGTAAAAAAGTTAATCCCACAGTACAATATGAATAGAGGTGCCATAAATTCATTTACAACTAAAATGAATAAATGAAACAATAGATAGGTTCCGTTCCTAACAAAGGGACAAAATAAAAATTAAGTACGTAAATGTATTCAGACAAAACACAAGCCTGCCTAATTACTGAAAAAAGAATTTAATTGCAAAAGCAGCTACAGGGGAAATGCCTTGAAATGTTCAGCAAAATTTTCAGTGATAAAACTCTATTACATGCATAATGAAGTGAAATTAAAAATTCCAATCTCAAGCTGCACTCTATCACACATATGTTGAAACCAATTTTAGAAACACCCTGCTAAAGCTATGTGTGCTTAACCTCAAGTGCAAAACTTCTGAAGTACAGCACACTTGTGAACTCTAACTTAACTGAAAGTCTCACTCTAATCTGAAGAAAGTATCTAAACATAGCATCAGGTATTTCTCAAATTCTATAAATTGAACACAGAATTTACATCTGGAATTGTTACAAGTAGAATCAATCTTTGTAATTAAATTAAATATCCCTTTAATCAAAAAAATATGAGATTTTGTGATGCCAGGACAATTTAAAGCAATATGAATAAATCTGTCAGCAGGTTATGAGGAATTAATTAATAATAAAAGTATCACACCCTATTTAAAATTTCAATAGTGGAATTTAAGAAAGAGAATACTTGTTTGCATACATCTTTTAGCTCTGTGGTCATGTACATTTAGGTTAATTCTGTCTGAATTTGCTCTGAAGCTGAGTATCTGAGTGCCGATCTTTACCCACATAATGTTACATAGTTTTTCATCTTGTATTTGTAAATTCTACGGTAAAGGGCATCATCATGGCTGTTCCAACCATGGTGTTACCTCTCTAACACGGCTTGGTCCTCCTCATGAACGGATAACGGCAGCAACGCGACAGAAGCATGGACTCAACAAGCTCTCTGTAGTACTTAGGAGACAATGCATACCATGCTTCTCTGTGTTATAATAGTACAAAAACAATAGATTATATATTCTTTACAATTAAGCAGCAAAATATTATTGAAACAGGTATTTCATAAAAAAAAAAAAAAGGTAATTGCCAATATTTTCGCCAAAACTTTTTATCCATCGCCAAAACGATTTTTCTTTCACAAATTGCAAAGAATGCAATCGGCATCGTGACCCCTAGTATTAACACCGCACCATATTCACCACAATACGTACATTAAGTATATTTCAGAAATCAGAACAATCAGGTTCCATTTTTCATTGTAATCTCAAACTCTGGAAAGTGCATTTTCAGTTGGAACATGATGAGTTTACACCATTGCACTTAACCGATCTTCGACTCTTCTATATTTATTTGCTCTAGTGTCTCCGCAACGAATGTCTATGTTGCAAGAAAGGGCATGAAAAATTTGCCCTTAGGTCAAATCTTTCACAGGATTATTTTTAGTAACAGTTATGTATATATGTAGTGCATATGAAGATGAAAAATGGGTGATATAAAGAGTTGGAAAAGGGTTAGGTACGATGGCATTAACTTATGACGTTCCAACCCTAAATACAATTCTTCGGGACATTACTCATTTGCTTATCAGTGAGTGCTGCCATATAAGCATACATTAAAGCACATAATTATTTGCATTCTTTTAATCAAGGTAACAGTTAAATTACTCCTTGTATTCTAGTCCTGAAGGATTTACATCTTCATCAACAGTGAAAGATAAACTGCTCCTTGCTAACCATGAGGGTTTCTGCTTAAAAAATGCCTCACAGTGAATTTGCTATCAGTAAATATTTGACCTTAGCGTAACAAGGTTACGGAAAAATGAAGTAACTAATAAGAGTTCCTAAAAATGCTTTTTCAACCTCAGTCAAGTAACACAAGAACATTGAAGTAAGGAGAAATGCAGTGCATGTGGAAAATAATATTGATGGTACTTATAAAACTGCTATAAATATTCTGGATTTTAGGCAGTTTGATGTTTTTAGCAGTACTGCCCCATGACTGAGTGGTCAGAAGCACTGATTTCTGGCTAGCTCTTGGAGCTGCACTCAGGTTCAAGTCCCAGATGAGGCATGGATGATGTGCTTGTACGGTTCTGGCTTTCGCCCTTCCCTAGAAACACTGACACTAAATTAACAATGGGTGATTACTTATGGCCCTTAAGACTGTATACACTGAAGAGCAATTGAATTAGAGATACCTGTCTAGTAACGTGTAGCACCACCTTTCGCCCTGATGACGGCAACGATTCGTCTCTGCATGGACTCGACAAGACACCGGAAGCGTTGGGAAGCCATACGCATCCACAACCCCTGAGCAAGCTCCCACAGTTCATGAAGATTTGATGGAGGGGGTCAGAGCCTCGAACATCTCTCTCGATGGCATCCCAGATGTGCTCGATGGGATTGAGGTCAGGTGACCTAGCTGGCCAAGGAAGCGAGGTCACGTCGGTGGAGTATTCATCCAACCATTCGGATACAATTCAGGAGCGATGGCACGGTGCATTGTCATGTTGCAGGATGAGATCCCCAGTGGGATGTTGAAGACCCACAAACGGAAGCAAATGGTCGTCCAGGGTATCCAGGTAACGTTGACCTGTGAGGGACTATGTCACACATACCAGGGGTCCCATTTCAGTCCACGTAAACAGTCCCCAGACGAGAATACCACCCCCACCAGCTTTAAAAGTACCTTGCTGGCAAGAAGGATCCATCGCTTCATGTGGTTTGTGCCGTACTCGTATCCTGCCCCAACGTGAATCTCGACTCATCAGTCCAGGCAACATTTTCCCACATGTCTAGGGTACAGTGGCGATGTTCCAGCGCTCATGCTAATCTTTCACCCTGTGATGTGCGGTCAGCAGCGGTGCCCTCCTGGGACGATGGCTTCTGTACCCCATAGCGAGGAGATGGTTTTGGATGGTGTGGCTGCTTACACGTTTTTGTGCACCAGCGTTAAATTGCCAAGGGATTTCTTGCACTGTGGCCTGTCTATCCGCTGTTACAATGCGAGCTAGCCGACGATTACCCCACTCATCCACACGCTGTTGTCCACGGAAGTTGGCCCTTGCAGGGATGGTTTTACCGGATTCGGTGTACTCACGGTGCACCCGTGACAATGGCTCGCGAAAATCCCAGTGCCTGCACGACTTCCGAGATGGAGTGACCCATTTGTCAGGCCCTGACAATTTGCCCATGATCAAATGCTCTTAGATCCTTCGTCTTACCGATTCCCGTCGCATCACTCCTTATACTGTCGGATCGCTGCGTACGTCATGTTTCCGTTTACAGGGCCGCCCACAGCGTCACATTTGCATAACGCCAGCTGTCTCTAATTCAATTGCTCTTCAGTGTATATGTAGTCACATTACCAGAATTGAATAAAAATAAAATGTATCTGCGTACACAACCATTGAAACAGAAAACTTGTTGCAAACTCTCGAATCACGATAACAATAGAATAAGGTAATTTAAAGAAAAATTAATATAACAATTAATAATTTTTAGAGCATTACAGATTCCAGATAGGACAAAAGTACATTACGACTGAATGCACAGAAATGTGTGTAAAATGGACCTTGAGGCCAAAACTTTAAAATATTGGACTATGGAACCTCATAAAAACAAGAGACTAATTAAAGAAAGTTTTTATATCTAGAAAAGCAGTTTCATTAATGAAAAATTATAAATAGCATTTTCAACAATTTAATTTGTTTAATTGTTGAAAATGCTAAAATAGTAGACTTATAAAAATACATGAGGAAAAATTTTAATTTAATAAAGTTCTGGCAACTGCAAGAGGAACCTGGCAATAAAATTTAAAGTATTTCTGTGTAAACGAAACTTTTGTTACAGTTACTATATATTGAGAAGAGACCTTGATAAAATCAAGAGGTCAGAAACGTCTGTAAAAACAAAAGAACTCACTATCGGAAGATGTGAAAAATAGTTGAACATTCTCACGTTAAGATAGAATGAAATATATTAATCTGAGTAAAGCCTTGAGTACGTGTTTTAATTGCTGTAAATAACATTTTTATTTTTTTAATCTACAAGCAAAAACTATCTGCAAAATCTGCTAATAATTTGGAAACTATCCGCAAACGGCGTACGTCTATATTCTGCAACTCTGGTCATTACAACTTACTGTAAGTCACAGCATAAGAAACAGGCATAAAAAGTTCCAAAAAACTCGCCAAGCATAAAAGGTTTTTTTTTTTTTTTTTGTAAAATTCAGATCATATTTGTGCATTTTGTTATTTGTTTTGTAATGTAGGCTACTGCATGGTTGTTATTTGCCCCAAAACTATGTGCGTACTTCTGGGTCTTTTCATGTCCCTTAAAATCTAGTCAAGTATTGGGGGGAACGGAAAGTAATGTCAGTTTGGGGGGGGGGGTAGTTTGGGGAGCAGTTGTGAGGTGTTTATGTACGTTCAACATAAAGTAAGTATGTACAAGTGAATTAACTATTTGCCTTTAACTTATGTAGGTGATTTTGTCTTCCAGATTTGCAGAACAAAATGAGTGACACAAAACCTGAGGAGAGTCATGTTCGTCATTGTATGCCATATGAATTTCCCAAGGGGAACAATGGAACCATGGCCACCAATAACAGTTGCGCTGTTTATCCGAAGTCGTTAAATGTCCGCAAGTGCCAGCGTTGGTTCGCCTAAATACGGTCGGGTAATTTTGACCTCTCTGATGTCCCTCGTGCAGGAAGGCCGATGGAGATGGACGATGACTTGTTGTGTGCAGCTGTTGAGGAAGATCTTTGTCAAACCATTGATGAATTATCCCAACATCTTAATTTATCATGGTATAATGTTCAAGAGCACCTGCAACAGATAGGGAAGATCTATAGACAAGGAGTTTGGGTTCCACACCAACTTTCACCTGGCAACAAAGCCCAGCATTCTACCATCTGCAACTCTTTGCTCAGCTGGCAGGAAAAGGATCCATTTCTTCATCGAAGTGTCACCAGAGATGAAAAGTGGGTTCTTCTTTACATGAACAACAAATGTGAAAACCAATGGCTTCCTCCAGGTCAGACACCAGTTCCTACGCCAAAACCAGGCCTACACCCCAAAAAGATTTTGCTCTGTGTTTGGTAGACTACAGTTGGTACAGCTCACCTTGAGCTCTGGGAACCCAGACAGACCATAACGGCAGACCTCTATTGTCAACAACTGGACTGTTTGAAGTAAGCTCTTACTGTAAAACATCCAGCACTGGTCAACAGAAAAGGTGTCATTCTCCAGCATGACAACACGAGACCTCACACGGGAAGACGGATCCAGCAGACGATCACAGATTTTTGGCTAGGAAGTTCTGCCCCATCCCCCTTATTCCCCTGACATTGCACCACCTGATTACCATTTGTTCAGATCTCTGCAGCACTTTCTTAAAAGATTCCACAATATTGATGATTTCAAAATGGGGCTCTCTGACTTCTTTGCATCACAGCCAACATCTTTTTATACAGATGGCATTGAAAGTTTGGTTTCACGATGGGAAAGTGTGATTGATAATGATTATATAATTGATTAAGAAATAATTTTCTTCTGTCACAGTGTTTTACTTCTTTTCCAAAAATGGCATTACTTTCATCCCCCCAATATTTCAGTTGTCCAACAGTGGTCAGCTCTTCTAGAAAGATGGCCAAGCTCGTTGCCATTTCAGGGATTTTAGCTTGATCATGAGGTCTTCAACTACCATCATTTTCCTGATCCAATGGTTATTGTCCTCCCTGGTTATATGAAGCATGTAGTATCTGGATGTCTTTTTTAGTCATGGTCCATGTCTCTGATCCATAAATAAAAACTGCTAAGATGCATCGGTTAAACACTTTTCTGTTAAGATATAATGGTAAATTGCTCTTCAAAATTGCACTGTTTCTTTCAAATGCTCTCCAAACAAGTTTCATGCACCTATTAATTTCTTCGACGTGGCCCAAAGAAGAAATTAATAAGCACATAATACATATATATATATATATATATATGTCAAAAACATGATACATTTAAACATGCCAAAATTAAACCTACCCACCAGATCACTCAGGCAGAGCTTCAATCTGATATTTAAAAATTATAGCTGAGTTTAAAACACAGCAGCCAATTCACATTTACACAGCAGCTAATTCACTTCTAATGAGGGGACAAATAGTTTTTCACATATACAGGTAAAACCCAGTTATCTGGCATTCCTTGGCATCTAATGTCTGTTTTAATATATTTTAAAGGTCTTCACATAACTAATAATAATCAAGAACAATTAAAGAAACCAGTAGTTCAACTGTTTGGATATATTAATGTAGAATATAGACATACTACTTTCATGCTTTAGTGAGAACTTATCACAAAAGGAGAATTTATCTTTTACCAAAAAAATAACCTTTGATTTTTCAACACAAAGATTTTCTTTTTGCTTATTTTTAGTCTTTCACATTGTGTTTAATAATAAATAAAATGAAAATTTTTTTTTAATGTTCAATTATTTTAGATATTTTTTAACCTATCATATCACCCAAGTCAAACAACCTCTATTTAACGGACTGCGATTTAACGTACATTTTTTATGGTGCAGATGGAATCGCATTGAAATTAATGTTTGGCGTTTCCCCGATTTAAAGAACACATTTCCTCAATTTAGAGAACATTTCTTTTTTTTTTTTTTAACCACCAAACTACAATTGCAATTAGCGTAGGCCCAACACTGAACCACCAAGTTTTAGGAATAGAAGGCGGTGGCTCAGTGTTGGGCCCACATTAAATTGCAAGGCTGTGTTACCTGCGTATGTTAACCAGCATTTTCATGTTAAAAGTTAGCTAGAAAGAGTGCCTCGTGTAACAGGAAAATTTTACGCACGCAGTTTACGAGCGTTTCAGAAAACACTATCTGAGACACAGCTTGACGGAATCAGAAATGAGTTTACCTTTTTTTCGACTACCAAGCGTAAGCTTCTTATAAGGGGAAGCAATTGACCAACAAGTTCCAAAACAGTGAAACGTTTTCTTGCAGGGGTGGGAAGCAGGAAAAGGAAAGGCTGTATGGGGGAGGAAATATAGGGTATCCTGGGAGATTCTTTTTATCTACAGACAGAATAATAGCTTTCTGTGAACTTCGGGGACATACATTGTACGTACCCATTCCTGAACCTTTAAAATCCTTCCCCAAATTGTGCTTCTTTTTTCTTCTCAGTGTTAAATCTACAGGTCAAATTAAACAATACATCTTGTTATGCAACTTATAATACTGAAACCGTTATTTAAGAAGCTAAATGCTTGGGGAAAAAAATCATCATATTTTTCTCACAATTTTAAAGTACGCTTAAATTTTGATGCTACATATTAAAATCTACTACCTACGAATTATGTATTTAATATTCAAAGTAAATGCGTACGTGTTATAACATTTTTGATACTAAATTTAGCTTTTAAAAGTACTATAAATAATTTAAATTTCACTGGAAGAAAGAGAACTTAGCTGCTTATGTATTGTTAGGAACACTAGCTTAATTTGAATACTGCATTCAAAAGGCTTCCTTAGCGAATTCCGCAATTTTACGTACAAGACTGTTGGTTCCTTGGAGTCATTAAATCGAGGTTTGACTGTACTTATAATCATCAGAAGTATTCTTGGTCTCATTTACATAAGAAATCAGGATTTTACTGACTCAAATTTGTGTTTGGCAAGGAACTATTGTACTTCTGTCTCAACAAGGGCCCAAAATTAGTGACACTACACATCATATGCAAGTTTTCCTCCAAGCAATTTAAAGATAAATGTGCAACTTTAATAGAGGGTTCTCTAATTATTTCCAATTTAATTTTAAAATCATTTCCATCTGATAAGGGCAAAAATAGGGTTGAAAAAACAAACCCAATCACTAAGTTTAAAATCTGGCTCTCGAAAAGAGCAACTAGTATCTTAATTGACATATCTAAAATAACCAGCTGACAAAAAAACCTGAACGAATAATTTCTTATTCTTTTCATGAGAAACTTTCATGGTCACCTTATCACTGCCAAATGTGTTTTAAGGCTTAAAAACACTTTTTTTTTTTAAATTACAATTATATATTTTTCCACAGCCTCTCCACCCTTATATACACGTACATGCTTTCCTTTTTCTCTCATATTTTCCTTTTACTATTTTGCACGAGATCAACACACCTTTCAAAATCCTAAAACAAAAGTTACAACATTCAGCAGTTGTGCATTTTCATACCTAATGCAACACCATTAGGATGTTTTAATTGTTACACACAATTCCAAAACACTCCTACTTTTTATCTACTGAAAATATATGATAGAATAAGCTGATGTTTCTATGCAAGAGACACTTTATGTACAATCTCACTGTAATCACCAAAAATGGTTTTGAGTATTTAATATGCCCAATTTTTCTGATTACTACATCTATTGTGCTCATATTCATTAGAAACTCAGCTAGGTAATCACTATGTACAAAATTCCATTAGCAGAATTAGGAATATGTGATGCCTAACAACCATATCAGTGGTTGTAGTTTTATTTAATATGAAATAACAGAACCTTAATAACTGTTTCCATCTAAAATACTTCGATATTAATAATGTATATACATCTATACATTAACCACTTTACCATTCTGAGGACAAATTATTCACACATACAATAGATACGAGTGCTTCAAAAAAGTGATTGCACAATATTATGCTAGCAGCCATAAAAATACGAGGCTACATTTAAATGTAGCCTCGTATTTTATGCTGTTATTTGTAAATGGTATGGTAAAGCTTACCAGTTTAAGTCATCATGAAGAACGATACATGCAAGAACACTAGAATTAAATTGCACATGCTACGCAGATACGTATTTATGTTAAAGACAGTTCAAAATATCCGCCGCTACTACTACTTGATGTTAAAATCGATTTCTACAAGTTTATTTTTAAAAAAATAAAATAAAAATCCATTGTCAACAGCTACCAATGTTGTGTGATCAAATTCTTCAGCTTACGACGAGTTCAAACCACACTGTACCTTATCTCTACCGATTAAAACTGGGTGGCGCTTTATTTTCATCTTAATCGTAACAATTTGAATTTTGCGCATTACTCATTTATCTTTACCGCATTTTAAACGCAAGTTAATATATTGAAGCGCAGAAATAAAATTTAAACAAATTATGAAATGAACTGCGGCCACACCCCTTAATTTTTTTTTTAATTTTTTTTTCGGAAAGCAGCACGAAAAAATTTCTTCGCATCACCTGAAACAATACACGTTTAAAATGAGATTTTACATCATAATGTAACTTATAAATATATCAAAATTTATTCGCAAAATTCGGTTCAACATCACTTTCGGAAAAAAACCAAAAAAACCCACATACACTCATTTCTGCAAAATAAGCAAAGCTGAAAAACACTAACATCAGAACAAATAATAACGAATAATTCTATCTTGTACCAGAGAATGAATATACAAAAAAAAAAAAAAAAAAGAACAGCTCCCAGCTATCTACGTCTAACAGCCAGTCTTCAAATTGCAAACAGTAACCGCAACAGTAAACAATGCAAAATGCACAGCGGTTACGCCACAACGTGAGACAAATTGCCGGTAAATTAATTTATGATTTTGAATCAAACAACACTCACAAAATATACACTCACTTGCAATACATTCAGTCTAGCCGCCAATCTAAAACCTCAACGACTAACAACTACAAAACAAGTTTGAAAGTCAATCAACGGCGGAGGCAAAGAAGAAAAGGATGCTCCCGACTTACCTGTCATAAGACCGACCAATAACAATCCTATTCGTTTGAAATCCAACATCTTCAAGATTAATTTCACCACTGCAGGTACCCTCCTCGTCTAGATGCGTTTAGAAACACCTCGGAATCACAAAATGAGGTGATCCTTCTCGTATTTGTGAATTCAGGATCAAGTTATTCCTTAGGCGCAAACCAGATACGTAATAAACGAAGAGCCACACAACGAACAACACAAAAATATCACCCAAAATATGGAAACAAAGCCCACAACTGGCAACAGCGCGTCAACCTTCCTCAGCACTGAAGCCTGGTACAAGCGTCAACTGGAGCCGACTAACCACCCGCGCGAAAGGATATCCATCCGCTGATTTTGTAGTTCCAATGTATTTCGGCTTTTCTTCCTAGTAAACACCTCGATATCTTCTCCACGCTAAATGGAACTGCAAACTTTGCGTTTTGGTTTTAATTTACTCCGATTCTGATTAAGATGTATTGGTAGATTATTTCAAAATCTTAGTAGCGGAGATCTACAGCTACCTGCAGCATTGAAAAAGTAGTTATACGCCAGAGAGAAGATCTCAGTCCTCCAAGAGCTTCAATCTCCGCGCTTATAATTTGCTGGCGAAACGTAGTTTTCGACCCGGTTGTGAAAATGCGCAAACATTGCCTGTGTGAGAATCGTTCGAAGGAGGAAAGAATAATTTTAGTAATCGCGTAATCATTTTATGCACCCTCGATTACTTAGTTTGCCTTTGCACTCACGGATAAGTCGTAGAAAGCAACAAACAAAAATTATTACATACGCATTTGTGACAAGAGACGGAAAAACAAGCTTAATAACATCTGTTGAAGAGAAGTTTTGAATCCAAACTGTAGCTTAAACATCGTTGTAGACCGAATGTGATCATTAGCGAAGTTTCTTGCCTCAGTAAAAGAAAACGTGTTTCACAAATTATATGAGGGATTCATTTATGCATAATTACAACCTATTCATATTTTTATGGGTTTTTTTACCCCTACATCAACGGCCCCATACTCAGGGAGGGGGCTATCGAAAGTTTATGAGCTGTAGTTATGCTTGAGATACCCAGTAAATCTGCTATTCTAAGTACACTGATACAAGAATAATGGTAGTGCTTTTGTTGGGGAGGAAAAAAGTATACTTTCGCCGACCAGGTAATACCATAAGAAAAATTATGCATGCTCTAGTCGGAACCCAAATTTTATTATGAATCTAAAGTATGAATCACATTACACTTCATAGTTTGTGATTATAAAAAATAAATTAATAAGTAAAAGGCCATTACGTGTACGCATAGTTACAGCATTTCTTCAACTGGAGACAGTACGATTTGTTAGGCCAACAACATGGGGTTTCAGCAATGTTTCATAAATAAAATATGGTTTGCAATTTATTTTTAGGGAGTAAAAAAAAAATTAAGGAACTAATTTATGTTTTACCTCTATTTTGTGTTACGCAGGGACGTATTTAAAGGGGACCCAAGGAGCCTTGCCCCCCCCCCAGGGAAGTGTTTATTTTTTTTTATTAAAATACAATTTACATTTAGAAAAAAACGCTTTAATTTAATAAAAAATTATCAATTTACATTAGAAAATAATGCTTTAGTTTTTTTCTTTTATTTTTCATTAACTTTTTTTCTGTCCAGATGGATTTCAAACATTTTTATTTTCTGTGCACCGCCCCTCCCCCAGAAAATTCGATAAATCCCCCTGGTGTTATTATTTTATAATGTACACTTCAGGCATACTGACGCTGCTTAACATTATAACTAGAACTTACCTAATGCTTGTAAAAAAAGTCATAATAAATAGTTAATTTTCGATCAAAAGAAATTGAAATTAAAAAAGTAACACATACGCACACACATATTGCTGGAAGTAACTGGCCGTCTTTCGACAACTGAAGTTCTAGACTGGATTACAACGAATAGGAAAATACTCAAAGGTAGATCCAGTTTTAGATGGATGGATGAAATTCGAAAACATGCCGAAGTGACACGAATGAGACTAGCTCAAGGCCGAATGTTATGGAAGAGACTTGGGGAGACCTTCATCCGGCAGTGGATTAATGGTTGATGATGAAGATGATTATATCATATTGGAAATATATGACCGCACAAGAAAAATTGAAGTTAGACGCTACTGGTAACAACTATTTTTGTTTTTATTTACTTTTTAGTAAAACATAAACTGAGTTTTACATTCCTAAAGAGATACACAAAAAGCGTTAACTAGAGTTTGCGTCAGAAGTAAACAGGAAAGTGTGTTCCAAAGTAGGATCAATGTTATGGCAATTGGAAAGATGGTAGATAAGCATAACTTTGATTACTTGAAATCAAGGATGAGTACAAGTGAAGAGAACCTATCACTAAAATTTTTGTTGCAAGTTTTGCTAAGTAGTGGAAAGATAGAAATCTCACCATTGTTCGAGAGATTGGCACAGATGCGATTAATGCTGATGGAAACATAACCCAGGCATCTGAAATGCCGTGCTGCAGAAGAATGTTTTTAGAACGGAAAGCAAATGAGTGGACTTTTGAGGAAAATCAGGTGAACTGAAATTGAATTTCACAGCATCAACGAAAGAAGCCTGTGACACTATAACAAAAAATAATTTTCTGCCTAACAACGATAATGAAGAAATTATGAAGAAAAAAGGAGTTATACGATGGGTAATTATGCTAAATTTATATGAGTTTTCTGTTTCTTCTTTTTTCTTTTTGGCTTGCGAGGGTCAATACGAATTTAAAGTTTTTTCAACAGCCAATAGTTTTTATTTGTTTTGCTTTTTTTGACTGTTAATATGAATTTACCCCAGCGCTTTAGCATGAGAAAATAAAATTCTCAGATCTGCCATGGACATATATAATCCAAATTTACTAGAAGGCACAACGCTGCGGGGGAGTTAGAGTGCGTTCCAGTGCGCTAGCCCATCCCTCCGCCCCATAAACAACTTTATAGAAACAGAAATTAAAATAAATAAATAAATAGTGTATTGAAAATCAAATCGTTCCTTGGGTTCTGTTTGTTTAAACCACAAATTTTCTTTGAAATTTCTATCAAACTGTACAAAATAGATGAACTCTCCCATAAGACGCTCAGCCCCTGATTATTCCCCGGCTTTGCACGCTGTCATCGCTACTGTTTCCGAAGGAAAGGTATGTTCAAAACGATGAAAATGTTAAGCATTGAATTCGATTCAAAGTTTTCCTTTTTCGATTGTTTTTGTTGTTTACTGTCCGCCTTTCCTATACAAACATTTTACAAAATAATCTATTTGACAGGAGGAGCAAGTCTCAGCTTTTTCCCGTGATTCACAATTAATTATCATCTTGTAGTGCTGAATTATTGAAACCTTTAAAAATAACTTTTGCATATCACAGGGGAGTTTAAAGATGAATTCCTTCCCCCACTGTATTCTGACTAAGAGCGTTTTCCTGAGATAAAAGTCTGCTTAGTAGCTGCTGTAAGTAGTTGCTTCTAGTTTTGTTTTTTTCTTAATCCTAGCTAGCTTAATTATATCAAAGTGCTAACCGAAAGAAATTTTAATCTTCCCCCATATTATTTCTGAATTACATCCGTGTCATACAGTGATAAGACGTACATATTTGCTCTTCAGAGAGGTATCTATTTCACTTCGGGTTTTTTTATTAATGTGAAATTATGTGGTGTGTTTTAAGGTGGACGTCAGGTGAAATGCGTCGCTATACTTATAATGGTGAAAACTGAGAATACATAAGTTCACATACAAGAAATGCTTCCTGACTCGTGAAAATCAGCACACGAAAGAAGAAGATACTGAATTTATAAACAGTGGCTTGCAAAGTTGAAGAAAAAAATTATAGGGCATATTTTAAAATTAAATTTCCACTTGTTGGAGTAGTGTTGCATATAGTTAATAGGTGGCGCTCTACGTACCCTAGTACCCTAAGTACTAGAGAAACGTGGCATTTCATTACATTTTTTCTTGAATATTACAACTTTCCATACAGACAATAATAACTGAGCGCTTATATACTTTTCTTTAGGATGTCAGTAATTATTTAAATCACTTACATTACAGTTTATTGGCTTTTCCATCTGCAAATTTATGTAAATCAAATCAGATGCTAGTAATCTAAGATGCTGACAGCAGCTTATTCAGAAAACACTATCTGATAAGGGAAAGACCACGAAATTCACTCACAAAACTGGGACCCACGCAAGAAGCGGTCGCTTTCAGCGTCATCTATGAGCAGAAGGCGGTATTGGATATACCCTTTATCTATGAATGTAGAAAGTTCGTGAAGAAAATTTCTGGATGCTCTGTTGTTCTTTAACAAAGAATTAGTCTCTATTTGTTTGCCCCCCCCCCCCACCTTTGTATATTTTAAACTTTTTTTTAAAATATTCTTTATTAGAAGTGCAACAGTTCTTTAAACTTAAAGTTACGTTTGGAAATGTATTGTTAATGACCAAATTCGTAATTCATGCTGCTTTATCAGTGAAGCTGAAAAGTAAAGTATTTTTGCGTAATGATCTTCAAAACATAAAAATGCTTGGCTTTGATTTTTTTAGTTTAAGCTTTATGTAGTTTTTCTCTTTCCTTCACACTTTAAAAGCCTGACTATTCGTACACCCAAGGTCGTACCCAGGATTTTGACAAGGGAAAGAGGGGTTCCAGAGATTTTTGTTTTTGATTTTAACACACAATTCATACCCATCGATTCATCGCTCTCGTATTAGATATAGTGATTGGCGAAATTATTATGGACTGGACCCTTCGTCATGCCTCCTGAGTGGGAATTACAGCTAAACGTGGCATGCGTTTGAGATGGAGATTTCTAAAATTTCCAGGATGACGTTTAGGAACAGCAAGCACCACCCACACCAGATACCAGGTTTAGCAGTTTGTTGTCCGGCTGCCAGCTTGTCCATATATGAGCATGTTTCTGATAAATATCTCGGCTCTCGGAAATCGTTTGAGACATATTTGAAAATTTTCTGGATAGCTTTTAAGGACCGGATGTAACTGTAACACCACGTTTGCATGCCGCGTGTTGGTCCGTTTGCCCGTACATCTGACTGTCCTGTTTTCGATATTTTTTTCCCTCTCTCTCTCTCTCACTCTCTGCTTGTCTCCCAAGTTCACCCCTTCTCTGTTTTTCACGCTTTCTCTTATTTCCCCTCGTTTTCTTTCTGACCCTTTCTCAAGTTCACTCTTTTCCTTCTAAACTCTCTCTCTCTCGCTATCTCAATTCCTCCCCCCTCCCCCCTCTCTCTCTTTCTGCTTGTCTCCCAAGTTCACTCCTTCTCCGTTTTTCACACTTTCTCTTGTTTTCCCTCGTTCCCTTTCTGTCTGTCTCTCAAGTTCACTTTTCCTTCCAAACTCACTCTCTCTCACACACACTTTCCCCCCCCCCTCTCTCTCTCTCTCTCTCTCTCTCTCTCTCTCTCTCTCACCTTCTCCTCTCTATCTCCACCTTCTCGCACCTATCTATCTATCTATCTATCTATCTATCTATCTATCTATCTATCTATCTATCTATTTCTCCCCTTTCTCTTTCTGCTTGTCTCCCAAATTCACTCCTTCTCCGTTTGTCACGCTTTCTCTTATTTCCCCTTGTTCTCTCTCTCTCTCTCTCTCTCTCTCTCCCTGAAGTTCACTCTTTTTTTTCTAAACTGTCTCTCGCTCTCTCACTTTCCCCCTCCTCTCTCTCTTTCTCTTTTACTTTCTCCTTATTTTTCTCTCTCTCTCTCGATCTCTCACTTTCTCCCTCCTTTTCTCTCTCTCTCTCGATCTCTTACTTTCTCCTTCCTTCTCTCTCTCTCTCTCTCTCTCTTTCACTTTCTCCCTCCTTTTCTTTCTCGCTCTCTCTCTCTCGATCTCTCACTTTCTCTTTATCTTCTCCCCCTCCCCCGCCTGTATCTACTCTCTTTCTGAAGTGTAACTTGGTTTGCCGGCTGTCGACAGTTGGATTTACGTGAATGATTGCAGTTGCGAACCAATCACGTGATAACTGAGGGAGACGAAATGCCGAAACGGCTCGGCACAGCTATGTTTGGCTGTCCTGACCTGGGCTTGTGGACCTTCAATGGGAGTGACCTCGGTGGCGAAAGCACGTGTAACAAGTGAGAAGCCATCGGGAATCCTACCATCACACGAATACCTCTACCAGAGGCTTCATCATTGGACTACGTATGGAAGGTTCGTCGCTGCGTCGCATCACGGTGGAAACGTATCGAGATGCAACAACTGGCGGCCGAATATGGCGGAGGCAAGTAATGTGCGTCACAGGGACGTCGCCAAGGGAATGCGAGAGTGGGCTCGAGTCCCCTGAAATTTTTCTTGCCCACCATGCCACCCACCCAGTTCAAAATGAGCCAGTTTTTAAATTTTTTTTATCTTTAAAAGGTGAACTGTGCCATGTGATAATAAGTACCGTATTTTTCGTATTGTAGCCATACGTAATTCTCCTTACGAAGTGTGTTGTTTACTTCTCCGTACAAAAGTTATCAAAATAGGATCCACAGGGCAATGAAAATTCAATTGTTATCCACTCTTCCAAATCCTTAGTTTAAGTCTTTTTCCATATTACTGAGGTCAGGGACAAATGAGGAGGGTGGATAGGAATTCACTGAGGAATGTCATTACTAATTGCGCTGCTGTTTGTTTGTGCTACTAAGTAGAGGATTCCTAAACGGAAAGTGGAGTCTAAAGCCAGTGGCGCACCCAAAATTTTGACAAGGGGGGTGGTATGGGGTGGGTCAGAAAATATCTTCTCATAGAAAAACAAAACAAATGTATATGTGTGTGGACCTCGTATAGATAAATACTGACACTAGAAACATTATTATCATGGATTGGACACTTACCAAATAGCCTACTTCGTTGAGCCTCCTTGGTCGGAGACTTGAAATGTACAGGATGACTTTAAAGTCAGAAAGCAATTCTTAACACCTAACAACACTTTAGCACTTTTTTGTTCGTCTGTCTGTACGTCCGCCTGTTTTTGATAAAATATCTTGCTAACCGTTGGAGATAATTTTGTGGATGGTTTCTATAGACTGCACACATAACTGTCGCACCATGTTTGCACTTTGTCTATTCGTCCGTCCGTCTATCCTATGTTTTCGATGAATATCTAGGGAGAAGATTGATGTGAAAACAAAAAAATTTCTGGATAACCATTATAGGAACTTAAAGTAACTCTGTCCGAAGGGCGCAGGATCAGAGGTCACCGCAGCCTTCAGCAAGGTAACAGGCTCTTTTACCGAGCAGATGTATCAACAGTGTTACACATCCTCTACCACCTACCCCAGAACGATTAAAGCAACAGCATAACTAAGATGCCTCGAAAGTCACTAGCCCACACCCACACCTCACCGTAGAACAAACACTCAAATCCTAGCTGAAGCTCATATTTTCCCAGAAGGAACTCCTCTCAAGAGGGACTGAAAGAATACACATGCTTTAACTATTTTTTCTTAATTTGAAGAAGATATCTTCGTGTGCATGCAATATAGTACGCATGAATTAACTAAGTACTATTTTTGTAATAGCACAATATCTTAGGTTCATTGCTATTACTTTTAGGGGGTTGAGACCCTTTGGAACCCCCCCTCGTTGGTGCGTCACTGTCTAAAGCTACAACAGTGCTGTAACCCTATCCCGGGACAGTGAGGGAGCAGGACGTGGCTGACGGTCCTTTGGAGGAGAGGAGTGCAAGGCAAGGTCGCTGGCTTGAAGGAAGTTAAGGAGAGGGAAGGCATAATGCCTTCCCTCTCCTTAACTCCCTTCAAGCCATTATGTCTGCCTGTCACGACGTTTTCATTTGATTTAGGTAAACAAAAAGGAAGTTTTTCTTTAAAGAAACTGTTCACGTAAAGTACTATTTCATAAGCAGAATTTTTGAAAAGCGGTTAAGACAATGCATTCGCAGCAAGAAATAGTTGCGGGCGACATTCTACAAACACCTGTATCTTACACTACTAACCTACTGTTCTTTGTCGTGTTATCTTGTTGGTTTACCAGTGGCGTAACTTGTCCGATCCAGGTGTGTGTATCAAGAGGGGGGGGTGCAGGAATTCCTTCGTAGCCGGAAGTAAAAAGCATGAAAAATTCTTTTTTCAGTGTTTTGTAAATACATTTGCTATCAAATTTGCCCCAACAAAACTAATATTTGCCCACTGCTTTCGAAGCCTAGCGACGTCCCTGGTGCGTCACCATAGTGGAACTGGCGCACGTAAGCGGACGTCCGAACACCTCGATTCCCGCATTCGTTTAGCAACCTCATAATCCACTGCTGACGACATTCAGCCAGGTGTGCTGACAGCTATGGACATTACCGAGATCTCGCTAGCCATTGCAACCACCAGCCATTCACCGCAGCACATCGCTGTGCAAGGGGTTGCATTGCTGCCATACGAGACATACGTGGAGAGACGAATGGAAACATGTCGTATTCATCGACGTGTCTCGCTTCTGTCACAGCGCCAACGATCGCTGATTGGAGGTCTAGATATAAGACGTGGTCACCGGGTTTATCCTGCTGCCATTCGTGGGTTTCATACGGCTCTTCGGGCAAATGTCATGGTTTGGTGGGTTATCAATTTCAACAGCCGTTCGCCGTTCGTACGCATTGTTACCGTATCTCTGTGGTATCCCTGATGCTCAGTTTCAACAAGACAACGCCCTCCCGCACACTGCAAAGTGCACTGGTTCTGCCATTTCCAGCGCACTCCTCAGACTTTTCCACAATAGTGAGTTTGTGGATCACACGCGACTTAACGTCTCTGCACAATACGCTAGCAAAATATCAATGAATTGTGGATACAAGTCAACGACGCATGGGGAGTGATACCTCAGGACACCATCCTGGTACTTTTAAACTCAATGCCACGATATGTCGCCGAATGTATAACCCACTATGGCTGACATAGGAACCCCTGGCTGTAGATACATTATACTGCCTTCTCGCCCATAGGACTCACGTTATTCCTCATAAATTAAACCACTTCTTCCCCACCTACTTGTATATATGTACGGAACGTTTTGTCTAATTTCTTGCATCCCTGCATGATGTGGCATTTTCTACGTCTAGCAGTATATGTTAGCCAGTCACTAGTAATAACTGAAAGTTTGCTTACTAATCCTGGGCCCTCCATAAGTAAATGGTGGATCCATCAGTGATTCATTCATTAGAAAATTTTACGCTGAAAGTAGGCCCGCAGTGTTATTGCTGACCGATGGCTGGAGATTTTCGAATCTCAAAAGTATTTTTCCTTCCTTACCGTGCTTCTACCATGCTTTCCTTCACAAGTTTCCCACCAGACGATTTTGCACAGTAGTAACATTGTCGGTAGTGTGTGTGACAGTGTGACATATAATCCTGAGCATGGCTTTGCTTGCTTGGCTGTTAATGTCCGACGTCAAACAAACAAAGACTGTGAAACTATTATTGCGTGTCACAGACTTTTTTGTTTGAAACCATTACGTCAAACAAACAAAGTCTCAAAGACTATAGCCTTGTGACGATTATACACTGAGTGGCCACTTTATTATGACCACCCCCTCAGTACTTCGTTGGGCCACCTTTTGCCTTTAATACTGCGTCGATTCTTCGTGTCATGGACTCCACGATATGTTGATAGGTGGTTTGTGGAATCTGAGACCATGCTTGATGAATAGCACTTTCCAGGAGTGTGAGTTTGCAGGGTTGTGGATCCAGTTATGTGATGGCTCGTTCAACATCATCCCACAAATTCTCAATGGGGTTGAGATCTGGAGATTGTGGGGGCCACCTAAGCAAAGTAAACTCACCGGCATGTTCCTGAAACCAATTCTGTACAATACGAGCACTATGGTATGACGCATTATCTTGTTGAAAGTAGCCATCGCCATTCGAGTTTAACAAGGGATCCACAGCCGCCGAGGCCAGTCGACAAATTTGTGCTGTGTATGGGAATGAGGATGCTATTGCTCCGTGGACAGCCCGCAAATTATTTGAGTGGTTCCGAGGTGGCAATTTCGACCTCAACGACCCTCCACGCTCTGGTCGTCCATCTCACTTTGACGAGGACTGTTTGAACCATCTCATCCACTTGGATCCGCATCAAACCACACGCGAATTGGCCACTGTGGTGCAACACCTGGGACGTATGGGAAAGGTCCAGAAATTGGGGTCTTGGGTGCCTCACACTCTCACTGAGGACAACAAGAATCAGCGTGTTGCCATATGTGGTTTCTTGCTCGCCTGTTATCGCGAATGTTCTAAGCAACACAAACTCTTTCTGTCACGTATTGTTATTGGAGATGAAAAGTGGTGCCTGTACGTGAATTTCAGGCATCGGAGGGAATGGTTGAGCTCAAACCAGACTCCCACACCACGTCCAAAACATGACCTTCATCCTGCAAAGATCATGTTGTGTGTATGGTGGGACATGGAAGGCATTATTCACTGGGAAATGTTGCCGAGGAATCAGACCGTCAACGTTGCACTCCCTTGTGAGCAACTCCGCCGTGTGGAAGGAGCACTTCAGCAGAAACGGCCACATCGGCGCCATGGTGTCCTTCTCCAACATGATAATGCACGCCCTCACAGTGCAAACATGACCGAAATGGCCATTCAGGACATGAAATGGGAGATCCTTCCACTTCCGGCCTGTTCCCCAAATGCCGCCCCTTCAGACTATCACTTGTTCCGATCTCTGTCGAACGCACTTCGTAGAAGAACTATAACGAAGTACCTTTCTCCGTCATTTCTGTCCACGCCAGGATTCGAACCCGGATCCCCTCATTCCGGAATAAGTCACTCTACCAGTTGAGCTACGCGGACGTTTTTTTATTCTGATTCCTATCTGCCTTTATGTCGCGTGCGTCCTTCTGGCAGGTACGTCACATCTCCTGGTACGTTACATCATCTCCCCCTTATTTTTTTTTTTTTTTCGAAGTGCTGCTCTTATTTTTCCTATCTCGCGGTGTGGAAATAACATCACACCATTGCAAGATTGTGAACGGTCGGGTCATCCGGATAGTTCGGGCGCCATTATAACGAAGCGAATCTCTCCGTCATTTTTATCCGCGCCAGGATTCGAACCCGGATCCCCTCATTCCGGAATAAGTTGCTCTATCAGTTGAGCTACGCGGACATGTATTCTGATTCCTATCTGCCTTTATGTCGCGTGCGTCCTTCTGGCAGGTACGTCACATCTCCTGGTACGTTACAGAACGTTCAACAATGATGTTGATCTCCAGAATTTCCTTGATGATTTCTTCGCTGCAAAACCTTCACGTATTTTCAAGAATGGGATTGCAGACCCATCCAGATGTTGGGACACCATCGTAAACAATGGAGGAATACATAGTTGATTGATTCCGTTTTCCCTTGTGATGTAACATATTCCTGTAGTGCGGTGAAAAAAACGGCATGAATTTATGCATCAAACCCAATATCAGAGCCGCTCAGGTGGTCCAGTGGTCAGATGCGTTGGTTTCTGGCTAGTTGCCCAAGCTCGGCTGGCCTGAGTTCGAGTTTCATAGAATCATAGACGGTATGTTTGCCCTTGGGCACTGACTTTTTACCTTCCCTGGAACTAGTGGCTGCAAGTTAGGGATGGGCGTTTGCCTATAATACTGAGACTTTATCATTGTGATCGGTAACTCACCCCACTCCGCCCTGCCTTGCAAAAAAGAAGAAACCAGTTTGGACATAGCAAAAGATCTCCGTTGGTAGGTCATCCATTGTGACGTACAACAGAAATGAAGCGGGAAATTTGCAGCGATAAATTCCGCCGGTGTAGTTTAATTGGGAAAGCATTCGGCTCTGGAGCAGGAGAATGCGGAAACGATCTTCGCCATCGGCAAATTTGGGTTTTCATATTGGCGTCTGATCGCGGAAATGGATCTACTGGCCATTGGGTTCTTTGAAAAAATGTGTGCTGTTCCTTCCACACATGGTCTGGAATTAATGGGAATTCCTTCTTCGCTTCGAAACATGTGTGATGTTTCTTCCACACATCGTCTGGAATTAAGGAGAATCCCTTGCTCTACAGAGAGTTACTTCAGCGTGGTTTGCCGGCTGACCCAGAAACTAATGTTTCCGTCCCATCCCTTTCCAAAGGGGGCGGGGGGATATATGTGACGTGCTACAGAGGTGAAGCACATCGCCGCAAAGTTGCAGCGATAAATTATATCGGTGTAGGTTAATTGTGAAAGCATTCGGCTCCGGAGTAGAAGGATGTGGGGGTCGATTTGCCGCCATTGGCAAATTTCTGTTTTCACACTACGAACATGCTTTTGAGCTATGAGGAAATATTTACCACTGAGGCGAAGTTCAATTGGCAGAACGATACTAGAGCAGTAAAACATTATGACCACCTCTTAATATTGTATAGGTCCTCCGTGAACCAGTACCACTGCTGACATGCGACGAGTCATGGATTTCACAGGTACCCGAAGGAGTCACTGTGGTAAAGGTACAAATTTACTCCTCCTTGGGAGTTCACTCATCATTCACGCAAAAGAGTCATTCACGAATGTTCATTTGACAGTTCCATTTCCAGATTGTCACTAATAAATCATTCATTGCAGGGACTTCGTATTTACAATTAAAGCACTTTCAAGGCCACGGCTCTTTTTGGCAAACCACCCCAAAAAAAGCGTGAGCTCTTCACCATTCCTGATGAATGATTTGCCACGAGCCGAATGATTCCGGCACACCGTTCAAATGACTTGTATTCACGTATCATTCCCATTCTGAAGTTTCAGCATTATTTCCTAGCTGACTCACACAGCGGTTGACACTCATTATTTTTCGACATTACTTTTGGTATAGAAAATTTGCTTCCGAACTCATTCGGGTAGAATAAAATTAAACTTGGTGCGAATTCAGAATATGACCCAGTAAAGGAGGGTTGAATTATCATTCACAGCGGTGTGAGCGGGCCACTTCAAACTTTCCATTTCGAGCACTGCCAATACCCACATGCTGATTATCCCTTGCGCCTCTGTCCATCCACTCTCGGTTCACTTTACCCACATCAGCCCTTGAATAGCCGACAAAATTAGCCGTTTCTCGGATACTGATACCCTTTGCTCTGTGTCCAATGGTCATGCCCTCTTCCAAAGGAATCAAATCTCGTCCTTTAACCATTACAAAAACTGATACTCCGACTGATACTTCACGTGTCACAGATAGCGCTGAATATGCCCTTGACCTTTACACGCATATCCCGCTGTGACGAAAGCACTACATAAGAGGAGGGAGTCATAACATTTTGCTCCAACTGTGTATAGACTGTTAAAAATTTTGTAGTAAGTTGCATCAAAAAAGTGGATGTACACCAGTTGCATTACTTTCGGGGAAAAGATAAGTCATTGTGCGGTGCAAACAAAACTAACATCATTATCCAACGTTGCATTATGTTCAGGTGAAACTATGCACCATAACGTGGGGCAAAGTTGCACCATGTTGTTCAGTTTTGTTTACTGCACACAATGGCGTATATTTTCTCAGGAAATGGCGCAGCTTATTATGTACAGCACTTTTTGATACAACCAACCTCAAAATTTTTAACCGTGACCACAGCAGGGAAGCTGTTCATCACGTTGTTTCCTTTGTCCAGATGTTTCTCTCTCTTCCTCTCTCGCTCTCTCGACACTATATCTCCCAAACTCTTTAATGCCACTTTAGAAAATGTCTTTCAATCACTGAACTGGGAAAACAAAAGGATAAAGATTAATGGAAATTATCTAACTCACCATCGTTGCAACTACCCCATCAGAGCTGCAGAGTATGATCCAGGAACTTGCTGACAAGAATAAAGAAGTGGGATTAAAAATGAACTTTCAGAAGACAAAAGTGATGTACATTGCTTTTACAAAAAAAATGAAGATTTGTTGATTGATGGGGGAAAGCTACAGATAACCAATACTCACATTTATCTTGGACAGCAGATATTAAGTGAGGGTCACATTGATGAAGAAATTAATCAGCGTACAAAACTTGCCTGGAGAGCTTTTGGAAGAAACAGCATAATTTTCAAGAGCAATATGCCATTATATCTTAAAAGAAAAGTGTTTGATCAATGCATCCTTCCAGTGCTTACGTATGGTGCAGAGACGCGGACCTTAACTAAAAGAGACATACAAAGACTGCAGACAACTCAAAGTAGCATGGAGAGGTGCATGCTTGGTGTAACCAGGAGAGATAAGAAGAGGAACTCGTGGATCAGAAAAATGACAAGAGTGGAAGACATCATGATCAGAGTAGTCCCTGAAATGACAATGGGCTGGACATATTGCCAGAAGGACAGACCATCAATGGACAATCGAAATTTTAGACTGGATTCCAAGGGACAGGAAAAGACCCAGAAGAATACCACATGGGAGATGGGTGGATGAAATTTGAAAGTATGCGGGAGTAACCTGGAGGAGACTGGCACAAGACAGACCGTTGTGGAAGAAACTTGGGGAGACCTTCGTCCAGCAGTGGACTGATAATTGTTGACAATGATCATGATAACATATATATATACTCAAAAGTAAGAAACAAATTCAACGGGAGCCAAGTATTAAAAAAAAATAATAATGCTAACAAGCAAGAATGCAGAAAGTTTTGATAATGCTGAACTTTGGCTTTTTTCAAGGACCAGCAAAACACAGCATCAACTGATCTCTTCAAAGACCTAGTTGAAAATGGGTTTCTGCTATGTCATAAATGTAAGCCAGACAGAGGACCCCATAAATAAAAAAAGCACCTTTAAAGTTCTGAAAGGTAAAATTATTAATAATCAAATTTAGGTTCTTACATTTATGATAAACTTGGCCCGACCCACACGACTCATCGTCCACAAGACCAGGAACGCAAAGCACGGACATAATGATAACTAAAACAAATAAATTTTGACTACATCCGCAAAGACTTGAGACTTTAAGACAAAAAATTAAGAAAAGTTGCAATATGTACACACTGTGTTACACAGTATTGTAATAATGCTTTACCTAGAAAAACACTCAATAAAAGGAACCAAATGCCAACAGGCAAACGCAACGGAAATGCCACGAGGCCCAAAGCACGCTACCGAACAAAGTCCAAAAAATAATTCAAGCCCAGAAGCAAGAGAAAAATTCTGAATTTAAAAATTAAACAAAAAAACACAGAGGAACGCCCGCAAGCCCTAAAAGACTAAGAAACTTTTAAAAGGTACGACCAACAACAACGCATGGTCCACAAAGCCAGGAACACAAAGCACGGAGACCATTAGAAAAAAAAAAAAAAAACGATCTGACAATATCCGCGAGACCCGTAGAGATTTTAGTCAAATAAAAAAGAAAAGTTGCAAAACGCGCACGATATTGTAAAAATGCTTTACCTAGAAGAACAACGCTGGACCTTCCAGTGGAACTCGGCACCCGTGTAATGTTCTTGTACATATGGCTGACTGAACACTACACAAATCAGTTCTTAAATACTTCAGCTACAGTGAAACATGAGTCACACAAGAAACTTCAAGAAGAGGTTACTTACGGTTAGTCTTCATTCAGCCAACACTCCTTTGGCACTTTCAACAAGGCACAACTGCAACTCAATTAACTTAATCCAACTAATATGAGTTAATAATCAGAACACTTGATTAAAGAAAAAACACTAAAGATATAACACGCAGCCTTCAAATAGAACAAACTTCAATTAAACCAAGCCGCATCCACGATTATAGTATTACAACATCCACCATCTCCACACATTTTCTGCTGCTCAAACATTATATACATCTTGTAATTCTTATCAGACATATACGCACTTCATACGTTCCGACCTCAAGGTGTTGCCAACCATACCCTTGCGTGAGAGAATATATAACGTTAAGTCTGAAAAACGCTAAAGGAGAATGAACTCAAATTTACATAAAGTAGCCAAAAAGGAAAGTTAAATTAGAGTATACGTCACACCCGCTCATAAAACCAAAGCCATCTATCTGTGGCTCCGGAACAATGTGCCCTGAGTTCATTTTGCATGATGATTGGTCCTCCTCGAGTCCAGATTTCAACCCTTTTGACTACAAATCATAGATTTTGTTAAGAAAGCTCTGCTCTTTTTGGGACATGCTAATATCGCACTTGAAGACAGGTTTGAGACGAATAATTGCAATGTAGACTTAAGTCCATTCGTGCAGCTCTTGATAAATTGGTCCTGTCGTTTGAAGGCCTGTACGAATAATTCTAAGTTGCAAATGGATCCCATAAAGTGTTCTGACAAATGACACAGATGGTTAATCACAGTGTTTTCCTGTTCTTTTTTTTTTTTTTTTTTTTTTTTTTTACTATTTACTTTTATTGTTGCGACAGGAATTTTGATGTGACTAGGTATAGAATTCTCATAGTGAACCTTAGCCTATGAAATCTTTAGCGAAATGCCTGGTGGTACTATAACTGAAAGCTAGATTAACAACTGAAGATTGTCATTGGCCGCTAATTGGAATTCGGGTAGAGAGGCAAAAAGGTTAACACCACAAATTAGAAAGGCATAAGCCCTGCAACAGAAAAGCTGAAGACTTCATTTCTGCCCTGCAAAAAAGCCAACATACCTTCAGTTGTACAAAACATCGTACTTTGATTGTGCAAACGCAGACTCCTAGAGCTATGAGCTGGCGGCTGGATTTTTTTCAGTTCTTGCAGAAGGGACTTCGTGTTTATTTAATTAATTTACTTTTATGAACTACATTTCACCTTCATCATATATAAGGTGTGTAATAAAGTTCAATGCATAGTAAAGATGAACAAGTAATACAGTAAAACTCCCTAATTGCGGACACCCCGTGACTTCAACATGTGTCAATTATTTCTTCACTTGCTGCTTCTAATTATTTCTTCAGTTGCTGCTTACCATCTTTGGTGAATCCCCAGCATTGTGCGGGGCTCCAAGAAGCAACCTGCCAACTTGGCTTGGCAGTTAGCGTGTGTGAGTCTGGAGGAATTCGGGGCCGCTGTGGTGTAGCGGAAGCATATCCGGCGCGTAACTGGAAGACCCTGGGTTCGACTCCCGGTGGCGGCCAATGAGAATTTTTCCGTGACTCACTTATAAACGTGGAAAGAGCGAAAATCTTTGTTTGATGTTCCTGGTCCACGTTAAATGTCTGTATTAATGTGTCAGCTATTGGAAGGCGTCCGTTGTTCGAGTGGTTGACTTCTGAGCCCAACTAGGCTCACAATATAAAAAACCTCTTATTAAATACGAGGGTTGTACCAAAAGTAATGCAAAAATGAGCATAACTTTTTTATTAACTAACAGAGGTCGTTCAAATTGCACATGTTGGTAGGGTAAATCTTTCTCTACACAAAAGTACTACTCAACATAGTCTCCATCACAAGCGATACATTTGCGCGCCATCATTGAACCCAACTCTCGAATCCTCTTTGAAAAAATTCAGGCGTGGACTGTTGTGCCTACTTCTTCGCAGCCACTTTCACCTCGTCTGTGTCATCAAATCCTTCTCCCCGGGGACTGTCCTTCATTGGATCGAACATATGGAAGTCAGAGGGCGCCAGATCTGGGCAGTACGGTGAATGGGGGACCACCGACCAGCCTAATTTGCTGATCGCCTGATTTGTTGTCAAAGATGTGTGTGTGTGTGTGGTCACGCATTGTCATGGTAAATGTGGATCCTTTTAGGATTCTTGTTCGGTCTCTTCCTCCGTATGGCTTCTCTTAGTTTCTTGAGAGTCTCAATGTATCACTCGCTTGTCACGGTACGGCCACGTTCTAGAAAATCAAGGAGAATGGCACCCCTGTCATCCCAAAAAACAGTCACCATGACTTTCTGTGCTGATCGCTGGCTCTTGAACTTCTTAGGCCTTGGTGAAGAGGTGTGACGCCATTCCATGGATTGATTCTTCGTTTCCGGAACGTAAAGATACGTCCATGTTTCATCCCCTGTCACCAGATCGAAAAAAATAAGGCGTCTTCATTGGCTTCAAACGCTTCCAGCAGATCAGAGCAAACTTTCACCCTTTTCTTTTTCAAATCTGCAATGAAGAAGAAGGGTTACTATAGAGGAAGAGTTACTCTACCAACATGTGCAATTTGAATGATCTCTGTCAGTTAATAAAAAAGTTATGGCCACTTTTGCATTACTTCCGGCACAACTCTCGTACGTACGTATAACAACTAATTAAAATCATGTTTTTTTGTTAGACATTTTATGTTTTTTTGCTATTGTTTTTCAGTGAGAAACAATACAATACGTGTGGTGTACCGCATTTTCACTTAAAAATACAGTATATGCAATGTGCTGTACAATATTTCATTTTACAAATGAAAACTATACCCCACAGTACAACTGACCGTGGTATTTTACGAAGGAAAACTGTACCGTACAGTACAAATTACAGTACTTGTACGGTATTTTCATTTTAAAATAAAGTATATACTATGCACGTGTTTCTATTCATGTTTAAACATACGTACGTAACAAAAAAAATCCGTTATACCGTGAATTTTAAAACGCACGTACTTACCTTACAGCACATTACATATTTAATTAAAGCAGTCAGCAATTTATTGTTGCAAAGAATCGGATAAAAGTGGGGGGGGGGGGTTTGGGGGGGGGTTAAAAATTTGTAGCATGTTTTTCAAAATGTATTTTTAATTCTTTAATAGTGTTTATCCTCTGTATCCCTTTTGTTTGCGAAAATCTTTTGTAACTCTTCACTATAACATGTAATTCTTCACTACATTTACATCAGCGTGAATACGATGCAGTTGTAGAAGATGCACACACTTCTACAGCTGCATCTGATTTTTCTTCAAGCAAATCATTTTCTTCCGATATTTTCTAAGCAACGAACTCGCGTACATTCCTCATTGCCTCTTCAATACACAGATCATCGACCGTAATGAAATCTTTTGCATTTCCTTCACTGTGTTGACACGTAGTTAGTTCTATACTGGAGTTTAAATCTGGATTGAAAACGAATACCCCATTTTGTTTGAAAGAAGCTGCATTGCTCACTTCTGAGAAAAGATCTGCTATATTGAAATCTCAGATCATTAGTTTTTGTAATGGGGATCTGAAGGACAAAGTACACTCTATTTCCATCCAAAAAAGTTGCGGCAAAAATTACCCTATTTTCCCCCTTGAAATTTCATGTTTTTAACTGTCTTATGACCGAGATCACTGTCCGCTATTCGGAGGACCCGGTTTTTGGAGGTAAACATAGAGAACCGTATATGCTTCGGGATTGAGGATTACAAACCTGTCAGCTATTCTGGTGTGCCCGTTGAGGTTTTACTGTATGTAAGAAAAGTTTCTTGACTGGTCTTCAAAATAATCCCCCAGGGTACAATACACTTTTGTTGGCATTGTTCGTTTAGCTGCTGGAAACTGTGGAAAAATATCCTCTTTTGTTGTAGTCTGCAGCTGGGTCGTCACTTTCGTTGAATGTGCGAAATGTCAGCAAGTATCTTTCCTTTCAGCTCAAACTCCTGTCGGGGAAACAAAAAAGTAGTCAACCGGTGCCAGATCAGGCGAACACGGTGGGGGATTCAACGCAGCAGCGGCCCTCTTGTCTAGAAGAATTTGATATTAGTATTTTGCTCCATTTGTGCCATATTTTTTCTCACAGCTTCGTGACAGTACGGACATGTTCACTTACGTACTTGACTGCGTCAGAGTTGGAAACGGATCAAAATTTTTGGACCCGGACATTACATAATTGGGCCCAACCCGGATCTGTAACTTACCCGGACTCGACCCGGACAATTCTACTTTGAACTATAATACATAGAGAGAGAGCGTTCAAAAAGTATTTCCGCAGTGGGTATCTTAGGTTATATGAAAATCAAACAAATGTATTATAGGAACGTATAATTTATTCACTTCCTTACAGAAAGTATTGAATCTGTCGTACTTCATTTGCCGGACTAACCTAACTGTTTTACACATGTTTTCAAACACATATGCGAGAGCCAAAAAGTCCACCAGCAGTAACGTTAAGGCTGTTCCACCTAATTTTCATGGCGCTACAGTCGAAATTTTTAAATTAAGCACCCCGTTGTATGTTTAATTTCAGGTTTTTGCTGTTTTCTTGATAACATATTAAGCTTCAGAATATGTTTCACAGCAATACCAATTTTCACCAGCTTCTGATGAGATGAAAGTTTCCAAAATATGGATGATGATTTCATCATTGTTTTTTTTTTCATCACGAAATATCCTAGCGAACTGTTTTGCACTTCTTCCGTGTACTTGTCATGGCGAAAGACACGTTCCACCAAAAACACTCTCTGTTCAACCGTCAACACCATTATCTTTGTCCCGAGATGAGTGATAAATTGACATGTCTGCCTCCGTCGACCAAGTACTTGGGAATGACCAGCAGACACTGAGCACTTCCACGTGGTAAGTCACTTTTACTGTAATTCCATTCAAAATTTATTTACTATTACATTACTGCAATTCGTATATTTAGTGCACAGTCATTATTCGGACACCTTGTATATAGGAAACGTTCCTTTTCTTACTGCTGCCAAGAGCAGCTCGATGAATGAACTTGCTATCTGAGGAACTAATTCCATTGGGATACAGTAAATAATTAAGCAAGCTGAGTGAAATTTGGGTTATCATTGCATCACCAAGAAAATTTCGCGTCTCACAATTTTGAAAACATATCGGGGAGACAAAATGCAAAGCGTCTAGAAGTATAATAGAACAGACTGTGAGTTCCAGATGATTTTAACGAAATTTTCCATCGTGAAGTTATTAAATTTTCCTTGTGAGTGCCATCAATAATTTAATCTACATGACAAACTAATTCACAAAATTCTGCTACGGCAAGAGAAATTTCTGAAACAGTTTTCAGGGGAAATATTAGTAGGATTAAGAAGATTGTAAGTGGATCCGAAAAAAGCTGAGAACAAGTAAAGTAGTTTGAGTGAGTCATTACGTAAAACTTTACTTCCTGACTAGTTTTAAAGGCTTTTAATTAGTCCAAGGCATCCTCAGCCCGAACGCATCATTAAACCTGAAACTGGATCTACTGAATATTGATGTGTATTTAATGAGTTTACAATGAACTCTACCATATATATATATATCTTTTTTTAATCTCTGTTCAGATTTCTGCGGTTTGCAGCAGACTCCTGGTTACGTAATTGCTTTCCATAAAGTATTTCGTTACTCATTAAATTTAAGAATTGAAAGATAAGATTTCATTTCTGAGAAATCGGAAAATTTACATAATATAAACGATAATTGTTTACGAAACTCAATGCAGTATATATTCACAAGTTAAAATAGGTTATAA
The DNA here is from genome assembly GCA_039090855.1 of Macrothele yani. Classification (NCBI taxonomy): domain Eukaryota; kingdom Metazoa; phylum Arthropoda; class Arachnida; order Araneae; family Macrothelidae; genus Macrothele; species Macrothele yani. Next base: position 176,033,493 of record CM076990.1, read on the forward strand.
AAAAGTGGAATGCATGGTAAGATACGATAAAGGCTTGCTCAACAACCTTTCGAAGACGGGAGTAGGAGACATTAGCATGAAAGTAATTCCACTGAGAAAAAGCTCTGGACTAAAACGGATATGGTGTTTTATTTTATTGGTTTTGAAATAAAGTAATGACCGATGACGAGGTACCCGAAGTCGTCGAAGCCCCGGCTATGGCGCACATGGCCACTGAGATTGCGCAGCACACCGCCATGACATCACAGGTAGGTGGCGTAAGTCAGTGGCAGATAGCCGTCAGAAGGCGAAGAGTGTAAGCGCCAGCCAACATGGAACAGGACAAGAAGCACATCTTCCATTGCATGCTGTATGAGTTCCGTCGTGGTAGCACCCCCGCAAGTGCTGTAAGGATCATCACCCGTGGGTACCCCAATGCCATTTCACATCGTCAGTGCTGTCATTGGTTCCAACGGTTTCGAGAGGGAAATTTTGATCTGTCAGACCGTCCCAAAGCCACAAGACTCGCAACAGTTGATATGGACATGCTGGAGACATTAGTGGAGACCGACCCACGTGTGACCACGTGGTAGTCGGTTGAACAGCTGGGGACTATCCACACGAGCATTATCACGTACCTGCGTCAACTTGGGAAGGTGCACAAGAGGGGAGTTTGGGTAATCCCATCAACTCACACTTGAGCAGAAAGCAAATCGCATGAGCCATACGTTTTCCTGCTCTCTCGTGACCAAGTTGAACCGTTCTGGGACCGCATTGTGACTGGTGAGGAGAAATGGGTCCTGCATGACAATGTCAACGCCAGGAAACAGTATTTGGACCCAAAAACAGAAGCTCATACCGACCTCCAAAGCCGGTTTAAACCCACGTAAGGTTTTCGGTGTGTATTTGGTGGGATATGTGGGGTGTCGTGTCTTGATATGTTGCCGGACAACACCGCTATCACCGCCGATGCGTACTGCCGTCAGCTCGACAATCTGCACCAGAGTTGAAAGGGGTCAAAAATTTTGGTCCGGACCCAGATCTGTAACTGACCCGGACCCGACCCGAAACAATCTGCTTTGAATTCTAATATCTATATCTGCAGTATATATACATACAGACAGTTCATAAACTCTCTCCGCACGGGTTATCTTACGTATGATATATGGAAATCAAACAGACGTATTATGGGAACGTATAATTTACTCATTTACTTACAGGTTGAAACTGTTGTCCTTCATTTGTAAGACGTAACCTAATTGTTTTACGCATGTTTTTAAATACATCTGCGAGCGTCAAAAGGTCCCTCCGCAGTAATACTATTAAGGCTGTCCCACCTAATTTTGATGGCGCTACGGTCAAAAATTTTAAATACGTAACTTATATCTTTAACTTCAGTTATTTTTGTTTTCCTGCTAACATATGAAGCTTCAGAATATGTTTCACAGCAACACCAATTTTTACAAGCTTACGATGAGTTGACAGGTTCCAAAATGTGAATGTTGTTTTCACCATTGCCTCTCAGAAGGAAAGAAACTCTTGCTTCTGAGGACACTCTTCCTACTGAGGACACTCTTTCTTTTGAGGACACTCTTCCTTTTAAGGACACTCTTCCTTTTGAGGACACTCTTCCTTTTGAGGACACCTTTCCTTCTGAGGACAGTCTTCCTTCTGAGAACACTTTTCCTTCTAAGGGCACTTTTCCTTCTGAGGACACTCTTCCTTCTGAGAACACTTTTCCTTTTGACGACACTTTTCCTTTTGAGGACACTTTTCCTTCTGAAAACACTTTTCCTTCTAAGGACCTTTTTCCTTCTGAGGACACCCTTCCTTTTGAGGACACCTTTCCTTCTGAGGACGCTCTTCCCTTTGCGGGCACTTTGCCTTCTGAGGACACTTTTCCTTTTGAGGACACCTTTCCTTCTGAGGATACTCTCCCTTCTGAGAACACTTTTCCTTCTAAGGACACTTTTCCTTCTGAGGACATTCTTCCTTCTGAGGATACTCTTCCTTTTGAGGACGCTCTTCCCTTTGCGGACACTTTGCCTTCCAATGACACTTTTCCTTTTGAGGACACTCTTCCTTCTTCCTTCTGAGAACACTTTTCCTTCTGAGGAAACTCTTCCTTCTGAGGAAACACTTCCTTCTGAGAACACTTTTCCTTTTGAGGACACTTTTCCTTCTGAGGACACTCTTTCTTTGGAGGACACTCTTTCTTTTGAGGACACTCTTCCTTTTGAGGACACCTTTCCTTCTGAGGACACTCTTCCTTCTGAGGACACTTTTCCTTCTGAGGACACTTTTCCTTCTGAGGACGCTCTTCCCTTTGCTGGCGCTTTGCCTTCTGAGGACACTTTTCCTTCTGAGGACTCCTTTCCTTCTGAGGATACTCTCCCTTCTGAGAACACTTTTCCTTCTAAGGACAATTTTCCTTCTGAGGACATTCTTCCTTCTGAGGATACTCTTCCTTTTGAGGACGCTCTTCCCTTTGCGGACACTTTGCCTTCTAATGACACTTTTCCTTTTGAGGACACTCTTCCTTCTTCCTTCTGAGAACACTTTTCCTTCTGAGGAAACTCTTCCTTCTGAGAACACACTTCCTTCTGAGAACACTTTTCCTTTTGAGGACACTTTTCCTTCTGAGGACACTTTTCCTTCTGAGGACACCTTTCCTTCTGAGGACACTCTTCCTTCTGAGGACGCTCTTCTTTTTGCGGACACTTTGCCTTCTGATGACCCTTTTCCTTTTGAGGACACTCTTCCTTCTTCCTTCTGAGAACACTTTTCCTTCTAAGGACACTTTTCCTTCTGAGGACACTCTTTCTTTTGAGGGCACTCTTCCTTTTGAGGACACCTTTCCTTCTGAGGATACTCTCCCTTCTGAGAACACTTTTCCTTCTAAGGACACTTTTCCTTCTGAGGACATTCTTCCTTCTGAGGATACTCTTCCGTTTGTGGACACTCTTCCTTTTGTGGACACTCTTCCTTTTGAGGACACCCTTCCTTTTGAGGACACCTTTCCTTCTGAGGACACTCTTCCTTCTGAGGAAGCTCTTCCTTTTGCGGACACTTTGCCTTCTGTGGACACGTTTCCTTTTGAGGACACCTTTCCTTCTGAGGATACTCTCCCTTCTGAGAACACTTTTCCTTCTAAGGACACTTTTCCTTCTGAGGACATTCTTCCTTCTGAGGATACTCTTCCTTTTGTGGACACTCTTCCTTTTGCGGACACTTTGCCTTCTGAGGACACTCTTCCTTCTGATGACATTTTTCCTTTTGAGGACATTTTTCCTTTTGAGAACAGTTTTCCTTCTAAGGACACTTTTCCTTCTGAGGACATTCTTCCTTCTGAGGATACTCTTCCTTTTGAGGACGCTCTTCCCTTTGCGGACACGTTGCCTTCTGATGACACTTTTCCTTTTGAGGACACTATTCCTTCTTCCTTCTGAGAACACTTTTCCTTCTAAGGACACTTTTCCTTCTGAGGACACTTTTCCTCCTAAGGACACTCTTCCTTCTGAGAACACTTTTCCTTTTGAGGACAGTTTTCCTTCTGAGGACACTTTTCCTTCTGAGGACACTTTTCCTTCTGAGGACACTCTTCCTTCTGGGAACACTCTTCATATTGCATGACAAATCATTTTTCAGTCCGCGGGCACCAACATCGAGCACAAAATTCCACAGTGCGCATTTTTCTTTCAAAACAAAAAAAAACATGTTTTTTTCTTTTGCTTTTCAAAAGTAGAACGGACCTAAACCGGGCCGAAATCGGTTCCGGAACACCTTGACCCAACCCGTTTGACCCGCATGAAATTGTCGACCCGTTGACCCGTGACCCGTTTCCATCTCTGATCCGCACGCATCGCTCAGGTCGAAACGACCAGAGCTGCTGAACCGCATGGACGTCCTCCTACAGCAGGAATGAGCGAGACCTCACACAGAACGGGTGACCTGTCACGAGATCAGGGAGTTGAACCGGAAGCTGCTGCCGCACCCAGCTTATTTCCAGGAAATTTCCCTAAGTGACTACCACCTTTTTCAGTCATTGCAAAATTTTATGGACGGACAGCGGTTCACCAACCGGGACAATGTCAAACGCGCACTTACTCACTTCTTTGCGTCCAAGCATCCACAATTCTACAGGGACGGTATCCAACAGCTGCCCAGACGATGGGAGCAGGTCGTGGCAAACGATGGCGACTACATTTTGGACTGATATCCCATACTATTAAAGGAGTAATTCTTGTATCTATGTACCGTTTCCCGGTACTAAAAATCGATTTAACTTGATCTCGACTTTGAAAAAATTAGTTTAGTGGGTTAAATAACCACCTTCAGTTACCACGTTTTTAGTGTCATGGCGTCGTCCTATTAATGTTTCCCATGCTTAGAAATCTTATGACGTCACACTCACGCGATTGAGATGTTGGCGCGCGGTCACGCCATCTGCCTCATTACGTCACGCGTTGTGTGTGGATCCTATTAAAGTGTTATGACGTCACACTCTCGCTACCATTTGCCTCATTACGTCAAGCGTTGTGTGCGTATTACGCATTACTTCTATTTTCTTCTAGAACAAAAAGTGAGTTGTACCAGTTGCTTGGAGTTGTTGCGTAGTAAAGTACACTGCAGGACAATTGCTAAGGACGGATCATAAACGGCTATATAGCGCATAAAAAGTAAGTGTGGTTGGATGCCAAGTGAAATAAAATAATGTCAGAATGCCAGGACATTACAAGAAAGACAATTTATTGTGCTCTGAAATCCAGAAGGCTTTGGAACGTGTTCAAGGGACAAACAGGCCATTTTGTGCAGAATACGTAAACGTGAAAAAAATGCAATTACCGTAGGCAGGCGTTCCGGCGTAAGATGTCAATACGGGATATGGCCACCATGGAGGGCGATGCAAGATTCCACACGTCGTGTCATGCTTTGCACAACATTATCAAGCAGCTGTTGGGGTAATTTATCCCATTCCTCTGTCAGTGCACGGATGAGGGTGTCCTTGTTTATTGGAGGGCATTGGCGACCAGCAAGACTCCTCCCCAAAGCATCCCACACATTTTCAATGGGATTCAGATCTGGAGAACGTGCTGGCCATACGAGGCGTTGAATATCCTCGCTCTCAAGACACTCCTGGATAGCGAATGTTTGATGACATGTTGCGTTGTCGTCCATGAAAATGAATCTATCACCGATAGCACCACGGAACATGCGAACATGAGGTAGCAGAACATCATTAATGTATCGTTGGCCAGTCACAGTCCCAGTTGGAAGCACATAGAGGGACGTACGGCCATTGATCATGATGCCAGCCCATACCATGACACTACATGTCGGATATCGGTCCCTTTCCTGTATGTTTGCTGGACAATATGCAGTACCACTATCACGCCAGATCAGTTGTCGTCGACAATCAGACGATAGACTGTATCTACTCTCATCTGAGAAGAAGACAGCAGAACAGTCGTTATCAGTCCAATTGCGATGTTGATGGCACCATTGCAAACGGGCGGTACGGTGACGTCTGGACAATGGGATGCACACAACAGGACGGGGCGTATAGTCCTCCTTCATGCAAACGTCTGGCGACAGTTTTTCGGGAGATCCGCTTGCCAGTAGCAGCCATAAACTGATTTGCTACCTCACTAGCTGTGCTGCGCCGGTGTCTTTTTGTTGATAGCACTATGTACCGATCTTCTGCAGGTGTCGTACTGCGAACACGACCTCCCGCGTGACGTTTGCTACACTCTCCATTTGTTTGAAATGATTTCCAAAGCCTTGAAACAACAATGTGGCTGACTTCGAACTCCCTGGCAACATCTGTTATTTTTCGCCCTTTTTCAATCTTGCCAATAATACGGCCACGCGTAAAATCATCTAGATGATGTCTGGAAGACATACTGAAAATTGCAAGTTCGTCAATTGATTCTTTCCGATTCAACTTTGCGTTTGAACAACAACGGTCAATACGCGTCAAATCCTTTATATCTCTTATCAGCGTTATGACGTCCCGAACAAGTTCGGCAATCCAAAATTTGCATACGCACATACTGTATCTTACTGTATCCCGCACTTATGCTAATTTCCACATTTTCCTGCCTTCCATTTTATGGTGGCTATCGTTGCTATTGTCATCCGTCCTTAGCAATTGTCCGGCAGTGTATAAGCAGCGGAACGCTGATTTCGTGTGTTTTTCCCTTGAAAAGGGAAACTGCTAATACAGCATTTTTTTGTTACATTTTTGAATAGTCATTTCATGACGTGCGTGTCCGCTGTGCTAAAATATGATTAGTTCATTTTTATGAATTACTATTAACAGAGTGTCATGTGGATGGTAAACTTGACTATGGAGAAAGCTGTGGAAGTTATCCCAACAACATGGAGGACTTAAACACCTCAGCCAAATATCTACAAAATATAATTCGATGAAGAACCCCATGTTAACATTTATTGTTTGGCATTTCATGTTCGGAAATAATAAAAACAATTTAAAAAAAAATTCCTACTCTAACACAAATAAAAAATTATCATTTGTTTTTGTTTTGCTTTTCATTCTAAATTAATTTGTCTCTAATACGTCTATCATTATTAATCTTGATGGTTTAGACTTAGCAGTGCAATTCTCGGAAATAACATGTCAAAATATAATTTTTTTTTTTGCTTTCATCTCCTCTTTAACCGACCGATGCTCGGTGTTCCTGATATTGTACTTGTATATGCGCTAATTAGCACTTTTCTGTTACCTTACATTTGCAGACATTACTTTCTTTCCAACCCAATACTTATTCCTCGATAAACTATTGATACTTCAAATCAAACTTCTCACTTAATTACAATCGAATGGTCCAGTACTTTTCTCACTGAAGAATGGAAGTGATTTAAAATAATAACTTACAGTTTTTATCCCGATCATTGCAGTAGGTAGCCAGAGTTCGAAAGGGGTCAAAAATTTCTGACCCGGACCCCATCAGGAACCGGAACGGACCGGAACAAATCTGCCTTGAACTATAAATTCCAAACTCAACTTATATCATCATCATCATCATCATTGTCAACCATTATCAATCCACTGCTGGACGAAGATCTCCCCAAGTTTCCTCCACAACGGTCTGTCTTGTGCCAGTCTTCTCCATGTCACTCCCTCATACTTTCAAATTTCATCCACCCATCTTCCATGTGGTCTTCTTCTGGGTCTTTTCCTGTCCCTTGGAATTCAATCTAAAATTTCGGCTGTCCATCGATGGTCTGTCCTTCTGGCCGTATGTCCAGCCCATTGCCATTTCAGGGATTTAACTCTGATCATGATGTCTTCCACTCTTGTCATTTTTCGGATCCACGTGTTCCTCTTCTTATCTCTCCTGGTTACACCAAGCATGCACCTCTCCATGCCTCTTTGCGTTGTCTGCAGCCTTTGTATGTCTCTTTTAGTTAAGGTCCACGTCTCTGCACCATACGTAAGCACTGGAAGGATGCATTGATCAAACACTTTTCTTTTAAGACATAATGGCATATTGCTCTTGAAAATTATGCTGTTTCTTCCAAAAGCTCTCCAGGCAAGTTTTGTACGCCGATTAATTTCTTCATCAATGTGACCCTCACTTGATATCTGCTGTCCAAGATAAATGTACGTGTCTGTTATCTCCAGCTTTTCTCTAACAATCGATAAATATTCATTTCTTGTAAAAGCATTGAACATCACTTTTGTCTTCTGAAAGTTCATTTTTAATCCCACTTCTTTACTCTTGTCAGCAAGTTTTTGGATCATACTCTGCAGCTCTGATGGGGTAGTTGCAAAAATGACTATGTCATCAGCAAAACGAAGGTGGGTTTAATCTCCATTAATCTTTATCCCTTTGTTTTCCCAGTTCAGTGATTGAAAGACATTTTTCAATGGGGCATTAAAGAGCTTCGGAGATATGGTGTCACCTTGTCTCACTCCTTTTCCAATTTTCATGTGTGTTGTATTTTCAAACAGCCGAATATTTGCACTTGCATTTTCATAGATGTTATTAATAATATTAATGTACGCATCTTCAATACCGCAGGATTTCAGGGCCATTGTAACTGCTGATGGTTTCACCGAATCAAAGGCTTTTTCATAATCGATAAAAGCCATGCCAAAAGGAAGTTCATATTCCCTCGCTCTTTCAGTCATCTATTGTGCTGTAGCCACTCCTGAATCCAGCTTGTTCTCTCGGTTGAGCCATGTCCAGTGTTACCTTCAAACGGTGTGAAAGAACTTTAGTGAAGATTTTATAAACCACTGATAAGAGGCTGATAGGTCTGTAGTTTCCGAGATCCTCAATGTCACCTTTCTTATGTAGCAGGATCATTGTAGCGGTGTTCCAATCCTCAGGAATCTTTCCTTCATTTAGGCATCGAGTGAAAATTTGGGCGAGTACTGTTTCGATTTCTCCACTTGCTTCTTGTATGATGTCTATAGTAATTTCATCTTCTCCTGGAGCTTTTCCCCGCTTCATGTTCTTGATTGCATGTGCAACTTCTGCTGGGAGGACTGGAAGAACTCTGGTACCTTTCATGATGTCTGGAGTACATGTAGCATCCCTTTCATATAATTTGGAGTAGAAATCTTTCACTCTTGTCAAAATTTCGCCTCTATTTCTTGTTACAGAACCATCTTCTTTTCTCAGTGCCATAACCTGTTTTCTTCCCTTACTGAGATGCCCCTTTGCTATCTTTAGGCTTTGGTTGTTTTCAATTGCTCTCCTCACTAGTTCACAGTTGAATTTCCTTACGTTTTCAGTGATACTTTTTCGTACTGTCTTGGATAGCTCTATATATTCCACTTTGGAAGTCACATCTTCTTTAGTTGTCCTCATCTCTCTTCTTTTTTGCATCAACATTTTGGTTTTCCCTGATAATTTGTTCACATGCAACTTGTTCTTAGACCCAGCTAATTTTGTTGCTGTTTCCATAAGAGCTTTGGTTACTTTTCTGTTAACTTCAGAAATATCCACTTCTTCCGATGGTAGGTCTTCTAAAGCAGAGAATCTGTTCTTCAGTTCCAACTTGAAGGTATTATGGTGTTTTTTAAGGTTGGTTATCTCAATACATTTTGTTTGTCTTTTGAGCTTGCCACGTTCAAGTTCAGTGTTGAGGTGCATCTTACATCTCACTAATCTATGGTCACTACCTGTGTTGAACTTGTTCAGCACACTGCAGTCTTCTATGACGAATTTTTTGTTACACATAATAAAATCAATATCACTTGTCGTCCCATTTGGATGTCTCCATGTCCATTCCCTGTGTGGCTTTTTTTTGAAAAAGGAGTTCAAGATGAAAAACCCTTCTGCCTCTGCAAACTCTACGAGAGTATTTCCACGCTGGTTTCTGTTGCCGTGACTGAATTTACCTACTGAAGTTTCATTCTGTTGCCGTTGCCCTATTTTTGCATTGAAATCTCCCATAACTATCTTCAAGTGCTGCTTACCTTTATTATTTAGATGACGAATTTCCTCAAAAACTTTTTCAATTTTTTCTTCAGGATTACTTGTGGTGGGTCCGTAAGTTTGAATAATCTGAGCCTTGTATCTTCTCGAGAGTTGGATAACGAGTCGTGCAGCTCTGACAGAGGAACTTTCAGCTTCTACAACTTTATCCTTCAGTTTCTTGTTTATTATAAATCCAACACCACTAGTTCTGCCAGTATCAGTCCCACGATAGTAGAAGAGATGTCCACTTTTCAGTTCAATGAGATCTTCTCCTTTTCTCCTTACCTCACTTAGCCCGACGATGTCCCACTTGATCCTTTGTAGTTCCTCTTCAATTCAAGAAGCCTTGAATCAGAAGTTAGGGAGCGTCCATTATACGTAGCCAAGGTCAGCATCCGATGGCAGCCTAGTCCGGTTCTCCGGGGATTCTTAGCACCCTCTGCCGTCATGTCGCACTGGCAGCTGCCTTGACCAGGTACATTCGAGCTGCCGGAGACTGAGGGCCAAGATTTAAGTTGTGGTGTCATTTTGGAGGGTTTGGCCATAACTCACCATGCTGGCCAAGCGGGTTGGTGAGTGTGGGATAGAATTTCCTCTACTCCCGATGGTATAGTTATACCGCTATTGGCGGTCGCCAGAGCCCCTTTAGTGGGAAGAGGATGTACCACGAGAAGACGGGGTTGCATTTGTCAAGGAGAAGCTGTGATGTTACGCATCACCTGACCTTACATCCCTCAATTTATATATATATATACATATGAACGTAATATATATATTCATCCCAATAACTGCTTGGTATTTAATAACTGAAATCCTATTTTAATGAAATTTGGTTACTTGCTAAATTTTAGTGCCATTTTTAGTGCCACTATTTTGCGTAATCTAGAAGTAATGGCTGACTATGACCGTGACCATGGAGTATATCACAAATGGAAATCGTTATTTACGATTACACAAATGTATTTTTTAAATGTAATTAGATTGTTCACTCTTTCTGCGCTTTGATGGAAGTGCGCATACTTTCATATGGTCCGTTAGATATTTGGTTCCATAATCTTTTATTACACCGTCGACATTTTTCTTTGTAATTATACACTTTCCACATTTTGAACAATAAGCTAGACCAAACAACACAGAATTATTCACCGGTTCCTTAATGAGACGAAACAATTTCCAGTATTTTATCTTCCCCTAGTGATTTTCAACAAGCACGTATTTGTTGGCTTCGACACCTTTTTCAACCTTCTTAATATTAAATCCACCCATATTAACAAATAAGGAGTTGATTTCGACATGGCATGTCATGGGAACGGGATGTTAGCACATCAATCGAAAACCTATGAATGCACAATGTAAAAGATGCGATGTGAAAAGTAACTCTTAGTCATACAGTGAACTTCGCACGGAGAGAGTGAATCAGCTGAGAAGCAGGCGAATGGCGTTTGCCTGTACCTTGCCCTGGACAATAGCACTGTAAAAAAACGCAAAGGAAGTATCTTTTTACGATATGGTGTCGGTGTGTCTGACGTCGGTCGATGGAAATCTTTGTTGCTTTAAGAAAGAGACGACAATATCTTCTTTGCATGGCAAACCCTTATTCACTCCGTGGGCACTGGTATCGACTACAGAATTCCACAACGCGCATTTTTCTTTGGGACATATTTTTCTTTTTCAAAAATAAAACGGAAATAAAACCGGGTGAAAATCGGGTCAGGAACACCTTGACCCGACCCGTTGTACCCGCAAGAAATTATCGACCCGTTGACCCGTTGATTCGTGACCCGTTTCCATCTCTGGTAGGTACACGCTTTTGAAAACACTGAAATCACAATATAACGTAAATTAATTAGAGGACAAAGACAGGCAACTTGAACTAATATTAAAAGCAAGTTATACAACTTGTAAAGAGATAAATGGCATCGTAACACTCAATTAACGTTGACAACGTTTAACCACCTATAATCAGGTGATGCGTAACATCACAGCCTCTCCTTGACAAATGTCAACCCCGCCTTCTCGTAGTACATCCTATTCCCATTAAAGGGGCTCTGACGACCGCCAATAGCGGTATAACTATACCATCGGGATTAGAGAAATGCTATCCCACACTCACCAACCCGCTTTGCCAGCGTTGTGAGTTATGGCCAAACACCTCCAAAATGAATCCACAACTTAAATCTTGGCCCTCAGTCTCCGGCAGTTGGAATATACCTGGCCAAGGCAGCGGCCAGTGCAACATGAAGGCAGAGGGTGCTAGGAATCCCCGGAGGACCGGACTAGGCTGCCATCGGATGCTGACCTTGGCTACGTATAATGGACGCTCCCTAGCTTCTGATTCAAGGCTTCTTGAATTGGAAGAGGAACTACAAAGGATCAAGTGGGACATCGTCGGGCTAAGTGAGGTAAGGAGAAAAGGAGAAGATCTCATTGAACTGAAAAGTGGACATCTCTTCTACTATCGTGGGACAGATACTGGCAGAACTAGTGGTGTTGGATTTATAATAAACAAGAAACTGAAGGATAAAGTTGTAGAAGTTAAAAGTTCCTCTGACAGAGCTGCACGACTTGTTATCCAACTCTCGAGAAGATACAAGGCTCAGATTATTCAAACTTACGCACCCACCACAAGTCATTCTGAAGAAGAAATCGAAGAATTTTATGAGGGAATTCGTCATCTAAATAATAAAGGTAAGCAGCACTTGAAGATAATTATGGGAGATTTCAATGCAAAAATAGGGCAACGGCAACAGAATGAAACTTCAGTAGGTAAATTCAGTCACGGCAACAGAAACCAGCGTGGAAATACTGTCGTTGAGTTTGCAGAGGCAGAAAAGTTTTTCATCTTGAATTCCTTTTTCAAGAAAAAGCCACACAGGAAATGGACATGGAGACATCCAAATGGGATGACAAGTGAAATTGATTTTATTATGTGTAACAAAAATTCGTCATAGAAGACTTCAGTGTGCTAAACAAGTTCAACGCAGGTAGTGACCATAGATTGGTGAGATGTAAGATGCACCTCAACACTGAACTTGAACGTGGCAAGCTCATAAGACAAACAAAATGTATTGACATAACCAACCTTAAAAAACACCATAATACCTTCAAGTTGGAACTGAAGAACAGATTCTCTGCTTTAGAAGACCTACCATCGGAAGAAGTGGATATTTCTGAAGTTAACAGAAAAGTAACCAAAGCTCTTATGGAAACAGCAGCAAAATTAGCTGGGTCTAAGAACAAGTCGCACGTGAACAAATTATCAGGGAAAACCAAAATGTTGATGCAAAAAAGAAGAGAGATGAGGACAACTAAAGAAGATGTGACTTCCAAAGTGGAATATATAGAGCTATGCAAGACAGTACGAATAAGTATCACTGAAGAGGTAAGGAAATTCAACTGTGAACTAGTGAGGAAAGCAATTGAAAACAACCAAAGCCTAAAAATGGCATAAAGACATCTCAGTAAGGGAAGAAAACAGATTATGGCACTGAGAAAAGAAGATGTTTCTGTAACAAGAAATATAGGCGAAATTTTGACAAGAGTGAAAGGTTTCCATTACAAATTACATGAAAGGGATGATACATGTACTCCAGACATCATGAAAGGTACCAGAGTTCTTCCGGTCCTCCCAGCAGAAGTTGCATATGCAATCAAGAACATGAAGCGGGGAAAAGCTCCAGGAGAAGATGGAATTACTATAGACATCATACAAGAAGCAAGTGGAGAAATCGAAACAGTACTCGCCCAAATTTTCACTCGATGCCTTAATGAAGGGAAGATTCCTGAGGATTGGAACAACGCTACAATGATCCTGCTACATAAAAAAGGTGATATTGAAGATCTCAGGAACTACAAACCTATCAGCCTCTTATCAGTGGTTTACAAAATCTTCACTAAAGTTCTTTGACACCGTTTGAAGGTAACACTGGACATGGCTCAACCGAGAGAACAAGCTGGATTCAGGAGTGGCTACAGCACAATAGATGACTGAGAGAACTAATTGAAAGAGCGAGGGAATATGAACTTCCTTTGTGCATGGCTTTTATCGATTATGAAAAAGCCTTTGATTCGGTGAAACCATCAGCAGTGTAACGTATACTCTAGATTCAGTTTCTTTTTGATTTTACTATCTCTTATTTTATTTTCCTATGCAAATTATCTTCTCACTTAACGAGATGTTGTTTCTCCCGCGGAATTATATGTGGCAACGAGTGTAAGTCATGACGTGGTGGTATGCAGTATATATATATATATATATACTTAAGAGCAAAACTGAAGACTAAGGAAAAAATTTTAGAATTTAAAATGAAGGGTGCAAAATAACCTGAAAATCAAAACGCGCAACGCAGCAGTTTTGAAAATTCAGAATTCACATACTATAAAGATACCTAAGCAAAAAAATACAGATATAATTTTGACTCACACCTAGTACAACATAGAAAAGGTTATGTATCTACCTGTGTGAGTAAAAGGAGAAAAGAAAAAAAAAATAAAATAAAACAACTGAATGTAGAAGGTGTCGAGAATACTGAGCCTTGGCTTTATCAAGGACCAGCAAAAACTCTGCATTTTCTCACTTCCACAAAGACCTAGTTGGAAATGGGTTTCTGCAAGGCCATAGATGCAAGTAATATTCCCACCTAAAATAGTTTCAAAAATATATATATATATAAGTCATGTCCTCCGTAGAGTAGCATGACCTAGCACTAGTTAACAATTTCGCTTGCATCCATTAACCTTCATGGCCCGACCCATGCTCTTCATCTGTTACTATTAAACAGAGAGAAGAAGATTAAAGAGAACTCAAGCTGTGAGAGTGACATAATAAATAGAAATGATTTTCAGCTATAACGAAATTCCAAGTTCGTTTGAGAGAGAATTTAAACCTGAAAAACAAATTTTACATTGCAATTAAAAAAGGAAATGTTAATTTATAACGAACAGATTTTTGAAAGAAAACTTGAGTCTAAAACCCCCTACTCTACAACTTATGACAGCACGAAAACGAGAATAAATTAAAGATAATAATTAACTAAAGAAAACTTTGTGAAAGTTATATACCTTAAACAGTTAGTTGCAATATGTACAAAGTATTTCAGCAGTGCTTTAAGTGCATAATTAATTAGTTATTAAGAACTTAACTACTTTGAAAAAACAGCGCATAGAAAAGGAACAAGCTTAGCCATCTTCTGTTCCTAGGTACCACAAAAGACGCTCAAAGTTACAAAGAAAAGTAAGAGTTAAAACCCGCATAAATGTTAACAGACAAACCAATGCTTAAAAGCTGAAAAGCTAAAAAACGACAGAGAAAAGGTACATGAAGTACAAACATTGAACTTATAAAACCTAGAACCCAAAAACAAGGAAGAGAGCTTACCTCTTGAGTTGCAAAAACTTTTCTCCTCACAAGAGGAGAACATGGCTGACCTCTTCCGCCACTCCCTAGATGCTGGGGGGCAGTGAGGGTGGGGCTGATGGCCTCCTCATACAGCAAGAAACCAATGCGCGGAGATTTTAACCAGAGAAAAAAATATATAAACTTAAGACTGTGGATCTGTATGATCAGAATGAGCAGAATTAACTCTCCAGAATACATGAGAAATATTATAAAATACACGAGCAGTTTATTTAATAATCTTTGCATGTATTAAATCACCTTAGTGAGCTTCTATAGATTAACCAGAATCTTATTAATTTTAATGTTGGTTTTACTATTTTTAGTATAGCTATCCTAGTGATGAATAACTAGTTTTCTTTTTTATTTGTTTTTATTTTCTTTTATAAACAGATTTTTAAGCTTTTTTGTGATTTTGTTTATATTATTTAATTTTTTTGTTTTAATAGGACCGTCATATCCATAGCACTAAGGTTCCTTTAGGTAGTTAATAGGCATCCTCTAGCCAACTTCCTTACGGCTTTGATTGGTCAGAATCATATTATTAACTGTGTAGAAAATTAAAGCAGATCTGCCAACCTTACTCTATTATTCAGAATAATTTTTCTTAAAGTTCTTTTGATGAAAGAAGAAGGAATTTCGTTCTCTAGAAAACTTTCTAATAGTATATTAATGTGGTAATTGAAGTCCAAATTGTTGCTGCAAATTCTTGAAATTCTTAGGACCTGAGAAATTAGTACATTCTCAATTGCTCAGATAACTACCTTTACACTTTTAGATATATTGATGATCTGCTGTGTATCAATAATTCCGAAGTTATAGAGAGTGATTTTGATAATATCTATCCTAGCTCTCTTAACTTATGTAAAACCAACCACAGTAATCAGGAACTTGAGTTCCTAGACTTAAGCATTAAGCTCAACAGAGGTAACCCATCTATTAGCCTCTTTGATAAAAGAGTTAATTTTCCTTTCAAAGTAATTAAATATCTACACTGGAATAATAACATTTCAACCAAAGTAATTGAGAATGTACTAATTTCTCAGGTCCTAAGAATTTCAAGAATTTGCAGCAACAATTTGGACTTCAATTACCACATTAATATACTATTAGAAAGTTTTCTAGAGAACGAAATTCCTTCTTCTTTCATCAAAAGAACTTTAAGAAAAATTATTCTGAATAATAGAGTAAGGTTGGCAGATCTGCTTTAATTTTCTACACAGTTAATAATATGATTCTGACCAATCAAAGCCGTAAGGAAGTTGGCTAGAGGATGCCTATTAACTACCTAAAGGAACCTTAGTGCTATGGATATGACGGTCCTATTAAAACAAAAAAATTAAATAATATAAACAAAATCACAAAAAAGCTTAAAAATCTGTTTATAAAAGAAAATAAAAACAAATAAAAAAGAAAACTAGTTATTCATCACTAGGATAGCTATACTAAAAATAGTAAAACCAACATTAAAATTAATAAGATTCTGGTTAATCTATAGAAGCTCACTAAGGTGATTTAATACATGCAAAGATTATTAAATAAACTGCTCGTGTATTTTATAATATTTCTCATGTATTCTGGAGAGTTAATTCTGCTCATTCTGATCATACAGATCCACAGTCTTAAGTTTATATATTTTTTTCTCTGGTTAAAATCTCCGCGCATTGGTTTCTTGCTGTATGAGGAGGCCATCAGCCCCACCCTCACTGCCCCCCAGCATCTAGGGAGTGGCGGAAGAGGTCAGCCATGTTCTCCTCTTGTGAGGAGAAAAGTTTTTGCAACTCAAGAGGTAAGCTCTCTTCCTTGTTTTTGGGTTCTAGGTTTTATAAGTTCAATGTTTGTACTTCATGTACCTTTTCTCTGTCGTTTTTTAGCTTTTCAGCTTTTAAGCATTGGTTTGTCTGTTAACATTTATGCGGGTTTTAACTCTTACTTTTCTTTGTAACTTTGAGCGTCTTTTGTGGTACCTAGGAACAGAAGATGGCTAAGCTTGTTCCTTTTCTATGCGCTGTCTATGCGCTGTTTTTTCAAAGTAGTTAAGTTCTTAATAACTAATTAATTATGCACTTAAAGCACTGCTGAAATACTTTGTACATATTGCAACTAACTGTTTAAGGTATATAACTTTCACAAAGTTTTCTTTAGTTAATTATTATCTTTAATTTATTCTCGTTTTCGTGCTGTCATAAGTTGTAGAGTAGGGGTTTTAGACTCAAGTTTTCTTTCAAAAATCTGTTCGTTATAAATTAACATTTCCTTTTTTAATTGCAATGTAAAATTTGTTTTTCAGGTTTAAATTCTCTCTCAAACGAACTTGGAATTTCGTTATAGCTGAAAATCATTTCTATTTATTATGTCACTCTCACAGCTTGAGTTCTCTTTAATCTTCTTCTCTCTGTTTAATAGTAACAGATGAAGAGCATGGGTCGGGCCATGAAGGTTAATGGATGCAAGCGAAATTGTTAACTAGTGCTAGGTCATGCTACTCTACGGAGGACATGACTTATATATATATATTTTTGAAACTATTTTAGGTGGGAATATTACTTGCATCTATGGCCTTGCAGAAACCCATTTCCAACTAGGTCTTTGTGGAAGTGAGAAAATGCAGAGTTTTTGCTGGTCCTTGATAAAGCCAAGGCTCAGTATTCTCGACACCTTCTACATTCAGTTGTTTTATTTTATTTTTTTTTCTTTTCTCCTTTTACTCACACAGGTAGATACATAACCTTTTCTATGTTGTACTAGGTGTGAGTCAAAATTATATCTGTATTTTTTTGCTTAGGTATCTTTATAGTATATATATATATATATATATATATATATAGGCGCGCTCAAATATACCAGAGAGCTTCGTTTTATATGTGATAGGTTCTTCCTGATTATTGATATGCGATTTACCTACTTTTCTACGATATCACGATAGTACAAAAGTTCGGGCTATCAGTAGTGTGTTATTTTGGAGTGTGTATTTGAGTAATACCAGGAGCTCCCCAATAAAAGGTTAAAAGTGAGTACGTTTTCTTAGTTCATTTTATTGTCAGACCTCTGTCTGGCCGTTAAGTCTATTTCATTGAGTGTTTACGTTAAGTTCAGGGTATATTGTGTTTACCGCTCTAATAAGGAGCCTTCAAGGTACTAATGTACTAAAACCAAAGTTATATTACTGATATTCAAGATAATGAGGAACGCTGAGTAAAAAATAAATTCCATATTCTTGGAATTTATTGCACGTGCGTGTCTTACCTAAACAAACTCTAGCACTTTGAAGATTAAGCACACTTTAGCTACGTCAAGTAACCTTTCAATAACCCTAACGTGACTTAACGCAAGCTTTCCTGCACTACACGTCTAGCCGGAGAATTTTATTTATTATAGCAGTTACGATGGCTTTGAAATCCTGCGGAATTGAAGATGCATACATTAATATTATTAATAACATCTATGAAAATGCAAGTGCAAAGATTCGGCTGTTTGAAAATACAATACACATAAAAATTAGAAAGGGGGTGAGACAAGGTGACACCATATCTCCGAAGCTCTTTAATGCCACATTGGAAAATGTCTTTCAATCACTGAACTGGAAAAACAAAGGGATAAAGATTAATGGAGATTATCTAACCCACCTTCGTTTTGCTGATGACGTAGTCATTTCTGCAACTACCCCATCAGAGCTGCAGAGTATGATCCAGGAACTTGCTGACAAGAGTAAAGAAGTGGGATTAAAAATGAACTTTCAGAAGACGAAAGTGATGTTCAATGCTTTTACAAGAAATGAAGATTTATCGATTGATGGAGAAAATCTGGAGATAACAAACACGTACATTTATCTTGGACAGCAGATATCAAGTGAGGGTCACATTGATGAAGAAATTAATCGCATACAAAACTTGCCTGTAGAGCTTTTGGAAGAAACAGCATAATTTTCAAGAGCAATGTGCCATTATGTCTTAAAATAAAAGTGTTTGATCAATGCATCCTTCCAGTGCTTACGTGGACCTTAACTAAAAGAGACATACAAAGGCTGCAGACAACTCGAAGCAGCATGGAGAGGTGCATGCTTGGTGTAACCAGGAGAGATAAGAAGAGGAAGTCGTGGATCCGAAAAATGACAAGAGTGGAAGACATCATGATCAGAGTTAAATCCCTGAAATGGCAATGGGCTGGACATACTGCCAGAAGGACAGACCATCGATGGACAGCCAAAATTTTAGATTGGATTCCAAGGTACAGGAAAAGACCCAGAAGAAGGCCACATGGGAGATGGGTGGATGAAATTCGAAAGTATGAGGGAGTGACATGGAGAAGACTGGCACAAGACAGACCGTTGTGGAGGAAACTTGAAGAGACCTTCGTCCAGCAGTGGATTGATAATGGTTGATGATGATGATGATGATGAATCTCCTCTCATACACATAAAGTACAGCTTGATTTATATATCGTTATTACGTTTGATCATCAGCCGGTGTTGCCAAATAGAAAGGAATTTCGCCGCCACGGTAATGCAGTGGTCTAAGCGATGGCTACTGACCATTCGTCCGCGATGAGGTCCGGGTTCGAATCCCGGTGAGCCATAGATGTTGTCTTTGGCTCACGGCACTGGCTCTCTTCGTTTCTGGAACCAGTGGCCCTAAATTAGGAATTTAGGCACGGGAGACTGCTTATGAGTTGCTCACGGTGGTCGTTAAACCCCCGATCTAAAAAAAAAAAAAAAAAAAAAAAAAAGGAATTTTTCTGGTATTTCAGATAAGATGTTAAGTTTAGAAAGTGTAACCGAGAAATGAAAAAATTCACGTAACAGATAGGAAGTTAAAGTTAAAATAGATGACATACGTCAAACGAAACTTTCATATTAAAGGCAATTTAATGTGATTCTTTTTTTTTTTTTTTTTCAGGCTGGTAGGAACAATGTTATTGTTTTTACTGCATTCCAAACATTGTGTTTCATATGTTTGCGTTCACGCCAGCGAAAAATCGAAGTTCTGAGCTATTTTTGTGGTTCCAGAATTCACCACACCAAGTAATATTTACCGGCAATTGGTCTAGTTGTATAGGGTGCTCCTTAAAAGTCTAGTCACTCTCTGGAAAGGAGTTTCCTACTACACACTGTGATGATAAAAGTTCTAATGAACAGTGTTCCGAAAATTATTTTCTTCCAAGTTACACCACATTTTGACAGGCAAATAAGAATGATCATGATGTAAATCAGTTTTTATTTCAGTATTACAGAACACTGTATGTGATCGATGCAAAAAATTATGTAAGCTTGCATCACAGCAAGAATTCGAAATGGCATCCTTGAGCTATTATACATATTGAAAACTTTTCTAATTGTTCTAAATCCTTTGAGAACCATCCATAATGCGTTCGCGGAGAACTTGTGCATTAGGAGCTGCGGTAGGGTAAACATCAGTCTTAAGATGTACCATATATTAAGGAATCCGAAAAAAAAAAAGAACGTGAAGACTGTGCGGTTATTTTACACCTCGACCAATCCAGCGGGCAGGATGCGTAAAATTATTGCGATGTTCTACAGCATTGAGGATAAAATGGGGTGAAACCCCATCCTGCATGAATCGCATGC
Source organism: Macrothele yani (assembly GCA_039090855.1). Lineage (NCBI taxonomy): Eukaryota > Metazoa > Arthropoda > Arachnida > Araneae > Macrothelidae > Macrothele > Macrothele yani. Next base: position 176,053,906 of record CM076990.1, read on the forward strand.
ATCGGCGTGTTGATAAGGCAGTGTCTTCTTGCAATGCGGTAGTTCCGCCTCCAAGAATGCGGGTATTACTGTACATTGAGCGTTGGTGGCAGAAAAAGATCGAGAGCGAACCCTGATATTTTTTGTTGATCATTTATGCTATTTATCTTCCGCATGCCAAGATCTTTGTGGGTCTGAAATAAAACGAGTGATTCGAGATTATGCATTTATTTACGTGCAATGCATTGCATTTATTCGAGTCCCTAACGACCAAACCCAGCCCCAGTCCGGTACCTACTAAACGGAATTAAATCATAACAACAAACAATAAGGTTTACTAATTCCTGACATTGAACGGTGCTTAGGCAGGTGGATTAATGAATGTTATTGTCGTAAAATTAAGTGAAAAAAGAAATGTGAGTCATAAAAGTAAATATTTACCACACTATGGCTGCGGCAATAGTATTTCGACTATTTAGTTTTTAAAAAGTAATATTAATTTTTATTATTATTAAATATTATTCAGATTTAGACAAACGTAAGAAACGACTCTGACACTGATGAAATGGGATGTATCTATGAAAGTTCATCTGCGTAAGCTAAAATCTCACCTCAAGATAGGAAGAAAGAAAAGCTGAATCGCAGGTCTGTTAGTGAGTGGGATTGGTAACTTAGGGAATCAGCAGGTTACACCCCATTGTGTAATACAGCAATTTAAAACTCTCGTTTATAGCAGGTAACCCCCTGAGAAGGAGCTAAATTTTGTTACGACGATTGATAAATGACTGATGGTATTTTTCGGTGTTCGAAGTTATATCAAGATCAATTCATATCTTCAGTTCATTCCTTCTTGAGAAACAGCTACTTAAAGTGTTACACTGAAAGTTTATATAGACAGAACGCGAGGATGGTATCAACAAAATGACCGGACAGTGTATGTGAGAAATATTAGTCATGCTAATATTTGTCTGATACAAAACGAATATTTCCTACTCGTCGCCCAGGGGCTTTTTCATGATGAACATAAATATGCATTTACGCTGTCTAACGAAAACATTATCCATCAGGAAGAGAAAGGACGAAACATGGAAAATCTTGAGAATGTTAACATCTGTCGAATACGAAAAAAGATTATCTCCTAAAAAAAGTTATTCAGGTCAAGCAGAAATACGAACCGCAGTTCATGGAAAAGCAGGAATGATGAGCTAAATGTTGCCAAGTCTGGTGTATTTCAGATTCGGTTCTTCTTTTTACTTTTTTCAATCTGTTTCCTAGGAGCACACGCGTCGTTGCAAATAAAGACGTACAGTTACGCTCGTAGCGAGAAAGTAGAATACACACGGTCGAGTCACATTGTTGTGACCACCAGCTAATATCCAGAGTAACCGCCGTGTGCAGCGCGGACAGCGGCTAGACGGGCTGAGAGTGATTCATAAGGTGCTGGAAGGTGTTCACAGGTATGTGGAGCCATGCTGACTGCAGTACATCTGACAGCTGCTGGAGGGTGTGTGGTGGAGGATACATAGAGCGAACAACACGATCGAGGTGGTCCCACAGATGCTTAATTGGGTTTAAGTCTGGGGAATTAGGGTGCCAGGGAAGTACTTTGAAGTCTTCATCGTGCTCTTCCAACCACTTTCCGATATTTCTAGCTGTGTGACACTTCGCATTGTCCTGCTGGAACATCGCATCCGCCCCCAGGGAAGACAATCAGCATGTATTGGTGTACGTGGTCTTCAAAGATGGATTCATAACGAATTCGGTCCATAGTGCCTTCCACAGGTATGAGTGGACCCAGAGAATGCCACGAAAACATTCCCCAGACCATAACGCTGCCCCGACCAGCTTGTGTTCTGCCAGAAATGGTTGAGGAGTGTTTGTTCTCCGATGTTTCTCGCCTTATACGCTAACGTCCATCCGTTTGATGAAGCAGAAAGCGTGACTCATCGGAGAAGACAATCCTTTGCCAATCAGCAGAGGTCCAATTCCGATACTGCCGTGCAAATGTAAACCTTTTCTGCCGGTGCACCTTCCTTAGCACAGGTGCAGTGACCATCCGTCTGCATCGGAGACCCATACGCAGCAGGGTTCGCTGAACTGTCCTTTTAGACACACTTCCGGTAGCTCCCTGGTTCATTCGGCCAGTGAGTTGCTCTACTGTAACGTGTCGATTGGCCCTCACGCACCTTCGCAGCCGACGTTCGCCTCTCACATCAATGGCACGTGGTGCTCCGCAGCAACCACGTCGCTTATTCTCAGTGGTGCCATTTCTCCAATCACTATATACTGCACATTAACCACAGCAGCACGCGAACAGTTCACAAACTGCGCTGTTTCAGAAATACTGCCACCCTTGGCCAGAAAGCCGATAATCATGCCTTTTGCAAATCTGATAAATCGCTCCTTTTATTCATGACAGCAACGAGTGATATGTTTACAGATTGCCTACAGCACATTTTATATACCCTCCAATCCAGCTCGCGACACGTGCCTTCTTTCATTGGCTACACGCTGTTGACGTCAAAAGTAGGAGGTGGTCACAATAATGTGACTCAACTGTGTAAAATTGAAAAATACAGTGGAAATCTTGGTTATGCGCAAACTAATCCTACGACTGTGGTGTATGTCCTGTTGAGGGTGTTACTTCGGGAAAGAACGCGCCCATAGCTTTTCTGGTTCTGAATGGTGTGAGCAGTCTCATTACACGTTTCGAACTTTTCATCATAGAAGCAAATCTCAAAGCATGGCTCATGTAACGACCATCGCACCTTTCCGCAGATTTACGTAAGTATTAAATTATCCTTGTGATCCAGCAAGAGCCATCATATTTTTTTTTTCAATTCGATCCCTCCACGATGACGCGTCGTTAGACTATCTTTTTTAAAATGTATCTGACGAGGCTGACTTTTTATGCTACACAGAACCATACACGTAAAATAAGAGTCCAGTCTTCTCTCGTGACGAAACAGTACAAAGGTTTAACTAATTTTCAGAACACGATTAACCTGTTTCCGTGCTTATGGTTCCAGCTGGAGGACGGAGCAATTTCCGCTTATGTCTGTCACCTTTAGCTATTGCAAAGAAGCACTTACCGTTCTTTACGCAAGCTTGATTTTAATACTTCGCGCTTTCTTTTGACGCGCCCAAGAAACATCTGCTACTGCAACCTTGAATTAGCAATGGTAAAAACGAGCGTTCCGACGTGGCTTCATGGACGACCATCATATGCTTTCACCATGAACGGCGTTTGAAACGCAAAAATTTCCATAACCCACCAAACAATACTTTTATACTATCACGAAGCCCCAAGAGCATTTAATCCCCATTGACTAGCCGCGCTAAGCCTTTAAAAGTTTTGCGGGCTTACTTTGAAGCCCTGGACTAATCTTTCTGCCCCCACTTACCGTCACAGAATGACAAACACTTGCCGACACATCAGCACAACACAATAGGAAATATAGCTTGCATGCATCGGTATTATTATTCTGAACCTCGCATTGTTCACCAGACAATACTTTTATACTATCACGAAGCCCAAGAGCATTTAATCCCCATTGACTAGCCGCGCTAAGCCTTTAAAAGTTTTGCGGGCTTACTTTGAAGCCCTGGACTAATCTTTCTGCCCCCACTTACCGTCACAGAATGACAAACACTTGCCGACACATCAGCACAACACAATAGGAAATATAGCTTGCATGCATCGGTATTATTATTCTGAACCTCGCATTGTTCACCAGCACATCAGCACAACAAAAATCTTAATCCCGATCCGTTCGGCACCCTGCAGTACAGAGACCATGCTTGTCTCGCGGTTGCTGCTGAAAATGGCGCAAACAAAGAAATTTCACGAGCGATCGTGAATATTATAACCTGCATGTGCGCCCATATAGGGGGAAAGAGGGACATTTGCCTCCCTCCATAAATCGGACCATGCCCTTTCTGTTCTTAAAAGTTATTACAGAGATTTTCGCGACAACACTACAGCCATTTGCAAAAGTTTAAGACCACCTCTTGTTATTAGGAGATTTCTGATTAATGCGTCAGCTACTGTCTGTATTACTGAACTTCCTGTCGTGTTATATCATCCTACCGCGGCAGCTGTTGATCGTCAGTTTGCTTCTGATTTTCATGCTGAGAGGTTTTGTACGTATTTTCTATATAGCGAAAAAACTGGGCAAAAAAGCGTCATTAAGTGTTGCTCAGAGGGCACAAATAGTGGCTTTATACCATGAAGGATACTCCGAATGTGACATAAACAGAAAGGTGAATGTGAGCAAGACTGCTATTCATAATACGATCACAAAAATCCAGTTACAGGGGAATTTGGCGGCCGAAAGAGAAGTGGACGTCCAAGGAAAACAACCACGCGTAATGACAATACTATGAGGCGAATAGTAATGCTTCTCCGAGGAGTTCACGCAAGAAAATAAAGGGCTTTCTGCATTCAAAGGTGTCTGATATTAGCATCTGCGCTGTTTCCCGACGTCTTAGCAAAGATTTTGGATTAAAGTCTTATAGACCTGCACATAAACCTACAGTAACATCTGTCATGAAAATGAAGAGACTCCAGTTTGCGAAGCGTCGTCAATTGTGAACAGCTAAAAATTGGAGCCAAGTTTTTTTTTTCCGATTAATCAACTGTGCGTCAATTTGAATTACGTGAAGCACATGTTCGACGACCAAAAAGCAAAAGGTTTGATTAAAAATACACAGTTAGCACCATGAGGCATCTTCCTAGTCAGATGATATGGGGTGCTATGTTAGCATCCGGTACTGATTCATTATCCTTTTTGTCAACAGGCCCTACCATAACTGGTCCTTTTTATGTGGAAATGTTAGTTGAGAAGCTGTTAACTGATATGCAAGTGCACAGGTGCACAATCTTCATGCATGATGGTGCTCCATGCCACAGATCAAAGACAATAAAGGACTACATGCAGAGGAAAAACATAATTGTGCTTGACTGGCCAGGTAATAGTCCCGACCTTGACCTTATCGAAAATTTGTGGACCATTTTAAAAGACAAGGTAGCAGAAAAACAGCCATCAAATTCTCAAGATTCGATTGACGCGATAAAGTACGTGTGGTGCAAAGGCAGTTCAAGTGACTACTGCAAATCCCTCACTGAGAGTATACCACATCGTATTCTGTCCGTTTTAAGAAACAAAAGTGGCCGCACAAAGTACTGATTTCGGTGTTTTTGTGTTCTAAAGAATGTAATCATTCATCTGTGGTGTCATTTTTCCCAATATCTTTGACTAGTAATTAGTTGTTTCCTTAAAAATCTTAATTTTCAATAAATTGACAGGTGGTCTTAAACTTTTGCAAATGACTGTAATTCTAATTACTAATTGTTTCTGCAGAACGTGTGCATGCAGTAAAAATAGCTAAAACGTTGAGCATTTCCTGTAGAAAAGGCGGAAATTTGCAATAGAAAGTAATAATGAGATCCTTAATTGCATGTCAGAAAACAGCATATATACGTAAAGTGCAGAAAGCTATGAAAGGCAAAGAAATGAAAAAATATAGCATCGTCTGCAGATTCTGCTGGATCAAGATCTCTCGAAAATTTTACCGAAAATTTGTCTTGAGGGTATTTTTTCATTCCTGATGAGCAATTGGGTGATTGATCCCTGGGGTTTCGTGGCGCATGTGAAACAACTGGCTAAAAGGATCGAAAGGGAAAAAAACAAAGAAATTTCCTTATTGTACTCACATGCTGTCTAATTTCTTTTATCTACCTCTTTCATGAAGTTTTTGGGTCCCTTGGTTTCCAATTAAATTTATGCGTTGCGATTGTGACACAGTGGAAACTTACATATGGTGCTTGTGCATGTAATTTGTAGTTACACTTTCTGTTTGCCCCTTCCTGAAAACTAAGCTATGGGCGCCCATGATAACATGTTTACAATATTTCGTTCTGAACGGGGTTCGTGCAATTTAATTTAATGATTGTCTGTCATCTGTTCTAGATCACACTCTTCTTAACTTGATTAAGTTAGGCTCCATCGCAATACTGTTTGATCTACACATGTACCAATAACTTTCCCAGATACTGTATTATCTCATTTGTATGAATTATAAATTTGAAATAGGCTGATTCGTCAAAGAGTAAAACCAGCACACCGTGTGTGCGTATGTATATGTCCGGTCGAGAAAGAAAGAAAGAAAACACTCGACTTTTTTAGAGAGGAACACAGCACCCATTAGATTAGAAAATTGGTGTGCAATTGGCGACAGCATTTAGGTTTGACACTCAGAACTGTGGACAGCGTTTGGCGAGCAGTATGGAAAGCAGTGATTATGATACGCATTCCAACATACCAGAAATCATGCACTAGACTTAACAAGTTAGTAGAATCATGCAATGCATTGTTTATGATACGCTTTCCACCATACCAGAAAATTCAGTGGCGTAGCCAGAGGGGGTGGTGTGTTCGAGGTTTGAACTGAGCACGAATTTAAAGCGATATATACGCATAAACGAGGCTTTTACCAACGAACCAAACCCATGACACCCCCCCCCAAGAAATTTCTGGCTACGCCTCTGCCAGAAATCATTACTCAAGTTGTGAGGATAATGGCTGCGGAATAAATCTCGCTCCTGTGTCCTGACCTTTGACCACACTTCGATGATATTCAACGGAAGCGGTTCAGTATAACTCCGGAACAACATGTTGCAGTTTTGTCGCAATCGAACCATTTTTACATAAGTTATGACGCAAAAGGGCAATGGACTGGATCCCGCTCCTATGTCCTGACATTTGACCCCATTTCGTCCATTTTCAATAGGGTTCGAGGACCACTGGGGTGGTCCTCTACCACATACTAAAATTTCATCGGAATCGAACCATTTTTACGCGAGTTATTGTGCGGATAGACAGACAGACGTACAAAGCTGGAGCATATACGCTTCTTCAACCTACTGTTGGAAAGCGTAAAAAAGAGGAGTGATTTTTGGGACCTGCAGAGTAAGGTCTATTCATGTGGTCGTACGTGAGGAGAGTAGTTTCACGACTCCAGTACAAAAAGCCTGCAGTAATCTCTGGTCAGACAGTTTGAAATCACAAAAGTGCGGCCTTCAGAGATAAATAACCTTACTCTGTAATCACGAGTGGCTGTGTGTGGTGTCGTTTTAAAGCTCTTGTCGAGAGCTTTAAAACGATACCCCACTCAGGCGTGTTGCGCTCACGGTTGCCGAGATAGACTGAGTCAAACGCAGCTGCACACCCAGAAATATTGCATCTTGTACTGTGCACAGGGAGCGAAGGGAGCGTCGCGCGCACGATGTACTGTGCAATACGCAAATTGGACTCCAAGCTGTTTACGAATATGCTAACACGATTAGTGTGCAGCACATATTTTTAACGCTATAATCATTTCAATTGGGACCTATTTTTGCCACTGGCGTTCGCCGTAAGTCGTGCCATACTATCCGCGGAGTTAGACGTAGTACTACGTCAAAAAATAAATAAATAAATAAATAAATGAATAAACAAAAAGAAAGAAAGAAAGGAAAAAGAATGTCTGCCCACGGTTTTATATCCATTGAATTCATACACGCAATGGCTTCGCTTCCTTTCCCCCATTTTAACCAAATTTTGAAATGCATGTGTTAGATTTCACTATATTTAAATTTTCATGTTCCTAAAATATAAACAAGTAACCATAAACTTGCCTGTTGGATTTTGTATGGTTCATCATTCCTTAAATACAGTTCCTTCACGAACTTATTTTCCTTCCGTAATGATACCTTTATATGAGCATACCTTTTATATAAGCGTTGATACCTTTATATGAGCATATCAATGATACCTTTTATATGAGCGTTGCTTTGCGTTAGACACTGTAAAAATTAAGTAGTGTGAATTCCCGAAAAATTCTTGATAATAACTTACACCTAAGTTATCTGTAGGTATCCGTCTTTTGAGGGTATCTCCGTTTTTAAAAGTTCCCGTTTGTTTTAACTTCCTCATTTTGACAGATTTTCCGTAGTCAGTAATTCCTATATTTGAGAAATATCCGTGTTTTTTCTTATTTATACAGAAATATCACAAAATCAAAAACAGCTGAATTTTTCAGCCCTAGCACCAGAGATCCTTTCCGTGATGGGATTCTATCCCAAGTCGCTCTGTAGAAGACGCAAGTCTTGTAGCTGAGCCAGAGAGACCCAGGAGCTTAGTCACGTTCAAGGTAGAACTCTAATTACACGATGATGAAATGTTTTTGGCCGCCCCGGTGGCGCAGTGGTCTAAGCGATGATTTCTGTTCATTCGTCCAAGATGGGTCCGGGTTCGAATCCCGGTGAGGCATGGATGTTGTGTTTGTCTTACGGTGCTGGCTCTCTCCCTTCCCTGGAACCAGTGGCCCTAAATTAGGGACGGGCGACTGCTTATAGCCCATTGAGTTGCTCACGGTGGTCGTTAAACATAAAAAAAAAAAAAATGTTTTTGCCATTAATGCATGTGAGTTAGTCATTTTATTTTCTGTTGAAGCTCATTATTTTTTTTTGAAAAGGTTTGATAATGATTTTATTTTCTTCTGTAGGATGACTTATCACAAATTAAGTATTTTTTTGCATCGTGATTTTTCGAAGCAACAGAATGCGTTGGAACTTGAGATCTGTTTAAACTTACAATGACTTTCAATTATCTTTAAGGAAATGTGAAATGTACTGTTTTATACTCGTGGTATTGTTTCACAAAACTACAAAATATAAAATCTATTCTTGATAGCTAAAATAGCTTTTGTCTTAAGGGATCTAAAGACATACATAGAAATACATACAATCATCTGTACAATAATTTAAGTACCCACTTCCTTACGGTAACACAATATACAGCAACTGGTGCAAGAAATGGGGCCAGAGAAGAAGGAATATTCGATGTCACAATAACCAAAATTTCATGCGATATGCTTTCCACAATATCCGATCTCGCTACAGAACTTTAAAATCAGGTCCTCCGACAGACGATTGAAATTTACCAGCTAATCAAGTCTTATACAGGGTGATTCATAAAGAAGTTTACAGTTTCAGCGCACTATGAAACTAGAACAATGTTAGATATTTTACGTTACCTGCAACAGAATTGTAGGGGAATGTTTCAAGTTTTTTGGAGACAGTCACAGATGTTCTATGTGTGCACCCTTAGTCACACGACACACATCGTGCCGGTAAGCCATTTACGCCCAAACGCGAGGTAAGATATCTGAATTAAGTGCAGTGATAGTGGCTGTGATACGCTGTTTCAGCTCCGCTAGATCAACAGGATGTGGAGGGGCGAATACCTTGTCCTTTACGTACCCCCTCAGGAAAAAGTCAGAAGGTGTTAAGTCAGGACTTCTGGGTGGCCATTGGATCAGTGGCATGTTGTAGTCCGCGGCTGGTCCAATCCATCGGCGAGGAAGATGTTCATCCAGATAATCTCGTCCGTCGCCTAACCAGTGCGGTGGTGCACCATCCAATTGGAGAATAAAGTTGTCACTGTCGTCCTGCAATTGGGGCATCAACCAAAGACTTAACATATCCAGAAAAGAGCATCCCGTGACAGACATCCCCTTGACCACGCGGTCGTCCAGGACTTTTAAGTTTGCACAAACAGCCCGTAGTTTCAAATTTTTTATGCCAATCGTAGATAGATTTTCTGGTTGGAGGTTCTTTTTCCGAATCGTGATCGAAAATGCCGTTGCACAACAGTGACGGATTCCGTTTTGCTAAATTCAAGAACACAAAACGCCTTCTCCACTGCACACGCTGCCATTTTGACTGACTAGTCACGTGACACGCGCGCTGTCGCCTACGTCACTTACCGCAGTAACGAGACACAAACTTTATGAGTACATCTACCTAACGATTCGCAGTTGTGGTCCGTGTCTTCAACTGTTACTGTTTTACAGCATCTGGAAACTGTATACTTCTTTATGAATCACCTTGTATATTCCAGCGAATCGCTCCTATTATCGGAAATCAGGTCCTCCGACAGACGATTGAAATTTTGCAGCTAATCAAACCTTATGTATTCCTGCGAATCGCTCCTAATACCGGAAATCAGGTCTTCTGACAGACAATGCAAATTTTGCAGCTAATCAAACCTTACATATTCCTGCGAATCGCTCATTACTGGAAATCAGGTCCTCTGACAGACAATGAAAATTTTGCAGCTAATCAAACCTTACGTATTCCTGCGAATCGCTCCTATTACTGGAAATCAGGTCCTCTGACAGACAATGAAAATTTTGCAGCTAATCAAACCTTACGTATTCCTGCGAATCGCTCCTACTACTGGAAATCAGGTCCTCTGACAGACAATGAAAATTTTGCAGCTAATCAAACCTTGCGTATTCCTGCGAATCGCTCCTATTATCGGAAATCAGGTCCTCTGGCAGACAATGAAAATTTCGCAGATAATCGAAACTTACGTATTCCTGCGAATCGCTCCTATTATCGGAAATCAGGTCCTCTGGCAGACAATGAAAATTTTGCAGCTAATCAAACCTTGCGTATTCCTGCGAATCGCTCCTCCTACTGGAAATCAGGTCCTCTGACAGACAATGAAAATTTTGCAGCTAATCAAACCTTACGTATTCCTGCGAATCGCTCCTATTATCGGAAATCAGGTCCTCTGGCAGACAATGAAAATTTCGCAGATAATCGAAACTTACGTATTCCTGCGAATCGCTCCTATTATCGGAAATCAGGTCCTCTGGCAGACAATGAAAATTTTGCAGCTAATCAAACCTTGCGTATTCCTGCGAATCGCTCCTCCTACTGGAAATCAGGTCCTCTGACAGACAATGAAAATTTTGCAGCTAATCAAACCTTGCGTATTCCTGCGAATCGCTCCTCCTACTGGAAATCAGGTCCTCTGACAGACAATGAAAATTTTGCAGCTAATCAAACCTTGCGTATTCCTGCGAATCGCTCCTACTACTGGAAATCAGGTCCTCTGACAGACAATGAAAATTTCGCAGATAATCGAAACTTACGTATTCCTGCGAATCGCTCCTATTATCGGAAATCAGGTCCTCTGGCAGACAATGAAAATTTTGCAGCTAATCAAACCTTGCGTATTCCTGCGAATCGCTCCTCCTACTGGGAATCAGGTCCTCTGACAGACAATGAAAATTTTGCAGCTAATCAAATCTTGCGTATTCCTGCGAATCGCTCCTATTATCGGAAATCAGGTCCTCTGGCAGACAATGAAAATTTCGCAGATAATCGAAACTTACGTATTCCTGCGAATCGCTCCTATTATCGGAAATCAGGTCCTCTGGCAGACAATGAAAATTTTGCAGCTAATCAAACCTTGCGTATTCCTGCGAATCGCTCCTCCTACTGGAAATCAGGTCCTCTGACAGACAATGAAAATTTTGCAGCTAATCAAACCTTGCGTATTCCTGCGAATCGCTCCTCCTACTGGAAATCAGGTCCTCTGACAGACAATGAAAATTTTGCAGCTAATCAAACCTTGCGTATTCCTGCGAATCGCTCCTACTACTGGAAATCAGGTCCTCTGACAGACAATGAAAATTTCGCAGATAATCGAAACTTACGTATTCCTGCGAATCGCTCCTATTATCGGAAATCAGGTCCTCTGGCAGACAATGAAAAATTTGCAGCTAATCAAACCTTGCGTATTCCTGCGAATCGCTCCTCCTACTGGAAATCAGGTCCTCTGACAGACAATGAAAATTTTGCAGCTAATCAAACCTTGCGTATTCCTGCGAATCGCTCCTATTATCGGAAATCAGGTCCTCTGGCAGACAATGAAAATTTTGCAGCTAATCAAACCTTGCGTATTCCTGCGAATCGCTCCTATTATCGGAAATCAGGTCCTCTGGCAGACAATGAAAATTTCGCAGATAATCGAAACTTACGTATTCCTGCGAATCGCTCCTATTATCGGAAATCAGGTCCTCTGGCAGACAATGAAAATTTTGCAGCTAATCAAACCTTGCGTATTCCTGCGAATCGCTCCTCCTACTGGAAATCAGGTCCTCTGACAGACAATGAAAATTTTGCAGCTAATCAAACCTTGCGTATTCCTGCGAATCGCTCCTCCTACTGGAAATCAGGTCCTCTGACAGACAATGAAAATTTTGCAGCTAATCAAACCTTGCGTATTCCTGCGAATCGCTCCTACTACTGGAAATCAGGTCCTCTGACAGACAATGAAAATTTCGCAGATAATCGAACCTTACGTATTCCTGCGGATCGCTCCTATTATCGGAAATCAGGTCCTCTGGCAGACAATGAAAATTTTGCAGCTGATCAAACCTTACATATTCCTGCGAATCGCTACTATTACTGGAAATTAGGTCCTCTGGCAGACAATGAAAATTTTGCAGCTAATCAAACCTTGCGTATTCCTGCGAATCGCTCCTATTATCGGAAATCATGTCCTCTGGCAGACAATGAAAATTTCGCAGATAATCGAAACTTACGTATTCCTGCGAATCGCTCCACTTCCATAAATTTTCCGTCATATGGATACGGAAAAAATGGGAACATAGCTTTTCTGTTAATTTACGAAAGGAATTGCGGAAGGGTTTCTGAAAATTCAGAATTTTCAGTTAAAAAATCTTTAAAACAGCAATTTGCCGTCAGTATAAGAAAGGAATTGCGAAAAGGTTTCTAAAAATTCAGAATTTTTCTGGGGTACGAAAAATCCACGAAATTCAGGTTTCTTCTGTCATTTCACTGAAAAAGTTGTATCAGAAATGCGCCGTTAATTCACGAAAGGAATCACGGAAAGTGGCTCGTGAATTTCAGAATTTTTTTTTACAGTGGAAGAACGTACATAATAAAGGGCTCAAGCAATTTACGTAATAACATTATCGTTGTACAGAATGGCGATTCCTCGTTACTTCGTGCGTGCAAGAAAAATATTTCTGTCTGTGTGGCGTTCATGTGTTATGACACACAATATATTCCTTGGTTTTGTTGGGCTCTGGCCTCGCTCCATCAGGACGAATGGCACGTAAATATTTAAATTGTACATGACATTATAAATGGTCATGAAAGAAATACGGGATTACGCCCTATAATACAAATTTTGAAGATGACAATCCGATTTTTGGCGTAAATGTGACAAGGATGGTAAGTCAGATAATATCCGAAAACTTGAAAATTTTCATCGTCCTGGACTCGGACCCGCGTCTCCCAGAAAACGCCCGGGTATGCTAACCACTACACCACCCAGAACGACCAAGTTTCAAGTTTCCGATTAATTTGAATTTAACCATCACAGGATTCGCTAGTCGAAGCAACCGGCATTCATGTTTAGCGAATCTGGAGGTAGTATTAAATTCTTCTTATTTAATTTCATGATTTATCTGCTTCTCCGGGCAAACACGGGATAAGCTTGTTAACCTCCAGATTCGCTAAACATAAATCCCGGTTGCTTCGACTAGCGAATCCTGTGATGGTTAAATTCAAATTAATCGGAAACTTGAAACTTGGTCGTTCTGGGTGGTGTAGTGGTTAGCATACCACGGCGTTTTCTGGGAGACGCGGGTTCGAGCCCCGCTCCAGGACGATTAAAATTTTTAAGTTTTCGGATATTATCTGACTTACCATCCTTGTCACATTTATGCCAAAAATCGGATTGTCATCTTCAAAATTTGTATTATAAATGGTGTTTACAGTCACGGGTTTTGGTTTGTTGCTTCCACGCGCTCGATAGAAATGGTGTGGATGCCATATCATTATCAAGTTGTAAAGAATTCTTATATATATAGAAAGCTTCCAAAATATCAAGTTTGGTGGTTAAATCTGGCTTGTCGATTAGTTTTGCTTCTTCAAAGAGAAATTCATGGTCCTTTTCGTAAAAGTGTTTAGCCATCGATAACTTCTGTAAGTCACAATTCCCAATATAGGTCTTGCGCTCCTTCAATCGAAAACACAAGGCTCTACGGATCTATCCTATATACGAAGCGCCACATTCCCATGGAATTTGAAAAAATTCCCCAAGAGTTTTTATCTTCAACGTAGTTTTTTGATCCTAAAAAGTTCATTTTGTTTATGAGCTTACGAATCACTTTAAAATTAAAGGTTTTGAGAATTTTTGAAATTTTGAAGACAATATCACGGGAAAATGGAATAATGGTAAAATTCTCTCGTAATGAGCGCATCACAGGAGTTAACGTGGAGATAGGCTTCGGTTTCTGGAATTCTGTTAGGGCATTGTCTATAATGGAAGGGTTGTGTCTTCGCTGTACTGCAACACGTTTCAGGAAATCATGTTCTTTTTCCAAACTGTCTTTTTTCGAACATATATGTATCGCGCGATATACGCAACTCTAAAAGGCGCTGAGTTTTTGTTGCCAAGGGTGATTTGACTTGGCATGTGGAGGTGAGAAAACAGCGAAAGGCTTCCCATAAATTGTAGTTGAGAGAGATCGATTTGAGCGGCTAACCAGGACGTCAAGGAATGGTAGGCATCCGTTATTTTCAGTTTCGTAGCTGAATTGATTATGAGGATCAATGGAATTTATAAGTTTGACTAATTCCGGAATTTCAGAATGTTTCCTTTTCTAAAGAACGAAAGTATCGTCTACATATCATATAGATAAGTCAAATTTCACGAGTTTGAAAAGTTTTTCTTCAAATCGACGTATGTACATTTCGCATAATATAGGTGACAGTGGGCTGCCCATGGCTAGACCTTCCGCCTGTTCATAAAACTTTCCACGGAAAGTAAAACTGTTTTGTTTTATGCGAATGTCCTCTAGTCTCGTTATTTCCTCTACTTCAGGTTGGCTGTAATGATGCTCTCTCTATAAGACTTGCTTTTAGGGATTCCAGAGCTCCTTTTCGTGGAACATTGATGAACAAAGATACGACATCAAAGGATAGCATAAGTTGATCTACGCAGGATTGTAGTTTGAGTCGATTGATAAACTCAATGGCATTTTTCACAGATGTTTCGTTTGAAGTGGCAAAGGTAGATAATTTTAAAGATAAGAACTTGGATAACTTATACACTGTTGTGCCGATATTGCTTACTACTATATGCCGGAAAGTAATGCCAGATTTGTATATTTTAGGAAGAGCTTACAATCGCGCACTACCGGCGTATGAAGGTTTAAGTTTGTTTTTTATGTTTTGGCTCAGAGTTTTTCGAGTTTTTGATCAATTTCTGCATTTCTTTTAGTTGTTTATCTGAATTTAGTTGTTTATCTTTTGATCATTTCTGCATTTCTTTTAGTTGTTTATCTGAAGGATCATTCCTTATTTGTTTGAGCCCATCGAAATCTTGGTCGACTTGAAAAACTAAAATATTCCTTGGTTCTTGGAGCAGCATTACTGAACCACTGAATGCAATGCATGCTGTAATACAACCAGTGGCGTATATTCGAGGCTAGCCCAGGGCCGGATTAAGACCTCAGCGGGCTCCTAGGCTAAGACATGTGAGTGGGATACAAGACTAAGGAATCTGAGTGGGCCCCCAAGGAACTTATGACGGAAAATCATTATTAAAGTCCGTTGAAACACGAAACTGTATAGCAATATGCTTGTGATAATTATTGGGTTGTCGGAAAAGTTATGACGTATTTTAGCCATGTTTTGCAAAGGTCATTTATTGATAGAAAGAACAAAGATCAATCAATGATATAATGCCCGTTTTGTTCGATAACCTTTTGCCATCTGTCAGTGAGCTGCTGAATGCCTCGTTCATAGAAGGACCTGTCTTTCGTGGCGAAAAACTGTGCAAAGTGCTGATTTACAGCCTCATCTGAATTGAACGTTTTACCACGCAAGGACGGTTGAAGAGAGCGAAACAAGTGGAAATCTGACGGCGCAAGGTCAGGCGAGTATGCTGGGTGTGGGAACACATCCCACCCAAGCTCCAATAATTTATGGCGGGTGATCAAACTTGTGTGTGGTCTCGCGTTGTTGTGATGGAACAGAACACCTTTACGATGAACGAGCTCTGGACGTTTCTGGATGATGAATTCGTTCAAACTGTCCAATTGCCGACAGTACACATTCGAATTGATTGTTTGGTTCCGTGGTAGGAGCTCTAAAAACACGACACCTTTAAAATCCCACCACACTGAGACCAGAACCTTCCGCTGATGAATGTCTGCTTTGGATGTCGTTTGAGGCGAAGCAGCACGTCGGGACCCAGACCGTTTGCGTAGCACATTGTTGTACACAATCCACTTTTCATCACCAGTTATCAGTCGCTTCAAAAAAGGATCGTTTTCCTCACGTTTAATGAGCATATCACAGATGTTTATACGCGCCGTCAATTGAGTTTTTTGAGTTCATGAAGAACCCACACATCGAGCTTGTTTACGTATCCCAGCTTCTTCAGGTGGTCGTGAATGCTTGAATAATGGATGTGCAATGTGTCTGCAATCTCTCGTGTCGTGTAACGTGGGTTTGACTCGATCAATGCCTTGATTTGGTCGCCATCAACCTCGGTTGGCCTCCGAGACCGAAGAGCATCGTTGAGGTCAAAATCACCAGCACGGTGTTTTGCGAACCGTGGCACTGACGTTCTTGTAGAACATTATCACCGTACACTTTACGCAGCTTTTCACAAGCTTGACGCGCGTTCTTCCCTTTACGGAAGTAAAACAGTAAAATATGGCGAAAATGCACAGTTTGGTCTTCCATCTTCAACTTGATATCAAATCTCCGCAAATAAACAAAATCGTTCTCTATTTCTTTTAGACTGCAGCTAGAACTAACACCTGTCGAATACCATAGCGATAACATAGCTGTGCATGCCTCTAGTACTTCCAAAACCGCCCAACCGCCATCGGGTGCCAAAACACGGCATGACTTTTCCGACAACCCAATAGTAATGCATTCTGCAAACTAATAAATTATCGGCAAAGTTTTCATTAAAGGATTGTATTTTCTACTGATCTCACAAAAACATGACATTTGCGAAGCTTAAGATTGCTAGATTTTGTCTTGTAATTTTTTAAAATTTAGTGTTTTATACTTTTCTTGGGGCATCTTTCTTTTGGTATTCAATATGAAGTCACAGTGGATTTCGTTCATTAACGGTTCCATGTGCAAGCAGTGAGGTGTATGTACGTGGGTGGTAGTAGAAACTCTCCCTCGCTGACCCTACTGCACACAGCGACATGAAACGTTTACCCTTAATAAGTCACTGCCTTGAAATATGTTTGCCTTCTTGTCTCAGTTTCCAATCGAGTAGAAATCATACGAGACAAAAATAAAACTATTTTACTTTCTCTCTATATGAATATATATGCTATGCAGAGCATGCCTCCTGGGCCCTTGGTGATGGTGGGCCCCAAGGCCCCGTTAGACTACCCCTTAATCCGGCCCTGGGCTAGCTGCGAAGCCCAGGGAATGCACAAATAAAAGTCAATTAAATATACACAAATAAAAGTCAATTATCGACGGTAATAAGATATGTCGATGCTTTCGGTGCGAAAAAAACACGAGCGGATTCGCTTCTTTCGATTATGAGAATCAGTCTGGCGAGCGATGACCAACGGCATAACGCGAGTAAGTCTTCGTGCATTCGCTGTTCTGATGCGAAGAACTTTGATATGACTGCCTGCTAGCGTTTCCATGACAACACGAATCAACGTATGGAGGTGAATGGACCATTGCTTTGCGCAACGGTTTGCTCAGAAAAGAGACTTCGGACTACCTCAGTCCCTCCATGCTTCCGCATTTAACAGCGCGTGTTTCGCGAGAGCGGTTTCAATTTGTGTGTAGTGTCAATGAATCAATTAAAATCAGTGATGTTATATCTTAAATTCGTGGCTTTGTTGGATTCGAACTGTTTTGATAGATTTTGTGAAAGCTTCCCTGAACATCTACCATCAGAGCTTAAAGAACTCTATGTTTCAAATTTTGATACAACTCGATTAAAAAAAGAACTGAAGGTGTTTTATTCTCTTGATGAATACAAAACAAATCAGTAAGAGACATTACTTGTTACATAAAGTTGAATAAATTGGACATAGTGTTTAGTGAGGTGTACAAATTAGCACACCTAATATTGCACTTTCCATCAACAACTGAATAAAGAATCAAGATATTCTCTATCTTAGAGCCACTCAAGGACATGTACATTCGAGCAACTTGGCTGGTTTGTCAATAGAGAAAAATATTATTTTTAAATATGAAAAAGTACTCGGAAGAAACATTTTTGTGAAAACGTAACACTCAAGTTCACACTAAAGGAAAGAAGAATGGAGTTCATGTACAAATAAGTCTTCAAATCCCAATCCTCATAATTATTTGGCATCATGTTAGCAATAGCATGTACCTAAAATTTAGAAAAAAATGTTACTTCTATTAATTAACAATTAAAAAATAAATTTCGCAATTTAAAAAAAACAGCAGGTCGGGGGGGGGGGATAGCCCAGGTCTTGGACCCAAGATACGCCACTGAATAGAACATTCGCTGTACATACACGATAACTTTTTAAATTTTTGTTACATAATGAAAGAACTTGTTAAATGAATTCTTGTCGACCTAAACGTCAGAAAAGTGAAGAAAAGAAGGGCCGGAACAAGTAGTGCAATAAACGTCATTTTCCGTTCTTTGAGATAGTCATTAGTGTCTACGGCGGAAGTTTTATTTTCTGCTTCCGCTGAGATCCAAGGCTGTTTGCCCCTTTTGTTACATAATTTTTCAATCTGTCATGAGACAACGTTTTTTTTTTTTTTTTCATTTTTCGGAGTTTCCTGGCTGTTTATCTCAAGAGATGGTTTGTAAGATCACCTTGATGAATTATCCTCCGTAGCATGCTCCGGCTCTTTGAACAATGAATGAATCTATATTACTAAATGTATTTTCGATAACTTGTTTTCGTCACAAACGTGTGATACGTTGGCGTGAAGATATTCCGTCACCAAAGATAAAGATCAGCTCAGCTGAGTACGCGATAAATCAGTGGCAGTTCGTTTTGTATCCAGACTAGCTGATAACCCCGGTTTACAGTTTCGTATTTTTCGTTCTCGTTTCATTTCCTCATTTCCTGATATCTTCCATTCAGCTTTTAACTAAAGTGGAAAGAAGTTTATTTATCAGGAAAGGATGGAGCTTGGCCTATTTCGGGTACACTATTTTACGTGTGCTGTAACACCACACCGAAGAGAGAATAGGTTTCAACAGGTTGAGAAACAATGGCGATATTTTGCTACGACGACCAGCTTTAGAAGTTGCAGCACAGACGTCGACTACGTGGGTACTCCGCAGCTGAAGGAACCCATTGAAAAATAGCTTTGGCCCCGATGGCGCGGTGGTCTAAGCGCAGATGCGTCCGGGTTCGAATCGCGGTGAGCCATAAATGTGTTTTTGCCTTACGGCACTGACTCTCTCCCTTCCCTGAAACCAGTGGTCCTACATTAGGGATGGGCGACTGCTTACAGCCCATTGAATTGCTTACGGTGGTCGTTAAACTCCCAATCAAAAAATAAATAAATAGCAAAAAATGAAAGCTTAGAAATAAAATTTATAAAAGAACACAGTTTTTTAATTCACCAATTTTGAAATTTTTTAAAGATTAAGAAAAAAACCTCTCAGAGCCCATTCAAAAGGGAAGGGGTGGGGGCTGCAGTTCTGGGCCCCGTATTTTCAAGGAGCCCCAGAATTACGCAGCATGCTTGAGGAATTGACCGAGTTCTAAAGTTTTTTTTTCAGATAGCACAGCAGAAACTATTAGAAACTGCCTTGTGAAAAAATAAAGAAATCTATTTCTTTCCCCTTTTTTCAGTCTGCACAACCTATAGTAGCCCCCAGTCCATGCTCAAGTCTTTCAAAAGTATTACAGAAGTTTTTTTGTACACATCTGTAATTCGGAGAAATTTTCATACATTAAGAATTCGTTTGAATCACGATATTTGGATCATATTATTTTGTCCACTACTTTGATTTAATTTCAACAAGTTAAACCCCAAATGGACCCCCCTCCCCCGGTGTCCATTTTTCAACCCTGCATTTTTACATTTTCTTGTTAACGTTGAATCGTAGATACACATTTCAATACAGCTGATATATTTTTATAGTCTCCTCATATTTTGGGAATGCTTTCTCCGGGGTATTTTCATTCTGCCACCCATAGTGAAATCCTGGATGTGCCATTAATAATGGGGTCCCAAAATACTGACCAGCCTCTGCGCCCCCGTGTCTCCTTAAATTGGCTCTGAAACCTCCCGATGTCAGACTTTTAGTGGAAGTATATTATTCATTATGAAACAAGGAAGATAACACCGAATTTTCAGTCGTAATGAACACATCTTTTGAATCCTTTCCGACGTGAATAAAATTTATCGAAGTTATTCAAAGTCAGCGGAATAGGCTAGAAAAAAAAAAAAATCAACCGGATTTCTACAATCGATAAAACATCCAGAAATCTAAACAGCTACCTACTTCCACCAGCAGCTAAAAAGTATGTAACGAAAGTTAACAAATGGCGCACAAAAAGTTTCTCATAGCAGAAGAAAGTATTCGAGACCAAGTGATTTTCAAATCGTATAATTAAAAGAAGAAATATAAGAAGAAACATGATATAACTTTTCGCCTTCTAGCGGAAGAATTGGCATAATGGAAAAGTTGAAAAAAGGCGGTAAGTATTCTTCATGGCAAAAGCTATGAAAAGGAAAAATAATTTTTCAAATACGTCTTCCAGAAGCAGAGATAGGGAGAAAAACTTTTTGACCTTTACGTTAGCAGAAAATGTGTTCATTATTTAAATAAGATGATGTTCCCATCTTTATTGTAGCGAATGGCATAGAGAAAAGAAAGAAATTTGTCAGTTGGGGTTTTAGAAGGGGGATACAGCTGCAAATAGAAGTACACAAACACCACTTAGCGACAGAATTGTGAACCACAGAACACCTCAAATATAAACCTAAAGTGCTCCACAGGGTAAATCATATCCTGTGTTAAAAAAAGTTTTTAAGTCGCACATTTAGAAGCAGAGATATAAAGAAAAACATATTAAACATTCGCGCCCCTAGCGACGAAACTGTGCATTATTTTGGAAAGAAAATGTACACAAAGTGTTTTCATAATTTGTAGTATCTGACCGAAAACGAATTTCTTCAATCGGGTTTTCAGTCCCGCGGATATTGCTGTAAACGGAAACGTGATCTTACGCCCTCTAGTGGCACATTGTGCGTTGAACAAGATTTGAAATTGCATGAGAAACATTTCGCACCGTAAACGCTCTCCGATAAAGAAAAAAAAAATTCAAATCGGCCTCTCAGAAGAAGAGATATCGACAAAAATAAGATATAAAATACTATGCATTGTTTTAAGCAGTAGGTGTTCTCAAAAGGTTTTTCGAAGTGAGCGGTATCGGTCCACGAAATAATTTTTTCAATCGAGTTTTCAGAAGCTTAGAAGTAGAAATGAATATTTACGCCACTCGGTGGCCAAACCATTATTTACTAAAAAATTAGAAATATAAGCAAATCATTTCTCATTAGGAGCTGCATCCGAGGAAGGAAAAAAAAAATTTCAAATCAGACTTTTAGAAGCAGAGATATCGAAGAAAATACAAGTTACCTTTGCGCACCCTAGCGGGCAATGCATACATTACTTCAAAAAGAGACTATATCTAAAATAGTCTTCGGTATAAATGGCATCGGAAGAAAAAATAGTTTTTTCAATCGGATATTTAGAAGCAAATATGTAGAATAAAATGTATTTTGAATTCAATGTAATCTGCATTTACGCCCTCTAGCGGAAAACTTGTGCATCGAAAAAAAAAAAAAAAAAAAACGAAATGCAAGGATCATCATCCTCAAATTTTAAGCCTTCCAACGCAAAAATAATTTTTCAAATCGGACTAAAAGTTGCGGAGATATGGCGTCACAGGCGGACGGACGGACAAACCGATAACATAAACACGATCTTTCTCTACAAAATACGTGCTAGAAATGCTGTGAACCTGTGTTTTATAGATGCCGATTATATACGTGGGTATTCTGGGGCTCAGATCATTGTTAGCAGTAAAAGTTGCCCTCTCCAAAAATGAAAGTGGTCAGATCAATCCCTTTTTCAGCTGTACCGGGTTCACGGGAGGGTGCGGGTGTGGCGTCGACAGCATGAAGCCATGGCTCCGTCGTGGCAGGTCGGTTCTGTTCAAGGTGGTGGTGGCTCTGTGATGATGTGGGGAGCCTTCTCATGGGACACATTAGGTCCCTTAGTGTGTCTGGAGAAATCCTTAACCGCTGCACTCTACCAGCATGTACTGGCTGATCACCTACACTCTTTCATGGCCTTCGCGCATCCTGTATCGCATGGTCAGTTTCAGCAAAACAATGCGCCATCCGAACGGGCCGCAACCACTCAGGTATAGCTCAAGGGACCGTCATCTGAGTTTGGAACCATCCTGTGGCTCCCAAATTTCCAGGATTTAAACCCTGTGGAAGCTCTCTGGAATGCCGTGGAGCGTAACATCAGATCCATGGTTCCTGGACCGACGTTTCGGGCGGAGTTGAGGACAATGCTGCAACAGGCATGGCTGGGATTACCTCCGGAAACCCTCCGGCATCTGGTGGAGTCGATGCCTCAGCGTGTACAGGCTGTTATTCGCGCTAGAGAAGGTCCAGCGCGCTATTAAGCAAGTATCTCTAATGTTTTTTTCATTGAATGTAAAATTATACATGCGTTACAATTTCAAACACTTATCACCTACTAAATCGTACGACTGATTGGCGTATAATCAACGTTCCACCTTAGATTTATGTATTTGCGTGCCAGTACACTGAGAGAGCAAATCATGTGCTACCTGGTTCTTGGGTAACGCGATGCTGTCACCTCTGTCTCTAGTGGTCGAATCCACGGCTTGGTGTTTATACAGATAGGAGGATATCACTAGACGGTAATTCGATGTCAGTGTGGATAAGCATCAGAGTTTGGACGATGGATGATAGCAGGGGATCGACGCATACGTCCCTCTATCGCGGAAGTGATGCAAGAATTGCAGTATCCCCGTTCGACGGTATCAACAGTATATCGGGAACACTCCATTTCCAGAAATAGCATCGCATCGTGGACAGCGCTATGGGTAGAGAAAGGAAGGTGGATGAACGTGGTGGACGACGTCTGTCTCGCATATTTGCAACCATCCGCGAAGTGACTGTGGCTCAAATCATCGTAGAATTCACTGAGGGAGTCGCCAGAAACGGCTCTATCAAGACCAGGCTTGTGGAGGCTCGGTCATGGTCTGTTCAGTTGGCACACGCTGTGATGTCTGGTACGTCTACATGGATCTCTGAACGGTCCAAGCTACGTGTCCACCCTTGTAGACCATCTGCATTCGTTTATGGTCATCATGCACCCACAGGGCAATGGACTCTTCGAGCAGGACAATGCGTCTCCCATCAGAGTCGCGGTGACTATAGTTGGAAGAGCCTTCCACAGACGTTCCCACCCTGAAATGAACTCCCTGTTCGTTGGACATGACCCTCGTGGAAAATCTTTTGGATGCTATGTAGAGGTCCTTTCTAGCTTTGGATCCTGCGACGGAATTATGAACCGCGGTGCAGCAAGCACGGACGCAGGTACCTGTGGAACGCTTTCGCGACCTAGTGGACACAATGCTTCGCCATGTGACTGCCCATATCTGGGCTTAATGTGGGTGTAAGGTACTCTAACATGATTCAGATATCATCATCATCGTCAACCATTATCAATCCACTGCTGGACGAAGGTCTCTCCAAGTTTTCTCCACAACGGTCTGTCTTGTGCCAGTCTCCTCCATCTCACTCCCGCATACTTTCGAATTTCATGCACCCATCTCCCATGTGGTCTTCTTCTGGGTCTTTTCCTGTCCCTTGGAATGCAATCTAATATTTCGGTTGTCCATCGATGGTCTGTCCTTCTGGCAGTATGTCCAGCCATTGCCATTTCAGGGATTTAACTCTGATCATGATGTCTTCCACTCTTTTCACTTTTCGGATCCACGAGTTCCTCTTCTTATCTCTCCTGGTTACACCAAGCATGCACCTCTCCATGATTCTTTGAGTTGTCCGTAGCCTTTGTATGTCTCTTTTAGTTAAGGTCCACGTCTCTGCACCATACGTAAGCACTGGAAGGATGCATTGATCAAACACTTTTCTTTTAAAACATAATGGCATATTGCTCTTGAAAATTATGCTGTTTCTTCCAAAAGCTCTCCAGGCAAGTTTTGTACGCCGATTGATTTCTTCATCAATGTGACCCTCACTTGATATCTGCTGTCCAAGATAAACGTAGGTGTCTGTTATCTCCAGCTTTTCTCCATCAATCGATAAATCTTCATTTCTTGTAAAAGCATTGAACATCACTTTTGTCTTCTGAAAGTTCATTTTTAATCCCACTTCTTTACTCTTGTCAGCAGCTCTGATGGGGTAGTTGCAAAAATGACTACGTCATCAGCAAAACGAAGGTGGGTTAGATAATCTCCATTTGATATATCCGTTGTAAATATGGATTAATACTCACACTTTGAATTTCTTTGTTCGCTCCATTTTGGCAGAGTCGTCAAGATAAGTTTTTTTTTTTAGCCTGCTGGCTTTCAACAACAACAAGAGACTAGCAGCATTAGATTCGGCTGAGAATACTAGTATGCCAAAGTATTGTATTAATACTCATGTTGTTGGTAAGGATTTTCACTTTTAAGAAGTATGAATGAGGGATGCGCGCTTTAGGGCAATTTACATGCAGCCAATCAGGTAAGGATTAACTCCTTAAGACAGGTAGTAAAGACGAAATAAAAAAATGTTACTGGCACTGGAGAGTGTAGAAATTATTTGGTTACACGTGATTCTTGCGTGACAGACGTCTTTTGGAGTTGGACGGGCGGAGGTGAACGGAGACGTTTGTAAAGCTCTCGGGTTTTAGCGCTGACGGAGCCGTGAGGATTATTATGGGAACTACTGTAGTAGACCAACTTAAAAGCACCTTAAGACGGCTTATCCGTATGTACGAAGAGGCGGAGACGTAGGTTTACGGAAGTCTTTCATTCACTACAGGAGTGTGAATTCCTAAGCCTGCGTAAATTTAATTAAACTACTTGTTTGTTACTTTGTCGAGCCAGGTCCGTTTCCTCAGAGGCGTTAACAGAATAAAAAGGAACTGACAGCATCTTGCCCGAGGTTGATCGAACCAAAGTAAAATAATATGTGATGACTCTCTCTGGATAACACATAAGCATAGTTATAAACAAGCGGAAAGGTGCGAGGGTTGTTTCAGTGAGCCTACCCGTTACTAGGTGGGTATCCCATGATTTCTGTCCACACAGTGTATGTAATGAGCTCGGGCCCATTGGACTTCCCTTTCAGAACTCGAGTATCATTGGACTTCATTGCATCCATCGGATTTCTAGAAGGTCGGTGCCTATGGCATGCAGTATCAGGAGCCGGCAATATGCCAGAAAATTACTCTCGGAAGCTATCCAGGCATTGTTCACTCAGCTTTAATTCACACTCTGGAAAATAAATGATATTGTAATTCTCCGGAGCAGAGCAGATGTTCTATTGAAGGAAAGTGGACAGCCAGGTGAACTTGGTGGAGGAAAAAGTTGCTGGTGTATGCATCGTTGCTCTTTTAACAGTATGTGAAACTGCGGGACAGCCGAGGACTAAAGTCCGAAAATCGTTGCTTTAAGTAAATAATTTTCACTTTCAACAGCAAAGCCTCAAGCTGTTGTTCCTTGTCAATTTAAATATTACTGATATTGAAATTATACATCATAAATACTAACTGCTATGGAAAACTGAGACAAATAGCTAAAACGTCAGTAGAAGATCGTTTATCCGAAACGAAAGATTCGAAATTTGGAATAAATGAACATTTTCTGCATTCTAAGTGCCCGAAGTTTTCCCTTCGGTTGCCTCTCTAGCACATTAATGATATCGATGTCGGAAATAAGGCACGAGACTTCTTAATGCGCACTCATATCAGAAATGTATTCTCCTGTTTTCAGATATTCGACAGATTATTATTCAAAGTAGCGGAATGTATAATATTAATTGGGTCACTAATGAATATACCGATGTACGTTTCTTTTTACATCACATCTCTAGAAAGCATGTTACATAATGGCTGAAAAACTAATCTGGATAGTGTATTTCATATTCTTCTGCTCGTTGCCAGGATATAGATTTTTGTCTTCTCTAGCTATGGAACAGTCAACATAAAAGATAATTATAAGAAAGAAATATTGTTTTTACAAAGTGAGTTTCATAGATTTTTTGTCTCTCAAAGCTTGATGCGATGGGGAATTGCTAACGGTTGAAGTGAAATCGGAATGTGTTGTGACTGCGATCATTTGATGGATGAAGATATTTTTTTCATGCCGTATAAATCAATATACCGGGTGACTGTAAAATAAGCATCCCTATTTCCGGGTGTCTAGATAAGCGAGAAATGGAGATATCGCGACGAAACATAGGTCGCTTATTATGGGAAAATGGTTTAGTGGGACAAAAGAATTATTTCAAAGTTATTCTTATTACATGGAAAAACGATTTAGTGGGACAAAAGAATTATTTCAAATTTATTCTTATTACATGGAAAAACGATTTAGTGGGACAAAAGAATTATTTCAAATTTATTCTTATTACATGGAAAAACGATTTAGTGGGACAAAAGAATTATTTCAAATTTATTCTTATTACATGGAAAAACGATTTAGTGGGACAAAAGAATTATTTCAAAATTATTCTTATTACATGGAAAAACGATTTAGTGGGACAAAAGAATTATTTCAAAATTATTCTTATTACATGGAAAAACGATTTAGTGGGACAAAAGAATTATTTCAAAATTATTCTTATTACATGGAAAAACGATTTAGTGGGACAAAAGAAATATTTCAAAATTGCGCCAATAAAGGAACAATGGGCCGCCCCGGTGGCGCAGTGGTCTAAGCGATGGCCTCTGATCATTCGTCCGTAAGGGGTCCGGGTTCAAATCCCGGTGAGGCATGGATGTTGTGTTTGTCTTACGGCACTGGCTCTCTCCCTTCCCTGGAACCAGTGACCCTAAATTAGGGACGGGCGACTGCTTATAGCCCATTGAGTTGCTCACGGTGGTCGTTAAACCTTCAATAAAAAAAAAAAAAAAAGGAACAATGGCGCTTCAGACGCAAGAAAAAACAGACATGTGCGTGAGTTTACTGTTTATTGATAGCACAAACGTTTTAAGACAAAATCTGCTTAATATGCTGACCATCACAAGAGATGACATGCTGCAAACGAAAAACGGCATGAAGAATAACACGGCTGCTAGCAGCATGTCGCGGTCGATGTTGGCCACTTCACGCTTGATATTCATCTTCAGATTTGAGAGAGAGTATGTCGCCGTGATAAACTATGTCTTTCAGGTACAAAGCTAGAAATCACAAGGTATAAGTCCGGTGATCAGGCTAGCCAAGATTGCTGAAACACTCGAGAAATTATGCGTTCATTGCCGAATGTTCGACGGAGCAATTCCTTCACCTGCAGTCCGATATGTAGAGGTGCACCGTCTTGTATGAACACGAGAGTGTCCAAGCATTGCCGTTTCCTTTACCTGGATTTCAGCAGTGGTCCTTCTCTGCGCATCACAGGAAGTCTTTTGTGATGGTTAGCATATTGAGCAGATTTTGTCCTGAAATGTTTGTGCTGTCAAGAAAAAGTATCTCACGCACGTGTCTGTTCTTTGCTTGATTCTATAGCGCCATTGTTCTCCTAGCTGCGCAATTTCGAACTAACCTCCCTGCTCAATTGTTTCCCATGCCTACCTACCAGCTACCTACCAGGTTTCATCGCAGTATCTCCATTTTTTCTGGCTTTTCTAGAGAACCGTGAATAAGGTCTATCTATCTATCTGCATGTGTGCGTGTGTGTGTGTGTGTGTGGGGGGGGGGGTGAATGTAGCTCCATTCATGTCAGTGGCGTATACTTGAAGGGATCTATGAAATCGGTGATGAACCATCTTTTTTCTTAAATCAATTTTATATGAAATTTTCTGTGACACATATATTTTCATTTATTTAAATATCCACTCAACTCTGGGATAGTGAAATTTGAGGCTGCTCTCAATGCGAAGCAAACGGATATCTCTCGAAGTTCGGAGAATTCCAGCAAAGAGTAGCAGGGAATCTCAGCCCACGGAAGATTTCCTGGCCCTCTCGAAGATGCCAAATTTTAACCTTGGAAACGAGAAACGAGGTTATTGCGCATGTTCGACTCCCAACAATCCACGGGAAAGCACAAGAGGGAAGGCCATCTCCAGATGGTTCGATGGACTAAAGCGGACAGCGGGTGCTTAAAAGTTCGTGAGTTTTAAGCCAGACAACACAACTTTACCACCCTTATATTTTTTGTTGTTTTTTCGTCGTTTCAATAAAGTTGAAATTTTGGTAAATTGACCGTGTATTTTAACATTAAGCGTTATGGAATCACACACACAAATGTATTATAGAATATTTGAAGGGATGTCCTTTCGGAAGAAAAGATTACAGGAAAAAAACTGCTTATAAATAATGAGAGACCAAATCCTGAACTAAGTCTTCTGCAAAATACAAGTTAAAAAGCGTGAATACAATAGGCACTTTTCCAATTCCGTTTATTTTAAATCTCCGTATTTAGCAGGTTGTTCAAATGTAAACAGATTTTGTTGGCCGTGTCGGCTCTTTAGCTTGAAAAAACTGTGTGAAAAAAACACTGGAGCCAAGAAAGACATAGTAGTTAAGCTCTCTTCGGTCAATGGCCTTACGAAAACAGCTGAGAAATGATCTCAGGTTCAATTTCAATAACGCTGTAATAGAAATCTCTTTTTTGGCCCAAACGAACCCACTAGAATTCATGTTTAAGTTAACAGAAGTTGTTATGTTAATTAGTATGTAAATAGTTGTTATATATAATTATATTATGCTGTACATTGTCTAAAACGATCTTAAATCTGCAGCTGCAATGCAAATTTTAATATTGCGGTAAAATGAATTTAATAATGTGTTTTTTTATCTTCATTCCTTCGATTTACTACTAAGTATAGATTACTCACTTCTCGGAATCAGCATACGACATTGTTTGGTGTATGGAATGAGTTTCTTAGCCTTCCAACGTAGGCCACTGCACGAAATTAGAAAACCTAAGCTCCTCACCAGCGTTATGAGACAACAATGAACTCTTTGAGTTGGTCGACAGCCTCGTTAGCTTACAGCACAGTGTCACTCGAATCACAAATATGAACACTGGCTAGCACTCAAAACAGAAGTCATTTATGTTGAAAAACTCAGTGTTAAAATAGAATTCATTGTTATAATTATGCATTCAGTGTTATAATATGATAGTGGAGTGGCTAGTTCGATTTCCGTCCCTGATCAGCTTGGGGAAAACGATGTGTTAGTATATCAAGGTCACTTTCAAATATCTTTGGAAATCATTCGATATTCAACTATAATAATAATAACAATAATAGTAACAATCAAGTCGTCAAGATTGTCCATCAGAAAATGGAAAGAAAGCACCACCCCATTACAACTGAGCCTGCCCCCTACTACATGGATGTATGAACCAACAACGCTTCTAGAGAACAACACCCACAAGATGTACTAGGACAGATCGATCAGAACAGATAAGACCATCCCTCACAATCGGCCAGACATCGTCCTGGTCGACAAGGAGAAGAAGTCAACATACCTCATTGACATAGCCATGCTCAACACGTGCAACATCCAGAAGACACACGGAGTGAAGTTGTCAAATTATAACGACCTACGATACGAAGTCAAGGAAATGTGGCATATAGAGAATGTCACCACAGTCCCCATAGCAGCCACAGGAGTTGTATCTAAGACCATTCACAGCTCTATACAGACACTAGACCTTCAACCTAACACCTGCATGGAACTACAGAAGGCAGCTATCTGAACACTTGTGGGATAGTAAGGAAGTTCCTGGACAACTGAGAGAAAGAAATACCACTTCCTAGACTTGGTACGTCGTATCCGTCCCGGAAGGAAGAGAATAAAAACCTCAGAAAAAGGTGGAATTTTAAATAATAACAATAATAATAATAATAATAATAAAAGATAATGCGTGTGGGGGGAAGGGGGGGGGGTTAAAGAAAGCCTAAACACTTACTGTAAAAAAATTCCTTTCATCCAATCCTTGCCCCCCAATTTTTTTTTCATCTCCTCCATATGAAATTCTGGCATAACCAGACATCAGTCAGTCTAAATTGATCCGTTTAGAACGCGGGAGTGACAGCGATCAACGGCACAGCCGGTGATGTCTGAACCGAAAAATAACGTTACGTAGCTCTATCATAACGTTGCATTAACCCGGCATCGATATACTAAGCGGAATCGCAAAATAAATCCTTTTTGCAATGGATACAAAATTTGTTCTCGAACTCGTCTTTGCAGGAAATATCTAAAATGGCCCAAAAGAACGAAATTCATGAGTAAATTTCTTCAAAATCGAGAGCAGTGTTCCTTATGCATGTATTTCTGTTATTGTTGCTGTTGAATGTTCTTTCAGAAGGCATAACTTAAAAACTAGGCACATGGGCTCCTCATTGAATTACCTAACGTTAACGGAAGTTTATCCAGGATTTTCAAATTGCGGGAATGTTGGATGAAAGGTTGAAAGTAACTTTCTCGAAGGCTGAAAATTTTTATAAGGAAATATTTAGGCTTTAAACCTAGGACTAAAAACGGGAAAATTTTCAAAAAATGGAGAACTGTTTAATTTTTTACAATTAAAAATGATTAAAACATAGAATCCTTTTTTGATTTTGATAAATAAAATAATAGTGTGCAAAATAGTAGGGCACAAAATTATAAATGGCTGAAAAGAATTCTGGAGACGAACCTCTATGTAAGTAAAAACAATGCTGATTACAAGTGATCGCATGGTCTGTTCATCCGTGTATCTTTTTGTGGAAACTATATATACTTTTCGTACTAGAAAAATCTCTTTGAATCGGATACATGACAGAATCTTTAGTATTTCCACACATTTTCTGAGGCATAGTTTTCATTTTATCGAAAAACTACGTGTTTATATTTGTTTCATGTTTCTGTTAAATAATTACGATTGAAAAATTAATTTACGTTCCATTTCTTAATGAAATGGATACTTTGTCAGTTTATGAAATGCCATAGATTAATATAAATTATTCATGAATTTAAACATAAAACACTAAAACTAAAAGAGGCTGCAAAAAAAAAAAAAAAAAAAAAAAAATTAACAAGAAAGATTACACCGAAGTATCGTTTGTAATGAGCACGTCTTTTGAATCCTTTAATAAAATTTATCAAATTTATTCAGAGTCAATGTCACCTGTTAGAAAAAAAGTCAACCGGATTTTTACAATCGATAAAACATCCAGAACTAGAAACAGCTACTTAAGTGGCTGAAAAGTGTGTTACGCAAGTTAACAAATGGCGCACAAAAAGTTTCTCATAGCAGAAGGAAAGCAACAGAGACAAAGAGATTTTCAAATCAAACTGTTAAAAAAAGAAATATAGAAGGAAACATGATGTAACTAGCGAAATAATTTTGTATAATGGAAAAGTTGAAGATTGGCAAAAAGTATTATTCATGGCCAGGGACGTCGCTGAGGGGGTGCGAGGGTGGGCTTTAGCCCTCCCGGAAACTTGTTTTGCCCACCCTGTCTCCCGCCCGCCCAATTCAAAATGTGCCGTTTTTCAGTATATTTAACTTTAAAATATAATCTGGACTTTCCCAAGTAATAAGTCTTGTGTTTCATTTCTTACCCTACGTATTTCCCGTTGAAATGCGCTGTTTGCTTCTCCATCAAAGTTATCAAAATAGCATCCACAGGGCCATGAAACACACACACACACACACACACAATTATTCTCCACTCTTCCAATTCTTTAATTTAAGCCTTTTTGTCATATTTGTATGGCTAGATGGCTAATGAGGAGGGTGGATAGGAATTCATTGCGGAGATCACTACTACTTGCACTGCTGTCTGTTTTCTTTACAAAATGGGAGCTTCCAACACGGAAAGGAGTCTAAAGCTACACTTGCGCTCTTAATACTGCCCCGGGACAATGAAAGTGCAGGAAGCGGTTGAGGACTAATTTGTAGGAGAGGAGTGCAGGGTAAAGTCACTGGCTTGAAGGAAGGGAATTAAGGGGACCAGTCCTTTTTTAGGCTTCGCATGTTAACCTTATTGGAAGTCTCGATGTACTTAGGTACATGTTTCTCATGATAGACTTGGCCTATCAATTGCAAACTTGGCATGCATTTTTCTAAGGATATTATACAACACCTGAACTAGAATGAATGCAATCGGTCAATTAATTAATTTTGTATTAATTAATCGAAATTGCTGTCGATTTTGCTGACGTTTTCATTAGCAATTGTATTTATTATTTTAATTGAGTACATTATTCAGTCATGATTCTAGTTCAGGTGGTTGTTGATATATACAGTAAGGTATAAAAAAATTTCAAGCCATTATCTTCAGTGGTTTATGAGAAAAATGTTCCTAAATGTACAAAACCACAACTTTTCAGGGGAGGCAAAAAACGAAGAAGACTTGTGACTAGAAGCTTCCCGCGTCATACTCCTGTTCCTCTGCTTTGCTCAAATGTCTTACACCATTCGATTCAGCAGACTGTAGAAAAAAAAATGAAATAAAAAAAAATTACATAAAATGTTTGTTTTTGCAGGGACTGGTCCCCTTAAGGAGGGGGGGGGGGGTTATATTGTTTCTGCGTGGCACGACGTTGAAATTTGATTTAGATACACAAAACCAAAATGCTCCATTAAATAAATTGTTCAAATGCAGTACTATTTTTCGTAAGCAAAAATGCTAAATTTTGAAAAGTAATTTAAGACAATGCATTCAGAGTAAGCAAAAGTTAAAGGCGACTTTCTATAGCACTTGTATCTTACACCAGTGTGTAACTAGTCAGATCAGTGTGTGTATGTGTGTGTCCAGGTGAAGGGGGTGGGGATTGCACGAATTCCTTTGTAGCTGGCAATGAAAAGCATTAAAAGTTCGTTCTTTCAGTGCTTCGTAAAAAGTTTCTATCGAGCTTGCCCCACCAAAAATGACGCTCGCCCACTCGTCGCCCATCCTGATTTCAAAGTCTAGCGACGTCACTGTTCATGGCAAAAGCTATGCTAAGGAAAAATAATTTTTCAAATACGTCTCCCGGAAGCAGAGATAGAGAGAAAAATGTTTATCCCGGAAAATTTGGGGATTATGCGGTTCTGAATTGGCCGCCTCTCTACTTCCAGTTACGGTACTACAACTTTTTTGCCTAATACAAGGTTAAGTGCAGTTGACACCTGTATCTTCCAAACGGTATTCAATCGAGCTCAGACATTTCAGATAAGACGAGGGAAGGATTGTTGCGGATGTATTAAGACAGCCCAATGATTGATAAAGGACATCTTATCTGAGATCAAGAAATCCGAAAAGGTTGAGGGGATTCCATTTTTCCAGAGGAAGACTCCCCTCCTTGTCATCCGTGTCTTTCCACTATCATGGCTTTAATTAACCTATCTGATATAAAAAATGGTTAATATCAAAGACACGTAGCACATTTTCTTTATGCCCGCATTGCCAGTTCGGCCGGAAAAGCCCGCAAATGAGATTAGAAAATTAAAAATAATCTACAACTAATTTTAAAAAACTGCTGTACATAGAGGGTCTGCTAAAAAAAAGTCTAATGAGTTACGAAACCTGGCGAATGTTTGGATACATTTGAGGCCGCGCGAACACCCTGCTGAAATATTTTATAAAATATAATAATTTCACACTAAGTGAACTGTCGAGGGTCGATATCTCGCGCTCCTACCACTCGATGCAATTCTCACCACCTTCTAACCTTTACTAATGATTAATTATTATTATTTTCATTTTTACATATATTGTGAATATTTTCTGTTCTTTCACGTTCTACCACTTCTTTTTTTTTTTTTTTTTTACTGCTTTTCATCGTTTTCTTTTTGCCGTTCCCAAAATTATGCCGACTCGTGCTGTTGCCCACCTAGGTCCATAGAGGTTCTACTAAAAAGTCTGTTGATTGATTTTTATGGCGCAAGCCCATTGGTAAATGGTTTCTTGTAATGTAAGAAGAGCATATATTGCATTTAAGTTCTATTCATAATTTTTTAGCATGGCAGATAGGCAGCATTCGGTGGGATTTTCGAAAATATTGATTATGTGTTTAAGCTTCTTAAAACTTATGCGATAAGTACAGTATGTTACAATAACGATATCTAATATATAAAGTTCAATTTCTGTTTGCTTGCTTGTCCGAAATGCAAATCTACAGTTTTCAATCTAGAACCACCAAATTTGGTATACTATCTCATGGTAATCTAACTTAGACGGTAGATGATTTTTGGCAGGAGTCGGAGCCCGGGGTCAAGGGGCCCCCATACAAAATATTTCTGCCGCCCCGGTGGCGCAGTGGTCTAAGGCGTTGGCCTCTGATCATTCGTCCGTAAGGGGTCCGGGTTCGAATCCCGGTCAGGCATGGATGTTGTGTTTGTCTTACGGCACTGGCTCTCTCCCTTCCCTGGAACCAGTGACCCTACATTAGGGACGGGCGACTGCTTATAGCCCATTGAGTTGCTCACGGTGGTCGTTAAACCTCCAATCAAAAAAAAAAAAAAAAAAAAAAAAAAAAATATTTCTAAAAAAGTTCCATTTTCTATTAGCACGTCTTTTGCAAAAAAAGATCGCGCTTATGTTATCGGTTTGTCCATCCGTCCGTCTGTAGACACCATATCTCTGTAACTATCAGTCAGCTTTGAAAAAATCTTTTTGCGTTGGGAAGCATGAAATATGCGAACGATGATCCTTCATTTCGGTTTTTCTTACGATGTATAATTTGGCCACCAAAGGGCGTAAATGCAGATGATGTCGAATTCAAAATACATTTTTATCCCATTTATTTGCTTCTAAACATCCGATTGAAAAATTCATTTCATCTTTCGTTTCCATTTATTTCGAAGAGAATTTTAGGTACAGTTACTTTTTCAAGTTACGCATAGGTTTTCCGTTAGAGGGCGTAAAAGTAAATTACATTTTCCCCGACATCTCTTTTTCTAAAACTCCGATTTGAATTTTTTTCTTCAGCGGATGCAGTTTCCGATGAAAAATCTTTTGCATAAAATTTCTAAATTTTGGTAAAGAATACTTTGCCCACCAGGGGGCGTAAGGGTTAATTTTTGCTCCTGATGTATTTGCCATAAAATCTGAGCTCCTGAAAACTCGGATTGAAAAAAAATCTTTCGTGGACAGATGCCACTCACGTCGATAAACTTTTTCGGAATATTTTCTTCTTAAAATATTCCATGGTTTCTCCGCCAGGGGGCATAGATGTATATCTTTTTTTGGACAATATCTCAGCTTCTAATGGGCAGATTAAAAAAATCTTTCTTTATTGGATAGAGTTTCTGGTGTGACATGTTTTTCATATAATTTCAAAATTTTCAAGTAATTTATAGGCTTTCCGCTAGGGGACGTAAAGATAAATTGCGTTTTCCCCGATATCTCTGCTTCTAAAACTCCGATTTGAAAAATTCTTTCTGTACCGGATACAGCTCCTGGTGGGAAATACTTTGCATATAATTTCTAATTATGGTAAAAAAAAAAAAAAAAAAAAAAAAAAACGGCTTGTCCACCAGGGTGCGTAAACCTTAATTTCCCTTCTGATGTATTTGCAGCAAAATCTGAGCTTATAAAATCGCGAATAAGAATAATTCGTTTGTGGATCGACACTACTCACGTCGACGAACCTTTCAGGAATATTTTTTCTTAAAATGCTGCATGGTTTCTACGCCAGGGGCCGTAGATGTATATCTTATTTTTGTCAATATCTCTACTTCTAGGAGTCCGATTTGAAAAATTCCCTCTTCGTTGGATAGTGTTTGCAATGCGAAATGTTTTTCATATAAATTCAAAATTTTGAAGTAAATCATAGACTTTCCGCTAGGGGGCGCAAAGGTAAATTGCGTTTTCTGCGTAATTTCTGCTTCTAAAACTCTGATTAGAAAAATTCTTTCTGTAGCGGATACACCTAATTATCGGAAATCTTTTTGCATATGATTTCTAATTTTTCGTTAAAAATGGTTTGGCCACCAGGAGGCATAAAACTTAATTTCTGCTTCTGATGTATTTGCAGCAAAATCTGAGCTCCTGAAAATTCAATTGAATTTTTTTTTCTTGGACCTATACCGCTCACATCGAAAAACATTTTGAGAATACTTTCTTCCCAAAATAATGCATGGTTTTCCCGATAGGGGACGTAGATGCATATCCTATATTTGCCCATATTTCTGATTCGAAGAGTCCGATTTGAGAAATTCTTTCTTTGTTGTAG
Source organism: Macrothele yani (assembly GCA_039090855.1). Taxonomy (NCBI): domain Eukaryota; kingdom Metazoa; phylum Arthropoda; class Arachnida; order Araneae; family Macrothelidae; genus Macrothele; species Macrothele yani. The sequence goes on from CM076990.1 coordinate 176,090,197, forward strand.
AGCGTTTCCGCTGCGAAATGTTTCTGATATAAATTCAAAAATTTCTTAACGCAGAAGTCTGTAACCATAGGGCGTAAGCTCATGATTCAGTTTACAGCAATATCTGAGAGATTAAAAACCCGACTGAAAAACTTCTTTCTTCCGTCAGATACTATTGTTTTCGATACCGGTTCCATTGACTTTGAATAGTTTTGATAAATTTAATTTGCGTCAGAACGGATTCAAAAGGCGTGCTCATTACACCCGATAATTCGGTGTCCTCTTTCTTGTTTATTTGGAATTCGAATTTAGTACTTTTTGTTGTGATAAGTACAAGAACTGATTTTTTTTTTTTTTTTTATGTGACAAGTGCTTTCTAGTTAAGAACTGCAACAAATTCAGCATCAGAAGTGAAGGTAAGTATTTCCATTCCTCTTCCTTTCTTTTTTGTTTCGTAAAAGTAAATTAACTAAATCAAAAATGTATTTTTTTTTCACATTTGCAGCCATCCAGACTCAATAACTTAAATGAATTAAAATAAATTTACTGGAATATTACAGGAATATGTTTTTCATTCATAAACATTCATCCGCTGAACTTGATGATTCCACGAATAGTAATATTTACCCGGGAAATACCGGTACCTCTGCTATATATATATATATATATATATATAAACATAAAATTCTTCAATTTCTTCTTCAGCATGACTTGTGGTGGGTGCATAAGTTTGAATAATCTGAGCCTGGTATCTTCTCGAGAGTTGGATAACGAGTCGTGCAGCTCTGTCAGAGGAACTTTCAACTTCTACAACTTTATCCTTCAGTTTCTTGTTTATTATAAATCCCACACCACTAGTTCTGCCAGTATCTGTCCCACGATAGTAGAAGAGATGTCCACTTTTCAGTTCAATGAGATCTTCTCCTTTCAATGCAAAAATAGGGCAACTGCAACAGAATGAAACTTCAGTAGGTAAATTCGGTCACAGCAACAGAAACCAGCGTGGAAATACTCTCGTAGAGTTTGCAGAGGCAGAAGGGTTTTTCATCTTGAACTCCTTTTTCAAGAAAAAGCCACACAGGAAATGGACATGGAGACATCCAAATGGGACGACAAGTGAAATTGATTTTATTATGTGTAACAAAAAAATTCGTCATAGAAGACTGCAGTGTGCTAAACAAGTTCAACACAGGCAGTGACCATAGATTGGTGAGATGTAAGATGCACCTCAACACTAAACTCGAACGTAGCAAGCTCATAAGACAAACAAAATGTATTGACATAACCAACCTTAAAAAACACCATAATACCTTCAAATTGGAACTGAAGAACAGATTCTCTGCTTTAGAAGGCCTAACATCGGAAGAAGTGGATATTTCGGAAGTTAACAGAAAAGTAACCAAAGCTCTTATGGAAACAGCAACAAAATTAGCTGGGTCTAAGAACAAATTGCATGTGAACAAATTATCAGGAAAAACCAAAATGTTGATGCAAAAAGAAGAGAGATGAGGACAACTAAAGAAGATGTGACTTCCAAAGTGCAATATATAGAGCTATGCAAGACAGTACGAAAAAGTATCACTGAAGACGTAAGGAAATTCAACTGTGAACTAGTAAGGAAAGCAATTGAAAACAACCAAAGCCTAAAGATAGCAAAGGGACATCTCAGTAAGGGGAAAAAACAGATTATGGCACTGAGAAAAGAAGATGGTTCTGTAACAAGAAATAGAGGCGAAATTTTGACAAGAGTGAAAGATTTCTACTCCAAATTATATGAAAGGGATGATACATGTACTCCAGACATCATGAAAGGTACCAGTACCAGAGTTCTTCCAGTCCTTCCAGCAGAAGTTGCACATGCAATCAAGAACATGAAGCGGGGAAAAGCTCCAGGAGAAGATGGAATTACTGTAGACATCATACAAGAAGCAAGTGGAGAAATCGAAACAGTACTCGCCCAAATTTTCACTCGATGCCTTAATGAAGGGAAAATTCCTGAGGATTGGAACAACGCTACAATGATCTTGCTACATAAAAAAGGTGACATTGAGGATCTCAGGAACTACAGACCTATCAGCCTCCTATCAGTGGTTTATAAAATCTTCACTAAAGTTCTTTCACACCGCTTGAAGGTGACACTGGACATGGCTCAACCGAGAGAACAAGCTGGATTCAGGAGTGGCTACAGCACAATAGATCATATCCACGTACTGAGAGAACTAATTGAAAGAGCGAGGGAATATGAACTTCCATTGTGCATGGCTTTTATCGATTATGAAAAAGCCTTTGATTCGGTGAAACAATCAGCAGTTGCAATGGCTCTGAAATCCTGCGGTATTGAAGATGCATACATTAATATTATTAATAACACATATGAAAATGCAAGTGCAAAGATTCGGCTGTTTGAAAATACAACACACATAAAAATTGGAAAAGGAGTGAGACAAGGTGACACCATATCTCCGAAGCTCTTTAATGCCATATTGGAAAATGTCTTTCAATCACTGAACTGGGAAAACAAAGGGATAAAGATTAATGGAGATTATCTAACCCACCTTCGTTTTGCTGATGACATAGTCATTTTTGCAACTACACCATCAGAGCTACAGAGTATGATCCAGGAACTTGCTGACAAGAGTAAAAAGTGGGATTAAAAATGAACTTTCAGAAGACAAAAGTGATGTTCAATGCTTTTACAAGAAATGAAGATTTATCGATTGATGGAGAAAAGCTGGAGATAACAGACACGTACGTTTATCTTGGGCAGCAGATATCAAGTGAGGGTCACATTGGTGAAGAAATTAATCGGCGTACAAAACTTGCCTATAGAGCTTTTGGAAGAAACAGCATAATTTTCAAGAGCAATATGCCATTATGTCTTAAAAGAAAAGTGTTTGATCAATGCATCCTTCCAGTGCTTACGTATGGTGCAGAGACGTGGACCTTAGCTAAAAGAGACATACAAAGGCTGCAGACAATTCAAAGGAGCATGGAGAGGTGCATGCTTGGTGTAACCAGGAGAGATAAGAAGAGGAACACGTGGATCCGAAAAATGACAAGAGTGGAAGACATCATGATCAGAGTTAAATCATTGAAATGGCAATGGGCTGGACATACTGCCAGAAGAACAGACCATCGATGGACAGCCGAAATTTTAGATTGGATTCCAAGGGACAGGAAAAGACCCAGAAGAAGACCACATGGAAGATGGGTGGATGAAATTCGAAAGTATGCGGGAGTGACATGGAGGAGACTGGCACAAGACAGACCGTTGTGGAAGAAACTTGGGGAGACCTTCGTCCCGCAGTGGATTGATAATGGTTGACAATGATGATGATGATGATGATATATAAACAACAAAAATCAAACTGAAAGATTAAAAATACTGTGTACCTAAAGACTGTACAGAAAATAAAATTCAAATTCAATGAAGAAATGAAATACAGTATTAAGTACGGTTCATGTAAAAACATGAATCGTTTTTATTTCATTTGCACAAAATTTAGGTAGTGAATTATCACCAAATTCTCCCGAGCAACGCCGGGTGATTTAGCTAGTGCAAAATGTATCTGCTTTCTGTTCGTGTGTGTATTAGTTTCATTTCCCGGTTTCTCCTGTTCAGATCTTGATAGAATTCAGAATTATGATGAATCCACATATTCTTAACTGTATGATGTTATTAACTAAAGTTCATCAATTGAGTATTGACATCTATGACGAATTATCTTTAGAGATGCAGGTCATTCTTTGAGATTTATCTTAATTTTGAAGGACAGACAAAGACGCATTTCAGGTGTCGCTGTGTTTTCTTTAATATAATTCGCAATTACGGAGAGCGCACACCTTTTTTTTTTTTTTTTTTTTTTGCTTGTTTCTTCTTACGATGTTGTTGCAAGCAAAAAGCTGTTACTGGAAATCTTGTTCTCAGGACGTCGTCGCAAAAGCCGGAAATTAGCTCTTCTCAGTGTTCAGTAACTTAATTTTCCTTGCAAACGCAGGATATAAATTACCATCTTCTTTTCACAGTAAAATAAGAGCGGAAGGAAGCAACCATACTGAAAGACAGTCTTAGGCAAATTATACTGAAGGCAGTTTTGACCTGTATGACTAGTTTAACCTCTCATTTTTAGTTCCTGTCTCTGATGCAAAATTTATTGTCTCTCGCGTACTCTTTCTTTTTAGCGTCATGTAGGACCTTTCAAGAGTTTCTAACGATTTGACAACAGCTGGTAGCAAGTCAAAAACCAAATAAAAGCTACTCTCTGTGGGATGTGAAAGAGGTGTAAAGAGAGCCTGCCTACTAGGTACAACCTGCTATTCCACCATATTGGAAGTGTGATTCACTCTGGTACAACCTGCTATTCCACCATATTGGAAGTGTGATTCACTCTGGTACAACCTGCTATTCCACCATATTGGAAGTGTGATTCACTCTGGTACAACCTGCTATTCCACCATATTGGAAGTGTGATTCACTCTAAGAATTCTGTTCTAGTTCAGTTTGTTAAACTTCGAATTGTGTGCTGTGTTAAAGATACGTCATAGTTCTGCTATAAATTCAATTGCACGTCAGCAACAAGTCCCGAATAAAAGGAGTTCGTCTGCTAATCTCTAAGTGTTAATTTCTTAGTCTCTCGATTTCTGTAACCGTTCTAGTTATGGTGCAGCGCTAGGTAGTATTAGTGTTCTAGTGACCATCAGTTAAAGATAAGAGGTAAAATAAGATTAAAAATTTACATGGTTTCGAATCAACAGATTGAAATACACTGTTCTACCATTGATATCCGGGCAATAATCTTTATTTTCAAAAAATGCAGTGTTGTGTGATGAAGGTTTCGGCCCTCATGGCGGCTTCTAGGTTTCGTGGAATACACTTCACCAGTTTTTTTTTTCCCGTAAATATCCACCAATATAAATTTTGAAGATGAAAATCCGTTTTTTGGTTTAAATATGACAAGGATGGAAAAACAAACAAACTTGGGTATGCTGAACACTACACCACCCAGAACGACCAAGTCTCAACCGTTTTTTGGTTTAAATATGACAAGGATGGAAAAACAAACAAACTTGATTATGCTGAACACTACACCACCCAGAACGACCAAGTCTCAAGTTTCCGATTATTATCGGAAACTTGAGTTTTCGGATATTATCTGACTTTCCATCCTTGTCATATTTACACCAAAAAGCGGATTGTCATCTTCAAAATTTGTATTATATGGTGTAATCCCGTATTCCATTCATGATCCACCAATATGTTCTGCCATCCAGTCTTCAAAACAGAGACCAGTCCAGCTTTGTTTGGTGAGCGTTCTATTCTTCAACACTCCAGATAATCGGATTCGTCCCAGATATTTTCTATTGGATTTAGGTCAGGACTCTGTGCTGGATTGTTTAACTTTCGACACCCACGCCCCAAAACCAATCTGTAACAACTCGAGCAGTAGGACATAGTGTGTTGTCATGAGGATATATAAATATGGGCCTTCCCTAAGTACTGTCATAACGTTGGCAGCGCATAACTGTCTAAGGCGCCTAAGTAGAGCTCAGTCATGGTTCTAAGAGGCTAAAAAACCTAAGACGGACTACGAAAAACAGCTCTGTACCATCACGCTGCCTCCGCCAAACTTCTCTGCCGGAACGATACAGTCGGGAAGGCACCTTTCCTTCCAGCATCCTCCGCACTGAAAAACGGCCATTGCTAAACTGTGTGCCGTGATTCGTCAATCCAAAAGCAACATTGGTCACTTCAGTGGTCACCATTGGTCTATAGTCTGAGATTGACATTCCTAACGCCACGCTAATCGGCACGGGGTATTACTCGAAGCGATTTGCGTCTCTGGGTGGCTGATCGACAGTGATAACCTATGTCGTGTACTGGTTCTAAGATCTGCGCCAATAGTCTCACAAGGGTTTTGCGTGATTGGAGACAATGCTGATTTGCATTCTGACCTGACAGTCTTTTACACAGCTCTCCTGTCACGTTCTGTTATGTTAGCTGTTTACCGGGTCGTTTCTTGGCAAATCTAACCCCAGTTCACTTCCATTTACAGATCTCACCACCAAACATTCAATTTAGGGATCTTTACTACAACTGAAATGTCACACACCGAGCGATTGATCATGTAGCATTCTACATTGGTGTCCAAAATTAACGTGTCAAACATAAAATCACGAATAACGCAAAATCCGCACGATAGTTGGTACGGACATACATATATCGATAACACAGCAATACACAACAGAAACGGAATACCATCACCGCATGAGGAAGAAGCATGTTCATGACACTATGGCAGTCCAAAAGTTACACAGCAAGTGTCGCAGAATTCGAGGTGCTAATAAGGAGTGTGATTGTCCCGAGCAGTAATACAGATCGCACAACGAGCTCTTATGCTGTTTACAAGGCTGTGCATGAGAGTTTGGGGCAGTGAGTGCCACTTCTGTACCAAAGCGCTTCGGAGTCCCGTGATGTTCCGGAGAAGGGGCTGCCGGTTTAAAATTGCTCTTCCCATGGCATCCCACACATACTGTATCGGGTTCATGTCCGGAGATACCGCGGGTCACTCTATCATGTGAATGTCTTAACTCTCTTGGTAAGTACTCGTCGTCTAGTCGAGCCCTATGGAAACGGGCATTGTCGTCCATAAAATGGAACTGGGGGCCAACAGCTCTCCTGAAAAGCCGTACATAGGGCTCTAGGATGTTATCCCTGTACCGTGCAGTAGTCAGAGTGGCTCATCGAAACACGTGAAGCGGAGGGCGTCCATCCAACATGATGCCAGCCCAAACCAGGAGTCTTCCACTACCGTAAAGGTGAATTTCCCAAATGTTGGAGGAAAGATTTCGGTTTCCTGCCTCTCTCTAAATGTACACACGTCGAGAATACGTGTTTTAGCTGTACCACGACTCGTCACTGAGAAGAACACAAGCTCATTGATCAGAAGCCCAGTGGTGATGTTGCCTGGCCCAATTCAGACGGAATCTTCTGAGTAATACAGCGAGTGGGATGCAGACCATTGGCCTTCTTGCATACAAGCCTTTTTCATGGATCTTTCTGTGCGTCCATCCAACATGATGCCATCCCAATCCAGGAATCTTCCACCACCGTAGAAATCAATTTCCTTAATGTTGGAGGGAAGATTTTGGGCTTCTTGCCTTTCTCTAAATGTACACACGTCGGGAATATGTGTTTAGGCTGTACCACGACTTATCGCTGAGGAGAACACAAGCTCATTGACCAGAAGCCCAGTGGGGATGATGCCCGGCAAAATTCAGACGGACTCTTCTATGCAGTGCAAAGAGTAAGATACAGGTCATTGGCCTTTTTGCATACAGACCTTTCTGGTGGAATCTTACGCAACTTATCATGCCATTTTTGGCGAAAAATTACATACTTTAATAGATCTGGGGAAGCCTAAGATATTAACTCATGTCTGCTGAATTTCTACCCGTGTTTGTTTGTGACACTCAAAGATGATATTAAATAACATGGTGACACAGTATTTTTTTATATCTACAAAATGGAGAAAGCGGGTGTTTTTAAACCATTTTTCCCTATAACATTCAAACTTCGAGGTTCTTGGGGAAGCCTAAGATATCGAATAATGTCATACATATTTCGGGGGGTCATTTCAGTAATAAAATCGCAACTTTTGCACATGGTGACGTTTCAAATTTTAAGAAAAAGTGTTTTTCGCTCCACCCTAAGTCGTACATATCGTTATCGTATCGAAATATTATAGCTGAAAGGTCTGCGTGACGACCATGTTCACAAAACCTGCAAAGAAGCTCTGGAGGGTGCTCAACGTCCCGTGATTGGCTTACGTTCTCACGTGACACGTACGTCGGAGTAATGAACTGGAAGAAAAGAAAAGCTGCTTCAGTGATTAATATCAACATGGATTACAATGTTGAAATAATAGCATCGAGTTTTCCCGAAAATTACGCCTATGAAATTAAGCAATTAGAAAAGAAGGAAGGGAAAATTCTTAATTGTTTCCTTAAAGTAAAATTACTGACAAAAGAATCAGTCGAGGTAAGTTTCCGGCAAGTTTTGACACTAATATATATAAGGCTGGAGCATGTTATCTCAAAGAAGCATTTGCTTTAAGTTTATGAAAACAATATGGATTGAAAGTTCAGAGAGAGAAATAAACTTTTTGCGGAGAGAATAACAAGGACATGTCTAAAGTAAATTCGTATTATAAATATTTCAAATTTATGGGATTCACTAAGGAATAAAGGAGATTTTTAAGTCAAATTTTCGGGTAGTACTTCTACATTTTCTTTCCGAAAATGTGGCTTAAAAATATCCTTTATTCTTTAGTAAAACCCATAACATGAAATATTTGTGATGCATTAAGTTTAGGGAATAACCATGTCATCAATTATTATTAAATTCGTATTTTTTATTTGTGTTTTATTGATGATAAATAAATTCGTATTATACAAAAACAACTTTGATACTTATATTTTTTGAAATTTATATATGTGGTTATTCACACCCAAATTGCCTTTTTTTGATTGGGGGTTTAACGACCAGCGTGAGCAACTCAATAGGCTATAAGCAGCCACCCGTCCATAATTTAGGGTCACTGGTTCCAGGAAAGGGAGAAAGCCAGTGCCATAAGACAAACACAGCATCCATGACTCACCGGGATTCGAACCCGGACCCCTTTCCAACGAAAGATCAGAGGCCATCGCTTAGACCACTGCGCCACTGGAGCGGCCTCAAATTGTTGCATATATAAACAAGTTAGTAAAATCATGCAATGCGTTGATTATAATGCGCATTCCAACATTACAGAAATCATTACTCAAGTTATCACTCAAGTTATGAGAATAATGTCTGTGGAACAAATCTCGGTCATGTGCCCTGACCTTTGATCCTATTTCGATGATATTCACCAGAACCAGCTAGGTATACCTCCGAAATGACATGATAAAGTTTTGTCTCAATCGAAGCATTTTTACGTAAGTTATGATGCATAACGGCTATGGAATAGATCCCGCTCCTGTGTCTTAACCTTTGACCCCATTTCGCCCATTTTCAATAAGGTTTGTCGCCAGGTGGTCCCTACCACATACTAAAATTTCATTGAAATCGAACCTTTTTACGTTAGTTATGGCACATAACAGCAGTGGAATGGATTACGCTCCTATGTACTGACCTTTGACCCCATTTCGTTCACTTTAAATAGGGTTCTTTCCCAGGTGATCCCCTACCAGATACTAAAATTTCATCGAAATCCAACGGTTGTTACGCAACTTATCGTGCTGACGGACATACGCACACAACGCGTGACGTAATGAGGCAGATGCGAATCGCGACCATCTGCCAGCCGCAAGAGTGTGACGTCATAAATCTTTAATATAGGATCCACACACAACGCGTGACATAAAAAGACAGATGGCGTGACCGCGCGCCAACATTCTCAAACGCGAGTTGTGACGTCATAAGATTTCTAAGCATTGGTAACATTAATGGAACAACGCCATCACTAAAAACGTTATAATTCGGGGTGGTTATTTAACCCACTAAACGAATTCTTCTAAAATCGAGATCAAGCAAAATCGATTTCTAGTACCAGAAAACGGTAGGTTAACGACTTTCATCAAAATTCTTAGAGCCGTTTTCAAAATAAAATGTACATACATACAAGAATTGCTACTTTAAAGTGGACGTCAAGTAACTATGCTTCCTATACTTCCAATGGAAAAACTTTTGTACACATTTTCTTCACAATTAATGCGTTCCCAAGGATGAAAATTTGAACATCGATTAAAATATCTTCATTTTATAACTTGCAATACTTAATATTTTCTAAACCATAATTATAATTATGCAATTCAACATTTGTTTGTCTACTGACGTCATGAAAATACAGGTCGCGCCATCTTTTTTCTGGACAATTAATGCGTTCACAAGGATGATAATTTAAACATCGATTAAAATAGCTTCATTTCATAACTTGGAATCCTTAATATTTTCTAAACCATAACCGTAATTATGCAATCCAACATTTTTTTGTCCACTGACGTCATCAAAGTACAGGTCGCGCCATCTTTTCTCAGGTTTCAACACCACCAAAGGAAAAGTTATTGATTTTTAATATAATTATGGTTATGTTTTAGAAAATATTAAGTTTTCCAAGTTATAATATGAAGTTATTTTAATCGATGTTCAAATTTTCATCCTTGGGAACACATTAATTGTGAAGGAAATGTGCACAAAAGTTTTTTCATTGGAAGTATAGGAAGCAAAATTACTTGACGTCTTCCTTAATAATATGGGATAAGGACAATGGAATGGATCGCAATCCTATGTCCTGACCTTTGACCACATTTCGTCCATTTTCAATAGGGTTTGTCCCCAGGTGGTCCCCTACTACATACTGAAATTTCATCGAAATCGAACCATTTTTACGCACGTTATGACGCATAAGGGCAATGGAATGCATCCCGATCTTATGTCCTGACCTTTGACCCCACTTCACCCATTTTGAATAGGGTTCGTCCCCAGGCGGTCTCCTACCACATAGTAAACTTTCATTGAAATCGAACCATATTTACGCAAGTTATGACGCATAAGGATAATGGAATGATCCCGCTCCTACGTCGTGACCTTTGACCCCATTTGTCCCATTTTCAATAGGGTTCGTCACCGGGTGGTCCTCTACCACATACTAAAATTTCATCGCAATCGACCCATTTTTACGCCAGTTATCGTGCGGACAGGCGGACGGACAAAGCTGGAGCATATACGCTTCTTCAACCTACGGTTGGAAAGCGTAAAAAACGTAAGCCACAAAATAAAATTTAGTTTGCTTTTTCACGAATAGGTTCAGGTTGGAACAAAAATTGGGACTTCTGGTCACCCTATATTTGAGCCCCAGTCGATATTCAATATATCACATCTACGTAAAGTAGCAGTCAGTTAGTTGCTTCATTTAAATCTCCTAGATTAAAGCATTAGCTTGTTTGGTAACAATACTGAGTACTAAAGGAAATTTTAATTATAGAGTAAAAAGTAATAACATTTTATGTTTTAAAACCATCTAAACAAACCCTCAGTCAACAATAGCACCATTCCCAGTGCTGTCGCTGTGATCTTTGATGTTTACAACCGACCTGAACCGTGGAACAGCAGCAAGAAAGATGAAAATACGTCACGGATTTTCAGCCAATCAGCTAACATCTTAGAATCTCTGAAGAGTTTATTTGTAGGTTTTGTGAATACGCACGTGACGACCTGTTAGCCGAGTAATACGAAGTCTTGGCTTTTATTCAATCGGTCGAGAACGGTCCGGTTTCGAATTCCGTTAGATGGCATGCTTTTGTTGCCACACTGGGGCTCTCGTCGAACCATGCTTCCCGAATTAGGGACGGAAGATTGCTGATAGCCCAATGCGTAGCGCATACAAAAGGGAAACCTGTGCGCAGTTACAACGTAAAATGACCAAAAATTACCATTTTCAGAAAACTGAATTTGAGAGATGTTTAAACGAGAAAAGTCACTCGCAAATTCGAAATGTAATGTTTAATTCTTTACCCGAATATTGGTAGGCACGTAAAATATTTTTCAGTATCTATTTTTCCGTGATGTTTCAGTATAGTGTTGTCCGCTTAAGGAAGTTATTTTTGTTTAGATGCTTCATATGATTTTTTTCTTTTGTTTATTTAAGAATTCCTCACTGTGCCTTTCCTTTGCGTTCTCCCCTGACGCGCACCGTAATTTTGTTGAGACAGGGGAGAGTCTTCTGGAAAGAAGTTTTAACTGAATTTTTCCCTACGGGAGGAATCCCAGCCCTGTGGGACGACGCTACTTGACAGAAGATAACAGGAGGGAGAAACTCCAGATCAGAGATAAAATCCCCCACGGTGACACAGGAACAGCTGATGATGCTTCGCAGTGAACCCAGTAAGCCCGCAAAATCCAGAGAATTCATCATCAGAGTCAAGCGTTATCTTCGGTGGCGAATGCTACAGAGAGAAGTCAGCTTTAATTCCCGTCAGAAGTCCCCTCTGAGCAACTGTGAACAAACAGCAGAAGAACACTCCAGATAATGGACTTCGTCACCTGTTCTAACATTTGCAATATTTAAATTTAAGCTGAGAGAAATTTGCGCTTTTAAACTCCTTCATATTCTGATGGAGGTGTGAGCTGGAAGTCATTGTCTACAAGGTATAGGGTCATTTTGTGGCATAGAAATGCCACCATCAACTAGCTATCATCCATGAGCAAAGCTCCGCAACAAACTTGAAAATGGTGCTGACCTGGTGCGGAGTCGAACCCTCATCCCTTGACTCGATTCCGAGGGTATTACAGCTACATTTTAAAAATTAAATGGTGTGAATTCACGGAAAATTCCTGAATATAAATGCGCAGCAGATTTGCCGGTAGGTGTCCTTCTTTTAACGAAATTTCCGTTTTTTAAAAGTTCCATTTCTTTTAACTTTAGTATTTTGACAGTCTTTCTGTAGTCAGTAATTCCGTTTACTTCGGAAAAGTCAATTTCCGGGTTTTTCGCATTTACATAGACATTTCGCAAATTCTTCGATTTTGGCTTTTTCACCAGATTCTTGCTTTCTGACGTACGGAATTAATCCTTTCCCTCTGGTGGGTTCCGAACTCGGTTCACCTTCAACTGGAGCCTCGTGTGGTACCGTTGAAGGAGAGGCCCGGGAGCTGAACAGTATTTTGGGGCCCCAGTATTAGTGGCACATCTAGGATTTGATGGTAGTTAACAGTGAACCGTTTGTTTTGGGGGTATTTTTTCCGGGGGCATTTTTTCCGCTTTTCAGTTTTCAGGAATATGTTTTCCTACATCCATCTCTATCAACAGCTGCGGCTGTAGGATGACGCAACACCGACAGAAAGCTGAATAATACGCAGTAGCTGACGCAATCGGCAGAAATCTCCTAACACCAACGGTGGTCTTAAACTTTTGCAAATGACTGTATATGTAAAGACCCGGATTTCCCCCATAAAGTCTTGGGCTTTTTGGTTTATACTTATCTACTTATCTACATTGTGTGTTCCCACAGTGTTTTGTTCTATCGTATAATGTTTAATAGTAAGAAACCGTGTGTTTAAATTATTGTACATCTGAGTGTATGATGTCGTATGTATCAGTCTGATTAGTCTGTGGACCCCTTTAAGATAAAAGATATTATAGCTATCACGAGTAAATTTTGCATTTTGGAATTTCATGAAATATTTCTACAAAGCAGTACATTTCACCTTTTCTAAAAGATAACTGAAAGTTATTGTCAGTTTGAAAAGAGCTGATGTTCGAACCATTCTCTTGCTTTGAAAATCACGCTTAAAAAACCACGCAATTTGTAATTATAGCAAAAATAAAATTATTACAAACGCATTCAGAAAAATAATAAGCTCCAACAGAAAATAAAATGACTAATTCACCCACATTAATAGAAAAAAACATTTCATCATCGCGCGATTAGAGTTCTACATTACACGTGACTATTCGCAGAGCCCGTTTAAGAGGAAGCTAGGGGGCTGCAGCTCCGTGCCCCACATTTTCAAGGGGCACCGTAATTATGTAGGATGCGTGAAGAATTGGCAGAATCTACAGTTTTTTTTTTTTTTTTTCCTTTTGCAGGAAAAAAATTTCCTTTTGCAGGAAACTGCCTGATGAAAAAACTGGGTGGATGAATAAAAATACCCGGGAGCAAGCATTCCCAAAATATGATGAGGAAGCCATAAAAAATATGACGAATCAGTGATAACAAGAAAATGTAAAAATGCTGGTTGACAAATGGATGCCAGTTAAGTTCTGCTTTACACCCCTTTTCCTTCCCCGGGTTGGGTTCAGCTTGTTGAAGTTATATTGAAGTAGTAGGAAAAATCTCCTCCTTTTCAGCCATTCTCAGTCCACTGCTGGACAAAGGCCTACTCCAGTTCTTTCCATTTTTCTCTATTCGTGCCTATGGTTGACCAATTTTTTCCCACAAATTTTGACAGTTCATCGCCCCATCTTCTTCTAGGACGTCCTCTACCTCGTTTCCCTACTTTCTGAATCCAGTTCGTTAGTATGGTGGTCCATCGCTCGTCTTCTTTTCTGGATAAATGTCCGGCCCATTTCCATTTTGGTCGCTTGTTTTAAAAGAAAAATAAGATACAAGTTCTCGGAGCTATTATAAGCCCAGTCTGTGATACGAGTCCGGCTTCTCATCTAGGTAGTGGGCAGAATAATATGACCTAAATATCATGACTGAAACGAATTCTTAATGTATGAAAATTTTCCCGAATTACACGTACAGATACACTATTAAAAATTGGTACTTAGAAATAAGCAAAATGTACTCATTGTTGAAAACATTCTGCGCTTATAATAGCTGCAAGTACTCGTGCCTTATTTTTGAAAAAGTCACGTACTCATTTTTAAATACATACAGGGAATCAATTGTGAGTATATCTGGTATTTCTAATTTGAAATATATGTACTCATTTTTGAATACATATGTTTCTGTGGGCAGGGCACAGAAACTGAAGGATGTTGGAGCCAATCTAACACGACAGTTTGTAAGTGAGAAAGAGCACACTAGATTGCGCCACCATACAAGTGTACGATTTTGCACATAGAAATTAGGGAGGGGGGCTTAGGAACTCCAACTGGGTAGAGTTCTTACCCGAGGGCCGTCATTTAACGTGATCGTTTGATGCACGGCGGATATTCCGCGATTGTTAGAAGCTGACACCATAACGGAAAGCCCACAGGTTCAAGCCTATCAGGCTAGGTTTGAACCTGGGGTCCCTCCATCAGTAGTCTGAATCTATAACCACTAAGCCAACCACACTCGATTTCAAATTTGGAATACGTGTACTCCATACATACTCATTTATTCATAGAATCAACTGGAAGTATATTTCGATGGCACATCTGGGACAATAGATATGCTCGTTGTCACACGCTGGGCAAATGGACCGCACAATTTTATGACAAATATAGTAATGAAGCGACAATATATTATTTATGAGATTTACACAAATATACACTGCTGGCCACCTAAAATGCAACACCAAGAAGGACACGAGATAGGAAAGCCAGATTTACTGGACACATAACAACAGATACAAAGATGAAACGATTGAGCTTACAGGCCCGTGCGACTTGCGGAACATGCAGACATGAATAGTTCGTGTGGCCACCATGGCTGGCAATAACGGCCGCTACACGCCGCGGAATCGAACGAAAGAGGCTTTGGATGTGGGCTTGGGGTATGTCGGTCCAGACTGCTTCCACGCGTTGCCACAGTTCATCAGGCGTAGCCGCGGGTGGTGCTTGCCGGGCCACTCGGTTGCCGATCAGCGACCAGACGTGTTCGATGGGCGACACATCGGGAGAACAGGCGGGCCACGGCAGCAGTGACACTTCGTGGGCCGTGAAGAATTGCTGCACGATGTGTGCCACGTGCGGGCGCACATTGTGCTGCAGGTAAGGGAAGACTACAGGCTCCAAAACTTAGGAGATGTAGCGGTGGCTGTTTAGTGTACCGGCGATGCGTACCAGAGGGGTGCGGGCGTCATATCCAATTGCGCCCCAAACCATAACGCCAGACGACGGACCGGTATGACGATGCATAATGCAGGCGTTATACAGTCTCTCGCCGCGGTGCCACCACACGCGGATCCGACCATCGTGGTGTTGCAGGCAGAAGCGGGATTCGTCGGAGAAGACAATGTCGTGCCATTCCGTAGTCCAGGTGTGGCGTTCAACGGCCCACTGCCGCCGCACTCGTCGGTGCTGTAACGTCAATGGTAATCGGGGCAATGGGCGCCGTGCGACAAGTCCCCGCTCCTGTAGACGACGTCGAACGGTACGTGGTGGTACAGGTTGTTGCGCAACGCACCCTAATTCTTGCGCTAACGTTCGTGATGCGGCGGTGCGAGCCGTCAATGCCCGCCGCACAACATGCCGGTCCTCTCGTTCAGTGATGTGCGGCGGCTGCGGCAATAACACACATCGGTCAGTCCGTCTCTCCTGCACCCACCGAATGCATACTCGCCTCACTGTGGCTGGATGTCGTCCCACACGGGTGCCGATGTCTCGGTACGATAAACCGCTGTTGCGATAAGCCACTATTCGTCCTGTGTCGAACTCCGAAACGTGCTGAAATGACTGTCGTATTCTGCGACGAGGCATCAGGAAGCTTCCCACGCACAGGTCCAGCAGCACAACACCTTTCCACTACTTACACCCCGCCTTCTGTGCACCAATCTTATAGTGCTTCTCGGTGGCGTGCCGGGCGCACATGATTTGCATATGCCCTTCAATGCTAATCGTTTGCATGTCCTCTCGCGGGCGATGCATGCTGCGAATTTCAGGCCAATCGGATGCTTCCTCCTTGGTGTTGCATTTTGGGTGGCCAGCAGTAGTTAATGTAAAAACGTACACAGAGATATTTTATGCAGAATTAAATTACTTGTGATCAGTGACTTTGTTGTACTAATTATTTATGTGTGCCACTTTACACATTTATTAAACTCTTGAAGTCTATAATACCTAAAATGAAGTAATACGAGATTATATTTACATTTATTGACGCAATTATTTGTAAGTACGTATGGTTACTTATATTTGAGCATGTCATGTACTCGTTTACGAAACGATTGTACTTAAAAAAAAACGAGTAGGTTCAGGTTCTCATTTTTAAGTACATTTTTTTTAACAGTGAAAATGTGTACAAGAAAACCTCCGAAATGCTTTCGAAAGACTTGAGGATGGACTGGAGGAGAATATATTTTTGGCGGAATCCTCGTAAAAAAGCGGAAATAGAAAAGTTTTTTCATCAGGCAGTTTCCTGCAAAAGGAAAAAAAAACAACAAAAAAACAACAAAAAAACTGTAGATTCTGCCAATTCTTCACGCATCCTACATAATTACGGTGCCCCTTGAAAATGTGGGGCACGGAGCTGCAGCCCCCTAGCTTCCTCTTAAACGGGCTCTGCGAATAGTCACGTGTAATGTAGAACTCTAATCGCGCGATGATGAAATGTTTTTTTTCTATTAATGTGGGTGAATTAGTCATTTTATTTTCTGTTGGAGCTTATTATTTTTCTGAATGCGTTTGTAATAATTTTATTTTTGCTATAATTACAAATTGCGTGGTTTTTTTAAGCGTGATTTTCAAAGCAAGAGAATGGTTCGAATATCAGCTCTTTTCAAACTGACAATAACTTTCAGTTATCTTTTAGAAAAGGTGAAATGTACTGCTTTGTAGTAATATTTCATGAAATTCCAAAATGCAAAATTTACTCGTGATAGCTATAATATCTTTTATCTTAAAGGGGTCCACAGACTAATCAGACTGATACATACGACATCATACACTCAGATGTACAATAATTTAAACACACGGTTTCTTACGATTAAACATTATACGATAGAACAAAACACTGTGGGAACACACAATGTAGATAAGTAGATAAGTATAAACCAAAAAGCCCAAGACTTTATGGGGGAAATCCGGGTCTTTACATATACAGTCATTTGCAAAAGTTTAAGACCACCGTTGGTGTTAGGAGATTTCTGCCGATTGCGTCAGCTACTGTCTGTATTACTCAATTTCCTGTCGGTGTTGCATCATCCTACAGCCGCAGCTGATGATAGAGATGGATGTAGGAAAAAATACCCCTGAAAACTGAAAAGCGGAAAAAATGCCCCCGGAAAAAATACCCCCAAAACAAACGGTTCACTGTAAACTACCACACAGGAACACTGATGTGTGACAGTGTTCCGCTGTGGCAATTTATCGGCAACCCTGCCACACATCTTTCAGCAACTTGGCTACAAAAGTTCAAAGGGTGGGGTGGGGGTGTCTATAAAGATTGTCGTTTCTGGGGCTACATTGATAACTGAATTGGGAACTCCAAACGAATTTCGCGAAAACGTTCCATGTAAGCCAAGCGAGAATTGTACTTTAATTTGAAGAAATAAATTGCCGAGGATCCGAGGTACACTTGGTTTGTGGGAGGGAGGGGCTCTACCCCGAACTTCCGTAATATTATATTCTCGGCCGCTGGAGTCTGTCAGTGTATCCAGGAAGTTCCCCTTAAAGTGTTCGCGAGGTCCATGAGCTTGGGGGGGGGGCTTTCCCCAAAATGTTAAAATGGAAGTAGAGCTGTAAACATTAGTACCATGATTTATATAATGATTCTGTACACGACCACGAATTTTCAGGAGGGTGGAGTAACCCCCGTTTCTAAGAGCTAATCA
The DNA here is from genome assembly GCA_039090855.1 of Macrothele yani. Lineage (NCBI taxonomy): Eukaryota > Metazoa > Arthropoda > Arachnida > Araneae > Macrothelidae > Macrothele > Macrothele yani. The sequence continues at coordinate 176,108,420 of CM076990.1, forward strand.
GGGGTAACATCGAGGATACATTGACCGACTCTTTTTTTTTTTTTTGATTGGAGGTTTAACGACCACCGCGAGCAACTCAATGGGCTATAAGCAGTCGCCCATCCCTAATTTAGGGTCACTGATTCCAGGGAAGGGAGGGAGCCAGTGCCGTAAGACAAACACAACATCCATGCCTCAGCGGGATTCGAACCCGGACCCCTTCGGACGAATGATCATAGGCCAACGCCTTAGACCACTGCACCACTGGGGCCGGCTGACAGACTCTAGAGGTCCAGAATATAAAATTTCGGAAGTTGGGGGTAGAGCCCTCCAAACCAAGCACCTCGTATCCCTTTCACAGGCTTCACCAAATTTCTGGGGGAGGGGGAAGGGCATACATAATTTACCATTAAACACAACATGAAGCATAGAAATTGCGAGCAAATCTCTTACCTTGAACACTTTTCTGCGCTCTTAGAAACTTGCACCCCACCCTCCTGAAAATTCGTCCTCGTGTACAGAATCATTATGTAAAGCTTGGTTCTAATGTTTACAGCTCTACGTCCATTTTAACATTTTGGGGGAAACCCTCCCCCAAAGCTCCCGGACCTCGCGGACGCTTCAAAGGGAACAGCCTGGATACACTAACAGACTCCAGCTGCCCAGAATCTAATATTACGGAAGTTGGGGATAGAACCCCTTCCCCTCCAACCAAAAGTATCTCGGATCCTCAGCAATTTATTTCTTCAAATAAAGTACAATTCTCGCTTGGCTTACATGGAACGTTTTCTCGAAATTCCCAATTCAGTTCTCAATATAGGCCCAGAAACGGCAATATTTTTAGCCCCCCCCCTGAACTTTTGTGGCCAAATTGCTGAAAGATGTGTGGCTGGGTTGCCGGCAAATTGCCACACCGGAACACTGCCACACATCAGTGTTCCTGTGGGGCAGTTTACAGTGAACCGTTTGTTCTGGGGGTATTTCTTCCGGGGCATTTTTTCCGCTTTTCAGTTTTCAGGGGTATTTTCTCCGGGGGTATTTTTTCCCGGGGGTATTTTTATCGTTTACCGATAGGGTTAGGGTAAGCGTGCGAGCGTAATTTGCTTCTGGATTTCATGCTGAGTGGTTTTGTACGTATTTTCTGTACAGCGAAAAATGGGCAAAAAAAAAACAAAAAAACAACAAAGCGTCATCAAGTGTTACTCAGAGGGCACAAACAGTGACTTTATATCATGAAGTATACTCCAAACGTGGCATAAACAGAAAGGTGAATGTGAGAAAGACTGCTATTCATAATTCGATCATGAAATATTGAGATACAGATGAATTTAGCAACCGAAAGAGAATAGGAAGTCCAATGAAAACAACACCACGTAATGACAATACCATAAGGCAAATAGTTTTGCTTTCTCTGAGGAGTTCGTGAAAGAAAATCAAGGCCTTTCTACATTAAAAGGCTCTGGTATTAGTTTCAGTACTGTTTCCCGACTTTGTAGCAAAGATTTTGGATTAATGTCTTACGAACCTGCACATAAACCTAGACTAACCTCTGTCATGAAAAAGAAGACTCTAGTTTGCGAAGCGCCATCAATCGTGGACTGCTCAGGACTGAAAACAAGTTCTTTTTTCCGTAGATTCAACTGTGCGTCAATTTGAATCACGCGAAGCACTTGTTCGACGACCAAAAGTCAAAAGGTTTGATGAAAAATACGCAGTTAGCACCGTGAGACACCCCCCTATAGTGAGATGATATGGGGTGTTTTGCCAGCATCCGGTACTACTTCATTATCCTTTTGGCTGAGAGACATTATTACCACGACTGGTCCTTTTTAGGTGGAAATGTTACGTGGGAAGCTGTTAACTCATACGCAAGTGCACAGATGCACAATCTTTATGCATGATGGTGCTCCATGCCACAGATCAAAGACAGTAAAGGACTATCTTCAGAGGAAAAACATAACTGTGCTTGACTGGACCGGTAATAGTCCTGACCTGAACCCCATCGAAATTTTGTGGGCCATTTTAAAAGACAAGGTAGCAGAAAAACAGCCATCAAATTTTACCTGTGATGCAAAGACATTTTTTTTTTTTTTTTGATTGGAGGTTTAACGACCACCGTGAGCAACTCAATGGGCTATAAGCAGTCGCCCGTCCCTAATTTAGGGTCACTGGTTCCAGGGAAGGGAGAGAGCCAGTGCTGTAAGACAAACACAACATCCATGCCTCACCGGGATTCGAACCCAGACCCCTTACGGACGAATGATCAGAGGCCAGCGCCTTAGACCACTGCGCCACCGGGGCGGCGCAAAGACATTTAAGTGACTACTGTAAATCCCTCACTGAGAGTATGCCACATCGTATTCTGACCGCTATAAAAAAACAAAGGTGACCACGGAAAGTACAGATTTTGTTCTTTTCGTGTTCTACAGAATGTAAGTATTCATCTGTGGTGTCATTTTTTCAAATATCTCCGACTAGTAATTAGTTGTTTCTTTGAAAATCTTAATTTTTAATAAACTGACAGGTGGTCTTAAATTTTTGAAAATGGCTGTACATACCGGTGTGTTTATACAATATCTGCAAGTTTTCACACGCCAACGGACGGCTTTTTCACGCCAGTGGGAGGTTTTTTTAAGTCTGAATTGTTCTAGAGCTTTGAAAAAGCCGCCCGTTGGCGTGTGAAAGCCTGCAAGTATTGTATAAACACACCAGTATGTACACAGGACACTGAGAGTAATACTTTTTGAGTTGGCAGCAGTGCGAAGGGGAAAAATAACCACGCAGATGACTAACTGAATTAAGGAAGTATCTATGGCAACAGTTATTAGCGGTGGCAGGTGATTCAAGTTTTGCCATTGCGCAGTTGTTTAGGGTACGTCTGCCTTTCGCCATACAGCTATGATAGTGAGTGATTCAAAATGCGTTGGGTGATAAAATTTTGCTGTCGTTTGGGTAAAATGGCTCCAGAACCAGTCAATTTAATGTAAAAAGCTTAGAAAGATCAATGTTTGAGTGAGTCAACGATTTTTAGATAGCACCATGATTTCAAAAAAGGGCGTTTGTCGGCAGAACTTGCTCCTAGGCCCGTTCGACCTAAAAGTGTTACGGAGCGTATTGTTAACACTGCTTGGGAAATCCTGCAAGAAGATCGGCGAATGGCGTATGAAGACATAGCGACGTGAACAAATATTTCAAAAGCGTAGTCATTCCGCGTTCTACGCACTGCATGGTGTGTGTTCCAGATGGGTACCTCAACACCTGACGAGAAAACAATCGTTAGCCAGAGTTCAGGCGTGTTATGAGTGGAAACAAATGATTGTACAGGGTCCAAACTTTTTAACACTATTTCGACTCCTTCACGAAGCGCGCAACGAGTGTCTGGAAACACACAGGCTTGCCTCCTTCGAAAAACGTCCGCCAAACCAAATCAGCTGGGAACGTGATGATAATTTTCTTTGATCATAAAGATATAGTCTACCAGCATGCCGTTCCTCCACAAATTACTGTCAACACTGAGTATTACATTTCAGTCTTGATTCTTGAAGCGTCTGCAACGACACATACCGATTAAGCTACCGGAACTGATGAGCAAGCGGGCCCTACACCATGATAATGCCCGCTTGTGTTCAACAGTTTCTTACGAAATGCAGTATTGAAATCATGCCTCAGCCTGCCTACAGTCCTGATCTCGCCTCGTGCGATTTCTGGTTGTTTCCAACAATGACGGAGAAGTTCCGTGGCGCGACATTCAACACAGATGATGACGTTATTCAAGCTTTCCACGGGTCGCTAAAGCAGCTTCCAGAAAATGCCTTCGCCACATGCTTTGAAAAGTGGACTGAACGATGAGATCGTTGCATATCTTCCGAGGGAAGACACTTTGAGAAAGAATAACATATATTTTTCCTCCCAACTCGAGTCCCCTTGATGGGTGCACGACACAGAGCTATCCGCCTCGCTTGGGCACGGCAACACCGCCACTGGACACTTGATCACTAGAAACAAGTAGCCTGGTGTGACGAGTCGCGTTTCCAACTGTATCGGGCAGATGGAAGGATTCGTGTGTGGCGCAAACCCCATGAAGCCATGGATCCCGCCTGTGAACAGGGAACTGTACCGGCTGGTGGGGGGTCTGTAATGGTATGGGGTGTGTTTAGCTGGACTTCACTGGTACCCCTGGTACGTCTACAAACGTCTGTGACCGGCCAACGCTATATGCGCATCCTTTCTGACGTCCTGCATTCATGCTGATAGGTTGGGTCTGTTGCAACAGACAATGCACCTCCACACAAGTGTCGGGACGCCACATTATGGTTAGAGCAGCATTCATCTGAGTTTGGGGTGCTGCCATTCCCACCCAAGTCCTCAGATCTGAACGTGATAGAACACATTTGGGAAGCCACGCAACGTGCTGTCGAACACAGGAATCCGAGACCTCCGAATACATCCGAATTGTAGAACGCTCTGCAGGAAGTATGGTGTGCATTGCCTACAGCATATTTCCAGAAGCTAGTGGAGTCGATGCCCCGTCGTATTTCTGCAGTCCTGCGCTCCCGTGGGTGACCTACCAAGTATTAGACTGGTGTACCAGTTTTTCTGGCACTTCAGTGTATATGACGAAGTAAATTTCTCCATCATTTTTATGCTAGGGGTGGAATTCGAATCCACAACTCTCGGCTTCGGAGCTCCGAGTGCTATATACACTGCTACTTGCCTTTATCTCATGTGCGCCCTGAGGGTCAGGCACATCACATCTCCCCCCCCCCGCAAAAAGGGCCGGGGGCATGGCCCTCGGGTCAGCCGGGACCATGTGTCGCTGCAAGTAATCATTCCATGCATGAAGAACGTGCATTTGAGAAATCCCAGACAATTTTTTGGTGTGTGGAACGTAACATCACACTAATTTATTTTTTCAAAGTATTTAAGAAGGGATTCTCAGTTTTCCTATCTCGCGGTGTGGAAAGAACATCACGCCACTGCGAGAAACCTATCAACCATACCATCCTGCAAGTTCGAGCGTCAATATGACGAAGTAAATTTCTCCACCATTTTTATGCCAGGGAAGGGATTCGAACCCCCAGCTCTCAGCTCCGGAGCTCTAAGTGCTATCCACTACACAACACTGGCATGTGCTCTCACTGCTATCTGCCTTTATCTCATGTGCGTCCTGCGAAGCAGGCACGTCACACGTATTTTTCCCTCAATGACAGGAAACTAAAATTAAAAAAAAATGCACAATTTTTTTTATTGAATATATGAACTTAAGGCTTACCTTAAATTTTCTGAACTTCTCCGAATGCTGCCTACAATATGCTTATTTGTAAATGCCATTGTAGCTTGCTGTTTCGTGCTTTTTCCTGCATAAACTTTTGGGCACATAACTTAAGGTTTAACGTTAATCATACTGTTTAAAACTGTTGTAGAAAACTCAAAAGTGAAAAAAAAAAATGCTTTCCTACCGTGTAATAATTTTTACAATTTGCTAAAATTACATCAGTCAAATGATCTACTGTAGTCAGAATTGTGGGAACTGCAATCCGGTTAAATTAGCAAATCTCAGACGTTCTGCTTTTCACTCAACCCCGGAAACTTTTGCCTGGCGTTTTGTCACCGCCTACGCATTCCTCTGTTATTACCGTTTTATATATGTAAAACCGTCGGAAAAGAAACGAAACTTCACTGAAAAGCATAAAGAAGGGGAACAGCTGTTTTTATATACACTGACGGAAAAAAATCCCAACACCAAGAAGGGGTTGTGTTAGATAAACCACAGTTCGTAGGCGGTGAGAGTACATCTGTAAGATGACGTCTATGCAAATTTCGCGCTCGGCGCATACGTGTGGCGCTAGTAGCGCCCCTCGGAACATGCAAAGCAGGTTTGCTGTAAATACGCGCTGTAACGTTCGTGAGCGTTAGTTATCGTTGAGATTCGACGTAGTGTGTTGATGTTAGTCAAGAATGCCTTTAAGAAGACGAAGAAGCCATTATCAACAGCTCACGGAGTTTGAACGAGGTCGTGTAATAGGGCTACGAGAAGGTGGATTTTCTTTCCGCAATATTGCAGAACGACTTGGCAGGAATTTAGCCACTGTGCATGATTGTTGGCAGCGGTGGTCAAGGGAAGGTACTGCCTCAAGAAGACCGGGTTCCAGCTGGCCACGTGGCACTACTGAGAGGGAAGACCGCCGTGTACGGCGTATGGCCGTGGCGCATCGTACCGCGTCTGCGGCAGCAATTCGAGCTGCAGTTGCCACCACAGTGACACAACGAACTGTTAAAAATCGGTTACTTAAAGGACAGCTCCGAGCCAGACGCCCTGTAGCGTGCATTCCACTTACTCCAAACCACGCCGAACCACTGCCGTTTGCGACGTCAGTGGTGTCAAGCTAGAGCTCATTGGAGGACGGAGTGGAGATCTGTTGTGTTTTCTGATGAAAGCTGGTTCTGCCTGGGTGCCAGTGTTTGCCGTGTGTTGGTTAGAAGGAGGCCAGGTGAGCGCCTGCAACCAACCTGTCTGCGGCCGAGACACACTGGACCTACACCTGGAGTTATGGTCTGGGGAGCAATTTCCTATGACAGCAGAAGCACTCTCGTGGCTATCCCACGCACCCTGACGGCACAGTTGTACGTCGGTCTCGTTATTCAACCTGTTGTGCTGCCATTCATGAACAGCATTCCAGGGAGTGTTTTCCAACAGGATAACGCTCACCCGCATAGCTGTTGTAACCCAACATGCTCTACAGAGTGTCGACATGTTGCCGTGGCCTGCTAGATCACCAGATCTTTCACCAATCGAGCACGTATGGGACATCATTGGACGACAACTCCAGCGTCACCCCCAACCAGCATTAACCGTCCCTGTATTGACCGACCAAGTGCAACAGGCATGGAACTCCATCCCACAAACTGACATCCAGCACCTGTACGACACAATGCATGAACGTTTGCGTGCTTGCATTCAACATTCTGGCGGTTACACCGGTTATTAATGTACCAGCATTTCACATTTAAAATGGCTATTCTCGCACTTAAAATAAGCTGTGATCTTGAAACCTTAATCGATTAAATATGTTACCTATACAAATGTATTGCCGCCATTTCATTCCTCTACAACTATTTTTTCGTGGTGTTGGGATTTTTTTCCGTCAGTGTAGATTCACTTAGCGGCATCCCCTCAAAAAACTACTGGGACAAGAGAAAAGGCGTACTTCGACTGTTTATCTTTTTAGTGATTTCATTTATTAATTTTTTTACAGATAAAAAATTGGATAATGACAGAAAATCGATAAATGATTAAAATCCGTGGCCCCTATGCCGAAGGCCGGCCCTCGTTGGCTGTAAACTCACCGCGCTGGCAATGCGTGTTCGAGAACTCTGCACTTCGTGCCATTTATAGTTCTTCAAGGTCTAACTAATGTAGTTCACTCCCTGCCTTCTGATCAAATACCGTAGATTCAAAACGTCCCACGATGTTCCATAATCACATGGAACGTTATAGAAAGTTCCAAGGCATTGGATATAGCTTGTCAACAGCGAGCGTCTTTTAGACATACTTAGCATTTCTGAATTGCTACCACCTAGAAGAATAGCATTTATTCGAAAGCACCCAAGAAAACTGGTTAAATATACAGTTCCTCTATACCATAGAGTAAAAAAAAAAATCAGTTAGTGTTCTAGAAACAAGATAATTCTGACCAATGCAGACAAACCTTGCGGCACCAAGAGAGGGGTTTGAGGGGTTTAAACCCTCCCCGAAATGCCGTACTTATGAAAGAAAGGATAGGTAGATCGATATATTTGGGTAAGTAGTATAGCATGTAAGTCAGTATTTGAAAAACTGACTTACATGCTATACTGTGCAAATCAGATGTGACAGAAAAAATTTAACAAAGGGATTTGAAAATAAATTTTCATACGTTTGTGAAAATTAATTTTCAAATTCAGAAACCCTCCCCCAAAATTCTTTGTGGGAGAACGGACAAGGATGGATATATCGTCAGAATAAAAATTTAATTATATATGTTTTATTATTTAATAATTTATTTTCTAAGCGCGCCTATAATCTGCGCCGCAATTAAATAGCAGAAACATTGGCCAGCAACATGGCGCCTTATTTTCTTACAAGGAGAAGGTGGAGTTGTGGTTTAGCTGCTTCTAGAACCATCTTTGTGAGGTAATTTACATATTTTTCTTATTTATGTGGTAAATTTGAGCCTATCCCGTCTCAGTAAGGACATTAAGAGTGTATCTGAAAACCATAATTACAGTAGCTTGTCGATAAATTACGAACTGAAAGTAAATCACAGCTTTTGACGTTTTCAGCTACGTCTTGATCTCCGAAACATTTCCGTTGATGTTTCATTCCACTAGTTGTGCTTCGTGGAAGATTTTATGCTCACCACCTGCGGCATTCAAACAGACATCGTAAACGCAAATCGAAATGTGATTTACTCAGCCCGAAGGAAGGAAGGGAGGGAGGCTGAGCCTCCAAACCAACCCATGACAGCAAAGGCGATTAGCACACCTGCCAATAAAGACGAACGCTGATTGGAACTCGGGAACAAACAGATCTCTCGTTTCCGTTGCGAACACGCTGATTTTTTTTTTTCTTTTTCTTTTAAAAAAAGATCGCCCAAATCCTATAGGTATTTTATGTGAAGGTTATTCCATTTCCACGGAAATGCAAGTCCCAATACGAATGGAACTTCACTTGATGAAGGTCATGACATTTCAGTGGAAATGCTAGTTCAAATTCATCGCAAATAATTCTTTGCTTGCTGCATGTACAGGAACAGGATATTCATATACACTGGGTGGCCAGTTTATTTAGAACACCCCCTAATCTATAGAAAGGAAGTCTGTAGTCAGCATAACGTTTTAAAAGATCGTTTCCGCGCAGAGAAGGGCCTGAGCAAGCTTCTCTTATTTGGGAGGCGTAACTTGAAATTACGCCCCTTGGAGTTCAAGGGGCGTAATTTGAACACTTTCATTCAAACAGTACAAATGTTTTACTTTTGTATACTTCCGTTATAGGAAAGTATTATGATCGCTCAAAAATCTCACTTCCTTAATTTTACTAAAAATGTAAAAAAGGGGGAAATACCCAAGAGTCAACGGTTTAAATATCAAGTAAAACGTAAGAATTATGTGAACACCGACAACACGGCATAAACAAACCAGCACAGAATGAGGTATTATTAGATAGTGAATGTAACAATAGAGATACGTTTTCGCTGCACCGGTGGTGCAGTGGTCTAAGCGATGGCTTATGACCGTTCGTCCGGTAGGGCTCCGGGTTCGAATCCCGGTGAGGCATCACAAAGTAAAGGTTGGCGCGCAGGACCGTAACAAGATTTTCTGCTCTGGGATGGATTATACCCCCCAAATAACACGTGGTTCTTACTTTCTCACACACCACCGTTATAGGGAAGTATTGTGATCGTTCACTTCAGGTTTGTAACATAATTTTATTAAAAACGTAAAAACTAGTGTAATGCCCCATGAACCACAGGTTGCAGATACCAAGTAAAGCGTAAATGTTATGTGAACGTCGACAACACAACACTCCACAGAAATGCAGAACGAAAAACAAACCAGCGCAGAACGAATGAGTATCAGACAGTGAACGTAACAATAGGAAGAAGCTTTAGAAGTAGGGTTTGGAAAAATTCCGTTCATGGTTAAACGCTCTGCGACAGATTACAAATGATTAATTAGCTCTTCATCCCAACAACATGTTCGGAAATATCATGGAGGTTAGGCATTATCAGAATATTGTTTTTTATGTCTCCATTCACTGTTTTGGAAATTTCCCTTCATGGACATGAGATGTTCATACCTCAAAGTGTATGCTATTCTGTTACCTGGTCAACAGCATGGCATACTGTATGAGACTAACTAAAGTTTTTAAAAGGAAAATACTGAAGAATATAACTTTCTTTTTTAGTTACATTTCTATTTTTTACATCCCCAGAGCAGGGAAGTCGCGAAGGGGGTGCGAGGGTGGGCTTAATTTGTCTTGCCCACCCAGTTCAAAGTGTGCCATTTTCAATATATTTAAAATATAATCTGCACTTTGCCAAGTAATAAGTCTTGTGTTTTATTTCATGTCACCCTACGTATTTTCCCCTAGGAAGTGTGTTTTTACGTCTCCAAAGAAGGTTATCAAAATAGCACCGCAGGGCCATTAAAATTCAGTTGTTCTCCAATCTTCCAATTCTTTAGTTTAAGCCTCCTTTTGTATGGCAAGGGGGCTAATGAGAAGGGGGATAGGAATTCCCTCAGGGGTCACTACTAATTGTTCTGTTTATTTTCTTTACAAAACAGGGGATTCCAACATGAAAAGTCGAGTCTGAAACTACACTAGCGTCCTTAAGACTGCCAGAAACTCTCTGACGACTGCTTCGTGTGAAAGGCAAAGTCGCTGGTTGGAAGGAAGGAAGGAAATTAAGGAGGAGTGAAGTATTGTGTCTGCAGGGCACAACGTTAAAATTTGATTTAGATAAACAAAAACGATATTTTCTTTAAAATAAATTGTTCAAGTACAGTACTATTTTCGTAAGCAAAAATGGAAACTTTTAAAAAGAAATTTAAAACAATGCATCCACAGCAAGCAAAAAAGTTGAAGGCGACATTCCGCCAATATTTGTATCTTACATCCGTGGCGTAACTAGTCAGGCCCATGTATGTATGTGTGTCCAGGTGAAGGTGATCGGAATTGCACGAATTCTTTTGTAGCCGGCAGTGAAAAGCCTTGAAACCGCCCTGGTGACGCAGTGATCTAGCGCTGGCTTATGACATACGTCAGAGAAGAGTCTGGATTCAAATCCCGGTGGGGCATGGATAGAGTGTTTGTCTTACGGCACTGGCTTTCTCCCTTCCCTGGAACCAGTCACACTAAATTAAGGACGGGCGATTGCTTATAGCTCATTGAGTTGCTCACGGTGGTCGTTAAACCCACAATCAGAAAATTAAAAAGAAATAGGTGAAATATATGTATAAGTAAGGAAGCACCTGAAAGTGCAATACAAATTTTGCATGTATCTTTACATGTAGTTAATTTGCTAATTTGCTAAGCTCCTAGCAAAAAAACTATAAAGATACATGCAAAATTGGGAAGACACCCTTGGGGTTCACCCCTGTTTTCTTGCAGGGCTGGTTTCCTTGAAAGCACAGGCCCTCGGCACTCATTGTTTTCCTATGGAGGGCTTCAGTAGTCTAGCTGTGACCCGAACTATTCCCCTTTTTACCCCTCCCGAAACAATTAGCGACGGCCCAGAGAGAAGTGTGAAGTAAAGAAAAGACTTGGGCTTAGTGTTTAGCACCATTTTGCCCCCGCGTTTGACTCCAACGCCACCTAGTGTTCTTTTGCTGTTTTGTCTCCTTCTCCAACGACCTTAAAAGAAGAAAAAAAGAAAAGCATTAAAAATTTGTTTTCTCAGTATTTCGTAAAAAAAGCAAAAAAAAAAAAAATTTGCTATCAAGTTTGCCCCACCAAAAATTATGCTCACCCACCCGTTGCCCATCCTGATTTCGAAGTCTAACGACGTCCCTGCCCCATAGCATGAATTTACGCCCCTGGAATGACCATTCTGGGAGGGCAACCGCCCTCCTTGCTGTCCTTGCGGTAGCTACGGCCCTGCGTGACGGAAAGGTTTAGAGACAGAGCTTCTCTCCGATATTCTCGTAATTGTGAAAGCCATGTATGCTGGCAGTAGAGCTTGTGTACAGGTGAATGGTGTTTTATCAAAATGGCTTTCTATTGGTGCATGAGTCAGACAAGGTTGTGTAATGTCACCATTGCTCTTTAGTGTACAGTATTTATGGATGCGTACATGCGCGATTGCCAAAATAGATAATACTGGTTTACGTCTTGGTGACATCCTTGTGTGCAGATTGCTGTATGCTGATGACACTGTCCTGTTGGCAGAGAGCAAAACTGAGTTGCAGAGTAAGTTGTCCCGGATGCACGAAGTTTGTATGAAATTCAAACTGACTATAAATAAGGGAAGAACCAAAGTTATGGTTTCTGAGAGAGGAACTGGTAGAACTGAATGTAATATAAGTCTAAATAACGCACTGATTGGCCAGGTGAATTAGTTTGTGTACTTAGGAAGCATGTTTGACAGAGAGTACAAATTGAATGGTGAAATTAGTAGGCAAGCGAATTCTTCATTGAAAGTCATGGCTGCTTTGGGAGGTTTTCACATGGTTCTCAAGAGAGTCCCGCATGGCTGTGCACAATTCTTTTGTAGCCTGTAGTATGAGAGTATAATTGTTCTTATTGTGATGTATGGCAGTGAAACCTGGGTACTATACAGAAGAAACATAGGAGTCGTTTGTGTATTGGAGAAATGCGTTACTTAAATAAGGGCGTTTGTGGCAAGACACGTTCTGATTGTGTGAGGAATGAAGATGTGTTGCACTTGTGTAATGTGAAGAAAAATGTTGTTAGCAAGGGGAGACTAATATGCTCTGACCAGGGTTAGGACATTTGGCCACCCGGACATTTTGGCACATTCCCTTTTAGAGCATTGAAACTGCGCTGCGTCAAAAATTATAGTGTTCCTGCATTTCTCCTTATACTTGAGCAAGTGGTGTTCACAAATTTTTTTTTCACCCATATCTCATTATCATTAAGAAATTAAGACATATTTACGATTTTCTGTCTGAAAGACGGGACGGACAACTGGGCACCGGATATCTAGGCTCCAGACATTTGGGCATCCGGACATTTGGGCACAATTGTTTAAGGGGTCGTATAATAATTGCCGTTTCTTGGCCCTATAGGAAAAGTTTGATCAAGAAAATGTTAACCGTAAGACAAGTGACAATTATACTTGAATTTGGTAAAACAAAAGTACCTTCCTAAATACAAAAAAAAAAAAAAGAAAAAAATAGAAAAAAAAATACATAACACATTTCTTAGGTTTCAACGAAACAAATAAAGCACTTACACTACTAGAACACATACTATGTTTGGAACAGGACAAGGAGGGATTTTTTAATAACGCGCTGCACTTTTACTTAGGAACAAAATATTTACATAACATGTCAAGTTATTAATATTCTCTTTTACTTAATTAGGCACTAAATTACTATACCTCATTCGTAGGCCCCTTTGACAGTCTTTTTTTCTACCGATGCCATATTTATAACGTTTACGTATCAACTCAAGGCAATAATATTGCACTTTTACTTAAGCACTAAATATTAATTCACAGGCCCTAGGCCTAGGCCTTTTTAACAATTTTTGCTCTATCGATGACATGCTAATAACCTTTACGTATCAAGCCAAGGTTATAATATTGCGCTTTTACATAAGCACAAACTATTATTTCACAGGCTCTGGCCTAGGCTTTTTTTAACAGTTTTTTTTCTATCGATGTCACATTCAAACAATTACGTATCAACTCAAGTTAATAATATCCCGCCTTTACTTTTTCACTAAAAATTTTCTCACAGGCCCTAGGCCTAAGAAGAGGCCTTTTAAATAGTTTTTATTGAACTAATATCATATTCACAACGATTACGTATCAAGTGATATTCTGCTTTTTACTTAAGCACTAAATATTATTTCACAGGCCCTAGGCCAAGGCCTTTTAAACAGTTTTTATTCTAACCATGTCACATTCATAACAATTACGTATCAACTCAAGTTAATAATATTCCGCTTTTACTGAGGCACAAAATATTATTCAAAGGCTCTACCTAGGCCTAGACCTTTTTAATAGTTTTTACACAATGAATGTTATATTCACAACGTTAATTATTCAAATCATGTTAGAAGCATTGCGCTTTTGCTTTGGCTCTAAATGTTATTTCACAGGCCCTAGGACTAGGCCTTTTAAATAGTTTTTACTCAACCAATGTTATATTCACGACGTTTAGTATTCAAATCAAGTCAGTAGCATTGCGCTTTTACTTTGGCACTAAATATTTTTTCACATATAGGGCCTGTGAAATAATATTTAATGTTTAAGTAAAAGCAGAATATTATTAACTTGATAAATAATAGTTGTGAATATGACATTAGTTTAATAAAAACTATTAAAAAAGGCCTTGGTCTGGGCCTAGGGCATGTGAGAAAATTTTTAGTGAAAAAGTAAAGGCGGGATATTATTAATTTGAGTTGATACGTAATTGTTATGAATGTGACATCGATAGAATAAAAACTGTTAAAAAGGCCTAGGGCCTCTGAAATAATATTTAGTGCTTAAGTAAAAGCGCAATATTATTACCTTTGCCTTGATGCGTAAACGTTATGAACCTAACATCGGTAGAACAAAAACTGGTAAAAAGGTCTAGGCCATGTGAATTAATATTTAGTGTTTAAGTAAAAGCCCGATATTATTACCTTGAGTTGATACGTAAACGTTATGACTATGGCATCGGTAGAAATAAAGGTTGTCAAAAAGGCCTACGAATGAGGCATAGTAACCCAGCAAAAACACAAGTGCTGGGAAACTGCTGGCCACCAGCTGGCAGTGATGGGTCACTGCTGGCTGAAATCTGCCGCTCACGGCCAAGTAGTGGTCCGTTGGTGGCAGCGCTATCAGTTGGCGAGCCATTGATGGCCCTGCAGCATCGCCATGAATTGTGGGCCTCCAACCAGTGCCACTAGTGGCCCGTTGCTGGCAACCAATGCAACCCCCAACAGCAGGTGGAAGCATCGGGACTGCGCATGCGCAGAAGCAACACTTGCTGTGTCTCTCATGGTACCAGTTAGTTGAAGACGACGCTATCGCCATCGTGTTATTTTAGTGGATGTTAAGAAAAAACATCCATATGTGGAGAGGCGAATTAATTTCCTAATGATATTTTACATCGACGAAGATATCAGATTAAGCCGTGAAATACTAGATTACAGCCATGAAATACACCCACTCCATTCCCATGAATAACAATTCATGGAATGGAGTGGATGAATAACAAGAAAAAATTTGAAACCGCTTGAAACACATATCCTGGAAAACCATTAAAACAGCGTTTGTTGGAAAAAAAAAAAAGAATTATACGCGTACAAAATTTATTAATTATTTGAAAGAAAAAAAAAGCAACGCTATGTGGTGTACTCATCCATGGGTTGAATACACAAGACAGGGAGGAATTCGCTTCTAAAAATAACGAGAAGTAAAATAAAATATCTTTTACTCTTTAAAACAAATGTAGCTTCGGACAACGGAAAGGAAAGAAACAACGTTAAAAATGTAACAGAATGTGACATGAACCCGGGTAAATATATATTTATTCAACAATCTCTTTTCAAGACGGCAAGGACAGTACAAAACTTTGGAAAGCGACTCTAAGTATGTACACGCCTTGAAAATGAGTGAAGTTTCCTTAAGGTAAAAAAAAAAACTATCGTTACGTTGAAAAAATTAATTTATCAATTATATGAAACTGAATTTTATGAAAAATACCTCTCAATATTGTAAAATGAAAGAGGGAAGCATTCGATTACAAATTGCATAGCAAAGAGATAGCTTCCAGCACATATCCGAGCGTAGTGAATTAGTCCGGTCGGTAGCGAGCGCGGCTTCCGCGCAAACGGCCTAGGATCAAATCTAGTCAGATGCAAACGGTCGTTTTTCCGGTCTGTTGAGAAAATTTCCTCACTGCAGTGCGTTAATTTACAAGCTTCGTAAGGGTAGAAAAAAAAATTGTAGCTTTAGGAAACTGCAGCCATCCTTGCTTTTTATTATTATGGCTACTACTGGGAAATTGGCGGACAAGATTCTGCAAGCCACCAGTTACGTCACGTGGTTGCTGGCTGCCACTAGCGGACCACATTAGGCTAGCCATCATTTCTGGCACGTGCTTACAGTGCCACTGAAGGGCCACTTGTGGCAGCTACTGCCTGTGATGAACCACTGATGGTCCTGTTGTGGCATATGACAACTGATGGGGTGCCAACTGTTGGCCTGAACTCCTGGCCCTTCTGTTGGCCGCCCGGATATTTTATTGACGGTTCGGCAGCGGCAACATAGTGCTGGGCCAGCAAGACTGTTTTTGCTGGGAATTTAGTGCCTAATTAAGAAAAAGAGAAATATTAATAACTTGGCATGTTATGTAAATATTTAGTGCCTAAGTAAAAGTGAGGCGTTATAAAAAAATCCTTCCTTTTCGTCCTTTTCGGAACATAGTATGAGTTCTGGTGTAATTGCTTTGTTTCGTTGAAACCTAAGAAATGTGCTATGGAATCATGAATATGATGTAATCCATATTCAAGATTATGTGCTATGTAATCCCGATCCAGGACGACGAAATTATCAACAAGTTTTCGGATATTATCCTTGTCGTATTTACACCAAAAAACGGATTGTCATCTTCAAAATTTGTGCTATGTAATTTTTTTTTAATTCAATTGTAATTGCCGTTTGTGTTACTGTGAACGTTTTCTCTATCCAATTCCCCTCAGAGAGCCAAGAAAGGCCAATTTTTATACTGCCCCTAAAGATTTGTGCCAAAATGTCCGGGTGCCCAAATGTCCTAAACTCGGTTTGGCCATGTTGAAAGAATGAGTGATGAGGTGCTTACTGAGAAAATCTTTTTAGCTCAAGTTGCAGGAAGGAAAGGCAGAGGAAGGCCAAGGAAGTCATGGTAGGATCAGATTCAGGAGTGTCTGCATGAGAAAAAGGGTTCATTGTAAACCGCCACATAGGAAAACTGCCACACAGGAAGATTGCCACACAGGAAAACTGCCACACGCTTTTCATTAAGGGGCCGGGCACAAATTGCTATTCTTTCAAGGAACACTTTGAATGTGTGGCAGTTTTCTGGTGTGGCAGTTTTCCAAGTTTCCTAATTATGTGTGGCAGTTTCCCAAGGTGCCTAACGATGGGAAGGAGCTCTTTTGTTTGTCGGACATTTCATGTCGGTTCATACTTAGGGCAACTGGCCACAGAAGTTCGAGGGGGTGGGGGGGAGGTTATAAAGTTCGTAGTTTCCTGGCCTATATTGGGAATTGAATTATGAACACCAAACAAATTTCGAGAAAACGTTCTATGTAAGCCAAGCGAAAATTGCTGCGTTCAGGAAAGGACGATTAGGTGGGATTTTTTAATAACGCTGCGCTTTTACTTAGGCACTAAATATTTACATAACATGTCAAATTTGTAATATTTTTCTTTTACTTAATTAATTCCTAGGCCCTACACCTCGGCCCTACACCTCGGCTTTTTAACAGCTTTTAATCCGCCGACTTTATATTCATAACGCTTACGTATCAAATCAAGTCAATAGCTTTGCTCTTTTATTTAGGCACTAAATAGTCATAGGCCACAGACATAAGCCTTTTTAACAGTTTTTTTTCTACCAGTGTCATATTCACAACGTTTACACATCAAATCAAGTTAATTTTATTATCATGCCCAAGGCCTAGTCTTAGGCCATTTTGCCAGTTTTTATTTTACCAATGCCATATTCACAGCGTTTACACAGAAAATCCAGTTAATAATATTGGGCGTTTTCTTAGGCACGAAATATTAAATATGCCCTAGACCTAGGCATTTTTAATAGTTTTTACTTTATCATTGTCATATTCACAACGTTTACACACACACACACAAATATGTAATAATACTGCTCTTTTACTTAGGCACGAAATATTCGTTCATAGGCCCTAGGCCTGGGCCTATGAATTAATAATTCGTGCCCAAGTAAAAGCGTAATATTATTAAATTGATTTGCTGTGTAAACGTTGTGAAAATGGCATTGATATAGTCAAAACTATTAAAAAGGCATAGGGCCTATGAATTAATATTTCGTGCCTAAGTAAACAGCCAATATTATTAACATGATTCGATGTGTAAACGTTGTGAATATGACATTGGTAAAATATAAAACTGGTAAAATGGCCTAAGACTAGGTTTAAAGCATGTGAATAAATATTTCGTGTCTAAATAAAAGCGCAATATTATTAACTTGATTTGATGTGTAAACGTTGTGAATATGACACTGGTAGAATAAAAACTGTTAAAAAGGCCTAGGCCTAGGGCCTATGAATTAATATTTCCTGCCTAAGTAAAAGCGCAATATTATTTTTGATTTTGCCAGGATTTGGAATAATTTCTCATATTATTAGTTCGTCCTTTGGGAAGCGAGAGCTATGAATTATTATTAACTTGATTTGATGTGTAAACGTTGTGAACATGACACTGGTAGAAAAAAACCTGTTAAAAAGGCCTATGCCTGCAGGTGGCCTATGACTGTTTAGTGCCTAAGTGAAAGAGCAATGCTATTGACTTGATCTGATACATAAGCGTTATGAATATAAAGTCGGCGGATTAAAAGCTGTTAACAAGGTCAAGGTGTATGGCCTATGAATTAATTAAGTAAAAGAAAAATATTACAAATTTGACATGTCATGTAAATATTTTGTGCCTAAGTAAAAGTGCAGCATTATTAAGAAATCCCACCTTATTGTCCTTTCCTGAAACACGGGAATTTTCGCTAGGCTTACATAGAACGTTTTTTTCGAAATTTGTTTTGAGTTCCCAATTCAATTCCTAATATAGGCCAGGAAACGGCAATCTTTATACCCCCCCTTCCCTCGAACTTCTGTGGCCCGTTGCCCTAAGTATGAACCAACATGAAAATTCCGACAAACAAAAGAGCTCTTCCCATAGTTAGGCACCTTGGGAAACTGCCACACATAATTAGGAAACTTGGAAAACTGCCACACCAGGAAACTACCACACATTCAAAGTGTTCCTCGGAGGAATAGCAATTTGTTCCCGGCCCCTTAATGAAAAGCGTGTGGCAGTTTTCTTGTGTGGCAGTTTTCTTGTGTGGCAGTTTTCCTGTGTGGCAGTTCCTAAGTTGCTGAAAGATGTGTGGCAGTTTTTCTGTGTGGCGGTCTTCCGCCAACCGAGAAAAAGATTATAAGTATGAAGTATTGAAGATCTTGTGTACGGCGTATGATGGATGTCAGTGAAGCCCGAGTTGTATGTTAAGATCGCTGTAAATGGAGAAGCTTGATACGGCAACAGTAAGTAAAAATTATTTGCTAGTTTGTATTTCTTTGAGGAGCTAACTTCTGAATCTCAAAGAACAGCTTAGTGATATGTATGTATGATTTAGAAAATAAATCAGCAGTTAAAATAAAAAAAATAAAAAATAAAAATAGGATGGATGACGTGTCCTCTAGGCGTCCACACAAACAAGAATCATTTCAAACAAACATGAGAACGAGATAATGGATATGGGATCAAACACGCTCGTATTTTTCGGGAATCTCCGTGCGTTGACAGAGCAACAAATTCGCCATGTTTGCTACAAAGGCAATTTTGTTGCTTTCAGAGCTCCTGCTGCCACGCGAGGAAATGAAGGCTTTCCGCAAAGGGGCGGAGCAGTTGCTTCCATACTCCACAACAAAAGAACTAAGTAGGAATTGGGGAAGGGGAGAGGGAGAAAAACCTCCTGCAAACTTCTGTTCATGTAACACGCTCTCCCGGTAAACGTGTTGGGAGATTGGGGCAGAGGAGGGGTCGAGGGGCCTGGTTCACCCACCCACTGCCGCTGATTCATAGCATTGGATGCAATTATTTGTGTCCGGTCGGAATCCAACTGCGTCCAGTGGTAATGACTGTGGCACACATCTGCCACTCGTAACTTTAGATACTCCTCGATTTGGTGCTCACTCGACGCAATAACGCCTGCTCCCCCGTCAGCCGCCAAACCCTAACGGGGGATCATGCAACGGATTATAAGCTCCCGATTCCCACGGTCATGCAACCCCTCTTAATGACTTCCGAGGGAGATACCTTCGATTACTTCTGTGATTAAACGCCGGCGCCAGGCTATGTTAATATCCCTGAACGAACAGTTGAGGGCACAGTCAACGTATTAATGACGCAGGATTCACGTGGCGTGTAGCAAGTAAACACCTAGTGCTAAAATAATTGAACCCCGTAAAAAGAAAAAAGTCCTTTCATCAGCTTGGTTGATTATTGTGTTACGCGGAATAAATTTTAATGACCTGAGGTCATTTTTGCGAAAAGTGATTGATACGGACGCTTGGTATACTTCCGAAACGTTTCTGTTGCTTAAACATCAAAATTGTGCTTCTGTTTATGATGTTTTCCGTTCTGAAAAGGTGAACAGAATTCCCAAGTGAGATGAACATGGCATTCATAGTTCTTTGATAAAAAAGAAAATCGAATTTTATGCCTCCTTACGAAAAAATTTGCGTTGAAAAAAACAGCTGAAAAAATGCATGGAAAGTCATGGTAGTGTTTTTGCGATTGGAGCGAAAAACAGTTTAATAAAAATAGAATATTCAATAGTTCCGACATAGTGACAAATATGTCATTAATACGAAGTAATTCATGCATATATCAATTAAGTAAAACAAATGCCGTCTGTACACGATAGGCAATCCTTTAGTGTTAAAATAACTATATAAACAATTAAAATGATTAAAAGTATAAAGGTTTTAGATCTTTTGACAACACATCGGTGTCATCCTCAGAAACCGAATGAAGAAACTTCAGATCATATGTAGAGGATTTCAGGAAGGGAGTGTCTGACCCCAGGTCTTAAACAACCCTTAGAAATAGGAAGCTACGAGATTTGGGCTAGAGTGCCCGATAGGAAAGTTTTTTTTTTTTTTTTTGAAGGTTTAATGACCACCATGAGCAACTCAATGGGCTATAAGCAGTCGCCCGTCCCTAATTTAGGGTCACTGGTTCCAGGGAAGGGAAACAGCCAGTGCCGTAAGACAAACACAACATCCATGCCTAACCGGGATTCGAACCCGGACCCCGTTCGGACGAATGATCAGAGCCCATCGCTTAGACCACTGCGCCACCGGGGCGGCCGATAGGAAAGTGACAGAGAAGCGAGCTAAAAGTGGGGAGGAAGACGTTATTTATTTATTACCGGGGGCCAGTACACGGGGCCCGACGGCTTCACGTGCCCATCCAACGCACGGCGGATATTTAGTGTTTCGAAGCGTTGGTACCTACCTGCCTGGGATCGAACCTGAGGTTTTCTCCGTGGAAGTCACGAACATTGACCTCTGACCCCCTCCATCAAAACTTGGCCACCAATGAAAAAACACTGCATGTAAGAGCCTTATATACAGGGTGTCCTGGAACTTCGTGTACAAACTTGGAGGGGAGGTAGAGAACATCGTTAGGAAAAAGAACTAAATAGGAAAGCATGGGCGGAAACGATAGGCGGCGCTGTACGCGAGCTCGCAAGGTCGGCACGTGTGGCTTCCTCATTGTAGACGCGGACTGCGTGTGATCAACATGAATCGTTTCACACACGCCGAGTTGACGGACATGCACTTCGTCTATGGCCTAACCAACGGAAATGGACGCGCTGCTGGTCGGTTGTATCGGGAAAGATACCCAACGAGGCGCCAACCAAATCATCAAATGTTCGCTCGGGTACATCAGAACCTTGCGGACGTGGATCCTTCACAGCAACGATGCAGGATACCGGGCGGTCGCGAACAGCACGAACCCCCATATTGGAATAGCGTCTGTTTCATGGACCGAAATCCCGGTACCAGTGTACGGGCGCTTGCCGCTGCCGCCGGAACGTCTGGATCAACTGTCTGGCGCGTTCTGCAGGGCAAAGCTTTACATCCCTTTCATCTTCAGATAGTTCAATTACTGCAGCCGGATGATCACACACGACGTGTCACGTTTGCACAGTGGTTTCTGCACCAAAGTGTGGCCGACCCGTAATTTCCCAGTTCTGTTGTGTTCAGTGATGAAGCAATCTTTTCACGTGACGGGGTGTACAATACGCACAACGCGCACAACGCGCACATGTAGGCCGTAGACAACCCACACGGAACCTGACCACGAGCCGCACAACAACGCTTCACTGTTAATGTGTGGGCGGGTATCGTGGCGGACAGTTTAGTCGGGCCATACATCTTACCACCTCGACTGGACGCTCGCGAGTATCTCGTCTTTCTTCAGGAGGTTCTTCCGGAAATGCAGCACGATGTCCTCGCACATGTTCGACGCAGAATGGGGTTGCAACATGATGGGGGGCCATCTCATTACGCATGGTGCGTACGTGACCATTTTAACCGGACATTTGGAACCAAGTGGATTGGGCGTGGCGGTGCCGTCGAATGGCTCCCCAGATCACCTGATTTATCTCCTCTTGATTATTATCTCTGGGGTGCCATGAAGAGCATTGTGTACGACACGCCAGTAAATTCTGAAATGGACCTGGTGGCACGAATCTCCATCGCTGCTGCAACGATCCACGAAACGCCTGGTATCTTCGTCAATGTTCGCCAATCCATGTCGCGTAGGTGTCATGCGTGCATCCAGGCCAATGGGCGCAATTTCGAACACTTCCTGTGATGCTTGTAAGTCCTACATTGTACTCTTTTGTTGTGTAATAAAGCGTTTTACACTGCTTTCTGTATTGTGGCCTTACTGTGTCTTTGTGTCTCTTTCTACGTGAGGGTGACGTTTCCGCCCATGCTTTCCTATTTAATTCTGGTTCCTAACGCTGTTCTCTACCTCCCCTCCAAGTTTGTACACAAAGTTCCGGGACACCCTGTATGTACATGTAACAAGTGACATTAATGCGCATGCGTGAGCTACAAAGATGTTTAAACGAGTCGATGTGTATGAGCTGGAGGAGTGGGCGTAGCCCGTCTCAACAGCGCTCTCCAAGGTTGGGGAACCAGTATTGGTACATCCTCATTACAACACCGTTCGCTGTAGACAAGTATGTGAATACTTTCTGAAACAAGGGTAGAACGTCGATTCCTGGGAGAGTCCAAAAATAGTAGTGTCAACCCAGCACGGTAAATGAGATTCATTCAAACATATTCTAGGTAAGGATGTAACACAGGAACAAGTCCTGATATTTTATTGATGTTCACGTATGCGGCAACCCAAATTACGAAATGTGGAACCCACACAGCACAAATCGGATTTGTTAGGGTTGACAGATCTAAGCGGAATCAAATAGACACCGTGACGATTAACATGTTCAACATAGTCCTTGTCGTGTCTGATCATATCAAACAAATTGCAAGTACGTATACACCAAACCTGAGGTTATACTTATCACATATGTTCTTCAAAATATTTGTCACACATGGTAAATATGGTACAGATCCCACAAAACGATGAACCGGTCTGTCAGCAAGCAAAGGTGTATGTAAACAGCCTAACTTCTTACCAACAATACGACCAATAAAGTGTAGTGGGTAACCATTAATGGTTACCCACTACACCTTAATGATCGTATTGTTGGTAAGAAGTTAGGCTTTCAACTCTGCATCTCGAAATCAGAAGGTATATGTGGGGAAATGTTACACACATAGTTATCACTAAGTGATCTCTGAGATACAGAGATTAGTTCTTCAAAGCAGGGGTTTATCCAGGAATTTAAAACTTGGGGGTTCCAAAGAGTTTTCCACAACTTTAATTTTAGATTTAAACTTTAAATCTAAGATTAAAATTGTGGAAAACTCCCAAACAATGGAGATGGTTGAATTCTTTATAGTTCAAAACAAAACCATACATTGTTATTTTGTTTTTCTGCTTTTATTTTCCATCTCTCATGTCTAAATGCTTCTTAAACCAAGGCTAAAGCAAAGAAGTATTAACATGAGTTGCTCAAAGAGTAGATATTACTATCTGGAAAAATTTGTAGCAGACTAAAATGAGAGATTCGTATGCACATACACTGAAGAGCAATTGAATTAGAGATACCTGTCTAGTAACGTGTAGCACCACCTTTCGCCCTGATGACGGCGGCGATTCGTCTCGGCATGGACTCGACAAGACACCGAAAGCATTGGGAAGCCATACGGATCCAGGACACCTGAACAAGCTCCCACAGTTTACGAAGATTTGATGGAGGTGGATCAGAGCCTCAAACATCTCGCTCGATGGGATTGAGGTCAGGTGATCTAGCTGACCAAGGAAGCAAGGTCATGTCGCTGGAGTGTTCATCCAATCATTCGGATACAATTCGGGAGCGATGGCACGATGCATTGTCTTGTTGTAGGATGAGGTCCCCAGTGGGATGTTGAAGACGCACAAACGGGAGCAAATGGTCGTCCAGGATATCCCGGTAACGTTGACCTGTGAGGGACGTTGTCACACGTATCAGGGGTCCCATTTCAGTCCACGTAAACAGTCCCCAGACGAGAATGACACCCACACCACCCTGCTGGCAAGAAGGATCTATCGCTTCATGTGGTTTACGCCGTAATCGTATCCAACTATCCGCATGTACCAACGTGAATCTCGAATCCTCAGTCTAGGCAACATTTTTCCACATGTCTAGGGTCAAGTGGCGATGTTTTCGCGCCCATGCTAATCTTTGCACCCTGTGATGTGCGGTCAGCAGCGGTACCCTCGTGGGACGATGGCTTCTGTACCCCATAGCGAGGAGATGGTTCTGGATAGTATGACTGCTTACACGTTTTTGTGCACCAGCGTTAAATTGCCGAGTGATTTCTTGCACCGTGGCCCGTCTATCCGCTGTAACAATGCGAGCTAGCCGACGATGACCCCGCTCATCCACACGCTGTTGTCCACGGCAGTTGGCCCTTGCAGGGATGGTTTTACCGGAATCGATTTACTCACGGTGCACCCGTGAGACAGTGGCTCGTAAAAATCCCAGTGCCTGCACGACTTCCGAGATGGAGTGACCCATTCGTCGGGCCCTGACAATTTGCCCACGATCAAATGCGCTTAGATCCTTCGTCTTACTCATACTGCGTCCGACTCTTACTGATTCCCGTCGCATCACTCCTTATATTGTCGGACCGCTGCATACGTCATGTCGTTTCTGTTTACAGGGCCGCCCACAGCGCCACATTTTCATAACGCCAGCTACCTCTATTTCAATTGCTCTTCAGTGTATGTTGTATGGTTGCAAAGTCTAACCTAAAATTCATGCTTTGCGTAAGAAAAACTATAAATGAAACATGAGACTGCTATATACACAAACTTCAAATAATAAAAATAAAAATTATTGCGTTATGGTAAAAGATACTTCAAAGTAAAGCTGAGGAGATCATGTAAGTGCTAACTGAAAGGGCAAAACTTACAAATTAAGATGCGCGCGTGTGTGTGTGTACTTAATGGAAACAAATAAACCATTATCTCAATGAAAAAACAAATAAATTCCAATAAAATAATAAATAAAAAACAATATTCCTCAATGAAAAATCAAATAAAGCATCGGAGATATCTATCTAATAGCGTGTTGGTCCTCTTCTAGCGCGAACAACTGCCTGAACGCGCCGAGGCATCGACTCAACCAGATGTCGGAGAGTTTCCGGATATAATGCCATCCATGCCTGTTGCAGCATTGTCCACAACTCCGCCCGAGAAGTCGCGGTCCAGGATCCACGCATCTAATGTTCCTCTCCAGGGCATCCCAAAGAACTTCCATGAGATTTAAATCTGGGAACCTTGGAGCCACTGGATGGTTCCAAACACAGATGAGTGTTTCTCGAGCCATACCTGGGTGGTTGCGGCCCGGTGGGGACATGAAATTATTCTGCTCGAACAGACCATCGGCCTCAAGATGTGCGAAGGCCATGAAAGCTTGTAGATGACCAGCCTGCACATGCTGGTTGCGCGCAGTGGCAACCTGTGTTGAACTTGTTCAGCACACTACAGTCATCGATGACGAATTCTTTGTTACATATAATAAAATCAATTTCACTTGTCGTCCCATTTGGATGGCTCCATGTCCATTTCCTGTGTTGCTTTTTCTTGAAGAAGGAGTTCATGATGAAAAACCTTTCTGCTTAGAATTTCCACGATGATTTCTGTTTCCATAGCCGAATTTACCAACCGAAGTTTCATTCTGTTACTGTTGCCCTATTTTTGTATTGAAATTACCCACAATGATCTTCAAGTGCTGTTTGTCCTTGTTATTTAGATTCCGAATTTCTTCATAAAATTATTTCAGTTTCTTCTTCAGGATGACTCGTGCTTGGTGCATACGCTTGAACAATCTGAGCCTGGTATCTTTTCGAGAGTTGGATAACGAGTCGCGCAGCCCTGTCCGAGGAAATTTCAACTTCTAGAACATTGTTCGTTAGTATTTTGTTTGTTATAAATCCAACACCACTAGCTCTACCAGTATCTGTCCCACGATAGTAGAAAATATGTCCACTTTTCAGTTCAATGAGATATTCTCTTCTTCTTACCTTACTTAGCCCCACAATGTCCCAGTTGATCTTCCGAATTCCTCCTCAAATTTAAGGAGCCTTGAATCAGAAGATAAGGAACGTCCATTGAACGTAGCCAAGGTCAGCATCAGATGGTAGCCTAGTCCGATCCTCCGGTAATTCTTAGCACCCTCTGCCTTCATGTCGCACTGGCCGCTGCCTTGGCTAGGTACATTCCAGCTGCCGGGGACTGAGGGCCAAGTTTGAAATTGTGTAAGCATCTTTGAAGGGTTTGGCCATAACTCACCACGCTGGCCAAGCTGGTTGGTAAGTGTGGGATAGCATTTCCACAAATCCCGGTGGTATAGTTATACCGCTATTCGTCGGACGTCAGAGCCCCTTCAGTGGGAACAGGATGCACCACGAGAAGGCGGGGTTGACATTTGTCAAGGAAAGGCTGAGTTGTCCAAGGTAAATATATATGGATCTTTTTTATTGATATGAAAAGGCCTTTGATTCCGTGAAACCATCAGCAGTGCCTTTGAAATCCTGCGGTATTGAAGATGCATACATTAGTATTATTAATATGAAAATGCAAGTGCGAAGGTTCGGCTATTTGAGGATACAGTACCAATAAAAATTGGAAAAAGAGTGAAACAAGGTGACGCCATATCTCCCAAACTCTATAATGCGACATTGGAAAGTGTCTTTCAATCATTGAACTGGGAAAACAAAGGGATAAAGACTAATGGAGATTATTTAACTTACCTCGGTTTTGCTGATGACGTAGTCATTTTTCCAACTACCCCTTAAGAACTACAAAGTATGATCCAGGAACTTGCTGACAAGACTAAAGAAGTGGGATTAAAAATGAACTTTCAGAAGACAAAACTATTGTACAGTTATTTTACAAAAAATGAGGATTTATCGATTGAGGGGGAAAACTGGAGATAAGCAATACCTACATTTATCTTGGACAACAGATATCAAGCAATGGTTACAGTGATGAGGAAATTAATCGGCGTATAAAACTTGGCTGAAGAGCTTTTGGAAGAAACAGTGCAATTTTGAAGAGCAATATGCCATTAAATCTTAAAAGAAAGGTGTTTAATCAATGCATCTTTCCAGTTCTTTCATATGTAGCAGAGGCACGGACCTTAACTAAAAAAGACATACGAAGGCTGCAGCCAACTGACAGAAGCATGGAAAGATGCATACTTGGTGTAACCAGGAAAGATAAGAAGAGGAACTCGTGGATAATGAATATGACAAGAGTGGAAGACATCTTGATCAGAGTAAAATCCCTGAAATGGCAATCGGCTGGATATGTGGCCAGAAAAACAGACCACCGACGGACAACCGAATTTTTAGATTGGATTCCAAGAAACAGCAAAAGACGTAGAAGTTCACATGGGAGATAGATCGATGAAATTCGAAAGCATGCCGGAGTTACGTGGAGGACAGAGGCAGTTGTGGAAGAAAACAAACTTGGGGAGACCTTTGCAACTGCTTCGTAGTTCGGACCTTCGGTACCACATAAAACGGACCGAATGTATCCATCAGTCGTGGCTCGGAGACTCAGTAATGATCGAATAGCACCCAGAGAATCTTCAACAATGATTGTGACATCCTTATCTTGCAGCGTACTATATAAAGATGCGCCCCGTTGTTGTCGACAAAGGCAGTGGTTCTCCTTTAGTTGCACAGACTATTGAACAGCGCCTTTACTTTTGAATGTGAGCGACTAACGTTCCCTGAACATTTTGAGGGGGAAATTCTAATTTTAAGTGTAACAGAAACTGTGTATAAGTTTCAATTTTAATTTTAAATAGATTGCAACAGTGTTTTTTGCGCCCTGTCTTGAGCTGCCCCTGTGGCAGATTCCCTGCCTGCCAGTCCCTAGTTACGCTTCTGGTTAGAAACACTGAATGTACTGGTACGAAATGCTGGCTTTGTAACTTGAATTTTTGATCCCATGTACAATTGTGGCGTAATTTCCCCGCGACGTCATCGACAACTGAACTGATGTCACTTTCCGATGCTATGCATCTTTCCCGACAGCAGTAAAGCAAATTCCAAGTAAAAAATTTCGATTTAACGAAAATGGGTAACGGAAGTAGTCAAAAACATCCTTGGAATTTGATCGTTTTCAGAAGGTCTTTAACATTTTGAAGGTAAAGTATGTACAAAATATTCTCAAACTAAACGTAACAAAATCCCTCTTTACCTTGTAAGAAATGGGAACTAATTACAAATCACATATCAAAGGTGCAGTAACGTTGAAGTCGTCAACATCGAAATTAAAGATAATGGATTTGGGGGAGGGGGGTGCTGGAGGTTTAACGACCACCGTGCGCAACTCAGTGGGCTATAAGCAGTGCCCGTCCCTTATTTAGGGTCACTGGTTGCAGGGAAGGGAGAGAGCCAGGGCCATAAGACAAACACAACATACATGCCTCATGGGATCCGAACCCAGACCCATCTCGGACGAATGATCAGAAGCCATCGCTTAGACCACTGCTTTCACTTTATTGAACAAATTAAGCAATTATATAAGGCCTGGATTTACAGCGCCAAACAGAAAAAATTAAATGACAACGGATATACAGCGAGGATGATATATGTACAAATGAAAAATGTACTATTTACAGTGATAACAAATTCATATTCGAGGGATTGTTTCACAGACTTAAGTGGATATAACAAAGAGAAACGGAAACAGTATAGGCAGACACTTCGTAAAATTAAACAATATGTGCAGTACCATGAAATAGAGTGCAACCGAGACAATAAGTACATATAACCGTGACACACGGCAGACAAGGTAAAGGCATATTGTGATAAGTACAAGTGAAACAGTATAACGAAGTAAATTTCTCCGTCATTTTTGGTCTACGCCGGGATTCGAACCCGAGTCCGCTTATTCCGGAACAAGTCGCTCTACCAACTGAGCTACGCAGACGTTCATTCTGCCTCCTATCTGCCTTTATGGCGTGTGCATCCTGCTGGCAGGTACGTCACATCTCCTGGTACGTTACAACAGATGTGTATCAGATGAGCAAAATAGTAATATATGTACAACAGACGCATAGGCAGTAAGCAGTGTCATATAAATACAAAGAAGAACATCAATAGAGAGCAAAAACGGAAACATGATAAGGTATAATACCTTGCGACAAAAGCAAAAGATGATACTATAACTGATTCGCAATGGACATGCACAGGTTGATGAACAACATAGAAAGGTATACGAATACATCACTATATACAGCTATTGTGGACGAGCAACAATTATAATAGGTCATGGGACAACATGATATGCGTATAAGTGCAAACAGAAATGAGGCTATGTACAACAGAAAAAATATATAATCAACATGTTACGCAAGAACACGAACGTGACAAGGAACACAAGTACTAGTGCAAACATAATAGTGAAGCAAAATACTAGAATAACCAATGAGTTAAAATATGTTGAAAAAGAGAAAAAACAATACATTGTGCAAACTAATGAAGTAATCAAAAACATGAGCTCTACAGTTAGAGCAAAAAATACAACACAAGGTGTGTGAAGAAAAGTCTTAAATGCAAGTTGTAGGTTGTGCTAAAGAGAAGGACAATAAGTATTACAATTAAGTCCAAGGAGTGACTTGCAGGTGTGATGGATGCGGGACTTGGCAACAAAATTGCAGCCTAATACCTAACCAGTCACGAGGTTAGTCGAAACAGTATCTCAGGCGTCAGAACAGGAGTCGTAGGTCGGCTGATGATCCAATAAACCATCGGTAATATAGTGACCAGACGTTGTGGAATTGTTGAAGCCGATTCGATACTTGAGCGGTCGTAAAGGCCAACCGTAGATGTGAGATCAGTCGGTTACGAAAAATACTGCACATCGCATCTCCCGCCTGAAAGATGGTAGGCATGGCAAGGCCTGAGCGAAGTTGGAGGTGGTAGCCATATATCACATTGCGAGCTAATATGAAGACATACGCACACGGCTCTGAAACTGGAATGGGTGGAGAGCTGGATTGTAATAGCGTGCTGTAGGCTGAGAACGGAAGATCACTAACACTGAGGCACTGTGCAATACTGAAGACGAGATGCAGGAGAGGAAGTAACACCGGGCAATGCAGATACACATGATCCACGTCTGCATGAGATGAGCAGAAGTAACAGAGCGGCGAATCCAGGAGCGTCATCCGATGAAGAGTTGCTGGAACAGGTAGACGGCGATGAAGAAAAAGCCAATGAATATTTCGTTCCATCGGAGAGGAGAGCGGTGAGGTGGTGGCTGACCAAACAAATGGAAGTGCTGCAGCTGGAACATCTGGGATCTGTACCGGCGTAGGATGCAATGGATCAAGAAGAAGCCTATAAAGAGTGGAGACTGAGAAGCTAGAAATAGGGAGAGAAGAGCCCCGAACTGAGAGGAAGAAAGGAAGAGGAAGTGAGGCCGAAGAAACAAGAAGTAAACCAGTAGAGGAGGCAAGGGTGGGAAAGAGAGTAATGATGGCAGAGCGGAGGGAGTCATAAAGAGCAAGGGCTATTGGGGAGGAAGGAAGAGAGGGAGAGAGGTTAGTGAAAGGTTTCCAGGTTAGATCTGAGGAAAGGAGGTTTCGAACAGTTACAATTCCGGCTGGGAGCCAGGAAGGGTCAGAAAAGCAGGGGGCATTAGGAGGATGGAGGACTGAAGAAAAGAAGAGGGGCTCAGCTAATAGCTCAGACGTGGAAGTAGGAGGTGCACGAATAAGACGGAGCGAGCGGAAAAAGGAAAGAACCTCTTTATAGAATGGAGATAGTCGAGTACGAAAGAAGGGACATTGATCCATGAGTAAATACGTAGTGAACGTGAAGCGTGGGTTACGTGGTGATAGTATTACATCTCTGACAATAGTGACTGGTGATGCAGGAGAGCAAAGGAGCCGGACGAAAGAAATCACTCGGTATGCTGTGTAGTAGGTTCGAATATCCAAGAGCGAAATTCCACCTTGTGAACCTGTACGATGAAGAGTGGAAACTTGAACCCAGTGATATCCGGACCAGATCACCGTGAAAATGAGACGGATAATTTCTGTCAGATTGTAAACCGGCATCCGAGTAACAGACCACACGTGAAGACATGACGGCAGAAGGTAAGTTCTAACGATCCGTGCTCGCAAGACATAGGAGGTGCAAAACTGTGAGTTACGCCAGAAGGCGGCAGTCCGTGTAAGCCGAGAACGAAGTGCGGTCCATGTGGCATTCTGAGCTGAAAGGTGTACACCAAGATGCACACCAAGGAACTTTTGGGTAGATGCAGTCCATGAGGCACCCCAGGGGGTGTCAGTCCTGGATGTCCAGGAGCCACTCCACAGACCAGCACTCGTGGACGTGTTAAGAGAGGCAGCGGAGCAAGCTGAGTAAAGATCAAAACACTGAGCTAGGATGTCGAATTGGGCTTCGTCTCTGATACAGAACGTTGCGTCACCGGCATACGCAGAATACGTGATGGGAAAATGCCGGGTGCTTGCAGTTGGCGGAGGAAGAGCAGTGAGGAAGGCTCTATGTACGGATCGAAGAAACGGCTCAAAAGCAAGGGCAAAGAGCTGTCCAGAGAGTGGACAGCCCTGCCGGATGCCTCGTCGAAAGAAAATGGGTGCAGTAAGAAAGGCGGCCGACTTGACGTGGAAGACGGCATCCTGATAGAGGGTAACGATAGAAGTTACAAAAGGTGAAGGAAAGCCAATGGCAAGAAGAACAGAAGATAAGTATGAGTGAGAGATGTTGTCAAAAGCGGCTTTTTGGTCAAGATTGAAAAGGCCGAGAGGTTCAGAGTTAATACGGGCAAGATGAATTAGATCACGGAGAAGATGGAGGTTGGAAGTAAGAGACCGACTAGGGACCGTGTAGGTCTGGTCGGGTGAAAGGAGAAATGGAAGAACTGGGTTAAGTCGACGGGAAAGGAGCTTAGTGAAGAGTTTATAGTCCAGATTGAGTAAAGAGATAGGACGCCAGTTGCCCAGGTCCAGCAGGTCGCCCTTCTTAGGAAATAGCACCATATGAGACACAGTGAAACTCCTCAGAAGAGATGTAGAACAAAGAGCAGCAGTGAAAGCTGGAAGTAAGAAAGGAAGGAGAGTGGGAAAGAAAGTGAGATAGAAAGCGAGAGGAAGACCGTCCGGACCAGGGACGGCATGGGGATCCTGAGAGCGGAGAGCACTCCTAAGTTCAGAAGAAGATAGAGGTTGCAGTAAAGAAGCAGACAAGTGAGAGGGAACTTGAGGGAGGGGGGAAAGCAAAGAGGCAGTAGCAGAAGAAGGCGGAGGAGGAGTTTCACTATATTTTGCAGTGAAAAACTGACGAACTTGTGAGCACATGGCGTCAGGATCAGAAGACACCTGTCCATTCGGTTGTCAGAGAAGTCGAATGTGATTAGAAGATCGATGTTTATCTTCAAGAGATGAAAGAAACTCATAGGAGCATTCCTCGGGTGTAAGGTGCTGAAGACGAAGTCGGAGAATGGCTTGTCGAGCTCTCGGTTCAATCAACGCACGCAAATCGGCCTGATATGTAGCATATAATGGATGGTTGACACCAATATGAAAAAGAACTCGTCGCAAATTATTTTCCTCCATATTGCGCGATGTGCGTACCCTGAAGGAAAAACATTTCAGGAAGTACAGCAGATGAGATTTAACACTAAGCCAGTGTTCAAAGGCGCAGGTAGAAGTGGATATGCCTGGATGGAAACTGTGGAAAAGTTCCCGAACCCCAGAGTAAAATGTAGGATCTTCTAGGAGAGAAGAGTCGAGAGTCCACGCCCAGTATCCCGAACACTTGCGGGACGAGGGTCCCAGGGTGGCAACGACTGCGCAGTGGTCAGAGGAAGCCGTAGGAGAATGCATACAATCCATCACAATGGGCAAGAGCTGTGAGGTAACATAAATCCGATCTAAACGTGCAGATGAGGAAGATGAAGTAGTCCCTGCTCTCCACGTATGGGAGATGGACATCGGATGCAGTTGCCGGAACACGTCAAATAGGTCGAAATCCGCCACGATAGAGCGAAGTAGATCTATGAGGCGAGTACGATATTCGTTATTGGACGGGGTGCGATCGAGAGTAGGTTGGAGGGTACAATTGAAGTCTCCACCTATTATTATTTGATCGGATGGTAAGGCAGACTGAAGTGCGGTGGGCAACGAGGGGAACAGCAATGTAAGGTGTGTGGGTGAATTGGGCACATAGATGTTGAAAACCAGATATTTTTGGCCATTCATTGAGAAGGTGAGACGCTGTAGTAAATCTTGACAAAGATTATGTACCTGGATGGAGGATGCAAGCTGGCGAAGTCGAGAGCGGATTCCGATTGCCAGTTCACCATGTTGAGAGAGGCGGAAGGCGTGGTGGAATTGGAAATCCCACCTACGCCAACGATGGAAAGGCGTGGAAGCAAAGCAATTAGTCTCTTGGAGGAGAATTATGTCCGTATCCAAGTGCGTTACATCTTTCTTGACCAACGCGTTGGCCAACGGGGAGCTAAAGCCCCTACAATTCATCGTCGCTATCTTGAAAAGATAGATCAGATGTTGGCTTGAGGAGCCAATCAGCGGCATTCCGTAAATTTTCCAGGCGACTAGCAAATCGCTTGATCCAATCTGGATCACCAAGAGACTCCGGAGGCACCTCCGTAAGATGGGATCGTATGGCCAGCACTTGCGGTAAAACTTCAGAAAGAGTAGCTGTATATGAATCGAGGAATTTCCTTGACAATTTATTGATCCGAGGACTAATCAGGAAGTTGTACAAAACTTCTCCTGGAATCGGAGTTTGAGGTAGTGATTTATCTTCTAGAAACCTAAGAAAGTTGGCAGACGAGATCGGTTCCTTAGAGCCGACATCAACATCAGACAAGGTGGAATCTTCAGAAGATGTGTAGCTACCTGAACGGTCACTCCGTCCTAAACGTGCCGTTCCTGGGCGAGTTTTCTTGGCTCGAGTGTTATGATTTCTGCGGCGCTTCCCGCGTCCTCGGGATGGTATTAAACCTGAATCAGGAGGGTTCGGCACTTTAAAAGTGCCTGGAGCTTCAAGTGCACTAACAGGTATTGATATAGGAAGTTGAGCACTGACTTTTTGCCAGGTAGGAGGCATGGAGGCTTCTGATAGTGAAGAATTCACTGAAGGATGCGAAGATGTAGCAGAAAGAAGCTGAGAAGTGGAAGGTTGTACTGAAGACACGCGTTCACCAATGCCTGTAACACGACGGTCATCAAGAGTTGGCTTCTGCTGCCCAGGAGTGGAAGTGGAAGGTGCCGGGATCCTTGATGGAGACTGTGTAGGCTGTACTGTCGATCCGGGGCCGGCAGAGGGACGATGAGGGCAGTGATCACTTGAGTGGCCATAACCTCTGCAACGAGTGCATATGGTACCCACAGAGATACTGATAGTATGGACATGTGTGTCACATCGCAAGCTAAAATGAGTAGGAACACGCTGTTTGGCTTGATCAGACGGGAAGATCACACGTCTCAAACCTAATAAATAACGATCTTCAGGTGTAGTAGGGAACGAGGAAAAAATGGTGACGGAGCCGACAATCTGCCCAAAGTTTTGAGCAATCGATAACAATACCTCATCAGATATTTCCGGTGGAACTGGGGAGAAACTGAGCACAGTCGGCGCATGAGCAAGGGGATCAGCCGTGATATGACGATCACCGATCGAAAGTCCATCGTTGATAACTTTCAGGGTGTACTCTGAGGACGAGAAATAGACTACAACCTTACGTTCGTTGCGGCCCATGTGTGTAACAGCTGACTTCGGGAACTTCTTCCTAAGGGCAGCACTATAGGCGGAAAGTTTTGTGTTCGGAAGACTGGTGAAAGCTACACCAAGAGGCAACTTTTCCATGAACTGTTGCCCAGCTGGGGAAGACGTCGGAAGATCAACGAAAAAATTGGAATCAGCATCAGACTGTAAGGGATAAAGGCTGGCCATAGAGGAAAGTCGAGTAGATGCGTCGGTCGACTTCGAGAGGATAGTAGCATAGGGAATAGTAGTTGGATGTTGTGGTGACGGAGTAGCCTCGGACGTAGGTGTGACGTCCATCGATTCAACTAAAGGTGCTTGGGAAGACAACTTGTCATCACTCTTCAGCATTGACGTAGAAGCAGCGTCATGACATACGGCAGTAGAACAACGCTGAGGAGAGGAGGTGCTTACCGAGGCAGACTCCTCATTGGTGGTGGGACGTAAAGTAGATGCGAGAGGGGGAAAGTCATTTCCGGAGTTGAGAGCTGGGATACTGCTCTCACCGGAAGCCGCCATTTGCAATGGCGAAAAAGCGCTCACGTCTTGGCCGACTCGGCCAAGACAAAAATGAAGATTACCAAATAAAACAAACACTTACCAACTTGGTAGATACACAAACAGAAAGGTGGAACCTTCACGGAACACACACCCACAATTACAAAAGCTTGAAACGCCGGAAAGAGCACTTACTGAACGAAAATCGTGGAGCAAAAACACAGCAGCACTCTCGATGAGTAGACCACTGTGCCACCGTGGCGGCATTACTAATTTGCTTGATTAGAGTTCATTGAAAAAGAAAAGTTCTTGCACCACGACAAAAGGATGCACTAATAATTGATTAATAAGTTTAAAAAAGCCATTGCAGACTCTGAACCAAAAGACTCTCGGAGTCCACTTGTTCAGAAAGTCACGGGTAAAGTTTTGGAGAACAGCAATATCGTATTCAGGGCTGTAAATACCTGGAGGGCAGGAAGGGTGATTGCCCTCCAGAATGGTCATTCCTGGGGCATAAATTCATGCTCTGGCATAAGTGAAAAATAGAAATGTAACCAAAAAAAAAAAAGAAAGTTACACCCTTCAGTATTTTCCTTTTAAAAACTTTAGTTAGTCTCAAAGTATTCAATGCAGTTAACCAGGGTACAGAGTAACATACACTATGAGGTGTGAACATCTCATATCCAAGAAGGGAATTTTCCAAAATGGAGACATAAAAAACCATGTGCTGATATGCCAAACCTTTATGACCTTTCCGAACATGTCGTTGGGATGAAGAGCTAAATAATCATTTGTGCTCTGTCGCAGAAAGCTCTCTGAGGGTTTAACCTTGAACGGAACTTTTCCAAGCCCTACCCTTAAAGCTTCTTCCTATTGTTACGTTCACTATCCGATACTCATTCGTTCTGCTGCGCTGGTGTGTTTTTCGTTCTGCATTTCTGTAGAGAGTTGTCTTGTCGGCGTTTACATAATGTTTACTCTTCACTTGGTATTTACAACCTGTGGTTCTTGGGTATTAACGTAGTTTTTTACGTCTTTAATAAAAATATGTTAAAAAACTGAAATGTGCTTTTTGAACGATCATAGTACTTTCCTAAAATGGAGTTGTGTGAAGAAGTGAAAACCACGTATTACTTGAGTGGAACTCAAAGTGGCGTAATCTGAAGTCTCGCCCTCCCAGATAAGAAAACCGTGCTACGTTCCTGATCGTATTCCACTTGAAGGATGGCGCAGATCGATGATCGAAATCGGGTATAGAGAAAACTCCCGGCAGTAGAGTAAGAACGGAGAGTTGGATGGTCAACTCTGCTATGGTGAAATAGGCAGATCGTATACTTGGCTTGCATGATGATAAACTTAGAGACTGGATTATGGCGACGAGATGTCGGGTGATGACGTTGTAAGCATCGGTAGTGGAACATCGTATGGGGGGAGAGACACAATGTTTTGCAGGAAAGAAATCATTAATGAGAATAACGGCTGAAGCACCAGACCGGATGAATAAGAGTGGTTGACATCACCGGTAGTAGCACAGAAATAACAGTTGGGCGATGGGAGTCGTCGGAAGTGGTGAAGAGTACGTGGAGAAAGTATCCTTTGGTGGAGGTGGAGCCAGTGAGTATCAACAGATTTCGGAGAAGCATAGACGGAATGAGCATCAGTCCAGGTAGATTTGAGTTCTGATGATGGAACATTGGCGATCGGAGTTGGAGTAGCAAGGTTTGTCAGAAAATACTGATACAGCTGCTTCATCGTCGCGGCGTGAAGAAGTAAAGGCACATCATTTAGGTAAATCAAGAACGGTAGAGTGTGTGAAGCTGAATAAAGCGGGATGAGTTCATTTTGGTTTGGAAGGAACTTATATCAACGGCAGATGTAGGTTTGGATCAAGCGAAGTTGTGCACGATGAAGCGGAGTATTCAGGAGAGTTGGTGAAATATCGGCAAGTTATTTCCAATACAGATTGTGATCAGCTAACTGAGAGACCTGCACCACTCCATTGGCAGGATAAGTGGAGTTAGTGGAGGTAAGAGAAAGAAAGAGATCGAATAGCGGAATTAAAGAACAGCGGTTTTGCGAGGAGATCGTTAGTAGTGGAGGGAGACGGACCGGGTTCAGGGAAGACCAATGGTTAAGTGCGGATTTGTAAGTATTAGGAAGATTTTGTGAAATGAGAGGGTGAGAGGGTAGAGTTCCATACGCAGAAACAGTGCGTTGGGGACTGCAGGGGAAGAAGAGAGTGCAGCCCCGGTGGCTCAGTGGTCTAAGGCGCTGGCCTCTGATCATTCGTCCGTAAGGGGTCTGGGTTCGAATCCCGGTCAGGCATGGATGTTGTGTTTGTCTTACGGCACTGGCTCCTCTCCCTTCCCTGGAACCAGTGACCCTAAATTAGGGACGGGCGACTGCTTATAGCCCATTGAGTTGCTCACGGTGGTCGTTAAACCTCCAATCAAAAAAAAAAAAAAAAAAAAAAAAGAAGAGAGTACCGATAATGGTGAGAGCAGTAGGAGGCGAAAGGATTAGTTCACGAAGAAAACTGGCCATGAAAAAGGCTTCAACTAGACGTCTGCTAGGTTTAGTCCACCAAAAGACACTAGGAGCACCAGAGTAGTTTTATCAATCCAATGAAGCTTTATCAATTCAATGAATCGTGCCACATGCCGTCCCGTGAAGTGACGCAACAGTAGTTAATCTAATTGTTGCTTAACAATATATTTTGCTAAACTATCACTTATCGTTATTTCATCACGTATTTCATTAACGTAACGATATCGAATTGCAATTTGCATAAATTAGGAGCATTTGATGATAAAAGGTACAAAAGCGATTACAAAAATGCATTTTTGATGCTATGTAAACGGTGAATCGTAGCGAAATTTGGTTTACCTCAAATCGACACCTACGGGAGGGGTGTGTGTGTGTGTGGGGGGTGCGAGCTATTGACGAGAGGTTTTAAACAACGTACAACACGATGTGGGTGTAACCTGTAGATATCCTTGGCAAAAAGTTACCAAGCTCCCATCGTTAACACACTTACGATTCAGCTTTTCTTTCTATCTTCAGGTAGGTCAGATTTTAGTTTGCGCATGCGGAGATGGACTTCCGTAGCTACATCACATTTCATCGGTATCTATTTTTTTTTTTTGAATGAAGGGTTAACGATCACCGTGAGCAACTCAATGTGCTATGAGCAGTCACCCGTCCTCAATTTAGGGTCACTGGTTCCAGGGAAGGGAAAGAGCCAGTGCCGTAAGACAAGCACAACATTCATGCCTCACCGGGATTCAAACCCAGACCTTTTTCGGACAATCATCGGTATCTGGGTCGTTTCTTACGTTCGTCTAAGCCGCCCCGCCCCGGTGGCGCAGTGGTCTAAGCGAAGGCCTCTGATCATTCGTCCGAACGGGGTCCGGGTTCGAATCCCGGTGAGGCATGGATGTTGTGTTTGTCTTACGGCACTGGCTCTCTCCCTTCCCTGGAACCAGCGACCCTAAATTAGGGACGGGCGACTGCTTATAGCCCATTGAGTTGCTCACGGTGGTCGTTAAACCTCCAATCAAAAA
Organism: Macrothele yani; assembly: GCA_039090855.1. Taxonomy (NCBI): domain Eukaryota; kingdom Metazoa; phylum Arthropoda; class Arachnida; order Araneae; family Macrothelidae; genus Macrothele; species Macrothele yani. Next base: position 176,147,381 of record CM076990.1, read on the forward strand.
AAAAAAAAAAAAACGTTCATCTAAATCTGAATCACATATAATAATTATAATAATAAAATAAAATATTGTTTTTTAAAAACTAAACAGGCGAAAAACTTACTATTGTCACAGCCAGCATAGTTTCGTAAATACTAACTTTTGTTTTTATTATTAGAGATTTAACGCCCACCGTGAGCAACTCAATGGGCTATAAGCAGTCGCCCGTTCCTAATTTAGAGCCACTGGTTCCACGGAAGGGATAGAGCCAGTGCCGTAAGACAAGCACAGCATCCATGCCTCACCGGGATTCGAACCCGGACCCCGTTCGGACGAATGATCAGAGGCCATCGCTTAGACCACTGCGCCACCGGGGCGGCTACCTTTTTTTTTTTTTTTGGACCCTTATAGCTGCTTTCATTAGCTTTACGACAATTACATTCATTAATCCCCATACAGCCGCCTCGGTGGCGTAGTGGTCTAGTGGTCTAAGGCGCTGGCCTATGATCATTCGTCCGTAAGGGGTCCGGGTTCGAATTCCGGTCAGGCATGAATGTTGTGTTTGTCTTACGGCACTGGCTCTCTCCCTTCCCTGGAACCAGTGACCCTAAATTAGGGACGGGCGACTGCTTATAGCTCACTGAGTTGCTCACGGTGGTTGTTAAACCTCCAATCAAAAAAAAAAAAAAAAAAAAAAAAATCCCCATACATAAGCACCCTTAAATGTCAGGTATTAGTAAATCTTATTGTTTGTTGTTACGCTTTAATTCCAATTAGTATGTACGCCACAGTTTAGTAAATATTTACTTTTATGACTCACATATCTTCTTTCATTGGTTTTACGACAATAATATTCATTAATCCACCTACCTAAGTATTGCTCAATGTCAGGAATTAGTAAACCTTATTGTTTGTTGTTATCATTTAATTCCACTTACAAGGGAAACTATCGGACCTCCCGACGACAATCGTCACGGAACTTTCTGTGGTGGACAAGCATGACACCAAAGTAGTAGGTTTGAAGTACGGCATTTCGCAATCGCCCGCAACCTCTAGAACATGGCTTATAAAAGTGGGACGCCCGCCTGTAATGTATGCAGCCAAAAAGTGTCGAACAACATTTACCTGTTAGATATGAGGCACCTAAATGTCGAGAGAGACCACGTACAGCACCATTAAGTTGAAAATGTCATATACATACCTCACTCACGTCATGGTAATGTGTTGAGATAAGGCAGTACTGCAAGCAAAGGTGAATCTCGGACCACGAGCAGATAATGACGGCACTGGAATCACAGTCAGGAGCTTTGCACATGTCATGCACAGCAAAATTGATGTCCAACACGTTACGGAACGGAAGAGGTGCTTCGTGTGGCAAGTATATCCAGACGTCTTTCACGCATAGCGAAGCGTAGGTTGGTACTGTGGTGCACACAACTGGTTGTATATAAATGAATGCAACTTGAAAATAAAGATTTTGTTATGCAGGTTGACGCCATGCACCTCATCAGAACGTATGTACTCTTCCATTAGTCGTGCAAACAGTTTGTATTGTCGAAAGAAATACACATCAAGGGGCTGGCAGTATTTGGTGGCTTTCGGTGGTATGATTTTTGTGTGCAAATTGACGTCTCTGTCATCGAAGGCTTTGGCTGGCAAACTAATGTCGGTTGTACCAGACCACGAATCCAGTAAGAGAAGGGAAGGTCCTGTTAGCTCTGGTTCCAGTACCTTACGCATCCAGGACAGAACGAGAGCTGTGGATATCTTACCACTGGTGCTGCAGTCACATTCTATATTTGGAAGTTTGTTACGTTGTACTGTTTCGGAAACACGTTTGCCAAATTTATAACCCGCTTCCTGAAAGCAGATGAACAGTTTCTTTGCAACGCGTTCTGACATGGACATAAGCACCTGAATGCTATAGGAGTGCCTAGTCGATGCAACGGATTGCACAACAGCTTCAGCTGTCTTCTTCCCAGTCAGTGATAGCGTCCTCTTTGACGTGAGTTCGTATTGAAATCGAGTTTGGTCTGTATTGACAACTGAAAGGTCTTATTCGCGGGTAGAAACAGAGACCTGCGTCTTTTTTTTTTTTCATGACAGAGTCAAGAGCAAAATTTTTGATATCATTATTATTATAACAAAGAAAATGTTTCACTATGTTTAAAATCTTGTAGCATTATGCAAAGTGAGTTTTTTACATTCAAGAGTAAATAATTTAAGTAGTTTCATTTTTCGTGCTATAATTCTTAATTAATATTTTTTTATTTGCTTCCTTTCGCTTTGCATTTTCGTATAAATCGAAAAAAATCATTAGACATATTGTGACATGAAAATTACGTGTTTTGTATGTGTGATCGAGCTGCATTTCAAAGAGGCTGGCCTTAGTTCTCTAAAAGAATAAAATCTGCATGATAAATTCAACTTTGGCTTAATTGTTTTGAAGTGCTTTCTGTTGGTATAAAATTAGGACAACTATTTCAGTTGCAAAGTGAACATTTGTGTTACGCGCAGTAGAGTGCACTAATTTTGGTTTTGTAAAAATTCCTGTCGGTTCCCAAAAATTTCAATCATTAAAACGCCTGTAAACCTTAGTTAATGATATGGAATTAAAAAAATTAAGTAATTGAGTGCTAATGTATTTTCGCAAAAGGCCCTCGAAGAATTTTTAGCGGAGGGGGTGGGGGGGGGATTTTCAAGTACGCCACTGGTCCCAGGTAGAGGAGATTTCCGTGAGGGAATTTTCCACTGCGGGAGTTTTCCAATGTGGGGGAATTTTCCTGTGGGGGATTTTTCCGTGCATCTATTTGATTTTATTAAAATAATTTTAAATGGCAGAAAATAAAAAAAAGTCAAATATATATCTAGTTTCCGATTACGGACATAATTAGAAAGGAAGCAAAGTGAGGGGGCAAATGTGATGCTTTGTCTTTCCACGCAAAGAAGTACGGGGGTTACCGCCCCTTCCGTTCTGACGTCACTGGCATCTTTTAATTCTGTACTATAAATTGGCGAAAAAGTTATATAATTGATTGTCCTTTGTTCTCCATTATTCCATCTCTCCATGAGACACTTTTCCGGCAGCATAAATTTCGTCGTTCGTTTAAAATAGAAAAGTTTTCTGCAATATCGGAAGTTCCACCTGCTTCGATGGCTTCCACTCAGTGCTGTGTTATCCTGCTCAAACCTGAAATCGCGTTCGAGGGTCAAGTCGATCCCCTGTGGGGTCGATACCCGTCTAGGAATCCGGTTTGCCCCTAAAAACAAGCAAATGTTTTTGCAAGGCCTCATTTCCTCGAGTGCTCAGGACGCTGCTGTCCGTTCTCTCTTAGCGAGATTCTTGGCGGAAGTGAGAAATGCAACACCCGAAATGTCAGAAAATAGTTTTCCAAGGACTCGTGCTGCTTGCAGCTAACAAGAGGCCCTTGAAAAGGCAATTAATTTCATTTGGAACCTTCAGCTGTTCCTCATTTGAATGAATACTTACGAAACCTCACGCATATTTGCACACAACTATTCTTGGCAATTATATTTAAAAAAATATTCGATACTTTTGTACCTTTCTTTGTATGAAACAGGGGCGTATTGATAGCCCCCGCTACCCTCGCAGGGCCTCACGGTTAACAGGGCTTCTAGCCTCAGCAAAACAGTTTTACGATTTTTTTTGAGAAAACTTCGTATGAAACTGGGTAAAGAAATGAGAATTTTTGACGGCAGATTTGAATGAAGTATTAGAAAAAAATCAATTTTCGGTATTTTGGTTTCAATAAATATATAATAAAATTTTTAGAAATAATTTCCGCGGTTTTAGCTCATAAATACTGGATGGCGGGAAAGCAAATATTGCCGCCCAGGTGGCGCCGTGGTCTAAAGCGCTGGCTTATGATCGATCATTCGCCCTATAGTTGGGTCCGGGTTCTTACCCCGGTGAGGCATGAATGTTTGTCTTTCAGCACTGGCTCTCCATATGTTACATGTCCAACACTGGTTATCTGTGTACATTGGTCATTTAGCATACTATAAAATCCATGTTTGATGTATACTTGTTCACAATGTGTTACATGATCAACACTGTCTGTCTCTGTCAGTGGCGCACCCAGGAATTCCTGTTGGAGGGTTGGAGGGGGCTATATATATATATATATATATATATATACAATATCCTTGAAATGGCAATGGGCATATTGCCAGAAGGACAGGCCATCGATATATGTGTGTGTACACATTGTGTACGTGCCAGAAGGACAGACCATCGACGGACAGCCGAAATTTTAGACTAGATTCCAAGTGACAGGAAAAGACCCAGAAGAAGACTACATGGGAGATGGATGGATAAAATTCAAAAGTATGCGGGGGTAACATGGAGGAGACTGGCACAAGACAGACAACTGTGGAAGAAACTTAGGGAGACCTAAGTCCAGAAGTGGATTGATAATGGTTGACAATGATGATATATATATGTATAATCAAAAACCAGAGGAAGAAACTAAATTACATGATGAACATATAGTCAAGAAGTAACGAGTAGGAAAAGGTAGTAAGAGGACTGCAGAAATTAAAAAAAAGACGGCCATCCATGGCTTTATCAAAAACCAGCATAAGCTACCTTTTCTACTCGTTACTTCTTGGCTATCTCTGTTAATCGTGTAATTCAGTTTCTTCCTCTGGTTTTTGATTAATTGTAGCTCTTGAATATTTTTTCCTGCTGCTTTTGCGCGACTAGATTTTCATGAGCTTTGTTTTTTGTGTGGGGCTTGTTTAACTTTCGCATTATAGATATACATATATACACTAAGTGGCCACTTTATTATGACCACCTGACAGTTTTAAGCAAATGAGCTATGGCTGCACGCTGTTGCTGCCAGAGGGCGAGGCTAGTATAACAAGTTAGTAAAATCATGCAATGCATTGATTATGATACGCTTTCCAACATACCAGAAATCATTACTCAAGTTATCACTCAAGTTATGAGAATAATAGCTGTGGAATAAATCTCGGTCTTGTGCCCTGAACTTCGATCCCATTTCGATGATATTCTGCATAACCGGTTCAGTATACCTCCGAAATAACATGATAAAGTTTTGTCGCAATGGAAGCATTTTTACATAAGTTATGATGCATAAGGGCTATGGAATAGATTCCGCTCCTGTGTCCTAACCTTTGCCCCCATTTCGTCCATTTAATAGGCAGGCCTCTACAACATACTAACATTTCATCCAGATCGAATAATTTTTACGTAAGTTATGACGCATAATGGCGATGGAAGTGATTCCGCTCCTATATCCTCACCTTTGACCCTATTTCGCCCATTTTCAATAGGGTTTGTCCCCAGGTGGTCCCCTACCATACACTAAAATATAATCGAAATCGAACCTTTTTTACGTTAGTTATGACGCATAAGAGCAGTGGAATGCATCCCGTTCCTATGTGCTAACCTTTGACCCCATTTCGTTCACGTTCAATAGGGTTCCTTCTCAGGTGATTCCTTTCAACATACTAAAAGTTAATCGAAATCGAACGATTTTTACGCGAGTTATCGTGCGGACGAACATACATACACAGAGCGTGACGTAATGAGGCAGATGGGAATCGCGACCATCTGCTCGCAAGAGTGTGACGTCATAAAACTTTAATAGGATCCGCACACAACGCTTGACGTAATGAAACAGATGGCGTGACAGCGCGCCAACATATCAAGTGCGAGATTGTGACGTCATAAGATCTTCCCCAGGTGGTCCCCTACCACATAATAAAATTTCATCGAAATCGAACCATTTTTACGCACGTTATGACGCATAAAGGCAATGGAATGCATCCCACTCCTATGTCCTGACCTTTGACCCCATTTCTCCCATTTTCAATAGGGTTCATTCCCAGGTGGTCCCCTGCAATATACTAAAATTTCATCGACATCGAACCATATTTACACAAGTTATGATGCATAAGGGCAATGGAATGAATACCGCTCCTGTGTCGTGACCTTTGACCCCACCACATATTTTCAACAGGGGTCATTCCCAGGTGGTCCCCTACAATATGCTAAAATTTCATCGACATCGAACCATATTTATGCAAGTTATGGCGTATAAAGGAAATGGAATGGATCTCGCTCCTATGCCGTGACCTTTGACTCCATTTCGTCCATTTTCAATAGGGTTCGTCCCCTACCACATACTAAAATTTCATCAAAATCGAACCATTTTTACGCGAGTTATCGTGCCGACAGACAGACGGACTGACGGACGGACAAAGCTGGAGCATGTACGCTTCTTCAACCTACGGTTGGAAAGCGTAAAAAAGGGAAAGCTTAGTGCTTGCGACAGTAGTAGAAGTGATTTTTGGGTGACGAGATAGGTAAAAAATGCGATTTGACGGACTTTCAACGTGGGATGATTGTAGGAGCTCGGAGCCATGGAGCGAGTTTCACCGAAACCGCCGCATTCGTGAAATGTTCCGGAGCAGCTGTTATTAAAGTGTTTAAAGACTGGATTGTCCGCCAAAAAACTGGGTCTCTACGTGCAACGTGTGGTCGTCATCGACTAGTGACTGCTCGGGCGGAACGGAGGGAGTCCACACTGGTAACAGACAACAGAAAAGCAACAGTGCAGCACATTACAGACCATTTTAATCAAGGATCCCTTCAAATGATCTCTGCACGCACTGTTCGCCGTACACTGCATCGGATGGGATATGGCAGCCGAAAGCCTGTTCGAATACCTTTGCTGTCTGCAGTTAACAAAAGAAAACGTCTCCAGTTCGCACAGGAGCACTCATGTAATATAATATAAACCACAACAAAACTGCGCAATGCTGCAAGTATTAGATGTTGTAACGTATACTCTATATTCACTTTCCTTTTGATTTTACTATCTCTGGTTATTTTATTTTACTATGTAAATTATCTTCTTACTGAACGAAATATTATTTCACCCGCTGAATGAGATCTGGCAATGAGTGTAAGTCATGACGTGGTGGTAGCTAGTATATAGGCGGGTTGATCGAGACTTAGAGAGAGCTTTTGTTGTTGTTAAGAGAGAGCTTTTGTTGTTGTTATGAGAGAGCGTTGTTGTTTACGGAGAGCGTTTGTAATACGAGGAGAGATTGTGTTGTTATGAGGAGAGATTCTTCATTATTGTAAAACAAGTTGTGTGTGTGCTTTAGATGACCAAGAGTCTTATAATAAAGAAGTTGCCGTAAGTTAGTCTTTCTCAATTCATAGTTTTTGTCAGACCTCTGTCTGGCTGTTAGGTTTATAACATTAGTTTATTACCATAAATAATCAGCGTTAAGACTTTATTTACGTTCGTAATTAACTAGTAACAACACCCTTTTGAATTCACTATTTTGAAGCTTAGTACAAGTATATCATTAGCTAGCTGGTAGGAAGAGAATCATTCATATTAATTAGCTTAGCGGAAAGAAAATAAAGCTAATTCATTATAATGTCGTTAGTGTATGTAAAAGAATATTAACATACAAGCAATCTACCCTCATAAACAAACAAATAGGGCCAAAAGCCTCCAGATAAAAAAACAAAAGAAACTATAAATTGATTAACAAAATGACAAAATAATGTAAAGCAAATATTTATACAAACACTTACTCAAAATCCCCGGATCACTCTTCAGGGAAAGACATCTAGAGACCACGAGCACACAAGTTCAGTTCAAGTTTCATGAGAATGCAAAAATCTCAAAAAAGCAATAATGGACATCCAATTTAAAATTTTGTGTTGTAAATTTTGATGCATTCTGTCTTCCCTACCTGAACTTTAAAAAATACAAAAGAGTCATTGGCATTAAAAATGAACTATAAAACATCTTACCAAACCAATAATGTTACAGGAACAGTTGTATATACTGAAGTGCCAGAAAAACTGGTACACCAGCCTAATACTTGGGGGCCCCACACGGTAGCGCAGGACTGCAGAAATACGACGCGGCATGGACTCCACTAGCTTCTGGAAATATGCTGTAGGCAATGCACACCATACTTCCTACAGAGCGTTCCACAATTCGGGTAAATTCCGAGGTCTCGGATTCCTGTGTTCGATAGCGCGTTGCATGGCATCCCAAATGTGTTCTATCACGTTCAGATCTGGAAACTTAGGTGGGAATAGCAGCACCCCAAACTCAGATGAATGCTCCTCTAACCATAATGTTGCGTCCCGACACTTGCGTGGAGGTGCATTGTCCTGTTGGAATAGGCCCAACCTATCAGCATGAATGCAGGACATGAACGGGTGTACCTCGTCAGAAAGGATGCGCACATAACGTTGGCCGGTCACAGACGTTTGTAGACGTACCAGGGGTCCCAGCGAAGTCCAGATAAACACACCCCATACCATTACAGACTCCCCACCAGCCGGTACAGTTCCGTGTTCACAGGCGGGATCCATGGCTTCATGGGGCTTGCGCCGTGTGTGTTATGGCTTGCGGAATTAAAGTCTGTCATTAAAGTTAAAAGACGGTACCGTTTAGAGTCTGGTTGTAATCCTCCGTCAACGAATTCAGTTAAGCGGTGGATGAAACAGTTTAAAGAAACTGGCAATGTGGAACATCGTGGAGGAGCCGGTTGGCCTAGCGACAGCAGTGAGACGTTTGACCAAGCCAATGAAAGTTTCCGACGAAGCCCCAGGAAATCCGTTCGTAAAGCAAGCAGAGAACTGTGCATTCCGAAATCGACAGTTCACGATATCTTGCACAAGAAATTAAAGTTTCATGCTTGTAAAATTCAAATAGTGCGAAAGATGCATGTAAATGATCACACTCTGTGATACGATTTCGCTGTGGATATGCTGAATCGAGTGGAAAACGACGAAAACTTTCTCAGTACTGTAATTTTTAGTGATGAATCCACATTTCATGTATCAGGTATTGTGATTCGTCACTACTGTGGGATATGGGGGCAGTGAACCGCCTCATGCTGCTATTGATCTGGAACGTGATTCTCCAAAAGTTAATGTGTGATGCGCCCTATCAAAAAGAGAAGTGATTGGCCCTTTCTACTTCTGCGAAAAAACCATAAATGGTGACATTTACTTGGATATGCTAGAAAATTTCGCTATACCCCAGATCAAAAGATATGACAACATCGTTTTCATACACCGTTTTTACTTTCTCATCCATTACACGAAAGTGTTATGATCGCTGAAAAACCGCACTTCAGGTTTTTGATATAATTTTATTGAAAAGTAAAACTAAGTAAATACCCAAGAACCACAGGTCGTGTACTTACCGAGTAAAACGCAAACGTTATGTGAATGCCGACAGCACAACGCTCCACAGAAATGCAGAAAGTTAAACAAACCAGCGCAGAACGAAGGAGTATAAGATAGTGAATATACACTCACGGACAATGAAATTTGCGCACCAAGAAGGACGCATTGGATTGAACTAAAATTTTATGGACGTAATGATACAGATGAAGGATACACATGATGGCAAAAACAGAGCTGCAGGACAATTACAGAGGGATCCTCCGCATTGGTCACCGTGTGTACGCAAGTGCTCCTTCTTCAAGAAAAAGCCACACAGGAAATGGACATGGAGACATCCAAATGGGACGACAAGTGAAATTGATTTTATTATGTGTAACAAAAAATTCGTCATAGAAGACTGCAGTGTGCTAAACAAGTTCAACACAGGTAGTGACCATAGATTGGTGAGATGTAAGATGCACCTCAACACTAAACTTGAACGTGGCAAGCTCATAAGACAAACAAAATCTATTGACATAACCAACCTTAAAAAACTCCATAATACCTTCAAGTTGGAACTGAAGAACATGTTCTCTGCTTTAGAAGGCCTAACATCGGAAGAAGTGGACATCTCTGAAGTTAACAGAAAAGTAACCAAAGCTCTTATGGAAACAGCAACAAAATTAGCTGGGTCTAAGAACAAGTTGCATGTAAACAAATTATCAGGAAAAACGAAAATGTTGATGCAAAAAGAAGAGAGATGAGGACAACTAAAGAAGATGTGACTTCCAAAGTGGAATATATAGAGCTATGCAAGACAGTAAGAAAAAGTATCACTGAAGACGTAAGAAAATTCAACTGTGAACTAGTGAGGAAAGCAATTGAAAACAACCAAAGCCTAAAGATAGCAAAGAGACATCTCAGTAAGGGAAGAAAGCAGATTATGGCACTGAGAAAAGAAGATGGTTCTGTAACAAGTAATAGAGGCGAAATTTTGACAAGAGTGAAAGATTTCTACTCCAAATTATATGAAAGGGATGATACATGCACTCCAGACATCATGAAAGATACCAGTACCAGAGTTCCTCCAGTCCTTCCAGCAGAAGTTGCACATGCAATCAAGAACATGAAGCGGGGAAAAGCTCCAGGAGAAGATGGAATTACTGTAGACATCATACAAGAAGCAAGTGGAGAAATTGAAACAGTACTCGCCCAAATTTTCACTCGATGCCTTAATGAAGGAAAGATTCCTGAGGATTGGAACACCGCTACAATGATCCTGCTACATAAGAAAGGTGACATTGAGGATCTCGGAAACTACAGACCTATCAGCCTCCTATCAGTAGTTTATAAAATCTTCACTAAAGTTCTTTCACACCGCTTGAAGGTAACACTGGACATGGCTCAACCGAGAGAACAAGCTGGATTCAGGAGTGGCTACAGCACAATAGATCATATCCACGTACTGAGAGAACTAATTGAAAGAGCGAGGGAATATGAACTTCCATTGTGCATGGCTTTTATCGATTATGAAAAAGCCTTTGATTCGGTGAAACCATCAGCAGTTACAATGGCTCTGAAAACCTGCGGTATTGAAGATGCATACATTAATATTATTAATAACATCTATGAAAATGCAAGTGCAAAGATTCGGCTGTTTGAAAATACAACACACATAAAAATTGGAAAGGGAGTGAGACAAGGTGACACCATATCTCCGAAGCTCTTTAATGCCACTTTGGAGGGTGTTTTTCAGTCGCTGAGCTGGGAAAACAAAGGGATAAAGATTAATGGAGATTATCTAACCCACCTTCGTTTTGCTGATGACGTAGTCATTTTTGCAACTACCCCATCAGAGCTGCAGAGTATGATTCAGGAACTTGCTGACAAGAGTAAAAAGTGGGATTAAAAATGAACTTTCAGAAGACAAAAGTGATGTTCAATGCTTTTACAAGAAATGAAGATTTATCGATTGATGGAGAAAAGCTGGAGATAACAGACACGTACGTTTATCTTGGACAGCAGATATCAAGTGAGGGTCACATTGATGAAGAAATTAATCGGCGTACAAAACTTGCCTGGAGAGCTTTTGGAAGAAACAGCATAATTTTCAAGAGCAATATGCCATTATGTCTTAAAAGAAAAGTGTTTGATCAATACATCCTTCCAGTGCTTACGTATGGTGCAGAGAAGTGGACCTTAACTAAAAGAGATATACAAAGACTGCAGACAACTCAAAGCAGCATGGAGAGGTGCATGCTTCGTGTAACCAGGAGAGATAAGAAGAGGAACTCGTGGATCTGAAAAATGACAAGAGTGGAAGACATCATGATCAGAGTTAAATCCCTGAAATGGCAATGGGCTGGACATACTGCCAGAAGGACAGATCATCGATGGACAGCCGAAATTTTAGATTGGATTCCAAGGGACAGGAAAAGACCCAGAAGAAGACCACATGGGAGATGGGTGGATGAAATTCGAAAGTATGCAGGGGTGACATGGAGGAGACTGGCACAAGACAGACCGTTGTGGAGGAAACTTGGGTAGACCTTCGTCCAGCAGTGGATTGATAATGGTTGACAATGATGATGATGATGATATATATAGTGTACGCCTATAGTTTATGTACGGTTGTCACGTACGTAGCTCTTTATCTCTTTGGGGCTTTGGGAAGAAGACACCATTTATTAAAAGACACTATGTAATTATTTGAACATGTAAAACAATATTTTTGAATGTTTAATTTGTGACGTACGTCGCGCTTTTAATCTCCTTCGAGAGGGCTTAAGCCCCCAAAGCCCCCTACGTGGGTGCGCCAATGATATCTGTGTAAATTGATCATTTGGCGTGCTGTCAACTATGTATGATTTGTTCTTGTTGCTGTGTAAGTTCTGTCTCCTGCTTATGTCTGCCCGTGTATTTTTGTACCACCAGGTCCAATAAATCATTTAAAAAAATCTTTTTTAAACCTCCAATCGAAAAGGAAAACAAACAAAAAATAAACAAACCGGAAAAGCAACTATTCTAGAGGACTTGAGGCCATATTCCACAGCCACAGTACCGTAAGAACCTTTTCTTATATGAGAGAGCCAGACTTGAAATTACTTCCCTTCGAGTTCAAAATTACACTTCTTTGGGTTCCATTCAAAATAACACGTGGTTTTTACTTTCTCATATATCGCCGTTACACGAAAGTGTTATGATCGCTGAAAAACCGCACTTCGGGTTTTTGATATAATTTTATTGAAAAATAAAAACTAGGTCAATACCCAAGAACCACAGGTCGTACTTACCGAGTAAGGCGTAAACTTTATGTGAACGGCGACAACACAGTGCTCCACAGAAATGCTTTGAATGAAGTATCAGAAATAAAATCAATTTTCGGTGTTTTGGTTTCAATAAATATATAATAAAATATTTAGAAATCATTTCCGTGGTTTTAGCTTATAAATGCTGGGAAGGCGGGAAAACAACTACTGCCGCCCCGGTGGCCCAGTGGTCTAAGCGATGGCCTTTGATCATTCGTCCGAAAGGGGCTGGGTTCGAATCCCGGCGAGGCAAGGATGTTGTGTTTGTCTTACGGCACTGGCCATCTCCCTTCCCTGGAACCAGTGACTCTGAATTAGGGACGGACGACTGCTTATAGCCCATTCAGTTGCTCACGGGGGTCGTTAAACCTCCAATAAAAAAAAACCAAAAAAAAAAAACAACAACCGGAAGCAACTATTCCAAAGAAATTGAGGCCCGCAGTACCGTAGCAATCTTTCCTTATCCGGGAGGGCCAAACTGGAAATTACTCCCCTTCGTGTTTACCCCCTTCAAGTTCAAAATTACACTTCTTCGGGTTCCACTCAAATAGTACGTGGTTTTTACTTTCTCATACACCGCCATTACACGAAAGTGTTATGATCGCTGAAAAACCGCGCTTCAGGTTTTTGATATAATTTTATTGAAAAGTAAAAACTAAGTAAGTACCCAAGAACCACAGGTTGTACTTACCGAGTAAAACGTAAACGTTATGTGAACGCCGACAGCACAACGCTCCACAAAAATGCAGAAAGATAAACAAACCAGCGCACTACGAATGAGATAGTGAATATACACTCACGGACAATGAAATTTTCGCACCAAGAAGGAAGCATTGGATTGATCTGAAATTTTGTGGACGTAATGATACAGATGAATGATACACATGATGGCAAAAACAGAGCTGCAGGACAATTACAGAGGGATCTGTGGCACGCAGTCAGATCATCTTCAATAGCGCGTTGCACCGCCTCATGCGGAGATACATGCTGCAATACGTGTTGGACGGTGTGCTCCAAATCACGGATAGTGCGGCACGGCGGCAGCCGGCGTTTCAACTGGTCCAACACATGCTCGATAGGTGACATGTCCGGCGAACGGGCAGGCCATGGAAGTGTCTGGACATGACGTAGGCAGTCCTGGGCAACTCAAGCAGTGTGCGAGCCGTCATTATCATGCTGGTACAGCGCACCTGGAATCTCAGCTAGGAATGGGAGCATATGGGGCAGTAGGATCTCATCCACATACCGCTGGTCCGTCAATGATCCACGTACCACTACTAGAGCTGATCGGCTATCGCAGGCAGTGGCTCCCCAGACCATAATGCCTGCAGTGGGGGAGGTGTGGCATTCGATAGCGAGGTTCGGATTGTGCCGTTGACCCGGGGACCTCCACACCCGGACACGATGATCATCTGTCCCCCAAACGAAGCGGCACTCATCGCTAAACACCACACGTCGCCAGTCTGTGGCGTTCCACTTCGCTCTGGCCTGGCGCCACTGCACAAGGAGCAGGCGATGTTTCGGTGTTAATGGCAGCACACATAGAGTGCGCTGGGATCGCAGATTAGCTTCCGCGAGGAGTCGGGAAATGGTTCGTGTGCCAGGAGCCGCTACATCTGTCTGTATAGTGGACCGGTTCCCAGTGGGATCCGTTCGTGCCTGGCGCACAATCCATTGATCCCCTCTCTCTACCGGTGGTCCCCGTGGTCCGTCCGGAGCCGCTCCGCCGTGGAGAGAGTAAACTGCTTGTTATCAAAAACAAGGAAGTTACTTCGCCTTCTCCCGGAATAATTTCCTTGTTATCCAATCACCGTAATATCAGGAGTATTCCTTTCATAATTCAATGGCGTTTCAGACCGATTCCAACCCCCATCGAGGCAATTCATGGAGAGGTTTCAAGGTCATTGGATATCTAGTGGCTAACATAAGGCTGAGGGAGACCAGATACAAAGTGCGTCCGATGCCATTTTCACCGGGACGGGAACAATCCGCGCGTCCACCTCCCTAAGACTAGAGAGTTTGCGGGAGTTTTTATTTTTTTTATTGGAAGTTTAACGACCACGGTGAGCAACTCAATGGGCTATAAGCAGTCGTCCGTCCCTAATTTAGGGCCATTGGTTCCAGGGAAGGTAGTGAGCAAGGACCGTAAGACAAACGTAACATCCATGCCTCACCGGGATTCGAACCCAGACCCATCTCGGACGAATGATCAGAAGCCATCGCTTAGACTACTGCACCACCGGGGCGACATCTGCGGGAAACCCCGGAAAAACGGCAAAGTGGATGGCCGGTAGACCAGGATTGGAACCTTCGCCGGAAGCATTAGCCAAACGCTGTATCAGGTGCCTTATGATACTCGTTTTTTCTAGTCTGTTTGAATTTTAAAATCTCATAAAACATTTTCTTCTCATTTTCTTCAGGTTTATCTATGAATTTCTTGTGGAAGGTATATCATAATTTCTTCGTTCGTTCAAAAGCAACACTGCAGCGAGTATGTTATGTCTATTCTTATATTCTATTTGAAATATCTTGCTGCAGGAGCTAATTATATATGGCCTAATCTTTTTTTTTCATAGCCTACATTAACTGCCATTCGCGATATTCTCCATATTCGCTTTCATGGCATTAGTTTGCAGTGCTTGTTCTTGTACTGTATAGCTAAATTAGGGCCGTCTGTTTCGTTCTTTTGAAATCCATTTCGTAGCCATTTTTAATTGTTTCCTTTTTTCTCCTTTGCCATCTATGTTTTTCATGCATTGACCATGTAGTTGTTTGCTGTGCCATATAATAATTCGGGATACTTTATGGTAGCTAACTTTTGTTCCCCCAGCGTCTTCTTCATATACATCAATCAACAATTTGTTCGTCGTTATTTTTGATGTACATTTAAAGCCCATTTCGTTTCTTCGACTCTTTGTTTCGCCTACAGCAATTCTTCACCAGCTTTGTTAAGTGAAACAGAAAGGCCACAAATGTTCCTTCTGGGATGAAGGGAATGATTGACTTTCATAAGTTTTCGAGTTATTATATCTTTATATTTTTTTAATTATTATTTTCTGCACTAGCAAGCGAGTGTGAGGCAGAGATCTGGGCATACAGAACTGAATTAATATTACTGTTATTATTATTTTCGGTATAAGATATAAAGACATCGCGCGGTGTGACTTGTGATGTGTAAATCTGAAGCGTCAAAGGTGCTGCCTATCAAGCACTTGTCATTTCGGCAGTGGCATTTGTTACAAAAGGATTGTGCTACAGCGAAGAGGAAAATTCATTATCAGAGCCAAATTTTTATCATTTTCTTCTCTGAGTTTAAACTTGGACACCGTACACCAGAGACAGCTCGCAACATCCATACAACATTTAGCGAAGACACCTTAGTGAAAGCAGGACACCGCGTTGGTTTGCTAACTTCCGGTCCTGCGATGTGATCATCGAAAATGAACCATGCGGTAGACAAGAAGGAGCTGTCGATGAAGCCGAGTTGGAAATCTTGACTGAATCCGATTCACGTCAAATGGTACGAGAACCTAGTGGAGCACTCAGAACATACTATGCAACCATTTTCCGGCATGTAATGGCCACAGTCAAAAGGAAGAAGAAGGATAAATGGGACTCACATGAGCTGGCGGAACAGCACAAAACGCGATGTCTGCACTTTTCTGTTTATCCGCAACCAAACGTACGACATTTTTAGGACTCATCTCACGAGTAATGAGAATCGGATGCCGTATGACAAATGCTGACGTTTAGCGCAATGAATCGACAGTGGTGAAACATCGAAATACCCTCTTCCCCCAGGCCGGTACTCTATCCGAGGAATATGATGGTAAGTGTTTGGCGGCCCGCAACTGGTGTGATGCACTCCTCCTTCTTACAACCGTGTTAAACCGTCACGGCTGACAGATATTGTGAGGAACTTGACATTATGCATGGAAACTGTTCACCAAACAGCCGGCATTAGTCAATCGCCATGGGTCCATGCTTCTCCATCATAACGCGAGATCACACGTTGCACGTCAGACATGCAGAAAATAGTGGTAAATATTCAGATGTTTTGTTCTGACTGTCGGTAGGGGTGCGATTGAGTAGCAAGGAAAAGGGTAGGTAGCTTACGAGAAATGAAGTTGGACAGGTCAAAAAGATGTATTTTCATCAGGGCCTTAGCTAAAAAGAATTTTCGGGAGGGGTTCGGAATTTGAAAATTAATTTTCACCGTACGTTATACATTTATGTTGAGTTTTTGCTCCGTCATACTTTATTTCCACACGAAATTCTTCTATTTAATACTCCCCAGTTTTCAAATACTGACTTATATGCTATACAGCTTACACAAGTGCATGTATCTACACTATATTGACAAAAGTCACCGGACACCAAGAAAAGAAACTCAACATAGCATTTATTGACATACATTAGTACGGTGTCGGCCCACCTTTGGCTTTAATGCATGCACTTACCCTTCGAGACACGCTTTCGACAAGGTTTTGAAACACAGCGATAGGTATGAGCTTCCATTTAGTACATAATGCTGCTACTAACTCTTGCTTTGTAGTAGGCCTTGGTTCCAAACTTCTTATGCGGCGCTCTAGTTCATCCATAGGTGCTCTATGGGATTAAGATCAAGTTATGTGCTGGCCAGGCCTCACGCGGTACGGAATTACACGCCGTAACAGTCCTTGCTTTATGACTCGGTGCATTATCTTGCTGGTACCAACAAGGCTCGGTTCCATAGTATTGCCACAGAGTTGGTAGCGCATAATTGCCCAGAACATCGAGGTGGACGTGCTGGTTAACAGGTTTGTCCCCGATAACCAATGGGGCGGGACCATACCACGAAAAGCACCCCCACGCGAGTACACTGCCAGCTCCAAACTTGACCGTAGGAACAGTACACTGTGATACATAGCGTTCCCCCGGCTGCTGACATACCCACACATGGCCATCAGACTGATAGATCGTGTATATGGATTCATCAGTCCATAGGACCCGTTTCCATTGATCTACAGTCCACGATAAATGTTTTTTACACCATGCTAAACGACGAGTAGCATTCCGAGTGGAGATGAAAGGCTTATGAGCAGCCGCACGACCACGTTAACCCATGGAATGAAGTTATCTGCGAATGGTACGTGTACATACCGATGTTCCAGCATTTTTACTCACCTGTATACTGAGGTATTGTGCAGTACTCCGTCGATTAGCTGCAACGATTCTCCTGAGGCTTCGACGTCCTATATGATTGATTTTTTTGTGTCTGCCGGTACGTTTTGCTGCTTCAGGCACGCCATGTGTCTTCCACTTATTCAGTACATCCAAAACAGTTGACTTGGGTATGCTTAAACGCCTCTCGGTTTCTCTTACGGACAACCCACTTATACAATATAACACCCAACAATGTTTCCTTTCTCAAAGTCAGTTCTCTCCCGCCGCGACATTTTCACTGAACCTTACTGTGCGATATGATCGCGGTCAACTGCAGGTTCATTTTTATACCGTTTGCAGCTTTAACCGCGCATCTTAAAAACGCAGCGTATCCGTTCATTTGCTTTTGAAGGGGTTGTCCGGTGTCTTTCGTCAATATAGTGTATCTACCGTCCCTTTATTTAAATACGGCATTTCGGGAAAGTTAAAACCCTCAAAACCCCTCTATGGCTACGGACCTGGTTTCCATCACAATTTTATTGAGGTTGCAGAAGGTGAGTAGGCTTTGTCCGCTGAGAGGCAGCTGTAAGGAAGACTTTTGTATTGATTTATTCCTAGCTGAGAGAATTACATTGTCCGACATAGAAAATACCACACCAGGGAGTATTTGTCCTAGTGCTATGAAAATCGATGGGGATATGATACAGTTGGATTATGTAAATGATTGCAGTTGCGAACTAATCATGTGATAAGTGAGAGAGATAAAAGTGTGAAATGTCTCGGCGAGGTTATGTTTGACCATCCTCACCCGGGCATGTGGACGAGTGCATCGGAGTGATCTCGGTGGCGAAGGCGGGTGTAAGAAGTGACAATGCGTGGCTGTCGTCATCGGGAATGCTATCTTAACATGGACACCTTTACCAGAGGCTTCGTCATAGGGCTACGTACAACTGGTTGGTCCTTGCCTCGCATTGCTGCTGAAACTCACCAGGATGCAATAACTGCCCTCTGCGGAAAATGGCGACAGTGGTTGGAGAAGCATAACGTGCTTCACGTCGTAGGTAGATACCGAAACGCCTCCGTCGCAGAATTCGACGGCAAGCCGTAGCAGCATAGAATATCTAACTGAAGGCTCGGCGAGACGTAACTAGCGCCGACATATCCTGGGATACAAGATGCAGTGCACAGAAACCAAACATACAGGCTGATGCCGGAGCAGACTGCGCATGCGTGTGTGTGTGTTGACTTCAATTTTGGCAAAGAACAGTCAGCCGAGCTACTCTCAGCACGTGATTGTTACCTTCTCGGCAGCACAAGAACTTCGTAAATCGGATATGTAAATTTTGTTGCGTAATAACTTCGCAAATCGGACACGTTAGTTTTTCTTCAGTTTTTCGGAAACATTTTCAGAAATGCCAAATGCTACGGATTGTCTGCATTTTGTACGGATTCTTAGGCCTAACTATAACATGTGCTAAAATTTAATTTAAATTAACATTAATTGTTATTGCGTATTTGTTTCACCAAAATAAGGAACGGGCGGGATATCAGACAACAACAACAACAAAAAAAATTGCTCTAAGCAGTCATCAGGTGGAAGGAAACAATCGTGGATCAAAGAAAAGCTCCACTGCCGTAGTCCCCTAACGCATTTTTGCTCCTGAATGTTTGCTTTCCGGCAGAGCACATAAGCCCCCAGCTTGTGGGGGCGCTGTTGTAGCCTGTTTTACGTTATTTCAACGAGAGTTGACGTTCTTCACACGAAGCTTTATGTTCTTTCCCTCCTCGTCGAATGTCGCCCACAGTGGAAGACATTCAACGATGTTTACAGACAGCTATGTGCGTCCCTATATCGACACGGACTGTGAATCGCAGATTGGCTGAGGCAGAGTCGCGCACGGGCCAGTCATTACGACGACTGCCACTTTTGGTAGTCGTCGTAATGACTGGCCCGAGCTATGACCGTTGGCGTATTAGGCGAAAAACATCGGAGAACTAACACTCCTCAACCATTGCTGGAAGAACACAAGCTGGTGGGGGCAGCGTTCTGGTCTGGGAAATGTTTTCGTGGCATTCTCTTGGCCCACTCATACCTGTGGAAGGCGCTATGGACCGAATTCGTTATGAATCCATCGTTGCAGAACACGTACACCCATACGTACTGATTGTCTTCCCTGGGGCAGATGGGACTTTCCAGAACGACAATGCGACGTGTCACAGAGCTAGAAATGTCCGAGAGTGGTTAGAAGAGCACGATGAAGACTTCAAAGTACTTCCCTGGCCCCCTAATTCTCCAGACATAAACCCAATTGAACATCTGAGGGACCACGTCGATCGTGTTGTTTGCTCTACGTCGTCGCTCAATGTTGCAGTCAGGTCCGGCCTTTGGCATAGGCAATCAAGGCGGCTGCCTAGGACCGCCAATTCTAGGGGCCGCAGATTTGAATCATATATCGATTTTCTGTCATCATCCAGATTTTAATTCATATTATCTTAAAGAAAAAAAAATCACTAAAATGATAAACAGTCGAAGTACGCCTTTTCTCTTGTCCCACTAGTTTTTGGGGGATGCCGTTAAGTGAATCTATATAAAAACAGCTGTTCTCGTTTTTTATGCTTTGCAATGAAGTTCTTTTCCGCCGGCTTTAAAACAGAAAATTGAAAATATTTCTAAATTTTATAAACAGAAAATTGAAAATCATTTTCAGAACCAATGACGGCACAGAGAGTGATATAGATTATACATGTCTGCTAACAGAATTACAATTATTAATTAACATTATACCTGAAAGTTTATCTCCAATATAGTTATTACATTTTCTTTATGAGAGCATATTAAACAAAGCACTTCCAAACGTCTGGATTGCCCTGCGGATATTACTAACGATTTCGATCACTGTTGCATCAGGAGAGAGAATTTTTTCAAAATTAAAGCTTTTCAAAACTTGTTTGAGATCGACAATGACTCAAGAACGATTAGTTGGACTATCTTTAATATCAGTTATGACGTAACCCTTTTTCGTGTGCGAGATTAGTGTTACGCTATGTCTAAAACCATGACTAAAGAAATGTTGAACTAAATGAGAATACGATGCAATAGTTGAACGGGATTAAATTTTTACGGCCAGACGAAACATATACAGAAGTCAAACTTACGATAACCTTTTATTGGTCCAGCACAGTAAATGAAATCCAAAATATAACACTGAGAGTTTTACTCTTCACACATAATACCTTAATTATCTGACGGATAATCTAGCTTAACAACGATCGAATATTTACACACACAAAGCAACTGCTGTATCATCCTTTTTATCTTGCGTTT
This sequence comes from Macrothele yani, assembly GCA_039090855.1. NCBI lineage: Eukaryota > Metazoa > Arthropoda > Arachnida > Araneae > Macrothelidae > Macrothele > Macrothele yani. The sequence goes on from CM076990.1 coordinate 176,168,337, forward strand.
TATCCCATTCATACGTCACTCACTCTGACCACAAAAGTGTTGCCAACCTCATTCATGTGAGAGAGAAAATATCACGTTAAGTTTGGAAAGTGCGAAAGAGAACAAACTCAAATTTACATAGGAAAAGCAACTAAAAATGAAAGTTAAATTAGAATATACGTCACACAGTTGAAAATGATATTGCTTCGTCAATGGGCCCATCTTAAGTACTTGCAGATTTTGCTTCTAAAGAAGCAAGAAAAGTAACTTTTTAAACCATTAAACTTTCTTTTCACAATATTTGTATGGCATTGTACACAAAAATAAACTCTAAAATTCGGATAAGAGAAATTTTTAAAGCAAATTATAAAATTTAGAACACTCTAGGAAAGCATTTTGTTTGAGTTTTCTACAACAGTTATAAACAGTGTGATTAACGTTAAACCTTAAGTCATGTGCCCAAAAGTTTATTCAGGAATAATCACGAAACAGCAAGCTACAATGACATTTACAAGTAAGCATATTATAGGCAGCATTCGGAGAAGTTCAGAAATTTTCACGTAAGCCTTAAATTCATATATTCATTAACAATTTTGTGCATTTTTTTTTAATTTTAGTTTCCTGTCATTGAGGGAAAAATACGTTACTCAAATATGATTGAAAACTGATATTTTAACAATTAAGCGTCATGCACGTTTTTCAGGTAAAAATACTATTAGGAGCCGCCGAAGTAAATCTTTGCCACGGGCCACCGAAGTAGTAAGGCCGTCCCTGGCTGCAGTGATTCCGAACCAGACATACGTAGCGGGACTAATGGATCCATATCGTATTCAGCGACGAGATTCACTATTGCCTCTCAATCGCTGATTGAGAGTCTGCAGGCGACGTGGTCAGCGAGGCAATCTTGCTGCCATCCGTGAACGTAATTCGGCTCACCAGCCTGGTGTTGTAGTTTGAGGTGGTATCGATTTCAACCAGGGTCGGCGGAAGGTAAGGGACACGTGGTTCCATATACCCCTCACCCCTCCTTGGAATTTTATTGTCTCCCTCATTGGGGTTCTTTCTACGAAAGATTTCTGGAGTTCACATATTATGAGTTATCGTTTCTTCTGGATGATTTCCTGGAGACCGCTACCACGCTATGAAGTTTTGTGGAAAACGCTTGAAGTAGAATTAAAGAAATTGATTTTGTGTTTTTCTCTTTAAAAAAGATCATTCAGGAATTCTTTAAATTATTTAAAAGCAATAACCAGGGCGAGTTTTTGTCTCCCTCTTTGTGTTTTCTTTTCTTTTCTCCTTTTATTCCCAACTCCGAATGTGTCGGACTCGAGATCAGAAAACCAAATACATCTGCCAAATAAATAACTGAACAAAAAAATAATTCGAACTCAAATTAAGCGGTAAGTTTACTGCTGCTTGTTGTACACAGATCTTTCTCGGAGTTTTGTAACGTGAAAGATATACGAGCCTGGACGAATGTACAATCGTGGCCAAAAGTCCTGCACCAGTAGAGTGAAAGTCAATTTTTTGATGTTTGAAGTAAACTTACGCTGCTGCGTAATGGTAAAGTAAGGAATACATATTATACACCATTTTAAAGAAAATTTTATGCTGAATTCAGATATTTTTACAAAATGTCATTACCAGTAATAGAAGTGAAGTGACAAGCAAAAGTACAGCGTCTAGTCATGAAAAGCAACAAATAGCGGAATTTGTGAAATTAGTGCACAATGCATTTTACGTAAAATTGCTGTACTGACATTGACACTTGGAGGACACTTGAAATAACTGACCAATAAGCAAAATACTAATGAGCTTCTCTAGTTGTCCATTGGAGATAACACGGTGCCATACGGCCCTTAGAGACTCAATTAGTCTTTAATTGAACTCTTTAATTGAGTCTCTAAGGGCGGTATGGACAGGGACGTGCCAAGCGGGGATTCAACGGGTGCTAAGCACCCGGACGTCAGTTTCCGGGAGCGGAAGGACCCATATCAATTTTTTCGGTTGATAAATGAATATCAGTGACGTGGGAGAAGTTATGAAAACGTTATACTGTGAACAATTGTAATGCTAAGAGGAACGTTTACTTTTTTAAGTAAAAATAACTCGTTTATAATCCAACAGAAAACGTCTTGAAATCAGAGAATAATTTTTACTGTTTTGTTCAGTAACAGATACCGCGGGCAAGGGATTGAAAATTCTTTTTCTATTTTTTTTTTAAATCTTGAAGGTTTCAGTATTCATGAATGCGTGGCCAGCGCTATGACAAATGGGCCCAATATGTAGGGAAAACACAATGGACTTCAAAAAGCATAATTTGTCGACTTAAGACCCTTACGCATTTAATGTACTTTGAGCGGCTCATACTTTAAATCTGGTCGTAAATGACGACGAAAAAATTTCCCTACAGATTGTGAACATTTTCAACATTGTTCAAGAAATATATGCTTACTTTTCTGAATTACCTTATCGTTGGCAAATTTTCAAAAAAGAGCTTCCAGCGTTGACCGTAAAACAGGGTGGGAAAATATTATGGGATCGATGCAATACGGGCAATGTGCACTGGGGTACAATTTCGATGTATTCCACGGTATTAGATATTTTGGTTAGAATAGTTAAAGAGACGCCCGTCATGTTTAATATTACATGTATATGGATCATCATCCTCCTCAACCATTATCAATTTTCTGCTGGATGAAGGTCTCACAAGTCTCTTTCACAACGGTCTGTCTTGGACCAGTCTCTTACATTTTACTCCCGCATGCTTTCGAATTTCATCCACCCATCTCCCACGTGGTGTTCGTTTGGGTCTTTTCCTGTCTCTTGGAATCCAGTCTAAATTTTCGGTTGTCCATCGATGGTCCGTTAACTTGGCAATATGTCCAGCCCATTACCATTTCAGGGATTTTACTCTGATCATAATGTCTTCCACTCTTTATCATTTTCTTTACCCACGGTTTCCTCATCTTATCTTGCTTAGTTATATATACTGTATGTGTGTGTGTGTGTGTGTATCCATCAAGAAGCTTTAATATGTTTATCATCGTACATGACGAAACTTTTTTTATCGGTAATGCACACTTTTGTGTAAATTGACAGAGAGAGAGAGAGAGGAAGCTGACTTCTTGAACTATTCGTAACGTCATCTGAACTGGAGTTTTACAGATTTTTTTTTCTTCAGTTTTATATGAGACAGTAGTGTTTTATGGAAAATCTCAATTTACCGGAATTAGAAAATAATGCTGCTAAATATATTTATTTCATTTAAAAATGAATAAAAATTGAAAAATATTCTCGTACAAGGGGGCGGCAAATTTGGGCTTGCACCCGGACGGCATATGCCCTTGGCGCGCCCCTGCGTATGGCACCGTGTTATCACCAATGTACAACTAGAGACGCTCATTAGTTCCATGACAAGAAGGTGCACTTTGTTACTAAGAAACCGTGGTTATCCAATTAAATATTAAAGCGTATTTTGCTTGTTGGTCAGTTATTTCAAGTGCCCTCCAAGTGTCAATAACGTACTGTTCAGCAATTTGGCGTTATATGCATTGAGCACTAATTTCACAAATTCCGCTATTTGTTGCTCTTTTATGACTAGACGCTGTACTTTTGCTTGTAACTTCACTTCTGTTACTGGTAATAACATTCTGTAAAAATATTTGAATTCAGCATAACATTTTCTTTAAAATAATGTATAATATGTATTCCTTATACTTTACCATTACGCTGTATAAGTTGACTTCAAACATCAAAAATTGAACTTTCGGTCTACCGGTGCAGGACTTTTGGCCACGATTGTATGTGTGTTTTGCTGCGAGACCCTCAAATGCAATGGGCAGGATGTATTTCTAGAACTGACCACTGTTGAACAACTGAAATTTTAGATTGGATAGCAAGGGGCAGAAAAAGATCACGTGGAAGATGGGTGGTTGAAAATCGGAATGCTGGAATGGCAAGCTCAAGACAGAAAGTTGTGGAAGGCACTTGAGGGAAGAGACATTCAGCAATGGATTGAAAATTATGGGGCGTATATAAAAAAACATTTCCGGTTAGGGGAGCATAAAAAATGGAAGTTTTTGAAATCTAACAGGACAAACAAAAGTTAATGAAAAATAGAAGATATTAAGCATTGTTTTCTGACGTAGTTGCTGCATTTTTATTGAATTAAAGCATTTTTTTCTAATGTGTAAATCACATTTTAACAAAAAAAAAAAAAAAAAAAAAAAAGAAGAGAGAGAAAAAGAAAAGAAACACCTCAGAGGCAAGGTCACTTGCCCCCTAAAGACCCTGGATGATTTATATATGAATATACACTATCTACCAAAAGTAATTGGACACCTGTGATAGCAAAGGAAAACGAAGTTTATTCACCTTCAATAGTTGGTGGAGCCTCCACGAGCGGCGATTACAGCTGCGACCCTCCGGGGCATACTCTCAACCAGGCGTTGTACGACGGCTAGCGGTATTTTCTTCCACTCGGCTTGGAGAAGACAGGTCAGTTCTTTCACCGATTTCGGACGGTGGGGGCACGCCTTAAGTCGACGCTCCAACTCGTCCCAGAGGTACTTGATAGGGTTAAGGTCCAAGCTCTGCGCAGGCCAGTCCATTCGATTAACCCCATTGTCACCATACCAAGCCATGGTGGACCTCGCAACACGACAGGTGGCATTGTCATCCTGAAAGTTACATGTGTCCACCCCGTAAAACGCCACAACGTAGGAAGCGCATGGTCATCCAAAATGGTAGGTCTCGGCGTTGAGTCTACCAGGAATTGCGACCAAGGGTCTCATGCCATACCAGGAGAAACACCCCCATATCATAATTCCACCGCCGCCGAACTTCACAGTTGGCACAATACATTCCGGCAGGAGGCGTTCTCCAGGCAGACGCCAAACCCAGACCCTGCCATCCGAACGGTAGAGGGCGAACCTTGATTCGTCGCTCCAGAGAACCTGTTTCCACTGTTCAACGGTCCACTGTCGACGTTCTTTGCACCACGTTAGCCGAGCCGCGCTATTGGACTTGGTGATCAAAGGCTTGTGGGCGGCAGCACGTCCATGATAACCGAGAAGATGGGCTTCCTTACGGATAGTATTCATCGAAAGAACACTCCCGGATGCCTGTTGAAACTCCTCGTGGATGTGGCCCATTGATTTGGTGCGGTTCTTCCGAATTTCTTTGGCCAGCACCCGTCGGTCTCTAACTCCCAGTTTTGTAGGTCTGCCGGGTCGGGGCACATTCCGACAGTCACCTCTCATCTTCCACTTGCCAATCACGTAGGCCACTGTCGATTTTGGGTACTTCAACTCGCTGGATATGTCACGTATGGATCGGCCATTTCTGTGATACCCGACGATTACACCTTTCTCGAAATCAGAGAGCTACGAACTGCGTGGCATCCTGCATGCGACTGGTTGCGTTGTTGTTTCCCACACGTTATTTAACGGCGGCGGCCGTGACGTGTATCAGGACCGCAGATATCGTCGATTGCAGGGGTGTCCAATTACTTGTTGGTAGATAGTGTATGTATATCCGAGGAAAAGACCCAGAAGAAGAGCGCATGGGAGATGGGTGGATGAAATTCAAAAGCATGAGGCACTGACACGGAGGAGACTGGCGCAAGATAGACCGTTGTGGAAGAAACTTGGAAAGACCTTAATCCAACAGTGGATTGAGGTTGCCAATGATGATGATGATGATAGTTATATATACACTCATCGTCAAACAAATAGTTGCACCCAGAAGGAAGCACCCGACAGGAAAGAAACTTGGTGGGTAGGTTTGACACCGTGAGAGATGCAAATGATTCAAGTATCACGCTCGGCCGCGCATGCGACGCAAGCAAGAACGGGTCGTAGTACTGTGCCTGACCAGCTATATAAGGTCGTCCCGTTGCGCGTGCTTGCCATTCTGACTCGTGCTGTTGTGGTGGCTACATCATTTGCAAGTGAAGTATGCCTCGGAGAAAAGTTCGGAAGCAAATCGAGTTGTTGGAGGAGTTCGAGAAAGGCCATGTCGTCGGGCTCCGGTAAGCGGGATGATCTTATCGCGGTATTGCGCACCATACTGCTTGTGCGGATATCACCATACCACGCTGTTGGCAGCAATGGATAGAACAAGGCACGCAGCAGCGACAGGAAGGATCTGCGACACCTAGACGAACCACGGTGTGAGAGGACCGACGGGTCAGCCGACATGCGCGGAGTGGCCCAACAGCAACGTTTGCGCATATTCAGCGAGCAGTGGTGCCCACCATGCATCGTCCGATTAGTGCCAGCATCATTGGCAGACGGCTACACGCACGCAGACCGTCAGGACGACTGCCCTTAACAACATTACAGCGTCGCCAAAGACTGCAATAGTGTCGTTCCAGACTGTCATGGAGCCACACAGAATGGCAGCGGGTGATCTTCAGTGACGAGTCGCGCTTTTGTCTTGGAGGAGACGACCAACGAACTCGTGTGTGGAGGCACCGTGGTCAGCGCCAGGATGAACAGTTTCTTGTCGAGCGTCACACGTCCAGAAGGCCTGGTGTCGTGGTGTAGGATGCAAATTCCTACGATGCCAGATCACCTTTGGTGTTCATTACAGGCACTTTGACAATGCAACGTTACGTTAATGAGGTTCTGCAACTAGTGGCCCTACCTTTTCTGAACGCTCACTCCGGTGCGATTTTCCAACAGGAAAACGCTCGACCGCGTACTGTTGCTATTTCAAGTGCGTATTTTCAAAGTACTGACACTCTGCCATGGCCAGCCGTATCGCCAGACCTATCGCCGATTGAAAATTGGACGTGCTATCCACACTTCACTCTTGCCGCACAATCATGCAGGAACTGCGTGAGAAGATTCAAGCTGCATAAGATAGCTTATCGCAGGACGCCATTAAGAACCTATACAACTCCATGCCGAGACGTCTGGCTTGCTGTGTTAGCAAACATGGCCGCCCGACGCTATAATGAGAGACACTACGTATTGGCGTGTAACTAAATAAATATTGCCCATATCAGTCACAATGTTTAATTTATTGTTCCTGGTAACCTTTACCTTCCTCCCGAAAAGCATTGCAAGATCCGACACGCCCTTCTATAAACCATCCAACGTTACGTTAATGCTATATACACTGAAGAGCAATTGAATTAGAGATACCTGACTAGTAACGTGTAGCACCACCTTTCGCCATGATGACGGCGGGGATTCGTCTCGCATGGACTCAACAAGACACCGGAAGCGTTGGGAAGCCATACGGATCCACGACCCCTGACAAGCTCCCACAGTTCACGAAGATTTGATGGAGGGGTTGCACTATGGCCCGTCTATCCGCTGTTACAATGCGAGCTGGCCGACGATAACCCTGCTTATCCACACGCTGTTGTCCACAGCCCTTGCAGGGATGGATTTACCCGATTCGATGTACTCACGGTGCACCCGTGACACAGTGGCTCGGGAAAATCCCAGTGCTTGCACGACTTCCGAGATGGAGTGACCCATTCGTCGGGCCCCGACAATTTGCCCACGATCAAATGCGCTCATATCCTTCGTCTTACCCATACTGCGTCCGACTCTTACTGATTCCCATCGCATCACTCCTTATATTGTCTGATCGCTGCATAAACGTCATGTCGTTTCCGTTTACAGAGCCGCCCACAGCGCCACATTTGCATAACGCCAGCTGTCTCTAATTCAATTGCTCTTTAGTGTATATACACTACATACACACACATGTATAATGGCAGCACTGCGATACGTCGATGAAGTGCTGCAGCCAGTTTTGTTGCAGTATATCCGTGATTTTCCTGATACCCAGTTTCGAAAAGATAACGCCCACCTTCACACTTTCTACCATCAGTAGACAGAGCCTACAAGGTGTCTAAGTGTGGCTCTGGCTAGTGCCATCCCCGGACTTCTCCCCAATAGAGGACGTGTGCTACGTTATTGGCTGAGGACTTAACGCTCCTGCACGAAGCTCTCGCAGTGTCGATGAATTGTGCTCACAATTCTACAACACACGATTAGTGATACATCAGGATACCATCAAGGAACTTTTCCATACGATGCCATGGCATGTTGCCAAATATATAGCCCAGCATGTCCCCTCATACCACCCACAGGCTGAGTCCTAATTATATTGTTTCCTTGCTCATGGCATTCATGTAATCCCTCAGAAATTAAATCACCCACCTACTTGTCAACATTTGTGGTAGGTTTCGTCTTATTTCGTGCATTCATTCATTGTGAAAACAGAAATTTGCTGGTGACGATCGAACCCTCATTCTTTTCCTCCAGAGCTCAATGCTTTCCCAGTTAAACTGCACTGACGGAATTTATCGCTGCAACATGGCCATCTTGACATATACTTCACCTCTGTAGTACGTCACATATATTCCCTCCCCCATTGGGAAAGGGCTGAGACGGAATCATTAGTTTCCTGGTTAGACAGCGAACCATACTTGAAATAGCTCGCTGAAGAAGAAGGCATTCTGATTAATTCCAGACGATGAGTGAAAACCCAACGGCCAGTACATCGAATTTCGCAATCGGGCGACAATGTGAAAACACAAATTTTCCTGTGACAGGGATCGAACTGGTATCCTTCTTCTCCGGAGTCGAATGCTTTGCCAGTTAAGCTACACCGACTGAATTTATCACTGCAACTTTGCCCTCTCGACATCTGCTTCACCTCTGTAGTACGTCACATACGAGTATATCCCTTCATTTGAGTAAGGGTGGGAGGAATCATCAAAACCACGCTTGAAGTAGTTTGCTAAAGAAAAAGGAATTTTGATTAATTCCAGACGATGTATGGAAACAGCATCATACATTTTTCGAAGAACCCAACAGCAAGTAGATCCATTTCCACAATCAGGAGACAACGCGAAAACACAAATTTGCCAGTGACGGCGATCAAACCGACGAAATCTTTTCCAATTAAGCTTCACCAATGAAATTTATCGCTGGAACCTTTCCGTTCTGACGTGCGTTTCACTTATGTAGTACGTCACATCATGGTGTAGCATTTTATTCGTCAACCAATGTAGCGGTCTTTTTACAAAAAGATATTTTGACGTATATTCTAATATAACTTTCATTTTTAGTTTCTTTTCCTATGTAAATTTGAGTTTGTTCCTTTTTACATTTTCCAAACTTAACGTGATATCTTTTCTCTCACATGAATGAGGTTGGCAACACTTTTGAGGTCAGAGTGAGTGACGTATGAATGTGATAAGAACGATAGATAAAACAGACGATACAGCAGTTGCTGAAGGTGTGTGTGTGTGGAGATGTTCGATCGATCTTTTTTTTTTTTTTTTTTTGATTGGAGGTTTAACGACCACCGTGAGCAACTCAATGATGGGCTATAAGCAGTCGCCCGTCCCTAATTTAGGGTCACTGGTTCCAGGGAAGGGGAGAGCCAGTGCCGTAAGACAAACACAACATCCATGCCTCACCGGAATTCGAACCACGAATGATCAGAGGCCATCGCTTAGACCACTGCGCCACCGGGGCGGCTGTTCGATCTTTGTTAAACTACAATAGAATATACGTGAAGTGTAATAGTAACAGTGCTATATTGTGTATGTCATCATTCGTTGCTGGACCAATGAAAGGTTATCGTAAGTTTGGCTTCTGTAAATGTTTCGTATGGCCACAAAACCTTAAATTAGAGCTATTTCGTGCATCTATTGCATCGTATTCTCCTTTAGTTCAACATTTCCTTAGTGATGGTTTTAGACATAGCGTAACACCAATCTCGCACACGATAAAGGTTACATTATCATACCCTTTAACGGTGAGGTAATCTTTTGCTATGTGACCCGGCTTCCTGTGTTTGTAGAATGGGAAATGGGTGCTTCTCAAGATCAAAGACATGTCAGATTTGATTAGTTTATCATGAAAGCTGGAAATGATGACGGGGAGATAGAATGAGGGTAGGGCGGAGTCCTGTTTCTCAAGAAAAAGGATAAAAGGGAGACCGGTTGAGATTTGTGATTTATGTAGTGTCAAAAGAGATGTTCAGCAGGAAAACGAATTTCGTCTAGTTCAAAAGAGAGAGAGAAAGAGAGATATACCAGTTTCTCTCTCTCTCTCTCTCTCTTTTTCACCAACTTCGGATTTGAAAGAAATGTGGTCAAATTAGAGTAAATATTCAGACTTAGAAAAAAAAATAGAATCAATTGATAAAACAGAAGTGCCTGACATGGAAATCTAAGGACAATTTCATCTCTTTTGCTGCGTAGAAAAAACAAACACTACGTTTGGCAAGAGTTAAACTGCATGAAATTGTTCTTAGCATCACAACAAAAGACAATATCGCAACTCAATGAGGAAATAATGTAATATTGGGAAATTTGAGTCATTTTTTACATACTGTGTGTATTAACACATTCACCGTTGTTCATATTTGTTCATTACGTGCAGCTTAAAAAAATACTAAAGGAAAAGCAATCGTGATCAGGGTTATATAAAATACCTGGACCGGAAACAACCATTCAAGGAAACCAGTTTAAAGCGGGCTCGAATTTATTCATTACGTGCACTCCTGTGACAAATCAGTTGAAAAAAGCTTAGTTTGATGATATCATGGACCTGAAGCGAGTTACGAAACATTGCTTTTTTCAGTAATAGTCTTGGAATCTGAATAAACGCTCCCAAAAGAAATGTAATCTTGTTGCGCTCAGCAAAAAAATAAAAAAAAATAATTAAAGAATAAATAAAAACAAAATGAAAAAAGTTCGAAAATGTTTGGAGTGTCTTTCAAGTAATGGACCGTAAAATTTTCGAGTTTAAAGCATACTTTTAAATGCACTTAAAAGATCTCACAGATTATCTCACTGTTATGACATTTCAGCTCAGTTTGTCAAAAAAATAGACGAAGAGAAAAAAACTTCCTTTTGCGAAAAACGTTGCAGTTGGCTGCGCCTAATGGTTATCGGCGTCATGCACCGTTGTATCACATGTCTGGGAACCGTCTTCCTATCTTACACAACTCTTCTTGTACGGTATCGTCGTTCTGCATGCTTCTCGATAAGTTCTTAAAAATAATCAAGATTTTTTCTTACAATTAATGAGCCGAGCGCAGATGCTTTTTGATATAAATATATTAGACAAATATCAAACATCCTGAAAAAAAATTAAACTTTACAATCAGCCCCATTATTTTGTGGACTTGGCCATGGTGGGTGAATAAATAAATCCCCAATTTAATTAAAGGACCGAAGCGGGAAGCCAGTCCCTGGTGGCGATTTAAGAAAAAAAAATAAAATCGCTACCCAATAAAATTTCAATCTTCAGAAAAAATTTGGTAGAGGAATCTTTGTATGGTTGATTACTGCTTCTTATTTATTCTACCAAAATAAATAAACAAAAAGCAAAAAAATAACTGAAAAGTTATCATCGCCGCCCCGATGGCGCAGTGATCTAAGCGCTGGTTTATGACCATTCGTCTGTGAAGTGTCCGAGTTCGAATCCCGGTGAGGCATGGATGTTCTGTTTTTGTTACGGCACTGGCTCTCTCCCATCCCTGGAACCATTGGCCCTAAATTAGGGACGGCAGACTGCTTATAGTCCATTGAGTTGCTAACGGTGGTCGTCAAACCTTCAATGAAAAAAAAAAAAAGCCCTCGTCGAAAAAAATATGCAAAATACATAATATCTAGTGATACACATACTGATTTCCACTATACAGAGCAACGCTTCAAATTGAAAACCTCTTAAGATGTTGCTTTAAATGAAGAAATGCTTTCCCTACACCTTACAGATCACAAGACGTCTACCATAAACCAAGCCTAGACGGTACAAGGGAGAGAAAAACTGAAACAAATTGCACACACGAAGAAAGGCCTTACAGCGTGAAAAATTAAAAGCATCAACCGCTGCAGCGCTGCTCCTTGATCACATATCCGATGCAGGCATACTCTATATCTATGCAATGAAGCAAACAAACAAACAGTCCCCCCCGACCGGAAAAAACAACAACTCGTGTGTCGAGCTGTTTTTACATCTGAGACCCAGATTTGCAGGTGCTTATTCATCTTGATATCCAACCTCCGGCTGTATTGTAGAAAAAAAGGAACCTCTTTCGCGCTTTACAAACACTTTGCTCAAACGAAGAAAAAAAAAAAAAAACGCTCCGGCACACACAAAAAGTAAGCTCGAAGAAATAAACGCAAGGCTGAAATTAGTGCTGTTGCGAAGCTAAATGCTAAATATTGGGATAAAAAAAAAAGATGTTGAGGTGTATTTGCGTTGTCACCGGGAAGGAGACAAATAGAAACGAGAGGATAAATATAAAAGTCGAAGAAACAGAGGTTCAAAAAAAAAAAAAAAAAAAAAACGCTCAAGAAAAAAAGATTGTGTTGGCATGCACACAAACGGTATGTGACATAAGCCTGGCAACGACACAGAAGCTAACAACACTCCGTATGTGCTTGCATTCGCTGAGTTCACGTCACCAGCATACCAGTATGTCGTTACAAAGGATGTTCGTGTTCAGATGATTCATCTGTATACTGAACATGGCCTTAATCTTGCAGCTACATGAAATGCATGCTAACCACACCTAGTCAGCAGGTTTTCCCAGATGACTTAAAGTTGGACTCCTTACTCTCCGAGCCAATCTGATGTTTGCATATACTCTATGTGTTATGGCTCTTTTTGTGGTCACACACACACACACACACACACACACACATACACACACACATACACACACATGGCTCTCTTGGTCACACACACACACATGGCTCTCTTGGTCACACACACACACATATAGCAAGTGCACCATTAAAATGAAGTAAACAGCATGTTACGTCTCGTTGCCACTTAGTGAGCTCCAGAAAGTCAAAATGGAAGTTGACATAGGATAATAAAATAAGCCACAAATCCATGCATCGCATTTTTAAGGCAAAAGCATACGGATTACACGCATACATGGTTAAATTTGGCAACTGCGGTGGTGCAGTGGTTTCTGGCCATTCGTCCAAAATGAGTTTGGGTTGGCATCAAGCATGGATGTTGTGTTTTTCTTACGGCATTGGCTCTTTTTCTCCCTGGAACCAGTGGCTCTGAATCAGGGACTGGCGACTGTTTACAGCCCATCGAGGGGTTCACGGTGGCCACTAAACCCTCAAACAAACGAACAAACAAACAAAAGATTGAATTTGTGCAGCAGATCCATTGCGTGATTGCGACCTTAAGAAAGAGTTTCACGAATGGGTGATGAATGATAGAGACAATTTAGGATGAAAGGCCACTTAGAAGAGGAAATCCGTCAGACCTTTAGGTGTTGCTCTAATCAGCGTTCCTATTGGACACACTTTTCAAAACTGTCTGCAAGTCATAACAGGATGTGACATGATCTTTAGATGGGGAGCTGGAGAGGTCCTGAGACTTTATTCTACAGGTTAAGGAACACCTACCTAATAACGCGTTGGTCCACCTTTCTGCGCAAGTCACGGCTCGAAGAAGCCTAGAAGCAGATGTCGAACATCCTCCATGTGTAACCTGACTCATGTCCACTGCAGCAGCTTCATCAGCTCACGCTCATTCCGTGGAGGAGGATTAGCAGTTCTCACTCCGTTCTAGCATATCCCACAAAAGTTCAATTTGTTTACAGTCAGGGTAGTTTGAGGGCCAAGACAATGTGACGAATTCGTGGTCGTGCTCCTCCAACCAATCAGTAGTTATACGAGCCGGATGACATGGTGCGTTGTCTTGTTGAAAGATGACACTGTGGTCCATGTAAATCTCCTGCATATATGGATGGAGATGGTCGGCTCTGTAGAGTCCACCATTCAGTGTTTGTGAGACGATACCCAACGGAGCTTGCCAGCAAAAAGCTCCCCAGACCAGCATGCCGAGTCCACCGACCTGTTGAACCCCAACTGTGCAACCAGAAGATAGGGCTTCACGCTGTTTACAACAATGTGCAGCTGGAAACGGGAGTCATCAACCCAGACGGCATTCTTCCATCTGTCGTGGGTCCACTGCCGAAGTTCCTTGGCCCACGCGAGGCGTTGTTTGCGATGAATGGGTGTCATCATGCGTACCCTCGTTGGAGACCAACGAGGTTTTGCTCTCCGCATCAAGCGCCCCCATCTGACACACTAGCCTCCTATCCAATCGAACATCCCATCTGATGTACTAGCCCCCACGCCCACGAAGCACCATGGCTGCGCTCCTTTTAGCACACAATCTATCTGATGCTTTTGGGAAGTGGATTCAAGGAATCGGTGGCCCATTCATGTGGCCCTGGCGATCGACAGTAATTTTTAGCATCATTTGTTTCTGGCACATTGGCTGCTTAAAAGGTTAAAAGGCAAAACTCAGTTTTTATATCTTTTTATCAACTTTCCTGTTTTTCCTTCTTTTTTTTCAATGCCACTCGGATGCAATCTTTTGGTATAACAGATGTTTTCAAGTTAAACTTGTTGGGGTCAAGGATCGCGCTCCCAAACCCACCTTTTTAAGTCAGCCATTAGTTATCAGGTATACAAAAACAACTCACAGTTTTGAAACTATTTTTCTTTTTAGCCATTTATTCCTCAACTTTTTTGATTTTATGGGCAGGAAGGTAGGAGGGCGTGTCATGACACTAAGAGAGTTCTGATATCTGATAAGCTCTCTCTGAGCAACAATTTCTGCTCTGCTGTCTTTACACAAAGCATTTTTAGAAACGTGGAGTGCAATGATGCCTGCAAATAATCCCGAAACTCTAGCGTGGGGTTTAAATTTCCTTCAGTCCCCTTGACGATGGGTAAACGTTGAAATTCGCGTTCTGCCAGCTTTAATCTGCCGTAACGCGGTTCGAAAAGCGTTCATGCAGAAACAAAGAGTCTCGACGGAAGTGTTATGAATAGTGTTTCTATTTCTCGCCCTTTGTCATTTCACGGACATTAAGCCGGCCGCTAATCGCTGCTGCTGCCGCCGCCGTACTCCCTCTGCTTTCGTAAATCGCGTATTGCCCTGACAGAGCAAGAGAAGCACTTGTGGTGACAGTTGAAGAGGTGTGACGAGGTAATTATGCCCAATTTCCCATTTGACCTCCTCAGGCCAACACCCATCCTTTGAAAATAATCTCCAGGAGTTAATATGGGAATGACAGACAGTTCGTGGGAAGACGCGTTTGACGTCAGAAACTGGTGCAAAATACTTCCGTCATCCGAGTCATGCATTAAAATTCATCCAGGAAAACATGTAGCCCTGTTTTATGCCGGAAAACAAGTGCCATCGAAATCGGTGATGCAACAGACACTCATTTTGACTGAAGAGATTCAAATTTAGAATGCATCGCAACATTTCGAAATCGCCTGCAACACTTTTAGCAGAAATAGCACGTGTCTATGCATGGCCGTAGCTCGGGCCTAGACCCAGAAGTAGTTGAAGAATCATCTGAGAATGCTCGGTGTTCAACAGAAACTAACTTTTCTCAAGAAGATAGACGCAAGTTTTCTTTGTTTCTTTGCTTCTTTTCTTATTTTTCTTCACTCGTGAATATAATTTCTCCACGCCAAAAATTAAAAACAACAAAATAAAATACAAAATATGTAACATCCAGTCATTTCCAAAAGTTTAAGATCACCTGTAAATTTATTGAAAATTAAGATTTTCAAAGAAGCAACTAATTACTAGTCAGAGATATTTGAAAAAATGACACCACAGATTAATACTTACATTCTTTAGAACACAAAAAAGACCGAAATCAGTACTTTGTGACCACCTTTGTTTTTTTATAACGGACAGAATACGATGTGGCATACTTTCAATGAGGGATTTGCAGTAGTCACTTGCACCAAACGTACTTTACTGCGTCAATGAAAGCTTGGGAATTTGATGGTTGTTTTTCTACTACTTTGTCTTTTAAAATAGTCCACAAATTTTTGATCGGGTTATAGTCGGGACTATTACCACGCCAGTTAAGCACAGTTATGTTTTCCCTCTGAAGGTAGTCCTTTACTGTCTTTGATCTGTGGCATGGAGCACCATCATGCATAAAGATTGTGCATCTGTGTACTTGCATATGAGTAAACAGCTTCTCAACTAACATTTTCACATAAAAAGGGCCAGTCATGGTAGTGCTTGTCGACATAAAGGATATGAAGCAGTACCAGATGCTGACATAGCACCCCATATCGTCTAACTAGGCGGATGTCTCACGATGCTAACGGTGTATTTTTATCAAACCTTTTGCTTTTGGGCTGTGCAACATGTGATTCAAATTGACGCACAGTTGATTCATCGGAAAAAAAGAACTTGGTTGCAATTTTCAGCAGGCACGATTGATGACGTTTCCCAAACTGGAGTCTCTTCTTTTTCATGACAGAGGTTAGTCTAGGTTTATGTGCAGGTTTACAATACTTTAATACAAAATCTTTGCTATGACTTCGGGAAACAGTGCTGATACTAATGTCAGCCCCTTTTGAATGTAGAAAGGCCTTTATTTTTTTGCACAAACTTCTCGGAGAACACATAACTATTCGCCTTATGGTCTTGCCATCAAGTGGGGTTGTTTCCCTCGGATTTCCACTTCTGTTTTGGTCGCTAAATTCACCTGTATATCGATATTTCATGATCGTGGTATGGATAGCAGTCTTACTCACATTTTGTGCCCTATGAGTAACATTTAATGACGCTTTTTTGCCCATTTTTCGCTATATAGAAAATACGTACAAAACCTCTCAGCACGAAAACCAGAAACAAACTGAAGCTCGCACGCTTCCCCAAATCTATCAACAGCTGCCGTTCTCCTAATACCAACGGGTGGTCTTAAAGTTTTGCAAAGGACTGTACTTCAGAGGTAAAGCACGTGTGAAGACAACAAATCTGTAGCGATACATTCCGTCCGTGTAGCTTAGTTGGGAGAGCAACTTACTCCGGAGTGAGGCGGCGCGCTATAGATTCGTCACGGACAAATTTGGGAATTTCACAAATATGAAAAACGACGGGGTAAAAGAAAACTGAACTCTCTTGAAATAGACCGAAGAGCCAAAACAATACAACCATCATTCTACTATGATGTTGGTCCTCCACGTGCCGCCAAAATAGCTCTTACCCAGTGAGGCATGGGAGCTACAAGATTTCTGAAGGTGTCTTGTGGTATCTAGTACCAGCACGTTTCCAGCAGATCTGTAATTCTTGTAAACTACGTGGCTGAGCAGCAGCAGATTGGATCTACTGTTCCAACACAAACCACAGATGTTCGGTTGGATTGATGTCTGGAGCATTTGGAGGTCACGTCAATACTTGGAAGTCTTTCTCGTGTTCTACAACCGTTCTTGAACAATGCGGGTAGTGTGGCATAGCACATTATTCTTTTGAAAGAAGGAACTGCCAGAAAGACATACCGTTGCCAAAGGATGTACCTGGTGTGCAATGGTTTTTAGGTAGGTGGTAGACGTCATAGTTTCCTGCACACGAACGACTGGACTTAGGGTTTCCCAGCTGAACAATGCCCAAAGTATGACACTTCTTCCACCGGCTTGTTTTCGTCTTACGGTGCATCCTGGTCATCGATCATCGGACCAGACGACCTTCTTCCAATCATTCAAGGTTCAGTTTTGATGCTCACGTGCCCTTTATATGTGTTTTTGACGGTGAACCGAAGTTAGCATGGATACTCGGAGCTGCCTGCGGCTACGCAGCCTCATTTTCAGCAAGGCTCGATGTACTGTGTGTTTGCTCACGTCACAACCTTCCAACCACCGACAAGTTGCTTCACAGTATTCCTTTTGTTGGCACCTACCATACGGAATGACATTCGTTCACCTCTAGCATTGGTAGGTCGTGGTCAGCCTACACCTTGCCGGTGGTTCGTAATTTTTCCCTCCTTGGACCACTTTTCGAAGGTATTAACCACGGCTGACTGTGAGTACCCCTCAAGTCATACCGTCTCGGAAATGCTTTGACCCAGTCGTCTGGCCATTACGATTTGGCCTTTGTCAAACTCGTTTAAGTCCGCTGCCTTTGGTACCTGAAGAACAAGAACAGCACTGATTAAAGAGGGCCACAGACACACATACGTTTGAGTGTCACGGCAGCAAACGGGGAAGTTTTGTGCCTGAGGCGGCATGTAGCGTGGAGTGAAGAAGATTTCAGGCAGACGTTGAAGAGCTTTACTCCTGCTTCATTCCACGCTACATGCCACCTCAGGCGCAAAACTTCCTCATTTGCTGGCATGACGCTCAAACGTGTGTGTCTGTGGCCGCCTTAAGGCAACGCAGAATCAGGTGTTATTTATACCGTTTCATAACCTTCACACGTGCCGTCATTTACCTGCATTTGCTTCGATTTGCATAAGAGCGCGCTGGTCATAATGATTTGTGTCTTCGGGGTATATAAAAAAATCCCATTCTCTGAATTTATTTGATTGTGGTTCAGTTACAAGTTCCTTATTGCTGGGTAAATTATTCAATACTTTTAGGCTGAAGGAATGCTTATAGCGTAGTAAATCCGTTTATTTTCGTGTTGTAATATGCATGAAGATTCGCCGACCTTTTACACTCCCATGTAGCATTTTATGTCAACACTGCCTTGAAAAAACATCCCAGTGGAGTGTGAAAGCTTGGCGAATCTTTATGCATATTTCACGATCTGGTGTATTTAAAATAGCGTCAATATTTTTAGTTTACAGTTCTGGCCCCCTTCCGTGGATATCCTCGTCTAGATTGAAAATGTCGTTAGCAAATATTTAACATTTCGGACAGACATCAGTTCTTGAAGAACTTGTAACTTGTAAATGAGTAACTGCAAATGATTGTGTAACACCTTGTGGGACGTACTACTGAGGTGACGCAAGAGTAAAAACGGCAAGTTGCAGCGATAAGCCAAGGTCGGTGTAGTTCAGTCGGAAGAATAACTGGCTCCAAAGAGAGGAGATGTGCGTTTGTAATTCACTACCGACAAAAAAAAAAAGGACTTTATTTTCACATTGACGCCCGAACGCAAAAATAAATCTTCTGGCAGGGAAGTTCGAAAATAATATGTGCCATCCCAGTGGTGCGGTGGTCTAAGCGATGGCTTCTGATCATATGTTCGAGATGGGTCCGGGTTCGAGTCCCGGTGATGCATGGATGTTGTGTTTGTCTTACGGCACTGGCTCTCTCCCTTCCCTGGAACCAGTGGCCCTAAATTAGGCAAGGGTGACTGCTTATAGCCAACTGAGTTGCTCACGGTGGTTGTTAAACCCCCAATAAAAAAGATATTGTGTGATGCTTCTTTCACACATCATCTAGAAAATTATAATACCTTCTTCAGCAGTGAGGTCTCCTTCAAGCATAGTTTACGGCGGACCCGAAACCTGTGATTTCGTGCCTTCGCCTTTCTCAGCGGGAGGGGGATGTACATTATGTGACGTACCGCTGAAGTGACGTCAAAACGGCAAGTTGCAGCTATGAGCCGAGGTCGGTGCAACTCAGTCGGCAGAAGAACTGGTTCCGGAGCGAGGAGATGTGAATTCGAGCCTCACCACCAGCGAAATGGGTTGACTTTCACATTTGTGCACCGTAGACTTCGGTATCTGTAGTTGGCGTGAAGCTTGTTTCACCTATATCCGTGGTGTCCGTGTCAAAGCAGTTTGAATGTTTCCCACCGTCTCATCGGAAATTAATAGTCAATAAATGTTCCTTCCCTCTTCCACTGTTCTACTTTCGCAAAATTTTGTGATCCACGACTTATTTGACTTCACATCAGGTGGTTTCTCTTCATATCTTGTTCTAAACATTCGCTAAATACTGACAGGAGATTTTGTTTCTGCGAGCCATACAACACATTGTGCTTTCTCTGTTACAGAATCCATCTTAACTGCGTAGCTTCTACAGCGCTCC
Source organism: Macrothele yani (assembly GCA_039090855.1). Taxonomy (NCBI): domain Eukaryota; kingdom Metazoa; phylum Arthropoda; class Arachnida; order Araneae; family Macrothelidae; genus Macrothele; species Macrothele yani. Next base: position 176,188,141 of record CM076990.1, read on the forward strand.
AAGTGGCAGATGCGGAAGATAAAAAGCGTCAGCACAGAAACTGCATGCGTGTACGAAATTACCTGTTAAAATGAAAACGGATATGAGGCCGGTCCTTTAAAAATTATAGAATAGTGCAATCAGGGTAATTATTTATTAACACCATGTATATCAAAATGAAGCACTTCTGTATCAGTTAATGAAGAGCAAATACTGTAGATATTTTGACTTATGCGGCATTGCCTGGATAAATTGAAGCCGTTGGTGTCATTTAAAGTCCCCTGAACGACAAACTGTTGGTGTTTTCTACCGTCTACGATGAAAAAAGATTTCCTAACCTGTCATTCCGGAACAGTAACATCGCAAAAAAAAAAAAAAAAAAAAAAATGCTAGCACGTACTGTAACTGCAAGTTTACCTCCACAGTTTAACAGACAAACACCAGGCTTAACGCTGATATCAAATTTCAAGAGTTTCGAAGGTAACCGTTTGTAAGATAAGCTATACATTTTTCACGAATTTTTTCAAAAGAAAGCAATTTTTTAATCCTCTACGGTTTGTGCGTGCTATATCTATCAGCGGAACAAGCATTTCCTATTAAAAAAAAAAAAAATTGAAGTTCGGAACATGCTCTGCTTTTGCTCATTCTGCCGTGAAAACAACCTTGCCGCACGTGACAGACAGCGTCAGCCAGAGTAAATACCGAGACTAAAATTTAATTTCACTTAAAAAAAAAAAAAAAAAGGAAATGCTAAAAACCTTGCACCGCTGATTGCGATAGAAAACAGAAACCGCAATGCGCAAAAGTTCATTTCATTAGAAAAATTAGTTAAAAATATAATGACGTTCTTTTTTTAATTCGTGTCTCAGCAAAACTAACGCTCTCACAAGCGGATCACCATTTTTTAAAAGAAGAAATACTTTTTTTAAAATAAATTTTCCGATTTATGTGCAAGTTTATTCAGTACTTCGATATCACTCAGAAGGGAAAATTCTGTGCTACAAAAACCTGAAGAATGCAAGGAAATTTTTCAAAATATTTTCCTCTATACTGTCGACAAATTATTTCCCCCGCTTTTTCCTTTAAGAAGAAGAGATATCGTGGCAAACACAAGTGTACTATGTATTTCAACGTAACCTTCAAGAGCAATGTTGACCTGGGATATTAAATAAAGAAACAGAAATTAGAAAATTCTGGACATTTTAGTTGCCTATATCCCAGGGATTTTTTCATTACGCCTCCTGGTAAACCAGATACTGAGACCAATACGAATGTATACATACAAAAAGTTCGGCGAATATTGTCATAACGCCTAAAAGTCTCCAAGTAAAAAATATATTGAAACCAATACGAATGCATACGTACAAGATGTGCCAGTAAAGTTCGGCGAATACTGTGTCGAACGCGTAAGTCTGCTACTAAAAGAGATATTGAGATCAGTACGAACGTACATAGTCGTATCAGAAAAATATGATCACCCCCGGAACCACAGTGTATCCGCCCAAGTGGTTCACAGAGTGCACGTGACAAAGTCGACCAGACGTATATATAAGCGACCGGTCAGGACAGATGAGCCATAGTGCTTTACGTGAGCACAATGGGCAGAGGTAGTGATTTTAGGGACGTTCGAAAAGGAATGAACATCGACCTCCGCGCCAAGGGTAGAAGCATCTCAGAAATTAGAAACAGCAGACTTCGGCTGTTTCTGAGATGCTGTTTGCGAAATGCTGTAGTAAATGTTGTTACAAGAATGGACCACTGGCACACCGAGTCCCTCGTGACGTCATAACTGTAGAGTTCCAAAGGCCATCAACGCCAGAGGAAAACGTTGCATCCGTCGACGGGCAAAGGGCAATCGATGCGCACCAATTGACCACGCAAATGAACTCTGGTGCACCAGATACGTGTCCCCGGTAATAGTAGAGCGATACCTGTTACTCATGGTTCTCCGGAGTCTACAGTGCGTCAAGGCGTCCATGTTAACCAAGGTCAATCGGCAACGACGCCTGCAGTTCGCATGGGACTACACCCTCATTGGTCAACGGAAGAGTAGAAAAAAAAAATAAATTGCCTTCTCCGACGAATCGGGGTTTCTACTCCACAGAGGTGACGGGCGGTGGCGGATACGGCATCAGACACACGAGAACCAATACCCGGACACACTTGTCGGTCAAGCACAGACCGACGGTAACAGTGTGTATGTCTGGGGGTTGTTTTCCTCGTATGACCTGGGACCTCTGATACCACTGGATGGGTTCCTGAACGCCAATGGCTACCTGTCCATCCTCGTTGACCACATGCATCCTTTCATATTGGACGTTTACTCTGGTGGTGATAGTGCCTACCAACAGGTCAGTGCACCCTGACATGTCGCAAGAAGGGTACGTGACTGGTTCCAGGAACATGACAGCGATGCCTCCCTTCTCCGTTGGCCGGTGAAATCGCCCGACCTAAATCTCATAGAACACCTGTGGGACTATTTGGATCGAAAGGTTCGACGTGCCGACCCACAAAGACGTCATCTCCGGGATCTCCGTGCTCTTCTGCACTCCTTATGGACACGTGTGCCTTGAACAACCTTCCAGATACTCATGAAGTCCAATACATACATGATATGTCAATAAAGTTCGGCGAATGCTGTCGTAACTTGAAAATGGAAAGCGTTGTTAAAGGTGCGGTATAGCTTGCACAACGCAGTTAAGTACATGTACGAAAATGTTCGTAACAGTGACGGTGCTGTGAGAAAGGGATTGACCAATGTTCTATCTAAGCTGCGCGCGCGCGTCTCCGTGCAGTAAGCTTTTTAGATTAATATTCCTAAATCCCTAATTAATTATCATTAATGGAAAATCAATTATCTGCATAAATAATAATAAGTAAATACAATTCGGGCTCTCAAAAGTCAAAATAGCGCTTTTCTGAAATGCCGTTCACCTCCATCTAAGTTCGTCTCATTGTCCTCTTCATTCTCAAAGGCTTCTTAGCCTCGAATACTCTCAAAGATGGTCGAGTCCTAAATTCCCACAGTCGAGTCTTCGGTTTGGGGGAAAATATTGAGAGACGATTTATTCCTTGAAAGGGGTGTCAGATCATTGTTCTATTTAAACTAACTAGACGAAACCCGTCGGAATCGACTGTTAGTTTCTTTATTTATTTATTTTTTTTTTTTGAAAAGAATAAACTCATATGAAACAACAAATGTAAACTTTATTTGATTGAAAAATTCATTCAACCATTTAAGTATAAAGACAATAGTCCAGGTTCGTGATATTTTTTTTAAAACTGAGGGTTTAACGACCACCGTGAGCAACTCAATAGGCTATAAGCAGTCACCCGTAATATTTTCACTAACAGTGGTCAACGGAATGTTTATTTACATCTTTACATAATGGGAAACGTCAAACATGAATAAACTGGATCGAATGAATATTAAATCGAAACAGTACTCGCCCAAATTTTCACTCGATGCCTTAATGAAGGGAAGATTCCTGAGGATTCGAACAACGCTGCAATGATCCTGCTACATAAAAAACGTGACATTGAGGATCTCAGGAACTACAGACCTATCAGCCTCCTATCAGTGGCTTATAAAATTTTCACTAAAGTTCTTTCACACCGCTTGAAGGTAACACTGGACATGGCTCAACCGAGAGAACAAGCTGGATTCAGGAGTGGCTACAGCACAATAGATCATATCCACGTACTGAGAGAACTAATTGAAAGAGCGAGGGAATATGAACTTCCATTGTGCATGGCTTTTATCGATTATGAAAAAGCCTTTGATTCGGTGAAACCATCAGCAGTTACAATGGCTCTGAAATCCTGCGGTATTGAAGATGCATACATTAATATTATTAATAACATCTATGAAAATGCAAGTGCAAAGATTCGGCTGTTTGAAAATACAACACACATAAAAATTGGAAAGGGAGTGAGACAAGGTGACACCATATCTCCCAAGCTCTTTAATGCCATATTGGAAAATGTCTTTCAATCACTGAACTGGGAAAACAAAGGGATAAAGATTAATGGAGATTACCTAACCCACCTTCGTTTTGCTGATGATGTAGTCATTTTTGCAACTACCCCATCAGAGCTGCAGAGTATGATCCTGGAACTTGCTGACAAGAGTAAAGAAGTGGGATTAAAAATGAACTTTCAGAAGACAAAAGTGATGTTCAATGTTTTTACAAGAAATAAAGATTTATCGATTGATGGAGAAAAGCTGGAGATAACAGACACGTACGTTTATCTTGGACAGCAGATATCAAGTGAGGGTCACATTGATGAAGAAATTAATCGGCATACAAACTTGCCTGAAGAGCTTTTGGAAGAAACAGCATAATTTTCAAGAGCAATATGCCATTATGTCTTAAAAGAAAAGTGTTTGATCAATGCACCCTTCCAGTGCTTACGTATGGTGCAGAGACGTGGACCTTAACTAAAAGAGACATACAAAGGCTGCAGACAACTCAAAGTAGCATGGAGAGGTGCATGCTTGGTGTAACCAGGAGAGATAAGAAGAGGAACTCGTGGATCCGAAAAATGACAAGAGTGGAAGACATCATGATCAGAGGTAAATCCCTGAAATGGCAATGGGCTGGACATACTGCCAGAAGGACAGACCATCGATGGACAGCCGAAATTTTAGATTGGATTCCAAGGGACAGGAAAAGACCCAGAAGAAGACCACATGGGAGATGGGTGGATGAAATTCGAAAGTATGCGGGAGTGACATGGAGGAGACTGGCACAAGACAGACCGTTGTGGAGGAAACTTGGGGAGATCTTCGTCCAGCAGTGGAATGATAATGGTTGACAATGATGATGATGATGATATATACTTCACACAGTCCAACGGCATAACGCAAGCAGGTCTTCGATAGTGTTCGCTGTTCCGATGAGATGAACTTTAATACGAATGCCGGCTAGCGTTGCTTTGCGCAACGGTTCGCTCAGAAAAGAGACTGCGGACTTTGGACTATCTCAGTCCCTTTATGCTTCCACTTTCAACAGCGCGTGAGTCAACCGCACGCTTCTCCCATAGACTCTACATTGGAATTTTGCCGCCCCACCACGCCCGAGCCGTTGCCCTAATTTCATTTTTCTCTTCGACTGGCACATCTATATGGTTAAGACCTTTATTTAGATACCTCAAACATATTTTTACGTTCAGCGGTTCTCTCAAAATAGGTCTCACAGTAAAAAACCTTAAAGAATGAAGATATAGATGGCGCAACTCAATATGAACATTCTAAATATTTTCACTAACAATGGTCAACGGAATGTTTATTTACATCTTTGCATAATGGGAAACGTCTTACCCACGTGAATAAACTGGATCGAATGAATAATAAATTGTATATATACATCACACAGTCCAATGGCATAACGTAAGCAGGTCTTCGAGAGTGTTCGCTGTACCCATGAGAAGAACTTTAGAGCGTTGCTTTGCCCAACGGTTCGCTCAGAAAAGAGACTTCGGACTTTGGATTACCTCAGTCCCTCCATGCCTCCGCCCTCAACAGCGCGTGAGTCAACCGCAGGCGATCGAATGTCAAACGCACGCTTCTCCCATGGACTTTACATGGGACTTTTGCCGCCCCCCACCCCCACCACCACGCCCGAACCGTTTCCTTAATCTCATTTTTCTCTTCGACTGGCACATCTACATGGTAAGACCTTTATTATGGTACCTCAACCATATCTTTACGTTCAGCCGTTCTCGCAAAATAGGAGTCACAGTAAAAAACCTTATAGAATTAATACATACACTGCTGGCCACCCAAAATGCAACACCAAGAAGGAAGCATCCGATTGGCCTGAAATTCGCAGCATGCGTCGCCCACGAGAGGACATGCAAACGATTAGCATTGCAAGGCATATGCAAATCATATGCGCCCGGCACGCCACCAAGAAGCACTATAAGAAGGCTGCACAGAAAGCGGCGTGTAAGTAGTGGAAGTGTGTTGTGCTGCCGGACCTGTGTGCGTGGGAAGCTTCATGATGCCTCGTCGCAGAATACGGCAGTCATTCCAGCAGGTTTCGGAGTTCGACAGAGGACGAATAGTGGCTTATCGTGACAGCGGTTTATCGTACCGAGACATGGGCGCCCGTGTGGGACGACATCCAGCCACAGTGAGGCGAGTATGGATTCGGTGGGTGCAGGAGGGACCGACGGAGCAACGTAAGCGATTGTCGCAGCCGCGGCACACCACTGAACGAGAGGACCGGCATGTTATGCTGCGGGCATTGACGGCTCGCACCGCCACATCCCGAACGTTAGCGCAAGAATTAGGGTGTGTTGCGCAACAACCTGTGTCAGCACGTACCGTTTGACGTCGTCTGCAGAAGCTGGGACTTGTCGTACGGCGCCCATTGCTCTGATTACCATTGACGTTACACCACCGGCGAGTGCGGCGGCAGTGGGCCGTTGAATGCCGCACCTGGACTACGGACGGAATGGCACAACATTATCGTCTCCGGCGAATCTCGCTTCTGCCTACAACACCACGATAGTCGGATCCGCGTGTGGCGGCACCGCGGCGAGAGACTGTATGACGCCTGCATTATGCATCGCCATACCGGTCCGTCTCCTTGCGTTATGGTTTCGGGAGCAATTGGACATGACACCCGCACCCCTCTGGTACGCATCGCCAGTACACTCAACAGCCACCGCTACATCTCCGATGTTTTGGAGCCTGTAGTCCTCCCTTACCTGCAGGACCTGCCAGCGGCCACGTTTCAACAGGGCAATGCGCGCCCACACGTGGCACGCATCGTGCAACAATTCTTCGCGGCCCAACAGGTGTCACTACTGCCGTGGTCCGCCTGTTCTCCCGATATGTCGCCCATCGAGCACGTCCGGTCAATGATCGGCAACCGAGTGCCCCGGCAAACTCCACCCGCGGCTGCGCCTGATGAGCTGTGGCAACGTGTGGAAGCAGCCTGGACCGACATACCCCAAGCCCACATCCGAAGCCTCTTTCGTTCGATGCCGCGGCGTGTAGCGGTCGTTATTTCCAGCTATGGGGGCCGTACGAACTAATGATGTCTGCGTGTTCCGCAAGTCGCACAGGACTGTAAGCTCAATCGTTTCATCTTTGTAGCTGTTGTTATGAGTCCTGTAAATCTGGCTTTGCTATCTCGTGTCCTTCTTGGTGTTGCATTTTGGGTGGCCAGCAGTGTATAACGCCCAGCAATTTTTCCTTTCTCAAAGTCAGCTCTTTCTCGCCGCGTCATTTTCACTCAACCTCACAGTGCAATATGATCGCGGTCAGCTGCAGGCTTGTTTTCATACCGTTTGCAGCAGTACCGCGCGTCTTAACAACGCAGCGGATCCGTTCATTTGCTTTTGAAGGGGTGTCCGGTGACTTTTGTCAATATAGTGTATATTGCTAGGACCCTGAACTTCCAGCAGAACGCTGCAGATGGTCTAATGATCAACGTTCGTGACTGCCACGGAAGAACCTCAGGTTCGATCCCAGCCAGGTACGAACGCTCGAGCCACTAAATATCCGGTGTGCGTCGGATGGACACGTTTAGCCGCAGGACGCGGGGTACTGGCTTCCCAGTAATGAATAAGGGCGTCTTCCTTCCCCTTTCTACCTCGCTTACGTGTGATACTCTGCTATCGGGCAATCTAGGCCAAATCTCTTGGCCGCCCCGGTGGCGCAGTGATCTAAGCGCAGGCCTCTGACCATTCGTCCGATTGAGTCCGGGTTCGAATCCTGCTGAAGCATGGATGTTGTATTTGTCTTACGGCCCAGCTTATAGCCCATCGAGTTGCTCACGGTGATCGTTAACCCTTCCCCCTCCCCGGTATATTTTGTGGTGAGGGGGCGTTTAATGAACATATATATATATAAAAAATCCCTCAGTATACAACGAGCAAAATTAAAACACGAAACACCCACCGGTAACTTCCAGGAATAAAATATTCCAGATATATAATAAGCAATATACTCCAAGAGCCCTTCTACTTCAGTCATTTTTAATGGCTTACAGACACTTTTAATCTAACTTAGTGCTGACCCGATGGCGCAGTGGTCTAAGCGATGGCTTTCTGATCATTCGTCCGACAGGGGTCCGGGTTCGAATCCCAGTGAGGCATGGAGGTTGTCTTTGTCTTACGGCACTGGCTCTCTCCCTTCCCTAGAACCAGTGACTCAAAATTAGGGACGGGCGACTGCTTATAGCCCATTGATTTGCTCACGGTGGTCGTTAAAATTCCAATAAAAAAAAAAATCTCTGGGCTTTCTATTTCTAAGGGTTGTTTAAGACCTCGGGTCAAGCACTCGCTTCCTGAAATCCTGTACATATGATCTGATCTGATCAGCCAACAGTACATCGAGGAAATTTGAGATGTTGAATTCCTGCAGTATCTGCATACGGTCCCTTGATCCATCTCTCAACAAGAAATCGCCCAGTCACATGCTGCGCCGAATGTTTTTTTTTTTTTTTTTTTTTTTTTTTTTGGTTGGAGGTTTAACGACCACCGTGAGCAACTCAATGGGCTATAAGAAGTCGCCCGTCCCTAATTTAGGGTCACTGGTTCCAGGGAAGGGAGAGAGCCAGTGCCGTAAGACAAACACAACATCCATGCCTCACCGGGATTCGAACCCGGACCCCGTTCGGACTAATGATCAGAGGCCATCGCTTAGACCACTGCGCCACCATGGGGCGGCTGCGCCGAATGTGTTAGATCTCCTTTATTCCTGCCGTGTGGCATATCTTCCTTGGTTTGAACTTTCGCCAGATTTATCGTTCATCAAACATGTCTGGGATATAGTGGCTCGGCGACTGGCACATCACTCCTTGCCTGCATCTGCACTGTTAAAAATTTTGTGGTAGGTTGCATAAAAAAAAAAGTTGTTCTGCACTTGCTGCACCACTTTGTTAGAAAAGGTACACCATTCTGTGGTGCAAAATAAACGCAACAGCATGGTGCAACCTTGCGTGCAACTTCGTATCATAACGTGGTGAAACGTTGAACCAGGTTGTGGTGTTTCTTTTCTCAGAAAGTGGTGCAGCACCACTTTTTGGTGCAACTTACCACAAAATTTTTAACAGTGTATGGACCATGACCTTAAATTAGCATAGAGGGAGCATGGCAGGGCATCCCACAAACAGACATTCAGGACTTCTTCAGTACAATACCAAGCCGTTATCGTCGCTTGTGGCCGGTACACTGAATACGGAATATTGCAACTTCCTCTGCACCTATATCATTGTACTTCTGATTGTTTATGTCTTGTATCATAAGTAATATGCGATATAAATTCCGCTTTGTTATTTCGTGTCTACCTTGGTGCTGGGATTCCTATAAACACAACTACGTATATGAATAACGTGTTAAACACCAAAACCCACAAAAGAATCATAATAACAAAGTTTTGGTGCCAATACGATTAACACGTGTATTAATCAATTATACTTTTGAAGCATGATTCAAAAAAACATTTAAGACCTGCTTCAGAAGTAAACTAAAAATGAATTTATTTACACTCTAAAAGGCTAAAAACGGCAAAAGGCAAGATTTTTCGCAAGCCACATTGGCGGCATCACCAGGCTTAACAGTTTGCCAAAAGTCTGAGACTATTCATTTCCCATTTCGGAAACCAATGTTGTAAAGATGATTACCTTGCCTTTTTGAGTCCTATCTGGAGGGACCTAATTCAGTCTCTACCTATGACGACACGCATATGACGTCAATCTTCAGAAAGCTTGAGAAGTGAGTACTTTTGCAATCTGGCAATTCCGTAAGGGACCCATTGATTCTTGGAAATGTTTATGACTATATAACTTTGTGCTTGCTTCTGTACTTTTGGCAAACTGTTAGGCCTGATGATGCGGCCAATGTGGTCTGCGAAAGATCTTACCTTTTAACGTTTTTAGCCTTTTAGAGTGTAAATAAATTCATTTTTAGTTTACTTCCGAAGCAGGGCTTAAATGTTTTCTGAATCGTGCTTCAACAGTATAATTGATTAATGCATGTGTCCACAAAAGAAACTGTTTATTCATGGGCGCATAGAGTTGTGCTAAGATAATTGGTCATCCGTATAGAGCTAAGTAAACTTTGCGCGCAGAATTATTTTACAAAAATTTTAATAGATAAATTTTTATGATAAAACGAAATGACATTACGTAAAGAAAATTACAAGATAAAATTTCACAGTCAACCTTTTCGAAAGGAAATGGGATATTTGTCACATGCTCATTTTGTTACGCGACAGTCTCTTGTGCATCGTCCATGTTCCCGTTTGTGACGTTAAGAGTTTGTTGCACTCAAGTCGCGGCTTAATTTAGAGCAACGAATGAGCGAGGAGCTGTCACCATCTTTTATTTGGAAGGATAGATAATTATTCCAGCTTCCAGGCGTATCGTTTAAACAAGTGGTAATTAATTTATTCATAAAGCGAAAACCACGTAACCGGATGTAATTAAAACTGACCTAATGAAGTCTTCTTGTCTCTCTTTTTTTTAGCTGTGCTATCCTTTTACACTTTTACCTTTTCATCTTCTTCGTCTTCCTTGCCATCATATGCTACCGCTTTACTCACTCTAGTTGTTCCTTCATGCATTTTTGTGTATACACATTTGCATAGTAATGAAGTTTATTTGCTTTCTTTAATGGGACAACTGTAAAAAAGAGGAAGAGAGAGAGAGAGAGAGAGAGAGAGAGAGAGAGAGAGTACGGGTGATGAAGGACAAAAAACGAGGGTGGGAAAGAGGTAGTTTGAAGAGGGAATAGCCTACAGAAATGAGAGCGCTTGGAGACCGAACGGTGACGCAGGTGAAGTTCACAAAGCAGTATATATACAACCCGAGGACCGGCTTTCGGTTAGTAGAGTGTTCGGAGTCAGAATGGGAAAAGCTGCCTCTTCATCGGAGTTTGATAAAGGAAAAATTGTGATGGCACTGTATCTCGGAATTACGATTTCGGAAACAGCATAGCTTGACGGTTGTTCACGTGCCGCTGCAGAGAGCACGTATCAAAAGTGGTGCACTGATGGCCAAACAACGAACCGTTTTCCAGCCGTGTGTCGTTCTCAGCTCATTGATGCCAGAGGGGAGCGGAGACTGTCGCGCATTGTTCACAGCGACAGCAGGATCACAGTGCTACAAATCACCCGCAGTTACAACAGTGGTGATCAGGGCAATGTGTCACAGCACACAGTTCATCGTAGCCTTCTATCATGGGCTTGCGTAGTCGAAGATCCAGCCGGGTCCCCATGCTCACTGCACGTCATCACCAACAATACATGAAATGGGCCCAAGATCATCGAGATTGGACCGTCGCGTCGATGATTGGAAGGAAGTGTCCTGGTCTGACAAATCAAGATTCCTGGTGCATCACGTAGATGGCCGAGCGCGCATACTCCGATTACCAATGGAGGCTATGGCACCTGGATGCACTGTTGAGAGGAAACAGGCTGGCGGCGGTGGTGTTATGCTGTGGGCGATGTTTCCTTGGGATACTTTAGGCTCCATGATCCCAATAGCACAATCCCTGACAGCTGTCAGGTATCTAAACATCATTGCGAACCAAATTCACCCATTCATTGCAACTGTGTTCCCTGCTGGTAATGGCTACTACCAACAGCATAATGCGCCATGACACACTGCCCGAATCGTCAAGGAGTGGTTCGAGGAACATGCTGGTGACCTTCTGTTAATGCCCTGGCCTCCAAATTCATCTGACATGAACCCTATAGAACATTTGCGGTTCGACTTGGAAAAGCGCGTTCGCGCTAAATCACCACCATGTGCGGCACATGGGCGACAGAAGTGACGTCACAGATGGTCGTGGTCAACTTCCGGAAGTGACGTCAAAACGGCGCTTCTCCTAGACGTCGACGAATAAACAGTTTTTCCGGTGGTAACAGTGGGCGTGGCTCACGGTGTCCGCCATTTTTCACCGCATGACGTCACCTTCACGTGGTTGTCGTCGATGTCATTTTTAATTCTGGGAAATTTTTCCGCCATTTTTATTTTGTAATTTCTCAATCTATTTTCGGGCCCATGATTATCGAGATTGGACCGTGGATGATTAGAAGAAAGTGGTCTGATCGGACGACCTATCGCCATCTCATAGAATCGATGCTTCGTCGAGTGGCCGCTGTTTTGCGGGCTACAGGGGGTCCTACAGCTTATTTGGTAGGTGGTCATAATGTAATGGCTCATCGATATATATTGTCGGCCACGAATAATTTCCAATCTCTACATATCACTTCAAGAGCACCTTGGATTTTCCAGGAGAATAAAGAAAAGTATAAGCGATTATCAGTGGCGGCTGGTGGCAACTGAAACAGGTGGGGCCAGTAGCCGAAGTCAAACAATGAAATAAAAAAACTCATTATTAGGCCAACTATTCAGACCCCCACCCTGCCCCCAAGATTCCTTTACTCTGCCTCTGTTTACCCCCTTGACTCACAATAATGCCCAAATAAGGTAGAAATGTGTCAACCATTGTATTGCACACGAAAAAAATTTCCTCAGAATAGAATGCATAACTATTAACAGAAAAATGTTAAAACTCCTTAAATAAAATTTTTACCTTAAAACATATGAGCATTAATTTATGTTAGTTGTGCATTGTGTTTCTTCAGATTTCTCAATTGAGGAATAATCACAGGATTCACAGGATAAAAAAATGTAGTGAAAAAATAATAACTCCAAATATATGCAGGGGAGGGAACGTTTCATGAATTTCGTCCCATATAGAATGAGTACCGTACTACCATTTGCATTATTTGAAAGGTTTAACCTTTTTTTTTTAAAGAACTTGTGAAACCTAAAAACATATATGCACTCATGTGCAAATTATACTTACATGTTTTCTCATTTATTTATTTATTTTTGACATAGAAAATCATCTTAGTTAAAACTGAAATTAGTTCTGCAAAGCGTTTGTAAACTTCATACAACAGTGCTCATCAGCCCAAGAATGAGTCGAAAATCTCCACTTAAAAACTCTGATAAGCACAGAGTTTTTTTAAGTGAAGATTTTCGACTCATTCTTGGGCTGATGAGCACTGTTTTTTTAAGTGAGCTCAAACTAAACATTCTTGGGGTGATAAGCACTGAGTTTTTTAAGTGAAGCTTTTTCTTCCAGATTTAAAGCAAAGAACGGAGATTTTAACAAAATACCCACTCCATTCATTGTACCCCATAAGCAAAAAAGTCACGACACGAAGGAACAACACATCACCTAGAGAGACACACACAGAAAAAACAACTAACTGAACTTTGCTACGACATTTAAAACCCTCCCGCCACCTTTAAGCTTGGTCGGGGTAAGCTTCTCTGTCAACCCACGGCGTTAAGGAAATAGATACACTCCTGGCCAAATCAAATTAGCGCAGGGCCAGATCACAGCTTTTTTTGCACACGCGGTTAAGACAGTGTTGTATGTAGGTCTTCATACTGAATGAGACGGGGAGGAAATCGTCTCCTCTTCGCTTGCGTAGTGATGTTACTGGGGCCTGTTGGAGCTGGCTCGAATAACCTCACACTCTGAACGTGATCTCTTTTCTCAGGGAATAGTTTTTCGTTTTTGAAGGAAACTTTTCCCTTAGGTAATGGTTCTTGAAGGGAAAGGTTTATCACCATGTAGTTAAGGGAAAGAATAAGAATCAGGGTAAAAAAATATATATATATATTTATATTTCTAGAAATAGAAATTTTTAGGTGGGGCCCGGCCCCTCTGGCCCCTAATGACGAACCGCCCTGGCGATTATTATCTTAGTCATTGTCTTGCGTAAATAGAAAATATGACCACGTGATAGCCATTCAAGTTGATTTTTATTTGCTATTGTTTTTTTCACAGCTCCAGAAATTTGTCCGGTTATTACATCTCGGATGAAAAGAAAACATTTAATATCACTTTCCCCACACCTTCCGGTTTCTTCAGAAGCAGTTTTTTTTTTCTTTTGAAAAAAGCGACGCACTGTGTTAAGACAGCATTGAAATCACACCTATGAGTCAATGACACAAAAACAATGTCATTCTTGTTGTGTGAGACACGAAAAAAGCAAACAGAAGACAACTTTCAAGTGAAAAAAAAAGCAACAACGAGCATACGACAGTAACGTAAAAAATATGCATACATATGTGGTTTCAGAAGTGAAAAATGCCCACGCAGTGAGCTGTACTAACTAGTTACTCATCAACCAACGCTCTATTTACTACGAACAATGCTGTATAGTGCGGTAGTTCATTGCTGTCTTTGACGTCTCTTTTTACACGTTTCTGCATTCCTCCAGCTCACGCGTGACTCTGTCTCGCTCCCTTTCCCCCACTTATTTTCTCCCTTGACATTGACACAACTTCGCACGACTCCTGCTTTCTCCACAAGGGTATACTCAAGGATTCATCGCATGTAACTCAATCCGACATCTCCCTCGGGTGGCTGATCACGTCGTCCCTCCTCCCCCTCATGGGATGAGGAAGAGGAGGTAATGGAAGAAGGGGTGTCCGAGCTGTGAGAAAAAGAAACACGAGAGCACACGACTCGAGTGTGCCGTTCTACAGGTCATTTAAAGCTGAAGCTTATAAATTATGTTCCTTTCTTATTCATGTCCCTTTGCTGACCGAAGCGGCTGCCGCGTAAGTCTTTTGCCGATATTGGGGAGGAAGGCTTCGATCGAAATTCCTCATTTAAAATCCGATTTCTTGCTGACTTCGCGACTTTTATTATGACTCTTCAGAATCACGCCACCTTTTTTTTCTTTCTTTTCTTCTTTTCTTTTGCAAGTATACCACAGAAGAAACTTTTACGCCTAGCGCTGAACTGCGATCTCCGTCACTTTATTGGTCTGTCAATATGTACTGTTGCAGAATTACACGGTAATAAATCGGTCTGTAGAGAGGGAGAGAAAAAAAAAGTGCTATTTTGTATTGTTATGCGAATTATAAACTGCAGAGCGAATTCTGAGGCTGGGTTCGAGTCATGGATGAGGCAAAGTTAGTGTATTTATGCTACGGCATTGGGTTCTGCCTATTCCTGGAATCAGTGACCCATTGGGGACGAGCAGATCTTTTTTATTTTTTTTAGCACGTCTTTCGTAAAAAAAGATCGTGCTTATGTTATCAATTTCTCAGTCCGTCCGCCTGTAGACACCATATCTCAGTTACTATTAGTCCGATTAGAAAAATTCTTTTTGCATTGCGAAGCTTGAAATATGCGAATGGTGATCCTTCATTTCGTTTTTTTTTTATACGATATACAGTTTTGCCGCTAGAGGGCGTAAATGCAGATGATATCGAATTCAAAATACATTTTATTCCATATTTTTTTTTCTAATCATCTGATTGAAAACATTATTTCGATTTTAATTATGTCGAAGAGTATTTTAGGTATAGTTACTTTTTCAAGTTACGCATAGATTTTCCGCGAGGAGGCGTAAAAGTAAATTACGTTTCCTCCTGTATTTCTTCTTCTGAAACTCCGAATTGAAAAATTGTTTCTTCACCTGATCCAGCTCCTGACGGAAAACCTTTTGCATATAATTTCTAACTTTTTGTAAAGAATACGTTGGCCGCCAGGGTGCGTAAGTGTCAATTTTTGCTTCTGTTATATTTGCCATAAAATCTTAGCTTCTAAATCTCGATTGAAAAAATTCTTTCGTGAACCAATGCCACTCAGGTACAGTAGATAAGCCTTTTTGGAATATTTTCTTCCTAAAATATTGCATGATTTCTCCGCCAGGGGCGTAGATGTATATCTTATTTTTGTCAATATCTCTGCTTCTAATAGTCCTATTTGAAAAATTCTTTCTTTATTGGATAGAGTTTCTGCTGACATGTTTTTCATATAATTTCAAAAATTTCAAGTAATTCATAGACTTTGCACTAGGGGGCGTAAGGGTAAATTGCGTTTCCCCCTATACCTCTACTTCTAAAACTCCGATTTGAAAAATTCTTTCTGCACCGGATACAGCTCCTGATGGGAAATCCTTTGCACATAATTTCTAATTTTTGGTAAAAAATAGTTTGGCCACCAGGGGGCGTAAGCCTTCATTTCCGCTTCTGATGTATTTGCAGCAAAATCTGAGCTTCTAAAATCTCGATTGAAAAAACATCGTTTGTGGACCGATACCACTCACGTCAACAAACCTTTTAGGAATATTTTCTTCTTAAAATAATGCATGGTTTCTACGCCAGGGGCGTTGATATACACTGCCGGACAATTGCTAAGGACGGATGACAATAGCAACGATAGCAACCATAAAATGGAAGGCAGGAAAATGTGGAAATTAGCATAAGTGCGGGATACAGTAAGACGTGTTGTGCGTATGCAAATTTTGGATTGCCGAACTTGTTCGTGACGTCATAGCGCTGATAAGAGGTATAAAGGATTTGACGGGTATTGACCGTTGTTGTTCAAACGCAAAGTTGAAAGGGAAAGAATCAATTGACGAACTTGCAATTTTCAGTATGTCTTCCCGACATCACCTAGATGATTTAACGCGTGGCCGTATTATTGGCAAGATTGAAGAAGGGCGAAAAATAATAGATAATGCCAGGGAGTTCGACGTCAGCCACAGTGTTGTTTCCAGGCTTTGGAAATCATTTCAAACAAATGGAGAGTGTAGCAAACGTCACGGGTGAGGTCGTGTTCGCAGTACGACACCTGCAGAAGATCGGTACATAGTGCTATCAACAAAAAGGCACCGGTGCAGCACAGCTAGTGAGGTAGCAAATCAGTTTATGGCTGCTACTGGCAAGCGGATCTCTCGAAAAACTGCCGCCAGACGTTTGCATGAAAGAGGACTATACGCCCGCCGTCCTGTTGTGTGCATCCCATTGTCCAGACGTCACCGTACCGCCCGTTTGCAATGGTGCCATCAACATCGCAACTGGACTGATAACGACTGGTCTGCTGTCCTCTTCTCAGATGAGAGTAGATACAGTCTATCGTCTGATTGTCGACGACAACTGATCTGGCGTGATAGTGGTACCGCATATTGTCCAGCAAACATAAAGGAAAGGGACCGATATCCGACATGTAGTGTCATGGCATGGGCTGGCATCATGATCAATGGCCGTACGTCCCTCTATGTGCTTCCAACTGGGACTATGACTGGCCAACGATACATTAATGATGTTCTGCTACCCCATGTTCGCATGTTCCGTGGTGCTGCCGGTGATAGATTCATTTTCATGAACGACAACGCGACATGTCATCGAACAGTCGCTGTCCATGAGTGTTTTGAGAGCGAGGATATTCAACGCCTCGTATGGCCAGCACGTTCTCCAGATCTGAATCCCATTGAAAATGTGTGGGATGCTTTGGGGAGGAGTCTTGCTGGTCGCCAATGCCCTCCAATAAACAACGACACCCTCATCCGTGCACTGACAGAGGAATGGGATAAATTACCCCAACAGCTGCTTGATAATGTTGTGCAAAGCATGACACGACGTGTGGAATCTTGCATCGCCCTCCATGGTGGCCATATCCCGTATTGACATCTTACGCCGGAACGCCTGCGGACGGTAATTGCATTTTTTTTCACGTTTACGTATTCTGCACAAAATGGCCTGTTTGTCCCTTGAACACGTTCCAAATCCTTCTGGATTTCAGAGCACAATAAATTGTCTTTTTTGTAATGTCCTGGCATTCTGACATTATTTTATTTCACTTGGCATTCAACCACACTTACTTTTTTATGCGCTATATAGCCGTTTATGATCCGTCCTTAGCAATTGTCCAGCAGTGTATATCTTATTTTTGTCAATATTTCTTCTTCTAGGAGTCCGATTCAAAAAGTTCCTTCTTTGTTGGATAGTGTTTCCGATGCGAAATATTTTTCATATAAATTCAAAAAATTTTAGTAAATCATAGACTTTCCGCCAGGGGGCTCAAAGGTAAATTGCTTTTTGCCCGATATTTCTGCTTCTAAAACTCCGATTTGAAAAATTCTTCCTGTATCGATACAGCTCCCGATGGAAAATGTTTTTCATATAATTTCCAATATTTGGTTAAGAATGGTTTGGCAACCACAGGGTGCATAAGTGTTAATTTCTGCTTCTGGTGTATTTGCAGTAAAATCTGAGCTACTGAAAACTCGACTAAAACTTTTTTTTCTTGGGCCGATACCGCTCACATCGAAAAGTATCTTGAGAATACTTTCTTCTAAAAATAATGCATGGTTTACCCACCAGGGGGCGTACATGCATATCTTATAATCCATATCTCTGCTTCGAAGAGTCCGATTTAAAAAAAATATTTTTTTGTTGGAGAGCGTTCTCGAAACATTTCTCATGTATTCTAAATTTTTCTCATGTATTCTAAAGTTTTCGAAAAATTTCTCATGTATTCTAAATTTTTCTTAACGCACAAGTCTGCAACCAGAGGGTGTAAGCTCACGATTCCGTTTACAGCAATATCTGCGGGATTAAAAACCCGATTGAGAAACTGTTTTCCATATCAGTTCCATTGACTTTGAATATCTTTGATGAATTTAATTCTCGACAGAACGGATTAAAAAGACGTGCTCATTACACCCGAAAATTCGGCGTCATTTTTCTTGGTTCTTTTTTGGGGTTTTTTTTTTATTGAGGGTTTAACGACCACCATGAGCAACTCAATGGGCTATAAGCAGTCGCCCGTACCTAATTTAGGGTCACTGGTTCCAGGAAGGGAGAGAGCCAGTGCCGTAAGACAAACACAACATACTTGCCTAACGGAATTCGAATGCGGACCTCTTCACGGACGAATGGTCTTAAGTCAGCACTTAGACTAATGCGTCAGATGCTATCTTGGGCTGTAACGGTTATTAGTAGATGCCATCTTGGGCTGTAACGGTAATTAGTATGAGTTGTAAAACATTATTCCGAAGCATCGAGCTTATATTATGTACTAAATACTTTTAAAGTTTTATTGCTCTATGCAGTGATTAATGCATTGTAATAGATTAGCATATCCAGACGGCATAATGACTTTATTGCTCTTTTTTTCTTTTGGCAGAACATCCATGCATCACGGAGATTCGAACCCAGACCCATCTCGGACGGAAGAACAGAAGCCATCGCTTAGACCACTGCGCCACCAGGGCGGCGAGCCGATCTTCACATGGCGTTAGAGGTTAATTTGGGTCATTAAGCCTTGGAAGAAAGAAAATGACTCTTCAATGTGTCTGTCTGCCGCCCCAGTGGTTTAAGTTGGGTCCGGGTTCGAACCCCGACGTACCATGGATGTTGTACGTACCATGGTTCTCTCCTTTCCCTGGAACAAATGCCTTAAATTGGGGACTGTGAAAACAGAATCTGTTGGTGACGAGATCCTCGTCTCCTCGCTTCGGAGTGAGTTGCTTTAACCGCTTCACGCGGGACTCAATTTTTGGGCACCGAACATTTGGGCACCGGACATCTGGGCACCCGGACATTTGGGCACAAAAGTTTTGGGGCGGTATAAAAATTGCCGTTTCTTGGCCCTCTGAGAAGAATTGAATCGAGAAAATGTTCACCATAAAACAAACGACAATTATAATTGAATTTGGGGAAACAAAAGTACATTCATGAATACAAAAGAAATTACATAGCACATTTCTTAAATCTACGGGTTTCAACGAAACAAAGCAATTACAGCAGAATTCATACTATGTTCCGGAAAGGACAACAAGGTGGATTTTTTTAATGACACTGCACTTTTACTTAGGCACTAAATGTTTACATAACATAACGAGTTATTAATATTTCTGTTTTACTTACTTAAGCACTAAATATTAATTACTATGCGGTATCCGTACTCCATTTTGACAGTTTTTATTCACTCGATGTCCTAACGTTTACCTATCAACTCAAGTTAATCATATTGTGCTTTTTTCTGAGGCACGAAATATAAATTCACAATCCCTAGGCCTTTTTAACAGTTTTTGCTCAACCAATGCCGTATTCACAACGATTACGTATCAACTCAATAATATTGTGCGTTTACTTAAGCACCAAATATTATTTCATAGGCCATAGGCCCAAGGCCTATGAGATAATGTTTAGTGCTTGTGTAAACGCGCAATGTTATTAACTTGAGTTGATACACAAAGCTTATGACTATGACGTCGGTGGAATAAAAACTGTTAAAAAGGCCTAGGCCTAGGGCCTATGGATTAATATTTAGTGCCAAAGTAAAAGCGCAATGCTATTAACTTGAGTTGAGACGTAAACGTTGTGAATATGACATGGTTAGATTAAAAACTATTGAAAAGGCCTAGGCCTAGGGCCTGTGAAATAATGTTTAGTGCTTAAGTAAAAGCGCAATATTATTAACTTGAGTTGATACGTAATAGTTATGAATATGACATCGGCAGAATTAAAACTGTTAAAAAGGCCTATGCCTAGGGCATGTGAAATAATATTTAGTGCTGAAGTAAAAGCGCAATATTATTAACTTGACATGTTATATAAATATTTAGTGCATAAGTAAAAGTGGAGCGTTATTAAAAAATCCCACCTTGTTGTCCTTTTCCGAACATAGTATGAGTTCTGCTGTGATTAATTTGTTTCAATGAAACCCGTAGGTTTAAGAAATGTGCTATGTAATTTTTTTGTATTCACGAATGCACTTTTGTTTCCCCAAATTCAATTATAATTGTAGTTTGTCTTACTGGGAACGTTTTCTCGATCAAATTCTCATTATAGGGCTAAGAAACGGCAATTTTAATACGGCCCGTTTAGCATTTGTGCCCAAATGTCCGCCCCGTCTCTAAAAGTGAGTGTGCGCAGTTGTTCGTGTGCCCAAATGTGCGGTGCCCAGTTGTCCTGTGCCCAAATGTCCTAAACTCGTGCTTTACCTTTGTAGTGCGTCACAGGATGGACTACTGCTTATAGCCCATCGAGTTGTTGATGGTGGTTGTTAAACCTTCAACAACAACAGCAGCAACAAAAACAGTGTGTGTGTGTCTGTGGTCATTTTTTCAGAAGGTGGGAACATTGTACTATTCTGTACGACACTTCAGATATCTTTCCTGTGCGTATAAGGGCAATGAACACCATAAGAACAATGCATCGATGGTCCGTTCTCCCGAGCAATATGTTCAACACATTGTCATTTCAGGGATTTAACTCTGATCACAATGTCTTCCACTCTTGTAATTTTCCTAATCAACGAGTTTTGACGCAAAACGTCTTACTTTGCGGTTCCGGTATGGGGGGAAATTATGCGAAAGTCGATGTTATGATTTCGTGTATACCAGACAAATCTTAATAACTTTAAAACTATTACGCATATCAAAATAAGCAATACACGGTTTAAAAGAGCAAGAATGAAAGAATGCCACACGACATTAGCGTAGAGCGCGTGACGTCACACGCAGCCACAAGATGGTTGCCAAGTTGGAGTGGAAAAAATGAGTACGGCTCGAGAACGCGTACGCGTAGGACGTTGTGTAAAGTGTCATTTAACAGAGCTCAACGAGTACTATAAAATAAAATACTTACAGTGACAATAGTGAAAGATCTTGAAAAAATATACAGTGACAAAGTGTTGAACTTGGACAAAGTTTCGTTAAAATTTCAAAAATGTCGAAATATCTTCAAAACAAGAAGGTAAATGCCTATCGTAAACCCTTACAAAGTGAAAGAAGAATAAATGAAGAATCCGAGAAAGGCCCCTATGACAGCAGCAGAACGAATGCGAAGGATGAGGCAGCGTCGACAAGTTGAGGCGAGTACCAGTCCCGCAGACGCCGCAACGCCTAACACCAGTTCACAGACAATGGATGTCGACAGTGAGGTAGGACCGATGGAATGCGACGAAATACAAGCAGATGAGACGTTTGAGAATCGAGATTAAGCGTTTATAACCCATTGGTGTCTGGCGACGAAGCACTTTGAAAAGTCGTTCTATGGTAACAAGTTGGGTTTTGTTTGTGGAGTTTGTGATCGCATATGGTTCCAAAATGATTTTAAACGGCCCAATGCAGCTATATTGCAATTCTTACAACAGGAATTCACAAATGAAGACGTTCAATCTCAAGAATCAAGAATCAGAAAACGTGAAAATGAAAACGAATCAGAAAAGAATCAGAAAAGTCTTGAAGAATCAGAAAACGTGCAGGGCTCATGTCGCTAGACCCGTTCCACGACGGCCAATACCCAAGTATTCAGGATTCAATTGTCTACAGGATATTCATGTCGGCGAAGGCGTAATAGTGGAAGTTGAGATACCCAACCAATTCAAATTCGTTCTAGTGACAGTCTATATTCATCCACAGACACCACTGAACTACATCGATATGTTTCTCTTTCAACTAATGCTTTACTACACAAAGCATGTCAGAACAATAGTTAACGACTGGCCCTGCGATCCCAACATACCGCTTCTGCTCACCGGGGACTTTAACATTGAGGCGTCGAACGATCGTCTGATATAGTTTCTGAACGATAAGTTCAGATTGGTGTTGGCCACGGATCCAACTGACTTCACAACTTTTAAGAATACCACGATAGACTTAACGTTCTCTAGAGATATAAGTGTAGCATGTAAGTCTTACATATCGCACTACTCGTACCATTGTCCTGTCTTCAACAAAATTTTACAAATTAGTCAGCATTGTCAGAAATAAATAAAAGACATGCAAGTTTGTTGCGCTCATTTCTTTCTTATCAACCCTACAAACACCCCGCCCTGACAACACCGCCTGGGTAAGACGTTTGCCGCCGAAAACCTCAGCGGTAGTGACCCCGACACCACCTACCCACAGCGTTGTTTTTTATCTTTCTTCGTTACACCAAGCTCCAGGCTTCTTTCATTTGTCTGCAGTCTTAGTATGTCTTTTTTAGCTAAGGTCCACGTTTCTGTTCCATAAGAAAGCACTGGAAGGATGCATTGATTAAACACTTTTCTTTTTAGACATAGTAGCATATTGCTCTTAAAAATTGTACTGTCTCTTCCAAAAGCTCTCCAGCTAAGTTTTTTACGCAGATCAATTTCTTCATCAATGTGACCCTCGCTTGATATCTTCTGTCCAAGGTAAACGTAGGTATCGGTTATCTTCAGCTTTTCCCCATCATTCGATAAATCTTCATATCTTGTGAAAGCATTGTACATCAGTTTTGTCTTCTGAAACTTAATTTTTAATCCCCATTTCTTTACCCTTCTCAGCAAGTTCCTGGATCATACTCTGAAGTATTATTTCAAAGACCTCTGAAGGTTTCTTTGAAATATTTTTTGTTCTTTTCAAAAATAAAACAGAAATAAAACGGGGGCGAAATCGGGTCAGGAACACATTGACCCGCAAGAAATGTCGACCCAGTGACTCGTTTCCACCTCTGCTGGTACACACACAGATACACAGACACACTCACAGAAGAGCCGCCATAATTGAAATAAGCAGCCCGGGAAAAAATATGAAAGCTTATTGAAATTCCTGTTAAGATTTTCATATCCTGGAATCTTCATAACATTCATCATGTCTAATAAAAGTTATGTTAAAGGCGTTTTGAAGTTGTATTTTTATTTGCGCTCGTGTTACAACTTACTACTAATCTTTAACACTCACGTAAATTATAGGCAAGCGGCAATCAATGAATGTGGCGGTAAATCACGGCGATTAAAATTGCGCGTCACTCTAAAGCGACCCTGACTTGCACAAAAAGAATAACTGTGAAACACTTGAGGCACCACAGTGGTTGAATAGTCAGAGGTGAAGGCTTCTGACTATCATGCGGGGCCTCAGCTCGTAGTGGTTTGCCAATTCTCCAATGTTGAACCTTTCGACACAAAATTTATCGGGCAAGGAGAAAGCTGTTGACGCCCTTTATCAAGAACTGTATCTAATGTACACGAATTTCAAACATTTAATACTGTTCTGTAGGTCTGACCATACAAATGAATGATGCCAGCACGTACGCTATATTACTGTTTACTGTCAATCCTATACAATCAGAAAAAAGTGTTGACATTTAAGTTAAAGATATTTCTTTGCGCTATTCAGATTACAATGAAGTTTGATTAACATTAGATTGAATACTTGCTCAATCAATTTCCACAATTTATAAATTTGAAGAAAACATTGAGTGAATAAGTTACTCATTAATTTCCGTAAAATAATATTTATCATTTTAGAAAAATACATTTTCATTTTTTTATTGTAAAATAATGTTTATTTAAGGAAAATAATAAGTGAAAAGATTCGATTTTTATGTAAAATCGAATATTTGGCGTTCTCTGGACTTTGCATAATGGATTTATCAGCTGTTGGCATTGTCTTGACCTCATATAATATACATATATAACACATTTACCAGCGGTGAGTGTTTACAAGTATAAAATATCCACGAGTGGTACTTTTGTGCTCCACAGCATCGTCTGCTGTGATATTCTACACTCACTCCCTCCTCACATTTGGGGAATTGGCAAGCATTCTTCTTACAGAGCGCAAATACCAGATTAGTATTCTTATCTGATTGTCGAAGTTGGCCGTTAATTTTTTAATTTTTCAAATTTTTGAGCTTTGCATTATTTCAGATTTTGCACATAAAGCTAAACACTGACAATATTTTTTTTTTTTTTTTATGTATAGTGCCGCGTAAAATGCGACTACTCCGTACTCCCAAGCGATTATTCGAATGACACTGTGCAGGTAGTGTTGTTCTTCCGTGTATTTATTAGAACGCTGTGCGAGGTTGCAGTTGTACAACCTCTAAGGTCGCTCATCAATCTCGGATTAAAACAACCGTGGCAAATGCGTCGAAGTCGACATTGAGATAGTGTCAACTCGGACACAGTTGATTGCATAGGCTTTGCCCAGGGTTTATTTCGATATAACGGATCACTCCGGCTTTACCACACGCTTACCCCTTAGAATTTTGCACGTGTATTACTCTCGCTGACATTTTCATTCGAAGTGCTTTTAAGAGAAGTGACAGCTAGTATTATCGCTTAATTCTCAAAACTGGCATTTCCAGAGAAAGCTATTCAAAATATACACGATGGAAATAATTCAACATGTCTTTTGATATACATATACACTGATCAGCACTTTTATTACGTACATCATCACGTTCTGTATAGGGAAAGAATCATTCACATTTTGCATTATTATTTTAACAACAGTTACATCGAAGTCCTGCATTAAAGAAAGGTTGAAACTATGTAAAACTTTCTACGTAACATTTTCAAGTTCATTTATTACATTTCAAGAATATCAGAATTTTATTACACAAAATAAGTTTTCTGGCCCGTAAGCTGTTTTCATATATTTGATTAAAATGAAGTAAAGCAGGAAGGTCGTTATGTGTATGAAATCAGTATGTATAAAAAGGGTAAGTAGTAGGCAACATTAATATATTAATTATTGTATATATATATAGTATACGAATGAAGTGCTGAACAGAAACACATTTTTTTATTATATGACTTTTTGATTATATTATTAAGTTGTTCTCTAAAGATTTTGACACTCACACACCCACCCACACATGTCAAAAATATTATATATATATATGTCGAATATATATACATATAGGTACCAGTACCAGAGTTCTTCCAGTCTTCCCAGCAGAAGTTGCACATGCAATCAAGAACATGAAGCGGGGAAAAGCTCCAGGAGAAGATGGAATTACTGTAGACATCATACAAGAAGCAAGTGGAGATATAAAATTTCAAATTTTATTCAAAAGAACTGCAACAGAGCAAACAACTCCACAAACACCATACAATTAATAAATATGAGAATGTACAGTGAAAACCAACAGAGAATGAAAAATAACAAAGTATTAAAATATCAAGTGTGAAATATGAAAAATAAGACACCTCTAATTGGACAGCGCAATGCTGCCAAAACCAAAGTAAGGCAAATATATTTAATATAATAAGCATCAAATCAAAGCCAAAGCCACATAAGAACCACCAACAATCAACAGAAAAACAAAGAAACCGCCAAACCCCTGAACACACCAAGCCACCGCCAGAACCCTAACATCGATCAACAACAAATGAGACACAAGAACCGGAGAAAAATTGAGACAACATGCGAAACATTCAAACCGAACAAGGCAATTATACAAAACATAGATCAAAATAAAGTAACACGGAGAACAAAACGAACTGCAGTCATCAGGATAGCACCAGTTGGTGAAGATGGCTTTTCATGTCACAAACAAATGCAGGCGTAACCAAAGCATGTGGGAGTGCTACCTAAGCAATCAAGACAAGAAGTATGGAAATGAACAAATATATTTGTAAAACGAATCAAAAAGGTCACGGTTAACCAATATAGATAGAAGCAAAAACCGGCGATTACAGATAGTATAGAAATCTATCGATTATTGTGCATAAAATATAAGAAATGGTTAAAAGAACATGAATTTGGAAATTTACTAAGTCTTGAATTGCGGAATAACTGTTGAAAATGGCATAAAACAAAATTCACAGGATAACCCTTTATAATCAATGTAACATAAAACCATTTTAAAGTTTGAAAAAAAGGTAGAAGCGCAATTGGAAACGTCAACAAATCGCAGAAACTGGGAGGCAATTAGGTTTCCGTGCACGGCTCTGGGGATGTTTGAACTCCAGTCGATATGAAAATTTATGGGAAAGTCAAAAGCTTTTCTCTCATCGTAAATACCAGTCTTTATACAGTCCTTTGTCAACGTAATTCCAATATCCAGGAAATTGGCATTGGAAGTGTCTTGATTTGTCATTTTTAGGAAAAATTCTTTGGGATATATTGATGTGGCGTTTGTAATAAAGTCATTGACATTGAAAACAATCAAATCGTCTATATAGCTCATGTAATTTCACTTGACAATATGATCTCCTCCTTTCAAAATATCGTGATTCTTGGTAAAGGTGGCTTCGTAATGATGTAAATATAGGTTCGCCAAGACAGAAGAAAATATGCTTCCCATCCTGATGCCTCTTATTTGAGGAAAGATAGCATCACCCATATAGAGATATAGTTGTTACGGAGACACAAAGCGACAAGACTGTTCCAATACGTCTCAGTAATCTGCAATTTGTCTTCATGCTCTTTAATCAAAGTATGACGGATTTTCACCAAGCCAGCCAGATCAATGGAAGTATACAAATTAGCAAAATCGAAGGTGTCAATACGTAAAATGTCGGAAGGTTTGCAACTATTCAGAAAGTCGAGCACTGCTCTGTTATTGTTAATAATCCAAGTTGAATTTCTATTAGGTAGCATATTCTTGAGCAAATACTCAAATTTCTTTCCTGCAATTTTGCCGTAACTATATATCACAGAAGTGATATATCTAAAGCACACTGGACTCTTATGGAATTAGATCTGGAGACCGTGGTGGTCATGGAAATGCAAAATGGCGAGATATAATTCTGTTACTGAAGTGCTGCTCTCACAATTGTGTGACATATTTACTGAAATGTGACGGAGGCCATCTTGAGAGGACATTTAATTTAATAAGGAATGTAAATTTTATATGTAAATAACAGTAAATCTTAAATACGACAAAAATATAAAATACTTATGTATAAAACAGAAATGCACTACATGTATAAAAAGCACTACATGTATATCAAACAGTGAAATAATCCGAGAAAAGCATTTATTTGAAATATTGCGTCAAAAGCATTGGCTGATTTAGAGTTGCTGCTGGGCCCTGGGCACAGCATCGGTTTTGGGGCCTAGTCACTTTGCCGGGCATCCCTAAATATAACTCTTTTTTGTTGTTGTTGTAGCCGAATGCTCCCCCGCCCCCCACCGCGCATTTTTACCCACCACCACTAATGTACAAAAAAGGTATTGTAATCAGAAAAACATACAAACTTTCACATTTCTACAGAAACACACATTACACATTTTCGGCTTCACCCTGAACATGATTTGCTTATTTTTATAGTGGTAGTGGTGGTGTGTGTGCGTGCGTGCGTGTGTGATTTGTTGTGGCCACAACTCAAAAACTACTACAGCTATCCAGGCGAAATTTAGTACTGAAGGATTTTTGTGATACCCTGATGGGGAGGAAATGGCGGAAGTTGAAGTGGAAAGTCTTTTGTTAAATAAGAAAAGTAGGAACTTTTATAAAGATGGGCGCGGAACCACACTATTTTAACATGTTACGTAAGGTGCGTTCATGGTACTGCTTTCATTGACATTTTTACCACATACGGTGTGGGATCAGCTGTCGCATATCGTCGGGTTCTTCCCCACTGACAGTTCACCTAAGAGCCCGCACATGGATGAAATCTATTCGCGTGTTCGTAAAACACGTTTTCTAATGCCATTTAACTCGTACCGTAACTCTTGTGATTGCTTCTTAAACTATATTTACAGAAGGTGAGTCGAAAGTTTTGCAATATTTGCATAAACGTATGTGCTGCGGCAGGTATGTCACGCGTTTAAACTAGTTCAAGTCACGCAGTGCAGTCAGTCGAAATTAATATAAAGTGATAGTCGTTGCTGTGAACAGTAGTGCATGTTGTCGTTCTGTCAGTGGTCGAGACGCCTAAAAGAAGAACAGACAGAACTGGCTAATTAGGGAACTTTTGCTTTACGAGTTTGAACTCGGCCATAACGTTGCCCAGGCAACACGAAACATTTGTCATGCGGAAGGAGAAGGTTCCGTGGACCACAGCACTGCAACCAGATGGTTCAAGAAATTTCGCTCAGTTGACAGAAACCTCGACGATCAGCCAAGGTCAGGTAGGCCGCGAACTGTGTATTCGGAGGCCGTGCGCCAGGCCGTAGAGGCCAATCCGACAACCAGCATTCGGAGATTATCAGGCCAGCTAGGCATATCACAGACCACCGTGGTTCGTCACATTCACAACCTCGGCAAGGTCTACAGGAGCTGCCGCTTTGTCCCTCACGAACTGACGCCAGCTGAAGCAAACCGCCCAGTGGAAGTGTGGATGAATCTCCTAGAAAACCGGCGCGATATACGTTTCATTAAGAGAATTGTTACGTGCGATGAAAAGTGTGTCTATTTCCGTAATCCTAACACACAACGGCAGTGGTTGAGCCCTGGCCAGCTTCCTGTACACACTACCAAACATGGACGCTTCGAGCATAAGGTGATGCTCTGCGTCTGGTGGTATTTCGAGGGGATAATCCATTACGAATTTGTTCCAGACGGTCGGACCATCAACGCCAATTTCTACTCTGAGCAGCTGGAGCGGATGTATGCCGTTTTGGAGGAGAAGTACCCGGCCTGGTGAACAGAAAGTGCGCTCTCCTACAGCAACACAACGCTCGGCCTCGTACCGCGCGAACGACATGGGCAAAACTCCAGGAACTTGAGGGCATCGAACTGATGCCACACCCAGCATATAGTCCGGATCTTGCCTCGTCGGATTATTACCTGTTCCGGTCCATGGCCTACTTGCTTCGCGTGCGGCACTTCAACAACCAGGAGGAGGTGGCAGCTGGGGTGAAGGAGCTCTTCGCCTCGAAGGACAAGAACTGGTACCGCCACTGAATCGAAGAAATGGCAGACAGATGGCTAAAGACGGTGCAACACGATGGTCTATACTTTGAATGCTAGTCAGCTTTCGTCGTAAAGGTACGTATGAAGACATATAGTGATCCAAATATTGCGAAACTTTCGACTCACCCTCTGTAATGGGGAAAAAGGAATTTTAAGGGAAAGATGGGGAGACATGTAAAAAAGCGAACTAAAGACTAAACTGTTCGTCACATTCTAAGAAAATTGGATATCAATTCAGTCTAGGCCTTTTTAAGATTTTTTTTTCTACCGATGTCATATTCTTAACGTTTATATATCAAGCCAAGGAAATAATATTGCATTTTTGTAAAAGTTATGAATATGACATAGGTTGAATAAAAACTGTTAAAAAGGCCTAGGCCTAAGGCCTATGAATTAATATTTCGTGCCTAAGTAAAAGCTCAGTGTTATTAACTTAAACAGAGTTGAAACGTAGCTCAGCGTTATTAAAAAATACCATCTTTTCCGATAGTATGAGTTATGCTGTAATTTTTTTTGTTTCGTCGAACTGCGTAGTTTTAAAAAAATGACTAACTCACGAATACGCTTTTATTTTCCTAAATTACAGTACAATTCTTGATTTTCTTACATAGAACGTTTTCTTGAAATTTGTTTGGAGTTCCCAAATCAGTTCTCATTGTAGTTCCAAGAAACGGCAATTTTATACGGCCCTTTAAACTTCTGTGGCCAGTTTTCCGTGTGTCCAGTTGTCCGGTGGCAAGTCGTCCGTCCTGTCTTTCAGCCAGAAAATCGTAAATATTTCTTAATTATAATCAGGTATGAGGGGAAAAAAATTGTGCACACCAATTACTCAAGTAGGGAGAAGCAAACATAGGAACACTATAATTTCTTATGCAGAGCAATTTCATGCCTCTAAAACTGAATGTGACCAATTGTCGGGTGCTCAGTTGTCCTGTGGCCAATTGTCCGATGGCCAGTTGTCCCAAATATCAAATTCAGGTCCAGAAATCCGGAGGGCCAGTCTATCCAACGAATATCTTCACTTTCCAGGTGTCTTTCTACAAATCTGTGAAAAGTAAAACGAAGTATGTGGGAAAATTCTGCTGGTAGTGTTTTCACAGGTTTCTCCCATGGCACAGTAGCGGATCAAAGTGTGAGTCGTTCCAAATATGGCTCGAATCGTAAATAATCAATAAATTAACTTTTGCAAAATTATAATAATAAATGCACAGAATTTCGTAAAAGGTACTTATCGTAATTAGAATTTACTACAAATTTGGAGATAAAATGTTCTGTTCAGCTTCAGAGAGACAGAGAGAGCAGAAAGAAAAAAGCTAAAGTTTCAGGAACAGGGGCAGCTAAGATTGGAAGGGAAAAGAGATTTTGACTGAACACGAGAAGTAATGAGTGCGCTTTGTTTAATATAATATTTCCACAACTTCCGAGAGAAAATCGCCAGTAAGACGATGAATGGTGGCACAGGGATGACTTCATAAAGAGAAGTAAATGAAAGTTCCTCTGAAAAGAAGTGGGAATCATGCGCTGCGAAAGAATAAAAGAATATTCTAAAGAGGAATTTCCTATCATATTGCTTAGGAATGATTCGATGATTCAAGCTGTAAATGTTTCTATTAAATTAATCTGGCCGAATAGAAGGGCTCAAATTTATTTTGAAAGATTCTATCAGGGTTGATATTTAATAAGCACGGAGCTCGTTTTCTCACAAAACAGGCAATTAAACGCCAGGAAAATAGTGCTGATTTTTCAGTTGTATTTCTCACGCTGTGATTTAAAAATTCAGCACAATTTTTTACGCTTTTTAAAGAAGCGTATATTCTCCAGCTTTGTCCGTCTGTCCGCACGATAACTCGCGTAAAAATGGTTTGATTTCGATGAAATTTTAGTATGTGGTAGGGAACCACTGGGGACGAACCCTATTGAAAATGGGTGAAATGGGGTCAAAGGTTACGGCATAGGAACGGGATCCATTCCACCACCCTTATTGCGTCATAACTTGCGTAAAAAATTGTTCGAGTTCAATGAAATTTTTAGTATGTGATAAGGGACCACCTGGGGAGGAACTCTGTTTAAAATGAGCGAAATGGGGTCAAAGGTCAGGACATAGGAGCGGGATTAATTCCATTACCCTTATGCGTCATAACTTGCGTAAAAATGGTTCGAGTTCAATGAAATTTTAGTATGTGATAAGGGATCACCTGGGAACAAACCCTATTGAAAATGGACGAAATGGGGTCATAGGTCAGGACATAGGAGCACGATCCATTCCACCACCCTTATGCGTTATAACTTAGGTAAAAAATGCTTCAATTGAGACAAAACTTTATCATGTTGTTCCGGAAGTATACTTTACCGGTTCTGTTGAATATCATCGATATGGGGTTAAAGGTCAGGTCATAGGAACGAGATTTATTTTACAGCCATTATCCTCATAACTTGAATAATAACTCGAGTAATGATTTCTGGTATGTTGGAAAGCGTATCATAATCAATGCATTGCATGATTTTACTAACTTGTTTTATTTGAAAATGATTTTAGAAAGCCGTGCAATGCCGAGAAAGTCAGCCACTTTGTGTGTGTGTGAGAGGGGGAGGGGTTGAGAGATAGGGAGGGAGAGAGAGAGAGAGAGAGAGGGAAAGAACTATCCACAAAGTCTCTCAATCAATCGTTTTTTGGACCTGCAGCCTTTCCCTGAGGTAAGCTGGTGGATCTGCACACACGCAAGTTGCCCTCTGCTTAATTTTCAGGAATCATCAAATGAGCTTAAAAACTATGTATCTTACAAAGCTAATAAGCAATTAGGAACTCGTCTGAAGATAAGTGGGGCCCAGAGTTTCCAGTTCCTAGAAGCAAATGACTCTTTTGCTTCGTACTAGTCACGCTGCTGCGTAACTGCGCATTTTGAATCACATAACTCAAATATTACCGACCTAGAAGAAGAGCTTGGCTTGTATTTGAAAATCAACGCATATGCTGAATGGAATACAGAAAAATTATTACTTCAAAAAAAAAAAAAAAAAAAAAAAATCTGCCACGTAAACAAGGACCAACTTTTTTCTTGACTGGCTTATTAGTACTTGAACTTAATCCAGAAACTGACGGATGGTTCCGAAAAAAGATAAAGCGAAAATCAAGAACAATTCCCAAACCCAAATTAGATGAAAACGAAGTTACGAAAAATCGCGAAGGACGTAAATAAATTAAGATCAGCAAATGAGTGCAAACAAAAGAACAAATAAATAACAGAAGCATATTAAATTAGCATCAGGGTATTCACGAATTACAAACCTGCAATTCATGTGGCATTGTCCCAGATTTCATTATTTGTTTTCATATAAATAAAACTAATTATATTACGGTGGTTAATGCCTTAAATAACATCGAAAGAAAATGGAAAATGGTGATTTTCGTATGAAAATGATATAAAATATTCTATCAGGTATGTGGCAATCTAATTAGTTACACTCTGATATTCTGAATCAAAGCTGTGATATCAAAAACTTTAAGGAAGCCTTAAAATACGCCTGGCAGTTGCATAAGTTATTTTTAAATATGGATAAGAGTGAAGGAATCAGTTTAAACAGTAAACTTAATATTCATGTGGGAAAAAAAATGCCTGTAAATTGAAAGCTTCAAAACAAACCCTGTGGATTTACAGGGAAGCCAATGAGGCCCATGCACTGGGCCCGCGATGTTGGAGGGTCTCAAAAATAATGACTTGTAATTATTTTTTAGAAATTTTTTCTGAAAAAAAGAAGAGAAAAGGCATAGAGCGAGGCATAACTTCGCTGTTCTGGGTGTAGGAATATTTGGGTGCATATTTCCGTCTGAACTCGAAGTACGATTTACAGGTATGAATTTAGTAGCTTATCAGGATGATAACGCACCGATACACAGAGCCAAAACTGGTGGAATAGTGGTTTACTGAATATGAAAGTGAGGTTGAATATCTGTCATGGCTTGCACAGTCACCCGTTTTGAACATTATTGAGTCACTCTGGGGTGTTGTGGAGGAGGGTGTCGGGAAACGCTTTCCTCCATCAGCATCACGTCGTGAACTAGCTACTCTTCTAAAAGAGGAATAGCTTCAAATTCCTCTGACCACCGTACAGGACTCGTATCTGTCCTTAACACGACAAATTGCAGCTGTATTGGCCTCCAAAGGAGCTCCTGCACTGTACTAATAAATTGCTGTGTCCTGAACCCATGTGCTCCAGTTTCGTTGTCCAACCCCTGTAGTAATTAATATTTAGTGCCTAAGTAAAAGAGAAAAGTTAATAACTTGACATGTTATGTAAATATTAAGTGCCTAAGTAAAAGGGCAGCATTATTCAAAAATCCCACCTTATCGTCCATTTCCGAACATAGTCTGAGTCCTGCTGTAATTTTTTCTTTCGTCGAACACCGTAGTTTAAAAAAAATGTACTGTCATTTATTTTGTATTTACGAATTAACTTTTATTTTTCCAAATTAAAGTACAATTCTTGCTTGGCTTGCGTAGAACGTTTTCTCGATTCAATTCTCATTATAAAGCCAAGAAACGGCAATTTTTATACGGCACCTAAACTTTTGTGGCCATTTTGTCCGTGTGGCCAATTGTCCTGTGGCATGCCTGTGGCCAGTTGACCGAACCTTCCTGGGAAGAGCAATTGCAAGCCGGAAGTCCCCTCTCCGAACCCTTCGGGGACTCCGACGCGCCTTTGGTGGAGTAGTGGCACTTTTATAGGTGTTGTCCCACATCTGTACGAGCCATTTCCGTACAATTGAATATTTGTCCCTATTTCCGTACACATCCAGGTGCTCTAGTGCCATTTCCGTACACATTCAGGTGCTCTAGTGCCATCTTCGTACACAGATGTGATGATCCGTGAGCAGTGAGATATGCGTGAAGGAAGACAGAGGATCGGAGCGTACTGATCGCACGGCTATTAGAACTTCTATAGTCTTAGGAAAAATATTTTACAAAATCTTTTGTGGAAACTTTTTACGAAATTGGTGAAAGAAATAGCCCGAAATTTTTGACGGCAGCTTTGAACAAAATGTCAAAAAGAAAAGCAGTTTTTTTCCGCGGTTTTGAAATTAAACATCTGATACGAATGCTGAAGAATGTAAAGATGGAGTTAATGGACAGTCTGTTTACAAATGTCAAAAAGAAAAGCAGTTTTTTTTCCGCGGTTTTGAAATTAAACATCTGATACGAATGCTGAAGAATGTAAAGATGGAGTTAATATATGATAGGGTAAGTGTTTTTCCCACTTACCCTATCATATGCGCCTATTGGTTGAGGAAAACAATGAATTGTGATCTCTATGACGTGAAACTGTACGGAAATGGCACTAACCGATTCGCTGTGTACGGAAATAGGACAAAATTCCTTTTGTACGGAAATGGCACGTACGGAAGTGCGAGACAATCCTTGTATGGCGTTGTGTACCCCAAACTCTCATCCTCAGCCTTGTAAACAGCATGAGTGCTCGTTATGAGAGCTGTATCGAGTAGGTCAAAATCCTGATTTAAAAATGGCAAAAATCTTATTCAAAAACTTTATTCAGACAATTTTCAACATAAGCTTTACATACACTGTGTGGCAATTAAGTAACAAGACTGATAAAAAAAAAAAAAGCAAGAAAGATGATACCGAATTTTCGGGTGTAATGAGCACGTCTTTTGAATCCGTTCTGGCGCGAATTAAATTTATCAAAGCTATTCAAAGTCAATGGAACCGGTATGGAAAGCAGTAGTATCGGACCGAAGAAAGAAGTTTTTCAATCGGGTTTTCAATCCCGTAGATATTGCTGTAAACTGAATCGTAACCTTACGTCCTCTGGTGGCAGACTTGTGCGTTAAAAAAATTGAAATTTTATGAGAAACATTTCGCAGCGGAAACGCTCTCCAACCAATAAAGAATTTTTCAAATCGGACTCTTAAAAGCAGAGATATCGACAAAAACAAAACGCATCTACGCTCCTGGCGGAGAGACCACGCATTATTTTAAGAAGAAAGTATTCTCAAAAGGTTCTTCGATGTAAGCGGTATCTTTCCAGGAAAGAATTTTCTCGGTCGAGTTTTCAGGAGCTCAGGTTTTGCTGCAAATATGTACATCAAAAGCAGAAATTAACATTTATGTTCCCTGGTGGCCAAACCGTTCTTTATCAAATATTGGAAATTATTAGATATATGAAAAACATTTCCCACCAAGAGCTGTCTGTATGCGACACAAGAAGAATTTTTCAAATCGGAGTTTTAGAAACAGAAATATTGGGGAAAACGCAGCTTACTTTAACGCCCCCTAGCGAAAAATCTATGAGGTTCTTAAAAATTTTGAAATTATAAAAAAAAAAAACATTTCACACCACGCTATACAACAAAGAAGGATTTTTTTTTTTTTAAATCGGACTCTTAGAAGTAGAGATATTGACGAAAATAAGATATGCATCTACGCCCCCTGGCGGAGAAACCATGGATTATTTTAAGAAGGAAATGTTCGGAAAAGGTTTATCGACGTGAGTGTTATCGGTCCACAAAGGAATTTTTTCAATCGAGATTTTTGGAGCTCAGATTTTGCTGCAAATTCATCAGAAGCACTAATTAACACTTACGTCCCCTGGTGGCCAGACATGTTTTTTTTACCGAAAATTTCAAATTATATGCAAAAGATTTCCCATCAGGAGCTGTAGAAAGAATTTTTCAAATCGGAGTTTTAGAAGCAGAGATATCCGGGGGAACGCAATTTACCTTTACGCCCCTAGCGGAAAGTCAATGAATTACTTGAAAATTTTGAAATTATATGAAAAACATGTCGCACTGGAAACTCTATCCAATAAAGAAGGAATGTTTAAAATCGGACTCTTGGAAGCAGAGATATTAACAAAAATAAGATATACATCTACGCCCCTTGGCGGAAAAATCACGCAACGATTGTGGAAAGGAATTTTTCGTGTCAGGTCTAAGTACAAAAATGGGCAATGGTTCCTTCACGATAACGCTCCCGCCCACAAAGCAATCAGTGTACAGCAATTTCTGGCACGAAAACAAGTGTGCGTTCTTAACCATCCCCCGTATTCTCCACATTTTTCACCGTGTAATTACTTTGTATTTCCAAAATTAAAGCTGCCTTTAAAAGGAAAAGATGTTCAAGATATTGAAGACATACAAAGAACTGTGACATCAGCTCTTCACTCCATACCAGAAGATGACCTTTGAAAATCCTTTCTTTCGTTGGCTGATCTTGTCACTTCTTGTATTAACACAGGAGGAATGTACTTCGAATAAAATACATCCATGTAAGTTTTTCTGCTCTTCCATTAAGAAAAAAAAATCAATCTCGTTACATAATTGTTGCACTGCGTATTTAATCGTTTTTAATATTTCTATTTAATCGTTTGATTGCCTTTAATATTTTTTAATTGCCTTTATGTCGAGCTATAGAAGAATGGAGAGAACAAGCTGGCTCGATAGCAAGACTAATGAGGAGGTCCTGGAGAGACTGGGAGAACCCAGGAATCTGATCAACATGTTAAAAAGAAGAAGAATGTTATGGATGGGACACACATTGCACCATGGAGGCCCGATTCTGAAAGTTTTGGAAGGTAAAATTCAAGGCAAGAGAGGAGGAGGACGACCAAGGAATGGTTTTGTGGCACAATTACTCCAAGACACAAATACTCGGACATTCTATGACTTGAAGAGAACGGCGGAGAATAGAGAGGAATGGAGAGACAGAGTACATCTACTGAACAACCAGTCTTGGACTGAGTAACCAAGAAGAGAAGAAGGTAAATCCAAGGAATTGTTTTGTGGCACAACTACTCCAAGACACCAATACTAGGACATACTATGCCTTGAACAGAACGGCGGAGAATAGAGAGGAATGGAGAGACAGAGTACATCTACTGAACAACCAGTCTTGGACTGAGTAACCAAGAAGAGAAGAAGGTAAATTCAAGGAATTGCTTTCTGGCACAACTACTCCAAGACACCAATACTAGGACATACTATGCCTTGAACAGAACGGCGGAGAATAGAGAGGAATGGAGAGACAGAGTACATATACTGAACAACCAGTCTTGGACTGAGTAACCAAGAAGAGAAGAAGGTAAATCCAAGGAATTGTTTTGTGGCACAACTACTCCAAGACACCAATACTAGGACGTACTATGCCTTGAACAGAACGGCGGAGAATAGAGAGGAATGGAGAGACAGAGTACATATACTGAACAACCAGTCTTGGACTGAGTAACCAAGAAGAGAAGAAGGTAAATCCAAGGAATTGTTTTGTGGCACAACTACTCCAAGACACCAATACTAGGACATACTATGCCTTGAACAGAACGGCGGAGAATAGAGAGGAATGGAGAGACAGAGTACATATACTGAACAACCAGTCTTGGACTGAGTAACCAAGAAGAGAAGAAGGTAAATCCAAGGAATTGTTTTGTGGCACAACTACTCCAAGACACCAATACTAGGACGTACTATGCCTTGAACAGAACGGCGGAGAATAGAGAGGAATGGAGAGACAGAGTACATCTACTGAACAACCAGTCTTGGACTGAGTAACCAAGAAGAGAAGAAGGTAAATCCAAGGAATTGTTTTGTGGCACAATTACTCCAAGACACAAATACTCGGACATTCTATGACTTGAAGAGAACGGCGGAGAATAGAGAGGAATGGAGAGACAGAGTACATCTACTGAACAACCAGTCTTGGACTGAGTAACCAAGAAGAGAAGAAGGTAAATCCAAGGAATTGTTTTGTGGCACAACTACTCCAAGACACCAATACTAGGACATACTATGCCTTGAACAGAACGGCGGAGAATAGAGAGGAATGGAGAGACAGAGTACAACTACTGAACAACCAGTCCTTGGATCGAGTAACCAAGAAGAAGAAGAAAAACGTTTTAATTATTGTTTTAAAGTTGTTGTTTTTTTTTAATTCTTACTTGCTTAAATTTTCTCGATTTTCTTCTACCCTTCCATACTGGGGCTTCACTGATATTATTCTCCCACACGGGGGGCCCACACGGGTATCAGTGGAACGGTAAAAGGTAAAAATACCCCCGGAGAAAATACCCCCAGAACAAACGGTTCGCTGTAAACTGTCACACAGGAACACTGATGTATGGCAGTGTTCCGGTGGGGAAATTTACCGGCAACCCTGCCACACATCTTTCAGCAACTTGGCCAAAAAAGTTCAGGGGGGTGGGGGTGGCGCTGTAAAGATTGCCGTTTCTGGGCCTATATTGAGAACTGAATTGGGAACTCCAAAACGAATTTCGCGAAAACGTTCCATGTAAACCAAGTGAGAATTGTACTTTAATTTGAAGAAATATATTGCCGAGGATCCGAGGTATACTTAGTTTGGGTGGCTCTACCTCCAACTTCCGTAATATTATATTCTGGGCAGCTGGAAAGCAGAAAAAATTCCTCCAGAACAAACGGTTCACTGTAAACTGCCACACAGGAACACAGATGTGTGGCAGTGTTCTCTAATTTGAAGATATAAATTGCCGAGGATCCGAGTTACCCTGGTGGAAGGGCTCTACCCCGAACTTCCGTATTATTATATTCTGGGCCGCTGGAGTCTGCCAGTGTATCCAGGAAGTTCCCCTTGAAGTGTCCGCGAGGTCCATGAGCTTGGGAGGGCTTTCCCCCAAAATGTTAAAATGGACGTACAGCTGTAAACATTAATACCATGCTTTATATAATGATTCTGTACCCTACCACAAATTTTCAGGAGGGTGGGGTAACCCTCCCAGTTACTAAGAGCTCTTCAGGGGTAACATCGAGTATACACTGACCGACTTTAGAGGTCCAAAATATAAAAATACGGAAGTTGGGGGTAGAGCCCTCCAAACCAAGCACCTCGTATCCCGTTTACAGACTTCACCAAATTTTTGGGGGAGGGGTAAAGGACATGCGTAGTCTGCCACTAAACACAACACGAAGCATAGAAATTGCGAGCAAATCCCTTACCTTGAACACTGGTCGGCGCTCTTAGAAACTTGGGGGACCCGCGGGTGGCCTAGTGGGCAACGTTCGTGACTGCCACGGAAATTACCTCAGGTTTGATCCCAGGCAGGTACGAACGCTCGATCCACTAAATATCCGCCGTGCGTCGGATGGGCACGTTAAGCCGTCGGACCCAGGGTACTGGTCCCCCGGTAATACATAAGGGCGTCTTCCTCCCCCTTTCTACTTCGCTTCTGTGTCACTTTCCTATCGGCACTCTAGCCCAAATCTCCTTGCTTTCTATTTCTAAGGGTTGTTTAAGACCTGGGGTCAGATACTCCCTTCCTAAAATTCTCTACATATATGATCAGATCAGATCAGAAACTTGAGGGAGGATTTGATTCACCCCACCCTCCTGAAAATGCGTGGTCGTGTACAGAATCATTATATAAAGCATGGTTTGAATGTTTACAGCTCTACGTCCATTTTTAAATTTTGGGGGACCCTCCCCCCAAGCTCACGGACCTCGCGGACGCTTCAAGGGGAACAGCCTGGATACACCGACAGACTCCAGAATCTAATATCACGGAAGTTGGGGGTTGATCCCCCCACCAAGTGTACCTCGGATTCTCGGCAATTTATTTCTTCAAATTAAAGTAGAGTTCTTACATGGAACATTTTCTCGAAATTCGTTTGGAGTTCCCAATTCAGTTCTCAATATAGGCCCAGAAACGGCAATCTTTATAGCCCTCCCCCCCCCCGAACTTTTGTGGCCAAGTTGCTGAAAGATGTGTTGTGGCAGGGTTGCCGTTAAATTCCCTCACCGGAACACTACCACACATTAGTGTTCCTGTGTGGCAGTTTACAGTGAACCGTTTGTTATGGGGGTATTTTTTCCGGGGGTATTTTTTCCCGGGAGTATTTTTCCCTACTCCCAGTGGAACAGAAACCCAGAAATTGAAGCGACGTTCCTGATTGTCATAGCTGTTTGGGGGTGAGCAATTCATAAATTCACCACCCTAACACGCACTACTCATTCGAACGCTTAGTGGGGAGAAACACCTCCATGTTACTCAGTATTTTATAGTAACTAATTTTAATATAATTTTGCCCAAAGAACGGAGTTTTTATGCTTAGTCTAAAGTGCAGAAAGTTCAATCACTCATTCAGAGGGGGAGGGGGAGTGGTAGTCGTCCGAGTGACAGCTGATGAACGCTCTGAATGGCAACCCGAGAAAGGATTTCTTTGTGGCTGCTGAGCCGTTGTCTCTCGAAGAATGGAAGCAAAAGAGGGAAAGAAAAATCCAGGGATGCATTATATCTGTCCGACACCAGTCTACCCTCCCGTCAGAGAGACGCAGATCTCCCTTCCCATTCTCAGGAGGAAGCCCCATTCATTCCTTAGAATAAGACGCTGCTGCATTCCTTCGATTCGTCCCCCTCGACGAAGGTGGGCGATGCTTCTGTTACTGTTCACTAGACGCAAGAATTAACGCCTCGGCAGTTTTCGAGGCTTGGTATCTTTCACAATGTCGACGCCACATTTTTTGCGCATGCGCGCTGCATTTAAGAAAACTAAGGTCCAGATGGGAGCTTGAGACTGGGGAGTGTGAGAATCTGCCATGATTTCAAGTTATTTATTGTCTGCTCATTTCTTTCTTCACCCTCAAAGGAGATTTCCTCGTTGCCTAACTTGCAGTGACGAGATTTTTTAAATCTAAAACTCTGCAGAGTAATAAAAATTCCTCTCCTTTGAACACATTTCTATGGGGTATTTAAACCAGAGAAGGTTCACAATAAATTATTCACGGTGCGCCATTTTGCAAAATTGTCTGCTGACAAAGATCTAACGCAGCGGTCCTTAAACTGTGGTCCGTAGACCGCCAATGGTCCGCAACGCCTACTCAGGGAGTTAGTACTTTTCACTTGAAGGCCAAAGCCGTCGCTTAAATTTCAGGAGCTCTGTTCTAATGAAACCTACGGGGCCGCCTATGTGGGAAGAAGGATGTCACCAAAGCCCTTTATAAGGAAGGGCAAAGGAAAATCAAGCAAATTTAATCACGTGACGAGATATATACGGTAAAACGTTCTTTAAAGCAATAACAGAAGAGTAACAATAATAATAATATAACGAAAATTAAAGATGTTGTAAGCAAACAAACTTAAATAGAATACATGCGTGAAGCTTATGTTGAAAATTGACTGAATAAAGCTTTTTGAATAAGATTTTTGCTATTTTTAAATTGGGTTCTTTGGTCTACTCTCAGTATATAATTACATCATACACAGTCCAGTCAAAAATTTATGATCACCCCTGATGAATAAGAAGTAATCGTAAAAAGCAGCCAAATGGCGTGCGTAGCAACGTGTATTGCAAATCATGTAAGGCACTTAAAAGGGCAGGAACTTTTAAGTGCTTAATATGATTTGCATATACGGACGGTATGCTTTTCCGCGTGAAAATGGAACAAGAAAGATCACACCGAATTTTCGGGTGTAATAAGCACGTCTTTTGAATGCGTTCT
Source organism: Macrothele yani (assembly GCA_039090855.1). Taxonomy (NCBI): domain Eukaryota; kingdom Metazoa; phylum Arthropoda; class Arachnida; order Araneae; family Macrothelidae; genus Macrothele; species Macrothele yani. The sequence continues at coordinate 176,230,010 of CM076990.1, forward strand.
GACGCAAATTAAATTTATCAAAGCTATTCAAAGTCAATGGAACCGGTATGGAAAACAATAGTATTTGACGGAAGAAAGAAATTTTTCAATCGGGTTTTTAATCCCTCAGATATTGCCCCTAAACGGAATCGGGACCTTACGCCCTCTGGTTGCAGACTTGTGCGTTAAAAAAAAATTATATAAGAAACATTTCGCACCGGAAAGGCTCTCCACCTATAGAAAGAATTTTTCAAATCGGACTCTTACAAACAGAGATATCGACAAAAATAAGATGTGACTTTACGTCCCCTGATGGGAAAACGATGCATTATTTTAGGAAGAAAGTATTCTCAAAAGGTTTTTCCATATGATCACTATCGGTCCAAGAAAAAAAATAAAAAAAAAATAGTCGAGTTTTCAGAAGCCCAGATTTTGTTACAAACGCATCAGAAGCAGAAATTAATGCTTATGCCCCCTGGTGGCCAAACCATTCTTTACCAAATATTAGAAATTATGTGAAAAATATTTTCCAGCAGGTCTTGTATGCGATACAGGAAGAATTTTTCAAATCGGAGTTTTAGAAGCAGAAATAACGCAGAAAACGCAATTTACCTTTGTGCCCCCTAGCGGAAAGTCTATGATTTACTTGAAAATTTTGAATTTATAGGAAAAACATTTCGCATCGGAAATACTATCCAACAAAGAAGGAATTTTTTTTAAATCGGACTCCTAGAAGTAGAGATATTGACAAAAATAAGATATACATCTACGCCCCCTGGCGTAGAAACCATGCATTATTTCAAAAAGAAAATGTTCCTAAAAGGGTTGTCGACATGAGTAGTATCGGTAAACAAACCACTTTTTTTACAGTCGAGATTTTCGAAGCTCATATTTTGCTGCAAATGCAATAGAAGCGGAAATTAAGACTTACGTCACCTGGTGGCCAAACCATTTTTTACAAAAATTAGAAATTATGTGCAAACGATTTCCCATCAGGAGCTGTATTCGGTACAGAAAGAATTTTTCAAATTGGAGATTTAGAAGCAAAGATATAGGGGGGAACGCAATTTACCTCTACTCCCCCTAGCGGAAAGTCTATGAATTACTTGGAAATTTTGAAATTATATGAAAAACATGTCACACTGAAAACGCTATCCAACGAAGAAGGAATTTTTCAGATCAGACTCCTAAAAGTAGAGATATTGACAAAAATAAGATATAAGTCTACGCCCCCTGGAGGAGAAACTGTGGAATATTTTAGGAAGAAAATATTCCGAAAATGTTTATCGATGTGAGTGGCATCAGTCCACGAAAGAAGTTTTTCAATCGATATTTTAGAAGCTCAGAATTTATGGCAGATACATCAGAACCAAAAATTAACATTTACGCCCCCTGGTGGCTGAAGTATTCTTTACCAAAAATTTGAAATTGTATGCAAAAGATTTTCCATCATTAGGTGTACCCGCTAAAGAATTTTTTTCCAAATCGGAGTTTTAGAAGAAGAGTTACCTGGAAAAATGTAATTTACTTTTACGCTCCCTAGCCGGAAATCTATGCGTAATTTGAAAAAGTAACTATATCTAAAATACTCTTCGACATAAATGGAATCGAAAGATAAAATAATTTTTTCAATCGGATGTTCAGAAGCAAATATGTGGAATAAAACGTATTTTTGAATTCGACATCATCTGCATATACGCCCCCTAGCGGCGATATTGTACATCGTAAAAAAAACCGAAATAAAGGATCATCATTTGCATATTTCAAGCTTCCCAATGCAAATTTTTTTTTTTCAAATCGAAATAATACTTGCATAGATACCGTGGCTACAGACGGACGGACGGACTGAGGGACGGACAAACCGATAACATAAGCACGATCTTTTTTAGAAAAGACGTGCTGAAAAGGATGTGATTTAACAGCAGGACCGTAGCAAGCTTTTCTTATCTGGGAGGGCGAGACTTGAAATCACGCCCCTTTTGGGTTCAAAAGGACGCCCATTTGAGTTTAAAACTATGCCCCATTTGAGTTTAAAACCACGCCTATTTGAGTTTAAAACTGCGCCCCTTCGAGTTCAAAATTACTCCCCTTCGAGTTCAAAATTACTCCCCTTCGAGTTCCACTCAAATAGTACGTGGGGTTTCTTTTTTCACCCATTGGCGTTATAGAAAAGTATTATTATGATCGTTCAAAAATCGCACTTCAGGTTTTTGACATAATTTTATTAAAAATGTGAAAACTAGGTAAATACCCAAGAATCACAGGTTGTAAACGGGGTTCGGACATTTGGGCACCGGACATTTGGGTACCCGGACATTTTGGTACATTCCCTTTTAGAGCAATGAAATTGCACTGCGTAAAAAATTATAGTGTTCCTACATTTCTCCCCACTTGAGCAAGTGCTGTGAACAAAAAAAAAAAAAAAAAAAAGACTTGAACTTGACTTCTGTGGAGGATAGAGCAGTGGTTTGTTTTTCGTAACTTGTGTCTCTTTTATATTCATTGATTCTAATTCTAAACGAATGTTTGGTCATTCCGATGTTGTATCGCTTGGAGCTGTCCCGATATTGTAGAAAAAGGGAATAAACACCCATTCAGTGATAGCACATCTCTAGCACTGCCACGAATTTGGAACCAGTTTTTCAAATAATGCTGTTTTGTCAGTGCGTTCAAATGTTTAAGTGTTCTGTTATTTATTTTGCAGTTCGCTGTCTACCTTCCTTTAAAAAGTCATCTGGCAGTTGATGTGAGAAAGCTTGGAAACTTCGATTTCCATTCTACTCCAAGAAATTCGGATTACTGAACATAGGCGCCGACTTTGGGAGGAATTGAATAATTTTATTGGGGGGGGGGGGCAGTGCCCACCCAATATTTTCCGTCCTGTTTAATTAATTATCGCTTTGGCCTCATAAAATGGACCAATGGACGGGTGGCATAGTGGCTTGTGGTCATTCGTCCGAGATGGATCCGCGTTCGAATCCCAGTGAGGATGTTTTTCTTACGGCACTGGTTCCCTCCCTTCCCTGGAGCCATATTGAGTGTTTGACATGTTCTCGTGATATGTGGTAAATGTTTAAAACAATTATCAAAAATTAAATAAATAAAAATACAAGAACGCATAATCTCTCGCGCCTTTATTTGTCTATTTATTTTTTACGCTTCTTGTCCTATGTTTGAGTAACTCCGCTAATTTCTTACATCTTTTATAAACATTTGGAAATAAAATCTCTGGATACTTTTCTTAAATCAAAAGCTAAATTTCATATTTTATAATACTAATATTCAGCAAAAGAATATGTCTGTTTCCTTGTTCATTTGTCGATGAGCAATTACAATTGCGTTTTAAAATACAGTATCTACCAATAAGTAATTGGATACCCCTTTCAATCGACGATATCTGCGGTCCTGATACACGTCACGACCGCCGCCGTTAAATATCGTGTGGGAAACAACAACGCAACCAGTCGCATGCAAGATGCCACGCAGTTCGAAGCTCTCTGATTTCGAGAAAGTTGTAATCGTCGGGTATCACAGAAATGACCGATCCATACGTGACATATCCAGCAAGTTGAAGTACCCAAAATCGACAGTGGCCTACATGATTGGCAAGTGGAAGATGAGAGGTGACTGTCGAAATGTGCCCCGACCCGGCAGACCCACAAAACTGGGAGTTAGAGACCGACGGGTGCTGGCCAGAGAAATTCGGAAGAACCGCACCAAATCGATGGGCCACATCCGCGAGGAGTTTCAACAGACATCCGGGAGTGTTCTTTCGATAAATACCATCCGTAAGGAAGCCCAACTGCTCGGTTATCATGGACGTGCTGCCGCACACAACCCTTTGATCACCAAGTCCAATAGCGCTGCTCGGCTAACGTGGTGCACAGAACGTCGACAGTGGACCGTTGAACAGTGGAAACAGGTTCTCTGGAGCGACGAATCAAGGTTCGCCCTCTACCGTTCGGATGGCAGGGTCTGGGTTTGGCGTCTGCCTGGAGAACGCCTCCTGCCGGAATGTATTGTGCCAACTGTGAAGTTCGGCGGCGGTGGAATTATGCTATGGGGTGTTTCTCCTGGTATGGCACGGGACCCTTGGTCGCAATTCCTGGTAGACTCAACGCCGAGACCTACCGCACCATTTTGGATAACCATGCGCTTCCTACGTTGTGGTAGTTTTACGGGGTGGACCCATGTTACTTTCAGGATGACAATGCCACCTGTCATGTTGCGAGGTCCACCATGGCTTGGTATGGTGACAATGGGGTTAATCGAATGGACTGGCCTGCGCAGAGCCCGGACCTTAAACCTATCGAGCACCTCTGGGACGAGTTGGAGCGTCGACTTAAGGGGTGCCCCCACCGTCCGAAATCGGTGAAGGAACTGACCTGTTTTCTCCAAGCCGAGTGGAAGAAAATACCGCTAGCCGTCGTACAACGCCTGGTTGAGAGTATGCCCCGGAGGGTCGCAGCTGTAATCGCTGCTCGTGGAGGCTCCACCAACTATTGAAGGTGAATAAACTTCGTTTTCCTTTGCTATCACAGGTGTCCAATTACTTGTTGGTTGATAGTGTATTTTAAATTTAGTTGGTGTACAGCTCCTTGTTGTTTATTAGGAAGGCAATTTTTGTTGCTATTGTCAAAAGACGTAGAAAAAAGTGACTCATCGTTTGCACTCAAGAACACGTTCTTCCAAAAATAAATTGCCAGCACTACAGAAGTTACCCAACGGGCTCTTTAAGAAGTTTGTGTTTGGTTCGAAAAGCAATGGATGTTTAACGACTTAGCCGTCGTCAGATACCTGGAAATAAGTTAATACGTAGGTTAGGCTTTTTCCTTTTCATTTTTTTTTTTTTTTTACATTTTATTACCTAGTGTCAGTCATGTTTTTTATTTTTGTTTTCCACTCTGCTTTAATTCGAGCAGTTCCTCACTTCAGAAGAAGAAAGTGCACCGGAGAGATCGATACCCTCGAATGTCGTAAATGAAACATTTATTTCAATTCTTCGGCCCTTCGTTTTGGCGAATTACCTTCCCGCGTTATTCTACCGTTTGCGAACGTAATTTCCGTTCCTCTAAAGAATTTTTTTGAAAAGTAAAGTACCCTTTTTGTGCTGACTTGAAGAGCATTCTGCCGCGTATCTGAGGCCATCACGATAACACAACTATTCATAAATGATGCTAGTAAAGGCGATGAGGTAATTTCTCCGGGATATTTATTTTGAAACAAGAAGGCGATGTTTCAATTGCTTATTCAGTTCACGTTTCTTGCCGTTGGATGGAATATGTAAATAGTTTCGAACAAATATTTTCCACACAGGTCGGCTAACATGGTTTCTTATCGCGAGAGTTACGCAATTTGTGATCAAGCTCATCAAATAAAGAAAGCGAGAGAGTGTTTTGTTTAAGGCGAAAATTCAATAAAAAACAAATTTTTCGTGATACAAGGTAATTTTGCGGTACCCAAGCAGTAGGTAGGCAAAACTTAATGGTGCTGCTATTTGCCTTGATGAGGAAAAGTTCGTTCTCTGCGATGTTATCATAAATGTTAAAGAACTATGGCCGAAATATTTTTCTCATTTAGGTTTAAAACAGTGATACTTGTAACTCACAGATATCAATATACAGGGGTTAGACAGAATAATGTTAACACCACGCTCCGATACGTGACTTCTAACGCAGCTGCGTACTTCGCAATACGCAAAGTTATCCACCACTTTTTGGTTGTAATAGCTTTGTTTAGAATCTCAATGTCCTGTTTAAGTGCATTTAATCTCCTTTCACTACATTTTTCTGTTTGTCTTTACTATTGAGTTCACTTATTCAGATCTCATAGCTTCTCATTTCTAAGGGCAGTTTTAGACCTGGGGTCAGACACTCCCTTCCTAAAACTTCCTCAAATATCATATCATCATAAGTGCATTTAAAGTGTATAATGAATTAGCTTTATAATCTTTTTGCTAAGCTAATTATTATGAATGAATAATGCTCTAAGCTTCAAAATAATGAATTCCCAAAAGGGTGTTGTTACTCGTTAATTATGAACTTAAACAAAGTCTCAACGCTGGTTATTTATATTAAGTAATCAAAGTCATAAACCTAACAGCCAGACAGAGGTCTGACAAAACTAAGAATTGAGAAAGACTGAACTTACTGAAAAACTTGTTTATTTCCAAGACTCTTGGTCAACTAAGGCACTCATATATCTTGCACATAATAATGAGTAAACTTTCCTCTTATAGTACACACACTCTCATAACAACACCTCGCAACGCCAACACATCAACCAACGCAACCCTACCCAACAAACACCAACACAACACAACAACAACTCCAACACCCTCCGTCTCGATGAACGCGCCTATATACTAGCTACCACCACGTCATGACTTACACTCATTGCCAGATCTCATTCAGCGGGTGAAATAATATTTCGTTCAGTAGGAAGATAATTTACATAGTAAAATAAAATAACCAGAGATAGTAAAATCAAAAGAAAAGTGAATATAGAGTATACGTTACAAGTGTCTTGTTGCAAAATTTATTTCAGGCTGACGACGAAATGAGCGACCTAACGGACTTCGCAAAAGGGCTAATTGTAGGCAGTGTTTCTTTCAGGCATACATCCAGGTAGGCGAAGCCCTCCCGGAAACTACCCCCCCCCCCGGAGACATTTTAGGTTACCGAGCCAAATTTTAATAAATTCAGGCTATGATGAAAAAGGAAGTTTCGTTTCTTTTTATGCTACGAATACTTCTTCAACTATATCTTCTTTAATATTTGTTCAAATGGTACTAGTTATAGTTAATTTTATTAAAAAGTGTATTACGACGCATGGTATTCTTCAAAATATAATAAGTAGACTAATCATACCTAATTGTCTGGGAATCGTGATTCAGGAACAAGAGTGCGTTGAATGCATGTTAATAGATAAAAATTTCAAGCCTGGGGAACCTCCTCCCCCCCCCCTCCTTTAGCTAAAAAAAGTTTGTTATTCCTGAAATGTTTGAATTAATTACTATATCAGGGATGTATATAGAATTTTTCATTTTTCTTCGGGGGGGGGGGGGAAGAAAAAAAGGAAGTTTTTGAAATGCAACATCTGGATAATTAAAATTAATGAAAAATTGAAGCATTTTTTTCTAATATCAGTTAATATATTTTTATTAAATTAAGGCATTTTTTTTTATGTAAGTCACATTTTAACCAAAAAAAAAAATTAAACATTTTCCGAGGGGGAGGCCCCCTCTAAATGCGCCCCTGTGCTAGATATATAGTAATTACTTTTATGTATATAAATATAGTAGTTAAAATTATATATATATAGCAAATGGAAAACTTGCCCCCTCTAAGGTTCCATTTGCCCCCCCCCCAGGCAAAAAGTCCTGAAAGAAACACTGATTGTAGGTGGCCAGCTTGTTGGTGCCTCCGTGAGAACAGTCGCCAGGGTAGTATCGAGAGCTACTGTGTCTAGTGTCATGAAAACACACTGTGTTCGTATCAAAACCACGTTGCCGAAAATTGGCGAGGAGCTCAATCTGCATCTCCAGACCCCAGTATCAAAGAAAACAGTGCGCAGGGAACTGCATAAATCAGATATTAATGGCAGAGCTGCTATTACAAAACCTCTGGTAACCCAGGTGAATACACAATGGCAACGGCAGTGATGCCAGGAGCATACAACCTGGACTTCCAATACATAGAAGCGTGTAATGTGGTCGGAGGAATCCACATCCATACTATTCCTCACCGCAGCACGTGTTTACGTGTGGAGAACACCGTCAGAATTGTACAACCCCAACACCGTCAAAAGTGTCTGCTGCCAACAGGTGGTGGTTCCGTCATGCTCTGGGCTGTCGTATCATGGTTTTCAACAGGATCACCTTAAAAGGGCAAATGATTGGCAGGGCGTATGAAACCATTTTAGCCGACCAAGTCCATCCAATGGCTTAGGCACTGTTTCGTGCAGGGGATGCCATCTATCAAGATGAGCTCGTAATGTCCAATCATGGTTTGAGAACAAACTTTCACACCTTCCTTGGCCTCCCCAATCATCAGACTTAAACATCATCGAGCCACAATGGTCTGTGTTGGAAAACAGAGTAAGGTCCCATTATCCTCCTCCTGCATTTCTCAAGGACCTGGAGCAGTTTCTGCATGAAGAATGGTGCAACCACAATCCAGGATTTTTTACCACCATTCCAAAGAGGATTCATGCGTTTTTGAATGCCAAAGTTGGCCCCATACCATATTAAGTAACGAAAACTTTTTTCCCTAGGTGTTCACATTATTCTGTTCAACCCTTGTATGTCTGTCTATGGATTCACTATCTCTGCCTGCATATAAAATAGTTTTTTGTTTCGTTAAATGTGAATATCAACTTGGTTTTGCATATGTACTCAATGGGAAAAACATTTACCTACTTAACAACGTGTTAGTCCTCCTCTAGCGCGAATAATAGCCTGTACACGTCAAGGCATCGACTTCACCAAATGCCGCAGGGTTTCCGGACGTAATGCCAGCCATACCTGTTTCAAAATATTCGACCACTCCGCCCGAGACTTCGGTCAAGGATACATGGATTTGATGGTTCCTCTTCACGGCATCAGAGCTTCCGTAGGGTTTAAATCCGCGAACCTTTGGGGCCACTGGATGGTTCCAAACTAGGATGAGTGTTCCTTGAGCTGTGCCTGGGTGGTGGCGTTCCTGTGGGGCGGCGCCTTGGGCTGCTGCTGGAACAAACCATCGGCCGCAGGATGCGCGACTGCCATAAAAGCGAGTAGGCGAATACCCAGCATGCTGGTAGTGATTAAAGAGCCCTCCAGACACACTAAGGGACCCGATGTGTCCCACGAAAAGGCTTCCCAAACCATCACAGAGCCACCACCGCTTTGAACAGAGCCGACGCGGCACGACGGCGCCAGGGTGTAATGCTGTCGACGCCACACCTGCATCGTTAGCTCGGTACAGCTTAAAACGGGATTCATCTGACCACACGATGCGGCGCCACTCTACAGAGGCCCAGTTTTGATGTTCCAGGCGAGGCGTAATGTCCGATGACGAACAGTCAACAGTGCCACACGAGTAGGGTGTCGGCTCCCGTAGCCCAGGGTATGAAAGCGTGCGCCGTGTGTCGTTCGCTCGCTGGGCTGCTTGGGTCACCGACATTTAACCTGGATTTGATTTGCTCCGCCATTGCAAAGTGGTCGGGCTGTATGAACCTCTGTATAGTCTACTTCGATCCAGGTTATCATGTGTGTGGTCGGCCGCAACCTGCTCTCTGGGTGCTGGTACGTGTGACGACGGCATACTCCCGGTACACCCTTGATACGGTTGTCCTGGGGAACTCTAGAGTTTTTACCAATTGGGCGATAGAAGGATCCATCGACAATGCGTCCACAATCAAAGTGTGTCATATGACCACGTTTACTGATTGTCTTAGATTGCGATACACTGTTGGGTAGCCCTTTTGTCCGCCTATTTTATCGCCTGAGTTTGGTTTGGGTCTGTTCCACACTGCGCGGGTAGTGCCCATGTCAACTGACCATCACCTCCATCTCTGATAGTTTATCTACTGAGTGTATTTCTCATCTCTTTCAGGTGTGCAACTTTTTCTCTTGGTGCCATAAATAAGACTAATCACTCTACGAGCATACCTGTAGAAAATGCAATAATTGTGATATATACTGACGTAGCAAATTGTTGGGAACACCCAATAGCAATCAGAGACGTATCATTCTCACTTACGTTCGCTAGTATGACGTTGAGATGGCTTTACAAACAGCTCACTAAAAAGGATTCAGGCTGTACGAAGCAAAGGATTAGACTGTACGATAAGGGAAAAGCTCGCGATTTAAGCGCCTTTGAAAGATGCATGGCGCTAGGTGACCATGTGCAAGCATCTCAGGTATTAGCAAATCTTCTCAGCTATGTAAGAACATTGTATCGACTGTGTACAATGAATGGTGCGCAGATAATAAAACAAGTTAGTAAAATTACGCAATGCATTGATTATGATAAGTTTTCCAACACACCAGAAATTATTACTCAAGTTACGTGGATAATGGCTGTGGAATAAATCTCGCTCCTGTGTCCTGACCTTTGACCCCATTTCGATGATATTCAACAGAACCGGTTCACTATACCTCCGGAACAACATGATAAAGTTTTGTTGCAATAAAAGTAGCTTTACGCAAGTTATGAGAATAATAGCTGTGGAATAAATCTGGCGTTTGTGCAATGACCTTTGACCCCATTTCGTTGATATTCAACAGAACCGGTTTACCATACCTCCGGAACAACATGATAACGTTTTGTCGCAATCCAAGCATTTTAGGTAAGTTATGATGCACAAGGGCAATGGAATGGATCACACTCCAGTGTCCTGACCTTTGACCCCATTTCGCCCATTTTCAATAGGGTTCGTCCCCAGTGGCTCCCTACCACATACTAAAATTTCATCGAAATCGAACCATTTTTACGCAAGTTATGACGCATAAGAGCAATGGAATGGATCCCGCTCCTATGTCCTGACCTTAGACCCTGCTTCGTCCATTTTCAATAGGGTTAGTCCCCAGGTGGTCCCCTACCACATACTTAAATTTCGTCGAAATCAAACCATTTTCACGTGAGTTATCGTGCGGACGGACGGACAAAGCTGGAGCGTATACGCTTCTTCAACCTGCGGTTGGAAAGCGTAAACAAGTAGCCAGCGGTCTTCTTGTGGGTGGAGACGACTGGTCGCTATTCGATGGCAATGGTGGCTGGAGAAGATTGTCGAAAATAACAGATGAACTCCATTGCGTTAAGTAACCGCGCAGTAGAACAATGGTATTAAGAGTAGAATTTAGTGGTATCGATAGTAGAATTTAGTGGTATCGAGAGCAGAATTTAGTGTATGGAGAGTAGAATTTAGTGGTATCGAGAATAGCATTTAGTGGTATCGAGAGCAGAATTTAGTGATATCGAGAGCAGAATTTAGTGGTATCGAGAGTAGAATTTAGTGGTATCCAGAGTAGAATTTAGTGGTATCGAGAGTAGAACTTAGTGGTAACGAGAGTAAAATTTATTGGTATCGAGAGTAGAATTTGGTGGTATCGAGAGTAGAATTTAGTGATATCGAGAGTAGAATTTAGTGATATCGAGAGTAGAATTTAGTGGTATCGAGAGTAGAATTTCGTGGTATCGAGAGTGGAATTTATTGGTATCAAGAGTAGCGCTTAGTAGTATGGAGAGTAGAATTTAGTGGTATCGAGAGCAGAATTTAGTGTTATCCAGAGTAGAATGTAAGTGGTATCGAGAATAGCATTTAGTGGCATCGAGAATAGAATTTAGTGGTATCGAGAGCAGAATTTAGTGTTATCGAGAGTAGAATTTAGTGGTATCGAGAATAGCATTTAGTGGCATCGAGAGCAGAATTTAGTGTTATCCAGAGTACAATTTAGTGGTATCGAGAATAGAATGTAGTGATATCAAAAGTAGAACTTAGTGGTATCGAGAGTAGAACTTAGCGGTATCGAGAGTGGAATTTAGTGGTATCGAGAGTAGAATTTAGTAGTATCGAGAATAGAATTTAGTAGTACACACAGCCCGTCGTACATTTGCGCGAATGTGCTGTAACAGCAGATGTCTCTTTCGTGTGCCAATCGTCTCTACAAAAAACAGACAATACCGTCTGAAGTGGGCACGGGAGCACCAAAACTTGACCCTTAAAAGACTTGAAAAATGCTGCCTGATCTACACTGTCAAAAATAAGTGGTGTGATTTCACGGAAAATTTCCGAAAATAAGGTGTAGCAAATTTGACGGTAACTGTCGGACTTTCAACAGAATTTCCGTTTTTAAAAGTGCCCGGTTTTTTTTAAACTTCCGCATTTTCTTAGATTTTCCGTAGTCAGTAATTCCGTTTACTACAGAAAAGTCCGTTTAAAGTTTTTCCGCATGTAGCCTGAAATTTTGCAAAATCCAGAATATTTCAGCCCTTACGCGAGAGAATCCTTTTGCGCCGGTGACCGAGACCAGTTCCTTTCTGTTAAAGCAGCGCGTCTTAACCACTGAGCTAGAAAGTTGGAGGAAACGTTCAGGGCAAAACTGATTGGGCGATGAATTTTTTTTTTTCATTAATGAGAGTGATTTAGTCATTTTATTTTTTTTATTGAAGCTTATTATTTTTTGAATACGTTTGTAAGAATTTTATTTTTTCTGTAGTTCTTATTAAAAATTATCTATTTTTTTCATCGTGATGTTTTGAAGCAACACAGTGATTTAGAGTATGAGATCTTTTTTTGCAACTGACAATAACTTTGAATTATCTTTAAGAGAACGTGCAATTTATTGTTTTACTTCACAAAACTTCTAAATATAAAATTTACTCTTGATAACTATGTAGCTTTTGACTTAAGGCTGTCTTTGAATGAGTGTAAGAGAAATTCTATCACATATCTGCAATGTAAATTCTTTTGTACACATTTTCTCGAAGACTATTACTTTATAGTGTTTGAAATTTTGAGCACAAATAAAAACTAATATGTGCCACAGTTATTATTCCGAAAGAATTGTTACATTTTTTTTTAATTCAATTTATCTGACTCGAAAGTATTCCAATTTGGGCGCTAGGTGGCGCGATAAGTTAGATTAGCAGTTTTTCTATCTGGAAGAAACAAAATCTCTTATTTCTGTCTGATTTTTTTGAATTATCTTGGCCAAATAGAAATAACTGAATGGGGCCAAAAGTGAGACTGGAATCTTGTCTCCCATAAATCATCTTAAATCCTTCTGTACGTTCATTTTTTGAAGAGAAAATGTGTACAATAGCAGAGAACCCCTGAATCTGAGCTATAGAAACTCCGCTTGCCTACTAAACTAAGTACCCGGTAACTCCACTCCAAGCAACGTTATTGGTTAAAACGTAACAGCCCGTATTTTGTCTTTTCATTATGGAGACAACGAGAGACCGCTTCCATTCTGAGTATGGCGAGGTCTGCAGCGATTCAGTGACGCCAACTTCTGGGACAGTATCTAAAGACGTAAAATCCACGCCCAAAGAGATTTTTTTGCGCCATCTATCACAGAAGAGGAACCCTGACACTAATTTAAAGACAGCCTTAAGGACTTCACAGACTGATACATAGACATCGCACAATAATCTGTACAATAAACTAAGTACCCGGTAACACCACGTATAATAGCTAGTGCGCAAAATGGGGAAGAGGAGAAAAAATATCCTGTGCTACAGTACCAAAATTCAAGTGATATACTATCCACAATATCCGATCTTACTACAGAACTTCTAATACTTTGACAGACTATTGAAATTAATGAAATTTAACAGTTAATCAAATTCCAAGTGTTCCCGTGAATCTCTTCTGTTTTACGCTGTATGGCTACGGAAACAGTGACAACGGAGTTTTCCTGTTAACATAAGGAAGGATCAGAATGATTCAGCCACGTGCTGGCCCTTTCATTTTAGCCTCTCTAGATGTAGTTTCACTGTACCCTAATGTACCTGTGGACGCCACTCATTATATCATAGAGGCCAAACTTGCTGAAATTAATGTTCCCACCACTGAAATCTCAGCTATTATGAACTCACTTCATTTAGTCAAACGGCGTTCGTATTTCAAATTTCTTGACAGAATCTACTTACAAACCGAGGGTTCCCCCATGGGATCCCCACTTTCCGCAGTTTTAGCAGAAATCCTGCTACAATACATTGAGAACAAAGTTCTCAATGAATTCCCTTTAGTTCCCAGTTTATACCTTAGGTACGTCAGCGACATCCTTGTGTTCTGGCTTCACTCAAAGGATGATTTAAAACAATCCGCCGACGTACTATCGCCAGTATTTCCTACTATCGGGCTCACGATAGAACTTGAATCTAACTTCTTTCTGCCTTTTTTGAATTTTCGTTTATTTCGGGATTCAAATACTAACTCACTGTCCTTTTGTGTCTATCAAAAGCCCACCGATTGTAACAGTCTTATACCGTGTAACGTATACTCTAGATTCACTTTCCTTTTGATTTTTACTATCTCTGGTTATTTTATTTTACTATGTAAATTATCTTCTTACTGAACGAGATGTTATTTCACCCGCTGAATGAGATCTGGCAATGAGTGTAAGTCATGACGTGGTGGTAGCCAGTATAAATAGGCGCGTTCAACGATACCTAAAGAGAGCGTTTGTTTATGTGGGAGAGCTTTTTGTTGATGTGCGTAGAGAGAGCTTTTTGTTGATGTGCGTAGAGTGAGCTGTTGTACGAAGTGAGCTGTGGTTTATGTGTCAGAAAGCTGTTGTTGTATAAAGAGATCTTCGTTTATGTGAGAGCCAGAAGTTTACCAAATAAAAGATTGTCATCGTAAGTACGTTTTTCTCAGTTCATAGTTTTGTCAGATCTCTGTCTGGCTGTTAGGTTTATTTCATTAGTTGATTATTATTAACAACCAGCATAAGACTTTATTCATCTTAATTACTACTACAACATTACAAGCAGTTAAAAGCTTGTTCATTATTATTACTACACTACTAGCAGGAAAGTTTATTCATGATATAATTAATAAAACAACAACCGTTAGAAGAAGCTGAATTCATTATAATCAGTAGCAGAAGCTAATTATATTCATTATAATTAGCTTAGTGAAAGCGATATTCATTATAATTGGTGCCCGAACTTTTCTCGGACACGAGGTCTTGACAATTATTACCCATGTCTTCCTTACCTGAGACAACTTCAATTTTTCACCCTAAATCAGACTTCGATGGTGATGGTGTTTTTTTTGACAATTTGCAAGAAGCCTGTGGGTCACACTTTGATATGAATGATTTACAAGTCCCCAGGCATTCTTCACAATTTCGTAATTCACCAGCTTCCTGTTACTCTGAGTCGCGGGTCGTACCTGAGGGAGTTCAATCCTCTCAGCGAAGCAGAATGCTTGCCCATTTCGTGCCGCATGCAGGAACAATTCATTTCAATGGGTTGGAGGGATCCTTAAAATTCCTCGAAGATTTGGAAGATCATTTTGATATCTATAATATTCCTGAAGACTGCAAAGTACAAATCGCAGGCACTTGCTTGAAGGATACTGCTAAGACCTGGTATCGGCAGTGGAGAGTGTCGAACCCGGATTCTCATTATGAGAATTTCCGAGCAGAATTTTTGGAGGTCTTTCCTTTTGGCATCAGTCGAGCTAGCCTTGCACAACAACTTTTTCTCGTCAGCAAGGACCCAACGGTAGCCCTGTTGCATTTGCGTTGGAAACAATACGCTTATATAACTAATGGGATCCACATGCCAGTCATGTCGACATGTTGGATACCCTATTGCAGCAGCTCGACCCATTTCTACAAGATTTTCTTGAGGTTCGACACCCTGCTACAATTCATGAATGCCTTCGCCTCATACGAACGTATGAAGAGCGACACGGCAAACATGGTTCAACTCACAATGCTCGGGCACCCCGAGAGGCTTATTACGAAAACCCTCAGCGGCATAATAGGCCTAATAACTTTCAGCGCGAGCATACACAAGTGCACGCCCAAGCTTCATACGTTCCACTACACAGAAGAGTGGCAAACCAACCGCGAGTTTCTGAACAATCTTCGGGATATCGTACACATGCACAGTATGCTCGACCCCGTTCCAATCCGCAGCATTCGGAACGTTTTCATGCTCAGGGCAATGATTATTTTTCTGCCCGTGCTGAGTGAAGAAGTAACAGATATGAAAATGTCAACAGACATGCGGAATTCCCGCAGCAGGTTTCACGCAGTTTTCCTCATCGTGAAAATTTTCCCGATACCCGGCAGGGTCGAGGTTTCAGACCGCATGATAATCCAACCAGGAACCCTTTAAACTTCCAAAGGAAGTAGACCAAGGGTCGGTCCTGCTTCCTGATACCAAGCATTCTGACCCTAAAACAGTATTAGTGACTGTCCAAACTCCTCAGTTGCCTGATGTATTCTTGACAATTGAAGATATTATTGTCGAGACAAAGTTCGACACTGGTTCTGAAATATCAGCCCTAAATACGAAGTTTTGCACTGACAATTTTCCTGCAATACTCGTTCAGCCTGCGACGCAGTATTTGCGAGGTGCAAATAACGAAATCTTCAGTATCACAGGAACTGTCACATTATCTCTAGGGCTGGGAAAGGCTCGTTTTACGCATTCATTCCTGCTTATAGACGAACTACCTGTTAAATGTCTAATGGGAATGGACTTTATTAATACGTTTCAAATAACTCTGAATTTCGTACAACATGTGATTTCCTTTCCGGAACCTGTCGAAATGATTCCCACGGTTCCTATGGATATAACGAGTTTGTTATTGAGAAACCAATTGAATGAGAGGCAGCGAAACCAGCTTTCTCTACTTTTGCAGGAAAGCCCTGGTTTATTTTCTGATCAACCTGGTTTCACACAGGTGGTTTATCATGTCATTGACACTGATGGTTCGAAACCGATTGCGACAAAACCTTACCCTTGTGCTCCACATAAGAAACAGGAAATGCAACGTCAAATTTCTGAAATGATTAAACAGGGCATAATCAGGGAATCAACAAGCGCCTGGGCTGCTCCTGCCTTTTTGGTTCCAAAGAAACAACCCAGTGAATTTCGTTTCGTGACAGATTTCCGCAAGCTCAACCAAGTCACAAAAACGATCAATTATCCACTACCTGTCATGTCGCATATTTTGCATGACCTGTCATCAACTAAATGGATGTCAACCTTGGATTTGGCGAGTGGATATTGGCAGGTGGCAGTACATCCGGACTCTGTCGATAAAACAGGCTTTGTGACTCCTTTTGGGGCTTATGAATACCTGCGTATGCCCTTTGGACTAGCTTCTGCACCTGCTACTTTCCAAAAGCTTATGGAAACGGTTCTCAGACCTGTTCTGGGTCCCCATGTGCATGTATATTTGGATGACATTATTATTACATCCGAGACTTTTGACGAGCACCTTTCTCTGCTCAAACAGGTGTTCCAACTCATATACAATGCTGGCTTGACGTTAAAACCTAGTAAATGCCACATAGCGAGGGACGAGATTGTATATCTGGGGTTGAAAATCCCTCCCCACGGCTTATTTACGGATAATGAAAAAATTAGGCCTATTGTTGACTTTCCTCGGCCTAAAACAGCAAAAGAACTATCACGCTTTCTGGGAATGACCGGATGGTATCAGCAGTTCGTCCTCGCTTATGCTACAATCTGTGAGCCATTGTATGCTTTGAAACGTAAATACAAGAAGTTTGTTTGGACACCTGAGGCTAACGCTGCATTTGAAACACTGAAGTCTGCGTTGACTCAGCCTCCTGTGTTGGCTTTCCCGGATCACACTAAGGAATTTGATATTTACACTGACGCATCCGGAGTTGGGCTTGATTGCGTTTTGTCACAAGCTGGGCATCCAATGGTTTTTGCGTCTCGTACTTTAGCCAAAGCTGAACGCAATTATTCAGCTACGGAACGTGAATGTCTTGCTGTTGTGTATGCTCTTGACAAATTTCAATGTTATCTTAACGAATTGACAGTTAACATAATTACGGATCATTCTGCCCTTCAGTATTTGAATTCTGCTAAGCACCTATCTCAAAGACTTATGAAGTGGGCTCTGAAGTTACAAGAGAGCAATATCAAAATTCCGTATCAGCCAGGTCATAAGAATCAATTACCGGACGCATTGTCTCGCGTTCCGATTAGTGGGGTCCTCACAGAAACTACTCCTGGATGTCAGCCTTTACTTCTAATAGCTGATATAACATCCAGAGAGCAGATAATGGCAGAATTAATAAATGATCCAGATTTCGGGGATATCTATTATTTTATGCTTGCGGGTTCGCCCCTACAAAGTGATCCTTCTCTGGCTGGAAGGTCACAGCATTTTGAAGTCATAGAGGGTCTTCTTCACTATACGAAATCTAGGACTACTAGGGCAGAGTTTCGCCCATGTATTCCATGTATTCCGCGAACCCTTAGAATGGTCCTTTTAAACGAATTTCATGACAAACCTCTTGCAGGCCATTTAGGTATTCGCAAGACCCGGTGTAAATTGCGGGATGTTGCCTATTGGCCTGGCATGTACCAAAGTGTGCTCGCATACGTTCAATCATGTCACTTGTGTCAGATTAATAATTACCGTAATGTAAGACCGGCCGGTCACTTGAAATCTAGTTCAAGTTCTCATGTGTTTGACATTATTTCAATAGATTTATTGGGACCTTATCCTTTATCTGTTAAAAACAAAGCTCGTTACGTTTTAGTATTAACTGATAATTTTTCTAAATGGGTTGAAGTTTTTCCCCTTAAAGCCGCTACGGCAGAAGTTATTTGTAATGTATTAGTTAATGAAGTATTCTCTAGATATGGTGCACCTAATAAAGTAGTTTCGGATAATGGTCCACAATTTATTTCTGACATTTTTGAAAGAATGTGTGCGAGACTACACATTAAGCATAAATTCATTTCCCCATATCATCCCCAGAGTAATCCTGCGGAACGCGTAAACCGCACGCTAGTGAAAATGATTGCTACGTTTGTCATGGATCATCACGAGCGATGGGATGAACATCTTGAGCTTTTTTCGTTCGCCCTCCGCTCGTCTGTTCACGAATCTACTAAAATTACTCCTGCAGAACTTTTTCTGGGTCGCAAAATTAAAACCCCTTTTGAAAATTTAACGGGGATAATCGACGAACTAAACCAGCGACCAACTCTGCAATCAGTACGAATCATGGCAGAAAAAGCTCGTGTTGCAATGCTAGGAGCACAAGCGGCTCAAGCAAGATATTATAATACTAGGCGTAGGGAACCAGATCTTGTCGTTGGAGATCTCACTCTCGTGGAAACGCACTTCCAGTCTTCTGTTTCTCATACTTTAGTGAAGAAATTTACACCCAGCTACGAAGGTCCATATCGGGTGGCAAATGTGTTTGAAAACTGTCGCAAGTATCATGAACGAAATATCGATTTTATAATCAACCCTACTCAACCTTCTGTTCCACAGACTCAAGAGTCTATATCTCACGACCAACCTCCAGAAATTTTGGACGAACCAACAAACATTTTTGAAGAATCTCCAGTGATTTTTTCTTCACCCTATCCTCCTCAAGACGGGTTTCCAAACACGCAACCTGATTCTCCCATGAGACGAAGGCTCGAATCAAGTTCTTCAAATACTAGTATCGTTCCTTTCCCTCCAACCATTGCCAAGACTATTGCTGCACCATTTCCTGATAACTCTGCAACACAACAAGCTCCTACTTCCTTGAATACCTCGTCAGAGAGTATTCCTATAGGCAGACATAAACATCGCCCTGCACGACCACTACATTACAGCAGCGACTCAGAGGCTTCAGATATTTCGGATTTATCAGTTATGAACAATAATTTGACTATTCCTAAAGGTCAGACACCAATTACAAACCGTCCAGCACCACCAAAAGCTGGTCGAAAACGTAGCTTGTCTCCCCAATATGCTTCGCCGCAACAGCGACGAAGGCAGAGATCCTTGCATCCGCCCGGGTTTCGCCCCTGGAACCTACGCTCAGGGCAAACAGGGCCGATGCCTGCTGCTACTCTCATGCCACGAGGGAGAAAACGAAAGCAAACGATGTGGCCGGAGCCACGTCCGTCCAAAAGAATGCTGGAAGGACACCACGGGCCCCAGCACAAAGGGACTACATATCAAAAGCCTGGGGGAGCCCGTTCCTGTCAGCCGCAGGGATTTCCGGACCGCCAGACTTCAGCCGTTCCTGACCGTTCCTGTCAGCCGCAGGGATTTCCGGACCGACAGACTTCAGCCGTTCCTGACCGACGGATTTCAGCCGTTCCTGACCGTTCCTGTCAGCCGCCGGGATTTCTTGACCGACAGAATACAGATGTTCCAGATCCATTCAAATCCTTGAAATGCTCAACGCCACCTGAATTTACCAGTCCGATTAGGCCTGGAAAACGTTATCGTACTAGAGTTTTTTATGCGTCCTCGAGATAAGTAAGTTCTCGTGGACAGGTTCTTTTCTCCGTTTGTTGTTTTTCCTGCACGACCAGTTGGCGTGTCAGAATTTCTTTTTTTCGTGTGGGCCTATGCATTCTTTTTTGTGTATATATGTGTTTTTTTTTATATTTCTTCTATGTCCATCTACTAATCCAAATTTTTTTATATATATCTATGTGCTTAGGGGTAAAATAATAAAATTGTTACTGTTAGGCAGCTCCAGGCAATCTTCGCTGCTGATACAGTTGGTGTGTATTCAACGAATAATGAGAACGTAATTTGAAATTAAAAAAGTGATTCCTGCTAGGCAGAATAAAAGGAAGGTATGCCGATGCAGGTTTGTTTTGTTCACGTATATAAAGTGTTTCACAGACGAATACAGATTTCTTGATTTTGTCATGCCAAGTTTGAGATTGTACATACTGCTGCCACCAAACAACAAAACAAAAAAAGAGGTCGATAAACGTCCATCAACGAAGTGTAAGACTTACACTCCAAAATTGATAGGTTTTTCGGAAAAAAAATATAATTAAGAGGGAGATGATATAACGTATACTCTAGATTCACTTTCCTTTTGATTTTTACTATCTCTGGTTATTTTATTTTACTATGTAAATTATCTTCTTACTGAACGAGATGTTATTTCACCCGCTGAATGAGATCTGGCAATGAGTGTAAGTCATGACGTGGTGGTAGCCAGTATAAATAGGCGCGTTCAACGATACCTAAAGAGAGCGTTTGTTTATGTGGGAGAGCTTTTTGTTGATGTGCGTAGAGAGAGCTTTTTGTTGATGTGCGTAGAGTGAGCTGTTGTACGAAGTGAGCTGTGGTTTATGTGTCAGAAAGCTGTTGTTGTATAAAGAGATCTTCGTTTATGTGAGAGCCAGAAGTTTACCAAATAAAAGATTGTCATCGTAAGTACGTCTTTCTCAGTTCATAGTTTTGTCAGATCTCTGTCTGGCTGTTAGGTTTATTTCATTAGTTGATTATTATTAACAACCAGCATAAGACTTTATTCATCTTAATTACTACTACAACATTACTAGCAGTTAAAAGCTTGTTCATTATTATTACTACACTACTAGCAGGAAAGTTTATTCATGATATAATTAATAAAACAACAACCGTTAGAAGAAGCTGAATTCATTATAATCAGTAGCAGAAGCTAATTATATTCATTATAATTAGCTTAGTGAAAGCGATATTCATTATAACCGTTTAACTCTTCACATCCAACTCCACAAAATTTTCTGCTATCAATTTTCTTTTTAGAAGAGCCTTCACGCATTCTTCAAATGATAGTCATTTCTAGTCTGAGATACAGTTCATTTTTAAATTAGCGGATAAACATGGATACACCAGGACGATGATTAATAGATTATACACTAGAATATCAAGTGAACGAACTATTAATCTGAAGCCAGATACAAGGCCTAATAAACGATTCCTAGGAGCATCGGACCAGCACAGGGGAAAAGGCAGATACGAACTGAATATCCGCCGTGCGTCGGACGGACACGTTAAGCCGTCGGACCCCGGGTACTGGCCCCCAGGTAATAAATAAGGGCGTCTTCCTCCACCTTTCTACTTCGCTTCCGTGTCACTTTCCTATCGGGCACTCTAGCCCAAATCTCCTAGCTTCCTATTTCTAAGGGTTGTTTAAGACCTGGGGTCAGACACTCCCTTCCTAAAATCCTCTACATATGAAAAAAAAAAAATCTGAAAAAATATCAGTCATTGCTGTCATGGATAAAAGGAGCGTTTATCAGATTTGCAAAAAGAGATGATTATCGGCTTTCGGGCCAAGGGTGGCAGTATTTCTGAAGCATCGAAGTTTGCTAACTGCTCGCTTGGTGCTTTGGTTAAAGTACATCGTGATTGGAGAAATGGCACCATTGCGAATAAGCGACGTGGGAACTGCGGAGCACCACGTGCCATTGATGTGAGAGGTGAACGTCCGCTTCGAAGGTGCGTAAGGGCCGATCGACACGCAAGAGTGGAGCAACTCACTGGCCGAATGAATCAGGGGGCAACCGGAAGTTTGTCTAAGACGATAGTTCAGCCAACACTGCTGCGCATGGGGCTCCGATGCAGACGGATGGTTTCTACCACTATGCTAACGAAGGTGCATCGGTAGAAAAGGCTTACATTTGCACGGCAGTATCGGAATTGGACCTCCGCTGATAAGCAAAGGATTGTCTTCTCCGATGAGTCACGTTTTCTACTTCATCGAACGGATGGACGTTAGCATATAAAGTGAAAAACATCGAGAAAAACAAACACTCTTCAACCATTGCTGGAAACAAGATGGTACGGTGCAGCGTTATGGTTTGGGGAATATTTTTGTGACATTCTCTGGGTCCACTCATACCTGTGGAAGGCTCTATGGACCGAATTCGTTATGAATCCATCCATTCGGACCACGTGCACCCATACATGCTTATTGTCTTCCGGGGGGGGGGGGGGAATCTTCCAGTAGGACAATGCGACGTTCCACACAACTAGGAATGTCCAAGAGTGGTTGGAAGAGCACGGTGAAGACTTCAAAGTACTTCCGTGGCTCCATAATTCCCCAGGCTTAAACCCAACAGAACATCTGGGGGGCCACCTCGATGGTGTTGTTCGCTCGATGGATCCTCCACCACGCACCCTCCAGCAGCTGTCAGATGCACTGCAGTCAGCATGGCTCCACATATCTGTGAACACATTCCAGCACCTTATTGAGTCACTCCCAGTCGGTCTAGCTGCTGTCCGCGCTGCACACGGCGGTTACTCTACATATTACCTGGTAGTCACAATAATGTGACTCGACCGTGTATAATTGTGATTAAGTTTTAGCAAACGCTAAGTATTGTAGGCTATAAGTTAAAGTTATTTTTACCGATTTGCAAATTTTCATCCTTAGGAATGCATTTATTGTGAAGAAAATGCCTACAGAAGTTTTGGGCATAGGAAACTATACGGCAGAGTTTTTAGGTGCATCAACCTGAAATGGGTAAACAAAATTCAGCATAAGTTATTTTTTTTTTCATAAATACAGACTTCTGCTGTTTTTTCCTGCGATAAGACTCAGTATGTTCCATTATCTTCCACATTTCCTCTCTGATATTGGCATTGCGGTTTATAAAACCTTGATTTGCAGAAGGGTACATTTTTGTGTTAAAAGAAAAAAAAAATCACCCCCTATAGCAAAGTTTTCCCAGCGCCAATGTCGAATAAATTACGTTCCTCTAGGAAATGTATATCTTGAATAACAGCAACGTTACTAACACGGGTCGTTGTTATTATTATTTTTTTTTCTAACGCTTCGATCCGTTTAAGAAAACGATCGTTTCCAGGAAGTTTCCATTCGTCCATCTCGCTATCCCTTTCGCAAAGAGATGTAGGCATATCTGTAAGTTGTGTCACGCAGTGCATTTCCAGCATTTCCTATCACGGCGTTTTATCTTTGGCTGAGCCACCGTATACATCTATCATCGGCCAAGATACCTAGTGCAGTGTGGAGGATGAAAAGAGAGTTGATCACAGTTCGAAATGGCAAAGAAGCCCAGGCGAGTTATGAAGAAAAGGCAGAGAGAGGAAAAAAAACCGTTATCCTGAGTTAGGAAGGAAGGATAAAATAGGAGTAAAAATGGAATCCGAATGCCTGTCGGGAATTCACGGTGTCAAAATCACATGACAAAGATTGCAGCTGATTTCTGCTAGGAGATGATGCCACTGACATATTTCTGGAGCGGAATTCCTTCGAACTGAGGGAAGCATATAGACTTTGATGGGAATAGAAAAGAGGAGTTGTCGTTAGGTTTCAGATGGAATCGAATTGAAAGTAACGTTTTCTTTTTGTTGCGTGACGATAGCAGTAAAAAAAGTTCAATCAGAATTTTCGAAAGCAGAACATGAGTTCCTGCGAAACCTGGCATAAAACATCGTAGATTTCGGAACATTAATTTTATTTCCTTTTTTCTAGATTTAAAACTTTGTCCAGTCAAACTGTTTTACTCTTTGCACTGAAAACCGAACAACAACAGATACACATTACTATATAATTCGTGAAATCAATACCATTGAGCCACAGAATTTACCTGGATGTCATCTAACGGGTGCTTTATAAGTCCCAAGGAATTGCTCAAAACAAACCCTTTGGGCCGCAGGTGGCCGAGTGGGCAACGTTCGTGACTGCCACGGGAAGGGCCTCAGGTTCGATCCCAAGCAGGTACGTACGCTCGATCCACTAAATACCCGCTGTGCTTCGGATGGGCACGTTAAGCCGTCGGACCCCGGGTACTGGCCCCCGGTAATAAATAAGGGCGTCTTCCTTCCCCTTTCTACTTCGCTTCCGTGTCACTTTCTTATCGGGCGCTCTAGCCCAAATCTCCTAGTTTCCTATTTCTAAGGGTTGTTTAAGACCTGGGGTCAGACACTCCCTTCCTAATATCCTCTACATATGATCATGATCATATGATCAAAACAAACCCGTTCTCAGCCAATACAAAGGACAGGCTTTACAGCAGGGCTTGATTAAGGCCTTAGCGGGCCTCTAGGCTAAGACATTTGAGTGAGACCCTAGGTTAGGGTATCTCAGTGGGTCCTCCCAAAGAACTTATGACAAGGGATCATTATGAGTCCGTTAAAACACGAAAATGCAGCAATATGCTTGTAATAATTAATACGTAGTGCATTCTTCAAACTAATAAGTTATCCGCCGAGTTTTCACAAGTCACTGTATTTTCCACTGTTCTTACAAGAACATAGTTAAAAGCTTGAAATTCCTAGATTTTGCCTTGGATGTTTTAATGCTTTACTATTGTATACTTTTCTTGGTACGTCTTTGTCGTTATGCAATGTGAAGCCACAGGAGACCTCTACCATTAACGGTTCCAAGTGCAAGTAGGTAGGGGTGGATGGATGGTAACAGAAAACCTGAAACTATCTCGCCGACCCCGTTGTACACAGCGACATGAAACCTTTACCCTTAGTGAGTCACTGCCTTGAAGTATGTTTGTCTTCCTGATCCCGGCCAATTCGTCCACTGCCGTTTGGTCTAACGGACTATTCGTCCAATGTACGATTAATCCAATGCCGACTCGTCCAATGGTACGATTGGTCATCACCCCCTAATAGCTGATGGATTGGTCCAATGCCGATTCGTTTAATGGTAGTACGGTTGGTCCAACGCCGATTCGTCCGATGGTATCATCTTACCAACGGTAAACTTTTTTATTTTTCAGAAAAGAATAATAATTTAAGTTATTCTCCTCTTTATGTCCTTTTGATAAATGATTTCCGGATAGTCGGTTTTTGTAAACGTCTTATAAACCAGTTAAAAGGTATTCAACAGCTAATTTTTCAGCTCTTTACAAGGCATCTAGGCCGCGGGCCTTTTTAGAAGATTTTAAGTTACAACCTAGATATTTGGTATTTGTAAACATTTTATAAAACCTAATAAAGGCCCTCAACGGATAATTTCTCAGCTCTTTACAAGGCACCTAGTCGTGTGCATTTTTATCAGATTTTAAGTTAAAGCTTAGATATTTGGTATTTGTACACGTTTTATAAGGCCTTACTAATTAATATTTAGTGCTTAAGCAAAGGCGCAATATTATTAACTTGATTTGATTTGTAAACGTAATGAATATGACATCGGTATAAAAAACTGTTAAAAACGCCTAATCCTAGGGCCTATGAATTAATATTTAGTGCCTAAGTAAAGGCTCAATATTATGAACTTAATTTGTTATGTAAGCGTTATGAATATGACATCGGTAGAATAAAAACTGTTAAAAAGGCCTATGTCCGAACCCCGTCCAGTTTTCCAGTGGCAACTTAGCTGAACTCCACTGCATGCTACAAACAGAAACGGAAAATAGAAAAAACTAGTTTTTTCTATTATTTAACGCAAGAGAGAAACATCGAAGTTGATTGAATAGCTCGTACATTAGGAACTTCATACGGCAGCGAGGACAGTATAACAAGAAAATGCGATTCCAGGAAAAAAAAATCTAAAACCACAATATTACGTATGAAATGTATCATTGTTTTACTTTCACTGGATTACTGGCACTTACGTACAACATCGAAGACAGAATCAGAAATGATGAGATTTGTTTCGTACGAGAAGCGCTTCGGACAGATCAGACGGAATTGGACTAATCGTACCTTTGGACGAAACGGCATTGGACCAATCGTACCAGACCCTTGTCTTTTTTTTTTTTTTTTTTTAATTGGAGGTTTAACGACCACCGTGAGCAACTCAGTGGGCTATAAGCAGTCGTCCGTTCCTAATTTACGTTCTAGGGAAGGGAGAGAGCCAATGCCGTAAGACAAACACAACATCCATACCCCACCGGGATTTGAACCCGAACCCCCGGGCGAATGATCAGAAGACCTTTGTCTTCCAGCCTCTGTTTGTGATAAAGTGGAAATCATACGATACAAAACTGAAACTATATTATAAACTTCCCTCAACCAATTACTAATCCACTGCTGGATGAAGATCTCCCCAAGTGTTTTCCACAACGGTCTGTCATGGGTTAGTTCCTTCCATGTCACTCCCGGATGCTTTTGAATTTTATCTACCCATCTCCCACTTCTGTCCTTTGAAATCCAGTCTAAAATTTTGGTTGTCCATCGGTGGTCCGTTCTCCTGGCAATGTGTCCAGCCCATTGCCATTCAGGGATTTTACTCTGATCAGGATGTCTTCCACTCTAGTCCTTTAACTTATCCACGAATTCCTCCTCTTATCCTTCCTGGTCACACCAAACATCCATCTCTCCAGACTTCTTTCAGTTGTCTGCAGTCGTTGCATGCCTATCTATATATACAGGGAGTTTCATAATTCATGAAACAAACTTCCAGAGGTGGTAGAACACAACGAAACAAACATTTTTTGTCATACAATGTGTGGTTGCAACGGCAGCGTGAATGCGCTAGTGGGCACGACCTGGCGAGCGTATAAAAGCGCCGGTCGTCGCACAGACCGTCATTTGAGCCGCGGATGGCTTAGTAGTTAGCGATTCAGACCATCGATGCAAGGTCCTCAGGTTCGAACCTGAGCTGATCTTTCAGAGATGGTGTGTTTTACTAACAATCGCTGAATATCCGCCGTGCATCGGACGAGCACGTTAAGTGACGACCCCCAGGCTGGACCCACTGGTTAAATGGGTATCCTTTCCTATGCCCCCTGAAATTCTCTCACCCCTCTGTGTGCAGCATCGTACTTGTACGGTGGCGCCATCTACTGTACTCTAATCTCACTACAAACTGTTCTGTCAGAGTCGCTAGACTTGCTCTCATTCCTTCCGTTTCTGAGTCCTGCCCAAAAGGCGATCTCGCTGTAGGTGGCTGGGACCTAAACTCTACTCACTGTGGACGGAAGTCCTGCAAGAAAATGACAAATACAGACCGTCATTTCAAACGTCGGTTTCGCATGCAATGGGTCAATTTACGAACTCTGAGAAGGCCGACATGATATTACGAAGCCGCAAACGCCAAGGGCAGCGCAGCAACAAAGACTGTATCTGGGACCGCTTTCCCAATAGGCTGATTTATTTTTTTTGAAGTAGCCTACTGAAGAAGGGATTCTCATTTTTCCTATCTCGCCGTATGGAAAGAACATCACATCATTGCGAGAGATTTAACAGCCGCTTCATCCTGGAAGTGCGGGACCCAATATAACGTACAAGTTTTTCAGCGCCGGACACCGAATCTGTGTCCCTTCACTTCGGAGTAAGTCGCTCTCCCAACTGAGCTACGCGGACACGTGCTCTCACTGCTGAGCTACCTTTATCTCATGTGCGTCCTGCGGTGCAGGCACGTCACAAAGGTTAATAGACAGTAAGGTTTGTTCATCCCGCCTTCCTCGCAGACGAATAATCGTGACGTCACTGAGTGATATCACCGTCCTAACATGTGAATCGTTGATCCGAGCTGTAGCTATCAGGATGATGTCAACAATTTTTATAACTCGAACACAAAACAAGTTAGTAAAATCATGCAATGCATTGATTATGATACGCTTTCCAACATACTAGAAATCATTACTCAAGTTATTACTCAAGTTATGAGGAAAATGGCTGTGGAATAAATCTCACTCCTGTGCCCTGACCTTTGATCCCATTTCGATGCTATTCAACAGAACTGGTTCAGTATACCTCCGAAATAACATGATAAAATTTTGTCGCAATCGAAGCAATTTTACTTAAGCTATGATGCATAAGGGCTATGGAATAGATCCCGCTTCTGTGTCCTAACCTTTGACCTCATTTCGCCCATTTTCAATAGGATTCGTCCCCAGGCAGGTCCCTACAACATACTAACATTTCATTCAAATCGAAACATTTTTACGTAAGTTATGACGCATATTGGCGAAGGAAGTGATTCCGCTCCTATGTCCTGACCTTTGACCCCATTTCACCCATTTTCAATAGCGTTTGTCCCCAGGTGGTCCCCTACCACATACTAAAATTCAATCGTAATCGAACCTTTTTTACGTCAGTTATGACTCATAAGAGCAGTGGAATGGATCCCGCTCCTATGTCCTGATCTTTGACACCATTTCGTTCACTTTCAATAGGGTTCCTTCCCAGGTGTTCCCCTACGACATGCTAAAATTTCATCGAAATGGAATGATTTTTACGCGAGTTATCGTGCGGACGAACATACGCACGAAACGCGTGACGTAATGAGGCAGTGGGAATCGCCACCACCTGCTCGCAAGAGTGTGACGTCATAAAGCTTTAATAGGATCCACACACAACGCGTGACGGAATGAGACAGATGGCGTGACCGCGCGCTAACATCTAATGACGATTACACTAAACGGATTTTCCTAAAGTCGAGATCAAGCTAAATCGATTTCTAGTACCAGAAAACGGTAGGTTAACGACTTTCATCAAAATCCTTAGAGCCGTTTTCAAAATAAAATTTACATATATACAAGAATTGCTCCTTTAAGGTGAACGTCAAGTAATTTTGCTCTCTGTTCTTCGAATGGAAAAATTTCTGTACACATTTTCTTCCGAATTAATGCGTTCCCAAGGATGAAAATTTGAACATCGATTAAAATATCTTCATTTTATAGCTTGCAATACTTAAAATTTTCTAAAACATAATCATAATTATGCAATCCAACATTTGTTTGTCTACTGACGTCATGAAAATATAGGTCGCGCCATCTTTTCTCTGGAAATTAAGGCATTCACAAGGATGAAAATTTGAACATCGATTAAAATAGCTTCATTTTATAACTTGGAATACCTAATATTTTCGAAAACATAATCATAATTATGCAATCCAACATTTGTTTGTCTACTGTCGTCATCAAAGTACAGGTCGGGCCATCCTTTTTTCTGGTTTCAACACCACCAAAGGAAAAGTTATTGATTTTTAATATAATTATGGTTATGTTTTAGAAAATATTAAGTATTCCAAGTTATAATATGAAGTTATTTTAATCGATGGTCAAATTTTCATCCTTGGGAACACATTAATTGTGAAGGAAATGTGAGCAAAAGTTTTTCCATTGGAAGTATAGGAAGCAAAATTACGTGACGTCCGCCTTAATAATATGGGATAAGAGGGATGGAATGGATCGCAATCCTGTGTCCTGACCTTTGACTCCATTTCATCCATTTTCAATAGGGTTCGTCCCCAGGTGGTCCCCTACCACATACTGAAATTTCATCGAAATCGAACCATTTTTACGCACGTTATGACGCATAAGGGCAATGGAATGCATCCCGCTCTTATGTCCTGACCTTTGACCCCAATTCACCCATTTTGAATAGGGTTCGTTCCAGGCGGTCCCTACAACATACTAAAATTTCAGCGAAATCGAACCATTTTTACGCCAGTTATCGTGCGGACAGACGGACGGACAAAGCTGGAGCATATACGCTTCTTCAACCTACGGTTGGAAAGCGTAAACAAAAGCTTATGCAAAAGCACATTTACGTTAAATGCAGAAGAAAATCACAGTTATGTGAATAGCAACGGAGATTTCAAAAATGCCTCCCGCACATTTTTGTTACGTAAAGGGCGGGAAAGCGGTTATACTTTTAAATGTTAATTTAGTTACAAGGGAGGATTTTTGTTGTTTTTATATAAATTTAGAAAGGAAAAACGCACAGGAGGACATATTATTGTCATATAATAAATAATTTCTGGCTGTACTAACAGTTCTACGTCTTGTTTTTGTTTTCATCCGGAGCCTACGCATTTCTTAAGCGGAGCTATTTCCAACTTTTGTTCTGGAAGTCTAAGTGGCTAAGACAGGCGCCTCATTTTTTACGCTTTCCAACCGTAGGTTGAAGAAGCGTATATACTCCAGCTTTGTCCGTCCGTCTGTCGGCACGATAACTCGCGTAAAAATCGTTCGATTCCGATGAAATGTTAGTATGTGGTAGGGGACCACTTGGGGACGAACCCTATTATAAATGAACGAAATGGGGTCAAAGGTCACGGCATAGGAGCGGGACCCATTCCATTGCCCTTATGCTTCGTAACTTGCGTAAATATGGTTTGATGTCGATGAAATGTTAGCATATTGTAGGGGACCACCTGGGAATTAACCCTATTGAAAATGAGTGAAGTGGGGTCAAAGGTCACGGTTGAGGAGCGGGATCGATTCCATTGACCTTATGCGTCATAACTTGCGTAAATATGGTTCGATGCCGATAAAATTTTAGTATATTGTAGGGGACCCCTGGGAATGAACGCTATTGAAAATGGGTGAAGTGGGGTCAAAGGTCAGGACATAGGAGCGGGATGCATTCCATTGCCCTTATGCGTCATAACGTGCGTAAATATGGTTCGATTTCGATGAAATTTTAGTATGTGGTAGGGGACCACCTGGGGACAAACGCTATTGAAAATGGGCAAAATGGGGTCAAAGGTCAGGACATAGGAGCGGAATCACTTCCATCGCCATTATGCGTCATAACTTACGTAAAAATTCTTCGATTTGGATGAAATGTTTGTATGTTGTAGGGGCCTGCCTTTAAAATGGGCGAAATGGGGTCAACGAATCCTATTGAAAATGGCCAAAATGGGGTCAAAGGTTAGGACACAGGAGCGGAATCTATTCCATAGCCCTTATGCATCATAACTTACGTAAAAATGCTTCGATTGCGACAAAACTTTATCATGTTATTTCGAAGGTATACTGAACCGGTTCTGTAGAATATCATCGAAATGGGATCAAAGGTCAGGGCACAGGATCGAGATCTATTCCACAGCCGTTACCCTCATAACTTTAGTATTGATTTCTGGCATGTTGGAAAGCGTATTATAATCAATGCATTGCATGATTTTACTAACTTGTTTAATGGTATTTATTCAAATTATATAAATTGTGCCGTTTCACTCATTTTACAGTCAATCACACAAAAAGTTTTACAGATCCTGACTGTGGAGCTCATAACAAAAATATCGAATCCAATCGGAGAGCACTCAAGCAAAATCTCAGAAACCATACTAACAAATAGGCCCCAAATTTTAAAATGAAAAATTGAAAAATTATGCATTAAAAAAATCTGGTAGAATTTATGATTATTCCAGTTGGTTTAGGAATAATAATTTCGAACGCTTCTGTGGTGCAGATACAAAGAAACGTGGCGATTAGGTAGACTTATGATGGCGCTTTGGACAGTGACGTCACAGAGCAATCACCGGAAGTGCAGGATGAGCATAATCTTGTCATCTACTAACCCTGATGTCTTGGCATACTCCATCCATCCGAACCTGGCAGTCGGCGAAGTTGAGCTCTCCCACATTTAGGGGTGGTAGCAGGCATGATAATGTGCCTCCTTCCCTGTGGAACTCACTTGAATGACAAGGTGTTAAATTGCTATCAGTAGTCGTTTGTGGGATAGGGTGGGGTGGGGGTATAGACAGAAGACTTTCTCCCTATTGCAAGAACGGAGAAGAAAACACCCGACGGATGAACGGGAACCTAATTGATCGCTCTCTGTGTGGTCAGCTGAGTTTTTGGAAAGTGATTGTTACAATGGAACCCGCTGGCAGTAACACTTTTCGCCCCCACACCCTCTGACAGGAGCAATGCCATTGGAACAAACTGGGTGGAGTGGGGAGACTTGCAAATCCTCACTACTATCTATATTCGGATGGATGGAGTATACCAGATGGATATAGGTAAAAATACCCCCGGAGAGAATACCTCTGAAAACTGAAAAGCGGAAAAAATGCCCCCGGAAAAAATACCCCCAGAACAAACGGTTCACCGTAAACTGCCACACGGGAACCACACATCTTTCAGCAACTTGGCTACAAAAGTCCAAAAGGGGGTGGAGTGGGGGTGTCTATACAGATTGACATTTCTGGGCCTATATTGAGAACTGAATTGGGAACTCCAAACGAATTTCGAGAAAACGTTCCATGTAAGCCAAGCGCGAGTTGTACTTTAATTTGAAGAAATAAATTGCCGAGGATCCAAAGTACACACTTGGTTTGATGGAGGGGGGGGGGGCTCTACCACGAACTTCCGTATTATTATATTCTGGGCCGCTGGAGTCTGTCAGTATATCCAGGAAGTTCCCCTTGAAGTGTCCGCGAGGTCCATGAGCTTGGGGGGGGGTCCCCAAAATGTTAAAATGGACGTACAGCTGTAAACATTAATACCATGCTTTATATAATGATTCAGTACCCTACCACAAATTTTCAGGAGGGTGGGGTAACCCTCCCAGTTTCTAAGAGCTATTCAGGGGTAACATCGAGGATATACTGACCGACTTTAGAGGTCCAGAATATAAAATTACGGAAGTTGGGGTAGAGCCCTCCAAACCAAGCACCTCGAATCCCTTTCACAGGCTTCACCAAATTTCTGGGGAAGGGGGAAGGGCATACATAGTTTGCCATTAAACACAACATAAAGCATAGAAATTGTGAGCAAATCCCTTACCCTGAACACTTGTCTGCGCTCTCTTAGAAACTTGGGGGCGGGTGAATTCACCCCACTCTCCTGAAAATTTGTGGTCGTGTACAGAGTCATTATGTAAAGCATGGTTCTAATGTTTACACCCCCCTTCCCAAAGCTCACGGACCTCGCGGACGCTTCAAGGGGAACAACCTGGATACACTGACAGACTCCAGTTGCCCAGAATATAATATTACGGAAATTGGGGGTAGAGCCCTTCCACCAAGGGTACCTCGGATCCTCGGCAATTTATATCTTCAAATTAGAGAACACTGCCACACATCTGTGTTCCTGTGTGGCAGTTTACAGTGAACCGCTTGTTCTGGGGGTATTTGCTTTTCAGTTTTCAGGGATATTTTCTCCGGGGGTATTTTTACTGTTTACCATACCAGATGCCATAAAACATCTTTAGAAATCTTGTAGCGTGCATATTTCGCCGGATAAGGGCATAGTAAGCAGGTGGTCGTAATGTTTTGGCTCTCCGGTGTATGCTGGAATATTTTGTATATCCATGTTGTGACTTCTAGGTCTTCCGTTACGCTTGGCATCCAGCAGACTTCCAGTCTGAAATGTCTTCTTTTCCTAAAGGTCAAGATTCGATTTTGAAAGTGATGGCGTTCCGAACAGCTCCTTGCGGTACCAAACTAGTGCTATCACTTTTTCTTCCATTGTTAATGGGCTCCTATCGGCCATTTTAATTTACTGTATTCTTTGTGTTGCCTGAAACAAAGAAATAAAACTAAAAAAAAAAAAAAGGACCCCAGAAAAAATTGATTGTATACAAATTTTGTACTGGCAGAGAAAAAGTAAAAACTGGGACTTACGAAACAAGTTTCCGTCATCTCCGCTGCTCGTAGTTGACTTTTTATGCACGAGCACAGCACAGAGAAAGCAATGAAAGGTTTTTTTTAGAAAAATTTTCTCCTTTTCACCAGGAAGGAAGAGGAGTGAGCAATTAGTAACATCATGTATATTCATATCTCTCATTAATACAGAATCCTTTAAGATAAACTTTCGGTTAAGACGAGCAACTGCATGTTTTCCCATTTTTATTCCATGCATTAGCTTTATAAACTACACTCATGTCCGAAAGCTGATCAATATAGCTGTGAATATCATAAGAACCAATCATCGGAAAGGCACGAAATTGAGTATGCTTGTGAAATAACATTTTGCAAGTACAATAACAGACAAAACAAGTTACGAAACAAAGTTTATTGCATTATTTATGCAAATTTACAAATATGAAGAACACAGGGATTTTCGTATAGAATACATAAAATTGAGAAAAGGCTGGTGCATCATTACTAATAAAGGATATGGCGATATCTTGAAGCCACGCAAGCCTTGCATCGACTTCTCATGCTGCTTATCAGATTGTCCAAGAGCTCTGTGGGTAACAAGTCCCACTCCTGACGAAGAGAAGTTCGTAACTTCCAAATGGTTCTTGGTGGAGGCTGTTTAGATGCAATTCGCCTCCCTGTACATCCCATGCATTCTCTATCGGATTCATATCCGGAGACCTTGCTGGCCAGTCCATGTGCTAGATATTTTCACTTTGAAAAAATCATTTACCAGCTGAGCTCTGTGGGGTCGTGCATTGTCGTCCGTGAATACCAGCTCTGGATTCACGACACCTATGAAAAGTCTCACATGAGGTTTCAGAATCTCGTCTCTGTACCTCAGAGCAGTAACGGTACCTCTGTCGAAGATGTAGAGCTCTGTGCGCCCATTCGACATGATGCCTGCTCATGCCATGACTCCACCGCCGCCAAATTGGTCCCTTTCCTAGATGTTATGGGATTGTAACAGGTTCCCCGTTCTCTCCAGAGAGTGGTATGACGAGAATCAGTCCGTAAATTGAATCTGGACTCATCAGTGAAGAACACACTGTACCACTGATTCAATGCCCAGTTTCGATGTTCCCGACTCCAGTTTAAACGGGCCTTCCTGTTCGCAGTGGTGAGCAGGACACAAACTGCTGGACGTATGGCATAGAGACCAATTGCCCTGAGCCTCCTGTAAGCAGTTTGTCATGAAACCCTTTGTCCAAAGTCGGCCGCAAGCTCTGCCAGACATCGTCCTACGACGTCGTGACTCTTAGACGACCTTTTTTTTTACTGGCTGTCGTCTAACCTCTCCCGAGTCTTAGAACCTTCTACATGGCCTAGCAATGACGCTTTGCGGCACATTCAGTTCTGGAGACCTCAGTCTGTGACAGTCCTGATTCGAGCCTTCCGATTAATTTGCCCTGTGAAAAACGGTTAACCTGACGTCTTTGTTTCATATTACGTTAGTGATCACCAATGACAACAGCTCTTCTCACGGGAAATTCAAGAAAATGGTATAAAGGTAGGGTAATCTGTTTTTATGGAACTGCGAGATATTCGCATGTCGAGCGTCAGCGGATGTTATTTGACTGTGCACTGCGGTTGGTTCAGGTGTGTGACTAATCCACAAGCCGATGTCCATTGTTCTATCGGTTTTAACTTTTTACTTTGTATGTTTTGTCAATTAGGCTTAACTTTCGGACACCAGTGTACATCGTTTTTCATGGAAGAGTGAATACGAAGCGTCGGTTTGTAGGGACAAAATGGCACATCTCTTAAAGTTTTTTTCAAAGTCATGTTCTCCTAAGCAGGTGGACTGCAGTTGTTGTATCAGCCCCATATCCTCACAGTCTGAGCCCTAAACGACTGTTTTTTACTTTTAAAGCTCAAGAACCGTCACCTCCGTGATAGACAGTGAAGATGACTTCCAGTGATACTTCCAGGAGTGCACGTCCTTTAATAGTGTGCTACTACCGAAGATATAATGTTGAAAGATATCACAGAAATCGACTTTCTGCAATGCTTCTAAGAGTGGAAGAACCTCCTCCAGTTGTATGTTGCTTCCGAAGGGACTTTTCTTGAAAAGATCACGTTGAAGGACATCACAGGAAACAACTCGTAGTAGTGTTTCCAGGAGTCGAAGAACCTCCTCCGACAGTGTGTTGCTTCCGAAGGAACATACAGTCTTCGCAAAAAGAAATTTTTTTTATAAAAAATGAAGCACCCCGAGAAAGTCGTTCGATCCTGATGAAACTCCGCATGCAAGTACCTCAGGGCCGAATATGTAAGTTATTAAAACATAACGACCATTGATTAAATAGTGGCCCGCCACAGCGCATGGAAACCGCGCATCGAAGAGGGCTTGTCAAAAGCAAATCTCGCATGCAGGGAAACTGTGGCAGCGGATTGCTGTTGCATTAACGTCCACGGGATGTGAGACTCCTCGACGTCGGATCCGTGCACAGTACGAGTAGTTGAGCGAGTTTGAGAGAGGACGTGTAATTGGGCTGAGAGAGGCCGGTTGGTCAAGTCGCCGTATCGGCAGACATTTAGGGTCGGTGTGTAACGTATACTCTAGATTCAGTTTCCTTTTGATTTTACTATCTCTTGTTATTTTATTTTCCTATGCAAATTATCTTCTCACTTAACGAGATGTTATTTCTCCCGCTGAATGATATGTGGTAACGAGTGTAAGTCATGACGTGGTGGTATGCAGTATATATAGGCGCGCTCAACTATACCAAGCAAGCTTCGTTTTATGTGATAGGTTCTTCTTAATTATTGTTATGCGATTCTACGAAAGTTCGGATATTCAGTAGTCGTGTGATTTGTTGAGTGTGTGTTTGATAATACCAGGAGCTCTCCAATAAAAGGTTTAAAGTGAGTACGTTTTCTCAGTTCATATTATTGTCAGACCTCTGTCTGGTAGTTAAGTCTCTTTCATTAAGTGTCTCCATTAAGTCCAAGGTATATTGTGTTTACCGCTCTAATAAGGAGCCTTCAAGATACTAATGTACTAAAACCGAAGTTATAGTACTGATATTCAAGATAATGAGGAACGCTGAGTAAAAAGAAGTTCCATATTCAATGAATTTATTGCACGTGCGAGTCTTACCTAAACAAACTCTAGCACTTTGAAGATTAGGAACACTTTAGCTACGTCAAGTAACCTTCCAATAACCCTAACGTGACTTAACGTAAGCTTCCCTGCACTACACGTCCAGCGGAGGACTTTATTCATTATAATTGGCGCCCGAACATTTCTTGAACACGAGGTATTGACACCTATTGACTATGTCTTCATTACCTGAGAAAACTTCACTATTTCAACCTAAATCAAGTTTCGGTGGAGGTGGGGTTATTTTCGACAATCTGCAGGAAGCCTGTGGGTCTAACTTTGATGTCAATGATTTACAAGTACCCAGGCATTCCTCACAATTTCGTCATTCACCAGCTTCATATCACTCTGAGTCGCGGGTCGTACCTGAGGTATTTCAATCCTCTCACAGAAGCAAAATGCTTGCACATTTCGTGCCGCATGAGGGAAAAAATTACTTTCAATGGTTTGGAGGGGTCCTTAAAATTTCTCGAGGATTTGGAGGATCATTTCGACTTATACAATATTCCTCAAGATTGCAAAGTGCAAATAGCAGGCACTTGCTTGAAAGATACCGCTAAGACCTGGTATCGGCAGTGGAGAGTATCGAACCCGGATTCTCGTTATGAGAATTTCCGAGCGGAATTTTTGGACGTCTTTCCTTCCGGCCTCAGTCGAGCTGGCCTTGCACAACAACTTTTTTCTCGTGAGCAAGGACCCAACGATAGCCCTGTTGCATTTGCGTTGGAATCAACACGCTTATATAACTTATGGGATCCACATGCCAGTCATGTCGACATGTTGGATACCCTATTGCAGCAGCTCGACCCATTTCTACAGGATTTTCTTGAGGTCCGAAACCCTGCTACAATTCATGAATGCCTTCGCCTCATATGAACGTATGAAGAGCGACACGGCAAACATGGTCCAACTCACCATTCTCGGGTACCCCGAGAGGCTTATCACGAAAATCCTCAGCGGCATAATAGGCCTAATCACTTTCAACGCGAGCGTACACAGGTGCAAGTCCAAGCATCATATGTCCCACCGCATAGAAGAGTGGTACACCAACCGCTAGTTTCTAAACAATTTTCTGGGTACAGTACAAATGCACACTATGCTCGACCCCGTTCCAATCCGCAGCATTCGAAACGTTTTCATGCTCAGGGCAATGATGATTTTTCTGCCCGTGCTGAGGGAAGAAGTAATAGCAATGGAAATTTCAACAGACATGCGGAGTTCCCCCAGCAGTTTTCACGAAGTTTTCCTAAGCGTGAAAACCTTGCCGATACCCGGCAGGGCCGAGGTTTCAGACCGCATGATAATACAACCAGGAATCCTTTAAACTTCCAAAGGAAGTAGACCAAGGGTCGGTACTGCTTCCTGATACCAAGAATTCTGACCCTAAAATAGTATTATTGACTGTCCAAACTCCTCAGTTGCCTGATGTGTTATTGACAATTGAAGATATTATTGTCGAGACAAAGTTCGACACTGGCTCTGAAATATCAGCCCTAAATACGAAGTTTTGCACTGAAAGCTTTCCTGCAATACTCGTTCAGCCTGCGACGCAGTATTTGCGAGGTGCAAATAACGAAATATTCAGTATCACAGGAACTGTCACATAATCTCTAGGGCTGGAAAAGGTTCGTTTTACGCATTCTTTCCTGCTCATAGACGACCTACCTGTTAAATGTCTAATGGGCATAGATTTTATCAATACTTTTAAAGTTACCATGAATTTCGTACAACATGTTATTTCCTTTCCCGAACCTGTCGAAGTGATTCCTAAAAATCCTATAGACATAACGAATTTGTTACTGAGTAAACAACTGAATGAGAGGCAACGAAACCAGCTTTCTCAACTTTTGCATGAAAGACCTGGTTTATTTTCCGACCAACCTGGTTTCACACAGGTGGTTTATCACGTCATTGACACTGATGGTTCGAAACCGATAGCGACGAAACCTTACAATTGTGCTCCCCATGAAAAACATGAAATGCAACGTCAAATTTCAGATATGATTAAACAGGGCATAATAAGGGAATCAACAAGCGCCTGGGCCGCACCTGCTTTTCTTGTTCCAAAGAAACAACCCAACGAATTTTGTTTCGTGACCGATTTCCGCAAGCTAAACCAAGTCACGAAAGCGATAAATTATCCACTACCTGTCATGTCGCATATTTTGCATGACCTTTTGTCAACTAAATGGATGTCAACCTTGGATTTGGCGAGTGGATATTGGCAGGTTGCGGTACATCCAGACTCCGTCGATAAAACAGGCTTTGTGACTCCTTTTGGGGCTTATGAATACCTGCAAATGCCCTTTGGACTAGCCTCTGCACCTGCTACTTTCCAAAAGCTTATGGATACGGTTCTCAGACCTGTTCTAGGTCCCCATGTGAATGTATATTTCGATGACATTATTATTACATCCGAGACTTTTGACAAACACCTTTCTCTGCTGAAACAGGTGTTCCATCTCATATACAATGCTGGCTTGACGTTAAAACCTAGTAAATGCCACATAGCGAGGGACGAGATTGTATATCTGGGGTTGAAAATCACTCCCCACGGCTTATTTACGGATGATGAAAAAATCAGGCCTATTGTTGACTTTCCACGGCCAAAAACAGCCACAGAACTATCACGCTTTCTGGGAATGACCGGATGGTAACAGCAGTTCGTCCTCGCTTATGCTACAATCTGTGAGCCATTGTACGCTTTGAAACGTAAATACAAGAAGTTTGTTTGGACACCTGAGGCTCACGCAGCGTTTGAAGCACTAAAATCTGCGTTGACTCAGCCTCCTGTATTAGCTTTCCCAGATCATACTAAGGAATTTGATATTTACACTGACGCGTCCGGAGTTGGTTTGGTTGCGTTTTGTCACAAGCTGGGCATCCAATAGCTTTTGCGTCCCGTACTTTAGCCAAAGCTGAACGCAATTATTCTGCTACGGAACGCGAATGTCTTGCTGTAGTGTATGCTCTTGACAAATTTCAATGTTACCTCAGCGAATTGACAGTTAATATAATTACGGATCATTCTGCCCTTCAGTATTTGAATTCTGCTAAGCACCTCTCTCAAAGACTTATGAAGTGGGCTCTTAAGTTACAAGAGAGCGATATCAAAATTTCGTACCAGCCAGGTCATAAGAATCAATTACCGGTTGCATTGTCTCGCGTCCTGATTAGTGGGGTTCCCACAGAAACTACTCCTGGATGTCAGCCTTTACTTCTAATAGCTGATATAACATCCGGAGAGCAGATAATGGCAGAATTAATAAATGATACAGATTTTGGGGATATCTATAATTTTTTGCTTGCGGGTTCGCCCCTACAAAGTGATCCTTCTCTGGCTGGGAGGTCACAGCATTTTGAAGTCATAGAGGGTCTTCTTTACTATACGAAATCTAGGACTACTACGGCAGAGTTTCGCCCATGTATTCCGCGAACCCTTAGAATGGCCCTTTTAAACGAATTTCATGACAAACCTATTGCAGGCCATTTAGGTATTCGCAAAACCCGTTGTAAATTGCGGGATGTTGCCTATTGGCCTGGCATGTACCAAAGTGTGCTCGCATACGTTCAATCATGTCACTTGTGTCAGATTTATAATTACCGTAATGTAAGACCGGCCGGTCACTTGAATTCTAGTTCAAGTTCTCATGTTTTTGACATTATTTCAATAGATTTATTGGGACCTTATCCTTTATCTGTTAAAAACAAAGCTCGTTACGTTTTAGTATTAACTGATAATTTCTCTAAATGGGTCGAAGTTTTTCCCATTAAAGCCGCTACGGCGGAAGTTATTTGTAATGTATTAATTAATGAAGTATTCTCTAGATATGGTGCACCTAATCAAGTAGTTTCGGATAATGGTCCCCAATTTATTTCTGACATTTTTGAAAGAATGTGTGCGAGACTGCACATAAAGCAAAAATTCATTTCCCCATATCATTCCCAGAGTAATCCCGCGGAACGAGTAAACCGCACGCTAGTTAAAATGATCGCTACATTTGTCATGGATCATCACGAGCGGTGGGACGAACATCTTGAGCTTTTTTCGTTCGCCCTCCGCTCGTCTGTTCACGAATCCACTAAGTTTACTCCCGCAGAACTTTTTTTGGGTCGAAAAATTAAGACCCCTTTTGAAAATTTAACGGAGATTATCGACGAACTAAACCAGCGACCAACTCCGCAATCAGTACGAATCATGGCAGAGAAAGCTCGTGTTGCAATGATAGGAGCACAAGCGGCTCAAGCAAGATACTATAATACTAGGCGTAGGGAACCAGATCTTGTCGTTGGAGATTTAACTCTCGTGGAGACACACTTCCAGTCTTCTGTTTCTCATACTTTAGTAAAGAAATTTGCACCCAGCTACGAAGGTCCATATCGGGTGGCAAATGTGTATGAAAATAACATTATCCTTGAAAAACCTGACAATCAATTTCAATACGTACACGTTGCTCAGTGTCGCAAGTATCATGAACGAAATATAGATTTTATAATCAACCCTACTCAACCTTCTGTTCCACAGACTCAAGAGTATATCACATGATCATCCTCCAGAAATTTTGGACGGCCGCCCCGGTGGCGCAGTGGTCTAAGGCGTTGGCCTCTGATCATTCGTCCGTAAGGGGTCCGGGTTCGAATCCCGGTCAGGCATGGATGTTGTGTTTGTCTTATGACACTGGCTCTCTCCCTTCCCTGGAACCAGTGACCCTAAATTAGGGACGGGCGACTGCTTATAGCCCATTGAGTTGCACACGGTGGTCGTTAAACCTCCATTCAAAAAATAAATAAATAAAAAAAAATTGGACGAACCGACAAACCTTTTTGAAGAATCTCCAGTGATTTTTTCTTCACCCTCCCCTCCACAAGACTGGCTTCCAAGAACGCAACCTGATTCTACCATAAGACGAAGGCTCGAATCAAGTTCTTCAAATTCTAGTATCATTCCCTTCCCTCCAACCATTGCCGAGACTTTTGCTGCACCATTCCCTAATAACTCTGCACCAACACAAGCTCCTACGTCCTTGAATACCTCGTCGGAGAGTATTCCTATAGGCAGAAATAAACATCGCCCTGCACGACTACTAACTTACAGCAGCGACTCAGAGTCATCACATATTTCTGATTTATCAGATATAGACAATAGTTTGACGATTCCTAAACGTCAGACACAAATTACAAACCGTCCAGCAACACCAAAAGCTGGTCGAAAACGCAACTTGTCTCCCCAATCTGCTTCGCCGCAACAACGACGAAGGCAGAGATCCTTGCCTCCGCCCGGGTTTCGCCCCTGGAACTTACGCTCAGGGCAAACAGG
The DNA here is from genome assembly GCA_039090855.1 of Macrothele yani. NCBI lineage: Eukaryota > Metazoa > Arthropoda > Arachnida > Araneae > Macrothelidae > Macrothele > Macrothele yani. The sequence continues at coordinate 176,272,178 of CM076990.1, forward strand.
GCCGATGCCTTCTTCTACTGTCATGCCAAAAGGTAGAAAGCGAAAACAAGCGATGTGGCCGGAGCCACGTCCCTTCAAAAGAATGCTGGAAGGACAACACGGGCCCCAGCACAAAGGGACAACATATCGAAAGCCTGGTGGAGCCCGTTCCTGTCAGACGCAGGGATTTCCTGACCGACAGACTTCAGCCGTTCCTGGCCGACAGACTTCAGCCGTTCCTGACTGACGGACTTCAGCCGTTCCTGACCGTTCCTGACCGTTCCTGTCAGACGCAGGGATTTCCTGACCGACAGACTTCAGCCATTCCTGACCGTTCCTGTCAGCCGCAGGGATTTCTTGACCGACAGACTACAGATGTTCCAGATCCATTCAAGTCGCAGAAAAGATCGACGCCACCAGAATTTACCAGTCCGATTAGGCCTGGAAAACGATATCGTACTACGGTTTTTTATGCGTCCTCGAGATAAGTAAGTTCTCGTGGACTGGTTATTTTCTCATTATGTTGTTTTTCCTGCACGACCGGTTGGCGTGTCAGAATTTTTTTTTTCGTGTGGGCCTACGCATTCTTTTTGTGTATATATGTAGTTTTTTTTATATATATATCTTCTATGTCCGTCTACTAATCCAATTTTTTATATATATATGTGTGTTAGGGGTAAAATAGTGAAAATTGTTACTGTTAGGCAGCTACAGGCAATTTTCGCTGCTGATACAGTTGGTTTGTAATCAACGATAATATGAGGAAGTAATATGAAATAAAAAAAGTGATTCATGCTAGGCAGAATAAAAATAAGGTATGCCGATGCAGGTTTGTTCTGTACACGTATAAAAAGTGTTTCCTGCTTCACAGACGACAATAGCTGCGGACACAGGTTTACTGAATTTGTTATGCCAAGTTTGAAGTTATAAATACTGCTGCCACCAAAAAAAAAAAAAAAAAAGTAGGACGATAAACGTCAGTCAGCGAAATGTAAGACTACACTCAAAATTTGATAGGTTTTTCAAAAAATAAAAAAAAATAAGGGGGAGATGATGTAACGTATACTCTAGATTCAGTTTCCTTTTGATTTTACTATCTCTTGTTATTTTATTTTCCTATGCAAATTATCTTCTCACTTAACGAGATGTTATTTCTCCCGCTGAATGATATGTGGCAACGAGTGTAAGTCATGACGTGGTGGTATGCAGTATATATAGGCGCGCTCAACTATACCAAGCAAGCTTCGTTTTATGTGATAGGTTCTTCTTAATTATTGTTATGCGATTCTACGAAAGTTCGGATATTCAGTAGTCGTGTGATTTGTTGAGTGTGTGTTTGATAATACCAGGAGCTCTCCAATAAAAGGTTTAAAGTGAGTACGTTTTCTCAGTTCATATTATTGTCAGACCTCTGTCTGGCCGTTAAGTCTCTTTCATTAAGTGTCTCCATTAAGTCCAGGGTATATTGTGTTTACCGCTCTAATAAGGAGCCTTCAAGGTACTAATGTAGTAAAACCGAAGTTATAGTACTGATATTCAAGATAATGAGGAACACTGAGTAAAAAGAAGTTCCATATTCAATGAATTTATTGCACGTGCGAGTCGTACCTAAACAAACACTAGCACTTTGAAGATTAGGTACACTTTAGCTACGTCAAGTAACCTTCCAATAACCCTAACGTGACTTAACGTAAGCTTCCCTGCACTACACGTCCAGCGGAGGACTTTATTCATTATAGGTGCGATGCGGCAATCGGACCCCAATGGATCGAGGAGGGTCCAGCCAAGTGACAGGCGAGCAGTTGACGGCGGAGGGAATGGCAGAATGCGAGGATCGAGCAGTTATGGTGGCCGCACAAACAGAACCTAATTTGTCACTCGCAATCATCCGTGGCCATGTTGCGTCGTGTACAGATACGGAAGTGGCAATCCATACCGTTGACAGACGACTTACGGCAGACGGCCACAGACGACTTGTGGTAGTCGGCCACTCCGTCGTCTACCACGGGCCAGCAAACATCTTCCGCATCGGTTGCAATGGTGTCGGGACCGATCAAAGTGGGATAGTGACCAGTGGCGTTGTGTTTTCTTCAGTGATGAGTCACGGTGTGCACTTGGCGCCGATGACCAGCGCATACGTGCCTGGAAGTGACCCGGCCAGAGGCCAAATCCTGCCTTTACCGTGGAATGCCACACTGCTCGCACACCGGGAGTGACTGTCTTTGGAGCCATTTCCTACGATAGACGGACATCCTGGTTAGTCCTCCGTACCACCCTCACGGCTCAACGGTACGTCGCCGACATTCTACGACCTGTTGTGTTACCGTTCCTGTCGCATCATCACCGAGCAATTTTTTAACAAGACAATGCCCTTCCACACACGACACTTCCAGGCCTGCCTCCGTACAATTCCATGGCCAACCCGATCTCTCACAGATCGGCATGATATACCTCAGAATAGTATCAGAGATGGAAACGGGTCACGCAACAATTTCTTGCGGGTCCAACGGGTCGGGTCAAGGTGTTCCTGACCCGATTTTGATCCGGGTTTATTCCCCTTTTATTTTTGAAAAGGGAAACATATATTACAAAGAAAAATGCTCGTTGTGGAATTCTGTAGTCGGTACTGGTGCCCACGGAGTGAATAATGATTCTCTATGCAAAAATATTGTCGTCTCTTTCTTAAAGCAACAAAGATTTCCACCGACCGGCATCAAACACACCGACACCATATCGTAAAAAGATACTTCCGTTGCGTTCTTTTACAGTGCGATTATCCAGGGCAAGGTACAGGCAAACGCCATTCGCCTGCTTCTCAGCCGATTCACTCTCTCCGTGCAAAGTTCACTGTATGACTAAGAGTTACTTTTCACATCGCATCTTTTACATTGAGCATTCAGAGGTTTTCGATTGATGTGCCAACATTACGTTCCCATGACATGTCATGCCGAAATTAACTCCTTATTTGTTAATATGGATGGATTTAATATTAAGGAGGTTGAGAAAGGTGTCGATGCCAACAAATACGTGCTGGTTCAAAACAACAACAAGGGGAAGAGAGAATGCTGAAAATTGTTTCGTCTCATTAAGGAACCGGTGAATAATTCTGTGCTGTTTTCTCTTGCTTGTTGTTCAAAATGTTGAAAGTGTTTAATTACAAAGAAAGATGTCGACGGTGTAATAAGAGATTGTGGAATTAAAAATCTAACGGACCATATGAAAGTATGAGCACTTCCATTAAAGCGCAGAAAGAGTGAACAATCTAATTACATTAAAAAATACATTTGTGTAATCGTAAATAACGATTTCCATTTGTGATATACTCACGGTCACGGTGATAGTCAGCCATTACTTCTGGATTACACAAAATAGTGGCACTAAAAATGGCACTAAAATTTAGCAAGTAACCAAATTTTATTATTGAAAAAGGATTTCAGTTATTAAATAACAAGCAGTTATTAAGATGAATATATATACTAATATTACGTTTATATGTACACATATATATATAAATTGAGCTTCGAATTTATAGTTTAAAGCAGAATTTTTCCGGGTCAGCTACGGGTCCGGGTCGAGTCCAGTTATAGGACGTCAGTAGTATAAAAAGGCGGGTCCGGCGCCAAGGAGCAGCTCCTTCTAAAGAAGGAGCAAGGGGCGTGGCCTGGCGCCGAAGGATGGTTGCGTGGCCTGGCGCCGAAGGATGGTTGCGTGGCTTGCGACAGAAGGATGGGGGGCGTGGTGTGTGACCGAAGGATGTGGGGGCGTGGCAGATGACGCTAGTGCGTTGGGTCGATGTGCTGCCCCCTAGCGGTGCTTCTTGCAACTTTATTATTATGTTAGATCTTTGTTTTTGAGAGATGGCAAAGACCGAGTCGGGAAAGCAGATGTGCTGCCCCCTAGCGGTGCTTCTTGGAACTTTCAATGTATCTTTGAGAGATGGCAACGACCGAGTCGGGGAAAGGAGATGTGCTGCCCCCTAGCGGTGCTTCTTGGAACTTTGTTATTGTGTTAGATTTTTGTGTTTGAGAGATGGCAACGACCGAGTGGGGGAAAGGAGATGTGCTGCCCCCTAGCGGTGCTTCTTGGAACTTTATTATTGTGTTAGATCTTTGTGTTTGAGTGATGGCAACGGCCGAGTGGGAGAAAGGGGGTGGATATAGGGGGATGTCAACTCGATGTGCTGCCCCCTAGCGGTGCTTTTTGGAACATTTAATGGATCTTTGAGAGATGGCAACGACCGAGTGGGGGAAAAGGGGGTGTACGTTGCCCCCCTAGCGGTGCTTTTTGGAACTTTTCTCGGGAAATTTATTGGACGTTGACAAATTTTGGGAAGTCTTTCCAATATTTATTTTTTTAATTTTCTCGGGAGATTTAGTGGACTTTGTCAAATTTTTGAAGGAAGTTTTTTTGTCGTTTCCAATTTCTTTTGTACTCGTATTTTTTTTTGTCCTATTTTTTCTCTCTAATTTATTTTATTAAATTTATATTTTCAGGAATTCCCTGAGGTATTGTAATTTTTATAGACGTTGCATTATTTTTTTAATTTTCTCGGGAGATTTATTGGACGCTGACAAATTTTTGAAGGAAGTCTTTCCAATATGTTTTTTTTTATTAAATTTATATTTTTAGAACTCCGTGAGGTGTTATAATTTTTATAGACGTTGCATTATTTTTTTAATTCGTATATTTTTCTTCCCTCCAATTTTAATTTAGGCGAGGAAAGGCTTTGTTTGAAAAGATTTCGTTCCCGTTGATTCATGTTCCGCCATTTTAGTTTCACCACGTTGTCATTTTGTGAGCCATGTGTTTTGGGATGACTCACCATTTTCTCTTTGCCTCAGAAAATTTTGTATGACACGTGTTTTGGGATGAGTCATTATTGATGGGTGACGCATTCGTGATAGCAGACATGACATCAGCCAACGTCGTTTTCTCCTCAGCAGGGTCGGCTTTATTTATTTTTTTTATTTTCTCGGGAGATTTACTGGACTTTGTCAAATTTTTGAAGGAAGTTTTTTCAATCGAAGCATTTCCTCAAATTTGTTTTATTAAATTTATATTTTTAGAACTCCGTGAGGTGTTATAAATTTTATAGACGTTGCATTATTTTTTTCATTCTTATATTTTTCTTCCCTACAATTTTAATTTAGGCGAGGAAAGGCTTTGTTTGAAAAATTTCGTTCCCGTTGATTCATGTTCCGCCATTTTAGTTTCACCACGTTGTCATTTTGTGAGCCATGTGTTTTGGGATGACTCACCATTTTCTCTTTGACTCAGAAAACTTTGTATGACACGTGTTTTGGGAAGAGTGACTATGATGTGTAACGCATGTCGTGATAGCAGATATGACATCAGCCAACGCCATTTCTTCCACGGGGTCGGCGGTTGACGTCATTTGAGATTCTGTAGCCACATTAAGTTCCAAGACTGATTTTTTCAATAACTTGTTCATTTTGCAACGAATTTATTCCTCAATTTCCCCCTAATTTCCCATTTTATATTCATAATTTTTCAACGTAACGATTTTTTTATTTTCTTTGAGGAGACTTCACGCATTTTCAACGGACGTTCCAACATAAAGACGTTTCCCAAAGTTTTGTGCTGCAGACATAATCTCAAAACACGATTGTTTATTAACGTATTTACGTGTTCATGACATTTTCTGTTACATTTTTTTAACGTTGTACCTTTTTCCAACGTACAAAGCCACAATTTTTTATGCATAGTTAAAATATTTTATTTTTTCGTATTTCTTCATGATTAATCAGTGAAATGTACCTTTTAACGCATTATCTTAATCCTTTTGTTCTAAATGCTTGCGTACTCCTTAAACTTTTTGATGTACCAACATTATTTTATTTTCTAACTTTTCAAACTAAGAACTACTTTTATCGAGGCTTTATTTTTTCTGATTCAAACAAGCAAACGTTTCTTCATTATTATTTCCGTTACCTATACAAACAACTTTTCTTACTTGCTTTTAATGTATGACTAAATCTGGTTTTCTATATAGCTGTTTCATGTTTGTGCAAGAAATATACAGATCTATAGCAGCTATACATAACATTCGTTCGTAAGAGTATCTTTTTTTTTTTTTTTTTTTTCCAGATTTAAACCAACACACGCTTCTTAACGACTTGATATCGGTTTTCTGGGGTACTTTTCTTTTTCCTTCATTCAATTTTATTCCAGATCATGAGACGAGGAAATGCTTCTTTAGAAACGATTTCGTTCCTGTTCGCAGTAATTATTGGATTTTGACAAATTTTTTGTGAAACGACTTCATGCTAATTCTGAGTCTTTCGCCTTTACAATATTATTTTCTCGTAATTTTTTCGTGTGTTCAAGAACTCTACAGGTCTTTCACAGTTAAAATTCTGGTAAAACTATATTTTCTTACTTTATTTAGCATATCATTATAGCTTCCCAATTTTCGCTATTTTACTTCATCTTTTTTGAAATTTAGTAAAACTTTTCAGCATGTCAATAATTTATTTCTTACTTGGTCAAACTTAAGACTCCTTTTATTTAGACTATTTTTTTTTTCATTTCATTTCAGCAAAATGATTATTTTAGATGTTGCAAATCATCAGGTTTTTTTGTTTCCTTATATATCATATTTTCCAACTTGCTTTTAAAGTATTTCTCAAAGCTTGCATGTATGTCAAATACGCATTTTTTAATCCTTCCCTAGTTTGCTATACTTTTTCGTGGACTGCCCCAACAGGAAAGCATTCATTGTCAAGGCATGAAATCTAAAACCTTTTTTCTTACGATAAAATTTGTATTCTTTGGGACATATTTTCTGTATATTGTTCTGTCTCGTCCGAAAAAAACATTCATTCTGGAGGCAAAGCGAGTAATTCCGTTCTTCCACTAAACATCATTTTTTTACGTTTTACTAACTCACCACCCCCATAGCGAAAATAAAGAAATACTTACTCTGTTCTCTACATATCGACTCAATCTATTTCTTTTCGAAATGCTGATCATGACATTTCAACTAAAATTTCATACTTTCACCAAAAATCATATTCTTAAGCGAGCTATTTTTTACACAATTATTTCATGTATAACTAAATTTTTGTTGTTTACTCACCTCATAAAAGTCAATAAGAACACCCCTAATCTCATTCCTTTCCCTCATTTAGTTCGCTTAAATTGAGATGTTTCAAAATTTCGCGTATATTTCATTCCCTTAATGTCCAGTTCTCCCGTGTCTGCCCCTTCATTTTCAACTTCTGTGCATACTGCATTTTATCTTTAGACGTTTAGTTTCATTGACCTTTTCTTTCGTTTTAATTTGGTTTTCATTATCGTATTTTTTATTCATTGTCTCAGCAGAAAAATCTTTCATTCTGGAGACATAGCGACTAAGTCCGTACTTCCTCTAAACATTTTTTTCACATTTTACTAATTGTTCAGAAAAGCAGTTGTTTCCAAACTCCCATAGTGAAAATATCGTATTCCCCTTAGAGTACTTATTATATTTTTCCTTCTGTTCAGTGTTGTATGATTCTTCAAACTTTGGTTTATTTTTATGAAACTTCTTTTTTTCTTAGTTTTTTCTGATTCAAACTTTCAATCTTTTCCTATCCATTTTATTACTCTTATTTTCCCATTCGACTTTACTTTTGAACAGAAATGTATCTAAAATCTTCAGATGTATTTTAGTCTACAAGGCCGATTCTTCCCTGTTTCAAATAAAGTCATTGTAGGATTTTAGTGTAAATGCTGCTAAATCTTTAGAACTTACTTTTCATAGTTAGATACAAATTCCTCGAGGTTTACATTAAAACATGAAAGAAGAGTGTTTTTACGCTCTCTCCAGTGTGTGAGCTTTCTCCAAGAAATTAACTTTGTCAGTTTCCGACAGAAACAGGGGAATTCAATCTCCTGCGACTGTTTTCACGCGTCTCATGCTTACAGGAAAACCTCATATGGCATGAAATCACTTTGCTTGGCAGATTAAACTAAATTCTGGTTTTGAACTTTGAATGCAAACTCAAGCTCGCAAAAGCATAGTTTTCTGAGCAAACTTAAACTGTCTAAGATGACAAAAATCTAAAACTACTGACTCAATGGGACAGAGCGTTTGAACTTTGCCGTTAATTCACCATTTAAGAGATCCGTCGTGAACCACTAGAAGGGAAGTAAGCAGACCCTGATTTAGTCCACTGTTTCCAAGGAAGGTAGAAAGCTAGTGTCGTAATTCAAAAGCTCTTAACTCAAGCCTCCCCAGGATTCAGTTTCGGACGAACGAATACTCAGATGTCCATGCTTAGACATTGAAAAATTGCTTCAGACAAATATTTTCTTACTTAAAGTGCTTCAATTCAGAATTTGTACTATTTAAGATTTTCCTTAGTCAATATTTTTCTATCTTAAAAACTTCTAAAGGGTTGATTTTGAAAAAAAACGAGTTCTCACAAAAATGTAAAATTTCCTCAGATTGTATGAGGAACCCCAAAAAAATTGATGAAGATTGGACGTTAACCGTTCCAACCATTTTTCTCTTCATGTTTCATTCCATAAACTTTCTTCAAATTCCTATATGTCCAAGAATTTTGTTAAATGTCCAAGTTCGACTCCCAGAAATTTTCTGAAAATGATATTCTGGAATTTTTTTAAAAGAGAAACTAAGAATCCCTTCACTGAAACAAGAAATTCATATTCAAAGCATTACATCCCTCTTTCTACTTAAAATACTCTATTTGTAAATCTAAGGAAGTTTTTTTTTAATATTCATATATTTTCCCCTCTAACTTTAGAAGATATTGTCCCAAAATGTATGTACATATTACGGTAGTAAAATATCTTACTACTTACTGCTTGATGTTCAATTCACTTCACACCGTCTTAAGGAAATTCGTTCATTTTCTCATAACACATATACATGTTATTTTTCTTTCCATTCACTTCAAAGACTCAATTGAGATCAACCTAATGGAGTCCTTTGAGAAAACCTTTCATAGGAAAGCATAAATTTGCCTAAAAACTACATTAAAAATAAACAAATGTTGAAAGTTCCTGTACAAGAAGGAAATTCTGTTGTAACTTCTAAACGAAAAAAGACAAATTCTAAGAAAATATGTAAAAATGTTCGTTGGATTCCATATTAAAAAATTAGTTGAAGAAAAGTGTCATTCTTTTTTTTTTTCGGAACAGTTCATTCTTTCCCAGGGTTAAAAATGGAACACTTCATTTTTCTTAGTAGACAATTTTGAGAAAACACATTTCATTAAAAGCAGGAAAATTCCCATAGAATAACATGGGAAAACTAGTATGCATAAAAAGACTGTTTCGAAACGAGTAAAAATCTGTTGAAGTTCGTTTTCGAAAAAGTTGGAAATGGAATGAAGTAAAAACAGTCACAGCAAGTTCCTGAAAGTTGAAAATTGGATGTACTAAAAATGTCTAAGGAAAGAAATTTTTATAAAACACAGACTGTTTAGTTTTTCCAGGCTAGAGTCTTCAGTGAGAGCGCTTCTTTTTTCAACTCAAAGAATAAAGCGAGTCAGTTTGAAACATTTCAAACTCCCCGAAATTAAGCTGTGTACTCTGGTTTCGACTCAATACTGTAAAGCATTGCTCTCAGACCAGTCGGAATTCCGCCCCGATTGGTTGCCTAATGGAAAACATCAGACCCCTTTCCAATAACAATCCCCAAATATCCTTAAGAAAAGTCTAGCAAAAAAGCACTATTTCACCATTAAAACAATTTGATTCATTCTGTTACTGTTTTAAACATTTCAAAAAAGAAGTTTACATTCTCACTTTTACTTTAAAAATCTTGAAAGCTTAAATTTTGACCCATTTAAAAAAATTCACCTAAAATTTAATTTAAAAAAATAATAATTACTCTTTAAATTTATGTCTTAAAACTAAAAAATATTTACGCTTAATATTTCAATAAATAATAAATATTCACAAACTCACCTTCTACCTTGCCCATTTAAAAAAAATAATTCTGAATTTATATAATCGAAATCATTACTTCTCCAAATAGTTCTTTTCCCCTGATTGTAGAGAAGAACTCTTCTGAAATCTTCACTTTTCCACATGTGTTCATAAAAGCTTGAGCTACTTCCTTAGGATTCAACAAGGCCACAGCGTTCTGGAAACTTGAAATCGCTTTCCTGTTCCACTCAGTGGTTAGGCATGGAGGATGCATCTCAATAGGTGGAAGTGCATTCCGAAATGCATTCGCGACATCTACATACCTTCAGGATGCTCTCCCCAATTAAATTTTTTAAACATTCAATTAAATTGTATCTAAGTTCACACTCCTCAATCGATGTACTTTGAAACTTTCGGGATTCTCCGAGTACGATTTTCTGGAATTCTGAACCCATTAACAATTCCTGGATGCTGTCCCACACGCCATCCAAAATAATTTGGAGTTTCTTAAACTGCTTTCTGGTTAATGCAACTCCTGTTGATAAGTGAAAAATCGGGAAACAGAATTTGAAAGACTTGAAGACTTCTTACTTTATTCAAACTTTGAACAGAACGAAAATTCGCTCAGCGTTTCCTTTGCATACTGTAACCAACACATGACCCTTATCACCACGTGGTGATTGATGTGTCACCATGCGTCAGCACTAACTGCACGATGACTGTTTCCTTATCTGGTCATCTTGCAACGAACATGCTATTGACTCTAATCAGACAAAGCTAACTTCAGCTTGAGAGATAAACGAAAGGATTTCATTATAACTAACTTTCATTTCTTGAGAGAATAAACTAAAAAAATCTTCATAGAGTACATAATAAGCGTAAAGAAATTCTTCAAGGCTGAATTTCCACTAAAATGATGGTGGTATACGGAAAGCGTGAGAATTTGATCAGAGACCTTCAAAGAATTCATCTTGGAATTAACGCTGCTTTTGAAAAACGAGTGAACTATGAAATTCTTTGTTCTCCACACAAGAAAATTTCAGATTTCGAAATCTCGCCGTTCTGACCCACTTTTTCCTGAGTGAAATTTAAAACAGGGTGGAAATCATCACTTACGCATTCCTTTGAGTGGGGAATAGCTCTCATGAAAGGGGTCAACGGTTCCAAACAACATTGATTAAAACTGGAGAGAGGAAAAATATATGAATTAAAAAAATAATGCATAAGCAGGATTCCCAAAAACATAAAAAAATATAAGTTTTATATAAAAAAGAAATTCCAGGAAAAATATTGGTGGGGCGAAAGATTTCCCATTCTTCCATTCCCACAGTCTAATAAATCTCTCGAAAAAAAAATTAAACAAATACTTGGACTGACAAAAGAGAGAACGACACGTGACGTCAACCTATCCCACGGCTAGTAGTAGGAGATACACTGTTCCCCCCTTTTCTATGCGAACAGAAATTTACTTGAACAATCGTCTCAGAAAATGCCCCTTCCACGTTTTTTCTTCCCAGCCATGCAAAAACAATCAGATTGCCTTTTCCCACCAAAAGTTCTAGCAAGAAGGAGCAGGAGACGCCGGAACGAAACCCGAAGGAGCTCCCTCCCTGTCTCGCCCCCTTGTTATTCTGCTCCTTCGGGCTACGTTCCGGCGTCTCCTGCTCCTTCTTGCTAGAACTTTTGGTGGGAAAAGGCAATCTGATTGTTTTTGCATGGCTGGGAAGAAAAAACGTGGAAGGGGCATTTTCTGAGACGGTTGTTCAAGTAAATTTCTGTTCGCATAGAAAAGGGGGGAACAGTGTATCTCCTACTACTAGCCGTGGGATAGGTTGACGTCACGTGTCGTTCTCTCTTTTGTCAGTCCAAGTATTTGTTTAATTTTTTTTTCGAGAGATTTATTAGACTGTGGGAATGGAAGAATGGGAAATCTTTGGCCCCACCAATATTTTTCCTGGAATTTCTTTTTTTATATAAAACTTATATTTTTTTATGTTTTTGGGAATCCTGCTTATGCATTATTTTTTTAATTCATATATTTTTCCTCTCTCCAGTTTTAATCAATGTTGTTTGGAACCGTTGACCCCTTTCATGAGAGCTATTCCCCACTCAAAGGAATGCGTAAGTGATGATTTCCACCCTGTTTTAAATTTCACTCAGGAAAAAGTGGGTCAGAACGGCGAGATTTCGAAATCTGAAATTTTCTTGTGTGGAGAACAAAGAATTTCATAGTTCACTCGTTTTTCAAAAGCAGCGTTAATTCCAAGATGAATTCTTTGAAGGTCTCTGATTAAATTCTCACGCTTTCCGTATACCACCATCATTTTAGTGGAAATTCAGCCTTGAAGAATTTCTTTACGCTTATTATGCACTCTATTTTTTAGTTTATTCTCTCAAGATATGAAAGTTATAATGAAATCCTTTCGTTTATCTCTCAAGCTGAAGTTAGCTTTGCCTGATTAGAATCAATAGCATGTTCGTTGCGAGATGACCAGATAAGGAAACAGTCACCGTGTAGTTAGTGTGCTGACGCATCGTGACACATCAATCACCACGTGGTGATAAGGGTCATGTGTTGGTTACAGTATGCAAAGGAAACGCTGAGCGAATTTTAGTTCTGTTCTAAGTTTGAATAAAGTAAGAAGTCTTCAAGTCTTTCAAATTCTGGTTCCGGATTTTTCACTTAACAACAGGAGTTGCATTAACCAGAAAGCAGTTTAAGAAACTCCAAATTATTTTGGATGGCGTGTGGGACAGCATCCAGGAATTGTTAATGGGTTCAGAATTCCAGAAAATCGTACTCGGAGAATCCCGAAAGTTTCAAAGTACATCGATTGAGGAGTGTGAACTTAGACACAATTTAATTGAATGTTTAAAAAATTTAATCGGGGAGAGCATCCTGAAGGTATGTAGATGTCGCGAATGCATTTCGGAATGCACTTCCACCTATTGAGATGCATCCTCCATGCCTAACCACTGAGTGGAACAGGAAAGCGATTTCAAGTTTCCAGAACGCTGTGGCCTTGTTGAATCCTAAGGAAGTAGCTCAAGCTTTTATGAACACATGTGGAAAAGTGAAGATTTCAGAAGAGTTCTTCTCTACAATCAGGGGAAAAGAACTATTTGGAGAAGTAATGATTTCGATTATATAAATTCAGAATTATTTTTTTTAAATGGGCAAGGTAGAAGGTGAGTTTGTGAATATTTATTATTTATTGAAATATTAAGCGTAAATATTTTTTAGTTTTAAGACATAAATTTAAAGAGTAATTATTATTTTTTTAAATTAAATTTTAGGTGAATTTTTTTAAATGGGTCAAAATTTAAGCTTTCAAGATTTTTAAAGTAAAAGTGAGAATGTAAACTTCTTTTTGAAATGTTTAAAACAGTAACAGAATGAATCAAATTGTTTTAATGGTGAAATAATGCTTTTTTGCTAGACTTTTCTTAAGGATATTTGGGGATTGTTATTGGAAAGGGGTCTGATGTTTTCCATTAGGCAACCAATCGGGGCGGAATTCCGACTGGTCTGAGAGCAATGCTTTACAGTATTGAGTCGAAACCAGAGTACACAGCTTAATTTCGGGGAGTTTGAAATGTTTCAAACTGACTCGCTTTATTCTTTGAGTTGAAAAAAGAAGCGCTCTCACTGAAGACCCCCTAGCCTGGAAAAACTAAACAGTCTGTGTTTTATAAAAATTTCTTTCCTTAGACATTTTTAGTACATCCAATTTTCAACTTTCAGGAACTTGCTGTGACTGTTTTTACTTCATTCCATCTCCAACTTTTTCGAAAACGAACTTCAACAGATTTTTACTCGTTTCGAAACAGTCTTTTTATGCATACTAGTTTTCCCATGTTATTCTATGGGAATTTTCCTGCTTTTAATGAAATGTGTTTTCTCAAAATTGTCTACTAAGAAAAATGAAGTGTTCCATTTTTAACCCTAGGAAAGAATGAACTGTTCCGAAAAAAAAAAAAAAGAATGACACTTTTCTTCAACTAATTTTTTTTAATATGGAATCCAACGAACATTTTTACATATTTTCTTAGAATTTGTCTTTTTTCGTTTAGAAGTTACAACAGAATTTCCTTCTTCTACAGGAACTTTCAACATTTGTTTATTTTTAATGTAGTTGTTAGGCAAATGTATGCTTTCCTATGAAAGTTTTTCTCAAAGGACTCCATTAGGTTGATCTCAATTGAGTCTTTGAAGTGAATGGAAAGAAAAATAACATGTATATGTGTTGTGAGAAAATGAACGAATTTCCTTAAGACGGTGTGAAGTGAATTGAACATCAAGCAGTAAGTAGTAAGATATTTTACTATCGTAATATGTACATACATTTTGGGACAATATCTTCTAAAGTTAGAGGGGAAAATATATGAATATTAAAAAAAAACTTCCTTAGATTTACAAATAGAGTATTTTAAGTAGAAAGAGGGATGTAATGCTTTGAATATGAATTTCTTGTTTCAGTGAAGGGATTCTTAGTTTCTCTTTTAAAAAAATTCCAGAATATCATTTTCAGAAAATTTCTGGGGGAGTCGAACTTGGACATTTAACAAAATTCTTGGACATATAGGAATTTGAAGAAAGTTTATGGAATGAAACATGAAGAGAAAGAAATGGTTGGAACGGTTAACGTCCAAGCTTCATCAATTTTTTTGGGGTTCCTCATACAATCTGAGGAAATTTTACATTTTTGTGAGAACTCGTTTTTTTCAAAATCAACCCTTTAGAAGTTTTTAAGATAGAAAAAATATTGACTAAGGAAAATCTAAAATAGTACAAATTCTGAATTGAAGCAGTTTAAGTAAGAAAATATTTGTCTGAAGCAATTTTTCAATGTCTAAGCATGGACATCTGAGTATTCGTTCGTCCGAAACTGAATCCTGGGGAGGCTTGAGTTAAGAGCTTTTGAATTACGACACTAGCTTTCTACCTTCCTTGGAAGCAGTGAACTAAATCAGGGTCTGCTTACTTCCCTTCTAGTGGTTCACGACGGATCTCTTAAATGGTGAATTAACGGCAAAGTTCAAACGCTCTGTCCCATTGAGTCAGTAGTTTTAGATTTTTGTCATCTTAGACAGTTTAAGTTTGCTCAGAAAACTATGCTTTTGCGAGCTTGAGTTTGCATTCAAAGTTCAAAACCAGAATTTAGTTTAATCTGCCAAGCAAAGTGATTTCATGCCATATGAGGTTTTCCTGTAAGCATGAGACGCGTGAAAACAGTCGCAGGAGATTGAATTCCCCCTGTTTCTGTCGGAAACTGACAAAGTTAATTTCTTGGAGAAAGCTCACACACTGGAGAGAGCGTAAAAACACTCTTCTTTCATGTTTTAATGTAAACCTCGAGGAATTTGTATCTAACTATGAAAAGTTAGTTCTAAAGATTTAGCAGCATTTACACTAAAATCCTACAATGACTTTATTTGAAACAGGGAAGAATCGGCCTTGTAGACTAAAATACATCTGAAGATTTTAGATACATTTCTGTTCAAAAGTAAAGTCGAATGGGAAAATAAGAGTAATTAAATCGATAGGAAAAGATTGAAAGTTTGAATCAGAAAAAACTAAGAAAAAAGAAGTTTCATAAAAATAAACCAAAGTTTGAAGAATCATACAACACTGAACAGAAGGAAAAATATAATAAGTACTATAAGGGGAATACGATATTTTCACTATGGGAGTTTGGAAACAACTGCTTTTCTGAACAATTAGTAAAATGTGAAAAAAAAAATGTTTAGAGGAAGTACGGACTTAGTCGCTATGTCTCCAGAATGAAAGATTTTTCTGCTGAGACAATGAATAAAAAATACGATAATGAAAACCTAATTAAAACGAAAGAAAAGGTCAATGAAACTAAACGTCTAAAGATAAAATGCAGTATGCACAGAAGTTGAAAATGAAGGGGCAGACACGGGAGAACTGGACATTAAGGGAATGAAATATACGCGAAATTTTGAAACATCTCAATTTAAGCGAACTAAATGAGGGAAAGGAATGAGATTAGGGTGTTCTTATTGACTTTTATGAGGTGAGTAAACAACAAAAATTTAGTTATACATGAAATAATTGTGTAAAAAATAGCTCGTTTAAGAATATGATTTTTGGTGAAAGTATGAAATTTTAGTTGAAATGTCATGATCAGCATTTCGAAAAGAAATAGATTGAGTCGATATGTAGAGAACAGAGTAAGTATTTCTTTATTTTCGCTATGGGGGTGGTGAGTTAGTAAAACGTAAAAAAATGATGTTTAGTGGAAGAACGGAATTACTCGCTTTGCCTCCAGATTGAATGTTTTTTTTCGGACGAGACAGAACAATATACAGAAAATATGTCCCAAAGAATACAAATTTTATCGTAAGAAAAAAGGTTTTAGATTTCATGCCTTGACAATGAATGCTTTCCTGTTGGGGCAGCCCACGAAAAAGTATAGCAAACTAGGGAAGGATTAAAAAAAATGCGTATTTGACATACATGCAAGCTTTGAGAAATACTTTAAAAACAAGTTGGAAAATATGATATATAAGGAAACAAAAAAAACCTGATAATTTGCAACATCTAAAATAATCATTTTGCTGAAATGAAATGAAAAAAAAAATAGTCTAAATAAAAGGAGTCTTAAGTTTGACCAAGTAAGAAATAAATTATTGACATACTGAAAAGTTTTACTAAATTTCAAAAAAGATGAAGTAAAATAGCGAAAATTGGGAAGCTATAATGATATGCTAAATAAAGTAAGAAAATATAGTTTTACCAGAATTTTAACTGTGAAAGACCTGTAGAGTTCTTGAACACACGAAAAAATTACGAGAAAATAATATTGTAAAGGCGAAAGACTCAGAATTAGCATGAAGTCGTTTCACAAAAAATTTGTCAAAATCCAATAATTACTGCGAACAGGAACGAAATCGTTTCTAAAGAAGCATTTCCTCGTCTCATGATCTGGAATAAAATTGAATGAAGGAAAAAGAAAAGTACCCCAGAAAACCGATATCAAGTCGTTAAGAAGCGTGTGTTGGTTTAAATCTGGAAAAAAAAAAAAAAAAGATACTGTTACGAACGAATGTTATGTATAGCTGCTATAGATCCGTATATTTCTTGCACAAAAATGAAACAGCTATATAGAAAACCAGATTAAGTCATACATTAAAAGCAAGTAAGAAAAGTTGTTTGTATAGGTAACAGAAATAATAATGAAGAAACGTTTGCTTGTTTGAATCAGAAAAAATAAAGCCTCGATAAAGGTAGTTCTTAGTTTGAAAAGTTAGAAAATAAAATAATGTTGGTACATCAAAAAGTTTAAGGAGTACGCAAGCATTTAGAACAAAAGGATTAAGATAATGCGTTAAAAGGTACATTTCACTGATTAATCATGAAGAAATACGAAAAAATAAAATATTTTAACTATGCATAAAAAATTGTGGCTTTGTACGGTGGAAAAAGGTACAACGTTAAAAAAATGTAACAGAAAATGTCATGAACACGTAAATACGTTAATAAACAATCGTGTTTTGAGATTATGTCTGCAGCACAAAACTTTGGGAAACGTCTTTATGTTGGAACGTCCGTTGAAAATGCGTGAAGTCTCCTCAAAGAAAATAAAAAAATCGTTACGTTGAAAAATTATGAATATAAAATGGGAAATTAGGGGGAAAATAAGGAATAAATTCGTTGCAAAATGAACAAGTTATTGAAAAAAATCAGTCTTGGAACTTAATGTGGCTACAGAATCTCAAATGACGTCAACCGCCGACCCCGTGGAGGAAATGGCGTTGGCTGATGTCATATCTGCTATCACGACATGCGTCACACATCATAGTCACTCTTCCCAAAACACGTGTCATACAAAGTTTTCTGAGTCAAAGAGAAAATGGTGAGTCATCACAAAACACATGGCTCACAAAATGACAACGTGGTGAAACTAAAATGGCGGAACATGAATCAACGGGAACGAAATTTTTCAAACAAAGCCTTTCCTCGCCTAAATTAAAATTGTAGGGAAGAAAAATATAAGAATGAAAAAAATAATGCAACGTCTATAAAAATTATAACACCTCACGGAGTTCTAAAAATATAAATTTAATAAAACAAATTTGAGGAAATGCTTCGATTGAAAAAACTTCCTTCAAAAATTTGCCAGTAAATCTCCCGAGAAAATAAAAAAAATAAATAAAGCCGACCCTGCTGAGGAGAAAACGACGTTGGCTGATGTCATGTCTGCTATCACGAATGCGTCACCCATCAATAATGACTCATCCCAAAACACGTGTCATACAAAATTTTCTGAGGCAAAGAGAAAATGGTGAGTCATCCCAAAACACATGGCTCACAAAATGACAACGTGGTGAAACTAAAATGGCGGAACATGAATCAACGGGAACGAAATCTTTTCAAACAAAGCCTTTCCTCGCCTAAATTAAAATTGGAGGGAAGAAAAATATACGAATTAAAAAAATAATGCAACGTCTATAAAAATTATAACACCTCACGGAGTTCTAAAAATATAAATTTAATAAAAAAAACATATTGGAAAGACTTCCTTCAAAAATTTGTCAGCGTCCAATAAATCTCCCGAGAAAATTAAAAAAATAATGCAACGTCTATAAAAATTACAATACCTCAGGGAATTCCTGAAAATATAAATTTAATAAAATAAATTAGAGAGAAAAAATAGGACAAAAAATACGAGTACAAAAGAAATTGGAAACGACAAAAAAACTTCCTTCAAAAATTTGACAAAGTCCACTAAATCTCCCGAGAAAATTAAAAAAATAAATATTGGAAAGACTTCCCCAAAATTTGTCAACGTCCAATAAATTTCCCGAGAAAAGTTCCAAAAAGCACAGCTAGGGGGGCAACGTACACCCCCTTTTCCCCCACTCGGTCGTTGCCATCTCTCAAAGATCCATTAAAAGTTCCAAAAAGCACCGCTAGGGGGCAGCACATCGAGTTGACATCCCCCTATATCCACCCCCTTTCTCCCACTTGGCCGTTGCCATCACTCAAACACAAAGATCTAACACAATAATAAAGTTCCAAGAAGCACCGCTAGGGGCAGCACATCTCCTTTCCCCCACTCGGTCGTTGCCATCTCTCAAACACAAAAATCTAACACAATTATAAAGTTCCAAGAAGCACCGCTAGGGGGCAGCACATCTCCTTTCCCCTACTCGGTCGTTGCCATCTCTCAAAGATACATTGAAAGTTCCAAGAAGCACCGCTAGGGGGCAGCACATCTTCTTTCCCGACTCGGTCGTTGCCATCTCTCAAAAACAAAGATCTAACATAATAATAAAATTGCAAGAAGCACCGCTAGGGGGCAGCACATCGACCCAACGCACTAGCGTCATCTGCCACGCCCCACATCCTTCGGTCACACACCACGCCCCCATCCGTCTGCCGCAAGCCACGCCCCCATCCTTCGGCGCCAGGCCACGCCCTTTGCTCCTTCTTTAGAAGGAGCTGCTCCTTGGCGCCGGACCCGCCTTTTTATACTACTGACGGCCTGGTCCGAAACTTTTGACCCGTTTCCAACTCTGGATAGTATCCGTGAACTGTATGCATCTATTCCATGCAGGGTAACCGCTTGTAAACCTGAGACAGAGGCGACGCTACAAAATGTACTGGTTTGTTCCACTCATGTAGCTGTGTTATCCGAATAAATGGCCCAACTGCTCTGGAATTGCAGTAATTTCTCTTCCTATATACACTGAAGTGCCAGAAAAACTGGTACAGACGAGCTTATGCAAAATACACAGCAACGTCACCTATGCGCGTACTCGGTTGCGTCCTCCAGTACCTATATAAAGCAATAGACATCCTTGCCAGCTGCCAGAGCTGTTTTCGGCATGAGAATGGCAAGTAATAAAGATTTAAGCGATTTTCAACGCGGTGTCATAGTTGGCGCTCGTGAGATGGGCCATAGTATTTCGGAGGTAGAAACGAAGTTCGGATTTTCACGGAGGACCATTGCAAGGGTGCACCGTGACTACAAGAATTCCGGCAAAACCTCCAACCTACGATACCAGTGTGCCCGTAAAAAGACATTGGGTGAAAGTGACCATCGTCGGCTGTCAAGAATCGTTTCACGCGATAGGCGTGCAACACTCTCGCAGGTATCACCAGAATTCAATGCTGGAGCATCAACAAGCATCAGCGTCCGGACTGTGCAAAGTACCCTGCACGATATGGGCTTTGGGAGCCGACGCCCAACTCGAGTCCCCTTGATGGGTGCACGACACAGAGCTGTGGTGTGCATTGCCTACAGCATATTTCCAGAAGCTAGTGGAGTCCATGCCCTGTTGTATTTCTGCAGTCCTGCGCTCCCGCGGGGGACCTACCAAGTATTAGACTGGTGTACCAGTTTTTCTGGCACTTCAGTGTATGTACATTACACATGCCAATTTTCATATGAATTAGATGATTCCTTCTGGGTGCTTCGTTTTTTTTTGCAAAGTGTATATTTGAAGGGACCACGTTCCAGGAGTGGAAGGATTGCTAAAGAAGTGACACTCCGGAGTACTTTTTTGTGTTACACACATCTGTGACGAATACCGTATTAAGCTTTACGTCAAATGAACACCACGAATTAAACCAAATTAAGTACAGCCACTATACAGCCATTATACCAAACTAAGGTGATCATATATACTAAACAGTTTAATCACAAAGCATGACATAGATTACAATTGAATATATACATTAAATACGTCACAAAAAAAAACGAAGAATAATAAACCTGATGAAGACATGAACAATAGTTGAGATGGTGAAATAGTTACCAACATTCCTACTCAAAAGTCACTTATAGTTGCATCTAATATGCGGCAGCATTTTTTGATGTAATTCAATATTTTCAAGCTGCCCACTCTCTAGTGTTACTTATTAACTAGCTTGCGACAATTACAAAGTATTTCATAAAGTCCAGAACAAAACCATTGTGTAACACTCACTGCTCTTCTGTTGTCCAGTGTTGTAGTATAAACACATAAAGTCCATGCAAATACTAAGCCACAAATGTTCAATCTTCACCTGTTGGTATTCGCTACGTTGGTTAAAATATTGTAGTTGATAGTTAAAACTGTAGATATATTAAAACATGAAGATTAAAATCCGCTATAATTCCATTCTATAGTGTCTAGGTTGTATTGTTGGATAATTGACAACTGCTATATCTAGGAGTATTCACATAAATGTCCAGAATGTCCATTCGGTCAGAAGGAAAATACATGGACAGTCTTCACAAACATGAAAACAAAACAAACATTTACACTCCTTTGTGTGCTTCCTGCCAGACGCGTTTCATCCTCCTTGTCGAGGACATCTTCAGTGGCCGTAAGTTGTAATGAACTTACACTAGCCCTAACATAGGCTGCTTAAATCCACATTTTTATATCTCATGTCATCAGCCCCAAAAATCATCTGCGCATGCCTCCCGCATCAGTTCCATGTGACCGATCTGACGTAAATTGTTTATTCCTCTTCTTTATTCTTTTTTTGTGTTGTCGTACGTTGCTTCTCAGGCTTAACCAAATATTTCCAGGCTGGAGGCAACTCTACGGATGTGTTATTATTACAGTTAATATGACTTGTTTTTTCTATGGTCACAGCCTCAGACATCAAAATCTGCCTGGATTAGTACTACTAATAATGTCATGGATTGATCATCAATCATCAATGTCCGGCGAGTATGCAAAGGAATTTTCCTGAATTCGTCATAATAACGGAGGTGATTGTGCTTCTGCTGCTGCTAAATCATGCACACCATTACAACGCAAGGCAACCTCATGACTCCACGCATCATTGCGAGTAGTGCAGTCAGGCCTTTAGTGGAGGATACACGGCGGTATACGCCGTGTACCCTCTGTTTTTTTCAATCAAATACCGTATACTCTCTGCTTTTTCTTAAAAACTACGCATACGCTTTGCTTTTCTTAGGAAACACATCTTGACATTTTCCCGTGGCTTCTCATTCTTCAGACATCCCAGTCTTTGGGCAATACCTAGGGCGTGAAACTGTCAATCATCCCCCACCCACAGGTGGTCAGACTCAGAAGGAGGAACGAGCAGGGGAAAACGAGCAAACAACTTGCTTGGGGCTACTGGTTCTTCAGTTTTTGTTAATCTTGCTCTTCTCTTCAACTTGCTGCACTCGTCTGCGTGTGATTCCCAGCATTCTGGAGTTGTAATTCGACTGAGACAAAAATATCCGAAGCTGTTTACGTGTAACTACTTTAATCACAGGTTAGAATTGTCTGTAAATGATGCCATTAATTTTCGCGGATTTCACCATTTTAACTCGTTGATGCACAAACTGTATTGTGTATATAGTCGATCGCCAAAAAACAGTCGGGATTTAGAGAACGTTTCTCGTGGATTGGGCGTTTCTCGTGGATAGAGAACGTTTCTCGTGGATTCATCAAAATAGGACGAGTTTTAAGCGCACGTTGAATTGCAAGCAGTTTTAAAACAATAAAAGCTGTTTGGCGCACATATGAAGCGCTCTATCACCATTTTAAAAACACCGCATAGAGAGTGAAGATTTGAATTTAAAATCAACATTGACTGGGTTGAAAACAAAAATTGGAAAGTCCATATTTCGTCTTGGATTTGGGCCTCATGTTTGATATTCTACAAGAATTAATTATCTATGCTTTCTGCTGAGCTCCAGTCTATAAAAACAACCCTTCCACTGGCTGAACAATTAATAAAAGGACAATTAGGGTCATAGAGAGTTTTAAAGACACCCCGGGAGAAAAAACGCAGATAGCTCTAGAAGCAAAAATAAGTTGCTGTTTAAAGATATCACCTTGACACATAATTCCAAAATCGTACATATATCAATCAAAAGCGGTTCATTCAAAGTATTGTCGATAGAATGAAAGCCAGACTTTGTTTGGATGTTAATGAAGAAAATTGCTAAGTTCTGAAGGATATATCTGTACTTGATCCAGAAAAATTAAATACAGGGGTTATTCGCTATGGAGAGACGGAGGTAGAAAGGATCTGTAGACGTTTTAGTATAGATGAAATGTCGACTATTCAAGGCTTAAGAGACTTCAATGAAAACGCTCAAGTTGTTCCAGAAAAATTGAAGCCTCGGTTAAGAAGAATTGAAATATTACCATGTATCACGGCTTAGTTTAATGAGCAACATAGTAACAAATTTGAGATCATCTTTATTGATTTCAAACGTGTCCAATCTAATATTTATAAATGCAAACGGGCCAACTACAGAACATTTTCAACCGGAAAAATTTGTATGCTCTTGGTTGGCCAACAACCATCGTTCTTCACTTGACAATAAATCAAGAGTATGTGCTACCAAAAGAGACACAAAGACAGATTTCTTTCGTCAAGCAGTTTGGAAAATATTTCAATGAAAACGATGGAGGTAGGCTTTAAAATTTAGTAAAATAAAACAAAATTGCGTCCTACTTTATATGTGTTTAGATATTTTTCTTTTAACATTTCCTTTAATAATTTTCATTTTATCTCAGTGATAATATTAATATAGTGAGATTTTCAAATTTGAATATCACTGGATGCTAATCGGCATATTTTGCTTTGCATAAATATATTAATTTGTATATTTTGCAACAATTTTTTATCCCATTCCTTTTAAAGTATGGCGTATACCCTCAATTTGCATATTTTGCACCAATTTTTCATCCCATCGTCTTTAAACCATAGCGTATACCTTGTGTTTTTTTACGACTACAGCACTGAGTGCAGTAATCTAAAACAACACCCTTGAAAGGTGGAGCATCGCCAATACCCTTTCTCACACACTGTTCAACTCTGTCCACCTATCTGGATATTTCGGATCAATAGGAGCGCAGGTTTCGGCACAAAACAAACATTGGGCTTTGAAGTCAAATTGTGTGACCTGTGATCTTCTCACTATGGGGATTGGTCCTTCATCAGTGTCAGATGAACATTTCCTTTTCCTTTTCTTCACAACTGCTTTCACGTTAGCCTTAGGTGTGAATGAACAATAACAGCTCTTTATGGAGTTTAACTGTTGACTCCTTTTCTGGTGAATCCAATATAACCTACATTCTGTTGCGTGTCTCATCATCACGTCTTTCAACTGCGCACTCAATTATCTTCCTGATGTCCCATACCTTGAATTGCTGTAACCGTCCACCACTGTTGTAGGAAGACAGACACTTGCTACGCTGTGCATCAGCCATTGCATTCCTAAAAAACGGAAACCTTTCTATATTAGTATAATATATTCACTACTTTCTTTAATCAGTATCTGCTAGATTGCCACATTAGAACAATCAAAACCATGTGAAATGTAGTGTTATGTTCTTTTTTAATAAACAGACAAGTGTGATATTTACACATCAAGGATTTACACGTGACCTATCGGCGGTCATCTTGTGATATTGCTACCATTTTTTCTTTTGTTCGTAAATGATGTAAAATGAAATGCGTGCTGAAAACCTGAATAGATTTAAAACAAAAATGACTTTTCTAGGTGCATTAGAAGACAAGATAATTAAATTTACACTATTTTGGCGGCCATCTTGGATTAATGGATATTGCTATAATTGCCCAATGGACCCTATTTGAATGGACCCTATTTGACAACCTATTTGAATTTGTTCAAGGACCCCTCGAGAGTACAAATCAATCATAACAGTTTATAGGATAAAACATTTCTAGGTTCGGTGGACAGCACACAGGAATGACAAAATTTGAGTCAGAATGTTTGTAACATTTTATTTATGTGAAAAAAAATTAATAATTTGAGGGAAATGTGCCGTCCTTTGTTACCTGCCGCCCCAAGCAGCTGCTTACATTGCTTAGTGGTAAATACCACTGACTATGCTCACGCCCAGCGAAGGTTAAAATTACCTTATATTACTGTACTCCAAGTCATCTTAAGGGTGTACTATTGTGGAACGAACGGAACCACTACCTCCGCTACGAAAAGTAGTCATTAGCATTTAGAGCTCAAAGCAACAGAATTACTGCCCAGAATCATACTTTTTGTTTTCTCATTAGATAATCCGGCAAATTATCGTTTAAGATAGATTTTTCAAAATGGCAGATTGGAAGTAAATTTGACGTGAGAAGTTCCTCAATCATGAGCCTCGCACTTTTAGGTTGACGGTCCAGCTGAATAATGTAACTTTGAGGGAATGTGAGGAGGGCTGTACCAAGGTGAGGATGGTTGTAACAGGGTGAGGAGGGCTGTACCAGGGTGAGTCAAATGTTCTTCCTGTTTTGAGCTCCACATAAAGTTGGTATCCCCATTCCTGTGGGAAATGCACGCCAGCGTCAATTGGATACTGCGATGACGTGGACCTCACGAGATGGATGACGTGCATTTGTCATGGAACCAAATTGCGTTATCAGGTGAGAACAGGACGGAGTTCGATAAAAGTGCTGTTTGGGTGCGCCTAGGCCATTATTGGAGAAATGCGTTGAACAACCCTGCAGCGAGAGAAATTTCTGCAGTAGAAGGAGAAAATGTAGAGGGCACGGCACCAGTCTGGAAGTCTTCTGACTTTTCAATGTAGAGGGCACCAGACTGGAAGTCTTCTGACTTTTCAATGTATATGGCACCAGTCCGGAAGTCTTCTGACTTTTCAATGTAGGGGGCACCAGTCTGGAAGTCTCCTGACTTTTCAATGTAGAGGGCACCAGTCTGGAAGTCTTCTGACTTTTCAATGTAGAGGGCACCAGTCTGGAAGACAAACCGAGGCCAGGACGTCCAACGACCACCAAGACTGAAACTCAGGTCGAAGCTCTTGACAGCGAACCCGAGTACCAAAAATGTAAAATTTCGGTCGTTGTTAGTAAATAGAATAGACTTTCTTTTTAGGATCTTGCGATCCATATTATGCGAAATGTAAATTGAGGATAGTTAGTGCGGGTTTTACATTCAAATGGGGCTAGTTTCTTTTATATTATTATACCTTCTGTGACGTGCCTGCCCCGCAGGACGCACATGAGATAAAAGCATATAGCAGCGGCAACATACTTCAGCGTAGCTCAGTTGGGAGAGTGACTTATTCCGGAATAAGGGGCCTGGGTTCGATGCCCGTCGTGGACAAAAATGACGGAGAAATTTAATTCGTTATACTTCATATTACCGCTGAAATGAGACCCTCAATTTAAATGTGCGTGTATCTATTTTAGCCAGGAAACAATAAAGGGCTTTTCCCCCCAAACACATTCGCGCTGGCGATCAGATCTCCCTGCCAAAGGCGTAATTAGAGCCCCTGTCCATTGGCACGCACACACACGGGCTATGGCGGAAGGGTTGGGAGTGCCGTTCTTGCGGAGGCAGCAGACCCCTGCAGGTCTCTGGACCGATCCTGACCGGGCGAGGGACTGTCGGATCCTGGCTGGATTGCTCGCGCACCGCCAGAACCATCAATCTTTGAGAGAGTTCAGCATACCCTGCGGATTCCGCATTTGGACGGAGCAGGTAATGGTCTTCAGTTAGCTTATCTTCATACTAGGCGGGGTTTGTATTATGGTTCTTATCGGTTAAAGAAAACCTGGTTCAGAGAGGTGAAATTTTTTTTATTGTGTATAGCTACTGCTTTTTTAGGTTAAGTGCTACCGTGGGGTCAAATGTCTTTTTGGGCGGCGACTGTGATTAGCACACGACAATTGGCAGCTGAGATCGAGTCTTCCCAATCCACCAACGTTTGTCACCTGCACCAAATTGGCTTCTTTCTACTCCAGACGCCATCGAATGGCCCCCTATGAACTGACACTCCAGCAAGAGGAGCAAAGTGTCACTCTCTTGCTGATTGTTATCAAAGGTATAGGACAATGGGTTTTCGCATTGTATCGTCAAAGGTGATGAAAAGTGGATATTCCTACGTTATTCTACCACTGGGAACTAGTGGTTGAGGCTATGCCAGCAAGCACAGTAGTGCAAAAAGGACGGTTCGAGAAGAAAGTCAAGCTGTGTATGAGGTGGAACTGTGAGGGTTCAGATCGTCAGGCTGAAGATGAGAACCTCTGAGCTGGACAACTGCGGCGGGTCCATAATGCTCTGCGCCAAGGCTACGCAGAACTTATTCATAAGAAAGGTGCGTTGTTGCAAGTATACAATGCCGCCGATTACATCTCCGAAGTAGTCAGCCGAAAACTACAGGAACTGGTAGGGGTTGAGAAATTGCTCCATCCTCCATGTAATTCGGATGTTGCCCCATCGGATTATCATCTGTTTCACCCCATAGCGCATTTCCTTCAAGGATGGCACTTCGCTCTAGTGGTGGATGTAGAATCTGGCATTGGAGAGACCTGCCGAGTGGTACCGCCTTTTGATCGTGTCTCTGGTTGAACTTTGGCAAAAGACAATAGAAAATAACGGCCTGTATTTTGCAGAGTTAGGTGAACCGTATATGGCTTTTCTGCATCATTAAACTTTTTTAGCTGCAAACGGAACGAACTTTTGTTTCACCCTGCAACTTGACATCAAGGACATAGATACCGATCTTGCGTTTCCCGTGAGACGCTGCGAGCCGACTGACCTATGTGCCATAATAGTTGACATGGAGCATAGCTATCTTAAAGTGACTTCGAGTATTCAACAGGGTTTACATTTTGGGAGGATCAAGACAATTCCTTTTCAGTTTATAGTATTGCGTTTAGGTTATCAAAAACAAACAAACAGACGAAAAAAAACCCCCTTTCCTTTGAAAAGAACACTCTGTAATGTTACTCAGCAATTTCTAGAGCACTAAAAAGTAACTTTTGGTTCAGCTCTTCTGTGAAAACAGGAATTTTTCCGTGACGGAAATCGAACTGCGCCTCCTCACTCCGGAGTAAGTTGCTCTCCCAACTAAGCTACACGGGCATAATATATCACTGCAGATTTGTCGTCTTGACACGTACTTTACCTCTGTAGTGCGTCACACTTCTTGCAAGTTCTTTATTGTTTCAAAGCACGGAAAAAGTTTCACGCAAAACACAATTAACAATTGTCGAAAAAGAAAAGACAGCACATATCTAACACTTGAT
This sequence comes from Macrothele yani, assembly GCA_039090855.1. Classification (NCBI taxonomy): domain Eukaryota; kingdom Metazoa; phylum Arthropoda; class Arachnida; order Araneae; family Macrothelidae; genus Macrothele; species Macrothele yani. The sequence continues at coordinate 176,300,067 of CM076990.1, forward strand.
TACTACTGGAATGTACCAGCTAACGTTGTTTAATAGCTTTAACACAATACCCAACTTGAAAACTAAAACTCAGTATTTAGACGAAAGGTAGATATTGTGAGTTGACGATTTAGTTCAATGACTACAATTGGTTCGACTACAGATCATTTGGCCACGTTACACACTTTTATTTTAATTAATTTGAATTAAAATAAGTAGTTTTAACAAGGGCTTGTCTCACCCCAGGTCTAAAACTTTCCTTTGGAAATTAGAAGCTCGGAGATTTGAGCAAGTGAAGAAAAATAGAAAGGATTTACAGAAAATGAGAGAATGTTCAGAAGTAACCTCACCGCCAGAGTCAGAAGAACGGAAACAACGCACCTATCCGGAAGAAACTAAGCGACAGGACCGAAGAACAGCCATCCACCATCATCACCCAGCTCAGGGGAGTGAAACTTCCGAAAACCACATATGGTGCTACAGGAGCCATCAGTACTTATCATTATAAGCCAATCTGAAAAAGAAAGGGTGCGATGGTCTGTCATCCACAGGGACGCGCCAAGCGGGGGTTCAACAGGCGCTAAGCACCCGGGCGCCAGATTCCGGGGGCGGAAGTACCCACAATCAATTTTTTCGGTTGATAAATTAATATCAGTGACGTGGGAGAAGTTATGAAAACGTTATACTGTGAGAAATCGTAATGCTACGTGGAACGTTTACTTTTTAGTAAAAATAACTCGTTTATAATTCAAAAGAAAACGTCTTGAAATCAGAGAATAGTTTTTACTGTTTTGTTCAGTAACAGATATCGCGGGCAAATGATTGAAAATTCTTTTTCAAAATTTCAGCATTCATGAATGCGTGGCCAGCGCTATGACAAATGGGGCCGATATGTAGGAAAAACACAATGGACTTCAAAAAGCATAATTTGTCGACTTAAGACTCTTACGCATTTTATGTACTTTGAGCGGATCATACTTTAAATCTGGTCGTAAATGACGACGAAAAGATTTCCCTACAGATTGTGAACATTTTCAGCATTGTTCAAGAAATATATGCTTACTTTTCTGAATTACCTTACCGTTGGCAAATTTTCTAAAAGGAGCTTCCAGCGTTGACCGTAAAACAGGGTGAGAACATATTATAGGATCGATGCAATACGGGTAACGAGCACTGGGGTACAATTTCGATGTATTCCACGATATTAGGTATTTTGGTTAGAATAGTTAAAGAGACGCCCGTCATGTTTAATATTTCATGTACACTGGCGTGCAAAAATTAAGGACGAGACGGTTTTTCGAATGTAACGTAGTACAAAAGTGCTCCACATCGACTCAAATCATACATAAGATCCCCAAGATGTAAGAATATGGGACAAGTGAGCAAAACCGTCCGAACAAGGAATCCAAAGGATACAAAGACACTTTATTGAAAAGGTAGCTTCGAGCACAACTGGACAGAAGACAGAAACGTCCATGTAACAGGCGGCTGCATAGAAAAATCCAGTCTTTAGTAGGGGATATGATCACCCCTGACTGCGTTGCAAGATTTACAACGTCTGTCCATGCTGAGGACGAGTTTGTCAAGGAGCTGTTGAGGCATCGCGGCCCATTCCTCTTGTAGCGCCAATCGCAGCTGCGGAATCGTTGCTGGCGGCTGGTGACGTGCTGCCAAGCGTCTCCCGAGAAGGTCCCACATGTGTTTGATTGAATTTAGGTCCGGGGACCTTGCTGGCCAATCCAAGCGTTGAATATCTTCACTGCCCAACAGCTCTGCGACAGCCACTGTACGATGAGGTTTAGCGTTGTCGTCCATGAAGAGGAACTCAGGAACCACAGTACCTCTAAACAGATGCATGTGAGGCAGGAGAACCTCGGTACAATACCGGACACCAGTGACGGAACCTCCTTGGAAGATGTGGTGGTCAGTACGACTACCAAGCATGATGCCGCCCTAAACGAGAACTCCACCACCTCCAAACCGGTCCCTTTCGATGATGTTGGAGGTGTAATTGCGTGTTCCTGCTCTCTCTAGATGTGTATACGTCCAGAATCGCTCGTCAGACTAAATCAGCTCTCATCCGTAAAGAGAACTCGACCCCATTGCTGATGTGTCCAGTTCTTGTGTTCCTGGCCCCACAGAAACCGCCGTTTCCGATGAGCAGGCGTTAATGGCACACACCGTACTGGTCGTCGTGGAAATAGACCACCTTTGGGCAGCCTCCTGGCCACGGTAAAACGCGATAACGGACGTCCAGTTGTCTGTTGCATGTACCTTGCGATTTCTCCAGCTGTCTGCCGTCTATCTCTTCTCGCCTGCAGGACAATATACCGGTCGTTAGCCGCCGTGGTTGTTCATGGACTACCAGTGCTAAACTCACGGACAGCTGTTCCTGTCGTTTGAAATGCTCTCCAAGCTCGTGAAACGATGCTGTGAGCGATCGCGAACTCCTCGGCCACACTTCGACCTTCTACCAACTTCCCAATGACGCGACCTCGGGCAAAATCATCCAGATGTCGTCTACTGGATTGCCTGTTGGCCATATAACACGGTGGTAGCAACTCGACGTCGTTTAAAGCGATGTACACCGTGCAATAGCTTTCACCGAATTGCTGAGCGTACACCCACCCGTGTGCTTTATATCCTTTCGACACTCCCCCCTACGTAATGCTGCATATATGCGCATGCCCTACCGTACCTGACCCTAGTCTATCTCCTGAGTGGTCTTTCGGTCCGTTCTGCCTTCTCGTTCCGCTGTTATGCTAATTTCTCCTCTTCGTCCGTAATTTTTGCACACCAGTGTATATATATCATCATCCTCTTCAACCATTATCAATTTTCTGCTGGATGAAGGTCTCCCCAAGTTTCTTTCACAACGGTTTGTCTTGGACCAGTCTCCTCCATCTCACTCCCGCATGCTTTCGAATTTCATCCACCCATCTCCCACGTGGTCTTCTTTTGGGTATTTTCCTGTCCCTTGGAATCCAGTCTAAAATTTTGGTTGTCCATCCGTTCTCTTGGCAATATGTCCAGCCCATTACCATTTCAGGGATTTTACTCTGATCATAATGGCTTCCACTCTTATCATTTTCCTTACCCACGGGTTCCTCATCCTATCTTGCTTAGTTATATATACTCTGTGTGTGTGTGTGTGTGTCCATCAAGAAACTGTAATATGTTTATCATCGTAATGACGAAATTTTTTTTTACCGGTAATGCAGACTTTTGTGTAAATTGACAGAGAGAGAGAGAGAGAAAGAGAGAGGAAGCTGACTTCTTGAATTATTCGTAGCGTCATCTGAACTAGAGTTTTACAGATTTTTTTCCCCTTAAGCTTTATATGAGGCAGTAGTGTTTTATGAAAAATCTCAATTTACCGGAAATAGAAAATAATGTTGCTAAAGATATTTATTTCATGTAAAAATAAATAAAAATTGAAAAATATTCTCGTACAAGGGGCGGAAAATCTTGGTTTGCACCCGGGCGGCAAATGCCCTTGGCGCGCCACTGGTCATCCACGTGTTATGTTCACAAGACTTATTACTTCATCCGATCTATTACTCCATCTGATCCAAGTTCCCCCAGCATAAGAACCAGTACTCAACTACTCAACCGTGCTGCTGTCCTTCTGTCCTTATCGGGAGGGGAAGGGGACCGTGACCACCACCTTAGTTCTTCGCATGCTTCGATAGCAGTGCGGCCCCATTTTATGCAAGTCTACTTGACTTGACTTACTGCCAACGTGACCTAAAGAAATGGACTCTTGGAGTTCCGACGTGACATACAGTGCAGAAAGAATAACAAGAGGTAACCAAAATTTTCATAGGAGAAAGTAAACAAAATTGGAAAGTTAAACAGACAGCACACGTTTCACCTCGAAAAATATTTTAAGCAACATTTCAAGCATTTAACCCATCGGCTAATTTATATTCACCTAGAAACAAAACCTGATTAAATTAAAAACATAGTAGAAAATCTAAAAGTTTCTAGGTTTTTTTTCCCTTCAAGAAAGATTGCCGTCGACCTAAACAGAAATAAAAGACATAAAAGAAGTGCTTCTACTTTTCTATTCTGAGATACGCTCCTTTTTATTTTGTCCCATGGAAGATGAGGAGTGAGAAACAAAAGATCTCTGACGAAACATTTCTTTCAACTGGAAGTGGAAGCCACGGTTTCTTAAACATCCCAGAAGTAAAATAAATCTAATAGAAATTGTTTTGAGGTTCAACTTTCAAGAAGATTTTAACTTTCTTCAGCTTTCTCAATTAGTGAACTTAAAAGTGGCATTCCTTTTAAAACCCCATATTATGGATTTATTGTAAGTGAATTGGTGTAATCGCATCCCACACGCTCGTGGTCCACGAGCGAGCGGGAGCCTTCCGCAGATTCACATTGCTTTTCGTGAGATATCCTCTGGAGGAGTAGCTGTCCAAAAAGCTGACTTAGTGAATCAATACCTTTTTTTCTTTTCTCTTTTTAATTGCAGCCTAATTAGGGTTCTTTTGAAATGCAGATACTCCAGAGACGCCTGAGAGGAGGAGCAAAAGACCTAGATGATGATGATACGCGATATCTCCATCCAGATCCTCGATGGAACTGAAGAGGCCTCTTATTGTTGGATCTTTTCTTTCTTTCCATGAATCTTGCTGTTGAGTCCCATTAAGCTTTGTTAGGACGTTCGCGTAAGGAGGTTCTAATGGAACTGCGTTTAACAGATGCCGCAAAAACAAACTGCGCTTATTAGAGAGTCTTTTGTTCAGACTTAGGGAGTTCTATTTGCCTTGTCAAGGTCGAATGAACGAAGCATCTGTGGTCACAGAACAGCGCCAGCTTTCCTTCGAATGTGTACAACGCAGTATTATTACGAGACATTCGTAACAGAAGATTTTTTTACAAAGGTGTTACTAAAGGCAGGGACAGAGATTTCTCTCTTTCTCTTAAACGTAAGAAAGAAAAATAAGTGAATAGATTTTCTCTTTGTGATATAAAAAAAGTGCCAGATCGATGTAAGAACTGTTACAAAAGAGAGAGAGAGAGAGAGAGAGAGAGAGAGGATACATATTTCAAAGATGAGAAGAGTTTACCATAAAGGGTAAGCACCAGAGATAGGAACGGTTCAGGGGTCAAAGGGTCAACGGGTCGACAATTTCTTGCGGGTTCAACGGGTCGGATCAAGGTGTTCCTGATCCGATTTTGACCCGGTTTTATTTCTGAAAGGAGAAAAACATATTACAAAGAAAAATGCGCGTTGTGGAATTCTGTAGTCGATACTGGTGCCCACGGAGTGAATAATGATCTGCCATGCAAATATATTGTCGTCTCTTTCTTAAAGTAACGAAAATTTCCACCGACCGACGTCAGACACACCGACACCGTATCGTAAAGAGATACTTCCTTTGCGTTTTTTTACAGTGCGATTTTCCAGGGCAAGGCACAGGCAAACGCCATTCGCCTGCTTCTCAGCGATTCACTCCCTCCGTGCGAAGTTCACTGTACGACTAAGAGTTACTTTTCACATCGCATCTTTTACATTGAGCATTCAGAGGTTTTCGATTGATGTGCTAACATCCCGTTCCCATGACATGTCATGTCGAAATCAACTCCTTATTTATTAATATGGGTGGATTTAATATTAAGGAGGTTGAGAAAGGTGTCGAGGCCAACAAATACGTGCTCGTTGATAACCACCAGGGGAAGAATGAATGCTGGAAATTGTTTCGTCTCATTAAGGAACCGGTGAATAATTCTGTGTTGTTTGGTCTTGCTTGTTGTTCAAAATGTGGAAACTGTATAATTGCAAAGAAAGATGTCGACGATGTAATAAAAGATTATGGAACCAAAAATCTGACGGACTATATGAAAGTATGCGCACCTCCATCAAAGCGTGGAAAGAGTGAACAATCTAAATACATTAAAAAAATACATTTGTGCAATCGTAAATAATGATTCTCATTTGTAATATATTTCCTGGTCACTGTCATAGTCAGCCATTACTTCTAGATTACGCAAAATAGTGGCACTAAAATTTAGTAAGTGACCAAATTTTTTTTTTTTTTTTTTGGAGGTTTAACGACCACCGTGAGCAACTCAATGGGCTATAAGCAGTCGCCCGTCCCTAATTTAGGGTTACTGGTTCCAGGGAAGGGAGAGAGCCAGTGCCGAAAGACAAACACAACATCCATGCCTTACCGGGATTCGAACCCGGACCCCTTCGGACGAATGATCAAAGGCCATCGCTTAGACCACTGCGCCACCGGGGCGGCAACCAAATTTTACTATTAAACAAGGTTTTCAGTTATTAAATATCAAGCAGTTATTGGGATGAATATATATATATTATGTTTATATGTATATATATATCATCATCATCATCATTGTCAACCATTATCAATCCACTGCTGGACGAAGGTTTCCCCAAGTTTCCTCCACAACGGTCTGTCTTGTGCCAGTCTCCTCCATGTCACTCCCGCATACTTTCGAATTTCATCCACCCATCTTCCATGTGGTCTTCTTCTGGGTCTTTTCCTGTCCCTTGGAATCCAATCTAAAATTTCGGCTGTCCATCGATGGTCTGTTCTTCTGGCAGTATGTCCAGCCCATTGCCATTTCAGGGATTTAACTCTGATCATGATGTCTTCCACTCTTGTCATTTTTCGGATCCACGTGTTCCTCTTCTTATCTCTCCTGGTTACACCAAGCATGCACCTCTCCATGCTTTTTTGAGTTGTCTGCAGCCTTTGTATGTCTCTTTTAGCTAAGGTCCACGTCTCTGCACCATACGTAAGCACTGGAAGGATGCATTGATCAAACACTTTTCTTTTAAGACATAATGGCATATTGCTCTTGAAAATTATGCTGTTTCTTCCAAAAGCTCTCCAGGCAAGTTTTGTACGCCGATTAATTTCTTCACCAATGTGACCCTCACTTGATATCTGCTGTCCAAGATAAACGTACGTGTCTGTTATCTCCAGCTTTTCTCCATCAATCGATAAATCTTCATTTCTTGTAAAAGCATTGTACATCACTTTTGTCTTCTGAAAGTTCATTTTTAATCCCACTTCTTTACTCTTGTCAGCAAGTTCCTGGATCATACTCTGTAGCTCTGATGTGGTAGTTGTAAAAATGACTATGTCATCAGCAAAACGAAGGTGGGTTAGATAATCTCCATTAATCTTTATCCCTTTGTTTTCCCAGTTCAGTGATTGAAAGACATTTTCCAATGTGGCATTAAAGAGCTTCGGAGATATGGTGTCACCTTGTCTCACTCCTTTTCCAATTTTTATGTGTGTTGTATTTTCAAACAGCCGAATCTTTGGACTTGCATTTTCATAGATGTTATTATTAATATTAATGTATGCATCTTCAATACCGCAGGATTTCAGAGCCATTGCAACTGCTGATGGTTTCACCGAATCAAAGGCTTTTTCATAATCGATAAAAGCCATGCACAATGGAAGTTCATATTCCCTCGCTCTTTCAATTAGTTCTCTCAGTACGTGGATATGATCTATTGTGCTGTAGCCACTCCTGAATCCAGCTTGTTCTCTCGGTTGAGCCATGTCCAGTGTCACCTTCAAGCGGTGTGAAAGAACTTTAGTGAAGATTTTATAAACCACTGATAGGAGGCTGATAGGTCTGTAGTTCCTGAGATCCTCAATGTCATCTTTTTTATGTAGCAAAATCATTGTAGCGTTGTTCCAATCCTCAGGAATTTTCCCTTCATTAAGGCATCGAGTAAAAATTTGGGCGAGTACTGTTTCGATTTCTCCACTTGCTTCTTGTATGATGTCTACAGTAATTCCATCTTCTCCTGGAGCTTTTCTCCGCTTCATGTTCTTGATTGCATGTGCAACTTCTTCTGGAAGGACTGGAAGAACTCTGGTACTGGTACCTTTCATGATGTCTGGAGTACATGTATCATCCCTTTCATATAATTTGGAGTAGAAATCTTTCACTCTTGTCAAAATTTCGCCTCTATTTCTTGTTACAGAACCATCTTCTTTTCTCAGTCCAAATGGGACGACAAGTGAAATTGATTTTATTATGTGTAACAAAAAATTCGTCATAGAAGACTGCAGTGTGCTAAACAAGTTCAACACAGGCAGTGACCATAGATTGGTGAGATGTAAGATGCACCTCAACACTAAACTCGAACGTAGCAAGCTCATAAGACAAACAAAATGTATTGACATAACCAACCTTAAAAAACACCATAATACCTTCAAATTGGAACTGAAGAACAGATTCTCTGCTTTAGAAGGCCTAACATCGGAAGAAGTGGATATTTCTGAAGTTAACAGAAATGTAACCAAAGCTCTTATGGAAACAGCAACAAAATTAGCTGGGTCTAAGAACAAATTGCATGTGAACAAATTATCAGGAAAAACCAAAATGTTGATGCAAAAAAGAAGAGAGATGAGGACAACTAAAGAAGATGTGACTTCCAAAGTGGAATATATAGAGCTATGCAAGACAGTACGAAAAAGTATCACTGAAGACGTAAGGAAATTCAACTGTGAACTAGTAAGGAAAGCAATTGAAAACAACCAAAGCTTAAAGATAGCAAAGGGACATCTCAGTAAGGGGAAAAAACAGTATATATATATATATATAAATTGAGTTTCGAATTTATAGTTCAAAGAAGATTTGTCCGGGGCAGTTATGGGCCCGGTCCAAAATTTTTGACCCGCTTCCAACTCTGGTAAGCACAGGAACATGTCATATATTCCGGTAACGGCAGTGCGGCCAAGTAAAAATGTAACAGTAAAATGAAATATTAATGAAACAAACCATTTCTTTTTGGAAGCTTGGAAGTTTATTCATCATTCACGCAAAAGAATCACCCACGAAAGATAATTTAAACGAGTGACCATTCATTTTCCAGTTTATTCATCATTCACGCAAAGGAATGACCCACGAAAGATCATTCAAACGAGTGACCATTGATTTTCTAGTTTACTGATCATTCACGCAAATGTGTCATCCACGAAAGGTCATTCGAACGAGTGGCCATTCCTTTTCCAGTTTATTCATCATTCACACAAAACAATCTTCCACGAAAGATCATTCAAACGAGTGACCATTCATTTCCAGTTTATTCATCATTCACGCAAAACAATCTTCCACGAAAGATCATTCAAACGAGTGACCATTCATTTTCAAGTTTATTCACTGTGAGGTTGAGTGAAAATGTCGCGGCGGGAGAGCACTGACTTTGAGAAAGGAAAGATTGTTGTTGGGTGTTATATTAATGGTCTATAAGAGAAACCTATAGGCGTTTAAACATATCCGAGTCAACTGTTTTGGATGTACTGAATAAGTGAAGACACAAAACGTACCGGCAGACCAAAGAAAATCAGTGATAGAGGACGTCGAAGCCTCAGTAGAGTCGTTATTGCCAATCGACGGAGTACTGCACAAGACATTAGTGTACAGGGGAGTAAAACTGCTGCAACCTCAGCATGTATATGTACAATTCGCAGAGAACTTCATTCCATGTGTTACCGTGGTCGTGCGACTGCTCATAAGCCTTTCATCTCCAATCGGAATGATATTTGTCGTTTAGCATGGTGTAAAGAACATTTATCGTGGACCGTAGATCAATTTAAACGGGTCCTATGGACTGATGAATCCAGATACACGATCCATCAGCCTGATGGCCGTATGTGGCTATGACGGCAGCAGGGAGAACGCTATTTACCACGGTGTACTGTTCCTACGGTCAAGTTTGGAGCTGGCAGTGTACCCCTGTATGGATGTTTTTCGTGGTATGGTCCCGGTTAATTGGTATCGTGGACAAACCTGTTAACCAGCACGTCTACCCCGATATTCTGGACAATTATGCCCTACCAACTCTGTGGCTAGCCTTGTTGGTATTAGCAGGATAACGCACCAAGCCATAAAGCAAGGACTGTTACGGCGTGGTTTGACGGTAATTCCATTTCTTGCTCGGACTGGCCCGCACAGAGTCCTGATCTCAATCCTATAGAGCACCCATGGGATGAATTAGAGCACCGCATAAGAAGTTTGGAACCAAGGCCTACTGCTAAACAAGAGTTAGCGGCAGCATTATTTACTGAATGGAAGCGAATACCGCCGCCCCGGTAGCGCAGTGGTCTAAGGCGCTGGCCTCTGATCATTCGTCCGTAAGGGGTCCGGGTTCGAATCCCGGTCAGGCATGGATGTTGTGTTTGTCTTACGGCACTGGCTCTTTCCCTTCCCTGGAACCAGTGACCTGAAATTAGGGACGGACGACTGCTTATAGCCCATTTGAGTTGCTCACGGTGGTCGTTAAACCTCCAATCAAAAAAAAAAAAAAAAAAAAAGCGAATACCTTTCGGTGTGTTCCAAAACCTTGTCGAAAGCATGTCTCGAAGTGTCAGTGCATGCATTAAAGCGAAAGGTGGACCGACACCGTACTAATGTATGCCAATAAATGCTATGTTGTGTTTCTCTTCTAAGTATCCGGTGACGTTTGTCAATATAGTGTATATATATATATATATATATATATATATATATATACATTATTTGCCCAGACATGCCTCCTGGGCCCTTGGTAATGGTGGGGCCCAAGGCTATAAGCCCCTGTAGACCCCACCCCCGTAATCAGGCCCTGCTCAAAACAGCGTGAACTGTTCACTACTCAGGATGAATAATTTGTCATGAGCGGCTCGTGGTCAACGATTCGGGCACACCTTTCAAAGGAATGGCATTAATGCATCATTCCTATTTTTTTTATTTGTGGATTTAACTACCGCGGTGAGCAACTCGATGGAGTATAAGAAGTCGCCCGTCCCTAATTTAGGACCACTGATTCCAGGGAAGGGAGATAGCCACTGCTGTAAGACAAACACAACATCCATGCCTCCACGAGATTCAAACTCGGATCCTTCTCGGACGAATGACCAGAAGCCACCACTTAGACCGCACCACCGGTGTCGTTACCAGTCCCATTCTTAAGTTTCATTATTACTAGCTGAGTGCTCACTTACATAAGGGTTAACACCAATTAATTATCGACATTGCTTTTCTTATTGGGAATTGGCTCCCGAACTCATGTGGGCGGAAGGAAGTTAAACGTGGTGCGACTTCAGTGTATGTCGCAGTGATGGCGGATTGAATAACACTGTGAAACGAAGTTTTTGTTGCATTGATACCAACACTTGTTCTTACCTAATTTGAGTGTGCCGAATTCAGATATGAAGTTAGTTTTTCTCTGTAAGCTCTAGATTTTTTGCAATTCAACATTTTCATTTTCGATGACGCCTCTTGCATGATGACATAGTCTATCTGAGGAATTTTTTGTCAAGCAGTCTTAAAATTGGGCTTAATCAACTGTCTTGACAAAGATATTCTGATTCACAAAAACTTGTAGGAGCATCACAATATACATTACATTTTGAAAAAAGGCAAAAAAATCACTTTATGTGGAGTAAAATATATATCGCCACTTATGAAATCTGAAACATTATCAGTTATAGTCAAATATGAGTATACACTAGTACTTTTTACTTTAAATCAACATATATTTCGACATAAAGATAAGTGATTCAGAACAACTGATAAGGATGGGATGCAAAGTTCAAATATGTCCTATTCAAGCAAACATTTGCGCTTGTAGCTGTGGTGTTTGTGGACTTTCTCAGGGAAATCTCGTTTCATGCTCCAGCCGTACTCTGCCATCATATTTTTGTCTCATTGCCTTTGATAGTGCTGTTCCATCGTCACGAGGTCTTGATGGAAGCGCTCTCCCTGTTCATCACTAACAGCTCCAAGGTTCTCGGGAAATTGATCAAGGTGACTATTCAGGAAATGCATCTTGACACTCATGTTGCACCCAAGATCGCGAAAAGCCAACAGCATTCTAATAACAAGAATCTCATAGTTATCTGCCTTTTTGTTACCAAGAAAGTTTTGTATAACTGCCACGAAAGACAGCCATGCTGCCTTCTCCTTGTCATTCATCTTCCTGGCAAATTCCTCATCACGTACAAGGGCACGAATTTGAGGTCCATCGAACACACCTGCTTTGATCTTTTCGAAAGACCAAGCAGGAAAAGCAGAAACTATATTTTGAAAACATTGACCATCAGTACTTAATGCCTTCACGAACTGTTTCATCAAGCCGAGCTTGATATGGAGTGGGGGAAAAATTCTCTTCTCTCGGCTGAAGATTGGATCATTCACAATATTTGGCACTCCTGCTTCTAGAGTTTCACGGATGGGCCACATCTTCTGGGTCCCCTGTTTCTCTCTAGCTCGGCTGTCCCACATGCAGAGATAGCATGGAAAATTCTTGAAGCCTTTCTGTTGATCAAGGAGGAAGTTGACCATTTTCAGGTCCACACAGATGATCCAGTTGTGCTCGTGATACATTGTATTTGAGTAAGTCAATGACCATTTTTATGTCATTATGTTCTTCTCGCAAATGCACTCAATGACCAATTGGAACCGCTCCATGAACATTGCCACTGTGCAAGAGAACACACTTGAGGCTGCGCTTTGCGGTGTCCAGAAGTAATCGCCATTCTGTTGGACTATGCGAGGTAACACCTAATTGCCTGAGAAGACATGGGATATCGTGGAAATAAACAAACTGCTTGTCTTCTGAAAAAATGTCCACAAAAATGTGGTCGCGCTTTAGGAAATAAGAAACTTTTGCAGAGTAAACAAGTAGGTTGTTTTCTTGCCGCCTGGAGGATAATACCTCAGCTGCTTTCTTTGAGAGCCCCAAATCACGCGCTAAGTCATTCAATTCCGGTTGGCTAAACTTCTGAGGGTCTGAGGACTGTTTGGTATCAGATGAGGAGTCTTCGGATTCTGAACACATTTCTTGAAGTTCGTTATCACACCCGTCGTGTTCTTCTTGATCGTGTTCACTTCCTTCATCTTCAGATGAGGCAAATCCATTACAAACTGGAACTGGGAGTTCCTCTGAGTGCGGAGTAGGTCGAATTGCTGAGGGAATACTGGGATAGGAGATCTTATGCCGGGTTTTCTTGCCGACACCCTTCGTGTCGACCAGGAAAAAATAGCAGTCAGTTATGTGGTCCTTGGATTCTCGCCAAACCATGAAAACTCCAAAAGGCAGAACGTTTCGCTTTCTTTTGTCCAGTCACGAAGCATTTTCTCACAGTTATGACACACAATATGAGAAGCCCATTTCTTGTCTTGGCCGCCAAGGGGAACCTCAAAATTGGCTTTATAGGCACGCCACACAACGAAGTTATATTGCGCCTTTGACGAAGAAGTGCGTAGCAGCCACATACATAACACAATGCATTAGGATTATTTACACATTTATGTCTACTTGCAGAGCCATGATCAGATCTGAAGCAAATAAAAACAGGTGTTATTTTTGTGTAAATCAGATAAATCTCTAGAATTTAAAATTAACAGTTAAGATAAAGAATATTGATGTTTGTAAAAAAATTAGCCTAATTAGTCCAAGGTTCGGGTAGATGCAAGTCTAGTTTTCAAGCTATCCCTAGTGCAAATAGCAATGGGTGTCCTTTTCTTGCGAAAATCACAAGTTTCAAATTGCATGAAAACTAGAGCATGTACAGGAAATCCAATTTCAGATTTGAAATCAGCGTTAAAAAATTATTTAGAGTCAGTTGAAAAATACCGTGCAACAGAAAATAAGAAAAAGTTGTTCCCCAGGGTAATCATTCACAGCGGAGAGAGCTAATCATTCATTTACCATTCACGGTGAAGAGTCATTCGTTGTGAACGAATCATTCATGTATGTTCTCTGTAACGTATACTCTATATTCACTTTCCTTTTGATTTTTACTATCTCTGGTTATTTTATTTTACTATGTAAATTATCTTCTTACTGAACGAGATGTTATTTCACCCGCTGAATGAGATCTGGCAATGAGTGTAAGTCATGACGTGGTGGTAGTCAGTATAAATAGGCGCGTTCAACGATACCTAAGGAGAGCGTTGGTTTATATGAAAGAGAGCGTTGGTTTATGTGAAGGAGAGCGTTGGTTTATGTGAAGGAGAGCGTTTGTTGTTGTATAGAGAGAGCGTTTGTTGTTGTATAGAGAGAGCGTTTGTTGTTGTACGAAGTGAGCTGTGGTTTATGTGTCAGAAAGCTGGTGCTGTATAAAGAGAGTTCGTTTATGTGAGAGCGAGAAGTCTCAATAATAAAGAATTTGTTGTAAGTACGTTTTTCTCAGTTCATAGTTACTGTCAGACGTCTGTCTGGCTGATAGGTTTATTTCATTTAGTGTTATTAGTAACAACCAGCATAAGACTTTATTCATCTTAATTACTACTACAACATTACTACCAGTTATAAGCTTGATTATTATTATTGCTACACTACTAGCAGGAAAGTTTATTCATAATTAATAACATAACAACCATTAGAAGAAGTGTTAGCTTAGTACAAGCATTGAATTCATTATAATATTAGTGAAAGCCATATTCACGATAATTAGCTTAGTAGAAGAAGCTAAATTCATTATATATTACTGAAATGAAATGCTTAGAAGTAGATAAAAAGCTGAAATGAGTATGTATTAAAATTCAGAAATCCGATAGAGTATGATAACTGTGTTCTACTATAATGAAGTATATACTTAAATGATTATTTAGCTAGATGAAAAAAACAAAAAAAACCCCAGTAAGATGAGTTGGTGACGTATCACTTCGTCCGTGTTCAATACGTTCAATTGGTCCAGTTCATTTCGTCCACTGTTCATTTTGTCCACCGTTCACTTTGTCCGCTATTCATTTAGTCCACTGTTCACTTTGTCCACCCTTCAATTTGTCCGCTGTCCGTTTAGTCCACTGTTCACTTTGCCCATCATTCACTTTGTCCGTTGTTCATTTCGTCCACTGTTCACTTTGTCTACCGTTTACTTTGCCCGCTGTTCATTTAGTCCACTGTTCACTTTGTTCACCGTTCACTTTGTCCACCGTTCACTTTGTCCGCTGTCCGTTTAGTCCACTCTTTACTTTGCCCACCATTCACTTTGTCCGCTGTTCATTTAATCCACTGTTCACTTTGTCCGTTGTTCATTTAGTCCACTGTTCAGTTTGTCCGCTGTCCGTTTAGTCCACTGTTCACTTTGTCCACCGTTCACTTTGTCCGCTGTTCATTTAGTCCACTGTTCACTTTGTCCGCTGTTCATTTAGTCCACTGTTCACTTTGTCCGCTGTTCATTTAGTTCACTCTTTATTTCGTCCACGTTCACTTTGTCCACTGTTCATTTAGTCCGATGTTCATTTAGTCCATTGTTCACTTTGTCCACATTCATTTCGTCCTCAGAATAGATGGAATACGGTGAAAATTTTCTGTTTTGATGGAAGTTTTGTTACTAGACAGAAAATGAGGTCAACGGACATTGTTTGCATGCGATTTTTTTCTTGTTTAAGTTTTTCAATTAAAATACAACGATTTTAATATGTTATTTAAAGCAAAACGAGGAACTGAACTTTGAAGAGCTTCTTAACTCTTTCGATTTCAATTACTATGACATAAATCAAAGTTTTACAAAAATCTTTTAAAGTTTTGGAATACGTCTTGTATATTGTTTTCATATAGTTCTTAGCTTTCCAGTATATTTACTTTTTAGTTTGATTATTAATTGATTATAATTTCCGCATTACTAATTTTCACACGAATTAACCATAATGTTCTTTATATGTATCATAGCTATTTAAAGTGAGAAAAAATCCATAAAAGTACAATGGTGAAAAAAAGTTTAGATTGTTGTTTACTCTGAATTTGCGGTGTGAGAGAAGTAAAATAGGGACATTTTACATAAAGAAGAAAGGGTCTAAAATTTTCCTGTTCAATCCAACACATTTATGGCCATTGGAATAAACTTTCATTTATGTCATGGTAATTGACATGAACCACATAAAAGAGTTAAAAGCTCTTCAGAAAATCATTTCCTCGTTTTACTTTAAATAATATTTAAAATAGTTATATTTTAATCAAAAAACTTAAAGAAGAAAAAAAAGTTGCATGTAAGTAATGTCCGCTCACTTGTTTTTTTAGCACGTCTTTTGTAAAAAAAGATCGTGCTTATGTTACCGGGTTGTCCGTCCGTCCGTCCGCCTGTACCCACGATATCTCTGCAACTATTAGTCCGATTTGAAAACTTCTTTTTGCATTGGGAAGCTTGAAATATGCGAATGATGATCCTTTATTTTTTATTTTTTTTACGAAGTACAATTTCGCCGCTAGAGGGCGTAAATGCAGATGATGTCGAATTCAAAAAATACGGTTTATTCCACATATTTGCTTCTAAACATCCGATTGAAAAAATTCTTTTATCTTTCGATTCCATTTATGTCGAAAAGTATTTTAGATATAGTTACTTTTACAAATTACGCATAGATTTTCCGCTAGGGGGCGTAAAAGTAAATTACATTTTTCCCGATAACTCTTCCTCTAAAACTCCGATTTGAAAATTTTTTGTTTCAGCGGATGCACCTCGCGATGAAAATTCTTTTGCATATAATTTCAAATTTTTTGGTAAATAATACTTTAGCCACCAGTGGGCGTAAGTGTTAATTTTTGCTTCTGATGTATTTGCCATAAAATCTGAGCTTCTAAAATATCGATTGAAAATATTCTTTCGTGGACCTATGTCACTCACATCGGTAAACCTTTCTGGAATATTTTCTTCGTAAAAATATTCCACAGTTTCTCCGCCAGGGGGCGTAGATGTATATTTTAATTTTGCCAATATCTCTACTTCTAGGAGTCCGATTTAAAAACTTCCTTCTTTGTTGGATAGTGTTTTCTGTGTGACACGTTTTTCATATGATTTCAAATTTTTCAAGTGATTCATAGACTTTCCGCTAGGGGGCGTATTGGTAAATTGGGTTTTCCCCTATATCTCTACTTCTAAATCTCCGATTTGAAAAATTCTTTCTGCACCGGATACAGATCCTGATGGGAAATCGTTTGTACATAATTTCTAATTTTTGTAAAAAATATAGTTTGGCCGCCAGGGGGCGTAGACCTTAATTTCCGCTTCTGATGTATTTGCAGCAAAATATGAGCTTTTAAATTTTCGTTTAAAAAAAACTTCGTTTGTAGACCGATGGTACTCATGTTAACAAACCTTTTAGAAACTTTATCTTCTTAAAATAATGCATGGTTTCTACGCCAGGGGGCGTAGATGTATATCTTATTTTTGTCAATATATCTACTTCTAGGAGTCCGATTTGAAAAATTCCTTCTTTGATGAATAGTGTTTCCAGAGTGACATGTTTTTCATATAATTTCAGAGTTTTCAAGTGATTCGCAGACTTTCCGCCTGGGGTCGTAAAGGTAAATTGCTTTACCCCCTACATCTCTGGTTCTAAATCTCCTATTTGAAAAATTATTTCTGCACCGGATACAGCTCTTGATGAGAAATCCTTTGCACATGATTTACAATTTTTGTAAAAAATGGTTTGGCCACCAGGTGGCGTAAGTCTTAATTTCCGCTTCTGATGTATTTAGAGCAAAATTTGAGCTTCCAAAATCTAGATTGAAAAAAAAGTCGTTTGTTGACTGATACTACTCATGTCGATAATCGTTTTAGTAACATTTTCTTCTTGAAATAATGCATGGTTTCTACGCCAGGGGGCGTAGACGTATATCACTTTTTTGTCAATATCTCTATTTCTTGGAGACCGATTTGAAAAATTCCTTCTTTGTTGGATAGTGTGTCCGATGCGAAATGTTTTTCCTATAAATTCAAAATTTTCAAGTAAATCATAGACTTTCCGCTAGGGGGCACAAAGGTAAAGTGCGTTTTCTGCGTTATTTCTGCTTCTAAAACTCCGATTAGAAAAATTCTTCCTGTATCGCATACAAGACCTGATGGAAAATATTTTTCGCATAATTTCTAATGTTTGGTAAAGAACGGTTTGGCCACCAGGGGGCATAAGTGTTAATTTCTGTTTCTGATGTATTTGTAACAAAATCTGGGCTCCTTAAAAATCGACTAAATTTTTTTTCTTGGACCGATACCGCTCGTATGGGAAAACCTTTTGGAATACTTTCTTCCTAAAATAATGCATGGTTTTCCCACCAGGGGACGTAAAGTCACACCTTATTTTTGTCGATATCTCTGTTTCTAAGAGTCCGATTTGAAAAATTCTTTCTATTTTGGAGAGCGTTTCCGGTGTGAAATGTTTCTCATATAAATTCACGTTTTTCTTAACGCACAAGTCTGCAACCATCACGATTCCGTTACAGCAATATCTGAGAAATTAAAAACCCGATTGAAAAACTTCTTTCTTCCGTCAGATACTATTGTTTTCCATACCGGTTCCATTGACTTTGAATGGCTTTGATAAATTTAATTTGCGTCAGAACGGATTCAAAAGACGTGCTTATTACACCCGAAAATTCGGTGTCATCTTTCTTGTTCTGCCTGGTAACAAAAATTCCATCAAAACAGAAAATTTCTACTCTATTCCATCCATTCTGAGGACGAAATGATTTTAAACTAAGTGAACGGGGGACAAAGTGAACATTAAATGAACAGCAGATAAAGTGAACGAACATGGACGAAATGAACACAGGCAAAAGGATAGGGCACAAATGAGATGACCGTGATTACGATGGAAAAGTACGTAACAAAATGAAACCAATATCACGGGTCTACAAAATATCAAGAATTGTTTACATCCATTTTCACAAAAACTACCATTCATTACATTAAAACCAAACACAAAGACAACAAACAGCTGTTTCGTGCTGACACACGACACCAGGTGGCAGTTTTCAGCTATACAGTGAAGTAGAGAAAAGTTCAAATACAAGTTCAGACATGTTTGAATCGTGTTTCCACATGTTTTACTGAACTGTAACCCAGGGTTGTAGCTGGGTCTCAGACCCAAGGGGTGGGAGTTGGTGCTTGATATTCAATAACAACCTATGTTTTCCACAAGAATACACAAGCTTTGCTTTGTTTTTTCGCTTTATTTGTTAATTTCCTTCACTAGTAAGTACAGTAATTTCTGCACGCCAAAAAAAGAAACTCAATGAAATAAAACAGAAAACATAAAAAAAACGAGGGGTGAAAGAAAACTGAACGCTGTTTAAATGTAAAATGTAAATTACATTATCTGAATTTACTTGATTATGGTTGAGTTGGGAGTTCTTTATCGCTATAAAAAATATTTACACTTCTAGTTTACTATTCTGGTCCCTTTCTGTGAATCAGCACAATAACATGGAGTTATTGATGTTATATTTTGATTTGTTTCTACTCCTTTTCTTCCGTTCACTTTTATCTCATCTTTAATCACGCATTCTTCTTCGCTGGTACTCGGCGGTAGTCTTTCCTTACCATGGTTAACAGCCAAACCCTCTCCTTTCTCCCACTCAAAAACAAAGAGAGCAAATATGCACGGGAACAAATCGCTTTCCTCCCAAACACGCATCGTAAAACCACTCCTGTTGATCACAAAGCAATGAATAGGAAGAAGTTAAAAGCTCTCTTTCTCTTTCTCTCTGTCTGTCTGTCTCTCTCAGCAACGTCCAGAGGGATACATTTAGTTAAACCCTTCGCCCTCCCTACCCTCGACAACAATTCTTTGCAGACAGTTAAGTACTTACACATAGACGTTTCTTAAAAGTAACTTAGCGTTGCATAGTCACTTACCAAGAGACGAACAGAGTTGTAGACTTCTGCAGAACTATGTATCCACCTCCACCTCTGTTCTTTTCCTTTACCTTTTTTCTTATTGGGGGGGGGGGGGGGGCTTTGTACGTTTATCCGAAGAAGAAGGAACCCTTAACACCAACAAGCCCTGCGCCCACGCGACGGAGAATCGTTGGCACAACTGTTCCTACTGATTCACCCCGAGAAGTAAGTTTTTTGAGTTATTCATCGTTCGTGCTGTATCATTTAATTTTTTTTGTTTAAAGTGCAATACATGAATAAATGAAGTAAGTATTTATGCTTATAATGCAATACAAGAATTATTTTCATAAACCACGAAAGGTAAAAGTTCAGAGAACTTACAACAACGCCCATTTTCCAGTGGAAAGAGAGGAACTTGCTTGTCTTAAAGAGGCAGAGCTCGCTCTAGTTCTCCTCTAGCTACTGCCCTGGAGTTACCCTTCCCACTCAAATATTATCATATCGATGTTCAGATCCGTTGCATTAGTTTCAGTAATAAGATTGCTTGCTGATCGGAGAGAATAGTTAAATTATGAACCTTTTATTTTTTTCTTAACCCGATGATTTAAAAATTTCATTTTGTGGGAAAACTACATCATAGACAATTTTGAAAATATTTTGTTTCTTGATTGGAGGTTTAACGACCACCGTGAACAACTCAATGGGCTATAAGCAGTCATCCGTCCCTAATTTAGGGTCACTGGTTCCAGGGAAGGGAGAGAGAGAGCCAGTGCCGTAAGACAAGCACAACATCCATGCCTCACCGCGATTCGAACCCGGACCCCTTTCGGACAAATGATCAGAGGCCATTGCTTAGACCACTGCACCACCGGAGCGGAGAACATATTTTTGAAATCAGTACATATAAATTAATGGGAAACAGGCAAAGAACCTCAATGAAGCAGTTATTAGCCCATGTATACATCCCCCTTCAGAAAAGTCCTTGTAAAATTAGATAGCTGTGCTCTCCAATGGAGTATTACCTGGTAAATTGAAATAAATATACTGTACGATTACGATGAAATACGATTACATGATACTGTCACGCCTTCCCACGGAAGCGTGGCTTAAAATATAAAATGCTTATGCAATCCGATTAAGAAGGATTAACTCCATGAACTGGAACGGAATGAAATCTTTTAAGAAATCAATGAAATATCAATACCCAAGAAAACTTTTTTCTTCCCATGATGAAAAAGAAAGAATGCCTGTCCCAAAAGGTCTGTAATGCGTCGCCATAGAGTTTGTTGGTGCTAAGCGTTTTGATAGATCTCATCGCAAGCTTTACTTTTTTTTTTTTTTTTTAGTTATTTCGTAAGGTTTCGTAGATTTTCCGCGAGTGTTATGTTGGATCCATAAAACTTCACAGCTCATCGTCGTTTGTTAGTTTGTGCACTAGCATAAAGGATGCAGTTTTTGGAATGACCTAACAGCAAAGAGAGCGTAACTGCCATCTAGAACAAAAAGCTCTTAAGAATGTTTTAAGGATCCATTTTTCATTGGTATATGTTTTGAACAATAAAACAAATAAATAAATAGATGAATAAAAGAAGGAAATATATTGGTAAAGCTTGCCAAGTACCATTTTACTCAAAGATTTAGGCAACTGGCTGCTACGTTTCTATTTCAATATAGTTGCTTTCGTACTTTTATCATATACGATAGCTGAGCGTAATAGCCCTCGTGTCAGCTGCACTGTGTATTCAGCCATACAATGAGCCGTAGCTGTATGATGAGTCACAGCGTGCATAGCTCTCCTTTAGGAAATGTATGTTGTTATGAATCTCTTAATATTTATTTTTCGTGAATTTTGGAAATTACTTTGGTGTTTTACTATAAGCGTAAATATTTTATCTCATTCATTTATTGAACTATTTTTAAGGTTGAATTCACATGAAACAATACAAACCATAAGTAACTCAAGAGAGTTTTTAACTTCTCTTGGTGAATATGTTGGAATCGTTGCACTGGAAGTTCTCTAATTAGCGTCCGCAGGACTTGTAGATGCTAAGGGTTAGGAACGGAAGATAGAGGCAAATATCCTTGAAGGAATTCAAATTCAGGAGGAACGTTGGAATAAAATAAGATGAAGGCGGCGTCACTCTACAAAGGAATGAAACAAACCCTGTCTCTTGGTAACTACAGAGGGTGAGTCGAAAGTTTTGCAACATTTGGATCACTTTATGTCGTCATACATACCTTTACGACGAAAATTGACTAACATTCAAAGTATTAGACATCGTGTTGCACCATCTTTAGCGATCTGTCGAAAATTGACTAGCATTCAAAGTATTAGACATCGTGTTGCACCATCTTTAGCGATCTGTCTGCCAGTTCTTCGATTCTGCGGCGGTACCAGTTCTTGTCCTTCGAGGCGAAGAACTCCGTCACCCCAGCTGCTACCTTTTCCTGGTCGTTGCAGTGCCACCCGCCAATGAAGTGGGCTACGGACCGGACCAAACAATAATCTGACGGAGCAAGGTCCGTACTATATGATGGGTGGGCCATGTAGGCCATGGGCCGGAACAAGTAACAATCCGACGGGGCAAGTTACGTACTACATGCTGGGTGTGGTATCAGTTCGATGCCCTCAAGTTCCTGGAGTTTTGCCGGGGTCGTTCGAGCTGCATGAGGCCAAGCATTGTCTTGCTGTAGGAGAGCGCGCTTTCTGTTCACCAGTGCCGGGTACTTCTCCTTCAAAACGGCATACGTCCACTCCAACTGTTCAGAGTAGAGGTTGGCGTTGAAGGTCCGACCGTCTGGAACAAATTCGTAATGGATTATCCCCTCGGAATTTCACCAGACGCAGAGCATCACCTTGTGCTTGAAAGCGCCTACGTTTGGCAACGGGTTCAAGAAGCTGAACCAGGCTCAACCACTGCTGTTAGGATTACGGGAATAGACCAACTTTTCATCGCACGTAACAATTCTCCTGATGAAACGTACATTGCGTGGGTTTTCCGGGAGTTCCGTGCCCACTTCCACTCGGCGGTTTGCTTCAGCTGGGGTCAGTTCGTGAGGGACAATGCGGCATCTCCTGTAGCCCTTGCCGAGGTCCTGAAGGTGACAAACCACGGTGGTCTGTGATATGCCCAACTCGCCTGATAATCTTCCAGTGCTGGTTGTCGGATTTGCTTCTACGGACTGGGCCACGGCCTTTGAATCCACTGTTCGCTGTCTACCTGACCTTGGCTGATCGTCGAGGTTTCTGTTACCTGAGCGAAATTTCTTGAACCACCTGTTGCGGTGCTGTGGTCCATGAAACCTTCCTCTTTCGCATGACAAATGTTTCGTGTTGCTTGAGCAGCGTTATGGCTGAGTTCAAACTCGTAAAGCAAAAGTTCCCTAATTGGCCGGTTGTGGCTGTTCATTTTTTAGGCGTCCCAACCACTGACAGAATGACGACATGCAATGCTATTCACAGCAACGATTATCACTTTACATCCCTTTCGACTGATTGCAATGCGCTTCTTGAACTAGGTTAAGCGCATGCGTTTCTGAAAATATTGCAAAACTTTCAACTCACCCTCTGTAATTTTATGAGATGCTAAGCTGCTGCTATAAGATTTCCTCAAGATGGACTGCCCAGATTACAGATTTTTGTACGTGAACAGTCTCTGTATTGCAGCTGGATGTATAGCTTCTTTGCACTGAGAGGACAGAAATCATGGGACACCTGGTCCTTTGCCAACACGACGCTGTCACTCTTCTCTCTAGTGGACGAAGCCACCGCTTGGCAGGTATCTAGGTAGAAAAGCATCAATGCATTCACGTAGGCGGTAATTCGATCTCAGTATGAATAAACGTCTCGTGTTAATAGAGCTTGAAAGAGGGATGATAGAGAATGCCCAACGCATGGGCCACTATATCGTGAGGTGGTATAGGAAATGCAGTATCCCCGTTCTACAGTATCAAGAGTGTATCGGTAATACGCAATTTCCGGAATAACATTGCATGATAGACAACTCTGAGGGCATAAAAAGACGGTCGATAGCCGTCGATGTCTTTCTTGCATGGAGTAAATGTCTGTTTTGGTGCAAGCAATATGAGAGTAACAGGGGCACAAATTACCGCCGACTTCAACGAGGAAGGAGCCAGAAACTTCCCACGATGACCATTAGGCGATCATTAACTCCTTATTAGAGCCGCCGACCCACCAGAGTCCCATTGATAAAGCCACATCGTACGCTTCATTTGGGAGAGCATCGGCGCTGGGCTTTTAATGACTGAAGACGGATCTCCTAGTCCGATGAGTCCCATTTCCAGTTATTCCGCGCAGACGAGAGGGTGACGATATGGCGTAAATCGCACGAAACGATTGATTCGAGATGTCAATAAGGTACTGTTCAGGGTTGGTGGAGGGTCGGTTATGGTTTGGGGCATGTTCAACTGGCACACGTTGGGATCTCAGGTGCATGTAAATGCACCTCTGAGCGGTTCACGCTACGTGCCCATCCTTGAAAACCATCTGTATCTAGTATATTCATGGTCATCATCCACCCATGGGACAATGAACTTTTCCAGATGGAAAATGCGCCTCACCACAAGGCTCTGGTGAATAGAACACGGTCTCAGAAGAGCATTCCTCAGAAGTTATCCCACTCTGGAAACTTCTGAGGAATGCCTGCTGCGGAAAGTCTTGAGATGCCGTGGAAAGGTCCGTTCAAAGTTTGGATCCTCCAACCAGGAATGCGACGGAATTATGAACAGAGGTTCAGCAAGCATGGGTGAAGATTCCTATGGGGCACTTTCCTGACCTGGTGGGCTTAATGCCTCTCCGAGCGAAAGGTGGACCTACCCGTTACCAGGTAGGTTTTCCGTAATTTCTGTCCACTCAGTGAATTTTACACAGGACAAATCCATTTGTAAAGCTGCAGTAGCTACTACACTCAGTAGACAAAGAATTTGAGACGGGGTGATAAGCAGTTGACATAGGCATCCCCCGCGCAGAGTGGAACACACCCATACGGAACGCAAGCGATAAATAGGCGGACAGCAGCAGGGCTTCTCAACTGTGCATCGTAATCGACAAACATGGGTAAAACCTGGTGATCTGAGTGATTTTGATCTTGGACGTGTTGTTGGAACAAGACATTTGGATCATTATATTGCCAATTGGTAAGAATCCTTGGGTTCACGAGAACAACTATATCAAGGATGTACAGTGAGTATACCATCAACGGACGTACCAGCGGCCAGAGTATACCATCAACGGACGTACCAGTGGCCAGAATATACCATTAACGGACGTACCAGCGGCCTGAGTATACCATCAACGGACGTACCAGCGGCCAGAGTATACCATCAACGGACGTACCAGCGGCCAGAATATGCCATCAACGGACGTACCAGCGGCCTGAGTATACCATCAACGGACGTACCAGTGGCCTGAGTATACCATCAACTGACGTACCAGCGGCCTGAGTATACCATCAGCGGACGTACCAGCGGCCAAAGTATACCATTAACGGACGTACCAGCGGCCTGTGTATACCATCAACGGACGTACCAGCGGCCAAAGTATACCATCAACGGACGTACCAGCGGCCAGAATATACCATCAACGGACGTACCAGTGGCCTGAGTATACCATCAACGTACGTACCAGCGGCCACAGTATACCATCAACGGACGTACCAGCGGCCACAGTATACCATCAACGGACGTACCAGCGGCCAGTGACCGACCACACGCCATTGATGACCGGGGTCGACGTAGATTTTATCTAGCCTCCTAGAAACCTACCTCTCGCAACGAAATATCGGAAGCCCAAACAGCTTCAAAAAGCGAACGGTACGACGCACGTTGCATACTCTGGGCTACGGGAGACAACGCTCTCCTCATATGCCACTGTTGACTGCTCGTCATCGGATATTACGCCTCGCCTGGTGCAAGTAAATAAAGCTGCACCTCATATTGTCAGATGAATCCCGTTTTCAGCTGTACTGAATAGACAGGAGGTTGCGGATGTGGCGTTCAGAGATGAAAACAGGTCACAGGTCAAAGGGTCAACAAATTTTGGCGGGTCCAACGGGTCGGGTCAAGATGTTCCTGACCCGATTTTGACCAGGTTTTATTCCCGTGTTTCATTTTTGAAAAGAGAAAAATATATTGCAAAGAAAAATGCGCGTTGTGGAATTCTGTAGTCGATACTGGTGCCCACGGAGTGAATAATAATTTGCCATGCAAAAATATTGTCATCTCTTTCTTAAAGCAACGAAGATTTCCACCGATCGACGTCAGACATACCGACACCATATCGCAAAAAGATCCTTCCCTTGCGTTCTTTTACAGTGCAGGGCAAGGTACAGGCAAACGCCATTCGCCTACTTCTCAGCTGATTTACTCTCTCCGTGCGAAGTTCACTGTATGACTAAAAGTTACTTTTCACATCGCATCTTTTACATTGAGCATTCAGAGGTATTCGGTTGATGTGCTAACATCCCGTTCCCATGACATGTCATGTCGAAATTAACTCCTTATTTGTTAATATGGATGGATTTAATATTGAGGAGTTTGAGAAAGTCGTCCAGACCAACAAATACGTGCTTATTCAAAATCACAAGGGGAAGAGTGAATGCTGGAAATTGTTTCGTCTCATTAAGGAACCGGAGAATAATTCTGTGATATTTGGTCTTGCTTTTTGTTCAAAATGTGGAAGATGTATAATTACAAAGAAAGATGTCGACGGTGTAATAAAAGATTATGGAACCAAAAATCTAACGGACCATATGAAAGTATGCGCACTTCTTTTAAAACGTGGAAAGAGGGAACAATCTAAATACAGTAAAAAAATACATTTGTGTAATCGTAATTCCCTGGTCAATGTCATAGTCAGCCATTACTTCTGAGTTACGGAAAATAGTTGCACTAAAATTTAGCAAGTAATCAAATTTTTTATTAAAAAGGATTTCAGTTATTAAATATCAAGCCGTAATTGGGATGAATATATATATTACGTTCATACGTATCATCATCATCATCATCATCATTGTCAACCATTATCAGTCCACTGCTGGACTAAGGTCTCTCCAAGTTTCTTCCACAACGGTCTGTCTTGTGGCAGTCTCTTCCATGCCAGCATGCTTTCGAATTTCATCCGCCCATCTCCCATGTGGTCTTCTTCTGGGTCTTTTCCTGTCCCTTGGAATCCAGTCTAAAATTTCAGCTGTCCATCGATGGTCTGTCCTTCTGGCATTCTGTCCAGCCCATTCCTCGTTCGTGACAGACGTAGTGTTGGTGGCTCCAATATTTTATGCATTTTAGTGTGGAATACCTCGTCCCTCACTCACCTGTTGCGTGGCCCGGCTGTCTAAAGGTACTGTGTACGTTTTGAGCTACTGTTCTCGCGTTCTCATCCTCATATTAGTTCATATTCATCCGTTTTCTTATCGTTTGCTCGCTTGTTTACGTTTGGAAGCTGCCAACATGGCGGCTTCTGGTATTTCCTTATCATCTATGGGCGTGGCGGATGCACGTCACGTCACACTTCCCACGTCCATTGAAGTTAACATACTCTCGTCCTCAGATGTGTCTGCTCAGATGCCTTCCCAGCTTTCTAGTACTCCTGCACCGGTGCCTTCACTGGACTTGGCTGCGCTTTCTTCTTCAGCTCCTGCATCTGCCTCGGTGCCCTCCCTGTGTACTACTGATTCTTCTGCCTTGCCTTCGGCCTGTGCTTCTCTTCCCTCACAGCCTTCTGTGCCTACCGGATCCGAACAAACTTCTCTTCCGAGGATGTCATTTGCCTCTAAAGTGCAACGAGGTGCTACTTCTACGTCCGATTTCTCTCTACCAGATGGTCTTTTGCAAGCAACACCTATTATTCAGGTATCCAACCACAAGGTGAAGGTAACGATAGATGACAATTCGCAGATTGGCCGTGAGTTCCATAACCTCCTGGATAGAGGTGTGCTCTTTCATGCTTTACCAAATACTCCATTGCCACGCTACATGGAAGCCGTCTCTGGACATGTGTCGTCTGCGTCCATTGCAGGAATTTCCCGCACTCCTCGGGGTATTTCGGTACAGTTCAATCACAAGGAGGATACTGACTTTTTTCTAGCTAACGGACTTTCGATTGGGACAAACCATCTCATCCCGTCGCCTCTTTCCAAGAGACCGGTGAACATCACGTTCTATCCTGTTCCACAGGAAGTGCCGGATACTGCACTTCCTCTCCTTGTCAGTCATGTTTGTAAAATTGTTGGCAAGGTCCGTCGCCTCTCTGACGCTCCCCGCCGAACTCGATTTGCACATGCTACCGGACCTCGCCGTCAGTTATTGGTCGTCTTTCCCACCGAGAAAGCCTTGGCGGATTGCCCTACAGAAGCTACTATTGAAATTGGCGCACGAGCGTACAGTTTCAAGATTTTCACTGCTCACTATTGTACACACTGTTTAACCCAGAATCACACCACTGCCTCCTGTGACCGCGTTCGACGTGGACGTTCATCAAGTTCGCATCCCACTGCTGACCACATTGGTCTTTCTACTATTCCCACTACCGGTAGTTTGCCTGACGCGAATTCTTCGTTTCTCCGTCAGACGAACATTTCCGTCACGGACAATGCTGCCTTTCCTCCTCTCCCGACCCGTACGATTGTGCATCCACCTTCAAGATTGACAGAGTTGTCTTCGACTACAGATGTGCCTACAGCGGAGTGTTCCGATCCGGGTGTGTTGAGTAGTGGTTTGACAGATCGGCCGTCTGGCTCTTCTCCTAGCCTCTCGGATACCGGATCTCCATTTACAACCTTGTCTGCCATACCCTTGTTGCAACATCTTCCTGAAGCCTCGGCTGTTGTACCAGTCTTCAATAAGGCAGCTCAGCTACGTACTGCTTCTTCCGCGATGGTCGTTTCCTCGCCTCCTGACTTGGGAGGTGAGCCTGATCCACTAATGGATATATCCGCCTCAGCTTCTTCTTCGAAGCGGATTGGAACTTCCACAGGCGCTGTGAAACAGAAAAAGTTAAAACAACTTTCTGTGCCCCATTCTGAGGATTTATTTAGTGTTCCCGAGGTCTCCGGTTCCGGTGTTTCTCCTTCTGATGATTCTTCAAACAGTATGCTTCTCCGCTCAGGTCCTGTCAATCCTCTCTCTGATGCTGAGGTTCTACAGGCCGTTGATACGTTTCCTCTAGTTCCTGGACCACTGTCCAGACAGCAACTTTTACGTCTTTTTCAACCTGCACATACGATTGTTTGTTCTGAAGAATTCCTCCACTCACCTGATCTGGACCTGTATGCAGCAGTAACGCAATTCGAAGCTTATGTGTAACTTTTTAAATCTCTGTGTGCCACCGATCCTCGGTATCAGCCTGTTTTGAGACGTTACACGCGCCGTCTCGCCTCCTTGAAGGAGCTCGTTGAAAAGCATATATGTGATACCTTCTATCCTTTTGCCGATGACCTTTAGCTCTCTTCCTCACACCGATTACTTTTTGTTCTCTCAATGCTAGGGGATTAATGAACCCGTTCGCAGTTGCCCTGGTTTTGCAGACTTAGTGCATGTTGGTTCTGATGTTTTCATTGTGTGTTTTTACTGTGATTCACAAGTAATGTATTGTAAATTTGCTTTATTTGTGTGTAAATTTGCTTTATTTGTGCGTAAGTTTGCTTTATTTGCTTTATTTGTGCGTAAGTTTGCTTTATTTGCTTTATTTGTGCGTAAGTTTGCTTTATTTGCTTTATTTAATGTATTGTAAATTTGCTTTATTTTAAAGTTGCGATAATTGCGTGTTTTTGCTGTGTTTTCACAACTAATCGGTCTCGTTACTTGTGTGATCTCCTCATTATCTCAGTTTCATTATCTTATCTGTTGTTTCCTGAATTTGTGCCTGTTTTTTAAATTACCTATAATTGTGAGTGTTCGCTTTGTTAGTGCTTTCCTCTATCGCGGATTGTTATAGTGGTACGTTTGTTACCTTTGTTATTTTTATACAGTTGCTGAGGTACTCAATGTTGTTTTGCGCTCTAACCACATTTCAGTTCCGTTCGGTTGATTTATCATAGCACAGTACATTTCATGCATTTGTGCACATGTGTTATAGTGTTTGACATGCCGTTAGGCCATTCATTGTTCGTGTGAATATTCATTTCCTTTCTGTGTAACGTTGTGCTGCATCGTGGATATACTGACTTTCCGCACTGTTGTTTTCTGTACTGCAGCTTTTAATGAATCTCCTATGTCAGTATTTCGTTATAGCAATAAACTGGGTACCACTATGGTACCCACAGTTACCAATACAATTTCTCGTTCGTGACAGACGTAGTGTTGGTGGCTCCAATATTTTATACATTTTAGTGTGGAATACCTTGTCCCTCACTCATCTGTTGCGTGGCAAGGCTGTCTAAAGGTACTGTGTACGTTTTGAGCTACTTTTCTAACGTTCTCGTCCTCGTATTAGTTCATATTCATCCGTTTTCTTTTCGTTTGCTCGGCTGTTTACGTTTGGAAGCTGCCAACATGGCGGCTTCTGGTATTTCCTTATCATCTCTGGGCGTGGCGGATGCACGCCACGTCACACTGCCCACGTCCATGGAAGTTAACATACTCTCGTTCTCAGATGTGTCTGCTAAGATGCCTTCCCAGCCTTCTAGTACTTTTGCTCCGGTGCCTTCACTGGACTTGGCTGCGCTTTCTTCTTCAGCTCCTGCATCTGTTTCGGTGCCCTCACTGGGTACTACTGATTCCACTGCCTTGCCTTCGGCCTGTGCTTTTCTTTCCTCACAGCCTTCTGTGCCTAGCGGATCCGAACAGACTTCTCTTCCGAGGATGTCATTTGCCTCTACAGTGCAACGAGGCGCTACTTCTACATTCGATTCCTCTCAACCTGATGGTCTTTTGCAACCAACACCTATTATTCAGGTATCAAACCACAAGGTGACGGTAACGATAGATGACAATTCGCAGATTGGCCGTGAGTTCCATAACCTCCTGGATAGAGGTGTGCTCTTTCATGCCTTACCAAATACTCCATTGCCACGCTATATGGAAGCTCTCTCTGGACATGTGTCATCTGCGTCCATTGGGGGGATTTCCCGTACTCCTCGGGGTATCTCGGTTCAGTTCAATCACAAGGAGGATTCTGACGTTTTTCTTGCACACGGACTTTCGATTGGGACAAAACATCTCATCCCTTTGCCTCTTTCCAAACGACCGGTGAATGTCACGTTCTATCCTGTTCCACAGGAAGTGCCTGATACTGCACTTCCTCTCCTTGTTAGTCATGTATGTAAAATTGTTGGCAAGGTTCGTCACCTTTCTGACGCTCCCCGCGGAACTCGATTTGCACATGCTACCGGACCTCGCCGTCAGTTATTGGTCATCTTTCCTACTGAGAAAGCCTTGGCGGATTGCCCTACAGAAGCTACTGTTGAAATTGGCTCAGACACGTATAGTTTTAAGGTTTTTATTACTCACTATTGTACACACTGTTTAACACAGGATCATACCACTGCCTCCTGCGAACGCTTTCGACGTGGACGTTCATCAAGTTCGCAACCCACTGCTGACCACATTGGTCTTTCTACTATCCACACTACCTGTAGTTTGCCTGACGCGACCTCTTCGTTTCTCCGTTGGAAGAACATTTCAGTCACGGACAATGCTGCCTTTCCTCCTCTTCCGACCCGTTCGATTGTGCATCCACCTTCAAGATTGGCAGATATGTCTTCTACTACAGATGTGTCTACAACGGAATGTTCCGATCCGGGTGTGTTGAGTGGTGGTTTGGAAGATCGACCGTCTGGCTCTTCTCCTAGGCTTTCGGATATCGGATCTCCAATTACAACATTGTCTACAATAGCCGTGTTGCCAAGTCTTCCTGCAGCCTCGGCTGTTGTACTAGTCTTCAATAAGGCAGATCTACTACTTATTGCTTCTTCGGCGACGTTGGTTTCCTCGTCTCCTGATTCGGGAGGTGAGCCTGATCCATTAATGGATACATCAGGCTCAGCATCTTCATCGAAGCGTATTGGAACTTCCACAGGCGCTGTAAATCAGAAAAAGTTAAAACAACTTTCCGTGCCTCTTTCTGAGGATTCATCTAGTGTCTCCGGTGTTTCTGGTTCCGGTGTTTCTCCACCTGATGATTCTTGAAACAGATGTGTCTACAACGGAATGTTCCGATCCGGGTGTGTTGAGTGGTGGTTTGGAAGATCGACCGTCTGGCTCTTCTCCTAGGCTTTCGGATATCGGATCTCCAATTACAACATTGTCTACAATAGCCGTGTTGCCAAGTCTTCCTGCAGCCTCGGCTGTTGTACTAGTCTTCAATAAGGCAGATCTACTACTTATTGCTTCTTCGGTGACGTTGGTTTCCTCGTCTCCTGATTCGGGAGGTGAGCCTGATCCATTAATGGATACATCCGTCTCAGCATCTTCATCGAAGCGTATTGGAACTTCCACAGGCGCTGTAAATCAGAAAAAGTTAAAACAACTTTCCGTGCCTCTTTCTGAGGATTCATCTAGTGTCTCCGGTGTTTCTGGTTCCGGTGTTTCTCCACCTGATGATTCTTGAAACAGTATGCTTCTCCGCTCAGGTCCTGTTAATCCTCTCTCTGATGCTGACGTTCTACAGGCCATTGATACGTTTTCTCTAGTTCCTGGACCACTGTCCATACAGCAACTTTTACGTTTTTTTTAACCTGCACGTACTGAAGAATGTTGTTTGTTCTGAAGAATTCCTCCACTCACCTGATCTGGACCTGTTTGCAGCGGTAACGCAATTCAAAGCTTATGCGTCATTTTTTAAATCTCTGTGTGCCACCGATCCTCGGTATCAGGCGTTCTTGAGACGTTACACGCGCCGGATCGCCTTCTCGAAGGAGCTTGCTGAGAAGCATATATGTGATACCTCATTTCCTCTTGCCGATTACCTGTAGCTCACTTCCCCATACCGATCACTTTTTGCTCTCTTAATGCTAGGGGATTTGCGAACCCGTTCGCAAATTCTCTGGTTTTTGTAGACTTAGTGCCTGTTGATTCTGATGTTTTCCATGTATTTTACATTTGCTATATTTGTGTGTTTTTACTGTGTTTCACAAGTAATTTATTTCCAATTTGCTATAACTGTGCGTTTTTGCTGTGTTTTCACGAATAATCGGTCTCGTTACTTGTGTGAGCTCCCCAGTATCTCTTTATCATTATCTTACCTGTTGTTTCCTGATTTTGTGCCTTGTTTTGTAAATTTCCTATACTTGTGAGTTTTTGCTGTATTGGTGCTTTCCTCGATCGCGCATTTCTATAGTGGTACATATGGTAATTTTGTTATTTTTGTTTTAAAGTTGATGAGTT
Organism: Macrothele yani; assembly: GCA_039090855.1. Taxonomy (NCBI): domain Eukaryota; kingdom Metazoa; phylum Arthropoda; class Arachnida; order Araneae; family Macrothelidae; genus Macrothele; species Macrothele yani. The sequence continues at coordinate 176,333,003 of CM076990.1, forward strand.
AGTCAGTAATATTTTGCGCTCTAACCACATTTAAGTTCCGTTCGGATGTTTTATGATGGCATAGTACATTTCATATACTTGTGCACATGTGTTATTCATATCGTTTGGCATGCCGATATGCCATTCATTGTTCGTGTGCATATTCATTTCCTTTCTGTGTAACTTTGTGCTGCGTCGTGGATATACATACTTTGCCGCAATTTTGTTTTCTGTACTGCAACTTTCAATGAATCTATGTTTGTAATTCGTAATAGCAATAAACTGGGTACCACTTTGGTACCCACAGTTACCAATACCAATACTATTGCCATTTCAGGGATTTTACTCTGGTTATGATGTCTTCCACTCTCGTCCTTTTTCTGATCCACGAGTTCCTCTTCTTATCTCTCCTGGTTACACCAAGCATGCATCTCTCCATGCGTCTTTGAGTTGTCTGCAGTCTTTGTATGTCTCTTTTAGTTAAGGTCCACGTCTCTGCACCATACGTAAGCACTGGAAGGATGCATTGATCAAACACTTTTCTTTTAAGACATAATGGCATATTAGTCTTGTAAATTATACTGTTTTTTCCAAACGCTCTCCAGGCAAATTTTATACCCCGATTAATTTCTTCATCAATGTGACCCTCACTTGATATCTGCCGTCCAAGATAAATGTAGGTATTGGTTATCTCCAGTTTTTCCTCATCAATCGATAAATCTTCATTTCTTGTAAAAGCATTGTACATCACTTTTGTCTTCTGAAAGTTCATTTTTAATCCCACTTCTTTACTCTTGTCAGCAAGTTCCTGGATCATACTATGCAGCTCTGATGGGGTGGTTGCAAAAGTGACTACGTCATCAGCAAAACGAAGGTGAGTTAGATAATCTCCATTAATATTTACCCATTTGTTTTCCCAGGTCAGTGATTGAAAGACATTTTCCAATGTGGCATTAAAGAGTTTGGGAGGTATAGTGTCACCTTGCCTCACTCCCTTTTCAATCTTTATGGGTGCTGTATTCTTAAATAGCCGAATTTTTGCACTTGCATTTTCATAGATGTTATTAATAATATTAATGTATGCATCTTCAATACCGCAGGATTTCAAAGCCATTGTAACTGCTGATGGTTTCACCGAATCAAAGGCCTTTTCATAGTAAAAAAGCCATGCATAATGGAAGTTCATATTCCCTTGCTCTTTCAACTAGTTCTCTCAGCACATGGATATGATCTATAGTGCTGTAGCCACTCCTGAATCCAGCTTGTTCTCTCGGTTGAGCCAGGTCCATTGCCACCTTCAAGCGGCGTGAAAGAACTTTAGTGAAGATTTTATAAACCACTGATAGGAGGCTGATATATATATATATATATATATAAGTTGAGTTTCGAATTTATAGTTCAAAGCAGATTTATCCGGGTCAGTTACGGGTCTGGGACGTCCGAGTCCCAGACCCGTAACTGACCCGGATAATTCTGACGGAAGAACAAGAATGACGGAAGAACAAGTGAAAGTTTTGGAGCGGGCACCAAAACTTTGCCATCTATCGAAACCCAGAATTAAACAATTAATATCGGAAGTAGAAAGTATAATTTCCCAAGTTGCAGCAGAAGATCGTGATATGACCAGATGTTTAGCGATATCAAAATTAAGAGTTAGTGTAGTGAATTTTAAAGGAAGAATATTGCGGAAAGGAACATTAAGAAAAGTAACACTTAGATTAAGAAAATTTTAGAGAAGCTGCGTAATGATCCTAGAATAACGATTACCCTAACGGACAAGTCGAATCAGATTGCCATTATGAACACGTCTGATTATATTAGTACACTTGAAGAATTTGCAGATCAATCGGACTCAATGCTGCAGCCGAGGAATCCTCTACAAAGCATAATACGGAAAGTTCAAGCTCTAGCCAGGGACAAAGATCTACCGGAGAATATTAGGATGTCAGCGAAGCTTCCTCCGCGCTCTACAATCCCACCACTCTTTGGACGACTAAAGAATCATAAACCTGGATCTGTCCTTAGACCTATTGTAGCAAAAAACAAATCTCCAACGTACACGTTAGAAAAATCACTAGCGAAATTCTTCTCCCAACGTTTAAAAAACTCCGATGTAATCAATTCAACAAAAGGATTTGTGAAGCGCGCAAGAAGCTTGAATATACTTGATAGTGATATAATGGGAAGTTCTGACATAGTGTCTTTATATCCATCTTTACCTATACCAAAGGCTGTGGCAAACCTAGAGGAAATAATCGACACTTCCCGCGAATTTACTCCAACTTAAGCAAAGAAAATTATCGCCGCCTTAAGTTTGGTTACTAATCACAACTATTTCAAGTTGGATGGAGGCATCTACAAACAAACAGGAGGAGCACCGATCTGTTCACCTCTATTTTCAGTCATTGCGGAAGCAGTACTTAGACCGCTATAAGACCTCATCTTTCTAAATTGTATCAAGAAACCCCGAGTGTGGATCCGCTACGATGACGACATATTCTTCATATGGGAACACGTAACAGATGAATTAAATCATTTCATGCACAAGATAAACAAACTACACAGTACGATAAAATTCATCATGGAGCTTGAAATAGATGGGGCGTTGAGTTATCTTGACGTAGCGCTCAGAAGAAACAAAACACCCAACTTCGATATCGACGTTTATTATAAACCGACCGCAGTACCGAATCTTGTTGCTCCTGATTCGCACTGCCCAAAAGAGTACAAAATTTCTGCTTTTACAGCATGGTTCTGTAGATCATATAACGTACGCAAATCCGACTCCTTAAATAATAAGGAAATTGATAATATTTATAGCCAAGGTCTAAAGTCTGGATGTAAGAAAGACGACATAGACAGAATACACAGAACTGTAAGAAATCGTATAATGTCAGCAATAACGAAATCACCTAGTAAGACGATGAGATTCGCAGGATCCATCACATATATATTCCAGGATTTACATATTGGTTAAATAATTTTTTACGTAAATACAACATATTGATAGCACTGAAGTCTCTGACTCCGTTATCACATATGATATCAAGTTGCAAGGAGAGACAGTGTGAGAAAGAAAAGGCAGGTGTGTGCGCTATACCGTTGGTATATCCTGACAACACGGAAAAGTTATATATCGGAATGACAAAGCGATCCTTGGACACTAGATGTCAGGAGTATGTGCGAAGTGTCAAACAGGACATGCAGAATACAGTCCTCGCCAGAGAAGTCGTACATTCATCGGCTACACCTCTATGGAATAGTATTAGAAGGATTGCCCATTCAGGACCTTTAAAGAGACTGTCATCAGGGAAACTGTCGAAATCCTATCCATCAAACTAGCGTGCAATGATATAGTTTCTACTGAACTACCAAGAGCTTGACATGCATGCGTTATTAAAAGAGGGAAGTACATCGCGACACACCATATAATTGCGTGATAAAAACTCGTGTAATACGCTCGTGATGTCAATCACGTTATTTTTAAAAAACATCTTTGTTCCTTACGTGTTCCAATTCTCTGCATTTTTATGTCTACCATTGCCTTGAAAAAGCCTCCCAGTGGAGTGAGAAAGCTTGGCAAATCTTTGAACTTGCTACGCCGCAAAAATAAACGGATTTAATACGCTATATGCATTTTTTGAATGTTCACAGTGTGATGTATTTGTAATTACACAACACTATAACATGCTGAAGTTCTTTCATTCAAGTCATTCTGAGAAGATACGTTTTTAGCGCATTATGAACTCTTAAATTACTTACTGTAGCCATGTCGTAGGTTTTTGGAGTTTTCAAGAATAAAGGCTTCGTAAAATTCTAGGACGACGTATTATTTACGGCGTGGGGACGTTGGAATTCCAGGAAAAACACACATACACTAAATCGCACAACACTGACATGATGTTAATCAAACTGTACAGTTTCTTAGTGAAGTAGAACGTTTGATATTCTATTTTTTTAGAGAGAGAGAGAGAGAGAGAGAGAGAGAGAGAGAGAGAGAGAATCAATACGTCGGGCGCAACTGTGTAATTTGGAAACTTGAGTTATGATGGAATCTAATCTTTGATGTTACAAGGAAGAAAGTAAAAAAGAGTCGAGAAGATTATTACGCAGATGAACGCATATGCAGGGAGAAAATACACGAACAAATAAAAAAAGAAAAGCGAGGCTGACTTCCGAGATTGGTCAATTTGTTAAGCTACCAGACTTATCACCTTCCTATCTTGTATTTATTTCCCCAGTGAACTGCAGCTGAGTTCTGCGAGAGTTTCTGTCGCATGGTTCATTTCGAAAAACGATATTACTGCATCCCGACTTCTTTAAACTGGGAGACAGTTATTAATGTTATATCTTCGAAAATTCAAAAAAAAAAAAAAAAGTATCCCTGTAAGCCGCCTATAGATCTGCAATTTTTTTTTAATTATTTAGTTTCCGTTTTCATCTTCTCAAGGATCATAAATGACTCGATTATTATTACTTCTTGCACTGGTAATTAAAAAACAAAGTAGGACGCAACTGCAAATTACCGAAGATACTTTAGGTCATAATAATAATAGTGATTTAAAATTCTTCTTTTCGCGCGGCAGGGTTTTCTTAGTAATTACGAACTTCAAGAAATTCTGAAACTAGTTTTTTTTCTCTGAAAAAAAAAAAAGTCGTGTAAAAGAGTGAAATGTAATGCGAAATTTACTTCACATTCTTCTTGCTGCATGCAGCCCTTTTAGGATTCCATTCATTATCATAGATTTATTTTATTTTTCACAATTTCTTTTTGAGTTTTTCTCTGAAGGGGTGATTCAATACGTCGTTCGGGAAGTAAGTTAACACCTTCAACTTACCATAATTCATGTAATAACAGAGTAGTAAGCACAATACTTGAGGGCAATTATTAGTAGTTTCCTTCATTATCAGTAACATGTTGCCAATTATTAGTAGTTCCCTTCATTATCAGCAACATGTTGCCAATTATTAGTAGTTCCCTTCGTTATCAGTAACATGTTGCCAATTATTAGTAGTTCCCTTCATTATCAGTAACATGTTGCCAATTATTAGTAGTTCCCTTTATTATCAGTAACATGTTGCCAATTATTAGTAGTTCCCTTTATTATCAGTAACATGTTGCCAATTATTAGTAGTTCCCTTCATGATCAGTAACATGTTGCCAATTATTAGCAGTTTCCTTCATTATCAGTAACATGTTGCCAAACTGTGGGAAGTTGAAGAACATCACCAAAAGTTCGTGGAAAATGTCTGTAATTTGAAGATCCAAAACCTGTTAGTTTTTGTAGAGTACCAGACACCTTCCTTTTCAAATGACCAAAGCAGTTGAAATCACAGAATATCACATCCAGTGAATACGGTGCGTGAGACAGCTCCATCTGGAGATCTGCATAGGCCAGGCCGTACCCGGAAAGCCCGGGCCCAACCCAGCTCGAAGGTCGGGTAGGGCTGAGTGTTTTTAATTAGTTAAGTAAAGCATTTCTGGCTCTAGACGGACCGACCCTGTACTGGAAGGTTTAACATATTGTTTCTGCATTAAAAAAAAAAAAAAATTCTCACAAAACAAAAGCTGAATAAATAATCAGATGGAGAAATTCACTGAGTGAAACAAATCTGCCACCGGATGCATTGATTATTCACAGCTTAAACCCTCAGGTCGGGCTGTAAGATGAGAGTCTGAAACGGAAACGTTTATTTGTTTTATGGTTTAAACCAAATTCCGAGAACTGTTTTCATGAACAGACAATATCATCGCTCTCTTCACGTTATTTTATAAACAACGCATAGCAACTGAAAAATTGTTCTTCCGACACTGCTGCGGGGTTTTTACCAGGTGTCTCGAAGAACAAATTTTCAGTTGCTATGCGTTGTTTATAAGATAACGTGGACAGAGTGATGACATTTTATATTTACATTCTCTCCACGTATGTGAAATATATTCACGATTCCTATCGCCCTTTGGATTTTCAGCTGTAATTAAATTAGCTTGCTCTGTTGAATGCTACCAGATGGCGACAAACTAGTTGCTGAGCCCATCAATGCGGATTTGTGTAGTCAGATGCTGACTGATAAACCACGCATAGCGCTGTGAATTGTTGGCACCGTAGCGTAAAGCGAACGCACTCGGCTAGTTATCGAGAAATCTGGTATTCGTTCCCAGCGGTGTCGGAAGAAAATTTTTTCAGTTGCTATGCGTTGTTTATAAAATAACGTGGACAGAGCGATGACATCGTATATTTACATTATCTCCACGTATTTGAAATATATCCATGAACAGAATTATCAGCTTCTGAAAACCAAAACGAACTTCTGGTGCCATTCGTTGCGACAGCGGAGATGAGGAAGTTCGAAGTATTTGCTTACATATTTGGGAATCGAGGACTCCTTTTTTTCATATTTAAGTGTAGAGACAGGTTTTGAATCTTAAAACTTCACTTTTGGAAAAGGAAATGATGCAGCTAACATGGTATGTACACTGAAGTGCCAGAAAAACTGGTACAGACGAGCTTATGCAAAATACATAGCAACGTCAACTACGCACGTACTCGGTTGCGTCCGCCAGTGCGTATATAAAGCGAAAGACATCCTTGCCAGCTGTCAGAGCTGTTTTCGGCATGAGAATGACAAGTGATAACGATTTAAGCGATTTTCAACGAGGTGTCATAGTTGGCGCTGGTGAGATGGGCCGTAGCATTTCGGAGGAAGAAACGAAGTTCGGATTTTTACGGACGACCATTGCAAGGGTGTACCGTTACTACAAGAATTCTGGCAAAACCTCCAACCCACGATACCAGTGTGGCCGTAAAAAGACATTGGGTGAACGTGACCATCGTCGGCTGTCAAGAATCGTTTCACGCGATAGGCGTGCAACACTCTCGCAGGTATCATCGGAATTCAATGCTGGAGCATCAACAAGCATCAGCGTGCGGACTGTGCAACTTACCCTGCACGATATGGGCTTTGGGAGCCGACGCTCAACTCGAGTCCCCTTTAGTGGGTGCACGACACAGAGCTATGCGCCTCGCTTGGGCACGGCAACACTGCCAATGGACACTTGATTACTGGAAACAAGTAGCCTGGTCTGACGAGTCGCGTTTCCAACTGTATCTGGCAGATGGAATGATTTGTGTGTGGCGCAAACCCCATGAAGCCATGGATCCCGCCAGTCAACAGGGAACTGTACCGGCTGATGAGGGGTCCGTAATGGTATGGGGTGTGTTAGCAGGACTTCACTGAGACCCCTTGTACGTCTACAAACGTCTGTGACCGGCCAACGCTACGTGTGCGTCCTTTCTGACGAGGTACACCCGTTTACGGCCTGCATTCATGCTGATGGGTTGGGCCTGTTCCAACAGGACAATGCACCTCCACACAAGTGTCGGGATGCCACATTATGGTTGAAGGAGCATTCATCTGAGTTTGGGATGTTGCCATTCCCAAGCAAGTCCCCAGATCTGAACGTGATAGAACACATTTGGGATGCCATGCAACGCGCTGTCGAACAGAGGAATCCGAGACCTCGGAATACACTCGAATTGAGGAACGCTCTGCAGGAAGTATAGAGTGATTTGCCTACAGCATATTTCCAGAAGCTAGTGGAGTCCATGCCACGTCGTATTTCTGTCGTCCTGCGCTCCCGTGGGGGACCTACCAGGTATTAGACTGGTGTACCAGCTTTTCTGGCACTTCAGTGTATGTTATAATGAATTCCGTATAGCCTCAATTTTTCAGTAATCTTTAAAAATCTCTCTGTGTGTTTGTGTGTGTGTGTGTGTGTGTGTGTATTCATTTATTCACTTCGAAAATGTATTTTCTTCTATTCTAGAATTTCCTTTAACGTCCGCTGGCCATTGAAAAGTGTTCTGCGGGACATGGATTGAAGACCCCTTCACTAAAGAAGAATTACGTTATTTCCAGTAAATGGCGGAGAATGCTTGATGAAAGTATAAAACGGACAGGGCTGGACTGCAAACTGGAAATTCTGAGCATGGCCAGGCTGCGCCGAGATGAATCGGGGTTTTCAAATTAAAGAGCGGGCAGACCTCTTGCTCCATCTGTCCTTTCTGTACAATTAACATCCAAACAGTATTGAAGGTGTGCGAAAATACGCTATCGTGTGTGAGGAGAGTACATCATATCATAGTGTCCATGCCGGGATATGCTCCTGTAGAAGTGACTTCAACCCCTCCGATGTCGTGGTGATATTCTCATCATACGTCCTCCAAAAATCCACGGCGCAAACATCTATGCCATCGACCAGTTGGATTTTACGCTCATGCAACTCTGCAAAGATTCCTCGGGAGTGTAGGGTTCAACCCAGAACCGTGTCTGATGTTGTTGCCTGAGCAGGTGAAACTCTACCCAACGTTCATCTAAGCTGAAGAACCTTGGCTCACTTATTATTACGATGATACCATGCAAGATTACGACGAGCAATTTTGTAACGGAATTACACAGGATGCTCACACATTTTTAAAACGATTTTCCAGCAATATAATTAATGTTTAAAATAAAACTATTTCTGTCTTAAATGTTCTATCTGATAGCCCTTTCTTTGGACTATGAACCTATATCTAGATTACCAAGATAACAGGGCATTTCTTAAAATTGGTATTTTATTCCATTCCTCTTAAATACCTTTTCAAAGTCCAATCATTGTTTTGGGTCTGAGCGCTCGTTTTTTTTTTTTTTAGCAGTCCGAAGGCACAATAGTTCATTGGTGGCACATCAGGAGACTGTGAAGGAATATGAGAAAAAAGGTAGACTTGACACCATTTTTTCAAGACTTTTTAATTTTTTCAAGAAATAAAGCGTTAGATTTGGATATATGACTGGTAGCCTTATCTTGACGGAGTGCTACTCTTTGAAGGTTCTGTGAATAAAGAAATGGTATTTCCTCTTTATAGGAGTTAAAACACTATTTTAGTAATGTGCAGAATTCAGTTTAACATTCTTTTCAATTTTTCTTAATTTCATTTTCGCATTGTATGAGAAGCCAGCAAGAAAGAAAGCATGAATCCCTTACTGAAACTTTCTTTGCATTCTTGGAACCAACTTTTTTAGTCTTTTTCTGCTCTTTTGCGATAGTAAATAAATTTTTTTGTTACAGTTGTTTAGGTAGATCCATGCTTCATCATAGTCACAATAAATTTCCATATCTCTCTGGCTAGATGATTTTCATAAAGAAGTCTACACCGTGTTCTGCGTTCAGCCACGTGCCCAGGCAAAAGGTAGTGAACATTCTGTTTATTTTTTATTTTTGAAATTCAAATTTCTATTTATTGCATTGTTTACAGTTGACACAGAGATTTTTAACGACTTAGCGATTGCTCTTTGGGTACGTGGATTTTCTTTTAAGACCAAAGACCTTACTTTTGAAATAGTCATAAAAGTACTTACCTTCTTTAGATGTTCGTTTGGTGTTCTTCTTAATGTTAAAAGCAACGCTTGACGATTTTTCAATGTATTATTAATAATGTTCCTTATTTTACATTTAGAAATGCTAATTTCATGATTTTCTCAGCGTTTTTTAATAACAGAATAGTAGTACTTCCCTTCGTAATGAGAAAAAAACACACACACCTTGTTTACGTGCGACATTTTCTTAGAGCAGGCGATATTTAAGGTGGACGTCAAGTAATTTTGCTTCCTATACTTCCAATGGGAAAACTTTTGTACACATTTCCTTCACAGTTAATGCGTTCCCAACGAGGGAAATTTTAACATCGATTAAAATAACTTCATATTATAACTTGGAATGCTTAATATTTTCTAAAACATAACCATAATTATATTAAAAACCAATAACTTTTCCTTTGGGGGTGTTGAGACCAGAAAAAAGATGGCGCGACCTGTACATTGATGACGTCAGTATCCAAAGAAATGTTGGATTACTTAATTATGGAACCACTTCAGTATGGGTCTCTTCATATTGCTCCCTCATGAGGTGATTCTAAATAAATTGTATTAAACCTGCTTCGGGTGGTTTTTCTCTGGCAGGCTTCCCCCCTCTCCCGCAAAGATGTTCCGAAAGATCAGTGTGAAAGATGTGAAAGAATATTGCTAAAACTTATAAGTACTTATTGTGAAATTTTTGTCACTTGGATCCACATGGAATTTTGTCTGAATAGTATATCTGTGAGAAATAATTTAACTTGGTGTTTTTTTAACCCAGGACCTCGTTTATAGTGATCCTTACCTATCTATTCTGCCAAATAGTAGCTTAAATAAATTCCGAATTTTTAGATAAATCTTTAGATTAAGTACATAGTATGAAAGTGAGTAAAAGTTGTGTTTAAATGTGATTCAAGAAAAAATAAACTCTTTATGAATCCTTCATGGTCGGCTTTCATTAAAGTCGGGCATGAGACATAAAATAAGGAAACAGAGCCCCCCCCCCCCCGTTGGCGCAGTGGTGTAAGCGCTGGCTTGTGACCATTCGCCCGAAATGGGTCCGGGTTCGAATCCCGGTGAGGCATGGATGTTGTGTTTGTCTTACGGCACTGGCTCTCTTCCCTGGGACCCGTGGCCTTAAATTACGGACGGTTGACTGCTTATAGCCCATTGAGTTGCTCACGGTTGTCGTTGAACTCTGAATTAAAAAGAAAGACAGGTTATTCTGTAACGACCTAATTTTATTTAAAGATTCAGAAATTAAAAAAAAAAAAATCGGCGCTTGACATTGCCCCTCTGAAATAATGAAATCCGTTATGTATATTTCTGAAACAAAGTTAACAATGAAGAATTACAATACTCAAAAAATTTCTTAATTAAAGAAATTACGTGCCGCTTCGAACAAATCTGAAATCGGAACTCATACAAACGTTGAATGAAGTACTGGCTGGTTGCGAAAGGTAAAAGGTTTAATGTGGAGAAAATAAATACTTGAAAATAAGGAAAAGAATTAAAAACACGGGATCAAAGAGATCACTTTGAACTCATGAATAAAAGATGAATAACAAAAGCTCACATTAAAGGAGAGAATGCGGAGTAAAAGAAGCTGAATGAAGATTTTAAATGCTCTTTAAGGAAAACAAAGAGGATTACGTCAATAAGAAACCCAAAGGAAATCGAATTCCAGAGTAAATGGGAAAAGATTAATGATGCAGTTTGTTGTCCCAGAAAAAGCACATCTTAAAACTCCAATGAAATTTTAACGAGTGAAAAAGATTTTTTCCTGTAAGTAAAGTACTGTAGATGTATAATATCGTAGGGTTTAACTGCATTGATGAAGTATAAACGACAAAATAATTTCAACTATAAGTAAATGTAACTTAAGAAATGCACAAACTTCTGGAAACTGGTTTTTGGAGAAAGGAAAGAACGAAATTCCATAGGAAGTAAATATTTTATCTGTAGGCAATAGGAACATTTTCCCTGTCGTTAAAATTTCATCTATGCAGATTAAATTTTAACGCAAAAAATATCGTCAATAAAAGAAATTTCTTATATGATATTAACAAAATTTAATTTCTTTAGCAAATCTTTACAGAAGATATTTCAAAGAAAGAAAAGCATGTCATTTAAGCCTGATGAATATCGTGAAATCTGGTGCAATGTAGGAAAGCTGCTCACCCATCCGGAATGAAAAGAGATGAGACAAAAAGTGATTTAGTAACATGCTCATTGCAGAACAGCTAATCGCCGAGTGTAAAGCAACGGACAACATTATCATCACTAACTTTAAAAATGCAGATCTTCACACAATTTTAAAACGTTTTTGATAAGAAATTACAGAAAATAAAAGAAGTTCAAAGAATTGTAACTGGCAACAGCGTGCCAGATGAGCACAAAAGAAATATCTGCTGCAGTTAAATATCGTCTGCAAAGAAAATGGCGCACGTAAACAAGCTGTGGCTATACGTCGTCGAAGTCGTGACGTCACGGAATGGCGACTGGGCATAAACACACGTTGTTTACATTTTAGCCAACGTTAGTTTTATGGTTGGAGGCTGTCGATAGTCCTGTAAAATTGATTTTTTAAGATAAAACTGAATATATTAGATATAATTTTACGTTTTGCAGCATACTGTAATCAACAGACTGTCAAAAATCAGTGTTCATTTTATAGATTTCCGAGAAACAAACGGAAACAATCAACATTTTTTTCAGTATCTCCTTTTTTAACATATCTCATTTTTTTTCAAATACGTAGCCAAAGAATTTAGGACAATAAACTATGTATTTACCGATATTTTGGTTCATAAGGTTGCCATTATTTTCGAAACAACGGAAACAAAAATAATGGAAACCCTATGTACTAAATTGTCGGTAAATTTGTAATTTGATGGCAAATGGTGAAAAATTTTCAACTGTGAAATGCATTTTAAAGATTTTTACCGTAAAACTTTCCTCCTAGTACGACGATGTGAACACCAGCTGCGGCACGCCTAACACAACGCTGCGGCGACCACGTCAAGCTTGGCTCCGTTGAAACGATGGTCTCGTTCCGGCGGCCAATTTGCTGGCGGAAGAGTACAGGAGGGACCGAGGATTTCTTGCCAGGAAAGCGTTTCATTTTGTACTGTTACGCTACAGAAAATAGTTCAGCATTTCTGTAAGTTTTTCATATCAGAATCTGACAATTTCTGGGTTTTTTCACGTATGATTCTTTGATGCGGAATTTATGAGACCTCCGTTTCAGCAGAGCCAAGGCAAGCTTGACGTAACCACCGCGGCGTTGTGTTAGGCTTGCCGCAGCGGTGTTCACGCCGTCGTACTTTGAGGTAAGTGTTACGGTAAAAATCTTTAAAATGCATTTCAAAGATCGAATTTTTTCACCATTTGCCATCAAATTACATACTTTAACATTTATATATATCTCATATTATCTCATTCTTTCGAAATATGTAGCCAAATAATTTAAGACGCTAAATTATAATTTAGGATGCGAACAATTTAGGACATTTACCCTTATCTTTCATAGAAGCATGAATTTGACCACGTATTTCTTCACTATGTGGTCCATAACAAAATGACTGGATGTGAGAGGACTTCACAGTATCTTCACCGCGTTGAATTAGCTTCGAATTGCTAGAAAAAAAAAAATGAAGAAATTTCAAAATATGAGCACACTTCACCAATCACGTTGAAACGTTATGGGAATCATAGATGAATAGACATTTGTTTATGCCCAGAGCCATCTTGTGACGTCACATTTCGACGACGTATAGAAAGTTATGTTTTTGCTCTTTACGAAGAGAAACATTCGTATTCTGTAATTAAAAAACGCAGTGAAAATCATGGAATTAGCATTTCTAAATGTTAAATAATTAATGCTATTAATAACAGAGGAAAAAAATCATCAAGCGTTGCTTTTAACAGGAAAAAGAGCACGAAATGAATATCCAAAGGAGGTGCATACTTTTACAACTATTTCAAAAGTAAGGTGTCTGGTCTTAAAAGAAAATCCACCGACCCAAAGAGTAATCGCTAAGTCGCTAAAAATCTCTGTATCAGCTGAAAACAAGGTAATAAACAAAGATTTGAATCTGAAAAAAAAATATATATATATATAATGTTCATCGCCTTTTGCATAGGCATGGGGCTGAGCGCAGAACACAGAACTTCTTAATGAAAATCACTTAGCCGGAGATAGATGGAAATTTATGGGGACTATTGATGAAGCATGGATCTACCTAAACGACTGTAACAAAGAAAGGTCGATTTACTATCGCAAAGAGCAGAAAAAGACTTACAAACTTGGTTCCAAGAATTAAAGAAAGTTTCGGTAAAGGATTCATGATTATTGATGTATTCTCGAAAATCAAAGTTCAGAAAAGTTGAAAGGAGTGTTATAATCATTTCTACACAATACCAAAATGTTTTATCTAATATATTTATAGAGAAAATGCCATTCCTTTATCCATAGAGACTTAGAGCTCCATCAGGATAAGGCAACCAAGCATACATCCAAATCTACAATGCTATTTCTGGAAAAAAAGAAAGGAAAAGTTGTACCTTTTACTGATGTTTTTTCAGGCACCTGATGTGCCACCAATGGACTATTGTACCTTTGGACTGATAAAAAAGAGCACTTTCTAAACGTGGACCTAAAACAATTATTCGTCTAAGGAAAGCAGTGGAAGACGAGAAGAATAAAATACCACCGAGCAATGCTCTGTTATCTTGGAAATGTAGATCTAAGTTAATATAAATTAACTTAGATCTACATTCTAATTGTTCCATCCCATAGCCTAGAGAAAGGGCTATGGGATAGAACAATTTAGAATGAAATTATTTAATTTTAAACATTAATTTTATTGCAGGCAAATCGTTCTAAAAATGTGTGAACATCCTCTCCGAAACGCTAATAGTCAACACGGAATGCCTCAAAATTCATCAACTGCTTAAGAATCGCCGTTTAGGCAATCAGATTAGGTGTCGGTGTATCGATTGGGCATTGGCAATGTGGAAACACAATTATTCAGCAATATCTAAAGTTCCACTGGATTTCTACCAAATGGATGCCCCACAATTTAAAAGGACATTTAAAAAAATGCAACTATTTAGAAATATTTAAAGTTTTATAGGATCTGAATCAAATTGGTTCCCCACGGTCTGACAAAACATTAAAAAAAACCACAGTTATTCAGCAATATTTAAAGTTTCACAAGATCTGTAACAAATGGGTACCCGACAATCTAACAGAACATAAAAAACATAATTATTCAGCAATATTTAAAGTTCCACAGCATCTGTACCAAATGGGTACCCCACAATTAACATAATTAACATAACATGAAAAAAAACATAACAATTAACATAACACAATTTAACATAACATAAAAAAAACCCCCACAATTATTCAGCATTATTTAAAGTTCCACAGGTTCTGTACCAAATGGGTACCCCACAATTTAACATAACATAAAAAAACAAAAAAAAAAAAAAACAACAACACACAATTATTCAGCAATATCTGAAGTTTCACAGGTTCTGTACCTAATGGATGCCCCACGATCTAATAGAACATAAAAACAACAACGCTCAATTACTCAGCGATATATAAAGTTCCACAGGATCTGTACCAAATGGATATCTCACAATCTGACAGATAATTAAAAAATACAATTATTCAGCAATATTTAAATTTCCATAGGAAATTTAAATGGGTACCCCACAATCTAACAGAACGTAAAAAAACCAAAAAAAACAATTATTAAGCAATATTTAAAGTTCCACAGTATCCGTACGAAATGGATATCCCACAATCTAACAGAACATAAAAGAAAAACACAATTATTCAGCAATATTTAAAGCTCTACAGGATCTGTACCAAATGGATATCCCACAATCTAACAGAACATTTAAAAAACACAATTATTTATTAATATTTCATGTTCCACAGGATCTGTACCAAATTGGTGCCTCACAATCTAACAGAACATAAAAAAAACCATAATTATTCAGCAATATTTAAAGTTCACAGGATCTGTACCAAATGGATATCCCACAATCTAACAGAACATTTAAAAAACACAATTATTTATTAATATTTCATGTTCCACAGGATCTGTACCAAATTGGTGCCTCACAATCTAACAGAACATAAAAAAAACACAATTATTCAGCAATATTTCAAGTTCCACAGAATCTGTACAAAATGGGCACATGGGTACCCCACAACCTAACAGAACATAAAAAAACGGCTAGAGTCAACTCGTACAAGGAGTTGCTAGCAATGCCTGAACCTAGTGTCCCCAACTGGTTAACAGAGATTAATTATCAGAGGGATGAGACGTGATTTTATTACTGTGTAACTCCCAGAACTGTTGACAACCTTGTTTGGGTTGCGGGTGATGAATCGCCTTCCCAAATCCTCCGACAAGACTTTCCCTGAAAAAAGGTGATGTTTACAATTTCTTTCAATTCGCAAGGGTTGGTTTCCATGGACGCCTCACCTGAAAACGTGACGACTAATTGCCAACACACATAGTGTTGAATACTCCTTTATCTCCTAGACCATTTTGCGCAAAAAAAAAAAAAAAAAAAAAAAATGGTCTAGGAGATAAAGGGACGATTGTGGAAGAGGATTGTTCGTGTGAGACCTGAGTACAAAAACATGCAATGGTTGCTTCTTCATGATAACGCACCCGCACGCAGAGCAGTCAGTGTACAGAGATTTCTACCACGAAAACCAGCGTGTGTGTGTCTCAACCCCCACCCCTCCTATTCTCCAGATTAGTCACCATGTGACCACTCTCTATTCCCTAAATCAAAGCTGTCTTTAAAAGGAAAATTTTTTCAAGACATTGAAGACATACAAAGAACTGTGACATCAGCTCTTTGCTCCATACCAAAAGATGACCTTTGTAAGTCCTTCCATTCGTTGGCTGATCGTACCACTTCTTGTATTAACGGACGAGGAATGTACTTCGAATAAAATATATGCACGCAAGTTTTCCTACTTTTCCATTTTTAAAAATTGAGTCTCGTTACTTAATTGCCACACTGGGGACTCCATCACCATCGCATGCTTTGATTAATAACGTCTGAATTCGACCAGCTACGCTGCAACATAAGAGCCTGTAGTCGGACGATTTATTTCTTTGAAGGTTGAAATCAAATTCTGTTTTCAGTGGCTTTAGCTACTTAATCACGTGGCTTTTTTCTGTTTACATAAAATTTTCAGCTTCACGAAACCAAAACCAAAACCTGATTACGGCGCCATTTTTGTCTGTTACGGAGATGAGGAAGTTTGAAATACTTGTTTGCATATTTGGGAATCGGGGACCGCTTTGTCTATACTCAAGTGCAGAAGACGAAAAGTATTTACATTTATAACAGAAGTATGTAGTCAGGTGTGTGGGAGGAATTTCTACAAGAAATGGCACGTCTCCCTGCGTGACACTTCCTCCGTTACTGTTCAGTACAGGAACTTTGCTTCTTTACAGCAAAGAAAGGGATAATAACATAAATAATAACACAAGGAACTGTACACCAACTATATATAAGGTAGTACAACTATACTAGTTATCCGAATTTATTGGCGTATATAAAATCAAGGTTTCCAAGCTTTCGCACATCAACCAGATGGCTTTCTCAAGGAAGGTAGACAGCAAACTGCACTTTCAGCAATTCTCGCGAAAGCCATCCCTCGCCCAATCGAGCAGCACATATTCACCAGCATTACCCCAAGACCTACCACTTGGCTCCGATATGCTGACGACGTATTTTTCATATGGCCTCATGGAAAGGAGACTCTCCCGCTCTTTTTGGATAAAATCAATGATATACACCCTACGATCAATTTCACTATGGAGTTAGAACACAATAATGCATTGCCTTATCTGGATGTTTTACTGAGTAAATCGCCTGAAAATCGCTTCCGTACACAAGTCTATTACAAACCCACTTCCGTTCCCAACCTGATGCTCCGGAGCTCATTCTGCCCGGCTGATTACAAGACAGCTTTATTCCGTTATCGAATCAGAAGAGCAATCGACATCTCCTCCGATGTTCCTTCTAGGCTAAGCAAATTAAAAAGCGTTATCGATTTGGCGACCGAGGCAGGATACGATCCGAACATGGTACATAGATATATAGAAAGAAACAAAAAGAGGCATACCGATCTTTCTATGCCGCGGCTACGCTATCTGGGCTCTATTCCTTACGTACCAAATGTTTCCTATAAACTCAAGAACGCGCTCAGAAAGATGAACCTCGGTGTCGGCATAAGATCTCCGACACCTTTATATGCTATGCTTAAGCGAAATACTGACAAGCTCCCACTTTCCAACGAGGCAGGTGTTTATGCCGTCCCTCTACAATATCCGGATGGCTCCAAGCGATACTACATTGGGATGACTAAACGTTCATTTAGAATTAGAGTCAACGAGCATAAGAGGGACGTAAAGAACGGCAAATTAGCCACGGCCCTATCCAGAGAAGTCCAGTTCCAGTCCGCCGATCCTATGTGGGATAACATAGAGAAATTAGCTGCCTACTCTACTCCTAAATCCACTGTCATTCGGGAAACATTGGAGATCATTACCAACGATGAGGCCTGCAATGATAGCGTCTCGCTAGAATTACCACGAATTTGGAACCAATTCTTCAAATAATGAATGCCTTTTGTTTTCCCCTCCAAGGTTTCCGCGTGCAATACGAACAAGATGTCTCGTGTTTTTATTGAATAATTACGTTCGCATCTCTTCGTTTATTGTCAAGTCAACTCACCGCGTTCAAATTGTTGAGACGTTCTATTATCCAGTTTGCAGTTTGCTGTCTACCTTCCTTGAGAAAGCCATCTGGTTGATGTGCGAAAGCTTGTAAACATTGATTTTATATACGCCAATAAATTCGGATAACTAGTATAGTTGTACTATCTTATAAAGAAAGGGATGTTGAACTTTTCCTGAATCGTGAACATAACAAAATGGAATAGGACGCGCGGCCACGTCAGAAATAAAAGCAAAATTGCATGTGTTTGCTATAAAGATCGATTATTTCTGAAAGGTTTTGAATCCTAAAACTTATATTTCGTAAAAAGAAACGATGCAGTTAGCATGGTATTTATGTTACAGAGATGTATGGAATGGGTACTTGATATGCCTACATTTTTCAGTAGCCTTTAAGAATATCAGTTATATCATTTATCTTAGCATATTTCATAGCAGATATGGGAATTTAAAGTCCATGCACCCAAGGTACACTGGTGTCCAAACGTTAAGCACAGTTGGTAAAACATGCTAAGTAGAGGGGTAAGACCGATATAACAGCCGATATTGGTATGTAGATTAGTCACACCTAAGCCAGTCGTAGTGCACGATCAAATAACGTCCACTGACGTTCGATATGCAAACATCTCGCAGTGCCATAAAAGCAGCTTGCTTACACTACCCTGAGTGTCTAATTCTATTTCCTTGTAATCCCCGTGAGAAAAGTTACTGTCATTGGTGATCAGGAACTTAATATGGAACAAAGACGCCAGGTTGACCATTTTTTGCAGGGGTAGAATAATCGGAAGACTTGAATCAGGACAGTCACAGACTGCGGTCTTCAGAGCACTAAATATGCCGCAAAGTGTCATCTTCAAGCTTTGGAGAAGGTTCCAACACGCAGAAGAGGTTAGAGCGCACCAGCACAAGGTCTTCCAAGAGTCACAACCCCTCAGCAAGCCCGGTATCTTGCATTGATTGTCAATGTCTGCTAGGCAACTCTATGCAGAGCTTGCTGCCGCCTCGGGATCAGGAGTTTCATGACAAAATGTTTGCAAGAGACTCAAGGCAACTGGTCTCTATGCCAGACGTCCAGTAGTTTGTGTCCAGCTCACCCCTGAGAACAGGAGCTCCCGTTTAAACTGGAGTTGGGAACATCGAAATTGGACACTGAATTTGTGCAACAATTTGCTCTTTGCTGATGAGTCCCGATTCAGTTTACACACTGATTCTCGTCGAACCACTCTGTGGAGAGAGTGGTGAACCCGTTATAATCCCAATAACATCAGGGAAAGGGACCAATTTGGTTGTGGAGTCATGGCATGGACAGGCATCTTGTTGAGTGGACGCACAGGAATCCACATCTTCCACAGAGGGGCCGTTACTGCTCTGAGGTGTACAGAGATGAGATACTCGTGTGAGAATTTTCAGAGGTACCGTGGATTTAGAGCTGGTATTCATGGACGATAATGCACGCACCCATAGAGCTCAGACAGTGGATGGCTTTCTCCAAAGTTAAGATATCCATCACATGGAAAGCCCAGCAAGATTTCCGGATATGAATTCGATAGAGAATGCATGGGATGCGCAAGTAACTCAAATTGCATCCCATCAGCTTCCACCAAGAACAATTTCGGAACTCCGAACTGCTCGTCGTCAGGATTGTAACTTGTTGCCCACAGAGCTCGTGGACAACCTGATAAGCAGCATGAGAAGTCGATGCGAGGATTGCGTGGCTACAAGGGGTTACCACATCTCTTATTAATAATAGTCTTTCCTCAATTTTATGTTCTCAAGACGAAAATGTTGTCGATTTTTGTAAATTTGCATAAGTAATGCAATGGACTTTGTTTCATCAATTGTTTTGTCTGCTGTTGTACTTGCAATATGTTACTACACAAGCATACCCAGTTTCGTGCCTTTCCGACGATCGATTCTTGAAATATTCGCAGGTACTGTATATATTGGTTATGTTTAACTTTTGGATATGAGTGTACTTGGATATTCATTTCTTAACTTCGAAAATGTATTTTTTTATTTTGGAATTTCCCTTGGGGACAACGTCTTGTGGGCCATTAAAAAGTGCTTCGTGGGTCATGGGTTGATGACCCCTGCTCTGAAGAAAGACTGAAATGGATCGGGCCGGGATCGTAAACTGGAAATTCTGAGCTGGGCCAGGTCGGGCTTTCCAAATTGAAACTCATGCAGGTCTCTAGAAACAGGCAGGGTTCCTTCTCCATGAAAGTGTTAATGCTCACAAAACATACAAGGATGAGCCATTACATTATGACCACCTGCCTAATAAGCTGTAGGACCCCCTTTTAGCCCGTAAAACAGCGGCCACTCGGCAAGGCATCGATTCAACGAGGTAGCGATAGGGTATCTCATACCATATTGTCAGCAGTAGGTCCTCCAGTTCCCAAACATTACGGGTTGATGGTGATTTAGCGCGAACCTGCTTTTTGAAGTCGTACCACAAATGCTCGATTGGGTTCATGTGTGGGGAATTTGGAGGCCAGGGCATTAACAGAAAGTCACCAGCATGTTCCTCGGACCACTCGTTGACGATTCTGGTAGTACTGCATGGCGCATTATCCTGTTGGTAATGGCCATCACCAGCATGGAACACAGTTACCATGAATGGGTGAATTTGGTCCGCAACGATGTTCAAATACCTGAGAGCTGTCAGAGATTGTGCTATTGGGATAATGGAGCCTAAAGTGTCCCAAAAAAACATCTCCCACAGCATAACACCGTCGCCTCCGGTCTGTTTCCGACCAACAGTGCATCCAGGTGCCATAGCATCCGTTGGTAATCGGCGTATCTGCGCTCGGCCGTCTACGTGATACACCAGGAATCTCGATTCATCAGACCAGGACACTTTTTCCAATCATCCACTGCCCAATCTTGATTATCTTGAGCCCATTTCATGCTTTGTTGGCGATGACATGCAGTGAGCATGGGGAGCAGGCTGCGTCTTCGGTTACACAGGCCCATGCGCAGAAGGCTGCGATGAACTGTGGGCTGTGACACATTGCCCAGATCACCACTGTTGTAGCTGTGGGTAATTTGTCCCACTGAGGCCCTGCGGTCGCTGTGCATAATGCAAGACAGTCTCCGTTCTCTTCTTGCATCAGTGAGCTGCGGACGACACACGGCTAAACGACGGTTCGTCGTTTAGCCATCTGTGCCCCACTTTTGACACATACTCATTACAGCGGCACGTGAAGAACCCACAAGCCGCGCTGTTTCCGAGATCGTAGTTCCGAGGTGCAGTGACATCACAGTTTGTCTTTTATCAAACTCCGATAACCGAAAACCGGTGCTCGAGTTGTATATATATACCGCTCTATGAATTTCACGTGCGCTACCGTTCGGTCTCCAGGCACACTCATTTCTCTAGACTGGCGGTGGTCGAAATGGAATAGCTCATCGGTGTAGTAGTGACGGCTTATTCAGAGCAAAAAAATCTCGAGAGACTACTCTGGTACTCTTTGTAGATAATTTATGCTATGCATCTTCCTCATGCCAAGATCTTCGTGGGTGTGATGTAAAACGAGTAATGCGAGAGTATACTGTGACCTGCGTGCTCCGCAGGACGCACACGACATAAAGGCAGATAGCAGCAAGGACGAACTTCTGCGTAGCTCAGTTTGTAGAGAGACTTGTTGCGGAATAAGTGGACTCGGGTTCGAATCCCGGCGTGGACCAAAAATGACGGAAAACTTTACTTCGTGATAATGCATTTATTTACATGCACCACATTGCATTTCTTCACGTCGATCACGACCACACTGAGCCACAGTCTAGTCCGGTGGAATTAAATCATACCAACAAACAATAAGGTTTACTATTTCCTGACATTAAGCAGTGCTTAGGTAGGTGAATTATTGAATGTTGTTCTCGTAAAGCCAATGAAAGATGATATGTGAGTCATAAAGGAAAATATTTACTAAACTATGGCGGCAACAATAGTAAGTATTTCGGGTGTTTAGTTCTTCAAAAACAATATTTTTTATTATTATTATACACTATACTGACAAAAGTCACCGGACACCTAGAAGAGAAACACAACATAGCATTTATTGACATACATTAATACGGTATATGTCCACTTTTGGCCTTAATGCATGCACTGACCCTTCGAGACATTCTTTCGACAAGGTTTTGGAACACAGCGATAGGTATGCGCTTCCATTCAGTAAATAATGCTGCCGCCAACTGTTGCCTAGTAGTAGACCTTGGTTTCAAACTTCTTATGCGGCGCTCTAATCTACATCATAGGTGCTCTATGGGATTAAGATGAGGGCTCTGTGCTGGCAAGTTCACACACGATACGGAATTATCGTCAAACCACGCCGTAGCAGTCCTTGCTGTATGGCTCGGTGCATTTTCCTGCTGGTACCAACAAGGCTCGGTTCCATAGTGTTGCCACAGAGTTGGTAGGGCATAATTGTCCAGAATATCGAGGTGAAGGTGCTGGTTAACAGGTGTGTCCACGATAACCAATGGGCCGGGACCATACCACGAAAAACACCCCCACACGAGTACACTGCCAACTTCAAATTTGACCGTAGGAACAGTACACGGTGGTAAATATCGTTCTCCCGGCTGCCACCATACCCACACACGGCCATCAGACTGATGGATCTTGTATCTGGATTCATCAGTCCATAGAACCTGTTTCCTTTAATCTCCGGTCCACGAAAAATGTTTTTTACACCATGCTAAACGACGAGTAGCATTCCGAGTGGAGATGAAAGACTTATGAGCAGCCGCACGACCACGGTAATCCATGGAATGAAGTTCTATGGTACGTGTACATACCGAGGTTCCAGTATTTTTACTCACCTCTACACTAAGGTTTTGTGCAGTACTCCGTCGATTAGCTGTAACGAATCTACTGAGGCTTCGACGTCCTCTACACTGATTTTTTTGGTCTGCCGGTACGTTTTGCTGCTACAGACAAGCCATGTGTCTTCCACTTATTCAGTACATCCAGAACAGTTGACTTGGGTATGTTTAAACGCCTCTCGGTTTCTCTTATGGACAACCTAGTAATATAACATCCAACAATCTTTCCTTTCCCAAAGTCAGTTCTCTCCTGCCGCGACATTTTTACTCAACCTCACAGTGCGACATGACCGCAGTCACCTGCAGGCTTGTTTTTATACCATTTGCAACTGTACCGCGCATCTTAACAACGCAGCGGATCCATTTATTTGCTTTTGAAGGGGTGTCCGGTGACGTTTCTCAATATAGTGTATATTATTCGGATTTAAACAAACGTAAGAAACGACCTAGACACTGATAGTATGATGTAGCTAAGAAAGTCCACTCAGCTAAAATCTGACTTAATGATACAATGAAAAGGCGAATCGTAAGTGTGTTAGTGAGAATGATTGGTAACTCTTCATGTAGAATATCCCATTGTGTTATTCATGGTTTTAAAGCTCTCGTCAACACCAGGTAAGCTCCCTTGCTGAGTTTAGAGGAAGCCAAATTTCGCTATGGCGCATGGTATTTAAGACATTAAGGAAAATCAACTAGGTGGCTTACGGACTACTCCCATTACCTATTTGCGTTACATTTTCTTAGCACGTCTTCTGTAAAAAAAGATGCGCTTATGTTACAGGTTCGTCCGTCCGTCTGTACCCACGATATCTCTGCAACTGCACTATCTACCAACAAGTAATTGGACACCTGTGATAGCAAAGGAAAACGAAGTTTATTCACCTTCAATAGTTGGTGGAGCCTCCACGAGCGGCGAATACAGCTTCAACCCTCCGGGGCATACTCTCAACCAGGCGTTGTACGATGGCTAGCGGTATTTTCTTCCACTCGGCTTGGAGAAGAGTCAGTTCCTTCACAGATTTCGGACGGTGGGGGCACCCCTTAAGTCGACGCTCCAACTCGTCTCAGAGGTGCTCGATAGGGTTAAGGTCCGGGCTCTGCGTAGGCCAGTCTATTCGATTAACCCCATTGTCACTATACCAAGCCATGGTGGACCTCGCAACATGACAGGTGGCATTGTCATCCTGAAAGTAACATGGGTCCACCCCGTAAAACTGCCACAACGTAGGAAGCGCATGGTCATCCAAAATGGTGCAGTAGGTCTCGGCGTTGAGTCTACCAGGAATTGCGACCAAGGGTCCCATGCCATACCAGGAGAAACACCCCATAGCATAATTCCACCGCCGCCGAACTTCACAGTTGGCACAATACATTCCGGCAGGAGGCGTTCTCCAGGCAGACGACAAACCCAGACCCTGCCATCCGAACGGTAGAGGGTGAACCTTGATTCGTCGCTCCAGAGAACCTGTTTCCACTGTTCAACGGTCCACTGTCGAAGTTCTTTGCACCACGTTAGCCGAGCAGCGCTATTGAACTTGGTGATCATCTTCCGCTTGTGGGCGGCAGCACGTCAATGATATCCAAGCAGATGGGCTTCCTTACGGATGGTATTCATCGAAATAACACTCCCGGATGCCTGTTGAAACTCCACGCGGATGTGGCCCGTCGATTTGGTGCGGTTCTTCCGAATTTCACTGGCCAGCACCCGTCGGTCTCTAACTCCCAGTTTTGTGGGTCTGCCGGGTCGGGGCACATTCCGACAGTCACCACTCATCTTCCACTTGCCAATCACGTAGGCCACTGTCGATTTTGGGTATTTCAACTCGCTGGATATGTCACGTATGGATCGGCCATTTCTGTGATACCCGACGATTACACCTTTCTCGAAATCAGAGAGCTCCGAACTGCGTGGCATCTTGCATGCGACTGATTGCGTTGTTGTTTCCCACACGATATTTAACGGCGGCGGCCATGACGTGTATCAGGACCGGGGATACCGTCGATTGCAGGGGTGTCCAATGACTTGTTGTTCGATAGTGTATTAGTCCGATTTGAAAATTTGTTTTTGCATTGGGAAGCTTGAAACATGCGGATGATGATCCTTTATTTCGTTTTTTTTTCTTACGATGTTCAATTTTGCCGCTAGAGGGCGTAAACGCAGATGATGTCGAATTCAAAAATACGTTTTATTTCACATATTCGCTTCTAAACATCCGACTGAAAAAAATTCTTTTATCTTTCGATTCCATATATGTCGAAGAGTATTTTAGACATAAGTAGTATAAAATGACCGATTCTGGACCAAGGATCATCCTTCTAGAGAAGGATGGGGGCGTGGCCTGGCGCCGAAGGATGGGGGCGTGGCGCGTGACCGAAGGATGTGGGGGCGCGGCAGATGACGCTAGTGCGTTGGGTCGATGTGCTGCCCCTAGCGATGCTTCTTGGAACTTTATTATTATGTTAGATCTTTGTTTTTGAGAGATGGCAACGACCGAGTCGGGGAAAGGAGATGTGCTGCCCCCTAGCGGTGCTTCTTGGAACTTTATTATTGTGTTAGATCTTTGTGTTTGAGTGATGGCATCGGCCGAGTGGGAGAAAGGGGGTGGATATAGGGGGATGTCAACTCGATGTGCTGCCCCTAGCGGTGCTTTTTGGAACTTTTAATGGATCTTTGAGAGATGGCAACGACCGAGTGGGGGAAAAGGGGGTGTACGTTGCTTCCCTAGCGGTGCTTTTTGGAACTTTTCTCGGGAAATTTATTGGACGTTGACAAATTTTGGGGAAGTCTTTCCAATATTTATTTTTTTAATTTTTTCGGGAGATTTAGTGGACATTGTCAAATTTTTGAAGGAAGTTTTTTTGTCGTTTCCAATTTCTTTTGTACTCGTATTTTTTTTTGTCCTATTTTTTCTCTCTAATTTATTTTATTAAATTTATATTTTCAGGAATTCCCTGAGGTATTATAATTTTTATAGACGTTGCATTATTTTTTAATTTTCTCGGGAGATTTATTAGACTTTGTCAAATTTTTGAAGGAAGTCTTTCCAATATGTTTTTTTTTATTAAATTTATATTTTCAGGACTTCCGTGAGGTGTTATAATTTTTATAGACGTTGCATTATTTTTTTAATTCGAATATTTGTCCTCCCTCCAATTTTAATTTAGGCGAAGAAAGGCTTTGTTTGAAAAGATTTCGTTCCCGTTGATTCATGTTCCGCCATTTTAGTTTCACCACGTTGTCATTTTGTGAGCCATGTGTTTTGGGATGACTCACCATTTTCTTTTTGCCTCAAAAAATTTTGTATGACACGTGTTTTGGGATGAGTCATTATTGATGGGTGACGCATTCGTGATAGCAGACATGACATCAGCCAACGTCGTTTTTCCTCAGCGGGGTCGGCTTTATTTATTTTTTTTATTTTCTCGGGAGATTTACTGGACTTTGTCAAATTTTTGAAGGAAGTTTTTTCAATCGAAGCATTTCCTCAAATTTGTTTTATTAAATTTATATTTTTAGAACTCCGTGAGGTGTTATAATTTTTATAGACGTTGCATTATTTTTTTCATTCTTATATTTTTCTTCCCTACAATTTTAATTTAGGCGAGGAAAGGCTTTGTTTGAAAAGATTTCGTTCCCGTTGATTCATGTTCCGCCATTTTAGTTTCACCACGTTGTCATTTTGTGAGCCATGTGTTTTGGGATGAGTCACAATTTTCTCTTTGACTAAGAAAATTTTGTATGACACGTGTTTTGGGAAGAGTGACTATGCCGGATGACGCATGTCGTGATAGCAGACATGACATCAGCCAACGCCATTTCCTCCACGGGGTCGGCGGTTGACGTCATTTGAGATTCTGTAGCCACATTAAGTTCCAAGACTGATTTTTTTTCAATAACTTGTTCATTTTGCAACGAATTTATTCCTTATTTTTTCCTCATAATTTCCCATTTTATATTCATAATTTTTCAACGTAACGATTTTTTTATTTTCTTTGAGGAGACTTCACGCATTTTCAACGGACGTTCCAACATAAAAACGTTTTCCAAAGTTTTGTGCTGCAGACATAATCTTAAAACACGATTGTTTATTAACGTATTTACGTGTTCATGACATTTTCTGTTACATTTTTTTAACGTTGTACCTTTTTCCAACGTACAAAGCCACAATTTTTTATGCACAGTTAAAATATTTTATTTTTTCGTATTTCTTCATGATTAATCAGTGAAATGTACCTTTTAACGCATTATCTTAAATGCTTTTTGTTCTAAATGCTTGCGTACTCCTTAAACTTTTTGATGTACCAACATTATTTTATTTTCTAACTTTTCAAACTAAGAACTACTTCTTTTATCGAGGCTTTATTTTTTTCTGATTCAAACAAGCAAACGTTTCTTCATTATTATTTCCGTTACCTATACAAACAACTTTTCTTACTTGCTTTTAATGTATGACTTAATCTGGTTTTCTATATAGCTGTTTCATGTTTGTGCAAGAAATATACAGATCTATAGCAGCTATACATAACATTCGTTCGTAACAGTATCTTTTTTTTTTTTTTTTTTTTTCCAGATTTAAACCAACACACGCTTCTTAACGACTTGATATCGGTTTTCTGGGGTACTTTTCTTTTTCCTTCATTCAATTTTATTCCAGATCATGAGACGAGGAAATGCTTCTTTAGAAACGATTTCGTTCCTGTTCGCAGTAATTATTGGATTTTGACAAATTTTTTGTGAAACGACTTCATGCTAATTCTGAGTCTTTCGCCTTTACAATATTATTTTCTCGTAATTTTTTCGTGTGTTCAATAACTCTACAGGTCTTTCACAGTTAAAATTCTGGTAAAACTATATTTTCTTATTTTATTTAGCATATCATTATAGCTTCCCAATTTTCGCTATTTTACTTCATCTTTTTTGAAATTTAGTAAAACTTTTCAGTATGTCAATAATTTATTTCTTACTTGGCCAAACTTAAGACTCCTTTTATTTAGACTATTTTTTTCATTTCATTTCAGCAAAATGATTATTTTAGATGTTGCAAATCATCAGGTTTTTTTGTTTCCTTATATATCATATTTTCCAACTTGCTTTTAAAGTATTTCTCAAAGCTTGCATGTATGTCAAATACGCATTTTTTTAATCCTTCCCTAGTTTGCTATACTTTTTCGTGGACTGCCCCAACAGGAAAGCATTCATTGTCAAGGCATGAAATCTAAAACCTTTTTTCTTACGATAAAATTTGTATTCTTTGGGACATATTTTCTGTATATTGTTCTGTCTCGTCCGAAAAAAACATTCATTCTGGAGGCAAAGCGAGTAATTCCGTTCTTCCACTAAACATCATTTTTTTACGTTTTACTAACTCACCACCCCCATAGCGAAAATAAAGAAACACTTACTCTGTTCTCTACATATCGACTCAATCTATTTCTTTTCGAAATGCTGATCATGACATTTCAACTAAAATTTCATACTTTCACCAAAAATCATATTCTTAAACGAGCTATTTTTTACACAATTATTTCATGTATAACTAAATTTTTGTTGTTTACTCACCTCATAAAAGTCAATAAGAACACCCCTAATCTCATTCCTTTCCCTCATTTAGTTCGCTTAAATTGAGATGTTTCAAAATTTCGCGTATATTTCATTCCCTTAATGTCCAGTTCTCCCGTGTCTGCCCCTTAATTTTCAACTTCTGTGCATACTGCATTTTATCTTTAGACGTTTAGTTTCATTGACCTTTTCTTTCGTTTTAATTAGGTTTTCATTATCGTATTTTTTATTCATTGTCACAGCAGAAAAATCTTTCATTCTGGAGACATAGCGACTAAGTCCGTACTTCCTCTAAACATTTTTTTTTTCACATTTTACTAATTGTTCAGAAAAGCAGTTGTTTCCAAACTCCCATAGTGAAAATATCGTATTCCCCTTATAGTACTTATTATATTTTTCCTTCTGTTCAGTGTTGTATGATTCTTCAAACTTTGGTTTATTTTTATGAAACTTCTTCTTTTTCTTAGTTTTTTTTCTGATTCAAACTTTCAATCTTTTCCTATCGATTTAATTACTCTTATTTTCCCATTCGACTTTACTTTTGAACAGAAATGTATCTAAAATCTTCAGATGTACTTTAGTCTACAAGGCCGATTCTTTCCTGTTTCAAATAAAGTCATTGTAGGATTTTAGTGTAAATGCTGCTAAATCTTTAGAACTTACTTTTCATAGTTAGATACAAATTCCTCGAGGTTTACATTAAAACATGAAAGAAGAGTGTTTTTACGCTCTCTCCAGTGTGTGAGCTTTCCCCAAGAAATTAACTTTGTCAGTTTCCGACAGAAACAGGGGAATTCAATCTCCTGCGACTGTTTTCACGCGTCTCTTGCTTACAGGAAAACCTCATATGGCATGAAATCACTTTGCTTGGCAGATTAAACTAAATTCTGGTTTTGAACTTTGAATGCAAACTCAAGCTCGCAAAAGCATAGTTTTCTGAGCAAACTTAAACTGTCTAAGATGACAAAAATCTAAAACTGCTGATTCAATGGGACAAAGCGTTTGAACTTTGCCGTTAATTCACCATTTAAGAGATCCGTCGTGAACCACTAGAAGGGAAGTAAGCAGACCCTGATTTAGTCCACTGTTTCCAAGGAAGGTAGAAAACTAGTGTCGTAATTCAAAAGCTCTTAACTCAAGCCTCCCCAGGATTCAGTTTCGGACGAACGAATACTCAGATGTCCATGCTTAGACATTGAAAAATTGCTTCAGACAAATATTTTCTTACTTAAAGTGCTTCAATTCAGAATTTGTACTATTTAAGATTTTCCTTAGTCAATATTTTTTCTATCTTAAAAACTTCTAAAGGGTTGATTTTGAAAAAAACGAGTTCTCACCAAAATGTAAAATTTCCTCAGATTGTATGAGGAACCCCAAAAAAAAAAATTGATGAAGCTTGGACGTTAACCATTCCAACCATTTCTTTCTCTTCATGTTTCATTCCATAAACTTTCTTCAAATTCCTATATGTCCAAGAATTTTGTTAAATGTCCAAGTTCGACTCCCCCAGAAATTTTCTGAAAATGATATTCTGGAATTTTTTTAAAAGAGAAACTAAGAATCCCTTCACTGAAACAAGAAATTCATATTCAAAGCATTACATCCCTCTTTCTACTTCAAATACTCTATTTGTAAATCTAAGGAAGTTTTTTTTTTTTTAATATTCATATATTTTCCCCTCTAACTTTAGAAGATATTGTCCCAAAATGTATGTACATATTACGATAGTAAAATATCTTACTACTTACTGCTTGATGTTCAATTCACTTCACACCGTCTTAAGGAAATTCGTTCATTTTGTCATAACACATAGACATGTTATTTTTCTTTCCATTCACTTCAAAGACTCAATTGAGATCAACCTAATGGAGTCCTTTGAGAAAAACTTTCATAGGAAAGCATAAATTTGCCTAAAAACTACATTAAAAATAAACAAATGTTGAAAGTTCCTGTACAAGAAGGAAATTCTGTTGTAACTTCTAAACGAAAAAAGACAAATTCTAAGAAAATATGTAAAAATGTTCGTTGGATTCCATATTAAAAAAAATTAGTTGAAGAAAAGTGTCATTCTTTTTTTTTTTTTTTTTTCGGAACAGTTCATTCTTTCCTAGGGTTAAAAATGGAACACTTCATTTTTCTTAGTAGACAATTTTGAGAAACCACATTTCTTTAAAAGCAGGGAAATTCCCATAGAATAACATGGAAAACTAGTATGCATAAAAAGACTGTTTCGAAACGAGTAAAAATCTGTTGAAGTTCGTTTTCGAAAAAGTTGGAAATGGAATGAAGTAAAAACAGTCACAGCAAGTTCCTGAAAGTTGAAAATTGGATGTACTAAAAATGTCTAAGGAAAGAAATTTTTATAAAACACAGACTGTTTAGTTTTTCCAGGCTAGGGGGGGGGGTCTTCAGTGAGAGCGCTTCTTTTTTCAACTCAAAGAATAAAGCGAGTCAGTTTGAAACATTTCGAACTCCCCGAAATTAAGCTGGGTACTCTGGTTTCGACTCAATACTGTAAAGCATTGCTCTCAGACCAGTCGGAATTCCGCCCCGATATTGGTTGCCTAATGGAAAACATCAGACCCCTTTCCAATAACAATCCCCAAATATCCTTAAGAAAAGTCTAGCAAAAAAGCACTATTTCACCATTAAAACAATTGGATTCATTCTGTTACTGTTTTAAACATTTCAAAAAAAGAAGTTAACATTCTCACTTTTACTTTAAAAATCTTGAAAGCTTAAATTTTGACCCATTTAAAAAAAAATTCACCTAAAATTTAATTTAAAAAAATAATAATTACTCTTTAAATTTATGTCTTAAAACTAAAAAATATTTACGCTTAATATTACAATAAATAATAAATATTCACAAACTCACCTTCTACCTTGCCCATTTAAAAAAAATAATTCTGAATTTATATAATCGAAATCATTACTTCTCCAAATAGTTCTTTTCCCCTGATTGTAGAGAAGAACTCTTCTGAAATCTTCACTTTTCCACATGTGTTCATAAAAGCTTGAGCTACTTCCTTAGGATTCAACAAGGCCACAGCGTTCTGGAAACTTGAAATCGCTTTCCTGTTCCACTCAGTGGTTAGGCATGGAGGATGCATCTCAATAGGTGGAAGTACTTCCGAAATGCATTCGCGACATCTACATACCTTCAGGATGCTCTCCCCTATTAAATTTTTTAAACATTCAATTAAATTGTGTCTAAGTTCACACTCCTCAATCGATGTACTTTGAAACTTTCGGGATTCTCCGAGTACGATTTTCTGGAATTCTGAACCCATTAACAATTCCTGGATGCTGTCATACACGCCATCCAAAATAATTTGGAGTTTCTTAAACTGCTTTCTGGTTAATGCAACTCCTGTTGTTAAGTGAAAAATCCGGAACCAGAATTTGAAAGACTTGAAGACTTCTTACTTTATTCAAACTTAGAACAGAACTAAAATTCGCTCAGCGTTTCCTTTGCATACTGTAACCAACACATGACCCTTATCACCACGTGGTGATTGATGTGTCACGATGCGTCAGCACACTAATTGCACGGTGACTGTTTCCTTATCTGGTCATCTCGCAACGAACATGCTATTGATCCTAATCAGGCAAAGCTAACTTCAGCTTGAGAGATAAACGAAAGGATTTCATTATAACTTTCATATCTTGAGAGAATAAACTAAAAAAATCTTCATAGAGTGCATAATAAGCGTAAAGAAATTCTTCAAGGCTGAATTTCCACTAAAATGATGGTGGTATACGGAAAGCGTCAGAATTTAATCAGAGACCTTCAAAGAATTCATCTTGGAATTAACGCTGCTTTTGAAAAACGAGTGAACTATGAAATTCTTTGTTCTCCACACAAGAAAATTTCAGATTTCGAAATCTCGCCGTCCTGACCCACTTTTTCCTGAGTGAAATTTAAAACAGGGTGGAAATCTCCACTTACGCATTCCTTTGAGTGGGGAATAGCTCTCATGAAAGGGGTCAACGGTTCCAAACAACATTAATTAAAACTGGAGAGAGGAAAAATATATGAATTAAAAAAATAATGCATAAGCAGGATTCCCAAAAACATAAAAAAATATAAGTTTTATATAAAAAAGAAATTCCAGGAAAAATGTTGGTGGGGCGAAAGATTTCTCATTCTTCCATTCCCACAAAAAATTTAACGAAGTCTAATAAATCTCTCGAAAAAAAAAATTAAACAAATACTTGGACTGACAAAAGAGAGAACGACACGTGACGTCAACCTATCCCACGGCTAGTAGTAGGAGATACACTGTTCCCCCTCTGACGTCAATTTTTTTTCTATGCGAACAGAAATTTACTTGAACAACCGTCTTAGAAAATGCCCCTTCCACGTTTTTCTTCCCAGCCATGCAAAAACAATCAGATTGCCTTTTCCCACCAAAAGTTCTAGCAAGAAGGAGCAGGAGACGCCGGAACGTAGCCCGAAGGAGCCGAATAACAAGGGAGCGAGACAGGGAGGGAGCTCCTTCGGGTTTCGTTCCGGCGTCTCCTGCTCCTTCTTGCTAGAACTTTTGGTGGGAAAAGGCAATCTGATTGTTTTTGCATGGCTGGGAAGAAAAACGTGGAAGGGGCATTTTCTAAGACGGTTGTTCAAGTAAATTTCTGTTCGCATAGAAAAAAATTGACGTCAGAGGGGGAACAGTGTATCTCCTACTACTAGCCGTGGGATAGGTTGACGTCACGTGTCGTTCTCTCTTTTGTCAGTCCAAGTATTTGTTTAATTTTTTTTTCGAGAGATTTATTAGACTTCGTTAAATTTTTTGTGGGAATGGAAGAATGTGAAATCTTTCGCCCCACCAACATTTTTCCTGGAATTTCTTTTTTATATAAAACTTATATTTTTTTATGTTTTTGGGAATCCTGCTTATGCATTATTTTTTTAATTCATATATTTTTCCTCTCTCCAGTTTTAATTAATGTTGTTTGGAACCGTTGACCCCTTTCATGAGAGCTATTCCCCACTCAAAGGAATGCGTAAGTGGAGATTTCCACCCTGTTTTAAATTTCACTCAGGAAAAAGTGGGTCAGGACGGCGAGATTTCGAAATCTGAAATTTTCTTGTGTGGAGAACAAAGAATTTCATAGTTCACTCGTTTTTCAAAAGCAGCGTTAATTCCAAGATGAATTCTTTGAAGGACTCTGATTAAATTCTGACGCTTTCCGTATACCACCATCATTTTAGTGGAAATTCAGCCTTGAAGAATTTCTTTACGCTTATTATGCACTCTATGAAGATTTTTTTAGTTTATTCTCTCAAGATATGAAAGTTATAATGAAATCCTTTCGTTTATCTCTCAAGCTGAAGTTAGCTTTGCCTGATTAGGATCAATAGCATGTTCGTTGCGAGATGACCAGATAAGGAAACAGTCACCGTGCAGTTAGTGTGCTGACGCATCGTGACACATCAATCACCACGTGGTGATAAGGGTCATGTGTTGGTTACAGTATGCAAAGGAAACGCTGAGCGAATTTTAGTTCTGTTCTAAGTTTGAATAAAGTAAGAAGTCTTCAAGTCTTTCAAATTCTGGTTCCGGATTTTTCACTTAACAACAGGAGTTGCATTAACCAGAAAGCAGTTTAAGAAACTCCAAATTATTTTGGATGGCGTGTGGGACAGCATCCAGGAATTGTTAATGGGTTCAGAATTCCAGAAAATCGTACTCGGAGAATCCCGAAAGTTTCAAAGTACATCGATTGAGGAGTGTGAACTTAGACACAATTTAATTGAATGTTTAAAAAATTTAATCGGGGAGAGCATCCTGAAGGTATGTAGATGTCGCGAATGCATTTCGGAAGTACTTCCACCTATTGAGATGCATCCTCCATGCCTAACCACTGAGTGGAACAGGAAAGCGATTTCAAGTTTCCAGAACGCTGTGGCCTTGTTGAATCCTAAGGAAGTAGCTCAAGCTTTTATGAACACATGTGGAAAAGTGAAGATTTCAGAAGAGTTCTTCTCTACAATCAGGGGAAAAGAACTATTTGGAGAAGTAATGATTTCGATTATATAAATTCAGAATTATTTTTTTTAATGGGCAAGGTAGAAGATGAGTTTGTGAATATTTATTATTTATTGTAACATTAAGCGTAAATATTTTTTAGTTTTAAGACATAAATTTAAAGAGTAATTATTATTTTTTTAAATTAAATTTTAGGTGAATTTTTTAAATGGGTCAAAATTTAAGCTTTCAAGATTTTTAAAGTAAAAGTGAGAATGTTAACTTCTTTTTTGAAATGTTTAAAACAGTAACAGAATGAATCCAATTGTTTTAATGGTGAAATAGTGCTTTTTTGCTAGACTTTTCTTAAGGATATTTGGGGATTCTTATTGGAAAGGGGTCTGATGTTTTCCATTAGGCAACCAATATCGGGGCGGAATTCCGACTGGCCTGAGAGCAATGCTTTACAGTATTGAGTCGAAACCAGAGTACCCAGCTTAATTTCGGGGAGTTTGAAATGTTTCAAACTGACTCGCTTTATTCTTTGAGTTGAAAAAAAGAAGCGCTCTCACTGAAGACCCTAGCCTGGAAAAACTAAACAGTCTGTGTTTTATAAAAATTTCTTTCCTTAGACATTTTTAGTACATCCAATTTTCAAATTTCAGGAACTTGCTGTGACTGTTTTTACTTCATTCCATTTCCAACTTTTTCGAAAACGAACTTCAACAGATTTTTACTCGTTTCGAAACAGTCTTTTTATGCATACTAGTTTTCCCATGTTATTCTATGGGAATTTCCCTGCTTTTAAAGAAATGTGGTTTCTCAAAATTGTCTACTAAGAAAAATGAAGTGTTCCATTTTTAACCCTAGGAAAGAATGAACTGTTCCGAAAAAAAAAAAAAAAAAAGAATGACACTTTTCTTCAACTAATTTTTTTTAATATGGAATCCAACGAACATTTTTACATATTTTCTTAGAATTTGTCTTTTTTCGTTTAGAAGTTACAACAGAATTTCCTTCTTCTACAGGAACTTTCAACATTTGTTTATTTTTAATGTAGTTTTTAGGCAAATTTATGCTTTCCTATGAAAGTTTTTCTCAAAGGACTCCATTAGGTTGATCTCAATTGAGTCTTTGAAGTGAATGGAAAGAAAAATAACATGTCTATGTGTTATGACAAAATGAACGAATTTCTTTAAGACGGTGTGAAGTGAATTGAACATCAAGCAGTAAGTAGTAAGATATTTTACTATCGTAATATGTACATACATTTTGGGACAATATCTTCTAAAGTTAGAGGGGAAAATATATGAATATTAAAAAAACTTCCTTAGATTTACAAATAGAGTATTTGAAGTAGAAAGAGGGATGTAATGCTTTGAATATGAATTTCTTGTTTCAGTGAAGGGATTCTTAGTTTCTCTTTTAAAAAAATTCCAGAATATCATTTTCAGAAAATTTCTGGGGGAGTCGAACTTGGACATTTAACAAAATTCTTGGACATATAGGAATTTGAAGAAAGTTTATGGAATGAAACATGAAGAGAAAGAAATGGTTGGAATGGTTAACGTCCAAGCTTCATCAATTTTTT
Organism: Macrothele yani; assembly: GCA_039090855.1. Classification (NCBI taxonomy): domain Eukaryota; kingdom Metazoa; phylum Arthropoda; class Arachnida; order Araneae; family Macrothelidae; genus Macrothele; species Macrothele yani. The sequence continues at coordinate 176,369,123 of CM076990.1, forward strand.
TTTTTGGGGTTCCTCATACAATCTGAGGAAATTTTACATTTTGGTGAGAACTCGTTTTTTTCAAAATCAACCCTTTAGAAGTTTTTAAGATAGAAAAAATATTGACTAAGGAAAATCTTAAATAGTACAAATTCTGAATTGAAGCACTTTAAGTAAGAAAATATTTGTCTGAAGCAATTTTTCAATGTCTAAGCATGGACATCTGAGTATTCGTTCGTCCGAAACTGAATCCTGGGGAGGCTTGAGTTAAGAGCTTTTGAATTACGACACTAGCTTTCTACCTTCCTTGGAAACAGTGGACTAAATCAGGGTCTGCTTACTTCCCTTCTAGTGGTTCACGACGGATCTCTTAAATGGTGAATTAACGGCAAAGTTCAAACGCTTTGTCCCATTGAATCAGCAGTTTTAGATTTTTGTCATCTTAGACAGTTTAAGTTTGCTCAGAAAACTATGCTTTTGCGAGCTTGAGTTTGCATTCAAAGTTCAAAACCAGAATTTAGTTTTATCTGCCAAGCAAAGTGATTTCATGCCATATGAGGTTTTCCTGTAAGCAAGAGACGCGTGAAAACAGTCGCAGGAGATTGAATTCCCCTGTTTCTGTCGGAAACTGACAAAGTTAATTTCTTGGGGAAAGCTCACACACTGGAGAGAGCGTAAAAACACTCTTCTTTCATGTTTTAATGTAAACCTCGAGGAATTTGTATCTAACTATGAAAAGTAAGTTCTAAAGATTTAGCAGCATTTGCACTAAAATCCTACAATGACTTTATTTGAAACAGGGAAGAATCGGCCTTGTAGACTAAAATACATCTGAAGATTTTAGATACATTTCTGTTCAAAAGTAAAGTCGAATGGGAAAATAAGAGTAATTAAATCGATAGGAAAAGATTGAAAGTTTGAATCTGAAAAAAAAACTAAGAAAAAGAAGAAGTTTCATAAAAATAAACCAAAGTTTGAAGAATCATACAACACTGAACAGAAGGAAAAATATAATAAGTACTATAAGGGGAATACGATATTTTCACTATGGGAGTTTGGAAACAACTGCTTTTCTGAACAATTAGTAAAATGTGAAAAAAAAATGTTTAGAGGAAGTACGGACTTAGTCGCTATGTCTCCAGAATGAAAGTTTTTTCTGCTGAGACAATGAATAAAAAATACGATAATGAAAACCTAATTAAAACGAAAGAAAAGGTCAATGAAACTAAACGTCTAAAGATAAAATGCAGTATGCACAGAAGTTGAAAATTAAGGGGCAGACACGGGAGAACTGGACATTAAGGGAATGAAATATACGCGAAATTTTGAAACATCTCAATTTAAGCGAACTAAATGAGGGAAAGGAATGAGATTAGGGGTGTTCTTATTGACTTTTATGAGGTGAGTAAACAACAAAAATTTAGTTATACATGAAATAATTGTGTAAAAAATAGCTCGTTTAAGAATATGATTTTTGGTGAAAGTATGAAATTTTAGTTGAAATGTCATGATCAGCATTTCGAAAAGAAATAGATTGAGTCGATATGTAGAGAACAGAGTAAGTGTTTCTTTATTTTCGCTATGGGGGTGGTGAGTTAGTAAAACGTAAAAAAATGATGTTTAGTGGAAGAACGGAATTACTCGCTTTGCCTCCAGAATGAATGTTTTTTTCGGACGAGACAGAACAATATACAGAAAATATGTCCCAAAGAATACAAATTTTATCGTAAGAAAAAAGGTTTTAGATTTCATGCCTTGACAATGAATGCTTTCCTGTTGGGGCAGTCCACGAAAAAGTATAGCAAACTAGGGAAGGATTAAAAAAATGCGTATTTGACATACATGCAAGCTTTGAGAAATACTTTAAAAGCAAGTTGGAAAATATGATATATAAGGAAACAAAAAACCTGATGATTTGCAACATCTAAAATAATCATTTTGCTGAAATGAAATGAAAAAAATAGTCTAAATAAAAGGAGTCTTAAGTTTGGCCAAGTAAGAAATAAATTATTGGCATACTGAAAAGTTTTACTAAATTTCAAAAAAGATGAATTAAAATAGCGAAAATTGGGAAGCTATAATGATATGCTAAATAAAGTAAGAAAATATAGTTTTACCAGAATTTTAACTGTGAAAGACCTGTAGAGTTATTGAACACACGAAAAAATTACGAGAAAATAATATTGTAAAGGCGAAAGACTCAGAATTAGCATGAAGTCGTTTCACAAAAAATTTGTCAAAATCCAATAATTACTGCGAACAGGAACGAAATCGTTTCTAAAGAAGCATTTCCTCGTCTCATGATCTGGAATAAAATTGAATGAAGGAAAAAGAAAAGTACCCCAGAAAACCGATATCAAGTCGTTAAGAAGCGTGTGTTGGTTTAAATCTGGAAAAAAAAAAAAAAGATACTGTTGCGAACGAATGTTATGTATAGCTGCTATAGATCTGTATATTTCTTGCACAAACATGAAACAGCTATATAGAAAACCAGATTAAGTCATACATTAAAAGCAAGTAAGAAAAGTTGTTTGTATAGGTAACGGAAATAATAATGAAGAAACGTTTGCTTGTTTGAATCAGAAAAAATAAAGCCTCGATAAAAGAAGTAGTTCTTAGTTTGAAAAGTTAGAAAATAAAATAATGTTGGTACATCAAAAAGTTTAAGGAGTACGCAAGCATTTAGAACAAAAAGCATTTAAGATAATGCGTTAAAAGGTACATTTCACTGATTAATCATGAAGAAATACGAAAAAATAAAATATTTTAACTGTGCATAAAAAATTGTGGCTTTGTACGTTGGAAAAAGGTACAACGTTAAAAAATGTAACAGAAAATGTCATGAACACGTAAATACGTTAATAAACAATCGTGTTTTAAGATTATGTCTGCAGCACAAAACTTTGGAAAACGTTTTTATGTTGGAACGTCCGTTGAAAATGCGTGGTCTCCTCAAAGAAAATAAAAAAATCGTTACGTTGAAAAATTATGAATATAAAATGGGAAATTATGAGGAAAAATAAGGAATAAATTCGTTGCAAAATGAACAAGTTATTGAAAAAAAATCAGTCTTGGAACTTAATGTGGCTACAGAATCTCAAATGACGTCAACCGCCGACCCCGTGGAGGAAATGGCGTTGGCTGATGTCATGTCTGCTATCACGACATGCGTCATCCGGCATAGTCACTCTTCCCAAAACACGTGTCATACAAAATTTTCTTAGTCAAAGAGAAAATTGTGACTCATCCCAAAACACATGGCTCACAAAATGACAACGTGGTGAAACTAAAATGGCGGAACATGAATCAACGGGAACGAAATCTTTTCAAACAAAGCCTTTCCTCGCCTAAATTAAAATTGTAGGGAAGAAAAATATAAGAATGAAAAAAATAATGCAACGTCTATAAAAATTATAACACCTCACGGAGTTCTAAAAATATAAATTTAATAAAACAAATTTGAGGAAATGCTTCGATTGAAAAAACTTCCTTCAAAAATTTGACAAAGTCCAGTAAATCTCCCGAGAAAATAAAAAAAATAAATAAAGCCGACCCCGCTGAGGAAAAAACGACGTTGGCTGATGTCATGTCTGCTATCACGAATGCGTCACCTATCAATAATGACTCATCCCAAAACACGTGTCATACAAAATTTTCTGAGGCAAAGAGAAAATGGTGAGTCATCCCAAAACACATGGCTCACAAAATGACAACGTGGTGAAACTAAAATGGCGGAACAGGAATCAACGGGAACGAAATCTTTTCAAACAAAGCCTTTCCTCGCCTAAATTAAAATTGGAGGGAGGACAAATATACGAATTAAAAAAATAATGCAACGTCTATAAAAATTATAACACCTCACGGAAGTCCTGAAAATATAAATTTAATAAAAAAAACAAGATATTGGAAAGACTTCCTTCAAAAATTTGACAAAGTCTAATAAATCTCCCGAGAAAATTAAAAAAATAATGCAACGTCTATAAAAATTATAATACCTCAGGGAATTCCTGAAAATATAAATTTAATAAAATAAATTAGAGAGAAAAAATAGAACAAAAAAAAATACGAGTACAAAAGAAATTGGAAACGACAAAAAAACTTCCTTCAAAAATTGGACAAAGTCCACTAAATCTCCCGAGAAAATTAAAAAAATAAATATTGGAAAGACTTCCCCAAAATTTGTCAACGTCCAATAAATTTCCTGAGAAAAGTTCCAAAAAGCACCGCTAGGGGGCAACGTACACCCCCTTTTCCCCCACTCGGTCGTTGCCATCTCTCAAAGATCCATTAAAAGTTCCAAAAAGCACCGCTAGGGGGCAGCACATCGAGTTGACATCCCCCTATATCCACCCCCTTTCTCCCACTCGGCCGTTGCCATCACTCAAACACAAAGATCTAACACAATAATAAAGTTCCAAGAAGCACCGCTAGGGGGCAGCACATCTCCTTTCCCCGACTCGGTCGTTGCCATCTCTCAAAAACAAAGATCTAACATAATAATAAAGTTCCAAGAAGCACCGCTAGGGGGCAGCAAATCGACCCAACGCACTAGCGTCATCTGCCACGCCCCCATCCTTCGGCGCCAGGCCACGCCCCCATCCTTCTCTAGAAGGATGATCCTTATTCCAGAATCGGTCATTTTATACTACTGACATAGTTACTTTTTCAAATTACGAATAGATTTTCCGATAGGGGCGTAAAAGTAAATTACATTTTCCCGATAACTCATCTTCTAAAACTCCGATTTGAAAATTTTTTTCTTCATTAGATACACTTCCTGATGGAAAATGTTTTGCATATAATTTCAAATTTTTGGTAAAGAATACTTTGGCCACCAGGGGACGTGTTAATTTTTGCTTCTGATGTATTTGCCAAAAAATCTGAGCTTCTAAAATATCAATTGAAAAAATTCTTTCGTGGACATCGATAACATTTTCGGAATATTTTCTTCTTAAAATATTCCACAGTTTCTCCGCCAGGGGCGAAGATGTATATATTATTTTTGTCAATATCTCTACTTCTAGTAGTCCGATTTGAAAAATTCCTTCTTTGTTGGATAGTGTTTCTAGTGTGACATGTTTTTCATATAATTTCAAACTTTTCCAGTAATTCATAGACTTTTGCTAGGGGGCGTAAAGGTAAATTGATTTCCCCCTAATCTCTGCTTCTAAATCTCCGATCTGAAAAATTCTTTCTGCACTGGATACAGCTCCTGATGGGAAATCCTTTGCACATAATTTCTAATTTTGTAAAAAAATGGTTTGGACATCATGGGGCGTAAGTCTTAATTTCCGCTTCTGATGTATTTGCAGCAAAACATGAGCTTCTAAACTCTCGATTGAAAAAAAAGTCGTTTGTTGACCGATGCTACTCATGTCGACAAACCTTTTAGGAACATTTTTCTTTTTGAAATAATGCATGGTTTCTACGCCAGAGGTCGTAGATGTATATTTTATTTTTGTCAATATCTCTGCTTCTAAGAGTCCGATTTGAAAAATTCCTTCTTTGTTGGATAGTGTTTCCGATACGATTTTTTTTCCCTATAAATTCAAAATTTTCAAGTAAATCATAGACTTTTTACTGTATTAGGGGGTACAAAGGGGAATTGCGTTTTCGGGGTTATTTCTGCTTCTGAAACGGAGATTTGAAAAATTCTTCCTGTATCGCATACAAGACCTGATGGAAAATATTTTTCACATAATTTATAATGTTTGGTAAAGAATGGTTTGGCCAAAAGGGGGCATAAGGGTTAAATTCTGCTTCTGATGTATTTGTAGCAAAATCTGGGCTCCTGAAAACTCGACTAAATTTTTTTTCCTTGGACCTATCGAGCTTCCGCTAATAATATCGAGCTTCCGCTCATATGGAAAAACCTTTTGAGAATACTTTCTTCCTAAAATAATGCATGGTTTTCCCACCAGGGGACGTAAAGTCACATCTTATTTTTGTCGATATCTCTGTTTCTAAGAGTCCGATTTGAAAAATTCCTTCTGTGTTGGAGAGCGTTTCCGGTGCAAGATGTTTCTCATATAAATTCATATTTTTCTTAACGCACAAGTCTGCAACCAGAGGGCGTAAGCTCACGATTCCGTTTACAGCACTATATGAGGAATTAAAAACCCGACTGGAAAACTTCTTTCTTCCGTCAGATACTATTATTTTCCATACTGGTTCCATTGACTTTGAATAGCTTTGATAAATTTAATTTGCGTCCGAACGGATTCAAAAGACGTGCTTATTACACCCGAAAATTCGGCGTCATCTTTCTTGTTTTACCTGGGATTTACTTTCTACTTTTGAGAAAGGTGCACAGCATAAAAAAACGAAAAACGAAATAACACCAGCTGTCTAATCTTGTATATTCACCCGAACTTGTAGCACGCGATTTTTGGTTGTTTCAAAAATCAAAAAGAAACTTGCGGGGCAGTCTTTTTTGAAGGGTGTAAGACTTTGCAAAATGACGTCATCTAGAGTTGCGGAGTAGATTCCCTATCAGGAATAAAATCGAGCTTTCCAGAATTGGCACATACATCTGCGTCTTTGCATACATGCCAGCTGGAAGTACGTTGTTGGATGGTAGAAGTATCGTTCTGGTAAAAGTAATAGTTTCTGTTTTGCAGATGCTTGTCTCTACGTGACATGTAGCGCTCAGGGTCTGTGCCTTCGTGCGAGATGCGAACCTAGGAAGCGAATATCTTGTTAACTTCCTGAGCTCTCTGACACCAGCCGATCTTTCCAAATGTTAAATGCTAGTCTACCTGCTACGTTGCTCTTTCTCGACAGTAGTTTGTATCTTCCCAACGGCAGTAAAGTAAATTCCAAGTAAAGATTTCGATGTAACGAATGTGGGTAACGGAAGTAGTCAAAACCACTGTTGAAATTTGATTTTTGAATACTCTCCCATGAAGTGACGCAACAATAGTTACTCAACAATATATTTTATTGTACTACACTGTTGTCGAACATTATTTCATCACATTTTACAAGTAACAATATCTCTTTGCAATCTGCGTGAATTACGAGAACCTAATGCTTAATGTGATAAAAAGCCATTACAAAAAGGCATTTTGACGTTATGCATCTCTCTTGACAGCAGTAACGTATGCATCGTAACGAAATTTGGCTTTCTCTCGATCCCACTGGGGGGGGGGTTACCTGGTATTGACGAGAGCTTTAAAATGTGATGACACTTGCGATTCAGATTTTCTTTCTATCTTGAGGTACGATTTAGCCTGCGTATGCGCAAATGGACTTTCGTAGCTGCATCATAAATCTGAATAATAATAATACCAGAAACTACCGGTAGCATATAGTGAAGGACACGTCAGTGGAAAGCAACACATGTCGGCAATGCTATCAAGCGCCAGAGACCATCCAACATATCACAGCAGGGTGCAGAGTCCTCACACAAACAGAGTATATGAACAGGCACAATCAAGTCGTCAAGATTGTCCATCAGAAATTGACAAGAAAGCACCACCTCATTACAACTGAGCTACTACAAGTATGAGCCAACAACGCTTCTAGAGAACAACACCCACAAGATGTATTGGGACAGATCGATCAGAACAGATAAGACCATCCCTCACAATCGGCCCGACATCGTCCTGGTCGACAAGGAAAAGAAGTCCACATACCTCTTTGACATAGCCGTGCTCAACACGTGCAACATCCAGAAGACGTACGGAGAGAAGCTGTCAAAGTATCACGACCTTCGATACGAAGTCAAGGATATGTTGTATATGGAGAAAGTCACCACCGTTCCCATAGTAATATCAGCCACAGGAGTTGTACCTAATACCATTCACAGCTCTATACAGACATTAGACCTTCAACCTAACACCTACATGGAACTACAGAAGGCAGCTATCCGGAACACTTGTAGGATAGTAAGAAAGTTCCTGAACAACTGAGAGAAAGAAATACCACTTCCCAGACTTGGTACGTTGTACCCGTCACGGAAGGAAGAGAAGAAAAACCTCAGGAAGAGGTGGAATCTCTTTCATTATATAATAATAATAATAATAATAAATATTGTTTTTGAAAAAAAAAACTAAACAGTCGAAATAGTAAATGTTTGCTAATTATTGCCGCCGCCATAATTAGCAAACATTTACTTTTATGACCCACATATCTTCTTTCATTAGTTTTATGAAAATAAAATCCATTAGAACGCTTACTAAGTACCACTCAATGTCAGGAATTAGTAAACTTTATTGTTAGTTGTTATGATTTAATTCTACTTAATATGTACCGGACTGTGTCTCGGTGTGGTCGTGGGGAATGTGAATGTGCTGTACGTGAATAAATGCATACTCTCGAATCACTCCTTTCATTTCTCACCCGCAAAGATCTTGGCACGCGAAAGATGCATAGCATAAATTATCTACAAAGAGCACCTGGGTACTCTCTCGATTTTTTTCTCTCGTGAGAAACGATTTACCTCGGCAAAAGTGCACCAAGAAAAACATCAAAGAATTAAAATGCGCGAAATATAACAGGAAACGCCATGAACTCGAAGAATTATCAGATGTTCTTCAAAATAACCGCGACATATTAACTGGTACTTTTCTAAATTCCATCATTTCATTTTCTCTGCTTAATGAAATCTTTACGTGATGAAAACCTATCAGAAATGAAGCGCCGTCTGTGCCCCGTTTTAATTAAATATTTAATTAAAAATTCCCACGTGAAATAGATCTCTGGGAATAGCTGAAGTATGGTCGCAGTCCATTGAGGTAAATTAAGTGCGACACCTTGCCAAACTTGATTAAAACAAAGAACTTAAATGAAAACTGTTGGCACATTGTGCTGCTATCAAGGGCAACAATTTCTTCTTTGTATTTATTTAATTATCTTTCTTAATCGCAATCAAAGACAAAGTGAATGATGTTTCATGAAATTCATTCCACACTGGAAAACGGGGATCCAAAAAAGAAAAAGAAAGAAAGAAGAAAAAAGACCTCTGACAAATGAAAATTTGGTGTGCATAGTGAACGTTGTAAACAATTCCAATTAGTTTTGTAGCGATTTAAATACTATTAATTAATGTTTACACTGTTACAAAGATGTTTTCGTTAATTAGATAGGAGTTTTTGACGTTGTTGTGTTAGTACGTTTTTTGGGTATTTGTGTACATGTCATTTTTATTCAAAGTACTTGTTTAAAATAAACCCCCCCAACAAGAACGCCTTATGGGAGCGTCGCGTTTGTCTGTGGTCTAGTATCAGCAATGTGAATGTATATAATTTATGACTACTAAGCTCGTGGTGTTAAAACAGAATAAAATTAACAACTTTTCTCACAATAAAATGTGTGTTATATATTGACTACAGTTTCGCACAGCGTTTGGCTCTGCATTCGTCCTGAAGATACCAAGCCAAACGCTCTGCGAAACTATAGTCGATGTATGATAAACATCTCATTGTGAGAAAAGTTGCTAATTTTATTTCAATGTGAATGTAATACGGAATAAAAATTGTTTCCTATAAATAAAGACCTAAATTAAAAGCAAACCTTACCAACCCGTTTTGTTTGACGTATTGCTTTGTTACGAACATATGAGAAAATGCCTGAGGAAGATGAACTTCGAGTGTGTTTTATATTTTTTGGGAAGTGCGGATTTTGCGCTTGCTTTAGCCGTTTTACAAACATGACGCCTCACATTTGTATTCAAACCACAGCAACAACAAATTGTCATGCAATATTTCGCGGTGCTATTTGCATTTATCTGTAGATGATAGATGATTTTTATACAACTGCCCTACCCCTCACACACAAACAGGAAGAAACAGCGCAACAATTCTTAAATATCACTGACGTTTTAGGATCACAGAAATTCGTTCTGATTTCTGGTTTCATTGCCGTGGAAAAAAAAGATAAGATAGACGCCATTTTGGAATTTACAGTTGGGGAAATAGCAGATTCTTAAAAATACATTAACCCTTTGTGAAATCACAAGTTTGTCCAAAAAGAGCATCGAACCCGTTTCCTCTTAATCCGGAGTAAGTTGCTCTTCCAACTGAGCTACGCGGACAGAATGTCTCTTTGCAGGATTGTTGTCTTGACACATGTTTTCAGCTTTGTACAACGTCACACCTTTCCTCGGCTGGAAGGAATTAACTCGAGGTTAGCAAAATGGCTTGAAATCAGTTCGAACGAAGATAGTCGCTGTATAAGAAGAGAACCTAACGCGTAGTGAACCTGGGCAACAGAGAGCGTTGTCTCCCCCTTAGCTTTGTTGTTCAAGGTGGTCATTTAAATGGATGACTTACACTAATCCTTTCTGAATGATTATTTGCTAAAGGAGCTATAACAATGGCAACGAACCTAAGAAAGGAGAAAGATGTTTGAGTATCTCGTTTCTACGCAGTGGCATGATGTCAGTGTCAGGGGGACTATTTTCCCCCATCATGCGTGTTTAGTCCTTCTCCGTCGTAGTGGCGACGTCAGTCTTAGAACTGGGTGGACTAGGGGGGGGTTGATAAGCATGATTAGTGGGGGCACAAATTTTGAAGTGCTTGGCAAACATTTTGGCAAAAAAATCCGTTCTTGTAGATTCTGATAATTGTGCATATAAACTCCCAGACTCTCTCTCTCTCTCTCTCTCTCTCTGTCGGGAACGCTCGACGTCACAGCAACGTCTGCATTGTTGCGCCATCACGTATCGATCAATTCGTGTGTGCTCTCGAGATTGATTGCCTGCTATATAATAGCACGTGATCACTGTTACTTGTCAAGGTGATTGCGTGCCAATTACCAAAACCACTGAATTTGACTTAAGTTCTGTTTTTCCGATTTACAAAATTCGAATTGAAATCTAAATATCACGTCAAGTTGCGTTTGTATATTAATTTAGAACAATTCGAATCTTAATTTGCACGCTTTAACCTTTTTTTTACTTTTTTAATTTAACTAACTTTCCGAGTTTAGGACTGATTATATTATACATTTTGCAAAATATCGATCTATCTAAACGCTCTAACCTACAATAAAAACTGAAAGCTAGAGATGCCAAAGTGAGCAAAATTGCATCTAAAAGCAGATGTCGCCCCAATAGCACATTGTCGAGAATTTCGATAGTTTCGATTTGTATTACCAGATGTCGCATTATTTTGTAGAAAATGCTTCGGTGTAAAGTTTCAAACTAACCATCGAATAGGACAGTCTCAAACAAGCCGTGAACGGAATAACAATTTTCCCGGAAAAAAGTAATTTAACGTGTCTTTTGAAAAACGGAGATAAATAGCATATAAATTTCAGTTCTAACATGAATGAGTTCTTACTATACAAGTTTTTACTATATTTTCTTACAGAAATCCGGACCATTCGTCCGGGGATGGGTCCAGGTTCGAATCCCGGTAAGGCATGGGTGTTGTGTATGTCTTACGGCCCTGGCTCTCTACCTTCCCTGGAACCAGTGACCCTAAATTAGGAAAGGGCGACTGCTTATAGCCCACTGAGTTGCTCACGGTGGTCGTTAAACACCCAGTCAAAAGGGGAAAAAAATCATGCTTGTATTTGATTTGTTTTCAATGTGCTTCAATGAAAAATTTCACTCCGTCATAGGACGGGCAACATCCCCTATAGTACTACGTTCAAAAAGTTCCGGAACTTTTTATATTAAAAAAGAATGAGTACAGATAATACCTGCTTATACGGTGTTTCCTTCGAAGTAGTTACCCTGTGCAACTATGCATTTTTGCCAGCGCTCATACAAAGATTTAAATACAGATTGCAAGCCGTCTTTTGCCACATTCTTCAGTGCCACTGTCGCAGCTCGTTGCACTTCTTCGGAACTTGAGAAGTGTCGCCCCTTAAGCAAATTCTTCATCCGGGGAAAAAGGAAAAAGTCACACGGGGTGAGATCAGGGGAATAAACTGGCTGTGGAAGAACGGGAATGTGATATTTGGACAGGTAATCGGACACCAGGAGGGATCTATGAGACGGCGCATTATCGTGATGCAGCACCCACGAGTTGGTCTTGCAAAGATCGGGTCGCTTGCGTTTCACTGATTCTCGGAGACGTTTCAGGACAATGACGTACTCTTCTTTAGTGACCGTAAGACCATGTTGAAGGAATTCCTTGAGTACGACCCCCTTGCAATCGAAGAAAACTGTTAACAAGTCCTTTCCTTTCGAGCGGTCAGCCTTGAATCTTTTTGGTCATCGTGACGACGGTGATTTCCACGCTTTTGATTGTCGGTTGGATTGGGGGTCATACAGAAAGCACCAAGTCTCATCGCCAGTGATCAATCGATTCAAGAGATGGGGATCTGAATCCACTGCATCGATGTTATCTCCGCAAACTTGCATGCGCTCATCCATTTTTTCTTGTGTCAGGTTTTTGGAAACAATTTGTTGGCACACGTGATGCATGCCCAGTTTCTCTGTTAATATGGCATGGTAACTTCCAACTGAGATGCCGGAAACTTCTGCAATCGCTGCAACAGTTTTTGGACGGTTATTTTTCACAATTTCTTTGACAATAGCGATTTGTTCATCCGTTGTGGATGTTGAAGGTCGTCCTGATCTCTCATCAACCTCGATACTCTGCCCGTTTTCGAATCGTCGATGCCACTCATAAACTCTAGTTCGACTAATTGCACTCTCACCGTACTCTGACTTAATCATTTGAAAAATCTCAGCTAAAGATTTTCCGAACAGAACACAAAATTTTACACTTGAACGCTGTTCAAAATTCGACATCGTTGTCCTCGCGACGGAGAACCTAGAATGCCTGTAATCACGAACTACTCATATACGCTGTACGTGTTGGATCTGGATCAAACCGGTTCTGGCTGGTCGGTCACATCATGCTCTTCGCTTGCTCAGTGGGGAATGACGTAATTCACTGATATTTGGGGAATATTTAAAAGTTCCGCAACTTTTTGAACGTAGTATTTATTTAAAACTTAAAAACAATCATCCTAGGGCGGGTTATAGGCTAGTGTTCATATATTTTACGACTATAATGCTTGTGATGTTGATATAGAATAAATTAGCAGCGTTTATTCACAATTACTCTATTTTCAGGTGTCGTGGACGCTATTTTTTTCCTGAAATAAATAAGTCTCGAAAATTTAACGTGCGTCCTGGAGACCGAAGTTCACGTTTTTCGTAGGAAGGTATCTATTTAACATAGATAACCCCAGAGGAAGGTTATCTATCTTAAAATGTTTACCGGTAATCCTTATTAATAACAAGACTGCCTTCGTCGTGAAACGCCATGGGAAGACTATTGTTTCCTTTCTTCGCTTAGCTTTTGCTGGTGTTCATTTACGATAAACCACGTGATCTATACTATGAGATCGACACACAGATATAGAGTCCTAGATCAAAAGAGCCGCCCTAATGGGTTTTTACCAAAACGTGCAAACAGTCTTAGCTCGTTTGAAAAGCTTTTCTCACAGCCGTAGCTGAAAAACCAGGTGGTATCTTCGCTTGGCAATTCACCGACAAACCACTTAAAGAGATAAAAATAACTTTTCGCACTTAGCAAAACAAGGCATTAATTAGCCGTCGTTACAATATCACCGTAGTAAGATTTATTCTTTCTTGTTTCGCTCTCAGTTCCTGCTTCATTCTTTTCATGATGTTATCTTTGACTCATGTGACTCGAGTGCGGTGTTGCTAACCTTTCGTGATTAAGACCAAAAGCATAGACCTTATTTTTTATGTTTATTCTTTTTTCTCAAAATTTTGCATTTTAAAATTAGGGTGCGTCCTTCACGTCGGAGCGTCATTGACGACGGGAAATACGGTAAATATTTTGTTTTAAAATCGGCTAAACTTTCTCTGAGCGTTTGGCTCGACTTCATCAGAACAAATGTTATTTGTCCTGATTAAGTCGATCGTAAAATAAAATACACTGACGGAAAAAAATTCCAACATCAAGAAGGGGTTGTGTTAGATAAACGACAGTTGGTAGGCGGTGAGAGTACATCTGTAAGATGACGTCTATGCAAATTTCGCGCACGGCGCATACGTGTGGCGCTAGTAACGCCCCTCGGAACATGCAAAGCAGGTTTGCTGTAAATACGCGCTGTAACGTTCGGGAGCGTTAGTTATCGTTGAGATTCGACGTAGTGTGTTGATGTTAGTCAAGAATGCCTTTAAGAAGACGAAGAAGCCATTATCAACAGCTCACGGAGTTTGAACGAGGTCGTGGAATAGGGCTACGAGAAGGTGGATTTTCTTTCCGCAATATTGCAGAACGACTTGGCAGGAATGTAGCCACTGTGCATGATTGTTGGCAGCGGTATTCAAGGGAAGGTACTGCTTCAAGAAGACCGGGTTCCAGCCGGCCACGTGGCACTACTGAGAGGGAAGACCACCGTGTAGGGCGTATGGCCGTGGCGCATCGTACCGCGTCTGCGGCAGCAATTCGAGCTGCAGTTGCCACCACAGTGACACAACGAACTGTTACAAATCGGTTACTTGAAGGACAGCTCCGAGCCAGACGCCCTGTAGCGTGCATTCCACTTACTCCAAACCACTGCCGTTTGCGACGTCAGTGGTGTCAAGCTAGAGCTCATTGGAGGACGGAGTGTAAATCTGCTGTGTTTTCTGATGAAAGCCGGTTCTTCCTGGGTGCCAGTGATGGCCGTGTGTTGGTTAGAAGGAGGCCAGGTGAGCGCCTGCAACCAACCTGTCTGCGACCGAGACACCCTGGACCTACACCTGGAGTTATGGTCTTGGGAGCAATTTCCTATGACAGCAGGAGCACTCTCGTGGTTATCCCACGCACCCTGACGGCGCAGTTGTACGTCGGTCCGGTGATTCAACCTGTTGTGCCGCCATTCATGAACAGCATTCCAGGGGTGTTTTCCAACAGGATAACGCTCGCCCGCATACCGCTGTTGTAACCCAACATGCTCTACAGAGTGTCTACATGTTGCCGTGGCCTGCTAGATTACCAGATCTTTCACCAATCGAGCACGTATGGGACATCATTGGAAGACAACTCCAGCGTCACCCCCAACCAGCATTAACCGTCCCTGTATTGACCGACCAAGTGCAACAGGCATGGAACTCCATCCCACAAATTGACATCCAGCACCTGTACGACACAATGCATGAACGTTTGCGTGCTTGCATTCAACATTCTGGCGGTTACACCGGTTATTAATGTACCAGCATTTCACATTTAAAATGGCTCTTCTCGCGCTTACATTAAGCTGGGATCTTGAAACCTTAATCTATTAAATATGTTACCTATACAAATGTATTGCCGCCATTTCATTCCTCTACAACTATTTTTTCGTAGTGTTGGGATTTTTTTTTCCGTCAGTGTATTTGTGAATAAACGTTACTGATTTATTCTATCTTATAATATTAATCGTCGAAAGAAAAGTTTTCAGGTGCATGCTGTGCGTAATATTTATTCAAAGTACAGTCGTGGCCAAAAGTCCTACACCAGTAGACCGAAAATCAATTTTTGATTTTTGAAGTCAACTTAAATAGCGTAATGATAAAGTCAGCAATACATATTATACACAGTTTTAAAGAAAATGTTATGCTGAATTCAAATAGTTTTACGTTTTGTAATTACCAGTAATAGAACTGAAGTTACAAGCAAAAGTATAGCGTCTAGTCATAAAAAGCAAAAATAGTGGAATTCGTGAAATTAGTGTACAACGCATTTAACATAAATTACTAAACAGTACATTATTAAAACTTGCAGGGCACCCGAAATAACTTACCAACAAGCAAAATACGCTTTAATATTTAATTGGATAACCACGGTTTCTTAGTAACAAAGTGCACCTTCTTGGCATGGAACTAATGAGCCTCTCTAGTTGCCCATTGGTAGATAACACTGTGGCATACGGCCCTTACAGAATCAATTGCTTTAGATGTGGGTCCTTGTTGACGGATATTTTGCTTCAATCTCACCCACATATTTAATATGGGATTAAGATCCGGTGACTGTGCCGGCCACTGAAGTTTTGTTATAACTTTTCGATGAAACCACTCGTCAACCAGCTTTGACAGATGACATGGCGCGTTATCGTCCTAAAAGATAAAATTCCGCAAACCCGTCTTGTGCAGAAGGTAGCAGTTTGGACTTCAAAATAGTCACATATTTCGATCCACTCAATGTGCCATCAACAATGTGCAGACGGCCAACACCACTGGCTGCAGGACCATAACACCACCGAATGTGGATGCTTGATTGTTCGCTGGGTATAGCATGCCTTATATCTTTCATCATCCCGACGACGTGCATAATTAATTCCGTTATTAGCGGAAATAGTAACACTGGTTTCATTCATCATTCCCATTCATCAACAGTCCAATTCTTGTGTGCCTTGGCCCAAGCAATTCTTTTGAGCTGTTGTTCAGTAAAGAAAGGTTTTCATGCAGCCAGTCCATTTTCTTGTAGCTTACGAGAAACTGTACGTGCAGATGAAATAATGCTCACATCATTCTCCCATTCATTTCTTAAATCAGTGGCTGTTTTAAATTTGGATTTAAAGGAACGAAGGATCAACATGCGATCATCACGTTCAGTACACAGCATTGGTCGACCTGTTCTTTTCCTGTTTCCCACACATCCAGTTTCTGCAACTTTTTTAATGGTGCGCAAGACAGTGGAATGATCACAGCCACATTGAACAGCAATTTTGGCACCGTGTTATCACCAAAGGACAACTAGAGAAGCTCATTAGTTTCATGCCAAGAAGGTGCACTTTGAAACCGTGGTTATCGAATTAAATTTTATAGCGTATTTTGCTTGATGGTAAGTTATTTCAAGTGTCCTGCTGGTTTCAATAATGTACTGTACAGTAATTTTACATTAAATGCATTGTACACTAATTTCACAAATTCCCCTATTTTTTGCTTTTTATGACTAGACGCTGTATTTTTGCTTGTAACTTCACTTCTATTTCTGGTAATAACATTCTGTAAAACTATTTCAATTCAGCATAAAATTTCCTTTAAAATGATATATAATATGTATTCTTGACTTTACCATTACGCTGAATAAGTTTACTTCAAAAATCAAAAATCGATTTTCGGTCTATTGGTGCAAAACTTTTGGCCACGGTTGTATGTAGTATGGGAAACATGGACACGAATCTTCACATTCTTTAACAGGTTGCCATTTTTTCCTTCGCCGCAGTTTTAGCTTATCCACGTCGTTTTTTCATTTTCTTTTCCTTTCAGAAGGCTTTTTATGAATTGTAGTTCACAAGGAATATGTTTTCTTGAATGTAACCTCACAAGGAATATGTATTTCTGTCTCTCATCTTTTAAAACAATACTTACAAAAATGGTATTTTTCTACTACTCTTTTAGACGTGTTTACAACTCTTTAGACATAAATAGAAAAATGTTATTTTGTCGGAAAGAAATATAGCAAGCAAAGGGGAAGAATGAGAGTCTACTACTATTTTGGAGAGAGAGAGAGAGAGAGAGAGAGAGAGAGAGAGAGATAGAGAGAGAGATAGAGAGAGAGAGAGAGAGAGAGAGAGAGAGAGAGAGAGAGAGAGAGAGAGAGAGAGAGAGAGAGGGCGAGAGAGAGACAGAGAGACAGAGAGAGAGAAAGAGAGAGAGAGAGAATGCGATAAAGAAAGAGGTCGGAAAGAAATATAGCAAGCAAAGGGGAAGAATGAGAGGAAAAAGTGTGGTACATAGCGTGCTAGAAAAAATGAGAGAGAGAGACAGAGAGGGAGAGGTAGGAAATAAATATAGCAAGCAAAGGGGCAGAATGAGAGGAAATACGATGAAAAACAGTGTTCTAGAAATAATGAGAGAGAGAGAGAGAGAGAGAGAAATAGAAAATGAGATAGAGAGAGAGAGAGAAATAAAAAATGAGAGAGAGAGAGAGAGAGAGAGAGAGAGAGAGAGAGAGAGAGAGAGAGAGAGAGAGAGAGAGAGAGAGAGAGAGAGAGAGACAGAAATAGAAAATGAGATAGAGAGAGAAGAGAAGAAGAGAGTGAACACAGAGAGAGAAAAAATAGCTCGGAGGAAGTAGACTCAGAGCTATTTTTAAACTAAGAGAGATAGAGAGTAAAAAATGAGATAGAGATAAAGAAAGAGGTTGGAAAGGAATATAGCAAGCAGAGAGGGAAGAGTGAGAGGAAAAAAGGGTGAAAAGTAGGGTTATAAAAAGAATGAGAGAGAGAGAGAAATAGAAAATGAAATAGAGAGAGAAGAGAAAAATAGAGTGGACACACAGAGAGAAAGAGTAGCTCTGAGGAAGAGAGAGAGAGAGAGAGAGAGAGAGAGAGAGAGAGAGAGAGAGAGAGAGTGAAAATGAGATATAGATAAAGAAACAGGTAGGAAAGAAATATTGCAAGCAAAGGGGAAGAATGAGAGGAAAAAGGGTGAAAAAAAGGGTGCTAAAAAGAACGAGAGAGAGAGAGAGAGAGAGAGAGAGAGAGAGAGATGGAAAACACTCTGGGGATGATGGTTACAATATTTGGAAGCCGTTTCATAGGAAGTGTAAATATCAGTGTTTAACTAGCACTGTTCTTAGCATTTTTCACCAATGTTCTTTCAAGTTGATTGTGAAATAAGCTTACTTGATTTGAATTAATCATAGCATTGAAGCTCAAAGCACAAAAACAAACAATTAAGGTTCGTTTGTAATAGAGATCCTGACTTACAATCTTGGAAATTGTTTCAGTGTGGCTGCTGAAGATAAGACAGATATTTCGCCGAAATTTATCCAAAGGTTCTCGGAAACCAACGAAAAAGGAGAAGAGAAGAGCGAGAAATAGACGGATTGCGGAAAGGAAAGAGAATAGGGTGAGATTGCTTTCGTCTTCGTCCTGAAGCTCCACACGAAGACATGCAAGCTCTAGGGGTCCGAGGGTATCCATCATTCCTGAATTTCCTGCAACCACTGGTTTCTGAGCCACGTGTCCGCTGGGGAAACTAATATGATTATTCCGAAGTCCAAAAATAGGAAAAAGAAAGAAGATTAAGCAAAACACAAAGCGCATTTCTAGTTTTGTTTGCGTGCATTGGGTTTCATGGCAGATAACAGGCCCAGTCTGATGAGCTCACACTTTCAGAGAAATCTGTTTATAAATTGTTTTAACACAGCAGCTTCCTTCCGCAGATTACTTCCGCGCAACTTAAAGGCATTTATTTATTTTGACTTCCAAGATGGCAACACGAAGGCGTTTATTGTAAGAATTTGCCCACTCGAGTGGCAATAATGCAAACGGAATTACTTCACGGTGGCCGGAATGCGAAAAATTTCATTTTAATTGCGAAAAATTTAGCTTCCAGCGATTCTATTCTTTGAGAAGAATAGGAAGTGGCTTTTGTTTCATAGAACACAGCTGCCGTTTATTTGCAAGTTATGAGCGTTTATTCTTAAAAAGCTAAAGCTGAACACAAGTGAATTTTTGAGGTGAAACAACCTCAACGAAGTAAGTTAGAGCTTCTGTGGAACTTACGTGAAAGAGTTAATAACACGAAAAGGAAGGAAGAAAGAAGGCAACAGAAAATATTTTTTAATCGTTCACTGTCCTAATCTCCATGAATGCTAAGAAAAATTATATCTCACTAACAATTATTCCAGACACCGCAAGTGAAATGCCGTTACGGTGAATTTAATTAGATTTGGTATGAATTATTTAGCATGAAAGTCCAAAAACGCAGTGAATAAAACCATGACCAAATTTTGTTTTCCTCATTTAAATATGAAATTCTTCAAAAGCAGTTCGCTTGTTCTCCATTAAATAAGGAATAAATAAATAAATAAATAAATACCGGGTTTTAAATACAAATAAGTGTGTGGACCTGAAATCATGAAATTATAAAGTCACGAAATTATAGAATTATTTTATGGAATTATTTGATTTCATTCCTAAAAACTTGGTACCAGACTAGAAATAATTATGCAGCGATGCGCAATATATGGCAATCTAAAACAATTAAATACTGAAAATCCTTAAATATTACCATGGAACCTGCTAAATAAATGATAAATAATTAAATACTAAGTAATTATCAAATAAGCAAATATAGTAATCTATAAAAAATAAAATAGAATGTCCCTGTATGATAGAATATAATAAAATTAAGTTATAAATGCCTGCCTAAATCATATAAACATAAAATTTAAGGGTGAGCATCGTTCAGAAGCAAAATTAGCTTTTCCCTGGCTTAGCATTTAGCCAGCTAAGGCAATGCATATTCTCTCAAACTCTATTTTTTTTCATCACTTTGGCTTTAATCCTTTTCTATCAGAACACCTCTTCGTTCCTCCTTTCAAGACGGTTGGACCTACGCCGTTACGTCTTTTCCAGTCTTCCAAGGCTCCTAAGGCTCGTGTGTTGGGGACTAAACCTTTCAGGGAGCCTGTAACCAGAAGGGGCTTTTCAAATTCAAGTTAAACTTTGGAGCAAAAACATACCATATTCTTTAAACGTAAAAACATATTTAACTCTTTAAACTTTGGAGTAAAAACATACAATAATCTGAGGAGGACGCTAAGGTAATTTCTACACCAGTGAATACGGGATCACTGCTGTTCCTGGAGAGCTTATTTATATATATCAAAAAGGATATGTGTTGTAATGATTACCTACCTTGTGAAATTATCAACCCACGGAAGGTGCTTCTTGGGGGTGAAGAGGGAGAAACAAAATCCAAAAATTGCATATAAGTGAAAATCTCTCCATGCTGACTTTTGACATTCTTGGCACGTTTTTAGATTAATTTCATATCTTACTGTTTTTTGAAAAGAAACCATTGTGCACCATGTGACAAGATGTTTTTTATGTGTAAAGACGTGAAATAGCGTGTTCCATTTGTGAACCGATTTCAGAGGGTGGACATTTTACTTTTACTTTTAGGAAAAACATTTCTCAACATGAATGAGGGCAAAACCTCCCTCCATGGTAGATAACCGTTACCGTTCTTCCTTTTGGGAATTATTTAATTCACACACTGGCACTCAATGCGCACTCTGGCCTAGTGGTCAACGTTCGTGACTGCCAAGGAGAAGACAGCAGGTTCCATCCACTTAATATGCGCCGTGTGTCGGAAGGGCACGTTAAGCCGTCGGGCCCCGGGTACTGGTCCCCCGGTAATAAATAAGGGCGTCTTCCTACCCCTTTCTACCTCGCTTCCGTGTCGTAAGAAGACATCAGACAACACCTGGTGTATTTTATTATTTTCAAGATGTGGCCATTTTTTTCCTATTTTCGAGAAGCGGGCATTTTTTCTGTGAACGTTGTTTCCCTGGGGATTCTTTCGTTCATTCCCTTCGGGCTGTGTCAAAGCAACATAAGGCTATGCCATTAGTGATCCTCTTTTAGACGTTCGTGACTGCCACGGAGAAGACCTCGGGTTCGATCCCAGGCAGGTATGAACGCTCGAACCACAAAATATCCGCCGTGCGTCGGATGGGCACATTGAGCCATCGGGTCTCGAGTACTGCCCCCCGGTAATAAATAAAGGCGTCTTGATCCCCCCTTTGTACCTCGCTTCCGTGCCACTTTCCTATCGGTCACTCTAGCCCAAATCTCCTAGCTTCCTGTTTTTAAGGGTTGTTTAAGACCTGGGGTCAGACACTCCCTTCCTAAAATCCTCTACATCTGATCTGATCCTGTTTTAGTGACGTTACAGGGAAACCAAAGCTTCCGATTGGTTCCCCGTACTTACTTCCGTGACATAGCCCAGAGCGTAATCACAGAGGCCAGGTGAGGCACTCACAGTGGTTTTACCATCTGTAGGTATTAAGATGGCGAAACTACTTTGGGGCTTGTTGACAACAAAAAGATTCGACTCCAACCGAGTGCCTGTGTTGTGTGGAGTGGGGAACGGCGACGGTGTCTGCAGTGAGGAGCTTGTATGAAAGAATGTGACGGCATCAATTGTTTCTTCTGTCCTTAATCTGTATACAGATTGACTTTTGTAATGTTACCGCTTGCGAGTTCAGAGAAAGGGAGACTTTCAACGCGCTTAGTCTTATTTTTTGATAATCGCCTTTAGTGCATAATTTTAGGCTTACATTCAACAAAATATTTTCAATAATGTCTCATTTCATTATTTAATTTTCACAATTTAACAACATTCAATAGAAAGACAGAACAATACTAAATGGAGCATCATGTGCCGGGCCTAAATAATAGCTGCAATTGACGGCCCGGGCCTAGTGCTAATATTTGAAACGGGCTGGGCCGGGCCGAGCTCACCAAATAAGGCCCGTGCAGACTTCGAATGCATAGTATGCATTTATATGGAATGATACAGAAAATGTCTAAATTATGTATTTACATATCCAAATATGCAAATGCATATGATGTGTATTTCCTACTATGGCAAGGGTTTTTTGGCTTTTAATGATGCACATTGTCCCCGCTTATTTGTAGTACACCGAGATGCTAGTTCATTAAGTACCCCTACTCTCATCACAAAAATGGCTAACTCCAATATGTAAGACGGCACGCGGGCACAAAGTGCGGAATAAAGCAGGCTGACCAACTCGTCAAGCTACAGCTGGCGTTCGACTGAAGGTCGGAATGAGCAAAACGAGTGATCTGAGCGACTTTGAACGTGGCATGATAGTTGACGCCAGGCGATCCAGTTCAAGCGTGACCGTCCTACTGAATTTTTCACACACAGCCGTAGCATTTTTTTTTGAGACACGCAAAAAACTACCAGCAATCGGTTATCCTTTGGACAAAAACATCTGGTAGGTCAGAAGTGTTAAAAGAGAGCGGTTGAAAATCATACAAGTGAAGAGACAGGACGCAACCCGCCAAATCCTGCAGAATTCAACTAATCTCCTAGCTCAACACGTATCAGAGCATGTCACGAATGGTATAAAACAGTCGACTGCTGTGTCGCTACACTCCGAGCCGCCGCTGGCCTAGTAGTCAACTTTCGTGACTGCCACGGAAAAGTTTCAGGATCGATCCCAGGTAAGTTCGAACGCTTCAACCACTAAATATCCGTTATGGGTCAGTGGGCACGTTAAGACGTCGGACCGCGGGTACTCCCCCCCGTTATAAATAAGGGCGTCTTCTTCCCCCTTTCTATCTCCCATACGTATGACTTTGCTGGCGTGCCCTCTAGTCCGAATATCCTAGCCTCCTATTTCTAAGGGTTGTTTAACCCCTTAACCGTCTGGAACGAATTAACTCAGGGTTAGCAAAATAAGCTGAAATCAGTTTGAACGTATATATATACTTTACAGGAAGAGAGCCTAACACGGCTGCTCAAAAAGCTGCTAAGCTTTGCTCTATTTTTTTCAAAGTTGGCTTTGTTATTGAAAATTGACTTACTTTTCAAATTAGCTTGGCTTTGTTTCTCAAGCTTTGTTATTCAAAGTTGTCATTTAGGGAGATAATTGACCCTAATCCTTTCCGACTTATTATTTTGCAAGCTAAAAAGGCTATATCAATGGCGAAGAACCTAAGAAAGGAGAGAGATGTTCGTATCACTTCTTTCTATGTAATGCCATGATGTCCTTGTGTGAGGGACTAGCCCTTCCTCATCATGCCTCAGGTCATAGATCAGAGAACAAAGAACTATAAGGAAAGCTTGTACTGCCGAGATGAGAAGGAGACAGGAATCCTTTTGCCGTAGCTATGGTAAAATCCGACCGCCATGTGATCACCACTGTTTGGGAAACCCAGCAAATTTTGGTCCTCACTCGATTCAGGTATGTCGGCGACTGAAAGGGTTAAGATCTGGGGTCAGGCACTCCCTTCCTAAAACCCTTATAACGTACAAGTTTGTCTGCACCAGGCGTCGAACCCGAGTCCTCTCATTCCGGTGCAAGTCGCTCTCCCAACTAAACTACGCGGACATGTGCTCTCACTGCTACCTGCCTTTATCTCATGTGCGTCTTGCGGTGCAGGCACGTCACACCCCCCCCCCGAAAGAGGGCCGGCGGCATGGACCACGGCTCATCCCATGAAGAACGTGCATTTAAGAAATCCCATACAATTCGGTGTGTGCAACGTAACATCACACTGATTTATTTTTCGAAACACTGGAGAAGGGATTCTCATTTTTCCTGCCTCACCGTGTGGAAAGAACATCACATCATTGCGAGAAACGTAACAGCTGGATCATCCTGGAAGTTCGGGTGCCAATATAACGTAACCCTTTTTCGTGTGCGAGATTAATGTTACGCTATGTCTAAAACCATGACTAAGGAAATGTTGAACTAAATGAGAATACGATGCAGTAGTGGAACGGGATTAAGATTTTACGGAGAGACGAAACATATACAGAAGTCAAACTTACGATAACCTTTTATTGGTCCAGCACAGTAGATGAAATCCAAAATATAACACTGAGAGTTTTACTCTTCACACATAATACCTTAATTATCTGACGGATAATCTAGCTTAACAACGATCGAATATCCACCCACACACACACACACACACACACACACACACACACACACACAAAGCAACTGCTATATCGTCCTTTTTATCTAATGTTCTTATCACATTCATACGTCACTCTCTCTGACCTCAAAAGTGTTGCCAACCTCATTCATGTGTGAGGGAAGATATCACGTTAAGTTTGGAAAGTGCAAAAGAGAACAAACTCAAATTAACATAGGAAAAGGGACTAAAAATGAAAGTTAAATTAGAATATACGTCACACCCTCTATATAACCAAACAGAAGTCATCGCTCTCTCCACGTTTATAAGTGATTCACGGAAAAATTTTCATCGGCTTCCACTGGGAATCGAACCCATTGTCTTCCAGTTATGCGCCGGACATGCTACCACTGCACAACAGATGCCTCGAATTCTCCAGACTCACATACGACTAACTGCCAAACCACATGGTAGCATGTCCAGCGCGTAACTGGAAGTCCCTGGGTTCGATTCCCGGTGGCAGCCGATGAGAATTTTTCCGTGACTCACTTATAAACGTGGAAAGAGCGATGACTTCTGTTTGATATTCCTAGTCCACGTCAATTGTCTGTATTAATTATCCCTCTTCATAAATCTGTGAATCTCTCGGCAGTCTCCGTTGACCTCTCCGATCCGCTAACTCCTCTCGTCGCCAGGATAACCGATTATGGAAGTTTATTTTTCGTGGCGCAACATTCACGGCAATCCCTTGCTACGGTTGTTGAACGAAAAGTGCAAGGCAACGGCCGCTTCGAAGCAGCACGAATCGTCACGCCTGGCGCTAAATATCACGCCACGTTCAAAGTTGCTCAGATCACCCGTTTTGCCCATTCTGACCATCAATTGAACGTTTACTGATACTAGACGAACTTTTCGGTTAGATTTATGTCGCGCATCGCTCTCACGCCTTATGCATTGGAGTGAGTAATTTATGTGACGAGGACAGTTGTACTTATAAGCTGGCGTCTCGACGTATATTTCTACTGTAACCATACCTCAGTTTCTTAAAAAAAAAATTCCTTTCGCGTCGCATAACTTTTTTTTTGTAATAAATACTCAGCTTGAATTTACCACTTAATGCACAGATCTTGGTTCGACTGCTCCATTCTTCCCTCTCCTTTTATCTAAAATTTCAAGCAAATTTGCATGAAGTTCGACTTTGCTGTTAGAAAATTGCCAACTGCAAAAAAGATGGATCCATTACACCCGACTATTCTGTTTTCTCGTTTATGTTGAATTAAGTAGTCTTTTTTTCCATCACTACTAGTGTAATTAATTGATCGCTTAATTGTTAGGAAATCAATTGGTCGACTACAGACAGCTTTGCTTGCAGATAAATGTGACTATCAATTCGTGGGATCCATCCCATATACACCACCCGTATGTAATATCTTAAAGAACATATGTCTTAAGTACAAACTTAAGTTTGGTGTAAGGTCTCATACTTTATTTCACACTGTTAAAAAGGATAGAGACTATGTTGAATGTGTGAACCGTCACGGCGTATATTTGGTTCCACTAAAATCTACTAACCCTGCTGAGCCCGATTTATAAGTGGGCTCTACCACACGTAATTTGGGGCGCCGCATTTACGAACATCAATATAATCTTAGCACGCATTCTGGTATTACATCTTTGTCGAGACTTTGTTTAAATGGTTCTTACCTACCATGTTGGAATGACACCAGTATCCTGGATTCTCAAAGGAATCGTCGAGCAACACTTTTCTCTGAAAGTGTTAACATATTCGTCAATGGCGAAAGATGCTGCAACGATGAACCCCCGTGTTTATCCCCCTTCCTTGGAGAACACGTTTGGGCCAGGTCACGCCCACCAACTACGCTTGTATCCACTGAACTTGATTTGGACTTTATCGTTATTGCAAATGCGCATTAACTGCTATTTGTCTTGTTAAAGTATATATAGGCCACATTTAACGAAGTAAATTTCTCCGTCATTTCTGTCCACGCCAGGATTCGAACCCGGATCCCCTCATTCCGGAATAAGTCACTCTACCAATTGAGCTCGTTTGTTCTGACTACTATCTGCCTTTATGTCATGTGCGTCCTGCTGGCAGGTACGTCACATCTCCCCCGAAAGAGGGCCGGGGGCATGGCCCACGGGTCAGCCGTGACCATGAATCGTTGCAGGCAGCCATCCACTGTAGAACGTGCACTTGAGAACTCCCAGGCAATCTGGTGTGTGGAATGCAACGTCACACACATTTGTTTTTCGAAGCGCTGGAGAAGGGATTCTCTAATTTTTCCTATCTCGCGGTGTGCAAATAACATCACACCAATGCGAGATTTTGAACGGTCGGGTCATCCGGATAGTTCGGGCGCCATTATAACGAAGTAAATTTCTCCGTCATTTCTGTCCACGCCAGGATTCGAACCCGGATCCCCTCATTCCGGAATAAGTCACTCTACCAATTGAGCTACGCGGAATTTTGTTCTAACTACTATCTGCCTTTATGTCGTGTGCGTCCTGCTGGCAGGTACGTCACACACACACACATCTGTGCTCACTGCTGTGTTTTTTTTTTGTTGTTTTTTTTTATCGGAAGTTTAACGACCACCGTGAGCAACTCAATGGGCTATAAGCAGTCGCCCGTCCCTAATTTAGGGTCACTGGTTCCAGGAAAGGGAGAGAGCCAGTGCCGTAAGACAAACACAACAACCATGTCTCACCGGGATTCGAACCCGGACCCCGTTCGGACGAATGATCAGAGGCCATCGCTTAGACCACTGCGCCACCAGGGCGGCGCCAAATTGTTTCTGAGGGTGACGCCGTTGTGGCGTTGAAAGGTCTTAAACATATACTTATTTTAGTTGTACATAGTTTTTATCATTAAAATGTATTGTGCAGGAGACGGCATTTGATTTCAATTTAATAGCTTTTGGTGCACGAGGTAATTTCTTAATACTAGTGTAATTTTTTCAACATGCAGATAAAAATGAAAAAAAATAAATTTGAATAATACCGAAGGTGTGCGCGTTCGCTCCTCTTTCAAAGCATTCCACGGAAATCGATTTATTTAGTGTACATGAAAAGTGTTGCATACCCTTAAAAAGATTTCCTCCATTTTTTCTCCCCAAGTATATTGTCGATCAGTACTGCGTCATTTCATAGCTGCTGCAGGTTTCTTTTGAACTTTCTGGTTCATCATTCCCTATAACCGTTGACTGGCAAAACGTAGGGAGGGAATCATTTACTTAGAGGAATTCATGATCTGGATCTTCAGAATGATGATGATCATCCAGATAGCTTCCATTTCCTATGAGTCCGTCATTCTTTATGCGAGGAACAGAATAAAGTCAAACACACCACGGGGAAGTAAATATTTGAACAAATTGGATTGTTGCTCAACTCCAAATGTACAGCGGAGTAGGAGAAGAAATGAGAGGGAGAGATGGAAAAGGAAGGATAAGTATGTGCTGGAGGGAAGTGGAGATCAAGCAAGAAGACATAATGAAAGAGAGAAGATTTCCGGCAAGACTGGCAATGGAAGCAAAGTATATAATTTCTGCACTAAGAAACATTCTTTATTTTTTTGCATTGACTCAACATCTAGGAGCTCTCTCACGTCCAAACTCTCTGATGACGATTAATTGCACCCGCTAAAATTAGAAATTAACACACAAACACGCCTGCACTTTATATTTTCTGATAGAAATATATACCTGACCAAATATAGTAGTGAAATCTGTAGTGTTCACTTCATGTTATTTAATAATAAATACGTAAGAATTCCCTGTACACCAAAATCAGTATTAGTATAGTATGACAAATCCGTTTGTTGGTGTACGTCATTAAAAATATTGACAGCAAGATTTTTCTCACCAGCGGATGGCTTTCTCAAAATAAATAATAAAACAATTGGCAGTTTAGAATGCTGTTATAACATACCACGATTTTAATATCCTGACTTTAAATCTTGATTTGAATCGTGATGAACAACTTCGATTGCGATAGCAATAATTTAGGATCTGAATTTATATTTCCGAGCTTACTTGTAAGTGGGAAAGTATTTTTTTTTCTTCTTTTTTTGCTCGAGCAAAGTACTTGTGAAGTATAAAAGGGGTTTCCCCATTATCCAAGCTAGCTTGACTATCCTCGAGGTCGGATGTCACAATAAATGAACACCTGCAGATCTGGGTTTCAGGAATATATAAAGCTCGACGCAACTTTCGCCGACCACTCTATGGGTCTCTGGTGGCCTAGTGGTCAACGCTGCCACGGAGAAGACCTAGAGTTCGATCCCAGGCAGGTACGAACGCTCGAAACACTAAATATCCTCCGTGCGTCGGATGGGCACGTTAAGCCGCCGAGCCCCGGGTACTGGCCCCTCGGTAATAAATAAGGGCGTCTTCCTCCCCTTTCTACCTCGCTTCCGTGTCCTGGGCCAAGGCACTCCCTTCCTAAAATCCTCTACATATGATCTGATCTGATCGCCGACCACTAGTACATTGATTGTGCATGCATCGAACGTGTGATCAAAGGGGCAACGCTGCAGCGACTGAACATCTTGCTTTGTACCAACTCTTCTTTCCTTGTTTCGCCCCGATGGTACTAGTGTGTACACATATCCTGATCCTGTAAAAAGCAAACTTCTACCTCTCTCTCTCTCCCTCCCTCCCTCCCTACCCTTCCCTCTTCATCTCTTTCCTTCTCTCCCTCTGTCTTTTCCTCTCCCTCCCTCCCACTCTCGCCCCTCCCCTCTATTTTTTTTACTCTTCCTACCTCATTCCTTTTCTCTCGCCCTTTACTTCCCCTTCTCTCTCTCTTCCTCCCTCTCGCCTTTTCTCCCCCTCTCACCCTTCCTCTGACTCATCCTCTCTTTTCCCTCCCCATCTTCTCTCTCTCTCTCTTGTAGAAAGCAGTGTACAAAAATTCCCGAATAAACAGCGCATCTCTTTTTTTCTGTAGATGAAGTTCGATATCATTTTGCATTCTTTTTCATTAGCATTCCAGAATTTTGCTATGTTCTTTATTACATAGAATAAATTAGCAGTAATAAGTAATCATACAAAGTCTCAACTACCAAATATTTGAAGATTGAAATTTTATTTAGGGCCGTTATTTTATCTGTGTCTGAGGTTGAGACCCGCTCTTCAGACCTTTAACTTGGGCGATGATTCATTCATCTCGTTAATAAATTTAAAAGTAGGCCGAAAATCTTCAGGAAAGAATAAGCTTCGCGGATATGATGAGAAGAATATGAAAACGTTAAAAATGAAAAGTGAGAAGGCAAATTGGGTCTTTCAAAAATTTTATTTATCAAATCTTGAAAGGGGCGTGGTTGAACTCTAAACCACTGTATATGTCACTGAGGAAAATTATTTTCATGCAAAGTACGCTCGTTTACCTCTTACTAGAGGCACATTTTCTCACTATGACTGTGATAAGAAACAGTCATAGTAAGTGCACCATGTTAAGGAAAAGTTTCGCCGCAACAGTAGCTGAGTGGTCAGAGGTGCGGATTTCTGACTAGTCGTATGAGCTGGTCTAAGGGTCGAGTCCCGGGTAAAGTAGGGGTGGTGGGATTGTCTTGCGGTGAAAACGTTGAAAACAAAGTGAACTTGACAAAACCACTTAGATTGTCTTGCGGTGACAAATATAGCATCACTTACCAATTACAATACAAGTAATTTCTTCAGATTAGATCTTAAGTTCCCCTTAAGTCAAAATATTTTATAACAATATTAAAATGTTGTGCACTTGCGTTTTCCGAAATTTAGGCCACAGTGAAAAAAACGGCCACAACACACACACACACACACACACACACACACACACACACACACCGGTTGTTCCAAATGATACCTACCAAGTTTAAGCAAAGATTACACCACAACTGCTGCAGAGAATGTAAAGAACATTGTATTCAGAGATAGTTGGAATTTGTGATACACCAGTATTTCTGTTTCTTTGCAGGAGTCGAGAAAATGACAACATATACCACAGAGCAGTGTATCTTCATCGTGGAAGAGTATTATCGATCATCGAAGAGTCCGCAAAAGGCGAGGAGGGCATTCTAGAAGAAATTCAGCGCCAAAGCCGAACCAGAGAGACACACTCTAAGAAACAACGTCACAAAATTTCACACAACGGGGTCGGTGTTGGACGATCGGACCTAAAGTGGTAGGCACTCCACATCAAGGACGTAAACCAACGTTGGAAGGGTGCGAGAAATATTTGGCAGAATCCCGAAAAAGTCTATCCGACGGGCAGCGCAATAGTTTGGGACTGATACGCAGTAGTATTCATCGCATTCTCACAACAGATCTGCATCTGTTCCCAAACAAGATCCAGACACAACAGCCTCTAACAACAAGGAATACAGGTGCACGACTGGCATTTGCCGAGACAGTACTGTACAGAATTAAGACACAAAAAATCGACACTGGGCTCATCTGGTTTTCGGGTGAGGCTCATTTCCACCTCGACGGCTTTGTCAGCAAACAGAATTAGGAGTTTTGGTGGGTCCACAAACTCACATCTTGCTATATTGCTACAACCCTTCAGCCACAGCGTGTGACTGTGTTTTGTGCTTTGTCATGATGTAGAATTTTTGGGTCCATCTTCATAAATGAAACAGCAGCATCCGCGAGATATCGGACAGCGATAGAAGAGGCTTTCATTCCATGTCTGCAGCGAGATAAGTGTTTCCCAGGGCATTCCGCGTTTCTCCTTCTTTATTGTTGTTTTAAAACACTCTTCTGTCTTTTCGGGTTTTTCCAATGGCATCCACCGGTCACTACCGGTCTGCAACGTGCGTGGGGGTGGGGGGGGGGAGGTACTGGGGATATGGGGAGGGCACGGTGACAGACAGCCCTGAGGGCTTGTGGGAGAAGCTCCCTCGCAAAATTTCCGAGTGAAGATTAATTACACACCATTAGTGCGGAGTAATACTGGAAAATAGGAGTGAAAAGGAACCGTAGCATTTGCCTCATTGCCAGGATAGCTTTGCCCCGAGTATAGGTGTCCGGGGACTTTTGTCAACATAGTTTATATACTAGCCGGTAATGTTGTTTAAGTACATTTAAAGTGTCTTGCTACAAAATTTCTTTCAGGGTGACGGCGAAATGTGTGACTTAAGGGGCTTTGAAAGAGGACTAATTTTTGGGGCCCGGCTAGTTGGTGCCTCCGTGACAACAGTCGACAGGATAGTGGAGGTATCGGGAGCTACTGTGTCTAGCGTCATGACAGCATACCGTGTACGTGGCAAAATCTCGTCTGCGAAACACAAGAGCGGCCGGAAAACGACCCTGACTGGTAGAGACAGGAGAGCATTAAAGAGGATTGTTACCCATAATAAGAAGACCACCTCGCCGAAAATTAGTGCGGAGCTCAATCTGCATCTCTAGACCCCAGTATCAACGAAAACAGTGGGCAGGAAACTGCATGAACAAGATATTTATGGCAGAGCTGTTATTGCCACACCTCTGGTGACCCGGGTGAATGAACAACGGCGACGGCAATGGTCCCAGGAACATACAACGTGGACTGCCGATGAATGGAAGCGTGTAATGTGGTCGGATGAATCCACATTCACACTATTCCCCACCACAAGACGTGTTTACGTGTGGATAACACCGTCAGGGGCGTACAATTCAGACTGTTTGCTCTCAACAGTGCAGCATTGTAGTGCTTCTGTCATGCTCTGGGCCGTTACATCGTGGTTTTCAGCAGATCCACTGATCATCTTGAAAGGACGAATGACTGGTAGGGTGTATGAAACCATTTTGGCCGACCAAGTCCATCCAATGGCTCAGGCATTGTTTCCTGCAGGGGATTATTTCTATCAAGATGATAACGCCCCAATTCACACAGTTCGGAATGTCCAATCATGGTTTGAGGAACATGAGGACGAACGTTCACTCCTTCCTTGGCCTTCCCAATCATCGTACTTAAACATCATCGAGCCACTGTGGTCAGCGTTACCCGGGTACTGGCCCCCGGTAATAAATAAGGGCGTCTTCCTCCACCTTTCTACTTCGCTTCCGTGTGACTTTCCTATCGGGCACTCTAGCCCAAATCTCCAAGCTTCCTATTTCTAAGGGTTGTTTAAGACCTGGGGTCAGATACTCCCTTCCTAAAATCCTCTACACATGATCACATGTGGTCTGCGGTGGAATACAGATTAAAACCTCGTTATCCTCCTCCTGCATCTCTCAAGGACCTGGCGAAGTTCCTGCTTAAAGAATGGTGTAACATCCTACTAACCACCATCCAGGGTTTGTATGCGTCCATTCCAAGGAGGATTCAGGCGATTTTGAATGCCAAAGGTTGTTCCACACCCTATTGGGTACAGAAAACCTTGTTTTTTCCTAGGTTTTCTCATTATTCTGTCCAACTTCTGCATATGTCATTGCCTTGGACTGACGTTAAAACCTCGGTTATGCGTTTTCGTAAGGGATCGTCCAAAAAAAAAAAAAAAAAAAAAAAAAAAAAAGGTATAAAAGAAATTTCAAAATGCTTAATACTATTCCATAAGTTGTGCTTCAAAAGGGTATAAGACGTTCTTTAATGATTTATTTAAAGACGAATTAGCGGCGAAAAGAAAAGAAAATTTGCAAATTATAATATATTTTATCGCGTTGCAAAAATCATAAAGCGTATGAAAATCAAACTTCTCCTTTGACGACTGTACCTGTCAATAAAAATCTTGATTCTACATGAAGTTAAATTTTCACAACTAAGATTCTGAGACCAGTGCTTCATTATGGAAATCATGAATTAACTGCTTTCTATTTCTGCAGATGCTGAGTGCATTCATTTGAAACGAGAATGCTCAATATCAACAATGCATTCTATTTTATTACACCACGAAACAGTGGAGTCAAAAAGTTACGTCTCAGAGATTTATCAATTTTTAAATAGCTCGCACATGTGTTAGTCATAAAATGCGAAACCAGTATTTTTCACCCAAACCGAAAGTAAACAACGTGATGGAATGAAGGTTCAACTTTGGATGCACCAAGAAGGAACATAGCAACGCTGTCTCGATTCTCTCAAAGTTGTAACATACCGGGTGAAGTATAAAAGAAAGCGTGTATTTTTGATAATCTGAGATTCAAATTTAACGTGTAATCGCAAAAAGCGTATAAATGAATTACGCATAAGCGAGTTAAAAAATTGGTAGAAACTAGAGTAAAATATGGGGACTAAGGCAGATAATTACGTATAAAAGTGAAATATATTTAAATGGAAGGAAACCTTTCTGACGTTCATTAAAAACTATCTACGTGCTGTTTTCTTTAGTGGTTGTTTTCAGTCATTCAAAACTTATTTCCGGATACGGGAAAATTATGCTAATCATCCAAAATGAAAGGGATCTTTTGGTTTTTGAGGAAATATCGGCCACATTGATGCTATGATCTATGCGACAGTATTGATCATCAAAGTGTTGTTGTTCTCTACGATAATACTGTTCACATTGATGTTACTGGTGTCTGCAGTAATATTGGCAATGTCGATACTTTTGATTTCTCCGATAATATAGGCGATATTGATCTTCAATCTTTTCTGAATCGCTAACAGCGTGACAAAATGGAATAGGGGCAAGAAGAATAAAAGTACATGCGTTTATTATGAACTACGTGAAGGCCCTTCAACAATGACAAGGGAAAATAAGATGTGTAGAGAAATATTTTAATAATGAGGTTTTCTTTTTTTTGTGATGTCTAAATATGAAAGTATATTTCCTGAACATTACAACAATAAAAAAAGTATTTTAGTTGAGGCAGGAATTTGACCATTAAAGCAGTTAGCGTTCTTTCTGCTATGCTACCAAAATGGAACAAACGTTCAGACAAAAGAAACTATTCTTTTTGTGTGATATCGATCATTTTAGAGAGGCTTTGAATTCTAAAATTTACATTTTAGAGAATCTTTGAATTCTAAAATTTAAAGTTTAGAGAGGTTTCGAATTCTAAAAATTAACTTTTGGGAAAAAGAAACATCGCAGTTAACATGATGTCTATCTATGTTAGAAAAAGTCCGAAAAAGGTATAAAATATTCATACACTTTTTAGTTCTCTTTAAAAATGGGAATTATATAATTTATCCCAGTATAGCTCATAGCAGATTTGGAAATTATTATAGAAAGCCGTTCCGGTGTCGCAGTGGTCTGAGCGCTGGCTTAAGATCATTCGTCCGAGCTGGGCCCGGGTTTGAATCCCGGTGAGGCATGGATGTTGTGACTGTCTTACGGCACTGGCTGTCTCTCTTTCCTGAAACCAATTGTCCTAAATCAGGACGGCTCATATCCCATTGAGTTGATCACAGTGGTCGTTAAACTCTCAATAATAATAATAATAATAAAAAATCGAAGTTCATTTATCCAAAGTACCTGGATATTCATTTTGCCATTTCTAAAATGCATATTGTTTTGTCCATTTTAGAATTTCTTTTGTCTCGCGGGCAGTTAAAAAGGGCTCCGCGTGCCACGGATTTAGTATCCTTGCTCTAAAAAAAGCTTTGCGTATACTTAATTTAACTTTCATTTTAGTTGGACGCCCCCCGGTGGCGCAGTTGTGTAAGCGATGGCTTCTGATCACTTGTCCGAGATGGGTCCGGGTTCGAATCCCGGTGAGGTATGGATGTTATGTTTGTCTTACGGCGCTGGCTCTCTTCCTTCCCTGGAACCAGTGACCCTAAATTAGGTACAGGCCCACTGAGTTGCTCACGGTGGTCGTTAAAACTCCAATTTAAAAAAAAACAAAACTAGTTGTCTTTCTCTATGTAAATAAATAAGTTCGTCCTCTTTTATCGTTTCAACCTTAACGTTATATTTTCTCACTCACTGAATGTTATCTTGGCAGCAGTCTTGAGTTGAAGAGTAAATGACGTGTACATGTTTGACAAGCTAAGTACGAGGCATAATGTCTGGAACTGACAGACAAAGTGTGATAGAGTATTCGTGGAAGATGTAAACGGTATTGACGTAGGACTACCTCTAACTCCGCGGATAGTATGGGGGGACTTACGGCCGACCGCCTGTGACAAAAATAGGTCCCGATTGAAATCATTATAGCGTTCAAAATACGTGTGGCACACTGATCATGTTAGCATATTCGTAAACAGCATGGAGTCCAGTACGCGTACTTTGCGTTTCGATATTCTGATGACATTTTTCTTGACTACTGTGATAACGTTTACTATCTTGATGATAACGATCATGAATTCTTCACTGTCGAGGACGATGGTTGTGTCTCCGCCTGCACGAACTTTTGAAACTTTCTTTTTACATTCCACCGATTTCGCTCATAGCGTGCTCCTCGTGTGCTCCTTTATCAATCTTGTTTGTTGTATGCAAGTCTAAAGTATTGTGCCTTTTCTTTTGCTGTACTGTAGACACTTCTTTAGTTCATAGACTTTTTCTATGTCATGTAAGTCATAAAAGCTGTCTACGTACGATAAAAAACATTATCCCTGCTGATACTATAGACTAATTTAAAAAAACTTTATTCACAAGTAAAAGCAAGTTAAAAGCGAGATCTTTCGGGATCCCTAGATCCCATCTTCAGGCTTAAGGCCATAAAGAACAACAAGTGGTCCACTTATATGCGATCAGATTTGACCCATGATGCAACGCAGTGGGCGTTGGAATCACGTCACGATCAGTTCTGATAATAGAAAAGATGTTACGAGTCGAGACTCCAAAACCAAGTCCATATTTCTTGCATGTTTTTCTAAGGATAGTCACAAGTGGTTGAGAAAACTCAGTCTTGCCTATATACCGTAAAGTTGTTTTTGGAGTAGTTACGGTAGTGGATCGAGTACGTTGAACTATATTCATGAAGCGTCCGAAGTACGAATCCGGGTAACCAAAGGATCGGGCCATAGTCCGAATGTGCCTGGACAATGAACTTAAGTACATTCGGACTATGGCCCGATCCTTTGGGTACCCGGATTCGTACTTCGGACGCTTCATGAATATAGTTCAACGTACTCGATCCACTACCGTAACTACTCCAAAAACAACTTTACGGTATATAGGCAAGACTGAGTTTTCTCAACCACTTGTGACTATCCTTAGAAAAACATGCAAGAAATATGGACTTGGTTTTGGAGTCTCGACTCGTAACATCTTTTCTATTATCAGAACTGATCGTGACGTGATTCCAACGCCCACTGCGTTGCATCATTGGTCAAATCTGATCGTATATAAGTGGACCACTTGTTGTTCTTTATGGCCTTAAGCCTGAAGATGGGATCTAGGGATTCCGAAAGATCTCGCTTTTAACTTGCTTTTACTTGTGAATAAAGTTTTTTTTAAATTAGTCTATAGTATCAGCAGGGATAATGTTTTTTATCGTACGTAGACAGCTTTTATGACTTACATGTTCCTTTCGTGCGAAACACAGTTTTTATCGGTTTTTCTATGTCATTTTGCTGTGGTGATCCCAGCGTAGTTCTTACTACATGATCACAAGTTTGTATCTATTTACTTGTATTTGTTTTCTCCGCTGATGTACCTACTTTAATTTCTCCCGTGTGGGTTACTGCGTACCCCTATCGGATGTTCATGTATTGATGATTTGCTGCTTGTCACTTTTTTTATTATCTTGTGTTTAGCGCTCTTTAGCCACATATGGCCCTTGCGCCATTAAAACCCAATAACCAACCAACCAGCTCGCGTACTGCGCAACACATCGTGCATGAAACGCTCCCCTCGATCTCTGTGCGCAGGGGAGATGATGCAATATTTCTGGGGGTGCCGCAGCGTTTGATTCAGTCTATCTCGGCAACCGTGAGCGCAACACGACTGTGCATAGTATCGTTTTAAAGCTCTCGACGAGATCTATTCAAATATATAAAGAACATTTTGCAGTGGTTTGGACTGAACATTTTAAAAATTGTTTTATTGTGAACCAGTGAACACTTTTGACAATATCGCAGTTTATCTGGACAACCGTGAGTGCCAAATGACTGTGCATGGTATCGTTTTAAAGCTCTCGACGAGATCTATTCAAATATATGAACATACCCCAGGCATTTAAAAAGAAATTTTTAAAAATTGTTTTCGTGTGAACTGGTTAACATTTTCGGCAATGTCGCGGAATTCGGAGAACGTTCGTCAGCAAAAGTGGAGAAAATCAAAACGAGAAGCAAGAGCAAGTGATGAGGAATGTAAGGAGCCCAAGAAGACATAATACCACGTTGGGTAGTTCATGTATCGATCTGCTTGTTTTTTCGCAATGTATCCAGCATTATTTGTAAAAAAATATGTAAGCTACTTTTCATTTCATAGACCTGTGTTGGCTGTAACAAATTAAATAAACGCTTTGAAACCATACTCGACTAGCTCATTTCAACTCTCCGATCTGCAAGTCCGTAGTCCTACGTTCTAAACTGACGGCTGAATCAGAACTGTATTTTTTTTACGCAGACAGCGTTTGTCGTTCAATGGTATATATACATGCATATTTTGTATTACTCTCGTGAAACTACTATTGTGTTTACTAATTTACGTTAATCAGAGTAAATTATTAGTGCTGTTCGAATTAGGTCTTCATGAGTATTGGAAAACCCGAGTGACTTATGAAATGTTGACGGAATAAAAGAATGCAAATATATATTTCATGAACTTTCTTTGAGTGACACCTGCTTCACTTAAAGTGAACGAATAAGAAGAACGAACTTTACGTAGTGTTCCCTAAGCCACATACATATACATGTTTTAAATAGTAAGAGACGCCACAATCATTAGCAATAAATAGCAGAGAACGCGTGGTGAAAGACTGATACCGGTCGGGCAGTAAACAGGAAATCCTGAGAGTGCTCTTTAAATATCAGGCCAGGGCCAAACCGGGCCGGGGTTTTCCAAATTAAGGCCCATGAAAATTTCTAATGCTTTCTACTTTATGCAGTAAATGCTAATACTACTGAGATTTTTTCATTTTATGTGTAATTTTTATTAAACAGCTGGACCCCAAAGGATCATTTTAAGAGGCGCGCATTATACAAATAAATACCCAAATCTATCTATCTATCTGTCTATCTCTTTGTTTGGAATGCTATGAGATCACAGCAAGGTCTGTATTGTGGCGCCATCTCTTGACGCTTACAGGAAACGCAATAAAATACGACCCAATATCATACATTTTGCAAAATATTTCGCAATGGGCTTACTTACAAGTTGAAGTTGAAATCACTCATGGAAGATCTGACAGTTCGTGGTTTCTTGAGAAAATCGACTGTTCATGTCTACACGATTGAGTTTCAAAAGCGAGGACAGCCACATGCTCACATTTTAATCGTTCTACGAGCCGAAGACAAGTTTTTAACTACTGAACGTATCGACCAATTTGTGTGTGTGCTGAGCTTCTAGCATTTGATCAAAATCCGTTCTTTCATGAAACCGTAACAAGATGGATGATGCATGGACCACATGGCATCAACAATCCTGCAGAAACTTGAATGGAAGGTGGGAAGTGCAAGAAAAATGTTTCCGAAGCAATTTCTACCGGAAACGGCACAGAATGCGAATGGCTATCTGTTGTATCGTAGACGTTTAGGTGTCACAGATGAAGTACTAGGAACGACAATGTACAACAGATTCGTTGTGCCCTAGAATTCGTAACTCCTGGTAAAATACGACGCGCACATTAACGTCAAAGTTTGCACTTCTCTGCGTGCAGTTAAATATATTTACAAAGGAACACAAAAACAACTTGACTACAAGGAAAACTGTTAAACAACAACAAATATTTTACACAGAATGTTATTTATCGCGAGGTCTTTTGAAAAACGGAAATAAATAGATAGCATATAATTTTCAGCTCTTACACGAATGAGTTTTCACTATTGCAGAAATCCGTCGTCTATTTGTTTTATTTTCAGTCTGCTTCAATTAAAAATTTCGCCCCATCCTTAAAAGGGCAACATCCCCTATATACACTGACGGAACGTGAAAAAAGAACACCAAGAAGGAGACTTCTGATACCAACGAAATTTATACAGCATAATAACGGAATACAGAGGATAACGTGATCAAAACATTATGGCAAAATACAGCTGTATTTGCTGGTAAACTGAAAAATAACATTTCCATGTAACATGGTTAGTACGAGGTTGAACTGCCAAGAACTGCGTCACACTGTGCAATTCCGGCATGGAGTCTGTCGTACGGATGTTGGATGTAAGTTTGGGGTATTGAGTTCCAAGCATCCTCAACCTGGACGCGTAGATCAGGGATGGTCGTGGCTGGCCGTGGAGACCGGATAAGTCGTTGCCCCATAAAATTCCACACGTGCTCAATGGGGTACAAATCCGGTGAACGTGCAGGCCATGGAAGTTGTCTCACACCCTGAAGTGCATGTTGCGTTGCACGTGCCGTGTGTGAGCGTGCGTTATCTTGCTGGAAAACACCACGATGGACCGACCTTACAAATGGCACAACAACGGGCTGAATGATGTTGTTGATGTAGGAGGTGCTGTTTAACGTACCCGGTACAAATACTAGTTGTGTACGGGAGTGATAGCTAATCGCTCCATACACCAGGAGACCAGGTCTAGGCCCTGTGTGTCGCTGGCGGATGCAAGAAGGGTGGAGACGCTCCCCTGTGCGTCTGCGAACACGCATACGGCCATCGGAGGCTCCCAAGCAGAATCTGCTTTCATCGCTGAACACGACAGATCGCCATTGCGTTCTCCAGTGCAGACGTTGGCGACACCACTGCAGCCGTTCCTGACGGTAGGCTGGAGTCAGAGGTACACATGCCAGAGGCACACGTACACGTAGTCCTGCATCCAGTAGACGGTTGCGGATTGTTCGCACAGTCACCTCAGGTGCAACGGCAGCTCGGATTTGCGTCGCAGTGGATGCTCTGCTTGACAACGCCGCTCTACTTATGCGTCGATCGGTCCGCTCATCAGTCCGTCTGTGACTCCCGGTTCCACGTCTTCTCGTGGGGGAATGTTCCTCGGACAATCTACGCCACCATCGTACCACCACCGATACTTCCTGTCCAATTAGTTCCGCAATACGACGATACGACCACCCTGGCCTCGCGGAGTCCGGCTAGACGACCTCGCTCAAAGTGCGATCACTGCTGAAATCGTACACGTCTTCCATGTCCAGGCATTGCAGCTTCTTTAGGGTCTTCGCACGTGTCCGTACGCTAACGACTGATTACATTCACTTCGCCGTACTCCTTAAATACCACCGACGATAATTTGCATATTATGCCGTGCTGTGGCGTAAGTGCTCACCGGTTGGTCCCGAAATTAACATCCCACCTACGTAAACTCGACCCCATTAACATATGTAAATTTCATGATCGTCCGCCAATTCCTTTTTGGTGTTCTTTTTTCACTTTCTGCCGGTATATTAATACTGTATTTATTTCAAGCTTAAAAACAACCGTCCTAGAACAGGCTACAGGCTGGTTGTAAATAAGATTCCATGGTAACGATCAACTAGCGGGAGTAGCCTCGGTGGTGCAGTGGTCTAAGCCATGGCTTTTGATCATTCGTCCAAAAGGGGTCCAGGTTCAAATCCCGGTGAGGCATGGATGTTGTGTTTGTCTTACGGCACTGGCTCCTCTCCCTTCCCTGGAACCAGTGACCCTAAATTAGGGACGGGCGACTACTTATAAACCAGCGAGTTGCTCTCGGCGGTTGTTAAACCTCCAATTAAAAAAAAAAAAAAACTTGCGTGGAATTTGAAATAAACCCCTGAACTTGAAACGCTTTATTTGCACAATGGCAGGCGATGGGCTTAATTTTATCACATTTCAACTAGGAGAAACAAGAAAAGCAAAATCTTGTTTGATTTCATGAGTAAGGCCTTGTTGCTCGCGAAGCACTATTTATCAGCGTCAGAGCCATTAAACTTCATAACTCAGGAAGTATTTATTATTAGGAGTGATATCTACCATTTGATCGAGAGTCTCTGATGTCATCCTGATACATAACGAACGTTGGGTTATGAAATTCCTCTCTTGAGGGAGTAAGTTTTTTGCAGCCTCCCCCCCCTTCAGTAGTGGCAATCCTTTCCCCTTTGGTGCCTTTATTGGCATCCTTGGTAATTCACGTTCCACCCACATTCGACTGGCCCTTAATGAAAACCACTATTCCGCCCACGACGCCATCAAGACTGTCCGTCAGTCAGCTCTGGAGACCAAAAGGACCTTTTCGCTCAAGTGACCTAATTAGGTTTCCTCTATAACATTTCGTCGGCACATGTTGAGTGTGTTCGAACGGAGGATAATGTTGAGAAGATAAAAGTGTTTACGGCATTCCGTTCGAAGAGCGGGAAAAGCTGGAGGAGAAGGACTTAACGAGCTACGGATGGGAGAGTCTACTACTAGAAGGGTAAGAGGAGAATGTTTCGGTCAAGAGCTAATGCCATGAATGGATAAAATGACAACGTAAATCGATTATGGCCGGGCCAAAGAAAATCTTTGTGAAGGAAATCTGCAACGAAATACCCAAAGAGATCTGGATCTTAAAATAGAAAAAAGCGTAATCCAAGACAACACAAAAAGGATACATCGAATTGTAGGATTTAATGAGCATGACACTTTAGAAAAAAGTTCAAATTTAGGAGATTAAAAAATTCAAATAAAATGAGTTAGAGAATTCAAGTAAAAATTCAAGTAAATGAAAATTAAAGTAAATGAGCACGATCCAAGAAATATGGGGTCAGAGTTAAACCCTCTTTTAAATTATTTGATGCATTAAAATATATACATACATTAAAACAACAAAACATACAAGATCTTTCAGATATCTCGTATGTTTTGTTGTTTTAATGCTATATAATGCTTTGCTCCCATTAAAAACAAAACATACGAGATGTTTCGAGCGGGCAGCCAGCTCATCTTCAGGTCAAACGTTAACAAGCAAGGTACATGGAGGCAAAGCATTATACAGTATATACAAGATTGGTTGGCAGTGACGCACGATTCTGTCACGGCGCAGTCGTACGCGCGACATTTCGTGCATCGATCGGAACAAATGATAGTCTGAGAATCTCCATTTCTCAGAACTTATTACAGAATCTCCATTTCTCAAGAACTTATTAGGTGCACAAATATGTTTTATTATTTATTATTTCTAAGAATCTCCATTTCTCAGAACTTATTAGGTGTACAAATAAGTTTTAAAGCGCTTTAAGACAATGCAACATGTAATTGGGAGAAAACAACAATACCTTTAAGAATCAAAATATGCGCTGTTATTATCTATCACCTTCCGCCATCGGTCGGGCAGCTGGAGGATTCCAGCCATGAAGAATACTTTGTGGTGTGACGCGGTGAAGTCGTCAACCCATTTTTGCACTTCTTTACAGTCGTCAACCGATTTTTGCATTTCATTTCGTTACCTTACAGCAGACAAACCATGTTGCACCGATCGGAATAAATGATAGTCTGAAGGGGCTATGTCGGGACTTTGCAACGGGTACTCCAAAACTTCCCAACCAAGCATCAATAACGTTTCCTTGACTGATTTCGCGACATGCGGGCTAACGTTGTCATGCAGTACTTTCACGGGACGCAATCCTTTGCCTGTGAATGGACGTTTCTGACAGATTTCCTGGTTCAATCGCAGCAATTGTTGCTTGTAGAGATCAACAGTAATAGTTTGACACTTTTCCAATAGTTCATAATAGAGCACACTCTTTATATCCCACCAGATGCGCAGCAGAACTTAACTGGAGGGAATATTGCGTTCCAATGTCGAAGTCGTTGCTTCACCGGTTCTACCCATTGTCTTTTGCGTTTGGGATTGTCGTACCATATCCACTTTTCATCACCCGTTACGATTTTCCACAGGAAAGACTTTCTGTGTTGTTTATTCAACAGATTAAAGCACTTCATGACACGCTCGTCATTGTTCTTCTGGCTCAGGTCATGTGACATCTATTTTCCTTCCTTCTGAATCTTCCCAACTGCGCGTAAACGATTGGAAATGGTTCGTTGAGTTACCCCCAATTGTTCAGCTAGTTCTTCTTGCGTTTGAGACGAATCTTCATCCAGCAATGCTTGCAGTTCCTCATGTGCAACCTTCCGCTGCGTCCTCGATTGCTAAACACCAAAATCGCCTGCTTTAAACCGTCTAAACCAAAACTCACACGTGCTTTTCGACACAATACTCTCCCCCAGAACAAAGCAGATCGATGCACACGCTTTTGCAGCACTTTTTTCTTGACGTAACGAATGCAGTGTCGAACAAATGCAGTATTGCTTGCCATCTTTCACCTGCCGATGTGCAAGTGCGTTTGACTGTTGGGCAAACTTCTGTGTCACATTTTATACTCTGGACCAGTTACGGTCACATGCCAACAACGCGGAGGAATATCGGATATGTAAATTAGCGGTATACGTAACACATAAAAATTCTTTAAAACTTATTTGTACACCTAATATATCTAAATTACACTTTGAAAAATTAAATTACTTATATATGCGAAAGCTGTAGTAACGATAATAATTCTTCATGCATCGTCAAACAATTTTTTATGTAAGATATTCACGAGAGCTGGTGTAAATTTTGATTTTCAGCTCAGTGATGGCTCCGAACTGGAAAAGAAAATGAAAAGGGGGGGGTTAACTCCCCATTCGGAGAATACATAGTATGGAGGTGTGGCCCATCATTAACTTGGGGGCCTTGTTTGTTTCTGGGAGAGTGACAGCGCCGTATAACGGATATGTCACCCATGCCACATTTGGAACGATAACGATATCCCAGGATCAGCTCGGACCATTAGGCAGAAGCTCATTTCGCTTACCTCTAGAAGCACTGAGGCTGTGAATAAGAATTATTTTAACAAAGGATGGCTTCTATTAAAAGTGTTATTGCATGGAGGCTGTGAAGAACCAGCTGAAATTGAAACAAGCGTGAGGCAAGAGGGTGTTTTCTCTTTTCAACATTGTGGCAGACAAACTGATACGGTATGCGCCGTAAAAGAATTATGATGTTAAGATAAATGGACGACAAGTCAACATTACAATGCTTGCGGATGACCGATCAATACTTAAAGAAACTCAGAGAGAACTTGTAAAGATGTTGGAGAAAACACGAAATGGCAAGAGATATGAATATGGAATGAAGGTAAACTTCACAAGAACAAAAGTTATGATGAATGTAAAATAAGGTGACAGATATTGGAACACTGATTTGAGGACAAAAGTGCATAGTGTCCCCAAATCGGCAGTTCATTTGGAGACACATACGTACT
This sequence comes from Macrothele yani, assembly GCA_039090855.1. Lineage (NCBI taxonomy): Eukaryota > Metazoa > Arthropoda > Arachnida > Araneae > Macrothelidae > Macrothele > Macrothele yani. The sequence continues at coordinate 176,413,656 of CM076990.1, forward strand.
CAAAATAAATATGCAAACCTTTTTGTCACAAAAGTACATTGCTTCAATGAGTGTGATATTACAAATGAAATTTCGTGTCTTATCTTGTAGAATGTTGGTAATTTGTATTGATAAAGTAGAATTATGATAGCGAAAACATATTAGCAAAAGTGAAAAGCTTTATTTTAGGTGTATCCGCTGAATCAATATCAAGCTGCACACTAATGAAGTAACTGCACGATGAATTTTTCATTTTGCCAAAGTTTTTGGAGGAACTCAGAACAAGTCGAAATTTGGCCGTCCGAGTGATGCAGTGCTCTTAATGCCAGCCATTCACCATTCATACAAGTGAGTACGGGTTCGAGTCCCGGTGAGGCATGCATGTTGTATTTTTTGTCTTGCAGCACTTGCTTTCTCCCTTCCCTAGAACGAATGCCCCCAAATTAGGGACAGCTGGCTGCTTATGATCTTTAGAGTTGCTCACGGTGATCGTTAAACTCGGAAAAAAGGATGGGGGGTAAAAGTCAAAATTTGTTTTCATAAGAGGTATGCTGGCAAATTAGTACAACAAAAACTATTTTTAAGAATATTTTTCATTAGATATCTAATGCGGAAGTGTAAATTCAAGGACACTTGAGGACAAACATCAAAATTTGAGGACAATTTGCGTCCCCAAAGGCATCAGACTTTTTTGGGGACAGTAAACTAAATTCGAAGACTGCCCTCAAGAATTTGGGACATCTGGTCAGCTTAATGTAAAGGGAACTACTACGACGAAAACTGAGACAGATATGGCAGGGAGATCTATTGAACACGTGAGATCCCTCCAATACTTGAGTCAACTGGTCAAGAAAGATGCATGATGTGAAAGGGCTTTAATGCCTAGAATTACACAAGCAAAACTGAAAAATAATAACTTATAACGTTGAAATACATCGATGTGGAACTAAGAAGAAAGACTAATAAAGAACTTTGCATGGCCAGTAGTGTAGTGTTATTTACATTAGAAACCTGCACAATTATAAAACAAGAAAGGAACATTTAGAATCCATTGAAATCTCGTGCAACAGACGAATACTGAGGGTGAGAAGGTTGTAAAAGAAAGGCAATGACCGAGTGCTACGGGGAGAAGGCGAACACAGAAGAATATTAGAGAGAACCAATACATGCCGGAGAATGAATTAGAAACAGTACCGAATTACAGCACGTATGCAATTTGGTAGAGATTCCAAAATATGTTGTGCATCTACGCCTACAGCGAGGCGTTAACCAGACAGTCTTTTAACTGACTTAGATTTTACGAAAGAGGACTTTGCTATTGGATCCGTTTTTCTAACGTGTCTGATGCATTCTGAATGGGACTGAGATCCTGGCAGACTCAGATTTTACGAAAGAGGGCTTTGCTCTTGGATCCGTTTTTCTAACGTGTCTGATGCATTCTGAATGGGGCTCAGATCCTGGCTGACTCAGATTTTACGAAAGAGGACTTTGCTCTTGGAACCGTTTTTCTAACGTGTCTGATACATTCTGAATGGGGCTCAGATCCTGGTTGACTCAGATTTTACGAAAGAGGATTTTGTGCTTGGATCCGTTTTCCTAACGTGTCTCATGCATTCTGAATGGGGCTCAGATCCTGGCTGACTCAGATTTTACATAAGAGGGCTTTGCTCTTGGATATCTTTTTCTAACGTGTCTGATACATTCTGTATGGGCTCAGATCCTGGATGACTCAGATTTTACGAAAGAGGACCTTGCTCTTGGAACCGTTTTTCTAACGTGTCTGATGCATTCTGAATGGGGCTCAGATCCTGGCTGACTCAGATTTTGCGAAAGAGGACTTTGCTCTTGGATCCGTTTTCTAACGTGTCTGATACATTCTGAATGGGGCTCAGATCCTGGCTGACTCAGATTTTACGAAAGAGGACTTTGCTCTGGGATCCGTTTTTCTAACGTGTCTGATACATTCTGAATGGGGCTCAGATCCTCGCTGACTCAGATTTTACGGAAGAAGACTTTGCTCTTGGATCCGTTTTTCTAACGTGTCTGATGCATTCTGAATGGGGCTTAGATCCTGGCTTTGAGGTGGCTAGAGAAGGTAGTAGAAGTCTCTGTCATGCTCACTGAACCACTACTGTACACATTTTGCGCGATGTACAGTAGCATTACCGTCAATCAAACAGCCATCACTTGCTGGATAAAAAGTCAACATTGCAAGATGGGTTTGACAGGCAATAATATTCAGATAATCCTTGGAGGACCCCGGGCTTTCCAACAATATCAGGGTGCCCATCCTGTACCAACAGAACGCACTCTTCGCCATAACACCACCCCCAGAATCTTGAGTTATGCTAACAAGGCAAGCTGGGTCTATTGCTTCATGGAGCTGCTGCTATCGTCGGTACAGAACAAGATGAATCGTGACACGTCGGACCACATGATTTTTTTCCTGTGCCCAGTCATGGTATTCCTGACGCCACTGTTGACGAGCATTTCGTTCTTCGCAGAAATAAGTCTTTTCTTCACAGGCATGCGACTGCCAGTACCTATCTTCTTCAATTCGCTGCAAATGGTTCGCTGATATACGGGATCGCGAGCAGCCCTCATTGAAAGCTTTGGTCAATTGATGTGCATAGGAAGTCCTGTTCCTCCGTACAAGACTTCTCAGACGACTGCGATCTCTCGTTTCTGACAGATTATCGTTCGCGCCACAGTTACGCTTTTTAGATAAGCAACGTGGGTTAGTTTTCTACTGATTAAAGACTAGGGATATCTCACATTTTGAGAATCAAAATCGTCGCAACAGCCAGACCGGCACCCACAGTAAACCCTTTATCGAACTACGAAAGATCCTTTGTTTTTCTTATTGTGATCAACACTACTGACAATTACTGACGAGTAGCAGTACCAAATAGTTTCCTGGATCACGTGGTGACGCACGTGACCACGTATTTTTCATATACGCTGAGTAAATGATGTTTACATAATCTGCATAAAGGTTTCTAATTCACTGGCCAGTGTGTGTACAAATAAGGCGACTCAAAAAGGAGCCTATTTGTACACACACCAACCCAAATATTTTCTGAAAACAATAATTGAGGAAAAGCTTTTGGGGTAAAGTCCAGAGGTAGAAAAAGAAGGATATTTATTAAACAACTATGTAAAGTTACTGGTATGGAGAGGTGTAGGGATTAGCAAAGGATAGAACATTGTGGCAAAATACTATTCTTGTGTTGTGGCCAACCAGTTTACGAACTGAAGGATTATTCATACAGCTTCGATTATGATCAATCTAAGACGTTTTGATTTTCCTGATTTAATTTTCCAAAATTCTTATTTGGAAAATTAATTTTGCATGAATTCATGCGGATGTTGTCACAAATTTCCTTACATTTTCTGGTTTTTGGTGCACAATTTTCTCCAAGTGGAATAATAAAAATTCTATTAGGTGTCCGTGGTTAATACTAGGTACGTGTGCTTAGCTCCTTACATTGGAAGCTGGTTGAATTGTGTAAACTCTTCAGTAAGTGATTGACACGACCAATGCATTTGCACTAAATGAACTGCGAGTTCGATTTTGGACTGAGAAGAAAACAGTACATATTTGTTTAAGTAATCACAACGTTCTACATGGACTAGTAAAGGTATGTTGAGGTGACCCGAGTAATCCGACGCCTGAAAAATGGAGGTGTCCTGACTGGAAAACAAGACTTGCCTAAACGTTGGGCCGCTGCCATAAAGAAACATGGAGATTACTTCGAAGGCGTGTAAAGGTATGTTGAGTTGACCCGAGTAATCCGACGCCTCAACAATGGAGGTGTCCTGACTGGAATACAAGAGTTGCCCAAACGTTGGGCCGCTGTCATAAAGCAACATGGAGATTACTTCGAAGGCGTGTAAAGGTATGTTGAGTTGACCCGAGTAATCCGACGCCTCAACAATGGAGGTGTCCTGACTGGAATACAAGAGTTGCCCAAACGTTGGACCGCTGTCATAAAACAACATGGAGATTACTTCGAAGGCGTGTAAAGGTATGTTGAGGTGACCCGAGTAATCCGACGCCTCAACAATGGAGGTGTCCTGACTGGAATACAAGAGTTGCCCAAACGTTGGGCCGCTGTCATAAGGCCTCCATCTTGGAAATTACATATTTGTATTCGTATGCAAATTTCTACAACTTCAAACCAGAAAATGTGCGCAAAGTGCTTGGTATCGTGGTGTCCGGTAAAAACAAGCAAAAAAAAAAAAATCTGTCGATCGGTTTTTCAGAAGTGATGATATAGAAATATGCAAACAGAAATGCACGGTCGAGTCACTATTGTGACCACCAGCTAATATCCAAAGTAACCGCCGTGAGCAGCGCGGAGAGCGACTAGACGGGCTGGGAGAGACTCAATAAGGTGCTGGAAGGTGTTCACAAGTATGTGGAGCCATGCTGATTGCAGTGAATCTGACAGCTGCTGGAGGGTGCGCGGTGAACGATCCGTAGAGCGAACAACACGATCCAGGTGGTCACACATATGCTTAATTGGGTTTAAGTCTGGGAATTAAGGGACCAGGAAAGTACTTTGTCATCTTCATCGTGCTCTCGGACATTTCTAGCTGTGTGACATGTCACATTCTCGTGTTGGAAAATCCCATCCGCCCCAGGGAAGACAATCAGCATGTATGGGTGTATGTCATCTGCCAGGATGGATTCATAAAGAATTTCGTCCATAATGCCGTCCACAGGTATAAGTGTACCCAGAGAATGCCCCGAAAAAATTCCACAGACCATAACCCTGCACCCACCTACTTGTGTTCTGCCAGCAATGGTTGAAGGGTGTTTGTTCTCCAATATTTCTCGCCTTATACGCCAACGTTCATCCGTTCGATGAAGCAGAAAACGCGACTCATCGGAGAAGGCAATCCTTTACCAATCAGAAGAGGTCCAATTCTGATACTACCGTGCAAATGTAAGCCTTTTCTACCGATGCACTTTCGTTGGCATAGGGAAGTGACCATCCGTCTGCATTGGAGCTCCATACACAGGAGGGTTCACTGAACTGTCGTTTCAGATACACTTCCGGTTGCCCCTTGGTTCATTCGGCCAATGAGTTGCTCCACTATAGCGTGTCGCTCGGCCCTCACGCACCTTAGAAACCGACGTTCACCTATCACATCAATGGCACCTGATGGTCCGAGGTTTTCACGTCGCTTATTCACAATGGTGCCATTTCTCCAATCAAGATACACTTTAACCACAGCAGAACGCGAACAGTTCACAAACTGTGCTGTTTCAGAAATACTGCCCCCCTTGGCCCGAAAACCAATAATCATCGCATTTTGCAAATCTGATGAATCTCTCCATTTATGCATGACAGCAACGAGTGATATGTTTTCAGAATGCCTGCAGCACACCTTATATACCCTATAAGCCAGCTCACGATACGTGCCTTCTTTCACTGGAGGTGATCACAATAATGTGACTCGACTGTGTATATACTTTCACATCCGAGTGGCGAAACTGCTCATCATAAATATTTTCGCAAAATATTTCAGATAGTGGAATCTATTTGATGCAGAATAAATCATTGCACTTAGAAGCAGAGACAGTGAAAGAAGTAGAATACATATCAACGCCCCCTAGAGTTTAAACTGCGCATTATTTGCAGCAGAAATGTACTTAAAGTGTTTGTCTGGGTGCCGAAAGATTCTCTTCCCAATTAGAGTTTTAGAAGCAGTAATTTAAAAATAAAATTGTCTGTCTTTCAATCACCCACAAAAGAAAATACTGAACGTAGAGTCTTGAAATTTCGAAGAAACCTACAGAGGCATACACTGAAGTGCCAGAAAAACTGGTACATAAGTCTAATACTTGGTAGGTCCCCCACGGGAGCGCAGGACTGCAGAAATACGACGTGGCATGGACTCCACTGGCTTCTGGAAATATGCTGTAGGCAATGCACACCATACTTCCTGCAGAGCGTTCCACAGTTCGGGTGTATTCCGAGGTGTGGGATTCTTGTGTTCGACAGCGCGTTGCATGGCATCTCAAATGTGTTCTAACACGTTCAGATCTGGGTACTTGGGTGGGAATGGCAACACCCCAAACTCAGATAAATGCTCCTCTAACCATAATGTGGCATCCCGACATTTGTGTGGAGGTGAATTGTCCCTATTGGAACAGGCCCAACCCATCAGCATGAATGCAGGACATGGACGGGTGTACCTCGTCAGAAAGGATGCGCACATAGCGTTGGCCGGTCGTAGACGTTTGTAGACGTACCAGGGGTCCCAGTGAAGTCCAGCTAAACACACCCTATACCATTACGGACCCCCCACCAGGCGGTACAGTTCCCTGTTGAAAGGCGGGATGCATGGCTTCATGGGGTTTGCGCCACACACGAATCCTTCCATCTGCTCGATACAGTTGGAAACGACCAGGCTACTTGTTTCCAGTCATCAAGTGCCCAGTGGCGGCGTTGCCGTGTCCAAGCGAGGTGCATAGCTCTGTGTAGTGCACCCATCAAGGGGACTCGAGTTGGGCGTCGGCTCCCAAAGCCCATATAGTGCAGGGTACGTTGAACAGTCCGGACGCTGATGCTTGTTGAGGCTCCAGCATTGAATTCCGATGATACCTGCGAGAGTGTTGCACGCCTATCGCGTGAAACGATTCTTGACAGCCAACGATGGTCCCGTTCACACCATGTCTTTTTACGGCCACACGGGTATCGTAGGTTGGAGGTTTTGCCAGAATTCTTGTAGTCACGGTACACCCTTGCAATGGTCGTCCGCGAAACGAAAATCCGAACTTCGTTTCTACCTCCGAAATACTATGACCCATCTCACGAGTGCCAACTATGACACCGCGTTGAGAATCGCTTAAATCGTTATTACTTATCATTCTCATGCCGAAAAAAGCTCTGACTGCTGGCATGATCATAGAGGATTTTAGGAAGGAAGAGTCTGACCCAAGGTCTTAAACAACCCTTAGAAATAAGAAGCTAAGAGATTTGGGCTACAGTGCCCGATGAAAGTGACACGGAAGCGAAGTAGAAAGGGGGAGGAAGACGCCCTTATTTATTACTGGAGAGCCAGTACCCGGGGTCCGACGGCTTAACGTGCCCATTTGACGCACGGCGGATATTTAGTGGATCGAGCGTTCGTACCTGCCTGGGATCGAACCTGAGGTCCTTTCCGTGGCAGTCACGAACGCTGCCCACTAGGCCACCCGCGGCTCTGACAACTGGCAAGGATGTCTATCGCTTTATACACGCACTGGCGGACGCAACAGCATACGCGCATAGGTGACATTGCTATGTGTTTTACATAAGCTCGTCTGCACCAGTTTTTCTAGCACTTCAGTGCATAAGCTTGTGCAGATCAGATTTTTTTTTTTTTTTGTGCAATTCAGATTTGCAAAATTTAAATTACTTTCTAAAGCTGTTTTTACGTTAAGAGTTTCACTTGGTTTCTTGAACCATTATTTCGAATTTGACATAACGCGCGCGATTTGCAATTAGAAACTAGCTTTTCCTGTTTACCCTATTATAAGCTAAGACGACAATACTTCACTACAACACTCATAAATTTTAAGGGGAAAAAACTACGACAACGTCAAGCCAAACGTGATAGAAGGGACAACATTAATACGTTATTCCAAATTTTAGGGTTGGATTCCGAAGTGTTACTTGTGTTTTTCTGCCGTAATTGCCGTGGGGGGGGGGGGGTGTTTACGATTTAAAAGGCGGCTCGTCATGCGTTACTACACACTATAAATATTTCCACTCTAAGAAGCACTAAAAAGAGCTCAAAATGTTAAATCGACATATAAAAACTCGGCAGAAAAGAAGAAAAAACCTCATTAATTAGTACGGTATTAAAATAAAAAAAATATTAAGCTTGACAAGATTATAATATTGAGTTTGCATTGTAATGAGCATGCACTGAGAATTTCTGAAACAGTCTGGATTGAAAAAAATATATAAGATTTCTGTGAAATGATTACGAATCTACCTTACGGGTGGGCCTTCACCCATTTTGTGCCTCAATATCGGTACACCTATTATGGTTCTCTTTAATCTGGATCCACCAACACTCTGCAGTAGAATACGAGTCCGAGTTTGAATCCCGGTCGGGCATGGATGTTGTGTTTGTCTTGCGGCACTGGCTCTCTCCCTTCCCTGGAACCAGTGACCCTAAATTAGGGACGGGCGACTGCTTATAGCCCACTGAGTTGCTCGCGGTGGTTGTTAAACCTTCAATAAAAAATTCTCAAGAAACTCGTGGAAAACATCATCGGAGGTAAATTCATGGCTAGCCATTCAGCTGGAGATAGTGTTTTTATTCCAATCGGAACATCTAACCTATTACAGTTCAGCATCGATTGTACGTTTTTCAAGGGACCACATAAAAAAAAAAAACCCAAAAAACTGGGAAAAACGTATAAGCGTAACTTGAAATCTTAACGATATCACTATAGAAAATACAAACCTCTAAATTTCAATTATACAGTATTCAACGTAAAACGCAAATGTTTGATGCACTTACCACTAATGGAACAATATTCCTTAATTTAACTGACTTTCATGTTCATACAAACATTTTCTGGAATAGATACGTTTTTTTTTTGTCGATGCAAAGTCTGTCTCTGATTAACCCCAGGCCCTTTGGCGTTATTTTTCAATTATAGTTTTAAAAGGCTATGTCAATTGAACCTGAGATGATTTTTTTGAACGCAATGAAAAAAACCCATTGTACACTGTTGTGAGAGCCTTTTGAGTATTCATGTTTATACCACGACTAATGATAAATGGTTTCATAACATCACAGGCAGTAAGAGCATGGACAAAGTTTGGTGTTTGCAGTATGATAACATTTTCTTCGTCATTACACTCGTTCTCACCATCTTTCATTTCAATCAGTTCGTCAGTTGTCAAAAGTGATGACTGGTTGCAAGTTCGGGATCACAGTTGGCATAATCATCAAAAGTTCCTGTGCTTAGATTCGGCAAACTTTTGACTGGTGTTTTCATTGGTTCCGAATTTTTCAGTTGTGAGAGACCTTCGTTTGAATTAAATCCATCATGGTGAAGCATTTTTTTGCCATCTTCGGTAAAACTTTTTGCCAAGCCATGGCAAAAAAGTTCATAGCTTTCAAAACGCAAACTTTTGTTTTCACCAATTCATCTTGTTCGAAGTATTCCTCGATAGATCTCTGTCCTCCTCACTAGATGCCTGTGACAGCGATTAACTGGAAAGAAGAAAGGGAAGTTTAGAGTCAAAATGATTTGGCTCTCCTTGCTATCCGATGGCTGAAAAGGGGAATTTGTTTTCTGGAAAACAGAAACACATAAACGAAACTTGTAATCTGACGAATAATGTATGACTGAAATAAGTTAACGTTATCACATATTGGAGTCTGCCAGAACTGTAGGAATTCAACGTATAAATGATAAAAACGATGCTCTACTGTATTTCAGTTTAAACACCTACAGTTTCCTATTCGTCTCAGTTACATCTTGAATATTAACAAGACACAGAGTAAATCGTTCAAATTTTTTTGATTGAAAATTTAACGACCACCGTGAGCAACTCAATGGGCTATAAACAGTCGCATGTCTCTAATTTAGAGTCACTGGTTCCAGGGAAGTGCGTGAGGCCAGTGCCGTAAGACAAACGCAATATCCATGCCTCACCAGGATTCGAAACCGGACCCTTCTCTGACGAATGGTCATAAGCCTGCGCTTAGACCACTGCGCCACCGGGCGGCCAGTCAAATTTGTTAAACTCAACCTGTAAATCCGATGCTTTTCTCATAGCCAGACTATATTGGTTAATCCAGAGTTGGCAACGACAAAATCCTCTTCATCTTAGCACCAAATGGAAGAACGATCATCATTTATCCAGAAGCTTTTTAAGGATAAATTTACGCTTCGGTAGAACTGTTCAATAAATACACTGATCACACATCAGAAAAATGCAAATGTTTCAAATATTTCAAAATTCCTGCATTCACAGCCCGTAAAGGTTGCTGGTTTTAGCCAGTTGTGATGGAAACAGTATAGCTATTATTTTTTTAATTCCTTTATTTTGATTTCTGGAATATATTTCAATTAAATGTTTCTGTGCTATATATTTCAATTAATTTTTTATACCCTGTTCAAAGTTTCAGGAAAACTCAGACAACGCTGGCCCAGAAGCCGATTCGTGTGTTTTTTGTTATACCAGAGCAACGCCGGGCCTCTTTGCTAATACGGAATGAAACAAATATCTCCGTAGTTAGCTACACACGTGTATTGGCGCAGCAGGAGTGTACCTTGGAAGTAGAATCATCATCCAATAGAAAAGAAATTTCCGAAACCCACGATATGGAGATGTTATCCAACAGTTGGGCAGGCTGATCATCATTTCACATTCTCAACCCACTACTGGATGAGTTTTCCCAAGTCTTTTTTACTACTCTCTGCCTTGAGAAATTCTCCTCCAGGGCTCTACGGAATGCTTTCGAATTTTATCCACTTATCTCCATTTGGTCTTCTTTTGGGTCATTTCTACTACCTTGTAATCCAGTCATAAGTTCCCGTTTTCCAGCGGTGGGCAGTTTTTCTAGCAACATGTTCTGCCCACCACTTGAGAGTCTTTACTTCGATCATGATGTCATCACCTCTTGTCATTCTCCGGATCTGTGATTTGATTTCTTACCCTTTTTGGTTACACGAAGCATGAATTTCCCCATGCTTTTTTGAGTTGTCCGCAGTATCTGTATATCTTTTTTAGTAAAGGCCCAGGTTTCTGATCCATAAGTAAGACCTTAATGGATGCATTTTGATTAAACACTCTTCTTCAAACACGCAATGGCAAATTGCTTTTGAAAATTGCACAGTTTCTTCCAAATGCACTCCATTCAAGTTTTATCCACCTATGAATTTCATCTTTGGTGTGGCCCTCAACTCAAATCTATTCAGCATCAGATGACAACCTCGTCCGTACTTCCCATGGTTCTTAGCACTCTGCGCCTTATGTGTCGAACTGGCTGCTGCCTTGGCCAGGTACATTCCGGCCGCCAGATGCTGAAAGCAAAGTTTAATTGTGAAATCTTATCAGGAGAAGGGACGTATAACTCATCCTGGTGGAAATACGGGTTGTTTAAGAACAGGCTGAGAAACAGATATTAATGGTACAAATTTATGCAGCGATGTTTATAGCACAATCTTGTTTTAAATAATTTCGTTGAAATGAAACCTATATATATATATATATACAGTAGTGGTCGTAGTGAGCGCTGGGTTTGCCTCCTCGGGGCGCTCCGTGGTAACAATGGCACACACAACAGCAACTAGGGCCTCTGTGAATCTTGGAGAGGTGCAAGCTAGTTCTGTGTCACATTGGCGAAAAGACCCCAACTCACTGGGTTTTGTTCCAGAATCCTTAGGTTGAATGACCAACTGGAACCCTCAGCTGTGGGCTAATCTCCCACACTGATGTACTTACCTGATTAAAAAGACAAAAAGAAATATTAAGAATGACTCAAGTGTGGGATATGGTGTACCTACCACACTTGAGAAGGACGGTCCACCAAGGAATCGACTGGACTTTCTAAACGGCGTATGAGAAAGCGATCTCGGATGAGTGAATGTAAGATTGGTGTATGGAATACTAGAGGTGTAAATGGCAAGATGAGTGAGGTGATTGAGGAGATGAATATAGACTGGATGTGCTGTGTGTAAGTGAAACGAAAAAGACGGAAATTGGGGTAGAAGAAGTGAATGGCACGGTGAGTGTGTGGTCTGGAGTATTGGATAATATGAGAGGATAACCTGGTGTAGGTGCGATTTTGAGTGAAAAGATGAATAACAACTTGATTCACTATAGTTGTGCAAGTGAGAGAATTCTCTGGATTCGTTTGAAAGTGAAACTTCAGAGAATTGTAATTGTTGTAGTGTATGCTCCTTGTGACTCGGAACCTTCTGATAAGAAAGACGATTTCTGGAATGAGCTAAAAGTTGTTTTGAGTCAGTTTGGTGCTAAAGAAAAAGTTATAATAGCAGGGGATTTCAATGCTAGAGTAGGTGTGCAGAATGCAATTTCTGACAATGTTCTGGGCAAGTTTAATGATCCTTGTGTGAATGATAATGGTGAAAGATTAATTGAACTCTGCATTGAGAATGATTTGTGTGTATCTAATACATTTTTCAACCACAAGTATATACACACATATACTTGGGAAAATCGTACTCTTGGTCAAAAGAGTGTGATAGATTTTGTTGTTTACGATCAGCGTTTGAAACACTTAGTTGTTGACATCCGTGTGATGAGAGGTGCGGATGTTGGTTCTGATCATTACTTGGTAGTGTCACGAGTGAAACTTAATGTTGGTTGGAGGAAAAGGAATAGGAAGAGACCCAGGATAGAAAGAATAAAGGTTGATAGGCTCCTTGAAGATCATCAGCGGTATTCTGACTTACTCAGAGAACGACTGAAGGATCTGAAATCTTGTGAGAAGGATGTAGAAAAGAAGTGGGAATGTTTTAAGAACTGTGTTGTTACTGCTGCTAAAGAGGTCTGTGGCACCACAATAGTGGGTAACAATAGAGGGGATGCTTGGTGGAATAGTGAGATTGATGAGGCAGTAAAGAAAAAGAAGGAAGCCTATTTGGGGATGTTGCAAGGTAGAGTCTCTGTGGATGAATATCGCTGTAAGAAGCGTGAAGCTGCTAAGCTGGTTCGCCACGTAAGGCAAAAGATAGGAAAGAGAAAAGGGAAAGGCATGAACTGGCTTTTTGGAAAGATAGAAAGTCCTTCTGGAAGTACATGAGACTCAGGAAAAATAGGGGAAACAAAGTTGTAAGTTGTGTGAAGAATGAGATTGGGGAAATGATATGGGAGCCTAATGAGTTAAGTGATAGATGGGGCGAATACTTCTGTGAGTTATTAGATCAGGAGAGCAAAAATGATTCTGAGACAGAGTTTGCATGAGACAGATGCAGATGATGTCACAATGAGGGATGAAAGCACAGGAGGGATCTCAAGAGAAAAAGTGTGTAAAGCTCTAAAATCTCTTCAGAATGGTAAGGCTCCAGGAGTTGATGGCATAACTGCAGAGATGTTGAAGTATGGTGGTGACTCTATAATTGACTGGTTAACTGAAATTTGCCAGTTGTGCTGGGAGTTAGGAATGGTCCCTCGGGATTGGAAGGATGCTATCATTGTTCCCTTGTATAAGGGAAAAGGTGATCAGACTGAATGCAAGAACTATCGTGGTATTAGCCTACTGAGTGTGCCAGGGAAAGTGTTTGGTAAGGTTGTTATTGAAAAAGTATGGGGTCTTACATCATTGAAAGTATGGGATGTTCAGAGTGGTTTTATGCCAGGTAAAGGCTGCACTAACCAGATTTTTGCATTACGCATGATGATTGAAAAGTATCTGGCTGTTGGGAAGAAAGTTTTTACTGCCTTCATAGATTTAGAGAAAGCTTACGATCGAGTGAATAGGACACTTTTGTGGAAGGTATTTAATGAATATGGTGTTACTGGGAATCTACTTAATAGTGTAAAAGCCATGTATGCTGGTAGTAGAGCTTGTGTACGAGTGAATGGTGTTTTATCAAAATGGTTTTCCATTGGTGCAGGAGTTAGACAAGGTTGTGTAATGTCACCATGGCTGTTTAATATATTTATTTACGCATGCATGCGTGAGGCCAAAATAGATAATAGTGGTTTATGTCTTGGTGATATCCGTGTGTGCAGATTGCTGTATGCTGATGACACTGTCCTGTTGGCAGAGAGCAAAAGTGAGTTGCAGAGTATGTTGACTCGGATGCACGAAGTTTGCATGAAATTCAAACTAAGTATAAATAAGGGAAAAACAAAAGTTATGGTGTTTGAGAGAGGAATGGGTAGCACTGAATGTAATGTAAGTATAAATGGCACTGTGATTGACCAGGTGAGTGAGTTTGTGTATTTAGGAAGCATGTTTGACAGAGAGAACAAGTTGGTTGGTGAAATCAGTAGGCGAGTGAATTCTTCTTTGAAAGTCATAGCTGCTCTGGGAGGTTTTCACAGGAATGATGGGTTCTCTAGAGAGTCCCGCATGGCTGTGTATGAAACAGTAATTGCTCCTACTCTGATGTATGGCAGTGAAACCTGGGTACTGCAGAAGAAACATAGGAGTCGTTTGTGTGCTGGAGAAATGCGTTACTTACGTGGGGTTTGTGGCAAGACACGATCTGATTTTGTGAGGAATGAAGATGTATTGCAGTTGTGTGATGTGAAGCAAAATGTTGTTAGCAAGGTGGAGACCAATATGCTTCGGTGGTTTGGCCATGTTGAAAGAATGAGTGATGAAATGCTTACTAAGAAACTCTTTTCAGCCCAAGTGGCAGGAAGGAAAGGCAGAGGAAGGCCAAGGAAGACATGGGTGGATCAGATTCAGGAGTGTGCATGAGAAAAAGATTATGAGTATGAAGTATAAAAGATCTTGTGTACGGCGTGTAATGGATATCAGTGAAGCACGAGTTGTATGTCAAGATCGCTGTAAATGGCGAATTTTGATACGACAACAATAAGTAAAAATATCTGGAAGTTTGTATTTCTTTTTGGAGCTAACCTCTGAATATCAGAGAACAGCTTAGTGATATGTATGTATTTGTGATGTGGCCAAAATTGCGGTAACCTTTTGGAAATAGTGTATTTTTGAGGTTTGATGGCTCATGATACCACTTTTTTTGGAGTAATACCGTAAAATTATAAATCAATGGAAAGATGGTTTCATTAAGAATGTAATACAATAACTTTTATGAAGGATTTTATATTAGAACAGCAGTTATAAAGAAGAAAAGTGAAACACATAGAAAAAATGAGATATACAAAAATTCTCACCATGTCAGTTACTCAGTTGGGTAACCTTTAGCGTTAATTACCGCCTTACAACGCTTTCCCATGGAGTGAACCAAATTTTTTAGTTCTACAGCTGTTATAATGTGAAACCAAGATTGAACTATTGCTTCTATTAATTGGGCTTTATTGCTGGGTTGCTTCTGACTAACAAGTTCCTTTAGTCGGCTCCATAGATTTTCGATGGGGTTAAGGTCTGGGTTATTCCCAGGCCATTCCAGCAAAAGAATATCATTATCTTGAAACCACGTTTTGCACACAGCAGCAGCATGACATGGAGCTGAATCTTGTTGAAATATAAATGCTTCATTATCTTGGAAAAGATGACGTGCGGAAGGCTTCAGTTTGGGCTCAAGTATTTCATTAATGTATTTTTGGCCATTTATATTCCCATTAATCTCGCAAATTCTACCCACACCTTTTGATGTCATAAAACCCCAGATTATAACACTAACTGGGCGTTTCACGGTACATGTTTTGCAATCAGGATGCAAATATTCTCTGATTCTTCTCCTTACGTATTTTATGCCATCAGTACCAAACAGGTAGATTTTGGTCTCATCACTCCAACTAACGCTGTCCCATTGTTCCGCTGTCCAGTTAACATGGGGTTTAGCCCAGTTTAATCTTTTCAACCTTTGTTTGAGAGATAAAAATGTTTTTTTTCGTGGAATTCTAGCTTTTAGACCAAATTCCTGCAGTCTGCACCGAACAGTCCCTGCACTCGACTTCACATTGCATTGCGCCATTTCATCTTGTATACACCCAGATGATTTTCTTCTGTTTCCTAGACACAGTCCCTTAATTCTTCTATCATCACTTGCTGTTGTGCACCTTTTTCTGTCTTTACCAGTCTGGTTTTGTACTGACTGAGTCTCCTCATACCTCTTCGAAAATTTAGAAATGCCACCTTTGGTAAAGTTTCCACCAATTTTTCTTTTAATTTCTTCATAACTAAAGCCTTGTTCACTTAATAGTACTATTTTACATTGCTTTCTGGGTGACCAGTCAACTCTTTGCGCCATTTCTTTAAATTTATTACGTTTTACAAGCTCACTAAATGAAAGAACACAAAAAAACCCCCAACCAACTTGATAGCAATCACATAACACACTGGCATTTTTCCTCCTCGCAGCTCCAATACATGACAACAATAGCTGACTCCTACTGTGACCTGATTTGCTCATTGCCAAAACAAGATGACACCTGATTGGCTCTCTAAACACTCATGCTCATTGGCTACATTCAAATGAAGGAAAGCTACTTCATATCAACCTAAGCAAGTTGTGCTTCCTTTTTATGGTTATTTGGCTATAACTTTTCATAGAATACAGATAATTGAACTAACTTTGTTGCAAGAAAATGAGGAACGCTAACTTTGTTGCATTACATTCTTGATGAAATTATCTTTCAATTGATGGTATTACTCCAAAACAAAAGTGGTGTTATGAGCCATCAAAACCCACAAATACACTTTTTTCGAAAGGTTTCCACAATTTTGGCCACTACTGTATATCATCATCACCATCATGATCAACCTTTATCAATCCACTGCTGGATGAAGGCCTCCCAAAATTTCTTCCACAATTGTCTGTCGTTAGCCTATCTCCTCCATGTCACTCCAACAAACTTTCGAATTTCATCCATCCATCTACCATGGGGTCTTCTTCTGGGTCTTTTCCTGTCATTTGGAATCCATTCTAAAATTTCGACTATCCATCGATGATCTGTCCTTCTGACAGTATGTCCAGCCCATTGCCATTTCAGGGATTTTACTCTGATCATGATGTCTTCCACTCTTGTCATTTTTCTGATCCACGATTTCCTCTTCTTATCTTTCCTGGTTACACCAAGCATGCACCTCTCCATGATTCTTTGAGTTGTCTGCAGCCTTTGTATATCTCTTTTAGCTAAGGTCCACGTCTCTGCACCATACGTAAGCACTGGAAGGATGCATTGATCAAACACTTTTCTTTTTAGACATAATGGCATATTGCTCTTGAAAATTATGCTGTTTCTTCCAAAAGCTCTCCAGGCAAGTTTTATACGCCGATTAATTTCTTCATCAATGTGACCCTCACTTGATATCTGCTGTCCAAGATAAACGTACGCATCTGTTATCTCCAGCTTTTCTCCATCAATCGATAAATCTTCATTTCTTGTAAACGCATTGTATATCACTTTTGTCTTCTAAAAGTTCATTTTTAATCCCACTTCTTTGTTCTTGTCAGCGAGTTCCTGGATCATACTCTGCAGCTCTGATGGGGTAGTTGCAAAAATGACTACGTCATCAGAAAAACGAAGGTGAGTTAGATAATCTCCATTAATCTTTTATCCCTTTGTTTTCCCAGTTCAGTGATTGAAAGACATTTTCCAATGTGGCATTAAAGAGGTTCGGAGATATGGTGTCACCTTGTCTCACTCCCTTTCCAATTTTTATGTGTGCTGTATTATCAAACAGCCGAATCTTCGCACTTGGATTTTCATAGACGGCAATGCAAAAACATGTTGGCGGAATAAATGAATGCCAACATGTTTTTTCATTTGCCGTATTGTTGTGAATAATTTATGTTTATGTAAGGAAAGTTTTATCCTTGATACTTTCTTAGAAACATTTTCGGAAATTAGTGCACAGTCCAACTTGTATATGACGAAGTTGAAGGGAGAATCAAAAACATTCGATGCATGCAAACTTTGTTATAAACGGACAGATAAACAAAAGAACTATTTCGGCATATTACATTATGTCAGGTTAAAATTAGTCAATCATAACCTATTTATCAATTAATCGAAGGTAAATAATACTTGTTTATTGAAAAACTACAGCTGTCAAAATAATATGAGTGATATCTGCTATAAGCAAGAGATTTAACGAATGTAAAAATCAAAGAGCCAAAAATTCGAAGTGTTACGTCTGACATATGAGCCAATGTTTGTTTGTTTTGTTCTTATGATCGCTGTTTTAAATGTTTTTCAACTTCCACTGACGCTGTATGTTTTTAGATGCCAAATAAACTAAGATTTTCTAGACAGGGATTCAGTGATTGAAAGGTAGCTAAGGGAGGGACAACCGTGCTGAGCTTCGATGCATGCAGTTTCTTCAAAAATTACTTTTCGTAATATTATGTTAAAATAAAAAGGGAGAACATCAAGATATTCAAGTCATCTACAAAAACTTAGGTTTATGCTGAACTTCGTATTATGCGAGATTGTTATATGTATGTGGGTTCCATTGTATCACACCAGCTGCGTAAAACATGGCGCCCTCCTGATATTTCCCGGTCACGAAAACCCCGAATTTGTGTGTTATCAGTCACTTTGGTGATCAGAGGGGGGGGGGGGGTAAAACATTAGGAAATAAAACAAACAAGTTAGTAAAATCATGCAATGCATTGATTATGATACGCTTTCCAACATACCAGAAAACATTACTCAAGTTATGAGGATAATGGCTGTGGAATAAATCTCGCTCCTGTGCCTTGACCTTTGATCCCATTTCGATGATATTCAACATAACCGGTTCAGTATACCTCCGGAACAACATGATAAAGTTTTGTCGCAATCGAAGCATTTTTACGTAAGTTATGACGCAAAAAGGCAATGGAATGGATCCCGCTCTTATGTCCTGACATTTGACCCCATTTCGCCCATTTTCAATAGGGTTCGTCCCCAGGTGGTCCCCAACTACATACTAAAATTTCATTAAAATCGAACCATTTTTACGCGAGTTAGCGTGCGGACGGACGGGCAGACAAAGCTGGTGCATATACGCTTCTTCAACCTACTGTTGGAAAACGTAAAAAAGGGAGCAAATAGTTACCGCTCTCTGCCTGATACAAGACCAAAATAATTGAAATTGCAAAAATCTCGCATTTTGTTCGTCCGCCTTCATCACGCATAGTAGAAGAGTCAGAAAGTGACTGACTTCTTTAAATTGTGACCCTCAGTACATTTTTTGGAATGCCGCAGTCTACTGTTGCCAACGATGCCGGAAAAAAAAAAGATAAGACACGTTAAAGATTCATCTTTCATTTCTGTATTCTGAAAGGCTTTTATCAACACAGTATGCACAATGTAAGGAAATGTTGTCATAGACTTTCTGATTTTACCGTAACAAGATAGCCGAAAGTATATCCATTATAAAATGCCATGAAAGCATGAACAAAAAAAGAGCGCCCAGGTAAGACTATCAGCTCAGTAATGCTTCCCCTCATCAAAAATGCGTTATTTATTAAAGCAGAAAAGCGAGACGCAATGTTAATTTCGATGCACTTGGCATTTAAGGCAACGAAACAAAGTGAAATCTCAGACGCAAGCAGTCGTACAGAAGTTTCATTTAAGACAAACAGTAAACACATGCTGCTTTGGTAAATGCATATCATATGCATATAAAGTATATGATAACTAATTTATGAAGAGCATGTTACGTCAAAAGTAAATTATGACCTCCGGTAATGAGAAAATTTAGTGTATATATTAATTCGACAACGTTCGAGAACACTTCAGATTTAATGTTTCGTGAAGAACAAGCCTTCTCAACGGCTTCCATAAAAAAGTAAAAGCATTGCAAAAGATTATATCGTTTAAAAATTTCGCATATAATTGGCGCTTTTCAATTATATTTTCACAGATGTTGTGTTTCGATTCATTTTAACGAAAAAGAGAAACAGTGATTTATCTTATGAAAGGTTTATTAAAATTTCACCTGAAGTCATTTAAAACTAATCCGAATGCAGCATTTATGTGATGTGGGTAGGGGGAGGAGGAATAAGAATGGGGTAGATCGAGGAAAAGGAGGTGGAGGAGAGAGATAAAGAGAGAAAGATAGGAGGAGAAAGATAAAGATCGAAAGAGAAAAGGGAGAGCGAGAAAGGGAAAAACAAGAGGGAAAAGGGAGGAGGAAAACGAGGATAGAACACAACGAAGAAAGCAAGATGTGTGTGTGTGTGTGTGTGTGTGTGTGAGAGAGAGAGAGAGAGAGAGAGAGAGAGAGAGAGAGAGAGAGAGAGAGAGAGAGAGAGAGCGGATGTGAGAAATAAAGTGCGAGAGCGCGTGTGTATTAGTAAGATAGAAAGGGAGGGGAAAGATAGTGAGAAAGTAAGAAATAAGTGCAGCGTTTATGTAAGTTACAGAAAGAGGAGGACGGAAGGGAGAGAGAGCACAATTAGAGAGTGAAAAGGCTCAAGAAGGGAAAGATGGAGAGACGAGATGGGAGATAAAGACAGAATGAAGAAGGAAGGAAGTGTAAAAGAGAAAGAGATAAAGAGCGATAAGAAGTGAGACAGAAGGAGAGAGAGATAGGGAAAGAGAGACAAGAAAAGATACAACGGGAGTGATAAAGAGAGAAAGGTAGGGTAAGATCAGTGGTGTAATGTGACCGGAACGGCGTTCCGGTACTTTTTTTGCCCGATACTCGTTCCGTTAAACCCTATACAGATAAGTTGTTTCCTTTTTGAAATGCGAATGTCTTATAATTCTTTTCCAATAAAAAAAACCCCAGAAAAACGGCACAGTTAGTGGAATTAAGTTCCCATGTTTGTTTGAAGGTGAAATTAGTCTCTAAATCCAATCCCCCTCGGTAGTCCCTAAAGCTCCTTTTTCTACTGTTGTTAAGAACTCTGGGGTGGGGATACTGCAGTGGGGATATTATCGTAATTAGGAATTGAATTAATCTAGTCAGTATTAAGAAGTCTCAGTGAATTTAGTTCAGTTATGAGTGATCCTTAATTACGCTGGAAGCAGAGGAGATTATTTTTCTCTGTGGAGATTTGGGCACGTTTCCCACAGGAGAAAAAATTGGTCGAAGCAATAAATTTTCAGGCTGTTCTACAGCTCGTTTTCAGGCGGACTACAGAATTGTCCGTGCTGTATTCGAACTTCCCTCATCCAAATATCTCGAGAACTAAGACTGCCAGTAATAAATGACATTCAAAATTGCACTCTAAATTAGTTTCTGTTTCCAACGACATCTTACTCGACAATTTGGGTCTGACTTTAGCTTTTGCATCCTAAAATGGCCCCAATTTGGCCCCCAACATTTCAGAGTTTCCTGACCAAGTGCCGACCGATTACTGTACTTTCTTATACTACAAACATAAGAAAATAAAAAGGGGAGAGGAATGGGAAGGTAAGTAAGGAAAGGTATGGAAGACGTAAAGGCACCGCGCATTCCTGTACTTTTTCAATTAGCTCTACACCACTGAGTAAGAGAGAGAAACAAAACGACCAAATGAAAGAAAGAGATGGTGATGGAGGAAGAAAAAAGGAGAAACAAAGCAAGGGAAAGGTAAAACGTGAGAGTGAGAGAAAGGGAAAGAGAGAAAAGGCGAGGAAAGGGCAAGAGGAGCTCTTAAAGGAAACGAAATGTATGCAAAAATGTGACTTTAAAGAACAAAAACAACTTTTTCGTATTTGAAATTCACTTTATGAAAATAAATTAAACAAATGTACTTTTCAGAAGTGGTGCACCTGAAAAACTCTGCTCCCTCCTGTAAAAAGATATTTTCGAGGACCCTTTGCAAAAATCTGTTTTGCTCTCACTTACTGACAATTTTAAATTCAATGTTATTAACTAAATTTTACGGGCGTTTTAATAATTCAAATACTTTGAGACCTATAGGTATAAACAAAGACATCGCTCTTTCCACGTTTTAGCAACACATAGCAACCGAAAAATTGCCATTCGATCACCGCTGGGGATCCGAATCTCAGATCTCTGGATATCTAGCCGAGCGCGTTAACCTTACACCACGGTGGCCAACAATCCACGGCGCTATGTGAGTTTTTTGTGTCAGAAAAATTATGCCTTGCATATCCTGGTTGTTATGTGTTGCTAAAACGTGGAGAGAGCGATGTCTTTGTTTCACTTTTCACCTGTAGGTATTTTTCGTAAAACCAAAATTGTTACACTTCATTGCGGGTAACAATGCACTTTGTGATTAAAATGATTGCCCTAGTTTTATTCCAATGCAAAGTACTACAAAACACTTACGTCAAAATTAATCATATCATGCACATTTTATTCTTTTAGAGAACTAAGGCCATTCTGTTTGAAATGCCTCACGATCGCACAGACAAAACATGTAACGGCCATGTGTCTAGAAACCTTTTCTAATGTATATGAAAATACGGAACATAAGTAAACAAATAAAGAGTATTTAGAACTGTGGTACAAAAAGACTAAAATTACTTAAATTATTTACTCTTAAATATATATATATAAAAAAAAAACACTTGACATAATATCTCAATGTTTTGCACATAGTACAAGTCTTTCCTTTTGTCTCTGTTACATGTAAAAATGACACAGGTCTCTGCTTCTTTTGTTCCCGCGAAGAACACCTTTTATCTCATATTCTAAAGCAGTGTTTCTCAAAGTGTGTTCCGCGGAACCCCAGGGTTCCGCGACGGCCCTCCAGGGGTTCCGCAAGCATTTCGTAAAACATCGCCGAATTTTTCAAGAAAATATGTTGATTCCATATTTTTCCCGATGACAACCTTAACCAGCCAATTCTTTGCAACCAATAAAAAAACAGGAAAAAAGATGTGACAGAGAGCCACGAAAACCACGTGGGACAGAACATCTCAAAGAAGGGGTGCAAAAAGATTTAGGGAGGAGGGGCACCTGAAACGCTGATAAGGCAATTTTTGGCCTTCACTGTTGCCTAGGTCTGGACGGCTGTAGACTGCCGGAAAAGCAAGAATTTGGTGCGTAGTTTTGGCCTGTCAATGTTAGTCAGTGTGTGCTTGTTGAACTATGCTCTCTACTCCGCTTAACGTTAGAAATGGATCGTTGGCTTAAACAGAGTACGTTAAAGCGTTCAAGTTCCGAATTTTTTGTGTCGAATTCTCCATCAGTGCCTAGTACTTCTCATATAGATGAGAATGATAATGACCAAGAAACAAAAGAATTTGCTTCAGTTAAAGAAAATGATACACGTTCTGGAAGGTGTGATCAAGATAAAACTGCCAAATTTGCAAAAAGAAGAAAGTATGACGGCAGCTATATTGGTTTCGGATTTATGAATGCTGATGATAATCCGTAGTGTGCCGTATGCCGCAAAGTTTATCATAATAGTTCAATGGCACCTGCTAAACTGCGACGCCATTTGGAGACTGTACATCAAGAGCTGAAAGATAAGAATGTTGATTTTTTTGTGCGCAAGCGTGATGAACTTTTAAAAATGAAAAAAATATTTTTCATGCAGCACATACAGCGAATGAAAAAGCCACAGAGGCTAAGCTATTAAATAGCACGAGCAGATGAACCTCATACAATAGCAGATAATCTAATCAAGCCATGTGCTATTGACATGGTTAAGTGTATACTTGGTGAAAAATCGGCCAAAGAAATATCAAAAGATACAGTGTCTCGCCGAGTGAAGAAAATAGCAGGCAGCGTAAAAGAGGAACTTATTTTGATGATAACAATCCGATTTTTGGCGTAAATGGGACAAGGATGGTAAGTCAGATAATATCCGAAAACTTGAAAAGTTTCAGCGTCCTTTAGCGGGACTCGAACCCGCGTCTCACAGAAAACGGCTGGGTATGCTAACCACTATACCACGACCAAGTTTCAAGTTTCCGATCAATTTGAATATAACCATCACAGGATTCGCTAGTCTAAGCAACTGGCATTCATGTTTAGCGAATCTGGACGATGAAAATTTTCAAGTTTTCGGATATTATCTGACTTACCATCCTTGTCCCATTTACGCCAAAAATCGGATTGTCATCTTCAAAAATTGTATTATTATAATCCCGTATTTCTTTCATGAGGAACTTATTGTTCGCATCAAGTCTTGCGATTTTGCTTTGCAAATGGATCAGTCTACAGACGTGTCTGGTCTCGCGATATTGCTCGTCTTTGTAAAATATCCGTATGAAGCATCTCTAGCAGAAGATCTTTTATGCAAGCCGCTAATAGCACGTGCAACTGCAGCAGAGATCTTTAATATCTTAAATTCCTTCTTTGAAGAAAATGAAATTCCGTGGGAAAATTGCGTTGATATTTGTACAGATGGTGCTAAAGCTATGGTGGGAAAAACATCTGGTGTTGTCGCAAGCATCAAAATGATTGCAAAGCACTGTACCAGTAGTCACTGTATGCTTCATAGGCAAGCTCTTGCCGCGAAAAATTTGCCTCTCCGTCTAAAAAGCGCCCTGGATAAAGTAGTTAAAATGATAAACTTCATAAAAACTCGTCCTCTGAATAATAGATTGTTTAAAATCTTGTGCGAGTGTGCATACGTCATTGTTTCTACACACGGAAGTGAGGTGGTTATCTCGAGGTAAAATATTGGAACGCTTTTTTTAACTTCGAGCTGAAGTATATGCTTTCTTCATAGATAACCACTTTTATTTGGAAGATCGATTAAATGATAGAGAGTGGTTATTTCGAGTGGCTTATCTATCTGATATTTTCCCAAAACTGAATGAGCTCAATCTTGCACTTCAAGGAAAGCAAATTGATGTATTCACTACCAATGACAAAATTGTGGCATTTAAAAAAAAAAAAAAAAAAAACTACAATTTTGGATCAGTTGTGTCCGCAGCCACGAACTTGACTGCTTTCCAACCGTGAGAAACTTTCTGTCAGAGTTGGAAGCAGAAATAGAAAGCAAACAATATGATGAAATCACCCAACATCTGGAAGCTCTCCACGATTCAATGAGGCACAATTTTCCTGATGAGCAGCACGAAAAAATAAAAAGTCAATTATGGATTAAAAATCCATTTGTTATACATGAGAAACCTCCATGCTTTTCATTTGATGAATATGAAAAATGTATTGAACTGACGTCAGATTCTTCAGTGACATCTCTTTATAAAACAGTGTCAGTGGCAGGATTTTGGTCCAGTTTGAAAGAAGAATATCCATTGTTTTCGCAAAAAGCTGTGTCAGTACTCTTACTATTTATGACAACCTATCTGTGTGAAACTGGCTTTTCTGTGTATGCCTCCACAAAAACTAAGCACCGGAATAAGCTGAATGCAGAGCCCCATATAAGATTACAACTTTCGTCGATAGAACCGAATTTTAAAGAATTATGTTGCAATAAAAAGCAAAGCCATTCATCACATTAATATTTTTCATTAATGAATACTTGCATCATTGGCATAATAGATTTTCTTGGCTCTACATTACCTTCTTTCTTTTTATTGACTGCTTATTTTTTTCATTTTATTTTTATTTCAAATCAGTGAAAAAAAAAATAGGCATATAGGCATAATAATTTTTTAAATGGTCTTTATAGAGGGGATCCATTGCTAAACATTGTAGAAAAAAGAGTTCCACAGGCAAAAAGGTTTGGGAACTACTGTTCTAAAGGATGCGTAGTTATGTGTAAACAAGTGTCATATATAAAACGCCTTATCCTCATTTCACATTGATATAAAACTTTCATTTATTCAACTGATATTTCACTCACATTCTCTTGTTGTTGTACATGTATAGGAACTATTGCTGTGGCTGTGAAAAGAAGGGGGGGGCCTAAGTCCTCTGGAATAGCTGCTTTTTTGTCACCCACTTTTCATAAACTAAAGCGAAAATGACTTCTTGACGATTTTATTCACTTACTGGGAAAAAAATTGCTTTTCTTTTAATACTTTTCAAACCTGGTGTAAAAAAATTCTGTCTACTTCTTCAACCAATTTCAAGTGAAAGTTTCCGCAAAAAATAAAAAAAAGGCCTTCTGCTGAGGATATAGGCCCTATTACCCGTTAGCCTCCTCCCCTCCCCTGACTGCGGGGGTTGCGGGGACTATCAGTACGTCCATGCTTTTCAGTTAGTAATCATTGATAAAGTACATTATATTGACAAAAGTCACTGGACACCCCTTCAAAAGCAAATGAACGGATCCGCTGCGTTGTTAAGTTGCGCGGTACAGCTCCAAACGGTATAAAAACCAACGATATGCCGCTGACTGCGATCATATCGCACTGTGAGGTTCAGTGAGAATGTCGCGGCGGGAGAGAACTGACTTTGCGAAAGGAAAGATTGTTGGGTGCTATATTAGTGGGTTGTCCATAAGAGAAACCGACAGGCGTCTAAACATACCCAAGTCAACTGTTTTGGATGCACTGAATAAGTGGAAGACACATGGCGTGCCCGAAGCAGCAAAACGTACCGGCAGACCGAAGAAAATCAGTGATAGAGGACGTCGAAGTCTCAGGAGAGCCGTTACAGCTAATCGACGAGTTTCTGCACAAGACCTCAGTGTACAGGTGAGTAAAAATAATACTGGAACCTCGGTATGTACACGTACCATTTGCAGAGAACTTCATTCCATGGGTTACTGTGGTCGTGCGGCTGCTCATAAGCTTTTTATTTCCATTCGGAATGCTACTCGTCGTTGAGCGTGGTGTAAAGAACATTTATCGTGGACCGTAGATTAATAGAAACGGGTCTTATGGACTGATGAATCCAGATACACGATCCATGAGTCTGATGGCCGTGTGTGGGTATGGCGGCAGCCGGAGGAACACTATTTACACAGTGTATTGTTCCTACGGTCACGTTTGGAGGTGTTTTTCGTGGTATGGTCCCGGCCCATTGGTTATCGTGGACAAACCTGTTAACCAGCACATCTACCACGTTATTTTGGATAATTATGCCTTACCAACTCTGTGGAAATACATACTATGCAACCGAGCCTTGTTGGCACCAGCAGGATAATGCACCGAGCCATAAAGCAAGGAATGTTACGGCGTGGTTTGACGATAATTCCGTATCGTGTGCGGACTGGTCACCACAGAGCCCTGATCTTAATCCCATAGAGCACTTATGGAATGAATTAGAGAGCGGCATAAGAAGTTTGGAACCAAGGCCTGCTACTAGGCAACAGTTAGCGGCAGCATTATGTACTGAATGGAAGCGCATACCTATCGCTGTGTTCCAAAACCTTGTCGAAAGCATGTCTCGAAGGGTCAGTGCATGCATTAAGGCCAAAGGTGGTTTCAGAATAGCTTTAATGTAACAAAACAGAGGAGACGAGCAACATGGAATCGTCTCAAAGAAAAAAAGAACAGGACTGATAGAGACTGATAAAAGCGATGATATGTACATCGAATGAGTAATGACAAATTTACAACGTGATGCAAGCAGAACAATGCTTGAGGAAGAACAAAATGATCACAGGCGGGGCACCGCAGTGCGAAAGAACATCAAAAAGTTAATGCAGAGTCTAAAATCACCGTGAGATGTAACGGACTTGGTGTAACAGCAAACCACGGTGTCACTGGTGACCACGTAGCATAGAAGCTTTCACGGCATACGGAGATGGCAGATTGATACTCCTGCTGTACCACCGTGCGCAGAGTAACGGAAAGCATGGTGAAAGGTGAAGTCCCAAGTGCGCCATCTATAAAAAAGTTGTCGAGGAGTGGCAGTTCGTCTCTTGCAGAAGAAGTAAGTCGGCCCCAAGAGGCGAGAGATTTTCCAGAACGAGAGCGTTAGCGAGGGGGTTAGCAAACCCCCTACAATTCAGAGTTGCGACCTTGAATGGGTAAGTCCGACGTCGGATGAAGGGCAATTATGGCAGCTTTCTAGAATGTGTCGAGGCGATTGATGATACCACGACACCACAAGGCGTAGTCGGGTTGCTTGGCATTATGCCGGAGGAATTTAAGGATAGAGGTTGCTTGGTCGAAGACCTCGGGAAGAACTGCTTCAAACTGCTGTAAAAAGATGAGAGAAGCCTCCCGATTTGTTTTACAAATGAGAAACTCGTAAAAATCTTCAAAGGAGACAGGTTCTGAAGGAAGAGAGGCATTGGTAAGCAGAGTCGATAAATTTTCAAGCGTCGGCAGAGGACCCTTGGACTTTGAAGTGGAAGAGCTAGAACCTGACAGAGGTGACTTGGAGCCTGCTAGACGGGTGGAATGATGTGGGCGGCCAGTCGGAGAAGGTGACTTCTTTTTTCTCTGGGCCTTGGTACTGGTAGTAGAGCGACGTTTGCCGTGGATCGATGACACACGAGATGTGGAATCAGAGGAAAGGTCCACCTCATCGCAGGGAGCAAAAGTGCCGACGGTGAATGAAGCTTGAGAATCAGCCGTGATGTCCTCTGATGGAGAGAGAACACAGGAAGACAAGGAGGAGTCAAGCGGAGGAAAATCCGACAGAGTGGAGGAAGCAACATCGGAAGACGCCTGTTGATCGAAGGCTTTCATCAGATTTTCGGCAGAACTGGACCCAGGAGGTGCAGACGCAGGAGGAGACATGGCAGCAAAAACGGAGGAAGAGGTAGAATGCTGCCTTGGAGCTCCAAGAGTCAGTGGCTCTGCATGGGTGCAATGATCCTGCTGATGGCCGTAAGCCTTGCAACGTGAGCAATGAGCAGAGGTGCGGAGCTCAATCCGACGGCGCTCGTTACCGCAACGAACATCGAGGAACCGTGGAAACTTTATGAGATGCTCTTCCAACGAGAAGATGATTCGAGCAGTTCTACGGAAGCCACAGATATGTTTATCATCGGGGTCAGAGGAGGAAGAGGAGAGAGTCTTCACTGGGCCGACTACCCTGCCGCATTGACTAAGTGCAGCACACGGCATATCACCAGAGATCTCCAGGGTACCGGATGTAGAGAGACCAGAACAGGACGCTGGGCGATGGATTCGGCCAAGAGATGACGATCGCCAATTAATAGGCCCCGAGACAAGACAAGCTCGGCATGTTCTTTCTTCGAAAAATAAACAATCGCAGCTCGTGGCTTTCGGGTGAGGATGGTGATGGCAGAAGGAAGCATCTTCTTGTGAGCGGAGCTGTACTGCTTCAAAGGAGTGTTGGGCAGCGTATCAAAACAAACCCCCCAACTCGAGGGTCGAATGAAGACGTTGACCAGCAGGAGAGTTCTCGGGAATGTCTAATAAGATGGTGTCACCGTTGAGAGTAACGTAAGAATCCATAGGGGGCAGACGAGACGAGGAGGAAGCTGGTGGAATACGAGAGGCAGCCGCAGAATATGTGCGAGCAGAAGCGCCTCCTCTGGAAGGCATTGACGCAGCATGAGACAATGTACTGACTGGAAGCAGAAGCAGTAGAAACTGTAGAAGGCAGATTAGCGACGCCGTCAGAGATATCATGAATTCATCATCGTCAGCAGATGCCAGGGACGTCCTATCCACGTTCTCAATGGCAGAGTCGGAGACCTGAGCTGGAAAAACGTACAAATGACAGGAGGAAAATTAAGAGGCTCTCCACTAGCAAGCGAAGATGATTGATCTGCTGCATCTGTCGTTGAAGAGGCGACGCGAGGAGCTGCAGCGATGCGGGTGGGAACAGCGCCCTCATCGGCAGATGCCATAATCAATGACAAGGGTTAACGAAGAAAAAAGACCAGTACGGTGTGTAAATTAAAACATTGATAATGAAACAAAATAAGCACTCACCAACTCGTGAGGGATCTTAAACGAAAGCACAGACCTTTAACTTCGGCACACAAACAGAAGAACAATCATGGGGCACACAACACACGTACGTGAAGCACTCAAACACGGAGCTCGTGAAGACACGTGTAGGACAAAGGTGGACCGACACCGTACTAATGGATATGAATAAATGCTATGCTGTGTTTCTCTTCTAGGTGTCCGGTGACTTTTGTCAATATAGTGTATATATTATACGGTAGGTTCCTACATTGTAAAATAGAATACACGCGTTTAAACATAGACGCGGTGACAACCATGTGGATTTCTTTTCATGTATTAATACCACAGGTAAAGAAAACCCACATGATTACAAACTAACTTTCGTTCCACAATCAGATACATTTTTGTAGGGTGGAGCGGTTGCAGCATGTTGAGAGATTGATAAATAAACTGGAGGGCTGGTCTGTTGACTTATTCACGTTATATACAACAGCAGATGGGTTTCAATGGATGTTGTCGTGAGAAACAAGTAAAAAAAAGGAAAAACAGACTTTACCGTTTCCTAATGTTTGTTAGCAGGAAAGCACAATGATTCATTTTTTGTTGTTTGGTGGAGCAGTCATGCAGAAGAACATGTGAATCACATTTTTTTTCAGCGCAAAATGAATCGGTCGAGATGGGAACGAAAGTTCGCTTGAGCTGATGTGTGTCGATGCATTTTTGAAGCAAAAAAAAAAAAAACCCATACAGATTAGCTCGTCATATCTACGATTAGTAGTAAGCACAAAAATACTCCCAGATGCTATTATTCCACATTTTTAGTGTTAGCATTTTATATATCACATCTGTGAAAAACAATAGGACTTTGAAAACCATTGTTCGACTTCATTTGCGTTGTCTGTCTACGTCACGATACATAAATGAAGAAAGAAAACAAATATAGTAGTCCCTTACCAACCGTAAATTTGGATATAGGCGAAAATTTCCTGCCCACCAGCCTACTTCTTACTCCAACGCATTGAGTATACGAATATCGACAGATCTATTCTATTCTCCATCTTAAATTTTCAGCTGAACTTAGATTTACACATGATCTGATTTTGGGATTTGTATTCGTTGATATTCTGCCTAACCGACTCTAAATGCCAAACTTTGTTTTTGATATTTATCTTACTTTTCAGTATATAAATAACTTGCCCTTTTTTCAAAGCTATTTCCAATCCCAGTAGCGTTTCATAGTCAAATCTTGGGAGAGCAGGCGAAGCAAGAAATATACTACAGTATAACAAAAGAAAATCATAGTAATACATGATGTGTATATTTATATTTCAATAAATTATATCTAGTTGGAAATTTTTATCTTGTCAACGTTCCTTAAGGTTGCTTATTTCTTTATTACTCGAAAACCTGTTGTAATAAATACACGTACACATTTATTTGTTTGCAGCGGTTCTCGGTGCATTGAAACTCATTCAAAAATGATCTATGCTTATTTTTAAGATATGTTGCATTTTCTTTTCCGAGATGTTATTGTTTTACGCTGTTATTAAAAACATTTTTTTTGAGGGATTGTAATCTGTTGGGTTGTGACTTTAGTTATCCTATGTCTGTTTTACAAATGCTCTTTGGAATTACTGGGTTGGAAAGAAAGTATCCTATGCCTGTTTTACACATGACCAGTTATCCTATGCCTATTTTACAAATGGTCTTTCGAATTTCTGGGTTGGAAAGAAAGTATCCTATGCCTGTTTTACAAATGATTAGTTATCCTATTCCTGTTTTACAAATGATCTTTCGAATTTCTGAGTGTTTAAGGAAAGTATCCTATGCCTGTTTTACAAATGATATTTCGAATTACTGGGTTTTAAAGAAAATATCCTATGCCTGTTTTGCAAATGACTTCAGTTATCCTATGGCTGTTTTACAAATGATCTTCGGAATTTCTGGGTTGGAAAGAAAGTATCCTATACCTGTTTTACAAATGATCTTCGGAATTTCTGGGTTGGAAAGAAAGTATCCTATACCTGTTTTACAAATGATCTTTTCAATTTCTGGGTTCGAAAGAAAGTATTCTATGCCTGTTTTACAAATGATTTCAGCTTTCCTATGCCTGTTTTACAAATGATCTTTTCAATTACTGGGTTTTAAAGAAAATATCCTATGCCTGCTTTACAAATGACTTCAGTTATCCTGTGTCTGTTTTACAAATGACTTCAGTTATCCTATGGCTGTTTTACAAATGATCTTTCGTATTTCTTTGTTGGGAAGAAAGTATCCTATGCATGTTTTACAAATATCCTTTGAATTTCTGCGTTGGAAAGAAAGTTTTCTATGCCTGTTTTACAAATGACTTCAGTTATCCAATGAACCTTCGAATTACTGGGTTGGAAAGAAAATATACTATGCCTGTTTTACAAATGACTTCAGCTACCCAACGCCTGTTTTACAAATGATCTTTCGAATTTCTGGGTAGGAAAGAAATGATCCTATGCCTGTTTTTTATCTTTCGAATTACTGGGTTGGAAGGAAAGTATCCTATGCCTGTTTTACAAATGACTTCAGTTATCCTATGCCTGTTTTACAAATGATCTTTCGAATTTCTGAGTTGGAAAGAAAGTACCCTATGTCTGTTTTACAAATGACTTCAGTTATCCTATGCCTGTTTTACAAATGATCTTTCGAATTTCTGGGTTGGAAAGAAAGTATCCTATTCCTGTTTTACAAATGATCTTTTGAATTTCTAGGTTGGAAAGAAAGTATCCTATGCCAGTTTTACAAATGATCTTTCGAATTTCTGAGTTAGAAAGAAAATATCCTATGTCTGTTTTGCAAATGACTTCAGTTATCCTATGCCTGTTTCACAAATGATCTTTCGAATTACTGGGTTTTAAAGAAATTATGCTATGCCTGTTTTACAAATGACTTCAGTAATCCTATGGCTGCTTTACAAATGATCTTTCGAATTTCTGGGTTGGAAAGAAAGTATCCTATGCCTGTTTTACAAACGATCTTTGGAATTTCTGGGTTGGAAAGAAAGTATCCCATGCCTGTTATACAAATGTCTTCTGTTATCCTTTGCCTGTTTTAAAAATGATCTTTCAAATTTCTGGGTTAGAAAGAAAGTATCCTACGCCTGTTATACAAATGTCTTCAGTTATCCTATGCCTGTTTTACAAATTATCTTTCGAATTACTGGGTTGTAAAGAAAGTAATGTTCGATGACAAGGTACCCAAAGTCGAAGCCTTGGCCACCGTGCACGTTGGCCACTGAGATTGCCGCTATACTCCGGCATGACATCAGCATGTAGGTGACTTAAGTCAGTGGCGGTGGTTATCCGTCAGAAGGCGAAGAGTGTAAACGCCAGCCAACGTGGAATTGGACAAGGAACACATCCGCCTTTGCATGCTGTATGAGATTCTTCGCGGTAGCACCCCCGCAAGTGCTGTAAGGAACATTATCAGTGTGTACCCCAATGCCATATCACATGTCAGCGCTGTCGTTAGTTCGATCGGTTTCGTGAGGGAAATTTCAACCTGTAAGACCGTCCCAAAGCCGGAAGACCCAGAACAGTAGATATGGACATGTTGACCTTAATGGGGGCCGAGCACGTGTGGCCACGCTAGAGTTGGCCGAAAGCTGAGGACTACCCACACGATCATTATCACGCACCTGGGTCAATTTGGGGAGTCGAAGAAGAGGGGAGCTTGGGTACCCCATCATTTCACAGTTGAGCAGAAAGCAAACAGCATGAGTGCATACGTTTCCCTGCTTGTAATTTACCAAGTTGAACCGTACTCGGAGCGTACTGTGACAGGTGATAAGAAATGAGTCCTGTACGGCAATGTCAGAGCCCGGAAACAGTGGTTGGACCCAACACAGATTACCGTGCCAATCTCAAAAGCTGGCACCTACGTAGTGTCCTGCTGCCTGTTTTGTTGGATATGCGGCGTGTTATGTTTTACGAGCCGCTGCCGGACAATAACACTATCACCGCCGATGCGTACTGCAGGTCAGCTCGACGAGCTGCCCGCATCGCCCACATCGAAACGACCAGCACTGCTGAACCGCAAGGGCGTCCTTCTACAGCAGGATGGAGCGACACCTCACACAGCACGGGTGACCTACCACAAGATCAGGGACCAGGGCTGAGAGCTGCCGCCCCACCCAGTCTGTTTCCTGGAATGGCAGAGGTTCACCAATCGAGACGCGCCCAAGCCCCCACAATTCTACAGGGACGATATCCAACAGCTGCCCAAACGATGGGAGCAGGTCGTAGCAAACGATCGCGGCTACGGACTGATTTGTCCTTGTATATACTGTTGCTTTGCGTTTGCAGGCATTACTTTCTTTCGAATCCAATACAAATGTTTATTTTTGTTAACGTATAGACCTTATGAATATGAAAGCAGCGTAAGAGAAAGCTCAAATCATATGCACCGCCCGACATAGAAAATGACACACCAGGAATCATACGGTGCAGCTGATTGCTCTCCGCGTTACATCGTAGCGGAAACGCATCGGTATGCAGCAACTGTTGTGCAGAATGCAGCTATAGTGGTTAAAGTAAGATAACGTGCGTCACCGTAGTATATGTCGATGGCTACCAGAACGTCTTGATGGCCGTTTTCGGTGGCGAGCCGTAGCGACTCCACAGTCAACAGCGGACAATACCCGACGAGGCGTGCATGCAGCTACCGACATTCTCGTATCGGTACGGACTGTGAATCGCAGACTGGATGAGGCAGGCTTGAACTCTCACCAGCCATTGTGACGACCGCCACTCACCGCAAAACATCGTCGCGCAAGTTTGTATTGGTGCCGTATCAGACAGGCGTGGTAGGAAGAGTGGAACAACATCGTATTCAGCGACGAGTTTCGCTTCTGTCTCATTTCGGACGATCGCCGATTGAGAGTCTGGAGACGAGATGGTGAGCAGGTTGATCTTGTTGCCACCCGTGAGCGTCATACGGCTCCTCAGCTTAGTGTCATGGTTTGGGGCGTTATGGGTTTCAACAGTTGTTCACCGTTCGTACGCACAACTGGTACAATGGCAGCACTGCTATACGTAGATGAGGTGCTGCGGCCCGTTTTGTTGCCACACCTCGGTGGTATCCCTGATTCCCAGTTTCAACAAGATAACGCCTGACCGCACACTGCCAACATCAGCAGACAGTGCCCACAAAGTGTCCAAGTGCTGCGATCACCAAACTTGTTTCCAATAGAGAACGTGTGGGATGACACTGGTCAACGACATAATGTGTCTGCATGACACCCTTGCACTGCCGATCGATCAATTGTGAACATGTGTTAACCATGCACCGTCAGTGAAATGTGAACATATGATAACCATGCAATGTCGGTGAATTGTGAACATACGTTAACCACCCACTGTCGATGAATTGTGACATATATTAATCACGCACTGTCTGTGAATCGTGAACATACATTAACCATGCACCATTGGTGAATTGTGAACATATGTTAACCGTGCACTGCCGGTGAATTCTGAACACATGTTAGCCATGCACTGTCGGTGAATTGTGACATATGTTAACCGTGCACTGTTGGTAAATTGTGAACATATGTTAACCATGCACTGTCGGTGATTTGTGAACATATGATGACCATGCAATGTCCATGAATTGTGAACATACGTTAACCATGCACCATTGGTGAATTGTGAACATATGTTAACCATGTACTGCCGGTGAAATGTGAACACATGTTAGCCATGCACTGTCGGTGAATTGTGAACATGTATTAATCACGCAATGTCTGTGAATCGTGAACATACATTAACCATGCACCATTGGTGAATTGTGAACATATGTTAACCGTGCACTGCCGGTGAATTCTGAACACATGTTAGCCATGCACTGTCGGTGAATTGTGACATATGTTAACCGTGCACTGTTGGTAAATTGTGAACATATGTTAACCACCCACTGTCGATGAATTGTGAACATATGTTAATCATGCACTGTCTGTGATTTGTGAACATACGTTAACCATGCACCATCGGTGAATTTGTGAACAGATGTTAACCATGTACTGTCGGTGAAATGTGAACATATATTAGCCATGCACTGTCGGTGATTTGTGAACATGTGATAACCATGCAATGTCCATGAATTGTGAACATACGTTAACCATGTACCGTCGGTGAATTGTGAACATATGTTAACAGTGCACTCTCGATTAATTGTGACATATGTTATTCGTGCACTATCGGCGAATTGTGAGCATATGTTAACCATACACTTTCTGTGATTTGTGAACATATGGTAACCATGTAATGTTGGTGAATTGTGAGCATACGTTAACCATGCACCGTCGGTGAATTGTGAACATATGATAAACATGCACTGTCGGTGAGTTGAGAGCATATGTTAACAATGTACTGTCGATGAATTGCGAACATATAGTAACCATGAGCTCTCAACGTTCCTCAGGACACCATCCGGAGTTTTCCCACTCGATGCCACATCGGTGCAACCTTCTAGAAATTTTTAACAGTTTATACACTTAGTGGCCGCTTTATTATGACCACCTGACAGTTTTAAGCAAATGAGCTATGGCTGAAGGCTGTTGCCGCCAGAGGGCGAGGCTAGTACAAAAAGGGAAATCTTAGTGCTTGCGACAGTAGTAGAAGTGGTTTTTTGGGTGACGAGATGGGTAGAAAATGCGATTTGACGGACTTTCAACGTGGGATGATTGTAGGAGCTTGGAGCCATGAAGCGGGTATCACCGTAACCGCCGCATTCGTGAAATGTTCCAGAGCAGCTGTTGTTAAAGTGTTTAAAGACTGGATTGTCAGCCAAAAAACTGGGTCTCTACGTGCAACGTGTGGTCGATATCAACTAGAGACTGCTCGGGCGGATCGGAGAGTGTCCAGACTGGTAACAGACAACAGAAAGGCAACAGGGCAGCAAATCACAGACCATCTTAATCAAGGATCCCCTCAAATGATCTCTAAGCTGTTCGAACAGGCCTTCGGCTGCCATATCCCATCGGATGGGATATGGCAGCCGAAGGCCTGTTCGAACACCTCTGCTGTCTGCAGTTAAGAAGAGAAAACGTCTCCAGTTCGCACAGGGGCACAAGGATTGGACAGTTGATAATTGGAAACAAATTATGTGGTCCGATGAATCACGTTTTCAGTTGCACCATGCCGATGGCGAGTGAGGATTTGGCGGAAACAGCACGAAAGCATGGACCCAAATGCATTGTTACAACCCTTCAAGCTGGTGGAGGCAACGTTATGGTTTGGGGAATGTTTTCCTGGCATTGCTTTGGGCCCTTTAATTCTTGTTGATCAACGTCTGACTGACACATCATATCTAAACATCGTTGCGGACCAAGTGCATCCTGTCATGTGGATCGTTTATCCCAATGGCGATGGCTACTTTCAACAAGTTAATGCGTCCTGCCGTAGTGCTCGCATTGTACAGGATTGGTTTCAGGAACATGCCAGTGCGTTTACTTTGCTTAGGTGGCCCCCACAATCTCCAGATCTCAATCCCATTGAGAATTTGTGGGATGACGTTGAACGAGCCATCAGACAGCTGGATCCACAACCCTGCAGTCTCACACTCCTGGAAAGTGCTATTCATCAAGCATGGTCTCAGATTCCACAAAAAACCTATCAGCATCTCGTGAAGTCCATGCCACGAAGAATCGACGTAGTATTAAAGGCAAAAGGTGGCACAACAAAGTACTGAGGGGTTGGTCATAGGGGCCACTCAGTGTATAAGTTCGATATCTGCCCCTTATGTAGTGCAGCTTATATCAAAAGTTTATTCGATCTATTATCAACATTCTTCAGTAGGTTCAAATGCATTAGGGCAGATGCTTTTGTTATGCGACCTTCAAGTCATCAGTGCTTGTACGCAATGGTGGGGCATGAAATTTATCTTTCTGTTTATGGGGAGGAGTGTTTAACGACCACCGTGAGCAACTTGATGGGCTATAAGGAGTCGTTCGGCCCTAATTTAGGGCCACTGACTCTAGGGAAGGGAGAGAGCCAATACAGTGAGACAAACACAACATCCATGCCTTCCCTGGATTCGAACCCAGACCCATCTCAGGCGAATGATCATAAACCAGGCTTAGACCTCTGCGCCACTACTGCGGCATTATCTGAAATGAAGCTCCAGAGGAAGAACTAAAAGGAGAGGGGAATAAAATCAGGGACCTCGTCCGATTCACCGTTATGCCTCACAATTGGTCTGCCTGAACTCGTTCCCTTACAGATAGAACAGGTGTTTCGAAACCTTTGCTTCTTCTTCTTCTAATCCTTTTCATAGCCAATTGAGGCTATAGGTCTCCCTTATCTCTTTCCAAATGTTCCTGTCTTGAGCTTGTCTATTCCACAGCTTTCCTGCAGTTTTGTTAATACGAGGTCCGATCAAAAAGTTCCGAGACTAGGCCGATGTACAACAAAGTACTTACGTTACTTAAGTCTCGCTATGATCTCCTCAAAAACGCTGGCAGCGATACACCGCTGCCAGCGTTTTTGCCACTGTTGGAATGCTCCCTGGAAGTTCTGTTCGCGAATCGTATTAAGCACAGTCTGCGATTCCCGCTGAGTCTCCTTCACGGTTTCAAAACGGCAACCTTTGAGCTTCAGCTTCTTCTTCGGGAACAGAAAGAAGTCGCAGGGGGCCAAATCTGGTCAGTAAGGCGGGCGAGGAAGGTTAGTCATGCTGTTGCGGCTGCAAAACTGGCGTGTTGCTAACGCTCTGTGAGCTGCTGCATTGTCGTGATGGAGCAAAATATTCGCCCCTGCGCCACATTTCAGGTCGTTTGCTGCTAATGTCCTCCCTAAGACGCCGCAGAACATCGCAGTAAAAAAGGGCGATGACGGTCTGGCCCTAGGGGACGAATTCACGGTGCACAACCCCACGAATTTCGAAGAACACGATAAGCATGCATTTGGTTGCTTTCCGAACTTGTCGGGCCTTCTTCGGTAGTAGAGATGCCTGGCTCTTCCAATGCGACAACTGATGTTTGGTCTCCGGGTCGTAACGGTAGATCCAAGCCTCGTCCCCAGTTATGACCCGCGACAAGAACGATGGTTCATTCACCACCTTCTGACGAAGATCGTTTCAGAGTTCGACACCGAGTGCTCTAGTTTGCAGTCCGTATCGGATTCGCAGCTGTGTTCTGCACGTGGTCACCAAATATCGTGTAGCACAGCTCCCGATGTTCACAGAACGACGCCACTCTGCACAATGACTCATGAAGTCACTGCCCTCGACTGCTGCTCGTGCATTCGCATACTGTCATCTGATGTTGGCGCGCTACGTACCTAGTCTCGGAACTTTTTGATCGCATTACGTATTATCCTTAGTGTAGATACAGAAGCCGTCTGTTTACACGATGATCAGTAGAACTGAACACATATCGGTACTCAA
The DNA here is from genome assembly GCA_039090855.1 of Macrothele yani. Lineage (NCBI taxonomy): Eukaryota > Metazoa > Arthropoda > Arachnida > Araneae > Macrothelidae > Macrothele > Macrothele yani. The sequence continues at coordinate 176,452,295 of CM076990.1, forward strand.
TTATAACAAAGCATAATTTAATACTTAATACTAAGTGCAGATTTATATCGTACAAGATTTTCAAAATGCAGAGCATTTCATGATCAGGTGCACCTAACATCAAGGAGAAAATTACTGGAACAGGAACAAAATACCGTAATTTAAAAAATATAAAAGAATTAAACGCTAATGGAACGTGATATTACAAATAGTTAGGCCAGCGTGGTGAGTTATGGCCAAACCCCTCCAAAATGACTCCACAACTTAAATCTTGGCCCTCAGTCTCCGGCAGCTGGAATGTACCTGGCCGAGGCAGCGGCCAGTGCGACATGAAGGCAGAGGGTGCTAAGAATCACCGGAGGATCGTACTAGGCTGCCATCTGATGCTGACTTTGGCTACGTATAATGGCTACGTATATGGATCTTCTGATTCAAGGATTCTTGAATTGGAAGAGGAACTACAAAGGATCAAGTGGGACATCGTCGGGCTAAGTGAGGTAAGGAGAAAAGGAGATCTCATTGAACTGAAAAGTGGACATCTCTTCTACTATCGTGGGACAGAAACTGGCAGAACTAGTGGTGTTGGATTTATAATAAACAAGAAACTGAAGGATAAAGTTGTAGAAGTTGAAAGTTCCTCTGACAGAGCTGCACGACTTGTTATCCAACTCTCGAGAAGATACAAGGCTCAGATTATTCAAACTTATGCACTCACCACAAGTCATCCTGAAGAAGAAATTGAAGAAGTTTATGAGGAAATTCGTCATCTAAATAATAAAGGTAAGCAGCACTTAAAGATAATTATGGGAGATTTCAATGCAAAAATAGGGCAACGGCAACAGAATGAAACTTCAGTAGGTAAATTTTGTCACGGCAACAGAAACCAGCGTGGAAATACTCTCGTAGAGTTTGCAGAGGCAGAAGGGTTTTTCACCTTGAACTCTTTTTTCAGGAAAACGCCACACAGGAAATGGACATGGAGACATCCAAATGGGACGACAAGTGAAATTGATTTTATTATGTGTAACAAAAAATTCGTTATCAAAGACTGCAGTGTGATAAACAAGTTCAACGAAGGTAGTGACCATAGATTGGTGAGATGTAAGATGCACCTCAACACTAAACTCGAACGTGGCAAGCTCATAAAACAAACAAAATGTATTCACATAACCAACCTTAAAAAACACCATAATACCTTCAAGTTGGAACTGAAGAACAGATTCTCTGCTTTAGAAGGCCTAACATAGGAAGAAGTGGATATTTCTGAAGTTAACAGAAAAGTAACCAAAGCTCTTATGGAAACAGCAACAAAATTAGTCGGGTCTAAGAACAAGTTGCATGTGAACAAATTATCAGGAAAAACCAAAATGTTGATACAAAAAAGAAGAGAGATGAGGACAACTAAAGAAAATGTGACTTCCAAATTGGAATATATAGAGCTATGCAAGACAGTACGATAAAGTATCACTGAAGACGTAAGGGAATTCAACTGTGAACTAGTGAGGAAAGCAATTGAAAACAACAAAAGCCTAAAGATAGCAAAGCGACATCTCAGCAAGAGAAGAAAACAGATTATCGCACTAAGAAAAGAAGATGGTTCTTTAACAAGAAATAGATGCGAAATTTTGACAAGAGTGAAAGATTTCTACTCCAAATTATATGAAAGGGATGATACATGTACTCCAGACATCATGAAAGGTACCAGTAGCAGAGTTCTTCCAGTCCTCCCAGCAGAAGTTGCACATGCAATCAAGAACATGAAGCGGGGAAAAGCTCCTGGAGAAGATGGAATTACTGTAGACATCATACAAGAAGCAAGTGGAGAAATCGAAACAGTACTCGCCCAAATTTTCACTCGATGCCTTAATGAAGGGAAGATTCCCGAGGATTGGAACAACGCTACAATGATCCTGCTACATACAAAAGGTGACATTGAGGATCTCAGGAACTACAGACCTATCAGCCTCCTATCAGTGGTTTATAAAATCTTCACTAAAGTTCTTTCACACCGCTTGAAGGTAACACTGGACATGGCTCAACCGAGAGAACAAGCTGGATTCAGGAGTGGCAACAGCACAATAGATCATATCCACGTACTAAGAGAACTAATTGAAAGAGCGAGGGAATATGGACTTCCATTTTGCACGGCTTTTATCGATTATGAAAAAGCCTTTGATTCGGGTGAAACCATCAGCAGTTACAATGGCTCTGAAATCCTGCGGTATTGAAGATGCATACATTCATATTATTAATAACATTTATGAAAAAGCAAGTGCAAAGATTCTGCTGTTTGAAAATACAACACACATGAAAATTGGAAAGGGAGTGAGAGAAGGTGACACCATATCTCCGAAGCTCTTTAATGCCAATTGGAAAATGTCTTGCAATCACTGAACTGGGAAAACAAAGGGATAAAGATTAATAGAGATTATCTAACCCACCTTCGTTTTGCTGATGACGTAGTCCTTTTTGCAACTACCCCATCAGAGCTGCAGAGTATGATCCAGGAACTTGCTGACAAGAGTAAAGAAGTGGGATTAAAAATGAACTTTCAGGAGAGAAAAGTGGTGTTCAATGCTTTTACAAGAAATGAAGATTTATCGATTGATGGAGAAAAGCTGGAGATAACAGACACGTACGTTTATCTTGGACAGCAGATATCAAGTGAGGGTCACATTGATGAAGAAATTAATCGGCGTACAAAACTTGCCTGGAGAACTTTTGGTAGAAACAGCATAATTTTCAAGAGCAATATGCCATTATGTCTTAAAAGAAAAGTGTTTGATCAATGCATCCTTCCAGTGCTTACGTATGGTGCAGAGACGTGGACCTTAACTAAAAGAGGCATACAAAGGCTGCAGAAAACTCAAAGAATCATGGAGAGGTGCATGCTTGGTGTAACTAGGAGAGATAGGAAGAGGAACTCGTGAATCCAAAAAATGACAAGAGTGGAAGACATGATGATCAGAGTTAAATCCCTGAAATGGCAATGGGCTGGACATACTGCCATAAGGACAGATCATCGATGGACAGCCGAAATTTTAGATTGGATTCCAAGGGAGAGGAAAAGACCCAGCAGAAGACCACATGGGAGATGGGTGGATGAAATTCGAAAGTATGCGGGAGTAACATGGAAGAGACTGGCACAAGAAAGACCGTTGTGGAAGAAACTTGGGGAGACCTTCGTCCAGCAGTGGCTTGATAATGGTTGACAATGATGATGATGATGATGATGATGATCTTCGTTTTTAAAGTTCGTGAAGTTGATACGATGTATATTAAGTCCTCAGTTTTGTTGCTGCGGTGTTTAAGCCGAATACTGTATACACCATGCTTGTCCATCTTGGTTCCTGACTTGTTTAACATGCGAGAATAGGTTAGTAGTTTTGTCACCAAATTGCAAGTTTTGTTTTCTGAGTGCATTCTGGAGACGGTTTGTAAATGCTGAGTGGAACTGTATAGAACCAATATATTTTATGTCATTCTGTTCTCTGGTGAGGGTGATGGTGTTACGTTGTAAGTATCTTGGTACACGTTTATCTACATTTTCATCATCAGGTATATGAAATGCTCTGCATTTTGAAAGATCTTGTACGATATATATCTGCACTTAGAATTAAAGTATTAAATTGTGCTTTGTTATAATTGAATAAAGATATCTGTTCAATCCTACTGAACATCGTGTAGAAAAGATGGCTTCTTTATCTACACTAATTATAACTATGCACGATAATTCTATCAAGATATCTACGTAATTTATCCATCCATCTTCCTTCTGGTTTTCCCACTCTTCTCTTTTCTTTGTATGATCTCCATTCTGTTACTACTTTAGTCCATCTATTATTTTCCATTCTTGCTATATGGCCAGCCCATTTCCATTTTAAATTGAGTATCTTTTCATTTTTAAAATTTTTGTTCTGGATCTTATTTCTGTATTCCATATTTTATCTTGAAGTAGATATCTTTCCATTTCACGTTGTTTTTCGCAATTTGTCTAAAATGTTAAAATGTTTTTCTTGATAGACCAGGTTTCAGCGCCATATGTAACAACGGGTATTATACATTGATTGAAAAGTTTTGCTCTGTTTTCCGGCTTTATTTTATTACACAGAATCTCCTTTAACTTCCCAAAAGCTGTCCACCCCATTTTTATTCTTCTGTCTATTTCTTCCATAATTCCTTGTTTCTTTGTGGTAATTAGTTTTCCTAGGATATGTATCCTTCTACACATTCAGTTTCTCAAACCTTTATTCTAATATTTTCCTGTGCTTTGCTATTATTAAGTTGGTTTGATATTATTTTTGTTTTATGAATATTGATTTATTAAACGTTTGTTACCATTCCCTAATCGATGGCAGACTTAGCTAGTCGTTCTGAAACTGTCGTTAGAATTGTCGCTGCACAGTTATCACTGACTGACGTGAGTGGAATCTCATCAGACAAAACGCTTTTTGCAGCTGTCTTTTAGAACATTTTGTGAGGATGTTTTACTCCTCCAGCGAATATTTAGAGGAGTTTCACTGGATAATTTAATGGTTCTCAGCTGAGTTTTAGAACACTTTCATTAATTTTTCATTATTCCAGTTGAACAGTTTCATTAGACGTTTCCTTAGTCAAGCACGTTTTCAGTGCAGTTACACATTGGACTTCCATCTAATTTTTAGAAGAGTTTCATTGGTTCCTTTACTGGTTCAGTAAAAGTTTCATCGGATGTTTTACTAGCCCATGTAATTTTCAGAAGAGTTTCATTGGTTCCTTTACTGGCTCAGTAAAAGTTTCATCGGATGTTTTATTAGTCCAGTACAATAGTAGAACTGCTTCTTTAGATCTCTTCATAATCCAGCTAAATTTTAGAACAGTTTGTGAAAACATAAGTTTGTCCACGCCCTCTCACTCCGGAGTAAGTTGCTCTCCCAACTAAACTGCGCGGACGGAATGTGCCGCTGCAGATTTGTCGTCTTGACACATGCTTTACCTCTGTAGTACGTCACATCATCTCCCTCTTCTTCTTCTTCTTCTTCTTTTTTTTTTTTTTTTTTTTTTGGTGAGCGAAAAATGAACTTTCATTAATTCCAGACGATGTGTGGAACTAACATCACACATTTTTCGAAGAACCCAACGAGCAGTACATCCATTTTTACGTGAAAACACAAGTTTGCACGTGACGCAGATTGAAATCGCGCCCCCTCACTCCGAAGTAAGTTGCTCTTCCAACTAAGCTACACGGACGGAGTGTATCGGAGCAGGGTTGTCGTCTTGGCACCGGCTTTGCCTCTGTAGTACGTCACAAGTTTCATGGAACGTTTTAACAGTCTATCTTATTTCTAGAACAATTTCGTTAGATGATTAACAGCTGATGTATTTAATGCAGAAAATTGTGAGCTGTACTAGTAAAACATAATTTTAACACTATAGCTAATTTGTATTACCAGTAGCATTGGATATTTTACTAGTCCAGTTAATTTTCAGAACAGTTTCCTTGAATGATTTACTAGTCCGTTTGAATTTAAGAACAGCTTCATTGGATATTTTACTAGTCTAACCGATTTTTGATACTATCCACTTCTCATTTTTATCTCATTTTAACACACCACAACTCATTTTTAGCACGTCTTTTGTAAAAAAAGATAGTTCTTGTGTTATCGGTTTGTCCGTCCCTACGTCCGCTTGTCTTTAGACACCATATCTTTGCAACTATTATTCCGATTTGAAAAATTCTTTTTGCATTCGGACGCTTGAAATATGCGAATGGTGATCCTTTATTTTGTTTTTTTAAAACCGTCTATCTATAAATGCAGATGATGTCGAGTTCAAAATACATTAAATTCCATATATTTGCTTCTAAGCATCCGATTGAAAAAATTCTTTTATCTTTCGATTCCATTTATGTCGAAGAGTATTTTAGGTATAGTTACTTTTTTCGAGTTACGCATACATTTCCCACTAGGGGGCGTAAGAGTAAATTACGTTTTCCCCAATGTTTTTTTTTTCTTCAGAAGATACAGCTCCTGATGGAAAATCTTTTGCATATAATTTCTAATTTTTGGTATAGAATACTTCGGCCACCAGGGGGAGTAAGTGTTAATTTTCGCTTCTCATGTATTTTCCATAAAATCTGAGCTTCTAAAATCTCGATTGAAATTATTCTTTCGTGGACCGATGCAACTCACATCGATAAAGATTTTCGGAATATTTTCTTCTTAAATTATAGCACGATTTCTCCGCCAGGAGGCGTAGATGTATATATTATTTTTGTCAATATCTCTGCTTCTAATGGTCCGATTTGAAAAATTCTTTTTCTAATGTATAGAGTTTCTGGTGTGATATGTTTTTCATATAATTTCAAAATTTTAAAGTGATTCATAGACTTTCCGCTCGGAGGCGTCAGGGTAAGTTGTGTTTCCCCCGATATATCTGCTTCGACAACTCCTATTTGAAAAATTCTTTCTGCTCCGGATACACCTCCTGATGAGAAATCCTTTGCACATAATTGTAATTTTTGTAAAAAATGGTTTAATCACCAGCGGGCGTAAGTCTTAATTTCCGCTTCTGATGTATTTTCAGCAAAATCTGACCTTCTAAAATCTCGACTGAAAACAAATCGTTTGTGGACACATGCTAATCACGTCGACTGACCTTTTAGGAATGTTTTCTTCTTAAAATAATGCATGGTTTCTACGCCAGGGACGTAGATGTTTATATTATTTTTTATCCTTTTCTCTACTTCTACGACTCCTTCTTTGTTGGATAGTGTTTCTGATGCAAAATGTTTTTCATATAAATTCAAAATTTTCAAGAAAATCATAGACTTTTCGCTAGGGGGCGCAAGGGTAAATTGCGTCTTCTGCGTTATTTCTGCTTCTAAAACTCCGATTCGAAAAATTCTTCCTGTATCACATACAGCTCCTCATGGAAAATATGTTTTTTTATATGATTTCTAATATTTGGTAAAGAATGGTTTGGCCACCAGGGTACATAAGCGTTGATTTCTGCTTCTAATGTATTTGCAGCAAAATCTGAGCTCCTGAAAACTCGACTAAATTTTTTTTTCTTGGGCCGATACCTGTCACATCGAAAAATATTTCGAGAATGCTTTCTTCTAAAATTAATGCATGGTTTTCTCGCCAGGGGCGTACATGCATATTTTATATTAATCGATATCTCTGCTTTGAAGAGTCCGATTTGAAAATTCTTTCTTTGTTGGAGAGCATTTCCGCTGCGAAATGTATCTCATATAAATTCAAAATTTTCTTAACGCACAAGTCTGCGACTAGAGGGCTCACGATTCCGTTTACAGTATTATTTGCGAGATTAAAAATCCGATTGAAAAACTTCTTTCTTCTGTCAGATACTATTGTTTTCCATACCAGTTCCGTTGACTTTGAATAGCTTTGATAAATTTAATTTGCGTCGGAACGGATTCAAAAGACGTGCTCATTACACCCGAAAATTCGGTGTCATTTTTCTTGTTTTATTTTGTTATTTAACGACTACCATGAGCAACTCACAAAATTGGTGGTACAAATTATGGAAGAGTGACAGCAGTCACTCGTCCATAATTTGTACCCGTTGACTCCAGATAAGGGAGTGAACCAGCACCATGGAACAAAGACACCACCGATATCTCATCAGGAACTCGAATGTAGATCCAGTTCAGGCGACTTTCTAGAAAAACAAGCCTCTGACATTTCGGCTACGGGGGTGGAAAAGTTTTGTTTATTTTTTTCCGGCCAAATTTTGTCGAGTGTCTATATGGCACGAATATGTAAAGCTGAATAGGACAGATACTGCATAATACTTCATGATGTTAGTTGAAAATTTCTTAGTTTTTGTTTTTTTTGGGGAGTTTAAAGACCACATTTAACAACTCTAAGGGTTATATGAAGTCGCTCGTCCCTAATTTGGAGCCATTTATTCCAGGGAAAGAAGAGGGGCAGCGCCGTGAAACAAACGCACCTAAAAAAACCGAATTGTAGATTGTGTTTTGAAACTCGGCAACACTCTTCCTTTTTAGCACGTCTTTTGTAAAAAAAGATGGAGCTTATGTCATCGGTTTGTCTGTCCGTCCGCCTGTAGACACCATACTTCTATAACTATTAGTCCGATTTGAAAAATTCTTTTTCATTGGGAAGCTTGAAATATGCGAATGAGGATCCTTCACTCCATTTTTTGTTTGCGATGTACAGCTTCGCCGCTAGAGGGCGTAAATGCAGATGATATCGAATTCAAAATTCATTTTATTCCATATATTTTCTTCTAAACATCCGACAGAAAAGAATTCGTTTACCTTTTGATTCCATTTATATCGAAGAGTATTTTAGGCATAGTTAATTTTTCAGGTTACCCATAGATTTTCCGTTAGGGGCGTAAAAATGAATTACGTTTTCCCCGATTTCTCTTCTTCCAAAACTCCGATTTGAAAAAATCTTCAGCGGATACAGCTCCTGATGGAAAATCTTTTGCGGATAATTTCTAAATTTTGGTAAAGAATACTTTGGGCACCAGGTGGCGTAAGTGTTAATTTTTCCTTCTGATGTATTTGCCATAAAATCTGAGCTTCTAATATATCGATGGAAAAAAATTGTTCGTGGACCGATGACACTCACATCGATAAACCTTTCGGAATATTTTCTTCTTAAAATATTGCATGATTTCTCCGCCAGGGGCGTAGGCGTATATCATATTTTTGTCAATATCTTTGCTTCTAATGGTCCTATTTGAAAAATTATTTCTTTATTGAATAGAGTCTCCGATGTTAAATGTTTTTGATACAATTTCTAAATTTTCAAGTAATTCATAGACTTTGCGCTAGGGGGCGTAAAAGTAAATTGCTTTTCCCTCGATATCTCTGCTTCTAAAATTCCGATTTGAAAAATTCTTCCTGTGTCGCATACAGCTCCTGATGGAAAATGTTTTTCATGTAATATCCAATATTTCATAAAGAATGGTTTAGCCACCAGGGGTATAAGTGTTAATTTCTGCTTCTGATGTTCTTGCAGCAAAATTTGAGCTCCTGAAACTCGAACTAAATTTTTTTCGCTCACATCGAAAAACCTTTTGATAGAACCTTCTTCCTAAAATAATGCATGGTTTTCCCACCAGGGGGCATGGATGCATATCTTATATTTGTCCATATGTCTGCTTCGAAGAGTCCGATTTGAAAAATTCTTTCTATGTAGGAGAGCGTTTCCGCTGCGAAATGTTTCTCATATAAATTCAAATTTTCTTTAGCGCACAAGTCTGCAACCAGAGGGTGTAAGTTCACGATTCCGTTTACAATAATATCTGCGGGATTAAAAACCCGATTGAAAATCTTCTTTCTTCGGTCAGATACTATTGCTTTCCATACAGGTTCCATTGACTTTGAATAGATTTGATAAATTCAATTTGCGTCAGAACGGATTCAAAAGACGTGCTCATTACACCCGAAAATTCGGTGTCATCTTTCTTGTTTTCTTTTCTTTCTGTAATGCTTTGCTAACGTGAAAGAGTTCTTCGGAAAACTGCACATTTTAGACTCGTTAATAACTATGTTAAAAATTGGCGATACATTTTTGTGTTCATCCGTTAACTGCAGTCATAGACATGGCATTTTATCTCTCCGAAATCTTGCGACACTGATTTGTCCAGCGCTAAAAGGAAGGGGTGATTTAAAGATAATTAGTTCATTAAAGTAATTGAAGCCACACACGCTGAACGAGAAGAAATAAAATTTACCAAACGCAAAATGTTCTGTACTACGCAAATCAATCCTGATAATTCAAATTATGATAGCTCAGATAAATGAAATGTTATTAGGGCAATTTTTTCACCCGTTGTTTTTTCAAAATGCTTCAGAAACTATGAGTATAATTGTATGCCAACGCGATTTGCTACTAGCCAAAGCAAAGTCTATGATAGCTTTCCGGATGGGGATTGCGTGTGTTAGATGAGCACACGAAAGATTTCACTCTACGTAGGATTGCTTAAAATGTGTCGGGTGTCGGCGATCTTGATAAGATCGTTGACTCGCAATTATTGTTTCGTGCGTTGATTTCCCAGAAAAATATTTTTTTTCGTTGCTTTGAGAGAGAAAAAAAAAGGGGGGGGGGAAAAGAAGTGTGATGGAGATGGAATGCCGATCTTGAGTAACCGAATATTAAAAGGATAACAATCTTCATTCAGAATTCCTTTATGTCACGTGTATCCTGACGTGTTGAAAAACCTAGCTAGCTGCACAGTTCAGCGATTTAAAGAAAAAAAGGAGGAGGGGGGGATTTGGACGAAGAATCATTGAAGCCATCGGGATGTTCCCAGTTCTAATTCCGACGAGTTAACTATAACTATACACTACAGGTCTTCATCAAGTTCTCAGCAATATAGAGGGTAAGCAAAAACGTCTTTGCTAACAATTTTTGCATTTCCACATTTCAACACAGGCAAGTAAATTCTTTTCACTTCATTTAGTGTCTTTTAGCATACACGAAGTGTAAAAAATTGCGATGTCAGTAACAGTATATCCGTCCGTATGCTTGTAAGAACCATGTTTCTGTACTACCTGTTAGTCGAATTTGAAAAAAATTATTTTGCTGTTGAATAGCTTGAATTATGAGAAGGGTGATCCATTCCTTTTGTCTTCCTTTTAGAATCTTATCTCTAAATGCATATGGCTATTTTACTTGACATTTATTTTATTCCATGGTACTGCTTCTAAAAGTTCGTCTACAAAAGAAACAAGTTAGTAAAATCATGCAATGCATTGATTATGATACGCTTTCCAACATACCAGAAATTATTACTCAAGTTATGTGGATAATGGCTGTGGAATAAATCTAGCTCCTGTGTCCTGATCTTGGACCCCATTTCGTTGATATTCAACAGAACCGGTTCACTATACCTCCGGAACAACATGATAAAAGTTTTGTCGCAATCCGAGCATTTTAGGTAAGTTATGATGCACGAGGGCAATGGAATGGATCCCATTCCAGTGTCCTGACCTTTGACCCCATTTCGCCCATTTTCAATAGGGATCGTCCCGAGGTGGTTCCTTATCACAAACTAAAATTTCATCGAAATCGAACAATTTTTACGCAAGTTATGATGCATAAGAGCAATGGAATGGATCCCACTCCTATGTCCTGACCTTTGACCCTGCTTCGCCCATTTTCAATAGGGTTCGTCCCCAGGTGGTTCCCTACCACATACTAAAATTTCGTCGAAATCGAACCATTTTCACGTGAGTTATCGTGCGGACGGACAGACGGACGGACAAAGCTGGAGCATATACGCTTCTTCAACCTGCGGTTGGAAAGCATAAAAAAAAAAATGAAGTCGCTTTGCATTGAGTATAATTCATCGCAAGAAACATTTTGATCTTACCTTCTACGAAACATACAATTATCCTGCTTGGGAGCGTATTAGCATATCCGATTTCTCTTGCTGTCTCTATTTCTAAATGTTTGATTTGATTTTTTTTGCACTGGATAGCTTTAACTATGAGAAATATTTTTTCAAGGAGCGCTACTAGAAACTGTTTCGAGGAGGATTATGAAATTGATGGAATGCTATATAAATAATACGCCAATAATTTGCATGCAATATCGATATGTTATTAATATCGTTGGGAGAACGAAATTTTTGCACCATTTAGTACCAGTAGATAATTAATTGGTTTCCAGAATAAATATACTTATCGAGCGAATCACAGTATTGAAATTAAAAAAGCAACATATGATAAAAAGGATGAAACAATAAATGCCATTAGGAATAACCAGACAAAAAATTCAAGGACTTTTATGATAAACGTAGCAATAATATGCACTGAAGAAGTGCACCTCTTGCAGTCGCGAGAGGCATGGTGGTTAAAACAACTGCCCTGCGACTATACTCCAATTCACCCTGAAAATGTACTACTGGGAAAGGCGAGAGAGCCTTATCACATTTCGTCGTGGAACGCAAGAACGGTATCCATCCACGTTAATGTGCTCTTCAACTGTTTCCTTTCTGATCCTCCCATCCACCCACACATCTTACAAGCAGTGGGGATTGTCAGTGGGGGTCTGGTGGAGGCCGAACTGCTTCCCCTGCTGCCTTCGAGTTTCCCCGATTGTCAATTTATTGCCTCTGTGTTGTTAATGTTGGGAGAGGTCTTCCACCCTTTCCCTCTGTCCGAGTTGTATCCCAAGTGGGCAGAAATAGCCGAAAGTGTGAAGCTCTTGATTCAGCAACTTCTCAGAACAAATTTATTTCCAAAAGCGCTCTAACTTCTAGAATTTTTTTTGTATAGCAACTTTGTCTGATAAACTGTTGAGCAAACAAAAATGGATTATAAACAATAATTCTGATGCTTTTCGCACTAAATACTAGGGTTTATTTTTCGTTGCGGAGGTAGCTGTTTCGTACATTTCATAGTGGTTCACTCTTAGGTTGACTCGGAGTATAGACGGTCGATCCTAGCCGCACCAAAGTTGTTTTCGACTGTCTGATCACCAAAGTTTTCGACTGTCTGATCACCAAAGTTTTCGACTGTCTGATCCTAGACGCACCAAAATTGTTGTTTGGTGCGGCTAAAGTTGTTGTTTGGTGATCAGACAGTCGAAAACACCAAAGTTGTTTTCGACTGTCTGATCACCAAAGTTTTCGACTGTCTGATCCTAGCCGCACCAAAGTTGTTGCATCCCCGGAACCGGACTCTCGCCACAAACAAAGCTATCACCCCCCCATTAGAAGTGTAGACCTGCATAGCCAATACGGCATTGCCGTCGCATTCGAGCCTCTTGGCCAAATCCAATGCAATGGTGATGGACCATTCGTGAATGATTCGTTCACAACGAATGACTCTTCATGGTGAATGGCTCGCTCACACCGCTGTGAAGGATCATGCAATACACCACTACTGCGACACACACACTGAAGTCGCAGCACGTTAAAATTTTTGAGTCGTTCATTCACAACGAATGACTCTTCACTGTGAATGGTGAATGGTTCGCTCTCACCGCTGTGAAGGATCATTCAATCCGCCATTACTGTGACTCACACTGAAGCGGAAGCACCTTTTTAATTTATTTCACCCGCACGAGTTCAAAAACGAAATCCCATTAACAAAAGTAATGTCGAAAATGAATAAGTGTCAACCGCTATGTTACTGAGCAATTAGTAGTTAGCTAGGAAATAATGGTGAAACTTAAGAATCGGAATGATACGTGAACGCCATTCATTCGAATGTTGTGACCGAATCGCTCGCTACGAGCCAGCTTACGGCAAATCATTAATCGTGAACGGTGAATGCTGAAGAGCTCGCGCCTTTTTGCAGAGCTTGCCCTTAAAAGAGCCGTTGAAAGAGCCTACAACAAATGATTTACTCAGTGAGCATAGTGACCACCAGGAAATTCAACAGTCATTCGGACTCGTTTGGGTGAATGATGAATGCAAAGGACTAATTTATGCCATACCTACAATGCAAAATCTTTTCTAATATGCAGTACAAAAGTCCCATGGGACATAGGTAAATGCTTTCAAACCATCCCTATTGCTACAAACCCTATGAGAAATTGCTGGGAGCAAAGATAAAAAAATGAGTCTCTCCTGTCTGAATGGCGACTGAGTTTTTAGGCTTTCCAACCGTAAGTGGAAGAAGCGTATATGCTCCAGCTTTGTCCGTCTGTATGTCCGTCCGTCCGCACGATAACTCTCGTAAAAATGATTAGATGTCGATGAAATTTTAATATGTGGTAGGGGACCACCTGGGAACGAACCCTATTGAAAATGGGCGAAATGGGGTCAAAGAACAGTACATAGGAGCGAGATTTATTCCACAGCCATTATCCTCATAACTTGACTAAAAATGCTTCTATTGCGACAAATCTTTAGTATGTTGTTTCGGAGGTATACTGAACTAATTATGTTTAATATAATCCAAATGGGGTCAAAGGTCAGGACACAGGAGAGAGATTTATTCCACAGCCATGATCCTCATAACTTGAGTAATGATTTCTGGTATGTTGGAATGCGTATCATAATCATTGCATTGCATGATTTTACTAACTTGTAATATTTTGTTTTGGTGGTATGCTTGGTTGAATGCTCACAATTATTTTCCGATAAGGGCTGCTCATAGATTTGGAAGTTTAACCACAGACATCCACTTTGATGGAAGAATTTCAAGGCTAAGCTGCCAGTAACAGGAAATCCTAAACTCCCTTCATCTTAACCCAACCTATGGTATCAGAACAGATCGGGATAGGGAGTCATACCCAAGAGGGTTGTACCAGCTCCAGTCCTGGTCAGACGGCCCCACAAGGACAATTTTATCCCTCTTTTTGTCTCAATGCGTTAACTGTGTTGTCTGTGCTCTAAGGTCAGGTTCCAGAAAGGCTGATAGTTTCGGAAAGCAGAAAATCACAGTTTTGTCTTCGGAGTGCTCAATGGAAAGGAAAATTGAATTAAACTGAGACATAGCAAACTAGCACTGTTAATGCGTGTCCTAAAAACACAAAACAATTGGGCTTTAAAAGGGGTTTTAACCCTTAAAACCCTTTCCTGGTGCTCCCTTCAATTTGCCAATATGTTCTACATTTTCACAATACACAACTATGAAAAGAATTTGAACACACATTTGTATTTGATATCTGCTCTTCTAAATGTTCATTAGAAAATTCTTTCTGCATCGGATGCCTGTCACTGGCACCAGCATTTACGCAAAGCTTTTAGTACTGATGATTCATAGTTTTTTTCCTCTAGAGGAGCAGATGTATAGTTCAATTTGTGACCATATCTACACTTCCAAAGCACCAACATTCTTTTTGCGCTGGACAGCATTTTTTGTGACGAACATCTTAATTTGGCTGTTATAAATCTTTAGTTATAAGATTCCACATGCCAATAAATGTTTGACAATTACTGCATTTTACATTTATACTTTTTCAAAGTCAAAAGACGTGCTCATCATACCAGAAATTCGATGCTATCGCTCATGTTAATTTTTATCTCTAGACTTATGGCAACACCGCATTTGATTACAGGGCCTTACAAACATGGTGTCTCCCATAGAGATACCAATGTCGAAGTAATAGCGAAGTGTAAAGCGATTTTCGTTCCCTAGAAAGTCACTTGATGAATTCTCTTCGTTCAGTCCCTAAAACAATTGTTCATCCATTAAGCAGTGCCAATTCAAGACACTCCAAAAATCATTCTGAGTTTTGGTGCAGAGTAAGTATCTTATGTCAAGGCCTGATTGCTTAATGTAAATACCCTAATCTACGTAATATAACCATAAAGTGTCACACAGTAGAAATAGTATTAAGGTAGACACACCAACAACGTTTTATAATATTTTTCTGTCTTCCAAGCACACTTTCTTTTTTTTATCCAAGTTGAAGTATTATACTTTCCTCTTTGTGATCTCCTTTAGCAATAAATTTTTCAGAACGTATATAAAAGAATAAACTATTTCATCAACAAATTATTAACGGAAGCTCTGCACACCAACTACAGTAAAACTATACTGGAAATCCGATTTATTGGCATAAGACAATAAATAAACGTTTCCAAGCTTTTGCACATCAACCAGATGGCCTTTTTCAAGGAGTACAGACAGAAACTGCAAAATAGTTTCTGTCTATCATCCTTGAAAAGGCCATCTGGTTGATGTACGAAAACTTGGAAACGTTTATTTATAGTCTTACGCCAGTAAACCAGATTTCTTGTACAGTTCTATTTCATCAGTTTCGATATCGAATCTTACTCTACCTGCCACTCATAACTGGTTGAAAAGAATTACTATTTTTCTCTCATTGTTTATGTTAGAATTACGATTCTTCCTTACTTATCATATTAGAATTATCATTTTCCCCTCATTGATAATATTAGAATTACCATTTTTCTTTTATTGATTATGATGCGTAACTTGATGCTCTCTTTTAGATTCTTGGTCATCCCTTATTGTTGTTGTTGATCTGCAAAACTAATGACTTTGCCATAGAACCTGAATATTATCATGATTCAAATTTATCACATTCGCAGGAATTCCTCAATTCTCAGAATAATTCATTAAATATTTCCTGCATGGATGCAATAGATATCTTTAGAGAAGAATAACAGGAGAGTTTGCTTTCGGTTAAATGTGCCGTAAGGTGACTTACATACCAGGAATTGACATCAGATTCAGAATTCTTTCGACGACGTAGATCTCAGGTTGTGCAAGAGAAGAGTCGGTATCGAATTCAGGAGCATCATGCAACGTATCCACAGAGACCTTAACTACCTCAGGTTCCGCCGAAAAGGAGACAGTGTTCAACTGAACGGAAATGCTTGACTTATCCTTATGAAAGTCAGGAGTGTCTTGAACTACCTGTTTCTTGTTCTTCTTCATGGGTTTATACATATTTCGTAAGTCGCTTTTTTGAGATAAACAATGAACTTACTCCACAGTTTCAGCTACACGCTCACCTTCATGAAAGTCCGTCTGGTGTATGCGGTAGTTCTCGCTAATCAGGCACAGGAACCATTCATGACTTCTTCTGACACAAGAAGTCATGAATGGCCACCAGAATGATCTACACCCTTACCTGGGACTGAAGAACAAGGCGCAACCTTATATAATTCGGGTGTATGTAATCCCCGCTTAATAGCCTCCGATCCACAAGAAGCAGAGAAATGAGATTTAACAAGAAGCTGAGAAATGAAAACCAGAAAAGAGATTCCCTGGGTAAGGAAAACCAGAAAAGAGATTCCCTGGGTAAGGAAAACCAGAAAAGAGATTCCCTGGGTAAGGAAAACCAGAAAAGAGATTTCCTCTCCGATGCTAGTGGTCCTACAATATCTCTACAGTGCGCTAAGGTACTGCATACCGCAGAGTCATATACTTCCACAAGCATAGGTTTAACGTAAGTCGTATTTAGGAGCAAGTGTAAAGGAAGAATCTCGCCATGTCAGAAATGAACGCAAATTCCGAAAAGTCACTTCCACCAGTTTGCCAAAAAATTCTTATGAAGGAAGGTGAGGTCAAAGATGCTATCATCAATCACTGCAAAACGGTTTTCAATACAATCTTCTGCAGGTATCAGAAGTTTACCAGAGCCGAACGGAATGCTATCTATTTCGCGCAGATCTTTCGCAAGCAGTGAATCCGGAGACACAAGAGATGTCATCACTCAACTCAATCAGGCACAGCTCCACATATATTTTCTTCGTTGGACTTGCTTTGTAATGTGGATATGGCGGAAAGTGTCGAAATTATTTTTGAAACCTGTTTGTTCTGTGTTATGAAGAGTTACAATTATACTGGTGATTCGATCACCTACTGTGGTAATTCTCGAGAAAAATTATTGAATAGTTGTTTACCGGCTGACAATATCCAGGATCGAGTACAAGATTTGAGATTGGAAGTAAAGAATATAAACTGTTTTAGTAATCAGAGTGTTCATAATAGAAAAGATCGGCTAGATATTGCTTCAGCACGCGCTTCATCGGTTCCGTTTAGCAAGGCAAATCGCAGTCTGGGAGGTTGATTTTGCAGTTCTGGAAGAACACCGAATTCTTTTAACGGAACGATGTAAAAAAATGAATGCGTTACGAAATTTAGTTTCAGATTGGTGTATTGAGCGCAACACGCATATAAAGAAAAGAAACTAAAAAAGGAAAGAAAAGAAAGATAGAACTCCTCACCCTTTTTTTTTTAATTTTTTAGAAATGCTTCAAATATAGCTAGGTAAAGGTAATAAGCAGTGCAATTACAGTAAGTCCTCAATTTATGCGAGTTCGACATATGTGATTTCGCTAATATGCGGGAGAGCAAGTCTCCCAGATGCTATGCAAGAAATTTCGATGTGTGCGGTTTTGTGCGTGACTAAACGTTTCAGCACCTGCTTCTTTCAGCTACACTGTGTGTGCCTTCGATTGGACACGTGTGAGGTGTGGTGGTGTACAAGAATAATGGCCGTTTTAGTCTCGCAATGCGTATTGCTCTGTGCCGGTGGCGCAGTGGTCTAAGAACTGGCTTCTGACCATTCGTCGGAGAAGGGTCGTGTTCGAATCCCGATGTGGCATGGATGTTGTGTTTGTGTTACGGCACTGGCTCTCTCCCTTCCCTGGAGCCAGTGACCCTAAATTAAGAACGGCCGACTGCTTATAGTCCACTGAGTTGCTCACGGTGGTCGCTCAACCTCCACTCCAAAAAAATAAAAAAATAAAAAAATAAAGCGTATTGCGTTCTGAGGATCTGTTTGTTCTGTTGTGAGCTACTCGTATATCACTTATCCCGTTTATTGCATGTTGCACTCATCTTATTGGATATTACGGACTCCAAGCGTCCTGCAGCTGGCTCTACTACTGGTAAATAAATGGAAGAGAACCTTTCTAACTTTAGAAAGGAAGTTAGAAATTTTACGATACCCTGATGTTTGTGAAAGGCCATCGGCACTTAAGACGTGCAATCAGCCTGGGTGAGTCAACAACAGGGCCGGATTAAGGGGGTTCTAACGGGCCTATAACCTTGGAGCCCACCATTACCAAGGGCCCTGGAGGCATGCCGCTACACAGCTTATATATTTACACTGGAGAGCAATTGAATTAGAGACAGCTGGCGTTATGCAAATATGGCGCTGTGGGCAGCCCTGTAAAAGGAAACGACATGACGTATGCAGCTATCCGACAATATAAGTAGTGGTGCGACGGGAATCAGTAAGAGTCGGACGCAGTATGGGTAAGACGAAGGATCTAAGCGCATTTGATCGTGGGCAAATTGTCGGGGCCCGACGAATGGGTCACTCCATCTCGGGAGTCGTGCAGGCACTGGGATTTTCACGAGCCACTGTGTCACGGGTGCACCGTGAGTACATCGAATCCGGTAAAACTATCCCTGCAGGGGCCAACTGCAGTGAACAACAGCGTGTGGATGAGCGGTGTCATCGTCGGCTAGCTCGCATTATAACAGCGGATAGACGGGCCACAGTGCAAGAAATCACTCGGCAATTTAACGCTGGTGCACAAAAACGTGTAAGCAACCACATCATCCAGTGCCATCTCCTCGCTATGGGGTACAGAAGCCATCGTCCCACGAGGGTACCGCTGCTGACCGCACATCACAGGGTTCAAACATTAGCATGGGCGCGGGAACATCGCCACTGGACCCTAGACACGTGGAAACATGTTGCCTGGACTGATGAGTCGAGATTCACGTTGGTACATGCGGATGGCAGGATACGAGTACGGCGTAAACCACATGAAGCGATGAATCCTTCTTGCCAGCAGGGTATTTTTCAAGCTGGTAGGAGTGGCATTTACGTCTGGGGACTGTTTACGTGGACTGAAATGGGACCCCCTGGTATGTGCGACATCATCCCTCACAGGTCAACATCACCGGGATATCCTGGACGACCATTTGTTCCCGTTTGTGCGTCTTCAACATCCCACTGGGGACCTCATCCTGCAACAAGACAATGCACCTTGCCATCGCTCCCGAATTGTATCCGAATGGTTGGATGAACACTCCATCGACGTGACCTCGCTTCCTTGGCTAACTAGTTCACCTGACCTCCATCCCATCGAGCACATCTGGGATGTCATCGAGAGAGATGTTCGAGGCTCTGACCCCCTCCATCAAATCCTCGTGAACTGTGGGAGCTTGTTTAGGGGACGTGGATCCGTATGGCATCCCAACGCTTCCGGTGTCTTGTCGAGTCCATGCCGAGACGAATCGCCGCCGTCATCAGGGCGAAAGGTGGTGCTAGACATTACTAGACAGGTATCTCTAATTCAATTGCTTTTCAGTGTATATATAGACAGAAGTAAAATAGTTTTATTTTTGTCTCGTATGATTTCCACTCGATCACAAACAGTGGATAGAAGACGAACAGATTTCAAGGCGTGATTCACTAAAGGTTTCATGTCGCTGTGTACAGTGGGGTCATCGAGAGAGTATCAGCTTTTTTACTACTATCCACCCACACCTCTTTGTTTGCACTTGGAACCGTTAATGGGCAAAATCCACTGTAACTTCACATTGCATGGCAAAAAAAGATGCACCAAGAAAATAATACAGTGCTAAATTATTAACAATTCCAAGAATAAATCGAAGAATTTTAAACTTTTGTATCATGTTATTGTGAGAACAGTGAAAAATATAGTGACTTTTTACGGAAATTCTGCACGTAATTTATTAGTTTGAAGAATGCACTGCCTATTATTTATGGCAAGTATATTACAATTTCGTGTTCTAACAGACTTCAATAATTCTCCGTCATAAGTTCTTTAGGGGCCCACTCAAATGTCTTAGTCTTTGGTAGTGTACTCAGATGTTTTAGCCTAGGGCCCACTAAGGCATTAATCCGGCCCTGGTCAACAATACCAAACACAAAAAAGATTGCTGACAAATTTGTACTGCTGTCGTTCATTCTACTCCGCTGTCTTTCAAAATAACCACGAATATTAGGCACCCACCAAAGGAGAAAATGAAAAAAATGCTATCATTCTGTTTCCTAGTTTCTCAGATAGTGAGCAGAATTGTGGAGATTCAACAGAAAGTGGGTACACAGACAGCGTCTGTGATATGAAAGAGAAGGATGTGATGGAGTTGATTGATCCACATGAAATTAATGTCGATCATCTGATGGACATTACCAGGAACAGAAGGAAGAAAAACAAGATGTGATAGAAGTTTACCAAGTAAAAGATTTGTGTATGAAGATATTGGTATAACTACTACTGAAGTTGGAGCGCAGTGCTTTTTAAGTGAAGAAACAAATTTTGAGAGAAGCCTGCAGTTCAAGTGTGATCTTTACAACATCCTTAGACTTTACAAGAAAATTTATGTTCAGAAACAAGAACTGGTAAGGCAAACTAGTATGTTGCGAAAATTTCAGACTAATATGTGCCTCTCCTCTTCAAACTGCTTCTGAACTAGGATCGCCGCCCCGGTGGCGCAGTGGTCTAAGCGATGGCTTCTGATCATTCGTCCGAACGGGGTCCGGGTTCGAATCCCGGTGAGGCATGGATGTTGTGTTTGTCTTACGGCACTGGTTCTCTCCCTTCCCTGGAACCAGTGACCCTAAATTAGGGACGGGCGACTGCTTATAGCCCATTGAGTTGCTCACGGTGGTCGTTAAACCTCCAATCAAAAAAAAAAAAAAAAAACTAGGATCATAAACGTTAGCCATCTTCCAGAAACTGAACTTGGACCACCTTCAACAATGTCACTTCTGCCACTAGTGCTGACAGCTGCTAGCGGTCCCATAAAAAGAAGGTTTTGCTATTCATATATCCCAGAGTTATTCGGATTATTCTTATCCAGATGACCTTTCATTCACTTTTTCCGACATGAAGACATCTCCACTAAAACCACAACTTCATTCCCCTGAGACAGACTGGCTGCCTTCACGAGTGTTGATTTATTCTAATACGAATAATGCTTCTGTCAACATTTATGTTCATATTTCTGATGTATTAACATGATTTCAACGTAGTTAAAATCATTTTGAGGCATTACATGTTACGTTGTTGAACGCAACCTCCCTTTTTTCTATATGTTAATCAGCATCGGTTACCATTTGGTTGTTCGCGAAGGTGTTCTAAGGGGTTCTCGGTAAAAACTCTGTAATGGCGTCTCCATAAAATTACAAAAAAGGAATTTTTTAAAACCGCAAGTAAGTTGATATGCATTAAGAGTTTGATTATTTTTTTACAGATGTTTGAGACACGCGTTCCTGCATAGCCAGTATACATTAGTATGAGGTAGGGGACCACCTGGGGACGAACTCTATTGAAAATAGGCGAAATGGGGTCAAAGGTCAGGACACAGGAGCTGGATCCATTCCATTCCCTTATGCGTCATAACTTGCGAAAAAAATGGTTCGATTTCGATGAAATTTTAGTATGTGGTAAATGGTTCGATTTCGACGAAAGTTTAGTATGTACCTGAGGAGGAACTCTATTAAAAATTAGCGAAATGGGGGTCAAAGGTCAGGACATAGGAGCGGGATCCATTCCATTGCCCTTATGCGTCATAACTTATGTAAAAATGCTTCGATTGCGACAAAACTTTATCATTTTGTTCCGGAGGTATACTGAACCGGTTCTGTCGAATATCATCGAAATTGGGTCAAAGGATCAAGACACAGGAGCGAGATTTATTCCACAGCCATTATCCTCATAATTGAGTAATAACTTGAGTAATGATTTCTAGTATGTTGGAAAGCGTATCATAATCAATGCAATGCATGATTTTACAAACTTGTTCTGTTTTATAAAAAAATCAGGTAAAACCATTTGACGTTTCATTTTGAAAGTATAGTTGCGTGTATAGGCCTACTAATTTCAATATCAACAAACGAAACTAATAACTATGTGAAACGTAATAACGTTCACGTTGCTTCATAACCGTTATTATCCATGAGTTTACTGAATGATCATGCAATGTTGCCAACACTAATGTTAAAGAAACATATTTGAAATACAGCACGCAGTTCCCGCGCTTGCCGCTTGGTGCACAAGATATGTTAATGCCTGCAGTGTCACTTGATGCTAGCTGGCAGACGACGCGCTTCGAATAGAAATCGACAGATTAGTTGTTCAATATATTTGACAGAAAATTTGATCGTGAGCAACAGGTAAAACAATAGTAAAATATCATTTTAGTTCCCAGGGGCAAGAGAGGAGGAAAACAATTTTCCTCGCCAAGAAAAAAATATTGCTGTCATCAGCCAGAGACACAATTTTACGAGCCTGGGAACTGCCCTCCCTCCCTCCATTAATTCGCCCTCAGAATAATAGTACAATATTGAAAGCGATTCTCGGGTCAAGAAAGGTTGGGAACTGCTGTGTTGATGCATATGATATATGCGATTTCAATGATATATGCGATTTCAATTTATGCGAGATTTTCGCAGAAACTAACCCTGTCATAATTCGAGAACTTGCTGTACTTGTTTCCTAGAATAAAACTGGATTTTGCGTCTAATTTTGGAGACAATTTATATCAGAAAATCTGGAGATGCGCACAAAATTGTGTGCACAGTTACAGCTAAAGAATGGGTGCCACCTAACGGTAATGCTACACATCGAGGGGAGATATTGTTACGTTTATATAAAGCGTGAGGAAGTATTGTTTGGCGATTTGTGACGATGTGGAATTATCTAGGAAAAAAAAAAAAGAAAAACCGGAGAAAAATGCCAGTATTGTAAGAAATCATTTGTAATGTTGAATTCCATAAAATGGGAAGACTCTGAAAATGGATGGTGGGATGCCATTATTGAGTGAATAAGAAGGGAGGAAGAAGAAGTGGTCATTTTGTGACAAGGTCACAAGAATTAGGGAGAGGTTGCGAGATTCTGCGAACTTGGAATGTGGGATTCACAGAGAGCCCATAGGAACAGCATGAGTAGGAAGCAGAGAGCGTGGAAAGCCCAGGGCAAGGGATTAGAATGCAAGGCTCTCTTTGTCTGTGCAAGGTCTGGGGGCAGAAAGAGTTGAGAGGGCGCGAGAAGTTAGACTTTTATGTGGACTTCTCTTACAGCTTTCGTTGAGAAAGGAGAAATTGAGATCATTTTTAGGATGAATTTTGAGACCTAAAATTTGTAGCACTCAGCTGCGGCTGGGGACGCTAGGATAGAGTTATACTAACTGCGGTTAGTGTTAAACTTTGATAGTTGAGAATTCTGCTGGACTGCGGCGTAGAACACCAAGATATGTAGGTAATTAATGAATGCTATCCTCACTACCTAAAAGATGTATTGTCACTATCTGGAGCTATATTTAACTGGAATACATGTGTGTCTATGCTGATGTAAAACTAAGCTGTGAGTATACCACGTGACTTCAGAACTTTATAGGCATATAGACATATACAAAGCCTGCAATGTGCTTCACATTCATCATTGTAAATATTCATAATCCGTCAAATCATATATGGAAATAAATCCTTTGTGTTGTTTAATAATATCAACTCTGATCACCTATAACGTGTTCCTTCACCATGTCTATCAAATGGAAAATTTGAACAAGGTTGTCCAACCCTTACGATCATCTTAGACTGGTGGCAACGATAATTGATTGCAAGCAAATAGGTAAAGAAGAAATTTTATCCAAGCTCCTGCTTGATAATGTGTGAAAATAGTTATCACCAAACACGAAACCAACATTTAGTACAATGGTGATCACAACTCACCCCCTCCAATAACAGAAATAACTCTCACTAATTAAATTAAGAGTGCAACCGAGAAAGTTTATCACACGATTGTTTAGTAAAACACTGTACATTGTTGAGTAATAATGAAATTAAGTATTATTGCGTCACTTCATGGTACAGAATTATTTTTTTTGTAGTGGGGGTTTAAGGTGGACGTCAAGTAATTTTACTTCCTATACTTCCAATGGAAAAACTTTTGTACACATTTTCTTCACAATTAGCGTGTTCCCAAGGATGAAAATTTGAACATCGATTAAAATAACTTTATATTATAACTTGGAATACTTAATATTTTCTAAAACATAACCATAATTATATTAAAAATCAATAGCTTTTCCTTTGGTGGTGTTGAAACCAGAAAAAAGGTGGCACGACCTGTACTTTGATGACGTCAGTAGACAAACAAATGTTGGATTGCATAATTATGGTTATGTTTTAGAAAACATTAAGTATCCCAAGTTATAAAATGAAGCTATTTTAATCGATGTTCAAATTTTCATCCTTGGGAACGCATTAATTGTGAAGAAAATGTGTACAGAAGTTTTTCCTTTGGAAGTATAGGAAGCAAAATTACTTGACGTCCACCTTAACGACCACTGTATGCAACTCAGTGGGCAATAAATAGTCGCCTGTCCCCCTCCCCCCTTTCGTTTTTTTGAGTGGAGGTTTCACGACTACCGTGGTCAACTCAATGGGCTATAAGCAGTCGCCCATCCCTAATTTAGGGTCATTGTTTCCAGGGAAGGGAGAGAGCCAGTGCCGTAAGATAAACACAAAAACCATGCCTCAACGGGATTCGAACCGGGGCCCCTTTTGGACGAATGATCAGAGGCCATCGCTTAGACCACTGCGCCACCGGGGCTGCGTCCTTAATTTAGAGCCGCTGGTTCTAGGGATGGGAGACTGCCGTAAGGCAAACACAAAATCCATGCCTCACCGGGATTCGAACCCGGACCTATCTCAGACGATTGGTCAGATGCGTACCCCGCCGGTGCGGCAATGGACAGCATTCAAAAATCGGATTTCAACAGTGGTTTTGACTACTTCCGTTATCAATTTTCAATACATCGACATTTTTTACATGGGATTTAATTCACTACTGTCGGAAAAAAGTATAACCTCAAAAGAGTGTTAGGAAAAATAAAGATTTGCAGCAAAGAAGTTTTTTTAGTGCGTGATTCTTTTTTCAAAATAGTTTCAGCTCATTGTTATAAACTTTGCCATACTTTTTGAACTCTTCCCTAAATAAATGTTAGGTATGTTTTGTTGCTGCAAATAATAAAACGAAGACTGGAATGCCAAGAGTTCTTTGAGCTTTCTTGAAAAGCGGCATTTGTTCATGCATGACACTGAAAGAAGTGGTAGGGGAAATTGCGTGAGCTTACCAACAGCTTTCATGAGGCTTTTCTTACTCTTAAGAACACAAGACTAAAAACTCACTGAACTCGTGAGGTATGAGGCATTTTCTACTGCCGAAAAACAAGAAGCGTCAGCAGCTGTCGAATTGCCTCTAAGGAACAAGCGGAATAATAATAAAAAAAGCGAATCGGACAGAATTTTATCGTCAGTGAGGCGGGCGTACAGGCCATCTTTCGTATTTAGGCTGAATGAATGCGCATCCCCGCGCCCATCGCTGTTTCCAACTAACATCCACCTCGGAGACCCCCATGTGTAGTTGGTGTTCGGTTATGCGGGATTGAAGTGCAGCGATGCGAAGATCCAAATCGGAATTGTAGAACTTGGGGAGGAGCTGTTCTTGGCAGGTGTTCTTTTCAATGCTCATCACAAATTCTCCCTAGGATAAACTTCGCAGTTTGGGCCTTGCAATTTATGAAGTCATAATCGTGAAATTTTGCAAAGGTTTGGGAGGAAACGTTTCTAGTGTGATCGAGGAAATAATTGCCACTAGAAGGATGGAATTTTGTAAGCGTGAGACGATTTGTAGCGAAAGAAACTGCGCATAAAACAGATAAAAGCCGAAGGCCGTTCTGAATTCTAAAAATGCTGCTAATTTGATTACACGTAATTTTCCTCTTCCTACAAAGCGACTACATGCGATAAATTCTAACGTTTCTTTACAGATATATTTTTTTTACATTGAATGGAAAGTAGCAGCTGAGATTTTCATTTCCTTTCTGTAGTCGTGTACATTCACAGATTGTGAAAAGATAGATGAACAGGATAACAACAAATTATGAACAACATGAACACAGCTTCAGATGAGAAGGAAAATATTAATATTTTTAGCATTTCTTTCGAAGTTAGTTAAACCATGATATATTTAATCTTTTTTCTCTCTGCTATCTTTCCATGTGTGAGGGTAACTTTGCTCGCAGAAAACAGTTTAAAAAAAATTGTGTTTGTATCAGACTTAATGCATGACCGAAATTTTTTCATTTATTTTTCGCTAACGTATGCTGTAATTGATACACACAATTGACGTGGATTAGGAACATCAAACAGAAGCCATCGCTCTTTTCACGTTTATATGTGAGTCACGGAAAAATTCTTATCGGCCGCCACCGGGAATCGAACCCAGGGTCTTCCAGTTACGCGCCGGACATGCTACCACTGCACCACAGCGGCCTAGAATTCTCCAGACTCACATACGACTAACTGCCAAACCACATGGCAGGTTACTTCTTGGAGTCCCTCACAATGCTGGGGATTCATGAAAGATGGTAAGCAGCAACTGAACAAATAACTAGGCGGCGAATGAATAATTTATGCACACAATCGACGTGGATAGGAACATCAAACAGAAGTCATCGCTCTTTCCACGTTTATATGTGAGTCACGGAAAAATTCTTATCGGCCGCCACCGGGAATCGAACCCAGTGTCTTCCAGTTACGCGCCGGACATGCTACCACTGCACCACAGCGGCCTAGAATTCTCCAGACTCACATACGACTAACTGCCAAACCACATGGCAGGTTACTTCTTGGAGTCCCGCACAATGCTGGGGATTCATGAAAGATGGTAAGCAGCAACTGAACAAATAACTAGGCGGCGAATGAATAATTTATGCACACAATCGACGTGGATAGGAACATCAAACAGAAGTCATCGCTCTTTCCACGTTTATATGTGAGTCACGGAAAAATTCTTATCGGCCGCCACCGGGAATCGAACCCAGTGTCTTCCAGTTACGCGCCGGACATGCTACCACTGCACCACAGCAGCCTAGAATTCTCCAGACTCACATACGACTAACTGCCAAACCGCATGGCAGGTTACTTCTTGGAGTCCCGCACAATGCTGGGGATTCATGAAAGATGATAAGCAGCAACTGAACAAATAACTAGGCGGCGAATGAATAATTTATGCACACAATTGACGTGGATAGGAACATCAAACAGAAGTCATCGCTCTTTCCATGTTTATATGTGAGACACGGAAAAATTCTCATCGGCCACCACTGGGAATCGAACCCAGGTCTTGCAGTTATAAGCCGGACATGTTACCACTGCACCACATGTGAACGTGTAAAAAGCATTATGAACGTGACTCACATATAAACGAGGAAAGAGCGATGATTTCTGTTCGATGTATGTTGTAATACTGTTTCGGGAACTTGTAAAAAAATTTTCTATTTTAGGAAAGGAAAATTATGCCAAATTTTACTGATATGTGTAATCCCCTAAATACATTTGTGTCCAAAAGTTGAGCGTAGTTAAAGAATGACATTTTAGAACAAACGAGAGGCTGGAGCAAGAGTAAAAAGCACAGAGGACGCGGAAATGTTCGAACGTGGAAATCATGACGCAGTGCCATGTGACGAACGATAATTGGCATAAAAAGCGAAGCAGCACATCTGTGAAGTTGTGAAAAAGTTTCAAAAAATGCGAAAAGTGACTTTTCTTGTCGTCATCGCGTTCGGCTAGTAGAAGAATTTATTTTTTATTAAAACAGTATGTTAGAAAGACGGCAAATGGATATGTTTGCAAGTGGTCGGATTATCGGAATGTTGGAAATCGGCCAGGCGCAGAGTAATGTTGCCAGAGCCACTGGCATGAATCAATCCATTGCATCCAGACTTTGGAGAAGGTAGCAGGACATCGGAGAAAGGTTTTAGTGTGCCATACCACGCATCTGCGACATGGCACCACTAAAACCGTCGCGCAAGGTTTATATGCGTGGTGTGACGAGTGAAATCATGTCATATTCAGTAACGAGTCCCGCTTCTATCACAGTGCCGACGATCACTGATTGAGAGTCTGAAGACGATATGACACCGGGCTGATCTTGCTGCCATCCGTGCACGTTCTACGGTTCCTCAACCTGGTGTCATGATTTTGCGATGCTATGAGTTTCAACAGCAGTTCACCGCTCGTGTGCATAGTGCGTACAATAACAGCACGACGATACATCGATTAGGTGCTGCATCCCGTTTTGTTGCTTTTCGTGGTATCACTGAAGTCCAGTTTCAACAAGATAACGCCCGCCTGCACATTGCCAACAACAGCAGACTGTGCCTACAAGGTGTTCAGGTGTTGTCCTGGCCAACACGATTCTCAGACTTGTCTCCAATAGGGAACGTGTGGAACGTCATTGGGAGACGACTTAACAACTCTGCATGAGCTCCTCGCAATGTTGTTGAATTATGGGCACAGATCAACGACGCATGGTAAGCGATATCTCAGGACACCATCCGGGGATTTCCCCCTCGATAATACACAGCGTTGCCGAATTTATAGCCCAGTATGGCGCTCATACGACCTACTGACCTAGGTCACATTATATTGTCTCCACGCTCATCGGTTTCATGCAATCTACGTGTCTGCATGTGTAAGTTTCTTCTTACGTCGTGCATTCCTTCATGGCGTGGCATTCTCTATGTCGAGCAGTGTAGTTTCTTTTTGTTGTAACTATCAGGTTGTGTTGTCATTTTCTCGATTCACCTTCCTCTTGACCCTGAGCTGCTAAAGCTGGCCTTTTGCGCCAAGAAACATATGAACCGTCTAGGGGGCAGTTATTTTTAATATTAATAACTGAAAGAGAGCAAAACATGATCTGTCTGTGGCCAGATATCTCTGGTGTCCTGTGATTGAAAAATAGAGAACGTATTCACGATTTTCCAGCAGTATAATTAATGTTTAAAATAAGATTATTTCTTTCTTGAATATTCTATCTGATAGCTTTTTCTCAGGACTATGAACCTACATCTAGATTTCCAATATAACGAGGCATTTCTTAAAGTTGGTAGTGGTATTTTAGTCTACTCCTCTTCCTCTGCTTTCCATAGTCCAAGTTTGTGTTTAGAAAGCGCTCTGCTTTTAGCAATTCTAGGGCAAAATACTATTTGGAGGGACTACGATTTCAACCGAAGAATCCGTTGTGCTCATGCCGCAAAATCAAACTGCATTCGCCCTGAAAATCTGGAACGCCTCCCGTACTCAAATACCGTGATTCCCAAAGTTAAGTGAAAATTACATACGCAGTACCACATTTCCAATGAGTAGGCTTCTGTGTATAACTTTCCAGATAAACAGTGAAGCACGTAGCAGTTTTGCAGATATACATGGGAGATGTTCTGGGAACAGCTGTCCAAATCGGGAAAGATACGTAGCAGATAAGTCCAACTGGTACCTACCCGGATTTTGACATACCCCTGGTGTATACGAAAGGAAGAATTTCGGAATGAAATCTTCCAATTTTGGACACTTCTTCCTAAGAGAAAAATCCCAACGCCGAACCCAATAAGGAATCATTTTGGAAAAAAACCCAGCACCCCCCTCCCCCCAGTGAGGAGGGTGGGTTGTTCGAGGGTTAAAAAGACTAAAATATAAAATGAAAATTCCAATTCTCGGCGTGTTTTCCTTTAAAAAAATCTGCAGACTGGAATAATGACAGTCGGGGAAAGATCATAATGTCCCTGGTGGAGAATCGTGGAGAATTTTTTAAAAGAAAGTGTTGCGAACAATTAGAGTATTTTTATTTTGTAATTCCCCGATTCTCCACCAGGGGAGATAGGGTGGCTTCCGCTTTGACTGTCATAATCATTGTAGTTGCTTGTTTATAGGAATAGTTAGCTAAAATGTGGAATTTTTCCTCTCATAGATCTCATATTCTTAAAAACGTGTAATGCTGAATTACTTTGAAGTATAACTCCGCCGCCGACCTAGTGGTCTGGGCGTTGACTTCTGGCCATTCACCTGAGATGGGTTCGGGTTCGAATCCCGGCAAAATATGAATACTGTGTTTGTCTTACGGCACTAGATCTCTCCCTTCTGTCGAACCTGTTTCCTCAAATTAGGCAAGGGCGATTACATCTTTCCCAGCGAGTTGCTTACTGTGGTATATAGTAAAATGTTCAAACAAACAGAAACACGGTTAAGAGTTCTGATGGCACGTGTACATGTCAAATACGCGTGTGTGAAGGGTTGGAGCAACACGTTGCCGTGCTGTTGCATTGTGGGTGATTGCTTTCGCCTATATAACCACGATGCTTCACCCTCACTGTGCCTGATGACGAACCCATAGTAGGTTGGAAAGATCTTGCTACTGTTTTTAGCTGGTTTTAATTGTAAATAAAAGCATCGTCTGTAACGTACCAGGAGATGTGACGTACCTGCCAGAAGGACGCACACGACATAAAGGCAGATAGGAATCAGAATAAAAACGTCCGCGTAGCTTAATTGGTAGAGCAACTTATTCCGGAATGAGTGGACCCGGGTTCGAACCCCGGCGCGGATAAAAATGACGGAGAAATTCACTTCGTTATACGTCTTTTAAATGTTGCAATTATTCCATTATTAATCGTGTCTCGACAGCATTAAGAATCTTATGTATTTCAACTGGCACGACTCGAAAAGGAGCCTTGGAAACTTGTCATCTATTAGGCGAAATTACTATTTAAAGCGGCACACTGAATGCTATTTCCATATCCATATAGTGCAAGCGTAATTCCAACGAAATGGCCAAGCAGAGAATTGCGTTATTGTAAAGGATGCAAAATAGGACTATTTAGTTACAAAGATGGGGACAAAATTGATGCTATGTGTTACGCGTGTGTAAGTAACCATCAACATTAGTGTTTTGTCTCCTGACAGGTCCCACTGTAACTGAGCAAGTTCTCTTACTCCAGTTTTCTCTGTCCCTTGCTTCCTGTTCCATTTCTTGAAAGCCTCCAATGCCCATTATATCTTCAAGCATCATTAGTTATCTCCTTCCTCTTGTTCGCTTTCTTACAATTTAAGTTTCCCTTCCATCATTCTTTTCAATAGGCTATCTCCTCCTAACACATGTCCTATCTAGTTAAATTTTCTTTTTCTTATGGTCTTTAGTAAACTCCCTTCTTCTTCAACTCTTGGCAATTTATTGGTAATATTTTCAATCCACTTTATTTTTCCATTTTTCTCCATAGCTACATTTCAATTCTTTCCAACATTTTAGCTTCTTTCTTCCCAATTGTCCACGTTTCCTCCCCATATAAAGTTATACTCCAAATATAACACTTAATAAACCTTTTATTTAAATTTTTACAAACAGATTTGTTTTTTTATATAAGTGTAAACAATATTTTCTTGTAATTAGTATGCAAACAGGTCGAGGGGTAGAGAAAAGAACAGGTAAAAAAAAGATTTATAGAAGTATTAATAGCGATCTGAAAATTTGTCCAGATTACTACTTAGTAGCAGTCATTTGTTCGAATTGTAGTGCCCTTCGACGACGGTATAAGAGAGCACGCTGGGAGCATCTGGCAGGGTTTCATAAACTCTGAACAAAAAAGAAATCACATTATTTCAAGTTTAACATTCTTTCTAAAAAGCGACAGTTAATTTCAATAACTACGTTATTTGAGAATGTTCACTTCCTTGGACGAAAATATGAGGGTGAACCAAATAAAATGCCCTCTTACTGTACACCACACATGTTGAGTGCAAGATTACTGTCAAGAGAGAAAATGTGAACGCTAGTTTCGAAGACACAAGTGCTGCTCCGAGGAACCAACTAACAGCGCAGAAATGGTCGCGCCTATTCCTTTGGTAGCACGGGAGTTAGGTGGCGAGATCCATTAGACTGAACTTCTTCGATGTGCTTTCGATCTTACTTATCTTGTTTCCTGTCTTTCAAGATAAGAAAGTTCTTTTCTGATCGATATATATGAAAGAGAAATGCATCGTCGGATGAAAATGCACTCGGAAATATATCCACTATACTCGTCCCGAGAGATTTTCTAGGAATTGAGGTAGAAGAACACATCTAGCCAAAAACCCAAGAAATATCTTATTCATCTACTAACGTTCATGGAACTTTCTTTCACTTCCTATTTCTTTTACCTTGTTTGCAGAATTGATGGTGTGTGTCAATGTATATATATTTATATATATACTATGTGTTGACATTAAAGCAGAGACAAGAAAGTCTGAGAATATATTTTTATTTTATTTTAACACGGAAGCATAATGCGAAGATTTGCGTTGTGGTCTGATGCTAAAGTAAATGCGTTTATGTTTAGAAGTTTTGAACTGAGCAAACACTGAGGAAGGTTTTCCGGAATGAATTCACTATCATTGTAGATAATTACAATTTCCTTCTAAGTCACTCTCCAAAACTTCAAAAAATCTTTCTCATCGGTTAGCTAACTATCAACGTTAAAATGTCAAATAACTCGTGTTTTTCATTTATAGTTCCTTGATACTTCTAAAATGTTACAACATACCGCTTTCTTTAATTCGTGGAGCGCAGTTCTCTATAAAGTCTGGTGAAAAATAATGGTATCATTAACATCAGGTAAAGAGCGGTTCTTTTAATTATTGAAAAAACAAATGGTTCCTCTAATCTTCAGCAGAGATCGGCGTCCCTAACGCTGGAAAGAACAATGATACCTTTTCTTCTACGAAGAAACGGTTCTTTTAATTTTGGGTAAAGAACGATTCCGTTTGTTGTGGGAAAAGTAACAGTTTCTGTAATTCTGGTAAAAGCAATGGCTTCTTTAATCTTGTGTGAAGAACGATTCTTTTAATATTGGAAAAAATAATGGTTCCTCTAGCCTTCGTAAAAAATGTTGTTTTCTTTACTTTTGTTAAAACGGGTTCTCTAGGCAGGTAAAATCAATAATTTCTTAAGTCCTGAGGAAAAAGTTGCCCCTTTACTTCTAGGTAAAAAAAACACGTTTTTTTAAGCGCAGGAGAAACAGTTGTTCCCTTAATCATATGCAAAAGAAAGATCCCTTATTCCTTTAATTTTGGGTGAAAAAAGGTTTCCTTCAATCATTGGAAAAACAATGGTTCCATTAATCGGAAGTTTCTTTAAACCCTTTAAGCGGCCGCTATACCTCAATTAAATGGCTCCCAAAATTTTCTGCGTTCCTGAAACAAAATTGCTCACATAACGGCCAGGTTTGACGAAAGCTAGGGAAAAATAGTCTTAACCCCTCTCATCTCAGCAGTACAGACCATAAACCCATCACGGTGACGCGGAATCATGCCACTAGGTAGAAGGTCGTTTATTCAGAAAGTTTCTTCTAGTCCTTTATTCTATACTCCATGACTCAAGATATCTTCTCTACTCCATGCCCTTCTGGTACAGACATCATCATGTAATATATTAGAAAGGATTCGTGACAACCGGTCCTCTAAATGACCATTTTGAATAACAAAGCTAAGAAACGCTTATTAAGCAACTCTTTCTGATGGGCAAGTTCAGCTGCGTTCGGCCTACTTTTTGGACAGTGAATATATTCATTTGACTTAATTGTAACCCATTTTGCTAACCCCGAGGTAATTCGTTCCAGCCGGTTAAAGGGTTAATTTTGGGAAAAGCAATGGTTCTTTTAATTTTGGGGAAAACAATGATTCGTTTAGTTCGGAGAAAAACAATGGTTGCCTTAATCTTGGGTTCAGAACGACTTCTTCAACCCTGGGAAACATAATAATTCCACAAATTGTTGACAAAGAATGATTGCTTTAATTATGAAAACAGTAATGGTTCCTTTAATGCCTTTGTAAAGAACGAACAATGGCTCCTTTAATTTCGAGAAACAACAGTTTCTCTGATTCTGGTAAAAACAGTTCTTCATTTAATCCTTTGAATAGAACGGTTCCTTTTGTTCCACAAAAGCAAATGGTTCCTTTAATTTTTGGCAAAGAATGGTTCTTTCAATTTCAGGGAAAGACCGAAACCACAAGAAAGCATGTCTTGAATATTAGGAAGTTTCCCAAAAACTCTTTACTTTCATGCTTTCCTCAAAAGCAGGAGTTTCACGTGCTATGTTTTTCCACGCGCTGTCGAACAGGGTCAGAACACTAGCTGCAAGTATGTTAAGTCTGTTATAAATTTCAGACGATAAACATTGAGAAGTACATACGGTTGAACGTTCAGTCAGAGTAAATTTTAGTTTTCTTGTCGAGCACGGTATCGCTGTGCTTCGACCCAGCTTCCTCAGAACGAACAAAACCTTGAGAACGAATGACACATAAATATTCAAACCGCTGTGACGTCATAAACGGTGTTGACCGTTACGGCTTCTTGTCAGGTGCTTCCAGAAATGGAGTGGATGCCATATCCTTGCCGAGTTGCGAAGAACATATCTACGCAGTTGTTTCGTCTAGTCTCATGGAAATATCTGATAAAGCTTGTGAAAATTATTTATTTGTTCAGCTTTTTCTATATTTTGAATGGCTTATCCCATCGGGGGTAGAGCAAGAACAACATAACTGTGGCAGAGACACAAATTTTTAACAAAGCAGAAATTATTATATATCGTCAAACATGGTTTCTAATGAGAACTGGCCTATGGACAAAATCACAAAGCATCTGAAAGTGCCATGGTGCCTTTCGTGGGTCTGAAATCTGGTAATAAAAGACCATGCAAACTCTCTGACGTAATACAAATTGAAGGCGAAAATTTACAAGATGCTGCTTAAAGGTAAGCATTAGTTCAGAGTTGAAGTTGTGTTCACCAAGGAGGGGGGCGGGGGTGTCCAGCGACGGTAACACAAGCGTACCATCTATGCCTTAGCCGGGATTTAGACATGGACTCATCCCGGACGATTGATTCATAGCTCGTACCATGCAACCACTTCCTGTTTTCCTTCACATTTTTCTTAACAACCTTTTTATTTCTCAATAGATTTGAAAAATATTCGTTGTACTAAATTCAGCATGAAATTATAACTGATATATTATAGCATTCTTTTAAGTACTAAAATAGTAAATTTAACATACATGTACACTATTTCAAAAGTATGTCCTGAATATATCAATTTTGATTTTGGTAATACGCGTATATAGCTGATGTTAACTGATAGAAACGACTTATTCCACAAGCTCTAATTAAAATATACAAATTGTTGCCATCTGCATGTTGAACAGTTGAGCAACCCTGCAGAAATCATGGCATGCTAACTGTTCAACATGCCTTGAATTTTGCGGGGGGCATGCTTAGACAAACGAGCATGCCCGTAATATGCACCTGTGGACTATAGAGTACGGAAAAGCCACGGAGTGATTCCATCACCCTAAAATGTTGTTAATCGTCTAACACACGCCGAGAAAAAAATAATTCCTCTCGTGTGGTGACTTTTCTTTCCTTTCCTTCGGGGAGGATGAGAAGGCTCCGAAGTCCGCACATTTCTCGAGGGAGCCAGATATATTACGATGCCTTCATTCATCTGATGGAAATGGATGAATGAAGGCATCCTAATTTATCCTGTTCCCTCTAGAAAACAACTACTAAGACACGAAATTCACTGGCCACTTTCCGTGATTCCTTTCGTATATTAACGGGAAAACTCCGCTCTCACTGTTTCCATATCCGTATGATGAAAACATTCTGGTAATAGGAATACATGAGGTTTGATTAGCTGTCAATTTCATTGTCCGTCAAAAGAACTGTTTTTGAAGTTCCATAGTAAGATCGGATAATGTTGGTAGCATAAATCATGAATTTTGGCTATTCTGGAGCAGGATATTTCTTCTCTTCTCCTGCATTTTGTGGATCAGCTGTTATATGTTGTGTTACCTCAAAAAACCGGGTATTTGGATTGTTGTACAGCTGAGTGTACGATGTTTATGCATCAGTTTGTGAAGTGTTTAAGATAAAAGCTGTTATTAAATTTTATATTTAGAAGTTTTGTGAAATAATACTATACAACAGCACATTTCCCCATTTCTTAAAGGTAATTGAAAGTTATTGTCTGTTAAAAAAATTTTCAGGTTCCAAAATATTCTTTTGCGATAAGTGTCCCTACAGAAAAAATTATGTTATGAAAAACCTATTAAAAAAAAAGAAAGCTCCAACAGAAAATAAAACGACCAAATTACTCATATTAATGAGAAAAAAAATCATCATCGCGAGATTAGTTTTACCTTAAACGTGAGTGCAGTTACTAAGACTTTCTGGCTCAGTGGTTAAAACGCGCGGCATCTGTACGCCTAACCCATTCTCCCTCAATTCGATCACCGCCGCAAAAGGATTGTCTGGCGTAATGGCAGAAAAATTCAGCGTCTTCGATTTTGAGAAATTTCTGCATAAATACGGGAAAACTTGAAACAGACTTTTCTGGAATAAATGGGATTTTATTACTGACTACGGAAAATCTGTGAAAATACGGAATTTAAAGAAAAACGGGCACTTTTAAAAATGGAAATTTCGTTAAAAGACGGAAACGTATTGGTAACTTTGTTGCATCTCATTTTCAAGAATTTTCCGTGAATTCACACCACTTATTTTTTACAGTGTTTCATTATGTCCCAAATCTGAAAACTTACTTCCACAAAGACCAAAGTGGCTAAATGGAACTGGATGATGTAGCCAGGACCTTTGTGTCAAGAACTATTCCTAAGAAACTTGCTGTTCGTCCACGAAGACCAAATAGGCTAAATGGAACTGCATGATGTAGCCAGGACCTTTGTGCCAAGAACTATGCCTAAGAAACTTACTGTACGTCCACAAAGACCAAACAGCCTAAATGGAACTGGATGATGTAGCCAGGATCTTTGTGCCAAGAACTATTCCGAAGAAACTTGCTGTACGTCCACAAAGACCAAACAGGCTAAATGGAACTGCATGATGTAGCCAGGACCTTTGTGCCAAGAACAATGCCTAAGAAACTTTCTGTACGTCCACAAAGACCAAACAGGCTAAATGGAACTGGATGATGTAGCCAGGACCTTTGTGCCAAGAACTATTCCTAAGAAACTTGCTGTTCGTCCACGAAGACCAAATAGGCTAAATGGAACTGCATGATGTAGCCAGGACCTTTGTGCCAAGAACTATGCCTAAGAAACTTACTGTACGTCCACAAAGACCAAACAGCCTAAATGGAACTGCATGATGTAGCCAGGACCTTTGTGCCAAGAACTATGCCTAAGAAACTTTCTGTACGTCCACAAAGACCAAACAGGCTAAATGGAACTGAATGATGTTGTCAAGACCTTTGTGTCAAGAACTATTCCTAGGAAATATGTTTTCAGAAGATGCTAATATTCTCTATTCGTAACATCTATTCGGTAAGTGCTGAACGTAATTACTCTAAAAGAACACTTGATTTGTGTCTTTACCTTGGTGAAGTATTAATTAAAACCATTTTAACAGCACTAACACCTTCTTTTATAGAAACAACATCCTCTGCGATAAATATTTTCAAAGTATTAATAATATTGAATAAAGAACGCATTGAAAAGTATTGTATAATTCAGATAAGATACCTTCATACTTTTCATGCATGTAAGAAACATGAATTAAAGCATCTTAGATTTGTACTTGCTAAAAAGTATAAATTTCGATGAACAGAAATTTAAATTTAAAAAATGATATACATATACGTATATATATTCTGAAAGCATGTCTCCCCCATAAAAAATTAAAGTTAGGCGCTACTGCATGTAACATTAAAAATTTAATTAATTTTTCGGAACATTTTGTACGAAAAAAAAACCGCTGGTTTTTCATGCAAATTTTCTTGCTAATCATCGTTTTGACAGCTGTTGCATTTTGGAGTAAGAATAAATCTTACTCTGAAAAATATCTTACTCTTAACTATAAATCTTATTCTGAATAAATCTTACTCTGAAAAATATCTTACTCTTAACTATAAATCTTATTCTGAATAAATCTTACTCTGAACCATAGAAACCTGATTAATCTTATAATATCGCGACATTTAATTTAGTGTCTGATAATTAAGTATGCTGCTATTCACGAAAATTATGTACTTTTGCTAATAGCCGACAACAAGTATTATAATATAATCAGAAATCATTCTTTAAGTGATGCATGTATTTTAAAAAATTAACCTCATACCAGCATGCATTTTCTGAATATAGTTGCGCTTTCACTTAAGCGTTGATATGATATACTTGGATAGGTTTAACGTGAATATCAAATGACAAAATGTCTTAGACGTTCTTTAATTCCTAAACAAATAAGGTGGTAAAATAAGAAATCGGATCTTTTATCAGTTTTTTCTAAAGCTGAACACAGAGACCGTTAGTTTTCAAAACAAATTCTATTTTGTGTTGAGGGTACTCGCTCGAAAGAAATTCTTCAACGTCATTCAGATTCGCCGTAATGCTGCTTTTTTTTTTTTTTCTTTTTGTTATTTTTAAACCAAATGGAAATCTTAGATACTTTCATTCCATTTGAAGGATTGAAGCGGGTTTCTCGGGACTTACAGTTCTCTTCCTAAAAATTCTTTTCAATATTTTTCTAAGAAGTCTTCCTCTACTCGATTTGAAAATTTTATCTGTTTTTCTTTTTCGCTTCAACAAAACTCGGAAGAGCCGCTATTCACAAGAGGCAGCGCAAATGCTGTTGCCGCAAATATGGACTGGATTCAGGGTTTGCTTTGAGACGAAAAGGGGAAAAAATGCCCTTCTTCGGCTAGGCTTTCAGTAAAACATTCAACGCCATCCGTTTATTCCAGTATTTGGCTCCAACTGTGCTTTTTCGTAGTTTTGGAATAATTTGTTGTTTTGTCGAAACAGATCCCGTTCGTCTTCTTCTGCTTCTCCTCTGCCTTCAAACTTTCTTGTAGATAGCAATATTTTTAGTGTGACAAGGAACCTTATTATTTCTTTCTTGAAACAAATGTTAGCTTCTTTTCAGCGATCGTTGCATAGTACTGCATTTCTGAAGAATTGAACCTCAGTTAAAATGAATAAAATGACACGGTGGTTACAAAATAAGTCCGCGACCGTACAGTGCAGTTTCTTGAAGAAAATACAACTACCTAGTCAAGAACGAAAAATACCACAACTACAAATCATAGATTACGAGCACTGTAAAGCAGTAAAAAAAAAACAACAACAACAAAAAAACAATCATCCAATCCAGATGAAAATTGTTATGTGCAATGCATATGTATAGGGAAGGAAATTATTGCAATTCCAGAGCAATTAGGCCATTTATTCGGCTACGCAAGTGGAACAAGTCAGTACGTTGTAGCGCCGCTTCTGGCTACTATACAAGCATCTATCTGGCGTGGCATAGACTCATACAGTTCATGGATACTGTCCTGAGGTACAGCGTGCCAAATGGTGTCCAAATTGCGGGCAAGTTCGCCGACATCCGGGATGGGCGTAGGCGGCGTCTCATCATGTCCCAAACATGCTCGATCTTTGAGAAGTTGGGCGATCGGGCTGGCCATGGAAGGGCGTCGACATTACGGAGACAGGCATGGAAGAGCCTTGCCGTGTGTGGGCGAACACCATACTGTTGAAACATTGCTCGGTGATGATGTGACAGGAATGGCACCATAACAGGTCGTAGAATGACGTCGACGTAACGTTGAGCCACGAGCGTGGTACGTAGGACTACAAAGGGGGTCCGGCTGCCGTAAGAAATGGCTCCCCAGACAGTCACTCCCGGTGTGTGAGCCGTGTGTCGTTCCACTGTAAAGGCAAGATCCGTGCGCTGGTCAGCTCTTCTCCAGACGCGTATGCGCTGGTGAAGTACGCACTGAAGACAACACGACGACTGGACTCCAGCTCACGTTGATCGGGCCCGACACCACTGCCGGCAATGCTTGCTGGTCAGCGGCAGGCGGCGA
This sequence comes from Macrothele yani, assembly GCA_039090855.1. Classification (NCBI taxonomy): domain Eukaryota; kingdom Metazoa; phylum Arthropoda; class Arachnida; order Araneae; family Macrothelidae; genus Macrothele; species Macrothele yani. The sequence goes on from CM076990.1 coordinate 176,492,431, forward strand.
AGTGGCCTCCTCGAATGCAGTCTCAGTACCGCAAGTAGTCTGGCAAGGGTCCGGATAGTCACTTCCGTACCTGTAGACGACGCAATATGGCCACTGAGGGTTGAGAGCGACGAATTCAATTCTGTTCGTGCGGCTCTCACAATAGTTCGATTCTCGCATTCTGCCGTTGCCCTAAGCCGTCCACTGTCCACGGGCCACTGGGTCGTGCACTCCTCAACACACTGGCCCCCACATCGTCCGATAGCTGCGTCGTTTCGACCCAAAAATCTGGAGATACGACGACTTGACCAACCTGACTCTCTCAGCCCGATTATACGTCCTCTCTCCAATGCACTCGAGGCATCCCCATAGTCCATGGAGGTTAATGCAACCGTAATCCGCTGTCACAACTATCCCTGCGTGAGAATTTTGCTCTCGATATACTCTCCTCGATGTGCGGTTCCCATGCGCTGTGGCGGGCCACTGTTTAGTCATTGGTCGTTATTTTTCAATCATTTGCATATTCGGCCCTGAGATACTTGCATGCGAAATTTCATCAGAATCGAACGACTTTCTCCGGGTGTTTTGTTTTTTTGGCAAATTGTGCACATCAGAAGTCAACTTTTAGTCACAATAAAATAATTTTATTTTCTTGTCGACCGCAGTTTCACTGTCAGCAGGATGAATGGCGCGAAAATATTCAAATCGCTAAGACATCACCAAAGGTGTTGATGGCCACGGATTCTTGTTCCATACGCTAGATAGAACTGGAGTGGATGCCATATCGTAGAGAAGTTGTGAAGAATTTTGCTATACACTGAGTGGACATGTTATTACGACCCCCTGCTTAGTACGTTGTTGAGCCATCTTTGACTCTTAATAATGCTTGGATTCGTCTTGGTATGGACTGTATTAAATGTCAGTTAGTAACTTGAGATATATTATCCCAAATGCGATGAATTGAACCTTCCAGCTCTTGAAGATTTGATGGTAGCGGATCCCGCTGTTTGATGCCCCTTTCGACTTTGCCCCACAAATGTTCATTTGGATTGAGTTCCGGTGATTTAGAAGACCAGTGCAGCGCTGAAAAGTCTCCGTGATGCTCCTTGAACCATTCGCTCACAATATGAGCATTATGACAGAGCATTGTCCTTCTGCAAGTATCCATTGGGAAAAACTATCAACATAACTGGGTAGACTTGGTCGGTAATGATATTTAAATACCATTCGGCGATCAGACGTTGCTTCACGTGAACCAAAAATCCCCAAAACTCCCACGAAAACATTGCCCAGACCATAACGTTGCCACCGCCAGCTTGAAGAGTAGTGACGATACAAGATGGGTACACGCTTTCGTGCTGCTGTCTTTATATCCTTACCTTTCCATTTGAATGGTGTAGTTGAAACGTTATTCATCGGACCACATTACCCCATTTCACTGAATTACCGTTTAATTCTTGTGTACTTGGGCGAACTGTAGGCATTCCTTCTTGTTCGCGGAAGATTGAAATGGCTCACGGACAGGACGTCTGCATCTGTAGTTCATACCTTGTAATGTACGGCGAACTGTACGTTGAGGGGAAAGAGGACTTGGTCCCTGATTCAGGTTATCTGTAATCTGACGAAGTGCTGTCCCGCTGGACTGAATGAGTCTGCCTGCCCTCCGCTCAGCTCGAACATCCAATAACCGTTGACGAAAACGCGTCTTGCGCTGAGACCGAAATTTTGACTGGTGGACTCTAAACTTTAACAACTGCTGCCCTTCGAAGATTTCACAAGTGCAACCGTTTTGCTAATGCTGCCACAAATGCTTCGAGCATCCATGATCATTCCACGTTCAAAGTTCGTCAGATCGTATCTTATATTGTGTCTTCATTAATTTCTGCATGCATCCGGTTTCAAAATCCGTCAGATCGTATTTTATTGTGTCTTCATTAGTCTCCACATGCCTCCTTCATTCCCTTTTTGTACTGATTCAGCCATCTTGCTTCAGCAGGATCTGCGGGATAGCTACTTTGCATACAATGGTCGGGTGGTCATAATATTTTGACCACTCAGATTATAAAGAAAGCTTCCAAAATATTAAGCGTCATGGTTGAATTTGGTTTGCCGATAGCTTTAGCTTCTTTGAGAAGCTAAGGCTATGTAGAGTCTATGGATCAGGAATGTTGCTAAAGGAATGCGAGGGTGGAATTCTAATCCCTTTCTCTCTATGCACCGAGTCACCCACCCTAAAAGAGTACTGTTGTTAAAGGCCGAGGAGCCTTATCACGACTCGTCGTGAAACACAAGAACGGTATCCATCCACGTTAATATGCTCTCCTGCTGTTTCCTTTCTGATACCCCCACACATCACCCAAAAGTAGGGATTGTAAATGGGGATCTAGGGTTCTGAACTTCTTCCCTTACTAACTGTTTAAGTAACCATATTCTTTCTAAGCAAGGAGCTCCAAACCCACTTGTATTCCTGTTGCACTTTTAGAATCAGAGAATCCGATTCAGCACACGCTTATATTGTTTCCAAAAAGGAAGTCATAATCTTCATCTGCCTTTTATATTATTTCAAAACAGGAAGTCCTATTCTTCATCTGCCTTTTATAATCTTTCTAAACAAGAAGTCGAAATCCGTACCTATTCATTTTAAACTTTTCCTCTCAAGGAGTGCAACTGATATTCTTTTTAAATAGGAAGTCCTGAACCTTATTATCTCGTTTTAATCTTCCCACGCCGGACGTTCGTAACCCCATCTGTTCCTTTTCACCTTTCTGATCAAGAAATCCAATTCAGCTTTAAAAGCATGGGTCCCCATATGGGGGCAAGAAGCACTCTGCGGAAATCTGACTATGCTAATTCAGTTCTGTTGCATTTCTGGAAGCGTTGTATGTGTTGAAAATAAGAAAGACATCCAGTAGAAAGTAGCAACACTGAATTTTTATTGAACGTTAGAGCACAGGGTACATGCGTACAGTATGGAATAACATGAAAGGCGAAGAAACGAAAACCACGGTCATTGTCGACAGCACACATTCACTGATGGACAAAGGTCTCCCGAAGCTTTTGTCATTCTTGAGGGTATTTGTGTTTTCCTTCTTGAAGACCCATTGAGAGGACACAAAAGATCAAAAAGGGCAGGGGTACAATAAAGAAAAAGTTGTCCTAATGAGCTGTCAAATTTGTTTTATTCATCATTTTTATGTAGCCTTCGGATCTTCTGGGTTTCACTTTAATTTATGTGTCGAAGGTGTGTGGTAAAAATGGGTTCCATAACAAGAAGGTTCACAAAACCACATGCAAATTTCCATTGTATGTTATTGGTCGTTACAATTTCTGCTTATCTTCTCCTTAAAACGAAGCTACGGCGCCCATGATCGAAAATCTATATTCTTTTAAAATATGAAGTCATAACATCTCATATTTCCTTTCTATTCTTTCCAAACATGAAGTTCTAATTTTTTTCTTTTTTTGCATTTTTATATATAAGTTATCCGATTTAGTATCCAATACTTATATTCCTTCCAAACAGTGAGTCCTAATCCACATGTGTTACTTTTTTAACATTTCTATCGATGAATGCAATTAAGCATCGAATGCGTATATTCTTTCTAAATAAGAAGTTCTGAACCTCATCTATTCTTCCTATTCTTTCCAAGCAGGGAGTACTAACCCGCATCTATTCCTCTTATACTTTTCTAATAGAGAAGTTATAACGAAGTAAATTTCTCCGTCATATTTGTACACGCCGGGGCTCGAACCCGGGTCTCCTCAGTTCCGGAATAAGTCACTCTACCAATTGAGCTACGCGGACGTTCGTTCTAACTGCTATCTGCTTTTATTTCGTGTGCGTCCTGCTGGCAGGTACGTCACAAAGTCCTGTTCATCATCGAACAATTATAATTATTTTAAATAAGAAATAGTAATCCTTCCTTGTTTTCCACTTTAGGAGTTTCAGACTGCATCTGACAATCATATACTTTCAAAGCAGCGACTCCTAACCCAAATATACTTAGTTTTTGAGAAGTACAGCTCAGCGGGAAGATCAAAAAGTTGTTAGGGATTTGTATACAAAAAAGAAGAAAAACGAGAGAGAGCTTTTCATTATAAAAATATAATTTCCTTTGCCTGAACGTTTGAGCGTTTGTCCCTCTTTGGTGGCGCAGTGGAAAGAGCGCTTGCCTGTTTTAATCGTCGAATCCTTGCCTCAACGAATATATTTTTTCTATGTTGTTGTAATGTTCATGAAACATACTATTGGACAACACAAACAAAAACATTACCTGGTCCTTAATTTATATTTGGACAACACAAACAAAAATAAAAATACGATTATTAAAAATTTACACCACATATTTTATTTTACCCCGTCATTATTGATGGCTTTCAACTAGTTCCTAATTAAATCATGACATATGTGAAGCAGTATCATCTGAGGAATGCCCCAAAGACTTGGCGGAGAGGAATCCCGGAACTCTGCATCATGCCCGAAGGATCACCACAGCCAACCAAATTTCGAAATTGTACATTGGAAACAGAAAACCTTCTTAAAATCTCAAGATCTTGGCCACTTTCATCATGAAAGTGTACACTCCAATGTGGTTTACCATCAAATGCAAACATACGCTGATCGATGCACCCAGGGACCTGTGGGAAAACTGCAACGCCATCAAGCACCTCGCCAAAAAGAAAGCCACTATCTTTCAGAAAGTTCAACAGCATAATGGGTACTTTGTCCATCCAGAAAGCCTGCTAATGTCTATGCCCCACGATGATCGTCCTGAAGTCCTCCAAGATGCTGCGCGAAAGATCTTGCCACGAGGAAGAGCAAGTCCGGGATCAGGATATTCTCACTCCCTAAACTGAATTTTAAGGCAGAAAGTTACGTCAATTTGATTGATTGGAATGCTGAAGCTATCACTGAGCCTCCAGTGACGATGGATATCTCAGACGAAGAACTGTAAAATATCATCTCAGACCCTGCATCTCCTGTCCCTGATAATGGCTTAAGTCACCCACTGTGCCATACAGAGGCAGTGGAACGAACTGTTCAGGAGGTGACGCAAGCATCGAATAAAGTCAGTGGACCACTAGCTCTCGATGGGTACACAAGAGTAAGACTGCAAGACAGAGCAAAAAATGCCCACTTTTGAAACGAAGGCACATCTTAAGCCATAGAAGCCAAAACACCTAAAATAGGTGGAAGTTACTCCATACCCATATATGGTCGGGTGGTTGGCCGGGCATGGGAGGGAACCCATTGCTGCCACCTCCGCGTGGCGAGTGCTGAGTACTTTTCAGTAGCGAAGAGCCGCAAATGAAATCGTTGAAATGCTAAGAATGCTGTATGTGCCTGTCTGAAACAGTCGCCGAATAAGACGTAGATCGATTGGTTTCCCGATGAAATGAACGTTATGCCCCTGAGCCCAGGGGTCTTCTATGACGAGATGAAACATTTTTATAGTCTTATTTTGCTTACCTGAGGTCTATAAATGGAAAACCTGCGAAAGTGAGACGTATTTGCTTCTAGTTAAAAATTTCAATTTTTGGCTAAAAATTCGGAACTTTGATGTAAAAGCGCAGACGGAAGATATTCTCCAAATCAAAAACGATTTAAGCTGTAGCATACTGACCACCAACCAAATGTTTTAAACACTAGAGCATTTGAGAATCAAAATTTGTGTTTTTTTCGCACCACCCTATTGTTGATGCTTAATTAACTTCGATGCCTAATTGAACTGAAGTACCTGGATGATAAATTAAGATAGTTATTTTCGCAAGCTGAAAACGAATATTTTCTGGTTCCCAATGAGCTCAGTGTGTAGTTAAGAATTTTGTGTACTAGCTATCCGGTGATTAACGGTGAGATTCTAAAATGCTACCGACTGATAGTACGAAGGTAATGTTTACCTGAATAACGACTGATAAATAAATAAACATTTCAGAGACATTGACCATGCTAGAGGATGTAAGACTGACCGATCACGTCCCCAACTAACATTTTTTGCCTAGCTCAAGTAGTGCCGACAAAAATTATCCAAAGAAGTCGGTTTTGTTTTGTTTGTTTTAGTTTCACTTTCTTTTTTCAAAACACTTCACACTTAAACGCCTTTGTCCTCTTCACTATCACATTAACTTACCGCAGTCATTTCAAGATGTTTTACACTTCACTTCAGTCCACTGGGCGCTCATGCTAATTTTTTTTCAACCAACATTTTCAATCTCAGATGAAGTGCGAAAGGGTTCCACTCTGTGCGCATGGGCTAGCGTTGCTCCCTTTCTTTCATGAGCGATCACTCTTGATCATTTCCCCCAGCCTTTTCTTGAAGAATAACAGGAACTGCTCTGGGAACTATAAAAATCTTGTTTTTTATTTGCTATTTCCATCTCGTGAACAAGAAACCGACAGACACCTTTGGCACATAAGTCTTCTGCCAAGGGAACTGTTGAAAGAGATCCTGTTATGGTGAAAACGCTGGTAATATCTTCTCTTAAATGGAGAAGTAATGGAGAAAGACCGACTGGAGCGTTTTCCTCCATTGCTTTGGGTCGACGCATAAATATCATCGTTGTGATTCCCTTCGGAAACAGATAAAAATGATTCCGAACGCGGAACCAGGAATTCACGCAACCAAAGACATAAATCGGAGAAAGAGAAGGCAGGAGAAATTTCAAAAACATGAATTCTGAAAAGTAAGAATGATACTGCAAGGTCAAAGCTACTCACGGGAGTACACCTGGTCGTCAATCAGGAAAATACTTTCATGTTAACGTCATTGTTACTGTATTTACAGTGTAGTGTAACAGTTTAACTAGAAACTTTTCTTGAAAGAAAACTATCCCAGATTATTTCAAAGGAAACATTTGGCACCCGATAGTTGAAGGGCAGGAATATCAGATATTATAAAATAATGAAATAATGCTCTTCATATTATCATAACATTATTATAATGCTCTTTCTCTTATAACGAAATCATGAAAAAGAACAGGAATAACAGATATAAAAATAATAAAAGAATCAAAGTGCACATACGCTGGACATGTTGGAAGACTGAAAGATGAAAGATGGGCGAGATTAATAACAGAATGGTGACAGAGAGATGGAAGGAGACGAAGAGGGAGCCAGAGAATAAGATGGAGAGATGACCTTCAAAAATTTAGAGGTGCTAAATGGTGGGCTGATGCTAAGGATCGAAGAAATTGGAAAAGACTGGGGTAGGCGTATAGCCTGCAGTGGGTGTTAACAGGCTGAGGAGAAGAAGAAGAAGAAGTTGAAGGGCCAATATAGCCATTCTTTGTAACACATTTATTCCCACAAATACACCTGTTAGCGAACTTTCAAATTTCTGTATGCACTATATTGTTACAGTGATCGGGAAATTTCAGTCCGCTATGCTATAGCGTTTCCCTATTAGATTTATATGTAGAGTTTACCGTTGGAACTCGTTCATAAAAATTAAACGTAAAGATTGCTGTCCGAAGCGCTCTCACAAAAGTTAAGACAGGGCAAAAACAGAAATTAAGCAAATCCCAGGTTCATGAGCAAATGTTACGCACGATTTAATGAGATAAATTCTATTGTTCTTGAATTCAAAGACTTCAGTCTTGTGACGATCATACACGGTCGAGTCACATTATTGTGACCACGAGCTACTATCCAGAGTAACCGTCGTGTACAGCGCGGACATCAGCTAGACGGACTGGGAGTGACTCAGTAAGGTACTGGAAGGTGTTCACAGGTATGTGGAGCCATTATGATTGCAGTGTATCTGACGGCTTCTGGAGGGTGTGTGGTGGTGGAGGATCCACAGAGCCAACAACACGATCGAGGTGGTCCCTCAGATGCTCAATTGGGTTTAAGTCTGGGAAATTAGGGGGCCAGAGAAGTACTTTGAAGTCTTCATCGTGCTCTTCCAACCACTTTTGGACATTTCTAGCTGTGTGACACGTCGCACTGTCGTGATGGAAGATCCCATCCGCCACAGGGAAGACAATCAGCATGTATGGGTGTACGTGGTCTGCAAGGATGGATTCATAACGAATTCGGTCCATAGTGCCTTCTACAGGTATGAGTGGACCCAGAGAATGCCATGAAAACATTCAGCAGACCATAACGCTGCCCCACCCCCACCAGCTTGTGTTCTTCCAGCAATGGTTGAAGAGTGTTTGTTCTCCGATGTTTCTCGCCTTATACGCCAACGTCTATCCGTTCGATGAAGCAGAAAACGTGACTCATCCGAGAAGGCAATCCTTTGCCAATCACATGTTTCTCATTTAATTTAATAGTTTTCTTAGCGCACAAGTTTGCCGCTAGGAGGGCGTAAATACACGTTTCCTTTTATTGAAATATTTGAGGAACTAAAAAACCGGATTGAAAAACACTTTTCCAATCAGGTACTACTATGAAAACCCTTTTAGTTCTTCCTAAAATAATGTACAACTTATCCGCTAGGAAGCGCCAATGTATAATGTTTTTCAATATCTCTGCTACTACATGCGTCATTTAAAAGTTCCTTTCAACACTGGATGCCATTTCTCTTGGGGGATATTTCAGGTTAGTATTTGAGGAGTGTCGTAATTCAAAGTTCCGTCGCTAGGTCGTGTTTGGCACTTCTGTTTGCAGCTGCATCTCCGCTTCTAAAAACTCGATTGAGAAGTTTCTGTTTTACTGTATGCAGTTAGTTCACTGCAATAATGATGTGGAGCATTATCCTCTTTAAAGATCAAAACCTTTGTCTCGCTATTTCTGCTTCCGGGAGACGAATTTGAAATCTTTTCCCTTAGCATAGCTTTTCATATGAAGAATATTTTTTGATTGTTTTCAACTTTCCCATTCTGCAAAATTCTTCCGGTAGAAGGCGTAGAATTATATCACGTTTCCTGTATATTTTCTTTTAACTTCTCGATTTGAAAATCATTTTGTCTCCGATATCTTCCTTCTGGTATATGAGAAGCTCTTTGTGCGACACCTGTTAATTTTCGTAGCATTCTTTGTAGCCACTGTTGTAAGTAAGTAGCTGTTTCTCTTTCTGGATGTTTTATCGATTGTAGAAATCCAGTTCATTTTTTCTCACCGGTTCCACTGACTTTGAATAGCTTTGATAAATTTAATTCGCGTCAGAAGGGATTCAAAAGACGTGCTCATTACAATCGAAAATTTGGTGTCACCTTTCTTGTTCATTTTACAGTCACCATATGCGCTCACAAGACAAAATCCTATTGCATATTTGGAAGTTTTGGCTATTTCTCACAGATGACATACTCAGTAGTAACACTGGGAACACACGCACGAGCAGTATAAGGTTGACGTGAATTATTCTTCCTTTGATTCTCGTGTGCTGCTTTCGAAAAGAAACGATTTCTTTTCCAGTTCTATGTTTTTCATGTTATGACGCATAAAGGCAATGGAATGGATTCCACTTTTATGCCCTGACCTTTGACCCCATTTCGCCCATTTTCAATAGGGTTCGTCCCCAGGTGGTTCCTTACCAAATACTAAAATTTCATCGAAATCGAACCATTTTTACCCAAGTTATGACGCATAAGGGCAATGGAATAAATACCGCTTTTATGCCCCGCCTGAACTTTGACCCCTTTCGCCCATTTTCAATAGGGTTCGTGCCCGGTGGTTCCCTACCACATACTAAAATTTCATCGAAATCGAACTATATTTACGCATGTTATGACGCATAAAGGCAATGAAATGGATCCCGCTTTTATGCCCTGACCTTTGACTCCATTCCACCCATTTTCAATAGGTATTTGCCAATTTTCAATAGGGTTTGTGCCCAGGTAGTTCCCTACCACATACTGAAATTTCATCGAAATCGAACCATATTTACGCATGTTATGACGCATAAGGACAATTGAATGGATCCTGCTCTTATGGCGTGACCTTTGACCCCACTTCACCCATTTTCAATAGGGTTCGTCCCCTGGTGGTCCCCTACCAAATACTAAAATTTCATCGAAATCGAACCATTTTTACGTGAGTTATCGTGCCGAAAGACAGACGGACGGAAAAAGCTGGAGCATATACGCTTCTTCAACCTACGGTTGGAAAGCGTAAAAAAGGAAAACCTCAAGTGAAATTATCCTATGCTCTCACAATAAAAATATATCCTTGTACGTGTTCCCCTGATTTTTGAGAGACAAATGCATAGTAGAGTGAAACGTAAGGGAGTAAAAATAAATTTAATGTTTTATGGTTTAGAATATCAAAAAAGAAATACAAAATATTTCAAGGTCTTTAAGATTTAATCTTCAGTTTCAGGTTTAGTCATAAATTTTTTCTTAATAATAACAATAATAACGCACAAAGACCCAAAATCCAAGATGTAGTAATTCTTGATACGTGCCAAATCGTACGACGATTTTTTAAAAAAAGTGAGTTACTTTGTCTTTACTTGAAGTTATGTCCATACTGACAAGTGAACCATGCTACAGATGCCATTGCTGTAGGTGAGAAAATTAAATAAAATAATAATATACTAGATGGTTAAGACTGCCTCCAATTCATGTCTAACAAAAGGATCACTCTTCCCCGAGACCGAAGTATTCCTGATGACTATAGAAGATCAAGTTGCAATACCAGAAAATCCTGAAGGACACGTCAGTGGAAAGCGACACATGTCGGCACTATCATCAAGCGCCAGAGACTATAAAACATATCCCAGCAGGTTGCGGAGTCCTCACACAAACATAGTACACGAACAGGCACAATAAAGTAGCCAATTCTCCATCTGAAATTGGCCAGAAAGCACCACCTCATTACAAATGAGCCTGTCCTCTACTACAAGTATGAGCCAACAACACCCACAAGATGTACTGGGACAGATCGATCAGAACAGATAAGACCATCCTCCCCCTGAAGTTCTTGGACAACTAAGAAAGAAATACCACTTCTCAGACTCAGTACGCTGTACCAGTCCCGGGAAGAAGAGAAAAACATCTCCCGAGGAAGGGGCGGAATCATCGTTCTTATAATAATAATAATAGGATATTGTTTTGTTCTCAGCTTCGATGGGATCGAGCGCCCCATCTGACACCCTAGCCCCCGCCCAAGAAGCGTACATACATATATATTTCACATGTAGGGTAAGCCAAAAGTCACTGTTCACCTGAAAAGACAATACACGTACAACAACTGCATGCATACTTGCTACAGCAAATGGTGGGAATGGCCCCCACCTGTGTGTAGACATACATCCGCGCATCTGAACATGTTCTCAAAGACATGTGACCGGTCCAATTGAGAAATGCTGCTGATTACTGTGGTGATGGCTTCCTATGGTTCCGACAGAGGGCGAGGATTGTTCTTGTAAACAGAGTTTTTCAGTAAACAACACAGATAATAATCTGGAGGCGTGAGCTCGGGCGAATGGGAAGGCCACGTGTCTTTGCAGATATCGTGTTTTCGAACACATCAATCAACAACGCCATGGAGACATGAGCTGTATGGGACGGAGCACAATCCTGCTGGAAGTAGACATTAACAATTTTCTCCTTGGTTAAGTGATCGAAGAATGGGTACAGGATATTTTCACAATAACTTGCTGCGTTTATGGTCCCCTCGAAGAATATAGGCCCAGTTATGCGTCTTCGAGATACCGCACACAAAACACCAATCTTCTGATCATGTGATGACATTTCGTGTATCAGATGCGGATTGTTGGAAGACACATGCGACTGTTTTAGCTGTTCACATGTCTCGATAAGTGGAACAGCTCCTCATCAGAGAAAAACGTGACGTCCAGAATATCCTCTCTGTTGTCATTAATGAAGTCCTTGAACCCTCTGCAATATTCCACATGCTTATCGTAGTATGTATGTTTCATTTCGTGCACTGTTCTGATTTTGTACGGGTAGTGCTGTAGTCGCATTTTCAGTGCTCTACGGGTGCTGTTGTACGACGCACCTGCTTGTGCCAATTTTCGAACCGATTTCTTTGGACCGTACGTGTGCGGTAACTACATTTTATAGATTTCTTCTTATTATTTCTTATTATAGTACGTCAGGTGCACAGGGTAGTTTCACTTAACAACATAAAATCCACTCTGAAAAAAGAATTGAAGGTAGAAACTCAGTGTGTTTGCACGAACACCTCATTTCATTTCTTACATCAGATTTTCCTACTTTTAATAACACAAAGCTGACGTCGCCCCTGTGGCGCAGTGGACTTAGCGATGGCCTTGTAAAGGTTGTGTTGACCTGTACTCCGTGTTTGACCTACTATTGTTAGTGTTCTTTTGTGTGTGTGCCGTAATTTTGTGAATATCCTGTATTGTGAACATCTCCTGTGTCGATTGAATCCTACCTTGACGTCCTGTGAGTAAAACTTTAGTTGTACTAACTCTTTTTCCGTTCTAGCTTTGCCCAGGGTCAGGTTTAGCAGGCCAACCATTGCAAATGGCGGGGACCGCATCTGATAGGCCAGGTCTGAAGCTTGATAGCAATGCTCCCCTCCCCCCCCCCAGCTGGCCACGTTCGGTCTTCGTCATTACCTCACGCAGCTGGTTTCCAAGCCGCGTCATCTGATGTTACCACCTCTTCTTCCAACTCTATGGATGTTGATTTCCCAACGTTATCTACCACAGTGACGTCATTAACGTCTTCAGTATCAGTTGCCTCTGGTACTTCATTTGTTCCTGCGAGCACTGCGTCTCGACCTTTCCCACCTCCGCCCATTCCTCCGGCAACTTTTCCTTATGCTTTCCGTTATGAAGGGTACCAGTTCATCTTAATCTACAGCGAAGAATCCATGTACACTACCTATTGATATGATTGTCTCTAGAGACAACAAGAAATTACGCATCGAAATTCCGGAAACTTCAGCTGCTTGGCAACAGGTTTTGCTCACACAGAAACGTGGCATATGTTATGATGATCTCCCGGACACCAGCCTTAAGAAATACTCTTTAGCCGTTAGCCAAATCCTCCTTAAGGGAGCGATTACCCATATGGTGAGAAAACCTAGGACTGTTCTCATCTATTTAGTGACGCCAGAGTTTGCAGAGCGCGTCTTATTTGACGGACTGCCTGTTGGGGATCATACCTTACTGGGAGTCCCACTCACGCAGCGCCCCGTACTTTTTACGAGCTACCCCGTACCGCCAGAAATCAAGGACCATTACTTAATGGCGGCCCTTTCCCGTTGTGGAAAGGTAGTTGGTCCCATTTCCACCCTGTCTTCCGTACCAACAGACCCAGATGACAGGAACATCTTAGGTCTGCGTCGCCAAGCAAGGATCTTGTTCCCTACTGAACATGCCATTGCTGACTGCCTTACTGACCTCACTGTGGTTGTAGGGAAGCAGATTTTCCGAATCGATATCGTTACTGCCTTTCATTGTTTTAAATGCAAAGCATATGGCCACATACAATCACGTTGTTCGCATGCATCTGCCAAGCCACCTATTTCCATACCGCCCGAAGTCACCACTCCACCCTCAACACCAGTTTCTCTGGCCACACCAAGTTCGGCTCCATAGACGTCCTGGATCTCTGCTACTGTTGTTCCAGAGGCTTCTCCCCCGGCAAATGATGATTCATCGGCAGTCTCCAAGTCTTCAATCTCTACTACGGGAACTTTGGCTACCTCTCTATCGTTGGAACCACTTGCTGCTGTGGTACCTCTACGTTCTTTGGAGGTTCTTCTCTCCGAAAAGGAATGGCCCCCCTCCGTCGTGTTACTTCATCTTCTTTCCTTAGATCCACTAATGTGGAGTCAGATCTAACTGTCATACACCCACCAGCCTCTCCCGGCGTTCGCACATTGAAACGCTCTAGACAAAGTTCAATCTCGCCGGTGGCGTCTTCTCCACGCTGCTCTCGTTCCCGTTTGCCAATTCGACAGTCTTCCTCTCCAACTGCAGTTCCCATGTCTTTTAAGTCCCCAACTGTTCCAAAATTGTTGGATCAAAAAGATTTCGCAGAATATCTGGAAACTTTCCCTGCATTAGACGGGCCGCTGGCACCGTCTGATCTTGCTTTCATCATACTCAATCAACCGTCACGTCCTCTGAAGCAGCTAGACTGCGTTCAATCACGTAATGCTCAGATTCCTACTAGTATCACCCAACTTCAGAGTCTACTTGCTCTTTTGCCGAAAATTGACACAGTCACTAATGCGCAGACATCTAACTTAAGGAAACGTGTAACCAGTCTTCACAGAAGTGCTGATAGTAATATTAAACCACTACAACCTCTTTCACGTTAAACTTACTTTCTTTCAACTGTAAGAGATGCTCCGTCCCTCCTACCAATGCGTTAGTGTTTGAAGATATCACACCGCATGATGCGGATATATTATTGCTACAGGAGACTAACTGTCATCCCAACACCCCATACCACCGGAGGCGAACCTGGTCATTTCAATTCTACCATGTACATCGACTTAGTATTCAGGCACGACTTGCGGTGGCTATCCATTTTCGTCTTCGATCCTTCATCACTGATATAACGGCCAAACCGATTTATCGTAACCTCCTGCAGCTTCTGTCCTTCCGACTTCCCAACTTCCGATACCATATCTTCAACATCTATGTTTCCGGCAATCATCAGTATGCAGACTGTCTTTTTGAGCATTTTGTTTCCTGTGTTCAAGGTCTTCCGGCCACTGATATTGTCATCTTAGGTGGTGATTTTAACTGCACCCTTGACCCATCCCTCGACAGATCGGACGGTTCCATGGATACCAGGTATTTTCTTACCAGAGCACTTTCTACAGCCATCAACCAGCTCCCCTACAACTGCCCGATTTGACCGGTTTTATGTTTCTTCATATGTCCCTTTCTCACACACCGACAGTTTCTTCCGACCACAGCTGTGTCGTAATGTGTCTTCACACCGATCCACCCCTCGGCAATACTACCGTACTTGGACCCTTGATGATGATCTTTTACTTAATCCACCTTACATCAGTTCCATCCAATCGCAGCTCCAACAAGCCTTATATACGCTACCTTTCGCTTCTTGTCCCTTGCAACACTGGTTACATGTCAAATCCCGTATTCTTCTTTATACCAAACAATATTCCCACGAAAAACGTACTACCGCCTCTATGAAGATTGATGCTGCACGCTCGATTTTTTCCACCTTAGATCTTGATTCTCCTCTATTTTCTCATTATCAAGCTGAACTTCGTGCCTTGCTATTTCCTGTCTCCCAACAAGCTCTTAACCGCCTCAAGCTCCTTCATCTCCAGCCAAATGACTATCTATGTGAACAAGTTCAACAACTGGAATTCCACAGACGTTCTGCTCATCATCTCTGTAATCTGAAGTTACCTGATGGGACTGTTACTAATGACACCACTCTCATTTGCTCCGGCGTTAGAGCATATTTCCAGTCACGTTTTGCTCAGTTCCAGTCAAGTTCGTCGCATGCTGATTCGATTCTTCGTGCCTTACCACATATTCCATCGCATCTTGTTGCATCTCTTTCTATGCCTATCACCCCAGCAGAAGTAGTACAGTCACTTGCCTTACTTAACTCTCACTCGTCACCTGGTCCTGACGGGTTGACAGTTAATTTCTTTCGCACGTTTTCCTCTTTCCTACACCCTCTCCTATTGCCTTGCTTTATAGCTGCTTTTTCCTTATCTGTTCTTCCCCCAACTTTTACTCTAGCTCACATCATTCTTCTTCCAAAGAAAGGGTGTCAGCTGGAGTTGGATAACTGGCGCCCTATATCCATCCTTAATGTTGACTACAAGATTTATACTAAAATACTCTCTCTTCGATTGAACCCTGTCCTTCCCACCGTCATACATCCCGACCAAACGTACACCATCCCTGGCCGAAGCATTCATACTAATATTAATCTCCTCCGTGACTCATATTGCCTTGCCCACCTTTCCTCCGAACCCTTAGACTTCCTCAATCTTGATCAGAGGCAGGCCTTTGATAACGTGAGTCATCAGTGGCTTGCCTCAGTGCTCTCTGTCTTCGGTTTCCCATCTGTCTTCATCACAGCCCTCCTCGCCCTGTACCAGGACTCAGTTGTCCATATCCGGACGGCCTCCTTCCTTACAGCCGCCATTCCGTTTTGTAAGGGCATCCGTCAAGGATGTCCTCTTTCCGGACAACTTTTCTCTCTAGACTTTGAGCCTTTTCTTTGCTCTATCCGTTCTCATCTACAACCTCCCCCTTCACCATTCAGCATAGCACCAGGCACCATTATATCGTTCTTATTGCCTACGCCGATGATCTCACAGTTCTCATCCGAGAAGAATGGCAATTCACAATTGTTCTTGAATGGTATCAAGTGTATGCTGCGGCTTCCGGCTCTTCGTTAAACCTTTCAAAGTGTACAGGCTTGTGGTGTGGCTCCTGGAGACATCGCCCCAAGGCACCATAGGGCGCTCATTGGACTTCCACCAGTCAAAGGATTTTTGGGGTGCACATTGGTAGCCGGGTCTCAGCAGCGGCTGCCACATGGAGACCCCTTGTCAGGAAACTACGTCACACCGCTGCTTACTGGTCCAAGCTCAAGTGTTGTTTGACCTACCACAGTCGTGCAAGGCTTGCTGGCACCCACATCCTCTCGTTAGTTTATCATTCATGGATTACACAACCGCCACCAGCCTACGTTCAAACTGCAACAACATCAGCAATGCTCAGCATTGTTTGGTCATCCACTCATTGGTTATCTTCCTCAGTATTATCTCTACCCTCGACTTGTGGTAACCTTAATATGCCAGAGATTACCATACGTTATAAAGCTGTAAGAATTTTCAATTTCCTCCGTTTGACAGTTCAACCAGACTCTTCCGCTTTCATTCTTCTGCTTAATGTTCTGACCCCCCCTTAATCCCCCTCACCGTCCATCTTCTTCTCAAAATGGATATTCACACTGTCATCCCACCGTTTTCCTCTAGTCTACCATGAAGCTATTCAATTCCTTCGTTCTTTACCGCTCATTCGCCAACCGCCCTCTTTCACTCTTGATATTCTTTCCAAGCCTCTTTTTTTCTCCTCCGTCCTGCATTCCCCTACTGCCAACTTTTCCTTTTTCCCCACTTGGCTACACGCTGGAGTAGTCTCCGTTTTCCAACTGGTCCTCCCCGATTTTTCATGAAAACCTGTTTCCGACCTTTTCCCACCCTCGCCCGAACTCTCTGATAACTTCCTGCTACTTAAAAATGCTCTTCAATCACTTTTTTCTTCCCTAGTCGATTCCTCCTTCCCTTTCCCGTTCTTCCTTCACTCTTCTGGCGTCCTTCTCCATCACCACAGCTTTTCCAACCGCACCCTGTACCGTTTTCTCCGTTCTTCTTCTGCGGTACCTTGCCCTATAACCTCTGTTCCTTCTTTTGCACTAACCTCGGTCTGGTGTACTGCCCAACATTCACCGGCGCTCTCCTCAGAACTTAATGTGCACTGGAGATTTTTGCATAATCGACTGCCTGCCCCTTCGACTTTGTTCAGAAGAAATATAGCATCATCAGATCTCTGTCCTTTTTGTAACGTCGTTGGAGACGTCTTACACATGTTTGTTTACTCTCCAACGCTGCTCCCACTATTTCACAGTATGTTCCAACTTGCACATCCTTCCTGTACCAGTGATCTCACCCTAGAAGATTATCGTTTCCTCGGCCACAGTTCTACAAGTTTCTCTTCTATTTTACCAGTTTGTTCGTATTTATTTATCCTAGCTAAATATATTATTTTCTCTCACCCGCTACAGTTACAAGATCCAGATCCTATCACATTCTCTACCTCCTTGGTTGCACACTACCGCAACAGAGTTAAAGCCAGACTCACCCTGGAATACTCCTTGGCGAAAGATACGGCACGGTTACCGGCCTTCTTCGAAACATGGTCACCGTGTCGTCCCTGGTTTCGGTTTTCTAGTGCCCAGACTGTTCATCTGCTGTTTTAATACTCTTAAAACTGTTCCCTCGCCATGTTTCCTCCTGGAACTGGACTGTGTTTGCTTTCTGCTGATGTCACCTTTTGTACACAGTACTCTTCATGCTCGCAGTGACTCTTTGCCATCAGTGATTCCCATGTCACTAGAACTGCGCACATTACATCTATAAATTTGATTCGCTGCAGTGATGTTCCAAGAATTCAATGAACAATTATCCCAGAGCTACTGCTGTTTACAACAAATAATGCAATGCCTGTCATTGCTCATTTGTACAATTACCATTTCATTGTAAATATCTACATTTGGTTTTATTTCTCCCCTTCTCTCACACTGCGTGTGAGGTTGGGGATGTTCTGTTGTAATTCTTTTAAGTGAATAAAAGCGAATATTGAAATTGAGCGATGGCTTGCAACCTTTCTTCCGGAAAGAGTCCGGGCTCGAATCCCGGTGAGGCACGGATGTTGTGTTTGTCTTACGGCACTGATTCTCTCCCTTTCCTGGAACCAGTGACCCTAAATTAGGGACGGGCGACTGCTTATAGCCCATTGAGTTGCTCATGGTGGTCGTTAAACCAATAAAAAATCTGACCATTGGATTGTATGTTGATGATACAGCGATAGCGTATGCGTCAAAGAATAAAATCAAGCAGCCTTTTTGCTGCAATATTATGTGCAGAAAATTGAAAATTATTTCCTGGACTGGAAAATTTAAATTAAGGCAGACAGAACACAGGCAATTCTCTTCTTGAAGAGAACAAAAAATTACAACACAGATTTTGAAATTGAATTCTGTGGGGAAAAACTCCTCTGGGTAAAAGGAAATAAATATCTCGGCCTGACAATGGATCGTAAATTAAATTGGAATAAACATATTTTTGAGACTCTTTCAAAAGCCATGAAGCCAAGAAAGAGGCGGTTCAGCGCCTATTTTAAAAAATAAAAGATTGAGACTTAAAAGTAAAGCTTTGCTGGGCAAAGCCTGCTTCAGTCCTGCAATTGCTTATGAATGGAGTGTTTGCACCAAAAAGCAAAAAAAAAAAAAAAAAAAAAAAAAGAAAGAAAAGAAAAAAGAAAAAGAAAATCACCTCATTTCAGAATGAAAACCCTAAGAATGATAACAGATCTTGACGGGCGTACTTCTAATCATGAAATCAGGGGAACATGTTTAAAGCAACTTCAATTAATTATACAAGGAGTGTTCAAATGAAAAGGTACGAAACGACACTGTGGGTATAAATGAAAACTTTATTTAAAGTATACACCATAGGCCGTAGCACAACGATCCCATTGATTAACGAGCCGAAGGATTCCTTGTTCCCAGAATTCCTGTGGCCGTGACGAGACCCAGTCCTGCACAGCGTCCTTGAGTTCGTCGTCCCAGTGGAAGCGCTTCCCTTTCAAATGTTTTTTCAGGGGACCAAACGCATGGAAATCGCAGGGCGACATGTCCGGGCTGTAGGGCGGATGGTCAAGCTGCTCCCACTGGAACTTGGCCAGTTCCGCGTGTGTGACCCTGGAGACGTGTGTACGCGCGTTATCATGGAGCAGAACCACACCCTCCGTGAGCAGCCCCGGTCTTTTGTTCTTGATGGACCTGCGTAGGCTTCGGAGTGTCTCACGGTACACATCGGAATTAATGGTTCATCTGTGCTGGAGGAATTCTACAAGTCGTGGACCTTGGACGGCGCTCTTTATAAGAGCCTCTGCTCTCTCCTGCGCATGCGGGCGCCCGCGCATGCTCCGATCCACGCCGGTGACTCCAATCGCATCCCTAGATGTGTCGCTACGTTCTCCCATAGCGGCATAGGCAAATATGTTAACGGTTACGTTCTTATGACGTTTCGTACCTTTTCATTTGAACACCCCTAGTACTATGTATGAATTAGCAAAGAGGTGCTATGAAAAAGCTATGGATCACCCGAATTCCTTAATTAGGGAGGCCCTTAATTATGACATTAAGAGTCCTTAATGAACCTGTAAAATTTAAAAGGCCAAAATTTATAATGGAGAGCATACCAGAAAAAAATCCCTTAAGAACTACGACAAGAAACCCAGCAGCTAACTGGGACTAATAGGTTGGTCTGTTAGAAATGTGTAAAAAAAAAAGAAAAAACGAATTAGTAAAGGCTTTTGAAGTGTGCAAAATTGCTGAAAATATTTCCAAGTCCAGAAACCTGGAAATTTACGGTGTCCATTACGTTCGCAAATGCATTTTTACACAAGGCCAGCAATGTTGGCGAAAAATAAAAGGGCTCTTTTCAGGGCATTTTTAATGAAAATTTGTGTGTTGTTTTGGAGTTGCTTTTCAGTGCTTTATTTTTTCTCTTTTTAGGCTCCCCCCCATCCCCTTGCCCTCGGTCCCTTTTCTGCTCTCTGGCGCCTGGGTGCTTTTCGGTGTGTGACTAGAGGTATAGTATACAGAGCAGTTTAAAACTTCATATTCTTAACGGAAAACCGTGTACTTCTAAAACTCTATTTTTCCAGACTATTTTTCTTAACGATCTCTCCTATCAGGGCAGGTTGTTCTCACCTTTATTTTTTTATATTTTTCAGCTGTCCCCAGAGACTCATGGAGTTGTAACTAGAGGGGCTCTGAATATTTTGAGGTTTTCATCGTTTCTTTCACTTAACATCTTAGAAAAAAAAGCGGTAGAAAAAGAAGCAAAAAAACATACTTCTCCTTATCCTTTTGGAGATGTCATTTATTTATTTACCTCAAAAATGATGCACATAAAAATTGGATGATGGCAGAAACCAATGTGAGATTAAAATCCGCTGCCACCTAGAAATGTCGGTCCTAGGCTGTCCCTTGCTTGCCCATGCTAAAGGTCAGACCTAATATTACCTTGGAAGAGTATTTTGGATTCCGACCACTCCAGATATTTATTTATTTAATAACAAAGACATTGCTCTTTCCACATTTATCAACTTGTAGCAACCGAAAAATTGTTATCTGGCCACTGCTGGGATCGTAACCGAGATCTCTCGATCTCTAGCCGAGTGCGTTCGTCTTACGCTACAATGGCTAACAATCGACGGCTCTATGTGCGTTTTTTCTGTCAGCTTCTGACATAACATATCCGTTGGATGGGCTCAGCAACTGAGACGTCTCCATCTGGTGGGCATTAACGGCACAAGCTATATATAAACTATAGCAAATAAATCCAAAGGGCAAAAACAATAGTGGAAATATTCTAAATATGTGGCGTCAGGGAATAAACAAAGACATCGCTCTTTCCACGTTTATCAACCCATAGCAACCGAAAAATTGTTATCGGGCCACTGCTGGGATCTTATCCCAGCAGTGGCAGGATAACAATTTTTCGGTTGCTATCTGTTGATAAACGTGGAAAAAGCGATGTTTTTGTTTATTCACTGGCTCCAAGTATTTAGGTTTATTTATTTATTTACTTATTTATTGGTAAGCACATCCCTGCAGACGGTAGATTTAATCACAGAAATTAAAAAAAAAATGGATGATTACAGAAACCAATTTCCTTAAATCCGCAACAAAAGATACCGAGATACTGAACTACAAGCCTCAGTAGTTCAGATTCACAAACCTTGTATACTGGCTTATCGAAATACAAAAATTTTTGCAGCTGCTGTCATTAAGCGTTTTCTGTTTTTCAGCTTCCTTCTGTTATTTATTTCTGCTCAATATTTTGCATTAGCCACTACCAGAGACTGGGTACAAGATATATATGTCAAGACTTTTTTAATACGTTAGCTTGACTTTATATATATATAATTTTTTCTGGATGTTTCATAAGTTGGCATGGACCCATTAACAGAGCTTTGACCCTTTAACATGCTACTTCAGAATGTGTTTGCACTCAATTAAATTGATCTGTAGGTGTCGTTACTCATTAGCGTCTGCGGTGTCTCTAATGAGAGCAACGTTGCGGTGATGCAGTAACTAAAGTTATTTTGGTTATTTTGAGCTGCATAAATACGCAGACAAATAACGTACATTGTGTATTGCGTTTCCGATTCTTTTTCTTTCCTAAGTGAAATCATGACAGAAGAGATTTTATGTTCCCTTTGCCGCAGCTGTCAATTTACACAGTTCTGGTTTGATATCTGATTCTAGGGCAGCACTATCATGATATATACCCAGGACACGAAAACAATTTTTTTTTTGTCATCTCAAGTTACTCACGGCTTTTTTCAAGATTTATGGAGTTTCCTAATATGCAGTTCCTTGTTCAATCTTAAATGCCTCTGAATGAGTAGTATAGAATCTCACAGAGTCATAGTAAAACAGGATAAATTCTTCTTGTTTAGATTTTCAATTCTCACAACATTTCTGCTACAAATTCTTGCACATGTTCGTCAGAAAAAGTCTTGCTTATACTGCCACTTTGTCTGCTCGTCCGCCGGTTTACTTGTGCACACATGGCACTTAAATCGATAAGAGTTGGACTGAAATAAAACAAATACTTTTTAAGTTAATGTAGATGCAATCAGTATCATGATTTTAATATACACTGTTCGACACTAAATTGCCTTACTCAGAAAGAATTAGTCAAGTGAACCGAAAATCATCAGAGATATATGAGACGGATAACACATCACTTAATTTCCAAATGTATCCGTCAGTTTGACAGGCTACATAGAGAAAAACTGGTTGTCATTCAGTTGACTTTTCCATAATGTGACAGAAAAAGTACCCTAACGCGTTAACACCAGACGGCAAACAAAATGAGAGAGAGGGAGAGTGAGAGAAAGAGTATGAGAGAGAGAGAGAGAGACCCCTACACGTTAACACCAAACGGTGAAATAAATGAGAGCGAGAGAGAGAAAGAGAGAGACTCCTTCACGTTAACAACAAACGGTGAAATAAACAAAAGAAAGAGAGAGAAAGAGACTCCTTCATGTTAACAACAAACGGTGAAATAAACGGCAGAGAGAGAGAGAGAGAGAGAGACCCTACACGTTAAGACCAAACTGTGAAATGAATGAGAGAGAGACCCCAACACGTTAATACCAAACGGTGAAATAAATGAGAGAGAGAGAGAGAGAGAGAGAGAGAGAGAGAGAGAGAGAGACTCCTTCACGTTAACAACAAACGGTGAAATAAACGACAGAGAGAGAGACTCCTTCACGTTAACAACAAACGGTGAAATAAACGACAGAGAGAGAGACTCCTTCACGTTAACAACAAACGGTGAAATAAACGACAGAGAGAGAGACTCCTTCACGTTAACAACAAACGGTGAAATAAATGACACAGAGAGAGAGAGAGAGAGAGAGACTCCTTCCGTTAACAACAAACGGTGAAATAAACGACAGAGAGAGAGAGAGACTCCTTCCCGTTAACAACGAACGGTGAAATAAACGACAGAGAGAGAGAGAGAGAGACTCCTTCACGTTAACAACGAACGGTGAAATAAACGACAGAGAGAGAGAGAGAGAGAGAGAGAGAGAGAGAGAGAGAGAGACTCCTACATGTTCACAACAACAAGATTTTATAAACCACTGATAGGAGGCTGATAGGTCTGTAGTTCTTGAATCATACTCTGCAGCTCTGACGGGGTAGGTGCAAAAATGACTGCGTCATCAGCAAAACGAAAGTGAGTTAGATAATCTCCATTAATCTTTAACTCTTTGTTTTCCTAGTTCAGTGATTGAAAGACATTTTGCAGTGTGGCATTAAAGAGTTTGGGAGATATGGTGTCATCTTGTCTCACTCTCTCCCCAATTTTTATGGATGCTCTATTCTCAAATAGCCGAATCTTTGCACTTGCATTTTCATAGATATTATTAATAATATTAATGTATGCATCTTCAATACCGCAGGATTTCAAAGCCATTGTAACTGCTGATGGTTTCACAGAATCAAAGACCTTTTCATAACCGATAAAAGCCATGCATAATGGGAGTTCATATTCTCTCGCTCTTTGAATCAGTTCTCTCAGTACATGGATATGATCAAGAGTGCTGTAGCCACTACTGAATCTAGCTTGTTCTCTGGATTGAGCCATGTCCAGTGTTACCTTCAAGCGGTGTGAAAGAACTTTAGCGAAGATTTTATAAACCACTGATAGGAGGCTGATGGGCATGTAGTTTCTGAGATCCTCAATGTCACCTTTTTTATGTAGCAGATTCATTGTAGCATTGTTCCAATCCTCAGGAATCTTCCGTTCATTAAGGCATCGAGTGAAAATTTGGGCAAATACTGTAATTTATTTAAATTTGTTTTAGTTGTTTTACCTCAAGATAAAACAAGAGTCCCAAAATCGATTCCTGTGGGACTCCATAACGCGATAGCTGTAAAGTGGATTGGAATTTATTAAGTTGTGCATATTTTGGCTTTTTGTTAAATAATTTTTATGTAAAGTATGAGTCATTCCCCTTATTTCCAGTGTATGTAATTTACGAAGGAGGATTTCATGATTTGTTGTGTCAAATGCTTTTATTAGATCTAAAAAGATAGCAAGTCTCACAGTATTAAGTACAATTTTTTTAAAATAATGTTTTGTAAATAAAGCAATACAATTTCAGTAGATTTGTGTGGGGTAGACCGAACAGATAAAAACCATAAAAATCGCGGAGACTTTTGTGGATCTTTCATCGTGGACACTGCCCGGTGCGACGCCATGTTGGATATGCCGTAATACATAGTATGTAGGGATTCACTATTTCAGAAAAAAATAAATACGCATTCGATTTCCGACATTCTTTAACACATCATGAAATGTTCGTAACAATGGAAAACGTTAAATAAATATTTTATAAAGATTTTTGTTTACGCTAATGTACTAATAAACGAATGAATTTAATAACTGCGGAGGCGGGACTTATGTGTCCCATCTAATATTTGATGACGTTAAGTCCTACTTAAACGATAAGAAAAGAGGTTGTACCATGCAATCATCTGGCGTTTATTGGTTAACTATTAGTCCCTCATAGCATCTGTCAAGGACATGGAGCCAGCTGCTTGATGTTATTAGGCTTAGGGCAAAAAGTATTTCAGGCGTTTGAGAAGTCAGGCGTTTTTCATATCTCCATTACTAGCCATTCCGCTGATAGGCGCCGTCTTTTCTGCGCTGTGATGGCAGCCATTATAACAAAAACTTCGCTCTCGCCATTTTTCCTTTTTTTATCTTTTTTTTTATTTCTGTTTCATCAAGGAAGATAACGAAAATGACGAAGCATAAAACGTGGAAAATATATAAGAGAAGTAAAAAAGGAAAAGTAATTTAAAGCCGAAATTTTCTCCGGAACTGTGGACGTGATAAACACACCCTTCAATCTTTTCTGCAGATCAGTGTAATGAAATGTTTTGATAAGAAAATTATCAATTTCCGCATTTGCAGCACACAGGGATTCAGCAGTCTCTTTTGAATGTCCTCCACGTTCCCTTTCTTTCAACGATTTTTGATTTAAATTTTAAAATTCTAATATAACTTAATGTTCCATCTAATAAAAAACGGAATGCGCGAAAAGAAAGTTTCACTAATGGCATATGAACAAATGAAGTCGCGATATTGCGGGTTTGCTGTTTCTCGAGAACGATGAAAACGGATTAAAAGCACATTCCGTTTCTTTTACAGGAAACTGGTTTTTAACACTCATTTTTAAAAGGTTTTCGTATTGTCTCCGGTACTATCTTTTTTTGTTTTCTCGCAATCTCATTTTCACGTTCTTTCTGTCTCATTTTTCCGTTTATCTTTCCCTCATTTTTTAAAATTCTGCTCTTTTATTCTCATTTCCTTTTGGGCCACCATTATTTTCGTTTGCTCTTTCTCGTTTAATTTTTTTCCTACTCTTTTCTTATTCCTCTCCCTCTGATATTCTCAACGCCTCTCTCTACGTTATGCTCTTTGTTTCTCTCTGTCTCTTTGCCTTTTTTACATTTTCTCTTCTCCTATTCCTCTAGCACACACTTTTCCAGTTTTCATAATTTTCTCGATCTTTATCACACGCTCTAATTCTTACATCGTTTCTTTTGTATTTCTTTCATCCTCACCTTCTTACTTTGCCTCTTTTATATGTTTCTTCTTGAGTTCCTCCTTTCAATTTTTCTAATTTTTATTCTGTACCTAACTCTAATTTCAGTCCTACCTTAAGTATACATTAACGCTCTCTTCCCCTCTCTCTCTCTCTCTTACATTCTCATAATCATATTTATTTTTGCTTTTCGCATTTTATAAATCCCTCTTTAGTTTTCTGAATCTCATTTTTTGTCTCCCTATCAGTACCATTTTCGCCTTTCATCAGTTCTTCTCTGTGTTTCTTTCTCAATGTCATTTTCTCCGACTTTCGGTCTGAATTTCATTTCTACTAGCTCAATCTCTCACATTAATTTCCTTTTCATTATTTCGCCCTCACTCTTTTACTCTCTCTCTCTCCTCAAACTTCTTATTATTATTATCTTACTCTCTATTTTTTCCGTCCTATTTTTCACTTTCCTCAAAAACTCATTCTCATCACTCTCTGTTTCTTTCACTGCTACTAACTATCAAACAGCGTGCTATATCAAAGAATCATCTAAACGACATGATAACGTGCCATCTTCAGCTCCGAAGAAGTGCCTAGTTTTGTGAGCGTGCGAAGTTTAGGAAACTGAAGTCATTTTTTATAATTATTTCGGGGTTTAGAGTCCACCGTGATCAACTATAAGCAGCCACTTATTCCTAATTTGGGGCCATTGCATGGTTCCAAGGTTTGCTACAAGACAAACTGTAACCAGGGCATCATAGATTTAGCAGAATTAAGTTACAATAACTATTTTGAATATGGTGAGTTTAAATCAAATTTAACAGACAGTAAGGTTTGCTCATTCTGCTTTCCTCGCAGACGAATAATCGTGACGTCACTGAGTGACATCACCGTCCTAACATGCGAATCGGAGGTCCGAACAGTAGCTATGAAGGAAGATGTTTTGTGAACAATTTTTATAACTCAAACACAGAACAAAAGCTTATGCAAAAGCACATTTACATTAAATAAAGAAGAAATTCACAGCCATGTGAATATTTTAGTAACGGAGATTGCAAAAATTCCTCCCGCACATTTTTGTTACGTAAAGGAAGGGAAAACGGTTATATTTTTAAATGTTAATTTAGTTACAAGGGGGAATTTTTGCTGTTTTTGTATAAATTTATACTGAAAAATGCACAGCAGGACATATTATTGTCATGTAACAAAGAATTTCTTTCTGAGGAATATGAGAAGCGTCTAGGCAACATTCCCCAAGTTTTCTTAAATTACAAATTGAAAACATTATGCATTAAATAAAAATCTGGTAGAATTTATGAAGATTATTCCAGCTGGTTTACGAATAATAATTCCGACACGCTGCTATGGTGCAGATACAAAGAAACGTGGCGATTAGGTAGTCGTACGGTGGCGATTTGGACAGTGACGTCACAAAGCGATCACCGGAAGTGCAGGATGAGCATAATTTTGTCATCTACTAACCTTGAGTTTAAATCATCTGTTTTTTTCCTTAGCACTTATTTGGAGACGGTGCCTTTTCCCACCATTCTGTGCAGCAACGTAAATGACGCAAATTCTCATATCTTAAGCAGGGCCGGATTAAGGGAGGTGGTGGTGGGGGAGGTAATCTGGTGATCTATGGGGGCTATAGCCTTGGGGCCCCACCATGACCGTGGGCCCAGGAGGCATGTCTGAGCAAATAATGGATAGATAGGAAGAAACAGAGAGAGGTTTATAAAATAGTTTGACTTTTGTCTCGTACGATTTCCCCTTGGTCTGAAACAGAAGCTAGAAGACGAACAGATTTCAAAGCAGTAACTCGCCAAGGATAAATGTTTCATGTTGCTGTGTACAGTGAGGTTGGAGAGACAGTTTCGGCTTTTTTACTACCATCTACCGACACCTCCCAATCTGCCCTTGAAACCGTTAATAGCCAAAGTCCCCTGTGGCTTCACATTGTATTTAACAAGAAAGATGAATTAAGAAAATGCTAAATCATTAGAAAATTCATGACGAAATCTAGGAGTCTTAAGCTTTTAACTTATGTTCCTTTGAGAACAATGAAAAGTACAATGACTTATTACGAAAACTCTGTAGATAATTTATTAGTTTGAAGAATGCACTACGTATTAATTATCACAATTCAGAAGCATATTGCTGGAGTTTCGTGTTTTAATGGACTTCATATGTGTTTTAATGGACTTCGTAATAGGCCTCTAGGCTAAGACATCTGAATGGGTCTTAGGAGACCCATTCAGATGTCTTAGCCTAGAGGCCCACTACGGTCTTAATCCGGCCGTGATTGTTGGGGACCTGGTTAAAATGCAAACTGACGGAAAACAGTGAGTCACCCAACTTGTATGACCAGTGTACACCCAACGCATCGCTGTTATGACAGAGAACGCATCGCTGTTATGACAGAGCACTATAAAAAGAATTCATGCAATCGTCCTTCAGTGCAGAACAACTAACGCACTGCAAGGTATAAAAAAGAAAGGCGAGGGAGAGCACAGTCCCTTGGGAATGAAAGCTCCGATTTTACTGATTCGTCATGTGACAAAAAAAAAAAAAAAAAAAAAGAAAGATGTCTGCTTGATCTCCGCTTTCGTACAACAGCAAAAAGGAACTTCGTCTAACAAGGAGAGAAGTTAATTGGGAACGGAGGCTCGACTTCTGCTTACCCGGTAAACTTGGAATGGCGGAGGAGCAGTGATTTCTCCAATTGTTTTCCTTTAGAATCTGTTACATTAATTAGATTACAGTTCTTATGTGTCGATGCAAAGCACCGATAATTAAGAACGCCTCGGTGGCTCCGAAAAGCATTCTTTGTATTTCATCAGCGGGGTGGAAATCGAATCTGGGAGTTCATAATGAAATCTCCGCGGAAAATAAGCTTCAGGATGCCCTGAAAGGAAGCAGACCTGTCTTGTACTCGACTAAAATAAGAGGAGAGAAGGCCTGCACTTTTGAGCCCAAGAGCCTGGATGTAAGTACGGGAATAAAGAAAGGAAGGTAAAAAAAAAAAAATTGGAACGATCCCTAAACGAGGTGCCACTTATCGACCTTTACAGCTTTTATTTTTTCACAGAATCCTCGATAGAGCATACATCATAATTATATTTCGTGTGAATGCATTCATTTTCATTCCCCATCATATTTAATGTACATCTACCGTCAAAATATTTCACATTAACTTATTTAAGTGAAGTGCACTTTTTAATATTCTAGAAACAAATTGAAAGATGAATGACGGAGCCAGTGGAGTAATTTAGATCAGAGATCCGCATGGGCGTTAATTAGGAAAGCCCGGGTTGGAACTTCAAAGTTTCTGCCCGAGCCCAGTTCAAAACTTTAGAGGCCCTGCCCAAGCCCGGGCCAAAAGTTCAGAGGCCCTGCCTGAGCCCGGACCAGAACTTTACAGGCCCTGCTGGAGCCCGGGCCGGAATTAAGAGGCCCATTCCGAGCCCAGGTCAAAACTTTAGAGGCCCTACCCAAGCCCGGGCCAGAACTTCCAAGTCCTTGCCTGACCGCGAACCAGACTTTACAGACCCTGCTGGAGCCCGGGCTAGAACATTTGAGGTTCTGCCCGGGCCAAAACTTTACATACCTTGTCCGAGCCCGGGCTATACATCTACAGCCCCTGCTAGAGCCCAGCACAGAACTTCAGAGGCCCTGCCGAGCCCAGGCCAAAACTTTAGAAGCCCTGCTGAAGCCCGGGCTAGAACTTTTGAGGCCCTGCCCGGGCCAGAACTTGACATGCCTTGTCCGAGCCCAGGCCAAAATTTTAGAGGCCCTGCCCAAGCCCTGGCCAGAACTTCATAGGCCCTGCCTGGGCCCGGATCAGAAATTTACAGGCCCTGCTGTAGCCCGGGACGGAAGTTCAGTGGCCCTTCCTGAGCAAAGGCCCAAACTTTAGAGGCGCTGCCCAAGCCCGGGCCAAAATTTCAGAGGCCCAGCTTGAGACCGGACCAGAACTTTAAAGACCCAGCTGAAGCCCGTGCTAAAACTTTTGAGAAGCTGCCCCGGCCAGAACTTTACAGGCACTCTCCGAGCCCGGAATAGAGGTTTACAGGTCCTGCTGGATGCCGGTCAGGAACTTCAGAGGCTCTGCCTGAGCCCAGGCTCAAACTTTAGAGGCTCTGGCCAAATCCGGGCCAGAACTTCAGAGGCCCTGCTGGACCTCGGGCTAGATCTTTTGAGGCCCTGCCCGAGCCAAAAGTTTACAGGGCCCATCCGAGCCCGGGACAAAATTTCAGAGGCCCTGCCCGAGCCTTGGCCAGAACTTTAAAGGCCCTGCCCAGCCCGGCTCAGAATTTTTAGTTTACGGTACCACCCATTTTAGACTTTCGTTACGTTCTCCGCTACTTATTGCAAATTATGCAAGACTTCCTCCAGAAAAGCGGTCTGGCCGCAGTGATCTAAGTAATGGTCTTTGATCATTCGTCTAAAAGGGGTCCGGGTTCGAATTCCGGTGAGGCATGGATGTTGTGTTTGTCTTACGTCATTGGCTCTTTCCCTTCCCTGGAACCAGTGGCCCTAAATTAGGGACGGGCGACTGCTTATAGCCCATTAAGTTGCTCACGGTGGTCGTTAAACCTCTAATAAAAAAAAAAGAAAAAAAAGTGGTCTGCAATTCGTGGCCCGCGGAGCACTTTCTAACGGCCCGTTAGACGTTGTCCACAATAGAAGTTCTCAACTGAAAAAAATTCATTTCCGAAATGGGAAAATGAATAACCTCGTACCTTGGGTACATGGACTTTGAATTCCCAAATCTGTTATGAGCTATGCCGCGATAAATTATATAATATAGTTTTTTTAAATGTACCTCATATGAGGGCATATGATATACCTACTTCGGAATTCTTTGTAATATAGATGTCATGTTAACTGCTTCATTTCTTTTTTGCGAAAGTTTAGTTTCATAGGATTCAAAATATATCTGAAATAATCGATATCTAACAAAAAATATGCATTTTTACACTTTTTTTTTCATGTGGTTCGTGAATCCTATTTTTATTATGTGTGAAAACACAAATTTGTCGGTGACTCCGATTGAAACCGCGCCTCCTCGCTCCGGAGCCAGTTGTTCTAACCGACTAAACTACACCGACGGAATGTGTCGCTGTAGATTTGTCTTCTTGACACGTGCAATAGTACGTCACATCAACTCCCTCTCAATTTGTTTTTGAAGCGAAGAAGGAATTTCCATTTATTCCATACAATGTAGGGAGCAAACATCACACATTTTTCGTAGAACCCAACGACCAGTAGATCCATTTTCCACAATCGGGCGCCAAAAAGTGAAAACACAAATTCGTCGGTGATGGAGATTGATACCGCGCCGCCTTGACACGGAGCCAGTTGTTCTAACCGCCTAAACTACACCGACGGAATGTATCGCTGCAGATTTGGCGTTTTGACACATGCTTAACCTCTGTACTACGTCATATATGTTGCTTGCGATTTCGAAAAGTTTGCACTCGCTCTAGAGCAGTGGTCTCAAACTCAGACCCTCGGAAGGGCCACTTTCCAGTTTTGAAGGAACTTAGGGGGCCGCATGAATATTCATAAATTCGAAAAGTTTGCACTTGCTCTAGAGCAGTGGTCTCAAACTCGGAGCATTGGAAAGGCCACTTTCCAGTTTTGAAGGAGCTTGGGGTGCCGAATGAATATTCATAAATTCGAAAAGTTTGCTCTAGAGCAATGGTCTCAAACTCGGACCCTTGGAAGGGCCACTTTCCAGTTTTGAAGGAACTTAGGGGGCCGCATGAGTATTCATAAATTCGAAAAGTTCGCACTTGCTCTAGAGCAGTGGTCTCAAACTCGGAGCATTGGAAAGGCCACTTTCCAGTTTTGAAGGAGCTTGGGGTGCCGAATGAATATTCATAAATTCGAAAAGTTTGCTCTAGAGCAATGGTCTCAAACTCGGACCCTTGGAAGGGCCACTTTCCAGTTTTGAAGGAACTTAGGGGCTGCATGAGTATTCATAAATTCGAAAAGTTTGCACTCGCTCGAGAGCATTGGTCTCAAACTCGGACCCTTGGAAGGGCCACTTTCCAGTTTTGAAGGAACTTAGGGGGCTGCATGAGTATTCATAAATTCGAAAAGTTATCACTAGCTCTAGAGCATTGGTCTCAAACTCGGACCCTTGGAAGGGCCACTTTCCAGTTTTGAAGGAACTTGGGGTGCCGAATGAATATTCATAAATTCGAAAAGTTTGCTCTAGAGCAATGGTCTCAAACTCGGACCCTTGGAAGGGCCACTTTCCAGTTTTGAAGGAGCTTGGGGTGCCGAATGAATATTCATAAATTCGAAAAGTTTGCACTCGCTCGAGAGCAGTGGTCTCAAACTCGGACCCATTGGAAGGGCCACTTTTCAGTTTTGAAGGAACTTGGGGTGCCGAATGAATATTCATAAATTCGAAAAGTTTGCTCTAGAGCAATGGTCTCAAACTCGGACCCTTGGAAGGGCCACTCTCCAGTTTTGAAGGAGCTTGGGGTGCCGAATGAATATTCATAAATTCGAAAAGTTTGCTCTAGAGCAGTGGTCTCAAACTCGGACCATTGGAAGGGCCACTTTTCAGTTTTGAAGGAGCTTGGGGTGCCGAATGAATATTCATAAATTCGAAAAGTTTGCTCTAGAGCAGTGGTCTCAAACTCGGACCCTTGGAAGGACCACTTTCCAGTTTTGAAGGAACTTGGGGGGCGGCATGAATATTCATAAATTCGAAAAGTTTGCTCTAGAGCAGTGGTCTCAAACTCGGACCCTTGGAAGGGCCACTTTCTAGTTTTGAAGGAACTTAGGGGCCGCATGAATATTAATAAATTTCTTATGAATAAATATCAACTTTACAAAACTACACCAATGGCTTGGCACTAGAGTGGAATATTATTTCTAATTATCGGTAAATAATAAAAAAACAAATGCATCATCAGTCCTTGAAAATAATCGCTTTTACGTAACAATTATTTTCACTTAAATCTTAAAACAATCATAGCTAACCAACTGAACACGGTGCAGAAAATATTATATGTTCTGAGCAGAAATTTGGGCTCACTTTTCTGGCAGTTACTTATCGGTATTTGGAATAATGTCCTTTGAACATGCTACTTTCAAAAGTGAGCATAAGTGACTGCCACTTAACCTATTCCTTTCAAGACATGTTACTTAGTTCATTCTTGAAAACAACTGTTCACATGAGCATGCTTTTCCGGACTTAGACAGAACACGTGCATCTGAGTTATGAATGGTCGCGTACTTGTCCTTTGAAACTAACTGTTAAAACTCTGTTAGATTGCAGCTGCTGAGTTCTTCTTTTAGGAAAGAATCATACTGACAGTCTATTAATTCAAGATGAAGTTCGTCAGGTGCGTTGCCTGCATTATAAGAAAATGGAGACTTGAATATATTGAAAATATTTTTCATGTCTTTGAATGTTGAAACATTCAAGCCGTCTGTTGAAATCTTCTTTTAACATAGCTATTTTCGTAGAAAATTCACCAAAATTGATTACTTCTTCCTCAGCTGAAGCTTTTAAGGTGGACGTCTAGTGATTTTGCTTCTTAAACTTCCAATAGGCAAACTTCTGTACACATTTTCTTCACAATTAATGCGTTCTCACGGATGAAAATTTGAACATCGATTAAAATAACTTCATATTATAACTTGGAATACTTAATATTTTCTAAAACATAACCATAATTAAGCAATCCAACATTTGTTTGTCTACTGACGTCATCAATGTACAGGTCGCGCTATCTTTTTTCTGGTCTCAACACCTCCAAAGGAAAAGTTATTGATATTTAATGTAATTATGGTTATGTTTCAGAAAATTTTAAGTATTCCAAGTTATAATATGAAATTATTTTAATCGATGTTCAATTTTTCATCCTTGGGAACACGTCAGTTGTGAAGAAAATGTGTACAGAAGTTTGCTCATTGGAAGTATAGGAAGCAAAATCACTAGACGTCTACCTTAAAGTGGGAAAGTGGGCAATATTTCCTGCTCTGAGCTGCGCTTCCCAAAGCTGAAGCTTCCTCTGAAATGCGTTAACATTATCAATAATATCAGTGACTTGCTTTTTTTGTCTTTGTAGTTCGATATTCAAATCGTTTAAGTATCCAATTATATCCGTGCGGAATACCAGATCATGTAACAATTCTGGATCATCAAAAAAGCGAGACGTCTTGATTTTCCCTTTCAAGGAACATCTTTATTTCATCTCCCAAATTCCAAAATCGTTTTAACACTCGTCTACAACTAAGCCACTTTACATGAGAGTGATACAAAATGTCACTATGCTCACAGCCAATATCTTTGAGAAAAGCAATAAACTGTCTGTGGTTTAAGCTTCTGGAGCGACTGTAGTTTGTGAGTTTTATCACAGGCTACAAAATATTTTCAACTTTTAAAACACGGCCACACAATGGGGCTTCACGTATAATGGAATGAAAATGTACAAATGGAGTAAGTGAACCTTCATCTATCAACATCTTTCCAACAACGCATTTTTTGAACTAGCCATTGCAGGCGCATTATCTGTAACTAAACATGCCAGTTTTGGCCAAAGCGATTTTTCCTCGTCAAACATTATTTTCATTTTGTCAAAAATGTCATCAGCGTTCGTAGTATCATGAATTGGTGTTAGTTGAAGTAGTTCTTTACTTACTTTAAGATTTTCATCTACCCCGCGAATGAAAACAGCCAACTGAGCAACATCTGTTACGTAAGTACCTTCGTCAATTGCAAGAGAAGAAAGAAAAGGCACTCTGATATCTTCTGAATTAATTGATGGTTTATATCTGAAGCTTGGTCATCGATTCTACTAACAACCGTGTTTGGCGAAAGACTTATTTCTGTAAATTCATTCACCTTGCCAGGGCAATTACACTTTTCTGCTTTGAAACACACATTTTGTTGCGAACTTAAATTGCTTTTCCAGTTCCTTCAGTTTGTCCTGTCGAAGATGCCCTTGCAGTGAATCATACTTCCCCCATGAACAGTTTGAAAATGGCATTGTAAGTTGTACTGTTTTGGAACCGCTAACATTTGCTTATAAATATGACACAATACACGATTATTACTTTCACAACGAAAGTATTGTAACTCCCATTTATGTTCATAGCGGGAGTTAGTAGTAGTTAGTGTTAGTAGTAATATGTTCACAGTGTTTACTCTATCTTCATCTTCAGTGGATCGTTTTGCACTGTGATTTAGTTTAGAAACAAACATGGTAAAAATGAAATCACACAAATCAACATCAGTTTAAAATGGCGTGTGAAGCAACCGATGCAGCCGGACGAAACTAGCCACCAGCTGAGCGGGAGGGAGCTTTTCAAGGTCGATCAGTGTTGCCAGCGCTTGCTTTTAATTCTGCGCAAATAAAGTTCGCTTTTCCGACGACGCGACGTCCCTTCCATAAAGCGAAGCGGCGGCAAGCGCGCTTCTATTGATAAACAGTACGTCGCGGGAAGACACCTGCACCGTTTTCGCATTCCTTTCGACGTAACAATATGCATGCTTAATACAATTTTATTCTTCGTAAATAAACTTTTTACTTAGAAAGAGGATAGCTTTGCTTTGCATTACTATGTTTATACTACACAAGTATTTAATATAGCATAACTAGCAGGGGTACCCTGTATTTCCCGGGTAAATATTCGTGGAATCACCAAGTTCAGCGGGTGAAATTTTATGAATGAGAAATATATTCTTGTAATTTTCCCGTTAATACCAAATTTGGTGATTCTAAATTGAAAACTGTAGAACTTTTTTAATGCCAAATTTGGTGGTTCTAAAGTGAAAACTGTAAAACCTTTTTCGAAAATTTTGTGTGGGGGCCCCTTGACCCCCCCCCGGCTCCGACCCCTTCCAAAAACTGTCTACGGTCTAAGTCAGAGTATTAAGAGATACTATACCAAATTTAGTGGTTGTAAATTGAAAACTGTAGAACTTTTAAAGAAAATTTTGTATGGGCGCCCTTTGACCCCTTCCAAAAACCGTGTACGGTCTTAGAGTACCATGAGATAAATACCAAATTTGGCTGTTCTAAATTGAAAACTGTGGAACATTTTTCGAAGATTTTGTGTGGGGGCCCCTTGACACCCCCCCAACCCGGCGCCGACGCCTTACAAAAACTGTCTATGGTCTAAGTCAGAGTATCATGAGATAGTATACCAAATTTGGTGGTTCTAAATTGAAAACTCTAGAAATTTTAACTGAAATAACGAAAATTTTGAATGGGGCCTCCCTTGAATCCCCCAGCCAACCCAATCTTCAATCCCTTCCAAAGCCCTTCTACGGTCTAAGATAGAGTACCATGAGACAGAAAACCACATTTGGTGGTTATATGTTAAAAATTATAGATTTGTGTAGCGGACAAACAAATATACAAACTTTCACTTTTATATACACTGAAGAGCAATTGAATTAGAGATACCTGTCTAGTAACGTGTAGCACCACCTTTCGCCCTGATGACGGCGGCGATTCATCTCGGCATGGACTCGATAAGACAACGGAAGCGTTGGGAAGTCATACGGATCCACGACCCCTGAACAAGCTCCCACAATTCACGAAGATTTGATGGAGGGTGGTCAGAGCCTCGAACATTTCTCTCGATGGCATCCCAGATGTGCTGGATGGGATTGAGGTCAGGTAACCTAGCTCTCCAAGGAAGCGAGGTCACGTCGGAGGAGTTTTCATCCAACCATTTGGATACAATTCGGGAGCGATGGCACGGTGTATTGTCCTGTTGCAGGATGAGGTCACCAGCGGGATGTTGACGACGTACAAACGAGAGCAAATGGTCGTCCAGGATATCCCGGTAACGTTGACCTGTGAGGGACGATGTCACACGTACCAGGGGTCTCATTTCAGTCCATATAAACAGTCCCCAGACGAGAATGCCACCCCCACCAGCTTGAAGAGTACCCTGCTGGCAAGAAGGATCCATCGCTTCATGTGGTTTGCGCCGCACTCGTATCCTGCCATCCGCATGTACCAACGTGAATCTCGACTCATCAGTCCAGGCAACATTTTCCCACATGTCTAGGGTCCAGTGGCGATGTTCCCACGCCCATGCTAATCTTTGCACCCTGTGATGTGCGGTCAGCAGCGGTACCCTCGTGGGACGATGGCTTCTGTACCCCATAGCGAGGAGATGGTTCTGGATGGTGTGGTTGCTTACACGTTTTTGTGCACCAGCGTTAAATTGCCGAGTGATTTCTTGCACTGTGGCCCGTCTATCGGCTGTTACGATGCGAGCTAGCCGACGATGACCAATCTCATCCACACGCTGTTGTCCACGGCAGTTGGTCCTTGAAAGGATGGTTTTACCGGATTCGATGTACTCACGGTGCACCCGTGACACAGTGGCTCGTGAAAATCCCTGTACCTGCACGACTTCCGAGATGGAGTGACCCATTCGTCGGGTTCCGACAATTTGCCCACGATCAAATGCGACTAGATCCTTCGTCTTGCCCATACTGCGTCCGACTCTTACTGATTCCCGTCGCATCACTCCTTATATTGTCGGATCGCTGCATACGTCATGTCGTTTCAGTTTACAGGGCTGCCCACAGCGCCAGATTTGCATAATGCCAGCTGTCTCTAATTCAACTGCTCTTCAGTGTATATAGATTAACAGATTTTTCTCTCAAAATCTTTCTAAGTCTTGTAATTGCTTCCCAGAGCATAGAAAAACACTTTTTATTGAAGAGTTACTAATTGCTCACTAATTAGTGATCTCACTAAATTACCATGTAAAAGAATATGCCCGATGAGAAATTGTTATATGCTTCGAGAATTTTATATGATTCTAATACCTCTAACTGTTGTATGGTAATGGCGCTTCGACCAAAGACGAAGTAATAGAAAATATTTACTATTTTTACTTCTGGAAAACTTTTCGCGTCACCTTCGATGATACTTACATTCAGCACACAGGGATCTTTTCCTTCAATCTCATTAATTTTTCCTAAATACCGCATTTTGTACTCGAAAGTTAAATTTTCAAAGTAAGACACCGTCATTTCAACGGGGACTGGCTGTCCTTCACTTACGTAACGTTACTAAGGCTCGTTGCCATGAAGAAAGTCACGTGTCTGCTGCATCCTCATAGGCAGTAGACGCCACGAAAGAATGCAAACAGGGTTTTTTTCTTTGACTTGTCACTAAAATCGTTACTGCTCGGCTCCCTTTTGTCATAGATTAATGTTTCATACACTTAAACGTTCGTCGACAAATGCTCTATGGAATGGTGAAAACCTCAGGAATAAAGGAAATGTAGCCCAAAGAGATGTATTATGGCGATAGGTATCCTGGTATATCTGGTACCGTAATGTCAACAGCAGGTCCTCCAGTTCGCGTACATTTCCGGGTAGTGGTGAAATAGCTCTAACCCGTTTTTCCAAGTGAAACCACAAATGTTCGATTGGGTTAATGGCAGGTGAATTTGGAGGCTAGGGCATTCACAGAAAGTCACCGGCATGTTCCTCGAGCCACTCCTTGACGATTCTGGCAGCGTGGCATGGCGCATTATCCTGTTGGTAACGGGGCCTGATTTCTGCACATGCATGCGGTGCACCAAAAATACCTTAATTAATATAAATTTTCAGAACCAAAATATATTTTCCATTATAACATGAAATTATTATACGGTTCAGTTTCAAAATTTAGGATGAGATTTTGGAAACCAAATTTTTATTATTATTTCGTATTTAATAAAGCTCAAGCGTTGCGCTGAGCTGTGATCGGACAGTGTAACATTTTAATCTCACCCTTATTTGTAACAATCAAAATTCAACGGGAACAGCCTGTATTCAGAGCAATATGGTATATTATAAATGAAAAGCATTTCAGCAAACTTGTACAAATTACTAAAAAATATTTTTATTATTAATATTAGTCTTGTGAGAACAAAAACTGTGAATCAATACTCATAATTATGTAGAGTTTATTTTCACATAAATAAAAATACAAAAAAAGTTCAATTGACACTACTTTAATAAAAGACTGTTATAATAATTTATATGGAGTGTTGCAATAATTTATCCCACAATGTGTGTGTTCAGCTGTAAGACTTTGTGAGGGATTACTTCTTACAGCATAAACCACCATGGGTTCATCATTTCCGTTACGTTTTATGGTAAACTAGGTGTTTCAAATTATATCTCTGGGAGAATAGTTATTTGTTTAGGTAAATGATACTTTAAAACAAAAAAAGAATTCCAGAGTAATTAATGTTACAGCTGTAAGCTCTGCAGGTGCGGGGAACTACAAGCGGTGTGAATGCTCGTCTATTACAAGCCACATTGGCTATAAAGTTGACTAGCATGTAGGATGTATTTTAATGTTTTTACTGCTAGAAAAACCTGCTTGCAAAAAATATTTACCAGTAAATATTCTCTTAACCTGTTTGATTGAAAATTTTAATCGAGGGAGCCCCAGACATAGGATGTGCACAGGGCCTCGACTGGCCTAAGTCGGGCCCTGGTTGGTAATGGCCATCACCAGCAGGGAACACATTTGTCATGAATGGGTGATCTTGGTCAGCAACGATTTTCAGATCCCTGACAGCTGTCAGGGATTGTGCTATTGGGGTTATGGGTCCTAAAGTGTCCCAAGAGAACATCGCTCACAGCATAATACTACCTCCGGGTGCCTGTTTCCTCCCAACAGTGAATCCAGGTGCCGTAGCCTCCGTTAGTAATCGGCGCATCCGCGGTCGGCCGTCTATGTGATGCACTGGTAACGTTGCTCTGCTCGGAAAATCTTTCACTGAGACTTTTCAAATGATTATGTTAGCGTACGGTGAGGGTCAAATGAATTGAATTGGAGTTTATGAGTGGCATCGACGATTCGAAAACAGGCGACCGAGTATCGAGGATGATGAGAGGTCAGCACGTCCTTCAACATCCACAATGGATGAACAAATCCCCTACTGTAAAAGAAATTGTAAAAAATGACCGTCGAAAAACTGATCGATTGATCACTGGTGACGAGACTTGGTGCTTTCTGTACGACCCCCAATCCAACCCACTTTCTTCCAATCATCCACGCTCCAATCTCGATTACCTTAGGCCCATTGCATGCGTTGGCCTGGAAGAAAGAGCTTGAAACGTGGTCCCTGCTGTTTAATAGGCGGGAAAGTTAAATCATGGAGACGTAGTAGCAAATTATTGAATACTGTGTCATAACATTTATACAGAGGGTATTGGAAAAATTCAAACCCCAGTGCGTTGGGGGCATCCGTCTGCAGTTGATGGGAGGAATATGAATATATTTCTCTACCACCTTTCTTGAAAGAGCTGCAAAACTACACTATCTACCAACAAGTAATTGGACACCTGTGATAGCAAAGGAAAACGAAGTTTATTCACCTTTAATATTTGGTGGAGCCTCCACGAACGGCGACTACATCTGCGACCCTCTGGGGCATACTCTCAACCAGGCGTTGTACGACGGCTAGCGCTATTTTCTTCCACTAGGCTTGGAGAAGACAGGTCAGTTCCTTCACCGAGAGGTGCTCGATAGGGTTAAGGTCCGGGCTGTGCGTAGGCCAGTCCATTCGATTAACCTCATTGTCACCATAATAAGCCATGGTGGACCTCGCAACATGACAAGTGGACCTCGCAACATGACAGGTGGACCTCGCAACATGACAGGTGGACCTCGCAACATGACAGGTGGCATTGTCATCCTGAAAGTAACATGGGTCCACCCCGTAAAACTGCCACAACGCAGGAAGCACATGGTCACCCAAAATGGTGTAGTAGGTCTCGGCGTTACGTCTACCTGGAATTGCGACCAAGGGACCCGTGCCATACCAGAAGAAACACCCCATAGCATAATTCCACCACCGTCGAACTTCACAGTTGGCACAATACATTCCAGCAGGAGGCGTTCCCCAGGCAGACGCCAAACCCAGAACCTGCCATCCAAACTGTAGAGGGTGAACCTTGATTCGTCGCTCCAGAGAACCTGTTTCCACTGTTCAACGGTCCACTGTCCACGTTCTTTGCACCACATTAGCCGAGCAGCGCTATTGGACTTGGTGATCAAAGGCTTGTGGGCGGCAGCACGTCCATGATAACCGAGCAGATTGGCTTCCTTACGAATGGTATTCATCGAAAGAACACTCCCGGGTGCCGGTTGAAACTCCTCGCGGATGTGGCCCATCGATTTGGTGCGGTTCTTCCGAATTCCTCTGACAAGCACCCGTCGGTCTCTAACTCCCAGTTTTGTGGGTCTGCCGGGTCGGGGCACATTCTGATAGTCACCTCTCATCTTGCACTTGCCAATGACGTAGGCCACTGTCGATTTTGGGTACTTCACCTTGCTGGATATGTCACGTATGGATCGGCCATTTCTGTGATACCCGACGATTACACCTTTCTCGAAATCAGAGAGCTCCGAACTGCGTGGCATCTTTCATGCGACTGGTTGCGTTGTTGTTTCCCACACGATATTTAACGGCGGCGGCCGTGACGTGTATCAGGACCGCAGATATCGTCAATTGCAGGGGTGTCCAATTACTTGTTGGTAGATAGTGTATAAGCACACTGGATAAAAATTCAGTCACCCGTGGCAGAACTGATCTAATAACGGGTGACGGTGTTATTATCTCCAATCAGTGATATTTATCTCCCAACAATGTTATCACGGCGCCCTCTATGCGACAGGTAGCTTCCTATTGTCAGTTCTGTTAAAGGTGACACATTTTTGGTCCGGTGTACTTATTTTCCTTCAACCTGTATGTGCTTAAAATGTTGGAGTCTCATGGCGGATACTCTGTATTTTATGTATTTTTGCCACAGTGTGTTACACACCATGAAAAAACTTAAGAGTACAGTATCAATAATACGCACAAATATTACTTTCGCTGCGCATTAAAAAAAAAAAAAAGAAGCAATGAGCGATGATGAGAATGGTAAAAGTAATCTTCGTCATATACGATAGTTACAATGCAAACATAAGATGCCCTTTGAGAAATAAAACTGTTTCCTGGACTGATGACTCCGAAAGCAGTTATACGTAGTTTCTCCCTGAGTCAACTCCGATTCGTGTAAACACATACAATTCCAGAAAATCGTCGTTTCATGGGAAATGAGAACGTCATGTAGAGCTTCAAATGATCAGCGAGTATTGCTGAGAGAGGTATTGTTTCCATGACGACGAAAAACGATCCTTCGTCGAGTGAACTCATTTCTTTGCCGGAGAAATGTCTTTTGGATCTTCTTCACGATTACGAAGTCGTGAAGATCTGACTGCTCGCAGCACATCTGGGTGAGCTGATGATTTTAACTATTCTTTAGATATTTCCAGCTCCATTTAAAAGTCTGAAAACAAAATGCAGACGCGAAATGCTTTATCTAAGAAATACAAAATACTGGAATGAATCTTCCATAGTTTTTATCGTCGTATTTTGGAATAATGATGCAAGTCATACTATGTTGGATAAATGCATACGCTTCTTCTACGTATTAGAGGTATGCAAAAGTTTCCACCGTTTTAAGGAGAAAAGGAACAATCAGGAAACCAGTACATATTTATTTAACGAAATATTGGCCTTTAGCATCAATGACCTTTTGCCATTTTTCAGCTAACAAATGAATGCCCCTGTGATAGAAGGACGCTGGTTTTGAGCTGAAGAACGCACTGACGAAATTTTCTACCTTTGGAACTGTAGTGAACCGTTGTTGGACTAGGACATGTTGCATAGAGCGAAACAGATGAAAGTCTAAGGGTGCAATGTCCGGGGAGTAAGCCAGGTGCGGTAAAACCTCCCAGTGTAACTGTTCAAGGGTTGATTTCGTGGTGCACCGACATGTGGTCTGACATTATCGCGTAACAGGATGACTGGGCGGCGTCCTTTATTTCTCCATGCACGGTTTTGCTCGATTGTGACATTCAGTTTCATCAGCTGATTGCTAAATCGTTGTGCAGTGATTGTTTCGCCGGGTTTTAACAGTTTGAAGTACGTCATGGGAAATGAGAACGTCATGTAGAGCTTCAAATGATAAGCGAGTATATTCCACCACATATACACATCAACACCTCCATGCATATCCCACCACACACATACATCAACACCTTTTTCACGTGGACATCCTATTTTGCAGTGGATGTTGATGACTGGCCTGGGTCGACCCAGGATCGCTTGCGTACGGGGTTGTCCCAATAGATCCATTTTTTATTCCCGGTGACAACCTTTTACAAGAAATTCTTCCCTTGAAGCATCTTCAGCAGTGACATGCAGATGTCTAATCGTTGACCAATATTACGCCGCGTGAAAGTATGCAGAACCCACTTACCAATCTTCTGGATCTTTCCCAAGGCATGTAGACGCCGTACAACCGCCGACTGAGCCACTTTCAAACGTTCGCAAGTTGCGTAGTCGATTGTGTGACATCTTCTTGCATCATCGATTCCAGCTCCTCGTCTGCGAGTTCCAGTGGTCTACCTGCATGTAGCTTGTCTTCCGAGCTTGGATCACTTTTCTTAAACGTGGCAAACCATTCTCAACACGTCCGCTCACTCATAACCATGCGCCTGACATATTGAACCGTATGCTTCACTCGCACTTTTCCCTAAATCAAACATGAAAAACGAACAGTGCCGCAAATGAACTTTATCGACCGCCATGCTTGGCTTCATGTACGAACTGACAGCACGGGTCGCCGGCAGGTTAGACCCCTACAGCGCCCGCTAGTGGGGGCGGCGGAAACTTTTGCATACCCCTAATAGTATCCCGAGTACTGCCCACAAATTTATGCAAATATGCGTGTCTATTTTTTGAGGCTGCAGCAGACCAATACTGTAGAGTGAATGTCCCATAATGACGATATTGTTGATCTATTCGGCTGGTTAATGAAACTCTCAACGATCTGGAAAATGCAACTGTAAAAGTGTCATGGAAATTTTAAGAAAATCTACTGCGATGGTTGTTCTCTTCTCAAAGGCGATATACCTATTTTTCAGATGCGCCTTCGTAAGACGAACGCAAATTTATTTTGTTGTTAATCAAATATTATTCCACGCAAATACTGTGAAACCTGTGTTGGCGGTTACTCGCATTCTGCGCTCAACTTCTAAATCGGGCAGCTTTGCCTGGTATGGATATTATCACAAATATAAACAATGCACATCAGGTCGTGTCCTGCAGGTGGCGGCCTGCAGGACACGACCCACGGGCTGCTATTTTTGAAACGCATAAGAGAACGCACCTGCATTTTGCTATCACCAACACACGGAAATTACAGAAAAATTTTGTTTCCAGGAAGATTATAAAAAGTCCGGGATTTTTAAAAATACGAAACACCAGTTTTCTTTTTCGCGCCGTCACACCACCCTTCAGAATATTATAAATGGTGGGTGGCCCTTGGAGTCTGTCAAGTTCTTAGAATTTTGTCTCCAGACGTTATGGTTTTCTAGGGCGCGATGATCAATCAAACTAAGGTGCGATGATTGATTTTTAATTGTCTTAACTAGGATGCGATGACCGATCTTTAGGTAAAAATCCTCCAAATACGTGGCGTCAGTAAATAAATAAATACATAGATCTTTCCACGTTCCAGAAACACATAGCAACCGAAAAATTGTTTTCAGCCGCCGCCGTGGAAATGAACCACGGAACTATCGATATCTTGCCGAGCGCGTTAACTTTCCACGGCGGCGGCTGAAAACAATTTTTCGGTTGCTATGTGTTTCTGGAACGTGGAAAGAGCGATGTATTTATTTATTGACCGATCTTTAACTGTCTTAAATAACGGCGTAGGAGAATTCATCTCCCTCAGAGCAACGAACCTAGCCTTTTCACATAGCGGCTATATTTTATTTTCTG
This sequence comes from Macrothele yani, assembly GCA_039090855.1. Lineage (NCBI taxonomy): Eukaryota > Metazoa > Arthropoda > Arachnida > Araneae > Macrothelidae > Macrothele > Macrothele yani. The sequence continues at coordinate 176,537,064 of CM076990.1, forward strand.
GTCCGCTCGAGACAGCAAAAGCAAACATCTCTGACGTCCAGGAAGAGAAAGAGCAGGAAGTGGCTTCAAAGCTCAACCGCAGTAGTGCTGCTATTACGTTCGGCATCTCATTACCTTCCATTTTTTTCAGGCGGAACATGTGGTAGGAGCGCCCGATTTGCGACAACGTACGTATGCTCCGAACATTTTACCCCATTCCTCAATCTTTACTGTTCTTAGTGAGAGCTTTGGTGAATAATATTCTTAAATTACAAAACGGCAGGAAATAAAAAATGAGCAGTTCACCGCATGCTGTATTAGGGAAGGCAAGTCTCATTTTATTTTCAAGTATGGAGGGGGGATAATTAGGCAAATTGAACCATTCTGTTCGCGATCACATGTCAAGACGTCCAATTTTTCACAGAACCGTCGATGTCCTTCCTAGAAAGTTTTAACTATATTTAGCAATGACCGTGGATGCCCTTCTTAGATAGGTTTCACTGTATTTAGCAATGACCGTGGATGCCCTTCCTAGATAATTTTCACTGTATTTAGTAATGACCGTGGATGCCCTTCCTAGATAGGTTTCACTGTATTTAGCAATGACTGTGGATAAACGCACAGAAGACTAACGACCAACAAAAGTATCTCCAATGATTGATATTGAAGATTTAAGTACACTACTATTGATGGAAATTACAACACCATTAAGGACTACTGGTATTAGATTGAAACTTACATGATATGTACATTAAATTTGATAATGCGCATGCGGTTTTGGAGCAGTGCCCACTGAAACTGTACGGTATTAGATATAAACAGCTGGCTCAAAAGAGATGTTGCAATCAGTGATGAGCCGACACTGACAGTGAGTCGAAAGGGTGTTTCTTGTAGCTGACCCGTTGCCAATGAAGGTCGCATTAGGAACACATGACGATCTTTGAGCGAGGAGGGATTGTTGGGACGAGAGAAGCTGAATTTTCCCACCGCGAAACTGCCACTCGTATGGGACGAGACGCCAGTACAGTGATGCGCACGTTGCGTCAGTGGACAGATGAGACTCGGACGTACAGAAATCTGGGAAATAGACCGCAAAAATCTCACCACCGCACGGGATGACAGACCCCTTTCGCGCAACGACATTCACGGTGTCACACGATAAGCATGTCACAGGTCAGGCTTTGCCCTCCAACACAGTTCGACGTGCTTTGCTTAACAGAAGACTGGTCGCGAGCAGCCCATTAGTGTGCATTACTTTGGTCTTCACCTCAACAACAGACGCTTCAAGCTACAATGGAGTCTCGAAGACATACATTGGCGCTCTGATTGGCAACAGGTCATGTTTCTGATGAATCACGATTCAACTTGATGCACCATGATGGTCACATACGTGTTCGAAGACATCGTGGTGAACGGCGTCTTGCAGCATGCATTAGTAGTATGTGTGGCACTTGGGCGGCGGAAGTGACGTCCCAGGTACTGTAGTCAACTTGCGGAGGTGACGTCACGAATGCACTTTTTCGCTGACGTCGACAAAAAACTTGCAGCTTTTATCTACCTAACGCTAAGCTTTATGGTTTGGGGCGCCATTGGGCTCAACTTGTAATTTCGCCCGATAAGAACTGAGGGAACTCTCAACAGTCAGTGATACCTCTGAGACGTTTTAGAGGCAGAGGTGGTACCCTTTCTTCAGAATTGTCCTGGCGCTGTATTCCAGCAGGACAATGCTCGGTCACTTGTGGCCCGGAATGTGCAAGACCTTTTCCATGCAAGGCAGATACCGCTTCTTCCCTGGCATGCACGTTCGCAGGATATGTTCCCGATCGAACATATCTGGGAACATGGTAGTTAAGCGACTGACCCGTTAAGTCCCTCCGCCAGTCACCACAAATGAACTCTGGTCTCGCATAGACACATCCTGACAGGTTACTCGCCAGGACGATATCAAAAACCTCTTCCATTCAATGGCACGCCGTGTGGAGGTTGTTATATTTGCTCGAGGTGGCTACTGAGTTTTAAAGCGAAAAAATCTTGTATAGCTCAACAAATGTAATCAGTTATTTCGTGTAGCATGAGGAATCTGTTATACAAGTTTCTTTTGAATAATGCGATTCTTTCTTGGTGTTGCAATTTTCACAAACAGTAGTATAATTTTTCTCCCAAACATAATGTCTTCTTGTTAACGGTCTTCAGCTGATTGGTCAAAAGAGGAGGATGATTTCTAGCTGCTTCTCTGGGTCGAGTGCGTTCAGCTTCCGTTTATCATTCCTGATTAAGTTGGTTCTACGTTTTTTTTTCTTTAGAGGTTTAACGACCACTGTGAGATATTCAATAGGATTCAGACAGCCGCCATTCCAAATTTGGGGGCCACTGGTTCCAGGAATGAGAGAGAGAGAGAGAGAGAGAGAGAGAGAGAGAACTGTGCCATAAGGCAGATGCACCATCCATGCCTCGCCGGGATTCGAACTGGGACCCAACACTTCGTACCACTCGGTCACCAAGACGGCGGTTCGATGTTCTGTAACATGATGTTGCTACTGCATCATTGCTTTTTCCTTTTAGGGTCTTGCCATCATGAACTTGCTTGAACAGACTGTTGGCCCTATCCACAATATTTTTCTGTCAGTCATGTCACTCATTTCCCTGAAGGCGTTTATGAGTGCAAGACCTGAACTGCTCATCATCCTTCAGTTCTGGTACTTGGCCATACCGGAGTCATCAGAACTGGCATCGCCTGTTTCACATCCAATTACGGTAGATAGGTCACTTCCATTCAACAAAGGATTCTCAGCTACACCAACACGAGATGGATTTTTTTTTCTGATTGAAGGTTTTTTTTTAAATGATTTATTGGACCTGGTGGTAGAGACATGACAAACAGGCAGACACAGACAGGACACAGATGTTTCACATCAACATGTGCATATCAAACATGGTTTTTACAGTATGCTAAATGACCAATGTACACAGAGAGCCAGTGTTGATCAAGTAACACATTGAGAGCCGGTGCCGAAAGACAAACAGAAACATCCATGCCTCACGGGATTCAAACCCCTACCCTTCTCAGACGAATGGTCATAAGCCATCGCTTAGACGACTGCGCCACCGGGACGGCCTAGAGGGATCACTATCAGCTTTGTCACTGCTTAATGTTCTCCACTCTGAACCAACATCGATGACCCTGTCACTTACTACAAGCCCACAGTCAGGACAAATCATGCCGCTAACCCTATAATCTTCAACAAGAATTGCCTCTGGGTGGTAAAGGCACGTCACCTTGGCAGCATTTGGTCCTGAAACAGCGGTGATTTTTACAGCAAGACGATGAATAACAAAGAACACATCAGCTAATTTAGGTTTGAAGTTTGGGATCACTTCATAACAATCGAATTCTGATTACAAAACGGTAACACCAATTGCCAATATGGTACTACTATTTCTACAAAAAAGAAAAAAAAAAAGTCTGTTCAAGCAAGTTCATGATGGCAAGACTTTGAAGAGAAAAATCAGGACGCAGTAGCAATATCGTGTTTTTATATAGTTTGCAGGCAGTAAGGAGTACCAAGGAGTTTCCTAACATGCTTGGCAACAATATATTATATACTTACGAAAATAACCATGCACTTGCAAAAATGCCCATGTCGTCAGCAAAACGGAGGTCAACTAAACTATATAGATTAATCTTTATCCCCTTGTATTACCTGCATTTTGCATTGTGGTATTGAAAAGTTCCGGAGATCTGGAGTCACCTTGTCTTACTCCCTTTCTAAATTTTAATAAGCGCAGTGTCCTCTAACAGCAGAGAGCATTTTCTTTTCTTTTTTTTTTGCTCGGGGGTTTAACTGCCAGCATGAGCAACTCAATGGGCGATAAGCAGTCACCTGTCCCTATAATTTAGGGCCATTAACTTCAGGAAAGGGAGAGAGCCAGTGTCGTAAAACAAACACAACCTCCATGTCTCACCGGAATTCGAACCCGGTTTCATCTAGGACGAATGATCAGAAGCCAGCGCTTAGACCACTGCGCCCGGTGTAGGAGAAGTAACTACCCAGCAAAAACAGTCTTGCTGGTCCAGCACTATGTTGCCGCTGCCGAACCGTCAATAAAATGTCCGGGCGGCCAACAGAAGGGCCAGCAGTTCAGGCCAACAGGTGGCCAACAGTTGGCACCCCCATCAGTTGTCATATGCCACAACAGGACCATCAGTTATCCATCACAGGTAGTAGCTACCACAAGTGGCCCTTCAGCAGCCCTGCAAGCAAGTGCAATAAGTGATGGCTAGCCTAATGCAGTCCGCTAGTTTGCCGGCAGTGGCACTCGGCAACCACGTGACGTAAGTAATGGCTTGCCGAATCTTGTCCGCCAATTTCCCAGTAGTAGCCATAAAAAATAAAATAAAAAACAAGGTTAACCGCAGTTTCCCAAAGCTACAAATTTTTCATTTTCCCCTTACGAAACTTCTGAATAATAACACTGCACAGAGGAAATTTTCTCAACCGACCGGGAAAACGCCCGTTTGGATCTGGGTGAAAACGAACTAGGACGGTCGGCGTGGAAGGCGAGATCTCTACTGACGGGACTGATTTGCCACGCGCGAGCGTGTGATTGAAGCTATCTCTTTCCTGCAGAATGTGTAATCGAATGATTTTCTCTTTAATTTTACAATATTGCGAGGTATTTTTCATAAATGTCAGTTTCATATAATTCATAAATTTATTTTTTTAACGTTGAAAGGCGATTGTTGAATTAATGTATTTACCCGGGTTCTTGTCATATTCTGTTACATTTTTAACGTTGTATCCTTCCTTTCCGTTGTCCGAAGCTACATTTGTTTTAAATGGGAAAGATATTTCATTTTACTTCTTGTTATTTTTAGAAGCAAATTCCTCCCAGTCTTGTGTATTCAACCCATCGATGCGAGTACATTATATGCACATAGCGTTGCTTTTTTTTTCTTCCTTTCAAATAATTCAAAAATTTTGTACGCGTATATTTCTTTTTTTTTTTTCCAACAAACGTTTTTTTAATGTTTTTCCAGGACATTTGTTTCATGAGGTTTCAAATTATTTCTTGTTGTTCATGGGAATGGAGTGGGGGTATTTCACGTCTGTAATCTAGTATTTCATGGCTTAATCTGATATCTTCATCTACGTGGAATTTCATTAGGAAATTAATTCGCCTCTCTACATATGGTTTTTTCTTAACATCCACTAAAATAACATGATGGCGATAGCGTCGTCTTCAACTAACTGGTACCATGAGAGACATGGCAAGTGTTGCTCCTGCGCATGCGCAGTCCTGTTGCTTCCACCTGGTGTTGGGGTTGCATCGGTTGCCAGCTACGTGCCATTAGTGGCATTTGTTTGGAGGCCCACAATTTACGGCGAGGCTGCAGGACCATCAATGGCTCGCCAACTGATCGCGCTGCCACCAACGGACCGCTACAGGGCCGTGAGCGGCAGATTTCAGCCAGCAGTGACCCATCGCTGCCAGCTGGTGGCCAGCAGTTTCCCAACACTTGTGTTTTTGCTGGGCACCGGAGAAGTGACCACCCGGAGAACTGGCCACAAAAATTATAAGGGGCCTTATAAAAATTGCGTTTTCGACAGCTTCGTGGCCACGTCTCCAGAGGTTGGTTATCTGTATCACACAAACATTCCGTAATTTCGTATTTTCTTAATTGCGATATTTAAAGTAATTCTTTGTAAACAATTTTTATAATTTACAACTCAACAAAATAATTTTACGGTTTAAAACCTACAGCTCATCAAATTCTCTGCGTGCATGTGGAAACGCAGCAAACCTATCGTAGGGAGGGGGGAAGGGGGCTTAATACCAAAAATATAAAATACAAAAAATTTCTGGTCCGATAGGGAAATTTTCGGCGTTTACAAACACAACTCAACAAATTCTCTGCGGGCATGTGCTAACGCAAAAAACTCGGGAGAGGGGAGGGGTACTGCGGAAAACAAATATAAAGAATTTCTGGTTCGATCGGGATATTTTCAGTGTTTACGAACTACGACTGAACAAAACAAAGCTTCTACTGGCATCTGCTGCCGTAGGGAACCTGCCTTTGGGAGATCGGAGAGTCGGGGGAGGGCTTAACGCCAAAAATATAGAATACAAAGAATTTGTAGAGCTGTAGTCTGCAAACGCGGAAAATCTTCCAATCGGAACAGAAATTCTCTATATTTTCGGGCATCCCCCCTCCCCTTCCCGACAGGCTTCTTGCGTTAGCTAATGCGCTGAGAGTATTTTTTGAGTTGTGTTTGTAAACACTGAAAATCTTCCGATCAGACCAGAAATTCCTTATATTTTATATTTTTGGTATTAAGCCCCTTCAACAAGTTTCCTGCGTTTGCGTTTGCCCGCAGAGAATTTGTGGAGCTGTAGTTTATAAACTCTGAAATTCTTTTGTTGAGTTGTAGATTATAAATTTTTATTTTATAAAGAATCACGTTAAATATCGTAATTAAGAAAATACGAAAGCACGGAAACTTTTTGTGACTCGATAACCAACCTGTGAGAACGTGGCCACGAAGCGGTGAAAAACGTAATTTTTATAATGCCTTAAAATTTTTGTGGCCAGTTCTCCTCTTTGTCTTTGGCCCGAAAATCATGGAAATGTCTAAATTTTTTATTGAAAATGTAATAATAATAATAAAAAAATGTTTTTTGAACAATAGTTGCTCAACTAGGAGTAATTATAACCACACGATATTTGTTTATTCAGAACAATTTTATGGCACTGAAATTTTGATGTGGCCAGTTCTCCGGTGGCCAGTTCTCTGTACCCGCACTGCGCCACCAGGGCTGTAAGCGAACAGTTGCACTTGCATTTTCATAGGCGTTATTAATAATGTTAACGTATCTTCAATACCGCAGGATTTCAATGACCCTGAAATTACTGCTAGTTTCACAGAGTCAAAAGCTTTTTATCTATCTATCTATCTATCTATCTATCTATCTATCTATCTATCTATCTATCTATCTATCTATCTAATTACGATGTGATGAAAATAAATTCCACTTAGTATTTCTCTAAAGACTATATTACGATTCCCGTCCTTATTGAAACAGTTAAGAAGAATCCGTTAGAGCAGGAATTTTTCCGTTGGTTTTTCTTTGTTCACCTTGTTTTCACAGAGAAAGCGTGTCTGCAGATTTTCTTTGTTTTCTTAGGAGTGATGCCCAACTGGCCATACTCGTCGTTCTCCTTCCCTCACGGAGACAAAGGTTGCTTTCCCCCCCCGGTCTCCTGTTTTCCCCGTTTCCCTTCTCTGCCTGCCGCTCAGCCAGGGTTAAAAGTATCGTAATGCTTCACTGCACAGCCAGAGAGCCTGACGAAAGAACGGTTGCTAAATCTTTCAGACAGAGGTTCACGGGCTGATGCCAACTTCTAATGATTCGTAAAGTAATTAAGCTCCTGCTTTGCATGTCTCCTTAGGCTTGCGAGCTGGACTTGTTTTCAAGACTATAAAAGACGTCAATCACTATTAGAATGCTCTGATGAATGTCTTAATGGAGTTTTTCATTGTCGTAGGGGTATTCCTTTAATCACGCTTAATTACTTTGAGTACAAGGGAACGATAACTAGATCGCCAAAGACAGAAGAAGCATAAAACTAGTAAATGGCTCAAAGCCATTGGCATTGGCTAAAGATCGGAGAAACAGAAAGAGCAGGGAGGAAAGAATAAAGCGGGAAAACGACTTAGAGAAATGCGTAGGTTTGAAACCACTGACTGAGCACAGATAAAAACAAGAGTGGTATCATCTGTTGTGAGCACGTCTTTTGACAAAAAAGATATAATTTTATTAGCTATGCGCATTTTAAAGTAGTGTTTAATCAGTAGTTTTTGTTGCTATGCATCTTTCCTGACAGCTATAAACTAAATCCCAAGTAAACATTTCGATGTAAGGAAAATGGGTAACGGAAATAGTCACAATCATTGCTGAAATATGATTTTTGAATGCTAACCCTTGCCGCCTTGGTGCACAGTGGTCCCAAAAACGAATCTAGCGGGACAAAATATAATTTGTAACCTGAAACTGATAGATCTCGTAGCATGAACAAAGAAAATCTCCAAAATAGTGAAATTGTATGTTGATTTTCTGATTAATACTGTTAGTTTTGATGAGCTTTGGAGAGACCTAATCACAGCTGATCGTAGTGTAAACATCCAGGAGTTGTGTGGTACAATTCATTGCGGTCATAGTGCTACGGAAACATTAATTAGGGAACTGGGCTACAGAAAATTTTGTTCAAAGTGGATCAAGGAAACCTAACCTGTGAACAATGTGAGCAAAAGGTGGAGATGTGCCGAAACATCTTGGACTGTTATATGAGAGGGAGGGCGAGGTGTTTTTCTCTACTTTTGTGAAAGGAGATGAAACCTGGGTGATCTTTCATGACCCAGAAACAACATGTGCGTAAATGGAATGGTGTCGCACATCTTCACCTCGATAGAAAAAGGTGAAAATAACTCGTTCTACAGGGAAAGTGATGGCGACAATTTTCTGGGATAAACGTGGTGTCATTTTGACTGCTTTCCTTAACCGAGGTGCAACAATAAATAGTGCTCACTATGTGCAGACATTGAAGAAGCTAAAGGAAGCTATCAGAAGGAAAAGACGTGACATTCCACTTCACAGTGTTGTTTTACACCATGATAACCCACGTCCCCACACCTCATTGGAGACTACACAGACTATTGACAAAATGGGGTGAACGGTGATGCCCGAACATCCCTACAGTCCTGATTTGGCTCCCTCAAACTTTCTTCTGTTTGCCCCTTTGAAAAACACCCTTCGTGGGGAGCGTTTCGACGATGTGACAGACGTTAAACTGGCTGTAAACTCATGGGCGAAACGACAGCCTCGGGAATTTTTCCAAAATGGATTTTATCAATGGGTTTGAAGATGGCGGAAATGCATAGAAAGTGATGGACTTTGAATAGGCTAAATGTATAGGAAGTGATGGACTTTGAATAGGAAATGAATAGAAAGTGATGGACTTTGAATAGGAAATGTATAGAAAGTGATGGACTTTGAATAGGTATAGAAAGTGGTGGACTTGTGACGTACCTGCCAGCAGGACGCACACGACATAAAGGCAGATAGGAATCAGAATAATCGTCTGCGTAGCTCAGTTGGTAGAGCGACTTGTTCCGGAATAAGCGGCCTCGGGTTCGAATCCCGGCGTAGACCAAAAATGACGGAGAAATTTACTTCGTTATAATGGCGCCCGAACTATCCGGATGACCCGGCCGTTCAAAATCTCGCATTGGTGTGATGTTATTTCCACACCGCGAGACAGGAAAAATCAGAGAATCCCTTCTCCAGCGCTTCGAAAAATAAAAATGTGTGATGTTGCATTCCACACAGCAGATTGACTGGGAGTTCTCAAGCGCACGTTCTACAGTGGATGGCTGCCTGCAACGATTCATAGTCACGGCTGACCCGTGGGCCATGCCCCCGGCCCTCTTTCGGGGGGGGGGATGTGACGTACCTGCCAGCAGGACGCACACGACATAAAGGCAGATAGGAATCAGAATAATCGTCTGCGTAGCTCAGTTGGTAGAGCGACTTGTTCCGGAATAAGCGGCCTCGGGTTCGAATCCCGGCGTAGACCAAAAATGACGGAGAAATTTACTTCGTTATAGACTTTTAATAGGAAATGTATAGAAAGTGATGGACTTTGAATGGGTATAGGAAGTGATGGACTTTGAATAGGTATAGAAAGCGATGGACTTTGAATAGGAAATGTATATAAAGTGATGGACTTTGAATAGGTATAAAAAGCGATGGACTTTGAATAGGAAATGTTTATAAGGTGATGGACTTTGAATAGGAAATGTATATAAAGTGATGGACTTTGAATAGGAAATGTATATAAAGTGATGGACTTTGAATAGGAAATGTATAGAAAGTGATGGACTTTTAATAGGTATAGAAAATGATGGACTTTGAATAGGAAATGTATAAAAAGTGATGGACTTTTAATAGGTATAGAAAATGATGGACTTTGAATAGGCTAGCATTATTAAAAATATGTCCAAGTATTTTGACACCAAATTTCGCATTTTTGCTGCTACAAATAAAAATCTTATAAAGGACGAGACATTACCTTCAGGATGCTCTTTGTAATATAATATAATGATATTGGGGGATCGAAAAGTAATATCGTTTTTTGGGGGCTAAATTTGGGGAGCAGTTGTGAGGTGTGTATGTACGTTCAACGTAAAGTAAGTGTATGTACAAGTGAATGAACTATTCGTCTTTAACTTATGTAAGTGTCTTTGCCTTCCAGATTTGTTGAACAAAATGAGTGACATAAAACCCGAGAAGAGCCATGTTCGTCATTGTATGCCGTATGAATTTCACAAGGGGAACAATGCAGCCGTGCCACATTTGCGCTGTGTATCCGAAGGCGTTAAATGTCGGCAAGTGCTGGCTTTGGTTAGCCCAATTCCAGTCGGGAAATTATGACCTTTCTGATGCCCCTCGTGCAAGAAGGCCCATGGAGCTGGACAATGACCTGCTGCTTGCAGCCGTTAAGGCAGATCCTCGTCAAACCATTGGTGAATTATCCCAACATCTTAAGGCATCATAGTCTAGTATTCAAGAGCACCTGCAACAGATAGGGAAGGTCTATAGACAAGGAGTTTGGGTCCCACACCAACTTTCACCTGACAACAAAGCCCAGCGTTCCACCATCTGCAACTCTTTGCTCAGCCGACAGGAAAAGGATCCATTTCTTCATCAAATTGTCATTGGAGATGAAAAGTGGGTTCTTCGCGTAAACAACAAATGCAAAAACCAACGGCTTTCTCTAGGTCAGACACCAGTTCCTACGCCAAAACCAAGCCTACACCCCGAAATGGTTTTGCTCTGTGTTTGGTGGACTACCAGTGGCATAACTCACTTTAAGCTCTTGAAACCACGAAAGACTGCAACGGCAGACCTCTATTGTCAACAACTGGACCGTTTCAAGCAAGCTCTTACTGTAAAACATCCTGCACTGGTCAACAGAAAAGGTGTCATCCTACAGCATGACAACGCGAGACCTCACACGGGGAGACGGACCCAGCAGATGATGAGAGATTTTGGCTGGGAAGTTCTGACCCATCCCCCTTATTCCCATGATATTGCACCATCTTATTACCATTTGTTCAGATCTCTGCAGCACTTTCTTAATGAGAAAAGATTCCACAATATTGATGATGTTAAAACGGGGCTCTCGGATTTCTTTGCATCATAGCCGGCGCCTTTTTATAAAGACGGCATTGAAAGGGTTTTTTTCACGATGGGCAAGTGTGATCGATAATGATGACGATTATATAATTGATTAGGAAATAATTTTTTTCTGTTAGAAACAGTGTTTATCTTCTCTTCCAAAAACGACATTACTTTTCGCCCCCTCCTCCCAATACGAGTACATTATTAATTATTTTTTATTTAATTTTAATATTTTTTTTAATTTTGTACATTATTAATTAAAGCATTTTTATCTCCTGATAAATACATACTGTACATATGTACATACATAAAAAATATGACTACGAGATATTCTCATCGCTATCAACAATAGCAGAAATTTCTTCAAAATTTTCTTCATCATCAATAGAAGTCTTCTCTTCTTCGTTCTTCTTCTCATCACTATCATCATCTTCGTCCTATTCTTCATCTTCTGCAAGCGCTGTATTTTTCTACCTCCCTCCTCTTCGTCTTTCTTGCTTGAGTGGTTCTTTCAGGAGTTATCGGACTTCCAAGGGTAAAGTAGATTTATTCTTCGGGTGTAAAGTACGTATATTTGAGATGAAGGAATCTGAAGTGATCAGCAGTAGATTCAGAACATCTTGCATTGTGTCTTTCCGTGAAGTTTTTCTTGCATGGCTTTCACGGAATTTCCTCATGTGCTTGTTCCTAGCCTCCTCCACTTCTTCGGAAAGCTTGGTTAAGTGGTAACAATGCATATTAAATGACCTGTGCTCCATGTATAAGCACTACACTGAAGAACAATTGAATTAGAGAAGCTGGCGTTATGCAAATGTGGCGCCGTGGGCGGCCCTGTAAACGGAAACGACATGACGTACGCAGCGATCCAAAAATATAGGGAGTGACGCGACAGGAATCAGTAAGAGTCGGACGCAATATGGCTAAGACGAAGGATCTAAGCGCATTTGATCGTGGGCAAATTGTTGGGGCCCGACGAATGGGTCACTCCATCTCGGAAGTCGTGCAGGCACTGGGATTTTCACGAGCCACTGTGTCACGGGTGCACCGTGAGGACATCGAATCCGGTAAAACCATCCCTGCAAGGGCCAACTGCCGTGGACAACAGCGTGTGGATGAGCGGGGTCATCGTCGGCTAGCTCGCATGGATATACGGGCCACAGTGCAAGAAATCACTCGGCAATTTAACGCTGGTGCACGAAAACGTGTAAGCAGCCACGCCATCCAGAACCATCTCCTCGCTATGTGGTACAGAAGCCATTATCCCACGAGGGTACCGCTCCTGACCGCACATCACAGGGTGCAAAGATGAGCATGGGCGCGGGAACATCGCCACTGGACCCTAGACATATAGAAAAATGTTGCCTGGACTGATGAGTCGAGATTCACGTTGGTACATGTGGATGGCAGGGTACGAGTACGGCGCAAATCACATGAAGCGATGGATCCTTCTTGCCAGCAGGGTTCTCTTCAAGCTGGTGGGGGTGGCATTCACGTCTGGAAACTATTTACGTGGATTGAAATGGGACCCCTGGTACGTGTGACGTCGTATCTCGTAGCTCAACGTTACCGGGATATCCTCGACGATTATTTGCTCCCGTTTCTGCGTCTTCAACATCCCACTGGGGACCTCATCCTGCAACAGGACAATGCACCGTGCCATCGCTCCCGAATTGTATCCGAATGGTTGGATGAACATTGCACCGACGTGACCTAGCTTCCTTGAACAGCTAGGTCACCTGACCTCAATCCCCTCGAGCACATCTGGGATTCCATCGAGAGAGATGTTTGAGGCTCTGACCCCCCTCCAGCAAATCTTCGTGAACTGTGGGAGCTTGTTGAGGGGTCGTGGATCCGTATGGCTTCCCAACGCTTCCGGTGTCTTGTCGAGTCCATGCCGAGACGAATCGCGGCTGTCATCAGAGCGAAAGGTGGTGCTACACGTTACTAGACAGGTATCTCTAATTCAATTGCTCTTCAGTGTATATGCACAGTGACATGCATATAAAATCATGAATACAGCTTTAAGAATAGATTCTTTGTTTCACGTGCATAAAGGTCAAAAATTTTAGGATTTACTGAGACGCCAGAAAAGAAAGATCTGGGAAAGGTTCCAAATCTCTGTATTAAATTTTGATCAATGCCAGTTATTTCAGCTGAAAGTTTCGGTTTCTGAAGAAAGCTGCGAGCTGCATTGCCGTCATTGGAATTTACATTTCCTTCGGGGGTCGGCTGGTCCACAATCTATCCCATTTCCTTTTTAAAAAATTCGCGAATAAAATAAGTTATTTTCTTTTTTATGTACTGAAACCTCTAATCTTCCACTTCTTCAGATCCAGTGTGATGTACTACGGAGGTGAAAACATGTGTCAAGACGACAAATCTGCAGAGAGACATTCTGTCCCAGTAGCTCAGTTGGGAGAGCGACTTACTCCGGAGTGAGGGGACACGGATTCGATGCCGTCGAGGACAAACTTGTGTTTTCACACCAACCTAAAGGAAATGGGGAGTAGGCGTTCAATAAACCTAATCCAGGCATTTAAGGTAGAGAGGCCAAATATATACGTAGTAATATCGACTATATATCCTTTCCCATCTTGTTTTCATTCACGGAGTGGCATCACAAATATGGCAGGTCTGAGAAGAAGCGTCAGTTACCGTATTGCATATTTTGCGGTCCACCATAACAAATAAAAATTCTAAGTTATTATTACTTTCTTAAATAATAGTAAAAAAATAAAAATGTGTACAGAATTTTGTAATAATATTAAATAATAATAGTTTAATGAGCATTATAAAAACATCAAAATCCTGATTGAAAATTGCGGATTTAATAGGATGAATTTAACTTTTATAACAAGATTAAAGCTGTGATTTCGACGTATTAAGTTAATTTAAGTTACATTTAATGGTTGCATTAAACAATTGTTCAAATAAACATCTTATTTACTTTTACGTGGGGTTTATTGCCAGTTTGTGTCGATTTAATACGGAACTGATCTGACGTCCTTCTTTCGATCAAGAGCAAGTCCTGGTTGTGGGATTTTTTTTATTGTTCATCACCTTAGAAAGAAAGACAAATATCAGAAAAAGGCGTAAGCGGCGCATGTTGCGGTTTAAAAGGCCCCTTATAGCCGATAAATGTCTCTATAGTATATTTATTTTTTATGGATATTTTCGGACATTTTTTTAAAGTCTGTCGAAAGCTATGGAAAAATGAATTATTAAATCTTCTCTCCATAAAGCATGCTAGTTAATAGCATGGGCACACAATTCTCAGCATATTTTTAACTATTATACCGAAAGGTTTCACATACCTTTAACTAAAATAGCAAGCAGGAATAAAAGCTTCCACTTGTTTAAACTCGGTTGCAGCCACTAACTCATCTTACACAGACATAAGACGCCAGATGCAAGGTTAGCGATCTCAACATTCAACTTTGAGGCTTTGCCACGCAGTCATATTTTAGATTACTCTTGTATAAAGGTAAAATGATTATACGGCAATATGTTTACATTATTACTGAATTATTTTAACTTATTTTTTCAAGATTAACCAAAATGACTTTTGATCCGCTAGATTCGCGTTTGGGACCGCCGCCGTGGTCTAAGAGCTGGCTTCTGATCACTCGTCCAAGATGGGTTCGGGTTCGAATCCTGTGAGACATGGATGTTGTGTCTGTCTTACGGCGCTGGCTCTCGCCCTTCCCTGGATCCAGGATCCCTATTATAGGGACGGACAACCGCAACAAAATACTGTCCCATGAATTGTCGCAAACATAGTTAATTTCTTTTTTTGATAGGAGGTTTAACGACCACCGTGAGCAACTGAGTGGGCTATAAGCAGTCTCCCGTCCCTAATTTAAGGTCACTGGTTCCAGGGAAGAGAGAGAGAACCAGGGCGGTAAGACAAACACAACATTCATGCCTCACCGGGATTCGAACCCGGACCCATCTCGGACGAATGATCATAAGCCATCGCTTAAACCACTGAGACACCGGTGCGGCGTATAGTTAATTTCATTGGTACTCAGCAATACGCTTTACTAAACTACCGTCAAACAGTATTTCATCACGTTTTACATAAACATAACAATATCCCATTATAATCTGCGTCAATTACGAGAACCTGATGCTAACTGTGGTCAAAGTCAATACAAAAATGCATTTTTGATGGTATGAAAACGGTGCGTCGCGTCGTAGCGAAATTTGGTTTCTTCTCGACGCCGGTCCCCAAGGAGCAGGCTACCTTCTGTTGACGAGAGCTTTAAACCGATGTAAAACACGATGGAGTGTAACTTGTAGATATCCTAGACCAAAAGTTATCAATCCGCTTCACTAACACTTTTGCGATTCGGCTTTTCTTTCTATCTTGAGGTCACAGTTTAGCTTGCGCAAGCGCAGATAGGCTTTGTAGCTAGATCACATTCATCGGTGTAAGGGCCGTTTTTTAAGCTCGTCCAAATCTGAATAATAATAATAATAATAAAATAAACATTGTTTTTGAAAATCTGGACGCCACCGAAGAACAAACACGTAAAACATTCTCTCGATATATTTTTTCGTCCAAAGAATAAATAAATAAATAAATAAATAAATAAATAAATAAATGGATTTGTGTACCCTTTCATCCAGGCCGCCATGTGACATTAGGGAAAATAAATTGAACAACTAGATCATCTGATTATTGTATCTAAATGTTACTTAAATGTCACGATGTTTTTATTCAATGGATTAAACCAACTTCGTGATATTAGGTCTAGTCTTTTTATTTTTCTTACCACCTGGGATGTATCACTCATTAGACTAAAGAAAATTGATCGTCAAAGTACTAAAGACAAATATCGTCATGAGTCATGACACACGCGCGGCTATCCTAACAAAGCTATAGAAAACACTTATATGATTATAAAAATTTACTTCAAAGAGACAAGTTTTTCGTAATGTCAACACAGCAGGAAGATCTATATGATGAACTGCAGCATATTTAGGACATGGACATCCAATAGTTGGCGATCTCTGACAGTAATGGATATGGAAATGTGTTTCAGGTCGTAATTCAGGCTCCAGTTGTACTCACCTGACATTAAATTGGGATGATCGGCGAATTTTCCAGATGGCCGACCCTACCCAACAGTTATCCAGTGACAAGAAGACTGATGGGGTTTTAAAAACTTTCGGCTATCAGAAACCATATTCAACAAGTTGTTATCTGCCACATGCTACAGGGTTCTCTCAAAACGTAGAGACGCAAAGTAAAAAGTATCTACACTCAGCAAGCAAAACATTAGAGGTAGGGGTGATGGGCAGTTGACATAGGCATTCATCGCGCAGAGTAGAACAGACCGAAACAGAACAAAGGCCATAAATAGGCGGACAGTAGGGCTTCCCAAAAGTGTATCGCAATCGACGAACAGGAGTAAACGTGGTGATCTAAGCTACTTTGATCGGGAACGGGGAAAGACAAATGGGTGATTCTATAGCCCAAGTCGTAAGAACCCTTGGGTTCCTTAGGGTAACCGGATCAAGGGTGCACTGCGAGTGTACCAGCTCATAACATGACTCATTTTGAGGTTCAGGTGCAGCAAATCTGACGAATTCATAAAGCAGAGCATTATTAGGAAGCGCTTTTGGCTCCTTCCTTAACAGTATTAGTGCTCGTATTGCTGTAAGAGACTGCCAATCCTCTTACTAACGTATCCGCCTAACTAATCAAGCTGCAACAGTGATTGTTTGTTGCTTACACTACTAATTTTTAATAAGTCGCTCCGTATTGTACGTATGAAGTATTTTTTGGAGGGGAATTAATTTTTGAAGAGGAGTGCATATTAAAGAAATCATGCCTACGTATGGTGAGACGTATTTAAACGATAAGCACATTTCTTGATATATGGACAATGTGTTAAAAAGAGGAAATAGCAAGAAATAAAAATAATGATGCAAAAGAGGAGATCATAGTGAGAAAGAAATTGAAAAGTGAAGAAACAGAGTTTGACGTCAAGTGTTTGAGGGCTGCCACTTGTGGCGCAGTGGTCTAATATGGCCTCTAATCATTCGTCCAAAAGGGGTCCGGGTTCAAATCCCGGTGAGGCATGGATGTTGTGTTTGTCTTACGGCACTGCCTCTTTCCCTTCCCTGGAAACAGTGACTCTAAATTAGGGACAGGCGACTGCTTATAGCTCATTGAGTGGTTCACGGTAGTCGTTAAACCGCCAATCAAAAAAAAAAAAAAAAAAAAAGTATTTTGAGGCTTCTCGGAAGAAGGGACGGATTCACACGAAGAGAGTAAAGTAACACATAGTACACGAACTGAGAGGAAGAGTAGGGGAGAACTGCTGTTCAGAAATAAAGTAGAAGCAAATTAAAGATGAGATAAGAGGGTAAAGAGAAGTAGATAATGAGTGCAATAAGAAATAAAAAAAGAGGGGAAGGGAGAAAGAGAACGATCAGCAGAATCAATTGTCGATGAACAGAGGCAAAAGAGATTAAGATCTGTCTCTCTCGCTCTTCTTTTCTTTTCCTTCTTTTTGTTGTATAGAAAGAGAGAGATTTCTTTTCTTAACTACCTTCTTTGAACACAGAAGAAAAATCTTAGATATTCATTAGTATTATAAAGCAGAGAAGGAACCTAAACTAAAATCAAAAGACAAGTACAATACTCATGTCTTACCCAGTACTTGAACTCAGGGGTCAAGGGGCAGGAAGAGAGAAAATAAAAGAAAATGTAAGAGGAAGATAAAAGGAGAGAAATTGAAGAAAAAAAAATCCGGTTAAGACAGATTTACGAAGCAAGGAGAAGGAAGCGGGAGGAATGAAATGCCACAATTAAGACATGGGAGTGAAAAGAAAATCTATAAAAGAATAAAAAGACAGATAAAACACAGGCAACCGCTTTGTTACCAGAGTGAACTTCCAGGAAAAGTAAAACATAACTAGAACTTACCAAACGCAAAATAATACTATTTTACCAAGGGCATCCTGAAAGTAACGCCTCGTTCCCCGTAAGATTTTTATTTTTAGCAGCAAAAGTATAAAACTTGGTGGCAAAATACTTGGACATATTATTAATAATGCTAGTCTACTCAAATATATCACTTTCTATACATTTCCGCCATCTTCGAACCCATTGGTAAAATCCATTTTGGAAAAATTCATGAGGCTGTCGTTTCGCCCATGAGTTTACAGCCAGTTTAACGTCCGTCACATCGTCGAAACGTTCGCCACGAAGGGTGTTCTTCGAAGCGGCAAACAGGAAATAGTCTGAGGGATCCAGGGACTGTAAAGGGGAGGGGGCATCACCATCTACCCCATTTCGGCAAAAGCCTGTGAAGTCTCCATTGAGGTGTGGGGACGTGCGATATTATGGTGTAAAACAATATAATGAAGTTGAATGTCACGTCTTTTCCTTCTGATAGCTTCCTTTAGCTTTTTCAATGCCTGCACATAGTGAGCACTGTTTATCGTTGCAACTCCTGGATGGTGACACGACGATCAGATGTGATGAGGTCTTTCATTTGTTGCCCGTTGGCATCTGTCACTGCAATTGCGGGTCTTCCACTCCGTTTTTTGTCCGACACTTAACTTTTTCCAGATGGAAACCTCTTCGTCCATCTTCAGAAATTACTGATATCGATTGTGACAGCTCCATACAACGCCTAGGAGTCTTCTGTGGATTTCTGGAGCCTCACATCCCTCATTTTCCAGGAATTCAGTTACAGCTCGCTGGTTTTCTCTGTCACTCATGGACTTAATTTCCGATTCTGAAAACAATTTGCTCCCACATTGGTAACATATCACAGTATACGTCAGTGCAGTTTCATTAAAATCACTTCGAAATTTCAAAAGTTATTAAAGAGGAGGTATTACTTTCAGGATTCCCCTTGTACTTAAATAATACTATTTTGATTCGAATGAAAAACGTTGCTTAGCAATGTTTCTTGACGTGACATAAAATTAAAAGAAAAAAAAGTGCTCCAAAACTCGTTACAACTTAAAGGGAAATTAAAACAAATAGCGATTCATTTTTCGATTATCTGACATGCAACGCACGCCCTAAAATAAAGATTTCGATTTTTAAAGTTTGTAGAATATTAAAATCTGCCGCTAACTGAAATTTTGTTATGATTTTCTTCAATCGTTTGCTTAAAATTTAATTTTTATTAATGTTGCAAATTCAGTGTCTCACTTTATTCATATACCGTTTGAGTAAGATAATATAACCTTTTTCAAGCAGAGCGGTAATGGATGAAGTACGAGCGATTTTTTTTATCCTATTTTTTTTAAGCGATTTTTTTTTACCCTATTTTTTTTTTAACCACTGAGCATCTTCTGGAATGCTGGAGAACGGGTCACAAGCCAAGATTTCCTTTTCAGTCAAATGGGTCGAAAAATGATTTCCTGGTCCGTTTTAGATTGTTAATTCTTCATTTTCTAAATAAATTAAATCTCTGCAGGCAAAAATGATAAATTTGGATATACAGGATGAGTCAAAAATCGCTGGGCACCCTTGTATTTCAGAAACCGGAGGGAAAGTGAAATATCTGAATACCCCAGCAAAGAATCGGCGAGGGGGGCTTATCTTTTAGGCTATTTCCGAAACATGGCCGCCATTTTGGATCAAGATAAAATATTTCAAATAGTGAGGGGGTCATATTGCATATCAGACAAGACCAGAATGTTCGCAGAAACTGAGTGCCGTAATCAGATTTGACATATGTGCTGTGGTTCACAAAACACAGAAAGTTGAAATAACCATTGTTTGTTGCAGGTAACTGAAGATGGCATTGAAGAAAGAGGAGAGGATTGAGGTGATCCTAATGTCTGGGGAACGCAGCTGCCGTATCATAGCCGTAAACTTTAACCACCGATACCCAGAAAGACCACCAAGTTCACACAGTACTGTCGCATATCTAATATCCAAATTTCGAGAAACTGGGACTGTGGACAACAAGCCACGTACTGGTCGGCCGAAAACTGCGACCGACGGGGAAACCTCAATAATGGTCTTGGGATTCTTTGCAGAGTCCACAACGCAGCAGACGACGTCTCTCAGCAGAACATGGTATTAGCCTTTCAGCCATTGTACGGATTCTTCACACCAATCACTGGCATCCGTTCAAGATCCAGATGCAGCAGCAACTATCAGAGGATGACCCTGATAGACGTGTCGAGTTCTGCTCTTGGGCTTTAGACCAACATCAACGAGATCCCTCATTCGCACAGGACATCTTGTTCTCTGACGAGGCCAATTTTTGTCAGTGGTTAGGTTAACCGTCAGAACCACAGGTAGTGAACTGACAGGAGCTCTCACATAACAGGATCCCCACATCATAACCTTTACATTGCCAACGACTTTGGAACCATCCAAAGTCGATGGTAATGCAAAGGTTATGGTGTGGTGTGGAATATGGGTCACCAGTGTAATCGGACCCATTTTCATCGACAATAACCTAAATGCTCAGCGCTACCTGCAAATGCTGCAAGAAACAGTAATCCCTTCCCTTCTGAATGAAGATGGCAGTTTCCCCTGTTATTTCCAACACGATGGGGCTCCACCAGAGATCTAACGCTTAAAGAAAGTTAACTCTCATAAAGATAAACGTAAAACAGGCGGCAACAGCGCCACCACATCTTAAGAGATAATATGCTCTGCGGGAAAGTTAACATTCAGGAGCAAAACAATTTAGGGGAACTACGGCAGTGAAGCTTTTATTTGATCCACGATGGTTTCCTTCGATCTGATGACTATTTGCATAAATAGTAGTTTGTTGTTGTTGCTGTTTTCAGATATCCCGCCCATCCCTTATTTTGGTGAGAAAAATATGCAATAACATCAGTATTACTATTTAAATTAAATTTCAGCAAATATTACAGTTAGGCCTAAGGATCCGTACAAAATGCAGACATTCCCTAGTATTTGGCATTACTGAAAATGTTTCTGAAAACTGAAGAACAAACAAAAGCCTTAACTGACCCGATTGGCGTGACAGCACTAGCATATCCAATTTCCGAAGTGATTATGTTACCGAGAAGGTAACAATCACGTGCTGTGAGTAGCTCGGCTGACTGTTCTTCACCCAAGGAATTGAAGTCAAAGATTGAAGTCAACGGAAATACGCATGCGCAGTCTGCTCTGTCTACTCCGGCATCAGCCTGTATGTTGGCTTCTGTGCACTGCATTTTTTCTTTTTCCTTGAACATATGGCGGCGCTAGTTACGTCTCGCTGAGCCTTAACTTCTTCTCGTTAGATATTCTTTGGCTCCACCATACTACGGAGCAACTGTTCGTCAATGGCTAGATGTTCAATTCCCTGGTCATTGGATTGGCCGGCGTTGTCCTGCGGAATAGCCGCCCAGATCTCCCGACCTCACACCACTCGAATTTTGTCTGTGGAGTCACCTGGCGTATGCTGAGAAAATCCAAGACAAACACCACCTTCAGCAACGCATCCTGGAGGCCTGTGACCTCATTTCTCCCGATATTCTCGTGCCGGTGCATAAAGACTGGAAAAAGGGCCTTCAGCTCTGTGTTCAGCAACAGGGACAACATATTGAACACATCAAATAGCTGCACCTCACAGGGTACTTTAGAGGTTGTTATTTCAACTTTCTGTGTTGATAACTTGTGAACCACAACACATATGTCAAATCTGATTGCGTCAATCAATTTCTGAGAAAATTCTGGTCTTTTTTTATATACAACATGACCCCGTTACCATTTGAAAAATTTGACCTTGATCCAATATGGTGGATTTCAAGATGAAGGCCATGTTCCGAATATAACCTAAAGATAAGCCCCCCCGCCTCACCGATTCTTTGATGGGGTATTCAGATATTTCATTATCCCTCCCGCTTCTTCAATTGTATTTCCGCAGTCACTGATGGAGTAGTATGCTAAGAAACAGAAGCTTGCTTTTTTCCAGTTCGAAGAGTGACGTATACTGTAGTTTAACTTTCCTTTTTAGTTACCTTCTCTATGTAAATTTGAGTTCATTCTCCTTAGCAATTTATAAACTTAACGTTATATTAAATATCTCGAAGTGATGCACTCTGTAAGATATGATGATTTTACGAAGTCAGACACTCGGTGAGATTGATTACGTACCGGTTTATATTTATAGAATAAAGTTCATACCATCTAGGCACGTTAGAAATATTTTATTTTTCGCTTAACACACTAGCGCTTTCGTAACTATTATACCCTTTCATTATCAGGTGTACAAAATAAGATGCAGCTCCTTTTAAATACACACTATTCAAAATACCCCTTGAGGTTATAACGGGAAGTAATGTATTTAAGTGATGGTTATGATCAGGAACACTGAGGCGCGTGTTTGATTTAAATACTAAATTGTTGTGGAAGTTAGCTCTAAAGAGCAGTTGCGGTTTTTGATGAAGATGAGATATTTAACACATCATCATGTTATATAGTTTTTGTAAAGATTTCTTCGTCAGTTCATCAAAAGTAGTTTCTTCGTCAATAAGGTGTCTCCAAGGATGGGGTAGAATAATACGGTATTCTTCATTACAGCAAGCGTTTGTAAATCTCCGTATTACGACTGTTTCGCCATATGGAAGAGACCAAATATTAGTGTATCCAGTTATAATGGATATGTCGTCCCATAGATGATAGAATTGTTCGTCCGTTAGTAATTGCTCGTTTGTGCTACATGATTCTAGTACGTAAACGTCTCTTTGTACTTCCAATGTACATGGTTCTTATGACTTTTTAGATGGGAATGTACATTTTTAATCAATGGCACCAAGTTGCGCAGATGTAAGAATACTTGGAGGGTCGCTATCTTTTCTAATGTACGAAAAGATGTTCCTTGTGTTTGAACTAAAATTCAGTGAATATCTTTGACAAGTATATTGCAATAAATTGATGACTGCTGGTATATATTGCATTGAACCGTTTAAACCATCACGAAAATATATAACTTGCCGTTCTAACCTCAAGGGGTATTTTGAACAGTGTGTATTTAAAAGGATCTGTATCTTATTTTGTACACCTGATGATGAAACGATATAATAGTTTCGAAAGCGCTAGTATGTTTTAACGAAAAATAAAATATTTCTAACGTGCCTAGACGGTATGAACTTTATTAATGTTATATCTTCTCTCTTGCACGAGTATGGTTGCCAACACCTTGAGGTCGGAACGTATGACGTGTGAATGTGTCAGATGAGAACTGGACGTTATATTGAGCAGCAGCAGTGTGGTAGAAATGGTAGTATGATGATATGGGTAATAGTATTTGCGGAAGTGGAGTTACTTGAAGTTGTGTGCTTTCTTGACGTCAGCGTATTATCTCTAGTGTTACGTAATTATAAATACACCACACTGGGATTACTCAAGAGACGCAAATAGCGTATTAAAACCACTTATTTTTGCGGCGTAGTATTTTTTCGCCAAGCTTTCGCACTCCACTGGGAGGCTTTTTCAAGGCAATGGTAGACATAAAAATGCAGAGAATCGGAACACGTAAGGAACAAAGATGAATTTTGAAAATAACGTGGATGTCATTACGAGCGTATTCCACGAATTTTCATCACGCAATTATACGGTTTGTCGCGATGTGCTTCCCTCTTTTAATAACGCATGCCAAGCTCTTGGTAGTTCAGTAGAAACTATATCATTGCACGCTAGTTTGCTGGATAGGATTTCGACTGTTTCCCTGATGGCAGTCTCTTTAAAGTTCGTGTATGGGACAATTCTTCTAATACTATTCCATAGAGGAGCGACCGATGAATGCATAACTTCTCTTGACGAGTGCTGTATTCTGCATGTCCTGTTTGACACTTCGCACGTGCTCTTGACATCTAGTGTCCAAGGATCGCTTTGTCATTCCGATATATAACTTTTCCGTGTTGCTGAAGAGCAAAGCTGAAAACTAAGGAAAAACTTTAGAATTTAAAACGAAAGTTGCAAAATAACCTGAAGATCAAAACGCGCAACGCAGCAGTTATGAAAATTCAGAATTCACATTCTATTAAGAAGAGACCTAAGCAAAAAAAAAATATATATTTTTGACTCATACCAAGTACAACATAGAAAAGGTTATGTATCTACCGGTGTGAGTAAAAGGAGAAAAGATAAAAAATAAAATAAAACAACTGAATGTAGAAAGTGTCGAGAATACTGAGCCTTGGCTTTATCAAGGACCAGCAAAAACTCTGCATTTTCTCACTTCCACAAAGACCTAGTTGGAAATGGGTTTCTGCAAAGCCATAGATGCAAGTAATAAGCCCACCAAAAATTGTTTTAAAAATATATATATGTCATGACCTCCGCAGAGTTGTATGACCTAGCTCTAGTTAACAATTTAGCTTGCATCCATAACTTTCATGGCCCGACCCATGTTTAGGATATACCAACGGTATAGCGTACACACCTGCCTTTTCTTTCTCGTACTGTCTCTGCTTGCAACTTGATATCATATGTGATAACGGAGTCGGAGATTTCAGTGCTATCAATATGTTGTATAACGTAGAAGTCTTGTCGTACTTCTACGTTATTTTAAAAACATAACCATAAGATGAAATAATAGTTCCTAAATTAAACCTTAACGGCCAGACGAAATATGTAAACAACAGAAGTCAAACTTACGGAAAAGATGCTTTATTTAAGGTTTTCTCCAACACATCGTAACATAACATAGCACTCCGCATTAAACACTCCCCACACCACACAGCTCCACACAGCTCCACAACACAGCGCTCCACATTAATCGCTCCACAAGCAACAGTTTGCTCGTAGTTTATATCTATCGTTCTTATCAAAACAGGCATACGTCACGTTCATTCAACCTCAATTATGTTGCCAACAGTATTCGTTTGAGAGAAAAGATATCACGTTAAGTGTGAAGTATAATTGAGAATAAACTCAAGATTTGCATAGGGAAAGAAACTAAAAAGGAAAGTTAATTTAGAATATACGTCACAGTTGTATTTACGTAATACATTCTTTAACCAACATGTAAAGCCTCGAACATACGTGATGGATCCTGCGAATGTCACCGTCTTACTAGGTGGTTTCATTATTGTTGACATTACACGGTTTCTTACAGTTCTATGTATTCTGTCTATGTCATCTTTCTTATATCCAGCCTTTAGATATTGGCTATAAATATTATCAATTTCCTTATTATTTATGTAGTCGGGTTTGCAGACGTTATAGTTCTATAGAACCATGCTTTAAACGCAGAAAGTTTGTACCTACTCTTTTGGGCAGTGCGAATCAGGAGGAACAAGGTTCGGTACTGCGGTCGGTTTATAATAAACGTCAAAATCGAAGCCGGATGTTGTGTTTCTTCTGAGCGTGACGTCAAGATAATTTAATGCCCTGTCTACTTCAAGCTCCATGGTGTACTTTATCGTGTTATGTAGTTTGTTTATCTTGTGCATGAAATCATTTAATTCATCTGCTCCGTGTTTCCATTTGAAGAATATGTCGTCATCGTAGCGGATCCACACTCGGGGTTTCTTGATACAATTTAGAAAGATGAGGTCTTACAGCGGTCTAAGTACTGCTTCCGCAATGACTGAAGATAGAGGTGAACCCATCGGTGCTCCTTTTGTTTGTCTGTAGATGCCTCCATCCAACTTGAAATAATTGTGGTTAGTAACCAAACTTAAGGCGGCGATAATGTTCTTTGCTTGAGTTGGTGTAAATTCGCGAGAAGTGTCGATTATTTCCTCTAGGTTTGCAACAGCCTCTGGTATAGGTATAGATAAATATATAAAGACACTATGTCGAAACTCCCATTATATCACTATCAAGTAAATTCAAGTTTCTTGCGCGCTCAACAAATTCTTTTGTTGGCTAGATTACGCAATCGGAGTATTTTAACCGTTCAGAGAAGAATTTGGCTAGTGATTTTTCTGATATGTACGTAGGAGATTTGTTCTTTGCTACAATAGGTCGAAGGGCAGATCCAGGTTTATGATTCTTTAGTCGTCCAAAGAGTGGTGGAATTGTAGGGCCCGGAGGAAGCTTCGATGACATCCTAATAGCATCCGGTAGATCTTTGTCCATGGCTAGAGCTTCAACTTTCCGTATTATGCTGCGTAGAACCTCGACTGCAGAATTTAGTCCGATTGATCTATAAATTCTTTAAGTTTACTAATATAATCAGACCTGTTCATAATGGCTATCTGATTCGATTTGTCGGTTAGAGTAATCGATATTCTATGATCATTAAGCAGGTTCTCTAAAAGTTTCGTAATCTGAGTGTTACTTTTCTTAATGTTCCTTTCCGCAATATCATTCCTTTCAAAATTCGCTACACTATAGTTCTTAATTTTGATATTGCTAAACATCTGGTCATATCACGATCTTCTGCTGGAACTTGGGAAATTATACTTTCTACTTCCGATATTAATTGTTTTATTCTGGGTTTCGATGGATGGCAAAGTGTTGGACCCCGCTCCAAAACTTTCACTTGTTCTTCCGTCATTCTTACTCCCAATTCATTTATGAAGGGGACTTTATAGTTATTGGTTCGGGTCTGGGTTGGTCGAAGAATTTGTAGTTTTTTATGACGTTTCTTACTCAGGATATCTTCCTTCCTTGAAATGAGGATACTGACTTTCCGGAGAATTATATCAAATAAAATGGGTGGAGCTATTATCTCTAACGCCTGGTAATGTCTGAAAGTTCTAGAATGCAATTTCATGACCAGAATTCGTATTTCCCTCACTATGTGCGACAGTTTTCTTTCGAGCAGTTCGCTTTTACGTCGCTGGAACCAGTTGTCATTCAGTACTGACTTAAATTGAAGAAACTTCGGTACGACGTTTTTCTCTCTGCAGGACATCAAGAACTCCAAGTTTGCCGTTTCTCTTACTAACAGTAATCGGGACTTTCGGAAGAGTTTACAAATCAATGACTCCATGCCCGGATGCGGCATCGGCAACGTAATTATAAATACACCACACTGTGATTACTCAAGAGTCGCAAATAGCGTATTATATCCGTTTATTTTTGCGGCGTAGTAAGTAGAAAAGATTCGCCAAGCTTTCGCACTCCACTGGGAGGCTTTCTCAAGGCAATGGTAGACATAAAAATGCAGAGAATTGGAACACGTAAGGAACAAAGATGAATTTTGAAAATAGCGCGGGTGACATTACGAGCGTATTACACGAATTTTCATCACGCAAATTATACGGTGTGTCGCGATGTGTTTCCATCTTTTAATAACGCATGCCAAGCTCTTGGTCGTTCAGTGGAAACTATACCATTGCACCCTAGTTTGCTGGATAGGATTTCGACTGTTTCCCTGATGGTAGTTTCTTTAAAGTTCGTGTATGGGGCAATTCTTCTAATACTATTCCATAGAGGAGCGACCGATGAATGCATGACTTCTCTGACGAGGGCTGTATTCTGCATGTCCTGTTTGACACTTCGCATGTGCTTTTGACATCTAGTGTCCAAGGATCGTTTTGTCATTCCGATATATAACTTTTCTGTGTTGTTAGGACATACCAACGCTATAGCTTACACACCTACCTTTTCTTTCTCGCACTGTCTCTCCTTGCAACTTGATATCATATGTGATAACGGAGTCGGAGACTTCAGTGCTATCAATATGTTGTATTTACGTAATACATTCTTTAACCAATATGTAAAGCCTGGAACATACGTGATGGATCCTGCGAATCTCACCGTCTTACTACGTAGTTTCGTTATTGTTGACATTATACGGTTTCTTACAGTTCTATGTATTTTGTCTATGTTGTGTTTCTTATATCCAGCCTTTAGACCTTTGCTATAAATATTATCAATTTAATTATTATTTATGTAGTCTTGTTTGCAGACGTTATATGCTCTATAGAATCATGCTCTAAACGCAGAAAGTTTGTACCTACTCTTTTGGGCAGTGCGAATCAGGAGGAACAAGGTTCGGTACTGCGGTCGGTTTATAATAAACGTCAAAATCGAAGCTGGATGTTCTGTTTCTTCTGAGCGTGACGTTAAGATAATTCAACGCCCCATCTACTTCAAGCTCCATGGTGAACTTTATCGTATTGTGTAGTTTGTTTATCTTGTGCATGAAATCACTTAATCCATCTGCTCCGTGTTTCCATTTGAAGAATATGTCGTCAGCGTAGCGGATCCACACTTGGGGTTTCTTGATACAATTTAGAAAGATGAGGTCTTCTAGCGGTCTAAGTACTACTTCATCACATACGACATACATGTATGATATCAAGTTGCAAGGAGAGACAGTGCGAGAAAGAAAAGGCAGGTGTGTACGCTATACCGTTGGTATATCCTAACAACACGGAAAAGTTATATATCGGAATGACAAAGCTATCCTTGGACACTAGATGTCAAAAGCACGTGCAAAGTGTCAAACAGGACATGCAGAATACAGCCCTCGCCAGAGAAGTCATGCATTCATTGGCCGCTCCTCTATGGAATAGTATTAGAAGAATTGCCCCATACAGGAACTTTAAAAAGACTGCCATCAGGGAAACAGTCGAAATCCTATCCAGCAAACTAGCGTGCAATGATATAGTTTCTACTAAATTACCAAGAGCTTGGCATGCGTTATTAAAAGATGGAAACACATCGCTACACACCGTATAATTGCGTGATGAAAATTTGTACAATACGCTCCTGATGTCACTCGCGTTATTTCAAAAATCGTCTTTGTTCCTTACGTGTTCCAATTCTCTGCATTTTTATGTCTACCATTGCCTTGAGAAAGCCGCCCAGTGGAGTGCGATAGCTTGGCGAATCTCTGTGATTATTACACGATAAGAAATAAACGGATTTAATACGCTATTTGCGTCTCTTGAGTATCTTTAGTGTTGGTGTTTTGTTTTTCAGTAACCAAATTCCTTCACATTAATTGAAATACGTCAATAATATTTTTGAAGACTGAGTTGTGCCAAAGGAGGTTTGGCTAAATAATGACTAACTGTAACTTTTTCCGGACGTTTTCTTAAATGACTCCTGTTTCACTGTAGGCGAAGTTTACAGACGACGTTGAAGTTGCAAATGTTTTGAGCACTGGTGACTTTTCAGTTTAATGAACTTTGCCGACACTAGTTGATAACATCATAACAATACTGCTTCATTCACATATAAAGAAATAGGATTAAGATTTATAGTACTGTTAAAGTTTTGAATTTAGCTGATTAATTAACTAATGTTCTTAGCTAACTGTGAACTTGTTTAACTTATTTTCACAGGATGGCCGGGCTATTTAACGTCCTGGACCTTCAGGACTCTCCCCGTTATACACTTGGGCTGCGGAACGAATCTTTGGATTAGCGTATCACTTCTTGGCAGTTCTGTAGCCAACTCCAAAACATGCAAAATATGATGCAAATTTCTTTGTACAGCGGTTTATTTACAAAGCGAGCTATCTATGAGCATCACCATTTACACAGAGGGCCTTATATTGAATATATGCCCATCAGTCTGTAAAGTTGATAATAAAAAGAACCTACGTACATAATCCTGGAGGAAACATTGTTATCTAAGAGAAGAGTGAAAAACAATGTATTACACTATAACTTCTCGACACACAATGGGTACACTTTACACTCTCACTGACTTCTGTTTCTCAGCAAGTAATCAGCAGCGTTCGCTTCGCTGCACTGGAGATATAGGCACACACATACACACAAGCGCGCACGCATAGGGCTGAAGGTTGAGGAATCTCCCAGCCTAAGTGTATAGCTCTTCTTCTTCGGCGATGTCGTTTCGGCGTTCTCCATACATGGCAACTTTCCAAATAAGAATCTTTCTTCGGCGGCACCCAGTTTTTTTTCGAAAAACAACTGTATACCGTCAGTTTTTCTCTCCTGCAGAGTTCTTTTCGGAGTTGAAAGCACTTTCAGTTAAGCATAAATCTGAAAACTCTTTCAGTGGCGTCTTCTTTCTTTCTAATCCCCATCCGAGGTGCAAGAGATACCGTATTTCTCGGCGTCAAGGTCGCACACCAACTTTAAAATGCAAAATTTTGAGAAAAAAGAATAAACATAAAATAAGGTCTCACCACTTTCATAAAAATTAAAAGCAATACAAATTTTGCTTGTACATATAAGGAAAAACATGATAGTATAGGTCCGCTTTTTGCTTCTAGTTGGCATAATATGAGCAATGTTAAAATTTTTTAAGTCAAAGTCTTCTAAAGATCACACCTAGCGTGAACAGGTGCAGATTTGAAATGATTAAGACCAACGTTTTTGGTCTTAATCACGACAGGTCAGCAACACCGCACTCGATTCACAAGAGTCAAAGATGACATCATGAAAGGAATGAAGCCGGAACTGAGAGAGAAACAAGGAGAAAGAATAAATCTTACTCCGGCAATATTATAACGAAGGTTAATTAATTCCTTGTTTTGGGGTAGTGCGAAAATACATTTTTTTTCTCTTTAAGGGATTTGCCGGTGAATTGCCAAGCAAAGATACCACCTGGGTTTTCAGCTACGACTGTGGGAAAAGCTTTTCGAACCAACGAGCTGAAATTGTTTACACGTTTTGGTAAAAACCCATTAGAGCGGCTTTTTGGATCTACAACTCCATACGTGTGTGACGGTCTCATAGTATCGACCACGTGGCTTACCGTAAATACATCCCAGCAAAAGCGACGCCGAAAAAAAAAAAAAAAAAAAAAAACATTAGTCTTTCCATGGAGTTTCACGACGAAGGTCGTCTTGTTTACGCTTTCCAACCGTAGGTTTAAGAAGCGTATATGCTCCACCTTTGTCCGTCCGTCCGTCCGTCCGCACGATAACTCACGTGAAAATAGTTCAATTTCGACGAAATTTTAGTATGTGGTAGGGGACCACCTGGGGACGAACCCTATTGAAAATGGGCGAAGCAGGGTCAAAGTTTAGGACATAGGAGCGGGATACATTCCATTGGTCTTATGCGTCATAACTTGCGTAAAAATTGTTCGATGACGATAAAATTTTAGTATGTGGTAGGGAACCATCTGGGGACAAACCCTATTGAAAATGGGTGAAATGGGGTCAAAGGTCAGGACATAAAAGCGGGATCCATTCCATTGCCTTTATGCGTCATAACATGCGTAAATATGGTTCGATTTCGATGAAATTTTAGTACGTGGTAGGGAACCACTGGGCACGAACCCTATTGAAAATAGGCGAAATGTGGTCAAAGGTCAGGCGGGGCATAAGAGCGGGGCATAAGAGCGGAATATATTCCATTGCCCTTATGCGTCATAACTTGCGCAAAAATGGTTCGATTTCGATGAAATTTTAGTATGTGGTAGGGAGCCACTGTAGACGAACCCTATTGAAAATGGGCGAAATGGTGTCAAAGGTCAGGACATTTGAGTGGGATCCATTCCATTGCCCGTGTGCATTATACCTTACCTAAAATTCTTGGATTGCGACAAAACTTTATCATGTTGTTCCGGAGGTATAGTGAACCGGTTCTGTTGAATATCAACGAAATGGGGTTAAAGGTCATTGCACAAAAGCCAGATTTATTCCACAGCCATTATTCTCATAAATTGCGTAAAACTGCTTCTATTGCAACAAAACTTTATCATGTTGTTCCGGAGGTATAGTGAACCAGTTCTGTTGAATATCATCGAAACGGGGTCAAAGGTCAGGACACAGGAGCGGGATTTTTTTTTTATTGGAGGTTTAACGACCACCGTGAGCAACTCAATGGGCTATAAGCAGTCGCCCGTCCCTAATTTAGGGTCACTGGTTCTAGGGAAGGGAGAGAGCCAGTGCCGTAAGACAAACACAACATCCATGCCTCACCGGGATTCGAACCCGGACCCCTTTCGGACGAATGATCAGAGGCTATCGCTTAGACCACTGCGCCACCGGGGCGGCCGGGATTTATTCCACAGCCATTATCCTCATAAATTGAGTAATCATTTCTAGTATGTTGGAAAGCGTATCATAATCAATGCATTGCATGATTTTACTAACTTGTTATTTAAAAGGTTTAGTGGTAAAACCTTTTTCTGGGGTTAGTATAGGCACACGAAAAATGTAAACTTCGGTCTCCAGGACCCACCGTAAATTTTCGAGGCTCATTTCAGGAAAAAAAAAAAAAAAAATAACGTCCACGACTTCGGGAAATACGGTAATCTTGTCTCTCGAACACTTTTTACGCATTTCTCTCTGTAGTTTAAAGTCCCAATCTTTTTACATCCTCATAAATATGTCACTCCAGTCACAGCAACCCAGACTAAAATTAATGCATACTCTGAATAAGGCCTCTCTGTCTTCATGCCAGAGAAAGTGTTTGGCTTTAGGTTTTGTACCCGTATCCGCAACAATATATTTCACTTCTGCAATAACTAAGTGGTAAAACAATTACACTTATGTACATATAATAGGTTGTTTATTTTCCTCTCAAATGTATTTTCCACGCTATAATTTATCCAATGGCACAAAAGTGGTCTTGTATTCACCCACAGTGATGACCCATAACATTATGACCACCTACATGATAAGCTGTAGGACCCCCTTTAGCCCGCAAGACAGCCACCACTCGGCGAGACACCAATTCGATGAGAAATCGATAGGTATCCTGAGGTATCTGGTACCATAATATCAACAGCAGGTCCTCCTGTTTCCGTACATTTCGGGATGGTGGTGATTTAGCGCGAACCGCTTTTCCAAGCCGAACCACAAGTGCTCGATTGGGTTCATGTCAGGTTAATTTGGAGGCAAGGGCACAGAAAGTCACCAGCATGTTCCTCGAACACAGACGATTCTGGCAGTGTAGCATGGCGCATTATATTTTTAATAATGGCCATTACTAGTAGAGAGCACAGTTGCCATGAATGGGAGAACTAGGTCCGCAACGATGTTCAGACACCTGACAGCTGTCAGGGATTGAGCTATTGGGATAATGGGACCTAAAGCGTCCCAAGAAAGCACCGCCCTCAGCATAAAACAGCCCCCGCAAGCCTGTTTCCGCCCAACAGTGCATTCAGGTGCCATAACCTTCGTTGGTAATAGGCATGTCCGCGCTCGGCCGTCTATGTGATGCACCAGGAATCTTGATTCGTCAAACCAGGCCACTTTCTTCCAATCATCCACGATCCAATCTCGATGATTTTGTGCCCATTTCATGCGTTGTTCGCGATGACGTGCAGGGAGCATGGGGACCCAGCTGGGTCTTCGGCTACGCAGGCCAATGCGCAGCGATGAACAGTGTGCGATGTGACACATCTGCGATGAACTGTGTTCTGTGAGGCGTTGCCCGGATCACCACTGTTGTAACTGCGAGTGATTTGTCGCACTGTGGCCCTGCGGTCGCTGAGAGAGTTTGGGGTTTTTTATGCTCTTAGTTGTGCTACTTAAAACGTTTCGTCACGACAGAAATAAACCAAGTTATTGCTGTGTCTTCGTTATCAAAGGTGCCAGCAGTACTTTCCATACATTCTTGCAGTCGGATGTTTTTACGTGCATACCTATCAGTCCTGTGTCAGGAAATTTGTACCCGACTTTATTTTTGGTTTGCGTTTACTTGTATATAATTCATGCCTGATGGCTTGAAGGAAGAGCGAAAGATATGGAAAATCACAACAGCCACATCCCATGTTCCTTATCAGGATTTTAAAAGCCGGCGTTTTCTCAGATGAAGCCATAATCTCAGCTAAACGACCATTACACACCGTTAAGTTTTACGATTTGGAATTTTTTCACAGGTCTCGTTATCTTATAATCGATAATTTCAGTAACTGCATTCTTGTGTTGACTTTACGCATTGTTGAAAATTACTTCTTGTTGTGATTCTGGTTCTGTCCAGCGTTGGACGAAAGCGTTCTTTGTATCAATCCATTTGTCTTTGTGTTAGGCTCTTGATCCCAATTTCTTACCCGCAGTTTTTTTTAATTTTTCATTTGTTTCAGGAATATTTGCCTGTGTCTCCCTGGCTTTCGTGTGTTCAGAATTCCATATAGTCATTCTCCTAGATCATCTACCATCATTTCTTCCAGCTAGATGACCTTACAGCTTCCATTTCATCAGTTTGAGACGAGTGATCTTCTCACTCCCATTACATTAGTTTGATCTAGATGACTTACAAAAGGAAGTGGAAATGTCACCTAGTTCAAGTTGATGAAATCAAAGTGGACATTTCCACTTTGATTTCATTAGCTTGCGCTAGGTGACCTTTCAACTTACATTTCGTTAGTTTTAGCGAGATAACGTTCTACTTGTATGTCATTATTTTAACATACAATATAGCGTTTTCTGTTTTAGCTTATTGCCTAATACGGGAATTTCTTTTCTGATTTTACAAAGCGGTACAAAATACCATTCATTCCATCTTCCTTTGATAAATTTGTAATATGCTGTTATGTATATTTGAGTCTATAAGTACTATCAGAAGTTATGGAGAAGGAACTACTAGAGCTTGGATGGAGTGCAATTGAAGCACGCGGAGGAATATTAAATGTAAGTCCATCCATAGGCTGCCCAAGCCTGGAAGAAAGGAGATGGACGACGACAGGAAGAGGGCATCCAGTAAGTGAACGTTTGATATTGCGTTGGAAAGAAAGTAATGTCCCATGACGAGGTACCCGAAGTCGAAAGTCCGGCCACTGCGCACATTGGCCACTGACATTGCCCAGTACTCCGGCATGATATCAGCAAGTAGGTGGCTTAAGTCAGTGGCAGTTAGCCGTCAGAAGGCGAACAGTGTAAGCGTTAGCAAACATGAAAAGTGGACAAAGAGCACATCCTCCACTGCATGCTGTATGAGTTTCATCGAGGTAGCACCCCCGCAAGTGCTGTAAGGAACATTACCAGTGTGTACCCCAATGCCATATCACATCATGAGTGCTGTTGTTTGTTTGTTTATTGGAGGTTTAACGACCACCGTGAGCAACTCAATGGGCTATAAGCAGTCGCCCGTCCCTAATTTAGGGTCACTGGCTCCAGGGAAGGGAGAGAGCCAGTGCCGTAAGACAAACACAACATCCATGCCTGACCGGGATTCGAACCCGGACCCCTTACGGACGAATGATCAGAGGCCAACGCCTTAGACCACTGCGCCACCGGGGAGGCCGTGAGTGCTGTCGTCGGTTCGAACGGTTTTGAGAGGGAAATTTTGACTTATCACACCGTCCCAAAGTCGGAAGACAGGCAACAGTGGATATGGACATACTGAAGACTTTAGTGGAAACCGAGCCAGGTGTGACCACGCGGAGGTTTGTCGAACAGCTGGGGATTACCTACGCGAGCATTATCACGCTCCTGCGTCAATTTGGGAAGATGCGCAATAAGGGAGTTTTGGTACCCCATCAACTCACAGTTGAGCAGAAAGCAAATCATATGAATACATGCGTTTTCCTGCTTGCACGTGATCAAGTTGAACCGTTCGTGGACCGTAATGTGACAGGTGACGAGAAATGGGTACTGTGCGACGCCAGGAAACAGTGGTTGGACCCAAAACAGAAGCCCGTGCCGACCCTCAAAGCCGGCACACAGATTGGTGGGATATACAGAGTGTCGTGTTTTTTGAGCTGCTGCCGGACAACACCACTGTCACCTCCGATATATCAAGGTACGGGAAATGACCTGAAGACCACGTAGGAGATGTGTGAATGAAATTCGAAAGCATGCTGGAATAACTTGGAAGAGACTGCTCAAGATAGAAAGTTGTAGAAAAGACTTGAGGGAACTTTCATCCAGCAGTGAACGGATAACGGTGTTGTTGATGATGATGCATACGTAACTTTACACACCATGCATATATAGTGTATGCATGTACTACATATATTTATAACGCAGTTTCAGTTAGCGCTATTGTGTTGGCGAGACATCATTTACATAAAATAATAAAGATCGTCATTTCATTATGCGTTTCTGTAGCCTTTTAGCAAACAGGACTTGTGCCTCCAGCATCCGAGTCTGCCTTATTTCTGGCCACGAGACAAGCACACAAAAAGTGAAGGTCTGACTCATCTGATGACGTTTGAATTAACAATTTCTTTGCATCTGTACTTAAATATGAGGTACATTAGTTGTCGTTCGCCCACCACTTTAGAGAATTGAAAATAAAGGCATCTTCAACATTTGTATTAGGGAATAGCAAACAGACCAGGGAATAGCAAACAGACCAATAGTTGCTAGGTAATGTTTCATTTTCACTTCAACATCTTAAGCTTTAGAAACCGTTAAAAATTCATTTAGTTCAAAGTTTGGTACTCAGAAAGAAAGAAATGAGTGTTTAAACTTTGACTGCGAGAGTGACTTGCCTTTTGAACTGACATTCTGACAGTCCTTTCAGCATGAAATAGTTTTTCTGAAGCGTCCCTGCTGCCAATAACACTTTGGACGAAATTACATAGACAATGAAGTTCCTGATTAATGCAAGATTTTGATGCTATGCATCTTTCCTGACAGTAGTAAATTAAATCCGAGGCACAAAATTTCGCTCTAATGGAAATAGGTAACGGTGCGTCATTGTCTAAATCATTGTTGAAATGTGATGATGCCGCATGCTGTCGTATGAAATGACGCAACAAAAGTTAATTTCATTTTTACTCTACAATATATTTTACTAAACTATCAAATGTAACAATATCTCCTTGCAAGAACCTAATGCTGAATTTGACAAAAGCCATCAGAAAAATGCATTTTAATGCTACGCATCTTTTCCGACAGTAGGAAAATAAGCGTCGTAGCTATATTTGGATTTCTTTCGACTCCCTCCCTTGTGAGGTTACCTGCTATTGACGAGAGCTTTAAATGGATGTATAACACGATGGGGTGTATGTAACCTGTAGATAACCCCTAGATCAAAGGTTATCAATCCTCTCGCTAACAGACTTGCGATTCAGCCATTCTTTCTATTTTGAGGTCAGATTTTAGCTTGCGCAGATAAAGTTTCATAGCTACATTACATTTCATAGGTGTCAGAGTCGTTTATTACGTTTTTCTAAATCTGAATACTATTTAATAATAATAAAAATAAATATTGCTTTTTAAAAATTAAACAGTCGAAATATTTTCTATTACCGCCGCCATAGTGTAGCAAATATTTATTTTTATGACTCACATATCTTCTTTCATTAGTGTTACGACAATAGCATTCATTAATCCACCTACCTAAGTACCGCTCAATATCAGGAATTAATAAACCTTATTGTTTGTTGTTATGATTTAATTCCACTTAGTATGTATGTACCGGACGGACTGTTGCTTGGTGTGGTCGTGAATGACGCGAATAAATGCAATGTATTGTACGCATATAAATGTATACTCTCCAATCACTGGTTTCATTTCACACTCACAAAGATCTTGAAATACGAAAGATGCATAGCATAAATTATCTACAAAGAGTACCCTTGATTTTTTTTCGTTCAAATTATGATTATGACTGTGGAGAGTTTGTCAGAATTCTCTACAGAGATCAATTAATTCTCTCCTCCCCTGAATAAATGAGGTCAGTAGGATTTGACCCGAAAGAATATCGCGACCCGGTTCCATCACCGGACTCAAGACAGAGAGGAATGGAGAAAGAGGCTCCGGGAGCCCATCTAGATGTGGGACTAATGATACTGCGGAAAAAGGAGAAGCAGCCATTCCTACATTCGTCTTCTTCGTTTTCTTCATCTCACCTACTTTTATCAGTTGTCTTTGTCCTTTCCTCTCGATCCCCATTTTTGCCAGCAGTTCTTTTCATTGGATCTATCAGATTTTGTTTTTTGTCTTATCCACACAGATATTTATTCTTGAAAGCAATACCTAACATTATTATTTCCATTTTCTACAGCTTAACTAGAAGTTAATTTAATGTTGCCAGTTTCCAATGTTGCAATTATAGTACCTTTTTTCAAGAGCTACAGTATTTTTATAAAAAATATAGTACATCAAAAACATTAATTAAATAGTTAATTAAAGATATGATAACTAAGGAACTCTTTAATTCATTTTCGTGATTGAAAAAAACTTAAAAGAGGGTTGTTTTAACTTTCCTTTTTTTACGATTCAGTATTAGCTAAGTTTTAAGTGTTATACATTTGTACCTGATTTTATGAGTGATTATCTAAATTTAAAATGTTGTAGTATATTCTTTATTAAAATTTTTCAAAAGGAATTAACATACTAATTTTTCTTTACGTCTTGATACAGGGAAGGCCTGCGCAAAAAACAATTCGATAATCTGCATTGCTGCCCGGTGGCGTGGTGGTCTAGGAGCTGGCTCCTGGCCATTTGTCTGAGATAGGTCCGGGTTCGAATCCCGATGATGCATTGATGTTGTGTTTGTCTTACGGCATTGGCTTTGTCCCTTCGCTACAGCCAGTGGCCCTAAATTAGGGACGAGCCACTGCTTATAGCCCATTGAGTTGTTCACGGTAGTCGTTCACCGCCCCCCCCCCCAAAAAAGGCGCCCTGAACGCGAACATATGAAGCCGATTTGTTGTGATATTTTATTGCGTGCTTGGCTACCTTCACAGCGTTACCTACCTTCTCGGTCGCGTCTGGCATTCAAATTTGTGTTTTTTAGCTCATACTTCTCCTTTAGTTGGTTTTCCAGCGTAGATTTTGTGTGTGTGTGTTTGACAATATATTTAATTCGTAACTTATTATGCATGTAAACACCCAAATATCTCTCTCTCTCCCTCCCTTTCTGTTTCTGTTTCTCTCTCTCTGTCTGTCTGGAAAGCTTGACGTCACAGCTGTTGGAAACACGTGGAAAGATATGACGCCATTCGCAGCAGTCGTATGGTTAAAATGCACATAATAGAAGGGGAGAAAGAATTATTTGAAATCCTCGTTGTATCGAGCACGTGACCCATCGCATGAACTCACGCACGCTGAGCTAACAAGGGAAGGTTCTAGGTGGGAACACTCGAAAACGGACGAAACCCGGCTCACCCTACTAATTCGATGGCGCTGAGTCTCTTGGTGATAGTCGCTCGCGTGTCAAGCCAACCGTTTGGTTTGCATCGCCATCTAAAGTTAAAAAGTTCAAGGATACTTTGGGCTTATTTTGAATGAATTTAACAAGTCTGCTCCTCCGTTTTGTAGTTTTGTAAAGTGCAGGTGCTGTTATTTATAAGTAATTCATGAAATTTATATTATGACAAATATTAACATTTTGTACATTTTGCAGGAAAATGGACTACACGTGCACCGTTAATCCCTGGAATGATTGTTCAACTTTTACAACAAAAGTTACGTCGAAAATTTAAAGATTTTCAGAAACCTGGTTTTGAAGATGAATCATTTGCCAATTTGCTTGAAACTCTAATAATCAAAAAGTATGAAAAGGACCTTATTAGTTACGAAGAAACCACATTGGACTTTCGCGAAAATATATTTGAGGGTACAGAAAATATGGAGAACGACAACGACGAAAGTGGACAGTCAGGCCAAGAAGGCCCATCGACAGATACTAGTGAATATGAGGTATCACCAGAAAAGAAGTCACGAAGAACAAGCATTCTTCAAGTAATTCCTGAAGTGGTGATGGAGAAAATCTACGATGCTCATCACGAGAAGAAAATGTCCTACGACAATTCGTGTAAGAGATGGAAAAGTACTGGCTCTAAAATGTCGCAAGCATTCTAGCGCACGTTGCGGCAAAACGGAGAGCAGCCTATCAAAGCGATGTCTTCGGTGGCAATTATTTTGATAAAATAGAGGCAATAAAGAAGTGCACAATGGCAAGATTCAAGGAAGCTCGAGATTATGGTACACCTATCCATTATTGGTATTTGCAGAATTTCGCATTACAGCATTACAAGCAGCCAGGAATGTTGGGCTGAACAATTTCAAAGCATCAAAGAAATTCATTCAGGTGTCTAAAAAAGAACATGGGATAGTGTTTCGCACTGTAACAACATTTTTGACGCAAAGAGATGCACGAGAAGAAGTTGATATAAAGACAATCGCAGAGGAATTTGTTAGTGGTGTGAATGAATTTAAAGTGTCAGCATCATTAGAGTCAAGTAATATTTGGAATACGGACTAAAGTTGCTTTAGTTACGAAGTCACGTCCCGGGGTGCTCTTTCTTACATGGGAGAAAAGGCAACGTTATCTACTGTCCAATCCCTAATTCAGACTACCCACAGCTATGCAATTGATGTTGCTATGTCTATGTGTGGAAAATTAGCGACAAAATTATATACACTGCTGGCCACCCAAAATGCAACACCAAGAAGGAAGCATCCGATTGGCCAGAAATTCGCAGCATGCGCCGCCCGCGAGAGGACATGCAAACGACTGGAATTGCAGGGCATATGCAAATCATGTGCGCTCAGCACGCCACCGAGAAGCACTATAAAAAGGGTGCACAGAAGGCGAGGTATAAGTAGTGGAAGTGTGTTGTGCTGCCGGACCTGTGCGTGGGATGTTTCCTAATGCCTCGTCGCAGAATACGGCAGTCATTCCAGCACGTTTCGGAGTTCGACAGAGGACGAATAGTGGCTTAGCGTGACAGCGGTTCATCGTACCGAGACAACGGCGCCCGTGTGGGACGAAATCCAGCTACAGTGAGGCGAGTATGGATTCGGTGGGTGCAGGAGGAACGGACGGACCGACGTGAGCGATTGCCGCAGCCACGGCACACCAGCAAACGAGTGGACCAGCGTGTATGTTGTGCGGCGGGCATTGACGGCTCGCACCGCCACATAACGAACGTTAGCGCAGGTACTAGGGTGTGTTGCGCAACAACCTGTGCCAGCACGTACCGTTCGACGTAGTCTGCAGGAGCGGGAACTTGTCGCACGGCGCCCATTGCTCCGATTACCATTCACGTTACACCACCG
Organism: Macrothele yani; assembly: GCA_039090855.1. Lineage (NCBI taxonomy): Eukaryota > Metazoa > Arthropoda > Arachnida > Araneae > Macrothelidae > Macrothele > Macrothele yani. The sequence continues at coordinate 176,578,025 of CM076990.1, forward strand.
GTGAGTGCGGTGGCATTGGGCCGTTGAACGCCGCACCTGGACTACGGAACGGCACGACATTGTCTTCTCCGACGAATCCCGCTTCTGCCTGCAACACCACGATGGTCGGATCCGCGTGTGGCGGCACCTCGGCGAGAGACTGTATGACGCCTGCATTATGCATTGCCATACCGGTCCGTCGCCTGGCGTTATGGTTTGGGGCGCAATTGGATATGACACCTGCACCCCTCTGGTACGCATCGCCGGAACACTCAACAGCCACCGCTACATCTCCGACGTTTTGGAGCCTGTAGTCCTCCCTTACCTGCAGGACCTGCCAGCGGCCACGTTTCAACAGAACAATGCGCGTCCGCACGTGGCACTCATCGTGCAACAATTCTTCACGGCCCAAAAGGTGTCACTGCTGCAATGGCCCGCCTGTTCTCCCGATATATCGCCCATCCAACACGTCTGGTCGCTGATCGGCAACCGAGTGACCCGGCAAGCACCACCCGCGGCAACGCCTGAACTGTGGCAACGTGTGGATGCAGCCTGGACCGACATACCCCAAGCCCACATCCAAAGCCTCTTTCGTTCGATGCCGCGGCATGCAGCGGCCGTTGTTGCCAGCCATGGGGGCCACACGAACTATTGATGTCTACGTGTTCCGCAAAGTCGCACGGGCCTGTAAGCTCAATCGTTTCATTTTTGTATCTGTTGCTATGTGCCCAGTAAATCTGGATTTGCTAACTAGTGTCCTTCTTGGTGTTACATTTTGGGTGGCCAGCAGTGTATATGCTTCCAAGAACCTGGAGGGAAATTGGGTTCGAGGGTGCAAAAGGATGTCGAAGAGCTGTGCCAATCTCTCGAAAACATAGTTATGGACGCAAGTAAAAGTGGTAAAATGGAAAAGACACATTTCGCTAGGTTTCTTTCAGAAGTTTTGGATGTTGATATTGAAAATAAAAAACTCTGGCTGTTAGATTCATGGGGTAGTCACAAAGATGAAAAGGTTTTGCACGATGCAATTCCTGATAAAAACATCACTCTAAAGATTATACCACCAAAAACAACATGTTATGTCCAACCCCTGGATGCTCCCACAGTGCAAAGTTTATATCAGGAGATTGGTAGACTTTGTAAGACATCGACTAGATCAGAACCAACACAAGCTCTATGACAGACACTTCAACATAAAGCTGCATTCCGTCATTTATAATCAATTATGTTCACCAGTATTCCAACCTATGCTTATATATGCATGGCAAGCAGCTGTCTATGAAACGGGAGAGAAGGTTTCATTCAAAAATGTAATAGAAGTTGCCTTTCAATGTCTCAAGCATTGTCCTGATTCAAAAATGTAATAGAAGTTGCCTTTCAATGTCTCAAGCATTGTCCTGATTTCCATTCATTCCCTATATTAGTAATATGGTGAATCCTCTTCTCTCGCGGTCAGTATTCGCTTCCCTAATAATCAGCGTTTATTCCTTTTCACCCTTATCTCGGCTTCACACCAAAGAGCAAAATCTCACCTTCGCTCATGACAACAGACTGTCTTCAGAAGAGTCAAAACCTCGGAGAAAAAGCATACAACTATGTCCCTTCATTCCTAGTAGGCGCAGACGCTCCTTAATTGGTTTCCTCTGACCCCTCAGAGAGCATTATCCAGTTCCTTCCTCGCACTGCAATGAAAACTCATAAATCTACCTTCCCTCAGACGGGACGCTGAGAAAGTGAGAACCATGAGCACTGAACAGCTGCATCGAAATGGCGAAAAATATCTAACAAAAGGGAAGATGATTCTAATTCACTATACTCAAAATGGTTGCCTGAATACACTCCTGTCAAACATTGATGTCCAGGTTACAACACAAGAGAGAAATGTTTCCAGTCCATTTTCTCGAAACGGAAACAATTACAGATACTGAATAACTCAAATGAGTAGAGAGATTGTGCCAAGTAAAACATGAATTGAAGAAATTCATGCTTATTTTCACCCGACGCAAATATAATGCTTACCAATCCGACTCCTAGAAGACACAGGGTCGTTATGACAGTTTTCGACAGACTGAAAGATTTACTAAGCGACAACTACCCAATTTATAGTGATCGTAATGCCCAGAATTTTTACAGAAATTCTGAGCCTAGTATTTCATAGGGGGAGTTCAGTTTCCTTAGAGATCTTTTCTGCCCTTGCTTTAACACACATAAAACCGATTTTGTAAAGACGTATGACAATGATGTACGACGTCTTTGGTTTTTATAAGGATGCATTGTGTGACCTCCGTATCTGGTGTGTTGAAAGCGGCGATGCGTTAGCGATTTGTCGTCCGATTTATGGATCGTTTTATTTATGTTAGTTCACCACTGAGCGTTTCCACCTTAATCTGTTCTCCAGAATTTATTTCAAAAGTTTTCCGTGAAAATCTTTTTCTTAGATCTGCTAAAGGAGGAGCTAAACAAGTTTACCTATTAATCAAACTTCGTCATTTGGAATCAGCGCCTTTTCACCGTAAGCAGCTTGCACATTTCTTTATAAAAGTTATCATTTCTTTACTAAGATTATTCTTAATTAATCACATTTGCAACAGAATCCGACATCATTTAGAGTGTGAAGAGAGTCTTTAATTATGTGTCTCGTTTTGTAAAGGTCGTGATAGCTTTTCAAATCTTATCTTAAAGTAATTTCTTTTTTACATTTTCACCAAAGCATGGAGAAAAGGGGTTATGATATTTTCAAAAGACAGGAATGCGTTGTAGTGTCTTTAATGACAAACAAGTTAGTAAAATCATGCAATGCATTGATTATGATACGCTTTCCAACATACCAGAAATTATTACTCAAGTTATGAGGAGAATGGCTGTGGAATAAATCTCGCTCCTGTGTCCTGACCTTTGACCCCATTTCGATGATATTCAACAGAACCGGTTCACTATACCTCAAGAATAACATACTAAAGTTTTGTCGCAATAGCAGCAGTTTAACGGAAGTTATGAGAATAATGGCTGTGGAATAAATCTTGCTTTTGTGCAATGACCTTTGACCCCATTTCGTTGATATTCAACAGAACCGGTTCACTATACCTCCGGAACAACATGATAACGTTTTGTCGCAATCGAAATATTTTTAGGTAAGTTTTGATGCACAAGGGCAATGGAATGGACCCCACTCCAGTGTCCTGACCTTTGACCCCATTTCGCCTATTTTCAACAGGGTTTGTGCCCAGGTGGTTCCCTACCACATACTAAAATTTCATCGACATCGAACCATATTTACGCATGTTATGACGCATAAAAGCAATGCAATGGATCTCGCTTTTATGTCCTGACCTTTCACCCCATTCCGCCCATTTTCAATAGGTTTCGTTCCCAGGTGGTTCCTTATCACACACAGAAATTTCATCGAAATCGAACCATTTTTACGCAAGTTATGATGCATAAGGGCAATGGAATAAATCCCGCTCTTATGCCCTGCCTGACCTTTGATCCCATTTCGCCAATTTTCAATAGGGTTCGTACCCATTGGCTCCCTACCACATACTACAATTTCATCGAAATCGAACCATATTTACGCATGTTATGACGCACAAAGGCAATGAAATGGATCCCGCTTTTATGTCCTGACCTTTGACCCCATTCCGCCCATTTTCAACACAGTTTGTTCCTAGGTGGTTCCTTACCACATACTAAAATTTCATTGAAATCGAATCATTTTTACGCAAGTTATGATGCATAAAGGCAATGCAATGGATCTCGCTCCTATGTCCTGACCTTTGACCCCATTTCATTTATTTTCAACAGGAATCGTCCCCAGGAGGTTCCCTACCACATACTAAAATTCCATCGAAATCGAACCATTTTTACGCAAGTTATGGCGCATAAGAGCAATGGAATGGATCCCGCTCTTATGTCCTGACCTTTGACCCTGTTTCGCCTATTTTCAATAGGGTTCGTCCCCAGGTGGTCCCCTACCACATACTAAAATTTCGTCGATATCGAACCATTTTCACGTTAGTTATCGTGCGGACAGACGGACGGACGGACAAAACTGGAGCATATACGATTCTTCAGTTCAACACAATTTTATTAACAAGGTTGGGTTCAGGAGGCGAACATGGGCGTCCTGGTACATATATTGTGCGGTAAAATATATAAACTCTAAAATTCTATGTACATTATATACAGCACGATGTATTGATTCACAAAGGAGCCTCGTGGTAAGAGGTACAGGCATTTTGCACAAGAACAATAAGAGAGATTGTCGAAACATTTCGTCTCGAAGCATAAAATATATTATAGTGCTGACAAATAACAGAACGAGAATATTATAATGAAGCACTGTACAAAAGGAGAACTGTAGATGACAAAGTAGACAATGTGAAACCTAAGGCAAACGGAATTACGATGTCTTAGTACTGGTAGAAAAAATTATAATCAAAGTGAAAATAAGTAAGACTATATACATTTGTACAGTATGGTGCATATATATTCACATGTGTTAGAAGATATAAGCTGTATGTTGAAGTTTGATTCCGAAAACCAATGGTGAGCATGCACGTTGAACTGAAGTTCAACAGAGCTAGGAGCAAAGAGTTTATAAACTACCGACAGTCAGTTGCAACGTCGCTGGCATGCCGGCGAACCAGGAAGCGGCCGGAGACCAAGTGGAACGGAAATGTTGTTCTCTCTGTTGGGCGACGGCCACAAGGTTCTCTAGACGAAGTCTTGGGAATAGACGCTCCCGAAAGTGGCACAGTAGTTCCACAGAAGCTTGGTGGATGGTATAAGGAGATGAGATATCTCGGCAGCGCTAATGAAATACGTAAATGACATGTTTCACCAGGATGAAAATATATGAGCAGATGGGTGGAAGCTTGGCTGGCGGAGAAACCTGCAGGAGGAGTGTCTTATAGGCATCGAAAGGAAGATCAGTTGTGGCTGAACGTTGAGCAATGGAAAATGCAAGATGGAGTAGTGGAAAGAGGATGACACAATGTAGATAAACGTGAGAGACATCAGCTTCTTGAGCACAGAAGGGGCAAAGAGGTGAGCCAAGAATGGTCATGCGGTGGAGGATGGATGGAACGGGAAGACGGCGGTGGAGAAAAAGCCAGTGAGTGTTTATTTCAAGAGGAGCTGAAAGAGGAGAAAGGGTGGCAGACCAGACAGCGGTGAGAGAGGATTGGGGGACATCAGGGATGTGAAGGGGAGAAGGAGAGTGGGATTTTAAAAGTAACCGATAGAGAACTGAGGTTGAAAGAGAGGATAGTGGAAGTGTAGATCTGCCGACTGAAAGAAAGAAAGGAAGGGGGAGGGAGGCGGAAGGAACAAAGGTCAGGCCGGTGGTGGTTGCGAGATGAGGAAACTTAGCAATGATGGTAGAGAGTAGGGAGTCATAGACAGAGCGAGAGGTGGGTGAAAGTAGAACGGTGGGTGGGAGGCTGGTGTAGGGTCGCCAGGACAGATCTGCGGTTACAAGGTCTTTGACGGTTACAACTCCGACTCGGAGCCAAGAAGGATAGGCGAAGCATGAAAGATGAGGGGGGTGAAGAAGAGAGGAGAAGAACAGGGGTTCGGCAAGGAGTTCAGTGGTGGAATCGGGTGGGGATCGAGTGAGCGGGAGAGAGCGGAGAAAGGTAAGAGTCTCCCGTAAGGCAGGAGGAAGGCGAGTGTGAGTGGTAGTACGGAGGTCCATTAGAATGAAAGAAGTGAAAGTGAAATTAGTGTTGCTCGAAGAGGTGATGACATTCCTTGCGGTAATGGCGTCGGCAACAGGTGAGGTATGAAGACGGAGGAACGAAGTAATCCGGAGAGCTTGATAGTACAGTCGTGTATCAATTAGGCCAATGCCACCTTGGTCAGGAGGAAGGCTGAGCTTGGGGGCACTGAGCCAGTGGTGTCCGGTCCAGATAACTGAGGTGAAGCAGCGAGTGATATCATTGAGACGAAGAAGTGGGGATTTAGTAGCAAGCCAGGAATGTGTGCACATGGAGAGAAGATAGGTTTGCGCAAGACGTGCACGTTGAAAATATGAGGTGCAGAACTGCGCTTTTCGCCAAAACGCAGTTGACCGATGAAGACGTGGCTGGATGGTATTCCACGTTGTGCTGGAGGCTTCACCTGGGACGCCAAGATGTACGCCAAAGAAACGTTGAGAGGCTGAAGACCAGTGCGCTCCCCATGGGGAATCCAAACGGTCAACCCATGAGCCGCACCACAGACCTGTGCTTTTGGTTGTATTAATCGCAGCTCCGGAGCAGGAGGCGTAATCGGCGAAAAGACTTTGGAGCAAAGAGAACTGTGAATCCAGGCGTATACAGAAGGTAACGTCGTCTGCATACGCCACGGAAGTGGTGACATGGTGTCTCGTGCGGGCGATGAGTGGCGGCAGGGTGGCTTGAAAGGAGCGTTGAACGGAGCGGAGAAAAGGTTCTAAAGCTATAGCGAAAAGTTGACCGGAGAGTGGGCAGCCTTGCCTCACTCCACGGCGGAAGAGGATTGGTGCTGTAAGAAAGGTGGGCAACTTGACCTGGAAACTGGCGTCCTGGTAGAGGGAGGTGAGGAGAGAAATAAACGGAGATGGAAATCCAAATCGGAGAAGTGTGGCGGAGAGATAAGTGTGGGAGATATTATCAAAGGCGGACTGTTGGTCTAAAGAGAGGAGGGCGAGGGGTTCAGAGCGGGAGCGCGCAAGGTGAATTAGATCAGTCAGGAGATGGATGTTGTGAGATAGGGAACGGCCGGGAACTGTGTAAGTCTGGTTAGGGGAGAGGATGTAAGTGAGGATGGGATTTAGTCGTTGTGAAAGAAGCTTGGTATAAAGTTTGTAGTCGAGATTCAGTAAGGAAATTGGGCGCCAGTTCACCAAGTCAAGGAGATCACCTTTTTTGGGGAAAAGGACAACGTATGCATTTGTGAATCCCCTCGGGAGAGGAGAGTAAGTAAAGGCAGCAGAGAAAGCGGATAGGAGAAACGGAAGAAGAAGAGGCAGAAAAGTTTTATAAAAGCTAAAGGTTAGGCCGTCCGGACCCGGAGCGGCACTAGAATTCAGAGAAAAGAATGTAGTGTTTAGTTCAGAGGGCGTGGGGGAAAGGAGTAGAGAAGAAGCGAGATGAGGGGGGAACCTGAGGTAGATTAGAAAGGAGAGAATGCATTGCTGCAGAGGATGGTTAAGGAGGTTCACTGAACTTCATGGAGAAGTACTGACGGACATGGGAACAAAGCGCAATCGGCTCATCTGATACCTCTCCAGAAAAAAGGCGTAGATGATGAAGTATGGACGAAGCATGTCGGGTGTTTTCCACCGACGTCAGGAACTCATAGTTGTGAGCATCCGGCGTCAGGTGTTGCAAACGAAGTCGGCGGAGAGCTTGTTGCGCCAGAGGAGTGAGAAGAGATCGAAGCTCTTGTTGAAAGGAGGAGAAGAGAGGATCACTGAGACTGAGCATGGATAGCATTGAACGAACATAGTCTAGGCGCATGTTCTGGAGTGTCTTTAGTTGGAAAGAGTAGTTTCGGACATGCAGAACGAGCTGTTGCTTGATCTCCAACCAAGAATTTAATCCGCAGAGTGCAGATTGAAGCTGCGGTCGTCTGTCAATCAGGAATGACCGGACCGAAGAGCAGAATGCCGGGTCGGAGAGAAGTGCATCATCAAATGTCCACGGGCGAATTATCCTGGGTTTGAATGGTGCAGTATGGACTATGATGGCAATGGCGCAGTGGTCAGATGAGGCCGTGGGATGCACACTCGATTCTGTCACGGCAGGAAGTAGAGTACTGGAGGCATAAAACCTGTCAAGGCGGGCTAAGAAAGGATTTTGCGCATGAGAGGAGCGCCAAGTGTAATTAGTCGACCATGGATGAATATGCCGATGTACATCATGAAGAGCGTTGTTCGTGACAACTGTCTGGAGCAGGTTCGCCAGGGCATGGCTGCGTTCTCTATTTGTAGAAGACCTATCCAGAAGAGGATCCAGGGTACAGTTAAAATCCCCACCAACGAGAACATGGTCTGACGGTGGGATACGGTCGAGTGCTCTGCGAAGACGCGTGAAGAGAACTGATAAATGTGTTGTAGTGCTTGGAATATAGATATTGAATAAATGATATCTGGAAGACGCGATGGTAAAGGATGCATGCTGTAAGAGATCTCGACAAATATTTCGCACAGAGAGGGATGTAATAATAGAATTGAGAGTATGACTAATGCCGATGGCAAGACCGCTATGAGATGTTAGTCCATAGGCGTGATGAAACACAAAGTTCCACTGGCGCCATCGAGAACGGACGGTAGATGGTTTGCAATTTGTCTCTTGAAGGAGGAGAATATCAGCCCCCAACGGGTTGAGGTCTTCATATGCTAGAGAGTTGCTGAGGGGGGAAGCGAATCCCCTGCAATTAAGTGACACGATCTTGAATTGTGGGGTTCCTTGCCTCTAGCTGAAGATCTTTCAAAGCTGGAGGAAAAGACTTGAGACGATTATAGAAAATTTGTGCCCACGGACGGGTGGGAACATTCTGGCCGCAGAAATGTGACACATTGAAGATCTGCTCCGGCACAAGTTGGCGAAGCGATGGATTCTTGACTGCTAAGGCACGCGCTATTGCGTAGCTTGTCGGATTCGTTAAGTATGTATGGAGATCAATGTATGAGAGTGGTACGGGAGGTATATTGGCTGTCTGGAGAAATGCAGCGAACTCTTCGACCGTGGGAAATGAGACTTCGGCTGGCTAGGTGTGTCGAGGAGAACTGCTGGAGAGGGAGGTTGAACGAGGTGAAGTAGAGTTTTGCTTCTTCGCTACTCGCCTGCTGCGGCCAGAGCCGCGGCGCTTCAGTGGAGGCTCGGTCGTCTCATCCTCACACTGCGTCTCTGGACCAACGGACTCCACATCAGCTGTTTCGGAGGTTCCAGTGGTAATAGCTGGTTGTAAACCCTCTGAAAAGGACTCAGTGATGGAGCGACGACGCTGCGGGAGTGAGGAGGCAATTGTAGGAAAGTCCTCTAGTGAAAAAGAGGAAGCGGCTGTGGGAGCGTTGCGCTGACCAACGTCTGTAAGCCGACGTTTTTCATCATATCTTGGCTCCGAGGCCTGCTGTGCTGAAGTAGATGGTGTAGTACGCTTCGAGGTAGGAACAGTACCTGTAGGAGCGCCAGTCGGAGTCGGTGGAACTTGATGTGGGCAGTGCACGCGAAGATGGTTTTCGCCATGGCAAAGCGTGCAGTGCAAGGAGGTAATGACGTCGATTCTCCGACGTTGCTGGCCACACCGTACGGTTAGGATCTTCGGGCACGCAAGCAGATGATCGTCCGACGGAAATATGACACGGGCACTTCGACGAAACCCTGCAATGGATTTGTCATCGGGATCTCTGGGCGCCGCCGAAAGGGTCGTTATTCGTCCAACCACTCGGCCAAATTTCCTGAGTAAAGTGCATAGAGCGACATCTGAGACTTCAGGTGGGACTGGGTGGAAAGTGACCTGGATAGGTCGCTGTGCCACAGGTTCAGCCAGAAGATGCACATCTGTGATGGATAAGCCAGCAGTCATCACAAGGTCTGCATGTTCTTTACGGGCAAAATACACTAATACGGCCCGTGGCTTTCGAGCCATATGAGTGATATAAGCTCCTGTAGGAAGCATCTTCTTTAGGGCAATACTATATTCCTTGAGTTTCGTGTCTGGTAATGCATCAAAACAGACACCGAAATCCATTGTGGAGAAAAATTGTTTCCCGGCTGGGGAATCCTCTGGGATATCGATGGTGGCAGAACTACCCTCAACACTGACGTAAGAGTCAGGAAAAACGGGAGCAATAAACTTGGAAGGAACTCTCGCTCCGGAGGTCACTGTGGAGTAAGTGAGAGACGTAGAGTTGGCAGCGGAAGGATGCGATACAGTGCTCATTGCTGGTAGCGGCTTGGTAAACTGAGTTGAGCCAGTTGAAGGCAACGCAACCGTGCAATCGGTCACATCCATAGCTTCGGCAAATGAACCAGGGCCGTGCGTCAAGGTGACGTCACTCTCTTGGGCAGGGATATCAGCTTGAGCCTTTGCAGAGGAGTCTCGCGGCACATCTTGTATGCGTATGACGTCTCTGACGTGCATGAATGCTGATTGGTCTCCTGAGAGTGAGGAGGAGGAGGAGGTTGAATGAGCATCACTGATGTGGGCGTGGACATCACCCTTATCAGTGCCAGCCATTGTAAATGGCGAGGATTAACTTAAGGATCGATCAGCTTGATCGAAAATAATAAAACGCTGAATGCAAACAAAATATGCAACTCACCGACTTGGGAGCTGAGCTAAAAGAATGTACAGATCTTCTTCTTGAAGGGGAACACAAAAATAGGAACAAACACTCACTATATACTTTCAAAATCTGGGCACAAACACAGAGCTCGAAAGGAACGTGACTATATCGGTTATACGATTCTTCAACCTACGGTTGGAAAGCGTAAAAAATAAGGCATGTGTAAGGTACTTAATACCGAGTGTGACAAAAAGTAACGCACTGAATTCAAATAAGGCAAAAGGTGGAGAAGGAAAACATATTTTTAATTGTCTTTCCCAAAATAATCTCCAAGGGACCGAATACACTTGTTACAGTGTTCAACAAGCTTCGGAAAGACTTGAAAAACTAGCTTGATGTAATGATATTCAGCGCTACCACTGACGCGCCGTAGCGCGTGAATTACCCAAAAGCGAAAAGATGAACCCATAATCACAAATTCTACGGATCCTTTGGGACCCGCATTTTATTTCGGACTTTTTAAACATGCCATTTAGCAAAAGTGAAGTTCGTGAGGATTAGAGATAGAACATTAATGAGAGCTCTGCGAAGGATTGTACTCTGCTAAAAGTTGTACGCGTCTACTTTAACGATTGTTCAGGAAAAGTAAAAAAAAAAAAAAAAAACTGTTCAAGAGTAGTCATCACACAGTAACTGTGTCTTGAAAAATAAAAGCCGCTCTGGTGTTCTGAGCTGACTTAAAATGCATTATCTTTGTGTAGTATTATTGTCTTCCATTATAATAAATTTAGTTGAAAACGATAAAATTTAATTCTGTCAGTACTTGATTTTTTTAAAAGATTGCTTTCAAAGAGCATAAATTAAAGTGCCGAACAATGTACATTACATGCATTTTTCATTTGCTTATTCAAATATAAGTATTCATTATATCTTGATTCTTTTGATTTTTTAAAAGGACCGAGAATATCTCCCAAAGCACACACTTTTTAAATACCTGTGGGTTCCTAGGACCCAGCGTGATAACAACGCAACGGCAGCTCTGGTAATTTGTAGTGCTGTCATATTCTTCTGAATGCAGCAACCATTGTCGTCCTTCCAATTTCAGTTTCAGTTTCGGAAACGGAGAAACTTTTGCTGAAGCCACGTCAAGAGAGTAAGAACGGAGGTTGAACACCCGAACTTGCTTTTGAACCAGAGACGTCTACATACTGAACGCTGTGTGAGCAGGCGCATTGTCATGAAGCAGCAACCAACCAAGTATGTGGAAATTATAGAACTTATCAATCACATGCCGCTTAACTTATTTGCTGGAATTCCTAGTGGTAATTGGCAATCACTTGCTAGTAAATTGCAAACTTTGTACACCATTTCTAGGCTGCAGGTCATTTTCAATCTTAGTTTCCACTTGGGAAGAAAAGAACAAGCCTGGTGAAGCGAAGACAATGGAAGTTGAAAGGGGGTTGAGCATAGTAACAGGCTTGTGAACCAGAAACATCGGCAAACTGGTCGCTATGTGAGTAGGGGCATTGTCATACAACAGCTGCCAACCATGTATGTGCAAACTGTGGAACTTACCAACTCCATGTTGACATTTAACTCACTTGTTAGCATATCTAGTGCTAATCGGAGGTCACTTGCTAGTAATTGCGTACTTATACCACCATTTCTGGGCTGCAGACCGTTTTCGGTCGTCCGCTGCGAGGATTTGCTGTTACATTCTCTCTGTCCTCTTTAAGACACTTAAAGCCAGGAGCGACCTCTAGGGTATATAGGACCGGTGTTTTTGGTGCATTTGTGCACATAAACAATTTGATTAAAAAATGTATTACAATATTCATGGTCAGGTGAGAAACAAATTGACATAGCCGAGTATTCGCTCACAAACGTGTGATTTTATCAAGGCTGAATAATACTAACCTATACGAGTGAGAATTAACAGTGAACGTTAATATTTGAAAACATATATACTTACAGTCATTTGCAAAAGTTTAAGACCATCTGTTGGAATTAGGAGATTCTGCCAATTGCGTCAGCTACTGTCTGTATTACTCAACTTCCTACCAGTGTTGCATCATCCTACAGCGGCAGCTGTTGGTAGAGCTGGGGAAGCGTACGAGTGTCAGTTTGCTTCTGGGTTTCTTGCTGAGAAGTTTTGTACGTATTTTCTACATAGCGAAAAATGGGCAAAAAAGTGTCATCAAGCGTTACTCAGAGGGCACAAACAGTGACTTTATATCATGAAGGATACTCCCAACGTGACATAAGCAGGAAGGTGAATGTAAACAAGATTGCTATTCATAATTCAATCATGAAAAAACGAGATACAGGTGAATATAGCGACCGAATGAGAAGTGGACGTCCAAGGAAAACAATCTCACGTGATGACACCATAAGACGAATAGTTATACGTTCACCGAGGAGTTCGTGCAAGAAAATCAAGGCCTTTGTACATTCAAAAGTTTCTGATCAGCACTGTTTCCCGACGTCTTAGCAAAGGTTTGGGATTAAAGTCTTATAAACCTGCACATAAATCTAGACTAACCTCTGTCATGAAAAAGAGAATCCAGTTTGCGAGCGTCATCAATCGTGGACTGCTGAAAATTAGAGCCAAGTTCTTTTTTTCCGATGAATCAACTCTGCGACAATTTGAATCACGTGAAGCATATGTTCGACGACCAAAAGAATAAAGTCTTGATGGAAAATACACCGTTAGCACCGTAAGACATCCGCCTAGTCAGATGACATGGGGTACTATGTCAGCATCCGGTACTGCTTCGCTATCCTGTTCGTTGACAGGCACTACCATGACTGGTACTTTTCATGTGGAAATGTTGCGTGAGAAGCTGTTAACTCATATGCAAGTGCACAGATGCACAATCTTTATGCATCATGGTGCTTCATGACACAGATCAAAGACAGTAAAGGACTACCTGCAGAGAGAAAACATACCTGTGCTTGACAGGCCTGGTAATAGTCCCGACCTAAACGCCATCGACATTTTGAGGGCAATTTTTAAAGACAAGGTAGCAAAAAACAGCCATCAAATTCTGAAGGTTTGATTCACGCGATAAAGTACGTGTGGTGCAAAGACATTTCAAATGACTACTGCAAATCCCTCATTGAGAGAATGCCACGTCGTAAGTATTCATCTGTGGTGTCATTTTTTAAATATCTCTGAGTAGTAATTAGTTCAAATTTTGAAGATGACAATCCGATTTTTGGCGTAAATGGGACAAGGATGGTAAGTCAGATAATATCCGAAAACTTAAAAATTTTCATCGTCCTGGAGCGGGACACGAACCCGCGTCTCCCAGAAAACGCCCGGGTATGCTAACCAAGTTTTCGGATATTATCTGACTTACCATCCTTGTCACATTTACGCCAAAAATCGGATTGTCATCTTCAATATTTGTATTATATGGCGTAACCCAGTATTTCTTTCATGAGTAATTAGTTGTTTCTTTGAAAATCTTGATTTTCATTAAATTCACAAGTGGTCTTAAACTTTTGCAAATGACTCTACTTTGAGTAAAGTTCACATTGTGCAAAAATGGGGAAAAAGAGCGTGTGTGCATGAACAAACGTCAACAAAGCCAAATCAAAAGTGTTAATATTTCAAGAAATCTGTCCACAAGGGATTTAGATCACGGAAGACGGTATCGTTGCATGCGTACACTGTTATGAGAATTTCAGTCGTCTCTCTGATGGTGTTCTCAATGTAGCAGGTGTATGCTGTTTGTATCTGGCCCACTGCGATGTTGCATCTTTTAGGCAAACTTCCCTTGTAAGGGCTGAGTTAAGGACTTCGTTTATTACATTCCTTTTGTGTTCAGCCACCCTGGTGCCAATTGATCCCTTAGTTATCCCTATATATGGCATTTTTGTGTTCCGTCAGGATATTCCAGCGGGATGGAGTAAACACCAGACTTCTGGTCAGTGTCAACTTCCAAATGGGGGAAAGGATATTCATAATGGAAAAGTAATATCCGGACGGAACACAAAAATGCTACATAGGGATTAGTAAGAAACCAATTAGCACCAGAGTGGCTGAGCACAAAAAGATTGTAACAAGCTAGTAAAATCATGCAATGCATTGATTATGATACGCTTTCCAACATACCAGAAATCATTACTCAAGCTATTACTCAAGTTATGAGGATAATGGCTGTGGAATAAATCTCGCTCCTGTGTCCTGACCTTTTACCCCATTTCGATGATATTCAACAGAACCGGTTCAGTATACCTCAGGAATAACATACTAAAGTTTTGTAGCAACCGAAGCCTTTTTACGTAAGTTATGATGCATAAGGGCAATGGAATGGATCCCGCTCCTATGTCCTGACGTTTGACCCTATTTCGCCCATTTTCAATAGGGTTTGTCTCCAGGTGGTCAACTACCACATACCAAAATTTCATCGAAATCGAACCATTGTTACGCGAGTTATCGTGCGGACGGACAGACGGACAAAGCTGGAGCATATACGCTTCTTCAACCTACGGTTGGAAAGCGTAAAAAACGAAACCTTTAACTCAGCCCTTACAAGAGAAGTTTGTCTAAAAGATGTATAACGAAGTAAATTTCTCCGTCATTTTTGGTCCACGCCGGGGATCGAACCCGAGTCCACTTATTCCGGAACAAGTCGTTCTACCAACTGAGCTACGCAGACGTTTGTTCTCGCTCCTATCTGCATTTATGTCATGTGCGTCCTGCGGGGAAGGCACGTCACATCTCCCCCCCCCCGAAAGAGGGCCGGGGGCATGGCCCACGAGTCAGCCGTGACCATGAAAATCGTCGTAGGCAGCATCCGCTGAAGAACGTACACTTGAGAACTCCCAGTCAATCTGGTGTGTGGAATGCAACATCACACACTTTTATTTTTCGAAACGCTGAAGAAGGGATTCTCTTATTTTTCCTATCTCGCGGTGTGTGAAGAACATCACACCATTGCGAGATCTTGAACGGCCGGGTCATCCGGGAAGTTCGGGCGCCATTATAACGAACTAAATTTCTCCGTCATTTTTGGTCCACGCCGGGGATCGAACCCGAGTCCACTTATTCCGGAACAAGTCGCTCTACCAACTGGGCTACGCAGACGTTTGTTCTCGCTGCTATCTGCCTTTAATGTCCTGTGCGTCCTGTGGGGCAGGCACGCCATAGATGCTACACCAGAGTAGGCAAGATGCAAACAGCTGGCACCATACACCACCCACATTGAGATCGTCATCAGAGAGACAGTTGGAATTCTCACAACGGCATACGCATGCAACGGTACCGACTCCCGTGATTTGCATCCCTTGTGGACAGATTTCTTGAAATATTAAGATTTTTGTTTTGGTTTTGTTTGTTTACGCGCTCTTTTGCCCCATTTTTACACAATGTTAGCTTAACTCAAAAGAAGTATACAGGGGAGAAAGAGACGACCGCATAAAATAGTCCTTGGGTCAATTCAAGCATAAAATGCTCTCTGACATTTTTGGATTTAGGGCTTAGCTTTCCCGATATAAGTTCCAAAAGTGTGTGACGTAACGTCCGGAATCGCCTGTTTTTGAGGCTTCAAGCACAATACGAGTGTCATGCAGTGAAGCGCGTGGCGGATGCCTGATGCTGCAATCGCAATACAACGACAGTCATCCAGCCTGTTTCCGGAGTCGTGTTACGTCCGCAGTTGTCGAGACGAACAGAATTAGTCTTCCTATTGCATGGCATACGGCCTCGGAGAGCACTGCGATATGTAAGTCAGTCGTGATGACTGCCGAGGTACTGAGCCTGTAGAATCAGGCATCAGTCACGAGCTTTCCTGTGTGACACACGGGATGTGCATGAAGCCTCAAAAACAGGCGATACCGGACGTGACGTCACGTACCTTTGGAGGCTTATATCTGGAAAACTAATCCCTAAATCCAAAAATTTCTGAGAACATTTTATGCTTGATAATGGAAAATATAATAAGTTCATTAACTTGACACAGGGAATCACACCCTGGGGTGTTTATGCGGTCGTTTCTTTCCACCCTGTATACATTTTCAAATGTTAACATTCTCTGTTAATTCTCTCCATATAAGTGCGTATTAATCAGCCTTGATTAATGTTAACGTTCGCTGTTAATTCTCTCCGTATAGGTTAGTATTAATCAGCCACACGTTTGTGAGCGAAAGCTCGGCTATGCCAATTTGATTCTACACCAATAAAAATCAATGGATATTGTACTAAGTTCATTAACTTGGTGTATATTAGTGCTCATTGCTTTATCTTAAGATTTAGAATAAGTGGTAGAGAAGAGGTTATGTGTAACTAAATGTTCGGCACATAATGCTATTCTTTTAAGAACATCACGCCAATGTCCTATTTCGGTATTTAAGTGCCTTTCATACGTACAATCGATTGTTTGGTGTTTCTTCAGCCTTTGACTCAATTGCAGTATTTCCAAAAGGGTTTTTTGACGTATGACTACGTAGATAATAAGGCGCGACTTACGGTCGACCGCGTTTGACAAAATCAGGTCCCAATTGAAATCATTATAGCTTTAAAAATACGTGCCCCACACTAATCGTGTTAGCATATTCGTAAACAGCTTGGAGTCTAATTCGCGTACTGCGCAATACATCATGAGCGCGACGTTCTCCTCGCTCCCTGTGCGCAGGGGGAGGTGATGCAATATTTCTGGGTGTGCCGCTGCGTTTGAATGCGTCCATCTAGGCAACCGTGAGCGCAAAACGACTGTGCGTGGTATCGTTTTAAGGCTCTCGACGAGATCTATTCAAATAAACTATATTGGCAAAGTCACCGGAAGAGAAACACAACATAGCATTTACTTGATTACATTAGTACGGTGTTGGTCTACCTTTGGTCTTAATGCATGCACACTGACCCTTCGAGACATGCTTTCGACAAGGATTTGAAACACAGCGATAGGTATGCGCTCCATTCTGTGCCTAATGCTGCATCTAACTGTTGCTTAGTAGTAGGCCTTGGTTCCAAACTTCTTATGCGGCGCTCTAATTCATACCATAGGAGCTCTATGGGATTAAGATCAGGGCTCTGTGCTGGTCAGTCCACACACGATACGGAATTATCGTCAAACCACGCCGTAACAGTCGTTGCTTTATGGCTCGGTGCATTATCCTGCTGGTAACAACAAAGTTCGGTTCCATAGTATTGCCACAGAGTTGGTAGGGTATAATTGTTCAGAATATCGAAGTAGACGTGCTGGCTAACAGGTTTGTCCACGATAACCAATGAGCCGGGACCATACAACGAAAAACACCCCCAGACGAGTACACTACCAGCTCCAAACTTGACCGTGGGAACAGTACACTGTGGTAAATAGCGTCCCCCGCCTGCCGCCATACCTACACACGGATATCAGACTGATGGACCGTGTATCTGGATTCATCAGTCCATAGGACCCGTTTCCATTGATCTACGGTCCACGATAAATGTTCTTTACACCATGCTAAACGACGAGTAGCATTCTGAGTAGAGGTGAAAGGCTTATGAGCTGCCGCATGACCACGGTTAGCCATGGAATGAAGTTCTCTGCGAATGGTGCTTGTATATACCGAGGTTCCAGCATTCTTCATTCTTACTCTCCTGTACACTGAGGTCTTGTGCAGTACTCCGTCGATTAGCTGTAACGACTCTCCTGAGGCTTCGACGCCCTCTATCACTGATTTTCTTTGGTCTGCCGGTACGTTTTGCTGCTTCAAGCACGTCATGTGTCTTCCAATTATTCAGTATATCCAAAACAGCTGATTTGGGTATGTTTAAACGCCTCTAGGTTTTTCTTATGGACAACCCACTAATATATCATCCAACAATCTTTCCTTTCTCAAACTCGCCGCGACTTTTTCACTCAACCTCACAGTGCGATATGATCGCGGTCAGCTGCAGGCTTGTATTCTTACCGTTGGCAGCTGTGCTTCGCTACTTATCAACGCAGCGGGTCTGTTCATTTGCTTTTGAAGGGGTGTCTGGTGACTTTTGTCAATAAAGTGCATATAAATAAGATATTGCAGTGGTTTAAACTCAAACTAAAAAAATGTTTTCGTGTGAACGGATTGATATTTTCGACAATGCCGCGGAATTCGCAGAATGAACGCAAGCAAAAGTGGAAAAAATCAAAACGAGAAGGAAGAATAACTGATAAGGAATATAAGAAGCCCAAGAAGACTGCAACCCAACGAACTAAAGAGTATCGAGGACGCCTGAAAGCAGCCACCGCAAAACAAAGATTCAACACCGATCGAACCCGTACCCGGCCCATCTCGAACTCTGGTTTGTGTTTGCAATGTATATTATTTTTGTAAAAATTATGTACGCTACTTTTTTATATCATAGACTTATGTTGACTCTAACAAATTAAATAAACGCTTTGAAACTCTACTCAACTAGCTCATTTCAACTCTCCGACCTGCAAGTCGTAGTCCTAGTTTCCAAACTGACGGTTGAACCACAACTGAGTCTCCCTGTTTCATTTCCTCTTTTGAGTGTGTGTGCAAGCGATGTGTTACGTTCTTTTAATCGAGAGCCTATGTTCAAGGCTGGCCCTAGAATGCGTGGTGCTCCGAGCAGAACATTTCTTTTTGCGGTTCCCTTGTCTGTAACATAAACATTTTGATTAAAAATGCAGAATAAAATGAATGAGCCCTTGTGAGGTGTACTGATCTATCGATGGAGATTGCGAATAATGAGCAGAGAAGGGTATTTACGTTTGTGTTTATTGTTCAATGAGTGCTCGCTTGAACATTTTGAATTGTAGTCACTCAATTCCTGCAATGTGATCTCTTTGAATCTTGACCATGGCCTCTTTAGGGATTTATATAATAGCCATGACCACTTGTATTTTCCACAACGCTCAACAATGACACAAATGTTAAAAAGGAGGGCTTTTTTCCCTTGTTTTCGGAATACCAACGGAAAACTTGTCGGTTTCACTGGTAATTCTAAAGTTAATGTTTGGTGTGGGCTGATATGCACAACCGCATTATTGCCTTCGTGGAAAAATCTATCAACTTAAATGGCTACTTAGATATCCTTCAAAATTTGACTGTGCCATAAGGCAAAGACTTTCATCCTGATGCCACTTTTTAACAAGGCGGTGCTCTGCCCCCCCCAGACTAGAGAACAAGTTTTCGCTACTATCTGCTTGAACACTGTGTTCCCAGGACGCTGGATTAGCCAAGATAGCCCAGTTCCGTGGCCAGTCCATTTACTTTGTACAACCCCACTGGATTTTTTATAGGGGTTTTTCAGAGACAGAATATACAAAACAAAGGGGACGAATTTAAAGGACGTAAAGGAATGGATCATGAACACCATCTTTGCTGTTGATATGGAATAATTACAACGGACATGACGAAAAACGAAATGCAGGTTGGACATCCTCAAGGCAACTAAGGCGGCACATAGAAATGTGTATTAGTTTGCATCATAAAAACTTTAGATGTTTACCTTTTAAACGCAGCAAATTTTATGGCTGTAAATGTTGTTGTTCTTTTTTAATATTTTTTCAAAAAAAGGGCTATTTATACTTTTTTTAAATGGACCATCCTGTATAACAGCGATATATATCAAATCTACCTACAGCCCTGGCTTAAATTAAACACTGACTTCCCCGAAACAATTCACGTACTGATTGCATTCTACTCAAAATTCATTCTCTTATCCAGGATCTTCTGAAATGAGATTTTCGCCTGCTTCGCGCAAATGATAAGATCTCAGTAATTGTCTGAACTCGAAGGTTGTTAGAAGTAAATGATTTTCAAATAGAAATACTTAGCCTTTTTTTTTCTTTGGAAGTTTTCGAGAGCAATGTCCTTCAGCAATTTTCGTGGTGTGCGCCATGAAGTTAAAAATTCACATTACCGAGGCTCTTGGGGATTGGCCTAGAAACTGGCGAAGATATTCCCGCAAATACTAGTTTAATTCTCTGAGTCAAAAAAAGTCGTCCTCCTCCCCTGATAATTTTTACTCCCCCCACCACTGGAAGCATGGCCATACACTTGTCCCAAATTGTTGGAAGGTGGGCGATTAAACAAAATATTTCAAGTATCTGTAAATGATGTGTGTGTAATTAGTATATTTATTAAAGAATTTTTATTATTTTTATTATATCATGTACATGTTGTAATGTTTTAATTAATTTGGAATTGATTCGTTGCTGTTACACTGAATCCCAGGGCTTATTATCTTTACGTTAACTTTACCCTGTAACTCAACTATAGTTCATCTTAACTTAATATCAGAGCTTAACTTGTAGACTTAAAGCGTACTGAATTCACTTTTCATTTAACCTGAATATTGGATCTATTATTGCAGCTGAAAAGAACTTAATTAAAAATATAAGTTAAATCAAAATTCGTCCATGGGCTAGAAAGGAATCAAGCAACTTATGTTTTAATCCACTTTCATTGTTTGTTATGGAACTTCACTCAGCTCGTGAAAGAAACAGTGATTCAGAATATCCTAATCAAGAGTGCTTAATCTCTCATTGTACGGAACAGTGCTCAACAATCGTGTAAAGAGCAACATTGCACACTGAGCTCTTATCTCATTAGCCTTGCTACGGAGCTTGTTCTTTAACCCGCTGTTAGGAGTTGCCAACTTCAAATTCATCGATAGAATACTCAGTATCTGCGAGCGTTAAAACAGAAAAATGTTTAACTAGGAGAAACCAAATTTACATAAGAACACAGAAACTGAAAAAGGTTAAATTAGTGGGATACGTCACAATGCATAATATTTTTCATTAAAGAGTGAAAATAAGCGTGCAGTCATTCTCACTGTGATTACCGGCGAGAAAGTCGTTGAATGCAGGGCTAATTGAATGACATTTCATAAAATCGGATGGTCACTTTGGGTCTGCAGATTGCATAAGACACCCGGAGCAAGCAAGAAAGATTATGAAGATATCAAGGTTAAGAAAAAATGGGCTGTGAATACACCAAGAATATTTACAACACGAACGTGCAGATTTCCGTTTAATTGGTGTAAAAGAGTACAAATTAAAAACTAGATTGCTGGCTTTCACCGTCGAAGACGGGCGGCTTCGTCAGGCTAATGTTTACAATATTGAGTACAGAATCCTACTGCGAAAATTTAAACAAACAGAAAAAACACACGTAAGAAGTACGTTATGAGCACGTGATGTTAAACAAGAGATGACAAGTGAGATGGTCATGTTCGTGGAGGTATATCTAGGAGGATACGCCAGGCAGATGGTAAATCTGTGGAAAGATCAGAATTGCAAGCGCTTTCGAGTGATAGGATTTCCACGGTTTCTCTGAAAACGGTGGTTTTTGGGTTTTTATATGGGGGTAATTTCTTGAGGTCTTCCCATTGAGGAATGGTGCCATGGTTCGCTACTTCCTTCGCTAGAGCGGTTGTAAGCGTTTGGTTCTTAATGTCACGCTTGTGCTCGTTAATTCTCAATCTGAAGGATCTTTCCGTCATGCCAATGTAATGTACACTGCCGGACAATTGCTAAGGACGGATGACAATAGCAACCATAAAATGGAAGGCAGGAAAATGTGGAAATTAGCATAAGTGCGGGATACAGTAAGACGTGTTGTGCGTATGCAAATTTTGGATTGCCGAACTTGTTCGTGACGTCATAGCGCTGATAAGAGATATAAAGGATTTGACGCGTATTGACCGTTATTGTTCAAACGCAAAGTTGAAAGGGAAAGAATCAATTGACGAACTTGCAATTTTCAGTATGTCTTCCCGACATCACCTAGATGATTTTACGCGTGGCCGTATTATTGGCAAGATTGAAGAAGGGCGAAAAATAACAGATATTGCCAGGGAGTTCGACGTCGGCCACAGTGTTGTTTCAAGGCTTTGGAAATCATTTCAAACAAATGGAGAGTGTAGCAAACGTCACGAGGGAGGTCGTGTTTGCAGTAAGACACCTGCAGAAGATCGGTACATAGTGCTATCAACAAAAAGACACCGGCGCAGCACAGCTAGTGAGGTAGCAAATCAGTTTATGGCTGTTACTGGCAAGCGGATCTCCCGAAAAACTGTCGCCAGACGTTTGCGTGAAGGAGGACAATACGCCCGCTGTCCTGTTGTGTGCATCCCATTGTCCAGACGTCACCGTACCGCCCTTTTGCAATGGTGCCATCAACATCGCAATTGGACTGATAACGACTGGTCTGCTGTCCTCTTCTCAGATGGGAGTAGATACAGTCTATCGTCTGATTGTCGACGACAAACTGATCTCGCGTGATAGTGGTACTGCATATTGTCCAGCAAACATACAGGAAAGGGACAGATATCCGACCTGTAGTGTCATGGTATGGGCTGGCATCATGATCAATGGCCGTACGTCCCTCTATGTGCTTCCAACTGGGACTATGACTGGCCAACGATACATTAATGATGTTCTGCTACCTCATGTTCGCATGTTCCGTGGTGCTGTCGGTGATAGATTCATTTTCATGGACGACAACGCAACATGTCATCGAACAGTCGCTGTCCAGGATTGTCTTGAGAGCGAGGATATTCAACTCCTCGTATGGCCAGCACGTTCTCCAGATCTGAATCCCATTGAAAATGTGTGGGATGCTTTGTGGAGGAGTCTTGCTGGTCTCCAATGCCCTCCAATAAACAAGGACACCCTCATCCGTGCACTGACAGAGAAATGGGTTAAATTACCCCAACAGCTGCTTGATAATGTTGTGCAAAGCATGATGACACGACATGTGGAATCTTGCATCGCCCTCCATGGTGGCCATATCCCGTATTGACATCTTACGCCGGAACGCCTGCGGACGGTAATTGCATTTTTTCACGTTTACGTATTCTGCACAAAATGGCCTGTTTGTCCCTTGAACACGTTCCAAAGCTTTCTGGATTTCAAAGCAAAATAAATTGTATTTCTTGTAATGTCCTGGCATTCTGACATTATTTTATTTCACTTGGCATCCAACCACGCGTACTTTTTTATGCGCTATATAGCCGTTTATGATCCGTCCTTAGCAGTTGTCCAGCAGTGTATAATAGATCGATCTCGATAGAGTATAGGGATGGAGTAGACTCCTGCATCTGAGAGTAGCACTGCTGGATCTCTTTTATCCTTTTCGCAGTATGATTCTGTACTCAAAATTGTAAATATTAGCCTGACGAAGCCACCCGTCTTCGGCGGTGAAAGCTAGTAATCTAGTTTTTAATTTGTACTCTTTTACACCTATTGAACGAAAATTTGCACTTTCTTTTTGTAAAGATTATGAAGGTTACAGTGCGTGAGGGGCAGAGGCGCACAGCTCGGAACATACCCCCCTTCCACACACACATCATACAGCAAATCCCGTTTCCATGTGATCACATTACACACATTGATGTAAAAACAAAAACAATCACACAGCAATATTTTCGGTAATAGCAAAATGAAGCGCTTAGTTTTTCTGAATTTTAATTTAAATTACAGAAATAACGATGTTTTGAAATTTAAAAATCTAGGGTAGCATAATATATTGGGTGACAAACTGAAGCTAAGTGCTGAGGGGGATACATCCCCTGGTCCCAATTCAATTCTACCCCTATGTCTGGAAGAAACAATGACCTTGCTGGATTTTGTAGATCTGTTGTCAGTTACTGTTATTATCATAGACATGTCCGAAAGCAAAAAGCGATAATAATTAGTGATTAAATAGGAGTCCTTCATTCTAAATTTTGTGTTACTCACTCCAAGGACTGAAGAAAACCAGAACCACCAAGAAATTTCAAACATTAACACGGACCATGCCGCTGTAGAGATTAATTTCTTAACAGCTCTTGAACAAAATGCTGTCAACATAACAGAAGTGTAAAGTTCTAAAATGATAGATCCCCGAAAGAAATCATAAGGAGATTTCGTTGAAAATCACATGCCAGAAACAAAAGCTGCACAAAGAAATTTTCTTCAGATTCACACTGTAAAGATAGAGGTTTAAATAGGTTTTGGTTATTTAAATCTCTACTAGTTAATGTTCTGAAATAGCATCGTTGACATGCACTGAACTCTTTGAATAAGTAATTAACTAGTAATGAACAGAGAACAGAATCGGCTGTGAAAACACAAATTTGTCGGCGACGGAAGTCGAACTCGCGCCTCCTCGCCCCGGAGCCAGCTGTTCTAATCGACTAAACTACACCGACAGAATGTATCGCTGCAGATTTGTCATCTTGACACATGCCTCACCTCTGTAGTATGTCACACAGCATGAGAGAAAGAAAAACTTACGTTTGTCCTTCACTTTATTCTTTCGATCGCCGAAAGGTAACTTCGACTTATACACTTTGACTCCTAGGTTTTCACACATAATTCAATCCAATGATAGCAATCGCTCCTATAACAGCATTTGAGAATTAACTCTCTAACAGCAGCAATTCTCGTACACTGATTTCTACGCGTGTAAATCAGTATATCTCTATCGCAGGGTAAATGATGATGTCTTGAAACTGTCGATAACTGTACATCAACTATTCCACTACAACTCCACTACAACTCTCTGCTCAGCTCAATGTTGACATTCTTATCTAACTCGGACTGACTGGCAGTGATGCCGAAATGAAAAAGCTCTTCGGGAGAGAAATCTGGCGTTCAGTGAGGAAACTTTTAACGAAAAGCAACTAAATTTACATGAGAAAACAGAAACTCAGAGGGGAGGTTGCTTAGAAGTATACTTCACACAGTAGATACTACTGAGAGATCAGTTAAATAGCAATACGCCACTTGGCACCCGGTGCGGTACCGCCGCTAGAAAACCGGCCCTGGTTCTAATGGATGTTCCTAAAATCGACAAATCTCTCAGAGTCAAAAGTCGCCTGAACATTTTCTCGGAAACGAAACGTCAGTTTAAAATAAAAAGTGCAAAATAATTTCTCAGAAATGACGCATCATAATAGAATTTCGAAGGAGATTAAAAAAACAACAACAACAACAAAAAAAAAAACCCCCAAAAAAAACAAAAAAAACAAAAAAAAAAAAAACAGAAAAATTCACAAGGAAAATTTCTCGAATACAAAATGCCAATAATTTCTCGGAAGTTGCAAAGCAATTGCAGCTGTAAATTTTGTTTTTGAAATGTCAAGCGTACCATACAAAAATTAGTATGAACAGTTTGTTTTTCTAAAGTGACACCGCAGTTCAAAGTTCCAAAGGAATATTCGGAAAAATCACAGGTTGGTTTGAAAATTAATAACAGATTTTACGAAACTGCGAAGTCAGATAAGCAAAAAAGCCGCGAAGAAATTTTCGAAGAATGAATTGCAAAGGAATATCCCGAATACTGCAAGTCTACTTTGAATATGAATTTCAAAAGAAGTAATCTGAAGGACGATAAATCAATTAACAACAAACTTTGATTATGATTTTCAGGAAAATCTTAAACAATAATTGCGAATGAACTTTCTCGGTAATGACTGATAAAATGAGGAAAAAAATGGTAGAAAGCGATTTGTGAAAAAAAAAATGATAGGGTCTTTAAAAATTGTATAGGAATTTTCTTAAAAATGATGGATCTCCGTAAAACACGGGAGGGGGATAGCAAAAATACTTTGTTAGACGATTTATAAGTAATTTTTGCAAGGCATATTTTTGAAAAAATTTGGACAGCTGAAACAAAGCTGGGCCGTCTCTTCAATCTCGCGGGCCTTATTCCAATGATACATTTGACTTCCCTTCATGCACAGAATGGATGTCAGTGAAGCACCCGTATGAAAGGACAGAACAAAATCAATGGAAATTTAGGCACCTAACGCGACACAAAACATTCTTTAAAACAATAATAAAAGTAAACATAATAATAATAATGCACAGGAAACTAAAGAATGGTAAAAGTAATCAAACGGTTGGTTAAACAGAATGACATGTATGAAGAAGTGAAGCTGATGGTTGGTTGGTAGATTTTTACGGCGCAAGGGCCAGATTTGGCCAAAGAACGCCGAGTGAAGCTGATGTTGAAAATTGTCTGTATAAAGTTTTTGGAATAACATTTTTGGCAATTTAACTCAGGATTTTAGTCCTGAGTTAAAATTTAATTAATTAAAGAAGTTAATTAATATCGTACACGTTCACTAGAAAGCTTTCAGAAAAGTTAAAAACCAAATCAAATTAATTAGAACTTTAAAATTAAGAAAAAGTGGGACGGGGTCTACGATTAGTACACCCTCATGAATCACTGCTGCTCTTTGCAAAATTTCAAATATCTACGGCACGGCAATTTTGTTATTATGTGCTAGCAAATGGACCCGGGGTTGCCTGGGTTTACGAAGAAACGCATCGGTCAACTTCTGGAACAGCGTTTTCCTGTAACTTTGATTAGGATGTATTGCATAAAGACATTTAATTGTATCTTATTCCAGTAATGGAAAGAAAGGAATTTGAAAAAAGAGAATGCAATTTATACTTGTGTCACTACAATTGGATCAACCCAGCAGCCTTCATTGACTGTAAATATAGGAAATTCATATTTGAAGCATGCACACTTTTCTATTGTGTTATAATCAGTACAATTCTTCCGAAGCGTAAGTAAGTTTACCCTTTAAAAGACTTTGGTCAAAACTTTGAGATTCTTCTATTTGAAGCCAAGATGAAGAGGTTTTAATTTTTACAACTCTGGTGCAACCGACATATAGCTGGCCATGGGAAAAGCGTGGGTTTTGCGGGTTGAGTACAACAACTAGCAAAAACCATTTTCTTTAACAATTGACCCTGTGCTTGTTGATGCTTTTGGCGAAAATAAGACGAACAGGAAACTGTAGGCGTTAAAACTGAAATGAATTGTCAGATGGGACGGTTGGAATGCATAGAATAAAAGCATAGTCTTCTGCTGCATGTGGTGCTTCAATGGAATTTTACATAAGTTTCTCGACAGTTATTCGTGTTCCATTGCAGAGTGTAGATCCGGATTACGTCAAGATAAAATAAACAAATAGTCAAAACGGGTGGGAGAATGCGCTAACACAGGAATGGCGATGTTAAGTTTGAAGAAATGAAAGGCAAGGAAATTCATATTTTTCTAACATTTTATTTTTTTGTATTCTATTTGCATTTCATTAAAATATATTTCTTCCCTAAAAGAACCGCGGGTTTAAATAGTGGAACAATTTGTAGCAAGTAGTAACACATGGAAAGCCGCGGGCCGAGGATGACATAGCGTTTAAAGTTCGTGACTGCCACGGAGGAATCTCAGGTTCGATCTCAGGCAGGCACAAACGCTCGAACAACTAAATATCCGCCGTGCGTCTAACGGGCACGTTAAGCCGTCGGACCACGGGTACTGGCCTCCCGGTTATAAATGTGGGCGTCTTCCTCCCCTTTTTACCTCACTTCCGGGCCACTTCCCTATCGGGCACTCTATAGCCAAATAGCTTCCTATTTCTAAGGGTTGTTAAAGACCTGGGGTCCGACACTCTCTTCCTAAAATCCTCAACATATGATGATCTGATCTGATCTGGAAAGCAGCTGTCTGAAACGTAAAGAATCCCGCCGCCAATCAGAAGTCCGAGAGCGTAAACAGTAAAATCAAATTATGAATCGCTCAACCTAGTCAAAATACCGAAGAAAGAGCTGTAGCGCGTAGTAACGCACGGACAGCCGTTGCCTGAAATGTGAACAAACCTGTCGAAAAAATCGCGGCGGAAGGATACGCATAGCATTTTGGATATCTAACGCAGTAAACAGCAAAATAAACTTTCAAATTGTAAATCGCCAGCGTCATGTCAAATTTGAAACTATGGTTGAAGAAATATCGTCAAAATCTTTCCGTAGAAATAGTTTGGAACTATCTATAGTGCGTGGTAACTCATGGAGAGCCGTGGTCTATAACTTAAACAAACAGGCCGGCAACTGCTGCGAGAGTATACACAGCAGACTTCGGAAATGCATCCCCAAAATTTTGGCTCAAGCTATTAATATTGTTGTTCTATTCTCTCGCATGCGTTTTCTCGCATAGGTTTGTAGTATCAGACTGCCTCGAAAAAGCCACCCATAGCTGTGTGCAAGATTGGAACATATAATTTGCTACGCCAATAAAAAAACAGATTTTCACTTTTGGCGTGAGGTTCTCGTAGTTTAAAAGAGTGCAATGAAAGTGTTATTGCGTTTATGTGAAGTTTAACGAAATATTGTTGTGCAATAGCGTAATGAAATAATATTGCGCAACAGCGAAATGAACTATTGTTGCGTGAGCGTATGGCACAGTATACCGCGAGATCCAAATTTCGACAATAGTCGAATGCTTTAAAAATAAATGAATTCATTAAAGATTTGCAAATTCGAATTTCAAAAACGGGGAGGGTCTCTGAGGTGGATACCCCCATGTTCTTCTGAAGGTTTCTGCCAAATTTCAAGTCTCGACGTTTAATGGTCTCTTCTGTAGGCATTATTACAGGTAAAAACGCAGGGCTCCGCACCCCCCCTCACCCCCCGTTTGCTCGAACTGATGAAGCTGTCTTCACAGCGGCTCTGAACCAAAGCAAAGGCATTTTTTTTTTTGATTGGAGGTTTAACGACCACCGTGAGCAACTCAGTGGGCTATAAGCAGTCGCCCGTCCCTAATTTAGGGTCACTGGTTCCAGGGAAGGGAGAGAGCCAGTGCCGTAAGACAAACACAACATCCATGCCTCACAGGGATTCCAACCCGGACCCCTTTCGCACGAATGATCAGAGGCCATCGCTTAGACCACTGCGCCACAGGGGTGGCCAAAGGCATTTGTCGCGAGATGTAGTCAAACAAAAGTAGTGAAAATATTTCTTCCTTATTTTAACAAATCCTAAATGCTTCTCGTTCGCCCTCGACGAGAATACAATAACAATTTTATAATTTTAGAAGTCTCTGAGCAGTAACAACGCCAGCGTTGCATTCAGAGAGCTTTTTCCGGGTGGCTACAAATTTTGAGGGGGCTCAAACTTTTTATTATTTGTTATTTATATATATATATTAATACATATTATGTTATTTATATATATACATTAATACATATTATGTTCTTTATATACACATTAATACATATAACAAGATTTTAAATAGAGTATAAAAATTTTCTTATGCTCGTATATCGCAAATGCAAATTCCAAGAAATCTACACATACAAGTGATTAAAAATGTAAAAATGTTATACCGTTACTTTAATTCATTAATGCAGCACGGATTTCGCCGTGCGGTGGTGTAAAATATTAAGCATGCTAGTAAGATAACGCTGTGCTGAAGAAAATCCTTCCCTCCCAAACAATAGGAGAGGCAAAAATATCTTCGTTTTACTGCAAGCGTGCTTCTGCTTATTAAGGAATCATTAGGGTGTTACCTGAAAACATATGCGGTAAAACATTTCCCTGCCACTTGGTTTCAGCCCCTTTAAGTTATTTAGATCAGCACATACTAGTAAAAAACCAACTAATTAATCGTTTGATATTCTGGATTTTCTTTTTGTCACAGAGTGTGAACCACACGCCTAGGGGAAAAAAATATGGGAATAATTTTTAATGATTTGCTATCGTTAAAAATTAGGCAGCGCAAATATTTTTTTGTATTGGAAGCCCTAACGTCACGTTAGTTACAGTAAGACTTAACATGGGAACTCGGCATCAGAAGACGGAAATAAAGCTGAATGCCAGCTTCCAAAATATGATGATGTATTGCAGTGCAAACAGCATGCCGTTGGTGATTACAAATCCACAGTAAACTTAACTAACAAATAAAATTAGGCTTTAAAAATTTTTCAGAATGGTGAAACAATAATTTGTTTTCTTTGACGTGGATCAGGAACATCAAACAGAGGTCATCGCTCTTTCCACGTTTATAAGTGAGTCACGGAAAAATTCTCATTGACCGCCACCGGGAATCAAACCCAGGGTCTTCCAGTGACGCGCCGGATATGCTTCCACTGCACCACAGCGACCTCGAATTCCTCTAGACTCACACACACATGAGGAATTCGAGGCCGCTGTGGTGCAGTGGAAGCATATCCGGCGCGTCACTGGAAGACCCTGGGTTCGATTCCCGGTGGCGGTCAATGAGAATTTTTCCGCGACTCACTTATAAACATGGGAACAGCGATGACCTCTGTTTGATGTTCTTGTTTGCCCCTCTTGCATATATGATCAAGATGAACTGGTCTTCTACCCTCCTGATTTTTATCCGCAGAAAGTATTAAGTAATTTTAGTAGGACTTCATAATAGATTTCACAGGCCTGCAAAATTTGAGTCATGAAAAAGTGTTTGCAATGTAATGACTGATTTTTATATTGTTTGGTGCGCTGATTTCAAATATGGCATCCATTTTTCTCAATCACGTAAGGATTTTTCACAAAATGGGCTTGAATATATGGGGAAGGAAGCCTATTTTACATATTCTGGCGAAAAGTAGGTCTTTTCAAAATATTTTTAAATGTTTTATTTACAAATTTATTATTTATCAAACTATTGGAAATGATTTGATAAATTATATTAATAAGAGCAGTTACCACTGTTAATACATCCTGGTATTCATAGGTCCTTATGCTGTCTTTTCCTTTCCCCCTGAAAACTCCTTTTGGCACTTTGTCTCTTGTAGGCAGTATGCGGGTTTTCTCTGTGCAGCATCCAACAGTAGTCCACCATCATATTGACGTTCCACCTACCTTGGTATCTACGCTCCATCTCCTTGATATCTTGGTGAAATCTTTCTCCCTGTTCTTCACTAACAGCACCAAGATTTTCGGGATAGTCCAAATGCGATTTTAAAAAATGCACTTTCAAACTCATCGAACAAATCAAGTCTTTGAATTTCGTTGAAATGCT
Source organism: Macrothele yani (assembly GCA_039090855.1). Taxonomy (NCBI): domain Eukaryota; kingdom Metazoa; phylum Arthropoda; class Arachnida; order Araneae; family Macrothelidae; genus Macrothele; species Macrothele yani. The sequence continues at coordinate 176,609,028 of CM076990.1, forward strand.
TTCCACGATACATTTGAAGTTGGGATTCTTAAAGTTCCCGAGGAATTTTTTGATGACTTCCTTAAAAGCTCCCCAGGCCTCTTTTTCACTCAAAGCCATTTTACTTTCAAACACTTCATCTGTAAAAAGTTTCCGAATATCTGGACCTACGAAAACACCTTCCTTTAGTTTTGCTTCCGACAGTCCTGGAAACTTGTTGCCAAGGTATTTAAAGCACTCTCCTTCTTTTGATAGAGCCGTAACAAATTGTTCCATCAAGCCAAGCTTAATGTGTGAAGTGGAGACAAGAGGACTTTACTGATGGGATCAACCAAACTTTCCTTTACTACATTTTTGTTTCCAGGTTTTAATGTTTTTCTATGCGGTCACTCTTTTTTGATCCAGTGATTGCCCTTATCCCGACTGTCCCATTCACACAAGAAGCAAGGGTACTTGGTGTATCCTGCATGTTGTCCAAGAAGCATGGAAATCACTTTTAGATCACCGCATATCGTCCATCCAATATCTTTATATTTCAATTTGGTGAGAATCAAGGCTAAATTCTCGTAACATTCTTTCAGGTACACAGAATGCCCTAATGGCACTGAAGCATACTTACTGCCATTATGCAGAAGCACTGCTTTGAGGCTTCTTTTTGGCGTGTCAATAAAGAGCCTCCACTCGTTCACGTCATGCTGTATATTAAACATCTCCATCAATCCAGGTACATTGCTACAGTAAACCAAGCCACTATCTTGAGAAAAGAATGGAACGAAATCTTTTTCTCTCTTTCTGAACCATGAGAAAGAGGTACCAGGAGCCAATAAATTATTTTCCTTTAGCCTAGAGCCTAAGAGTTCTGCAAATTCTTTAGAAAGGCCCAAATCTCTGACTAAATCATTCAATTCCAGCTGGGAAAAAGGTTGGGGCTCGCTGCTATCTGAAACACCGTGAAAATCCTCGTCATAAGCTTGACCTTCGTCTTCAGAGTCTTCAGAAATATCTTCTAGTTTCTCAGTAGGTTTAGGTACTGGTATTTCTGAGCTATGAGGAACAGGGCGTATTGCCGACGGGAGGTTTGTATAAAATATTTCTCTCTTATTAATTAAATTGTACCCCTGCACGTTACATGAACAGAAGTAGCAGTCATCACTATGATTTTTAGGTTCCCTCCAGATCATAGGGACTCCGAAACGGAAAGACTTTTTCATGCCTTTTGACCACTTTCGCAATTCTTCTACACAAGGGTAACACACTTTATGTGGGGCCCATGACTTACTCTGGTCACCAAGTTTTACACCGAAATATGCATAATATACTTTCTTCACAAAATCTGTTATATTTCTTTGATGTTTTTTCACTACAAATTCCCCACAAATATAACAAAACGAATCAGGTGAATTAAGACAAGCCCTTGCTGCCATTTAGTACACTTTATAGGTTAAAACTTTAAATATGAAAACTATAAAAATGAGTATACTCATCCGCTGCGGGGAAAAAAAATTAACCTCTACAGATATAACACCTTGAGAACAATTGCACTGCTCAGCACACAACCGTTTCACTCAAAGATCAAAGTACAACTGAGCAGAGAGCGGGAAGCGTGGAATAGGGGAGAGGAATGAAAGGGAGTGAGTCACCAACTAACTCATTTCCGGTCACACTTGATGTTTCTGGAATTCTCCTCATGATAACGACTGGTGAATCATGGTGATTTTTAACGTAGGCTCTTGACGAATAAGAGCCATTTTGAAGTAAAATCTGTCCAAACAAAACTTTTTATTGGACATATTATTACTTGAAAATTGTTTTTTTTTCGCACAAGAGACTGCCCTAAAAATATCCAGTTTTTGCCAGTAATGACGATTTATGACACTAAATGCTCATCCCCTTCCTTGGTAGATTATAACACAATGGATTGGTGGCTACGAAAATCAAAATTTTCAATTTGTGAAAAAATGGTACGTGATGGAATTTTTTTACTATTTTTCCTGAAATCAGCATTCAAAAATCTATCAGAATCAGCTATTGGCTTCTAAACATTTTTTTGGTTGCAGGCCTGTGCTTTTTAACATGGACAGTTAGTTGATCCATTTAATAAAAACATTTGCAAAGGCATTCGCATCTACAGCAACAAATTTTACTCTAGAATATATATATATATTCATAACTACTTTTTTTCAGAACTACGTACATTTAAAAAAAAAGTTATTTAAAGTGTTAACACTTTATGTGAAGTCATTTGTGGCTCTGATTAACAACAGAAATTCCGTTTTTCTTTTTTGTCGAGGTGCTGTATAAATTATTGGCGGAATTGACTCATCGGATTTGTATCGTATTGGAGGTTTAACGAGCACCGTGAGCAACTGAATGGGCTATAAGCAGTTGCCCGTCCCTTACTTAGCTTATCTGGTTTCAGGGAAGCGAGAGAGCCAGTGCCGTAAGACAAACACAACATCCATGGCTCGCAGGGATTTGAACCCGGACCCCTTTTGGACGAATGATCAGAGGCCATCGCTTAGACCACTGCGCCACCGAGGCGTCCTCGTTGGGTTTGGAAAACGTAAATATACATGCCGATGGGAATTTTAGTTTTAGAGTATAAAATAAAGAAATTAATTTAATACTTGAAATAATCTTAATGCTACTGAGATATGAAGTCCATGTGGATGCTTTTTTTTTATTTTAATATTTTCCCTCATTTCCTATAGTCTTTAAAATTAATTTCTCTAAATTTTCATCTATAAACAAAAATAATTACTAAATATAAGGGGTGATCACCCAAAAGCCTACGGGGGGCGTCCATGGATTTTAGGGGGGCTTAGCATCCCCGAAAACATGCCTGAATACATCACTGAACAACGCAGAAAGCGATTGGCTGTTCCGGCGAAGAGAAAGCTGCTGTGGTTTCTTTCCCGCCTAAAGAGTGCAGAGGTACCTGTTTCTTCGGCCTGTTATCCGTGTTGCAGGAAGTTGCGAGAGCAGCCTGCAGTCATTGTGGATCGGTGGGATTTTTGATCTGTTCGGGACCAATCTGCCAGTCAGTGAGGCAGAGTGAGGGCGCACATGAAGGCCATTGTCACACACACATTCAAACGGAAGCTGCAACCGTTGCGTGCTCATTGTGATCGCAATCGTCAGATCTTGACGCAACCGCCCACCAAGGACACTTCAGCACAATCGCCATTCAGTGGGACGACACACTTTCTGACTCTTCAATCTGCTGCTGACCGCAAGGTCGCGCTCTGGAAACCATATCTTTTATGGTAAGCAGCGAAAAAAGTCAGAGTGCAGAGGGAACATTTACCTCCATTTTGCTTGTTTCTATCTATCAAATTCAATGAAAACTTAAGACGACTGTGCAGGTAGGCTGTAAAATAATAAACCTGTGAAGAATGAGAATAGAAATTTCTGTCATGAAGGCGAAAAATGTGGCATGCATTTTAAAACGAAGACAAAAGATACTTGAAATGGAACAGCTGATGCGTTGTGCTTTTATGGGAGCTCGCGGTGTGTGAGCAACATTCCACTACACTGGCTCGGTGGAATTCGGAAAAAACACTGATGGACTGTTCTTACGGCTCTGGTTATCTCCCTTCGTTGGACCAGTTAAGGAAGGCTGCCTCAGCCTTACCATAGATGTTGACTAAGATCACTAACTCACAGGAAAATGTTGTGAACTGTGAAACCCAAATCTGCCGGTGGAAGGACTCGAACCCACATTCTTCTGCTCCGGAGCCGAATGCTTTCCCAATTAAGCCACGCCAGCAAGAGCTTATCCAGTTATCTATTCAGGCATCTTCTCGAGGGTGCTTAAACCGCCCCGAAAATCTACAAATGCCCCCCTCCCCCATGGTTATTGGACGATCTCCACTTACATTTAGTCCAATTGTGTTCATTTCAAACCGAATACTTAGAGAAATTAATTTTTAAAAAATTAAAGAAAATGAGGGAAAATATTATAACATTAATAAAATAAAAACAACAGCATCCACATGGACTTCAATCTGAAATTTCTATCATCCTTCAACAAAATATTCAACAGTCTTCGCTGATTTTTTCAAGAACTGACAGCTCGGACTACTTCCGCAATAAAAACCTAATTCCACCCAGTAGATATGTTTGCACTGCAATACATCACCATGTTTTGGAAGCTGGCATTGAGTTTTATTTCAGTCTTTTGGATGTCGACTTTCCATGTATACGGTTAAGCCTCACTGTAGCTAACACGACGTTAAGTGCTTCCAATACAACAAAATATTTGCTACCTAATTTTTAACAATAGAAAATTATATTAGAAGTTGTTCCCATAATAAGGTGTTTTTTTCTGGAGGTGGTGAGCTACACTTTCTGACAAAAAAATAAATAAAAATAAATAAATAAAATCAAATCAAATAAATAAATAAAAAAAATCGAGGCACCTCAAACTGGCGCATCGAAACGGTTAGTTAGTTTTTCTTGTTTTTTTTTTTACTACTATTTGCTACTCTAAATAATCTAAAGGAGCTAAAATCAAATGGCAGGGGAATGACTTGTACCATATGTTTTCAGATAACACTGTAAAGATTCCTTAATAATCAGAAACACGCTTGTAGTAAGGCGAGGACATTTTTACCACTCCTAATGTCTTGGGCGGATTTTCTCCAGCACAGACTTACTTTACCAGTGTCCTCAATATTTTACGCCACCCCATGTTGAAATCGGTAGTCCATTACTGAATTAAGGCAAAGAGGAATAATATTTTTTCATTTTTGATCACTTGTATATGCACATTTCTTGGAATCTGGATTTGCGATGTAAGAGCATAACAACATTTTTGTGCTCCGTTTAAAATTTTTATATGTGTTAATATACTATATCATCATCATCATTGTCAACCATTATCAATCCACTGCTGGACGAAGGTCTCCCCAAGTTTCCTCCACAACGGTCTGTCTTGTGCCTGTCTCCTCCATGTTACTCCCGCATACTTTCGAATTTCATCCACCCACCTCCCATGCGGTCTTCTTCTGGGTCTTTTCCTGTCCCTTGGAATCCAATCTAAAATTTCGGCTGTCCATCGATGGTCTGTCCTTCTGGCAGTATGTCCAGCCCATTGCCATTTCAAGGATTTAACTCTGATCATGATGTCTTCCACTCTTGCCATTTTTCGTATCCACGAGTTCCTCTTCTTATCTCTCGTGGTTACCCCAAGCATGCACCTCTCCATGATTCTTTGAGTTGTATGCAGCCTTTGTATGTCTCTTTTAGTTAAGGTCCACGTCTCTGCACCATACGTAAGCATTGGAAGGATGCATTGATCAAACACTTTTCTTTTAAGACATAATGGCATACTGCTCTTGAAAAGTATGCTGTTTCTTCCAAAAGCTCTCCAGGCAAGTTTTATACGCCGATCAATTTCTTCATCAATGTAACCCTCACTTGATATCTGCTGTCTAACATAAACGTACATGTCTGTTATCTCCAGCTTTTCTCCATCAATCGATAAATCTTCATTTCTTGTAAAAGCATTGTACATCACTTTTGTCTTCTGAAAGTGCATTTTTAATCCCACTTCTTTACTCTTGATAGCAAGTTCCTGGATCATACTCTGCAGCTCTGATGTGGTAGTTGCAAAAATGACTACGTCATCAGCAAAACGAAGGTGAGTTAGATAATCTCCATTAATCTTTATCCCTTTGTTTTCCCAGTTCAGTGATTGAAAGACATTTTCCAATGTCGCATTAAAGAGCTTCGGAGATATGGTGTCACCTTGTCTCACTCCCTTTCCAATTTTTATGAGTGTTGTTTTTTCAAACAGCCGAATCTTTGCACTTGTATTTTCATAGATGTTATTAATAATATTAATGTATGCATCTTCAATACCGCAGGATTTCAAAGCCATTGTAACTGCTGATGGTTTCACCGAATCAAAGGCCTTTTCATAATTGACAAAAGCCGTGCATAATGGGAGTTCATATTCCCTCGCTCTTTCAATTAGTTCTCTCAGTACAAGGATATGATCTATAGTGCTGTAGCCGCTCCTGAATCTAGCTTGTACTCTCGGTTGAGCCATGTTCAGTGTTTTATAAACCACTGATAGGAGGCTGATAGGTCTGTGGTTCCTGAGATCCTCAATGTTACCTTTTTTATGTAGCAGGATCATTGTAGCGTTGTTCCAGTCCTCAGGAATCTTCCCTTCATTAAGGCATCGAGGGAAAACTTGGGCGAACACTGTTTCAATTTCTCCACTTGTTTCTTGTATGATGTCTACAGTAATTCCATCTTCTCCTGGAGCTTTCCCTCGCTTCATGTTCTTGATTGCATGTGCAACTTCTGCTGGGAGGACTGGAAGAACTCTGCTACTGGTACCTTTCATGATGTCTGGAGTACATGTTATAATGAATAAACTCTTTCTACCAGCTGCTAAGCTAATTATAGTGAATAAAGCTTTTAACTAAGCTAGTAATGTTTTATAATGCTTCTACTACTGAATTATATGCTTGTACTAAGCTTCTTATAGTGAATTCAAATGGTTGTGGTTACTAGTTAATTAAGATCATGAATAAAGACTCCTGCTAGTAGTGTAGTAATAGTATTGAACAAACTTATAACTGGTAGTAATGTTGTAGCAGTAATTAGGATGAATAAAGTCTTAACGCTGGTTGTTAATGATAATCAACTAATAAGATAAACCTAACAGCCAGACAGAGATCTGACAAAAACTATGAATTGAGAAAGACGTACTTACGACAATGCTCTTTTATTATATAACTTTGGAATCATCCAACGCACACACACAACTCGTTTCACAATAATGAAGAATCAAACTAATCACATAGAACGAAGCTCTCAATACAACAACAAACTCTCTCCTTCACATAAACCAACGCTCTCCGTACAACAACAAACGCTCTCCTTGGGTATCGTTGAACGCGCCTATTTATATAGGCTACCACCACGTCATGACTTACACTCATTGCCAGATCTCATTCAGCGGGTGAAATAATATCTCGTTCAGTAAGAAGATAATTTACATAGAAAAATAAAATAACCAGAGATAGTAAAATCAAAAGGAAAGTGAATATAGAGTATACGTTACAATGTATCATCCCTTTCATATAACTTGGAGTAGAAATCTTTCAATCTTGTCAAAATTTCGCCTCTATTTCTTGTTACAGAACCATCTTCTTTTCTCAGTGCCATAATCTGTTTTCTTCCCTTACTGAGATGTCGCTTTGCTATCTTTGGGCTTTGGTTGTTTTAAATTGCATTCCTCACTAGTTCACATCTGAATTTCCTTACGTCTTCAGTGATACTTTTTCGTATTGGCTTGCATAGCTCTATATATTCCACTTTGGAAGTCACATCTTCTTTAGTTGTCCTCACCTCTCTTCTTTTCTGCATCAACATTTTGGTTTTTTCTGATAATTTGTTCATATACAACTTGTTCTTAGACCCTGCTAATTTTGTTGCTGTTTCCATAAGAGCTTTGGTTACTTTTCTGTTAACTTCAGAAAAACCCACTTCTTCCGATGTTAGGCCTTCTAAAGCAGAGAATCTGTTCTTCAGATAAATAACAAAATTGTGATTGTATATATATATGTATATAATAAGTCAACAAGTTTTAGCCCCTCGAAATTTGTAATTGCCACCTCCCCCGGAAAAATCTCTATGAATGCAACACAGGGCTTCTTACTGCTACTTGCCGTCTTCACATGTGTTCTTACTTTTCGCGTTTCAATTCAATTTCGGTAATTAGAGGTATTAATATTTAACTTCTTACCTCTTCCGTGAGTCCGCGCACGGGCTCTCTGGCGTCCAACATCTTCTTTGCTCCTGTTCACAGGATCGGATGCACAATAAATTCACATATTCCAAAGAGAGTTGCACATCCAAGGTATATACTTGATGAGACTAATTTATTGCAGATCACTTTATATGAATTAGATAAAATACACACACACTGAATATTTCGTCGCTTGTGTTTCGCGTCATAATTCTTAACATCAGTTTTCACCCTGCGGCCTTTTCCATGAGTCCCCACGCGTCTTCACATGTCCACCATTTTCTCACGTCAGCCGTTGGCCTCCTCCGCTGCGCCCTCTGTAGGCGCAGTTCCAACATTCTCCGGCCCCAAAGAATTGGGTTCAATCTTTTCTAAGTCCAGCTCCAGAGGGTAAAGGTGTTGTACTGGTCTTTTGATCAATATTCCGTTAGGCAGTCTCACAGTACATGAACGTACCTTTCCGTCGCGTCCCACATGGACTTGGCTAATGATACCGGTTTTCCACATCAGTTTAGGTAATATTTCATCTCTTATATGAACTATGGAATCCTTTTTCACTTCTAAACCCCTTTTGGCAATTTTAAACTAGTGGGCTGATTTCAATTCCAGAAGATATTCTTATCGCCATCTTCTCCACAGCCTCTCCATAACTAGTGCTCTGTGTTTGTATTTCCTTGTAAGGTCACTCCCTGTCAATTCTTCAAAACTTGGTTTCCCATCAGGTATTGTTGTCAATCTTCTTCCAATTAAGAGATGTCTTGGTGAGGGTGGTTCTGGCTCTCGTGGTTTGCTATATACAAATACCAAAGAACGGGAATTCAGGATCGCTTCTACTTCAACAAGAGTAGCTTCCAATTCTTCATATGTTAAAGAAGCTTTTCCCAGTATTCATTTTACGCATATTTCGATCGAGCGAACGAGCTTTTCTCAAAAGCCACCCCACCATGAAGCTCTTTCAACAATATACTTCCATCTTATTCCGGTTTCTCCATAAAACCTAAAATTTTCTGGATCGCTAACCATGCTCCACAGTTTGGTTAAATCTCGGTTTACTATTGTAAATGTTTTCGCGTTATCTGAATAGAGTGTCTTACAAATACCTCTTCTCGGTAAAAATCTTCTAAATGCCAACAGAAAGTTGCAAACTGTTAAATCAGATACCAATTCCAGATGCACAGCCCAAGTAACTGCACAGGTGAATAAGGCGACGTAAGCCTTCTTATTTTCTTTTTTAGTGAATAATGGTCCTGCAAAGTCAACTCCATATCTTTCAAAAGGAGAAACTTACTTTAATCTGTCCGGTGGTAAGGGTGCCGTATCTTGGTCGAAAGGTTTTGTTTTAAATTTCCGGCAGATAAACATTATAACGCTTTTCACTCTTTGCCGTCCCTGTAGAATCCAGTACCTTTCTCTGATTTGTGCTAAAGTCTCTGCAACTCCACCATGTCCTATCCTTATATGACTTCGCTTAACTAATAGGTCTGACAATTAACTATTGGTTGACAAAATTACTGGATGAACTTGATCATAGTTTAAATCTGCATTCTGTAGTCTTCCCCCAACTCTCATTATACTGTCTTCGTTCAGAAATGGATTAAACGTGTAGATTTTTGAATCGGAAGAAATGTCCTGTTCACAGTTTAAAGCATTTACTTCGTTTGGAAAACACTCTTTTTGGTACTGCTTAACCCAATAAATTTCCGCGGAGTTAAAGTCTTCAACTGTCAGAACTCCTATTCCTTTTGAGTCTCTATTTCGAACATTATGTACGAATCTAAGAATCCATGCTGTCACACGAAGAACCCTCTTCAATTCACTGTTTGCTCTGATATCAAAAATAGGGGTCCTTCCTTCTTCCGTTACACAGTTTACTTGAAGGGTCTCTTTATTCTTTTGTTTTCTTTCTACCCTTGAACTGTCGTTTGTGGACAAGTCAGCTGGTAATTTTGGCCAAGATGTTTCCTCTCTAATTGACCATTCTGGTCCATGCCATCAATGGCGATTACCTTTGATGGTTTCAATCTTCTCTCCTCTGGTGAGTAAATCTGCAGGATTCTCTTTTCCTGGGCAGTATGTCCATGATAACGGATCGGACTTCCCTTGTATTTCTCTTATACTATTTTGCACAAACGGCTTCCATTTTTCGGCATTTCCTTTTATCCAATGCAAAACTGTACTGGAATCTGTCCACAAATGTAAGGTTAAATCAAGCTTCTGCTTCAGTTGCCTTTCAATACATTCAGCTAGTCTAGCTCCTATTAACGCCGCCGTCAGTGCTAGCCTAGGAAAGGATAGTTTCTTTAAGGGTGTTAGTCTTGCCTTTGAAATCAAATTTATTGAATTTATTTCATCTTTGGTTTCATATCTCAAATATATCACTGCACCATAAGCCTTTTGACTCGCATCTGTGAAACAATGCAACTTGATATCTCTCAATTCCCTTTCTTTGATGTCTCCAAAATAATATCTTGATACGTCAACATTTCCCATCTGTAATAACTCTGTGCACCAATCTTTCCAATTTTTCTCTACTTCTATGGACAATTCTGCATTCCAATTTGCGCCCAATTTACAAACATCTTGCAAGATAATTCTGCCTCTTATTGTAAATGGACTTAAAAATCCAATCGGGTCATATAGACGACTAACAGTCGTCAGCACTTCTCTTTTGCATACCTTGTCCTTTCTCTTACTCACGCATGCAATCACTTCATAGACGTCTATTCGCCTAACATCCTTCTCTCTATCCCATAGGTATCTCAAAACTTTATTGCTTGCAGCGCATTGAATATCATTTTGTTCATTATTCCACAACTGCTGAAGGGATTCGCTGTTTGTTCTCCATTTTCTCATGTTAAAGTTCCCCTCATTCAAAATACATCTAACGTCTCTTGATAATATAATTGCTTCATTTCATCTCTTGCTCCTCCAATTAAATCAACCACATATAGACAATTCCTCAATAGCTTGTATGCATCCTCATAGTGTTGTTTATATTTGTGTATGTGAACTCTTAGCGTTGCAGTCAGCATAAATGCGCTTGATTTCGCACCAAATATGACTCTTGTCATTCGTAGTATTTTTACTTTGAGTGAGTCGCTGTTATCTATTTCCTCATCAATCCACAAAAATCTAACTGCATCTCGGTCTTCTTTGGCAAGAGTAATCTGTAAAAATGCATGCTGAATGTCAGCTGTAAAGGCGACCTTAATGTTACGGAATCTGATCAACAAATCCAGCACATCGGGATTTAGGTTAGGTTCTGCGAGTAAACAATCATTTAATTATGAACAGTTATCGGCATGAGATGATGCATCAAATACTACGCGTAATTTAGTGGTATCCTTGTTTTCCCTGATTACAGCCTGATGTGGCATGTAATATACATATTACATTGCTGTTCTCATTCTTCCTTCGTTTCCTCTGCAATTCCTTCTTTTAAATGATTTTTGATAACCTTTTTATATTCTTCGTAGAACTGTGGTTCTTTATTGAATTTCCGAAGAAGCGATCTCAGTCGTTTTTCAGCCAGGTTGTAATTATCCTCCAATTCTTCTATTTGCTGATTCTACGGAAACCGTACCACGTACCTATCATCTTCTATTTTCAGATTTTCACGAAATTTCTCATAAATTCGATTATCTTCTGTTTTATTAGTTGGGTCGATGCTATCCCTTATGCTTAGTGTTTCAAGATCCGAAAAGTGCTTCAACATTTCGTTCATTTCATAGTCAGTAGTACTTGTGTTTGTACTGGTGGCACTTTTCATAACATTAATCACAGACTGTGACGCTAACGCATTTGAAAGCGCCGAGGTGCCACTAAATGTCCACCCAAAAATAGTTTGTGGAGCGACCAAGGATGGCGTTATACTACGCACTCTTCCGGTTACAACCTTCCAATACTAGTCAGCTACGATTAAAACTGATAATTCTAAGTTGTTACATTTTCCCGCTCCATCTGCTAACAACATTTCTTCTTTTTCACAATAACTTCGTATTTCTTTCCCTTATGTACTAATCAAAGCTCCGCTGATGTTACGAGTTTTCAAAGCTTCAATATTTATTTTGCGTCCGCTTTTAGAGTATTTTAAAACCAAGCGAACTCTTTTTCTTTTCTCTGTTACTGGTGAATTCGCGGCAAATGAAAACATCGTTAATTGTTCTTCTCCTGTCACTTTTAACTTTAGCTGTTTAGAAACAGTTTCCATAACAAACGTCCGTTGTGAGCCTGCGTCAAGCAAAATTCGTTTACCATAACAGCACGTTTTCGTAGTATTCCGGACTAGCACAATAATCGTCTTCAAATTCTTCTACAGAAATAACTCGCTCAATATGTTCACCAACAGAAATCAAAAGCTCTTCTTTAATCAATAACTGAGCTAAATTATTCTAGATAACTTCCCTTTCAATGGGATCCTCTTCAAGAGCTGCCTTTAGTTTATTAATAACAATGGTTGTTAATCTGCGGTTTACCGCTCTTTTCTTTTTTAGTTTGCCTAAATCTTCCGCCATTGCTTATTTTAAGCAATTTTAGTTTAACACTTCAAATTCATTATAGTGTGAAAATATTGAAATATTGCCTTCAGTTTCTATTTGCTAGAGAATCCCACGTTGGGCGCCAATTATGTTCTTACTTTTCGCATTTCAATTCAATTTCGGTAATTAGAGGTATGTATATTTAATTTCTTACCTATTCCGTGAGTCCGTGCACGGGCTCTCTGGCGTCCAACATCTTCTTTGCTCCTGTTCACAGGATCGGATGCACAATAAATTCACATATTCCAAAGAGAGTTGCATAGCCAAGGTATACTTGAAGAGGCTAATTTATTGCTGATCATTTTATATGAATTACATAAAATACACACACACTCACACACACTGAATATTTCGTCGTTTGTCTTTCGCGTCATAATTCTTAACATCAGTTTTCACCTTGCGGCCTTTTCCATGAGTTCCCACGCGTCTTCACATGTCCACCATTTTCTGACGTCTGCCGTTGGCCTCCTCCGGTGCGCCCTCTGTCGGCGTAGTCCCCAAAACATGTGCGTTACCTCTGTAGTAGGTGAGAGGTGAGAAAGGGCTGGGACGGAATCATAGGTTTCCGGGTCAGCCGGAGAACCATGCTAGAACTCTCATTAATTCCATATGGTGTGTGGAAGAAGCATCACACATTTTTCGAAGCAAAGAAGGAATTCTCATAAATTCTAGACGATGTGTGGAAGCACATTTTTCAAAGAACCTAATGGCCAGTAGATCCATTTTTACGTTCGGACGCCAATGTGAAATCCAAATATGCCGGTGGTAGACTCGAACCCACATCCGGTGCCGAATGCTTTCCCAATTAAGCTGCGCTGGCCATGGCAGTCTTAAGGGGTGGGCCAACGGGGCCGGTGCCCAGGGGCCCCACCTAAACTGGGGTCCCCAACGCAGCAAGAGTCCTATGGGTTTACAAAAAATCAAACTCTTTCACCACTTACCAGATGATTATTTTTTTTATTTAAAGAAAAGAAGAAACACCAATACAGAAAGTTGGAAGTCTTTCGGCCCCTTTTTTTCAAAGCTTGCTCGTAGCTTCGATTTCCCGAAGCTACGAGCAAGGTTTGAATCTTTGTGAATCTTTTGTGACAAAATAAGAAACAAAAAAAGCCGACCTCTCTCGCGATCCCGAGTGTGGGTGAGACTTGAGGGTCATGAAGGCTACGCACAAATAGCAATTTTTTTCGAATAACTTTTTCCTTTTAAACAGTAACTTGTGTTGTCTATCTATACGAAGAAGTGCACGCATCACTGAGGTTTGCCCACCTGGGCTACTTCTATATATTCAATCTTCTCGGTTTAAAGAAATAACAATTACAGGGGCCGCATCTCAGCGTTTTTGTCCTGTGCGTCATACTGTCCGGAAACGGCGCTGGTTCGTTTATTTCTTCTGCATTTTTAATTTAATTTCCGTTGAATAATTTCTAGAATGGGGAAGAAACATTATATCCTTCAGCACCAGTTTTCTTGTAATTTACTAAGGAACTAAATGTGAGTGCATTTGGTACACTTAATGGGGTTCTACAATTTTGTCATGCACCATTTTTCATTCAAGTGGTATTTAAAAAGTTACTGGACATTGAATGCTTCTTCTCTGAGATAACATGGTGATAGTGGTTAATATCCGTAAAAATTCTCATATGTTGTATATACATAACCATATTGTGATAATAACCATGCGTGAATAAAAAAATAACCACACATTGTAATAATACCATATGTTGTATATATACAGTCAAACCCCTATTTAACGGACTGCGATTTAACGAATTCCGCGATTTTACGTACATTTTTTTATGGTCCGGACGGAATCACATTGAAATTAATGCATGTTGTTTCCCGATTTAACGAATACGTTTCCCCAATTTAGCGAACATTCTTTATTTTTTAAACTACAAAACTATGTTAATCAGCATTTTCACGTTAAAAGTTAGCCCAAATGCAATCTCTTGATGATGTTTTCGATGAACAGATTCTGATAAAGAAGATGAAGCAGAACTAAAAGTTAGCTGCTTTAGTGATGTTGGTAAAAGTATAGAATGTGCAAAAAAGTACTTGATGCCCTTCGATATTAATGATGATGTTTTTCATGCACTTCATAAAATTGAAGCTGCAATTTATCAAGCTCAAAAAACATAAGCAATCTTCTTTAAAGCATTCCTTTTTTATAGTGTAAAAAGGTGATCAACACATATTCTGTTTTTACAAGTTAATTAGTACTAATTGATGTTCTGTTTCATGCAGTTTAAGATACTGAAATAATTCTTTAAGAAGCTAAATGCTTGGGAAAAAATCACGTATCGTATTTTTTTCGCAATTTTAAAGTACGCTTAAATTTTGCTGCTACGTATTGAAGTCTAATATCTACGAATTATGTATTTAATATGCAAAGTAAATGTGTACGTATTATAACATTTTTGATTATACATTCGCAATTAAAAGTACTACACATAATTTAAATGTCACTGAAAGAAAGAGAACATAGCTGCTTACGTATTCTATTATGAACTTTAGCTTAATTTGAATGTTTCAATCGAAAGGCTTCTTCGATTTAGCGAATTCAGCGATTTTACGTTCAAGACTGTTGGTCCCTTAAAGTACGTTAAATCGAGGTTTGACTGTATATACATAAGGTTAGGGGCCTCGACAAATGTGACGGCCCAGTGCCTCCAGAAGTGTTAAGACGACACTGACGATGGCAAGGGCTTGTCTCTGCTACTTGCCATCTTGAGACACACAGAACTTGGAGAATAAAACGTTGCTATAAATTGGATTAAATGCAGTGAAAGAAAGAGATCTTGTGGAGTTGAAAAGTCGTA
Source organism: Macrothele yani (assembly GCA_039090855.1). Classification (NCBI taxonomy): domain Eukaryota; kingdom Metazoa; phylum Arthropoda; class Arachnida; order Araneae; family Macrothelidae; genus Macrothele; species Macrothele yani. The sequence goes on from CM076990.1 coordinate 176,624,132, forward strand.
ATCTCTTTCTATTTTAGAAGAACAAACAGCGGAAAAACTGCAGGTCGTAGGTTTAAAGTTCCTGAAATATTCGTAATGATGAAAATTTTCGGAAGACACATTTCAGGGAGAGTTTGCAAGAGTTTTAAAAAACAAAGGGGGGGGATTTAAATTTATATTCCCAGCGTATATCATCCTGATTCCCGATGAAATAACCGAAGAGCTTTAAGAAAATATTTGGTAAATGTTATCTCGGGAGACTCAATGCCAAAAACCCCAATGAAAATAATCAAATTTCAATATTCTCTTTAGTGACAAAAATTGAGGCATTTTGCACTTCAACACAAATTTTTTGCCCATCTTTAGAATTAGAAATATTTGGTAATATGCATTAGCTGAAATAGAAAGAAACAAGTTAGTAAAATCACGCAATGCATTGATTATGATACGCTTTTTGACATGCCAGAAATCATTACTCAAGTTATTGACTCAAGTTATGAGGACGGAACAATATAATAAAGTTTTGTCGCAACTGATGCATTTTTACGTAAGTTATGACGCATAGATGCGATGGAATGGATCCCGCTCCTATGCCCTGATCTTTGACCCATTTCGACCAATTTCAATAGGGTTCGTCCCCAGGTTGTCCCTTACCACATACTAACAATTCATCGAAATCAAACCATTTTTACGCAAGTTATCGTACGGACAGACAGACAGAAAAAGCTGGAGCATATACGCTTCTTCAACCTACGGTTGGATAGCGCAAAAAACAAGTTAGTAAAATCATGGAATGCATTGATTGCGATACGCTTTCCAACAAACCAGAAATCATTATTCAAGTTATCACTCAAGTTATGAGGATAATGGCTGTGGAATAAATCTCGGTCCTGTGCCCTGACCTTTGATCCCATTTCGATGATATTCAACAGAACCGGTTCCGTATACCTCCGAAATAACATGATAAAGTTTTGTCGCAATCGAAGCATTTTTACGTACGTTATGATGCATGAGGGCTATGGAATAGATCCCGCTCCTGTGCCCTAACCTTTGACCCCATTTCGCCCATTTTTAATAGGATTCGTCCCTAGGCAGGCCCCTACAGCACACAAATATTTCATCGAAATCGAAGCATTTTTACGAAAGTTACAAGGCATAATGGCGATGGAGGTGATTGCGCTCCTATGTCCTGATCTTTGATCCCATTTCGTCCATTTTCAACAGGGTTCGACCCCAGATGGTCCCCTACCACATAATAAAATTTCATCGAAATCGAACCATTTTTACGCACGTTATTACGCATAAGGGCAATGGAATGCATCCCGCTCCTATGTCGTGACCTTTGACCCCACTTTACCCATTTTCGATAGGGTTCGTCCCCAGGTGGTCCCCTACCACATATTAAAATTTCATCGAAATAGAACCATTTTTACTCACGTTATTACGCATAAGGGCAATGGAATGCATCCCGCTCCTATGTCGTGACCTTTGATCCCATTTTACCCATTTTCGATAGGGTTCGTCCCCCAGGTGGTCCCCTACCACATATTAAAATTTTATCGAAATTGAACCATTTTTATGCGCGTTATCGTGCGGACAGATAGACAGACGTACAGGCAGACAGACGAACAGACGGACAGGCAGACAGACGAACAGACGGACAAAGCTGGAGAATATACGCTTCTTCAACCTACGGTTGGAAAGCGTAAAAAAAAAACAAAAAAAAAACAAGTCAGTAAAATCATGCAATGCATTGATTATGATACGCTTTCCGACATACCAGAAATCATTATTCAAGTGATTAGTATAATGGCTGCGGAATAAATCTCGCTCCTGTGTCCTGACCTTTGACCCCACTTCAATGATATTAAACAGAATTGGTTCAGAAGACCTCCGGAACAATATACCAAAGTTTTGTCGCAATCGAAGAATTTTTAATCAAGTTATGAGGATAATGGCTGTGGAATAAATCTCGCTCTTGTGTCCTGACCTTTGACCCCATTTCGATGATATTAAACAGAATTGGTTCAGTATATTTTCCGGAATAACATGCTAAAGTTTTGTCGCAATCGAAGCATTTTTACGTAAGTTACGACGCATAGGGCAATGGAATGGATCCGGCTCATATGTCCCCATCTGTGACCCCATTTCTCCCATTTTTCGTAGGGTTCCTTCCCCGGGGGTCTCCTACGAGATACTGAAATTTCCCCGAAATCGAGCCGTGTTTACGCAACTTACGACGCATAAGAGCAATGGAATGGATCCCGCTCCTATGTCCTGACCTTTTACCCCATTTCGTCCATTTTGAACAGGATTTGTCCCCAGGTAATCTCCTACCACATACTAAAATTTTATCGAAATTGAATCAATTTTACGCAAGTTCTGATGCATACGGGCAATGGAATGGATCTCGCTGCTATGTTCTGACTTTTCACCCCATTTCGTCCATTTTAACAGGATTCCTTCTCAGGTTGTCGCCTACCACATACTAAAATTTCATCGAAATCGAACCATTTTTACGCGAGTTATCGTGCGGACAGACGGACAGACAGACAGACAGACGGGCAAAGCTGGAACATACACGCTTCTTCAATCTACGGTTGGAAAGCGTAAACAAGCTTTTCAAGATTTATTGGGACTTCGTTTTGCATTTAAGAGAATAGATTTCACCCACTCCCTCGACTGGAGCAGAGTTTTAAACTTGGCGCAACACTGGAAAAAGTAAATGGGCGTTCATACAGGCGAAATTTCTGAAAATAACCTGCAGCAAAGTTGCCGGTAAGTGTCCCTCTTTTAACAAAATTTCCGTTTTTAAAGGTGCCCGTTAATTTTTATCCTCCGTATTTTCACAGATTTTCCGTAGTCAGTAATTCCGTTTATTTCAGAAAATTCGGTTTCAGGTTTTTGTATTTATACAGAAATTTCGCAAAATCGAAGACGCAGACTTCTTTTTGCCCTTACGCCAGAGAATTCTTTCGCGCCGGTGATAGAATTCAGGCCGATTGGGTTAGGTCTACACAAGCCGCGCATCTTAACCACTGAGCCAGAAAGTCTTAGGAACTGTACTCACGTTTAAGGTAAAACCAATCTCGCGATGATAATTTTTTTCATTAATGTGAGTGATTTACTCATTTTATTTTCTGTTTCAGCTTATTATTTTTTTTAATACGTTTGTAATAATTTTATTTTTTTCTGTAAGAAGAATTACAAATTAAGTAGTTTTTATTTTCAACGTGATATTTCGAAGCAACAGAAGGCTTTGGAACTTGAGATTATTATTTTTAACTGCCAATAACTTTCAATTAATGAATGAAATACGGGATAACACCATTGTACAATACAAATTTAGAAGATGTAAATCCGTTTATTGGTATAAATATGACATGGATGTTAAGTCATATAGCATTCGAAAATTTTATCGGCCTGGAGCGGTAATCGAATCCGCGTCTCCCGGATAGCGCCCGAGTATGCTAGCTACTACTACACCACCTAGAACGACCAAGATTCAAGTTTCCGATTAATTTGAATATAACCATCACTGGATTCGTTAGTCGAAGCAACCGGTATTCATATACAGCTAATCTGGAGGTTTCTTTCCGGGAGGTGTAGTGGCTAGCATACTCGGGCGATATCTGGGAGACCCGGATTCGATTCCCGCTCCAGGAAGACGAAATTTTCAAGTTTTCGGATATTATTTGACTTAACATCCATGTCAAATTTACACCAATAAACGGTTTTACATCTTCCAAATTTGTATAACTTTCAATTATCTTTAAGAAATGATGAAATGTGCTGCTTTATAGTATTATTTCACAAAACTTCTAAATAAAAAATTTACTGTTGATAGCTATCATAGCTTTTGTCTTAAGGTGTTTCCACCTAAAATCTCTGCCTTATGTTTCCAATGGTAAAACTTCTTTACAGATTTTCTTCGCAATTAATGTATTCCCAAAGATGAAAATTTGCACATCGATAAAACTAACTTTAAGTTATAGCATGCGATACTTAAGACTTGCTAAAACATAACCATAATTATATTAAAAATCAATCATTGTTCTTTGAGTAATGTTCAGACCTGTTAATAGATGGCGCGACCTGTACATTGATGACGTCAGTAGACAAACAAATGTTGGATTGCTTAATTATGGTTATGTTTTAGCAAGTATTAAGTATCCCATACTACTGTATAGCTTAAAGTTAGTTTTATTATCGGGAATACATTAATTGCGAAGAAAATATGTGAAGAAGTTTTACCATTGGAAACAAAAGGCAGAGATTTTAGGTGGAACCCCGTTAAGCATTTCACAGGCTGATACATAGACATCGTACAACCACCTATACAATAATTTAAGTACTCGGTTTCTTACAGTAACACAATATATAATACTACTAGCTAGTGCACAAAATGGGGTTAGGAGAAGAAATATCCTGTACTACAATAACCAAAATTCATGGATATGTTATCCACAATATCTGGTCTAGCTGCAGAACTTCAAAATCAGATCCTTCCACAGACTATTGAAATTTAACACTAAATTAAACCTCAAGTATTACCACGAATCGCTCATATTACCGGAAAATTTTCATCATATGGATACGGAAAAAGTGAGAACTGAGTTTTTCCGTTAATATATGAAAGGAATTGCAGAAAGGTTTCCGAAAATTCAGAATTTTTACGTTAATACATCATAAAAACGGAAATTTACCGTTAATATAGTAAAGGAATTGCGGAAAGGTTTCTATAAATTCAGAATTTTCCCGTGGTATAAAAAACCGTGAAATTCAGGATCCTTTCCGTCATTTCACGGATAACGTTGTATCATAAATATGTTTCGTTAATTCACGAAAGAAATGACGGAAAAATGTCTCATGAATTTCAGAAATTCTTTTACAGTTAATGTTGCCTAATTTCTCATTTCCTTCAATTTTTGTTTCGTAAAAATTCAATTAAAATTCAAGAAATAGAATCACTCAAATTATACAGAAATGCTCCTTAGTCATTTTAACAAAAACGTGCGTTCTTTCTCACTCTTAATGTTTATCACAACATTTCAGTCACAACGTACTAAATACAAACATCCTATTTTTCTCCTTGTGTTCTGTTAGTGTCTTGATTTTTGACATATTGCTGTACATGGACATGATCCTAGGTGAATGCTGTAGCGACATTCAAAGTCTTGTACCGAGCCGTTCTGGTTTACTTTTTCCAATTGAAGGTTGAAGGAGCGTATAAAAGTTATAGTCACGTTCGTCTCGAGCTCTGTGTTTGTGCCCGGTTTTGGAAGTATATAGTGCGTGTTGTTCCTATTTTTTGTGTTCTCCTTCAAGAAGAAGGTTTGTTCTTTCCTTTAGTTCGGCTCCCAAGTCGGTGAGTAGCATATTTTGTTTGTATTCAGCGTTTTATTATTTTAGATCGAGCTGATCAATCCTTAAGCTAGCCCACGCCATTAACAATGGCGGGCACTGATAAAGGTGATGTCCACGCCCACATCAGTGATGCTCATTCAACCTCCTCCTCTTCCTCCTCCTCACTCTCAGGAGACCAATCAGTATTAATTCACGTCAGAGACGTCATACGCACACAAGATGTGGCGCGCGACTCCTCTGCAAAGGCTCAAGCCTTTGCAGAGGAGTCGTCACCTTGACGCAACCCTGCCCAGGAGAGGGACGTCACCTTGACGCACGTCCCTGGTTCATATGACGAAGCCATGGATGTGACCGATAGCACAGTCGCGTTGCCTTCCAATGGCTCAACTCAGTTCACCAAGTCGCTGCCAGCAATCAGCACTGTGTCACAGCCCTCTCCTGCCAACTCTACTTCTCTCACTTATTCCAAAGTGAACTCCGGAGCAAGAGTACCTTCCAAGCTTATTGCTTCGATTTTTCCTGACTCTTACGTCAGTGTTGATAGCAGTTCTGCCACCATCGACATTCCAGAGGACTCCCCAGCCGGGAAACAATTTTCCTCCACAATGGACTTCGGTGTCTGTTTTGATGCTTTACCAGACACGAAGTCCAAGGAATATAGTATTGCCTTAAAGAAGATGCTTCCTACGGAAGCTCATATCACTCATATGGCCCGAAAGCCATGGGCCGTATTAGTGTATTTTGCCCGTAAAGAACATGCAGACCTTGTGATGATTGATGGCTTATCCATCAAAGATGTTTTTTAATCTTCTGGCTGAACCTGTGGCGTAGCGACCTATCCAGGCCACTTTTCACCCAATCCCACCTGAAGCCTCCGACGTCGCTCTTTATACTTTACTCAGCAAATTTGGCCGAGTGGTCGGACCAATAACGACCCTTTCAGCGGCGCCCAGATACCCCGATGACAAATCCATTGCAGGGGTTCGTCGTAGTGCCCGTGCCATCTTTCCGTCGGACGATCATCTGCTTGCGTGCCCGAAGATCCTAACCGTACGGTGTGGTCAGCAGCGTTGGAGAATCGAAGTCATTACCTCCTTGCACTGCACGCTTTGCCATGGCGAAAACCATCTACGCGTGCACTGCCCACATCAAGTTCCGCCGACTCCGACCGGCGCTCCATCAGGTACTGTTCCTACCTCGAAACGTACCACACCATATGCTTCAGCACAGCAGGCCTCTGAGACAGATATGATGAAAAAAGTTCGCTTACAGACGTTGGTCGACGCGGCGCTCCCACGACCGCTTCCTCCTTTTCACCAGAGGACTTTCTTGCAATTGCTTCATCACACCCGCAACGTCGCCGCTTCACCACTGAGTCCCTTTCAGAGGGTTTACAAGCAGCTATTACCACTGGAACCTCCGAAACAGCTGATGTGGAGTCCGTTGGTTCAGAGACGCAGTGTGAGGATGAGACAACCGAGCCCACAATGAAGCGCCACGGCTCTGGCCGCAGCAGGCGAGCAGCGAAGAAGCAAAACTCTACTTCACCTCGTTCCCCCTCCTCCAGCAGTTCTTCTCGATACACCTCGCCAGCTGAAGTCTCCTTCCTCACGGTCGAAGAGTTAACTGCATCTCTCCAGGCAGCCAAGATACCTCCTGTACCACTCTCATACATTGATCTCCATACATATTTAACAAATACGACCAGCTACGCAATAGCACGTGCCTTAGCCATCAAGAATTCTTCACTTCGCAACTTGTGCCCGAGTAGATCTTCAATGTGTCGCATTTCAGCCGTCAGAATGTACCCACCCATCCGTGGGCACAAATCTTCTATAATCGTTTCAAGTCTTTTCCTCCAGCTCTGAAAGATCTTCAGCTGGAGGCAAGGAATCCCACTATTCAAGATTGTGTCAATTAATTGCAGGGGATTCGATTCCCCCTCAACAAATCTCTGGCATATGAAGACCTCAACCCGTCAAGGGCTGATATTCTACTCCTTCAAGAGACAAACTGCAAACCAATTGCCGTCTATTCTCGATGGCGCCAGTGGAACTTTGTGTCTCTTCATGCCTGTGGACTAACATCTCATAGCGGCCTTGCCATCGGCATTAGTCGTACTCTCAATTCTAATGTCACATCCCTCTCTGTGCAAAATATTTGTCGAGATCTCTTACAGCATGCATTCTTTACCATCGCGTCTTCCAGATACCATTTATTCAATATCTATATTCCATGCGCTACAACTCATCTGTCGATTCTCTTCAGACGTCTTTGCAGAGCACTATATCGTATCCCACCGTCAGACCATGTTCTTATTGGTGGTGATTATAACTGTACCCTGGATCCTCTTTTGGATAGATCTTCCACCAACAGAGAGCGCCGCCATGCCCTGGCGAACCTGCTCCAGACAGTTGTCACTAACAAAGCTCTTCATGATGTACATCGGCATATTCATCCATGGTCGACTAATTACACTTGGCGCTCCTCTCATGTGCAAAATCCTATCTTAGCCTGCCTTGACAGGTTTTATGCCTCTAGTACTCTACTTACAGCCGTAACAGAATCGAGTGTGCATCCCACGGCCTCACATCTGATAACTGCGCCAATACCATCATAGTCCATGCTGCACCATTCAAACCCAGGATTATACGCCCGTGAACATTTGACGATGCACTTCTTTCCGACCCGGCATTCTGCTCTTCGGTCCATCATTCCTGAATGACAAACGACCGCAAATTCAATCTGCTCTCGGCGGATTAAATTCTTGGATGGAGATCAAGCAACAGCTCGTTCTGCATGTCCAAAACTACTCATTCCAATCAAAGACACTCCAGAACATGCACCTAGACTATGTTCGTTCAATTCTATCCATGCTCAGTCTCAGTGATTCTCTCTTCTCCTTTTTTCAAGAAGAGCTCCGATTCTTCTCACTCCTCTGGCGCAACAAGCTCTCCGCCGACTTGGTCTGCAACATCTGACGCCGGATGCTCATAACTATGAGTTCCTGACGTCGGTGGAAAACACCCGACGAGCTTCGACCATACTTCATCATCTACGCCTTTCTTCTGGGGAGGTATCAGATGAACCGATTGCGCTTTATTCCCATGTTCGTCAGTACTTTTCCACGAAGTTCTGTGAACCTCCTCAACCATCTTCTGCAGCAATGGATTCCCCCCTAATTAATCTACCTCAGGTTCCCTCCATCTCACTTCTTCTCTTCTCCTTCCCCTACACCATCTGAACTAAGCACTACATTCTATTCCCTGAATTCTAGTGCCGCTCCGGGTCCAGACGGCCTAACCTTTTGCTGTTATCAAACTGTTCTGCCTCTTTTTCCTCCGTTTCTCCTATACGCTTTCTCTGCTGCCTTTACCTACTCACCTCTCTCGAGGAAATTCACAGCTGCATACGTTGTCCATTTTCTCAAGAAAGGTGATCTCCTTGACTTGGTGAACTGCGCCCAATTTCCCTACTAAATCTCGACTACAAACTCTATACTAAGTTTCTTTCACAGCGACTAAATCCCATCCTCACTCACATCCTTACACCGCTTCCGACCGTACCCTACGAGACTTACAGTTTCCTGCCGTACCCTATCTCATAACATCCATCTCCTGACCGATCAAATTCACCTTGCGCGCTCCCGCTCTGACCCCCCCCCCCCCGCCTTCCTCTCTCTAGACCAACAGTCCGCCTTTGATAACATCTCCCACACTTATCTCTCTGTCACACTTCTTCGCTTTGGGTTTCCACCTTCGTTTATTTCTCTCCTCACCTCCCTATAATAGGACGTCAGTTTTCACGTCAAGTTACCCAATTTTCTTACAGCACCGATCTTCTTCCGCCGTGGAGTAAGGCAAGGTTGCCCACTCTCCGGTCAACTTTTCACCATAGCCTCAGAACCTTTTCTCCGCTCCGTTCAACGCTCCTTTCAAGCGACCCTGCCTCCACTCATCGCCCGCACGAGACACCATGTCACCACTTCCGTGGCGTACGCAGACGACGTTACCTTCTGTATATGCCTGGATTCACAGTTCTCTTTGCTTCAAAGTATTTTCGCCGATTACACCTCCTGCTCCGGAGCTACGATTAATACAACTAAAAGCACAGGCCTGTGGTGCGGCTCATGGGTTGACCGCTGGGATTCCCCATGGAGTGCGCACTGTTCTTCAGCCTCTCAACGCTTCTTTGGCGTACATCTTGGCGTCGCAGGTGAAGCCTCCAGCACAACGTGTAATACCAATCCTCTCTCACCGCTGTCTGGTCTGCCGCCCTTTCTCCTCTTTCAGCTCCTCTTGAAATAAACACTCACCTGCTTTTTCTCCACCGCCGTCTTCCCGTTCCATCCATCCTCCACCGCATGACCATTCTTGATTTACCTCTTTGCCCCTTCTGAGCTCAAGAAGCTGATGCCTCTCACGTAAATCTACATTGTGTCATCCTTCTTCCACTACTCCATCTTGCATTTTCCATTGCTCAACGTTCAGCCACAATTGATCTTCCTTTCGATGCCTATAAGACACTCCTCCTGCAGGTCTCTCCACCAGTCAAGCCACCACGCATCTGCTCATATATTTTCATTCTGGTGATACACGTCATCTACGTATTTCATCAGCGCTGCCAAGATATCTCATCTCCTTATACCATCCACCAAGCTTCTGTGGAACTACTGTGCCACTTTCGGGAGCGTCTTCTCTCAAGACTTCGTTTAGAGAACCTTGTGGCCGTTGCCCAACAGAGAGAGCAACATTTCATTTCCACCTGGTCTCTGGCCGCCTCTTGGTTCGCCGGCATGCCAGCGACGTTATAACTGACTGTCGGCAGACCATAACCTCGATTCTCCTAGCTCTGTTGAACTTCGGTTCAACGTGCATGCTCACCATTGTTTTGTTTTTTATCATTCATGTTGTTTTTCATCAATCTGAATTTGTATGTCATTCTTGCAGTTTAGTTTCTGTGTTACTTATTGTTGTAGTCACCGCATCTGAGGTGTATCTCCCCCCTTTTGATCTGACCATAATATCCCGCCCGCCTTATGTTTTCACATTAGTGTTTCTATTTGCTTGCATTGCGATGTGCAAAATGCAGTGTATATAGTTTTGCTACGTTCCGTTGTTTGTTATCACATGTTGCAGCTTTACTTTGAGACGGCCTGTTAGTCTGTCTCCTTAACTTGTTTTATTAAGAAGTGTGCACTTCTCACTCTAATGATTCGTCCGACCTTCTCACTGTGCTGTAAATCAACTGTTCTATGTTTAGAGATTCGTTATTTTATCACTGAATTTCACTTGTATAAAATAATACTCGTTGGTTTAAAGTTAAATTCAACTCTCATGTTAAGCTGATTTTCATCGAATGCATCAAAGCACTGCACAATGTTGTACATATATAAATGTTCTTGTCTTCACTACTAACGTGTTGTGATTCCTCACTGCGGTTATACACTGAAGAGCAATTGAATTAGAGATACCTGTCTAGTAACGTGTAGCACCACCTTTCGCCCTGATGACGGCGGCGATTCGTCTCAGCATGGACTCGACAAGACACCGGAAGCGTTGGGAAGCCATACGGATCCACGACCACTGAACAAACTCCCACAGTTCCCGAAGATTTGATGGAGGGCGGTCAGAGCCTCGAGTATCTCTCTCGATGGCATCCCAGATGGGCTCGATGGGATTGAGGTCAGGTGACCTAGCTGGCCAAGAAAGCGAGGTCACGTCGGTGGAGTGTTCATCCAACCATTCGGATACAATTCGGGAGCGATGGCACGGTGCATTGTCTTGTTGCAAGATGAGATGTTGAAGACGCACAAACGAGAGCAAATGGTCGTCCAGGATATCCCGGTAACGTTGCCCTGTGAGGGATAATGTCACACATGCCAGGGGACCCCTTTCAGTCCACGTAAACAGTCCCCAGACGAGAATGCCACCCCCACCAGCTTGAAGAGTACCCTGCTAGCAAGAAGGATCCATCGCTTCATGTGGTTTGTGCTTTACTCGTATCTTGCCATCCGCATTAACCAACGTGAATCTCGACTCATTAGTCCAGGCAACATTTTTCCACATGTCTAGGGTCCAGTGGCGATGTTTCCGCGCCCATGCTCATCTTTGCACCCTGTGATGTGCGGTCAGGAGCGGTACCCTCGTGGGACAATGGCTTCTGTACCACATAGCGAGGAGATGGTTCTGGATGGCGTGGCTGCTTACACGTTTTCGTGCACCAGCGTTAAATTGCCGAGTGATTTCTTGCACTGTGGCCCGTATATCCATGCGAGCTAGCCGACGATGACCCCGCTCATCCACACGCTGTTGTCCACGGCAGTTGGCCTTTGCAGGGATGGTTTTACCGGATTCGATGTACTCACGGTACACCTGTGACACAGTGGCTCGTGAAAATTCCAGTGCCTGCACGACTTCCGAGATGGAGTGACCCATTCGTCGGGCCCCGACAATTTGCCCACGATCAACTGCGTTTAGATCCTTCGTCTTACCTATACTGCGTCCGACTCTTACTGATTCCCGTCGCATCACTCCTTATATTGTCGGATCGCTGCATACGTCATGTCGTTTCCGTTTACAGGGCCTCCCACAGCGCCACATTTGCATAACGCCAGCTGTCTCTAATTCAGTTGCTCTTCAGTGTATCTCAATTTCGTATGTGTTCAGTTCTTCCACGTCTACGTGAACTTCTCATGTGTCGAGATCAACATGTTCCGTCAAAGGGTAGTAAAGGCTGTCAATGCACGATCAGATTCGTCTTAATATAGAGCACAAACACCACACCCCCAATCACTATCTAAAAACGTAGGTTAAAAAACGTCTTTATTTACGGTTAAAAGGGTGTGTTTAAAAGCTCTAGCGAGCACTTTCGCGAGCCACTATGGCCACATTATCAGGCTAAGAAGTGAAATCACTATAAGGCGTTACATGACTTATATAGTAACAGAGATGAGCACAATATTACAAATATGTAAATTACATGAGTAAAGGATATTAAATGTCAATCACTACACTCTATTTACAAAATTACCTAAATTATTTTGAGGGTTCCTCGCTTGTATATTCCAATATGAGATCTCTCCAGGCATTAGGAACATAAACAGGTATATCCTCATTGCAGCACTTAGGTCCCAGTTTTATAATGTGAAGATTCTCAGTAAATAACATAGAACTTTTTGTCGAGGCTGTTGATGGCAAGTTTGCATTGTCCCAATCCGGTTTTAGGTCTCCCTCAAGGACAGTTTTTGACAAAGTCGAAGTAACTTCTCCTTCACGAATTGCATATTTATGTTCAGCCCATCTGATTCCCAAGCTTCTGTAGGTCGAACCCACATAGCAGAGATTTGCAGTTTGTCCATTAATGTCCAACAGTGGGGTACTGTAAACACCAAAATGGGATAGAGTTGGTATTGTGTCTCTATCATGCCTAATCATAGAAAAAAGGATTTGGATCTTGACACCAAAACCCAAAGAATATTTTTTTGCAGGTGTTTTTTTAGCAAAGTAGCAACTGGTTTCAAATAGGTTATAATTCCCACGTAGGTAGTTGTGGGTACACATCTGGTGAGGGTTATAGAAGTCTTCCGTTTATATTGTTGTATAAGTTCCGTCAATCTCACGTTTCTCATTACTGACATCTTTTACTCAGTTGTGAATGCGTAAAGCTGTCATGTAAATGCGTCCTATTGTTCGTTATCGCAATATAGCCCTTTGTATCATATGTGCCACGATCATCTATCTCCTGTTTGATTGCATGGCACTATGAGTGCCCTCTTCACTATTTTTTCGATCATTTTGTTAATTGCACCGTGCTGTACATGAGTTGCATTACACCTCGACCCTTGTCACATTTCCTGTATATTCTTTGTTTTCGGAAAAACTTCTTAGAATGTTGTCTGAAGCAAACTTCAACATAAAGCTTATATCTTCTAACAAATGTGTATAAAATTTTGCTGTACAAATGTATATAGTCCTACTTGTGTTCCCTATGATTTTCATGTTATCTCCCATTACTAAGACATCCTAATTCCGTTTACCTAAGGTTTCACTTTGTCTACTTTGTCATCAACAGTTCCCCTTTTGCACATTGTTTCATTACTATATTCTTCTTCTGTTATCTGTCAGCACTATAATGTACTTATGCTCGGAGACGGAATGTTCCGACAGTCTCTTTTATTTTTCTTGTGCAAAATGTCTGCACCTATTTCCACGATGCTCATTTGTGAATCAATGCATCGTGCTGTATATAATGAACATAGATTTTAGAGTTTGTATATTTTACCGTACAATATATGTATCAGGACACGCATGTTCGGCTCCTGAACCCAACCTTGTTAATAAAAGTTGTGTTGAACTGAAGAAGCGTATATGCTCGAGTTTTGTCCGTCTGTCTGTCTTATAATGAATAAAGTTCTCCGCTGGACGTGTAGTGCAGGGACGTTTACGTTAAGTCACGTTAGGGTTATTGCAAGGTTACTTGACGTAGCTAAAGTGTACCTAATCTTCAAAGTGCTAGAGTTTGTTTAGGTAAGACTCACACGTGCAATAAATTCATTGAATATGGAACTTCTTTTTACTCAGCGTTCCTCATTATCTTGACTATCAGTACTATAACTTCGGTTTTAGTACATTAGTACCTTGAAGGCTCCTTATCAGAGCGGTAAACACAATATACCCTGGACTTAATGGAGACACTTAATGAAAGAGACTTAACGGCCAGACAGAGGTCTGACAATAATATGAACTGAGAAAACGTACTCACTTTAAACCTTTTATTGGAGAACTCCTGGTATTATCCAACACACACTCTACAAATCACACGACTACTGAATATCCGAACTTTCGTAGAATCGCATAACAATAATTAAGAAGAACCTATCACATAAAACGAAGCTCTCTTGGTATAGTTGAGCGCGCCTATATATACTGCATACCACCACGTCATGACTTACACTCGTTGCCACATATCATTCAGCGGGAGAAATAACATCTCGTTAAGTGAGAACATAATTTGCATAGGAAAATAAAATAACAAGAGATAGTAAAATCAAAAGGAAACTGAATCTAGAGTATACGTTACAGTCTGTCCGCACGATAACTCGCGTAAAAATGGTTCGATTTCGATGAAATTTTAGTATGTGGTAAGGGACGAACTGGGAAGGAATCCTATTGAAAATGGATGAAATGGGGTCAAAGGGCAGGACATATGAGCGAGATCCATTCCATCGCCCTTATGCGTCATAACTTACACACAAATGCTTCGATTGCGACAAAACTTCATCGTGTTGTTCCGGAGATGTACTGAACCGGATTTGTTTAATATTACTGAAATGGGGTCAAAGGTCAGGGCACAGGAGCGAAATTTATTCCACAGACATTGTCTTCATAACTTGATTAAAAATGTTTCTATTGCGACAAAACTTTAGTATTTTGTTCCGGAAGTATACTGAATGAATCCTGGTTAATATCATCAAAATGGGGTCAAAAGTCAAGGCACAGGACTGAGATTTATCTTGCAGCCATTATCATCGCAACTTGACTAAAAATGCTTCTATTGAGACAAAACATTAGTATATTGTTCCGGAGGTACACTGAACCGGTTCTGTTGAATATAATCGAAATGGGGCCAAAAGGTCAGGACACAGGAGTGAGATTTATCCCACAGCCATTATCCTTATAACTTGAGTAATGATTTCTGGTATGTTGGAAAGCGTATCATAATCAATGCATTGCATGATTTTGCTAACTTGTTTTATTATTTTTCCTGGGGGGAGGATGGTGGGGAAAGGGGGGGGGTGTTAACGACTGTCATATATTACTTGCAGACTATTCCTTAAGCCTGAAATGATAACTGGTATTGGAAGTTTTTATTTATTCAATTTTCTAAAAAATTCATTTATTGGTTTTACGTTGGTTAAATCATTTTATTGATTTTTACATTTAGCGTTCAATCGAAAAAACGACAACTAAGGACTAACTGTTTTTGATGCACAGATGATCGACGATTGTTTTTTGATTGCATGTAACTTACTAAACCATCTTCCGGCAGAGAATCTATTCCCAAAAGAAGCATTAAGAATATTCCTAACAAAATGTTGATGTTGATTACCTCATACATTTTCCTAGAATAAGAGTTCTCCATTAGGATTGGCAAATGTACAGAGGAAAGCTTTCGTCGTTTTAACATAAGAAATACGAACGAAAAAATATGAACCAATGCTTCTTAGAATAAATCAGTTAAGATCGTAAAATCTTTCCCCGTTTCAGAGAGATTTTGTTTGATTTTTTAACCAAAATATTGTTTTTTTCATTTGCTCTGTGAATGATTTGCATTCAAATATTTTGTCTATATATTTCGAAATATAATCTCACACGTATACATTGAAATTCAACTTGTTAATAGGATTCACTAAAGTAAGAAACTTTGTTTTGCCTGTCCCTTTTCTTGGTTTTTGACAGCAGTTGACTAACGTCAAGAGACGGACGGATTCAGTTTGAATTTTATCGATACTTCGCCTGTTTTATTCCCTCCTTCTTCTAACGACAAAAATTCTTTATTTCCGTATTTCACATCCTCTTCGCGCAACACGTTGCTCCCAGCTCAAATAAACCAGATTTAATAAATTTATAAGACTGTTGATTTTTCGACTTTTGCTCAGCTTACTGTTCTCATCGAGCTATTCCGGTTGTTTTGTTTCTAAATCTGCGTTGACTTAGGAGCAGATTCTTGTGTTTTAATCTCAAGTTCATCTATTCGCTCTGTAACCTTACACCTCAAATTTATGATGTCAACAGCTGTTTTTGAAATTTAAGAAGTTGTACTACTTCTAGTCACTATCTTAAATTGTCGCTTGTTCCGAAAATTAAATTTCATGAAGAGTTGCTGCGAGAATAATAATAATAACAATAATAAATCATCAAGTGGACCATAACAGAGCTTGAGGAAATAATGCTTAATACCAGGACAACCCTCACGGAACATCGCCAGCACCACCCGAAGTCAGCAATAGAAAGGCTGACCATTGAACGGGCAGAAGGAGGACGGGGAATGATTGATCTCCTGGAACACCGAGACAAAGAAATCAGCAGCCTCAGAAAGCACTTCAATCAGAGCAAGAGGCTCCTTCACCAAGCAATAAACCAGAGTGACAAGAAGTACACAGCCCTAGACCTCTCTACTCAGAACATCGAGACTGGAACGAAGGAGCCAAAAGCAGAAGCTTGGGACATGAAAGTCCTATACGGGAGGTATTACAACGACTTGCAATCTGACCATGTGGATAAGACTGACTCCAATACATGGCTAACAAACGGATCACTCTTCTCCGAGACCAAAGTGTTCCTGATGGTTATACAAGATCAAGTTGTAAACACCAGAAACTACCGGAAGCATATCGTGAAGAACATGTCAGTGGAAAGCGACACATGTCGGCAATGCCATCAAGCTCCAGAGACCATCCAACATATCACAGCAGGATGCAGAGTTCTCACACAAACAGAGTACACGAACGGGTACAATCAAGTCGCCAAGATCCTCCATCAGAAATTGGCAAGAAAGCACCACCTCATCATAACTGAGTCTGTCCCCTGCTACAAGTATGAGCCAACAACGTTTCTAGAAAATAACACCCACAAGATGTACTGGGACAGATCCATCAGAACAGGTAAGACCATCCCCCGCAATCGGCCCGACATCGTCCTAGTCGACAAGGAGAAGAAGTCAACATACCTCATTAACATAGACGTGCCCAACACGTGCAACATCCAGAAGACGCACGGAGAGAAGCTGTCAAAGTATCACGACCTTCGATACGAAGTCAAGGATATGTTGCATATGGAGAAAGTCACCACCGTCCCCATAGTAATATCAGCCACAGGAGTTATACCTAAGACCGTTCACAGTTCTATACAGACACTAGATCTTCAACCTAACACCTACATGGAACTGCAGAAGGCAGCTATCCTGAACACTTGTAGAATAGTATGGAAGTTCCTGGACAACTGAGAGAGAAAGAAATGCTACTTCCCAGACCTGGTACGTCGTACCCGTCCCGGAATGAAGAGAAGAAAAACCTCAGGAAAAGGTGGAATCTCTATAATAATAATAATAATAATAAATAAATAAATAAATAAATAATTAAATAAATAATAAAGGATGCAAAGTCCTTATATCTGGAAAACAACACTGAAAAAAAAACTCCTCACTACAATGGTTAAAAAAGGTCAGTTTTATCCAGATACTGGGGAAATTCTTCATTAGCTTTGAAGACCGCGTTATCGCAAACCAGAAATGGTGTAAAAAGGGGAGAGTGAGTTTGAAATGTGTGTTTTTTCTTAAATTGACTACGTGTTCTGTTTGATGAGAACTACCTTTTTTTTTTTTTTTTTGCATCGAGGTTTAACGAGCGTTGTGAACAACTCAACGGGCTATAAGCAGTTGCCTGTCCCTAATTTAGGACCACTGACTCCAGGGAAATGAGAAATCCAGAAGCGTAAGACAAACACAGCATCTATACCTAACTGAGATTCGAACACGGACACATCTCGGACGAATGATCAGATGGCCATCGGTTAGATTACTGCGCCACCGGGGTGGCCAGAACTACCTTTAGATAGCTCAGGTTCAATAAATTCGAAACTTGAAATGCTTGTACCTTGTATTCTGGAACGTTGTACCATTATTTTTCGATGAACTTCTGGGTAACTTTATCACAGTTAGCACGTCTTCGTTTCAACTGTGTTAGTCGCCGATATATAAGGTCTTTATCATGTTTTGTAAACTGCTGCTCTGTATTTTAGTGAACAGCTTCATCGTCGATGAACTCTGTTCTATGGTATCAAAGCTCCATAGCACAGAACTATAATGGACTCTTAATCATGCGTTTTTTTTATCATGGTGGAGGTAATTCCGTTTTCTTAAAAAAATCACTCACATTTTCCTCAGCTAATTAATACTTACTGAACATGCTATAAGCCTAAAACTGATATCCACTGATCGCCTTGCTGTTTTTATAACGCAAAAATGTGATGCATTATCGCAAACTACTCGATCTTGTAAGTTATTCAATGACCTCCATTAGTAGGTGCCTGAAATTTCACAAAATGTGCACTCGATTTTGTACGGATGGTGTGTACACCGATGAGCTATTACATTATGACCTCCCCAGCCTACAGAAATGAACTCGCCTGGAGACCGAACAGTGGCTCACAGAGCAGTACATTTACAACCCGAGGATCGGTTTTCGGTTAGTTGAGTGTTGAGAGACAGAAAAGGAAAAGCTGCCAATTTATCAGAGTTTGATAAAAGACAAATTGTGATGAAACGGCGTCTCGGAACTACGATTTCGGGAACGGCGCTGATTGTAGATTGTTCACGTGCAGCTGTAGTGAGTACGTATCAAAAGTGGTGCACAGATGGCCAAACGACGAACTGCCTCCTTCCAGCCGTATGTCGTCCGCAGCTCATTAATACCAGAGGGAAGCGGAGACTGTCGAGCATTGTTCACAGCGACCGCAGGGCAACAGTGCGACAAATCACCAGCAGCTACAACAGTGGTGATTGGGGCAATGTGTCACAGCACACACTTCATCTCAGTCTTCTGCGTATGCACCTGCGTAGCCGAAGACCCAGCCGGGTACCCAGCTCACTGCACGTCATCGCCAACAACGCGTGAAATGGGCCCAAGATCATCGAGATTGGACCGTGGATGATTGGAAAAAAGTGGCCTGGTCTGACGAATCAAGATTCTTGGCGCCTCACATAAACAGCCTAGCGCGGATACGCCGATTACCAAAGGAAGTTATGGCAGCGACGTTTCCTTGTGACACTTTAGGCCCCATTATCCTAGTAGCACAATCCCTGACAGCAGTCCGGTATATCTGAACATCGTTGCGGACCAAGTCCACCAATTCAAGCTGGTGATAGCCATTACCAACAGGATAATGCGCCATGCCACACTGCTAGAATAGTTAAAGAGTGGTTCAAGGAGCATGCGGGTGACTTTCGTTTAATGCCCTGGCCTCCAAATTCCCCTTACATGAACCCAATCGGACATTTGTGGTTCCACTTGGAAAAGCGGGTTTGCGCTAAATTATCACCACCACCCCGAAATGTACGGGAACTGGAGGACCTGCTGTTGGTATTATGGTACCAGATACCCCAGGATACCTATCGCCCCCTCATCGAATCGATGCCCCGCTGAGTGACTGCAGTTTTGCAGGCTAAAGGGGGTCCTACAGCTTATTAGGTAGGATGTCATAATGGCCTCATCGGTGAATAACTGCCCTTAATATGTTTCATAAGTTGCAAACAAAGGCAAATGGTTACACGAAAATCGATTTGCTATTCTTACAGCAATCTTGCGTACACATTCACAGAATTATTGTTTTGAATTAGTTTTGAAGATGCAAGTATTTGAAACACTGTCAGCGAGCTCTTTAAAAAGAAAGTCAAGGGATAACTTCACATTTTCATAATTTCCGTCTTTTGTATAACATTAGCAATGACATTTCCTTCTGAACTCTTACGAAACACCTTTTAAATCATTTGGAATTCCTATTTTTATTCCCTTTTCTCAGTTTCAACTGTAACTCAGTATTCGCAGGTCCCATTGCGTGCAAAAGAAAGCTGTGTAGAGAAAACCTTCCAGTCGTGCAGATGAACTTACATTAAAGGAAGTGCGAAAGAAGATTTTTTTTTTAAAACAAACGGATAAAAACACTAAAAGCTGCGAAAAAGAAATGAAATGGGGGAAAAAAAAAAAAAAAAAAAAAGATAATAAAAACCCCCATCTCAAAAGGGCAAGGCGAATCCAATAGAATTCAGGCGCGAACTGGGCTGCCGGGACACCTGGTAAATTCCCGAAGGGCCGCCGCATTCTGGGCTCGTACGTTCCACGCTAATAAAAAGAAAATTTAGTTTCTTTGTACTACACCATGCTTACAGTAAAAAAATTAAGTTGTGCTGAAAAGAAAAAGTTTGCACATTAAGATTGACCGCTTCGAAATGAAATAAATAAATAAATAAATAAATGAAAAAGCTTATGTATCCAGCGGTCTGTTGAGCCAAATGCTGTTTTTCATATAAAAGTTTTTTCATTAAATTTTACTCGGGATACTTAACACTGCAATGTACAAAAATAGTGCTACTTTATTAACTGATCATTGCCCACACAAATGCCGCAGTGATTCTTAAGCTTTTTAAAATACAGGCTTAGGGTGACCAAAAATTTTTTATCGTGGTGGGTGGGGCATAAATAAGTGTAAACTAATTTTTTCTTGGGGTAGGGGGAGATTCTAGGTAATAGTTTCTCCGAAAATGCTCCTTTTCAACTACCATAACGTAGGCTTCTGATTAGGTATACAAATAAGTTTTAAAGCGTTTCTTGTGTGACGTATCCGCTACTTTCTATATCCGACATTCCCCGCGTTGGTGTCATGTGACCGTAACTGGTCCAGAGTATAAAATGTGACACAGAAGTTTGCCCAACAGTCAAATGCACTTGCCGGTTGGTGAAAGACGGCAAGTGATACTGCATTTATTCGACACTGCATTCGTTACGAATTTCATCAAGCTGCAAAGCATTTGCATCGATCTCTTCTGTTCTGGGGTAGAATATTGTATCGAAAAGCACGAGTGAGCTTTGGTTTAGACGGTTTAGAGCAGGTGATTTTGATGTTAGCGATCGAGAACGTAGCGGCGCCCCTCAGAAGGTTGCGGGGCGCCGCTACGTTCTCGATCGCAGAACTGCAAGCATTGGTGGATAAAGATCGAGGAACTGCAAGCATTGGTGGATGAAGATTCGTATCAAACGCAAAAAGAACTAGCTGAGCAACTGGGGATAACTCAGCAAACCATTTCCAGTCTTTTACGCGCAATGGGATAGATTCAGAAGGAAGGAAAATGGGTGACACACGACCCGAGCCAGAGGAACAAGGATGAACGTGTCACGAAGTGTTTCAATCTGTTGAATAAACAACACAAAGTCTTTCCTGCGGAAAATCGTTACGGGTGATGAAAGGTGGATATGGAGCTGCAATTTCAAACGCAAAAAAAAAAAAAAAAAAAAAAAACACGGGGTAGGCCCCGGTGAAGCAACGACTTCGACACCGAAACGCAATATTCACTCCAAGAAAGTTCTGTGCATCTGGTGGAATATGAAGGGTGTGCTGTATTATGAACTATTGGAACAGAGTCAAACTGTTACTGCTGATCGATACAAGCAACAATTGCTGCAATTGAACCAGGAAATCTGTCGGAAACGTCCATTCACAAGCAAAGGATTGCGTTTTGCGAAATTACTGCATGACAACGCTATGCAGCATGTCAAGAAATCGGTCAAGGAAACGTTATTGACGCTTGGCTGGGAGGTTTTGGAGCACCCTGCGTATAGTCCCGACGTAGCCCCTTCAGATTATCATTTGTTCCGATCGATGCAACATGGTTTGTCTGCTGTACGGTTCCGGACATGTGACGAAGCGCAAAATTGGGTTAACGACTTCATCGCGTCACACGAAGAAATATTCTTCATGGCTGGAATCCGTCAGCTGCCCGACCGAAGGCGGAAGGTGATAGATAATGACGGCGCATATTTTGATTCGTAAAGGTATTGCTGTTTTCTCTCAAATTACATGTTGCGTTGTCTTAAAATGCTTTAAAACTTATTTGCACACTTAATACAGTATATCCAAAACTGCGAGTTGTGCGAGGCTTGCGTTAATTCACCCTAAGAAGGTTGAAAAATATATGCTTTTCAAAGCACCTCATGGCAATGATGAAAACCATCATCATGCTGTTGTGCATGGAATGTGGGGGAGGGGCACTTATTGTCAGACGGTGTACTATCAATTTAAGCGTTGGTGTAACTCAGTAATTATTCTCACATAGGGGGCCGCAAAAAATTCGCTTCGAGGGCCATTTATCGAACGCCAGTCTTCGACTGCTCGAATTTTCAGTTGTAATGAGAATGTCCTTTAACAAAATGTCTCAGCCCTGCTATGTTAATAACATTTTAAGTTCTTTTGTCTGTTTTAATTTGTGCAGTTAGCAGTATTCCATTAAAAAAAAACACAAATTTTTGATCATCTAGCGGGAAAATTTATCAACAGAAACACATGGCGCTATTGGTTGCTGCCATCAGGTGAAACAAGAAATTTAAGCATAGGTCTTTCAGGAGGATAAATGCAGTGGAAAATGCAAATATATTTACTGCTGCGCCATTTAGTGGAAAAAGTTCCATTATTAGGAAACACAAGGGCATAACTGATGACACTTAACTATCTGGTATTTAGATCACTCAGTATGCGGATAACATTTCCAATCGGAATAGTAAAAGCAAAGGTATCGTCGAACAAAAAATCAAAATTTACATCACTTGGCGGAAGCACTTAATCATGGCAGTAAATATATATTAAAAAAATGTAGAAAGCTGAGGCTATGGCATCAGCAATCAGATGCAAAATGAGTTTTATCCATTGGAGTTTTAGAGGCGCACATAAACCTGCAAATGCTAATATGTGGCGAGGTTTTCTAGCAAGAAAGTCGGGAAACCATGTTTTTGTTAGAAACAATATTTTTCCCAAAAATAAATTTTTCAGTCACATATGTATCTCCGATAGATTTAGTAGGGTATATATGCACTTGGACAGGAAAAGACCCAGAAAAAGACCACATGGGAGATGGGTGGATGAAATTCGTAAATATGCGGGAGTGACATGGAGGAGACTGGCACAAGACAGACCGTTGTGGAGGAAACTTGGGGAGACCTTCGTCCAGCAGTGGATTGATAATAGTTGACAATGATGATGATGATGATATGCACTTGAGTCCTAAAGACATTTCTATACAGTATTTTGCTGACCAAAAAATCTTTAATGAAATCAGTGAGATGTCTAAGGTAATAAGAAGGGTGACACTGAACTTTACATATTTATTTTAAATACAAGAAAGATGACACTGAATTTTCGGTTGTAATGAGCACTTTTTCGAATTCTTTCTGACATGAATAAAATTTATCGAAATTATTCGAAGCGGTTAGAAAAAACATCAACCGGAGTTTTACAATCGATAAAACATCCAAAAATAGGAACAGTTACTTACAATAGCGGCTAAAAAGTATGCTACAAACATTAACAAATGGAGCACAAAAACTTTTTTTTTTATTGAGGTTTTAACGACCACCGTGAGCAACTTAATGGGCTATAAGCAGTCGCCCGTCCCTAATTTAGGGCCACTGGTTCCAGGGAAGGGAGAGAGAGCCAGTGCCGTAAGACAAACACATCATCCATGCCTAACCGGGACTCGAACCGCGGCCCATCTCTGACGAATGGTCAGAAGCCATCGCTTAGACAACTGCGCCACTGGGACGTTACAAAAAGCTTCTAACAGCAGAAGGAAGGTATCGGAGACAAAATGATTTTCAAATCGAAAAGTAAAAATAAAATATATAGAAAGAAACATGATGTAATTCTACGCCTTCTAGCAGAATAATTTTGTATAAAAGGAAAGTTAAAAACAATCAAAAATATTCTTCATGGGTAAAGCTAAGGAAAAAGAACTTTTCAAATACCTCTTCCGGAAGCAGAGACAGCGAGAAAAAGGTTTTGATCTGTACGCCCTCTAGCACGAAATCTGTGCATTATTTAAAGAGGATAATGCTCCACATCTCTAATGTAGTGAACGACATACAGTAACAAAGAATTTTCCCAATAAGGTTTTTAGAAGCTGAGATACAGGTGCAAACAGAAGTACACAAACACCACCCAGTGACAGACCTGTGAACTATGAAACTCATCAAATACTAATCTAAAGTGTTCCACAAGGTAAATGGCATCCGGTGTTGAAAGAATTTTTTAAATGACACATGTAGAAACAAAGATATTGAGAAAAACAGATCAAATATTGACGCCCTTAGCTGCGAAATTATGCATTATTTTGGGAAGTAAATGCACACAAAGTGTTTCCACAGTTAGTAGTACATGTCTAAAAAAGGATTTTTCAATTATCAGTACAGCAGATATGGCAGTAAACGGAAGCGTGAACTTACGCCCTCTAGTGGCAAACTTGTGAGCTAAGAAAAATATCAATTTATATGAGAAACATTTCACAGCAGAAACGCTCTCCAACAAAGAAATAATTTTTCGAATCGGACCCTTAAAAGCAGAGATATCGACAAAAATATGATATACATCTACGTTCCATGAGGAAAAACTATGCATTATTTTAAGAAGAAGGTGTTCTGAAAAGTACTTTCCTGGTGAGCGGTATCGACCCTCGAAAGAATTTCTTCAATCGAGTTTTCAGAAGCTCAGATTTTGGTGCAAATACTTCAGAAGCGAAAATAAACACTTACCCCCCCCCCCCCCCCCCACACTAACGGCCAAACTATTCTTTATAAAAAATAAAAAAACAGAAATTATAATCGAAATATTTCCCCATCAGGAGATGTATTGACTGCAGGAAGAATTTTTCAAATCGAAGTTTTAGAAGCCGAAATATCGGGGAAATCACAATTTATCTTTACGCCCCCTAGCGGGAAAGCTATGCCTTACTTAAAAATTTTGAAACTATATGAGAAATATTTCGCACATGAAACGCTTTCTAACAAAGAAAAAAAATCAAATCGGACTCTTAGAACCATAGACATCGACAAAAATAAGATACATGTCTACGCCCTCTGGCGGCAAAACTGGGCCCTATTTTAAGCAGGAGGTATTTCAAAAGGTCTTCCCAGGTGAGCTGCATTAATCCACGACAGAATTTTTTCAATCGAGTTTTCGGAATCTTAGATTTTGCTACAAATAGATCAAAAGCGGAAATTAGCTCTTACGCCCCCTGGTGGCAAAACCATTATTTATCAAAAATTAAAAATTATATGCAAAACATTTCCCATCAAGAGCGGTATCCGATGTATGAGGAATTTTTCAAATCGGAGTTTTAGAGGCAGAGATATCGGGGAAAACGCGGTTTACTTTTACGCCGCAGAGCGGAAAATCTATGCATTATTTTAAAATTTTAAATCTATGTGAGAAACATTTCGCACTAGATACGCTCTCCAACAAAGGAATAATTTTTCAAATCAGACTCTTAGAAGCAGAGATATTGACAAAAATGAGATATACATCAACGCCCCCCCTCCTGGTGATTAACTGTGAGCTATTTTAACAGCAGGTATTTTCAAAATGTTTTTCCGGGTGAGCTGTATCGGTCCACGAAAAACTTTTTAAATCGAGTTCTGAACCTAGATTTTTCTGCAAATACATCAGAAGCAGAAAAAAACATTTACGCCGCCTGGTGGCTAAACCATTCTTTACCAAAAATTAGAAATAATATTCGAAACATTTCCAGGGAATAACTGTTTCCGATGCAAAGGAGGTTTTCTAATCGGACATTTAGCAGCAGAGATATCGGAAACGCAATTCACCTTTACGCCCCTAGCGGTTCATCTATGCATTACTTGAAAAAGGAGCTGTACCCAAAACAGTCTTCGTTATAAATGGCATCAAATGGAAGAAAGAATGTTTTCATTCGAATATTTAGAATCAAATATATGCGATAAAACATATTTTGAATTCGATATCATCAGCATTTACGCCCTCTGGCGGCGAAGTTGTGCATTAAAAAAACTGAATGCAAGTATCATCATTCTCACATTTCAAGCTTCCCAATGCAAACAGAATTTTTCAAATCGGATTAATTGCAGTGGCGTAACTACCATCCCCGCAGGGATAACTACGCGCGGGGGTGGGGGTGATAACGAAGGGGTATAGTGCAAATTCTTAATTTTTGATAATAATGGTTTGGCTGCCAGTTATAGTTTTATGAAAAAATTCAAACGTGCGCAATAATTAACCCAAAGATTCATATTTTGCTTTAAGATATATTTAGCTTTGCCTAAATAAATGCCTAGTTTCACTTTTAAAACACTGAATGTTCTACAGATTGAAAGTGTTCGGCTCTTTGACTTCGGGTTGTAATACGATTGCTCTGCAATGGGTTGTAAATAATACGATCGCTCTCCAATCGCCCTCTCTCTGCGTTGCTGAGGAAAAGCGCGAGGCCACAGTGGGATTTCCCGTGGAGGATGTGGGAAAACAGTCAATTACCTAGGATTAACTGTTTTCGTGCATCTCGACAGGCGTCAACATTTATTCACAGCAGCTGCAGGTCTTCCATGTGTAAGAGGGTGATTCCTTCAAGTGATTTATTTTAGTTTTGGACAAAGCAATCACAAGTATTGTCAAATCTATTACTTAAAAAGTTAAAGCTACAGGGGTCTAGGTACCACCAT
This sequence comes from Macrothele yani, assembly GCA_039090855.1. Taxonomy (NCBI): domain Eukaryota; kingdom Metazoa; phylum Arthropoda; class Arachnida; order Araneae; family Macrothelidae; genus Macrothele; species Macrothele yani. The sequence goes on from CM076990.1 coordinate 176,650,767, forward strand.
TACTTTTACAGACACTCTCCCTGACATCTTAAACCCACCCACCCCACACACACCGCGAAAAATGCTACCTACCTCGTGCCCGAAATCCTGGGAAAATTACTGTGCTTAGGGGTGCTGAAGTAAATCTTGGGGGGGGCGCACTTTATGCTAGTTACGCCACTGATTAATAGTTGCAGAGATATGGCTTCCACAGACGGACGGACAAACCGATATCATATGCACGATCTTTTTTACAAAAGACGTGCTGAAAAGATAACACGAGATATGGTGAAATTAAAGGAGGTTCATATTTAAATTATTTCCCGGCTTATATTGGGAAATCTTACATCTAATCTTATTCATAAATGAAACAGCAGTTGCTGGAGATCACTACCGGTAGGTACCCAGTAGCAGAGTTGTAACTTGGTGGCAATTCGGCCCTTTTTTTTTTTTTTTTTTTTTTTTGGGAGGTTTAACGATCACCGTGAGCAACTCAATGGGCTATAAGCAGTCGCCCGTCCCTAATTTAGGGTCACTGGTTCTAGGGAAGGGAGAGAGCCAGTGCCATAAGACAAACACAACATCCATGCCTCACGGGGATTCGAACCCGAACCCCTTTGGGACGAATGATCAGAGGCCATCGTTTAGACCACTGCGCCACCGGGGTGGCCGTACCTTTTTTGTAAATACCTAATTGAATTTTGATTAGTTTTAAGTAATACATTAAAAAAATCAACTTTGTTGAGTTAATTGCTACGAAATTCACTTCTGAATCACCACAGAAAAACCATCAGGCTAATTTTGTCCTGCATTTCAAACTCCGCACGATTAAAAATTATTTCCGAACTTATTTATTATCTTACTTTAGAATTTCTCCATGTTTGGTATTCGTAAAAATTAAGTCTGGAATTTGTAGTTTGTCCCTTCTCTCCTCCAAAAATTGTAGTTTGCTCGAGAAAATAATAAAAAAAGGTCCAATTCACACTAATTCTAAAAAAAAAAAATATATATATATAATAATAAAAAGCTCTCGCGTTAGTACAATGCAACTAGAACAGAAAACCCTTTTTAACAGCAAACATAATTTACATTATTATCGACTTATCACAGTAGCTGAAATATTTGGCATCGTTCCAATTAAAGCCACCCCCCTCTCTGCCTTCCTGAGCTTTGCAACAGTCAGGGTCAGACGGCAAACATACTTAAGTTAATTTATACTTCAGCGTACTAAATTTATGTATCTAGCCCTCTACGATTGGTGATTCAATCGAAATGCACGCGTAAGATTTAATCACTGTGCCAACAGCGCCAGTTGCACCGACGGCGTCCGGACAGACGAAATAAAGGTCTAGTTGCGTTGTGGCAATGTTACCAGGTTACGGAGTGTATATTTGCAATGCAAATGCATCTTGTGCCGAACTGGCGTCACCTGACTCTTGAGCAAACAAAGCATGTTTCAGTGCAATTCGTTTTGCTGGGAAATGCGCTTACGGTCAGTAGATGCTTTGTCGTAGGGCACGGACTCCTGAACAACCGGAGTTCACGAATTGAGAACAGGTTTCAAAAGCCCAGTACGATATCCCGTCAGGAAACAAAAAACTTTAAAGCAGGATGTCTGGAAATAAAGCCAACCAAAAATCAATTACGCGTTACTGCCAGCGACACAATTACAGGAAGTAAATATGAAGTCACTGAATGTAAAATACGCAGAAGGGAAAAGAAAATGAAAACGCATTAACACTCCTCATTCATGCCGCACATACAATGTTGCCATGTATATATACACGCAACCGCTGTCTATAGAGTTTTGAAAGCATCATTGGTACATTAGTGCTGAGGGTCTGTGTAATGTTAAAGTGGAATATTATGCTATATTGATCCCAAGAACGCAATGTAAAAAAAGGGAAAGGAGTGCTCTTTTCATTTTTTATACTTCTTTTGAAAGAAAAGGATTTGCTCATGTTATCACTATAACCCTCCGTTTCTCTGTGAACAACACTATATCTCTGCACCTATTAGTCATTTTTATAAAAAATAATATTTTTGAATTGTAAATCCCGAACTGTGAGATCGATGATCTTTGCCTTTCGGTCTTTTTTCCGATGACAAACTTCGCTGCTAGAGGGCGTAAATGTAGATGCTACCGAATTAAAAAAAATATTTCATTCTGTATCTTTGCTTCAAAACATCCGATAGAAAAAATCCTTCTTTTCCTTCGATAACTTTTACAGCGGGGACCATTCTGCGTAAGATTTATGACTCTTTATTTTATGTTTCATGTCCGACTTTATTGAAAACCGACCATGAAGGATTGATAAATAATTGTTAAGGATTTCTTTTCCTATTTCACATTTAAACACATCTTTTACTCACCTTTACACCATTTTCTGAACCTAAAGATTTATCAGAAATTCAAAATTTATGTATGCTACTAATTTGTTGAATAGATATATAAAGAACATCAATCTAAAACGAGTTCCCGTTTTAAAAAAACCAATGAACGCCAAATTAAAATATTTCTCACACATTTACTATAAAATCTAAATTTCAAGTGGATTCCAGAGATAAAAATCACACAATAAGTAGTTATAATTATAATATTCTTCTATGATATCTTTCATACAAAGCTTTCACAACACCTTTGTGTATGTGTGAGGGGGAGGGGATGTCAAGGAATATCCACCTAAGGCAGGTTTTATACAATTCATTTAGAATCACTCCCTGAGGGAACACTATAAAGAGACTCATTGAAATGATTTATTAAAAATGAGAGAAAAGAAAGAGAAAAAAATAAAAAAATAACTATGAAAGATAGTGAAAGTCAAAAACAAATTAGCCACAGGAAGAGAAACAGTTTCCAACACAAAACAACAATAAAAAAAAAAGGTTCTGTATCCTACTTATAAATTTGTGATTTAAATTACTTTTCTGTAATTTCAATTATATTTTATTTCAATATTTTATTAAGAATATCTTTACTTTTTATATTAACTATTGGTTTCAACGTTATCCATTTCTTAAAAGTTTTATTTACACCATATTTCGTATTTTCAAATTTTAGAACTCGTCGAAAATCGCATTTTATTGCTAATTTTAATTTGCTCTGAATTTCGATATTTCTGATTAATGACATTAAATTTCTATTTTTCCAGAGGTTATGCTTTGTAATTTGTATTTAGATAATGAATTGGACTAGATTTGTTTTTCAAATAATGAATAGCTTTCGCGCTCGAGAACCGTATGTACAGTGCATTTTCCGCGATATTTCTGCTTCTAAAAGTCCAAGTCAAGAATTTTAAGAGTTCACAGGGAAGAAGGTTTTGCATGTAATTTCTAATATCCCGCATCTACCAATTTTGCTCCTAGTAAGTGCATGCCTCTGTTCCCGATATATTTGCAGCAGTATCTGCGCTGGTAAAAACTTAATTAAAAAAAAAAAACATTTTTTTTCTTGTCAGTTACCACACAGGACGGAAAACTGTTTGTGCATATTTCCCGTAATCTTGCTACTTGGGAACGTAAGCTGTAATTTATGTTTGCAACATTTTTGAAGCTCAAAATGCCCGTCGAAAAATACCTTTGAAAAAATTTCTTTCCGGCCAGTTACCGCTCAACGCGAAAACTCGCTATAATCATATAATCATTTCCTGCTAAAAAAAACACACACACACACACACACACACACACACACACAATTCACCAGCTGGAGGACGCAAATGTATGATTTATTTTTCTCAGTAAAATTATTTTCGTACATTCTTGGATTTATTTCAATGCACAGTTATGACGCTAGGTGGCGTTACTGTGTTTCGCTGTTTGGAACTGTATCTCCGCTTCTAAAAATCATATTGAAGATATTATTTTTGCACTATATGCGATTATTTAACGGCATCAGCGTCCACGTGGGAACAGATTAGGACACATGGCTTTCTTTTAAGGCTGTCTTTGAATGAATGTTTGGGTTCATCTTCTATCCTATACCTGCAATGTAAATTATTCTGTACATATTTTCTGAAAGACTAGTTTGAAATTTTGAGCACAAGTAAAAATTATCCATAGCTAATATATGCCACAGTTATTATTCCGAAAAATTTGTTAGAACTTTTTCTTAATATTCAATTTATCTGACTCGAAAGTATTCCAACTTGGCGCTAGATGGCGCGATAAGTTAGCTTAACAGTGTTTCTGTCTGGAAGAAACAAATCTCTCATTTCTGTTTGATTTTTCTAATTATCTGAGCAAAATAGAAATAAATAAATGGGGGCAAAAGTGAGATTGGAATCTTTTCTTCCGTAAATTATCTTAAATCCCATTGTACATTCATTTTTGAAGAGAAAATTTCTACATTAGCAAATAACTTGAGATATAGAAACCCCACCTATTTACACAGCTCCGCCTACTTACTCTCCACCCCACAAAGAATATCATTGATTAAAACATTATAACGAAGTGAATTTCTCCGTCATTTTTATCCGCGCCGGGGTTCGAACCCGGGTCCCCTCATTCCGGAATAAGTTGCTCTACCAATTAAGCTACGCGGACGATTATTCTGATTCCTATCTGCCTTTATGTCGTGTGCGTCCTTCTGGTAGGTACGTCACATCTCCTCTCCTGGTACGTTACATCATCTCCCCCTTATTTTTTTTTTTTTTTTTTTTTTTGTTTTCGAAGTGCTGGAGAAGGGATTCTCTTATTTTTCCTATCTCGCGGTGTGGAAATAACATCACACCAATGCGAGATTTTGAACGGTCGGGTCATCCGGATAGTTCGGGCGCCATTATAACGAAGTGAATTTCTCCGTCATTTTTATCCGCACTGGGGTTCGAACCCGGGTCCCCTCATTCCGGAATAAGTTGCTCTACCAATTAAGCTACGCGGACGATTATTCTGATTCCTATCTGCCTTTATGTCGTGTGCGTCCTTCTGGCAGGTACGTCACATCTCCTCTCCTGGTACGTTACAACATAACAGCGCGTATTTTGTCTTTTCATTCTGGAGCCAACGAGAGATCGCTTCCATTCTGAATACGGTGAGGTCTACAGTGATTTGCTGACGCTAACTTCTGGGATAGTCACTCAAGGCGTAAAAGCCTCACACAAGGAGTGATTTTTTGCGCCATCCATCGCAGAAGACGAACCCTAACACTAATTTAAAGACAGCCTTAAAAAAGTCTTCTGTTTTAATGAGTGGATTCCCTGGAATGTGCACGTGATTACTCACACGTAAGATGAAGACGTTAATGCGATCACAAGGCCTAGCTGACCTAATGGTCGCAAGAGGAGCCACGCAAAATGGACAGGAAAGAAGCATGCAATTTTCTGAGAGAAGGAAGGAAAACGAAGGAAGTTTGACCTAGCCCTTGAACGAGGTAGGAGATGACTTGGTGATTCTCCGTGCGACTGCGTAATCTTTTGGCTCTCTGACAAAGCGGAAGGTTATTGATGTTCGAGATGGGATATCAAAATAGGAATTAAGACGGAAAAATAAACGAGAGAACTTGGTAGCGTGATAACAAAAAAAAAAAAAAAGACCGCTTAATGGAATAAGCAGGAACCAGGGACGGATTGACCCACTGGGACATTTGCCGGCGGACCATTCGAGAAATGGCATAACTTCTCGTAATCTTCTTATCTGCATTTTTTGAAACAAACGAATAATTATTTTTGGTACTTATGAATGATAATCGTTAACTTCATTTAAGCTTTATTTCTGTCTGAAAAGCTATTTTCTTAAAAAAAAATTCCTTCTATCTATCTTTGTTGGGCGTTTGCTGGAAAATGGCTTAGCAAAATTATCTGTAGTTATGTGAGAAAAGGGATTCGGGATCTAGCTAGCTGTTAATAATTAATAAAGCTAAATCTAACTACAGCTCAAAGTAGGTCGTTGGAGCTCAGCGTCATTGGTATGCCCTACCCGCATTCTGTATTCTTGAAGGTGACACTAATACTAATTGTGTTAGCTCATTGTCCTTACTCCCTTATCCACAGAATAACACAGAGCACAAAGCGATTCTCCGGTAGAGATATTCCGAAATCTGTGTCCCATCCACATTGTTCTTAAAAGAAACAACAATTTACCGGTATTGATTCATGGGTCAAAATGGTTGTTCGTGAGTCAAGATAATGGGTGCACTTTCAAGTGTCGCCCTCCCAGATAAGGAAAGCTTGTTACGGTCCTGTGTGATTCGTGGTCCTGTGTTGTACGTAAATAAATATATAGTCGTTTTATTTCACATCCACAAAAGATCTTGGCGTGCGAAAAATATTATACCGTAGTACTCTTTATAAATTATTTATAAAGAGTACTACGGTACTCTATCTCTTTCTCATCTTTTACGGTTTTTTTTTGTTTGTTTTTTGTTTTTTGGATTTATGCACACACATACAATAAGCGACTTATCCAATATGCTGCCATTAAGCGCGCATCCTTCGTCATCACGACCGTGTGTTAAAATTGAAAAAGTCGTTCGATCGGATAAACAGCGAATGACGTCACATTAAAGAATCACCCAATACTGAGCAATAACGTTGTCAGGGAAAGACAAGATTGCTTTTGCCTTCCTTTTCTCTCTTTTTCTTAGCCATGTTTATGGCGCTTCATGAACTTTGCAGATGTTTAATGCTTTCGATTTGCAGCGCAAAGATGATTTTTAATGATGAAAGATGTTCTCAGTGGGAGCCATGAAGGTATGGTTTTACGTCTATTGTTAAAAAGCTTTAGCAGGAATTCGCAACAAACTAATGCGAAATTATTTATTTTAAATGCTAAAAAGAAATCCCAGTGTGCAAGTTCTACGTATTACGTTTTTAAGAAATACGTTTGGCCTATTTTTTTTTTATTTTTATTCATTATTTTTCTGTATATTTCAGCATTTTTACTGATTTAAATTCCAGCCCCAAAGTGAAACGCACAAGGACGCCGTCCATAAATGCGTAAAGGAGAGTGAAACTTGCCCCACCGCCATCTTATTTTTTCATAGAATGGCCAGCATTCAGTTTGTTGCAACATATGCACGAATTTTGTTTTTAATTAACAGTAATGCTCTTTCAATTTTGTCGGCTTCAGAATTGGAGTTTTTCATGTCGAATCGACCACTTAGGAACAAAAATGGTATGACAACAAACCAATTCCGTATATGAAAGGTCCCGAAGTTCTTAAACCAGCAGTCCTTACCAACTATCACGTCGAATGTACAATGGTTGGACAAAATATTATGAACACTATGGTTATAAGGCTTGGTTCCCTATGAAGTCGGCCCCTGGCGCACTCTGTCCGTTATCCGTATGCAGCAGCGGAATAGCAAGTCGGCTGCATTTATCAGCCAATAACCCTCAAGGGCGTATAGTCGTCTTTGAGGGACTCAACACGCCATGGGCAGATGTGATAGATGGATGGATAGATGGATGGATTATAGGGGTTACTGTTATTTGTGTAGGATAACATGAGAAAAAAAATCCATTGTGATTATCTTTTGCGTAACTTTTCTTTGTATATATTCTCTAGGTTGTACACCAGTATAGTACAAGTTTTGTCCAGCAGCGGTTCGTACGAGCAGCGAAATGGTGAAAGACTTCCATAGAAGACAAATCGTGAGAACCCTTTTATCAGGAGCGTCTGTAACCTTAGCAGTCAAATTGTTTCGTGTTTCAAGAGCAACAATCTCCATAGTTACGACTGCGTACACAAAGCATGGCAAGACTTTATTGGCGAAGACTAAATGAGAAGGACTTTGAACACTAACAAAGTTTGTGCCCAAGCAACACTGAACTGCTAGACGTAACAGCAGAACTCAATATTTACCTGGAAGACCCAATTTCCACAAAAACAGTCAGCAGAGAACTTCACAAAGCTAGCAACCATAAAAGAGCTGCAACTGTTGAACCTTTAATGACAGAAACCAACGCTACAATTCGAAAAAGATGGTGGCATGAGCATAAAACTTGGACAACCGACGACTGGAAACGTGTGATATGGTCCCATGAATCCTCATGTACATTGTGCCCAACAGTAGGTCGGGTTTATGTATGGAGAATCCCAAAGGAAGCGTACAACTAGAAATGCCTGGTCCCAACTGTCACACATCAGGGTGGGTCTATGATTATTTGGGTGGTCGTATTTTACTACGGATGGCGGTGGAGTTCATTTTGTCGACGCCACTTCGTCGAAGGCTACTTTGTCGCCAATAAATTCGTCGAAGGTTATTTCGTCGCCAATCAATTCGTCGTAGGCTATTTTGTTGCCAATCAATTCGTCGAAGGTTATTTCGTCGCCAATCAATTCGTCGTAGGCTATTTCGTCGCCAATCAATTCGTCGAAGGCTATTTCGTCGCCAATCCATTCGTCGAAGGCTATTTTGTCGACAATCAATTCGTCGAAGGCCATTTCGTTGACAATAAAAAACCCTATACGCATGTTGGAATCTTTACAATCATTTCTGAAATTCGTAAGGAACAGAATGAAACTGAATCAGAAATCGAAAAAATTATACGTAGCGAACCATCACAGAAAAAAACAAAAAACAAAAAAAAAACAGAAGAAACCAAAGAAAGGAAAATTCAAAATGTCATTTACAATCGAAACGATATGTCTACTTTGGATTTTGTTAGGGGCATTGCACATAACTTTTCTTTTTAATCATTTCTTTATTAACAATTTATTGAATGTATTTTTACTGTACTATTTCTGTTGCACTTTTATTCATTGTATTTTTATTTGTATGTATTTTTAAAGAAATAAAAACCAGGCGGGGTACTTACTTACTTATACACCTCCTCGTGGTGTACCCTGGAAACGAATTTCTTGGCTGAGTTAAGAGCAACATGACTTTTCAGTTTTTTAGGCATCGACTGTTTGCATATAATGTCGACGGAATGTACCTGTCGACGAAGTGGCGTCGACCAAATGATTTGTCGACGAAGTGAATCAGACCCACGACTGTCCCCATCATTGCAGTACATGGTCGAGTTACTGCAGAGCCAGACATTTGACATTCCAGGTGATCAAATGCAGCCTATGGTCAAAATGTCGTTTCCCAAAAATTTTGCAGTTTTTCAAGAGGCCAATGCGCCCGTACACACAGCTAGAAGAGCCCAGTCTTGGTTTGAGGAGCACAAGATGAAAGTCAACATTTAACCTGGCCAGGATGATCACCTGACTTGAACATCATCTAACCAGTGTGGGCAGTTTTGGAGAGCACAGTGAGAAGCGTATTTCCTCCTCCAACATTTCTGAAACAATTGGTTGGTATTCTGATCATTGAATGGTACACTGGATACTATTCAAAAGCTGTATGTACTTATTCCAAGGAGGTTGGAAGTTGTATTAAAGGTAAATGGTGGGTTAACACGTTATTAATAAATACATGTCGCCTATTTCCTAGGTGTTCATATTATTTTGTCCAGCCCCTGTGCTTATCAACTTTTGTCCATTTGTGGACAGATCTTCCTTGAGAAACCAGAATAATAAGAAACTTATTTTTTTCTACTTGAGATAAATATGGACATCCTTGAGATTTACATTATGTTTCCTCCTTTTTTGACCGGGATTTCCGCTCTATCGTTCGCGACCATATCAAGCGAACGTGGCAGGATCTGTGGGACCAAGAGGTGAAAAATTAACTGCATCGTATTAAACCTAATCTTGAAATCTGGAAATCCTCATATCGTCGGAACCGTAGGGAAGAAGTGGTGCTTGCGCGTCTCCGCATTGGGCATTGTCGTTTTACTCACCGCTTTTTGCTGTGTGGCGACACTGCGCCGATGTGTGCAATTGCCGACTCACTGTCACTCATCTTTTGTGTAGTTGTGTTCGTTTTCGTGATGTGCGTTTTCATTTCTTTCATTCTCATTTGTTGACCGAGGACGCCGCTACACTGCAGCGGCTCCTAAATGACCACTGCGATACTGTTGCTTTTCATTTTTTAAAGAAATTGACTATTTTAAACGTATCTAGGTTTTAGCCCCATCATCATTCTCATTTCTCAGTTTTACTGAATCAGCTAGATTTTAATCATTGTACCACGTTTTTAATACTGTTAGTTTCATTGTCTTTTTAGCCCTTCCATCATTCTCATTGTTCAGTTTTACTTGATCAGCCAGATTTTAAGCTTTATACGACGTTTTTAATACTGTTTGTTTGTCTTGAGTCTGGCGCTATTTGGCCAAACATGGCCCTTGCGCCATAAAAATCAACCAATCTACCAAGCAACCTCCTTTTTTGATGAACAGTTTACAGGCTCAATGACATACAGTAAACATAAATGTTTTCACGAAAACTTTGCTTCTAGAACACAGATTTGAAATGATGTTTTTAGTTCGGAATGCTCGTAAACATGATCTAAGTTTACAATCTATTTTGCAGCCTTTAGAGGTACAAAATTTTCTGATTGATATATCCCGCCAAAGTACAGGGTGTCCACGAATCACATCACCGTGACTTCAGTCTGCTATAATATTTTAATGACGAGTCTGACATCCGTTCTTCAGGTGATATCCTACACACATACAGTTTCTGTGCTGATGCTTTTCGTCCACCGCATTTGCCACTTGGAGCGCTATAGGAGCTCAACAGTTAAGGCGGCGCCTCTGACAGAGAAGCCACAGCGTGTTGTGTATCTGGCAGAAACAAAATCGCCTGTCAGTGTTCAATGAAAGTTCAGAACAAAGTACGGAAAGAAACCATCTGATATAAAGTAAATTAAGTCGTGATGGACAAAATTATTGGAAACAGGAACAGTGGAAAAGGGAAGGAGCATTTCTACACCATTAGTTTTCGATGAGAGGGTGAAAAGCATTCAAACTGCTTTCTCACGATATGCATAGAAACCGGTTAGACAAGCTCCAGACTAGAGGTGGGCTTAACAGTGAGGTAGGTACGAACGCTCGATCCACTAAATATCCGCCGTGCGTTGGATAGGCACGTTAAGCGGTCGAACCCCGGGTACTGTCCCCCCGGTAATAAATAAGGGCGTCTTCCTCCCCCTTTCTACTTCGCTTCCGTGTCACTTTCCTATCGGGCACTGTAGCCCAAATCTCCTACCTTCCTATTTCTAAGGGTTGTTGAAGACCTGGGGTCAGACACTCCTTTCTTAAAATTCTCTACATATGATCATTTTTGCATGTCACAGTGACAACAGTGACAGTTCCACGGAAGTAACGGTGACTTTAAACAGTGGCAACGTCACCGTTCACGTCAGTGATATCGAAACTGTAACGGATTTGAGAGTCACCGTCTTACTGGTATCAGTGACAAAATCACTGTTTGCGACAGGGGTGACCGAGCACTAACGTAACGGCGAGTCGAACTTTTGCAAGAAAGCTTTTGCTAACAAATCTCACCACGAAGCAAAATGTTCATCAACGATGGTGAAATAATTCCACATATCACTGGTTTTTTTTTAAGCTTGGTGTCAGACATTCTATTATGTTGAATTCTGAACAGAATTAACACTTTATTATCGTTCACGTCTATTCCTTAAGACTCCTCGTGAACAGACGAGCACGAAAAACCTGTTTCTTAAGAAGAAAGCTGGCATCACTAGGAACCTCTGTGACGTTTCAACAGAAACGACATCCCGACATTGTACCCTGGACTCCAAGCATTGCTTGGGCACGGCTAACAGCGACATTCTTATCGGTGACTTTGAAACTGTTACTTTTTGTCACTAGTCGTAACGGTGACAGTTGTTTTTCAGTCACGGTGACAAAGTAACAGTTACGTGATTTTCTGCCCATCTCTACTTCAGACCAACTATAACGAAGTAAATTTCTCCGTCATTTTTGGTCTACGCCGGGATTCGAACCCGAGTACGCTTATTCCGGAACAAGTCGCTCTACCAACTGAGCTACGCAGACGTTTGTTCTGACTACTATCTGCCTTTATGTCGTGTGCGTCCTGCTGACAGGTACGTCACATCTCCCACCCCCTCGAAAGAGGGCCGGGGCATGGCCCACGGGTCAGCCGTGACCATGAATCGTTGCAGGCAGCCATCCACTGTAGAACGTGCAATTGAGAACTCCCAGTCAATCTGGTGTGTGGAATGCAACGTCACACACATTTATTTTTCGAAGCGATGGAGAAGGGATTCTTTTATTTTTCCTATCTCGCGGTGTGGAAAGAACATCCCACCAATGCGAGATTTTGAACGGCCGGGTCATCCGGAAAGTTCGGGCGCCATTATAACGAAGTAAATTTCTCCGTCATTTCTGTCCACGCCAGGATTCGAACCCGGATCTCCTCATTCCGGAATAAGTCACTCTACCAATTGAGCTACGCGGACGTTTGTTCTGACTCCTATCTGCCTTTATGTCGTGTGCGTCCTGCTGGCAGATACGTCACACAACTACATATACCAACGTTTACGGTGCTCAAGGCGTTACACAATCGCTTGCTGTTACACATCTACAAGTTACACATTTTTCAAGAACTACTTCCTGATGACCCTCCAAAGCGTCAAATACGTACTTGCTAACGACATTTCGAACCTCACTGACGTGGATAATGACTTCTTGCTATGTGTTGGCTTTTCAGACCAGGCTACGTTGCGTCTTAATAGTACATCTAACAGACATAAGGTGCGTATTTGGAGATCGGAAAACCTACATGTCGTAAGCACACGTATTCAGGATAGTCTGAAGACCATTGTCTGGTGTGGGCTACCAATGCGTGACCTGCTAATTGGTCCTTTCTTCTTCGTTGAGCAAACCGTTTCCGCAAATGTGTACCTGAACATGCTTACCCAGTACGACATACCCCAGCGATGAGATAGGCAGTCGACTGTTGTCTTCTAACAAGATGGAGCACCCCCTCATTTGTCACATGTTGGTTGTGAAACTCTCGACGAAACATTTCGAAAGCGATGGATGGGCGTGGACGTATAAACCCTATGACTTACCCAGCTAGATTTCTTTCTGTGGGGTTATGTTAAAGATGTGGCTTATGCAACAGTTGTTCCGGATATCAGGATTTTGCAAGAACGCGTTACAAATGCAATAGCAACAGTTACCCCACTAATGTTTGAAAATATGTGGCGCAAATGTGAATACCGTTTTGACATTTTACGTGCCACTAGGGGTACACATGTTTATTAAATTCATTGATTTTGCATCTATTTCTGTTTAAAACTGTGTTTAATTACCAGTGTTCATTTCAAAAGTTTGGATGCACTTCAATCTTCGGCCTCGAATCGTCGTCTGCTTAAGCTCTAAGGCGCTGCTGGAATGCCGGGAGAAAATTTTCGCGATTGGTGGAGCAGCAGCTGCGTCGGCGATTTTTGCTCCTTCGCTGCGTGCATTACGTAATCGGTGTGTGTGGTGTGCGGGAGGAGTGCTAGGGACGCGAAATATGCGGCGGGGGGGGGTATTTTTGAAAGGAAGGGGTTTATTTTGTAATATGGCTGGCCCGGAAAAGGGCCTTTATGGAATGTAAGTAGTTCAGGTGTTGTTAAATATTTATAACGACGGAAAAGAAGTGTTTCCTCCTCATTGAGAACCTGTCTATCTAGTACGAATATTTAAGTGGAAAATATTACGTACTAGGAAAGAACTGTTTGATGATAGCAATCATTACCTCAAAACATTGTTCAGAGACAATTTTGTCGGAATAAATATTCCAGAATGTGGCCGGCCAAGTGGTCTTTGTGAATTCCATTAGATAGTGTGCGTTTGAGGGGCCGCCAATTGCTCTCACACGTTACGTATGCGCCCCAGTAGTCGGATCGACGAAATTGAATGAGTGGTTGACTGGACAGATGTTGGAAACCACAGGATGGGAGATTGCGTTACGCAGCCCACTGATCCGTCATGGCATTAGTTCCAGTTTGAACATGTTTCTGGATGAGCGGCAGCAATGTTTGAGCAGAGCGGTTCTTTTGCGGGCAGATCTCAACCCTAAATCGTTTCGAGTCTCGTTCAAAGATGCCAAGGATCCAGGTGCCCTCAACGAGACTACCACGATTATAATTCCGCTTCCCAACCATAGGCTCATCCACTTCTACGATGACATCAGGGCCTCCAAGCTGTCCTTCGTCTTGTTCGTAAGCTACCATAAACTCTGCGACTAGTTCTCTGCAAGACTGATAATAGTCACTGACTGCCTCAGAGGATGTGGAAACCACACCCTGGGAAGATTCCTCAATTGCATCATCGTAGGACAATCCTTTGGAGAAACAATATAAAAGAGTCATCACCTTATCAAGAGGAATACAAGCAGCTTCAAACCACGTCCCAAGTAAACGGGAACACTGCTCACGTTTCCATGTAACGTGATTCTTCCAACACCTGAATTGTCCTAAACGATGAGACATATCCACTCGCAAATGATGTCATCGTAAACTTTCTTTCTTGCTGACTTTAAGGTAGTGACAAAGGGACCTACAATTGCATTATATTCTTTGTTGCAATTATTTTCCAGCAACAACGTAACAGTAAAGTAAAATAAATCTGTAATTTCTGTTTGTTGAAGAAAAGGATCGCCAGTGACAGCCTTGTATAAAACAAATATGTTCCTAAGATATTGTCTTGGTACCTCCTCAATAACATGCCATCCCGTTGATGCAGCAAACATACCTTGATTATTACTTTCAGTCTTTTCTACCTTAATAGTTGTTTGATTGTTATTATTCTTACTGTTTCACACGTTATAAAAGTTTTCGAGTCAAGTGCTCTTTTGCCACGTACTTTCTGCTGCAATATAATATTTTAGTGATGTGAAGTAAAAGTCCATAAAATTATGTTCAAAAAGAAGCAGAACCACTTTCCTACTATGGCATAATAGGGAAGAATTATTGTTGGTTCCTTTATTCAGTGATATCCTTTCGGTCGTTTTAGAGTTGACCGTAGAACTGCCGTTGTTCGTAGAATTAAAATTTCGTCGGTTTAAATCGACGTTTGGAACTGAGTCGAGTTTCGAATAAAAATGAAAATTGGAGTTTAAAAGAGTCCCTGAATTTAAAAGATTATGTACAGAAAAAGTTAAAATCATTATCGTTACTCGCAGTCGTCAACTTATAAAATCGATCTTCAATGGAGCAACAGTTGTCGTAATATAAGACCATTAGGTGAGCATAGATTTTGGACGAAGAGCAGATAACTATTAGGAAAGAGCACCCATAACACAAATAACAACCAAACTAGTTTCGATCCGTATTCTTCACGGTCATCTTCAGCGGTACTAGATTCCTTGTTCGATGTTGAGCTACGTTGGTATATCAGGCAGACTTCCACGTCTCATTTATGATTTGGGTGTTCCATGTCGACAAATCACGTTTGTGTTCACATATACGTGTGCCAACGCGGCTATGTAGCGGAGCGTCATCTCTCGAGTTGGCTGTACATTTTTGTTGTTACCTTAATTATTCATGCTCGAATTTCTTCTGGGTTGATTTTATTTTTTACTTTTTTCTTCTTCTTTTCTTGTTCAATAAGGCATTTCCAAGGGTATGTGATTTCTTTAGGTGTAGAAGAATTGCAGTTCTCACCTTGGGTCTTTTCAATTGTGACGGCCTCAGACCATATAATTTGATTATGTTTCTGATGTGTTGTCAGAATTTTGATATTTTCCCAATCCGGTACAAGTTCATTATCTATGCAGTGCTGTATAAGTGAAGTTTTAACTTCTTTTCTTGTCCAATTATTAAAATGCTTGTTCAGTCGAGCAGCAAATTTTCTTTTGGTGCTACCTATGTAATATTAGTCGTATTTACCATCTTTAGGATCGATAGCGTAGCTCAACATCAAACAAGGAATGTAGTACCGCTGAAGATGACCGTGAAGAATACGGATCGAAACTACACTATCTACCAACCAGTAATTGGACACCCCTGCAATCGACGATATCTGCTGTCCTGATACACGCCACGCTAACGATTATCTGCTCTTCGTCCAAAATCTATGCTAACCTAATGGTTTTATATTACGACAACTGTTGCTTGTTGCAGATCGATTTTATAAGTTGACGACTGCGAGTAACGATAATGATTTTAATTATTCTGTACATAATCTTTTAAATTCAGTGACTCTTTTAAACACCAATTTTCATTTTTATTCGAAACTCGACTCAGTTCCAAACGTCCAGTTAAACCGACGACATTTTAATTCTACGAACAACGGTAGTTCTACAGTCAACTCTAAAACGACCGAAAGGATATTACTGAATAAAGGAACCAACAATAATAATTCTTCCCTATTATGCCATAGTAGGAAAGTGGTTCTTCTTCTTTTTGAACATAATTTTATGGACTTTTACTTCACATCACTAAAATATTATATTACAGCAAAAATTACGTGGCAAAAGAGCACTCGACTAGAAAACTTTTATAACGTATGAAACAGTAAGAATAAGGTTTATTATAGCCACGTAAACCAAAAGGATAGTTGAGACTAACCATGTTATCTGACGTTCAGTCTTTTCATCTTAGATGTAAGCAGAACATACAAAAAAGCCAGGTTGCAAAAAACTAAACTCACCCAAGTCTGCTTTTCGCTCGAAAATCAGCTTTCACGTATTTTTTTATCTATTTTTAACAGCACAAATGTTCGTTTAACCAATTAGAAATTAATTTATTTATTCTCCATTTTTTTTTCTGTTGGGGGAAAATACACTGATGTTTAAAATTAAGAGAAATCGCACATTTTGTCGAATTTCTGAAGAACTAAAGGACACATTTTAATGAAATTTGGTATGGATACACAGTTATATAAGAGAAAAAATTATACCATACAACAGTCATGGTACGCACATATGATCGTCAGTAGGGCTCATCAGCGCAGGAATGTCCTCAATCCACCTCACAGCGCGACGTCATACTGGAAACGAGGCAGTTGATGAGTCGCTGTGGTATTCGGTCCCACTTCTGCAGCAACGCAGTTTTCAGCTCCTGGATGGTTCTCGGAGGGGGATGGCGAGCTGCAATTTTCCTCCCAAGAGCGTCCCAGACATGTTCGATAGGATTTAGGTCTGGCGATCTGGCTGACGAATCCATCCGGCGAATATCCTTACTTTCAAGATAATCGTCGACCAGGTGAGCCCTATGTGGACGAGTGTTGTCGTCCATAAAAAGGAACCGAGGGCCAACTGAGCACCTTAAAATTCGAACATAGGGCTGTAAGATCTCATCCCTATACCACTAAGCAGTCAAGGAGCCTCTGTCAAACACATGGAGAGGTGTGTGTCCGTCCAACATGATGCCTGCTCAGAATATGACACCTCCGCTGCCATAGCGGTCCCTTTCTCGGATGTTGGAGGAAACGCATCGGGTCCCAGGTTCTCTCCAGATGAACGTATGTCGAGAATCAGTGTCCAAGCTGAATCGCGACTCGTCTGTAAAGAGAACGTTACCCCATTGAAGTCTGGTTCAAGGCTGATGTTGTCTGCCCCATGCTAAACGCGCTCTCTTGTGTGCTCAAGTGAGCGGGACGCAAACAGTGGGTCTTCTGGCAAAAAGCCCTCTCTCATGAAGCCTTCGGGAAACAGTAACCCTTGAAACTCGGGTTTCAGTGGTGGCATGCAGCTCACGATATAGCTGTGCAGCTGTAGCAGTCCTGTGGCGTCTCGCCGAAAGTGCCAAATAACGATCTTTATTGGCCGTCGTGGCTCTTGGACGACCTTGCTCAGGCCTTCTCGATATGGATCCGGTGTCCTTAAATTATTTCCACAAATTGCAGACGACACTGAGCGTTACATTGAGCTCTGTAGCAACCTGCTCTTAAGATTGCCCTGCCTCCAATCAACCGACGATTCTCCACCTCATTCCGTCATCAATACGCTCGTGGCAACTACTTTTACTTGATTGCTTATGAAATTGAACCAACTCCTCTGCAATAAACACAGCGAATGTCGCCGAGGAGTACGAGCGAACTAATCGCGGAAAAAGCCACGTATGCTTTTCATGACCTCCGCTGTCAGAGCTCCGCCCACACGCACATGTACGCTTACGTATTCGACACTGCAAATTTGCATTCTTATTCGGCGGCATAATTTGTAGCTTTGGTTCCGTACTTTTTGTGAAAATCGACAAAATGTGCAAATTGTCTTAATTTTGAACACCAGTGTATTTAACAATTGCTGAGTTTTCCATTCTAATTCCTTAAGAATGCAAAATGCTAATGCGCAGCGTAAATCTTGGTTCACTGCTTTCTTGTAAAGCATTGCCCAAATGAGATGTGTGTAGGTATGTATGCATGTGCACACACGCACATACACGTACCCGTCACAAAGCTTTCTTTCCTGCAAAATGACCATCAAAGTCAAGCAATCTGTTCCCCTGCAAGATATCAAACTCAGAGGAAAACCAAAGATGAGCTCTCGAATGGCATTACGTCGATGGCACCAGAATACGAATACATATTTTAATGCAGAAACAAACGCCAGCCGTTAATATGCATAGTATTCAGCCTCTCGATTTCAACTGTTCTTCTCCAAACTGGAGGAGGTTGACTTGATGCAGGAACACAGACTGTTAGTCGAACCTGGCGACACGAAACCGTAAGAGTCATTTCAAGAAGAGGAGAGCTTCACTTCGGAAACATAAAAACACAACATTGCTATTTTCTTTCTTCTTTCTTTCAGGAATTCCTTGCAGCTGCCTATCGAGTGCAATAAATAACTTTTTCTTTCAGGAATTCCTTGCAGCTGTCTACCGAGTGCAATAAATAACTTTTTCTTTCAGGAATTCCTTGCAGCTGCCTACCGAGTGCAATAAATAATTTTTCTTTCAGGAATTCCTCCTATCGAGTGCGATAAATAATTTTTCTTTCAGGAATTCCTTGCGGCTGCCTATCGAGTGCAATAAATCATTTTCCTTTCAGGAATTCCTTGCGGCTGCCTATCGAGTGCAATAAATCATTTTTCTTTCAGGAATTCCTTGCGGCTGCCTATCGACTGCAATAAATCATTTTTCTTTCAGGAATTCCTTGCTGCTGCCTATCGACTGCAATAAATCATTTTTCTTTCAGGAATTTCTTGCGGCTGCCTATCGAGTGCAATAAATCATTTTTCTTTCAGGAATTCCTTGCAGCTGCCTATCGAGTGCGATAAATAATTTTTCTTTCAGGAATTCCTTGCAGCTGCCTATCGAGTGCAATAAATCAGTTTTCTTTCAGGAATTCTTGCGGCTGCCTATCGAGTGCGATAAATAATTTTTCTTTCAGGAATTCCTTGCAGCTGCCTATCGAGTGCGATAAATAATTTTTCTTTCAGGAATTCCTTGCAGCTGCCTATCGAGTGCAATAAATAATTTTTCTTTCAGGAATTCCTTGCAGCTGCCTACCGAGTGCGATAAATAATTTTTCTTTCAGGAATTTCTTGCTGCTGCCTACCGAGTGCGATAAATAATTTTTCTTTCAGGAATTTCTTGCTGCTGCCTACCGAGTGCGATAAATAATTTTTCTTTCAGGAATTCCTTGCAGCTGCCTATCGAGTGCAATAAATCATTTTTCTTTCAGGAATTCCTTGCAGCTGCCTATCGAGTGCAATAAATAATTTTTCTTTCAGGAATTCCTTGCAGCTGCCTACCGAGTGCGATAAATAATTTTTCTTTCAGGAATTTCTTGCTGCTGCCTACCGAGTGCGATAAATAATTTTTCTTTCAGGAATTTCTTGCTGCTGCCTACCGAGTGCGATAAATAATTTTTCTTTCAGGAATTTCTTGCTGCTGCCTACCGAGTGCGATAAATAATTTTTCTTTCAGGAATTTCTTGCTGCTGCCTACCGAGTGCGATAAATAATTTTTCTTTCAGGAATTTCTTGCTGCTGCCTACCGAGTGCGATAAATAATTTTTCTTTCAGGAATTTCTTGCTGCTGCCTACCGAGTGCGATAAATAATTTTTCTTTCAGGAATTCCTTGCAGCTGGCGGCTGCCTATCGAGTGCAATAAATCATTTTTCTTTCAGGAATTCCTTGCGGCTGCCTATCGGGTGCAATAAATAATTTTTCTTTCAGGAATTCCTTGCAGCTGCCTATCGAGTGCAATAAATAATTGTCACACTATACTTGCACAACTACATGTTCGATATTTAAACTGCTTCACCGAGGAGCAGTGAGCCAAATGATCCCAAAATCCCCATAGATATACAATATAAGGATGAGTATATGCATACAAATTAATTTCCAAGGAAGTACATTAGTTTTACTAATGTATTTCCATACAAGGTATTGACTGTTCAGATTACAGAACAGTCAATACCTTGTGTGACTACCATGTTTTGCAATGTAGTCAATACACGACGCTGTAGGGAGTGACCCAGCCCTCTAAATTATGTTATGGGATATCTGGAACCACGCAATGTTTACCTAGTCCCACAATTCAGCTGTATTCCTAGCCGGCCGAGCAGAGGCTAGCAAAAGTCGCCCATTGTAGTCATATGAATAATCGATTGGTGATAGATCCGGTGAACTTGCTGGTCATGGAACATATGGAACCATTGTAGGAACTCTCGGGAGATGTTATCGGTGTTTAGCCGAGCACTATCTTACTGGAAAACAATCTTCGGAGTACCACGCAGAAATGGCAACAACACGGGGCGCAAACAAAAAACGTTATCCACGTACCGCTGGCTGTCACCGCACCCGTTATGTGCATCAGAGGCGACATATTATAGTAATTAATGGCAAACTATACGGGAATGCGTGGTTGGCGAGCAGTGTGCTACATGCGGCCAACAGCTGGGACGTCCGTACGACTACCTCCGGACTCGACGATCGTCTGCACCGAGACAGATTCGCGACACCACGGTGAACACGACATGGTGCCATTCATGTCACCACGCAGCTGTACTGGAACACCGCTCCGGCCGAGCTCGGCGATGCCTACGGTCAATGGCAGTCGACATAGTGGATTTCAGGAGCGCAGACCTGCCTTCGCCAATCTTCAGTTCCCAGTCACAGTCGTGACCGGGATGTTCATAGCCGCAGCAACGGCCTGTCGAATGTTATCTGCAATAGCTTGAGGCTCCGGAATTGCTTGGATACAAGCACGCCGATCAATGAGTGCTGACGTCTGCCTGAATGCACCGGACCTTTTACTGTTGCCAACAACGTCCAACTGTTCCAGCATCCCGATGCGCAAAGGCCGCGATTCGATTAACTAGTTTCACGGAGGCCTATGCTCCTGCCTCTCTCAAACATGTCCAGCTGGAGATAGGGTTCACGACGAGGTCTGTGAAACATCTTCTGTCCTTGGATATACTGTAGGAACTCCGAACACTCCGTAGAATGAGATGCTCCGACGATACTCTGATTGTCCTGATGGCTTTCTTGCTTGGCATGTTGTTTCCTCTTTAGGATCTATCATGTTTTTGTTAGCTGTTTTATACTTAGTCATTGCTTTATTCCATATGACCTACGTCATGGCTTCGGAGGTTGGGTTTGCCATTTTATCTCTAGCACATCTCACGCGATTGGTTGCATACTCGGATGATTTACATATCCTCTCTGTTGGAACAGGTCTACCAGTTTGCATTCCGATATGCCGACTCATTCTGGCTAGGGAAATTTTGATAGGAATCACAGTTTATTTATTTATTAAAGTACATTAACAGCACCTTTTTTTTTGGATCACCATCACATTATGTCAATGAGAAGCAACACTCACAGGTGTTCAAATTAAAATAAGTTTTTTATACTTATATAATTTTGAACAAGACAAAATCTACATAAAGTAATCCAATTTATATCACTTGCTTATTGGAAGATACAGGGAGTCCATAAATGAATTATACAACTTCAGTATGCTGTTGAAAAAAAAGAACTACAGTAAATAACAACGTACTTTTAATGTCAAAACACATGGTAACTGTGAAAGTTTTTTTTTTTTTTAATGTCAGTAGGTCTCCGCGTGTGCTCTGTTGATTGCTCACAGGATGTCTAAAACGATAGTCCAATTACGCACATGTACGTTGCAGAATGTCAGATGTAACAAAGAGGAAGGTTGCAGTAATTGTTTCTTTGAGCTCAGTGAGAGATGTAACCTTTTTTTCTTGTACATAGTGTCCTTAATAAAGCTCAAAAAAAAAAAAAAAAAAAAAAAAAACGAATGGGGTAATATCAGGAGAATGGGGTAACCATGCCGTCGAACCCCCATGTCCACTTCCGTGTCCTCCCACTTCCGTACCTGCCATTTCCGTACAAATGAATTTTTGTCGCATTTCCGTACACGTCCTGATCATCTAGTGCCATTCCCGCACACAGATGCGATGATCCGTAAGTAGTGAGACATACGTGAAGGAAAACAAAGGGCCGCCCCGGTGGCGCAGTGCTCTAAGGCGCTGGCCTCTGATTATTCGTCCGTAAGGGGTCCGGGTTCGAATCCCGGTCAGGCATGGATGTTGTATTTGTCTTACGGCACTGGCTCCCTTCCTTCCCTGGAACCAGTAACCCTAAATTAGGGACGGGCGACTGCTTATAGCCCATTGAGTTGCTCACGGTGGTCGTTAAACCTCCAACCAAAAAAAAAAAAAAAAAAAAAAAAAAGAAGACAGAGGATTAGAGACGTAATGATAGCCCTCGTACCCCCACCTAACCACTACGGGAGCGTTCAACCCTAGAAGAGCCTCTAGCCTCAGGAAAAAGATTTTACAAAATCTTTTGTCGAAACGTCATATGAAACTGGTTAAAGAAATAGCCCGAAAATTTTGACGGCAGCTTTGAACAAAACATAAAAAAAAGCAATTTTTCCCCCCTCGGTTTTGAAATTAAACATTTGTAACGAATGCTGAAGACCGTAAAGGCCGCCCCGGTGGCGCAGTGGTCTAAGCGATGGCCCCTGATCATTCGTCCGAAAGGGGTCCGTGTTCGAATCCCAGTGAGGCATGGATGTTGTGTTTGTCTTACGGCACTGGCTCTCTCCCTTTCCTGGAACCAGTGGCCCTAAATTAGGGACGGGCGACTGCTTATAGTCCATTGAGTTGCTCACGGTGGTCGTTAAACCTCAAAAGAAAAAAAAAAAAAAAGAAAAAAGAAGACCGTAAAGATGGCATTAATAGAAAGCCTGTGTACCCTTCAGTTTTTATTGCTGTTCCGACTTGCCCTACCATAAGCGCCTATTGGTTGACGAAAACAATGAATGGTGATCTCTGTGACGTCGGAGGAATTCGATAGGGGATCAGCATTTACTTTCTCCTTTAACATTCCTCACGTCCGATACCAGGCGCTGTCAAACTGTACGAAAATGACACTAACCATTTTCTATGTACGGAAGAGAGACGTACAGAAGTGGGAGACAATCGTCCAATCCAACGCCCTGGAAAATGGTGGTCTTTATATCTGCGTGCATCCCAAGACCAGTGCGGAGGTGCCCCATCTTGCTGGTAAGTCATGTCTTGAATATCCTGGAGTTGTGGAATTGCGAATTGTTCTATCACGTCTTGGTACGTTATGCCAGTAACGGTTGATTCAGCGAAGAAAAAGAGCCCTATCACACTGCCTTCCATTAGGCCAGCCCAGATATTTACCTTCGAGCTGTCTCTCTCGTGTGCTACGATAACATTCGGATTTTTTATGTCCCGGATTAGGCAGTTATGTTTATTCACTCTGCCAGAAACATGGAATCTTGACTCATCCCTGACGCAGATCCGTGAAAGGAGTGTGAAATCAAAACACAGACGCTGCATTCTCCACTGGGGAAACAAAGTTAATTGAATTCCGTGTTTGACGAGATTTTTCATTGCATGAGACACCTGGCGCCATCTATCATCTGACTTAACAAATTTTTAACTGTTGCCACCACTCTTGAAGTTTAAAGTAAGTTTTTTTCTATCATATTTTTAATAGCATACTGAAGTTGTATACTTCATTCATAGATACCCTGTATATACGTATAATGCGAATTTGCATACGTATACGTACGTATATTACTAAGTTCTTATGTGAGCTCCGGTGGCG
The DNA here is from genome assembly GCA_039090855.1 of Macrothele yani. Lineage (NCBI taxonomy): Eukaryota > Metazoa > Arthropoda > Arachnida > Araneae > Macrothelidae > Macrothele > Macrothele yani. Next base: position 176,674,621 of record CM076990.1, read on the forward strand.
CAGTGGTCTAAACGATGGCCTCTTATCATTCATCCGAAAGGGGTCCGGGTTCGTATCCCGGCGAAGCATTGATGTAGTGTTTTTCTTATGGCACTGGCTTTCTCCCTTCCCTGGAACCAATGACCCTAAATTAAGGACGGGCGACTGCTTATAGCCCATTGAGTTTCTCACGGTGATCGTTAAATCTCCAATAAAAAAAGATATATATATATATATATATGAGGTTAGCTCTTCAAAACAAGTCAATTCAAAAATGCTAAGTTTTGATTTCACTTATTGCTGACGTATAAAGCGTTTCCATTTACAGCGATGTTAGCAAATCACTCGAACTTCTGTTACATCTTTCGTACGTCTTACCCAAGGCCTTTTTTGTCGTTCATACTCATTATTCATTTCTTCAAGCATTCTTGTGTTTGGTCCGCCATGAATTCCTCAGCCTTTCTGTTTCTTTCTTTCTTTCTTTCCAGCTGAATAAATTCCCTTTGTTAGAATCTCATCGCTCATTCTTTCAACATGGCCGAACCACCTCAGGATATTTGTCTCCACAATTCTAATAACATTTTATTTCACATCATACATCTGAAACACAACGTCGTTTGTCTCATTATCTGACATTTAACACTATGACCGCTGCCAAACTTGTCGTCGCAAATTTCCTGTTAAGCATCCCTCAAGCATACAAAAGACTTTCGTGTCTCATTTGTACAATGAAAACTTCCCTATCATGTATCAGAGTAGTAACAATTATACCTTCACACATTCGGAACCTTTTTGAATGGCTTTGAAATCTTCCTAAAGCAGCTATGACTTTCAAAGCTGATTTCACTCGCCGATTGATTTTACTATCGAATCTGTTTTCTCTGTCAAGCATTATTCCTAAGCAATCAAATTCATTAACGTGGTCTATCTCTGTGCCATGTAGACTGATCTTGCATTCAGTGATAACAGATCCTCACCCCAAAACCCAAAACTTTGTTTTTTCTCTTATTTATACTCAGTTTAAATTTCCTACATACTTCGATCATCCTGGACAATATACTCCGTAATTCATTTTTGCTCTTACACAACAGGACTGTGTTATCAGCACATAGAAGTCTGCACACAGAGATACAGTATATTCCGGTTAATTAGGCCATCGTTTAATCGGGGCAGCTGTTTATTTGGGGCAGTTCTTGAAGAACATCCCAAATTAGCTCTTTTGGATTATGCTTCGCATAATTGAGACAGCCATTTTGTTGGGCCAAAGTGTCATAGCCCCAATGTGTCCTAATTAACCGGAATCTACTGTATTACAAAGACGTGAACTAGTACTATCTATTTTGGCATCGCGCATTCATTCATCCATAATTACATATGTATATTGAACAGTCACACGACAACGTTGGAAACCAATAGGAAGCATCGGTTTCCGCGTCACCAAAAGAGGGAAATCGTCTCACTGATGTCATGTCCTTGAATTATCTAGACGGCCATGGCTTAACCCTTGCTGGACGTTTTTTCTTCATCAGTCAGGTGAAAATTTACAGGTTCCGTCAGGGCCTGTGCTGGAAAATTTAGCATTTTGCTCCTGGATTTAAAAAAACAACAACCAAAAAACATTTTGACTCACAAAACGAAGACTGAGTTGTTAAATAATCAGATGGCGAAAATAACAATGAATGAAACGAAAAACTTGGGAGTTCCTCCATCAAAAGATGCGTTGTTTAATTTCAGCTGAACTTGACAAGCCGGGCTGTAAGGTAAGAATCTAAACTGGGACGGTTTATTACATTAAAGTTGAAAACAAATTCCGTTTTCACTTCATTGATTTCAATTTCCTTCAACACTATGATCGCTGCAGCGGTCGATAGGGAAGTGTGTTATGACTACCTTAGAAAGGCAGCGGTCAGCTTAACTGCTGTAAAGATTTCATGTACAGGGTGTCCACAATGTCTTGTTACCCCCCCCCTCTGCAATACGAAATATAACTGAGCTATGTATCTGTTGTATGATGTAAATGTTAAATTATATGTTGAGGCATCCTAAAACATCCAGTGAATCCGGTTGGGCTCCGTCATTCTCGTGACAGAGAATAATTTTACGCCATGTTCTGTGGCACGGTTTCCGAAGCAGTTGCGGGCTGATACGAGGGAAAGCACATCTCACTGCTTGTTTAAGTTCATCATTGGTTTGGTAGCGCTGCTGTGCAACAACCTCTTTTATGAAACCCCAAAGTGCATTATCACACGTTGAGAGTTCTGGGATTCGAGGTGGCCATTCAAGTGGAGCGGGCAGCACTGCCGAACCTCGGCCGATCCAACGATCCGGAAAGACCTCACGATTGCGTAATGGGCGGGTTCCATCGAACCAGTGACCCTAAATTAGAAACGAGCGACTGCTTATAGCCCATTGAGTTGCTCACGGTGGTCGTTAAACCTCCAAACAAACAAAACAAGAACAATTGGCGTGCGTGTTGTGGTTCTATGAGACCAAATCGGCGGTTACTGTCCAGCGTCATTTCAGAAAAGAGTACAGACGATCACTACCGGACCAAAAAGCATAAAAGCTTGGTATGAAAAGTTTAAAGCGACGGGTAGTGTTGGCGATCTCCTCCGAGCGGGATGACCAACGGTTATACAAGAGACAGCTGCAGCTGTTCAGGAAACATTTCTGCGAAGCCCCTGGAAATCCATTCGTCATGCTTCACTGGAAATCTGAATTCCCCCTGCCACGGTTCATAAAATTTTACACAAACATCTTCATCTGTATGCTTATAAGGTACTGAACGTTCAAGCTCTTCAGCCTGATGACCTGCCTCGCCGTGCTGCATTTGCGAAGGAGATGTTGCAGCCCATAGCTCATGATAGTGATTATCTGCACCGTGTCTGTTTCTCAGATGAAGCCACATTCCACGTCTCTGGTACGGTAAATAGGCGCAATGCGCGAATCTGACGATCAGGAAATCCCCATTATGTCATCGAACAACAGAGGGCTATCCCGGAAGTGAATGTATGGTGTGGTCTGATGCATGACAGAATCATCGGACCTTTCTTTTTACAGAGTTCACGGTAACATGTAACGCGTAACTGACCATGCTGTGACTTTTTGTAGCACCTCAGTTGCACGCACTCCAACCTTCGGTTATTTTCCAATAGACGGTGACCCATCACCTTGGTCAATAATGCTTCGTGAGTTCCTGAATGCCACATTTCCGGAAAGATGGATTAGCCGCGACGGTCCCATGACATGGCTACCTCGATCGCCAGACATAACCCCTCTAGACTTTTTCCTGTGGGGTTATGTGAAGTGTACTCTAGTCGTGTTCCAGATGTCGAGACGTTGAGAAGCAAAATAACGGACGTGATTGGTTCTGTCTCTGCTGAGATGTTAAACAAAACATGGCGTGAAATCGAATATCGCTTAAATGTCCTCCAGGCAACAAATGGCGCCCACGTGGAAGGTGTACTGACACTGAAACAAAAAGACTGGGGTGTATGAGATACCATTAGAATATCCAGATGGCTTGTCTCGATCATACATCGGAATGACTAAAAGATCCCTTACAATTAGGGAAAAGAACACATAAGGGACATTAAAGCAGGAAAAACACAAACAACGCTTTGCAAAGAATTAGCCCAATATGACGCCGTACCGATGTGGAAAAACACGAAGAGGATCGCTCGATACACTGACTACAGAGGAATACTGACTAGAGAAAGCGTCAAAATATTCATGCACCCCAACCCTTGCAACGAGAGCCCTTCCCTCGAACTCGCGGCTGCGTGGAAGATTCTACTGAAATAAGACATTAAGGGGAAAAGGGGAGAGAATGTCTGAAAAGTAGGTCGCGAGACACCACCTTCCGGGAGACGCAATATCACCTGGACACGTAGTAGATACGCGCTCCAAGATTTCAAATTATCGTTGTTCTCGAAAATATTCTTGTGTTCACTGGCCTTGAGAAAGCCTCCCGTTCGGAGTGTGAAAGCTCGGCACTTAGTCGTTGTATGTTTTATAAATTGTTGCACCATTCAATACGGAATAAACATTTCAAGTTGGTAAGGCGTAGGGTCCATTATTGTAAAAAGATTTTCTTTACGTGTGCACCATTATTGTCGTGCAACCCCTTTCTTGTACCTGTAATACATTTTTTATATTAATTTTTGTAATGCGTGAAATATTTTATGGACACCCTGTATTTTCCTTGATTTGACAACCTGTGTTTAATATTTTTGAGGTTTCCTCCCCTAAGTTAATGTGAAATTCCTCTAAAAGAAATACGCTTCTTTTTGTACTCTTACAACTGAAATCCCAGAAGGTACATATTTGATATCTAAGTTAGCACAATTCTCGAGTGGTGACTTGCTCCTGTGTTCCTGTTGAGATTTCCATGTTGGGTAGCATAACATCGTCTAGGAGTGTGTGTTGACATGTTGGAAATCTGTTTCGCTAGTAATCCTATGGTTGATTAGTCATGGTTACTTATGTCTAATGCATGAACGTAGGTCGGTAATCATGTAATCTTCCACGTCTCGAGATTAACCACCTCGTCGACACCATTGGGAACCGAAATTATTCCATTCACGTCTCGAGAACCCTGGGAGTCTCGAGTTTTCGAAAGCCGCTTGTCTGCTGCCATCTCGGACAAATGGCTTCTCTTAGTTGAGAGACGTGAAATATTCTTGTACAAGTTATCAAAGGAAAACGCATATTAATGTGCCGTAAGATCAGCCGAGATCTTTGGAGCAGTTACAAAGAATAAAACTGCTTTGAGATTGTGAGCAACATTTTAACATATTCTTGCGTCTTCATCAATTTAAGTCTGGAAAACGCCTTACATATTTATTACTTATGAGTTTTCTCATGCGTTCTAGACTGACTTTCGCTTCCTGAGTAGGTTATGTTCGAAATAAATAATAGAAATATCCTTTTCGAATGCAAAACTTCGAAAGCATTGTTGAAGTCTTAAAGCATTGGGTGTAAGAATAACGTTTTCCTTTCCCATATTACCCATGAAGCATCGGTGAGCAACACATTATAGGTATTTACAGGCATATCGTGTTATATTGATTCTTTAGACAGAAATACAAAGGGCATCCTTAAAGTAATGCCTCGTCCTTCATAAGAATTTTATTTATACAGAGGGTGAGTCGAAAGTTTTGCAATATTTGGATCACTTTATGTCTTCATACGTACCTTTACCACGAAAGCTGACTAGCATTCAAAGTATAGGTCATCGTGTTGCACCGTCTTTAGCCATCTGTCTGCCAGTTCCTGTACTTCGAGGCGAAGAACTCCTTCACCCCAGGTACCACCTCCTCCTGAATGTTGAAGTGCCGTCCGCGAGGGAAGTGGGCCATGGACCGAGAGTAGTAATAATCCGATGGGCACCATTTTGGCAATAGCCTATGAAGTATCCATTGAAGTGTGGGAACGTACGTTATCATTGTGTAAAACAACACAATGAAGTGGAATGTCACGTCGTTTCCTTCTGATAGCTTCCTTTAACTTCTTCAATGTCTTCACACAGTGAGAACTGTTTATTGTTGCAACTCTTGGATGGTGACAGCTGATGAGCTTTAATGAGGTCTTTCACTCGTTGCCTGTTGTCACCTGTTACTGGAGTTGTGGATCTTCCACTCCGTTTTTTGTCTGATATTGAACTTTCTCCCTCTCAAAAACTCTTTATCCATCTTCGGACGCTATTGATATCGATTGTTGGAGCTCCATATATCTCCAGGAGTCTTGTGTGGATTTCTGGAGTCTTACATCTCTCTCTTTTTCCAAGAATTCAACTAGGGCCGGCTACTTTTCTCTGTTATTCATGAGCTTTACCATTATTTTGGCAATAAGTCCGAACTATATGGTGGGTGTGGCATCAGTTCGATGCCCTCAACTTCCTGGAGATTTGCCCTGGTCGTTCGCGCGGTGTGAGGCCGAGCGTTGTCCTGCTGTAGGAGAGCGCGCTTTCTGTTCACCAGTGCGGATACTTCTCCTCCAAAACGGTATACATCCGCTTCAGCTGTTCAGAGTAAAGGTTGGCGTTGATGGTCCGACTGTCTGGAACAAATTCATAATGGATTATCCCCTCGAAACTCCACCAGATGCAGAACATCACCTTGTGTTCGAAGTGCCCGCGTCTGGCAACAGGTTCAAGAAGCTAGCCCGCGCTCAACCGCTGCTGTTGTATGTTAGGATTATGGAAACATACCCACTTTTCATTGCACGTAACTATTATCTTGACGAAACGTACATGGCGCGGGTTTTCTAGGAATTTCGTGCACGTTTCCACTCGGCGGTTTGCTTCAGTTAGCGTAAGTTCGTGAGGGACAATGCTGAAGCTTTTTGTAGACCTTGCCGAAGTCCTGAAAGTGACGAACCACAGTGGTATGTGATATGCCCAGCTTGCCTGATAATCTCCTAGTGCTGGTTGTTGGATTTACCTTCTACTGCCTGGCGCACGGCCTCCGAATCCACGGTTCGCGGCCTACCTGACCTTTGCTGGTCATCGAGGTTTCTGTCACCTGAGCGAAATTTCATGAACCATCTGCGTGTAGTGCTGCGGTCTACGGAACCTACGCTTTTCGAGTGACAAATGTTTCGTGTTTTGAGCAGCGTTATGGCCGAGTTCAAACTCGTAAAGCAAAAGTTCCCTAATTAGCCGGTTGTGGCTGTTCATCTTTTAGACGTCACAACCACAGACAGAAACGACGACATGTAATGCTATTCATAGCATCGATTACCACTTTATATCCCTTTCGACTAACAGCAGTGCGCGGCTTGAACTAGTTTAAACACGTGACATACTCGCCGCAGCACATGCGTCTATGCAAATATTGCAAAACTTTCGACTCACCTTCTGTAGCAGCAAAAATTTGAAACTTAGTGGCAAAACACTTGGACATATTGTTAATAATGCCAGCCTATTCAAATTATTGTCCATCATTTTCTATATGTTTCCGCCATCTTTGAACCCATTGGTAAAATCCATTTTGGAAAAATTCCTGAATCTGTCGTTTCACCCATGAGTTCACAGCCAGTTTAACGTCTGTCACATCGCCGAAACATTCCCCGCGAAGATTGTTTTTCAAAGGGGTGAACAGGAAAAAGTATGATGGAGTCAAATCAGGACTGTAGGAGGGGGGGGGGGGGTTGAAGCATCACCGTCCACCCTATTTTGGCAATAGCCTGTGAAGTCTCCATTGAGGTGTGGGGATGTGCGTTATCATTATGTAAAACAACACTATGAAGTGGAATGTCACGTCTTTTCCTTCTGATAGCTTCCTTTAGCTTCTTCAGTGTCTGCAAATGTTTATTGTTGCAACTCCTGGATGGTGACGTCACGATGAGCTGTGATGAGGTATTTCACTCGTTGCCTGTTGGCATCTGTCACTGCAGTAGCGGGTCTTCCACTCCGTTTTTTGTCCGAAACTGAACTTTCTCACTCTCAAAACTTCTTCATTAATTTTCGGACGTTACTTATATCGATTATGACAGCTCCAGACACCACCAGAAGTCTTGTGTGAATTTCTGGAGCCCCACATCCCTCTTTTTCCAAGAATTCAATTACGGTTCGCTGCTTTTCTCTGTTATTCATGACCTTTATTTCCGATTCTGAAAAAAATATGTTCCCACATCGGTAACATATCATAGTACATGTCAATGCAGTTTCATTAAAATCACTTCAAAATTTCAAAAATGATTAAGCATTACTTTTAGGATGCCCCTTGTATTTACGCAGCTGTAATCCCATCATAACTAACGTCTAAATAATGAAATATTTAGCATAACGAATACTTTTCATGTACTGGAGAGGCGTCCGTAGTAAATCGTTAACAACTGATTATTCTAACGAGAAAAATGTAACGAAATATTCCGTATGACGAATGCTATGATCTGCTTTCTTTGCAACGAAACACGATTCATTACTCGTTTTTCGGTCATTCAAGTAACTGTTACAGAGAACTGAAATATGAATGAAATCTGAAACTACCTGTGTAAGGAAGTCCATAAAGAAAGGCATTGTGTTTGTCCCTCATCCTATCCATCTCACCTAAAAGTAGTGAACTGCTTTTGAACAAATAGCTTCTCCTAGGATGAGATTAATATTTACCGAGTGGCTCAAAAGTTTGCTTAGATTTCAAAACATTATAACAAATGAACGAATGGCTGTATACGACGGAGTAAATAGGACACTTTTGTGGAAGGTATTGAACAAATATGGTGTTATTGGGAATCTACTTAATAGTGTAAAAGCCATGTATGCTGGCAGTAGAGCTCGTGTACGAGTTAATGGTGTTTTATCAAAATGGTTTTCTATTGGTGCAGGAGTCAGACAAGGTTGTGTAATGTCACCATGGCTGTTTAATATATTTATGGATGCGAGCATGTGTAATGACAAGATGAAAAATTCAGGGTTATGTCTTGATAATATCCGTGTGTGCAGATTGCTGTTAGCTGATGACATAGTCCTGTTGGCAGAGAGCAAAAGTGAGTTGCTGAGTATGTTGTCCCGGATGTATGAAGTTCGTACGAAATTCAAACTGAGTATAAATAAGGCAAAAACCAAAGTTATTGTTTTTGAGAGAGAAACTGGTAATACTGAATATAATATAAGTCTAAATGGCATAGTGATTGACCAGGTGAATGAGTTTGTGTATTTAGGAAGCATGTTTTACAGAAAGAACAAATTGGATGGTGAAATTAGTAGGAGAGTGAATTCTTCATTGAAAGTCATGGCTGCTTCGGGAGGTTTTCACAGGAATGATGGGTTCTCAAGAGAGTTCCGCATGGCTGTTTATGAAAGTGTAATTGTTCCTACTCTGATGTATGGCAGTGAAACTTGGGTATTACAGAAGAAACATGGGAGTCGTTTGTGTGCTGGAGAAATACGTTACATACGGGGGAGGGATCGTGGCAAGACACCTTCTGATCGTACGAGGAATGAAGTTGTGTTGCAGTTGTGTAATGTGAAGCAAAATATTGCTAGTAAGATGGAGACTAATATGCTTCGCTGGTTCGTTCATGTTGAAAGAATGAGTGATTAAATGCTTTCTAAGAAATTGTTTTTAGTCCAAGTGGCAGGAAGGAAAGGCAGAGGAAGGCCAAGGAAGTCATGGGAGAATCAGATTCAGAAGTGTCTGCATGAGAAAAAGATTATGAGTATGAAGTATAGAAGGCCTTGTGTATGTCGTGTGATGGATTTCAGTAAAGCCCGAGTTGTGTATCAAGACGTCTAATGGGGAAGTTTGATACGACAACAGCAAGTAAATAATAATCAGTTAAAAATTATCTGGTAGTTTGTACAGCATTTCTTTGAGGAGCAAACCTCTGAATCTCAGAGAACAGCTTAGTGATATGTATGTTTGTACGAATGCGTGTATTATAGTGAGATTTGCACAAAAAGCAAGCATCAGCCAGTATGGGGATTTTGTTCGACAACAAAAAACTTTTAGTTCTAAACTGCGACGAGAGGGGGCGCTCGGTTCATACGCATGCAAACCATGAAACATATGCAAATGTGATGCTTTTAAAAGCACTAAGTGATGAGCTGCAGTTCTTAACCGTTTCCTGTTACTGAAAAAGGTGTACAAGAGGAGTGTTGCTAAGATATTAACTTTGCTCGAAAAAGTCTTTTTAGTCAAGTTTTTTGTAAGCTGCGAATTGGCCACAGACGCTTTGGGAAAGTTCCGAACCCAGAAAGGACTAAAGAAGGGCGAAGGTCCTATCACCTGTGCCTGTTCGCAAAGTCTGATGAGACGATATGAGGAAACTAAATATTTGTTGGATCGTCCTAAAAGCTGGGGAACAAGTTTAAGGGAGTCCCTCTCGTGCTATCTCAAATGGACGAACAAGCATCTCAAACGACAAGTGGCGCAAACAGTGTTCGTGAAGCCACAAGAAGTTTGTGCATATCTACAGCATCAGTAATATATTAGACTCTCAGAATTAAAACGTAACTCTGATATGAATCACTTTTCACTAATAAACTCACCTATGCACTATATTGACAAAAGTCACCGGACTCCCCTTCAAAAGGAAATGAACGGATCCTCTGCGTTGTTAAGATGAGCGGTACAGCTGCAAATAGTATAAAAAACAAGCCTGCAGCTGACCGCGATCATATCGCACTGTGAGGTTGAGTGAAAGTGTCCCAGCGGGAGAGAACTGACTTTGAGAAAGGAAAGATTGTTGGGTGTTATATTAGTGGGTTGTCCATAAGAGAAACCGAGAGGCGTTTAAACATACGCAAGTCAACTGTTTTGGATGTACTGAATAAGTGGAAGGCACATGGCGTGCCTGAAGCTGCAAAACGTACCGGCAGACCAAAGAAAATCAATCAGTGATAGAGTACGTCGAAGAATCAGGAAAGTCGTTACTGCTAATAAGCGGAGTACTGCACAAGACCACAGTGTATAGGTGAGTGAAAATGCTGTAACCTCAGTATGAACGCGTATCATTCATAGAAAACTTAATTCCATGGGTTACCGTGGTCGTGCGGCTGCTCATAGTCTTTTCATATCTACTAGGAATGCTAGTCGTCGTTTAGCATGGTGTAAAGAACATTTATCGTGGACCGTAGATCAATGGAAACGGGCCCTATGGACTGATGAATCCAGATACACGATCCATGAGTCTGATGGCCGTGTGTGGGTATAGCGACAGCCGGGGAACGCTGTTTACCACAATGTACTGTTCCTACGGTCAAGTTTGGAGCTGACAGTGTACTCGTGTGGGGGTGCTTTTCGTGGTATGGTACCGGCCCATTGGATATTGTGGACAAACCTGTTAACCAGAGCGTCTACCTCGATATTCTCGACAATTATGCTCTACCAACTCTGTGGCAATACTATGGAACCGAGCCTTGTTGGTACCAACAGGATAATGAACCAAGCCATAAAGGAAGTTTTCAAAATCGCTTTAATATGTCTCCAGGACTAGTACACATGATAACAGGAAAATACATGGCAAAGTAAAACAACAAAAGTCTCAAAGCTGAATCGAGCGTCGAAGGCAGTCTATAAAAGGCATACAAGGCGTGACAGAAGAAACGGAACATGGTAATGGTACAAAAAAGTCTGCAACAATCGTGTGAGGCAGTCGATGGCAGATACAATACAAGACGAATCACACAGGAGAGAGTCACTGGGCAGGGGACGGTTGAGTATTCGGAAACTGGAGAGCACCTTCTAGAGACCAGGAGCAGCATGAAGAGCAGAACACTAGGAACAATAGACGAGACGAGACAAAATGGCAGGGCCGAAAACCAAACAAAGCACTCCGGGAAAAACCGGGAGAAGGTACGGTGGAACCACAGAAGAAAACACAGGAGCTAAACAGGACGCCGGTGGGAGATGTAGACTTGAGCAAAACTAATAAGGTTTTCAAGAACATCGGAGTAACTTTCTACTTCCGGGTGAGAGCCCGCAAAGTAGAAAAATGCAGTGTAGTAAGCACCAAGATCGTCAATCAGAGATGAGTAAAACGCTGGATCGTAGGGGTCTAAAACATACTCAATAGCAGCATCGAAAGAAGATTTAAAGAATAAGGGGAAAGCATCTTCTAATGAAATAGTCTGCGTAAACTTGGGAACGGTCTTGAGATGAGAAAGAAGCTCTACGACAAAAGGAGGCGATTAAATGCAACGGTGGCAGAAGAAGGAGTAGAGCAAGGTAAAGAACGATGAAGAGGAGACGTAGCCACAGCAGCTCGCTTGGCGTGAGTCCTGCGATTTGGCCGACGACGCCGCTTCTTATTAGGAGCAATACCATTAGGGAAGTGTTGACGAGTAGAACAAGACAACACAGAAGGGGCAATCAGCGATGAATTAGAGATCTGACAGGAAATATCCGGAGAAAGATCTGAGGACACAAGCAAAGTGGTAACGGAGGAGACAACAGAAACTGGTAGAGGTGAGGTTTCACACAAATCCAGAAGAGAAGCTATGCAGGAAAGCGGGGACCGATAACGGGGATCGGAAGTCGAAACACAGGCAACGGCATCAGATACATCAGAAGAGTCTTGAGAAGGTGAGGCAGGCGGAGAGCATACAGGAGTACTGGAACCGGTAGAGGGAAGATGTTCGATTCAGGGCGGCGAAGCCGACGTACGCAGCGGTGATGGAGCATCAGAAAATCCCGGTAACGTGATGGACTAAGTGACATGCGAAGACGGCACCGAAACAGGAGCAGAAGATTCAGATTTATCCGCAACAGGCGACGCTGGCGGGGAAGGAAAAAGTTCAACGGAGATTGGCCACAAAAATGATAATGGAGACTGAGAAGGTGGGAACGAAGCAGGCAAAGGAATGGTACCCGGGAACGAAGAAGGAGGTTCTAGACGAAGAAGAAGGAGAAGTAGCTGTTGAGGAAGCGCATGAAGAAATGAGTGGACACTGCGAACGATGATGACCAGGCTTTCTACATGAGTAACAATGATAGGCAGTGAACACGTTGATAACGACAGTGTGATGTCCACAGAGCACCTGGAAAGTGGTTGGGCAGGAATCAATAGAGCCCATATCAGGGAAGAGAACTAAGGCTTGGCGTCTGAAGCCTAAAAAAGGACGATTGCCTTGATCGGTAGAGGCGGCAGGAGCATGCGGATATCAGCAACAACGCGTCCATACCGAGAAAGAAACGCAAATAAAATCTCATCGGAAACTTCCGGAGGCACAGGATATAAATTAAAAAGCACGGGACAAGGTGCAAGAGGGATAGGGACCAAGCTATGATCTTCAACGGAAAGACTAGTCGATAGGACTTGAGAAACATATTCAGGTGAAGAAAATACATATACAAGAACGGGCGGAGGCTTTCGTGCTAAATATGTAATTGCACCAGGAATCAATAGAGCCCATATCAGGGAAGAGAACTAAGGCTTGGCGTCTGAAGCCCTAAAAAAGGACGATTGCCTTGATCGGTAGAGGCGGCGGGAGCATGCGGATATCAGCAACAACGCGTCCACACCGAGAAAGAAACGCAAATAAAATCTCATCGGAAACTTCCGGAGGCACAGGATATAAATTACAAAGCACGGGACAAGGTGCAAGAGGGATAAGGACCAAGCTATGATCTTCAACGGAAAGACTAGTCGATAGGACTTGAGAAACATATTCAGGTGAAGAAAATACATATACAAGAACGGGCGGAGGCTTTCGTGCTAAATATGTAATTGCACCAGGAGGTAAAAACGATAATGCAGACATGCAGACGTGCAGCTTGACATTGGGAAAGGCATCGAACTTGGAACCCAAACTGAGAGTGGAAATCATCGACTTACCAAGAGCTGAGGATTCAGATACACGCGCAATGAGCGTAGAACATCGACGGGTAATAATTGAATCCAAGGATGTCGGGATAAACGTCTGGAACGTTGAACACTTTTCTGTAGCAGGATGAGAAGAAGAGCAGTTCAGGGACCTTACCAACACATTCGGAGAATAAGTCATGGAAGCAGCACATGGCAGCGTGAGAAGGAAGTCAAATCCAGAAGCAGAAGCACAGGCCATGGAAAATGTGTAGAAATGCAGCAGCGGATAGCTCGCAGATCTACTATAACAATGTGGTTCACAAGGAACGCAATGCCGCCCCGGTGGCGCAGTGGTCTAAGGCGCTGGCCTATGATCATTCGTCCGTAAGGGGTCCGGGTTCGAATCCCGGTCAGGCATGGATGTTGTGTTTGTCTTACGGCACTGACTCTCTCCCTTCCCTGGAACCAGTGACCCTAAAATAGGGACGGGCGACTGCTTATAGCCCATTGAGTTGCTCACGGTGGTCGTTAAACCTCCAATAAAAAAAAAAAAAGGAAGGCAATCGGCACACCGGGGAAAGCACCACAGAGAACCAGTAGCGATGGGTGGAGCACAGACACAGGAGCCAAACGCAGCGACAGGCAGCAGGAGATCTTCAGTAGACTGGATTCCAAGGTACAATAAAAGTCCCAGAAAAAGATTGCGTATAAGATAGGTGGACGAAATTCTGAAGCATGGAAAAGTGGTATGGAAGGTAATTACTCAATACTGGAAGTTGTGGAAGGTACTTGGAGAGATCTTCATCCAACAGTGGACTGGAAACATCTTTTACCCTGAGAGAGATGGAAGATGGAAGATGCGTAAAAAACTGGCCGTATGTCAGCTCTGCGCATGCGTAAAGCAATGTTTCGTGTTAACCGGTCGACTCATTCTCTCGGGGGGAAAGATGTTTCCAGAATACAATTCACGACCCTTGAGGGAAAGTTCCTGCTTAATATAGTGATAGCAGTGAGTAAATTTCATTGAAGTTGCACAGTAACTTGCTCAATGATATCGCGGATTCCACCCCAGACCAGAATAGATACTGGTGCTCCACTTTGTAGCAAATGTATAATAATCGATTAATACTTACGCAATACACTATATTGACAAAAGTCACCGGACACCCCTTCGAAAGCAAATGTATACGTACCATTCGCAGAGAACTTCATTCTATGGGTCACCGTGTTCGTGCGGCTGCTCATGAGCCTTTCATCTCCACTCGGAATGCTACTCGTCGTTTAGCATGGTGTAAAGAACATTTATCGTGGACCGTAGATCAATGGAAACGGCTCCTATGGACTGATGAATCCAGATACACGATCCATCAGTCTAATGGCCGTGTGTGGGTATGGCGGCAACCGGGTGAACGCTATTTACCACAGTGTACTTTTCCTACGGTCAAGTTTGGAGCCGGCAGTGTACTCGTGTGGGGGTGTTTTCGTCGTATGGTCGCGGCCCATTGGTTTTCTTGCACAAACCTGTTAACCAGCACGTCTACCTCGATATTCAGAACAATTATGCCTTAACAAATCCGTGGCAATATTATGGAACCGAGCCTTGTTGGTACTGGCAGGATAATATACCGAGCCATAAAGCAAGGATTGTTACGGCGTGGTTTGACGATAATTCCGTATCGTGTATGAACTGGTCAGCACAGAGCCCTGATTTTAATCCCATAGAGCACCTATGGAATAAATTAGAGTGCTGCATAAGAAGTTTGAAACGAAGGTCTACTACTAAGCAACAATTAGCGGCAGCGTTATGTACAAAATGGAAGCGCATACCTATCGCTGTTTTCCAAAACTTTGTTGAAAGCATGTCTCGAAGGGTCAGTGCATGCATTAAAGCCAAAGGTGGACCGACACCGTACTAATGTATGTCAATAAATGCTATGCTGTGTTTCTCTTTTAAGTGTCCGGTGACTTTTTTCAATATAGTGTATGTTGATATACGACGAGGAAGCATGCTCTGTCGTCAAATGCAAACAAATTTATCCTCGGAACAAAATTTCCATCATAAAATTTTATTAAATAAATATAAATATAATGAATGAATAAATATAATGAAAAATCGATATATTTTCATTATATCGTTCATTCAGTCGATCTCGAAATATTTTACTAGATATTGTATTTCGTAAGATTTGTTTTGTAGTGAATGGCCATAACAGCATGAGTAACAATATTTAAACATTTAAAATTTCAACATTGCAAATGATGCCTGACGTTTGAATTTGGGCACACTTGTAAATTTTCAAAGTCGGGGTGTGATTATACTATTAGAAGAACTGACCACCGTGGGAAAACTGAAATTCTATACTAGAAGGCCACGTGGGACTTGTGTGGATGAAATTCGAAAGCACGCTGGAGTGACTTGGAAAGGAACTATTCAAGTGAGAGTGTTGTAGGAGAGACTTAGTGATACCTTCATCTAGCACTATGTTGAAAATAGGTGATATAGAAAACGGCACATCGCATATGTGACGTACCTGCCAGCAGGACGCACACGGCATAAAGGCAGATAGCAGTCAGAACATCCGCGTAGCTCAATTGGTAGAGTGTCTTATTCCGGAATGAGAGGACCCGGGTTTGAGCCCCGGCGTGGACAAAAATGACGGAGAAATTTACTTCGTTATACATACGCATCTTAAGGCTGGGCTGATTTCGTAAGCGGATACTATATATTCGGTTGTACAAGCGGCACTTAAAAAATTTCTTTGAATCGGATAGAAGTCTCCATAATTAACGTATCACATCACTTATTTCTGCATTTCCTAGTATACAATTCCTCGGTTAGTGGGAGAAATGAATCTCATTCTCTTTGTTGTTCTTCTTCACATGTCATTTCCGGAAAGGAAGTTCGCGGTCAACAAACACCGTGTTCCGCTAAGATTGTGAATGACGTCCACCGTGGCTAAATTTGGTCTAGTACTTTTATTGAAGTCATTCATCTTTTTTTGTTCTTTCTGCCTCTGCTTTTCCTCGTTTTTTTTTGTCTTTCGTTTCCGAATTTGACAACCTCATGTAATCAGTTTAGACATCTTCCATCCCTAAATCATAGTCACTAGCTTCAGTGAAGAAAGAGGCAAGTAGAACATCTATATTTTTTTCCCTGGATTCAAACTCAGACCCAACAGAAGGAGAAATTAAAAGCTCCCTTACCAGTTTCATATTTAACTTATGCTCCAAAGCACCTTCTTTTCTTCTCTTGGGATATGTAAACAGTAAACTAACATCGGTTGCTTTAGAAGGTGACATATAGAACGGTTTTATTTGATGTTTCTTTTCTTTTATTCTTTAAACGACCATCATAAGCAATTTTAAACGTTATAAACAGTCGCCCGTCTCTAATTTAGGGCCACGACTCCAGGGAATAGAATGAGCTGTCGCTGTAAGACAAACACGTCACCCACGCCTCTTCAGGAAATCTAGATGGGTCCCATCCCGGATTACCGATCCAGAGTCCGCACCTCCGACTACTCTGGAACCGGGACAGCTCATTTCATCTTAGTCCAACTTTTAAAATTCTCATATGACACCATATCTCAAGTGCTTAAAATATTTTCACTTCGAAACCGCATATTGTGAGTAACGGTGTCTTTCTTTCGGCATGGTGGCAACAATTCCCGCGATTTTTCTTATGCTTTCCAGCTTTTCCAAATTTCACGATAGGAGGCTTTGTTCATAGAAGACTAGTGTAAGCCTTGCCAAATATTTCCAATATGTTCCTTTTTCTATGTATATTTACCCAGTTATAGCGCAAATTTAATTTACTTGTATTTCTCAAGATATCTCTATATCTCTAGAAGTAGGTATGGAAACAAAATTTCAAATGATATGAAGGCCGAAGAGCTCAAAAAATTTCCATTTATTTCTGACATTAATTTTTGTTTTCACAGAGTGGTTGAAAAAAATAAATACCAAGAAAAAAATTAGGAGGCATCTTATCTTTCGAAATGATAGATAGGAGAAATTGCTGCCCGCATCACAAAGCCCGTGTTGTGACGGTGTCACAAGGCCCGTGTTAAGCAGGACTCTTTTAATGACCATGATGCAGTATTTTCAATGATCCCGTAGGAACCAACCGCCGCCGCCCCGGTGGCGCAGTGGTCTAAGGCGTTGGCCTCTGATCATTCGTCCGTAAGGGGTCCGGGTTCGAATCCCGGTCAGGCATGGATGTTGTGTTTGTCTTACGGCACTGGCTCTCTCCCTTCCCTGGAACCAGTGACCCTAAATTAGGGACGGGCGACTGCTTATAGCCCATTGAGTTGCTCACGGCGGTCGTTAAACCTCCAAAAAAAAAAAAAAAAAAAAAAAAGAACCAACCGCCCCGACTTGAGTCCGATGAAAAGTCTGTATTACGCAGTGCAAAAAAGCATTCCCAGTTAAAACTGCCGCGATTTGAATCCAATCAAACGTCTGTGTGATGAAGTGCAAAGCAGTTGCAGGAGGTATAATTGCCGCCACTTGAATCAAACGTTTGTGGAATACAGTGGAAAGCAGCATTATTAGGTATATTTGCCTTACCTTGAATCCACTCAAACGTGTGAAGCATACAGGGGAAAGCAGAATTCGCAGGTACAACCATGCCGACTTGAGTCCAATCAAACGTCTGTGTGATGCAGTGCAAAACAGCTGTCGGAGGTATAACTGCCCTCACTTGAATCAAACGTTTGTGGAATACAGTGGAAAGCAGCATTCTTTGGTATATTTGCCTTAACTTGAATCCACTCCAAAGCGTGTGTCGTTTTTTTAATAATATTTTAATTAGAAAAGCCTTTCAGCACTATAAGATATATTTATTAATACAGTCTGTACTAAAAAATAGACATTTTTAAGGCACAACAACTTACAAGATCTTTCAAAGAACCAAGTGCTCCATTGTCAGGTATTTCAATATACATAAACAAAACAACGGATAAAAGCAAGAAGCATTTTCAAATTACGCGAGCACGTGATAGCCATAACGAGGTTTACATTAAATATAGTAGAAGTTTTGTCATGCGTTAAAGGGTTTCAACAAATGATATTATGAATTGCTATTACATATGCGAAGAAAATATATACACAGAGGATAATTAATAAGTTGACATTAATCGTCAAACTGTAAGTGAATTATTAGGAGTTAAGTGTTGCTGGATAGAAGTATGCTGTTCTGGCCGCATTAACATGGCCCAAGGCACTGGAACAAAACGTGGAGTTTCTTCATTACAGCAGTCACAGCTGTGCGATAATATACAGAAACTTTCAGCGAATCGAAGAGATCGCTTTGTACGATTTGAGCCCAGCACACTGGCTTTGGTCCAGTCTGGTCGGTAGATACCTCTATTAACTAATCGTGCAAAAGAGGTAGCATCAGAGTTATTAGTAATTGAATACATGTGCTCATATATTCTTGTTCGCAATGGGCGTGCAGTGGATCCTATATATGCAATTGCTGGATCTTCTGGGTCAACAGGAATTAAGGGTATTTTGTAAACCCCATGTCTGATTAGCGTGGAATCTTGGTCCCGGTCTTTTTGCACGATGGCTCGAATACTTTTCGTACTTTCACCAAACGCAATGTGGTGTTTTTTGCATATGTTCTTTAGTATTGTAGTGACTTCAGGTATATAGTCCACAGTGCCAACATATTTTGTAATTCTGGTTTCCCTTTGTATAGTACTTTTGTCTAGACATTTCACTGATCAAGCAATTTTTTTTTTCAACGATCGTTTTATGGTAGCCATGCGCCATCGTAATCATCTGGATATGATTTAACTCAATTCTTCTAGATTGGATATTGGAGGAGTGGGTGAAGGTTCTTCGGACCATGCACTCTATAGCTCCTAGTTTTTGTTTTCTTGGGTGAGATGAATTATGCGAAATAATAGCAGATTGTGTTGCAGGCTTTCTGTACACTGAATAGGATAAACAATTGGTATCGGGGTGTCTTTTTAGTAATATGTCCAAGAATGGAAGAGTATTATCATTTTCATGCTCAATTGTAAAATTTATGGAACTGTAATGTTTTGAGAGCTCTTTAGCAAACTCTTCAATTTTGTTTTTATGATGCGGCCAGAAAACAAGTATGTCGTCTACATATCTAATGTAGAGATCAGGCTTGAGTTGGAAATATTGTAAAACATTGTTTTCTAGGTCTTGCATTAACAATTAAGCGAGCACCCCTGAAAGTGGGGAACCCATCGGCGCACCTCCAGTCTGGCGGTAAATGGTTCCTTCATACCGGAAGAATGTGTGTTTCTGTACGAAACGTAGAGCATTTATAATTGCTTGGATTTCATTAATAGTATAAGAATTCAAAGCCAATAGACGGTTCTCAATAATGGAGTGTACATCTCCAATCGGCACATTGGAGTACAAAGAGACAACATCGAGTGATGCCATAGCAAACGGCTTTCCCTTTCGTAAGAATGGCTTAATTTTGTCAATAGCCTTAACAGAGCTATTAACTGAGTAGGAGGAACCTGTAGTTAATGGTTTGAGGAATTTTGCTAGAGCACTTTCGAGCTGGCGGGTTGGGCTTGCATATCCTGATAGAAGTGGGCGTACAGGAAGACCCTCCTTATGAGACTTTACTTTGCCAAATAATTCAGGTATTCGAGGGCCTATAGTAGGGTATATATCCTTAGCAACATTTGCAGGTAAGTCTCCATGTTTTCTGAGTTTTGCCACTGCTGCTACTGTAGATGAGGTTGGATCCGAAGATAGGATCTTGTGCGGTATACTCGCAATGGCATCATTCATCTTATTAACATAGTCTGCTTTGTTTAAGATGACAATCAAACGTCTGTGGAATACAGTGGAAAGCAACATTCGCAGGTCTGTGGAATACCGCGGAGAGCAGCATTCGCAGATGTAACTGTGCCGACTTTTAAGTCCAATTAAACTTCCCTGAGATACAGTGGGAAGCAGCATTCTTAGGTTTATTTGACTTAACTTGAATTCACCCAAACGTGTGTAGCATACAGGGTAAAGCAGCATTCGCAAGTACAACTGTGCCAACTTGAGTCCAATTAAACGTCTGTGGAATACAGAGGAAAGCAGCATTCGCAACTGCAACTGTGCCGACTTGAGTCCAATTAAACGTCTGTGGAATACAGAGGAAAGCAGCATTCACAACTACAACTGTGCCGACTTGAGTCCAATTAAACGTCTGTGGAATACAGAGGAAAGCAGCAGTCTTCGGCCTTAACTTGAATCCACTCAAACGTGTGTGGCGTACGTGGAAAAGCTGCATTCGCAGGTATACCTGTGCCGATTTGAGTCCAATAAAACATCTGTGGAATACAGTGGAAAGCATCATTCTTTGGTATATTAAGCCTTAACTTGAATCCACTCAAACGTGAATTGCATACAGAGGAAAGCAGCATTCTTAGGTATATTAAGCCTTAACTTAAATTCACTCATACGGGATTTGCATACAGAGGAAAGCAGCGTTCGCAACTACAACTGTGCCGACTTGAGTCCAATTAAACGTCTGTGGAATACAGAGGAAAGCAGCATTCTTCGGCCTTAACTTGAATCCACTCAAACGTGTGTGGCGTACGTGGAAAAGCTGCATTCGCAGGTATACCTGTGCCGATTTGAGTCCAATAAAACATCTGTGGAATACAGTGGAAAGCATCATTCTTTGGTATATTAAGCCTTAACTTGAATCCACTCAAACGTGAATTGCATACAGAGGAAAGCAGCATTCTTAGGTATATTAAGCCTTAACTTAAATCCACTCATACGAGATTTGCATACAGAGGAAAGCAGCATTCGCAACTACAACTGTGCCAACTTGAGTCCAATTAAACGTCTGTGGAATACAGAGGAAAGCAGCATTCTTCGGCCTTAACTTGAATCCACTCAAACGTGTGTGGCGTACGTGGAAAAGCTGCATTCGCAGGTATACCTGTGCCGATTTGAGTCCAATAAAACATCTGTGGAATACAGTGGAAAGCATCATTCTTTGGTATATTAAGCCTTAACTTGAATCCACTCAAACGTGAATTGCATACAGAGGAAAGCAGCATTCTTAGGTTTATTAAGCCTTAACTTAAATCCACTCATACGGGATTTGCATACAGAGGAAAGCAGCATTCGCAACTACAACTGTGCCGACTTGAGTCCAATTAAACGTCTGTGGAATACAGAGGAAAGCAGCATTCACAACTACAACTGTG
Organism: Macrothele yani; assembly: GCA_039090855.1. Classification (NCBI taxonomy): domain Eukaryota; kingdom Metazoa; phylum Arthropoda; class Arachnida; order Araneae; family Macrothelidae; genus Macrothele; species Macrothele yani. The sequence continues at coordinate 176,696,064 of CM076990.1, forward strand.
CCGACTTGAGTCCAATTAAACGTCTGTGGAATACAGAGGAAAGCAGCATTCTTCGGCCTTAACTTGAATCCACTCAAACGTGTGTGGCGTACGTGGAAAAGCTGCATTCGCAGGTATACCTGTGCCGATTTGAGTCAAATAAAACATCTGTGGAATACAGAGGAAAGCAGCATTCTTTTGTATATTAAGCCTTAACTTGAATCCACTCAAACGTATGTAGCGTACAGGGGAAAACAGCATTCGCAGGTATAACGGTGCCAACTTGAGTCCAATCAAACGTCTGTGTAATACAGAGGAAAACAGCATTCTTAGGTATATTAAGCCTTAACTTAAATTCACTCAAACGTGAATTGCATACAGAGGAAAGCAGCATTCTTAGGTATATTAAGCCTTAACTTAAATCCACTCAAACGTGATTTGCATACAGAGGAAAGCAGCATTCGCAGGTATAACTGTGCCGTGGGATACCAGAATTCGCCGGTATAATGCTCTGGCTTGAATTTCATCAAATCACGTTGATATCTAACGCCTTTTGGGCACGGCCAGTTAAACTGTTTCTTGCAGGAACACTTAAGCCAAATTTAAGTATTATTGTCTGTGTCATAGCATAATGCGTATATCTTTTGGTGGGACTGGGTTAGCGACCACCATGATCAACTCTTAGGACTATAGGCGGTTCACTATCCCTAACTTCGCTGTCTGAAAAGCGAATCACCCACGCCTCATCCAGGACTCGAGCCCGGGACCATCTAACGGTCGGAAGCGCCAGCGCCTCATACTCCCTCTGTCCCAGGTGGCGGCAACGCTGCCTTTGAAGTCCAATACTGATAGAACTGCATGAACTTCTTTTGCAAAGATATGATACCCTTTACAAAATTTTCTTTTCTTTCTTTCTTTCTTTAATTCAATGTAAAATATTATCTTGTCCACTTTTTCATTCATTTTTCGGCAGAAATATGAAGATATAATTCATTATATAAATTTTTATAGACGTGAGGAGAGGAGACAGAGTCAAAAGCTTCTCAAGGATCTTTTCTAGGGCAGCCCTGAAAATCTAAAAAAGCAACTGAAGAATGAGCGATATGAGATCATACTTAAACAAACACACAAGCACAGCCCTGTCTGAATATACACTACATTGACAAAAGTCCCCGGATATCCAGAAGAGAAGCACAACATACCATTTATTGACGTACATTAGTATGTTGTCGATCCACCTTTGGCCTTAATGCATGCATTGACCCTTCGAGACAGGCTTGCGACAAGGTTTCGGAACACAGCGATAGGTATGAGTTTCCATTCAGTACATAATGCTGCCGTTAACTGTTTCTTAGTAGTAGTCCTTGGTTCCAAAGTTCTTATGCGGAGCTTTAATTCATCCGATAGGGGCTCTATGGGATTAAGATCAGGGCTCTGTGCTGGCCAGTCCACACACGATACGGAATTATCGTCAAACCACGCCTTAACAGCCCTAAATTTATGGCTCGGTGCATTATCCTGCTGGCACCAACAAGGCTCGGTTCCATAGTATTGCCTCAGAGTTCGTAGGGCATAATTGTCCAGAATATCGAGGTAGACGTGCTGGTTAACAGGCTTGTCCACGATAACCAATGGGCCGAGACCATACCGCAAAAAACTCCCCCACACGAGTACACTACCGGCTCCAAACTTCACCGTAGGAACAGTACACTGTGGTAAATAGCGTTCCCCCAGCCTCCGCCGTACCCACACACGGCCATCAGACTGATGGATCGTGTATCTGAATTTATTAGTCCATAGGACCCGTTTACATTCATTGATCTACGGTCCACGATAAATGTTCTTTACACCATGCTAAACGACGAGTAGCATTCCGAGTGGAGATGAAAGGCTTATGAGCAGCCGCACGAACACGGTGACCCATGGAATGAAGTTCTCTGCGAATGGTACGTGTGCATACCGAGGTTCCAGGATTTTTACTCACCTGCACACTGAGGTCTCGTGGAGTGCTCCGTTGATTAGCTGTAACGAATCTTATGAGGCTTCGACGTCCTCTATCACTGATTTTCTTTGGTCTGCCGGTACGTGTTGCTGCTTCAGGCACGGCATGTGTCTTCCACTTATTTAGTACCTCCAAAACAGTTTACTTGGGTATGTTTAAACGCCTCTCGTTTTCTCTTATTGACAACCCACTACTATAACACCCAACAATCTTTCCTTTCTCAAAGTCAGTTTTCTCCCGCCGTGACGTTTTCACTCAACCTCACAGTGCGATATGATCGCGGTCAGCTGCAGGCTTGTTTTTATGCCGTTTGCAGCTGTAAAGCACATCTTAATAACGCAGTGGATCCGTTCATTTGCTTCTGAAGGGGTTTCCGGTGACTTTTGTCTATACAGTGTATACCGGGTGGCTCAAAAATTCGTTTAAATTTCAAAACTTTACAACCAGAGAGCAAATGCACGGTTTGCACGAAAACCATCAGCTAGTACGATGAGTTCCTTTTACAACGTAAAAAAGTTTTAGTTCACATAGTCACCGACAGAGTGAGATAACAGCTAAAAAGTTGTTAAGGACATTGAAAATAAGTTAAAATGCATACTTTGTATAAAATTTGTGACTCTATCACAAGAGTAATTGTACAACACATCCTCCGTTGCAAGATATTACAGTAATTAATCATGTGACAACTCCATTGACCAAAAAAAAGGGGAAAATTATAATGATTACTCTGATTTAAGATAATACTATTTTTTATTTCTGGGAGATTTAACCTAAAAATGCTATAAAACATAAAATAAAAGCAAATATTCATTCATCATACCAGGCAAAACACATCTAAAGTGCTATGACGTATTCTGCGCGACGCCATAATTTCAACATAAAGAATGAGACCATAAAATGGTGCGCACATAAAATCCGGCAGTTGTTTATTTTTATATAAATATATATTAAATAAATGGTTAAGATTTATTTTTCCCTCTATATTTCTCATGAAATGCAGAGAGCATAATTTAAAGTGAAAGAATCAGTAAAAGCAAAGATACAGAAAATTGCACTATTTAAGGGTTTCTGTGTAAACTCTTTTCTGTATCCACACACAAAGAAAGTAAGATTCCAAATGAAAAATGACCCTTTTTTGCATACTATCAAGAGATTGTGTATTTCGAAATCTTCCTACAGAGTAATTTACTTTCGAGAAAGAAGAATTCAATCCAAAATCCTTAAGTTAGATAAAATAAATTTTCTCGACTGTGGGGTTTTATTTAGAGCTTAGCAAAGACATTCTACTTTTAATATAAGAATTATGCTTACTTTTGAATTTATATTGTCAAACGCTTTCTCCGTCATTCGTTAGTTATGAGCACTTCCAATTTCGTATCCTACGGCATTCAACAAAAGTACTTCTCCTCGTATTTTCTTTCCTTTTGGAGAACCATAAAGCACAACTGCAAATAAGCAGCGACTTCCGCAGAACCTTTCAAGAAAATTATTTTGGTTTCATGTATTTCTCAGCATCATGCATTTGAGTAAATTTTTTTCCTTCATATTTGCTAAGTCCAATGTCTCTACAAATTGCATTTGTTCAAAGATGTTTGCAAACTAATATGGCGAATACATTTTCAGTACGTTTGGACATATGTACACATACACAAACACACACACACACACACAAACACACACACGGGCGCGCGCGCGCGCGTGTGTATGTATGTGTGTATGTGTGTGTGTGTATACACGACAAATGCATTTCAAAGAAACTTTTAGAGATATACACAGTGCGTCAAAGAATTTTTAAGACTGGCGCTAGATTTCAGCCTACGGTGGCGCCACCAGTGTAATCGCGAATGTGTTATAAACCGTGACCATGTGCTTGCTCTCTGCCAAAAGTATTGCGCAGTTGTTAAAGTAACTCAAACGAAACGGCCGTTCATTAGAGAAATAAATTTTTTTTTCCATGTTGAATTATTAAGATGGAACAAAGGGCTGTTATGAAATTTAACGCAAAACTTGGTAAAAGTGCCTCGGAAACGTACCGAATGATGAAACAAGTTTACGGTGAGCTTTGTTTAAGTAGATCAAATGTTTTCCTGTGGCACAAACGTCTTTTGGACGGAAGAGAGACGCTAGAAGATTATAAGCATACCAGAAGACCAAGTTCATCTAGGACAATTGAGATTATTGAAAAAGTGCGCGATTTCTTGGCAAACAATCGATGTGCGTCACTAAGAATGATGGAAGAGTCTCTAAACATCAACAAAGGAACGATTTGAACCATCTTGCATGAAGATTTGGGCAAAACAAAAGTCTGTGCTAAATTTGTTCCACACACGTTAACCAATGAACAAAAATCAAGGAGAAGTGCACATTGCAGAGACATAATTTCAGCCGCCGAAAATGATCCAAATTTCTTAAAATCGATTGTTACTGGTGATGAAACATGGTGTTTTTAATATGATCCTAAAACAAAGCGACAAAGTGCGGAATGGAAGTCAAAAACTCGTCACAAGCCAAAAAAAGCAAGAAAAGTCCCATCGAAAATCAAAACAATGCTCATTACATTCTTCGATAGTAAGGGTATTATCCACAAAGAATTTGTTCCAAGTGGACAAACAATTACTGGTGAGTTTTATTTAAATGTTTTGAGGCGTTTGATGGGCAGAATTCGTCGCATTCGTCCAGAATATCGAGATGAACACAGTTGGTGTTTGTTGCACGGTAATGCACCCAGTCACACCTCACTCCTTGTTCGTAGATGTTTGGCGAAAAAAACGCCTGTGTGTTGAATCATCCACCGTATTCCATTGATTTAGCACCCTGCGACTTTTCTTTGTTCCCAAAACTTAAAATGACGTTAAATGGGTGGGTTTTTTTTTTTTATGATATTTCGACCATACAAACAGCTTCGACGCGTGCTTTGCAGGCAATTCCGCAAAGTGAAGTGGAACAGGCATTCGAATCATTATTAAATCGCTGTAACAAGTGTATTGAAGCCGGAGGAACTTATTTTGAATAACAAACTAAACCAAAACAAATTATAATTTGCCACCCCGGTGGCGCAGTGGTCTAAGCGATGGCCTCTGATCATTCGTCCGAACGGGGTCCTGGTTCGAATCCCGGTGAGGCATGGATGTTGTGTTTGTCTTACGGCACTGGCTCTCTCCCTTCCCTGGAACCAGTGACCCTAAATTAGGGACGGGTGACTGGTGACTCACCTCCCTTCGGGATTTTGCTTTCCTGCTAAATTCCAATGCATGGTAATATTACGTAGCAACAAAATCGTTTATCAAAAATTTAAGTCAAAAAATATTCCTCTTCCTGAAACGATTTTTTTTTCAGCCCATTAAAGCACAAATGTGGAATTATGCCAACAAACGCAGAATTGTAGGTTAAGAAAATCCAAAAATATGCAGATAACCTTACATCCGCTTGGTAAAAGATTACTTTTTTAATCTGTCTCTCAGAAGTAGAGATTTTGTGAAAAATACAAGCACCTAGTTGTTCCAGCTAATGAGGAATCACATCCCAGAAAAAGAAGAAAATCCACGGCAAATCTGTGGCATGCTTGCACTTGCACGAGCAAACAGAAATTTTAGAATCTGATTTTTAGGAAAAGAGACATCGTTTGTAATGCAATGTACACTTATGTGAGATACCGTATAAGGGGGAAAACACGACGCGAAATGGAAAATCTTTTTCAAAGCTACAGGTATTCGATATAAAGAGAATTTTTTTATATGACTGGTACAAGGGGTGAACGAAGATACTTAAACGCGTGGGTGTAGGGCATCGTTTGGTGGCCAATACAGCTGCATTTTGTCGTGGAAGGGACAGATACGAGTCCCGTATAGTGGTCAGAGGGATTTAAAACCATTCGTCTCGCAGAAAAGTGACTAGTTCACGACGTGATGCTGGTGGAAGAAACCGTTTCCTGACTTGCTCCTCCGGAACACCCCAGAGTGGCTCAATAATGTTCAAGTCGGGTGACTGTGCAGGCCGCGACAAATGTTCAATCTCACTTTCATGCTCAGTAACTCTTCCACTAGTTTAGCTCTAATGTGTATCGGTGCGTTATCATCCTGACACGTGACACCACCGTCGGGGTACAATGTTTAAACCATTGCGTGCACCTGCTCCTCCAGATTTGTACGATAGTCCTTGGCAGTGATATGCCCCTCAAGAACAATAAGCAGGCCGACGTACTGCCACGATCAAGGGCGGATTTAGATTTGGGGGCCCGGGGCACTTCAGTTTCTGGGGGCCCCCTGGAATTCGGAAATTAAAATAAACAGCAGAAAGGAGAATTCACCAAATTTGCACACAACAGTCAATGTACTGCTTGTAATTGGAACTGACAAGTTATACATACGTACATAGGAAGGTACATTATACAGGGAAACAGTCTCTTCAATACTTACAAAAAGTCTTTTACTTGACATCTGAAAAATCTTTAATGAATTTCTCAAGCTCTATCATCTTAAGAACACTGCTGTCTACATTCAGTAGGCACAGAACACTTAGTCTTTCGTGAGTCATCGTGGTTCTCAAATCATTCTTAATCAGTGCCAGTTTGCTGAATGATCTCTCTCCTGAACAACTAGTGGCCATCATGCTCAAATATATTCTAAGAGCTACATTAACACTTGGGAAGGTATCACAAAGCCCTTCATCATAGAATAAGTCCGCCTGTTGAGATGGAGTGAAACACGACCTGAGCTTGGAAAAGTTTCTCAACTTCAGTTCTTATCTCTGCATCAGGTAGATTACATAAGTTGACTATGACTTTGAACCTGCTGTACACTGAATGGTTCGCTACCCTGCGTTTTTTTAGGCAACAGACAACTGATCTAAAATGATATTGAAAGTTCCACATCTGAATTTATCTCTCGAAGAAAGAACAACTTCCTCTGATACAGAGGTTGGATTAGCATCATAACGTTGGTTTCTCTTTTTTGACCTGACCGTAGCTGCCTTGTGGTCTGTAGTTCCACAAAGGTTCCTGACATCTAGTTCCAACTCTTCATACTTATCCCAAAGTGATTCCAGAAATTTTTTCAGAGAATCAATTAGATCCACCACTTTCTTCGGGTCAATTTCAACTCCTTGAACAGCTTTTGTTTGTAATGTTGAACAGCACAAGAATTAAGTTCCAGACCTAGACCATCAGAGCAGTTTCATGGCAGTCCATTTTGTCTGCCAATGTCTGAGCTTCATGTCTTGCTTCAGGTGTTTGCACCAAGTCACTTTCAATATTTCTGAGGGCATTTTGAATGTAGTTGTATCTATCTACTAGGGCTTCAGTGGCACCCGCTCTTGCTGATCAACGAGTGTCTAACAGGTGACTTAACCGTTAGTGCGCTTTTATTCCCTTTCAAAGAATTCATTAGAACTGCCCATCTCAATCTTGACGCAGAGAAAAAGGGTGCATAACTTTTGTATGAAGACAAATTAACTAGCAGCTTCAACAGAGCAAGAGGCAGCTCACTCATTGGACAAGATTCAATGAGTGAGCAACACAGGGAATGAAAACTGCTGCTGGGTTCTTCTCTTTAAGTTTGGCTTGCATTCCTGTGTAGTGACTAGACATATTGCTAGCATTATACACTGCTGGACAATTGCTAAGGACGGATCATAAACGGCTATATAGCGCATAAAAAAGTAAGTGTGGTTGGATGCCAAGTGAAATAAAATAATGTCAGAAAGCCAGGACATTACAAGAAAGACAATTTATTGTGCTCTGAAATCCAGAAGGCTTTGGAACGTGTTCAAAGGACAAACAGGCCATTTTGTGCAGAATACGTAAACGTGAAAAAAATGCAATTACCGTCCGCAGGCGTTCCGGCGTAAGATGTCAATATGGGATATGGGCACCATGGAGGGCGATGCAAGATTCCACACGTCGTGTCATGCTTTGCACAACATTATCAAGCAGCTGTTGGGTTAATAATTTATCCCATTGCTCTGTCAGTGCACGGATGAGGGTGTCCTTGTTTATTGGAGGGCATTGACGACCAGCAAGACTCCTCCCCAAAGCATCCCACACATTTTCAATGGGATTCAGATCTGGAGAACGTGCTGGCCATACGAGGCGTTGAATATCCTTGCTCTCAAGACACTCCTGGACAGCGACTGTTCGATGACATGTTGCGTTGTCGTCCATGAAAATTAATCTATCACCGACAGCACCACGGAACATGCAAGCATGAGGTAGCAGAACATCATTAATGTATCGTTGGCCAGTCATAGTTCCAGTTGGAAGCACATAGAGGGACGTACGGCCATTGATCATGATGCCAGCCCACACCATGACACTACATGTCGGATATAGGTCCCTTTCCTGTATGTTTGCTGGACAATATGCAGTACCACTATCACGCCAGATCAGTTGTCGTCGACAATCAGACGATAGACTGTATCTACTCTCATCTGAGAAGAGGATAGCAGACCAGTCGTTATCAGTCCAATTGCGATGTTGATGGCACCATTGCAAACGGGCGGCACGGTGACGTCTGGACAATGGGATGCACACAACAGGACGGCGGGCGTATAGTCCTCCTTCATGCAAATGTCTGGCGACAGTTTTTCGGGAGATCCGCTTGCCAGTAGCAGCCATAAACTGATTTGCTACCTCACTAGCTGTGCTGCGCCGGTGTCTTTTTGTTGATAGCACTATGTACCGATCTTCTGCAGGTGTCGTACGGCGAACACGACCTCCCTCGTGACGTTTGCTACACTCTCCATTTGTTTGAAATGATTTCCAAAGCCTTGAAACAACACTGTGGCTGACGTCAAACTCCCTGGCAACATCTGTTATTTTTCGCCCTTTTTCAATCTTGCCCATAATACGGCCACGCGTAAAATCATCTAAGTGATGTCGGGAAGACATACTGAAAATTGCAAGTTCGTCAATTGATTCTTTCCCTTTCAACTTTGCGTTTGAACAACAACGGTCAATACGCGTCAAATCCTTTATATCTCTTATCAGCGCTATGACGTCACGAACAAGTTCGGGAATCCAAAATTTGCATACGCACAACACGTCTTACTGTATCCCGCACTTATGCTAATTTCCACATTTTCCTGCCTTCCCATTTATGGCTGCTATCGTTGCTATTGTCATCCGTCCTTAGCAATTGTCCGGCAGTGTAGCATGATTGTTCTCTGCAGTCTTCAAAATTAAAGCCTTCTTTTTATAGAAATTCTAGGAGAGCTGTAATCAGTTCTTTAGCCTTGTGGGAGCCAGTCTGCAAAAAAGTTAAAAGCCTTTCTACTGGCTTCCCAGAAACGACATATCGCAATGACTGTCAGATGGTCAACATGAGCCAGGTCTGGTGTTGAATCTACTGAAACTGAGAAATACTTGGCAGTTTTAAGTTTAGCCACGATGAATTTCTTAACAAATTTTACCATATGCAGAACAATTCCTTCGTAGATGGTTGGTGATAGGTATGACTGCTTAACACTCTCAGCATTGCCAAATTCTTTAAGGTGACCCATCAGAAATGGGTCAAATTGAGCAATAAGCTCCATAATTCCTAAGAAATTACCATTATGCTTGGATCCAACGATTTCTTCATAGCCCCTAAATGCCACGCTTCTCTCAGAAAGAAAAATTGTCACGGCTACAACACGGCACAATACTTCCCTCCAGTATTTTTTCCTGCACTTGTTTTTTCAACTCCCTGTCAACATGAGAAGATGCATCAAAGATTATGCTTCAACATAGAATCTCTGAGGCCTTGGCGATGTTGATGAGCTTTCATTTTTTCATCTGCTTTTTTCCAGTCATTAAAGCCAATCTCTCTGAATGTATGAGTTTCGCTGCGGTAGCACTCTCGCAAGTACTGTAAGAACATTACCAGTGTGTACTCCAACGTCATGTCACATCGTGAGTGCTGTCGTTGGTTCGAACGGTTTCTACAGGGATCTTTTGACCTGTCAGACAGTCCCAAATGCTGGAAGACACGCCACAGTGGATTTGGACAGGCTGAAGATCTTACAAGGGATGTGTGTGTGTATGTTCAAAAGCACCTATTGACATGAGACACGGGACACATGAGTACAGGTATGAGTACGGACCACGGTAAGATGAGTCATTGTCGTGTAAAACGTGTTAAATGTCGGCAGGGTCACCTGTCCACCAAAACATACTCGTCATAAGTCGAATAGTTTGCGTGGAGTTTACAGTGTTCAGGTGAACAACTCGTGTGTATTGCACCGCACATTGTGTGAGGTGCTGCCGTAATTATTCGAACAGGGTGAAAATTGTCACCATTAGCCCCCTGAATGTCGTTGAGCTGCTGAAAGCCAAAATAAGGCGGCCATTTACCGATGAAACGCTAATTGGGGAGCAGTGGTCGAAGTGGCACAGAGCTACTGCCAGTATGGTGTCAACCATAGATCTACATAGTATAAATTGGAGGTTTCGAAAGAAATACATACCATTCCACACAAGCGTTTTTGGTTTTTTTCTTGTTTTTTTAGTTATTAAAAATTAATATATATAATATAAAAAAATTAATGTAATAATAAAAAACCCTTCATTTAAGGGTTTGTCGTCTCTTTCAGTCACAGCTGCTAATCATTTATAAATTTTATCCGTTAAAAATGTCATTTGCCGATTTTTGCGTTAAAATTTGTGTTTTCATCTTAATTTCTTTACGTAGTTTCTGACAGGTTTATAATTTACTACATACCGGGATGGTAAATAATGTTTTTTTTAACTGCCGGTATGCTCACTTCCACTTTTGTTAACTACCGGTATGCCATACCGGCACATACCGGCCCACTTCGAACACTGCTGGGGTAGAAGATGAGTAATTTGCGACAGTTTTAACCAACGTATTTATCGTCAAGTACGAAAATGAATTGGAAACGATGCAGACAACGATACCCCACAGAAATAGTGAAGACGACAGCATTGGGCAGCATGACAACTTTGACGAGGGTGTATTCCTGTTCCCACTACGGAAACATAACATTGGATTTCTCGGTGCCGGCGGTGGCACACGTTTTACACGGGAATAACTCACTCTAGGGTGAGTCATTCCCGTGGCTCATACCTGCACACAGGTGTCACATTTCATGTCGATTGGCGCGTTTGAACTCACACATATCCCTTGTTAGTAGAAAACGACTCACGTGTGACCATACGGGAGTTATCCTGATACCTGGGGACTACCCACACGAGTAACTTAGGAAGGTGCATTAGAGGGAGTTTCGGAACCCCATCAACTTACAGTTGAGCAGAAAGCAAATCACATGAGTGCATATGTTTCCTAGCTTGCACGTGACCAAGTTGAACTGTGATTGGACCACATTGTGACAGGTGACGAGAAATGGGTGCCTCATGACAATGTCAGAGTCCAGAAACAATGGATGGACCCAAATAGAAGCCCATGCAGACCTCCAAAGCCGGCTTAAACCCACGTAAAGTCCTGGTGCCTATTTGGTGGAATGTGAGGGTGTCGTGTTTTTTGAGCTGTTGCCGGACAACACCACTATCACCGCTGATGTGCACTGCCGTCAGCTTGACATTCCGCAACCATCGCTCAGGTCGAAACTACCACAGCAGGGTGGAGCTAGACCTCACACAGTACAGGTGACCTGTCGTAAGTTCAGGGACCTGGACTGTCACACCCAGTTGATTTCCTGGACATTTCTCCAAGCGATTACCAAATTTCCCGGTCGTTGCAGCATTCCCGGATGGACCGCGGCTCACCAACCGGGACGATGTCGAACGCGCATTCACTCACTTATTGGTGTTCCAGACGACACAACTCTACAGGGACGGTACCCAGCAGCTGCTCAGATGATGGCAGCTGGTCGTGGCAAACGATGGCAACTACATTTTCGACTGATTTGTACTTGTATATACGGTAATTAGCACATTTATGATGCGTTGCATTTGCAGACTTTACTTTCTTTCCAACCCAATACATCAGTTACGACTTAGAGCAAACCCTATGAATCGTCTTCAGATTCATCTCATGGTGTACTGTGCTTGATATCTGGAGTAAACAATTCTTGTTGGATATTACTTGTATCCTATTTTGATACCATTCTTTTCTGAGTGTGACTCGGTAACACTATAGGGCATATTTCTCTGATTTTACGTAAACGTGCATTTACATTTAGCCATATACCGCAGCTTCTGAAGGTGCGAATTCAGAAATTATTTTTAAATTTCATGGCCGTAATGACGTATATACACTGCTGGCCACCCAAAATGCAACACCAAGAAGGACACGAGATGACAAAGCCAGATTTACTGGACACATAACAACAGATACAAAGATGAAACGATTGAGCTTAAAGGTCCGTGCGACTTGCGGAACACGCAGACATCAATAGTTTGTGTGGCTCCCATGGCGGGCAATAACGGCCGCTATACGTCGCGGCATCGAACGAAAGAAGCTTTGGATGTGGACTTGGTGTATGTCGGTCCAGGATGCTTCCACACGTTACCACAGTTGATCAGGCGTAGCCACGGCTGGTGCTTGCCGGGACACTAGGTTGCCGATCAGCGACCAGACGTGTTCGATAGGCGACATATCGGGAGAACAGGCTGGCCACGGCAGCAGTGACAACTGGTGGACAGTGAAGAATTGTTGCACGATGCGTGCCACGTGCGGGCGCGCATTGTTCTATTGAAACGTGGCCGCTGGCAGGTTCTGCAGGTAATGGAGGACTAGAGGCTCCAAAACGTCGGAGATGTAGCGGTGGCTGTTGAGAGTACCGGCGATGCGTACCAGACGGGGTGCGGGTGTCATATCCAATTGCGCCCCAAACGATAACGCCAGGCGACGGACCGGTATAGCGATAATGCAGGCGTTATACAGTCTCTCGCCGCTGTGCTGCCACACGCGGATCCGACCATCATGGTGTTGCAGGCAGAAGCGGGATTTGTCGGAGAAGACAATGTCGTGCCATTCCGTAGTCCAGGTGCGGCGTTCAACGGCCCACTGCCGCCGCACTCGCCGGTGGTGTAACGTCAATGGTAATCGGAGCAATGGGCGCCGTGCGACAAGTCCCCGCTCCTGCAGACGACGTCGAACGATACGTGCTGACACAGGTTGTTGCGCAACACACCCTACTTCTTGCGCAAACGTTCGTGATGTGGCGGTACGAGCCGTCAATGCCCGCCGTACAACATGCCGGTCCTCTCGTTCGGTGGTGTGCCGCGGCTGCGGAGGACCGTCGGTCCTCTATCTCCGTGGTTCTTCTAGGTTTCTCAGACCCTTCCTGTCCCATCGGCGTACCTTGTTCTATCCACTGCCGCCATCAAAGTGCTATAGTGATATCAGCACGACCGGTATGGCGCGCTGTAAGGCGATAAGACCATTCCACTTCCTGGAGCCCGACGATTAGGCATTTTTCGAACTCCTTCAACTGCTCGTATTGCTTCCGAACTTTTATCCGAGGCATACTTCACTTGCGAAGGCTGCAGCTAACACAACATCACGAGTCGGAATGGCAAGCACACGAAACGGGACGACTTTATATTGCCGGTCAGGCACTCAGCTACGACCCCTCCTTGCTTGGTCACATGCACGGCTGAGCACATACAGTATTGTCATAAAATGTGCGTAACGTACACACACATGCAGGATATTAAACTTAATTTTTTGCAAAAAATAAAACGATACTACCGTGCAGAATTTTCTGGATCATCCTTAAAAAAATCAGTAACATCTTTCCGCACCTCAGAATAAGATGTTTCTTCATAGTAAGAATAAGATGTTTCTTCATAGTATCTACTAAGGTAGGGAAAAACATCTTCTGACACATTATCAAGCCCACTTCGAATTGTCTGAAGTGTTTTGATCATATGTTCATTAGTTGGTTTTGATTCACATTCTCAGTCTTCATCTTTAGAGTCATCAACAATCTTTAAACTTTCCTGAACACTTGTAGAATAGCCTCGTTAGTAAGATGATCAGCAATAGCAACTTCCTTATCAATTTCGAGTACAGCAAACGGAAACAAAATGAAAGGAACCTGTACGAAGGGTTTTCATTAAGTAGAAAACCAATCGGTAAATGGAGATATTTTGGAACGCATTTTAGCTCAAGTTTCGAAGTTTCCTCGTAAAATTCGTTAAATAGAGAAATTCGCTGAACGGAGGTCCGTTAAATAAAGGTTCCACTGTATTAATATTTGTTGTTGTGTCTGTACGCTTGTAAAATAACTCTCTTTGAACTTGCTTTTCTCGTTCGTTTCCTGTAATCACTAGTAAGATTCAATACTACTCAAATGACAACCGTCTATGCACGATTAAAATTTTTATCGTCCATAGGGTAGTATTGAGTGAATGGCACGAATAGTTTTTTAGACACTAGTAAGATTTCCTGTGCATCTTTTTTGATTGGAGGTTTAGCGACCACCGTGAGCAACTCAATGGGCTATAAGCAGTGGCCCGTCGCTAATTTAGGGTCACTGGTTCGAGGGAAGGGAGAGAGACAGTGCTGTAAGACAAACACAGCATCCATGCCTCACCGGGATTCGAACCCGGACCCCTTTCGGACGAATGATCAGAGGCCATCGCTTAGACCACTGCGCCACCGGGGCGGCCCTGTGCATCTTGTAGCTCTTTTGATGAATGTTTCCCGACCGAGGGCGTAAAATAGTTATCATAAAATACTAGCCTTCTATATCTGAGAGTTTTGTCAAAAGTTTGTCTCATAACGCCCGAAAATCAGATTATATCCTCCTTATTAAATAATAAGCTGCAGAAAATGCATTAAAAAAAGAGCGATATATATAATGAGTTTGTCGTAATGTTGAAAACCAAGCTTATGCAACAGACTTCGTGGCGAATGGCTTCCTTCAGTTGTGGCAATGTGGAAGATCTTGTCTGGTACACCAGGGACCTTAAAAACCCTACAACCAGAAACCCATGAGTGTCTGATCTGGGGACCGTGGAGGCCACGGGATGCTGCGGAACTCACTGATTAGCTTTTTCTGCGCCAAATGGGGTGACAAAACCATTCTTTACTGGAGATGTGACGCGGCTGGAGCGCCATCCTTCATAAACGTGACTGTCTGCAGCAAATATTTTTCCTGTAAACGAGGCATCTCGTTTTCACGCAGTAGTTTCAGGTAGGTTCGGCATTTGTTGAGCAAGTCTTCCAGTCGTTTCTAGGGCACGGTTCGTCAAAGGAAAGAAGTCCAAAACTGAAGGATGCTGTGAATTAACATCACAGTGCAATGTTTTTTCTGTACGCATATGGGTTACTATGTGTCCATATTCGGCGATTATGCATATTGTCATACCCATGAATGAAAAATGAACTTTGTCCGTCCACAACACATTTAAAAAGCTATTGGGGGTCTTCAGTGATCTTTGCCAGAACCCATTTGGCAAATTCCTCCCGCTATGTGGTATCCATCGGTAACATCTGGTGTAAAGTTTGCAGCTTGTATGGGCACAGATCTTTTTTCTTTTTTTCAATTTAATTCAGTTTATTTAGCTGTTACATGAAAATCAAAAATACAAAATAATTTAACAAGAGTGTAAGTAATTGTAACAGCAAGGAAGATTTGGGAAAAAGCCACAAAAGTCCTGGCAAAGTCCAGATCTCCCTATACAAATATAGGCAAGTCAGAGTTACACCTGAAAGAATGGTGCATAACATTCAAAGGTATTCGTAGAAATTAGTATTAGAAAAATTGTTCCCCCTTTCCCTTTTACACCACTCTTTTTCCAACCTTCCCCACATCTCTACTACTTTGCCCTCCTGTTCCGGCTTTCCTATTTTATTCATTTGGCCTTTTAGTCCCATATTACCCCTCCCCCACTATTCTTTTTTACATTTCCCATTTCATTTTTTCTTATTCCCATTCTTCCCTTTTTGTCTTTTTTTTATATTCTTGCTAGTCCCAGAATGTAAAGTTTTAGTTTGTTTTTTAAATAGATTAAAATTAGTTATTATTGTAAGATCATGAGGTAGAGAATTCCAAAGTTGAGGCATAGTATAAATTAGAGACTGTTTAATATACTGACTCCTGGGAAAAATTGGTCTCAATTGATATCCACCTCTAGTGTCATAGTCATGGTTAGGTAATGAAATTTGTTATATTTATTTGGGTCAACACGTATATATACACTATATTGACAAAAGTCACCGGGCACCTAGAAGAGAAACACAACATAGCATTTATTGATGTACATTAGTACACTGATGCTGTCGGTCCACCTTTGGCCTTGATGCATACACTGACACTTCGAGACATACTTTCGACAAGGTTTTGGAACACAGCGATAGGTATGCGTTTGCATTCAGTACATAATGCTTCCACTAACTGCTGCTTAGTAGTAGGCCTTGGTACCAAATTTTTTATGCGGCGCTCCAGTTCATCCCATAGGTGCTCTATGGGATTAATATCAAGGCTCTTTGCTGGCCAATCCACATACACAATACGGAATTATCGTCAAATCACGCCGTAACAGTCCTTGCTTAATGGCTGCTACCCACGCCCCTTTTGAGTTCTGTTTGCCTGTTTAAAGTACCCATTGCTCCTTTAACATGCTCTTTACTCGTATGTAACGGTGTGTGCTCTCTTCCTAGCCACTTTTCCGACTTGGTATGTGCATATTCTACCGACATTCCATCATGATTTCACCTGCTGACCACGCCCTTTCGAAATCTTCAGACATATGCGGTGTGCTCCCTGTGCTATCTGTTCATGTGCCTGTTGCTTCTTGAATTTGTGTTTCGCTTGTGCATAATGGTGTGTGATATCTTTTGCCACTTTTCCGAGTTGGTAAGTGCATATTTCACCGATATTCCATCACAATTTCATCTGCTGACCACGCCCTTCCAAGTTCTGCAGTGTGCGCCCTATTTATTGTGCCTGTTTCTCTTTTAATTTGTTGCTTCGCTCGTGCATAAAGGTGTACATCATCTTCCTAGCAACTTTTCCGAGTAGGTAAGCGCTTATTTTACCGATATTCCTTCAAATTTCATTTCGTTGGGTCTGCTTACAATCTGCCCATCGTGAAGATTCATTGATTAAACACTTTTCGTTTGAGACATAATGGTAAATTGCTCTTCAAATTTGTACTGTTTCACCCAAATGCTCTTTAGTCAAGTTTTATACGTCAATAAATTTCTCCATCAATGTGGCCCTTGCTTGATATTTGTTGCCCAAAATAAATATAGGTATCAGTTACTTCTAAAATGTTCTCATCGGTCGATATACTTTCATTTCTCATAAAGGTATCGTACACCAATCTTGTTTCCTGAAAGTTCATATTTAATCTCACTGTACTCTTGCCGGCAAGATCCCGGACCATATACATATGTAGGTAACGCCATATTTCCCATGCTCTTTAATGCCACATTGAAAATTACTTTTTAATCATCGAACTGGGAAGAGAAGAGGATAAAAATTAATGGAAAATATTTAACCCACCTGCTTTTTGCTGAGGGCATAAACTTTTTTGCAAGTACTCCCTCAAAGCTGCGAGGTATGGTTCAGGAAAAAAAAGTTTGAAAGAAGGCTGGTTTAATCAATGCATTCTTCTTCTTTGCTTACAGAAGAAGTACTGAAATGGGCTTAAAAATGAACTTACAGAAAAGATCATTGACGATTCATAAGTAAGAGCTGGAAAGATTCATTGATTAAACCAGCCTTCTTTCAAACTTTTTTCCTACGGCTCTCTTGAGCTGACATAAATCACAGCGGCTGCTTTGTGTAAAACAATTGCCACAGAACTGCTGCTTTCTTTTCCCAGATTTTATTCTTTTTGCAGGAAAGAAGATCTTCATGAAACTTATTATTATCTATAAAACGCACATAACAAATTAGATGCACATCCTTGTGGCTGTCAGTATCTTAAGCATCCAACTGAATAGCAAAATCTCCTTTCAAAATCTCCTTTGACCAATCAACTGGTCGTTAATATTGTCAGCCATATCGAGAATTCGACGGCTGATAGCATTATTTTACGAAGGCACACTTTACAATTGCTTAGCAGCAGACTCGCCTATGATAGCAGATACTATGTCCATAGCAGCAGGTAAAATAAGTTCTCCCGCAATGGCGTGAGGTTTCTTCCTTTTTGCTACACGGTGAGTAAATTTGCAAGATGAAAGAAGAGCCTTTGTAGAAATCATAGCTTGTTTAGGGAAAGTTGCTTTCTGATCAGTCATTTCTTCTAACAGAGAAATATTCACGTGGTTTGGTTAACAAACTACCATGAACGGACTCCAAATGCCGTTTCATTTTATTGGGAAGCACGTTTTCAGTGGTCAGTTCCTTAAAACAAATGTCACACCGTGGACGTTCTTCATTTCTTACAATAGTGCATGAAAACTCAAAATCCAAGTAACTGGCGTCGTACTTCCATTACTTTCGTCTCCTTTCCACTTTAGAACTGCATGATACGTCTCAAATGTAATGTTTTTTACTTATATTTAAAAATTTATCCATACTGACAGATAAACAGAAAGATAAAATACAAAGAAGACTTAAAACGAACTGCATTCGACAAAACTAACCTCCGACTCTACTACAAATACCACACGTGGTACGACTCGACTTTAAAGCGCAGCTCATCATAGCGAGTCAAACTACTTCTGCCAAACCACCGCGACGCCCCTGGGAGCCGCGACGAACAGTTTGAAAGCCACGGGATTAAACACTTCTCTTTCAAGACATAATGGGAAACTACTCTTGAAAATAGTACAAGTCTCATCATCAAAAGTCTCATCCCAATGTTATTTCTTTTGTATATTATTACCTCTCTCTATACTGTATATACAGTATGTATGTATTTTTCGGGAACTTGCTGGCAAGAGTAAAAGAATGGGCTTTTTCTCCGAAATTCTCAAATTCTCGCTACACAAGCTTTATACGCCAATGAATTTCTTCTTCAATGTGACCCTCGCTTGATATCTGTTGTCCAAGATAAATGCAAGCCTCGGTTACTTCTAGAATTCTACATCATTCGCTAAATATTCAGATCTTGAAAAGGCATTGTACGTTAGCGTTGTTTTCCGTAAGTTCCTTTTTAAGCCCATTTCATTACTTTTGTAAGCATTTTCTGGACCATACTCCGCAACTCTGCGGAGGTACATGCAAAAATGACAATGCCATCAAGTCATCTTGCAAATTCAACCCTCTTCATATCTTCAAAACGAATCGTTTATTTGCCTTCGAGACTTGGAGCTAACAAAAGACTTTTAGTAGCCTTCGAAAACTTGGGTACAATTCCTGTTCACAGATAATAAGAGCTGTAGTAATGACGGCGGATGTTAATGTTTCAGTTGTCTGTTTACCGTTTCCATTTTTCACACCACATGAGATATTCTGGATTTACTATTTTCCAAAAAGCTGAAAAAATTGCTTATTGGTTATTCCGATGAGCTGATGTATTTGATTGTCTTCGAGAATCCCCAAAATGTTTTCTAATTTCAGTTCGAAAGTTCCTTACAGCTATGATATCGTCATATTCACGAATCACAGATTTTCAGAACGAGTGAATTTACTTTGCCCGACGATACTTGTTACGTACTACAGAAGTAAAAACATGTGTCAAGACGTTAAATGTGCAGCGAGACATTCTGTTGGCGTAGTTCAGTTGGAAGAGTGACTTACTCCGAAGTGACGGAACACGGACGAACTTGTGTTTTCACATACTTAACAGACCCTATTGCAGAGAGCCCGCTGTGTTCAAGAGAGAGGTGAGAAGTGAACACACACATAAAAAGTTATAATGATCAAAGACACAAATGTTGAACACGTAACATAATTTATATCTAATTTCAGTTTTAGTAACTACGGGAAACCTGATTATTTCTACAAACATAAACAGAAAAACAATTCATAAACTGTACACAATTATGTTGTAAAAAAGTACATGTTTTGAAATAACTTTAAGAAAACCACCAAAAAGCACGTGGAAAATTCCGGGAGGGATCCGGACTCGTGGTACCTTTCCGTTGGTTACATCCCTGCTAAGTATGGATTTAGTGGATATCACAAGAATTCTGAATGATAGTGGGCACCTGTTAAATAACTTTAAGGGGTGTTCAACCCCTATTATCCGCATAATAAGTGCTTATGGTTCAGCTCATTCCCACTTGAGGGTCCTTACTTTGATTATGATGTCATCAACTCTTGTCATTTTCATGATCTATATAAGTCCCTTTCCCAATCTTTCTTTGTTACATCTAGAATACACAGTGCGTAAAAGAATTTTTAAGACTGAGTCTGTAAAATGAAATAGAAACAAGAAATTATAATTTGAATTTTTTGAATTGGAGGTTTAACGACCACCGTGAGCAACTCAATAGTATTGTGTATGTGGATTGGCCAGCAAAGAGCCTTGATATTAATCCCATAGAGCACCTATGGGATGAACTGGAGCGCCGCATAAAAAATTTGGAACCAAGGCCTACTACTAAGCAGCAGTTAGTGGAAGCATTATGTACTGAATGCAAACGCATACCTATCGCTGTGTTCCAAAACCTTGTCGAAAGTATGTCTCGAAGTGTCAGTGTATGCATCAAGGCCAAAGGTGGACCGACAGCATCAGTGTACTAATGTACATCAATAAATGCTATGTTGTGTTTCTCTTCTAGGTGCCCGGTGACTTTTGTCAATATAGTGTATATATACGTGTTGACCCAAATAAATATAACAAATTTCATTACCTAACCATGACTATGACACTAGAGGTGGATCTCAATTGAGACCAATTTTTCCCAGGAGTCAGTATATTAAACAGTCTCTAATTTATACTATGCCTCAACTTTGGAATTCTCTACCTCATGATCTTACAATAATAACTAATTTTAATCTATTTAAAAAACAAACTAAAACTTTACATTCTGGGACTAGCAAGAATATAAAAAAGACAAAAAGGGAAGAATGGGAATAAGAAAAAATGAAATGGGAAATGTAAAAAAGAATAGTGGGGGAGGGGTAATATGGGACTAAAAGGCCAAATGAATAAAATAGGAAAGCCGGAACAGGAGGGCAAAGTAGTAGAGATGTGGGGAAGGTTGGAAAAAGAGTGGTGTAAAAGGGAAAGGGGGAACAATTTTTCTAATACTAATTTCTACGAATACCTTTGAATGTTATGCACCATTCTTTCAGGTGTAACTCTGACTTGCCTATATTTGTATAGGGAGATCTGGACTTTGCCAGGACTTTTGTGGCTTTTTCCCAAATCTTCCTTGCTGTTACAATTACTTACACTCTTGTTAAATTATTTTGTATTTTTGATTTTCATGTAACAGCTAAATAAACTGAATTAAATTGAAAAAAAAGAAGAAAGATCTGTGCCCATACAAGCTGCAAACTTTACACCAGATGTTACCGATGGATACCACATAGCGGGAGGAATTTGCCAAATGGGCTCTGGCAAAGATCACTGAAGACCCCCAATAGCTTTTTAAATGTGTTGTGGACGGACAAAGTTCATTTTTCATTCATGGGTATGACAATATGCATAATCGCCGAATATGGACACATAGTAACCCATATGCGTACAGAAAAAACATTGCACTGTGATGTTAATTCACAGCATCCTTCAGTTTTGGACTTCTTTCCTTTGACGAACCGTGCCCTAGAAACGACTGGAAGACTTACTCAACAAATGCCGAACCTACCTGAAACTACTGCGTGAAAACGAGATGCCTCGTTTACAGGAAAAATATTTGCTGCAGACAGTCACGTTTATGAAGGATGGCGCTCCAGCCGCGTCACATCTCCAGTAAAGAATGGTTTTGTCACCCCATTTGGCGCAGAAAAAACTAATCAGTGAGTTCCGCAGCATCCCGTGGCCTCCACGGTCCCCAGATCAGACACTCATGGGTTTCTGGTTGTAGGGTTTTTTAAGGTCCCTGGTGTACCAGACAAGATCTTCCACATTGCCACAACTGAAGGAAGCCATTCGCCACGAAGTCTGTTGCATAAGCTTGGTTTTCAACATTACGACAAACTCATTATATATATCGCTCTTTTTTTAATGCATTTTCTGCAGCTTATTATTTAATAAGGAGGATATAATCTGATTTTCGGGCGTTATGAGACAAACTTTTGACAAAACTCTCAGATATAGAAGGCTAGTATTTTATGATAACTATTTTACGCCCTCGGTCGGGAAACATTCATCAAAAGAGCTACAAGATGCACAGGGCCGCCCCGGTGGCGCAGTGGTCTAAGCGATGGCCTCTGATCATTCGTCCGAAAGGGGTCCGGGTTCGAATCCCGGTGAGGCATGGATGCTGTGTTTGTCTTACAGCACTGTCTCTCTCCTTCCCTCGAACCAGTGACCCTAAATTAGCGACGGGCCACTGCTTATAGCCCATTGAGTTGCTCACGGTGGTCGCTAAACCTCCAATCAAAAAAGATGCACAGGAAATCTTACTAGTGTCTAAAAAACTATTCGTGCCATTCACTCAATACTACCCTATGGACGATAAAAATTTTAATCGTGCATAGACGGTTGTCATTTGAGTAGTATTGAATCTTACTAGTGATTACAGGAAACGAACGAGAAAAAGCAAGTTCAAAGAGAGTTATTTTACAAGCGTACAGACACAACAACAAATATTAATACAGTGGAACCTTTATTTAACGGACCTCCGTTCAGCGAATTTCTCTATTTAACGAATTTTACGAGGAAACTTCGAAACTTGAGCTAAAATGCGTTCCAAAATATCTCCATTTACCGATTGATTTTCTACTTAATGAAAACCCTTCGTACAGGTTCCTTTCATTTTGTTTCCGTTTGCTGTACTCGAAATTGATAAGGAAGTTGCTATTGCTGATCATCTTACTAACGAGGCTATTCTACAAGTGTTCAGGAAAGTTTAAAGATTGTTGATGACTCTAAAGATGAAGACTGAGAATGTGAATCAAAACCAACTAATGAACATATGATCAAAACACTTCAGACAATTCGAAGTGGGCTTGATAATGTGTCAGAAGATGTTTTTCCCTACCTTAGTAGATACTATGAAGAAACATCTTATTCTTACTATGAAGAAACATCTTATTCTGAGGTGCGGAAAGATGTTACTGATTTTTTTAAGGATGATCCAGAAAATTCTGCACGGTAGTATCGTTTTATTTTTGCAAAAAATTAAGTTTAATATCCTGCATGTGTGTGTACGTTACGCACATTTTATGACAATACTGTATGTGCTCAGCCGTGCATGTGACCAAGCAAGGAGGGGTCGTAGCTGAGTGCCTGACCGGCAATATAAAGTCGTCCCGTTTCGTGTGCTTGCCATTCCGACTTGTGATGTTGTGTTAGCTGCATCCTTCGCAAGTGAAGTATGCCTCGGATAAAAGTTCGGAAGCAATACGAGCAGTTGAAGGAGTTCGAAAAGGGCCTAATCGTCGGGCTCCAGGAAGTGGAATGGTCTTATCGCCTTACAGCGCGCCATACCGGTCGTGCTGATATCACTATAGCACTTTGATGGCGGCAGTGGATAGAACAAGGTACGCCGATGGGACAGGAAGGGTCTGAGAAACCTAGAAGAACCACGGAGATAGAGGACCGACGGTCCTCCGCAGCCGCGGCACACCACCGAACGAGAGGACCGGCATGTTGTACGGCGGGCATTGACGGCTCGTACCGCCAAATCACGAACGTTTGCGCAAGAAGTAGGGTGTGTTGCGCAACAACCTGTGTCAGCACGTATCGTTCTACGTCGTCTGCAGGAGCGGGGACTTGTCGCACGGCGCCCATTGCTCCGATTACCATTGACGTTACACCACCGGCGAGTGCGGCGGCAGTGGGTCGTTGAACGCCGCACCTGGACTACGGAATGGCACGACATTGTCTTCTCCGACAAATCCCGCTTCTGCCTGCAACACCACGATGGTCGGATCCGCGTGTGGCAGCACAGCGGCGAGAGACTGTATAACGCCTGCATTATCGCTATACCGGTCCGTCGCCTGGCGTTATCGTTTGGGACGCAATTGGATATGACACCCGCACCCCGTCTGGTACGCATCGCCGGTACTCTCAACAGCCACCGCTACATCTCCGACGTTTTGGAGCCTCTAGTCCTCCATTACCTGCAGAACCTGCCAGCGGCCACGTTTCAATAGAACAATGCGCGCCCGCACGTGGCACGCATCGTGCAACAATTCTTCACTGTCCACCAGTTGTCACTGCTGCCGTGGCCAGCCTGTTCTCCCGATATGTCGCCTATCGAACACGTCTGGTCGCTGATCGGCAACCTAGTGTCCCGGCAAGCACCAGCCGTGGCTACGCCTGATCAACTGTGGTAACGTGTGGAAGCATCCTGGACCGACATACACCAAGTCCACATCCAAAGCTTCTTTCGTTCGATGCCGCGACGTATAGCGGCCGTTATTGCCCGCCATGGGAGCCACACAAACTATTGATGTCTGCGTGTTCCGCAAGTCGCACGGACCTTTAAGCTCAATCGTTTCATCTTTGTATCTGTTGTTATGTGTCCAGTAAATCTGGCTTTGCCATCTCGTGTCCTTCTTGGTGTTGCATTTTGGGTGGCCAGCAGTGTATATACGTCATTACGGCCATGAAATTTAAAAATAATTTCTGAATTCGCACCTTCAGAAGCTGCGGTATATGGCTAAATGTAAATGCACGTTTACGTAAAATCAGAGAAATATGCCCTATAGTGTTACCGAGTCACACTCAGAAAAGAATGGTATCAAAATAGGATACAAGTAATATCCAACAAGAATTGTTTACTCCAGATATCAAGCACAGTACACCATGAGATGAATCTGAAGACGATTCATAGGGTTTGCTCTAAGTCGTAACTGGTTGGAAAGAAAGTAAAGTCTGCAAATGCAACGCATCATAAATGTGCTAATTACCGTATATACAAGTACAAATCAGTCGAAAATGTAGTTGCCATCGTTTGCCACGACCAGCTGCCATCATCTGAGCAGCTGCTGGGTACCGTCCCTGTAGAGTTGTGTCGGCTGGAACACCAATAAGTGAGTGAATGCGCGTTCGACATCGTCCCGGTTGGTGAGCCGCGGTCCATCCGGGAATGCTGCAACGACCGGGAAATTTGGTAATCGCTTGGAGAAATGTCCAGGAAATCAACTGGGTGTGACAGTCCAGGTCCCTGAACTTACGACAGGTCACCTGTACTGTGTGAGGTCTAGCTCCACCCTGCTGTGGTAGTTTCGACCTGAGCGATGGTTGCGGATTGTCAAGCTGACGGCAGTGCACATCAGCGGTGATAGTGGTGTTGTCCGGCAACAGCTCAAAAAACACGACACCCTCACATTCCACCAAATAGGCACCAGGACTTTACGTGGGTTTAAGTCGGCTTTGGAGGTCTGCATGGGCTTCTATTTGGGTCCATCCATTGTTTCTGGACTCTGACATTGTCATGAGGCACCCATTTCTCGTCACCTGTCACAATGTGGTCCAATCACAGTTCAACTTGGTCACGTGCAAGCTAGGAAACATATGCACTCATGTGATTTGCTTTCTGCTCAACTGTAAGTTGATGGGGTTCCGAAACTCCCCTCTAATGCACCTTCCCAAGTTGCTCGTGTGGGTAGTCCCCAGGTATCAGGATAACTCCCGTATGGTCACACGTGAGTCGTTTTCTACTAACAAGGGATATGTGTGAGTTCAAACGCGCCAATCGACATGAAATGTGACACATGTGTGCAGGTATGAGCCACGGGAATGACTCACCCTAGAGTGAGTTATTCCCGTGTAAAACGTGTGCCACCGCCGGCACCGAGAAATCCAATGTTATGTTTCCGTAGTGGGAACAGGAATACACCCTCGTCAAAGTTGTCATGCTGCCCAATGCTGTCGTCTTCACTATTTCTGTCGGGTATCGTTGTCTGCATCGTTTCCAATTCATTTTCGTACTTGACGATAAATACGTTGGTTAAAACTGTCGTAAATTACTCATCTTCTACCCCAGCAGTGTTCGAAGTGGGCCGGTATGTGCCGGTATGGCATACCGGTAGTTAACAAAAATGGAAGTGAGCATACCGGCAGTTAAAAAAAACATTATTTACCATCCCGGTATGTAGTAAATTATAAACCTGTCAGAAACTACGTAAAGAAATTAAGATGAAAACACAAATTTTAACGCAAAAATCGGCAAATGACATTTTTAACGGATAAAATTTATAAATGATTAGCAGCTGTGACTGAAAGAGACGACAAACCCTTAAATGAAGGGTTTTTATTATTACATTAATTTTTTTATATTATATATATTAATTTTTAATAACTAAAAAAACAAGAAAAAAACCAAAAACGCTTGTGTGGAATGGTATGTATTTCTTTCGAAACCTCCAATTTATACTATGTAGATCTATGGTTGACACCATACTGGCAGTAGCTCTGTGCCACTTCAACCTCTGCACCCCAATTAGCGTTTCATCGGTAAATGGCCGCCTTATTTTGGCTTTCAGCAGCTCAACGACATTCAGGGGGGCTAATGGTGACAATTTTCACCCTGTTCGAATAATTACGGCAGCACCTCACACAATGTGCGGTGCAATACACACGAGTTGTTCACCTGAACACTGTTAACTCCACGCAAACTATTCGACTTATGACGAGTATGCTTTGGTGGACAGGTGACCCTGCCGACATTTAACACGTTTTACACGACAATGACTCATCTTACCGTGGTCCGTACTCATACCTGTACTCATGTGTCCCGTGTCTCATGTCAATAGGTGCTTTTGAACATACACACACACATCCCTTGTAAGATCTTCAGCCTGTCCAAATCCACTGTGGCGTGTCTTCCAGCATTTGGGACTGTCTGACAGGTCAAAAGATCCCTGTAGAAACCGTTCGAACCAACGACAGCACTCACGATGTGACATGACGTTGGAGTACACACTGGTAATGTTCTTACAGTACTTGCGAGAGTGCTACCGCAGCGAAACTCATACATTCAGAGAGATTGGCTTTAATGACTGGAAAAAAGCAGATGAAAAAATGAAAACTCATCAACATAGCCAAGGCCTCAGAGATTCTGTGTTGAAGCATAATCTTTGATGCATCTTCTCATGTTGACAGGGAGTTGAAAAAACAAGTGCAGGAAAAAAATACTGGAGGGAAGTATTGTGCCGTGTTGTAGCCGTGACAATCTTTCTTTCTGAGAGAAGCGTGGCATTTAGGGGCTATGAAGAAATCGTTGGATCCAAGCATAATGGTAATTTCTTAGGAATTATGGAGCTTATTGCTCAATTTGACCCATTTCTATTAAGTCACCTTAAAGAATTTGGCAATGCTGAGAGTGGTAAGCAGTCATACCTATCACCAACCATCTACGAAGGAATTGTTCTGCATATGGTAAAATTTGTTAAGAATTATATCGTGGCTAAACTTAAAACTGCCAAGTATTTCTCAGTTTCAGTAGATTCAACACCAGACCTGGCTCACGTTGACCATCTGACAGTCATTGCGATATGTCGTTTCTGGGAAGCCAGTAGAAAGGCTTTTAACTTTTTTGCAGACTGGCTCCCACAAGGCTAAAGAACTGATTACAGCTCTGCTAGAATTTCTAGAAAAAGAAGGCTTTAATTTTGAAGACTGCAGAAAACAATCATGCGATAATGCTAGCAATATGTCTAGTCACTACACAGGAATGCAAGCCAAACTTAAAGAGAAGAACGCAGCAACAGTTTTCATTCCCTGTGTTGCTCACTCATTGAATCTTGTCCAATGAGTGAGCTGCCTCTTGCTCTGTTGAAGCTGTTAGTTAGTTTGTCTTCATACAAAAGTTATGCACCTTTTTTCTCTGCGTCAAGACTGAGATGGGCAGTTCTAATGAATTCTTTGAAAGGGAATAAAAGAGCACTAACGGTTAAGTCACCTGTTAGACACTCGTTGGTCAGCAAGAGCGGGTGCCACTGAAGCCCTAGTAGATAGTTACAACTACATTCAAAATGCCCTCAGAAATATTGAAAGTGACTTGGAGCAAACACCTGAAGCAAGACATGAAGCTCAGACATTGGCAGACATAATGGACTGCCTTGAAACTGCTCTGATGGTCTAGGTCTGGAACTTAATTCTTGTGCTGTTCAACATTACAAACAAAGCTCTTCAAGGAGTTGAAATTGACCCGAAGAAAGTGGTGGATCTAATTGATTCTCTGGAAAAATTTCTGGAATCACTTTGGGATAAGTATGAAGAGTTGGAACTAGATGTCAGGAACCTTTGTGGAACCACAGACCACAAGGCAGCTACGGTCAGGTCAAAAAGAGAAACCAACGTTATGATGCTAATCCAACCTCTGTATCAGAGGAAGTTGTTCTTTCTTCGAGAGATAAATTCAGATGTGGAACTTTCAATATCATTTTAGATCAGTTGTCTGTTGCCTAAAAAGAACGCAGGGTAGCGAACCATTCAGTGTACAGCAGGTTCAAAGTCATAGTCAACTTATGTAATCTACCTGATGCAGAGATAAGAACTGAAGTTGAGAAACTTTTCCAAGCTCAGGTCGTGTTTCACTCCATCTCAACAGGCGGATTTATTCTATGATGAAGGGCTTTGTGATACCTTCCCAAGTGTTAATGTAGCTCTTAGAATATATTTGAGCATGATGGCCACTAGTTGTTCAGGAGAGAGATCATTCAGCAAACTGGCACTGATTAAGAATTATTTGAGAACCACGATGACTCATGAAAGACTAAGTGTTCTGTGCCTACTGAATGTAGACAGCAGTGTTCTTAAGATGATAGAGCTTGAGAAATTCATTAAAGATTTTTCAGATGTCAAGTAAAAGACTTTTTGTAAGTATTAAAGAGACTGTTTCCCTGTATAATGTACCTTCCTATGTACGTATGTATCACTTGTCAGTTCTAATTACAAGCAGTACATTGGCTGTTGTGTGCAAATTTGGTGAATTCTCCTTTCTGCTGTTTATTTTAATATCCGAATTCCAGGGGGCCCCCAGAAACTGAAGTGCCCCGGGCCCCCAAATCTAAATCCGCCCTTGATCGTGGCAGTACGTCGGCCTGCTTATTGTTCTTGAGGGGCATATCACTGCCAAGGACTATCGTACAAATCTGGGGGAGCACGCAATGGTTTAAACATTGTACCCCGACGGTGGTGTCACGTGTCAGGATGATAACGCACCGATACACATTAGAGCTAAACTAGTGGAAGAGTTACTGAGCATGAAAGTGAGATTGAACATTTGTCGCGGCCTGCACAGTCACCCGACTTGAACATTATTGAGCCACTGTGGGGTGTTCCGGAGGAGCAAGTCAGGAAACGGTTTCTTCCACCAGCATCACGTCGTGAACTAGTCACTTTTCTGCGAGACGAATGGTTTTAAATCCCTCTGACCACTATACGGGACTCGTATCTGTCCCTTCCACGACAAAATGCAGCTGTATTGGCCACCAAACGATGCCCTACACCCACGCGTTTAAGTTTCTTCGTCCACCCCTTGTACCAGTCATATAAAAAAATTCTCTTTATATCGAATACCTGTAGCTTTGAAAAAGATTGTCCATTTCGCGTCGTGTTTTCCCCCTTATACGGTATCTCACATAAGTGTACATTGCATTACAAACGATGTCTCTTTTCCTAAAAATCAGATTCTAAAATTTCTGTTTGCTCGTGCAAGTGCAAGCATGCCACAGATTTGCCGTGGATTTTCTTCTTTTTCTGGGATGTGATTCCTCATTAGCTGGAACAACTAGGTGCTTGTATTTTTCACAAAATCTCTACTTCTGAGAGACAGATTAAAAAAGTAATCTTTTACCAAGCGGATGTAAGGTTATCTGCATATTTTTGGATTTTCTTAACCTACAATTCTGCGTTTGTTGGCATAATTCCACGTTTGTGCTTTAATGGGCTGAAAAAAAAATCGTTTCAGGAAGAGGAATATTTTTCGACTTAAATTTTTGATAAACGATTTTGTTGCTACGTAATATTACCATGCATTGGAATTTAGCAGGAAAGCAAAATCCCGAAGGGAAATACAGTTGGTCACAGAAGTATCCGGCCACACTCATTACAGATAAATTTTCAGGCATTATAGAATTAAAACTGTGGATGAAACGAAATATTACATTTATTTTCATTTCTCTGGATTTTTAGAATTCATTAGGACAGTTGGACAATATGTACTACATATTTCAATAAAACATAAGAAAAAAACACACACACAAAAGTATCCGATCAGTATGAAATATGGCAGAAATATATAATAAATTACGAAAATTAATATTTTGTCGCGTATCCATTAGATTTTATCATTTCTTTCGATCTATTAGGCATAGATTTTACCAGTTTTTTAGTCAAATCGGAGCATATTTTTTGCCATTCTTCTAGAAGTTTTTTTTAACAAGTCCGTAATAGAAATGTTGCACTTACTAACATAAATTTTTAGTTCTTCTCACAAGTGTTCTATGGGGTTCATGTCTGGAGACTGAGGTGGTGTTTTGAGTTCCTTCGGGACATTATACACTGGCGTGCAAAAATTAAGGACGAGACAGTTTTTTGAATGTAATGTCGTGCAGAAATGCTCCACATCGACTCAAATCTTACCATAAGATCCCCAAGATGTAAGAATATGGGGCAAGTGAGCAAAACCGTCCAAACAAGGAATCCAAAGGATACAAAGGCACTTTATTGAAAAGGTAGCTTCGAGCACAACTGGACAGAAGACAGAAACGTCCATGTGACAGGCGTCTGCCAAGAAAAATCCAGTCTTTAGTAGGAGATATGATCACCCCTGACTGCGTTACAGGATTTGCAACGTCTGTCCAGGCTGAAGACGAGATTGTCAAGGAGCTGTTGAGGCATCTCGGCCCATTCCTCTTGCAGCGCCAATCGCAGCTGCGAAATCGTTGCTGGCGGCTTGTGACGTGCTGCCTCCCGAGAAGGTCCCACACGTGCTCGATTAGATTTAGGTCGGGAGACCTTGCGGGCCATTTCATGCGTTGAATATCTTCACTCTCCAACAGCTCTGCGACAGCCACTGTACGATGAGGTGTAGCGTTGTCGTCCATGAAGAGGAACTCAGGACCCACAGCACCCCTAAACAGACGAACGTGAGGCAGGAGAACCTCAGTACAATAGCGGACACCAGTGACTGAACTTCCTTGAAAGATGTAGAGGTTAGTACGGCTACCAAGCATGATACCGCCCCAAAGGAGAACTCCACCACCTCCAAACCGGTCCCTTTCGATGATGTTGGAGGTGTGATTGCGTGTTCCCTGCTCTCTCCAGATGTGTATACGTCCAGAATCGCTCGTCAGACTATATCGGCTCTCATCCGTAAAGAAAACTCGACTTCATTGCTG
Organism: Macrothele yani; assembly: GCA_039090855.1. Classification (NCBI taxonomy): domain Eukaryota; kingdom Metazoa; phylum Arthropoda; class Arachnida; order Araneae; family Macrothelidae; genus Macrothele; species Macrothele yani. Next base: position 176,727,319 of record CM076990.1, read on the forward strand.
AAATGTCCAGTTCTTGTGTTTCTGGCACCACAGAAACCGCCGTCTCTAATCAGTAGGCTGTTAAAGGCACACACCGTACTGGTCGTCGTGCAAATAGACCACCTTTGTGCAGCCTCCTGGCCACGGTAAAACGCGATAACGGACGTCCAATTGTCTGTTGCATTTGCCTTGCGATTTGTCCCGCTGTCTGCAGTCTGTCTCTTCTCGCCTGTAGGACAATATACTGGTCGTCCGCCGCCATGGTTGCTCGTGGACGACCACTGCTAAACTCTCAGACAGCTGTTCCTGTCGTTTGAAATGTTTTCCAAGCTCGTGAAACGATGCTGTGAGCGATCCCGAACTCCTCGGTCGGCCACACTAGTCACACTTCGACCTTCTTCCAACTTCCGAATGACGCGACCTCGCTTTAAGTCATCCAGATGTCGTCTACTGGATTGCCTGTTGGCCATATGACACGGTGGCAGCAACACGACGTCGTTCAAACCGATGTACACCGTGCAATAGCTTTTCCCGAATTGCTGAGCGTACACCTCCCGTGTGCTTTATACCCTTCCGACGCCCCCCCCCCTACGTCATGCTGCATATATGCGCCTGTCCTACCGTACAGAACCCTAGTCTATCTCCTGAGTGGTCTTTCGGTCCGTTCTGCCTGCTCGTTCTACTGTTATGCTAATTTCTCCTCTTCGTCCTTAATTTTTGAACACCAGTGTACAAAAGCTATTCTTTCGTATTTCTGGCACAATGCTTAGAATCGTTGTCCTGTTGGAACACAAATTCATTTTTTATTCCACGTTTTCGTGCACTCGCTTTTAAATTCCGCTTTAGGATGCTAATGTACATGTGCTGGTCCATTTTGCCATAAATGAAATGGTTTCCAACCCCAGCAGCCAACATGAAACCCCAAAACCATTATGGACCCGCCACCATGCTTGACAGTGGGTTGGACGTGTTGTTTATCGAATTCAGTTCCAGGTTTTCTCCATACTCGTTTTCTTGGTGAACAATGAAATATTTCGTATTTACTTTCGTCTCTAAAAATAACATTGTTCCAAAAGCTTTCTGGCTCATTTATATATTTTTTTGCGAATTCAAGTCTTTTCTTCATATTTGTTTTGTGAATCCACGGTTTCTTTCGTGCGATCCAATTATTATATCCACACTTTCTTAAGATACGTCGAACAGTTTCGACGCTCAAATTCTTTCCATAACTGATTAGAATATCTGCACCTATTCCTTTAGCACTGCTGCTCAGATTTTTTTAATAAGCTTCACAATTCGTCTTTCTTCAGTTCCCTTAGTATCATTGGCCGTCTGCTGCGAGGCTTATAAACGTACAAATTTTCATTTTTGTGTTTTTTAATGATAATCTGCACTGTACTACGAGGTATTTTTTGTCTCACTTGCAGTTCTTCGTTGGAAATACCCCTTTTCACTTAATGTAGCAACGAGTTTTCTTTCTGGTAAGTTGGCTTCACGAACTTTGGGCATTTCTACTAAATTGAAGGTTTTTAAGAGCGTACAAAGCTACGAAATAATCTTTCAAACTTACAGACCCTTCACATACACGCTTGTACCAAAACATATTTAAGACTTTAACCAATTTCTGCGTATGGCCACTTGTTGGACGAATACTTTTGTGTGATCGGTTTTAGAAGCTCGCGTGCTTTGCATAAATTTTCTTGTGAATTCTCTGTCGCTTTTACTTTAAGCTTGCAAAACTAATTGATATATTTGTAAATGCTTGTATAAAACCTACTTTTTCGTTGTTAATTGCCAGAAAAGTAGAAAACTATCTCGTTTTGTTCATTTACGGATGACGGCAGAAAGTAGAAAACTATCTCGTTTACGGATAAAATTACGGATAACCGCTTTATATTAGCTATTAGCTAAATTACTTTAAATTTCAGCCTTTTGTTTCTAAAAAACGTGATCATTGAATTACTTTGAATTTTGGGGTTTTTTATTTAAGAATTGGGAGGCATCAATCCCCATTTTTTTTCCATCTTTTTTTGGGATCTAAAGGAGTGTAAAGTTACTCATGTGACCTCCAAGGATCACCCTTTTAGGGAATAGCGTCTTGCTTTGGGGGACTAAAAGAAAGTCACGTTATTAATAGGTAGGCATGGTCGTTAACAGAAGATTTGTTATCTCTCAGAGTGTGAATGACGGCTCGTTGTAGTATTTCTAGTACAACGGAAGCCGTTCGTTATGTTTCTGTAAGACGAGCGGAAAGGCAAGGTGTTACTGTGAGAAAAACACTTGTGCCTTGTAGATATCGATGACAGACATCTTGCACATTTGGATTCTCTCACTCGAACGTCGTCATAGTGTTCGAAATAGGTCAGAGGTTGGAATTCTTCTTCGAAGAATATTTCAGGCCATAAATATTTATCTTCTGAGAAGGGAACGCAGGAACAGTCACTGTATTTTTACAAATGGATTTTCTCTTCACGTTCTCACATGTTCAGCAGGAGAGAAGCGATTTGGAGATTATTCTGAAAATGCTTTTGTTTGTTAACAGTTTCGGTTTCAGGATGGACGAGCATTCTGCACTGAATTCCTGAGAATTTTTTTAACTTCAATTTTTTATGTATGAAAAGACTCACAATACAGGGTAATTCAAAATGATTGCCCCGATTACAAATGACAATACCTGGTTCATGAACATAGATACAGAGATCACATTGTTGCACAGTAAAGAAGGAAGTTTGAAATTTTGTTTCCATATCTTACAAATGTTCTATGTGACTCCCCTGGGTCACGTGGACAACATCTAAACGGTCATCCATTTCGCGCCATACATTATGAAACATCTCCGTACTCACTGATGCCAGTGCAAGCTGAATGCGCATCTTAGTTCGCGCAGTGTTCTCGGCAAAAGTGGCACATACATATGATCTTTGACATACCCCCACAAAAAAGAAGTCACAAGGAGCAAGATCCGGAGACCTAGGGGGCAGCTTGCAGCATCTTAGTTCGCGCAGTGTTCTCGGCAAAAGTGGCACATACATATGATCTTTGACATACCCCCACAAAAAGAAGTCACAAGGAGTAAGATCCGGAGACCTAGGGGGCAGCTTGCAGAAAACCCTGCCGTCATTTCCACAACGACCAATCCAACGGTTCGGAAGAATTTCGTTCAAAAATTGGGGAACGTGCATATTCCAGCAACACGGCAGTTGGTTCCAATAAAATTTTAAACTTCCTTCTTTCTTGTGTAGGGATATCAGCTGTCTACGTATTTTAAAACACGTCACTTGTAATCGCGGCAATCATTTTGAATTACTCTGTACTGTCGGCAGCGTTCCCATTAAAACAGAAAATATTACAATGTTTTTTGATGCTATGCATCAGATCGTAGTAAAGTAAATTTTTTCAATGTAAGGAAATTGTGTAACGGAAGCATTGGATGAGCCAATTAATTTGATTTTCTCAAATGTCTCGGAAACGGTATGTCGTAGTGAAACTTAGCTTCTTCGCTAACCCCCCCCTCCCCAAATAAAAGTAACTTGCAATTGACAAACTTTAAAATGATGTATAATACGATGTGGTGTAACCTGTAGATATCCTAGACTAGGGGTTCTTAACCTATGGGTCGCGACTCAAACTTGGGGCTCCTGGACTTCTGAGGTGGGTCGCCGTAGCTTCTCAGAAAAAAATAATTAAAGTGATAATTTCTTTTAAATTTTAAATTGTAAACCTTTTTCGTGTTTAACACGTGTAAAGGCCCCGGAATTGCTGGAGATGACGTCATGGGGACCACCAGTGTTGCTTTTTCCGGTCACTGGAATTGTGGGAATTTGGTGATGAAGCTTTACGTCAAAGTTTTCAAAAACAAACATTGTGTTCAGTTTGGATAAAATTGAAACAAGAAAGATCACACCGAATTTTCGGGTGTAATAAGCACGTCTTTTGAATCCGTTCTGACCCAAATAAAATTTATCAAAGCTATCAAATGTCAATGGAACCGGTGTGGAAAACAATAGTATCAGACGGAAGAAAGAAGTTTTTCAATCGGGTTTTTAATCCCTCAGATATTGCTGTAAACGGAATCGTGAGCTTACGCCCTCTGGTTGCAGATTTGTGCGTTAAGAAAAATATGATTTATATGAGAAACATTTCGCACCAGAAACGCTCTCCAACACAGAAAGAATTTTTCAAATCGGACTCTTAGAAACAGAGATATCGACAAAAACAAGATGTGACTTTACGTCCCCTAATGGGAAAACCATGCATTATTTTAGGAGTATTCTCAAAGGTTTAAAGTATTCTCCAAAGGTTTTTCAATATGAGCGGTATCGGACCGTGGAAAAAAATTAGTCGAATTTTCAGGAGCCCAGATTTTGCTACAAATACATCAGAAGCAGAAATTAATGCTTATGCCACCTGGTGGCCAAAGCATTCTTTACCAAACGTTAGAAATTATATGAAAAATATGTTTCATTAGGTGTTATATGCGATATAGGAAGAATTTTTCAAATCGGAGTTTTAGAAGCAGAAATAACGCAGAAAACGTAATTTACCATTGTGTCCCCTTGCGGAAAGTCTATGATTTACTTGAAAATTTTGAATTTATATGAAAAACATTTCGCATCGGAAACACTATAACTTCAGAACTTTTCAGCAATTTTTTTGAATAGAAGGCAAAGCTCTTTAATTTTTTTTTTGGGTGTCAAATTTAAAAGTTCGAATTTCAAATCCCGCTCGTAATCTTCGGGTTAAAAATGTTATGAACACACAGAATGCTGGGTTCCATTTCCCATCTCTGCGACAAAGATGAATCCACTTTTTACTGAGCTCTGGATATTTTGGAAAAGAATGATACATTACGTTCTTTTTATCAGGATCTATTTTAGTTTTCGACAAACTGCTGTTGCAAATTGCAACAGTGCATCTCATTCTTGGCATCACTGATAGTCAGTCACATAAAACAGTAGCTATGAATGTTGAATGTTATTAGGTAGCAGTTCATAGATCACTCTGAAAAATGTTGCTACACAAAAAACTCCTGAGCTCAAAGTGAGATTACATTGAAATTACATAGGAAGCGATGGGTGAGCGTTGACCTTGACCGCGGATCTGTGACTGACGTCACTCCCCCACCCAGAATGTGACTGCAGGAAAGTATAGGGATCTAGGCAATTTTCTCTTCTACTAACCTTGGTCGACAGGTATATGTCGTCGACACTCAATTCGTCGACACTATATATGCCAACAGTCGATTCCTAAAAAACCGAAAAAAGTTCAGAACCACCAAATTTGTTATACTATCTCATTGCACTCTTACATCAACTTAGACCATAGACGGAAGAGGTCGTGGCCCGGGATCAAGGGTGCCCCCATACAAAATTTTCGTAAAATCTATAGTTCTCAAATTATAACCACCAAATTTGGTGTATAATCTCATGGTACTCTAACTTATACCGTACAAGGTTTTTGGAACGAGTCGGGGCCCGGGGTAAAGGGAGCCCCATACAATTTTTTTTTAATTTCCATTTTTCACAATTCTGCACATTTCCTTCAATATTTTATTTCTTCCCGTTGTTGGATCCCGCTTAAGAAGGAACGAATGGGACGAACGGGGATGATTTGTGAAAAAAATTATATTTCTTTCCGCTTTCTTAGGAGGATTCTGCAAAAAGCGTAGTAGTCGCCAATACAACCTCAAATATTTCAAAAGTATTACAAAAGTTATGTACTCGTGTGTCACTGGAGGAAATTTTCGTACATTAACAGCTCGTTTGAATCATGATACACTCACGGACAATGAAATTTGCTCACCTAGAAGAAAACATGCTACAACCGCGAAACTTTGCAGTAAGCTAGAGTGCGCGCTGGTATGCAAATGATCTACGTTTGGTGAGAGTGCGCATGACCTCACACCCTATGGTGGCGCTACAAACACGAACAAGCAGCCTTATAAACCGGCGTGTAGTCGATGCCCCATGAAAGCGAAAAGCACCGGCCGACGCAAGGAAGAGTACAGAGTGACAAGAATGCGGGGTAGACACCAGAGACGTCGATTTACGCAACTTACGAAGTTTGAGAGAGGCCTGATCATCAGGCTGAAAACCGTAGGGTGGTCTGCGCGCCGCATAGCCAGCCACGTGGATCGTTCTGACCATACCGTCCGACTGAGTTGGGAGCAGTGGACACGTGACGGCACTGCCACACAGCGGAGCAGCTCCGGACGTACCAGGAGGACCACCGCAGAAAGGATCGACGGATCGTGCGCCACGCACGAATAGATCCCAGGAGGACCCGGCAGATGTAGCGACTCCTGTGTCCTCACGAACCATTTCCCGACGCCTCGCGGAAGCGAATCTGCTATCACAGCGCCCCTTACGTGTGCTGCCATTAACACTGGAACATTGCCGGCTCCGTGAGTAGTGGTGCCAGGCCATAGCGACGTGAAACGCCGAAGACTGGCGCCGTGTGGTGTTCAGTGATGAGTGCCGCTTCGTTTTTGGGACAGATGATCATCGTGTCCGGGTGTGGAAGTCCCCGGGTCAACGGCAAAATCCCAATCTCGCTATCGAGCACCACACCTCCTCCACTGCAGGCATTATTATGGTTTAGGGAGCCATTGCCTACGATAGCTGATCAGTTCTAGTTGTGGTACGTGGAGCATTGACGGGCCAGCGGTATGTGGATGAGATCCAACGGCCCCATGTGTTCTCATTCCTGGATGGAATTCCAGGTGCGCTATAGCAGCAAAATAATGCCCGCCCGCACACGGCTCGGGTTGCTCAGGACTGCCTACGTCATGTCCAGACACTTTCATGGCCTGCCCGCTCCCCGGACATGCCCCCTATCGAGCATGTGTAGGACCAGTTGAAACGCCGGCTGCGGCCGTGCTATCCGGGATTCGGAACACACTGTCCAACGGGTGTGGGCCAGTCTGCCGCAGGACAAAATCAGGTGTCTCTTTGCCTCCATGCCGGACCGCATTGCAGCATGTATCGCTGCACGACGCGGTGCGACGCGCTATTGAAGATGACTGGACAGCGTGCCACGGATTCCTCTATAATTGTCCTGCAGCTCTGTTTTCGCCATCATGTGTATCATTCATCTGTTTGTTTGTTTGTTTATTGGAGGTTTAACGACCACCGTGAGCAACTCAATGGGCTATAAGCAGTCGCCCGTCCCTAATTTAGGGTCACTGGTTCCAGGGAAGGGAGAGAGCCAGTGCCGTAAGACAAACACAATATCCATGCCTGCCCGGGATTCGAAACCGGACCTCTTACGGACGAATGATCAGAGGCCAGCGCCTTAGACCACTGCGCCACCGGGGCGGCATCATTCATCTGTACCATTACGTATATAAAATTTCAGTTCAATCCGATGCTTCCTTCTTGGTGCGCAAATTTCATTGTCCGTAAGTGTATTTGGATCATATCATTTTGCCTACTAGTTAGATATAATTTCAACAAGCTGAACCCCGGGGGTAGGGGGAGGGGGTGTTAAAGCAGAACTGAACTGGTATCAGTTTTTCAACCATGCATTTTTACATTTTTTTGGTTATACTGATTCGTCCGTAAAGAATCATGAGATACATACTGCAATATGGCGGGTATATTTTTATGCCTTCCTCAGCATACGTTGGGAATATTTTCTTCTGAGTATTTTTATTCGGCCACCTAAAGCGAAATCGTAGATGTGCCACTGATACTGGGGCCTTAAATGTGCTCTACACTTCGGTAGCCGAGCGGTCTGAAGCGCTGGCTCTTGACTAGTTTTTCAGGATGGGCACTGTTTGAGTCCCAGTGAGAAGACATGGATGGCGCAGTTTTCTTACAGAGTTGTTTTCCTTCCTTGGAACCAGGTCGCACTAGATGAGCACTACATGTCGCTCGTAGTGGCCGTATACCCCCCCCCTACCAAAGAAAACAGAGAAAAGTGAAATTTAGTGGATAAAGGAATAGAAAGTTCAAGAGAAAATCCAAACTAAAGACCACAGATATGACCTCAGACGTCTTGCGAGTCAAAAGAACGTATGACGATATAAACTGTGTAGTGTGCCTACACGCCTGTGTGGTATAAGTGGATAGCACTCGGAGCCCCGGAGCCGAGAGTTGTGGGTTCGAATCCCGTCCGTGGCATAAAAATGATGGAGCATTTACTTCATCATATTGGCGCCCGAACAGCCAGGGTGACCCGGCTGTTAGGTTTATCGCAATGGTGGGATGTTCTTTCCATACCGCGAGACAGGAAAAATGAGAATCCCTTCTTCAGTGCTTCGAAAAAATTAGTCAGTGTGTCGTTACGTTTCACACACCAAATTGTCTGGGATTTCTCAAATGCACGTTTCCTATAGCGACACATGGTTCACGGCTGACCCGTGAACCATGCCCCCGGCCCTCTTTCTGGGGAGAGGGGGGAGATGTGACGTGCCTGCCCCGCAGAGCGCACATGAGATAAAGGCAGATAGCAGTGTAGTGTAGTGGATAGCACTCGCAGCTCCGGGGCCGAGAGTTGTGGGTTCGAATCTCGCCCCTGGCGTAAAAATGGTGGAGAAATTTACTTTGTCATTACTGTAGTAATCATTGAACGTTTACTGGCATATAAAATCTTGTAATTAAAATAATTAAAATTAATCTGCCCGTCCTGGAGAATGCACATCGAATAAAAATAAACTTTTTTTGAGTAATGTCTGTAAGAACCGGGAAACTAAATCTGAAAAGGTTTTTAGGGAATAAAAAGTATGAGTTCAACCCCTTCCAAAACACTGAATCACGGAAATATGTTACACACGAAACCAAAATGTTACACACGAAATGTTACACTCAAAACGTTACGCACGAAACCAAAAAACTTTTTGTGGTTGGTCTTACACAAAAGATTTCTTCTCAAGTAAAAATAGCGGCCCCAGTGGCGCAGTAGTCTAAGCGATGGCTTCTGATCCTTCGTGCGAAAAGGGTCCGGGTTCGAATCCCGGTGATGCATGGATTTTGTGTTTGTCTTACGGCACTGGCTCTCTCCCTTCCCTGGAGCCAGCGACCTTAAATTAGGGACCGGGCGACTGCTAACAGCCCATTGAGTTGCTCACGGTGGTCGTTAAACCTCCAATAAAAAAAGTAAAAACAAGAACTTGCGTCTCCTATTAGAAAAGCAGTGCATCATTTGAAAAATGTACCTATACTATGTAGGCTAAAATATTTGGACACCTAGGTGGACAAGAGAATTTACTAGACGAAACCAGAATAGAGTTGGACACATTTGGCACATATGACTGCAGGGACCTTTCCAGTCATGCTTTCCACGAGATGCCCGTGGGTCTGTACCGGAATTTCTCCCCAGTTCCTTCTGCAAAGTTCTTGCCAAAGCTATCGTAAAGGAGAGTCTTATCGATTGAGGTCAGATTCGGTGTAACAGCTTGTCCCATATGAGCTCTATTGCATTGAGATCAGGATGTTGAGGTGGCCAATCCAACACTTGGATGTCATGCTCCATAAAGTAGACGTGGACAGGCCTTGCAGTGTGGCAAGTCGCTAGATCTTACTGAAACGGGTAGGGAGCTGTGCTTAATACCGCCTCACCGTTGGCAGTGCGAAATTGATCAGAATGTTTTCATACATGGCGGCCGTTACAATGGAGGGCACCGTAACCGAACGACCGAGTGCTTCCCAGGGAATACAGCACCCACACCATTACAGATCCCCTTCCAAACTTGACTGTAGGGACAATGCAGTCATCCTGGCAACATTCACCGCAAAAAACGATGCACCCATATACATCCATCCGAACGAAGGAGTGAGTTCAATTATTCAACACTCCACACGACCCTCTTCCACTCTTCTATTGACCGCGAATGGCGAGCGATACACCACTACAGTCGTTGTCTGGCATTGCCTGAAGACATATAGGGCTCGTTCGTAGCCGTGCCGTCCCACTTCCGTACGTGCCATTTCCGTACAAATGAATTTTTGTCCCATTTCCGTACACGTCCAGATCATTAGTGCCATTTCCGTACACACATGTGATGATCCACATGCAGTGAGATATGCGTGAAGGACGACACGATGAGGGGCGTGCTAACACCCCCGCAACCCCCCCCTAATCCTTCCAACTGCTGAAGGGTTCATTGCTATAAGAGCTTCTAGCCTCAGAAAAACGATTTTACAAAATCTTTTCTGGAAACTTGATACGAGACTGATTATAGAATAGCCCGGCATTTTTGACGGCAGCTTTGAAAGAAATATAAAAAAGAAAAGCAAATTTTTTTCGTGGTTTCGAAATTAAATATGTGCGACTGATGCTGAAGACCATAAAGATGACGTTAATGGAGAGCCTGTTGGCCTTCAGCTGTTATTGCTGTTACCGCTTACCCAACCATGAACGCTTTTTGGTTGACGAAATCAATGAATGCTGAACTCTGTGACGTCGGAGGAATTCGACAGGGGATTAGCATTTATTTTCTCCCTTAGCATTCCCCACTCTGATACCGGGAACGGTGAAACTGTAAGGAAAGAGCACTAACGGATCTGCTATGTTCGGAAATGGGGCAAACTTCCTTTCGTACGGAAATGACACATACGGAAGTGGGAGACAATCGTTCGTAGCTGACCTAGCATGATAACCGTAGGCATGCAGTTCCCGACGGAATGCATGCTTACTGTTACCATGTACCCTCATCGTCAAAAAAATAGTTGCACTCAGAGCGAAGCAACCAATAGGAATGAAACTTGGTGAGTAGGTTTGATATTGTGAGACATACAAGTGATTCAAGTATCACGCTCGGCCGCGCGTGTGACGTAGGCAAGGAGGAGTATTAACGCTGTGGCTGACCGGCTATATAAGGTCGTCCCGTTGCGCGTACTTGCCATTTGGACTCGTGCTGTTCTGTTGGTTGCATCCTTTGCAAGTGAAGTATGCCACGGAGAAAAGTTCAGAAGCAATTCGAGCAGTTGGAGGAGTAAGAGGATGGCCGCATCGTCGCGCTCAGGGAACCGGGATGGTCTTATCGCGGTATTGCGTTCTATACCGGTCGTGCACATATCACCATAGCAAGCTGTTGGATGCAGTGGATAGAATAAGGCACGAAGCAGCGTCAGGAAGGGTCTGGGAAACCTAGACGAACTACGGAGAAAGAGGATCGACTGGTTGTCCGACATGCGCGGAGTGACACAACAACCACGATTACGAATATTCAGCTAGCAGTGGTGTTCTCCAGGCATCGTCCGATTAGTGCCAGCACCATTGGCAGACGGCTGCACGACGTAGGACTACACGCACGCAGACCGTTATGACGACTGCCCTTAGAAACAGCGAATCGTCGCGAAAGACTGCAATGGTGTCGTGCTAGACCATCATGGAGCCACTCAAAATGACAGCGGGTGATCTTCAGTGACGAGTCTCGCTTTTGTCTCAGAGGAGACGACCATCGAAACCGTGTGTGAAGGCACCATTGTCCGCGCCAAGATGAACGGTTTGTTATCGAGCGTTACACGTCCAGAACGCCGGGTGTCACGGTGTGGAGTTCAATTGCTTACGATACCAGATCACCTTTGGCGTTCATTACAGGCACTTTGACAGCCCAATGATACGTTAATGCGGTCCTGCAACTAGTGGCCCTAACTTTTTGAACGCTCACTCACTCCGGTGAAATTTTCCAACAGGACAACGCTCGTCCACATACTGCTGCTGTCTCGAGAGCTTGCTTTCAAGGCACTGACACTCTGCAATGACCAGCCGCATCGCCGATTGAAAATGTGTGAGGTGCTATTGGACGCGCTATTCACACTCCACCGCTACCGTACAATCTGCAGGAACTGACTGAGAAGATTCAAGCTGCATGGGATGACTTATTGCAGGACACCATTAGGAGCCTGCCGAGACGTCTGACATGTAGCAACATGGCGGCCCGACGCCGTACTGAGAGACACTTCTTATTGGCGTGTAGCTCAATAAATATTGCCCATATCAGTCTCAATGTTTAATCGTTTATTGTTCCTGGTAACCTTTACCTTTCTCCCGAATAGCATTGCAATCCGACACGTCCTTCTGGGTGCAACTACTTTTTTGACGAGGAGTGTATTAAAAAAAATAAAAAAAATGCGAATTTACCGTGGGCCGGATCACAGCTTTCCGAGGGACTAGAGGGCCGTAGTTTGGCGACCGCTGCTGTAGAGGATTATTTTTCTAAATCTTTATTGCAATAAGTGGGGAGTACGATCGTTGAAAGTCTGAAACGGGTCAGGCCAGGAAATGCAAAAAACTGTAAATTCTGAACCAGGTTGGGCTTCGCAATTTAAGGCAGCCATCTGTGTACCTAATAAATTTGTACCTCAGTGTATATTTGAAGTTCTTACTTTGTACGATTTCGAAAAACTAGACAACACCCATTTTTGTAAAGTAAACAATCACTCAGTAGCTTCGAAATCGCTGGCTTGCATGACAAAAAGAAGCACGATTCATTGTTCTTCAGTAAACACTATCTGAAAAGTGTTCCTTTCTTATTGGATTGTTTTTAGTATTGACTTATTGAATGCAAATGATTTATTCACTGAAACCATCTCTAGCCCATTAACTTCCAGATCTTCTTCCATGGAAAGAAAGCCTGAGAAAAAGAAGTAGATCTTTTCCTTACTTTTTCTTTATATTTTTTCCCAAGAATCGATCAGATCGTTGAAATGTATAACATTGTCGAAAAAGGTTTCTGTTCGGTCCATTTATTTCCTAACTTCCCACTCTGAGTAGCGAATGGGGGTCAGGATGAGAAATTGGAAAGCAGTTTTACTAGCAATCAAAATCACGTTTAGTCGCATCACAACCGCCCCCGTCTTTTAGAGCTGCCGTCTAAGGGAAATTTATTTCAGGGCCACAATTTTCCGTTCTCTGTTCCTGATTCCATGTCTGTTGCAATTGGTCGTTTACAGCACGCAATTCATGTTCCCATTTCGATGCACCAGGAGTGAAAATGATTACCCGAAACCCTTTCTTTGTTCTTGGTGCCATTTCTGAAATAAAAACAGTGAAAGAAATAAGTGAGAAATAAATTACCTTTCGTCATCTTGTCTCTTGTGGCTGCGTCAAAATGAACGTGAAATGAGGAGAACAACACTTACAGAAAATTGAGCAGTATGAGAGTCTGATTTCTGCTGTTCGGATGTTACCGTCGTAGAAGTATTTCCAATAAAGTTAAATCGAACACACAAAGGACGTTTTAAAGGAAATAAATAAAAGTGCGTCGTATTCAATTCACTGGAGAGTTGCTTCAATGAAATTCCGATAGAATCGGATATCTAGTTTGAGGCACTGACAAGGAAGCTTGTGTTTTTATCAGTCGTGAGAATTCATCGTTCTTGCGCAAAACGAACTGGCGTAGGTAATATTATTTAGCTTTTACTAAGGCTTTGCAATTCTGCGGTATTGAAGATGCATACATTAATATTATTAATAACATCTATGAAAATGCACGTGCAAAGATTTGGCTGTTTGAAAATACAACACACATAAAAATTGGGAAGGGAGTGAGACAAGGTGACACCATATCTTCCAAGCTCTTTAATGAACATTGGAAAATGTCTTTCAATCACTGAACTGGGAAAACAAAGGGATAAAGATTAATGTAGATTATCTAACTCACCTTCGTTTTGCTGAGTATGATCCAAGAACTTGCTGACAAGAGTAAAGAAGTGGGATTAAAAATGAACTTTCAGAAGACAAAAGTGATGCTCAATGCTTTTACAAGAAATGAAGATTTATCGATTGATGGAGAAAAGCTGGAGATAACAGACACGTACGTTTATCTTGGACAGCAGATATCAAGTGAGGGTCACATTGATGAAGAAATTAATCGGTGCATTAAACTTGCCTGGAGAGCTTTTGGAAGAAACAGTATAATTTTCAAGAGCAATATGCCATTATGTATTAAAAGAAAAGTGTTTGATCAATGCATCCTTCCAGTGCTTACGTATGGTGCAGAGACGTGGACCTTAACTAAAAGAGACATACAAAGGCTGCAGACAACTTAAAGTAGCATGGAGAGGTGCATGCTTGATGTAACCAGGAGAGATAAGAAGAGGAACTCGTGGATCCGAAAAATGACAAGAGTGGAAGACATCATGATCAGAGTTAAATCCCTGAAATGGCAACGGGCTGGACATACTGCCAGAAGGACAGACCATCGATGGACAGCCGAAATTTTAGATTGGATTCCAAGGGACAGGAAAAGACCCAGAAGAAGACCACATGGGAGATGGGTGGATGAAATTTGAAAGTATGCGGGAGTGACATGGAAGAGACTGGCACAAGACAGACCGTTGTGGACGAAACTTGGGGAGACCTTCATCCAGCAGTCGATTGATAATGGTTGACAATGATGATGATGGTGGTGATATACAGTATCGGCTTTCGGGCCAAGGGCGGCAGTTTGTGAACTGTTCGTGTACTGCTGTGGTTTAAATGTATCGTGATTGGAGAAATGGCACCATTGCGAATAAGCGACGTGGGAACTGCGGAGCACCACGTGCCATTGATGTGAGAGGTGAACGTCAGCTGCGAAGGTGCGCAAGGGCCGATCGACATGCTACAGTGGAGCAACTCACTGGCCAAATGAATCAGGGTGCTACTGGAAGTGTGCCTAAAACGACAGTTCAGCGAACCCTGCTGCGTATGTGGCTGCGATGCAGACGGGTGGTCACTGCACCTATGCGAACGTATGTGCATTGGAATAAAACGCTTACATTTGCACGGCAGTATCAGATTTGGACCTCCGCTGATTGGCAAAGAATTGCCTTCTCCGATGAGTCACGTTTCTGTTTCATCGAACGGATGGACGTTGGCGTATAAGGCGAGAAACATCGAAGAGCAAACACTCTTCAACCATTGCTGGCAGAATACAAACTGGGGGGATGGCAGAGATATGGTCTTGGGAATGTTTTCGTGAAATTATCTGCTCCCATTCATACCCGTGGGAGGCACTATGGACCGAACTCGTTATGAATCCATCCTTGCAGACCACGTACACCCATAAATGCTGATTGCTTTCCATGGGGCGGATGGGATCTTCCAGCATAATGCGACGTGCCACACGCCTAAAAATGTCGGAGACTGGTTGGAAGAGCACGATGAAGACTTCAAAGTACTCCCCTGGCCCCCAATTCCTCAGACGTAAACCCAATTGACCATCTGTGGAAACACCTCCATCGTGTTGTTCGCTCTATGGATCCTCCGTCACTCACTCTCCAGCAGCTGTCAGATGTACTGCAGTAAGCATGGCTCCACATACCTGTGAACACCTTCCAGCACCTTATTGAGTCACTCCCAGTCGGTCTAGCTGCTGTCCGCGCTGCACACCGTGGTTACTCTGCATATTAGCTAGTGGTCACTGGGCCGTGTATATGTGACATGGTAGAGCCGCCGCATATCGGATTTGCTGTTCCGACACAAGCCCCCAGATTCTCGATCGGATTGACTTGTGGGGAATTTGTAGGCCAGGACATTACCTGGAAATCTTCCTCATGTTCCGCAACCATTCTTGAACAATGCAAGCAGTGTGGCATGGTGCAGCATCCTTCTGAAAGAAGGCACTACTAGAGGGGAATACCTTTGCCTTTAAAACATATACCTGGTCTGCAATTATGTTCAAGTAGGTGGTAGATGAAAGTTTCCTAGACAATACCTGGAAATCTTGCTTATGTTCCGGAACCATTCTCGAACAGTGTGGAATAATGCAGTATCCTTTTGAAAGGAGGCACTACTAGAAGGGAATGCCGTTTCCATGAAAGTATATATCTGGTATGCAATGATGTTTAGGTAGGTGGTAGATATCACAGTTTCCTGTACATGAACGTCTAGACACAGGATTTCCGAGAAGAACATTGCCGAAAGCATTGCACTTCCATTATGGGCTTAGTTTTGTCCCACGGTGTATCCTGGTGCCAACACTTCCTCGGGTAAACGACGCATACGTACTCTGCTGTCCACATAGTTCAACAGAAAATGAGATTAATCGAGCCAGGCGACCTACTTCCAATTACACAGGGTACAGTTTTGATGGTCGCGTGGCTATTGCAGGCGCTTTAGACGATGAACCGAGGCTATCACGGACATTCCGAGCGGCTTGAAGCTACGCAGCCCCACTTTCAGCAGGTTTCGTTCGGAATTCTGGTAACCAGAATGCCGGTGAAGAGAGTAATGTGTGTTTTAACTACTCTCTTCACCAGCATTCCAATTACCGGCGAGTTGCGCAACAGTATCCCCTGTGCTGGCTCGTACCATACGGTATAGCATTCGCTCACCTCTAACATCGACGAGCCATGGTTACCCGCACCTTATCGGCGGTTCGCGGTTTTTTCCCTCCTCTGACCACTTTTTGAAGGTTACTAACTATAGCTGACTGTGAGTACCCCGCAAGTCTTGCCGTCTAGAAAATGCTCTGAATCAGTCATCTGGCCATTACAATTTGGTCTTCGCCAAACTAGCTACCTTTCCCATTTGAAGAAGAACACTGATTACCAGAGCTCACTATCAGGTGTTATTGATACAGCTTCATGACCTTCACGCGCGCCGTCGTTTACAGTTGCTTCGATTTCCATAAAGACGCACTGGTCATAATGTTTTGGCTCTTCGGTGTATTTATTGTTTTGTTATTGTTATGTTTCATTAAGCTGACCTCTTACTTTTCACTTTTCTACTAAAATAACAATTCGATTTATTCTTTTTTATCGCATGAATCCAGTGCTTAATTCGCGGTCGATGTTTACCATGTTTTCCCATATTTTATTAGCTTCGTTTAAGCTTATCTACATATCACTGCTGTGCATGAAGTTACCACATATAAATTCTTTAAAGTACCATGCCGCCTTGTTTGACGGATGGACACCAGCGCATAAATGTTTCTGTAAACGATGCATTTCTAGTTCTCTTCGGATCAATGAGACTGTAAACTGTCGTGCACTGCTAGGTGATCTGTCATTTATATCTTAAGGAATGGAATTCGTTGCTGAGAGCTTCCTTTCCGATTGTTCCCAGCGAAGCGAATCGAAAGTTCACTTGCCATTATTTCATCGATCGAAACAGACTATCCTCCTCTCCCGATAGGTACCTCTCTTTTACTAATGCATGCTGCATAAAGTGCTGCACTTATCGAACATGATGATGGATCTGCGCTTGGCATCTGCCTGTCTTCCACATAATCCTTACACACTGTTTTAATATTTATTTTCAGCTTGTGTTAGACGCTTCTATCTTGAATTCTAGACAGATAAATCATCTGCACGCAAGAATAAAGTTTGCTGGATGCTTTAAAGAAGCCTTCTCTTTCCTGCATTACCCAGCCGCGCAGAACATTGTGTGTGTGTGTGTGTTCTTTTAAAAAAGGCGCCGCTCGTTTCCACATTTTTTCCGGATACTATGTTCGGGAGTAACGATTTTGGACCACTCTGCTCGTTTCGCAGAATTGATATCTACAGTAGCTGATTATTGATCATAAATGAATACGAAACACTAAACGTGGATGATAACAGATTGTATAATGGACATCAGAGATTACACCGCACTGCCAGCTTCTTTTTCATCTACGACACTGAGATTAATAATCGATTGGCAAAAAGTTTTGATGTTTTGCTGCTAAGCTTCTCTCCCGACAGCCAAAGAGTAAATACCATGCAATAAACTTGGATGTAACGAAAATGGGTAACGGAAGTAATCAAAAGAATAATTGTAATCTGATTTTTTTTATACTGTCCTATTAAGTAACGGAACAATAGTAAAATTCATTGTTACTCAACAATGTATTATACCGTCAAATGTTAGAGTGATTACATAGGGCAAATAATTTTAGAGGCTCATTTAACTTTTCACCACTACGACATGTGTGCCTACCCCATTTCTTTATATGGGGTTACATAATGTTCAATTTCTTTTTGATATACTGTACATAGCTATTAGAATACCCCCACAGTGTGTAACTCCGTTCTCTTCATGCTGATGAGAGATTTGTCGTCTGGAATTATAAATTAAACGAGGGGACAGGTTTAAAGGGTGTGATTAAATTATGTTAATAATTTGATTAAAGATTTGTCCAATTACGTGTTTAATTAAGGAATTATTATGCTTAATTGGGGAGGATAGTTAACAGGCCTTTACAAAAGTAGAACAAAGAAAAAATAAGGTTCTGTGAGAGGCCCACCCACACCGAGGATGGGGACCACGCGCAGCCCGCGAGTGAGGCAGTGAAATTCTAATAAACATGTCTCTCAATGGGCATTAACGTCGAAAAGGAATTAAGAGGATTCCTGACTTATTGTTATTTGGGGTAAAAAGGGGCTATGTTCGGCAGCGATTCCGATTCAAACAGCGCACTGTACAGAGAGAATTGACAAAGACCATAAGGATCCAATGATGCCTAGTAACAGACGCGAAGAAAAGTGCAAATGATTTTAAAGAGTAAGAGCTCCAAGGGGGCCATGTAAAGACTCAGTTTTGCGGTTGTTATACCGGACGAAGATATTTTCCTGTGGATGGAATAAAATAGCCGGGTAGGCTAAAAATTTGGATAATAGATGTCAGTCTACTAAGAAAAGAATTCCAACAAGAGAATTTCGAAACACGAAATAAGGGCTATTTTTGGCAGTGGTAAGCCAAATACAGCGAGCGTCGTTGTGTCGAGACGGGAAAAGACGCTACCCCTGGATGTATACCTACAGCGCATGATGCCATGGCAGCTTCCAGATGAAAGCGCCCCAGGAAAACCCACAGCGAGACTCTTGATCACGCGGGTCATCGACCTTGTACGGACGATGGCGATTGCTCCTAATCCACAAAGAGATGGGTAAAGCAGTCCCTCCCTAGTACGAACGGAGTGCCCCCGATCAGCCAGCACGAGGGGCGAAATCATGAAATCGTGACTGCTGTTTTTTCAAAAGAGTGTCATCGCAAGATCTACGCAGTAAGGTAGATACCAGGACGCCGTGCGAGCGTGCGTGCGTGCGTGCGTGCGCGCGCGCATGTGTGTGTGTGTTGTGCACATCTTAAAAGAATCTACCCAGATACAAGAGTGTGGTATGTGCCTGCGAGCGTAAAGAGGATTACATCCAGATCTTACCAAGTATATACGTAAGCACCTTTGTCAGGTGATGCGCAATAAAACAGCCTCTCCTTGACAAATGTCAACCCGCCTTCTCGTGGTGCATCCTGTTCCCACTAAAGGGGCTCTGACGACCGCCAATAGAGGTATAACTATAATATCGGGATTAGAGAAAATGCTATCCCACACTCACCAACCCGCTTCGCCAGCGTGGTGAGTTATAGCCAAACCCCTCCAAAATGACTCCACAACTTAAATCTTAGCCCTCGGTCTCCGGCAGCTGGAATGTACCTGGCCAAAGCAGCGGCCAGTGCGACATGAAGGCAAAGGGTGTTAAGAATCACCTGAGGACCGCACTAGGCTGCCATCTGATGCTGACCTTGGATACGTATAATGGACGCTTCCTATCTTCTGATTCAAGGCTCCTAATTGGAAGAAGAACTGCAAAGGATCAAGTGGGACATCGTCGAGCTAAATGAGGTAAGGAGAAAAGGAGAAGATCTCATTGAACTGAAAAGTGGACATCTCTTGTATAATGGACGCTTCCTATCTTCTGATTCAAGGCTTCTAATTGGAAGAAGAACTACAAAGGATCAAGTAGGACATCGTCGAGCTAAATGAGGTAAGGAGAAAAGGAGAAGATCTGATTGAACTGAAAAGTGGACATCTCTTCTACTATCGTGGGACAGATACTGGCAGAACTAGTGGTGTTGGATTTATAATAAACAAGAAACTGAAGGATAAAGTTGTAGAAGTTGAAAGTTCTTCTGACAGAGCTGCACGACTCGTTATCCAACTCTCGGGGATACCAGGCCCAGATTATTCAAACTTATGCTCCCACCACAAGTAACCCTGAAGAAGAAATTGAAGAATTTTATGAGGAAATTCAGAATCTAAATAACAAAGGCAAACAGCACTTGAAGATAATTATGGGATATTTCAATGCAAAAGTAGGTCAACAGCAACAGAATAAAACTTCGGTTGGTAAATTCGGTCACGGCAATAGAAACCAGCGTGGATATATTCTCGTAGAGTTTGCAGTGGCTGAAGGAGTTTTCATCATGAACTCCTGTTTCAAGAAAAAGGCACAAAGGAAATGGACACGGAGGCATCCCAATGGATGGACAAGTGAAATTGATTTTATTATGTGTAACAAGAAATTTGTCATGGAAGACTGCAGTGTGCTGAACAATTTCAACAAAGGTAGTGACCATAGAATGATAAGATGTAGGATGCATCTCAATGCTAAACTCGAGCGTGGCAAGCTCATATAACAAACAAAGTGTATTGACGTGACCAACCTTAAAAAGCATCATAATACCTTCAAATTGTAACTGAGGAACAGATTCTCTGCTCTAGAAGGTGTAACATCAGAAGAAGTGGACATCACTGAACTCCACAGAAAAGTAACCAAAGCTCTTATGGAAACAGTAACAAAATTAGCTGGGTCTAAAAACAAGTTGCATGTGAACAAATTATCAGGAAAAACCAAAATGTTGATGCAAAAAAGAAGAGAGATGAGGACAACTAAAGAAGATGTGACTTCCACAGTGGAATACATAGAGCTATGCAAAACAGTACAAAAAAGTATCACTGAAGAAGTAAGAAAATTCAACTGTGAACTAGTGAGGAAAGCAATTGAAAACAACCAAAACCTAAAGATAGCAAAGGGACATCTCAGTAAGGGAAGAAAACAGATTACGGCACTGAGAAAAGTAAAGTAGATGGTTCTGTAACAAGAAATAGAGGCGAAAGTTTGAGAAGAGTGAAAGATTTCTACTCCAAGTTATATGAAAGGGATGGTACATGTACTCCAGACATCATGAAAGGTACCAGTACCAGAGTTCTTCCAGGCCTCCCAGCAGAAGTTGCACATGCAATCAAGAACATGAAGCGGGAAAAAGCTCCAGGAGAAGATGGAATTACTGTAGAGATCATACAAGAAGCAAGTGGAGAAATTGAAACAGTACTCGCTCAAGTTTTCACTCGATGCCTTAATGAAGGGAAGATTCCTGAGGATTGGAACAACGCTACAATGATCCTGCTACATAAAAACAGTGACATTGAGGATCTCAGGAACTACAGACCTATCAGCCTCTTTTCAGTGGTTTATAAAATATTCAATAAAGTTCTTTCACACCGCTTGAAGGTAACACTAGACATGGCTCAACCGAGGGAACAAGCTAGATTCAGGAGTGGCTACAGCACTATAGATCATATCCGCGTACTGAGAGAACTAATTGAAAGAGCGGGAGAATATGAACTTCCATCGTGCATGGCTTTTATTGATTACGAAAAGGCCTTTGATTCAGTGAAACCATCAGCAGTTACAATGGCTTTGAAATCCTGCGGTGTTGAAGATGCATACATTAATATTATTAATAACATCTATGAAAATGCAAGTGCAAAGACTCGGCTGTTTGAGAACACAGCATACATAAAAATTGGAAAGGGAGTGAGACAAGGTGACACCATATCTCCCAAGCTCTTTAATGCCACATTGGAAAATGTCTTTCAATCACTGAACTGGGAAAACAAAGGGTAAAGATTAATGGAGATTATCTAACTCACCTTCGTTTTGCTCATGACATAGTCATTTTTGCAACTACCCCATCAGAGCTGCAGAGTAAGATCCAGGAACTTGCAGACAAGAGTAAAGAAGTGGGATTAAAAATGAACTTTCAGAAGACAAAAGTGATGTTCAATGCTTTTACAAGAAATGAAGATTTATCGATTGATGGAGAAAAGCTGGAGATAACAGATGTGTACGTCTATCTTGGACAGCAGATATCAAGTGAGGGTCACATTGATGAAGAAATTAATCGGTGCATTAAACTTGCCTGGAGAGCTTTTGGAAAAAACAGCATAATTTTCAAAAGCAATATGCCATTATGTCTTAAAAGAAAAGTGTTTGATCAATGCATCCTTCCAGTGCTTACGTATGGTGCAGAGACATGGACCTTAACTAAAAGAGACATACAAAGGCTGCGTACAACTCAAAGAAGCCTGGAGAGGTGCATGCTTGGTGTAACCAGGAGAGATAAGAAGAGGAACTCGTGGATCCGAAAAATGACAAGAGTGGAAGACATCATGATCAGATGAAATTCCCAGAAATGTCAATGGGCTGGACATACTGCCTGAAGGACAGCCCATCGATGGACAGTCGAAATTTTAGATTAGATTCCAAGGGGCAGGAAAAGACCCAGAAGAAGACCACATGGAAGATGGGTGGATGAAATTCGAAAGTATGCGGAAGTAACATGGAGGAGACTGGCACAAGACAGACTGTTGTGGAAGAGTCTTGGAGAGACCTTCGTCCAGCAATAGATTGGTAATGGTTGACAATGATGATGATGACTTTTGCTATTATTTAACTGCGTAGCTTTTGAAAGGGACTCTACAGCGAACTCAAGTGATAGCGAACTTTTTATTCGGCCAAAGAGCTCCTGATAATGCAGAACTTTAATCGGTCCATGTATGGTGAACTGCGGAGACTTTTCTCCTGAACAAAAGGAGAGAATAAAAACTTTATAAGAGGGGAAATCCCTTCTGCACTTATAAAGTGTAATGATTAATCTCCTCGCCGAGAGTACTTACTGTAAATGGCATTTGTGTGCGCATAATTTTGGTCCTTCATCATTTGGTTCTAGTACTGAATTCATGCAATTCTAGCTCATTAGCATCCGTTTATGTTTCATATAATGCATTCTTCTTTCGCAGAAGAAATAAATTCATGATTATACCTCTTTATCACTTGTGCACAGCGCATATTTTCTGATTACATTTGTCTCATCGTCAGTATATTTTTGTGTTTGTGATAGATCATTTGTATTTATGCCATTATCAGCTCGATTTTTTTCCCTACTCCATGCTGATTTTTCTCGGACTGCAGTGGTAGGAAATGCATTTATTGGAACTTTTTGGCAAACTACAGTCGCTTCTTATTCTGACTATAGCTATATGATTTTAGCAGCTGGTTGGGGAGAAATAATTGGAAGATTAAAAAAAAAATCCTCTATAACTGGGTACATTTCCTGATTGCCGTGTTTCTTACTTTCTTCAGAGACTTCTTTATTTTCAATAAGTGTGAACATAGAGAATTGTCTCTGGCCATCGCACAAAGACGGTCCATTTTTGGGGGTTTGACAAAATTTGGATCGTATGTTTTATTGCCCACTTTTTTTTTTGCTTTAATTAAATTTAATTAAAGGTTGAGTTTAATTTTTACTGACGTGAGTGACGTCACTCACGAGTTCCTAAAGTAATGGACTCGGGTGCTTTGTTTGCGTTTCTGCATCGCCAATTTCATGACGATTTTTTTCTGCCACGTAAGATTTTTTTTTTAACCCTACTCGTTTCGCGCCGTAGTTTTTTTTTTCGTGCGTGTGCGTTTCTCATTTTCTCCTTTTTCTTGTACGATAATTATTTATCGCTTCTAGCAGAAGTTTTAATTACTGGGAGGCAATTTCTCTTGATGCCTCTTTTTCCGTTGCACGCCTCCTTTTCTCTTGTAGGGCTAACTTTGTATTAGAAGTTTCCTCAATTTTTTTCAAAGTCCACTCTTTTTAAAGCAGATTACGAATATTTCTGTATGACAGAGGCACTAGGCTATGATAAGAGCATTTTATGCTCAGATTTGGAGTCGGCCCTGCAAAGGGCCTTTTTTTTGTACAGCCGGTTGCAAATTCACCTAAGAACGGTGCGAGCAAACAGTTGCTTCTGAGATGGTCCATATCGACTGCCAAGTGCCTTTACCGTATTTATTAAAACAAAACAGTGAGGCGATTACTTTTGGCGCAATTTTGCTCATACATTCCTTCGATGCTCTTGAAAATTTTGTTTTGTTCGAGGGACTTCCTTTCCGAGCGCCCTTGATTCTTTACTTTGCTCCTTTCCTTCCGGGTGCTTGAGCATTCTTAGTTTCCTCAGAGTCAAAGGTGCTCGCTTGATCATTTCTCTGGAATTCCGAATATTCCCCTTGTCATGAAGCAGAAAAGAGAGATTAGGAATATTTAGCAGAGTTCCAAAAAGTGTTTTAGGGTAAGAAAAAATTACTGCCTACTTCATTCGTAAAAATTCCCTTCCCCGCAATTACCCCGTTACACCACAAATGAAGCTTTCAGATTACACTTTTGCACACCTAGTAGCAGCAATGTTGACAACGATCGGGCTAAATTGGATTCCAATCAGACACTAAAAAGAGTACTAGAGTAAAATTGCATTGCCTACCTTTTCGACAACAGCATTATCAGTTTTAAGAACTTTTAACTTTTGGTATCGGATGTTGTAACGTATATTCTGTTTTAACTTTCCTTTTGAGTTTCTTTTTCTATGTAAATTTGAGTTCGTTCTCTTAGGCATTTTCAAACCTTAACGTTATGTCTTTTCCCTCAAACGAGAATGACCTTGGCAACAATCTGATGTCGGAACGAGAGTGACATATGTGTGCGCTGATAAGAATATTAGATAAAAATGCGATGCAGCGGTTGCTTTGGGGGATTGATGTTATTGATGGTAGAAATAATAGACATGCTGTTGATTGCTGTTACACTGTGATTTGATGTTAAATCGCTGCTATTGTTTTGAGTGTTCTAGAGAACTGGATTACGATACAGTTGGCCAGTGCCAAACTATGAGTGTGGCGTAAACGACATGCAAGAAGAATAAACTTATTTGTAAGTGCAAGTATTGACCACTTTCTTGAATGCCTATGGGTGCCTTCTAGTATTATACACTGACTTTAGTACACATAACATATTGAGCGACGTTAAGGACTAAGTTCTACAGTTGCAGCAGAAAGACAATTACGTTATAATGTCCAATAAAGGGGACATGGCATTTTCTTTGATAACTATCCATCAACAACTTCATTATCTTTTCTAGCTGCCTCTGAGGGTTTGTGGCAAATTCCTCCTCCTGTTTTATACCATAAAAAAAAAAAGGTTCCAAACAGGGTAACTACGCTGAAGAGCAATTGAATTAGAGATACCTGTCTAGTAACGTGTAGCACCAGCTTTCGTCCTGATGACGGCGGCGATTCGACTCGGCATGGACTCGACAAGACACCGGAAGCGTTGGGAAGCCATACGGATCCACGACCCCTGAACAAGCTCCCACAGTTCACGAAGATTTGACGGAGGGTTCAGAGCCTCGAACATCTCTCTCGATGGCATCCCAGATGTGCTCGATGCGATTGAGGTCAGGTGACCTAGCTGGCCAAGGAAGCGAGGTCATGTCGGTGGAGTGTTCATCCAACCATTCGGATACAATTCGGGAGCTGCATTGTCTTGTTGCAGGATGAGGTCCCCAGCGGGATGTTGAAGACGCACAAACGGGAGCAAATGGTCGTCCAGGATATCCCGGTAGCGTTGACCTGTGAGGGACGATGTCACACGTACCAGGGGGTCATATTTCAGTCCACGTAAACAGTCCCCAGACGAGAATGCCATCCCCACCATCTTGAAGAGTTGGTGGGGGTGGCAAGAAGAATCCATCGCTTCATGTGGTTCCCGCCGTACTCGAATCCTGCCATCCGCATTTACCAACGTGAATCTCGACTCATCAATCCAGGCAACATTTTTACACATGTCTGGGGTCCAGTGGCGGTGTTCCCGTGCCTATGCTAATATTTGCACCCTGTGATGTGCGGTCAGCAGCGGTACCCTCGTGGGACGATGGCTTCTGTACTCCATAGTGAGGAGATGGTTCTGTATGGTGTGGTTGCTTACACGTTTTTGTGCACCTGCGTTAAATTGCCGAGTGATTTCTTGCACTGTGGCCCGTCTATCCGCTGTTACAATGCGAGCTAGCCGACGATGACCAACCTCATCCACACGCTGTTGTCCACGGCAGTTGGCCCTCGCAGGGATGATTTTACCGGATTCGATGTACTCACGGTGCACCCGTGACACAGTGGCTCGTGAAAATCCCAGTGTCTCCACGACTTCCGAGGTGAAGTGACCAATTCGTCGGGCCCCGACAATTTGTCCACACTTAAATGCGCTTAGATCCTTCGTTTTACTCATATTGCGTCCGACTCTTACTGATTCCCGTCGCATCACTCCTTATATTGTCGGATCGCTGCATACGTCATGTAGTTTCCGTTCACAGGGCCGTCCACAGCGCCACATTTGCATAACGCCAGCTGTCTCTAATTCAATTGCTCTTCAGTGTATATACTGATATGCAAAATTCACTGAACTTCTCCAATTAAATTTTGTATATTAGTTAAGGCCTATTAGGCCACCTAGAGTACAAAAGTTGAAGTTGAGACACCCACCTGTTCTAGAAACATTGAAGCCCAAAATTATTTATGTGTTTAACATTAAACATCCTGGGGAGCTCTGCTATGCCCATTGTCTTCTAAAATTCTACTATGTGAAAAAAAGTAGTTAAATAATGCTACCGTCAGTTATTGCGAAATGCTTTCTTTTGCTACCAAATGCATTGTTCTGCGTAATGTAACTCCAACGTAATCTTTCCGAATCATTGATATGCTAGTCGAATTCCTGTTCCAGGGCTATCACGTTTCGAAGCGTCTGAACGGCAGAATCCACAGCAGGAATTATTGCAATGAAACCGGGCAACTCTCAAAGTAATTTATGAATTACGGCAGGAATAACTGTCCTCGTGGATACACTGTTTTGAAATTTTACCCTTAATCATTTAATTTCAGCAATAGTTGCTGCAAAGTGGCGTCATTTAAGTAGTATTTCGAAAACACTCAAGTTTACTTTTGTTGGTGTTTTGAAAAAATATTTATTTATTCCGATTTCCCTTTAAATACCCTGTTTTTTTTTTTTTTTCAGATTTTTGTACATCCCAGAATTACATTTGAATTTTATTACCATCCTTTCAAAGTTGCAGCGCTAGGCAATGGAATACCGATTTCGTCTACCCAAAAATCATAAGATTTGACAGAAAGTGCTCGAATTACAATGCATTGTGAAATATCTTCTGGTGTCCATTTGCGCCTCTGTTTCTTCTCTAAGAGCATCAATTTGGGTTTTAGTAAAAACATTGTTAAGATATTTCTACAATTTCTCTAAAATCCTTAATTTTTTTTTTTGCATCATATTTAATTTCTTTTCTCAGTTGTACGATTTCAGATAAAAGAGATCTTGAAAATACCCATCTTTTGGATCGCTGAAAGTAAGTCCTAAAATTTCTTTTAATTTTATTTGTTTAAATTTTCGACAATGTCTTCGAGGGAGCAAAGTTTTTCAATAAATACGGAATTCCATTTGTTTGTGCAGTTTAGAAGCCTTCGCTTAGGCCACATCGCCAACGTGATGGCAACTTCTCCCTTATGCTACTTCAACCTTAGAGCAACATTGACTTCCTACTGCACATCGAATTTTTTCTTGTATGATCGAATGAATGCTTCTTAACTGTTGCATAAAAGTGAATAAATTAGTCTTATGGATGTAAACTTGATCTCAAGAAGTCAGATACTGTTTTTCTCATTTCTTCAAGACATTCCAATTTGAATACCCCAGTTTTAGTAAAATACCTACATCTGAGAGGTTCTTGAGACCTTTTGTTGCATGGAATGGATTCTGCTTCTCAAGGATAAAGCCCAAATATTTAACTTTTTGTTCACGTGCATGTATTCTGCTAGATGAAAACTCATGGTGTGTCACAAACTCATCGTTCATCAGCATGCCACATATTGGGGGACAAAGTTGCTTCATCATTATCTTCTCATAGAATTTTCTGATAAATTGATTGCCGTGATCAGATTTGACATATGTGCTGTGGTTCAAAAGTTATGAACACAGAAAGTTAAAATAACCATTGTTTGTTGCAGGTAACTAAAGATGACATTGAAGAAAGAGGAGAGGATTGAGGTGATCCTAATGTCAGGGGAACGCAGCTGCCGTATCATAGCCGCAGACTTTAACAACCGATACCCAGAAAGACCACCAAGTTCACACAGTACTGTCGCATACCTGATATCCAAATTCTGAGAAACTGGGGCTGTGGACGACAAGCCACGTACTGGTCGGCCGAACACTGCTACCGACGGGGAAACCTCAATAATGGTCTTGGGATTCTTTGCAGAGTCCACAGCGTAGCACACGACGTCTCTGAGCAGAACATGGTATTAGCCATTCAGCCATTGTACGGATTCTTCACACCGCTCACTGGCATCCGTTCAAGATCCAGATGTAGCAGCAACTATCAGAGGATGACCCTGATAGACGAGGTCATCCTCTAATAGTTGCTGATAATGAGGGATCCCGTCGATTTTGGTCTAAAGCCCAGATGCAGAACATATCAGAGTCATGTTCTGCACCTGAGCTTTAGACCAGCATCAACGGGATCCCTCATTTGCACAATGCATTTTTTTTTCAGTGACGAGGCCAATTTTCATGTCAGTGGTGAGGTTAACCATCATAACCACAGGTACTAGAATGACAGGAACGCTCACTGGATGGAACCATCCAACGTCGTCGGTAATGTAAAAGTTATGGTGCGGTGTGGAACATGGGGCTCCCATGTTATCGGACCCATTTTCGTCGAAAATAACCTAAATGCTCTGAGCTACCTGGAAATTGTTTTTTCTGTTGAAGGTTTAACAACCACCGTGAGTAACTCATCATCCCTAATTTAAGGCCACTGGTTCCAGGAAAGGGAAAGAGCCAGTGGCGTAAGACAAACACAACATCCATGCCTCACCGGGATTCGAACCTGGACCCTTCCCGGACGAATAGTCGTAAGCCAGCGGTCAGACCACTGTGCCACCAGGGCTGTGCCACCTGGAAATGCTACAGGAAACAGTGTTCCCTTCCCTTATGAATGAAGATGACAGCTTCCCCTGTTATTTCCAACACGATTGAATCTGCACCACACTACGGAGCAGCTGTTCGTCAATAGCTAGATGTTCAATTCCGTGGTCATTGGATTGGCCGACGTGGTCCTGTGGAATGGCCACCCAGGTCCCCCGACCTCACACCACTCGACGTTTATCTGTGGGGTCATCTGAAACACCTGGTGTATGTTGAAAAAATTCGCTACAAACACCATCTTCAGCAACGCATCCTGGAGGCCCGTGACCGCATTTTCTCGATATTCTTGTGCGAGTGCGTATCGAGCAGATCAAGCGCCTTCAGCTATGTGTTCAGCGACAAGGACAATACATTGAACACATGAAATAGCTTTGCATCACAGGGTACTTTAGAGGTTGTTATTTCAACTTTGTGTGTTGATAACTTGTGAACCACAACACATATGCCAAATATGATTACGGGAATAAATTTCTGAGAAAATTCTGCTCTTGTTTGATATGCAACATAACCCCCTTACCATATGAAAAATTTAACTTTAATCCAATATGGTGGATTTCAAAATGGCGGCAATGTTCCGGAAATAGCCTAAAAGATAGGCCCCCTCACCGATTCTTTGCTGGGGTATTCAGATATTTCATTTTCCTTCCCGTTTCTGCAATACAAGGGTGTCCTGCGACTTTTGACTAACCCTGTTTAAAAACCGAGTATGAGTAAGAGATGTCAGCAGAGAGAGTGTAAAATTAGTGTATGGAATACCAGAAGAATAAATGGAAAGAAAAACGAGGTGATTGAAGACATGGATGTGTTGTGTGTTAGTGAAACTAAAAAGACAATACTTGGGATAGACGACGAGAACGGAATTGTGAGTACGTCGTCTGGAATGTTTGATGATATAAGTGGGAAAGCTGGTGAAGATGTGAATTTAAATGAAAAGGTGAAGTTCAGCTTGATTCGCTATGAATGAATAAGGGAAAGAATTATGTAGATGCCTTTAGAAGTGAAGTTTCAGACAACAATCATTGTTGTCTGTATGTTCTGATAGGAATGATGATTTCTGGAATCAGCTAAAAGCTGCTTTAAGCTATTATAGCAAGGTGTTTGAATGATGGAGGTGGTGTTCAGAATGAGACTTCAGACAAAATCTGGGTACTTCTAATGAACCCAGTGTGAATGATAACAGGTTAGCATTGAGAACGGGTTGTGTGTATCTAACTGGTAACCAAAACAATTTCTATTCATACGAGTAGGTGGATCTGATCGTCATTAAATGTTAGTGTCATGGTGAAACTGAATGTTGGTTGGAGAAAGAGGAATAGGAAGATGCCTGTGATGGAAACGATATATACCAAATGCTTCCTGAAGAACATCAGCGTTATTATGAAACGCTCAGTGAACGATTGAATGAGTTGAAGACGCAAGAGGCACGTGAAAAATTTGTGGACATGTTTTAAGAACTGTGTTGTTACAGTTGCTGAAGAGATATGTGGTCCCAGAACAAACAGTGGGTACCTTGTAAATGATGCTTGGTGGAATAGCGCAATTAAAGAAGCTGCAATGAGAAAGAAAGAGGCACATATGGGGAGATTGCAAGGTAGAGTTGCTGAGGATAATGTTGTTGTAAAAAGCGTGAAGCAGCAAGCTGATTCGTTAGAGTGAGTGTAACATGATGCGTAAAATGACGTAGATGACGCACTGTTGTAGTGACATATGAGCCAAATGGACAGTGAAGCAGCGATAAGCATGCCTGCGTAGTTCAATTGGGAGAACAGCCGCTCAGAAGTACGAAGATGCTGGTAATTCCACTATCGGTAAAAGAAAGGTTACGTAAAACAAAAAGTAAGAAAGTTAAGTTGGAAAGACAGGAATCTATTTTTTGGAAATATATGAAATCGTTCTGGAGGGTGCGAGGGGCCTAATAAGTTAAGTGAAAGACGTTGTAAATACTTTTGCGAGTAATTATAATATGAAAGTAGTAATGGTTTGGGAATAGAAGAAGATCTTGACTTAGAGAGAAACAAGCACCGCTGGGATCTTAAGTGAAGAGGTTTCAAAATGATAGGGCAACATGACAGCATAAAAGCTAATATGTTAAAATATGTCGGTTACTAAATCGTTGACTGATTAACAAAATTTTTTCAGTTGCGATGAGAGTTAGAAGTTGCTCTTCAAAACTGGAGGGATGCTGCCATGGTTCCTTTGTATAAGGTGCCCAGACTGAAAGAAAGAATCAACCCGATGAGTGTTCCAGGGAAAGTGTTCCGAACGGTCGTTATTGACAGAGAACAATGTTTTAAATTCGGAAATAGCGTGAGATGCACATAAAGGATTTACTGTATGACTGGTATGAGCTGCACTAATCATATGCTTGAATTTCGTATTATGACTGAAAAGTATCTGTCTGTTGCCTTCGTACATTTGAAGAAAGCTAATGACAAAAAACTAGGATCTTCCTTGGAAGGTATTGAATAATCACGGTGTAACTGAAAATTCACTTGGGAGTGTAAAAGTTATGCACGCTGGTAGTAGAATAGGTACAGTACGCGTACAATACTTGTGAAAACACAGTTTTATCCACGCCGGGCATCGATTTCCGGTCCCCCTCACTCCGGAGTAAGTCGCTCTCCCAACTGAGCTACACGGCTCTCATTGCTATCTGCCTTTATCTCATGTGCGTCCTGAGGGGCAGGCACGTCACATTCGCCATGTCCCCCGGATCAGTCGGGACCATGTGTCGCTGTAGGCAGTCATCCGGTGAAGAACGTGCGTTTGAGAAATCCCGGACAATTTGGTGTGTGGAACGTAACATCACACTGATTTTTTTTTTCGAAGCACTGAAGAAGCGATCCGGATTTTTCCTGTCTCGCCGTGTGGAAAGAACATCACGTCACTGCGTGAAACTTAACAGCCGGGTCATCCTGGAAGTTCGTGTGAAAACACAGTTTTGTCCACGCCGGTCATCGAATCCGCCCCCCCCCCTCACTCCGGAGTAAGTTGCTCTCCCAACTGAGCTACGCCGACATGTGCTCTCATCGCCATCTTCAATTATCTCATGTGGCATACTGTTTGTGAAACTTGCAACACCAAGAAAGAATCTCGCTATTCAAATGAAATTTATATCACATATTCAGCATGTTACAGGAAATAACTGATTACATTTGCAGAGCTATACACGATTTTTTTGCTTCAAAACTCAGTATCGTATGAAGCCACGTCGAACAACAATAACAACATCTAAACGGCATAGTATTGAATGGAAGAGGTTTTTGATATCGTCTTGGAGAATATTCTGCTAAGCTGCTTCCATGCGAGACCAAAGTTCATTTGTGGTGATTGGCAGAGGCGCTTGACGGTCCAGTCGCTTAGATACCATGTTCTGGATATGTTCAATGGGGGACATATCCGGCGAACGTGCAGGCCAGGGAAGAAGCCGTATCTGTCGTGCATGGAAGAGGTCTTAGACATTCCGAGTCACACGTGGCCAAGTATTGTCCTGCTGGAGTATAGCGCCACAATAACTCTGAAGGAAGGGTATCACCTCTGTCTCTAAAACATCCCCGATATATCGCTGGCTATTGAGAGTTCCCTCAATTCGTATCAGACGAGGTCTCGAATTGAACCCAATGGCGCCCAAAGTTATGACGCTTGGCGTTGGTCCGGTATGACGCTGCATGGTACCTTTCACCACGATATCTTCGAACACGTATGCGACTCTCATGACTCGTCGGAAAAACGCGCGCCAATGCCTGTCTTCGAGACTCCTGTCTTCTGAGTCGTCTGTGGTTGAGGGTCAAAGAAATGCGTAGCTAGCGACCAGTCCTTTGTTAAGCAGACGACGTCGAGCTGTGCTGGAGGACAAAGCCTGACCTGCGATTGTGCTCCACTGCTGCGATCGCTCACTGCCGTTAAGTAGAGATGTCTGTAATCCCGTGTAGTCTTGCGAGTTTGAGGTCCATTTTCCGGAATTTTGTGGGTGCTAGCCTCATCTGTCCACTGACGCCACACTGGCATCAGTGTACTGGCGTTTCGTTCCGTACGAGTGGCAATTTCGCGGTAGGGAAATCCAACTTCTATCATCCGAACAATCCTTCCTGGCTCAAAGTCCGTCAGGTGTTCATAATGTGACCTTCCTCGGCGACGGGGAAGATACAAAAAATATCCTTTCGACTCAATGTCGGCTCTTCGCTGATTGCAACATCTCGTTTGAGTCAGCTTTTTCCCCGACGGTTTTCTATTGGAGCAGGAGTCACAAACGCCCGCGAGTGAATGCACAGACAAGGTTTCGTAATGCCTGTTCAATAAATTTATAGATGCATGCATGTGTGATGCCAAAACAGACCGTACTGTTTTACGTTTTGGTAATTCCCGTGTGTTCAGGTTACTATATATTGATGATTAGGGATAGGATTTTTACGACATAAAACTACTAGAAACTGCCCTATAAAAATGCATTTACGACCCAAAAAAACAAAAAGAAGTGATTTATGAAACAAAAAAAAATGACCTAACAAATGCACATTTATTTTTTATTTCCTTGAAAAACTAATTAATTAAAAAAAGAGATGCATCAAACAAAACAAAAAGAATCTGAAAAATATATCTGAATTTGTTGACTTGCTGTGTCAACTGAAATTCTTTATTTTACGAAACAACACATGCCCTTTAAAACAAAACAAACAATAAACAACAAATACAAATTAATTGTTTTACAGTTTTTGTGTCAAATTAAAAATTTATTGCTCGAAAGCTTGTCCTACAAGACAAAATTAAAAAAAATACAATTTAACTTTTTACAGTTTCTGTGCCAAATTGAGTTATTTTTTTTGTGAACAGAAAAATGCCCTATAAAAGGAAACAAGAAAAAGAACAAAAACAAATTTACATTTTCTGACAGTACCTGTGCCAAACTGAAAGTTTGAATTTCACTAAAAAAAAAATTGAGTATTTTTAGTTTGCCATGGCAAACAGTTTTTATTTCATCAATCCAGAACCGCAATGCACATCAACAAACTTGTACAGATTTTCAAAAGAAATTTATTTTCTATTGTCTGCCAACAAAGCTTTAAACATTAAAAAGTTCTCTTCGACTTCTGAAACCACAGGAGCACGCCTGAAATAAAGTGTCACTTTGTTCAAAGGCTTCTGAAATTTCACCAAGGGAAACGTTTCTTCCCGGTAGCACATCTGCAATTAAGCACAGCTTTCCATACCCTACATTGTTTTAAAATTCTTGCTCAATTTTCTTTTGCACAGCCTTTTTTCCCCCACTTTTCCAGTCACAATGTCTATGTAATTCACAATTTTCTTCATCAAATCTATTTGATGCACTAGTATCACTGCAGACTTCTGCAAGAAAGTAATGGCACGAGGCAGAAATCCAAAATTCGACTTCATGTAAAAATATTTACCTCATATTTCAGGATCAGAAAGCAGTCTTTTTTTACGCTTCTCAACCGTAGGTTGAAGAAGCGTATATGCTCCAGCTTTTTCCGTCCGTCTGCCCGTCTTGCCGTCTGTCTGTCGGCACGATAACTCACGTAAAAATCGTTCGATTTCGATGAAATTTTAGTATGTGGTAGGGGACCACCTGGGGACGAACCCTATTGAAAATAGGACAAATGGGGTTAAAGGTCACGACATAGGAGCGGGATCCATTCTATTGCCATTATGCTTCATAACTTGGGTACATATGGTTCGATTTCGATGAAATTTTAGTATGTTGTAGGGGACCATTTGGAGAGGAACCCTGTTGAAAATAGGACAAATGGGGTCTAAGGTTAGGACATAGAATGGAATAAAGTCGATGGAATCAGGATCCATTCCATCGCCTTTATTCCATTCTATTAAGGTGGACGTCAAGTAATTTTGCTTCCTATATTTCCAATGGAAAAACTTTTCTACACATTTCCTTCACAATTAATGTGTCCCCAAGGCAGGAAATTTGAACAGCGATTAAAATAGCTTCATATTATAACTTGGAATACTTAGCATTTTATAAAACATAATCATAATTATTTTAAAAAACAAAAGCGTTTCCTTTGGTGGTATTGAAACATGAAAAAAGATGGCGCGACCTGTACTTTGATGACGTCAGTAGACAAATTAATGTTGGATTGCATAATTATGGTTATGTTTTAGAAAATATTAAGTATTCCAAGTTAT
Organism: Macrothele yani; assembly: GCA_039090855.1. Classification (NCBI taxonomy): domain Eukaryota; kingdom Metazoa; phylum Arthropoda; class Arachnida; order Araneae; family Macrothelidae; genus Macrothele; species Macrothele yani. The sequence continues at coordinate 176,762,302 of CM076990.1, forward strand.
AAAATGAAGCTATTTTAATCGATGTTCGAATTTTCATCCTTGGGAACGCATTAATTGTGAAGAAAATGTGTACAGAAGTTTTTCCATTGGAAGTATAGGAAGCAAAATTACGTACTTGACGTCCACCATAAAGGAACAATTCTTGTATCTATGAACATTTTGTTTTGAAAACGGCTGTAAGGAATTTGATGAAAGTAGTTAACCTACCGTTTTCTGGTACTAGAAATCGATTTAGCTTGATCTCGACTTTAGGAAAATTCGTTTAATGGGTTAAATAACCACCCCGAATTACAACGTTTTCAGTGTCATGGCGTCGTTCCATTAATGTTGCCCATGCTTAGAAATCTTATGACGTCACGAGCTCGCAATTGAAATGTTGACGCGCGGTCACGCCATTTGTCTCATTACGTCACGCGTTGTGTGTGGATCCTATTAAAGTTTTATGACGTCACACTCTTTCGAGCAGATGGTCGTGATTCCCATCTGCCTCATTACGTCACGTGTTGTGTGCGTATGTCCGTCCGCACTATAACTCGCGTAACAATCGTTCCATTTCGATGAAATTTTAGTATGTGGTAGGGTACCACCTGGGAAGAAACCCTATTGAAAGTGAACAAAATGGAGTCAAAGGTCAGGACATAGGAGCGGGATCCATTCCACTGCTCGTATGCGTCATAACAAACGTAAAAAAGGTTGGATTTCAATGAAATTTTAGTATGTGGTAGGGGGACCACCTGGGGACAAACCCTATTAAAAATGGGCGAAATTGGGTCAAAGGTCAGGACATAGGAGCGGAATAACTTTCATCGCCATTATGCGTCATAACTTACGTAAAAATGCTTCGATTTGGATGAAATGTTAGTATGTTGTAGGGGCCTGCTTGGGGACGAATCCTATTGACAATGGGCGAAATGGGGTCGAAGGTTAGGACACAGGAGCGGGATCTATTTCATAGCCCTTATGCATCAGAACTTACGTAAAATTGCTTCGATTGCGACAAAATTTTATCATGTTATTTCGGATGTATACTGAACCGGTTGTGTTGAATATCATCGAAATGGGATCAAAGGTCAGGGCACAAGAGCGAGATTTATTTCACAGCCATTATCCTCATAACTTGAGTAATGATTTCTGGTATGTTGGAAAGCTTATTATAATCAATGCATTGCATGATTTTACTGACTTGTTTTTTTATTGAAGGTTTAGCGACCACCGTGAGCAACGCAATGGGCTCTAAGCAGTCGCCTGTCCGTAATTTAGGGTCACTGGTTCCAGAAAATGGAGAGAGCCAGTGCCGTAAGACAAGCACAACATCCATGCCTTACCGAGATTCGAACCCGGGCCCTTCTTGGACGAGTGGTCACAAGCCATCGCTTAGACCTTTGCGCCACCGGGACGGCAGAAAGGAGTCTCTGCAGAACTTTAATTGAGACCGCTTTTTTGCTGTCAGATGAGTCAAACTTCATCCAAGAGAAATTCATCTAAAAAATGCTCTTTTTATTGAAAATACCAGACTACGCAAAATAATGCAAAAAAAAAAAAAAATGTGTTAAAATGACCAAAAACCCGGGAAAAACGGCATATTCTATAAAAATCATGAAAAATGGAAAAACATGCCTTAACAAAGGTACTTAAATCCGCTCAATTTTGTACGAAACATATATGTATACACTTGAATAACGTTTTAGTATTGCCGAAAAAAATATGCAAAATCATAAAAATCCTAACCTTATTGATGACAGTTCTTTTGGAGGAGTGCAAAAGTGACTTGCAGAGTCTGTAGTCCATTGTACACGAAGTTCGCGTGAAATTCGAACTGGGTATAATTACGGTTAACCCCAAAGTTATGGTTTTTGAGCGAGCAACTGCTAGGGGGTAAACTCTGATTGTAAAATCTGATCTAATTCCTCTCCGCGAATAAATTCAGTTATAAAAACTTTAGCTACTTTAAGAGGATTTCACACAACTGATGGGTTCTCAAAAACGGTCCCAAATGGCTGTGTAAGAATGTGCAATTGTTTTTACTTTGATGCACGGTAGTGAAATCTGAGCACGTCAGAACAGACACAGAAGTCTTTTGTGCGATGAAAGGACGTGTGGTTTACGGAGTGTTTGCGGCAAGACGTCCTTGCTCAACATGTGACGAATGAATATGCGTTACAGATGCGTAATGTGGTGCACCATGTTGTTAGTTGGGTGGAGACCAATATCTTACGGTGGTTTGGTCATGTTGAAAGAATAAGTGATCAGATGTTAACTAAGAAGATTTAGTCATCCCACGTGGCAAGAAAGGAAGGTAGAGGTACTCCAGGAAACCATTTTAGAAGCATATTTAGAAATGCCTGCAAGAGGAAAGGATGAATGTGAATTATAAAAATGCCTTGTCTGAGACATGTGATGGATGTAAGTGAAGCTCGGGTTGTGTGCTAAGATCGCAGTAAATGGATACGTTTTAGTCATCAGCAATAAGTAAAATCTAACGCCACCAGATCTTTGATTTACTTGGAGTGACTTCCTTTGAGGAACTATTCTATGAATTTCAGAGAACAATTTAGTGATATATAAACTCGTGCGTGCGGGTGTGCGTGTGTAAAATTTTCTGCAAGCAAGTACATGGCTTTGGCAGATTTCTTTGAAATATTTTCAGCATGCTCTTTAGTTTTGTCTACCCATCTCCGATCTCGTACGCTGGATCCCTTGTTGTTAGGAAGCACGACTTGAAACCGATGGACACGTGATTTGTGTCCGATACCGCCAGACTCCTTCTGTGATCCAGAAGTAATGTTGAAACGTTGGTCTGTTGAAAGACCTATTATAAACAAGTTTACGCCATTTCTTTCTGGACTACAGTTCTTACTATTTAGTCCGTTTTGTAGCATAAGTAGACTTCGCCATAGATAAACAACCAATCAAATTCCTGGGTTATTGTGTGCTGGGTTTTTGAAGGGGGAAGTGTCCTGTCCACAGGTCCTGTTGTCCAGGAATGACCTTGTCCTCTATAAGCATGCACAACCCATTGTCTTATAAGGGTCGTTTAAATGCATCGCTATTGTGAAATCACACAGAAACTTTCATCCGGAAGACACGAGAATAGATTGACTTGGCGCTTGACAAGGACGTCTCTGTTTTCTCCGAATTCAATAGGTCAGACGGGTTTGTGTCTCCTTCCCAAATCTTGCGTGTGTTTGCATCTGCGTGTGTGAAGATATGAATAAAAAAAATACGTGGATGTATCCGTTTTTTTAATTCAGTATTTGGAATAGAAACTTTGCCGTGTCCATTTCACAGTGTTACAATACAAATAATTACATTTTAAGTGCTGATGATTTTTTTTGTCTAGGCATTGTGCGCCATCTTTTATTTATTTTGAGTTCCCCCTTTCAGTAAAACTTTGGATCGACAAATTCTAGAAATATTGGGTTGATGCATAAGTTCATGCCGTTTTTTTTCATTGCACTACAGCAATGTATTAGATGAGAAGGGAAAACGGAATTAATCAACTATGTATTCTCCTCCATTGTTTACGATGGTGTCCGAACGTCTGGATAGGTTTGCAACGCAGTCCATAAAAACGTGCAGGTTTTGTTGCGAAGAAATCATCAAGGAAATTCTGGAGATCAACATCATTGTTGAACGTTATTCCACGGAGTGCATTCGACAGAGATAGGAACAGGTGATAGTCTGGAGGGACGACATCTGGAGAATAGGCCGGATGTGGAAGAATCTCCCATTTCATGTCCTGAATGACCATTTTGGTTATGTCTGCACTGTGAGGGCGTGCGTAATCATGTTGGAAGAAGGACACCATGGCGCCGATGTGGCCGTTTCTGCTGAATTGCTTCCTCCACATGGCGGAGTTGCTCACAATAGAGTGCAGCGTTGATGGTCCAATTCCTCGGCAGAATTTCCTAGTGAATAATGCCTTTCATGTCCCACCAGACACATAACATGATCTTCGCAGGATGAACGTTATGTTTTGGACGTGGTGTGTGCGTCTTGTTTGGGCTTAACTATTCTCTCCGATGCCTGAAATACACGTACCGGCACCACTTTTCATTTCCATTAACAATACGTGACAGAAAGGGTTTGTGCTGCTGAGAACATTTGCGAACGGGCCAGCAAGAAACCACATATGACAAAACGCTGATTGTTGTCCTCTGTGAGAGTGTGAGGCACCAAGACCCCAATTTCTGGACCATCGCATACGTTCCACATGTCGCACCACTGCTGCCTGATCACAGTCCACCTCTGTGCCAAATTCGCGTGTGGTTTGTCGCGGATCTAAGTGGATGAGATGGTTCAAACGATCCTCAGGAAAGTGAGATGGACAATCTGAGCGTGGAGAGTCGTTGAGGTCAAAATTGCTACATCGAAACCGCTCAAACCATTTGCGGGCTGTCCTTGGAGCAATAGCATCCTCCCCATACACAACACAAATTTGTCGAGTATCCTCGGTGGTTGAGGATCCCTTGTTAAACTCATAGAAGAGCAGATGTCGGAAATGATCATTCACCGCTACTTGACACTCCATACTTCCCTACCTGAAAACCAAAAAACCATTAGCCACAATCACACAACACAATATTGTTTAGATACACGATGATACTGGCTACATTTTGATATACAACTGGCCATCTGCACCGTCACTATTGACCTGGGAAACACTCGTGAAGTAAAACGGCATGAACAAGCCATAACGTTGTGATTATCTGCCAAGTAATTTTCACTGCGATATCCGCTTGTATCCAGCGTGGCATCTACCCCACTTCACCCCGGAACGTATCGACAGTTAGTTCTGGACGTAATGACGTCTCTATCTTCAGCTAGTTCTGGACGTAATGACGTCTAGGCACTGGCGTGGACCGGGGTGTGCTGCATTCCACTACGTCCCAGTTGGACGGGATTGATGCCGGAGGCCTTGCGCTGACTGGAAAACCATCGATACAATTTTATATGTTCCTCGAACCATTTCTGACCAGTGTGGGGCTCGTGACACACACAGGTTGCCTTCCTGAAAGAGTTCTGTGTAATTAGGATACACGGTCCCCGTGTAGGTCCAGATTTGGTTTCAAACAATGGCTAGTCAGAGTCAGGTAGTGATTGTATATTCAACGCAAACGAGGTGTCGCAGCGATGTCGATTAAAACATTTTTCATGCCATGTTACCTCCGTTGCCAGTCTGTTTACATTCCGGTGTGAAATCTAATTGCAGCCATTCAATAATGCAGCGTCGAACATGGACTCACCTACCTGCATTCTAGAGCTGCCACCTGGACTCATTAGATGAGGTGACTATTTTGCATTCGCTCAAGGTCTAGTCAGGGTGCCCTCGTGCTCACTTCAGGCGGACTACAGATGAAGGTCGGTTAAGATGTGCACATGAACGTCTTCCAAGGACTTTGGAGCGTCCGCTGGATTGTGTGTTCGTTTCAAGTAGCGTGACTGATAATCAGTGGTGGTCACCACCTTTCCGGTGCGTTGGGGGGTGTCCCTCTCCAGACCATTCCCAATACACCACTACTACAGTTGCCTTCGAACAGATAACATCGCCTGATTTGCTGAAATGCTGGACACGCTGTCCTTGGGTACTTAATCATCCCACGTTCAGATTCTCACAAGTCTTTCTCTTTCACCATTGCAAGAGCACTGTACAGCTAAACTGATACGCTATTTTAGTGCCGCTTATATATATATTCATCACCAGTCAGTGGCGTCACTGCTATGTGCTTTGGGACATGCTCACTTGTGGAGACAGGGATGGTTATAATGATCTGGCTGATGAGAGTTCATTCGAAGACGTTAGTTTTCTTCGCAAATTCATAAGAGTTAAAAATGAAATGTTTATAAAATAATTAGCAAATATAGCTTCCAAACTCTTCAACATAATTTAATATGAAAGTACGTAACTTTACAGTCTAGCTTCACAGTTAATCGGATTGGTCTTCTTTTGTCATTATGTTCAATAACTGTAGCTATAGAGAAGCTCAGAAATAACATAAGAAAAGCGCTTTGCATGTTTTCAGTACTTTCTTCTTAATTTTTTTTAGGAACGAAAGGGCGAAGGACAGAAGAACTTTCTGACGGCTTAGTGTGAAATCTCCGTTGCCACAGGAACGGTGGAGACAAAAATAGGAAACTATGTGTTGTGCGTCCTCTGCTTCGATCGCTTACAGAAAATGTCACCTCGATCCTCGCAGAGGGAATCAGCCAAGCGGCTATTTCAACATGCCCGCTCGCTCGGCCTGAAGTAACAGATAATTTACTTTCCTCGGCAAAAGAAAAACATTTCATGCTTCCAAGAAGTGACGCTGGTCTTTGTAATTTGAAAGAAGAATCCTCTTGGATCTGAGTTCCTAAGAGCTGCAGGAATCCAGTTCACGAAGAATCTCCAGGACTGAGCTTAAACGGAGGTATGTGAACAGCTTTTTTTTTGCCCCCTTTTCGATGCCTGTTCAAATAATTTGCACTTTTAATGATAAAACGGAACAACTTTTGGTTTTATTATTTTTAACGGAGAAAAAAAGAAACGCAGATCAGAATCTCTCTTGTAAGGGGAAATGGAAATTTGTTTGGATGCTGAGGTATCAATCTATTCTTATCCCACAGGAGTCTGGATCTTAAGAGTAACTTCAAAAAAAAAAAAAAAAAAAAAAAAAGGCAAAGAGGATATAGGGTAGAATTGAAAAATATCTTTTGCAATTTTTTTCAATATTTTTCAGTAGTATCCTGGTCGATAAATGATCCGAGGAGCAGGCCATTTCCACCTCACGCTCTTGCGCTCGAGCTCCAAACCCAAATAAGACATGCGTGCTTGACTTTTGTCTCCATGCTGTACACCCCTGCTGCGCGTGTCCTGTGTATGTTTTCCTTCATCATCCGTCTTTAGAGATAGCATCATTCTGTTTTGTGGAAGGACTGCGTTTGGAACCAAAGGATCTGCACACCTTTGGGAATCTACTCCAGCTGTCCAATCGATGCTACCTCCGAATTTATTCGATAATCGAATATTGATTTATTAGGACTTTCGTAAATACCAAACTTTATCCCAGTGAAACTTTATCGAACATCACGCGATTTTAAGTCGGCTGTATGGATGGTGATCTTTATGAAGAACAAATACTTCGATTGGTAACTTCTGGGACTATCAGACACAGGTCAGAAGTCCCATTTAAAACCAGCCTAAGTTCCGCCAAGCATGGACGAGGTGTTCGTTTCTCTCCTGGAGTAAGCAACATTTAGTTATGGAAGAGAAAACCCTTCGATACGCATCTGGGACTTTTACCTACTAAAGGATTAAAAATAAATCAACTAAACTGGAATGAGGCTCTGTAAGTTTCACTGAAAATTGAAATGCTTTCGCTCTTTAGAACTGTGCAAATAGTCATTCATGAGAAGCTGCGTGCAATTGCAGAAGTCTTTGAAATACAAAGGCAGTTCCATAAAAACTGAGAGTAATTTTTTTTGAGTTGGCAACAGTGCGAAGGAAAAAAATAACCACGCAGACGACTAATGGAATTAAGAAATTATCTATGGCAACAGTTATTAGCCGTGGCAGACGATTCTAGTTTCGTTATTGCGCAGTTGTTTAAGGTACGTCTGCATTTTGCCATACAACTATGAAGATGAGTGATTTAGAGTTAAGAAGTGAAATACGTTGTGAAATAAAATTTTGCTGTCGTTTGGGTAGAACGGCTCCAGAAACAGTTGAATTAATGAAAAAAGCTTACAAAGATAAATATTTGGGTGATTCAACGATTTTTCGTTTGTCGGTAGAACTTGTTCCTAGGCGTGATCGACCTGAAGTTGTTATTACGGAGCGATTGTTAACACTGTTTTTGGGAAATCCCCCAAGAAGATCGACGAATGACATGTGAAGACATAGCGGCGTAAACTAATATTTCAAGATCGTCGGCGTTCCGCATTCTACGCGACAAATTACTGCTGCCTCGTGTGTATTCCAGATGGATACCTCTTCATCTGACGAGAGAACAATTGTTAGCCAGAGTTCAGGTTTGTCACGAGTGGAAACAAATGATTGCAAAGGATCCAAACATTCTAAACACAGTAATAACTAGCCGATGAAACATGGGTCCACTATTTCGACCCCGTCACGAAGCGCGCAAAGTGTGTCTGGAAACACACAGGATCGCCTTCTCCGAAAAACGTCTGCCAAGCCAAATCAGCTGCGAAGGTAATGATGATAATTTTCTTTGATCATAAAGATGTAGTCTACCAGCATGCCGTTCCTCCATAAATTACTGCCAATGCTGAGTATTACATTTCAATCTTGAAGCGTCTGGGACGACACATATCGATTAAGCAACCTGAACTGGTAGGCAACTGAACGCTACACCATGATAACGCCTGCCCACATGTGGCTGCTTGTGTTCAACAGTTCCTTACGAAATACAGTATGAAATCATGCCACAGCCTGCCTACAATCCTGATCTCGCCACGTGTGATTTCTGGTTATTTCCAACAATGAAGTTCCGTTACACAACATTCAACACAGATGCTGTCGTTATTCAAGCTGTGCAGGGGTCGCTAACACAGCTTCGACAAAATGTCTTGGCTACATGCTTTGAAAAGTGGACTAAACGATGGGACCATTGCATATCATCCGAGGGAAGATACTTTGAGAAAGAATAACAAATATTTTGCTGTACCTATATTTCTTCATTTTGTGTGATTTAACTCTGAGTTTTTATCGAATGGCCGTTGTAATTATTTTTATGAAGTTAAATGCAACTCATTTAGTGCCTAGAATTAACATTCCGAAGTAACAAATACCACTATGCTAATTCACTCCATGCTAATATAAAAAGTGTAGGACCGAACTGGATTATTGATCAATCTATTGAAATCAATAACAGATGCCCACGTTCCGTCCAGTAATTAATCAGCAAATTGAAATTGATCCAAACTGGTAACAAATGGTCGGAAATTAAGAATGAATAGAGAAAAAAATTTACCTGCCGTTTTAATTGAAAAATAATGTAGAAATGGATTGACCGACGCCATTAGTGCTGTTAGTGTCTCAAGAATTTTAAACGTGCTCTGGCCAATATAAGAAGTTCAGCGATACCATCTATTGGAGCACTTTTTAATCCTCTTTCAGTAGGATCGACACAGGATTTTTTTCTATCTTTCGCTTTTCTTGTTAACAGGCTCAGAACGGTGACAATTCGTCTCCCAGTTATGTGTGGAGTAGAACTCCCATGAGCTGACAATGTGACGGAGTGGTTAAATTGCTTTCATGTGTTCAGGTGAGAGGCCATATGGTTTTCAGGTGTCCAGGTGAGAGGCTGTATTACTTTCATGTGTTCAGGTGAAAGGCTGTATTACTTTCATGTGTTCAGTTGAGAGGCTGTATTACTTTCATTTCATTTTATTGCATTTTAGTTGTTACAGACATGATACATTACATAATCGTAAATATATAACACAAATAATATATTTTTGTAACAACAGGGAATGAGGAGGGGAAAGGACTGATAGGTCTGACGTGCCCTCTTCTCCCACAGCATCAAAATTTTCATGAAGACAAAACAAAATTCAAAAAACATAAACAAGTCAAATCCACATAATATCAAACACAGCTAATGTGGCACTATCAATTAATAAAGGTAAATAGTACATTATGAGCTTTTGGTCAGTAAGAAATGCCCGAGTTTTCCTTTAAATATATTAATATTATTAAGTGATATAATATCAGTAGGAAATGTATTCCATAATGCAGGACCAATATAATTAATAAAGGATCTAAATCGTTCTGTTAGTGGAAACATGGGGATTAGTGTTGTTTTTTGTCTCGTGGAGTTATAACGAAGTAAATTTCTCCGTCATTTTTGGTCTACGCCGGGATTCGAACCCGAGGCCGCTTATTCCGGAACAAGTCGCTCTACCAACTGAGCTACGCAGACGTTTATTCTGATTCCTATCTGCCTTTATGTCGTGTGCGTCCTGCTGGCAGGTACGTCACATCTCCCCCCGAAAGAGGGCCGGGGGCATGGCCCACGGGTCAGCCGTGACCATGAATCGTTGCAGGCAGCCCTCCACTGTAGAACGTGCACTTGAGAACTCCCAGTCAATCTGCTGTGTGGAATGCAACATCACACATTTGTATTTTTCGAAGCGCTGGAGAAGGAGTTCTCTGATTTTTCCTGTCTCGCGGTGTGGAAATAACATCACACCAATGCTAGATTTTGAACGGCCGGGTCATCCGGATAGTTCGGGCGCCATTATAACGAAGTAAATTTCTCCGTCATTTTTGGTCTACGCCGGGATTCGAACCCGAGGTCGCTTATTCCAGAACAAGTCGCTCTACCAACTGAGCTACGCAGACGTTTATTCTGATTCCTATCTGCCTTTATGTCGTGTGCGTCCTGCTGGCAGGTACGTCACAGAGTAATCATGACTGTGAGTACTTATTGTAATTAAATCTTGGTAGTAACCAGTTTTAATTCTCAAAAACATTAGTTTGCGTATACTATAGGTATGCAATTATTGAATAGTTAGTATATTAAGATCATTTGGACTGAGTCTAGCCTGAAAGACTATTTGAAAATTGAGTATTTTGTAGTTTAAATTGTAATAGTTTCATTAATCTATTTTGTAACGACTGAAGTTTTTTCATATTGTATAGCGTAGTCGATCCCCAAACAGATATACAATAGATCATCGCTGGTTCCAGAAAAGGAGGAGGTTGTGAGACAAACAATCACTCGTAGTCCTCGAAAGTCAATCAGCACGACAGCTGGACATCCCGAAGTCGTCAGCGCAGAGAGTGTTACGTAAGAGATTGGAAATGCACTCGTATAAACTGCAGATAACACATCACATAATCCCAGATGAACATATGAAACGTAAACTGTTTGCTGAAGAGATGTTGGAGAACATTGCAAGTGCTGAATCTTCCCTGAGACAAATCTGTTTCTCGGATGAGTGCACTTTCCATGTTTATGGAAATACACTGACGGAAAAAAAAATCCCAACACCAAGAAGGGGTTGTGTTAGATAAACGACAGTTGGTAGGCGGTGAGAGTACATCTGTAAGATGACGTCAATGCAAATTTCGCGCTCGTCGCATACGTGTGGCACTAGAAACGCCCCTCGGTACATGCAAAGCAGGTTTGCTGTAAATACGCGCTGTAATGTTCGTGAGCGTTAGTTATCGTTGAGATTCGACGTAGAGTGTTGATGTTAGTCAAGAATACCTTTAAGAAGACGAAGAAGCCATTATCAACAGCTCAGGGAGTTTGAACGAGGTCGTGTAATAGAGCTACGAGAAGGTGGATTTTCTTTCCGCAATATTGCAGAACCCACTTGGCAGGAATGTAGCCACTGTGCATGATTGTTGGCAGCGGCGGTCAAGGGAAGGTACTGCCTCAAGAAGACCGGGTTCCGGCCGGCCAAGTGGCACTACTGAAAGGGAAGACCGCCGTGTACGGCGTATGGTCGTGGCGCATCGTACCGCGTCTGCGGCAGCAATTCGAGCTGCAGTTGCCACCACAGTGACACAACGAACTGTTACAAATCGGTTACTTGAAGGACAGCTCCGAGCCAGACACCCTGTAGCGTGCATTCCACTTACTCCAAACCACTGCCGTTTGCGACGTCAGTGGTGTCAAGCTAGAGCTCATTGGAGGACGGAGTGGAGATCTGTTGTGTTTTCTGATGAAAGCCGGTTCTGCCTGGGAGCCAGTGATGGCCGGGTGTTGGTTAGAAGGAGGCCAGGTGAGCGCCTGCAACCAACTTGTCTGCGGCCGAGACACACTGGACCTACACCTGAAGTTATGGTCTGGGGAGAAATTTCCTATAACAGCAGGAGCACTCTCGTCGTTATCCCACGCACCCCGACGGCACAGTTGTACGTCGGTTTGGTGATTCAACCTGTTGTGCTGCCATTCATGAACAGCATTCCAGGGGGTGTTTTCCAACAGGATAACGCTCGCCCGCATACCGCTGTTGTAACCCAACATGCTCTACAGAGTGTCGACATGTTGCCGTGGGCCTGCTAGATCACCAGATCTTTCACCAATCGAGCACGTATGGGACATCATTGGACGACAACTCCAGCGTCACCCCCAACCAGCATTAACCGTCCCTGTATTGACCGACCAAGTGCAACAGGCATGGAACTCCATCCCACAAACTGACATCCAGCACCTGTACGACACAATGCATGAACGTTTGCGTGCTTGCATTCAACATTCTGGCGGTTACACCGGTTATTAATGTACCAGCATTTCACATTTAAAATGGCTGTTCTCGCGCTTACATTAAGCTGTGATCTTGAAACCTTAATCGATTAAATATGTTACCTATACAAATGTATTGCCGCCATTTCATTCCTCTACAACTATTTTTTCGTGGTGTTGGGATTTTTTTCTCCGTCAGTGTATTAATAAACAAAATGTGAGAATTTGAGCAACTGAACACCCGCATTGCATAATGGAACATGAACATGCTAGCTCAAAGGTGAATGTTTGGTGTGGCATAATGGTCGACCGTGCTATTGGACATATAACGAAGTAAAGTTCTCCGTCATTTTTGTCCACGCCTGGGCTCGAACCCGGGTTCTCTCATTCCGGAATAAGGCGCTCTACCAATTGAGCTACGCGGACGTTCGTTCTGACTGCTATCTGCCTTTATGTCGTGTGAGTCCTGCTGGCAGGTACGTCACAGACACCTTTTCTTTCAGGAAGCGACCGTGAGAGCTAATAATTACCTGGGCATGATTGAGTAATTTGCGTATCCCCTTTTGGATGAACTGGCAACCAGTCATTTTCTAACAAGAGGAGGCGCCATCTCATTGGGCTTTGATTGTAAGGAGGTCTCTGGATACCAAATTTCCCAATCGTTGAATTGGGCGTGGTGGTCCCAATGTATGATCCCCACTTTCGCCGAGCTTTAACACCTTGTGCCTTTTCTTTTATTGGGATTCATCAAGGGTGAGGTTCACAGCACCCCTGTTGCAGACATTACTAACCTAAAGAAGAGGATTGCACACGCATTGCAGAAAGTTAATACGGACATTCTCGAAGGAACATGGTTGGAACTGGAATACCGTTTAGACATTGTTCGGGTGACAAATGGTGCCCATGTCGAATATCTATGAAACTTCATGATTTGTTCTGTCAATTAACACAAGTTGTGCATTGAGATCATTTATATTAAAACTATTATGATTATTTGGAAATTGATTACATCTTTATGGGGCACCCTGTATAATAAACTGCTGAAAAATGCAACGGCATAGATTAATGGATAATCAGCATTTGATTCTATTCATGCATTCCAGTGAGATTAAGAACTTGCTGAATGAATCCCTGAGTATCCGTTTAATAAGTACGAAAGTAATTAAAAAAACATTCTGTTTTATCAGACATCTTTGTTACATTGTAACATAACAAGTAGCGAAATAATGAGGCAGTTGGGGATGAAAGATCTCCCAGGAATCAGGTGAGCCAACCAATTTCTTTTGTAGTGAAACGGGTTATTTCAAATCTCAGAGATGTCTTTCGGTAAGCTTCGCTTCCCAAGTTCTGAAAACTGAGGATAAACCTGCACGTCGTCCGATTTATTTTCATGCTTGTCAAGATACTTATGAAATCCTGTATGGCGCAGTATAATGAGCTCGGAAGTCCCAAGGGAGTTCCTATGTTTAGCGTGGTAAAAGGTAACTGTTCTCATTTTTGCATCAGATTCCCGTACGCGTCATTCTAAGAAGGTAATGGTTGTCTTTTGTCTTGTTCCGAGAAGACGATGCATAAAAACAGAAAGCGAGACCGAATGATTCTTACATGGAAGCCCCACCAGACTAATAGCGATCGATGCTCCTCGGCGATGTGATTGAATCTTGTCGCCATGCTATCAAACTGCTGTGGAATAATTGCCTTGCCCTTTTATTCCGGAGAGCACGAACAATACGAGAACATCTTACATTTTAGCTATCGTGTTCCAATTTCTTAAGAAGTAAAATATTCAACTCACTACTACATTGAATTTTAAAGAATGAAGCAAAGAAATTTTAAAAATGGCTTCAATTTTTCCCGTGTTGTTTTTAAAGTTCCCTCATATTCAATAATACGTTTCAATCGTCTTTTTTACGCTTTCCAACCGTAGGTTGAAGAAGCGTATATGCTCCAGCTTTGTCCGTCCGTCTGTCGGCACGATAACTCACGTAAAAATGGTTCGATTTCGATGAAATTTTAGTATGTGGTAGGGGACCACCAGGGGACGAACCCTATTGAAAATGGGTGAAGTGGGGTCAAAGGTCACGCCATAAGAGCAGGATCCATTCAGTTGACCTTATGCGTCACAACTTGCGTAAATATGGTTTGATTTCGATGAAATTTTAGTATGGGGTAGGAGACCACCAGGGGACGAACCCTATTGAAAATGGGTGAAGTGGGGTCAAAGGTCACGCCATAAGAGCAGGATCCATTCAGTTGACCTTATGCGTCACAACTTGCGTAAATATGGTTTGATTTCGATGAAATTTTAGTATGGGGTAGGAGACCACCAGGGGACGAACCCTATTGAAAATGGGTGAAGTGGGGTCAAAGGTCACGCCATAAGAGCAGGATCCATTCAGTTGACCTTATGCGTCACAACTTGCGTAAATATGGTTTGATTTCGATGAAATTTTAGTATGGGGTAGGAGACCACCAGGGGACGAACCCTATTGAAAATGGGTGAAGTGGGGTCAAAGGTCACACCATAAGAGCAGGATCCATTCAATTGACCTTATGCGTCACAACTTGCGTAAATATGGTTTGATTTCGATGAAATTTTAGTATGGGGTAGGGGACCACCAGGGGACGAACCCTATTGAAAATGGGTGAAGTGGGGTCAAAGGTCACGCCATAAGAGCGGGATCCATTTCATTGCCTTTATGCGTCATAACATGCGTAAATATGGTTCGATTTCGATGAAATTTCAATATGTGGTAGGGAACTACCTGGGCACGAACCCTATTGAAAATTGGCAAATTGGGGTCAAAGGTCAGGCAGGGCATAAGAGCGGGATTTACTCCATTGCCCTTATGCGTCATAACTTGCGTAAAAACGGTTCGATTTCGATGAAATTTTGGTACGTAGAAAGGAACCACCTGGGAACGAAACCTATTGAAAATGGGTGGAATGGGGTCAAAGGTCAGGACATAAAAGTGGGATCCATTTCATTGCCTTTATGCGTCATAACATGCGTAAATATGGTTCGATTTCGATGAAATTTTAGTATGTGGTAGGGAACCACTGGGTACGAACCCTATTGAAAATGGGCGAATGGGGTCAAAGGTCAGGCAGGGCATAAAAGCGGTATTTATTGCAATGCCCTTATGCGTCATAACTTGCGTAAAAATGGTTCGACTTCGATGAAATTTTAGTATTTGGTAAGGAACCACCTGGGGACGAACCCTGTTGAAAATGGGCGAAATAGGATCAAAGGTCAGGGCATAAAAGTGGAATCCATTCCATTGCCTTTATGCGTCATAACATGCGTAAATATGGTTCGCTTTCGATGAAATTTTAGTATGTGGTAGGAAACTACTGGGCACGAACCCTATTGAAAATGGGCGAAATGGGGTCAAAGGTCAGGCAGGACATAACAGCGGGATTTGTTCCATTGCCCTTATGCGTCATAACTTGCGTAAAAATGGTTCGATTTTGATGAAATTTTAGTATGTGGTAGGGAGCCACTGGGGACGAACCCTTTTGAAAATGGGCGAAATGGGGTCAAAGGTCAGGACACTAGAGTGGGATCCATTCCATTGCCCTTGTGAATCATAACTTACCAAAAAATGTTTCGATTGCGACAAAACGTTTTCATGTTGTTCCGGTGGTATAGTGAACCGGTTCTGTTGAATATAAACGAAATGGGGTCAAAGGTCATTGCACAAAAGCAAGATCAATTCCACAGCCATTATTCTCATAACTTGCGTAAAACTGCTTCTATTGCGACAAAACTTTAGTATGTTATTCTTGAGGTGTATTGAACCGGTTCTGTTCAATATCATCGAAATGGGGTCAAAGGTCAGGACACAGGAGCGAGATTTATTCCACAGCCATTATCCTCATAACTTGAGTAATAATTTCTGGTATGTTGGAAAGCGTATCATAATCAATGCATTGCATGATTTTACAAACTTGTTTTTATGTTTTTCATATGTGGTGGTCAGCTTTGTCACCTGTTTCAGATAGACGTGACAAATATTTTGATGTTTCTTTAGTCACAGACCACTGAAAGACAAGAAAGATAGCTTTTAACGAGAAATCTCAGTCTCCCTTCTGTCTATTACCATATTTTCTATCTGTAACGTACTGCTTCTTCGCTCATTAATAACTGATTTTTTACTTTTATACCATAAATTTTTTCCGGAGTAATCTTTCATTCGTCATGCCCCACATGCTTCCAAAACACGTCGCTATATTCACTACGTTTCCCACCGTCACAGAATTCAGCTCAATCCTAATGTTTACAATGCTGATTATATTCCACTATTGTATATTCCACTGCTGGACAATTGCTAAGGACGGATCATAAACGGCTATATAGCTCATAAAAAAGTAAGTGTGGTTGGATGCCAAGTGAAATAAAATAATGTCAGAATGCCAGGACATTACAAGAAAGACAATTTATTGTGCTTTGAAATCCAGAAGGCTTTGGAACGTGTTCAAGGGACAAACAGGCCATTTTGTGCAGAATACGTAAACGTGAAAAAAATGCAATTACCGTCCGCAGGCGTTCCGGCGTAAGATGTCAATACGGGATATGGCCACCATGGAGGGCGATGCAAGATTCCACACGTCGTGTCATGCTTTGCACAACATTATCAAGCAGCTGTTGGGGTAATTTATCCCATTCCTCTGTCAGTGCACGGATGAGGGTGTCCTTGTTTATTGGAGGGCATTGGCGACCAGCAAGGCTCCCAAAGCATCCCACACATTTTCAATGGGATTCAGATCTGGAGAACGTGCTGCCCATACGAGGCGTTGAATATCCTCGTTCTCAAGACACTCCTGGACAGCGACTGTTCGATGATATGTTGCGTTGTCGTCCATAAAAATGAATCTATCACCGACAGCACCACGGAACATGCGAACATGAGGTAGCAGAACATCGTTAATGTATCGTTGGCCAGTCATAGTCCCAGTTGGAAGCACATAGAGGGACGTACGGCCATTGATCATGATGCCAGCCCATACCATGACATTACATGTCGGCTATCGGTCCCTTTCCTGTATGTTTGTTGGACAATATGGAGTACCACTATCAAGCCAGATCAGTTGTCGTCGACAATCAGACGATAGACTGTATCTACTCTCATCTGAGCAGAGGACAGCAGACCAGTCGTTATCAGTCCAATTGCGATGGTGATGGCACCATTGCAAACGGGCGGTACGGTGACGTCTGGACAATGGGATGCACACAACAGGACGGCGGGCGTATAGTCCTCCTTCATGCAATCGTCTGGCGACAGTTTTTCGGGAGATCCGCTTGCCAGTAGCAGCCATAAACTGATTTGCTTCCTCACTAGCTGTGCTGCGCCGGTGTCTTTTTGTTGATAGCACTATGTACCGATCTTCTGCAGGTGTCGTACTGCGAACACGACCTCCCCGTGACATTTGCTACACTCTCCATTTGTTTGAAATGATTTCCAAAGCCTTGAAACAACACTGTGGCTGACGTCGAACTCCCTGGCAACATCTGTTATTTTTCGCCCTTCTTCAATCTTGCCAATAATACGGCCACGCGTAAAATCATCTAGGTGATGTCGGGAAGACATACTGAAACTTGCAAGATTGATTCTTTCCCTTTCAACTTTGCATTTGAACAACAACGGTCAATACGCGTCAAATCCTTTATATCTCTTATCAGCGCTATGACGTCACGAACAAGTTCAGCAATCCAAAATTTGCATACGCACAACACGTCTTACTGTATCCCGCACTTATGCTAATTTCCACATTTTCTTGCCTTCCATTTTATGGTTGCTATCGTTGCTATTGTAATCCGTCCTTAGGAATTGTCCGGCAGTGTATAACGTTATGTCTTTTCGTACTTCTACGTTATTTTAAAAACATAACCATACGATGAAAGAGTTCCTAAATTAAACCTTAACGGCCAGACGAAACATTTAAAACAGAAGTCAAACTTACGGTAATTGGCTTAATTTCAGATGATTTCATCAATACAACATACAGTAGAACTTCACAATTTATTTAACAAATCAGTATCAACCACATTCAACACCTCACCCTAGCAACTGTTGTCTCGTAGTTTATATCTCTTGTTCTTATCTCATAACAGGCATACGTCACGTTTATTCAGACCTCACTTGTGTTTCCAACAGTATTCGTTTGAGAGAGAAGATGTCCCGTTAAGTTGTGAAGTATAACTGAGAACAAATTCAAGATTTACATAGGGAAAGAAACTAAAAAGGAAAGTTAATTTAGAATATACGTCACAATATCCTCCTGTTTTTTTTATGGTTTTCCTTTTACTACTCTCATTTTAGCGGTTTCTAAACCTCCTGTAATCACCTTTATTACTGTCCGCACAGATTTTACTACCAATAAATAAGTAAAAATTAAATAAAATACAACAGGAGAGCTCAAAGTGCTGTATTGGCCGAGCATAGCCCTGTGATTAGAGCAGCTGGCTCACTACAACTTAGTCGCGGTTTCAATTCTAGTGACTGCCTAACTGCAAAATGTGAGTAGTGCACTGGAGAGCACGTTAAGCTGTCGGTCAAACACTCGTTAAAAATAAGATCATCTCTTTTCACCTGCCACATGTTTTTCCTATCAGTTTTTACTGACAAGCACATACGTGACCTCATGCTCGGATATACACTATGCTGACAAAAGTCATCGGACACCCCTTCAAAACCAAATAAACGGATCGCTCCTTTCTTAAGGTTCGCGGTACAGCAGCAAACGGTATAAAAGCAAACCTGCAGCTGATCGCGATCATATTGCACTGTGAGGTTGAGTGAAAATGTCGAGAAATGACTTTGAGAAAGGAAAGATAGTTGGGTGTTACATTAGTGGGTTGTTCATAAAAGAAGCCGAAAGGCATTTAAACATACCCAAATAAACTGCTTTGGATGTACTGAATAAGGGGAAGACACATGGCGTGCCTGAAGCAGTAAAACATACCGGCAGACTAAAGAAAATCAGTGATAGAGGATGTCGAAGCCTCAGGAGAGTCGTTGCAGCTAATCGACGGAGTACTGAACAAGACCTCAGTATACAGGTGAGTAAAAATGCTGGAACCTCGGTATGTACACGTTCAATTCGCAGAGAACTTCATCCCATGTGTTACCGTGGTCGTGCGGCTGCTCATAAGTCTTTCATCTCCATTCAGAATGCTACTCGTCGTTTAGCATGGTGTAAAGAACATTAACCGTGGACCGTAGATTAACGGAAACGGATCCTATGGACTGATAATTCCAGCTACACGATCAATCAGCCTGATTGCCATGTGTGGGTACGGCCGAACCCGGGGAACACTGTTTACCACAGTGTAGTGCTCCTACGGTCAAGTTTGGAGCTAGCAATGTGCTCGTGTGGAGGGTGTTTTTTGTGGGGCTCGGTTCCATAGTCCAGGCCCATTGGTTATCGTGGACAAACCTGTTAACCAGCACGTCTACCTCGATATTCTGGACAATTATGCCCTACCAACTTTGTGGCAATACTATGGAACCGAGCCTTTTTGGTACCAGCAGGATAACGCACCGACCGGTAAAGCAAATACTGTTACGGCGTGGTTTGACGATAATTCCGTATCGTGTATGAACTGGCCAGCACAGAGCTCTGATCTTAATCCCATAGAGCACCTATGGACTGAATTAGAGCGCCGCATAAGAAGTTTGCAACCAAAGCCTACTACTAAGCAACAGTTGGAGGCAGCATTATTTACTGAATGGAAGCGCATACCTATCGATGTGTTCCAAAACGTTGTCGAAAGCACGTGTCGAAGGGTCAGGGCATGCATTAAGGTCAAAGGTTGACCAACACCGTACTAATGTATGTCAATAAATGCTATGTTGTGTTTCTCTTCTAGGTGTCCTGTGACTTTTGTCAATATTGTGTACTGTACATAACCCAAAGTCCAACTCAGTTGCATTACATACAGGCAGCCGATCTCTCTGATGAACCTATTTCCGACCGAACATAATTTCATACACTTCATAAGAGTTTTTACACGCATTGCTGCTTGTGTTACATGACGTCTTAGGAAACCCAACTGTTTTATCAATAATCGTGTCCAAATAATCGAAATCGTTTCCCTCCCTGTACTATATATTTCATGAGTTTTTTGAAGGAGGGGATGTTTTCATGATTCAACAACCCTCATTAGCATCTACTGATATTCACTGAGTGGACAGTAATCATGAGATACCTATCTAGTAAAGGGTAGTCTCCATTTTACCCCGGATAAAGGCAGCCAGGTGGTGAGGCACTGAGTCTAGGTCACAAAAGCGTTTCACAGCAACCTTCACCTATGCCTGCTACACCGTTGGCCGTAATTTCGTCGCATCCTGGGTGGAGCATCCAAAACTTGAAACGACCTTTCCGCAGTATCCCAAAAAGTTTTCACGGGTGCATGTCCGGTGAACGGAGAGGCCATTTCAACGTGGGGACCTGCAGAATCATTTCCTGATCATGTACGAGACACAGCGGCTCTGTGAGGAGGTGCACTGTCCTGTGTTTCCCTGTGGGTTCATGATGACCATGAACAGATACAGATGGTCTTCAAGGGTGGACACGTAACGTGAACAGTTTAGAGATTCTTCTGCACGTACCAGAAGTCTCAACGTATGCCAGTTAAACACTCCCCAGACCATAACCGAACCGGAACTAGCATGAGTGATTCTTTGTTGAAATGCCGGATCTACCACTTAAATGCGGTTTCAGCCATATTCTCACTCTCCCGTCCGCGCAAAATAAGTGGAAACGGGACTCATGGGAAGAGGTGATCCATCTCCAATCAACCAAGGTTCAGTGTTTATTTTTTTTTCAAACAATCAGGTGATGTGGCGCAGCAGTGGGACTGTGGTGGGTTCGGCGGTTGTTATCGCCTATATTGGCTAACGATTGCCTCATGGTCCTGGTGGAGACGTTTTTGGCACCTCTCCCGTTAAAATCGCAGGTGATTGGTTTCACTGTCACTCTCCGGTCGGTTGCAACTATGAGAGATAGATATCAACGACCACGTTCACCCACAACCTTCTTCCTCTTACAGCGCTGTCTACGATGCGATGTTATTCCGGACACGGCGTATTCCCTATACACTTTTGATATTTTCAAATGGGGATACTGCAATTCCCGTACAACCACCTCCACAGAGTGACCCATGCGTTGGGTCTCCATTATCATTCCTCTCTCAAACTCTATTAACTCACGACGTTATCCATATTGATATGGAATTCACGTCTTTGTGAATGAGGTGATGTCCTTCTCCATATATACTTGCCATGCGGTGGGTTCGTTCACTTGCGAAAGGGACGACAACAGCTCGTTACCCAGGAACCAGGCAATCCATGATTTCTGTCCTTTCAGTGTAAATATTTGTCCTAATTTTTAAGACCTCTGGTTCTAGAAAGAGGTCACAGCCAGCTCCCTATAGGGCACACTTGCCACCTAAGCCTTATCCAGGATTTGAGCTCTCACGTAACTCGAACGATTAGCATTTGACAGAAGCCCGCGTTTCTCACTACTCGGTAACCAGAGAGGCTTTCTTTGGTGTCACTTAGAGCCATTGAATAAAACTTCGCAAGATTTATAGTATGCTCATAATATATTCTTCATATGACATGCTAAGTTCATGGAGGTTATACTGTAAATTTCTTACTTCTTAGACATTAGCACTAAGTCGTCATCATAGAGCAAACCTATTATATATTAACCTCCAAGTTCAATATATACTGCTCGACATGAAAAAAGCCACACCATAATGAATTAATTGGAGCGCCATGCAGATGTGTGTGTATGTGCCAACAGTTGGGTTACGTAAGTGATCTGATTTACAAAGCTACAACGTGATAAGTGAGGGAGGTAAAAGGGCATGACGGCTGAGAGCAACTAAGTTCGGGCGTCCTCACCTGGGTATTTCAACCATTGCATCGGGGTGATCTCGATGGCGAAAGCACGTGTAAAAAGGGAGAATACCTGGGCGATGTCAACGGGAATCCCACCATGACGCCGACACCTTTACCAGAAACTTCATCATAGAGCTATTTGCGGTTGGTTGATCCCTGCGTCTGATCGTGGCGGGAACCCATCAGGATGCAGCAACTGAAATTCGAATGTGACAACAATAGCTGTGGTAAAGTATCGTGCATCACCGTATTGGAACTGGTGCAGGTTGGCGGTCATCCGAACGTATTGATCTTCGTATTCGAAGGAAAGCCGTATAATCCCCACAGTCCACAGCGGATGACATTCCACGATGTTCACAGGGAGCTATGAAAATCCCGGTATCGACAAGGACAGTAAATCGAAGGTTGGCTGAGGCAGGTTTGCGTAATCTCGCCAGCCATTGCGACGACTGCCACTCACGGCTACACATCATTGCCAGGGTTGTTGTGGTGATGTACCAGACATGTGTGGTGAGACGAATGGAACCAAATCGTATTCACCGACCAGTCTCGCTTCTTTCTAAACGCCAGCAATTGCCGATTGAGAGCGTGGGGACGACGTGATCACACGGCTGATCTTCCTGCCATCCGTAAGCGTTTTACGGCTTCTCAGCCTAGTGTCATATTTTGGGGATATTCTCGTTTTGATTCTTAAGCACACCACTTTGTCCTTTCGTAAGCTAATTGTCCCTCTTTATTGCTAGCCTGGGACCAAATGCTAATACTCCAAGTCAACTTAAGACTGTACTTTTGTGGAAGACTTGGAACAACTACCTCCTCTACGAAAGGTAGTCTCTAGCGTTTTGAGCGAAAATCAGCAGAGTTGTGGCTCAGAAACATCATTTCCGTTTGCTCAAGAGTTTAACAGACAAAATTGCAATTTGAGAAAAAGTTTTTAAAATGGCAGAGCGTTAAAGAAACAGATTTGGCTTCAGAAGTTAATCAAGAGTCACACGATTTCGTCCGTTGACTCTTCAGCTGTTAAAACGTAACGATGAGGGAGTAGGGAACAGAGACGAAAGGATGGATCTCCCAATATGCGCAACACAGAGGAAATAAATTGACGATCGGGGAAATGGGAGTGGAGTATACATAGGCAGCCATAAAGGAGTCACTTTTTTGACGCTCGGACGTAAAATAAGGGAGAGGGCGATCCGGAAGTAATGCGTGATAGAAAGGACACAACAACAGTAGTATGTGACGCAGAATGATATCGTTATTGCGTTCTCACGGAGATATTGTGAGCTTGGGGCTGTTGTACTTTCCACAATAGTATACTTTTAAGTTGACTAGGCGCATAAATATTTCCTGCGGGCTTTATCTTTTCCTTGATGGCTTTACACACTTCTTCGTGGTTAGTAGGGAGCCAATCAGTTCTTAAAACTGAATAATAACTAAAAGGAAAACTTCCACAATCTATCCAGAGAGGTGAAATTAAACAGGATCTCGAAGCCCTTCCAACTACAAAACGCCTAAAAACACATGGATCAGTGTGTTAAAATCATCATCATGTCATCAGCCCTATTCTTGATAAACCACGAATAGCGCTGTGAATTGTTGGCACCGTAGCTTAAAGCGAACGCACTCGGCTAGTTATCGAGAGATCTGAGGTTCGATCCCAGCGGTGTCGATGAACAATTTTTCAGTTGCTATTCGTTGTTTATAAAATAACGTGGACAGAGCGATGACGTCCTACATTTATATTATCTCCACGTATTTCAAATTTATTCACCATTTCTATCGCCCTTTGGATTTATCAGCTGTAATTAAACAGTTTGCTTTGTTGAATGCCACTAGATGGCGACACATCAGTTGCTGAGCCTATCAATATAGATTTGTGTAGTCAGATGCTGACTGATAAACCACGAATAGCGCTGTGAATTGTTGGCACCGTAGCGTAAAGTGAACGCACTAGGCTAGTTATCGAGAGATCTTGGGTTTGATCCCAGCGGTGTCAATGAACAAGAGTTCAGTTCCTATTCGTTGTTTATAAAATAACGTGGACAGAGCGATGACAATCTACATATATATTATCTCCACGTATTTGAAATTTATTCACGATCTAGGATACCCCATAGGTTCTCGATAGGTTTCGGATCTGGACTGAGTGCTGGCCAATCCATTACGGTCACATGATGAGTGCTTAACCAGCTTTTCTTTGGTGCAGACCGATGGATATAGGCATTGTCTTGCTGGAACAGATAATCAACGCCCGCTATAGTTTCGGAAAATGGTAGAAGGTGAGTGTGTCCTGATATGTTTCGGAGTTTTGCCTGCCTTGCAGAAAAGCGATATCCGTTGTCCCATTGAACGCAAAAGCTCCCCAGACCATCACAGATCCCCCTCCTTTCTGTCTGCTGAAGAATGTTCGTGGCTCGCGTCGTAAATTATGCCAAGAGCAGTTCCAACCGTCAGGGTTGTCTAAGTTGAACTTTTTCTCATCGGAGAAAATAGTTGTGATCCACTCGTCCGTCCAGTGCATGTGGCTGCTTGCCCATAACAATCTAGCTTACTTGTGGCGCCGCGTGAGGTGTGGCAGACGGCGCATTTTACGGAGCACAATGGTGCGACTTTCCTTGGTTCGTCGATTAACTGTGACATTGAGACGGTGACACCAACAGTCCGTGAAACTTAAAGTAGTGATAACCTTTGGGATGAAACTAAACGCATGATGGAACGATCATCTCGTTTGGTTGTTATTCGAGGCCTTCCAGCCCGTTTCCTGGCAGTTAACACACCGCGTTTCGAAAAAGTCCTATAAATGACTGCCCTACTCCTCCCCATGGCTTTACAAATTTTCGCTACAGGCAATCCATTTGCTCTCAGTCTCCAAATCTTCTGCACCTCCTCACCAGAAAGTTGACTGTTGCGTGGAATTACGGCAAATGAATGTCTGACGGCAGGTCCGCTGTCTTTTGTATTCTGTACCGAATTGCGGCCCATGCGCATGCGTACAACATGCTAATTTGTACATCTCATTTGCATGTGGCTACTTTACATAGTTGTCTTTATATTTATGAGACACCTAAAATTCCACTATTTCACTTTGTGGTGTTCTTTCCACACAATCCAGCCATCTCCACGGATCGAAACGTTTGTTGTAGGGTTATGTCTAATTAGGTACCACTTCAGCTTCCTCCCTATATTTGCATTGCGTTCACGGCGCAAAGTCGACTGTCTCTATACTTATGCGACGCACCTTAGTCCCCGGAAACCCCGCACCGCGTGGGGGCCTGGCGGGTAAGAGGGCCTCCAACCTCTGAAAAAATGTTTAAAAAATATTTTTACCGGAAACTGTATATGAAGCTGGTTAAAGACATAGCCAGGATGTTTGCTTTACCATGAGCTTTGAAGTATTAAAGAAGAAAGCAAATTTTCGTATTATTTTCATTAAATAAGTACGTAAACATTTGAAAATTGCACGACGGCTAGCGGTATTTTCTTCCACTCGGTTTGGAGAAGACAGGTCAGTTCCTTCACCGATTTCGGACGGTGGGGTACCCTTAAGTCGACGCTCCAACTCGTCCCAGAGGTGCTCGATAGGATTAAGGTCCGGGATCTGCGCAGACCAGTCCATTCGATTAACCCCATTGTCACCATACCAAGCCATGGTGGACCTCGCAACATGACAGGTGGCATTGTCATCCTGAAAGTAACATGGGTCCACCCCGTAAAACTGCCACAACGTAGGAAGCGCATGCCCATCCAAAATGGTGCAGTAGGTCTCCGCGTTGAGTCTACTAGGAATTGCGACCAAGGGTCCCGTGCCATACCAGGAGAAACACCCCCATAACATAATTCCACCGCCGCCGAACTTCACAGTTGGCACTATACATTCCGGCAGGAGGCGTTCTCCAGGCAGACGCCAAATCCAGACCCTGCCATCCGAACGGTGGAATGTGAACCTTGATTCGTCGCTCCACAGAACCTGTTTCCACTATTCAAAGGTCCACTCTCGACGTTATTTGCACCACGTTAGCCGAGCAGCGCTATTGGACTTGGTGATCAAAGGCCTGTGGGCGGCAGCACGTCCATGATAACCGAGCAGATGGGCTTCCTTACGGATGGTATTCATCAAAAGAATACTCCCAGATGTCTGTTGAAACTCTTCGCGGATGTGGCACATCGATTTGGAGCGGTTCTTCCGAATTTCTCTGGCCAGCACCGTCGGTCTCTAACTCCCAGTTTTGTGGGTCTGCCGGGTCGAGGCACATTCCGACAATCACCTCTCATCTTCCACTTGCCAATCACGTAGGCCACTGTCCATTTTGGTTACTTAAACTCGTTGGATATGTCACGTATGGATTGGCTATTTCTGTGATACCTGACGATTATACCTTTCTCGAAATCAGAGAGCTCCGAACTGCGTGGCATCTTGCATGCGACTGGTTGCGTTGTTGTTTCTCACACGATATTTAACGCCGGCGGCCGTGACGTGTATCAGGACCGCAGATATCGTCGATTGCAGGGGTGTCCAATTACTTGTTGGTAGATAGTGTGGCTGCCAACGGTATTAAAACAAGCCTGCAGCTGACCGCAATCATATCGCCCTGTGAGGTTGTTTGAAAATGTCGCGGCGGTGAGAACTGACTTTGAAAAAGGAAAGATTGTTGAGTGTTATATTAGTGGGTTGTCTATAAGAGAAACCGAGAGGCATTTAAACATACCCAAGTCAACTGTTTTGGATGTACTGAATAAGTGGAAACACATGGCGTGCTTGAAGCAGCAAAACGTACCGGCAGACCAAAGAAAATCAGTAATAGAGGACGTCGAAGCCTCAGGAGAGTCGTTACAGCTAATCGACGGAGTACTGCACAAGACCTCCGTGTACAGGCGAGTAAAATTGCTGGAACCTCGGTATGTACACGTACAATTCGCATAGAACTTCATTACATGCGTTACCCTGGTCGTGCGGCTGCTCATAAGCCTTTCATCTCCACTCGAAATGCTACTCGTCGTTTAGCATGGTGGAAAGAACTTTTATCGTGGACCGTAGATCAATGGAAACGGGTCCTATGGACTGATGAATCCAGATACACGATCCATCAGTCTGATGGTCGTGTGTGGGTATGGCGGCAACCGCGAAAACGCTATTTACCACAGCGTAATGTTCCTACGGTCAAGTTTGGAGCTGGCAGTGTACTCGTGTGGGGGTGTTTTTCGTAGCAGGGTCCCGGCCCGTTGGTTATCGTGGACAAACCTGTTGACCAGCAAGTCTACCTCGATATTATGGACAATTATGCTATCGAATCGAGCCTGTTGGTACCAGAAGGATAATATATCGAGCCATAAAGCAAGGACTGTTACGGCGTGGTTTCAGGATAATTCCGTATCGCATGTGGACTTGCCAGCACAGAGACCTGATCTGAATCCCATAGAGCACCTATGGAATGAATTAGAGCTCCGCATAAGAAGTTTGGAGCCAAGGCCTACTACTAAGCAACAGTTAGCCGCAGCAATATGTAATGAACGGAAGAGCATACCTATCGCTATGTTCCAAAACCTTGTCAAAAGCATGTCTCGAAGGGTCAGTTCATGCGTTAAGGCGAAAAGTGGACCGACAATGTACTAATGTATGTTAATAAATGCTATGTTGTATTTCTCGTCTACGTGTCCGGTGACTTTTGTCAATATAGTGTGTAAGAATGAAAATTATTTAATGTATCTTTTATATAGTCAAGAGTATATAATACTCTTTGACAAGAGTAAAGAAGTGGGATTATAGTCAAGAGTATATAATACACTTTGACAAGAGTAAAAAGAAGTGGGATTATAGTTAAGAGTATATAATACTCTTTGACAAGAGTAAAGAAGTGGGATTTTAGTCAAGATTATATAATACTCTTTGACAAGTGTAAAGAAGTAGGATTAAAAATGAACTTTCAGAAGACAAAAGTGATGTTCAATGCTTTTACAAGAAATGAAGATTTATCGATTGATGGATAAAAGCTGGAGATAACAGACACGTACGTTTATCTTGGACAGCAGATATCAAGTGAGGGTCACATTGATGAAGAAATTAATCGGCGTATAAAACTTGCCTGGAGAGCTTTTGGAAGAAACAGTATAATTTTCAAGAGCAATATGCCATTATGTCTTAAAAGAAAAGTGTTTGATCAATGCATCCTTCCAGTGCTTACGTATGATGCAGAGACGTGGACTTTAACTAAAAGAGACATACAAAGGCTGTAGACAACTTAAAGAATCATGGAGAGGTGCATGCTTGGTGTAACCAGGAAAGATAAGAAGAGGAACTCGTGGATCCGAAAAATGACAAGAGTGGAAGACATTATGATCAGGGTTAAATCCCTGAAATGGCAATGGGCTGGACATACTGCCAGAAGGACAGACCATCGATGGACAACCGAAATTTCAGATTGGATTCCAAGGGACAGGAAAAGACCCAGAAGAATACCACATGGGAGATGGGTGGATGAAATTCGAAAGTATGCTGGGGTGACATGGAGGAGGCTGGCACAAGACAGACCGTTGTAGAGGAAACTTGGGGAGACCTTCGTCCAGCAGTGGATTGATAATGGTTGACAATGATGGTGATGATGATGATATAATACTTAATTGTCATTTTTTTTACGTTTGCTCATGTTTCGTATTTCCGTATAAATTTGAACATGTCATTAGACTCTGTCACACCGCAATTAGGTGTGACAGTGTGTAAGATCGTGAGACATTTCAAGAGGATGGCCTTATTTCTCTAAAAGAATAAAATTGGCGTGATGTGATTAGCTTGGGTATACTTTTATACCATTACAAATCTTTTTGTGGTACTTTGTAATGTTGCCACGAATTTGGAACCAATTCTTCAAGTAACACCTTTTCTCTAACAGGATCCCGCGTGCAACCAACGTGATGCCTCGTATCTTTAAATGAATATAACGTCGCATCTATTTATTGTCAAGTTCCCGCTTTCAAATTGTTAAGCGTTCTATTTTTCAGTTTGCAGTTTCTGTCTAACTTCCTTGAAAAAGCCATCTGGTTGATGTGCGAAAGCTTGGAAACGCTTATGTGTTTATTTTCTACGCCAGTAAATCGGATCACTAGTACAGCGTTACTATTTACTACTTAATTGGTGTATTGTTCCTCGTTATAAATTCCATAAAATCTAGTTAATAATATGGAATTTAAAATTTTCAGTACTTTAAAGCTAATAGATTTTCGCAAAAGGGCCTCGAAGATATTGGGGGGGGGGGCAAGTTATAACGAAGTAAATTTCTCCGTCATTTTTGGTCTACGCCGGGATTCGAACCCGAGTCCGCTTATTCCGGAATAAGTCACTCTACCAATTGAGCTACGCGGACGTTTTATTCTGATTCCTATCTGCCTTTATGTCGTGTGCGTCCTTCTGGCAGGTACGTCACATCTCCTGGTACGTTACATCATCTCCCCCTTATTTTACTTATTTATTTATTTATTTTTTTTTTTCGAAGTGCTGGAGAAAGGATTCTCTTATTTTTCCTATCTCGCGGTGTGGAAATAACATCACACCAATGCGAGATTTTGAACGGTCGGGTCATCCGGATAGTTCGGGCGCCATTATAACGAAGTAAATTTCTCCGTCATTTTTGGTCTACGCCGGGATTTGAACCCGAGTCCGCTTATTCCGGAATAAGTCACTCTACCAATTGAGCTACGCGGACGTTTTATTCTGATTCCTATCTGCCTTTATGTCGTGTGCGTCCTTCTGGCAGGTACGTCACATCTCCTGGTACGTTACATCATCTCCCCCTTATTTTACTTATTTATTTAATTTTTTTTTTTTTTCGAAGTGCTGGAGAAAGGATTCTCTTATTTTTCCTATCTCACGGTGCGAGATTTTGAACGGTCGGGTCATCCGGATAGTTCGGGCGCCATTATAACGAAGTAAATTTCTCCGTCATTTTTGGTCTACGCCGGGATTTGAACCCGAGTCCGCTTATTCCGGAATAAGTCACTCTACCAATTGAGCTACGCGGACGTTTTATTCTGATTCCTATCTGTCTTTATGTCGTGTGCGTCCTTCTGGCAGGTACGTCACATCTCCTGGTACGTTACAAAGTTTTTCCGGGAACACAATCACTATACGTCGAGCTTAAAGTTAGCATGCTTATGTGAGAAAACTTTTTATTTGCCACATCTCAAAGCGCTCAGAGTGACCTTGGTTTGTTATTGGCATCGTACTGCTAGCATTTGCAGTATATTCTCTTACAGGATGTGTTATTGGTGCCCCTCACTGTCATGCAGAATTGGACCCTTCGTAGCAGAAGAAATTTCGTTGGGTAAAACTTATTTTTTTTTTTTTTGTAGATAACATTTAAATGAATGATATGCACGCACTGAAACATCATTCGCCCCACCCCCCGAAGGAAAAAAGAATTTTGAGAAACACATTGAATATGCCTTGCAGCAGTACGTCTGTAGTGAAGTCAGTGACGCGCGAATAAGCTTGTGCATGGTTGAGAGATCTCATTTTATTCTAATATTGGTCACGTTCGATCTCCAAGCGGCTGAAGAAGGTGCCTTGCCAAGGGCGCAACACAGAGAAGTACAATTTCTACTTCCTTTTCACTCTTTCTGCCGCAACACGAGATCAGTTTGATTGGGTGTCCAAGCTGTCAACACGAAGGCAGTTTCTCCGGTAATATCACTCTCGTAGCGCTCTGGAGGCCATCCAATGAGACGTGTTGTGTTTGCTTGTGATGTAGGGGAGGGGAAGGAATCTCCAGGGACCATCCATCGACGACGTTCGACCAAAAAAGAAAAAAAAAAGACTGATGGCGAATAAAAAAAAAAACAAAGCAGTTTGCTCTGTCGGCGTGAGAAAATTGCTGAAGAATGCCATCATCTCCAATAACGCCATCATCTGCTTTCCAAGGCATCGAGGACAAAAAGGAGTATTTTTTTTTCTTATGCGATGAATCCTTTGTAGTTGAAGTTGGAGAATCTTGACTCTTCATACGTCTTTTTATTTTCTTTATGTTGTTAGGATATGTTATATGTATGATGTAACGGGTAATGGCTGAGTTGAAGTACCCATTCAAAAACTTATGGCTCCAGAGATAACCCACGATTATGCAGAGAAAATAATAATAAAAAAAGAAAACAAATACTGATCTCTCTTATTCTCGAAGAAGTTCTGCAGAAAAATATCGAAACTCCACAAGACTATGAATCTTACCAAATAGTGTCTTTGCTTTTCATCGTCCTACTTGTTGACGAAATAGCTTTTTTACATGTTTTCCTTTAAACGATAGAGGAAATTATGTATACGAAATTAGAGGTAATATTTAGATAAGTTTTAAAAGCGGATTACGACGATACGAAAAATGCGCCGTAGAATTCTGGTTCTCTTTTTAAAATTCCCAAAAGAAGTGGGGTCGTCAAAATCTTCATTTGCATAAAGCATTGCTTTTATCTTTCCAGAAATGTTTTTTATCTTCTTCCGGTGCTATTGTGACAGCACCCAAACTTGAGCGCTGCACATTTAGGTCGAAAATCAATTACCTAGTTTATTTATTTAACTATTATTTTATTTATTAATTTATTTATTCATTTATTTATTTATTTATTCATTCATTCATTTATTTATTCATTCATTTTTATTAATTCGTGTATTTTTTCAGGAAAGAGTACGATTTATTTTGCCATATACTTTCGGGTGAATCTTTTCTTTTTTTCTCTCCCCATCCCCCCTCTCCCAGCACAAGGCGTAAGACTAGCTAGACAGCACAAGGCGACACCATGGACGGACCGACATTGTAAGGAGACCACGCTGCGACATCCATCGGCGAGCTGACTTTGTAGTATGTTTTATTGGGGCAATAGAAGTGCCCACCGTGTCTAGCTTCCACAATGCGTGTTGGGCAGACCGTAGACTTTTTGGAACCGAAGCTAACAGTTTAATTGGGTAGAGAATTTGCGGCCGGTGGTTGAATCACGCGGCAAACATAACGAGGGGCTCTCAGAATTTCACGGGAACGGGTGGCAATCTTGACCCCCCTAACGAATGGTTGATCAAAATGTTAATTCTCTGACCGGTAAGATTTACACTGAGGAATTTAATTCAGGGAGGCTTGCGTTCGCCAGCTAGTGATTGGATGATGGGATATTTTGAGGTAGTGTGGGTCTTCTTGTGGGTCGTCGAAAATTTTCCAAGGGAAGAGAAGAACTTCGTCCCTTCACGTTTACAGTTTTTACACGAAACTTTTACCTTTGTGTGTTTCGCGGGGTGCATCGCGTGCACTTTCCTCCATGACTGTCACCTAGGAGCTGCCAAATATTACGGCAGGACAACCGTAAGCTGCATGCAATTTTCCAAGATGCGGATGTAAGATCTCAACCGAGGTTTCCGGATGAACGGACCCCCACTAAGGATCATTAGGGCCCATACGACTGTTGCAGCTGCGAATGGAAGTTAATATCCACCGGACGAGAATTCTCCCGGGTCAGGAGTGGTCAGCGGCGTGAACCCAGAGACGTTAAGATGCTACTACCTAGAAGCCACACCCGCCAATTGATCGCCAGACCAGATTCGGGTGTTAAGGTAGGAAATCCATCCTATTCTTTCTTTTGGTGTCCCCTCATAAAATGTTTATCGGATCAGTCCATATGAAAGTCTTCCGATAGAGTTAATATTTTTATAAGCAAATAGTTAATTGAGTACAGGTTCCTGTCAGAGAGTCGGAAACCACATTTTTTGCTAGTATCATGAGCGTATAGTTATTATTATGCCAAATCATAACCAATACATTGTTTTTGTTTGTTGATTTTGTCTCAGTTCTATGATGACTGTTTCGTTAACTACAAAGCGTGTGCGCAGTTCTGGATTTTTAAGAGAATATATATAATTTTACGACAGGGACTTAGAAAATCCCTTCACTTATGCTTTTTATTTTAAAACTAGACGTTCACGAAAACATTGCGGCACACAGCGGACCCTTTGACTCCCAAAGGAAAATCTGCTGTGTGAAACACAACGCCCCGCCCCGTCAGTGGATCCTGAAGCTGCGTCAGCCCTAAATCAGGGAATCGCAGAATCACAATCCATTCGACACCCCCTTGGCTCCCAATATTACGCCGGGTGAACCCGATTAGAAACCCGAGCGATAATACTATAAATGATTAGTTTATTTCCGTAAAAATACCCTTATTTCAAATAAAAGTTTAATGTACTCTTTTGATGGTGAAGAGCAAAAATTTTTTATTTATACAGGTTATGTCGAAGTTATGGTGTGAATTATTCGGCGTTTCTTCGAGAGCGTGTTATTTTCTATATTACGACTAACTTTTGTAATGAGACCTCAAAATACAACGCTATTAAGACATTAACATTGTAATACTCGTTACAGCAACATCTGTTAGATGACAAAGTCAAAAATATGTTCTACGCATTTTCGCATTACTATAATGACGTCACAGCAAGAGGTTTTTCAAGAGTTCCTCACAGAGGGTGGAACGAACAACTCACGTGGTTTCTTCTTCGTTACCATGAGAGCATTCCATGTCATTCGCTATTTTTACCAGGTCTTTTGTAAAAAAAAGTACGTGCCTTGTAATATCACTTTGTCCATCTGTCCTTCTGTGGAACATATTGGGTTGTCGGAAAAGCCATGACGTATTTTAACCATGTTTTGCAAAGGTCATTTATTAATAGAAAGAACAAAGATCAATCAATGATATAATGCCCGTTTTGTTCGATAACCTTTTGCCATCTTTCAGTGAGCTGCAGAATGCCTTGTTATTGGAAGGACCTGTCTTTCGTGGAGAAAAACTGTACAAGGTGCTGATTTACAGCCTCATCTGAATTGAACGTTTTACCACGCAAGGACTGTTAAAGAGAGCGAAACAAGTGGAAGTCTGACGGCGCAAGATCAGGCGAGTATGCTGGGTGTGGCAACACATCCCACCCGAGCTCTAATAATTTTTGACGGGTCATCAAACTTGTGTGTGGTCTCGTGTTGTCGTGATGGAACACAACACCTGTACAATGAATGAGGTCTGGACGTTTCTGGATGATGGATTCGTTCAAACTGTCCACTTGCCGATAGTACACATTCGAATTGATTGTTTGGTTCCGTGGTAAGAGCTCGAAAAATAAGACATCTTTAAAATCCCACCACACTGAGACCAGAACCTTCCGCTGATGAATGTCTGCTTTGCATGTCGTTTGAGGCGAAGCAGCACGTCGGGACCAAGACCGCATACGCAGCACATTTGTTGTACACAATCCACTTTTCGTCACCAGTTATCAGTCGCTTCAAAAAAGGATCGTTTTCCTCACGTTTAAGGAGCATATCGCAGATGTTTACACGCGCCGTCAATTGAGCTTCTTTGAGTTCATGAGGAATCCACACATCGAGCTTGCTTACGTATCCCAGCTTCTTCAGGTGGTCGTGAACGCTTGAATGATAGATTTGCAATGTGTCTGTAATCTCGCGTGTCGTGTAATGTGGGTTGGACTCGATAAATGCCTTGATTTGGTTGTCATCAACCTCGGTTGGCCTCCCCGACCGAGGAGCATCGTTGAGGTCAAAATCACCAGCACGGAATTTTGCAAACCACCGCTGGCACTGACGTTCTTGTAGAGCATTATCATTATAACCGTACACTTTACGCAACTTTTCACAAGCTTGGCGCGCGATCTTCCCTTTACGGAAGTAAAATATGGCGAAAATGCACAGTTTGGTCTTCCATCTTCAACTGGATGTCAAATCTCCGCAAATCAATCAAATCGCTCACTATTCCTTTTAGACTGCAGCTAGAACTGGCACCTGTCGAATGCCATAGAGATAACAAAGCTGCGCATGCCTCTAGTACTTCCAAAACCGCCCAACCGCCATCGGGTGCCAAAATACGTCATGACTTTTCCGAGAACCCAATATTTCTGGAACTATCAATCCGATTTGAAAAATTCCTTTTGAATTGGGAATCCCGAAATGTGAGAACGATGGTCCTTGCATTCTGGTTCCTTTCTGATGCAGTTCGCCGCTGAAATGCAAAAATGAAGATGCTATCGAATTCAAAATACATTTCATTCCATATCATTGTGCAACCCTGTTACGTCTAGCTTTGCAATCTGTCTGTGCAGTTTTGCTGCATTCACATATAAGATGAGACACAGTTTCATCTTTTTCTTGACAAAATAGACACTTTGGATTATCACTGACGTTCTGGATTTTAGCCTTCATAACATTTGTTTGCAATGCCTGTTCTTGCGCAGTTTCAGCCATGACCAAGTCAAGTTCTTGTCACGTTTCCATCAATATTTTTTGGAAATGGTTTATTATTATTATTATTATTATTATTATTATTATTATTACTACTATTATTTGATGGTTAAAAGATGATTCCACCCCTTCCTTGAGGTTTTCTCTTCCTTCCGGGACGGCGGGACGGGTACGACGTCAAAAGTCTGGGGAATGGTATTTCTTTTTCTCAGTTGTCCAGGAACTTTCTTGCTATCCTACAATTGTTCAGAATAGTTACCTTCTGTAGTTCCATGTAGGTGTTAGATTGAAGGTCTAGTGTCTGTTTGGAGCTGTGAATGGTTTTAGGTGCAACTCCTGTTGCTGATATTACTATGAGGAGGGTGGTGACGCTCTCCGTATGCCACATTTCCTTGACTTTGTATCGTAGGTCATTATATTTGAACAGCTTCTCTCCGTGCCTCTTCTGGATGTTGCACGTGTTGGGCACGGCTATGTCAATGAGGTGTGTTATTATTATTATTGTTATTATTATTATTATTATTATTATTATTATCATTACTATTATTATTATTGTCGTGGACTTTCTCGGCTACAGCCGGTGAGCAAAAGGGGGATATTCATATCAAGCCCAGAAATTCAGGAAATTTATAGTGATATGGCAGGTTTGTGGAATGACTGCGTTTTTGGACTGGGTGAAGAAGTATCTGTGGCAATTCTAATTTCTCGAGATTTCTCATAATGTTATTTGGTACCACTGCGGTTGCCGAAATGACAACTGGTACGATCTTTGTTACGCTTTGTTTCCAGATCCTTTGGTTTTCCATTTGCAGGTTCCCATACCTTGAGATTTTCTGAGATACTGTTGTTCTTTGGGTGTCTTCCGTACGTGGAATCGCTACATCCCAGTTGTGTCTTCAGTTTTTAGTCTGCAATTGCAATGTCAGGTCGATTGTGGTCAGTGGTTGTGTCTGTTAAGGTATTGTTTTGAAGCAAGAAGAGAGCAGCCAGCTAAATTGTGTTCTTGGGTTTCATTGGCTTTTCGACACATTCTACAGGTATCATCATCTGTAACTTTCATTATGTGTTACTTGTATTTCTGGGTTACGAAAACACGGTCTTGAACGCTAATGAAAAATTCCTCGGTTTCTGGTTAAAGCTGATCTTTTCTTAACCATTGTAGTGAGAAACTTTTTTAATGTACTGTATTTCAGCTAAGGACTTTGGATATTTACCGTGCAGAATTTTGCTTTTCCAGCCTTGCATTGGATCTGAATTGTTGTCTGATTGAGGAAGTAACTGAGAAGTTTTTAAATACAGTGGAGTAAAGCCTTTGTCAGCTACAACCACCACTGTAGTGATAACATCGTTTTTCCTAAGAAGTATTGTTTGAGTTTTTTCTCTTGTTTTCTGCAAAGATCTGATATATTGATTAGCCCCCTTCCTCCTCTTCTTTTCAGGTTGAGTCTTTCAACAGACGATTTTGGATGATGGCATCGGTATTTGGTTGAAAGCCATCTAATGAGTCTGTCAAGTTCCTGTACATCAGTAT
Organism: Macrothele yani; assembly: GCA_039090855.1. Lineage (NCBI taxonomy): Eukaryota > Metazoa > Arthropoda > Arachnida > Araneae > Macrothelidae > Macrothele > Macrothele yani. The sequence continues at coordinate 176,799,203 of CM076990.1, forward strand.
TGCTTCATTTAAGGATCGCAAAAGAGTAGGTTAATATTGGAATTGCCCAGGAGTTGATAGCAATAATCTTATTCTTGGAATATAATTTGTGTTCAGAATTTTTTTTAAAGGGTTTGGTGTATTTTGTCGTAAATTCCTTTTAAAGCGTGCTGTGATTTACCATGCTATTTTGCTCTATTCCTAGATATCTATAAGTTTGATATTTTTCAAGGTTGCCAATCAGCTGATTTTCTGAAGTTATATTTTTAAGCGATTTTCTTCTCTATATTCAGAATCGCGCATCTGTTGAGGCCAAATTCCGTACCAAAGTCATCGCATCTTTTCTGTTGCTATGATCAAGCTGTCAAGTTGCTTTTTTTATGTTGGCGTATAGCTTTATGTCGTCCATATCATCATCATCATCATTGTCAACCATTATCAATCCACTGCTGGACGAAGGTCTCCCCAAGTTTCCTCCACAACGGTCTGTCTTGTGCCAGTCTCCTCCATGTCACTCCCGCATATTTACGAATTTCATCCACCCATCTCCCATGTGGTCTTTTTCTGGGTCTTTTCCTGTCCCTTGGAATCCAATCTAAAATTTCGGCTGTCCATCTATGGTCTGTCCTTCTGGCAGTATGTCCAGCCCATTGCCATTTCAGGGATTTAACTCTGATCATGATGTCTTCCACTCTCGTCATTTTTCGGATCCACGAGTTCCTCTTCTTATCTTTCCTGGTTATACCAAGCATGCACCTCTCCATGCTTCTTTGAGTTGTCTGCAGCCTTTGTATGTCTCTTTTAGTTAAGGTCCACGTTTCTGCACCATACGTAAGCACTGGAAGGATGCATTGATCAAACACTTTTCTTTTAAGACATAATGGCATATTGCTCTTGAAAATTATGCTGTTTCTTCCAAAAGCTCTCCAGGCAAGTTTTGTACGCCGATTAATTTCTTCATCAATGTGACCCTCACTTGATATCTGCTGTCCAAGATAAACATACGTATCTGTTATCTCCAGTTTTTCTCCATCAATCGATAAATCTTCATTTCTTGTAAAAGCATTGAACATCACTTTTGTCTTCTGAAAGTTCATTTTTAATCCCACTTCTTTACTCTTGTCAGCAAGTTCCTGGATCATACTCTGCAGCTCTGATGGGGTAGTTGCAAAAATGACTACGTCATCAGCAAAACGAAGGTGGGTTAGATAATCTCCATTAATCTTTATCCCTTTGTTTTCCCAGTTCAGTGATTGAAAGACATTTTCCAATGTGGCATTAAAGAGCTTCGGAGATATGGTGTCACCTTGTCTCACTCCCTTTCCAATTTTTATGTGTGTTGTATTTTCAAACAGCCGAATCTTTGCACTTGCATTTTCATAGATGTTATTAATAATATTAATGTATGCATCTTCAATACCGCAGGATTTCAGAGCCGTGGTAACTGCTGATGGTTTCACCGAATCAAAGGCTTTTTCATAATCGATAAAAGCCATGCACAATGGAAGTTCATATTCCCTCGCTCTTTCAATTAGTTCTCTCAGTACGTGGATATGATCTATTGTGCTGTAGCCACTCCTGAATCCAGCTTGTTCTCTCGGTTGAGCCATGTCCAGTGTTACCTTCAAGCGGTGTGAAAGAACTTTAGTGAAGATTTAATAAACCACTGATAGGAGGCTGATAGGTCTGTAGTTCCTGAGATCCTCAATGTCACCTTTTTTATGTAGCAGGATCATTGTAGCATTGTTCCAATCCTCAGGAATCTTCCCTTCATTAAGGCATCGAGTGAAAATTTGGGCGAGTACTGTTTCAATTTCTCCACTTGCTTCTTGTATGATGTCTATAGTAATTCCATCTTCTCCTGGAGCTTTCCCCTGCTTCATGTTCTTGATTGCATGAGCAACTTCTGCTGGGAGGACTGGAAGAACTCTGGTACCTTTCATGATGTCTGGAGTACATGTATCATCCCTTTCATATAATTTGGAGTAGAAATCTTTCACTCTTGTCAAAATTTCGCCTCTATTTCTTGTTATAGAACCATCTTCTTTTCTCAGAGCCATAATCTGTTTTCTTCACTTACTGAGATGTCCCTTTGCTATCTTTAGGCTTTGGTTGTTTTCAATTGCTTTCCTCACTAGCTCACAGTTGAATTTCCTTACGTCTTCAGTGATACGTTTTCGTGCTGTCTTGCATAGCTCTATATATTCCACTTTGGAAGTCACATCTTCTTTAGTTGTCCTCATCTCTCTTCTTTTTTGCATCAACATTTTGGTTTTTCCTGATAATTTGTTTACATGCAACTTGTTCTTAGACCCAGCTAATTTTGTTGCTGTTTCCATAAGAGCTTTGGTTACTTTTCTGTTAACTTCCGAAATATCCACTTCTTCCGATGTTAGGCCTTCTAAAGCAGAGAATCTGTTCTTCAGTTCCAACTTGAAAGTATTATGGTGTTTTTATGGTTGGTTATGTCAATACATTTTGTTTGTCTTATGAGCTTGCCACGTTCCAGTTTAGTGTTGAGGTGCATCTTATATCTCACCAATCTATGGTCACTACCTGTGTTGAACTTGTTTAGCACACTGCAGTCTTCTATGACGAATTTTTTGTTACACATAATAAAATCAATTTCACTTGTCGTCCCAATTGGATGTCTCCATGTCCATTTCCTGTGTGGCTTTTTCTTGAAAAAGGAATTCAAGATGAAAAATCCTTCTGCCTCTGCAAACTCAACGAGAGTATTTCCACGCTGGTTTCTGTTGCCGTGACCGAATTTACCTACTGAAGTTTCATTCTGTTGCCGGTGCCCTATTTTTGCATTGAAATCTCCCATAATTATCTTCAAGTGCTGCTTACCTTTATTATTTAGATGACGAATTTCCTCATAAAATTCTTCAATTTCTTCTTCAGGATGACTTGTGGTGGGTGCATAAGTTTGAATAATCTGAGCCTGGTATCTTCTCGATAGTTGGATAACGAGTCGTGCAGCTCTGTCAGAGGAACTTTCAGCTTCTACCACTTTATCCTTCAGTTTCTTGTTTATTATAAATCCAACACCACTAGTTCTGCCAGTATCTGTCCCACGATAATAGAAGAGATGTCCACTTTTCAGTTCAATGAGATCTTCTCCTTTTCTCCTTACCTCACTCAGCCCGACGATGTCCCACTTGATCCTTTGTAGTTCCTCTTCCAATTCAAGAAGCCTTGAATCAGAAGATAGGGAGCGTCCGTTGTAGGTAGCCAAGGTCAGCATCAAATGGCAGCCTAGTCCGGTCCTCCGGGGATTCTTAGCACCCTCTGCCTTCATGTCGCACTGGCCGCTGCCTTGGCCAGGTACATTCCAGCTGCCGGAGACTGAGGGCCAAGATTTAAGTTGTAGAGTCATTTTGGAGGTGTTTGGCCATAACTCACCACGCTGGCCAAGCTTGTTGGTGAGTGTGGGATAGCATTTCCTCTGATCCCGATGGTATAGTTATACCGCTATTTGCGGTCGTCAGAGCCCCTTTAGTGGGAACAGGATGCACCACGAGAAGGCGGGGTTGACATTTGTCAAGGAGAGGCTGTGATGTTACGCATCACCTGACGTCCATATACGATATAATAAATGTGTAACTTTTCTTTGAGGTGTTTTAAAATTAATTTGGTTCTCACCTGGATTTTCATTCAGCAAACTGGAGAGGGGGTTTAAAAAGAGGCAAAACAACAGTGGGCTTAGTAAGTCTCCTTGGAAAATGCCCTGACTGATAGCAATATCTTCAATTTTCATTTCATTTAGAATTAGATTTTTCTTCCAGTTTTTTATCAGAAACTGAAGGAGATTAATAATTTTAGGATGCATTTTGTACATATTCAAAACTTTAAGAAGCCAGTTACGGGATACAGAATCGAATGCTTTACGATAGTCAATGTAGCAGATGCTCAGATTTCTTGACTTCGTTTGTGCGAGCTTTAGAATTACTGGCTCCATTATAAGTTGTTTTTTGCATCCTAAACATCTTTTAACGCATCTTTTCTGTTGCTATGACAACACATCTTTCTTTTTGCAATGATGGTAAATCGTATTCGCTAGGACCGAGATAAAATTTTTGTAAGTACTTGGTAAGCAGGTGTTGGGTCGATACTACTGCGGCGGGGCCCTTATCTCCTCCTTTGTGCTGCAGAATAGTTGCGTCCCCAGTAAGGAACTTAGGTACTACATTTGGGTCAATAAGTGCGTCGTTAAAAAGATTTTAATCAACAGTACCGACGTAAACGTTTCCCACCAGTAGGCATGTACAGCATATTGCCTGCGCCAGGGACTTTCCAACTTTCTGATTGCTTTATTGCATTGGTTATTTCGTCATAATTTAGTGCATCAAACTACATGTCTCGGTAGTTTTCTGCTTCCTGTTCAGTAGTGTTTATCCATGAGCCATCTATCGTATTTGAATCTCTTCCGATCCATTTAGGCTGAGCCAGTAGTTTTCTGTATCTCCTTTTTCCGGTGACAAGTTTCATGTTTCCTTTGAAGAGTAGTATTTGGTTTAGGTTCCTGTAGAACCCTTTTTGATTAGAGAAGAACTCTTTGTTTTGTATTATTCTTTTAAAAGCCTCATTATACCTTCTGAATCTAGATTCTTTTTGCTTTAACGGTCTGTTTTTGTTCATCTACAAACATTCTAAGTTTGCCCTCGTATGCTTCGTCGCATTTTGTCAATTTGATCTTTCTTAGTATTTAGTTCATCTACAAACATTCTCAGTTTACTCTCGTATGCTTCGTCGTATTTTGTCAATTTGATATTTCTTAGTATTTAGTTCATCTACAAACATTCTCAGTTTGCCCTCGCATTCTTCGTCGTATTTTTTCAATTTGATCTTTCTTAATATTTAGTTCATCTGCAAACATTCCCAGTTTACTCTCGTATGCTTCGTCGTATTTTTTTTATTTGATCTTTCTTAGTATTTAGTTCATCTACAAACATTCTCAGTTTGCCCTCGTATGCTTCGTCGTATTTTTTCGATTTGATCTTTCTTAGTATTTAGTTCATCTACAAACATTCTCAGTTTGCCCTCGCATGCTTCGTCGTATTTTTTCATATTGATCTTTCTTAGTATTTAGTTCATCTACAAACATTCTCAGTTTACTCTCGTATGCTTCGTCGTATTTTTTCGATTTGATCTTTCTTAGTATTTAGTTCATCTACAAACATTCTCAGTTTACTCTCGTATGCTTCGTCGTATTTTGTCAATTTGATATTTCTTAGTATTTAGTTCATCTACAAACATTCTCAGTTTGCCCTCGCATGCTTCGTCGTATTTTTTCAATTTGATCTTTCTTAATATTTAGTTCATCTGCAAACATTCCCAGTTTACTCTCGTATGCTTCGTCGTATTTTTTTTATTTGATCTTTCTTAGTATTTAGTTCATCTACAAACATTCTCAGTTTGCCCTCGTATGCTTCGTCGTATTTTTTCGATTTGATCTTTCTTAGTATTTAGTTCATCTACAAACATTCTCAGTTTGCCCTCGCATGCTTCGTCGTATTTTTTCAATTTGATCTTTCTTAATATTTAGTTCATCTACAAACATTCTCAGTTTGCCTTCGCATGCTTCGTCGTATTTTGTCAATTTGATATTTCTTAGTATATAGTTCATCTACAAACATTCTCAGTTTACTCTCGTATGCTTCGTCGTATTTTTTCGATTTGATCTTTCTTAGTATTTAGTTCATCTACAAACATTCTCAGTTTGCCCTCGTATGCTTCGTCGTATTTTTTCGATTTGATCTTTCTTAGTATTTAGTTCATCTACAAACATTCTCAGTTTGCCCTCGCATGCTTCGTCGTATTTTTTCAATTTGATCTTTCTTAATATTTAGTTCATCTACAAACATTCTCAGTTTGCCTTCGCATGCTTTGTCGTATTTTGTCAATTTGATATTTCTTAGTATTTAGTTCATCTACAAACATTCTCAGTTTACTCTCGTATGCTTCGTCGTATTTTTTCGATTTGATCTTTCTTAGTATTTAGTTCATCTACAAACATTCTCAGTTTGCCCTCGCATGCTTCGTCGTATTTTTTCAATTTGATCTTTCTTAATATTTAGTTCATCTACAAACATTCTCAGTTTGCCTTCGCATGCTTCGTCGTATTTTGTCAATTTGATATTTCTTAGTATTTAGTTCATCTACAAACATTCTCAGTTTACTCTCGTATGCTTCGTCGTATTTTTTCGATTTGATCTTTCTTAGTATTTAGTTCATCTACAAACATTCTCAGTTTGCCCTCGCACGCTTCGTAGTATTTTTTCAATTTGATCTTTCTTCATATTCAGTTCATCTGCAAACATTCCCAGTTTACTCTCGTATGCTTCGTAGTATTTTTTTTTATTTGATCTTTCTTAGTATTTAGTTCATCTACAAACATTCTCAGTTTGTCCTCGTATGCTTCGTCGTATTTTTCAATTTGATCTTTCTTAGTATTTAGTTCATCTACAAACATTCTCAGTTTGCCCTCGTATGCTTCGTCGTATTTTTTCGATTTGATCTTTCTTAGTATTTAGTTCATCTACAAACATTCTCAGTTTACTCTCGTATGCTTCGTCGTATTTTGTCAATTTGATATTTCTTAGTATTTAGTTCATCTACAAACATTCTCAGTTTGCCCTCGCATGCTTCGTCGTATTTTTTTCAATTTGATCTTTCTTAATATTTAGTTCATCTGCAAACATTCCCAGTTTACTCTCGTATGCTTCGTCGTATTTTTTTTATTTGATCTTTCTTAGTATTTAGTTCATCTACAAACATTCTCAGTTTGCCCTCGTATGCTTCGTCGTATTTTTTCGATTTGATCTTTCTTAGTATTTAGTTCATCTACAAACATTCTCAGTTTGCCCTCGCATGCTTCGTCGTATTTTTTCAATTTGATCTTTCTTAATATTTAGTTCATCTACAAACATTCTCAGTTTGCCTTCGCATGCTTCGTCGTATTTTGTCAATTTGATATTTCTTAGTATATAGTTCATCTACAAACATTCTCAGTTTACTCTCGTATGCTTCGTCGTATTTTTTTCGATTTGATCTTTCTTAGTATTTAGTTCATCTACAAACATTCTCAGTTTGCCCTCGTATGCTTCGTCGTATTTTTTCGATTTGATCTTTCTTAGTATTTAGTTCATCTACAAACATTCTCAGTTTGCCCTCGCATGCTTCGTCGTATTTTTTCAATTTGATCTTTCTTAATATTTAGTTCATCTACAAACATTCTCAGTTTGCCTTCGCATGCTTTGTCGTATTTTGTCAATTTGATATTTCTTAGTATTTAGTTCATCTACAAACATTCTCAGTTTACTCTCGTATGCTTCGTCGTATTTTTTCGATTTGATCTTTCTTAGTATTTAGTTCATCTACAAACATTCTCAGTTTGCCCTCGCATGCTTCGTCGTATTTTTTTCAATTTGATCTTTCTTAATATTTAGTTCATCTACAAACATTCTCAGTTTGCCTTCGCATGCTTCGTCGTATTTTGTCAATTTGATATTTCTTAGTATTTAGTTCATCTACAAACATTCTCAGTTTACTCTCGTATGCTTCGTCGTATTTTTTCGATTTGATCTTTCTTAGTATTTAGTTCATCTACAAACATTCTCAGTTTGCCCTCGCACGCTTCGTAGTATTTTTTCAATTTGATCTTTCTTCATATTCAGTTCATCTGCAAACATTCCCAGTTTACTCTCGTATGCTTCGTAGTATTTTTTTTTATTTGATCTTTCTTAGTATTTAGTTCATCTACAAACATTCTCAGTTTGTCCTCGTATGCTTCGTCGTATTTTTCAATTTGATCTTTCTTAGTATTTAGTTCATCTACAAACATTCTCAGTTTGTCCTCGTATGCTTCGTCGTATTTTTCAATTTGATCTTTCTTAGTATTTTCCTCGTATATCTAATGAGTTTTTGGGTTTTTCTAATTCTTAGGTGCTCTGTAATTTTCCCTATCTTCGTGTGGAGATTATTGTTACTATTGCTACTACTACTACTACTACTAATAATAATAATAATAATAATAACAATAGTAATAATAAAAATAATAATAATTATTATTATTTTATTTCATTTTCTCACCTACAGCAATGACACTTGTAGCATGGTCCACTTGTCAGTATGGACATAAAGTCAAAAAAAGACATAGTCACTCATGGTTTAAAAATCGTCGTACGATGTGGCACGTATCGAGAATTACTGCTTCTTGTACACTATCTACCAACAAGTAATAGGACACCTGTGATAGCAAAGAAAAACGAAGTTTATTCACCTTCAATAGTTGGTGGAGCCTCCATGAGCGGCGATTACAGCTGCGACCCTCCGGGGCATACTCTCAACCAGGCGTTGTACGACGGCTAGCGGTATTTTCTTCCACTCGGCTTGGAAAAGACAGGTCAGTTCCTTCACCGATTTTGGACGGTGGGGACGCCCCTTAAGTCGACGCTCCAACTCGTCCCAGAGGTGCTCGTTAGGGTTAAGGTCCGGGCTCTGCGCATGCTAGTCCATTCGATTAACCCCATTGGCCCCATACCAAGCCATGGTGGACCTCGCAACATGACAGGTGGCACTGTCATCCTGAAAGTAACATGGGTCCACCCCGTAAAACTGCCACAACGTAGGAAGCGCATAGTCATCCAAAATGGTGCAGTAGGTCTCCGCGTTGAGTCTACCAGGAACTGCGACCAAGGGTCCCGTGCCATACCAGGGGAAACACCCCCATAGCATAATTCCACCACCGCCGAACTTCAAGGTTGGCACAATACATTCCGGCAGGAGGCGTTCTCCAGGCAGACGCCAAATCCAGACCCTGCAATTCGAACGGTAGAAAGTGAACCTTGATTCGTCGCTCCAGAGAACCTGTGTCCACTGTTCAACGGTCCACTGTCGAAGTTCTTTGCACCACGTTAGCCGAGCAGCGCTATTGGACTTGGTGATCAAAGGCCTGTGGGCGGCAGCACGTCCATGATAACCGAGCAGATGGGCTTCCTTACGGATGGTATTCATCGAAAAGACACTCCCGGATGCCTGTTGAAACTCCTCGCGGATATGGCTCATCGATTTTGTGCGGTTCTTCCGAATTTCTCTGGCCAGCACCCGTCGGTCTCTAACTCCCAGTTTTATGGGTCTGCCGGGTCGGGGCACATTTCGACAGTCACCTCTCATCTTCCACTTGCCAATAACGTAGGCCACTGTCGATTTAGGGTACTTCAACTCGCTGGATATGTCACGTATGGATCGGCCATTTCTGTGATACCCTACGATTGCACCTTTCTCGAAATCAGAGAGTTCCGAACTGCATGGCATCTTGCATGCGACTAGTTGCGTTGTTGTTTTCCGCACGGCCGTGACGTGTATCAGGACTGCAGATATCGTCGATTGCAGGGGTGTCCAATTACTTGTTGGTAGATAGTGTATTTTGGGCCGTAGGTGTTGTAGACCTAAAGCGTCAAGCTGAGTTGTAAGAGTCTGAAGAATTATACCAGTTGCAGAGATAGTCAGTGGACGTACGTGAACTGTTTTCCACATCTGTTTAATCTCTGCAGCCAGTTCCACATAATTATGAATTTTTGTTGCATAGGTGTTCTGAAAATTACGGTCCAACGGCACCGATATGTCGATAACGACTGCTTCCTTCTGCCTTTTGTCATATAGCACTATGGGTGGACGACTGGCGGACATGGTTATGTCTATTTTAATCTCACGGTCCCAATATAATTTGTATTGTTTATTATCTAGCACCTCATTGGATTGATATTAATATGGTAATTCTGACACTGATAGTTCTGTATGGTGTGTCTCTCCGTGTGATTTTTCTCGCTTCAGCCACTGATTTGAGGCTTTCTTGTCAACTTCTGACCTGTCTAACTGATTTGAATCAGCCCCATGAAGTTCCTTTTGTTTCCATTTTTGAATCTGGTCTTCCGTAGACGACCCTTCTATTTTAGCATCTGATTTGCCTAATATTAGTGGAGTGTTCTCTTCGTCTGAAGCACATGCGACATCGAACATATTATTTTCATTACATTTAGAGTGAAAGTATTTCTGCTGTGAGCAAATTTGCGCATCGTGGATTACTATTATCGCCGAAAATGCAATTTTCGACCACTCAAACGTTTTTTGTTTTTTATCGCCTTTTACTAACAAGTCTATAATAACACGCCACTTTGTGGACTTTTTAAGAACCGCTTACTACTCAAAAGATAAGGCTGAGAAATCGGCAAAAATCCAGACGGAAATAGAAACGAGAAGTGGAATGCAAGTAACGGCAATCTTATCTTAGAAAAAAAAAGAAGAAGAAGAAAGAAAGAAAGGAAAATAAAGGTGACAACAGCAATCGATCCTAGAAATGCAATTTAAACCACAACCGGAAATCGAATATATGGTGAAAACATCTGAAGAAATCCCTCGAAACTAGGGTACTAGAGTACTTTTGCGAAATTACTTTCCCAGTGCCGCAGGTACGTGTTTTTCGTCCTGCTTTTCGAGTTTTGTTCAATCTGAACTTCAGAATGATCACTCTCTCTTTTTCTAGTTTTTTGTTAAATCTTTTTACATTACTCCTTTTAGGCAATGGCACATAACTCAAGGGAACAAAAAGTAGCCTGTAGGAGACAGTCAGAGCTCATAAAAAAGTTCAGTTCTACGAGAACCACAACAAATCATGCAAAAATGCTTGTTTCGAGAAATGCTTTCCAAAACTTCTGAAGAAAAAATAATCTACTGTTGCATTTATATTTACGTGTATACTTTTCACAAACTGAAGAAGTGCAAATTGACAATATAAACGATATACACTTATAGATGCAAAAATTGAAACCCCATCACAAATGAACTTCTTGGCATCTGTGACGTGCCTGCCCAGCAGGACGCACACGATATAAAGACAGATAGCAGCGCCAAAGAACGTCCGCATAGCTCAATTGGTAGAGCGACTTATTCCGGAATGAGGGTACCGGGTTCGAATTCCGATGTGGACAAAAATGACGGGGAGATTTACTTCGTTATAATGGGGCCCGAACTTCCCGGATGACCCGGCCGTTCAAATTCTCGCAATGGTGTGATGTTCTTTAAACACCGCGAGATAGGAAAAATAAGAGAATCCCTTCTGCAGCGCCTCGAAAAATAAATGTGTGTGACGTTGCATTCCACACACCAGATTGACTGGGAGTTCTCAAGTACGTTCTACAGCGGATGGCTGCCTGCGACGATTCATGGTCACGGCTGACCAGGGCCGGGGGCCACGCCCCCGGCCCTCTTTCGGTGTGTGTGTGTGTGGGGGGGGGGAGATGTGACGTGCCTGCCCAGTAGGACGCACACGATATAAAAGCAGATAGCAGCGATAACAAACGTCCGCGTAGCTCAATTGGTAGAGCGACTTAAGGACCGGGTTTGAACCCGGCGTGGACAAAAATGACGGGGAAATTTACTTCGTTATGCATCATGTTAGTATGTAGCAGGAACACAACACTCATGAGATAAGTTGTTACGTCCACCCCTTTCCACGAGAGAACGCGTCCCACGCTACGTAAGAGTGACGTCAGAAACCTGCGAGGAATATATACACCGAATAGCCAAAATATTATGACTAACGCGTCTTCATGCAAATCGAAAACAACTGCAAGTAAACGACGGTGCTCGTGTAGGTTATTCTTGATCTTCAGATGGGAAAGACAGTGGACTTAAGAGAGTTTGACAAGAGTAAATTGTAAGGGCCTCCACTGCTCGTTCGCGCCGGGCATTGCTCGTTCGGACGTTCGCGCCACTGCTCTTTCGCGCCAGACATTTCATTCGCACCAACCCAACATCTCATAAGTGTTCAGAATAGCTACCATCTGTAGTTCCATGTAAGTGTTAGGTTGAAGGTCTAGTGTCTGTATACAGCTGTGAATTGTCTTAGGTACAACGCCTGTGGCTGGTATTACTACGGGGACGGTGGTGACGTTCTCCATATGCCACATTTCCTTGACTTCGTATCGCAGGTCGTTATACTTTGACAGCTTCTCTCCATGCGTCTTTTGGATGTTGCACGTGTTGGGCACGGCTATGTCAGTGAGGAATGTTGACTTCTTCTCTTTGTTGACCAGGACGATGTCCGGCCGATCGCGGGGGATGGTCTTATCTATTCTGATCGATCTGTCCCAGTACGTTTTTTGGGTGTTGTTCTTTAGAAACGTTGTTGGCTCATACTTGTAGTAGGGGACAGGCTCAGTTGTAATGAGGCGGTGTTTTCTTGCCAATGTCTGATGTAGGATCTTGACGATTTGATTGTGCCTGTTTGTGTACACTGTTTCTGTGAGGACTCTGCACTCTGCTGAGATATGTTGGATGGTCTCTGGCGCTTGAGGGCATTGCCAACATGTGACGCTTTCCACTGACGTGTTCTCTCCTTCTAATCTTGAATTCCTGAGTAGAGAAGTCTAGGGATGTGTACTTCTGAGCAGAGAGGTCTAGGGCTGTGTTTTATTATTGCTGTTGTTGTTGTTGTTGAATGGTTTATATTTACTATTAATAATAATAATTTTTTTTATGGTTTTTATTGTAACGGTGAAAATAGTGGAGCGCGTGCGCTACGTAAGGGGGTGGCATTCCATGCATTCTATAGAGAGTACCGGTAAACTTTATTTTAGAAAAAAAAAAAAAGTACTGGTTATGCTGATACAAGCTAAGTTTATGTTTAGCTCTTTGATTACGCAGTGTAGATATTCTAGGGTAACGCTGGCGACAGAGATATCCACCACTTACGCGATTTGATCAGAGCCGTACGGTCGAGATGCACGAGGCAGACTGATTAGCACACTAAATGTCGATCCACTTCGGTCCTGCTGTAAGCACAGTTAATTAGGAAGGGTATCTCTAGTCATTTCCACGTATCTGGTCCATGTAGATGTGTCAGAGAACGAGAGAATAACCTACCTTACCCGGAGACACTGAGATTCTTCGGCCCATTGAAGGCTTTCTGCCATTAAAGGCCTACCAACCATCCAGAAACAAACACCTGTAAAGTCATTAGTCATATTTACTACGTTTCAACAAAATATAGCTGCAGTATTACATACTTCGTGCACTACAAGGACCAACAGACAACATTTGGTGGATACTGAATTGTATGTTCGATGCTCAACATGTACATACTGTCTTTGACAGTCCACCACCATGAGCAATGTCTGCTATTCATTTTTAGCACGTCTTTTGTAAAAAAAGATCGTGCTTATTTACCGGTTTGTCCGTCCGTCCGTCTGTACCCACGATATCTCTGCAAGTATTAGTCCGATTTGAATTTTTTTTTTTTTTTTTTTGCTTTGGGAAGCTTGAAATATGCGAATGATGTTCCTTCATTTCGTTTTTTTTTTTTTACGCTGTACAATTTCGCCGCTAGAGGAGCTTAAATGCAGATGATGTCGAATTCAAAAATACGTTTTATTCCACATATTTGCTTCTAAACATCCGATTGAAAAAACTTTTTTATCTTTCGATTCAATTTATGTCGAAGAGTATTTTAGATATAGTTACTTTTTCAAATTACGCATAGATTTTCCGCTAGGGGGCGTAAAAATAAATTACATTTTCCCCGATAAGTCTTCTTTTAAAACTCCGATTTGAAAACTCTTTTCTTCAGCGGATACACCTCCTGACGGAAAATCTTTTGCATATAATTTCAAATTTTTGGTAAATAATACTTTGGCCACCAGGGGGCGTAAGTGTTAATTTTTGCTTCTGATGTATTTGCCATAAAATCTGACCTTCTAAAATATCGATTGAAAAACTTAATTTCGTGGACTGATTCCACTCACATAGATAACCTTTTTGGAATATTTTCTTCTTAAAATATTCCACAGTTTCTCCGCCAGGGAGCGTAGACGTATAACTTATTTTTGTCAATATCTTTACTTCTAGAAGTCCGATTTGAAAAAATCCTTCTTTGTTGGATAGTGTTTTCAGTGTGACATGGCTTTCACATTTCAAAATTTTCATGTAATTCATAGACTTTCCGCTAGGGGGCGTAGAGTTAAATTGCGTTTCCCCCTATATCTCTGCTTCTAAATCACTGACTTGAAAAATTCGTTCTGCACCGGATACACCTCCTGATGAGAAATCCTTTGCACATAATTTTAATTTTTGTACAAAATGGTTTGTCCACCAGGTGGCGTAAGTCTTAATTTCCGCTTCTAATGTATTTGCAGCAAAATATGAGCTTCTAAAATCTTGATTGAAAAAAAAAAGTCGTTTATTGACCAATACTACTTATGTCGACAAACCTTTTAGGAACATTTTCTTCTTGAAATAATGCATGGTTTCTACGCCAGGGAGCGTAGATGTATATCTTATTTTTTGTCAATATCTATATTTCTAGGAGTCCGATTTGAAAAATTCCTTCTTTGTTGGATAGTGTTTCCGATGCGGAATGTTTTACCTATAAATTCAAAATTTTCAAGTAAATCATAGACTTTCCGCTAGGGGGCACAAAGGTAAATTGCGTTTACTGCGTTATTTCTGCTTCTAAAACTCCGATTTGAAAAATTCTTCCTGTATCGCATACAAGACCTGATGGAAAATATTTTTCACATAATTTCTAATGTTTGATAAAGAATGGTTTGGCCACCAGGGGGACATAAGTGTTAATTCTGCTTCTGATGTATTTGTAGCAAAATCTGGGCTCCTGAAAACTCGACTTTCTTTTTCTTGGACCGATACCGCTCATATGGAAAAACCTTTTGAGAATACTTTCTTCCTAAAATAATGCATGGTTTTCCCACCAGGGGACGTAAAGTCACATCTTATTTTTGTCGATATCTCTGTTTCTAAGTCCAATTTGAAAAATTCTTTCTGTATTGGAGAGCGTTTCCGATGAGAAATGTTTCTCATATAAATTCATGTTTTTCTTAACGCACAAGTCTGCAACCAGAGGGCGTAAGCTCACAATTCCGTTTACAGCAATATCTGAGGGATTAAAAACGCTATTAAAAAACTTCTTACTTCCGTCAGATATCATTATTTTCCATACCGGTTCTATTAACTTTAAATAGCTTTGATAAATTTAATTTGCGTCAGAACGGATTCAAAAGACGTGTGCTTATTACACCCGAAAATTTGGCGTGATCTTTCTTGTTTACAATGTGCGAGGTCATAACTAGAAACCCAGCTTATTTTTCCTTCGTGGATATGATAAGCAAGATTTATAGACACACTACTGGAAACAATCGTTATTAGCACTAATCTCCTGACAGAAAGGATCTTGCCCCAAGCATTAACAAAATACATGGTAAGTACTTTTTCTCGTTTAGCCTGTTGATCTATGATGATTTACCAAACATTAGGGATTTTGCATGAAACATACAAGCGTGCCTTAAGCTTCAACTACGAAATGTGGAAGGTCATATACCC
Source organism: Macrothele yani (assembly GCA_039090855.1). NCBI lineage: Eukaryota > Metazoa > Arthropoda > Arachnida > Araneae > Macrothelidae > Macrothele > Macrothele yani. The sequence goes on from CM076990.1 coordinate 176,814,581, forward strand.
AACGAATCTTACATATAGATCGAATTCGGAGATCACCTATCAACACATAATAATGACATGTCTTCGCCGAGCGCATCATCTTCTTCAATTTACAAGCAGTCAACGCTGAAATTCTTGCATGTGAAGAACTGCAACCAAACAGCCCCCCCCGTCTTTTTATCTTGTGCTGTGAAAGTTTATCCGACAATTTAATCACCGATTAAAGCTTGCCTGGACTTAGCTGATGCCCAAAATCACGAAAAAAAGTTTCACGCTTCAGATTACTTTTAATCGTACATATATTTGAAATCTACACTGAAGAGCAATTGAATTAGAGATACCTATCTAGTGACGTGTAGCACCACCTTTCGTCCTGATGACGGCGGCGATTCGTCTCGCCATGGACTCGACAAGACCCCGGAAGCGTTGCGAAGCCATACGGATCCATGACCCCTGAACAAGCTCCCACAGTTCACGAAGATTTGATGGAGGGTGGTCAGAGCATCGAACATCTGTCTCGATGACATCCCAGATGTGCTCGATGGGATTGAGGTCAGCTGACCTAGCTGGCCAAGGAAGCTAGGTAACGACGGTGAAGTGTTCATTCAACCATTCAGATACAATTCGGGAGCTGCATTGTCTTGTTGCAGGAGGAGGTCCCCAGTGGGATGTTGAAGACGCATAAACAGGAGCAAATGGTCATCCAGGATATCACGGTAACTTTGACCTGTGAGGCACGATGTCACACGTACCAGGAGTCCCATTTCAATCCAAGTAAACAGTCCCCAGAGGAGAATGTCACCCCCGCCAGCTTGAAGAGTGCCCTGCTGGCAAGAAAGATCCATCGCTTCATGTGGTTTGCGTCGTACTCGTATCCTGCCATCCGCATTTACCAAACAAGAACCGCACCAAATCGATGGGCCACAACCGCGAGGAGTTTCAACAGGCATCCAGGAGTGTTTTTTCGATGAATTTCAACCGTAAGGAAGCCCATCTGATCGGTTATCATGGACGTGCTGCCGCCCATAAGCCTTGGATCACCAAGTCCAATAGCGCTGCTCGGCTAACGTGGTGCAAAGAACGTCGGCAGTGGACCATTGAACAGTGGAAACAGGTTCTCTGGAGCGACGAATCAGGGTTCACGCTCTACCGTTCGGACGGCAGAGTCTGTGTTAGGCGTCTGCCTGGAGAACGCCTCCTGCCGGAATGTATTGTGCCAACTGTGAAGTTCGGCGGCGGTGGAATTATGCTATGGGGGTGTTTCTCCTGGTATGGCACGGGACCCTTGGTCGCAGTTCCTGGTAGACTCAACGCGGAGACCTACTGCACCATTTTGGATGACTATGCGCTTCTTATATTGTGGCAGTTCTACGGGGTGGACCCATGTTACTTTCAGGATGACAGTGCCACCTGTCATGTTGCGAGGTCCACCATGGCTTGGTATGGTGACAATGGGGTTAATCGAATGGACTGGCCTGCGCAGAGCCCGGACCTTAACCCTATCGAGCACCTCTGGGACGGGTTGGAGTGTCGACCTAAGGGGTGCGCCACCGTACGAAATCGGTGAAGGAACTGACCTGTCTTCTCCAAGCCGAGTGGAAGAAAATACCGCTAGCCATCGTACAACGCCTGGTTGAGAGTATGCCCCGGAGGGTCGCAGCTGTAATCGCCACTCGTGGAAGCTCCACCAACTATTGAAGGTGAATAAACTTCGTTTTTTTTTTTTTTGATATCACAGGTGTCCAATTACTTGTTGGTAGATAGTGTATAAAATACATTTCGCAGTAGTTTAACCTAAAATTAAAACAAAAAATGTTTTTGTGTGAATGAGTTAAAATTTTCGGTAAGACCGCGGAATTTGCATAATGAGCGCAAGCAAAAGTGGAGAAAATCTAAGCAAGAAGCAAGAGCAAGTGATGAGGAATGTAAGAAGCCCAAGAAGACAGAGCACCACGTGAGGTAATTCGTGTATCGATCTGCTTGGTGTTCGCAATGTATCTAACATTATTTGTAAAAATTATGTAAGCTACTTTTTATAACATAGACCTGTGTTGGCTATAACAAATTAAATAAACCCTTTGAAACTATGCCTGACTAGCTTATTTCAACTTTCCGATCTGCAAGTCGTAATCCTACGTCCCAAACTGACTGCTCACTCAGAACTGAGCCTACCTGTATTTTTATTACTTGGAAGGTTAACGACCACAGTGAGCAACTCGATGTGCTATAAACAGGCACCCGTAACTAATTTACGGTGACTGGTTCCAGGGAAGGAAGAGAGCCCAAAGCCCAAAGATAAACACAACATCCATGCCACAACGGGGTTTAATTTCTATTCATATCACATCTCATACGAATGTTCAGAAGCCGCTGCGTCACCTGGAAATCCTACGCGCATTCGGCATCTACCCTGACTGCTACGATAATCGATGTAATTCATTGTTTCATACTGTACTTACTCGAATCTAACGCGCACCCTTTCCCTACAAAATCGAACCTGTTAATCCGGGTGCGCGTTTGAATCAGTGACAAATACCTACATCGGGAGTCTTGCAAATGCCTGACTGGCTAGGATGTCGTTGTTCTGGCGCGCCAGCGGATGGAATTTCCTTTGAGCGTCTGACTGTTGCTATGGCCAACGACAATCTCTAACTTTCCCCATTCTTCTACAATCGTTGAGTAGCTTCGACGAAAGATATAAATTACTGACAGTCGCTTGCCTCATAGTATTGTTCTCTGAAAGAAACACTGTATTTTGTTACTTGAACGTGGAGTATACTGCCCAGATATGTGATCTAAACGGTAGCATTATTCAGCAAGGTTTAAATTCCAGGTGGTTGCCAATGCAGAGAAAAATGGCAAACGCGCCATTTTTCTCTGCTTTGGGGAGTATGGAGTTTCAGAAGTGGCTGGCTTCAAAACGTGTGGTTTCGACGACCAGGTGCAGGGCGACTGAGGTCCATACTCGTATTGGATTCATTCAAGGGGCATGTAACTAACTCGGTGAAAGCCAGGATTGTTGAAAACAGAACTGATCTAGTTGTTGTGCCTGGAGGAATGACTTCCCAACTTCAGCCCCTTGATGTCTGCATAAATAGGCCTCTTAAAGCAGCGATTCGATCACGCTATAATACATGGTGTGACGTGCCTTACATCGGGAGGCACAGAACTGACAAAAACTGGATAGTGTTAAAAACCTTCACTCTCTGTAGTAGCACAGTGGATCTCTACCGTTTTCTCTCTCGCTCTTCCGCACCTCTTCCCATTTCTGGCATTCCACTTTCTTCTACCGCCGCAGTGTGGTCCGCTGCTCTTTCCCCACTTTCAGCACCCCTTGAAGTCAATTCACATTGGCTTTTCTTACACAACCGCCTCCCTGTGCCGTCGATTTTACATCGCATGACCATTTTATCTGCACCCTACTGTCCGTATTGTGGCGAGGAGGCTGACGTCCAGCATGTCTTCATGTATTGCACAGTATTATTGCCAATACTCCATCTTGCTTTCACGTTAGCGCCACGATCCTGTGAGACTGTCCTCACCTTCAGCGCCTACCGAACACTACTTCTGAACTCTTCTCGCCCTATTCATCTTCCGGCAGTCTGCTCCTACATCTTCGTGCTTGTGAAACATATAATTCAGGTGTACTCATCTTCAGCGTCCCCCCGAAGCTTGTGCTGACATAAATAAAGTCAGTACTGCGTTACTTTGTCATTTTCAATCGCCTGCTCTCCCGCCTTCGACTAGAACTTACCACTGCAGTTGCACGCTGCAGTGAACCCCAGTTCCTATCAACTTGGTCACCAGCAACCTCTTGGTTTGCAGGGTCGCCCACAACGCTTCACCTTACAGTCGGAACTTTTGTTTCACCTACCTCCTGATAGATACAATTTTTGCCATGCTGATTTGTTTTCAATCTCTGCTTCACCAGAGACTATTTTTTGTCTTTCCCGACAAATTATCATACATAAATTGTATTCTCTCGTCACTGTATTGAGCTTTGTGAATAGGTCTTTGCGTCAGCTACAAGCACCTGTAAGTCTTCTTTTCATATGTCATTTTGAGACGATTTTCCTATACACATTTCCTGTTTTTTCTTGCTTCGCAACTGAGTGTAATCTTGTTCCTCAACATTCACTGTACTATATTATTTGTACTCTCTATTTTATCAGAATTCTTTTGTTTGTCTCACTATTGTACATCACTTTTAGTAGATCAATTATTGTATACAATCCTATGAATTCTTCGAAGCATGAGCTACTTATAATTGTCAATTTCTTTTCACGCTTTCTTTAAGACTCAGTTCTCATCCTCTTCACATGTTTTATTTCGTGTATAACTCATGTGTAAATTTTTTTGTTTTTCATTGCTCATCTTGCTGAATTGTGTATTCTCTCTGCGATGCCAGAGACTATTTCTTTTTACCACCTCTGACAAACCAATATATATAAATTGTAACTTCTCATTGTACAGAATCATGTAAATAGGCCGTATCACGAACCACAGACATCTGTAAACTTTCTCTTCTTTGTCGTTTTTACAGTATATTCTTATCTTCAATTCCTGTATCAACTGTGTAATTTTGCTTATCAACTGTGTAAATTTGTATTCTCCAATATTCACTGTGATGAGTTGTATTTTCTGTATTTTCAGAGATTTTTTTTTCTTTTGTATTCTCAGGAAAATTATTGTATATAACTATTTGTCATATCACCGTTGTATGTAACATGTAGTACCGCGAGCCACATTCATCTGTAAATTTTTCATCACCTGTCTTTCGAACTTTTGATTTCATGTTTGTCTCCTTGATCACCTGCAACCTCCTGGTTTTCCAGGTCACCCACAACGTATCACCTTTCGGTCAGAACTTTTTTTTTCATCAATATTGTGTAAAATTTATACTCTATAGTGCTCATCATTCTGGATTGATTCTACTCTCTGTATTACCAGAGATTCATATTGCCTCGCCAGATTTCTACTGCACTTAACTGTTGTCATGTCAACGTTGCACAGAATCCTGTAAGTAACGTAGCGCAAGCTGCATACATCTGCTAATTTTTTATCACCTGTCTTTTGAATCTATGTCTGCAAGCTCGAATTCTGTATTATTCCTTGCATTAATACTGTGCAAAATTAATATTTTATAACGCTCTTCAAGCTGAATTGTTCCTATTCTCTGCTTTGTCAGAGACTTTTGTTGCTTCTCAAAAGTCTCTGAATTGTTCCTATTCTCTGCTTTGTCAGAGACTTTTGTTGCCTACAAACAACTCGATGTGTAACTAACTGTTATTTACTATCATCAATGTACAGAACCGTGTAAATAAGCAGTAGCGTAAGCTACAAGCATCTGTAAATATATTTTTTTTACGTGCATCATTTGAGATGATATATTCAAGCACATCTCCTGTATCTTTCTTCTAATAAATACTGTGTGAAAACAGTGGATTGTAGATGCTTGGGAGTTCATTCCTAATGACTTAGTTAAGCGGTCTATTACGAAGTGCGGTATGTCCAATGCGATGGATGGTACTGAAGACGACGCTATATCTTCGAACAATCCAGCAGTGAAACCACAGCTGACAGCAGCAATGAAGATTCGTGCAGAGAAATACCTGAGGATGTCTGTGAGCAATGCATAATTTGGAATAATTTGGAATTTAAATAAATTCAAGAATTGCCAAATTTCGTAAGTTTCATAAGTTTGTATTTCTTTCAAGTTTTCTTGCGTCTTAGTATACGAGTATTAAGAAAAAAATACACATTTTCGTAGCTGAGAAGTAAGGTTCGCGTTAGATTCGAATAAATACGGAATATAAAATTTCATTCAAATTCGCGTAAAAATACAGAAGATTCAGCATTAAAAATCAAATTTTTTCTCTTCAGCGTAAACAGACTTCGGTTTCGATACAAGAAAGGTGCTATTTAACATTGATGGAACGAACGAGCATACAGATGCAAGAAAATCTTTCATCAACTTCTATCCAAAGAAGATGTCTGGCGTTTCAACGAAAGAAGAATTCTGTTCAACTTTATTACAAACAAACAAGCATTTTGACGCAGGAAAAGTTGAAGAATTCGCTACAAACAAGTTTTGATGTCTGAAAAGTTTTCTTGGATGCAAACGAGCACTCATCCCTGAGACGTTTTCTTCAATTTCAGTGCAGGAGAGTTCCGATATCGAAAACGGTTTCTTTAGCTTCAGTGCAAACAAGCTTTGACAGCAGAAAGCTTTCTAGGTTTAGATATAAATGAAATTATGTACAATATAAAAATGCACCCTTCAACTTCATTATGATCAGTGTGTGGGAAATGTTTCTTCCTCTTTCATGTAAGTGAAATAACAATTTTGATGCAAGAAGACCAGTTGCGTTTCAAATCAGTTGAAGGTCCGATATCAGTAAGGTTTTCTTTAAATGAAATAACATAAGATATGATCGTTCTAAAATGATCAAAGTTAAAAAACAATGCCGTCTTACTCACGCTTTTAATATTAAAAATATATATACAAGTTAAAATATATACAGTCGTGTCTCTTGTGACACGACTGTCATGGTATATATAACCAACACCTTGTCGCTTGTGTTTGTGCATTCTATTGCATCTGAGGATGAGTTTATTGTAAACTCGAAAGGTCTAATGTGTATATATTTTAACACATTTTTTAATATTAAAATTTAAAATCGTGCGTAATACGGTATTGTTTTTTAACTTAAGTTTAAATTAAATATAAATGAATTCATACACTGAAGAACAATTGAATTAGAGACAGCTGGCGTTATGCAGATATGGCGCTGTGGGCGGCCCTGTAAACGGAAACGACATGACGTATGCATCCATCCGACAATATAGGGAGTGATGCGACGGGAATCAGTAAGAGTCGGACGCAGTATGGGTAAGATGAAGGATCTAAGCGCATTTGATCGTGGGCAAATTGTCGGTGCCCGACGAATGGGTCACTCCATCTCGGAAGTCATGCAGGCACTCGGATTTTCACGAGCCACTGTGTCACGGGTGCACCGTGAGTACATCGAATCCGGTAAAACCATCCCTGCAAGTGCCAACTGCCGTGGACAACAGCGTGTGGATGAGCGGGGTCATCGTCGGCTAGCTCGCATTGTAACAGCGGATAGACGGACCACAGTGCAAGAAATCACTCGGCAATTTAACGCTGGTGCACAAAAACGTGTAAGCAGCCACACCATCCAGAACCATCTTCTCGCTATGGGGTACAGAAGCCATCGTCCCACGAGGGTTCCGCTGCTGACCGCACATCACAGGGTACAAAGATTAACATGGCGCGCGGAAACATCGCCACTGGACCCTAGACATGTGGGAAAATGTTGCCTGGACTGATGAGTCGAGATTCACGTTGGTACAAGCGGATGGCAGGATACGAGTACGGCGCAAACCACACGAAGTGATGGATCCTTCTTGCCAGCAGGGTACTCTGAAAGCTGGTGGGGGTGGCATTCTCGTCTGGGGACTGTTTACGTGGACTGAAATGGGACCCTTGGTACGTGTGACATCGTCCCTCACAGGTCAACGTTACCGGGATATCCTGGACGGCCATTTGCTCCCGTTTGTGCGTCTTCAACATCCCACCGGGGACCTCATCCTGTAACAAGACAATGCAGCTCCCGAATCGTATCCGAATGGTTGAATGAAAACTCCACCGACGTGACTTCGCTTCCTTGGCCAGCAAGGTCACCTGACCTCAGTCCCATCGAGCACATCTGGGATGCCATCGAGAGAGATGCTCGAGGCTCTGACCCCCCCCCCCCTCCATCAAATCTTCGTGAACTGTGGGAGTTTGTTCAGGTGTCGTGGATCCAACGCTTCCGGTGTCTTGTCGAGTCCATGCCGAGACGAATCGCCGCCGTCATCAGGACGGAAGGTGGTGCTACACGTTGCTAGACAGGTATCTCTAATTAAATATCTGTTCAGTGTATTTCGGTGTAAATAAAGTTTCAGTTTCGGTTTCCGTACAAGAGTAGTTTTTATTGATGTAAAAGATCTGATGTCTCCACACGAGTGAATTGGAGTTTTGATGTAAGAACAATTTTCACCGTTTCTGTTAAAATCTCGTGGGAATGAATGATAGCCTTGGATTCTCTTTGCACACGTTTCCAAACAAGGCGTCCAATGACTGTGATTTGCATTACTTGCTTGCAGACTTTGTGAGAATTCTGTTTCAGATATTCAAACTGCATTTTTTGATAGGGTATATATTTTTTCTTTGCTATTTTACATCAGTCACCAGTATAAATGCAATTCAATTAAAATATTTTTATCAGTGACAAAAGAAAACTCCATTGCAAGACTTGAAGAACAACACCAAGTGAAACAAGAATCACACTTTGCTCTGTATTAATTTGCAAAAAATGTAAGAATTTATAAACATTTCTTTTAGAATTAAAAATCTGGTCTTTGCTTTTTTCTAAATAAAACGTGAATGTACTTCTTTGTTTCCTAACCTTTCTTGCCACATTCCTTAAATGACTCCGAACAAAAGTATCTCAGGATCTCATTATTTGTTCTTGAAATAATGCAGCTTCCGAAAGAATGAGGAGCATAGACACCGTTTTGGTAAGAGGAATACAATTATAATCAAAGGTCTTGCCTAATTAATGTCCTTCCTCAGAACCTGCATTATCGGGATCTCGTTTAAATCAAGTCTAGCTGCATGAAGAAGGTTGCCTTTTTTACCTTTGAGCTCTGAGCTCATAAAGATTTCGTCCACATTCTTTTTCAAACTATTCCTCTCTCTCTCCACCTTCATTACAAAACTGTCACGTTTTTCTGTTTGGTTTTTCTTCGAAAAGCTCAGCTTTCACAGAAGAAGGCTTTGTAAGAAAAGAAATACTTTCCTATTTTCATACAAGAAAAACTTTCAATGAAATCTAGTAACACCTTTTCTCCGCGAAAAGGAGATTGGACAAAAAAAAAAAATAGGAAGAAAATTTATTAGTCCATAGATTATACTTGAAATAATATGTGAGGCAAAAAACATTGGAAATGCAATGCGTGGATAAACTCTTTAAAAAATAAAACTCTTGAGTCAGCCATGTCTGTAACTAAATCAGTTTGTTTCAGAAATTAGTTCGGGACTCTTTTGACTTCTGATTTTTTGTACTACAAATAGTTTTTTTTTCTGTTGAGTTAAATTAAAACCTGCGACGTACGGTCTCTGATGTATTTATGTACCCTAATAATTCTTTTTCTGCCACCAGAAATGTGATAAAGACAAATATAAATGGTTCCGTTCAAAAACTACCGTGGGATTGGAAAATAAATTTTCTGGACTAGGTTTTTCTCTTGTAATACGGCAACACTGAAGCATGAGCAATAAGTTCTTGGGATTCATGTGATGTTTTTAGTCGATGAGCTGCTTTTTATACTGGATGATAACAGCTATGATGTATGCAATAAGATATGTTAGGTTTCTACTTCATCATCATCATCATCATCATTGTCAACCATTATCAATCCACTGCTGGACGAAGGTCTCCCCAAGTTTCCTCCACAACGGTCTGTCTTGTGCCAGTCTCCTCCATGTCACTCCCGCATACTTTCGAATTTCATCCACCCATCTTCCATGTGGTCTTCTTCTGGGTCTTTTCCTGTCCCTTGGAATCCAATCTAAAATTTCGGCTGTCCATCGATGGTCTGTCCTCCTGGCAGTATGTCCAGCCCATTGCCATTTCAGGGATTTAACTCTGATCATGATGTCTTCCACTCTTGTCATTTTTCGGATCCACGAGATCCTCTTCTTATCTCTCCTAGTTACACCAAGCATGCACCTCTCCATGCTTAGGTTGATCCATCAGTCTGATTTACAAAAAGTAAATAGGTTTCTACTTACTGAAACTTAAGTAAATAAAGTTTAATTTTTTGATATGGTAAATCTGTACCATTAGTCAAAGCAAGGGTAATGAGATCGGGATCAATTTACTCAATACTTCCTTGAACCTGTTCATTCACATAACGCTCCATTATGTGAGTGATCTGTGCGTTTGTAATGTGACATACAAGGTGCTTCAATAAGTTCAGTAAATGAACTGTAAAAAAAGAACAACAGGTAATATTTAAGAAAAGTTACCTTACTACCTTCAAATTAATCACATCCAGATGCAATACACTTTTGGTATTGTTCCTATAGCTGCTGGTATCTATGGGAAGAGTCCTTTCTTATCGTCTGCAGCTGGGTAATCACGTCGGATTTTATCTCCGATGTATCTTCCGTTTCAGCGTTAGTTTAAGTTAGGAAACAGAAAATTGTTAGCCTGTTATAGATCAGGCAATTATCGTGGATGATTCAATGCAGCGGCGGCTCGCTCGGATAGAAAAATTTGACACTGTTGCTTTGCTTTATTTTTGTCCGCTAACAGCATCCACTTCATCAGCTGCGCCAACTCATGCACTCTTATGCTACACCCTTTCCTGCAGCTATCGCGACGGCTAAGGACATATTGCTCATGACTGCGTCGCACAACTTATCGTATCTTTCACAACCTTTCTTTTTTAAGCGTCAGGACAGCATTATCTAAACTACACTATATTGACAAAAGTTACCGGACAACCCTTCAAAAGCAAATGAACGGATCCTCTGCGTTGTTAAGATGCACGGTACAGCTGCAAAAGGTATAAAAACAAGCCTGCAGCTGACAGCGATCATATCGCACTGTGAGGTTGCGAGAAAATGTCGCGACGGGAGAGAACTGAGTTTGCGAAAGGAAAGATTGTTGAGTGTTATATTAGTGGGTTGTCCATAAGAGAAACCGAGAGGCGTTTAAATATATCCAAATCAACTGCTTTAGATGTACTGAATAAGTGGAAGACACATTGCGTGCCTGAAGCAGCAAAACGAACCAGCAGACCAAAGAAAATCAGTGATAGAGGAAGTCGAAGCCTCAGGAGAGTCATTACAGCTAATCGACGGAGTACTGCACAAGACCTTAGTGCACAGGTGAGTAAAAATGCTGGAACCTCGGTATGTACAAGTACCATTCGCAGAGATCTTCATTCCATGTGTTACCGTGGTCGTGCGGCTGCTTATAAGTCTTTCATCTCCACTCGGAATGCTGCTCGTTATCTAGCATGGTGTAAAGAACATTTATCGGGGACCGTAGATCAATGAAAACGGGTCCTATGGACTGATGAATCTAGATACATGATCCATCAGTCTGATGGCCGTGTGTGAGTATGGCGGCACTCGGCCTGTTGGTTATCGTGGACAAACCGTTAGCCAGCACGTCTACCTCAATATTCTGCCCAATTCCGCACTACCAACTCGATAGCGATACTGTGGAACCGAACCTTTTTGGTGCCAGTAGGAAAATATACCGAGCCATAAAGCAAGGACTGTTACTACGTGGTTCGACGATAATTCCGTATCGTGCGTAGACTCGCCCTGGCCAGCACAGAGCCCTGATCTAATCCCATAGAGCACTTATAAGTTGAATTAGAGCGCCGCATAATGAGTTTGGAACCAAGGCCTACTACTAAGCAACAGTTAGTGGCAGCATTATGTACTGAATGGAAGCGCATGTCTATCGTGTGTTCTAAAACCTTGTGGAAAGAATGTCCCGAAGGGTCAGTGTATGTACACTATCTACCAACAAGTAATTGGACACCTGTGATAGCAAAGGAAAACGAAGTTTGTTCACCTTCAATAGTTGGTGGAGCCTCCACGAGCGGCGATTACAGCTGCGACCCTCCAGGGCATACTCTCAACCAGGCGTTGTACGACGGCTAGCGGTATTTTCTTCCACTCGGTTTGGAGAAGACAGGTCAGTTCCTTCACCGATTTCGGACGGTGGGGCACCCCTTAAGTCGACGCTCCAACTCGTCCCAGAGGTGCTCGATAGGATTAAGGTCCGGGCTCTGGGCAGGCCAGTCCATTCGATTAACCCCACTGTCACCATGCCAAGCCATGGTGGACCTCGCTACATGACAGGTGGCATTGTCATCCTGAAAGTAACATGGGTCCACCCCGAAAAACTGCCACAACATAAGAAGCGCATGGTCATCCAAAATGGTGCAGTAGGTCTCGGCGTTGAGAATACCAGGAATTGCGACCAAGGGTCCCGTGCCATAACAGGAGAAACACCCCCATAGCATAATTCCACCGCCGCCGAACTTCACAGTTGGCACAATACATTCCGGCAGGAGGCGTTCTCCAGGCAGACGCCAAACCCAGACCCTGCTATCCGAACGGTAGAGGGTGAACCATGATTCGTCGCTCCAGAGAACCTGTTTTCCCTGTTTAACAGTCAACTGTCGACGTTCGTTGCACCACGGTAGCTGAGCAGCGCTATTGGACTTGTTGATCAAAGGCTTATGGGCGGCAGCACGTCCATGATAACCGAGCAGAGGGGCTTCCTTGCGGATGGTATTCATCGAAAAGACACTCCCGGATGCCTGTTGAAATTCCTCGCGGATGTGGCTCATCGATTTTGTGCGGTTCTTCCGAATTTCTCTGGCCAGCACCCGTCGGTCTCTAACTCCCACTTTTATGGGTCTGCCGGGTCGGGGCACATTCCGACAGTCACCTCTCATCTTCCACTTGCCAATCACGTAGGCCACTGTCGATTTTGGGTACTTCAACTCGCTGGATATGCCACGTATGGATCGGCCATTTCTGTGATACCCGACGATTACACCTTTCTGGAAATCAGAGAGCTCCGAACTGCGTGGCATCTTGCATCCGACTGGTTGCGTTGTTGTTTCCCACACGATATTTAACGGCGGCGGCCGTGACGTGTATCAGGACCGCAGATATTGTCGATCGCAGCGGTGTCCAATTACATGTTGATAGATAGTGTATTAAGGCCAAAGGTAGTTTCAGAATCGCTTTAATGTAACAAAACAGGTGATACAAGAAACACGGAATCGTATCAAAGAAAAAAAAAGAACAAGAATGATACAAACTGATAAAAGCGATGATATGTACATTGAATGAGTAATGAAAAATTTACAACGTGATGCGAACAGAGCAATGCTTGAGGAAGAAAAAATGATCACAGGCGGGGCACCTCAGTGCAAAAGAATATCAACAAGTTAATGCAGAGTCTTAACTCGCCGTGAGATGTCACGGACTTGATGTAACAGCAAACCACGGGGTCACTGGCGACCACGTATAATAGAAGCAGCTTTCACGGCATGCGGAGATGGCAGACTGATACTCCTGCTGTACCACCATGCACAGAGTAACGGAAAGCATGGTGAAAGGTGAAGTGTCAAGTGCGCCATCTATGAAAAAGTGTCCAGGAGTAGCAGTTTGTCTCTTGTAGAAGGAGTAAGTCGGCCCCAAGGGGCAAGATATCTTCCACAACGAGAGCGTTAGCGAGGGGTTAGCACACCCCCTACAACTCAGAGTGGCGTCCTTGAATGGGTAAGTCCGACGTCGGATGAAGGGCAGCTATGGCAGCTTTCTGGAATGTGTCGAGACGACACCACAAGACGTAGTCGAGGTTGCTTGGCATTATGCCGGAGGAATTTCCGGATGGGGGTTGCTTGGGCGAAGACCTCGGAAAGAACTGCTTCAAACTGCTGTAAAAAGATAAGAGAAGCCTTCCGATTTGTTTCGTGAGTGAGAAACTCGTAAAGATCTCCAAAGGAGACAGGTTCTGAAGGAAACGAGGCATTGGTAAGCAGAGCCGAGAAATCTTCAAACGTCAGCAGAGGATTCTTGGACTTTGAAGAGTAAGAGCTAGAACGTGACAGGGGAGACTTGGAGCCTGCTTGACGGGTGGAACGATGTGGGAGACCAGTCGGAGAAGGTGATTTCTTCTTTTTCCTCCGGGCCTCGGAACTGGTAGTAGAGCGACGTTTGCAGTGGATCAATGACACACGAGATGTGGAATCAGAAGAAAGGTCCACTTCATCGCCGGGAGCAAAGGTGCCGACGGTGAATGAAGCTTGAGGATCAGCCGTGATGTCTTCTGGTGGAGAGAGAACACGGGAAGGCAAGGAGGAGTCAAGCGGAGGAAAATCCGACAGAGTAGAGAAGGCTTTAATCAGATTTTCGGCAGAACTGGGTTCCAGGAGGTGCAGACGCAGGAGGAGGCATGGCAGCAGAAACGGAGGAAGAGGTGAAATACTGCCTTGGAGCTGGAAGAGTCAGTGGCTCTGTATGGGGACATTGAGCCTGCTGATTGCCGTAAGCCTTCCAGCGTGAGCAATGAGCAGAGGTGAGGAGCTCAATCCGGCGGCGCTCGTTACCGCAACGAACATCGAGGAAACGTGGAAACTTTATGAGATGCCCATCCGACGGGAAGATGATGCGAGCGGTTCTACGGAAGCCACAGATATGTTTATCAACGGGGTCAGAGGAGGAAGAGGAGAGAGTCTTCACTGTGCCGACTACTTTGCCGCATCAACTAAGTGCAGCACACAGAATATCATCAGAGATCTCCGGGGGTACCGGATATAGAGAGGCCAGAACAGGACGCTGGGCGATGGATTCGGCCAAGAGGTGACGATTGCCAATTGATAGGCCCCGAGACAAGACAAGCTCGGCATATTCTTTCTTCGAAAAATAAACAATCACAGTTCGTGGCTTTCGGGTGAGGTGGGTGAAGGCACCAGAAGGAAGTATCTTCTTGAGAACGGAGCTGTACTGTTTCAAAGGAGTGTTGGGCAGCGCATCAAAACAAACCCCCAACTCGAGGGTCGAATGAAGACGTTGACCAGCAGGAGAGTTCTCTGGAATGTCTAATTAGATGGTATCACCGTTGAAAGTAACGTAAGAATCCATAGGGATCAGACGAGACGAGGAGGAAGCCGGTGGAATACCAGAGACAGCCGCAGAATACATGCGTGCAGAAGCGCCACCTCTGGAAGGCATTGACGCAGCATAAGACAATGTACTGGAAGTACAGACAGTAGAAACTGTAGAGGGCAGATTAGCAACGCCATCAGAAACGTCCATGAATTCCTCATCATCAGCAGAGGCCAGGCACGTCCCATCTACATTCTCAATGGCAGAGTCGGAGACCTGAGCAGGAGAAGACGTGCAAATGACAGGAGGAAAATTAACAGGCTCTCCCCTAGCAAGCGAAGGTGATTGATCGGCTGCGTCTTTCGTTGAGAAGGCAACGCGAGGAGCTGCAGCGATGCATGCGGGAACAGCACCCTTATCGGCAGATGCCATAATCAATGGCAAGGGTTAACGAAGAAAAACGACCAGCTCGGTGTGGAAATTAAAACACTGATAATGAAAAAAGAAATAAGCACTCACCAACTCGGGAGGGATCTTAAACGAAAGCACATACCTTTAACTTCGGCACACACACAGAAGAACAATGATGGGACACACAAAACACGCACGCGAAGCACTCAAACACGGAGCTCGTGAAGACACGTGTTGGACTGACCCCGTAATAGTAGTGTATGTGAATAAATGCTACGTTGTGTTTCTCTTCTAAGTGTCCGGTGACATTTGTCATTATAGTGTATATTGACACTCTAGGTATAATGGAGAAATAATTTTAACATAACGCTCCTTCATTTATGAGATCTAATCAAGAAAGAAAATACTTTTGACAATCATATTAAGATGCTTAATACCCGCTTTGAAGCGCAACTAGTCGAAATTACCAAAGTAATACTCAGAAAAATTGCTGTGAATTAAAAACTGAGGTTTTTATATAAAGTATCCGGACACTTGCGAATCCACAAACCCCATGGAAGAGGAAAAGGAACGAGTTGGTCCACTGATTCCTGCTATCACAACCTTCACTCTGTTGGAAAGGCTTTCCACTCAATTTTTGGTACGTGGCTGAAGAATTTGTTGCCTCCCATTCTTCCACAAAAGAGTATTAGTTAAGTCGGTCACCAATGTCAACCCATTTGGTCTGATTCGTAGTCGGCATTCCAGTTCATTCCAGAGATGTTCCAAGGGAATCAGATCGGAGTTGTGTGCACGCAACAGCACTTTTGCATGTAAAAATACGGAATTCAGATCAGATCCTATGTAGAGGATTTTAGGAAAGGTGTATCTGACCCCAGGTCCTAAACAACCCTGAGAAATAGGAAACTAGAAGATTTGGGCTAGAGTGCCCGATAAGAAGGTGACACGGAAAAGAGGTAGAATGGGGGAGGAAGACGCCCTTATTTATTACCGGGGGCCCGTACCCCTGTCCCAACTTCCTAACGTGCCCACCCGACGCACAGCGGACATTCAGTGGTTCGAGCGTTCGTACCTGGTTGGGATCGAACCAGAGGTCTTCTCCTTGGCAGTCGCGAACGCAGACCACTAGGTTACCCGCGGCCCCAAGAGACTCACTTATAAAGGTAATAAACATTTTATTTCAACAGACAAGTATGCACACATTTCGCGTATATAAGCTCACGTCTGCGAATGTCATCAAAGTGAGATGTAAGAATGTAATCTAAAAATGTCTCAAGAAGGGATGTGTTCGCCTCGTGCGAACAGACAACTCCCACAACGACGTTACATACTCATCACCAAGTGGTTGATTAACTCTGGAGCCAAAGAATTCCATTCCCCGATGAGGCTGGTGTGTAGCTTGGGAAGGGTTCTGGGGGGATATTAAAGCGAACTGCTGCGCGTCATCCCAGAGCATTTAACGCATGTTCTATAGGGTTCGGATCCGGAGATGGGGATGGTTAATCCATATGCCGAATATTTTCGCTCTGTAGAAAATCATCAGCACGCTGAGCCCTGTAGGGGTGAGCGTTAACATCCATTAAAAAGAACTGGGGGCCAACAACACCCAGAAAAAGTCTAACATTGGGATCTACACGGTCGAGTCACATTATTGTGACCACCAGCTAATATCCAGAGTAACCGCCGTGTGCAGCGCGGACAGCAGCTGGACGGGCTGGAAGTGACTCAATAAGGTGCTAGAAGGTGATCACAGGTATGTGGAGCCATGCTGGCTGCAGTGTTTCTGACATCTGCTGGACGATGCGTGGTGGAGGATCCATAGAGCGAACAACACGATCGACGTGGTGCCACAGATGCCCAATTGGGTTTATGTCTGGGGAATTAGGGGGCCAGGGAAGTACTTTGTGAAGTCTTCATCCTGCTCTTGAAACCACTCTCGAACGTTTTTAGCTGTGTGACACGTCGAATTGTCGTGCTGGAAGATCCCATCGGCTTCAGAGAAGCCAATCAACATGTATGGTATATGGTATTTCTGGTCTGCAAGGATGGATTCATAACGAATTCGGTCCATAGTGCCTACCACAGGTATGATTGGAACCAGAGAAAGTCACGTAAATATTCCGCAGACCATAACGCTGTCCCCATCAGCTTGTGTTCTTCCAGCGATAGTTGAAGAGTGTTCGTTCTCCGATGTCTCTCGTCTTATACGCTAAAGTCCATTCGTTGAATGAAGCAGAAAACGTGACTCATCGAAGAAAGCAATCCTTTGCCAATCAGCGGAGGTCCAATTCCGATACTGCCTTGCAAGTGTAAGCCTTTTCTGCCGATACACCTTCGTTAGCATAGGTGCAGTGACCATCCGTTCACATCGGGGCCCCATACGCAGCAGGGTTCGCTGAACTGTTTTCTCAGACTTACTTCCGGTAGCCCCCTGGTTCATTCGGTCAGTGAGTTGCTCCTCTGTAGCGTGTCGATCGGCCCTCACGCGCCTTCGAAGCCGACATTCACCTCTCACATCAATGGCAGGTGGTGCTCCGCAGTTTGCACGTCGCTGATTCGCAATGGTGCCATTTCTGCAATCACGATACACTTTAACCACAGCAGCACGCGAACAGTTCACAAACTGCGCTGTTTCAGAAATACTGCTACCCTTGGCTCGAAAGCCGATAATCATCCCTTTTTGCAAAATCTGATAAATCGCCCCTTTCATCCATGACAGCAACGAAGGATGTGTTTTCAGAATGTCTACAGCACACCTTATATACTCTCCAAGCCAGCTCACGACACGGGCCTTCTTTCATTGGCTACTCGCTGTTGACGTCAAAAGTAGGCGATGGTCACAATAATGTGACTCGGTTATGTAGAATCCTGTCCTCATGGCATTCAGCATAAAACTTGTTTCTTGCCAACAAGTGTAATGGTGTGGTTGTTGAACATACTGCTACATCACACGACCAAACCACCGCCTTCGACGGAGTCTCGTTCGCGGACGTTTGTAGGATAATTTCGGGTTGTCTATTCTTCCAAGATGAAACGCCGACGAGAATCCACTTGTAGACTGAATCTGGACTCGTCTGTAAAACGAATCATATACCTTTAAAATATAGTTACTTAAAATATAACGCAATTCATTATTTAATTGCTATTCCGATATACAACCTATGGAAGAATAGAAACTAAATACCATATAACCAAAAACATCGAAACTCCGAAGAAATGAAATGAGATTTTTTTTATTGGGGGTTTAACGACCACCGTGAGCTACTCAGTGGGCTATAAGCAGTCGCCCGTCCCTAATGTAGGGCCACTGGTTTCAGGGTAGGGAGAGAGCCAGTGTCGTAGGACAAGCTCAACATCCATGCCTCACCGGGATTCAAACCTGGACCCATCTCGGACGAATGGTCATAAGCCAGCGCTTAGACCACTGCGCCACCTATGTGCGATTTTTGGCGAGTTTTAAAATTTGAAACGAAGAAATATGGTGTAGATACAACCTTCAACAAATGAATACCGTTAAAACCAATAGTTTATAGAAACGGCGTCCTTAATAAAATATTGGAGTAAAATAAAATTAGCATTACTAAAAATTAAAAGAATACTTAGAAAAGTAAACTTCTTTATTAGGATCCATAATTATAAATGTTTTGTGTGTTATTGTGAACTGTTATCTTTTCCTGTGTTATTATCTTTTATTATTCTCAATTCCTTTTTTTTATTGTAATTTTTTTTCTTTTTCTCTCCTTTAAAGAATCACTTCGTTATGGGTCTCTTTTTAATCACACGGAAGCTAAAAAAATGTTGTAAATAACCTGTTCCGGGTAGGTGTTCCTGGGCATGCTCCCCTGTCTCCCAGAAAGTGGTTGTGAAAGTTCTTTTTCAAAGAAATGAATGAGTAACTTTTATTATTAAATTTCATCAATTTGCTATTTTTCTCTTGGATCTACTAAAACATGTAGTTTGAATAATATACTTTAAGAAAATTAACTGGTTCATTGATTGCTCCCATGAACCAGTTCCATTAATTAGAAATGAACATTCCCCTCTTTAATTGTTAAACTAAATTGATTTATTTAAATATAAAATAAAGATTAAAGAGTATGAAAGAGAATAGAAGATGTATATAAATGTGAGTTAGGAAAAAACTAAACAGATCCTTAAGCAGTTCTTTATCATACCACATTGTCGGCTTTCTTTAAAGTCGGGCTTAAGACATAAAATAAAAAAAAGAACACAACCCCACTCGTCTGAGTTCCAGTAATGATGTTGCCTGCACTAGTTCAAGCGAGCTCTCGTATGAGATACATGGTTAGTTGGACACAAACCATGGATCTCCTCGCACGAAGGTCAATTGTATTAAACCGTCGATGTATAGTTTACCTTGATGCCGTAGTCCCAGTGGCAGTGAAGAACTTCAAAATCTATTGCCGAGCTGTATGGGACCTAATAGCGCCGTGCGGTGAAAGCGACATAACGATCCTCTCGAGGTGTTGTATGCCTAGGACGACCTTGGCCAGGCATTCGTGACACTCCACTCGTGTTGTTGAATTGCTGCCATAACCGTGAAACCACTCTGGGGTGGATATTCAAGTCCCTAGAAACCTATGCCGGAGACCTTGGCTAGGCCTTTGTGACGCCCCACCGGTATTGTTGAAATGCTGCCATAATCGTGAAATCACTCTGGGGTGGCAAGTCCCTTGCGACCTGGGCCTGAGACTGGCCTGCTTCTAGTCATTCTATTGCTAGTCATTCTATCGGATACATGTGCACGTGACATAAGGAAAGCATATGAGACATAAGGAAAGCATATACACAAGGAAAGAATAATATAAGGAAAGCATATACACAAGGAAAGAATAATATAAGGAAAGCATATACACAAGGAAAGAATAATATAAGGAAAGCATATACATAGGGAAAGAATATGTGTACGTGACATAAGGAAAGCATATGTGACATAAGAAAGCTTCTAGTCATTCTATCGGATACATGTGTATGTGACACAAGGAAAGCATATGCGACATAAGGAAAGCTTCTAGTCATTCTATCGGATACATGTGTACGTGACATAAGGAAAGCATATGCGACATAAGGAAAGTTTCTAGTCATTCTATCGGATACATGTGTACGTGACATAAAGGAAAACATATGTGACATAAGGAAAACATATGTGACATAAGGAAAGCATATGTGATATAAAGAAAGCATATGTGACATGAGGAAAGCTTCTAGTCATTCTATCGGATATATGTGTACGTGGCATAACGAAAACATATGTGATATAGGAAAGCATATGTGTACGTGACATAAGAAAAGCATATGTGACATAAGGAAAGCTTCTAGTCATTCTATCTGATACATGCGTACGTGACATAAGGAAAGCATATGTGACATAGGAAAACATATGTGTACGTGACATAAGGAAAGCATATGTGACATAAGGAAAGCTTCTAGTCATTCTATCGGATACATGTGTACGTGACATAAGGAAACATATGTGACATAGGAAAGCATATGTGTACGTGACATAAGGAAAGCATATGTGTACGTGACATAAGGAAAGCATATGTGTACGTGACATAAGGAAAGCATATGTGACATAAGGAAAGCTTTTAATCATTCTATCGGATACATGTGTACGTGACATAAGGAAAGCATATGTGACATAAGGAAAGCTTCTAGTCATTCTATCGGATACATGTGTACGTGACATAAGGAAAGCATATGTGACATAAGGAAAGCTTCTAGTCATTCTATCGGATACATGTGTACGTGACATAAGGAAAGCATATGTTTTCACTGGAACGTTTCTCACAGGTGACATCAAAGAGAAATGCCACTACCGGTTCCAGTTACTTTTAGTAAATAACTCAATTAACATATTAGACAGCATTTTGCTCACTGATATGAAAATTCCGTTTGGGAGCATTTGTTTCTCGTGTCCATTTCCATATGTCGTGTGAACATCGTAACATTCCATCCGCTTTGGATTATTTGTCCGCTATTGCCTTTCGGCCTTTAATTTTCGACAGCAGTGTACTTCGGGTCTGGGGATCACAAATCTCTCCTCTAAATGTAGGTGTCCGCTATTTGGGAGTGTCTTTTATGGACGTTTTACTGTGCTTTTAAATATCTTCAGCACGCTAACAACACAAAAGTGGCAAAAGTCATGGAATACGTGCCTAGTATAGAATAGGACATCCTCTAGCCCGGCGAAGTGCAGCAACTGAAGTGAAGCTGGACGTTGCATCAATTCCACAAGTGGCCGGAAGACTTCTGGAGAGATCTTGAGCCATGCCGTTTGAACAGCCGACCATAGTTTCCTGGTATTCGTAGGTACGTGATCTTGGCTGTGAACGGACCTTTCCACCACGTCCGATAAGTGCTCTATCGGGTTCATGTCGGAGAACGTGGTGGCCACACCGTCTGTCGGAACTCATCTGCAGAATGGTCCCTCAGGCCGATTTTGGACAATTTGGGCAAGATAACATGGTGCATTGTCCGCCTGGAAAACTATTGAAGGGTACATGAAGTTCATGAAGGGTGCAAACGTTTACCCAGAACAGCAACAAAGCGATTATCTGCTAACGACGTGTTTACGAGGACCAGATGACCCAAATCGCGCCACGTAAACACATGTATGGAACCATCACCAGCTTGCGCAGTGCCTTGTTGACAGCTTGGGTCCATGGCCTGATGGGGTCTGCACCACATCCGAACCCTACCATCAGCTCGTAACAACTGGTAGCGTGACTCATCGGACCACGCCACATGTTGCCAGTCTTTCAGGGTCCAATTATCGTGTTCACACAATGCCTTGTTGACAGCTTGGGTCCATGGCCTGATGGGGTCTGCGCCACACCCGAACCCTACCATCAACTCGTAACAACTGGTAGCGTGACTCATCGGACCACGCCACATGTTGCCAGTCTTCCAGGGTCCAATTACCGTGTTCACACAATGCCTTGTTGACAGCTTGGGTCCATGGCCTGATGGGGTCTGCACCACACCCGTACCCTACCATCAGCTCGTAACAACTGGTAGCGTGACTCATCGGACCACGCCACATGTTGCCAGTCTTTCAGGGTCCAATTACCGTGTTCACACAATGCCTTGTTTACAGCTTGGGTCCATGGCCTCATGGGGTTTGCGCCACACCCGAACCCTACCATCAGCTCGTAACAACTGGTAGCGTGACTCATCGGACCACGCCACATGTTGCCAGTCTTCCAGGGTCCAATTACCGTGTTCACACAATGCCTTGTTTACAGCTTGGGTCCATGGCCTCATGGGGTCTGCACCACACCCGAACCCTACCATCAGCTCGTAACAACTGGTAGCGTGACTCATCGGACCACGCCACATGTTGCCAGTCTTTCAGGGTCCAATTACCGTGTTCACACAATGCCTTGTTTACAGCTTGGGTCCATGGCCTCATGGGGTCTGCGATACACCCGAACCCTACCATCAACTCGTAACAACTGGTAGCGTGACTCATCGGACCACGCTACATGTTGCCAGTCTTTCAGGGTCCAATTACCGTGTTCACACAATGCCTTGTTTACAGCTTGGGTCCATGGCCTGATGGGGTCTGCGCCACACCCGAACCCTACCATCAGCTCGTAACAACTGGTAGCGTGACTCATCGGACCACGCCACATGTTGCCAGTCTTTCAGGGTCCAATTACCGTGTTCACACAATGCCTTGTTTACAGCTTGGGTCCATGGCCTCATGGGGTCTGCGCCACACCCGAACCCTACCATCAGCTCGTAACAACTGGTAGCGTGACTCATCGGACCACGCCACATGTTGCCAGTCTTTCAGGGTACAAGTACCGTGTTCACGAGCCCAGGTGAGGCGCTGTCAGGTGTCGTAATGTTGACAAAGGCACTCTGGTGGGTCTCCTGCTACCATACTCCATGGATGCTAAATTATGCTGCTCTGACCTGATGTACATATCTCTGGTACCTCCTGCATTGAATGTGGATTTATTTGAGCTAGTGTCGCTTGTCTCTTAGCATGGACAATCTTAGACAGACGCCTCTGGTCACGGTCATTCAGCACCTGTGGTCGGCCACTGCGCTATCCACGGTTGGTGGTAGTGTCTTTCATGAGGTATTCTCGGTACACGTGACACCGTGGATCGTGGAATGTTGAATGTTCGCACAACTTCGAAAATTGAATGTCCCATTCGTCTGCCTCCCACTAACGTGCCTCGTTCAAACTCCGATAATTCACGTCGGCTTGTCATAATCCTACTGACGGTTGTTCAACCTGACTCACGAGATTACACCTCGCAACTGATAAAAATCGTGGCGTTCGTCGAAGCTTTCGACGACAGCACCAGTTGAAAGTTTATCCCATGACTTTTGGCACTTCGGTGTATTTCAAACGTAACATTTGGCGTCAATCAGGTCATTTAATTATCTTTGATCGCCTTTTCTAGTTATTTGGATTATCGCTAAACAATGGGAACAGAAAATTATATAATTGGCATCAATGCTGTTTCTACGAAGGAAATATTGTAAGTTACTGAACACAATTGACGTGGATTATGAACATCAAGAGGAAGTCATCGCTCTTTCCACGTTTATAAGTGAGTCACAGAAAATTTTCATCGGCCTCCACCGGGAATCGAACCCAGAGTCTTCCAGTTACGCACCGGACATGCTACCACTGCACCACAGCTGCCTCGAATTCTCCAGACTCACATACGACTAACTGCAAGCCACTTGGCAGGTTGCTTCTTGGAGCCCCGCACAATGCTGGGGATTCACCAAAGATGGTAAACAGCAACTGAACAAATAACTAGGAGGCGAATGAATAATTAATACACACAACTGACGTGGATTAGGAACATCAAACGGAAGTCATCGCTCTTTCCACGTTTATAAGTGGATTGGTTAAACACGCCAGAAGTAATTTACTTCTGGTGTGTTTAACCAATTTTATTTGTATCGCCTAACGGTTAGCGACTATATTATTTTGATTGAGCTAACTATTATATGCTGGTCGTGGTGATTACCTAGCAGTATTCCTGAAACATGTAGTCACATCTATTTCAACTCCAACTTTAGAAGCTGAGTGAGTTCTGCAAAAGAAGCCATGCAGGGGAACTGCGAAGATGAAATTGTATGAGTTGATGTTTTCGCTTGGAAAGAATGACAACGTATTTCTGCGACGTGACGTGGGAAATATCGATAGAATTTGCTGTAGCTCTGATAAAGAGCCTGCCAAACACTGATTATATATCGAAAGAAAAAAAGGTAAGGAAAGAAACTTTGAGCATCAAGATGAATTGATCCTATACTAAAGAAAAAGAAAGTGTTCTCGCATCTTTGAAAAATGTGTCTTCTTTGTGAAATTAAATAAATAATGATATCAGCTGTTCGTGATTTGCTCTAAAGGAAAAACTGATTAGGAATTTTTTTCAGAGATTTTACTGGCAGATTACAAATGAGAGGAAAAGGGAATATTAAACAAATTCGGTTATTTCTTCTGCTCTAAACAAACACAATCTACAACAAAAGTTCCCGGTTTTAAATCACAAATTTCTTTCAAAGTGTTCGGTTGTTTTTATCACATGGAATCATTTTCAGCTGTTGGTTCTTTGCCATTGCTATCGGAAAAGGCTACATGTCTGAATTCCACACCCATAACATTTTTTAAGCTTTTCTTTCTTACTGCGCGTTTAAATCACACCAATCCATCAGTATGGACGCTTTCTGGGCCTTAAAGCCATATCTCTGCAGGGTCTTGGCTTTTATTTCGTAAATCGTATCTGGCAGGTATTAGAAGATTTAAAGTTTTTAGTGGATTAACGAAGAGGATTTGGATTTAAAAAATGAAGAGCGACTTACAACATGACTCATTCTTTATATTTCCTCCCAATACTACTGATTAAACACGCAAATATAAAATATTTACAGAATGATTTAGACTCGAAATTCTAATTCTCTTCAAAGTCGAACATTTAAGAGATTAAGTAGCATCATACGAGGTGTGACAATTTAATTCCCAGAATGTACCTGTAGAAAAAAATGTGTACTAGGAGCTTCTGTCCCTTTCGAAATAATTCTCTTCCGCAGCCATGCATTTAGTTAGACCCTGTTGCCATTACTGGAAACATACCTGGAACTCTGTTTCTGGAATACTCTTGAGTTCCTTTGATATATGGAAATATTTAAACTTTAATTAAATTGTAACTTCGGTTATTTTGGCGGGCGAACAGCAACTTGAGAAATTCATTCTCAATTAAAAAGGCGCTCATCAGATCTTGAAAAGTCATTCTTTCATGGACTGGGACCTCCCACGAACAAAAGGACATCCACTTTCCCCACGTCGTTGGACATCACTCTCCCTCAGAGAGAGCCCGCCAGGGGCAATTCGTCGGTAAGCAATTAAAGGCACTCAATTTCTTACGTCAAGGGCACAGAGAGTAAAAGGGATTTGGTCAGACATAGCAGTCATAAACGGAAGGTTGGAGACCTTGAGGGGAGAAGAATTAAGGATTTTGCTCGGACACAAGGCAGTAACGCTTTTGCACTGGATAAAATAGAAAGCAATCTCGGCAGGAATTACATAGAGGAAGTCACCCGAGAATCTATCAACCCGCTGGAAGTATTTACTATTCATTCAGACCAACTGATACCCCCCCCCCCATCCCATCTGAAGAATAAAGACATGTGCAGTCGAGATAATCTGTCATTACATTCAACTTGTTTAACTACTTATTTATTTGCTTCCCTGCTTCAATGACGGGAACCTGCAAACAACAACGATTCTTCTGATAAGTTGGCGTCCACCATAACACATAATATTAACCAAGCCAACACCTTTGTTACCTTCGAAGTAATCCCCTTCCTCAGCTATGCATTTAGTTAGACGCTATTGCCACTTCTGGAAACATACCTGGAACTCTGTTTCTGGTATAATCTTGAGTTCCTTTGTCACATTCGAAGTAATTCCTTTCCGCAGCTATGCATTTAGTTAGACGCTGTTGCTATTGCTGGAAATATACCCGGAACTCTGTTTTTGGAATACTCTTGAGTTCCTTTCTCACGTTACGCTGGATGTTAGACACGTCTGAAAGTCTTCGTCCTTTCATGGCAGTTTTATTTTTTGGGAAGAATCGGAAATCACAAGTGGCTAAGTCAGGTGAATTTGATGGATGCTCCAATTTGGTAATTGATTTCTTAAACAAGAAGTCGCGAACACTTAGTGCCTCATGGCTTGCGGCATTGTCAGGCCACAGTTCGGCTCTTTTTCTTCGATTATAATTCCGTAACCTTTTCACCTTGAAAATGGGGCCATGTGAGCCCCGAAAGTGCTAGCTTTGTAAATAGGTTTTTGAAATTGAAAATAAATTGAGTTTTATTCGGCAGTTTTAGGGATTTGTTTTAACTTATCGTACTACAGACAGCAAACTTGTGTTCCTCATTTTCACCTCTAAATAACATTGTTGGTTGACCGTTTGTCCCTGTTAATTGAATTCGTGGTGAATTATCCTGCTGTTATATCGTGCAATGACGGCATTCTGACAGTTAGAACCTCTAAATAGCATTGTTGGTTGACCGTTTGTCCCTGTTCAATGAACTCGTGATGAACTATCCTCTTGTGATCGAGAAAACTTACAAGCATCGTCTTGAATTTCGAGCATGGCATGTGTGCTTTTATTTGGCTTTTATGCCACTTAAAGACCCTTTGGCATTTTCATAGCATCCTCACTACACGCCACTGTCAATAGCTCAAACGTTTCATTAGCACGTTTGACGAACTTCACACAGTTTTTAATGTTAATGCGCTGCTGAAAATGTCTATTACTCATTTTTACTTCAAAACTCACACGCAGACTTGCATTGCTTTCGCAACTGTTCAGTCACGAGTGGCTCTACTGGTCGGCGGTTAGCGCATGCGCTACTTGAAACGTCTCAAGACACGCATAGGCACGTGACGCTACAAGGGCGACGCTACGCGATCGTTCCATGCATTAAATTCTCACACTTGTAAAGTGGAACTTTAGTTGCTCGCTTTTCTAGGAGATGGCCTTAAAAATATATGAACGTAAAAGCTTGCAAAAGAAATTTCCAAATATCAAATGCTATTGTAAAATTTTGAACGTCCCAGAAAGAAAAAAATAAGGAAAAAAGAACCACATAACTTTAGACTGCACTAATTTTTTATGTAAGGCATGCATACACGAATACTTTGTTTGATACAGTTTGATACCTTAATTCTACGTCTATTTTGACTTTTGTATTAATTTATTTATTCTAATTTCTTCATAAGGGCTAGATTAAAAAATTCTCTGCGATTTCATATCTTCAATATACGAAAAGAACCCTTGCCCTTGAAATACAGTTAGTAAATCCGAATACGATTTCGTTTTACATTCAATATACACGTTACACATTTTTTAGTCATAAGCATCGCCCCCTTTTAAAAGCAGTTTGTTTACTAGTTGATATAGCATTAGTGCCGAGTCAAGTATTCACTAACCTTTCATGTTTCAAATTTGTTGAATTCAGGGAAAAACCTCGAGCTCCATAAACTGAAGAAAAGAGAGAACTGTGTACGTTATTTAGAAAATTTTTATTTGCATCATCCACTTCATGGCTACAAACAAACGTTGTCTCGATTCTCTCAAAGTTGCAACATACCGGGCTACGTACAAAAGCATCCAAGAACCGTGAAAATTTTGTAATCTAAAATTTAAAATTTGACGTATAATCGCAAAAAAGCGAATAAATAAATTACGCATAACCGAATTGAAAAAGCGATAGATAGAAACTAGAATAAAATATCAGGACCAGCGCAGAATTACGTAACATATAGAAGGGAAAATATATAGAAGGATAACATAGAGGAGGACAAAACGTATAGAAGGGAAAAAGGTATAACGGAGGTTCCACTGTATTTAGGTAACAAATGGCACGTAAAATATTTTATATGTGCTGTATTCAACTGTAATACTTAATAATTGAGCCAATAATACCCGAATGACCCATTATACTTATTTTCCACGTGAAAGGGAATCACATTTACACTACACGTCGTACTTTTCTTCTGACGGTCTCCAGGCCGTCCCCTACCGTTAAAATGCAATTCATTTAAACTCAACTATTAATTTTTTTTCTTAGAACATTATTTTGCCTTCTTAAAATTCTTGAATTCAGAATTATTTACGTGCAATGGATTTTTAAAAGCTTATGAAAATGATCACATTTACGGTGACGACCACCACATTTACGGTTTCAAAATAGTTGTCAATACACATATTTTAAAACACGCATTTTAAACTGTTGTATACATTTAATACATTCCTAGTAGGTTAATTTAAAAAATAAAACCAAATTAAAAAGTATTACCGCCTGATGTCCATCAGCACCTTGTGAAAACACAAGTTTGTCTGTGCCGGGCATCGAACCCGTGTCCCCCTCACTCCGGAGTAAGTCGCTCTCCCAACTGAGCTACGCAGACAGAATACCTGCCTGCCGATTTGTCGTCTTGACACATGTTTTCACCTCTGTACTACGTCACAACGTCAAATTCCATAAACTGAAGCTTTTTGTGCACCCAAGGGCGTATGTAAAATATTTTGGTGAAGGGGTTGGCGAAAAATGGATGTTTTCGAAATCTGCGAGAACAAAACCAAAGTTAATGAAAAATGAAAGAAGAAATTAAAGCATTTTATTTCTCATGTAATTTGATGCATTTTTATTAAATTCAAGCCTTTTCTTTTAATGAAAGTCGTATTTTAACCAAAAGCATAAACAAAATGGAATACTTTCGGCGGCGGGGAGCCAAGGCCCCGTAGCCTCCCCTTTAAATATGCACCTGTGTCCAACACTGTGGATGAAATAAAAAACACTGTGTCTCCCAGTTAAGGCAGACTGCTGAATGGGAACCGTGGAGTATACGTGCTTTAAAACTTAAGTGTTGAGAATGTTGTTGAAACCTCGTAATCATTATTATAAGTGTTTAAAAACGCATTATATATAAATAATTCTGAATTTAAGAACTTTAAGAAGGCAAAATAATGTTCTTAGAAAAAAAAACCTCATTAAATTTCTGGTTGAGTTAAAAGAAGTCTATTAGAAAGAAGAGGACGGCCTGGAGAGCGTCAGATAAAAAAACATCTGCAATGTAAATGTATGACTACCTTTTACAGTAAAATAACTATAATGTCTTATTTGAGTGAATTTTTGGCTTATTTGGGTATTATATTTACAAGATTGCAGACATTTTACTTTTTTATGCTATTGTTTAATTACATGTAATTAACTAATGTTCTTAGCTAAATCTGAACTTATTGAAGTTATTTTTCATTTCCGCAATAACTAAAAGAAGTATCACAACGATGGTGCCTGTTATATATATATATATATCATCATCATCATCATTGTCAACCATTATCAATCCACTGCAAGACGAAGGTCTCCCCAAGTTTCCTCCACAACGGTCTGTCTTGTGCCAGTCTCCTCCATGTCAACCCTGCATACTTTCGAATTTCATCCACCCATCTTCCCATGTGGTCTTCTTCTGGGTCTTTTCCTGTCCCTTGGAATCCAATCTAAAATTTCGGCTGCCCATCGATGGTCTGTCCTTCTGGCAGTATGTCCAGCCCATTGCCATTTCAGGGATTTAACTCTGATCATGATGTCTTCCACTCTTGTCATTTTTCGGATCCACGAGTTCCTCTTCTTATCTCTCCTGGTTACACCAAGCATGCACCTCTCCATGCTTCTTTGAATTGTCTGCAGCCTTTGTATGTCTCTTTTAGTTAAGGTCCACGTCTCTGCACCATACGTAAGCACTGGAAGGATGCATTGATCAAACATTTTTCTTTTAAGACATAATGGCATATTGCTCTTGAAAATTATGCTGTTTCTTCCAAAAGCTCTCCAGGAAAGTTTTGTACGCCGATTAATTTCTTCATCAATGTGACCCTCACTTGATATCTGCTGTCCAAGATAAACGTACGTGTCTGTTATCTCCAGCTTTTCTCCATCAATCGATAAATCTTCATTTCTTGTAAAAGCATTGAACATCACTTTTGTCTTCTGAAAGTTCATTTTTAATCCCACTTCTTTACTCTTGTCAGCAAGTTCCTGGATCATACTCTGCAGCTCTGATGGGGTAGCTGCAAAAATGACTACGTCATAAGCAAAACGAAGGTGGGTTAGATAATCTCCATTAATCTTTATCCCCTTGTTTTCCCAGCTCAGCGACTGAAAAACACCCTCCAATGTGGCATTAAAGAGCTTCGGAGATATGGTGTCACCTTGTCTCACTCCCTTTCCAATTTTTACGTGTGTTATATTTTCAAACAGCCGAATCTTTGCACTTGCATTTTCATAGATGTTATTAATAATATTAATGTATGCATCTTCAATACCGCAGGTTTTCAGAGCCATTGTAACTGCTGATGGTTTCACCGAATCAAAGGCTTTTTCATAATCGATAAAAGCCATGCACAATGGAAGTTCATATTCCCTCGCTCTTTCAATTAGTTCTCTCAGTACGTGGATATGATCTATTGTGCTGTAGCCACTCCTGATCATCCAGCTAGTTCTCTCGGTTGAGCCATGTCCAGTGTTAGCTTCAAGCGGTGTGAAAGAACTTTAGTGAAGATTTTATAAACTACTGATAGGAGGCTGATAGGTCTGTAGTTTCCGAGATCCTCAATGTCACCTTTCTTATGTAGCAGGATCATTGTAGCGGTGTTCCAATCCTCAGGAATCTTTCCTTCATTAAGGCATCGAGTGAAAATTTGGGCGAGTACTGTTTCGATTTCTCCACTTGCTTCTTGTATGATGTCTACAGTAATTCCATCTTCTCCTGGAGCTTTTCCCCGCTTCATGTTCTTGATTGCATGTGCAACTTCTGCTGGAAGGACTGGAGGAACTCTGGTACTGGTATCTTTCATGATGTCTGGAGTGCATGTATCATCCCTTTCATATAATTTGGAGTAGAAATCTTTCACTCTTGTCAAAATTTCGCCTCTATTTCTTGTTACAGAACCATCTTCTTTTCTCAGTGCCATAATCTGTTTTCTTTCCTTACTGAGATGTCCCTTTGCTATCTTTAGGCTTTGGTGGTTGTTTTCAATTGCTTTTCTCACTAGTTCACAGTTGAATTTTCTTACGTCTTCAGTGATACTTTTTCTTACTGTCTTGCATAGCTCTATATATATTTCACTTTGGAAGTCACATCTTCTTTAGTTGTCCTCATCTCTCTTCTTTTTTGCATCAACATTTTCGTTTTTCCTGATAATTTGTTTACATGCAACTTGTTCTTAGACCCAGCTAATTTTGTTGCTGTTTCCATAAGAGCTTTGGTTACTTTTCTGTTAACTTCAGAGATGTCCACTTCTTCCGATGTTAGGCCTTCTAAAGCAGAGAACCTGTTCTTCAGTTCCAACTTGAAGGTATTATGGTGTTTTTTAAGTTTGGTTATGTCAATACATTTTGTTTGTCTTATGAGCTTGCCACGTTCAAGTTTAGTGTTGAGGTGCATCTTACATCTCACCAATCTATGGTCACTACCTGTGTTGAACTTGTTTAGCACACTGCAGTCTTCTATGACGAATTTTTTGTTACACATAATAAAATCAATTTCACTTGTCGTCCCATTTGGATGTCTCCATATCCATTTTTTGTATGGCTTTTTCTTGAAGAAGGAGTTCAAGATGAAAAACCCTTCTGCCTCTGCAAACTCAACGAGAGTATTTCCACGCTGGTTTCTGTTGCCGTGACCAAATTTACCTACTGAAGTTTCATTCTGTTGCCGTTGCCCTATTTTTGCATTGAAATCTCCCATAATTAGTTTTAAGTGCTGCTTACCTTTATTATTTAGATGACAAATTTTCCTCATAAAATTCTTCAATTTCTTCTTCAGGATGACTTGTGGTGGGTGCATAAGTTTGAATAATCTGAGCCTGGTATCTTTTCGAGAGTTGGATAACAAGTCGTGCAGCTCTGTCAGAGGAACTTTCAACTTCTACAACTTTATCCTTCAGTTTCTTGTTTATTATAAATCCAACACCACTAGTTCTGCCAGTATCTGTCCCACGATAGTAGAAGAGATGTCCACTTTTCAGTTCGATGAGATCTTCTCCTTTTCTCCTTACCTCACTTAGCCCGACGATGTCCCACTTGATCCTTTGTAGTTCCTCTCCCAATTCAAGAAGCCTTGAATCAGAAGCTAGGGAGCGTCCATTATATGTAGCCAAGGTCAGCATCCGATGGCAGCCTAGTCCGGTCCTCCGGGGATTCCTAGCACCCTCTGCCTTCATGTCGCACTGGCCGCTGCCTTGGCCAGATACATTCCAGCTGCCGGAGACTGAGGGCCAAGATTTAAGTTGTGGTGTCATTTTGGAGGGGTTTGGCCATAACTCACCACGCTGGCCAAGCGGGTTGGTGAGTGTGGGATAGAATTTCCTCTAATCCCGATGGTATAGTTATACCGCTATTGGCGGTCGTCAGAGCCCCTTTAGTGGGAACAGGATGCACCACGAGAAGGCGGGGTTGACATTTGTCAAGGAGAGGCTGTGATGTTACGCATCACCTGACCTTACATCCCATATATATATATATATATATATATATATATATATATATCATCATCATTGTCAACCATTACCAATCCACTGCTGGATCAAGGTCTCCTCAAATTTCTTCCACAATTGCCTGTCTCCTCCATGTCACTCCGGCATGCTTTAGGATTTCATCCATCCATCTCCGATGGGGTCTTCTTCTGGGTCTTTTTCGGTCACTTGGAATCCGGTCTAAAATTTCAGTTGTCCATCGGTGGTCTGTTCTTCTGGCAACATGTCCAGCCCTTTGCCATTCAGTAATTTCACTCTGGCCATGATGTCGCCCACTCTTGTCATTTGCTTTATCCACAAATTCCTCTTCTAATCTTTCCTGGTTACATCAAGCATGCACCTCTCCATGCTTATTTCAGTTGTCTGCAGTCTTTGTATATCTTTTTTAATTAAGGTCCATGTCTCTGCTTCATACGTAAGCACCAGCAGGATGCATTGATTAAACACTTTCCTTTTAAGACATAATAGCATACTGCTCTTAAAAATTGTAATGTTTCTGACAAAAGCTCTCCATCCAAGTTTTATACGGCGATTAATTTCTTCATCAATGTGGTATCTACTGCCCGAGATAAATTATATCTGCTGCCCAAGATAAATGATATTCACTTGATATCTGCTGCCCGTTGTTTCAAGCTTCTCTGCATCAATCAATAAATTTCCTTTTCTTGTAAGAGCATGGTACATCATATTTGTCTTCTGAAAGTTTATTTTTAATCCCATTCTTTGTCAGCAAGTTCTTGGATCATACTCTACAGCTCCGAAGGGTAGTTGCAAAAATGACTAAGTCATCAGTAAAACGAAGGTGAATTAAATAATCTCCGTTAATCTTTATCCATTTGTTTTCCCAGTTCAATGATTGAAAGACATTTTGCAATGTGGCATTAAAGAGTTTGGAAGACATGACGTCACCTTGTCTCACTCCTTTTCCAATTTTTATTAGTGCTGTATCCTCAAATATTCGAACCTTTGCACTTGCATTTCCATAGATGTTATTAATACTATCAATGTATGCATCTTTAATACCGCAGGATTTCAAAGCCATTGTAACTGCTGATGGTTTCACGGAATCAAAGGCCTTTTCATAATCGATAAAAGCCATGGATAATGGGAGTTCATATTCTCTTGTTCTTTCAATAAGTTCTCTCAGTACATGGATATGATCCACAGTGTTGTAGCTACTCTTGAATCCATCTTGTTCTCTTGGTTGAGAAAGAACTTTAGAGAAGTCATTGTAAACCACTGATAGGAGGCTGATAGGCCTGTAGTTCCCGAGATCCTCAACGTGTATATATATACACTGAAGTGCCAGAAAAACTGGTACGGCCGAGCTTATGCAAAATACTTAGCAACGTCACTTATGCGCGTACTTGGTTGCATCCGCCAATGCGTATATAAAGCGATAGACATCCTTGCCAGCTTCCAGAGCTGTTTTCGGCATGAGAATGACAAGTAATAACGATTTAAACGATTTTCAAAGCGGTGTCGTAGACAGCCGACGCTTGTGAGATGGGCCATAGTATTTCGGAGGTAGAAACAAAGTTCGGATTTTTACGGACGATCATTGCAAGGGTGAAACGTGACTACAAGAATTCCGGTCACAACCTTCAACCTACGATACCAGTGTGGCCGTAAAAAGAAATGGGATGAACGTGACCATTGTCGGCTGTCAAGAATCGTTTCACGCGATAGGCGTACAACACTTTCGCAGGTATCATCGGAATTCAATGCTGGAGCCTCAACAAGCATCAGCGTTCGGACTGTGCAACGTACCTTGCACGATATGGGCTTTGGGAGCCGACGCCTAACTCGAGTCCCCTTGATGGGTGCACGACACAGAGCTATGCGCCTCGCTTGGGCACGGCAACACCGCCACTGGACACTTAAAGACTGGAAACAAGTAACCTGGTCTGACGAGTCGCGTTTCCAACTATATCAGGCAGATGGCAGGAGGATTCGAGTGTGGCGCAAACCCCATGAAGCCATGGATCCCACCTGTCAACAGGGAACTGTACCGGCTGGTGGGGGTTCCGTAATGGTATGGGGTGTGTTTAGCTTGACTTCACTGGAACCCCTGGTACGTCTACAAACGTCTGTGACCGGCCAACGCTATGTGCGCATCCTTTCTGACGAGGTACACCCGTTCATGTCCTGAATTCATGCTGATGGGTTGGGCCTGTTCCAACAGGACAATGCACCTCCACGCAAGCGTCGGGACGCCACATTATGGTTACAGGAGCATTCATCTGAGTTTGTAGTGTTGCCATTACCACCCAATTTCCCAGATATGAACGTGATAAGACACATTTGGGATGCCATGCAACGCGCTATCGAACACGGAGACCTCGGAATACACCCGAATTGTGGAACGCTCTGCAGGAAGTATGGTGTACATTACCTACAGCATATTTCCAGAAGCTAGTGGAGTCCATGCTCCGTCGTATTTCTGCTGTCCTGCGCTCTCGTGGGGGACCTACCAAGTATTAGACTGGTGTACCAGTTTTTCTGGCACTTCAGTGTATATAACAGGCATCAGTCTCTTTCGGTACATCAACTTTTTCCACAATCTATTCGCAAATTATTTTCTCGCTCTCTCCACATATTCACATTCAACGTTGTCATTTTAATTTTCTATAACTCACTGTCAGCGTTGCCAAAAAAAATGTGCAAGCTGTTCGAGGAAGTAATGTGCCGTTGAGTGAGAAAGGTTTTAACGAAAAAGTAACGACATTGAAATAAGAAAACGGAAACCTAAAAGAAGTCTGAAAAGAATTGCACACATCACACGATTCTTCGTTTAGGTACTTCAAGCAAAGTATTGCAATCTTCTCCCTTTTCCATTAAGTGTTCTCAACCTAGAGGAATATTAAATTCTAAATCTCGGAAACAAAATTCTGGGTTCATTCGTTCTATATTTTTCTATGGGTTTAGTTCCCCGTAGGTGGGTGTAGAAACAAACGAAGATCACAGAGTGGAAAGAAAGAAGAGGAAGTGCAGAACGGATCAGTCACCCAATCCTAAATTTGAGTTCAAACTGGCACTGTAAGAGCGAAACCCGAAACGAGTCGAGCGTTGAACATACGAACTCGGACACGAATGAGCTAGACAGGGAGGCAAATTTGCGAATCTGAAACCGATCACTCAGGACCTCGGAGACGTGGTTTCAGATTGGACACATATTTCTCAATAAAGGTACACATTTCTTTCAGTACCAAGATAAAATGTCAGGGATGGTTAAAATCCAAACAAACTATTTCATGAGCTGATTTTTTTAAAGAACTGAGCGAGGGTGAAGTGAAGGAAACGGGCCACGAGTAAATTTCAGAGCAAGAGTTCCACTGGTTGAGATACAAATGTAGTAATTACTGCGTTCTTCCCCTTTTGTTGTGCCTTTTCGTTTTGCTATATTTGTCCTTCTGTCACAAAACCCACAGACTCTCTCGTGATAGAGTAAGATACAAGTATCTTGTTGATGTTGTTGTTTTGTTATTTTTCATTATAATTGTGATAAAGCTTTACCTATGCTAATCCCTCCCCCCCCCCCCCGTGTGTGTGTGCGTGTGTGTTACAGCAATTTAGTCGCTATTGATAAATTTCCTTCCTTTTCAATCTGCCGGAAATTGATATTCAGTGTGGGTAACCCGCCTGTATTTTATTTGCAAGAATGCTATATTTCATGGTAGGTTTAAAGAGGAGCTCCTTCTTTAAAAGTATTTTGTAATTACGTTTAGAAAGACATCTTCCTTTCGAATGGAGCGTTTTTCAGTGTTAAAATATTGTATATGTAGCTATGGGAAACACTACGTAAAGTTTGTTCTTATTCACTCAATTTAAGTGAAACAGGAATTACTTAAATAAAGTTTAAGAAAGAGCTGCTTACAGTTCGTTTTTTATTCAGGCGCACTTCATTAATGAAGAAACTTCTAAATAATTACTCCAATAACAACAATAGTCACTTAGTCAAATTAACGTGAATTGGTAAACACAATTATGTATATACACCACAGCTCGACAGACGCCATTTGTATGAAAAATACCGCCTACAACTTAAGACAGTTTCCACAAATATTACACCACAATTTGTCTAGTAGCTCCAGACATTATACTTCGTTCTTAGCTTGTCAAAAATGTACACGTCACCTACTCTTGATCTCAAGACTGCTACCAACATAACATTCACTGAGTGAGAAAATGCACAGTCGAGTCACATTATTGTGACCACCAGCTAATATCCAGAGTAACGGCAGTGTGCAGCACGGACAGCAGCTAGACGGGCTGGGAGTGACTCAATAAGATGGTGGAAGGCTTTCATAGGTATGTGGAGCCATGCCGACTGCATTGCTTCTGACAAATGCTATAGGGTGCGTGGTGGAAGACCCATAGACCGAACAACACGATCGAGGTTATCTCACACATGCTTAATTGGGTTTAAGTCTGGGGAAATAGGAAGTCAGGGAAGAACTTTGAAGTCTTCATCGTGCTCTTCCAGCCACTCTCGGACATTTCTAGCTGTGTAACACGTCGCATTGTCGTTCTGGAAGATCCCATCCGCCCCAGGGAAGACAATCAGCATGTATGGGTGTACGTGGTCTGCAAGGATAGATTCATAACGAATTCGGTCCATAGTTCCTTCCGCAGGTATGAGCGGACCCAGAGCATATCACGAAAATATTCCCCAGACCATAACGCTGCCCCCCACCAGCTTGTGTTCTTCCAGCAATGGTTGAAGAGTGTTTATTCTCCGATGTTTCTGGCCTTATACGCCAACTTCCATTCGTTCGATGAAGCAGAAAACGTGACTCATCGGAGAAAGCAATCCTTTGCCAATCAGCGGAGGTCCAATTCCCAAACTGCCGTGCAAGTGTAAGCCTTTTCTGTCGATGCACTTTCGTTGGCATAGGTGCAGTGACCATCCGTCTGCATTGGAGCCCCATAAACTATCATTTTAGACACACTTCCGGTAGCCCCCTGGTTCATTCGGCCCGTGAGTTCCTCCAATGTAGCGCGTTGATCGGCCCTCACGCACCTTCGAAGACGACGTTCACCTCTCATGTTAATGACACGTGGTGCTCCGCAGTTTCCACGTCGCTTATTCGCAACGGTTCCATTTTTCCAATCACGATACACTTTAACCAGAGCAGCACGCGAATAGTCAATAACTTACGCTGTTTCAGAAATACTACCACCCTTGGCCCGAAAGCCGATAATAATAACTCCTTTTATCCATGAGAGCGATATGTTTTCAGGTTGCCTACAGCACACCTTATATGCCCTCCAAGCCAGCTCACAACACGTGCCTTCTTTCATTGGGTACGCGCTGTTGACGTCAAAAGTAGGAGGTGGTCACAATAATGTGACTCGACTGTGTATAACGCTAAATCTGAAACGTTTAAAGAGAACGAACTCAAAATTTACATGGAGAAAGACAAGTAAAAATGAAAGTTAAATTAGAGTACACGTCATACGGACAGAAAAGCAATTTCTTTTCTTTTTTTTTTTTTTTTTTTTTTTTGGGATTTAGCGACTCAGTGGGATATAAGCAAATGCCTGTCCCTAATTTGAGGCCACTAGTTCCATGGAAGGGAAAGACCAGTGTCATAAGACAAAACACACCAACCACGCCTCACCAGGGACCCATGCAGATTCCAGACGATTTGAAGTCAATCGTTTGCATCACTATGTAATACAGAGGCTCACAGAAAAGTTATCTTCTCACAGACGACAGGTTTCTAAATTGGGCGGTACGTGATCAGAATTATAAAAAATCTGAATAATCGAGCAACATAGAAACTCACACTCAGTAACGATAGCATATACAGTATTTTATTAATCGATCTGTATCTTTTAAAGTCACGTTATCTGAAATTAATGATTTTGCTTTCCTTGAACCCTCTATCATCTAAAGTAACGCTATTTCACATTACTAGTTTTGCGGAACTTCCAAAGCAAAGATTTCCAGGTTATTGGTTTTACTTATGTTTTTTTTTTTTTTTTTTTTTTTTTGATTGGAGGTTTAACGATTACCGTGAGCAACTCAACGGGCTATAAGCAGTCGCCCGTCCCTAATTTAGGGTCACTGGCTCCAGGGAAGGGAGAGAGCCAGTGCCGTAAGACAAACACAACATCCATGCCTCACCGGGATTCGAACCCGGACCCCGTTCGGACGAATGATCAGAGGCCATCGCTTAGACCACTGCGCCACCGGGGCGGCTTACTTATGTTCATCCCCATTATTTTCTAATGTTACGTTATCTCGAATTAATAATTTCGGGCCAAAGGTGGCAAGCGCACAAATCACGTGACATTCAGCGTCTCCCCTTGATTCTTCAAACCACACCCATAGTAAATAAATGAATATAAACCCATGAGCCATTACAGTATGACCACCTTCCTAACCTAATAAGCTGTAGGACCACCTTCAGCCCGCAAAACAGCGGCCACTCGGAGAGACATCGATTCGATGAGGTGGCGATAGGTATCCTCGGGTATTTGGTACCATAATGTCAACAGTAGATCATCCAGTTCCCTCACATTTCGGGGTGGTGGTGGTTTAGCGCGAACCCGCTGTTCCAAGTCGAACAACAAAGGACCGATTGGGTTCATGTCAGGTGCATTTGAAGGCCAGGGCATTAACAGAAAGTCAACAGCATGTTTCTCGAACCCCTCCTTGACGATTCTGGCAGTGCTGCATGTTGCATTATCCTGTTAGTAATGGTCATCACCAGCAGGGAATGAATGGGTAAACTTGGTCAGCAACGTTGGCCAAGTTTACCATGTTCATCCATTGATGTTGCCATGAATGGGTGAACTTGGTCACCAACGATGTTCATACACCTGACGAAAGTCAGGGATTACGCTGTTGGGATAATGGGGCCGAAAGTATCCCGACAAAACACCGCCCACAACATAACACCGCCCACAGCATAACACCGCCCGCAGCATAACACCACCCACAGCAGGGGCCGCGGGTGGCCTAGTGGGCAACGTTGGTGACTGCCGCGGAAAAGATCTCAGGTTCGATCCCAGGCAGGTACGAACGCTCGATCCACTAAATATCCGCCGTGCGTCGGATGGGCACGTTAATCTGTCGGACCCCGGGTACTGGCCCCCTGGTAATAAATAATTGCGTCTTCCTCTCCCTTTCTACTTCGCTTCCGTGTCACTTTCCTATCGGGCACTCTAGCCCAAATCTCCTAGCTTCCTATTTCTAAGGGTTGTTTGAGACCTGTGGTCATACACTCCCTTCCTAAAATCCTCTACATATGATCATCATGATGATCATCACCGCCCACAGCATAACACCGCCCGCATCATAACACCGCCAACAGCATAACACCACCGGCGGCGGCCTGTTTCCGTCTTCAGGTGCCTTAGCCACAGTTGGTAAACGGTGTATCCGCGCTCGCCGGTCTACATGATGCAGCAGGAATCTTGATTCATCAGACCAGGCAGCTTTCTTCCTATCATCAACATTCTAATCTCGGTGATCTTGGGCCAATTTCATGCGTCATTGGCGACGACGTGTAGTGAGCATGGTGAACCGATTGGGGTTTTTCGCTACGCAGGCCCATGCGCAGATGACTGCAGTGAACTGTGTGCTGTGTCACATTGCTCTGATCACCACTGTTGCAGCTGTGGGTGATTTGTCGCACTGTAGCCCTGCGGTCGCCGTGAACAATGCGCGACAGTCTCCGCTCCACCTCTGGCATCAATGTGCAGAGGACGACATACGGCTGGACGACGGTTCCTTGTTTGGCCATCTGTACACCACTGTTGGTACGTACTCATTACAGCGGCACGTGAACATCCCACAAGCCGCGCCGTTTCCAAGATCGTAGTTATGAGGCGACGAGCCATCACAATTTGTCCTTTATCAAACTCCGATAAAGCGGCAGCTTTTCCCCATTCTGACTCCGAACACTCGGATAGCCGAATGCCGGTCCTCGGGTTGTATATGTACTGCTCTGTGAACGTCACCTGTGCCACCGTTCGGTCTCCAGGCGCGCTCATTTCTCTAGGCTGGCAGAAGGCATAATGTATTGGCTCATCGGTATGTGCTGATTATCATTATGTCAAATGAAGTAGCTGTCACTAAGGAATATTTTCTAGTTCTGTGGTCTAAGCGATGGCTTCTGATCATTCGTCCGACAGGGGTCCGGGTTCGAATCCCAGTGAGGCATGGGTGTTGTGCTTGTCTTACGGCACTGGCTCTGTCCTTTCCCTGGAACCAGTGGCCCTAAATTAGGGACGGGCGATTGCTTATAACCCATTGAGTTGCTCACAGTGGTCGTTAAACCTCCAACTAAAAAAAAAATATATGTCGGGAATAGCTCAGAGAATTTCTGTGAGAGCTCAAGAAAAGGATTTGTTTCAGTTTAATGCATCTTCGAAGAGAAGTGCTCCAAAACAGGGGCGTCAGCCCGACAGCGAGAAGATAAGAGATCAGTGGGTTCATCATAAAAGGAGCGCAAAAAGATTGTTTAAGGCACATTAATGGAAACGTGAAGAGTTCAACAATCACCACAGCAAGCCCAATCACCTCTCTCTTCTCACCAGGAGGAAGGGGTGACTACTGTTTTACCCCCACTCCTTTTGAGCAGCGGGAAATGTTCACAGAAGGCGTTTCACGTCAGCTGGGTGCTTGCTATATCATTTGACGTCGTGTGACGTGTTTTGAAATCATTGTAGACTCTGTGTTCACATCATGGTTAATAATTGAGGAAAACTGTTGCCATCTTTTTATATTTTTCTCGTGGTGTTTGTGAGTGAACAGTGGGTAATCTGCGCAGGTGGCACAGTGGTCTAAGCGCTGGCTCCTCACCATTTGTCCGAGATGGGAACGAGTTCAAATCCTGATGAGACATGAAGGCCGTGCTTGTTATACGGCACTGGCTTTCTCTCTTCTCTGGAACCAAACCAGTGGTCCTAAATTGGGATCGGGCGGCTGTTAAATTATGCCCATTAAGTTGCTCACTGTGGTCGTTAAATCGTCCAACTAAAAAAACTGAAGACAGAACAGTGTATAAATAATAAATGATAATCATCTGCTCAAATTTCCCATGGGGACGTGAGAGGATGTTTTAGAAGATTACACCCTATTTCGGCACACTTTCGAAAAGGTTCGCCCATGCAACATTATCTCAACTTAATGCACCTGAAACATTCTG
This sequence comes from Macrothele yani, assembly GCA_039090855.1. NCBI lineage: Eukaryota > Metazoa > Arthropoda > Arachnida > Araneae > Macrothelidae > Macrothele > Macrothele yani. The sequence continues at coordinate 176,856,463 of CM076990.1, forward strand.
ATGATTGGAGGTGTGTTATGTTTCGGGGAACAAAAAACTCCAAGCCTTCAAATCTACGCGTAAGTCTTGATTGTGTGAAAATCCAGTTCTTCTGGACTTTAGAAAGAAAATAACAACTTCACCAGAGACTAAAAAGCGGGGAAGAAAACCAGAACGTAATAAAACAAAGCCACATCAGAAAACTGAAGAAAAGCTGTTTCAATATTGTCAGACTCATAGCGAATATTTTCTGCTTCACAGAAAAAATCCCAGTAACAGTCCAAGAAACACAATGTGGAAACATTTATTTCCTCAAAACTAACGCATTGTTTATAAGATCCTCGCAGCTTCTTTCTTGCGCGGGCGTCAAGAACCGGGATCATATTTCAGAATTTTTTCTGTTTACTCAGGAGGCTCGGTTTTATGGCAGAGGAAGAAACTTCATAGCAATTTTGGAAACAATCTCCTGTACATCATTGCATTTTTAAAACATCACCACATATGTTTTTACGTTTTCTTTTTTAACCTTCTTGTGTGTAAACGATTGCTTTGGCAAATTTTGCTTTGTTGTCTTTTGTGTGCTCTCTTCCCTAGAAGCCTCATAACCGTGGACTTCCTTATATAAAGTGTCTCTTACATAATATTAATGTCGCTTCTTTTCCAGCACTGAAGAGTTTATTTTATGACACAGACACTCAGGTAAATGGTACTTTTTATAAATTTTTAAACACTGCTCCTTTTTGTTTTCTGAAAGCCCTTTTTGAAAATGTTGCTGGTGTTTGACAATTCCGTAAATAGGACATGATTAAATTCAATTGTATAGAATTAATCGGCGAGCCCTGAAAGATTTCATCATTTAATGTATTTTTTCTCATTACTCGTAATTCGGTAATTAGAAGTGCTTTCGCCGTCTCCTCCGACACCCACTAGACAACACGAAATTGAAAGCGTCATCAAGTTGGCCACTGATGCAGGATATTCACTGAATCAGATACATAACTTCCTCCAAAAAGCAGGGTCAAACATTCCAATCTTCCTGTGCCACGGCTTCGTTATTTAGGCTCAATTCCCTACATACCAAATGTGTCTTACAAACTCAAGAACGCCCTCAAGAAAATGAACTACGGTGTTGGCCTAAGGTCTCCTGCATCTTTACATACTACGCTAAAGAGAAATACTGAAAAACGACCTCTTTCCAGCAAAGCAGGGATATACCCTACAATATCCGGAGGGATCTGAGTGTTACTACATTGGAATGACCAAGCGTTCGTTTAGAATCAGAGTCAACGAGCATAAAAGAGACACAAAATACGGTAAAGTAACCACGGCTCTATCCAGAGAAGTCAACTTCGAGTCCGCTACTCCTATGTTGAGATAATATAAAGAAATTAGCTACCTACGTTACCCGTAAGTATTTAGTCATTCGGGGAAACCTTGGACGCCAACAATTCGTACCACTCGGTCTTGGGAGCCGCAAATGATTTGGAGATCCAGCGTAGGATTTTAGATTAAGAGAAAGTCTTTCAATCAAAGTTTAGTGGATTCCTTTGTGCCTAAAATACTGTAATTGAAATTATTTAGCATTTTGATTTTAGATTCAGGGTTTAACGCACACTGTGAGCAACTCAAAGAGCTATAAGCAGCCGTTTGTCGCTAGTTTAGGGCCACTGCTTCCAGGGAAAAGAGAGAGCCAAGATCGTAAGACAAGTACTACCCATTCCTCGTTTTAGACTCAAACACGAACCCAACTCGGAACACCAGTCAGAAACAATTTAGCATTTAATATTTTCTTCATCAGAGAGTGCATGACCATAACTTTGATTTTAATCTACCGTGACCTTAAGATAGAACAGTCTTCATGCCATCAGAAATAATATTTCTATATTCCTGGGAACCATTGTTGCATTTAAAGCTTCTTAATGGTAATGACATCGGGTAATCCTCTAAGCCAGCAAACATATTTAACACTCTGGACTTCATGAATGGAATACGGGATTACACCATACAATACAAATTTTTGAAGATGATATTCCGTTTTTTTTTTGGTGTAAATATGACAAGGATGGTAAGTCAGATAATATAAGAAAACTTGAAAATTTCGTCGTCCTGGAGCGGAATCGAATCCGCGTCTCCCAGATAGCGTCCGGGTAAGCTAACCACTGCGCCACCCAGAACCACCAAACCTCAAGTTTCCGATTAATTTGAATATAACCTCCAGATTCGCTAATTTGATCCATAACCTCCAGATTCGCTAATTTGATCCATAACCTCCAGATTCTCTAATTTGATCCATAACCTCTAGATTCGCTAGACATGAATGCCGGTTGATTCGACTAGCGAATCCTGTGATGGTTAAATTCAAATTAATCGGAAACTTAGGACTCGGTCGTTCTGGGTGGTGTAGGGGTTAGCATACCCGGGGCTATCTGGGAGAGCGGGTTCGATTTCCGCTCCAAGACGACAAAATTTTCAAGGATATTATCTGACTTACCATCCTTGTCATATTTACACCAAAAAATGGATTGTCATCTTCAAAAATTTGTTCTCTGGACTTTATTTTGCGGATTGGTACTTCCTGGGATAAAGTTTTCTGACGAACTGTTATTTAAAAAATGTTTATCACACTTTGCAGTTCAGTCTTTTATAACATTTGGTGGCACAAAACATATTCACGAAGAACTAAAGAAATGAACTATTGTAATCGCGTGGTTTACCACTTGGTGCTGAAAATTCAGCGGGCTTGCTTGCAGATTGGTTAATAAATCGCCCTGTACATGTAAATCGGTGAAGATGGCGATGAGGACTGTTCCGAACAGAAAACTAGATTCATGATTGAAAAGCAGATAGAAATGTTCTTCACAAATACATGGAACAGCTACAGAATTAGTAAGGAAGCAAACAGAATGGCCAATGCTTGGCTTACTGTTCAGCATGTAACATTACATAAAAAAAATTGAAAAGTGCATCGGTACATCGCCCTGGAGCGTGAATCGAACCCACATCTACCGATTTTCATTGAAGCATGCTATCCGTTACACCACTCAGGACAACGAACTTTCAAGTATCATTGGACAGTTGGAACTTTGTGGTCCTGGGCAGTGTAATGGATAGCATGCTCACAAATGGAAGTTGGGAGATCCAGGTTCGAACCCGTTTCAAGGCGATGCAATTTGCAAGAATTTTGATGTAATGTCACATGTCGAACAGTAAGCTAAGCAATGACTATTCTTTTTACCGCCTAAATAATTCAGATAGAAGTGTCCGATTGTGATAAATTAGCATAAAGTTGCAGTCTTCCTGGAGAAGCTACAGGAATTTCAACATCAGGATTCAATATTTTGACGAGTGATTTGCAAAACAGAAAATGTTCTGCCAGATGGGCCTCTCAGGACTTGGTGCACAGAAACAGACTCGTATGGACAATACAACATTTCTGAAGCAAATATTTGCCGCTGGAGGCAACACCTTCCTGTTTCGAATTGTTGCTATTAATGAAATGTGAGTTAGGGACTTCGACCCTCAGCTGAAATCGCAGTCGAGTGAGGGTAAAAGTCCATGCTCCCTACCAGCGCTGAGTTCGGGCTCAATTTTAAGAGCCCAAGCCCGTCCGAGTTCGAAGTATGTCAGCCCGAGCCCGTCCGAGTCCGAATTTCATATTGCAAGATACAGCCATAGCTCGAACGAGCCCGAAAACTATGATTAACCTGTTTAGGAAAAAAAATCTCTTTCAGACTTCCACTCTTTCTGCTCCAGCAATTAACCGATGCCGTTCTCAACTGCGGAGGGGGAAAGGAATACCTATCCATTTCTATAAATTCTTTGAGCATTCATTTCTTCTTGAAATGCTTCGCGGAGCCGGGAATCGGGAAAAATCGGCCAGGGGGAAAGGAATACCTATCTATTTCTATAAATTCTTTGAGCATTCATTTCTTCTTGAAATGCTTCGGGGAGCCGGGAATCGGGAAAAATCGGCCAGGGGGAAAGGAATACCTATCTATTTCTATAAATTCGTCGAGCATTCATTTCTTCTTGAAATGCTTCGGGAAGCCGGGAATCGGGAGAAATCGGCCACGGGGAAAGGAATACCTATCTATTTCTATAAATTCTTTGAGCATTCATTTCTTCTTGAAATGCTTCGGGGAGCCGGGAATCGGGGAAAAATCGGCCAGGGGGAAAGGAATACCTATCTATTTCTATAAATTCTTTGAGCATTAATTTCTTCTTGAAATGCTTCGGGGAGCCGGGAATCGGGAAAAATCGGCCAGCCCAAAATTGAGCCCGGGGCTCAACTTCGGGCTTCCGGGCATGGGCTTGGCCCGTCTCTGCACTGCTCCCAACCACCTAAATAACCCGATGGGCACAATCGAGGGTCAAGCAAATGGTGACCTTCGTGTATAATCACCTTGGCGTCATCATGACAGATAGAGTATCATGTTGAAAAAGTATCACAGCAGCCTATTATCATGACTTCCCCCAAAACTTGAGAAAAAGAATGTACGATAACCGACCTGAATTGCTCAGAGATGGGCGTCTCATTTTGCACGGCAACGCAAGATCACATGTGGCGAAGGTCGTGAGAGCTTTGCTGGAGAAGCACAGGTGGCAATTGCTATCTCACAGACTTTATTACCCAGGCATGGGTCCACCAGATTTTGAGTTGTTCTCCAAGCTCAAACAGTCGATGTGTGGACAGCCATTATTCTCCCCGGAGGACTTTTTTACAGCAATAACACAGCACGCTCGACAGCTGAACAAAAACGGAGACAGGATTGCAATTGCGGACCTTCCAAAACGTTGGGACGCCATCCTTCAGAAGCAGGGAGATGACATAAAAGAACTGTAAGACATTGCGTAAGACACTTCCGGTACGTATAAAAAATCTGTGTGCATTACATATGAAATGACCTATATAACTGTATCGTGTTGACAATTCATTGCTCGCACAGAGGATAAACAGTGAGTAAAGTAAGTGAAGACTTCGAGTGAAAAAATTGAAGTTAAAAATAAAAGCCGTCCTGTTCCGGATTTACAAATAGTTCGAACATCATCGAGCAGGAAATGTTCTTACAAAAGGAAATTTAAAATGGAAACATATTCTAAACATGATTGGCTACATGGTAGCAATGTAAACAAGGAAGATCACACCGAATTTTCGGGTGTCATATTTTCAATCTATTCTGACGCAAATTAAATTTATCAAAGCTATTCGAAGTCCATGGAACAGGTATGGAAAACAATTGGCAATCTTAGCGGTCCGCTCTCCCTCTAGCTGCAAAAGGAAGAATTACTATAGTACGGATAACATTCTTAACTGTTATGTCGTTGCTTAGGTTCGGTTTGCCTGTTTTGGGGTATTTTTGCATACATTCTGGAATTAGAGAGTAGTACAATGGAGAATTCCGTGAGGAAGAACAGTTCATATTGTTACGTCTCGCAGTGTTGTTCCCAAGGTTCCAGCTATGTTTTTCACAAGTTAGTATAAACGTTGGCAAATGTGTCAAACGTTCTAAATTATTTCGTCGGAAAAATGTTGGTGCCTGGGAAAAGTGCGACGTACAGATTTTAGAGTGGAAAAAAATCATGGCTAATGGTGCAGAAATTTCATATTTTAAATGTGTTTTAAATATTTTTATCGTAATATTTACCTGTAAGTGCGATGCTGTGAAGACACGCTTGCGGTTCGCCTAACGCATCGCTACCGCGACGTTGCAAAACTTTGATCCATTAAAAAGGAAGGTTCGTTCGTTGCTGTACCGAAATGACGGGCGGAAGAGTACAAGAGAAAGCGGTTACGTTGTTGGTAGGAGAGCGATAAATGTTGTAGTGCTACGCTACAGAAAATAGGTCCAGATTATCCACCCTTTATCTTGTTGTATCCCGTACGTTGTTGGCAAGAAAAACCGGAAAAATCCTCTTTGATTTGCAAAAGATATGTATCAGTGAGATAGAAACTGACCTGCGGAGAAAGTATTGACAGGAGAATCAAAAGTACAGTGGCAGAGCAAATCAGCTACGAATGGAAGCCGTTCAAAGCAGAACCGAAAGTTATACTTCCCCAGTTTCCTGTACAACGTAGAAAGGCATATTTGTACTTTGTATTCGGAATCATGTGTAAAAGAACGAAACATTTTTAACAACTGCTTTAAAAACAATCACAAAACACGAACGAACTGTATTTTATAGCGTATGAGTACATGATGCTTCGCTCTCCTGGCAAGAATGCACGCTGCTGTACTTGTAGTCATCCGTGCGTGAATTTCACGCCACAACGAATCTTCCTTTCAACGGAACGAAGCTTGACATCGTCGCGGTAGCGATGCGTTAGGCCTACCGCAGCATTTCTTCACAGCATCGCACTAACAGGTAAAAATTACGATAAAAATCGTTAAAAGACCTTTTAAACATGAAATTTTTGCACCATTTGCCATGAATTTCCATAATGTAAAATCTGCACGTCGCACTTTTTTCAGGCCCTAACATTTTTTCGACGAAATAATTTAGGACGCTAATCTACACATTTATCCAAAATTTGCAATGTTCTGTCAACAGTCACCTTGACTTTACATATCCAATTGTTTTGTCTAATTTACAGACGGAAAAAACAAAACTCTAATCTGCCAGTATACCTACTAGTGGTGTGGCTGGTGAAAAGGGCACGAAAATGTGACTTTTCCAGGGTTACACTAATTTTTGCTACACCCCTGTTGGCATTACTATATCACTTGTCTGAAAATGTAAAAATAAAAATTACCTGTTACAGTAAAGCATTACTGCTACACAATGCTTACACGTTCCACTTCTGCTTGTTTTACAAGAGCACTCATACAGAAAATTTACAATTATTTCTGCCTAAAACACCTTTGATCGAATGAGGCGACCACGTTATTGCGGAGGATTGAATGCAATGTGAAATTATGTGGATTTCTTTTCTAACTTCTTTCTCAATTCCACATGAAATGATATGACCTGCATTAAGATTCGCTGCCCCTGCTTTAATGCACCGTGAATTTTTTGTAGCTTCCACAAATTTCATTATCTCAAGGATTGAGAGTGTTAAACTAGCCATTCCTACATACGACTTCACGGGAACACGTGCGACGTTATCCGTACTAAAAGTACTATAGGGGCAGCACCCCCTATAGTTCATTGAGGTTGCCAATAATATCTAACGGAAGAAAGAAGTTTCTTAATCGGGTTTTTAATCGCGCAGATATTGCTGTAAACGGAATCGTGAGCTTACGCCCTCTGGTTTTAGACTTGTGCGTTAAGAAAAATTTGAATTTATATGAGAAACATTTCGCAGCGGAAACGCTCTTCAACAAAGAAAGAATTTTTCAAATCGGACTCTTTGAAGCACAGGTACGGACAAATATAAGACATGCATCTACGCCTCCTGGCGGGAAAATCATGCATTATTTTAGGAAAAAAGTATCCTCAAGAGATTTTTAGATGTCAGCGGTATTGGTCCAAGAAAAAAAAAATTAGTCGAGTTTTCAGGAGCCCAGATGTTACTGCAAAGACATCAATCAGAAGCAGAAATTAGCACTTATGCCCCTGGTGGACAAACCATTCTTACCAAATATTAGAAATTATTTGAAAAACATTTTCCATCAGGAGCTGTATGCGATACAGAAAGAATTTTTCAACACGGAGATTTAAAAGCAGAAGAAACACAGAAAACGCAATTTACCTTTGTGCCCCCTAGCGGCAAGTCTATGATTTACTTTAAAATTTTGAATTTATATGAAAAATATTTGGCATCGGAAACCCTATCCAACAAAGAAGGAATTTTTCAAATCGGACTCCTAGAAGTAGAGGTGTTGACAAAAATAAGATATACATCTACGCCCCCTGGCGTAGAAACCATGCATTATTTCAAGAAGAAAATGTTCCTAAAAGGTTTGTCGACATGAGTAGTATCGGTCAACAAACGAATTTTTTTTGCAATCGAGATTTTAGAAGCTCAGATTTTGTGGCAAACATCAGCAGCAAAAATTAACCCTTACGCCTCCTGGTGACCAAAGTATTCTTTACCAAAAATTAGGAATTATATGCAAAAGAGTTTTCATCAGGAGCTGCATCCGCTGAAGAAAAAAAAATCAAATCGGAGAAAACGTAATTTACTTTTACGCCCCCTAGCGGAAAATCTATGAGTAACTTTAAAAAGTAACTATACCTAAAATACTCTTCGACATAAATGAAATCGAAAGATAAAATAATTTTTTCAATCGGTTGTTTAGAAGCAAATATATGGAACAAAATGTATTTTGAATTCGATATCATCTGCATTTACGCCTTCTAACGGCGAAATTGTACATCGTAAAAAAATAAAATAAAATAAAGGATCATCATTCGCATATTTCATGCTTCCCAATGCAAAAAGAACTTTTCAAATCGGACTAATAGTTGCAGAGATATAGTGGCTACATACAGACGGCCAAACTGATAACACAAGCATGATCTTTTTTTACAAAAGACTTGCTAAAAATGCGCTATTCTGCTTTTCATGTTTGATATTCGTGATGATGCCATTTGGACAAAAACTGGATTGACAGACTTGGTCATCAACCAGAAATATTTAAAAAGCATTAGAACTTTGTTTCTCAAAAGAAAAACTAAATTCTCTTTATCCCATTTTAGTACGAGTGTGATTGTAACACACACTGAGTACGCCCGTATGTCTACAGTCCTTAATTGGAGTTTTCATTAATGTACGTAAAGTAACTGATATCAGAGCTGCTTTCTTTTTCCTTTTTTTATGTTAATTTCCAACGAACGTAGAGTTTCATTATTTCGTCACCAATGAAAAGAAGTCGAAAATGAATCTTTTTGTTGCCGTCGGGCACAGTAAAAACAAAAAGGGGGGGAGCCAAATTTCAGTTGCTGTGTTTGATATTTAGCGATTTTTTTGACTAAACCGTGTATTCGTTATGTTTTGGCTGAAATGTATGAGAATATGTCAGGCTTGGACTTTATTTTGAAGGATTTCATTCAGACGTAGTCTGTGCCGATTTCAAAAAATCATAAAGTTTATTTCGTCGGGAAACGCGCAATCGATCGCCCAAAAACAATTGTGATTTTTTACCTATTGCTTGCTCTCGTTCATGTATTTAACGATTTAACATTCCTGGAGCAAGTGAAAGTGTTTCAAAGACGTTGTAAAGGAACGCCAGGTAGGAGTGGCACCGCCAATTTGTATAATGTACAGTATATCTAAAAAAATCTTCCATAATGTCTTTTTTCTTTTATCGGAGGTTTAACGACCACCGTGAGCAACTCAATGGGCTATAAGCAGTCGCCCATCCTTAATTTAAGCTCACTTATTCCAGCGAAGGGAGAGCGCCAATGCCGCAAGACAAACACAACATCCATGCCTCATCGGGATTCGAACCCGGACTCATCTCGGACGAAATCAGAAGCCATCGCTTAAACCACTGCGCCACCGGTGCGGCCATAATGTCATATACCCCCCCCCCTTTTTTTATAACCGAAAAACCGTCCCCCCAAAGAGTAAACTTCTGGATGCGATCCTGGTCTTGTAGGAGTTCTTCAGTCGGTTTGACGTTAAGGAAAGGGCGTGCGGATGTGGTGCGCAGTTCCCAGACGCGCTAAACATGATTCTTGATTGTACCTGTCTTTCAGAAAGAAAAAAGTCCTCGTTGCAGAACTGAAAAAGGGGAAAGTCATCTCGATCCTGCTCGGCTACCCTAAAGCAAGACAGCGACTCATCGAGGTCACTAAGGAATTCGTCGCAAGGCAAGAAGAGCTGCCAGTTTGGAAGACAGAAGCGGAAGATGACTCAAGCCCAGAATCATCACCGCACCTGCACAAATGCTGTAAGGTTTGTATTATACTCATCCATCAGTGTAGATACTATAATCATTTTTCAGTCTCAGTTCATCTTTGTGAGGGTTCTTTTGAAAATAAAGGATATACTGTAATTCCCAGAACCACGAGAACTCCAGTGTATTTAATATGAATGTAATAGTTTAGACATAAATAAAAGACGAGTAGTCCACATAGGTTTTCCCGTTGGCGAGCAAATCTCTTAGCCAGTCGCCCGTTAGAACCTCTGCCCATTTTGCACGTGCGTCGTACGTACGGGCAATGCGAGGGGGGGGGAGTGATGGTCCCGCGTGAGCAGTGAAATTTAGCCGGTCCACTGACCCATCCTGTCCGGGTGAAGACCAATCGAATTCTGGCAGGATAGCTCTCGCAACGCCTTCACCTTGATAAATTTGAAAGAGTTGTATTTTATCCCCGCAGAGTCAGCATTTTGACGGCGCAGAGGTCATCAGATGGTTACTGCCAGCCTGGACTTTCCTGGAGTTTGTGTAGTCCAGGTACAGCCTTGAAATTGTTGACCGTGTAAATTCAAATTTCGTGGTAATTTTCGAAATGGAGTGACCCATCTCCAGGGCGCCGACTATCATGCCGTGTTCGAAGGGCCGGATTAAGGGGGTGTCTACAGGGGCCATAGCCTTAGGGTGCACCATTACCAAGGGCTCAGAAGACACTCCTGAGAAAATAATAGATAGATAAGGAGGGAAAAAGTAAGAGAGGTTTGTAAAATAGTTTTATTTTTGGCTCGTATGATTTCCTCTTGGTCAGAAACAGAGGCTGGAATTTTTGTCTCGTATGATTTCCTCTTGGTCAGAAACAGAGGCTGGAATTTTTGTCTCGTATGATTTCCTCTTGGTCAGAAACAGAGGCTGGAAGACGAACTGATTTCAAGGCAGTGACTCACCAAGGGTTAAAGGTTGCATGTTGCTGTGTACAGCGGGATCGGCGAGACAGTTTCAGCTTTTTCACTACCAGCCACCCACATCTCTTAATTTGAACTTGGAGCCGTCAGTGGTTGAAGTCCCCTGTGGCTTCACATTCCACAGAAAAAAAGATGCACTGAGAAAAGTACACAATGGTAAATCATTAGAAAATCCGAGACAAAACCTAGGAATCTCAAGCTTTTAACTCATGTTCTTATGAGAACAATGGAAAATACAATTACTTATTATGATAACTCGGCAGATAATTTATTAGTTTGAAGAATGCACTACTCCTCATTAATTATCGCAACAATGTTGCTACAGTTTTGTGTTATAACGGGCTTGATAATGATTCCGGTCATAAGTTCTTAGGAGCTCAGATGTCTTACCCTAGGAGCCCACTCAGATGTCTTAGTCTAGGCGCCCACTCAGATGTCTTAGCCTAGGGCCCCACTCAAATGTCTTAGCCTATAGCTTAGCCTAGGGGCCCAACAAGGACTTAATCCAACCTTGAATGTTCGAAATCCTTTAAATCCTGCCATCTGAACTGCGAGTGCTACTGCTTGAGTTTGCAGATATATCTGCTTCTACACAGCTCGCCACTCAAAATGCAACTCCATGAAGGACACGAGATAGCAAACCCAGATTTACTGGACACATAACAACAGATACAAAGATGAAACGATTGAGCTTACAGGCCCGTGAGACTTGCAGAACACGCAGACATCAATAGTTCGTGTGGCCCCCATGGCTGGCAATAACGGCCGCTACACGCAGCGGCATCGAAAGAAAAAGGGCTTTGGATGTGGGCTTGGGGTATGTCAGTTCAAGCTGCTTCCACACGTTGCCACAGTTCATCAGGCGTAGCCGCGTGTGGTGCTTGCCGGGCCATTTGGTTGCCGATCAGCGACCAGACGTGTTCGATTGGCGACATATCGGGAGAACAGGCGGGCCACAGCAGCAGTGACACCTGGTGGGCCGTGAAGAATTGTTGCACGATGCGTGCCACGTGCGGGCGCGCATTGTCCTGTTCAAAGGTGGCCGCTGGCAGGTCCTGCAGGTTAGAGATGACTACAGGCTCCAAAACGACGGAGATGTAGCGGTGGCTGTTAAGTGTACCGGCGATGCGTACCAGAGGGGTGCGGGTGTCATATCCAATTGCGCTCCAAACCATAACGCCAGACGACGGACCGGTATGGCAATGCATAAGGCAGGCGTCACACAGTCTCTCGCCGCGGTGCCGCCACACGCGGATCCGGCCATCGTGGTGTTGCAGGCAAAAGCGGGATTCATCGGAGAAGACAATGTCGTGTCATTCCGCAGTCCAGGGGCGGCGTTCAACGGCCCACTGCCGCCACGCTCGACGGTGGTGTAACATCAATGGTAATCGGAGCAATGGGCGCCGTGAGACAAGTCCCCTCTCCTGCAGAAGACGTCGAACGGTACGTGCTGACCCAGGTTGTTGCGCATTACACCCTAATTCCTGCGCTAACATTCGTGATGTGGCGGTGCGAGCTGTCAATGCCAGCCGCACAACATGCCGCCCGTCTCGTTTAGTGGTGTGCCGCGGTTGCGGCAATCTGTCACGTCGGTCGGTCCGTCCGTCCGTCCGTCCGTCCCTCCTGCACCCACAGAATCCATACTCGCCTCACTGTGGCTGGATGTCGTCCCACACGGGCGCCGATGTCTCGGTACGATAAACCGCTGTCGCGATAAGCCACTATTCATCCTCTGTCCAACTCCGAAACGTGCTGGAATGACTGCCGTATTCTGCGACGAGGCATCAGGAAGCTTCCCAGGCACAAGTCCGGCAGCAGAGCACACTTCCACTACTTACACCCCGCCTTCTGTGCACACTTCTTATAGTGTTTCGCGGTGACGTGCCGGGCGCACATGATTTGCATATGCCCTGCAATGCTAATCGTTTGCATGTCCTCTCGCGGGCGACGCATGCTGCGAATTTCAGGCCAATTGGATGCTTCCTTTCTTGGTGTTGCATTTTGGGTGGCCAGCAGTGTATATATATACCTCTTTTGAGGTCGATACTACTGTGATGGAAATGGTAGCATACTTTCCAGTTATTTTTGCAGCTCAGTGTAAGTATAGCAACACGCGTGAGCTTCCGAATCATGGGAAACAATGTAATATGGCGCGAAAAAAGTTAACCCCCCCCCCCCCCACAGTGTATTTAACAGAGAAAATCATGCCCTAGTAAAACATGCACACATCTGTGGAAACGAGAAATCCATTTTTCTAGATATTTTGAGAGAAAGATCTAAATTCTAAATATTCCTCTCGTATTTTCCGGTTGCATAAAAGCTCCATTAATCCTTTCTACGTATGTTTATTTCTGACCTACGGTTCGGTTGTTTCCACCTCAGCATAAGATAAAGTTTGCTGTAGAAATGCATACCTTAGCATGGAAACCTGAGCTTATTACGGGATATTTTAAACTAACGATGACAACATCGCAATACCGATGTAATACCCTTGAATCAGAGCTGCCATTTGGAATCCTTATGCGATTTCCCAGAACTTCGTATCCAATTTCTTCCACCGTTGTGTCAGCGTGCTCCAGAGAATCAAGAATATGCCGAGGCGACTCTCCAGAGCATACTGCCGTTCTTGCTACGAATCAATAGCCGAAGGCAGAAGAACAAAATAAAAGACAGAAAGCAAAACAACAAGAAAACGTTCGATGACAGGAAATGTCACATACGCTGTTTCATCGAAAAACGGTATTATTTTCCTGAAGGAAACTGGGAGATTTAATGCACGTGTGTCCTCTTCGCTTTGTTGTTTGTCCTTTCTCTGAAACGGGCGCATCTCTAGTTTTGGATTCCAAGACACAAGAACATCAAAAGCTCGTCGTATTTCAGAAGGAAAACAATTCACATGCGATATTGCGCCGTGGTTTATTAATGCCACCAATTCGCAGGACTTGCACGCATTTTAATATTTCCCATTTCCAAAACTTTTACCTGCAAGCACTAAACATTTCTACCAATAAACGATATCCAATTTCATTTTCATGAAAAGCGGGCTTCCGACTGCCATTCCTTATTGGTGGTTAATGTTACGAAGTCCTGGAATAGCTCACATGACCCAGTCACTATTCAACAACAAAGCATTCGGGTTTCCTAGTAAATAATAAAGAAACGGGCAGTAATAATAGTAATTAGATGTCATATTTTAGCTCCGTTGCCAGTAAGGTAGTCGGCTCAAGAGCCGACTTCATCGTTCACAAAAACATTTTCGACCAATAAATGTATTATCTTCATGTTTAAACCAAAAAGAGAAAATAAAGTGGCATAGAAATAGTTTAATGCAAAATGTTTTAACAGATACCGTATTTTTCGGCGTGTAACACCAGAATTTTTTTTCTTCTTCTGAAGTCTGGACGTCGACTTATATGCCCCATCAACTTATCTATTGATTGGTTATTGAAATTTCTTAATGAGGAAAAAAACTGTATACACTCAGAAGAGAAAATATTAGAGATAGGGGTGACGCTCAGTTGACATTGACACCCCCCGCGCAGATTGGAACAGCCCCAAAACGCACGCACCCGATAAATAGGCGGATAGCATAGGGCCGCGGGTGGCCTAGTGGTCAGCGTTCGTGACTGCCTTGGTGATAACCTCAGGTTCGATCCTGGGCAGGTACGAACGTTCGAACCACTAAATACCCGCCGTGCGTCGGATGGGCACGTTAAGCCGTCGGACCCCGGGTACTGCCCCCCGCAATAAATAAGGGCGTCTTCCTCCCCTTTCTATCTCACTTCCGTGTGACTTTCCTATCGGGCATTGTAGCCCAAAACTCCTAGCTTCCTATTTTCTAAGGGTTGTTTAAGACCTGGGGTCAGACACTCCCTTCCTAAAATTCTCTACATAGGATCTGATCTGATCTGATCTTTTCAACTGTGCATCTCAATCGACGAAAATGGGTAAACGTGGTGATCTGAGCGACTTTGATCTTGAACACACTGTCGATGCAAATCAAATAGGTCATTCTATCGCCCAAGTGGTAAGAGCCCTCGGATTTCTGAGTGCAACCGTATCAAGGGTGCACCGCGAGTATACCATCGACGGAAATACCAGCAACCATAGAGCAGGCTGTGGCAGACCACACGCAACTGATGACCGGTGTCGACGTACACTGAAGAGCAATTGGATTAGAGATACCTGTCTAATAACGTGTAGCACCACCTTTCGTCCTGATGACGGCGGCGATTCGGCTCTTCATGGACTCGACAAGACACCGGAAGCGTTGGGAAGCCATACGGATCCGCGACCCCTGAACAAGTTCCCACAGTTCACGAAGATTTGATGGAGGCGGGTCAGAGCCTCGAACATCTCTCTCTATATCATCCCAGATGTGCTCGATAGGATTGAGGTCAGGTGACCTAGCGGGCCAAGGAAGCGAGGTCACGTCGGTGGAGTGTTCATCCAACCATTCGGATACAATTCGGGAGCTGCATTGTCTCGTTGCAGGAAGAGGTCCACAGTAGGATGTTGAAGACGCACAAACGGGAGCAAATGGTAGTCCAGGATATCCCGGTAACGTTGACCTGTAATGGTCGATGTCACGCGTACCAGGGGTCCCATTTCAGTCCCCGTAAACAGTCTCCAGACGAGAATGCCACCCCCACCAGCTTGAAGAGTACCCTGCTGGCAAGAAGGATCCATCGCTTCATGTGGTTTGCGCCGTACACGTATCCTGCCATCCGCATGTACCAACGTGAATCTCGACTCATCAGTCCAGGCAACATTTTTTCACATGTCTAGGGTCCAGTGGCGATGTTCCCGCACCCATGCTAATCTTTGCACCCTGTGATGTGCGGTCAGCAGCGGTACCCTCGTGGGACAATGGCTACTGTACCCCATAACGAGGAGATGGTTCTGGATGGTGTGGCTCCTTACACGTTTTTGTGTACCAGCGTTAAATTACCGAGTGATTTCTTGCACTGTGGTCCGTCTATTCGCTGTTACAATGCGAGCTAGCCGACGATGACCCCACTCATCCACACGCTGTTGTCCATGACAGTTGGCCCTTGCAGGGATGGTTTTACCGGATTCGATGTACTCACAGTGCACCCGTGACACAGTGGCTCGTGAAAAACCCAGTACCTGCACGACGTCCGAGAAGGAGTGACCAATTCGTCGGGCCCCGACAATTTGCCCACGATCAAATGCGCTTAGATCCTTCATCTTACCCATACTGCGTCCGACTCTTACTGATTCCCGTCGCATCACTCCTTATATTGTCGGATCGCTGCATACGTCATGTCGTTTCCGTTTACAGGGTGGCCCACAGCGCCACATTTGCATAACGCCAACTGTCTCTAATTCAATTGCTCTTCTGTGTAGACCCTCCAGGCTTGTGCAAACCGACCGCTTGGCAACGGTGGAGCAAATCCTACCCATTTTAAATGTCGGAGGCACAAGTAGCGTCGGAGATCGAACGGTATGGCTCACGCTGTTTCCTTTGGGCTAAAGGAGCCGACGGCCTACTCGTGTGTTCCCGTTGACTCCTGGTCCTTAGTGATTACGCTTCGCCTGGTACCATAGACATCAAACAATTCTTCGATTCACCCTAAGATGACACTGCAGTTTAAGGTACAAGAGCCTACGCACTCCCTGAGCCTTCGGTAACGGCAGAGAGTTTTGTTCATCCGCGTCACTCACCACTGTGTCCTGCTGTTAGTAGCTGTCAATCACTTCCCCCATCAACTCAATGGCGTCCTTGTATTCCAAACACTGCATATATACGAATGCGTGTGTTGGTCTAATTTTAAAACACTTCTGAAAATAGATCACTTTTAGATGTGTCTAAAATAACTATATATATTTATAAGCAAACAGCTAGGACAATATAAAGCACGATTCTGGGCAATAAATGCTTTGGTTTTTACGGAAAATGTTGGGAACTACTTTTAGGCGCGGCGATAGGTTTCACGTACCTTCCCCTTCAGTGTCATCTTAGAGTGAGTCGAAGTATAGTCCTCTGCAGACTGGCGCCGTGTCGTGTTGCCCGGCGAATCCCGTTTTTAGTTGTATTGAGCTGACAGAGGGTGCGGGCGGCGTAGTGTAGGTAGCATAAGGCCATACTCTGTTCAAGGCTGTAGTATTTCTGCGATGGTTAGGAGAGCTTTCTCATGGGACACATTGGGTCCCTTACTGTGTCTAAAGATGCCCTTAACCGCTGCGCGCTACCAGCAGGAGCTGGCTGGTCACCTACACGGCTTCGTGGCCTTCGCGCATCTTGCTGGCGATGGTCTGTTCCAGCAGGACAATGCACTGCCCCACCAGGCAGCAACCACTCAGGCATGGCTCGAGGAACCCTAATCTTTGGAATCACCTAGTGGTCCCCAGTTTCCTGGACTTAAACGCTCTGGAAGCTATCTGAGAAGCCGCACATCATATCCATGGATACTGCACTGAAGTTTGGGCGGACGTATGGACAATGCTGCAACAGGAATGGCTGACATTACTTCCGGAAACCCTCAGACATCTGGTGGAGCAATCCCTGGGTGTGTTATTCGCGCTAGAGGAGGACCAACACGCTATTAGGTAGGTATCCTCTAATGTTTTATCAACTGAGTGTATACATATTGTGTCCTACATTTGGTCGTGATCCGAGCACTTGAAACACAATACTCTATTTATTCGAAAGCGAACGAAATGTAATTTTCTATCACTAAGAATTTTGTTTAAAAGCTGTCACAACAGATATTTACGTTTGATAAAATCCTGATTACGGTAAAATCGTCATGACTGATTTAGAGTGTCAGCAGTCGTGTGTTAATAGCATGCTCCTCGCAACCTCTGCAAGGTCCATCTGGTTGGCACTTACTTTTGGTTTTGCAAAGCCGCGAAAACTACGACGGTTGCACTTCATTTATCTAGCGATGATTAAGCCTCTGAAACACGTCACTGCTGACAATCGTGCCGACAGCCGGCGGCATGTGAGCTTTAAGAACAGCAAAGACCAGCGGCAAGCGAAAGCATTTTTTTTTTACTCTGTGAATCTCTCAGTTGAATGATTCAGATGAATTAAAATCATGCATTTTTCCCAATTTTTATGCTCGTCTTGATTTATTTAATGTTTTCGACTGAAATCCAAAGTTCTTTTGGTTTTGGAATTCAGTGGGACTTTGTGACAAAAAGAGAAACGAATGATAACTCAAGCTGCAAAGATTACTCTGATTTATTCACTTATGTGTCATTTAAAAAAAAAATTTCCACATTTGCGCGGCGGATTCTCCAACTGATCGGCCAGAGAGAAGAAATATAAGTATAGCGTCACGGTTCTAACAGGAAGCGAGATTCATCGGAACACACGACCTTCTTCCTTTCAAGGTCGAGTTTTGGTTCTCGTGTGACCATTGCGGGCACTTTCAACGGCGAAACGAGGTTAGCATATGCACTCAGAGCGGCATGCGGCTACGCAGCCCCATTCTGAGTTGTCATTCCAGCCTGGACCAGGATTGTCTGTGTCTCAGGCGAGAAATTGAGAGACTGGAGGAACGGATTGACTATGGCTAACATCACTGCCAGCGGACCAAGTGAAGGGACTGTGTTCCCCAATGAATTGTTCAACAACGCAGAATGTGCGTTCATTGCCTGTGATTTGCCGAATAAAAGGTGTTTTGTACTGATGTGTGTTTCCATACTTTTGATTTTTCTTTGTAATTGTGTTTGTCTGATAAAAGGCCTCGGCGCATAAAAAAAAAAAAAAATTAGTCGCGTGGCGAACCAATCTCCTGGAGGTCTAACAATACATACACGGTCCATCGTGTACGACCTGCCCAGGTTCGCACCACCTGTTTGGGTGTCCGAATCTGCGGTCTATTGAACGGGACTATTACCGCAACGTTTACTGTTGGGAAACGTGCATGGTTGGTTCCACCTATCCCTGCAAAGTCCGCATTTGGACGGGGCGTGACTAAGACTCACCGACTGATCTTACTGCGAGTTGTGTCGGCATTACACCCGTTACCAGTATTCAAATTACCAGCGAACTGCGCCACAGTGTTCCTTCTGTTGACTTTTACCATAGGGATTAGACTTGGCTCACCTGTAGCTTTGATAAGCCATGGTAGTTCCTCACTTCGTCGATTGTTTGTGTTTTTATCACCTCGGACTACCTTTTGAAAGTATTAAACATGGCTCACCGTGAGCATCCCAGAAGCTTTGTCGTCTCGGAAAAGCTCTGACCCAGTAGTCTGTCTAGCCATTACAACATGGTCTTTTTCAAACTCGCTCAAGTCCGCGGCCTTTCTCATCTGAAGAATAACAAGAAAGATGACACCGAATTTTCGGGTGTAATAAGCACGTCTTTTGAATCCGTTCTGACGCAAATTAAATTTACCAAAGCTATTCAAAGTCAATGGAACCGGTATGGAAAACAATAGATTTGACGAAAGAAAGAAGATTTTCAATCGGGTTTTTAATCCCTCAGATATTGCTGTAAACGGAATCGTGAGCTTACGAACTCTTAGAAACAGAGATATCGACAAAAATAAGATGTGACCTTACGTCCCCTGTTGGGAAAACCATGCATTATTTTAGGAAGAAAGTATTCTCAAAAGGTTTATCCATAAAAGCGGTATCGGTCCAAGAAAAAAAAAAAATTAGTCTAGTTTTCAGGAGCCCAGATTTTGCAACAAATACTTCAGAAGCAGAAATTAGCACTTATGACTCCTGGTGGCTAAACCATTCTTTACCAAACATTAGAAATTATGTGAAAAATATTCTACATCAGGTCTTGTATGCGATACAAGAAGAATTTTTCAAATCAGAGCTTTAGAAACAGAAATAACGCAGAAAACGCAATTTACCCATGTGCCCCCTAGCAGAAAGTGTATGATTTACTTGAAAATTTTGAATTTATAGGAAAAACATTTCGCATCGGAAACACTATCCAACAAAGAAGGAATTTTTCAAATCGTACTCTTAGAAGTAGAGATATTGACAAAAATAAGACATACATCTACGCCCTAGCGTAGAAACCATGCATTTTTTCAAGAAGAAATTTTTTCTAAAAGGTTTGTCGACATGAGTAGTAACGCTCAAAAAACGACTTTTTTTCAGTCCAGATTTTAGAAGCTCATATTTTGATGCAAATACAACCAAAGCGGAAATTAAGACTTACGCTACCTGGTGGCCAAGCCATTTCTTACAAAAATTAGAAATTTTGTGCAAACGTTTTCCCACCAGGAGCTGTATGCGCTGCAGAAAGAATTTTTCAAATCGGAGATTTGGAAGCAGAGATATAGGGGGAAACGCAATATACCTCTACGCCCCCTAGCGAAAAGTCTATGAATTACTTGAAAATTTTGAAATTTTATGAAAAACATGTCACACGGAAAACACTATCCAACAAAGAAGAAATTTTTCAAATCGGACTCTTAGAAGTAGAGATATTGACAAAAATAAGATGTACATCTACGCCCCATGGCGGAGAAACTGTGGAATATTTTAAGAAGAAAATATTTCGAAAAGGTTTATCGATGTGAGTGGTATCAGTCCACGAAAGAATTTTTTTAATCGATATTTTAGAAGCTCCGATTTTATGGCAATTACATCAGAAGCAAAAAATAACACTTACGCCCCCTGGTGGACAAAGTATTCTTTACCAAAAATTTGAAATTACATGCAAAAGATTTTCTATTAGGAGATGTATCCGCTGAAGAAAAAATTTTTCAAATCGGAGTTTTAGAAGAAGAGTTATCGGGGAAAATGTCATTTACTTTTACGCCCCCTAGCGGAAAATCTATGCGTTATTTGAAAAAGTAATTATATCTAAAATACTATTCGACATAAATAGAATTGAAAGATAAATTTTTTTTAATCGGATGTTTAGAAGCAAATATGTGGAATAAAACGTATTTTTGAATCCGACATCATCTGCATTTACGCCCTCTAGCGGCGAAATTGTACATCGTAAAAAAAAACGAAATAAAGGATCATCATTTGCATATTTCAAGCTTATCAATGCAAAAAGAATTTTGTAAATCGGACTAATAGTTGCAGAGATATCGTGGGTACAGGCGGACGGACGGACGGACAAACCGATAACAGAAGCACGAGCTTTTTTTACAAAAGACGTGCTAAAAATAAGAGTATCAGGTGTTGTTTATACGGTTTCATGACCTTCACAAGTGTCGTCGTTTACCTGCAGGTGCTCCGATTTGCATAAAGACGCGCTGGTCATAATATTTCGGCTCTTCTGTGTCTATGACGCATCATCATCATCATCATTGTCAACCATTATCAATCCACTGCTGGACGAAGGTCTCCCCAAGTTTCCTCCACAACGGTCTGTCTTGTGCCAGTCTCCTCCATGTCACCCCTGCATACTTTCGAATTTCATCCACCCATCTCCCATGTGGTCTTCTTCTGGGTCTTTTCCTGTCCCTTGGAATCCAATCTAAAATTTCGGCTGTCCATCGATGATCTGTCCTTCTGGCAGTATGTCCAGCCCATTGCCATTTCAGGGATTTAACTCTGATCATGATGTCTTCCACTCTTGTCATTTTTCGGATCCACGTGTTCCTCTTCTTATCTCTCCTGGTTATACCAAGCATGCACCTCTCCATGCTTCTTTGAGTTGTCTGCAGCCTTTGTATGTCTCTTTTAGTTAAGGTCCACGTCTCTGCACCATACGTAAGCACTGGAAGGATGCATTGATCAAACACTTTTCTTTTAAGACATAATGGCATATTGCTCTTGAAAATTATGCTGTTTCTTCCAAAAGCTCTCCAGGCAAGTTTTGTACGCCGATTAATTTCTTCATCAATGTGACCCTCACTTGATATCTGCTGTCCAAGATAAACGTACGTGTCTGTTATCTCCAGCTTTTCTCCATCAATCGATAAATCTTCATTTTGTGTAAAAGCATTGAACATCACTTTTGTCTTCTGAAAGTTCATTTTTAATCCCACTTCTTTACTCTTGTCAGCAAGTTCCTGGATCATACTCTGCAGCTCTGATGGGGTAGTCGCAAAAATGACTACGTCATCAGCAAAACGAAGGTGGGTTAGATAATCTCCATTAATCTTTATCCCCTTGTTTTCCCAGCTCAGCGACTGAAAAACACCCTCCAATGTGGCATTAAAGAGCTTCGGAGATATGTTGTCACCTTGTCTCACTCCCTTTCCAATTTTTATGTGTGTTGTATTTTCAAACAGCCTAATCTTTGCACTTGCATTTTCATAGATGTTATTAATAATATTAATGTATGCATCTTCAATACCGCAGGTTTTCAGAGCCATTGTTACTGCTGATGGTTTCACCGAATCAAAGGCTTTTTCATAATCGATAAAAGCCATGCACAATGGAAGTTCATATTCCCTCGCTCTTTCAATTAGTTCTCTCAGCACGTGGATATGATCTATTGTGCTGTAGCCACTCCTGAATCCAGCTTGTTCTCTCGGTTGAGCCATGTCCAGTGTTACCTTCAAGCGGTGTGAAAGAACTTTAGTGAAGATTTTATAAACTACTGATAGGAGGCTGATAGGTCTGTAGTTTCCGAGATCCTCAATGTCACCTTTCTTATGTAGCAGGATCATTGTAGCGGTGTTCCAATCCTCAGGAATCTTTCCTTCATTAAGGCATCGAGTGAAAATTTGGGCGAGTACTGTTTCGATTTCTCCACTTGCTTCTTGTATGATGTCTACAGTAATTCCATCTTCTCCTGGAGCTTTTCCTCGCTTCATGTTCTTGATTGCATGTGCAACTTCTGCTGGAAGGACTGGAGGAACTCTGGTACTGGTATCTTTCATGATGTCTGGAGTGCATATATCATCCCTTTCATATAATTTGGAGTAGAAATCTTTCACTCTTGTCAAAATTTCGCCTCTATTTCTTGTTACAGAACCATCTTCTTTTCTCAGTGCCATAATCTGTTTTCTTCCCTTACTGAGATGTCCCTTTGCTATCTTTAGGCTTTGGTTGTTTTCAATTGCTTTCCTCACTAGTTCACAGTTGAATTTCCTTACGTCTTCAGTGATACTTTTTCTTACTGTCTTGCATAGTTCTATATATTCCACTTTGGAAGTCACATCTTCTTTAGTTGTCCTCATCTCTCTTCTTTTTTGCATCAACATTTTGGTTTTTCCTGATAATTTGTTCACATGCAACTTGTTCTTAGACCCAGCTAATTTTGTTGCTGTTTCCATAAGAGCTTTGGTTACTTTTCTGTTAACTTCAGAGATGTCCACTTCTTCCGATGTTAGGCCTTCTAAAGCAGAGAACCTGTTCTTCAGTTCTAACAATCACTGGACACCTAGAAGAGAAACACAACATAGCATTTATTGACATACATTAGTACGGTGTCGGTCCACCTTTGGCCTTAATGCATGCACTGACCCTTCGAAACATGCTTTCGACAAAGTTTTGGAACACAGCGATAGGTATGCACTTTCCATTCAGTACATAATGCTGCCGCTAACTCTTGCTTAGTAGTAGGCCTTGGTTCAAAACTTCTTATGAGGCGCTTTAATTAATTCCATAGGTGCTATATGGGATTAAGATCAGGACTCTGTGCTGGCCAATCTACACACGATGCGGAATTATCGTCAAACCACGCCGTAACAGATTTTGCTTTATATCTCGGTGCATTATCCTGCTGGTACCAACATGGCTCGGTTCCATAATATTACCACAAAGTTTGTAGAGCATAATTGTCCAGAATATCGAGGTAAACGTGCTGGTTAACAGGTTTGTCCACGATAACCAATGAGCCGGGACCATACCACGAAAAACACCCCCACACGAGTACACTGTCAGCTCGAAACTTGACCGTAGGAACAGTACACTGCGGTAAATAGTGTTCCCCCGACTGCCGTCATACCCACACACAGCCATCAGACTGATTGATCGTTTATCTGGATTCATCAGTCCATAGGACCCGTTTTCATTGATCTACGGTCCACAATAAATATTCTTTACACCATGTTAAAGGACCAGTAGCATTCCGAGTGGAGATGAAAGGTTTATGAGCAGCCGCACGACCACCGTAACTCATGGAATGAAGTTCTGTGCGAATGGTACGTGTACATATCGAGGTGTCAGCATTTTTACTCATCTGTACACTGAGGTCTTGTGCAGTACTCCGTCGATTAGCTGTAACGACTATCCTGAGGCTTCGGCGTCCTCTATCACTGATTTTCTTTCGTCTGCCGGTACGTTTTGCTGCTTCAGGCACGCCATGTGTTTTCCGCTTATTCAGTACATCCAAAACCAAAACAGCTGACTTGGGTATGTTTAAGCGCCTCACGGTTTCTGTTATGGACAACCCACTAATATAACACCCAACAATCTTTCCTTTTGTCAAATTCAGTTCTCTCCCACCGCGACATTTTCCCTCAGCCTCACAGGGTGATATTTGATTGAGGTTAGCTGCTGGCTTGTTTTCATACCGTTTACAGATGTACCGCGCATCTCAACAAAGCAGCGGATCCATTCATTTGCTTTTGAAGAGGTGTGCAGCGACTTTTGGCAATATAGTGTATATACGTAATGAATATACATACTGTATATATATAACATCTGTGAAAGCGCAAGTGCAAAGATTCGGCTATTTGAGAATACAACACCCATAAAAATCGGAAAGGGAGTGAGACAAGGCTACACCATATCTCCCAAGCTCTTTAATGCCACATTACAAAATGTCTTTCGATCCCTGAACTGGGAAAACAAAGGGAGGAAAATTAATGTAGATTATCTAACTCACCTTCGTTTTGCTGATGACGTAGTCATTTTTGCAGCTACCTCGTCTGAGCTGCAGACTATAATTATCGATTAATTGGGGGGGGGGGGCTGTAGATAACCGATACCTACATTTACCTTGGAAGTGAGGGTCACATTGATGAAGTAATTAATCGGCGTATAAAACTTGCCTGGAGAGCTTTTCGGAGAAACAGTATAATTTTCAAGAGCAATATGCCATTATGTCTTACAAGAAAAGTATTTGATCAATGCATCCTTCCAGTGCTTACGTATGGTGCAGAGACGTAGACCTTAAGTAAAAGAGACATACAAAGCCTGCAGACAACTCAAAGTAGCATGGAGAGGTGCACGCTTGGTGTAACCTGGAGAGATAAGAAAGGAACTCGTGGATCCGAAAAATGACAAAAGTGGAAGACATCATGATCAGAGTTAAATCCCTGAAATGGCAATGGGCTGGACATACTGCCAGAAGGACAGACCATCGATGGACAGCCGAAATTTTAGATTGGATTCCAAGGGACAGGAAAAGACCCAGAAGAAGACCACATGGGAGATGGGTGGATGAAATTCTAAAGTATGTGAGAGTAACATGAAGGAGATTGGCACAAGACAGACCGTTGTGAAAAAAAACTTGGGGAGACCTTCATCCAACAGTGGATTGATAATGATGATGATATTATATGTATATGTATACATGTTACGGGCAAATGCCAAATTCCGGAGAGATGGCGATCTGCCCGGGCAAATCGCGATGTGCCTATCAGTTTCGGGCAAACCGATTTCAGGATGTAACCGGGAAAATCGAGATTTCACCGATCGTCTTTGGGCAAATCGCGATTCAACCAATTCAAGGGACCATCTTACATTTATATTTGCTTCAAAGGTTTTTAATCAGTTTACTGAAATATAAAATAAAAATTCAAAGAATAATGCAAATAATAAAAAAGTATTGACGATACATTTTTATTCCAAAGTTTATTTAATTTTTTTTTAATTGCAACTTTAAACATTTCGGAACAACTTTGAAAATAAACATTATGATTTAATTACATTAAATTGAAGAACATAAAAAAAGTTTATTAAAAAATGAAGAAGCTGCTGAAATAAATGTCTCTTCTGCAAGAAAGATTTTCAACTTAGTGAATTAAAATCATATGAAGTAAAATAATGATATTTAGGTGATAAAGCTACGGAATTATAAACGATAAGAAATTAAACTCAAAATATGAAAAAAAATATAAACGAACTCACAGTTCATTTGTTGGTGCACGGAAGGGACGAATGACACTTTGAATTGCATTTTATGCCGTTTGCGTTACAATTACATTTTGTGTGTGGGTATGGCAGCAGCAGGGGGAACGCTGTTTACAACAGTGTACTGTTCCTACGGTCAAGTTTGAAGCTGGCTGTGTGCTCATGTGGGGGTGTTTTTCGTGGTATGGTCTAGGCCCTTTGGTTATCATGGACAAACCTGTTAACCAGCACATCTACCACGATATTCTGGACAATTATGTCCTACCAAATCTGTGGTAATACTATGGAACCGAGCCTTGTTGGTACCAGCAGGATAATGCACACCGAGCCATAAAGCAAGGACTGTTAAGGTTTGACGATAATTCCGTATCGTGTGTAGACAGGTCAGCATGGAGCCCTGATCTTAATCCCATAGAGCACCTATGGGACGAATTAGAGCGCCGCATAAGAAGTTTAGAACCAAGGCCTACTACTAAGCAATAGTTAGCGGCAGCACTATGTACTGAATGGAAGCGCATACCTATCGCTGTGTTCCAAAACCTTGTCGAAAGCATGTCTCAAAGGGTCAGTGCATGCATGAAGGCCAAAGGTGAACCGACACCGTACTAATGTATGTCAATAAATGCTATGTTGTGTTTCTCTTCTAGGTATCCGGTGATTTCTGTCAATATAGTGTATATATATTGCGGTTCTCTATACATTCAACGTCGTCATTTTACACGTACCTCTGATTCGCTGTCAGTATTGCCAAAATGTAAAAGCTCTTCGAGGAAAAAACGCGCTGTTCAGGAAGAAAATGTTTAAGCAAGTCGTAAAGCAATTTATATAAGAAAACGAGGCACTCGAAAGGAAGATTAAATCGAGATATACGTGACAAACTCCTGCACCAATAAAGAAATACTTTGATAAAACGTAAGCTGTACCTCCAATACACATATTTTTTTTATTTCGGAGACTCAAAGAAAGAATAAAAATCACCACCAAGATTTATACATAGCGACCAGTATTGTATCTGGATCAAAAGCATCCTCAAGCGATCGAAGGGCTCTTCTGTCGTAAAATAATAACGGTAGCTTTCAGCGATCATCGCCAGTAGGAAGGATGAAACAAACCTGCTTATGAATTAAAAACAGATATCTCAGGCGTGTATCGCTTAAGCAGAAGGCGGTAAAGAAGTAGTAAAGCGTGATCTGCAATCCCTCAAATCCAAATCAGTTGGCCTTCAGCTGCTTTATCGTGCGGTTTTGTCTAACGTCACAGTCAGAAATCAAAGGAGGGAACAACGGATCAGTGCTTGGAAAAATAGTCCAAGTCAAACACACCAAATATTGCCCGCAGCTAATGGGAATGAGGCGTTGGTCCGAGCACAAGTAATTTGACAGTTCAAATGTTTTAAAGAGCACAGATTTTTTTAAAGAGCTCATGTTACAACTGATTCTCGAAGTAGACCAGCTGTAACAACCTGCGTCCGAACTTTAACGTATAAAAGTGACAAACATATTATCAAGTGACCCTCGACTCATATTAAAAATGCCAGCAAGTGAGCTAAATGTGAAAATCAATCGATGAGGTTGTAACGTACTACAAAGGTAAAAACATGTGTCAAGACGACAAATCTGCAGCGAGACATTCTGTCCGCGTAGCTTAGTTGGGAGAGCGACTTACTCCGGAATGAGGGGACACGGATTCGATGTCCGTCGCGGACAAACTTGTGTTTTCACAAGGTCCATAACGGCGACAGTCTGGTTGGAGGCTAGAATGCGCAGGCTCAAGATTTTGGCTCATAGGTAGGCTGCAGTGCCTAACTGTGAGCCAAGATTTTGAGCTTTGCAATAAGTGCTAAACCACACTTCTAAACCGCTGATTCAGCTCTAGCAGATTCTTTTCTCTTTCTTAAGTTGAAACTGTGATTAAAAAGACACCGATTTGACAGTATTTGATTATGATACAGCGGAATATGACAAAAGGCAAAACAAAACAACAACAACGGAAAAAAAGAAGGAATAATAATAATAAAAAAAAGAATGGATGAATGGAGAGAAGAAAATGCCGTCATACTAAGCAAGCTTTGCAAGTTTTCCAAAGCTTGTTTTGGAGTTGTAAAAAGTGCATTCATTCCCTTGGAGAATCATTTCAAAGGAGAGTATTAAGAAACATTTTTCTTATATATTTTTCCTAATTGGAATGCAATCTCATTTCCCTGGAGGTAGTGTGCACCACCGCGGAGCGAATGATGTGAACCCCATTGTCCGAGATGAACCCGAGTTCGAGTTCAGGATAAGGCGTGAGTGGTATGTTTGTATGAAGACTCTGGCTTTGTCTCTTACTTGGAACCAGTGATTCCAAATTAAGCACAGGGGAAGTTCATAGCCGTTAGAGTTGCTCATGGTAGTCGTTAAGCCAACAAGTCAATCAAAACAACGACAAAAACCATCCGGCACAAAAAGAAATGATGCATAAAGTGATTTTTAGAAACACCCTGCACAACAAAAAATAATGCATGTAGGAATTTTTTAAAAAACGTACTGCACAACAAGAACTGATAACATAGCGATTCAATGAAAAAACATCCTGCGTAACAAGAAATGATGCATATACAGATTTAAAAAAACATCTACCACAACATGAAACGATGCATACAGCGATTTTTAAAAGGCATCACAGAAAGAAATGATGCACATAACGATTTAAAAAGAATGATGCACATAGTGATTTAAAAAAAAACCTCCTACACAACAAGAAATTGTGCACTTAGCGATTTTTAAAACAAAATACTGCACAGCAAGAAATGTTACATCTAGGATATTAAAAAACATCACGCACAACAAGAAATTGTGCATTTAGCGATTTTTAAAACTAAATCCTGCACAACTAGAAATGTTGCCTTCAGCGATATTAAAAAAAAAAATCATGCGCAACAAGAAGTGATGCATATAGCGATTTTTAAGGAAACAACCCCCACAACAAGAAAAATGATGCATATAGCTTTTTTAAAAGGCATCATAACTAGAAATGATGCACATAGTTGTTTAACAAAATCCTACACAAGAATTGCATATAGTGGCTTAAAAAACATCATGCACAACAAGAAGTGATACATTTAGCGATTTTTAAAACAAAATTCGGCACAACAAGAAGTTGTGCGTATAGCGATATTAAAAAGCGTCCTGCACAACAAGACATGATGCATATAACGGCTTCACATATTTCCACCCATCGAATGCTAAAAGAATTGTTTCATCCCGATTTAAAAAAAATATCCTGCGCACAACAAGAAAGGATGCATAGTGCATATATCAATTTTTAAAAACATCATGCACAACACGAAAGGATGCATACTGCAGCTTCGCATATTTCCAGCAATGGAACGCCAAAAATGTTTTTTTCAACCCGAAATGTAGATGTTAAGTCAAACATAATTTTTTTTTTGCCATTAAATGCAAATACTGTGCCGCAGAAATCCTAAACTGTATGAATGATTAGTTTTATGGTAAACTTTATGTCGCGCAAAAAAAGTTTTTCCGAATCCGACTTCTGAAAGTGGTGATGATGTACGTACATAATTGTAAAATGAGGACGTGCCAGTTTTTGATGTGCTAAAAATCTTAGTTTGAAAGGAACTGACACTTTGTTAAATTTTTCCACAACTAATTAAATAAATGCTCAGAACAGTCTACTCAAGGTATTCATACTCTGCAATAGGAACAATATGAAACCTGTATCACTCAGCAACAAAGAGATAAATTCCTCCAATCCCGATAGCAAAAATATTGTCTAAATATCTAGGGATCCAGTCATAATACCATGGCTTTGATCCCCGCGATGACCTGTCAACTCAAAATCAAAAAGATGAGGCAAATTATTCATGTGAAGCAAAGCAGGGTTTATTCACCACCGTCAACTATTATTTTTTGTTTTGATTCAGAGATATCAGTTTCTAAAGTACAAGATACACCAGTGCATTGTCTTCCGCTTCACGCTGATGGTCGAAAATTGTTTGCTGGTATTAAAGAAAGAGAGATAAAAGCAAATCAGATTTCCCATAGAAGGAATTTCCTATTCCTCCAGGGAGTTACACGTGCATAGAAAAAGCACTTACTCCAAGCAGGCTAGCTATTGATGAAGAAGTGATTGTACGATAGTAAATCAAAACGCGCACTTAATAATTTTTTCGTTTAGCATATTGCATTGATATGAATGTTTCAGAAGAGATAAATGCAAAAATATTCCTAAATTTATCTTAATATCCATTCCCTGAGGAATGCAGCAACACAGCACTTGCTATTAGAACATTTTAAACGTATGATAGCTTCAGTCATTGTCCTCGACAAAAAAAAAAACACATTTTGTTCGCCAGGAATGTCACACTAAGCAAACTTGTAAAAAAGTAAAAATAAGAAAGGTGAACAAAACAAGCAATGAGAACAAAATACTTTATTGTATACGAAACATACTTACAGGTCTAGGCTACTTCTCAACATGGTCACTCCTTAAATTGAGGTACTTATCGTATCGGGGTATCAACTTTTGTATCCCTGCATCAAAGAAGGCTTCCCCCTGGGAGCTCAGTCATGATTAGACGCCATTCTTCAACTCCTCATTGTCAAGCGCTGCGATCACAACCAGGTATTCACGTAGGTGAAGGGGAGATAATCGCTTGGTGCCAGGTCGGGGTTATACGGACGGTGGTCTAAACCTCCCAACCAAACTGCTCCAGCAGCGCTCGTGCGCGTTTCCCGTTCAAAATAATACTCAATTTTCCTGCTAGGGGACCCAAATGGGCATTCCATTTTCTTGATATTTCTGCTTCTGAAAGTTCGATTTGAAAGAATAAGAAGAAAAAAAAAAAAGGCGTTTTACATTACATATGATTTACTTCCTGGAACATTTTTCATAATGTCCAGTTCTGAAGCTAGGTGGAGTTATTTTGTTTTTCAGTTTGCAGCTGCTGTATTACATCTTCTATAATTCTATTGGAAAAATTATTTCTGTGCTGAGTACCATTCTCTATGGTACACATTGTGAACATTATCTTCTTTCAATAATGCGAGCCACCCGTGGGATCAAGTGGTCAGAGGCGTGGATATCTGGCCCATCTTCTGAGCTGAACCCATGTTCGAGCCCCCAATGAGGCATGGGAATGTGCTTGGCTCAAGACGCTGGCCCTCACCTTTGCCTATAATAAATGACCCTAAATTAGGGACGGGAGACTGCTAACAGCCATTAGAGTTGCATACGGTGGTGGCTAAATCCCAGAATGAAAAATTAACGCACTGTTTTTCCGCTAGGAGCTAACATGTAAAATGCTTTTCCATGCTGTCTCTGCTTTAAAAATTCATATTTGCATATTTGCTTTGCTCTCGTATTGTTCTTGCTATGAAGAATATTTTTGCATATTTTCTACTTTTTCATAATTCACCTTTCTGCCGTCAGGGATGTCAGCGTTTATTTCTATTTGAAAGTGTATGTCTAATTCTGAAAGTTCTTTGAGAAAAACTTTCATGGTAGGATACCCTTGACCAGGGACGTCGCCAAGACGGTGCGAGGGTGGGCTTGAGGCCACCCTGAAATTTGTCTTGCCCACCCTGCCGCCTACCCAGTTCAAAACGAGCCATTTTTCAGTATATTTAACTTTAAAATATAATTTGTACTTTGCCAAATAACAAGTTTCGTGTTTTATTTCAGGTAATACCACGTACTTCCCTCTAGAAAGTCCGCTGTTTACGTCGCCAGAAAAAGTTATCAAAAAAGTATTCCCATGGCCATGAAAATTCAATTATTTTCCACTCTTCCAATTCCTTAGTTTAATCACCATTTTTATGTTTGTAGTGCCAGGGGGCTATTGAGGAGGGTGGATAGGAATTTATTGAGGGGCTCACTACTAAATACTCTGTTTGTTTTCTTTACAAAATTGGGTATTCCGACCCGGAAAAAAATGGAGTCTAAAACTACACTAGAGCTCTTAAGAGTACCCCGGGAGAGTGAAAGTGCAGAAAGTGGATGACGACTGCTCTGTAGGAAAGAGTGCAAGGCAAAGTCGATGACTTGAAGGAAAGGAGTAAAGGAGGTGGAGGTATTGTGTCTGCGTGGCACGACGTTAAAATTTGATTTAGATAAACAAAAACGATATTTTCCTTTAAATTGCTCAAGTACAGTAAAAAACGCAAAATTTTGAAAAGCAGTTTAAGACAATGCATTCAGAGCAAGCAAAAAGTTGAAGGTGACATTTTGCCAACACTTCTATCTTACACCAGTGGCTTAACTAGTCAGATCTGTGATGTATGTGTGTCCAGGTTCGGGGGGGGGGGAATTGCACGAATTCCTTTGTAGCGGGTAGAGAAAGGTATTATAAAGGCCGCGCACCAGTGGTGTAGTAGTCTAAGCCTTGGTTTATGACCATTCGTCGGAAAAAGATCCAGGTTCGAATCCCGGTGAGGAATGGATGTTGTGTTTGTCGTACGACACGGGCTCTCTTTCTTCCCTGGAACCAGTGACTTTAAATTAGGGACGGTCGACAGCTTACGGCCCATTGAGTTGCTCACGGTGGTCGTTAAACTTTCAATAAAAAAACAAGTTAGTGAAATCATGCAATGCATTGATTATGATACGTTTTCCAACATACCAGAAATTATTACTCAAGTTATGAGGAAAATGGCTGTGGAATAAATCTCGCTCCTGTGTCCTGACCTTTGACCCCATTTCGATGATATTGAACAGAACCGGTTCACTATACCTCCGGAACAACATGATAAAGTTTTGTTGCAATAGAAGCAGTTTTACGCAAGTTATGAGAATAATGGCTGTAGAATAAATCTGGCTTTTGTGCGATGACCTTTGACCCCATTTCGTTGATATTCAACAGAACCGATTCACTATACCTCCGGAACAACATGATAAAGTTTTGTCTCAATCCAAGCATTTTAGGTAAGTTATGATGCACAAGGGCAATGCAATAGACCCCATTCCAGTGTCCTGACCTTTGACCCCATTTTGCCCATTTTCAATAGGGTTCGTCCCCATATGGTTCCTTACCACATACTAAAATTTGATCGAAATCGAACAATTTTTACGCAAGTTATGACGCATAAGGGCAACGGAATATATCCTGCGCTTATGCCCTGCCTGACCTTTGACCCCATTTCGCCCATATTCAATAGGGTTCGTGCACAGGTGGTTCCCTAGCGCATACTAAAATTTCATCGAAATCGAACAATTTTTACGCAAGTTATGACGCATAAGAGCAATGGAATGGATTAAGCTCCTATGTCCTGACCTTTGACCCAATTTCACCCATTTTCAATAGGGATCGTCCCCAGGTGGTCCTCTACCACATACTAATATTTCGTCGAAATCGAACAATTTTCACGTGAGTTATCGTGCGGACGGACGGACGGACAGACGGACGGACAAAGCTGGTGCATATACGCTTCTTCAACCTACGGTTGGAAAGCGTAAAAAAAGCATTAAAAATCGTTCTTTCATTGTTTCGAAAAATAAAAATTGCTATTAAGCTCGCCCCACGAAAAATAATGCTCTCCCATCCGTCGTCCATCCTGATTTCAAAGTCTAACGACGTCCGTGCTCTTGACTGTAAAGAATATTTTACACCAATATTACTTCTTCAAATAACAACAGATTTGTCGTTTTGCGCCTTAAAGTCATTAAATCACATTTCCACATCATTTTAAACAATGTTCAGTTTTTTCCTTAGCTTTTGTAAATATATATTCTTTTCCGCTGACTTCCTCCATTTCGAAAAAGTGAGCTTTTAAAATTTTTTATCAATTTCAAAATTCGTGCTCACTACACTAGCGAAATTAATATCACGTTTCTTATTAAAATATGGCTAAGATTAATTTGTTTTTTTGTTTGGGAGTTAACGACCGCCGTGAGCAACTCGTCCCTAATTTATGGCCTCTGATTCCAGGGAAGGCTGAGAGAACTGTAAGACAAACACATGATCCATGGCTCACGAAATTCGAACGCGGACCCATCTCGGTCGAGTGCTCAGAAGCCAGCGTTTAGATCATTGTGCTACCGTGGCGGATAATTTGTGCAAGAGTTTCAACATAATTTCCTGCTTTTGGTAGTGTGGAATTCTTTTGTTAAGTGGTACAAATTCGCATGAAAAATGTACGTCTTATGACGATATCTTGGCTTCTAAAATATGGAAAAGAAAAATCTGTTTTTTGAACAGAATTTTCTCACTAGGCGGAAGTAATGAACAATCTGATTAAAAACATAGCACGCCGGGATTGTCTTCTGACATGATATTTTCGCTGCCGAGGTCCCAAATGATTTTAAGATAATTTGAAATAATCTGAACTGCAGTTATTCGTGTCAAAAGATATCGAGACTTCAGTGACGTCACACTTGTGGAAGACTTGCGGATACGTTTCAAACTGTAGGAGCAAAATAAAAAGTTAACGAGAATTGTTCTTTTTATAGCGCCATGTGAACTTTAGATTTCTTATAACTTCATGCATATTAAAGATCATTCATTAATTATTAACTACTAATACCATTTTGAAAGCCCAGTTGGGAATCACTGTGTTTGACATCAGCTTTAATTAGCAAAGTAGGGAAAAAGTCCGTAATCCTGTGTTATTGGCATTTTCAACGGCAGCTGGCAAGTTTTCAGCAACGATCTTATATTTCTACTCCATTAGCAATAAAACTAGTCAATTAATTTTAGGATTGTGATAAAAATAAAAATGTCTTAGACTTATTTTTAATCTCATCTAAACATTTGATTTATTTAATTTAGACTTTTGTTTTTTCAAATAACGCGTATACAGATTGTGACAATACCTCGAAATGAAGGATAGACCACTATTTAAGTGAAATTACAGCTATTTCCCGAATTTGGACAGAAACGTTTGTTTAAAATATCACAGGCAATACGCTGCACAATCTTTACGAAGATAACCTTATGTTATGAAAAATGTTTAGCAAATAAATATACCATATGCTTTGCTTCTCTTCTTAGCGTGAGACAAAATGTTAATGGGTACCACATGATAGCGACTACTATATTTTGTTGATGCATAAGTTCATGCTGTTTTTTTCACCGCACTACAGGAATGTATTACATCAGAAGGGAAAACGGAATCAATCAACTATGTATCCCCCCCTCTTTGTTTGCGTTGGTGTCCCAACGTCTGGATCGGTCTGTAATGCCATTCTTGAAAAAACGTGCAGGTTTTTCTGCGAAGAGGAAATTCTGGAGATCAACATCATTGTTGAACGTTCTGCCATGGAGTGCATTCGACAGAGATCGGAACAGAAGATAGTCTGAAGAGACGACATCTGGGGAATAGCCCGGATGTGGAAGAATCTCCCATTTCATGTCCTGAATGACCATTTGGGTTATGTTTGCACTGTGAGGGCGTACGTAATCATGTTGAAGAAGGACACCATGGCGCCGATGTGGCCGTTTCTGCTGAATTGGTCTCTCTATACAGTGGGGTTGTTCACAATAGAATGCAGCGTTGATGGTCCATTTCCTCGGCAGCATTTCCCAGTGAATAATACCTTCCATGTAACATAAGACAACAACATGATCGTAGGATGAAGGTCGTGTTTTGGACGTGGTGTGGGCGTTTTGTTTGATGTTAACCATTCCCCTCCGATGCCTGATATTCACGTACAGTCACCACTTTTCATCTCCAGTAACAATACATGACAGAAACGGTTTGTGTTGCTGAGAACATTACCGATAACGGGCGAGCAAGGAACCACATATGGCAACACGCTGATTCTTGTTGTCCTCAGTGAGTATGTGAGGCACCCAAGAGCCCAATTTCTGGAACTTTCCCATACGTCCCAGGTGTCGCACCACTGTGGGTTGATTACAGACCATCGCAGTGGCCAGTTCGCGTATGGTTTGACTAGGCTCTAAGTGGATGAGATGGTTCAAACGATCCTCATCAAAGTGAGATGGACGACTAGATCGCTGAGAGTCGTTGAGGTCAAAATTGCCACCTCGGAACCGCTCAAACCATTTGCGGGCTGCCCTCCCCGAACAATAGTACCCTCTCCCATACACAGCACAAATTTTTCGAGTAGCCTCGGCGGCTGTGGATCTCTTGTTAAACTCGTAGAGGAGCAGATGTCGGAAATGTTCATTCCTCTCTACTTGACACTCCATACCTCCAGACCTGAAAACCAAAAAAAAAAAAAAATATCATTAACCACAATCACACAACGCAATATGATTTAGATACACGATATTACTGGCTACATTTTGATATACAACTGGCCATCTGCACCGTCACTACTGACCTGGGAAACACGTGTGAAATAAAACGGCATGAACGTATGCATTAATCCAATGAAAAAGGAATGCGCATTCTGACGTGCTACAGAATTGAAGACAGTAGCAGTGACAGGCGTTGCCGGCGTAACTTAATTGGGATAGCATTCGACGCCGGAACAGAAGGAAGTTGGTTCGGGTCTCGACACAGGCAGAGAGAGGGTAGCTCCCGAACGTAAAAGGAATCTTCTAGCCGTTTGGTTCTTCGAAAAATGTGTGATGTTCCTTCCACATATGATCTGGAATTAGTGAGCATTCCGTCTACAAAGAGTTACCTCAACCATGGTTTGCGTTGGACCCACAACCTGGGATTTCGTGCACCTGCCTTTCTCAGGAGTTTCACCCATCACTTTCACGCCCAACCAGCTAAAGTGCATTCTGTGTGCCACGGTGGGTTGTGTTATTTTATGTTAGTTGACACTTATTTCAGATGAATTTTTTGTACGCCAGCTTGGCTTTATTGTGAATCTATTGCACATTTTTGCATTCATTACATTCTTTGTATATAGTTTACTCCATTTAGTTATTTGTATTTTCTTTTTAAGGAATAAATGCTGTCTTGTTGATCGTATATTCTGAACTACTACTGAAAGTGTTCCCGTTCACTTTATTATGTAACAATACTGACGTAGAGATAGCGGCTAACGTGTTTTGCGTAAAATGATTTACTTGTCCGAGTAAAAATTGTTCACTCAGTATGAGCCAAAACATTATGATCAACGCATCTTTATGATAACCGAAGTAACTGTAGGTAAATGACGGCGCGTGTGAAGGTCATGAAATGGTACACACCGATGAGGTATGACCGCCTACCTAATAAGCTGCAGGACCCCTCCCTTTATCCCATAAACCAGCGACCACTCGGCGAGGCATCGATTCGATGAGGTGGCGATAGGTATTCTGGGGTATCTGGAAGCATAATGGCAACAGCAGGTTCTCCAGTTCCTGTATATTTCGGGTTGGTGGAGATTTAGCGCGAACCCGCTTTCCTAAGTCGAATCACAAATGTTCCATTGGGTTCATGTCAGGTGAATTTGGAGGCCAGGGCATTAACAGAAAGTCACCAGCGTGTTGCTTCAACCACTATTTGACGATTCTGGCAGTGTGGCATGGCACATTATCCTGTTGGTAATGGCCATCACCAGCAGGGAACACAGTTCTCATGAATGGGTGAACTGGGTCCGCAACGATGTTCAGATACCTGACAGTTAATGTGCCAGCATACCACCTCCGCCACCGGTCTGTTTCCGCCCAAAAGCGCATCGAGGTGTCATGGCCTCCGTTGGTAATCCGCGTATTCAATCATCATTGTCAACCATTATCAATCCACTACTGGATGAAGGTGTCCCCAGGTTTCACCCACAACGGTCAGTTTTGAGCCAGTATTCTCTATGTCACTTGGGTATACTTTCGAATTTCATCCACAGATCTCCCTCGTGGCCTTCTTTTGGGTCCTTTTATGTCCCTTGGTAGTCTAAAATTTCGCTTGTCCATCAATGGTCCGTTCTCCTGGCAATATGTCCATCCCATTGCCATTTTAGTGATTTTACTTTGATCATGATGTCGTCCACTCTTATCATTTTCTTTATCCTCGAGTAATCTTTCCTGGTTACACCAAGAACGCATCTCTCCATACCTCTTTGAGCTGTCTGCAGTCTTTGATTCCTCAGACCAGGCCGCTTTCTTCCAATCATCCACGGTCCAATCTCGATGATCTTGGGCCCATTTCATGCGTTGCTGGCGATGACGTGCAGTGAGCATAGGGACCCGGCTGGGTCTTCGGCTACGCAGGCCCATGCACAGAAGGCTGTGATGAACTGTGTGCTGTGACACATTGCCCTGATCACCACTATTACAGCTGCAGGTGATTTGTCGCACTGTGATCCTGCAGTCGCTGTGAACAATGCTCGACAGTCTCCGCTCCACCTCTGGCATCAATGAGCTGCGAACGACACATGGCCGGACGGCGGCTCGTCGTGTTGCCATCTGTGCGCCACTTATGATACATACTCACTACAGCGACACTTGAAACACCCACAAGCCTCGCAGTCTTCGAGATGGTAGTTCCGAGGCGCCGTGCTATCACAATTTGTCCGTTATCAAACTCTGATAAATCGACAGCTTTTCCTATTCTGACTTCGAACACTGTACTAACCGTAAGCCGGTCCTCGTGTTGTATATACACTGGCGGAAAGTGAAAAAAGAACACCAAGAAGGAATTGGCCGACGATCACGAAATTTACATATGTTAATGGGGTCGAGTTTACGTAGGTGTGATGTTAATTTCGGGACCAACCGGTGAGCGCTTACGCCACAGCACGGCATAATATGCAAACTATCGTAGGTGGTATTTAAGGAGTACGGCGAAGTGAATGTAATCAGTCGTCGGCGTACGGACACGTGCGAAGACCCTGAAGAAGCTGCAGTGCCTGGTTATGGAAGGCGTGTACGATTTCCGCAGTTATCGGACTTTGAGCGAGGTCGTCTAGTCCGACTCCGCGAGGCCGGGTGGTCGTATCGTCGTATTGCAGAGCGAATTGGACGGGAAGTATCGGTGGTAGTACGATGGTGGCGTAGATGGTCCGAGGAACATTCCCACACGAGAAGACGTGGAACCGGGAGTCACAGACGGACCAATGAGCGGACCAATCTACGCATAAGAAGAGCGGCGTTGTCAAGCAGAACATCCACTGCGACGCAAATCCGAGCTGCCGTTGCACCTGAGGTGACTGTGCAAACAATCCGCAACCGTCTACTGGATGCAGGATTACGTGCACGTGTGCCTCTGGCATGTGTACCTCTGACTCTAGCCCACCGTCAGGAACAGCTGCAGTGGTGTCGCCAACGTCTGCACTGGAGAACGCAATGGCGATCTGTCGTGTTTAGCGGTGAAAGCAGATTCTGCTTGGGAGCCTCCGATGGCCGTATGCGTGTTCGCAGACGCACGTGGGAGC
The DNA here is from genome assembly GCA_039090855.1 of Macrothele yani. Lineage (NCBI taxonomy): Eukaryota > Metazoa > Arthropoda > Arachnida > Araneae > Macrothelidae > Macrothele > Macrothele yani. Next base: position 176,895,467 of record CM076990.1, read on the forward strand.
GTCTCCAGCCTTCTTGCATCCGCCAGCGACACACAGGGCCTACACCTGGTGTCCTGGTGTGGATAGCTATCAGCTATCACTCCCGTACACAACTAGTGTTTGTACCAGGTACGTTAAATAGCACCTCCTACATCAACAACATCATTCAGCCCGTTGTTGTGCCATTTGTAAGGTCGGTCCATCGTGGTGTTTTCCAGCAAGATAACGCACGCCCACACACGGCACGTGCAACGCAACATGCACTTCAAGGTGTGAGACAACTTCCATGGCCTGCACGTTCACCGGATTTGTCCCCCATTGAGCACGTGTGGGGTTTTATGGGACAACGACTTATCCGGTCTCCACGGCCAGCCACGACCATCCCCGATTTACGCGTCCAGGTTGAGGATGCTTGGAACTCAATACCTCAAACTTACATCCAACATCTGTACGACAGACTCCACGCCAGAATTGCACAGTGTGACGCAGTTCATGGCGGTTCAACCTCGTACTAACCATGTTAAATGGAAATGTTATTTTTAAGTTTACCAGCAAATACAGCTGTATTTTGCCATAATGTTTTGATCACGTTATCCTCTGTATTCCTTAATATGCTGTATAAATTTCGTTGGTATCACACGTCTCCTTCTTGGTGTTCTTTTTCACTTTCCGCCAATGTATATACTGCTCCGTGAACGTTACCTACGTCACCGTTCGGTCTTCAGGCGCAATAATTTTTATAGGCTGGGGTGGTCATAATGTAATGAGTCACCGATAATATATACACTATATTGACAAAAATCCCCGGACACCTAGAAGAGAAACACAACATAGCATTTATTGACATACATTAGTACGGTGTTGGTCGACCTTTGGCCTTAATGCATGCACTGACCCCACGAGACCTATTTTCGACAAAGTTTTGGAACACAGTGATAGGTATGCGCTTCCATTCAGTACAAAATGCTGACGCTAACTGTTGCTTAATATTAGGCATTGGTTCCAAATTTCTTATGCGGCGCTCTAATTCATCCCATGGATGCCCTATGGGATTCAGATTAGGGCTTTGTGCTGGCCAGTTTACACACGATACGGAATTATCGTCAAACCACGCCGTAACAGTCCGTGCTTTATGGCTCGGTGTATTATCCTGCTGGTACCAACTATATAAGCTCAGTTCTATAGTATTGCCACAGAGTTGGTAGAGCATAATTGTCCAGAATATCGAAGTGTTCGTGCTGGTTAGCAGGTTTGTCCACGATAAACAATGGGCCTGGACTATACCATGAAAAACAACCCCTCTGGAGTACACTGCCAGCTTCAAACTTGACCGTAGGAACACTACACTGTAGTAAAGAGCGTTACCCCGGCTGCCGCCATACCCACACATGGCCATCCGACTGATGGATCGTGTAGCTGGATTCATCAGTCCATAGAACCCGTTTCCATTGATATATGGTTAACGATAAATGTTCTTTACACCATGCGAGTAACATACCGAGTGGAGATGAAGGGCTTATGAGCAGTCGCACGACCACGGTAACCCATGGAATGAAGTTCTCTGTGAATTGTACGTGTACATACCGAGGTTCCAGCATTTTTACTCACCTGTACACTGAGATCTTGTGCAGTACTCCGTCGATTAGCTGTAACGGCTCTCCTGAGGCTTCGACGTCCTCTATCACTGATTTTCTTTGGTCTGCCGGTACGTTTTGCTGCTTCAGGCACGTCATGTGTCGTCCACTTATTCAGTACATCCAAAATAGTTGACTTGGGCATGTTTAAATGCCTCTCGGTTTCTCTTATGGACAACCCACTAATAGAACATCCAACAATCTTTCCTATTTCAAAGCCAGTTCTCTCCCGCCGTGACATTTTCACTCAACCTCACAATGCGATATGATCGCTATCAGCTACAGGCTTGATTTTACACCGTTTGCAGCTGTACCGCGCATCTTAACAACGCAGCGTATCCGATCATTTGCTTTTGAAGGAGTGTCCGGTGATTTTAGTCAATATATTGTACATATGATTTTTTTTTATTGAGAAAGTATTTTGATTTGTTTATGTATAGTACGTGTACAGGTATATCCTCTTCGGTATATGTCAATGGTAAGGCACAAGATGAGTTACCTCAGCTCCAAGGTTTGAAATTGAATTGCTGCCAAGAACTGTGTATCCGTAGACACTCAATTTGTTTCTTGAGAGGCACGGCGAAGGTATGGGTGTGGAAAAGAAAAACAAATTTAAAAGGCCTTAATACAAAATCTCAGGAATAAAGATAAAATATACTCAGCAGTTAAGATGTCGCCGCCTCTTCAGTGCGATATGTCAAACTAAAGTTTATGGTATTCATGTGCTTTTATACATATATTGCCTTTCAGAGCTTGAAAAAGTTAGCAAAAACTAAACAAACAGGAAAGCACGGAAAGTCTTATCTGAAATATATACTTGAGAAACTGGCTACATAAACACTCACTATCTCAACCCCAGAAGGAAATCTTTCTCAACATAAAGGATGAAATTGCCATTTTTCTATATATCTCAGTGTAAACGGGTATCGTCTCTTAAAGAAAAAATATTTTTTTTTGAATGTTTTATAGAACTTTTGTCCACAGGGAATCGATCGGGTGAGGAAGGGATGAACGATAAGTCCCTCTTTAGCTGCCGGATTGTGGGACTGCAAAGTCAACTCAGCGCCAAAATTCCTTCTCACCTGCAATGTGTGATACAAGCTAAGGAGATCGTTGAAAAAAGAAAACTGGCGCTTTGTTTCCGGCAAATCTTTAGATTTAAAACGTCTCATACATCCATATAAGTGGGATAGGAGAAACGCATTTCTTCACTGCGAAAATATTTTTATTCTCTTGCATACACGATACATTAGCATCATTAGGTGCATTTTGTTTTGATTGGAGGTTATCGACCACCGTGAGCAACTCAATGGGCTATAAGCAGTCGCCCGTCCTTAATTTAGGGTCACTGGTTCCAGGGAAGGGAGAGACCCAGTGCCGTAAGACAAACACAACATCCATGCCTCACCGGGATTCGAACCCAGACCCCTCTCGGGCAAATGCATTTTCCGAGATGAGTGATTGATTTCATGGTTCGCTATTTTATTCTGCATATGGGTCATTCCAGGAATACCATAAACTTTATTTTTGGGTCAGCGGTTTTTTTATTAACAAATAAAAAAATATTTTTGGACCTTGATGCCTCCGATTTCAATGATTTTTGGTTTATAGTTTGTACCCATGGAGCATATGAAAATCCTAAATTTTCAGATTTTTTGGATCAGTGGTTTTTTATTTCTGATTTTCAAAAAAGGAGGAAAAACGGCAAATTTTTCAAGAATACCATTCACACAAAAAAATAATAAACTTGCAGGTAGTGATTCTAGACGGCTATAGCTCTTTTTTATAGCTCTTTAAAATTAAAAGCACATCTTATAAAATAATTGGTAAACAATAGGCAATTTTGACTGAATGGATGATGATACAAGGTAGTGGACTGTAAGCTGTATATTTTGAGTACTTTACACTACGATGCATAATGTTACATGGGAAAAGGGATACGATAAAGGATAATGGCTATAATATAAAGTGAAAGGATACGAGTATAGCTGCCAAGACTAATTGAAAAGAGTAAACCTGAAAAAATGTTGGTTAATGTGATTATAGAGTGAGGTGCAAACAATATTTGCTGTTGATTTATATATACGTATATACATATATGCCTCCTATCAGTGGTTTATAAAATCTTCAGTAAAGTTCTTTCACACCGTTTGAAGGTAACTTTGGACATGGCTCAACCGAGAGAACAAGCTGGATTCAGGAGTGGCTACAGCACAATAGATCATATCCACGTACTGAGAGAACTAATTGAAAGAGCAAGGGAATCTGAACTTCCATTGTGCATGGCTTTTATCGATTATAAAAAGGCCTCTGATTCAGTGAAACCATCAATGGCTTTGAAATCCTGCGGTGTTGAAGATGCATACATTAATATTATTAATAACATCTACGAAAATGCAAGTGCAAAGATTCGGCTGTTTGAGAATACAGCACACATAAAAATTGGAAAGGGAGTGAGACAAGGTGACAACATATCTCCCAAGCTCTTTGATGCTACATTGGAAAATGTCTTTCAATCACTGAACTGGGAAAACAAAGGAATAAAGATTAATGGAGATTATCTAACCCACCTTCGTTTTGCTGATGACGTAGTCATTTTTGCAACTACCCCATCAGAGCTGCAGAGTATGATCCAGGAACTTGCTGATAACAGTAAAGAAGTGGGATTAAAAATGCACTTTCAGAAGACAAAAGTAATGTAATGCTTTTACAAGAAATGAAGATTTATCGATTGATGGAGAAAAGCTGGATATACCAGATGCGTACGTTTATCTTGGACAGCAGATATCAAGTGAGGGTCACATTGATGAAAAAATTAATCGGAGTACAAAACTTTCCTGGAGAGCCTTTGGAAGAAACAGCATAATTTTCAAGAGCAATATGCCATTATGTCTTAAAAGAAAAGTGTTTGATCAATGCATCCCTCCAGTGCTTACGTATGGTGCGAAGACGTGGACCTTAACTAAAAGAGACATACAAAGGCTGCAGACAACTCAAAGAACATGGAAAGTTGTATGCTTGGTGTAACCAGGAGAGATAAGAAGAGGAACTCGTGGATCAGAAAAATGACTCGAGTGGAAGACATCATGATGAGAGTAAAATCTCTGAAATGGCAATGGGCTGGACATAGTGCCAAAAGGACAGACCATCGATGGACAGTCGAAATTTTAGATTGGATTCTAAGGGACAGGAAAAGACCCAGAAGAAGACCACATGAAAGATGGGTGGATGAAATTCGAAAGTACGCGGGAGTAACATGGAGGAGACTGGCATAAGACAGACCGTTGTGGAAGAGGCTTGGAGAGACCTTCGTCCAGCAGTGGATTGATAATGGTTGACAATGATGATAATGATGACATATATATGATTATATAGTGAGGTGCAAACGATACTTGTTGTTTGTTTAACTATAATGAAGGTTATTAATGATGGATCATATTGATATATGTGTTGGCTATGAGTTAATTCATGTTTTATTCACGTATTAAACCTACCATGTATATGTTGGCATGTCTTTCTTGTTAAACTTCATGTTTTTTGTATTCTGACGAGAGGAGGGCAATGTCAGGCCTAACGGCCTTTTCCCTCCTTTTCCTAGTTGATGCAGTGGCAACTGAATAAATAAATAAATGAAATGAAATGCAACACAATCCACTTTGGAGCAGAAAATGTTTTGACAAATTTTCAAAATCTTTGATTTTGAAAATCTGAAAAACACATCTTTTGAGTTTAAAAAAAGAAACCACATGCTGGCTAGAGGTATGCAAAGTTTGAAGATGGGGAAATAAATGGGTTTTTGAAAAACAGATTTTTGAATTTTATGATACAGAATTTTCACAGTTATGATCAAGACCATTAAAAGTTCTGACATGCAGTAACTTGCGAGTACAACATCCAACAGAAAGGAACAGGTAATAAATATCAAGTCGTGCTGATATTATTCACGACACAACATGCAGAATAATGCCATACCTGCTTCCTATTTACACTTGTTATGTTGCTTCCGGTTAGATATTGCCTCCTCGAAAGCTTTATGATTTTGCAAAAGAAAGCATGCCAGGGATAACTTTCATGTACTGAACAAATGAAGAGTACTATGAAAATGAGAAAAGACTGTCTTCACATTTTGATGAGTCACGAACAGTATACAGAACACAGAAAATTCATGCAGTCATTCCACTACCTGACTCGCAAATGGTGACAAAACCATATTCTTTCAGTACTCGAGAATCCATAGAGGCACCTGTAACTTCAGAAAGCAACTGAGTTTCAAGAAGTTGAGTCTAGATTCATCACAGTTGCTTATGATGGTGCTTGATGGCTTGTTTGTATTCTTGCTAAAAATCATGAATCAAATGATTACTGTATTAGCTTTCTTCACCCTAAGGGACCAGCTCCATCATTTTACTATCCCAAACCTCAACTTTACATTCTGAATGTTTCAGCAGATACTCTATTGAGAAAAGTAGATCCCAGCACAGCAACAGGAAGAATGCACACATTTACACAGGAAGAAATGTCAGCTTCAACAGCTATTTTTGAGAAATAGTTACAAGCAAAGTAGATTCACATCCACTTGTTTAAAAGAAAGAACTTAGAATTTGGAAATCTGTAACTTGTAAAATAGGAGTCTTATTAGCTAATTATTATTTACTGTAAATACATTTTTCGACGAGACTGTATGACCATAAATGATATGAAATGCATTAATAGTACAGTATAAGAGCAAATGAAAACTGAAACATGTTTTGAGTTTTAAAATGTTTAACTGACGCTTTGCTTCATTTTGAACAACTTCACCCAAATGATTTAGCCTATCAGGTTATACATTTTCATTTCAAATTACCACAGTTATTATATTTATCTTCACATTATTAGAATAGCTGCCATGTAGTGATGAGAAATTATCCATAGCCGATATTTCCAATAATTCAGCTGAATACTTTAATAACTAGCTCAGTAACTATGGATAATTACTTATACATTACAAATATACTACTCCTCAAAATTCGGTTTCTGAAAAACTCATCATTTCTCCATCTTCAAACTTTGCACACCTCTAGCCAACATGTGTAAGATAAACATGTGTTGTTGTTTTTTTGAAAAAATCAAAAGGGATGATTTTGAAATCTTTAAAATCAAAATTTTGAAAATTTGTCAAAAACATTTTATGCTCCAAAGTGGGTTGTGTTGCATATAAAATGAAAACCCATAAAGAGTGCTTTAAAAGAGTTATAGATGAGCCCTCGAGCATCACTACCTGCAGACTTGTTATTTTTTTGTGAATGGCATTCTTGCAAAATTTGGCATTTTTTGCCGTTTTTGAAAATCAGAAATAAAAATAACCGCTGACCCAAAAAATCTGAAAATTTAGATTTTTCATATACTCCGTAGGTGCAAACTATAAACCAAAAACCATCGAATTCTGAGACATCAAGTTCCCGACCCCTCGTTGATTTCACATGGAATGAGCCATATATATATTTTTCAAATCTAGAAATTTCTTTATGCTAAACTATTTTCCAATTATTCAACCACCAGTTTGCTCAGCATTGTCTCTCTTCTGTTTTTTTCGATACTCTCTTCTGCCTCTCTCAATACGAGTTCAGTGAATTCCTATTTTCCTTCTTGATTACTAACAGAATTCCGTAACTATTTTCGAATTTCCTCTGTGCTTCTACTTTCCTAGTTTTGTCTAACTGTCTGGCTTTTCTTTATTCTTGTTCTGACGTACCGCATTTCAAATATTAAATACAGAATGCTAAAGGTCGGAATGACATAGGCAACGACTTTTCGGGTTCCGGCAACTTTTCGTACCCCCAATAATGTTGTTGTAGGTTCCTCGAGCGCCGTATATTTTCGACATTTTTCCTCACACATGCATCATTCCCCTCTGTTCCTCATCTTGGAGATATTCTCGAATTTGAACCACAGAAATTTTGTTGAACTTGAGAAACGTGCATTACCATAAGATTCGTGTGATCTGACAGTACTGTGCGACTAACCGCCGAACTTTTTGTGTTGTCGTTCCGACTTGTCGTTCGGTTTATCAACTTCGTTCTTTATTTTGTGGGTATTCTCGACCTTTTGCAGGAATCTTTTGAACCACCGAAATGTTGTTGAACGCGAGAAACGTGCATTACCGTATGCTTTTTGTAGCATTTGAAGATTTTCCGTAGGCCTTTTACCCATTCAACAACAAAACTTTACCGCCGTTCTTTGCTCCACTCTGAAATTCTGACCAACACAGTAACTGGTTTGAACTGGTGTTTATCCAGACTGACACGGACAAAACTCGATCACGTGACCCACAATGTCTGATACTAACGAGTTCGCGAGTTTCCCTACACATAGCGTTACTAGCACTTCGCACAGCAGATCAGCCGTGGATCTTTTTCGACACATTACGCATTTTAGTGTAGTCATTTTAGACCAAATTTTCCCAATCAGTTATTAAAACTCTTACAAGCATGGGACTTGGTACATATATAGTAATGGGTCATCCGACTAACATAGTAAAAGTCCCCGAAAAATAATGTTGTGCTACGACTGCCATCTTGGAAAATGGCTGCCGAAAACCCATTTTTTACACTTATCTTGGAAACTATCCATTTCATCAAAAAATGTATCGAACGAAAAATATTCATCCCAAATTTGTCTACATTTATTGCCCATAACATGTTAAGTAACCTTTCATAGTTTGTAATTATTTTTTATTAAGTTATTTAAAAAAAATGAGGTTAGTAAGTATTACTGAAAGCTTGATTTTTAAATTCCAAAACTGTATCCTAAATATTGTTACGAATCTGCTAGACATATCCTGTACGGTTACAGTATCTTTATTTCATTAATAATTGTATTTATGTATTTGTATTTATGTAGTTTTGACAATATATTGTCATGTTTGTGATTATGTGCGTGCCTACCGAACACAATTAAACAAATTAAATTTTTTTGTAAAGCTAATGGTTAATAATTTTTCCCAGATCTCAAAATGACTTTGTGTGCTATTAAAACATGAATATGGAAAGCCAGAATTTTGTTTTGTGCAGTAGCAGCCTCAGCAAGGGGAAGACTGTGATTGTCAGGAAAAGACTGAATAGACTTACTGAATTAAGTAAAGAAAGAGAAGATGAAATGTGGCAGAAGTTTGTTAACCGTGAAGAGATTAAAGTACATGTCAACTGCAGACAGATGTACACAAAAACAAGCAGCATTAAAGCATCAAAACGAAAAAAGGAAGAGCAAAGGACGTGACGATGAAGAAATAAGCACTAAACGCCCACTAAGAACAGCACGGTCATTCTCTTACAAGATCTGCTGCCTATTTTGGGCGGAACAGGTTTCATATCCAAATCCTAAATTGCCAAAAAATAAAAGAATTGCGAATCACACTGGTTCAAACAATGTAAATACAGAAATCCATTTTGGCTGAATGTGATGAATGTGGAGATAAAGTAGATGAAGAAGTCAAGTACAGTATAAGATAACGCATTTGGACTTGATAGCAGAGGAAACCCGATACCATAATGATTGCTATGTTAGTTTCAGACATGTAAAAGAACATGACAGGGCTGGAAGGCTTTCTAGCGATAAACATGATACCGTATTGCAGTTATTGTTTGATTATATCGAGAACCAAGATGAATGTCAATACACTTTTGCTGATCTCAGAGATACCATGAAGCATTTCCCGGGTGGAGCGCAATGCGAAATTTCGGACTAAATCCTAAAAGATTGTTTAAAAGATCACTTTAAAGACAGAATCATAGTAACGGAAGCGCTTGGAGGTAGGCCATTGGTTTTCAGTACTTTAGAAACTGCCCACAACATACTATACGATCAATGGTATTCAGAACGGAAGAAAACGATCTGCGGAAATAAGAAGACAAGATATTCGAGGAAAACCATTTGATTTGTCGACTTATCAATCACTAGACGAAATGGGAAATGGAGAACCGAATGTTATACCACAATCATTAAAAGTTTTCATGGACATCGTGATTGAAGGAAGTTCTAAGAAGAATGATAAATCCAGGTCAGTCACCACCATTAGCCATTCAATAATATCAGCTTGCCGCCCAAGGTAATTTTTTTCTTATTCAGTTAGCACTTTCATTGCACTTACATTTGAAGTATGGCTCAAGATATCTCATTGATCTACTTCATTCGATGTCTCTCTGTGCTTCATATAATGAGACCGTAGCATACTTAAATGCAGCAGATAACAATGTACAACCAGAAGTAAGAGGTAATGTCTTCTTACAGTTTCTTTTTGACAATGCGGATGTAAACACGAGAATATACATGGGACAATACACAAACAGTACTTGGGGGTACCAAGTGTGTAACACCAAGAAACGCAGTATTGACTTCCCTCCTGTTGTTCGTGATATTAAGAGAAAAATGAACCTAGCTATGAACTCGATACCTATAATGCACTACAGGAAAACATCGATATCGGGTTTGAAGAATCTCAAGATAAAATAAGTCTATGCAACAAGCGGTGAACTTTATGTCATAAAAGACGGATTAAAGTCAAACATTATTTGGATTGCAGAATTCCTGTATTCAGAAAGTTCTCTTCCCTTCTGGAATGGATATATGCAGGAAGCCATGTAAGGAGCTGGCAGTTACCAAATTTCTAAGGTTCTACCACTACTATTCATTCATCTAGATGCGAGGCGAGCAATTTGACCACAATCAATTCCGCTTTGATATTTGCTGCATCAGAATGCAATATGAGAATACATCTTGCGTTGTAACTGTTGACCAGCCACTTTTTGTTAAGACTTGTGAAATAGTAGAGGCAGCAGACAAGAACAGCCCCATGTCTTCTGTTATTGTCAGACTTGGAGGCTTTCATTTACTTATGAGTTATTTGGGATGTATTGGGATCATGAAAGGAAGTGGCATCGAACAGCTGTAGGGAAGTGTGTATGCCAAAAATACTGATCCCCACTTGATGTCAGGACACGCATTTTCTCGGTGTTTGAGAGCCCATTTCCTCACCATAGTCGCTCTGGTTAAGTGTCTGATTGAACGAATTCCTGCTCTGAAAAGTGAGGCCTTGGACTCAACCGGGGTGACCTCCGAGAAGCTTATAAGAAATGAGATATCACCAGAAGAGGGCAAGACTTCAACATCAGTGAGTACTGTAGGGGAAGATGTTCTAGCAGTCTTCAAGGAAGCAGAAAACACCAGTAGGACAGCCAAGCTCTGGATACAGTACATTAAAATGGTTATTGTCGTCATGAAGTTCATCAGAGCTGAGAGGACAGGAGATTTTACGCTCCATATGAAAACGGTCATCAGCATGTTACATTTTTTTCATGCTTCAGGTCATAACTTGTATGCAAAGAGTACTCATTTCTATCGCCAGAAAATGCTTGAACTGTTGTCTAAGATGAAAAAAGAAGATTTTGCGCGCTTCTCTAACGGATTTTTCTGCATTCGACGGGCTGCCAAGTTTTGGTCTGGTATTTGGTCCGACATGGTATAGAACAATCACTGATGAGGCCTATGAAATGTATTGGTGGTCTAACACATGGACGGGGAATAACAGACAAAATTCTTCTGTGATGGAACACATCCCTCCCACTGTGCACTGAGGTTACCACAGCTGTAGAAAGTTTCACTGGTGTATTCTTAAAGACATCTGAACAGCGCACAGAAGGCAGGCAATTTCGAGATTCTCAAGATCAAGACGTTGCTTGTAAGTGGCTGATGGTGCACAATCCATTTCAGTATGACTCTGGAGAATCAGTAGGTTGATCCACAGGACTAGTAGGTGACATAACAGTAAGACTACGATAAAGCAAGAGAGGAAGGAGAAGCATCACTGAAAGAAATGAAAAGAAAAGGCTCTGGCACGGTTACAATTAAAAGGAAATACGGTGTAAAAACGCTTGCAGGAGTTACTTCTGCTATCAGGTTGGGAGAGGATGCTGTTATTGTTAACACCCAGCAGCTTTTTGACAGGATCATATGTATTTAGAACGAACCACATAAGCTAAATGCCACGTTTGAGCTTGCACTTCTTATTTGTCTTCTTCTTTATTTGACGATGTATCACTGAGAAAAGGAGTGAAATCTTCTCTGTTGAAAGCATTCCAGATCGAGGAATCTTCAACCATTCCTCAGAACCGTGAGTATATTTTAGATAGGGGACATCTCCTGCACAGTGTAGTATGACCCCGACCTGCTACCTATAGGCAAGTAGTTAACTGCTACATTTCTTACATAAAATCTCACTACGGGAGCAAGTGTTTGGTGGTTTTTGATGGATATCCTGATAAACCTAGCAGCCAAATGTTGTGAACAGCAAAGAAAATCTGCCAGAAGAACCTCTGCTACAAGAAAATACAATAACGACAACAACGCAGGCAGAGTTCTTGGTCAACAGTATAAACAATTTTTTTTATTGATCTGCTTGCAAGATATAACTTGTCATCTAACATACAGGTGCGGTTGGCAGACTCTGATGCGGATTTACTAATTGTTTCGAGAGCATTCGAGAAGGAACATAGCGGTACTACAGTCGTGGTTGTTGGTCAAGACATGGATTTGCTTGTTCTGTTAACTACGCTTGCTTCCTGCGCCCTGCTTCTGGTTCTAAAACACAAGAAACCGTGTTGATGCACAACGACAGCAAACCCTGCTGAGAGAAACTACTGAAGTCCTTCTGTTTGCACACGCAGTAACAGGCTGTGACGCAACCTTTGCCCTGTTTAAGAAATGTTAACTAAAAGCATTGAAGCTACTACAAAAAGATCGTGCCCTGAAGAAACGCATGAAAGTGCTTAACAATACTGCTTCAACAAAGCAAGAGGTAACTGCTTCAGGAGAAGAATTTTTACTTCGCTTATACGGACGAACAACAAGTATTACCCTAGATGACCTTTACGGTACTGCAGATATAATCATCTGATTTCCAAACAGACAGTTGGCAGAAGGTTTGACCTCGCATCTTTGCCTCCGACTAGTGATGCAGCAGCTCAGCATTCATACCGTGTCTACCTACAAGTTCAGCAATGGAAAGGTAATGAGTTGTGCGTTACTGACTGGGGCTGGATAATAAACGGAGACACCTTAACACCCGTGTGCATGACCAGAAACCCTACTCCTATAGAGCTGTTAACACTGATCTCGTGCGCTTGTAAATCCGACTGTACCAAGAGATGTGACTGTAAGAGGTCAGGATTGAAATGCTCTGCCATGTGTCGAGACTGTCAAGGACTATCATGCAGGAATTCTGAAGAAGCCATTGAACTTTTGGCTGATGACGAAGATAACTTATTGTTAGTGTCTGCGGATAATATAAGTAGTAATTTTTGGAATGTGACTTCTGTTAGCTTGATGTTTTAAACTTTTGTAGAAAAATAAACTTCTTTTAAACTTTAAATTTTTAAACCTTTGTAAATAAATCAAAATATGTCCCGAAATGCTTATATGGGCAGTTACATGAAAGCGTACTTAAAAATTACGAACTTTATGCATTACTTCATTTCTGAAATGTATTTAATTTGTATCTTTAATATTTTTTAATTATTTCAAAATTGAATACAAATTAGATCTATGGGCAATAAATGTAGACAAATTTACGGTGAACATTTTTCGTTTGAAACATTTTTTGATGAAATGGATAGTTTCCGAGATAAGTGTGAAAAACGGGTTTTCGGCAGCCATTTTCCAAGATGGCGGTCGTAGCACAACATTATTTTTCGGGGACTTTTAGTATGTTAGTCGGGTGACCCAGTACTATTTATATATATATATATCATCATCATCATCATTGTCAACCATTATCAATCCACTGCTGGACGAAGGTCTCCCCAAGTTTCCTCCACAACGGTCTGTCTTGTGCCAGTCTCCTCCATGTCACTCCCGCATATTTACGAATTTCATCCACCCATCTCCCATGTGGTCTTTTTCTGGGTCTTTTCCTGTCCCTTGGAATCCAATCTAAAATTTCGGCTGTCCATCTATGGTCTGTCCTTCTGGCAGTATGTCCAGCCCATTGCCATTTCAGGGATTTAACTCTGATCATGATGTCTTCCACTCTCGTCATTTTTCGGATCCACGAGTTCCTCTTCTTATCTCTCCTGGTTATACCAAGCATGCACCTCTATATGCTTCTTTGAGTTGTCTGCAGCCTTTGTATGTCTCTTTTAGTTAAGGTCCACGTCTCTGCACCATACGTAAGCACTGGAAGGATGCATTGATCAAACACTTTTCTTTTAAGACATAATGGCATATTGCTCTTGAAAATTATGCTGTTTCTTCCAAAGCTCTCCAGGCAAGTTTTGTACGCCGATTAATTTCTTCATCAATGTGACCCTCACTTGATATCTGCTGTCCAAGATAAACATACGTATCTGTTATCTCCAGTTTTTCTCCATCAATCGACAAATCTTCATTTCTTGTAAAAGCATTGAACATCACTTTTGTCTTCTGAAAGTTCATTTTTAATCCCACTTCTTTACTCTTGTCAGCAAGTTCCTGGATCATACTCTGCAGCTCTGATGGGGTAGTTGCAAAAATGACTACGTCATCAGCAAAACGAAGGTGGGTTAGATAATCTCCATTAATCTTTATCCCTTTGTTTTCCCAGTTCAGTGATTGAAAGACATTTTCCAATGTGGCATTAAAGAGCTTCGGAGATATGGTGTCACCTTGTCTCACTCCCTTTCCAATTTTTATGTGTGTTGTATTTTCAAACAGCCGAATCTTTGCACTTGCATTTTCATAGATGTTATTAATAATATTAATGTATGCATCTTCAATACCGCAGGATTTCAGAGCCGTGGTAACTGCTGATGGTTTCACCGAATCAAAGGCTTTTCATAATCGATAAAAGCCATGCACAATGGAAGTTCATATTCCCTCGCTCTTTCAATTAGTTCTCTCAGTACGTGGATATGATCTATTGTGCTGTAGCCACTCCTGAATCCAGCTTGTTCTCTCGGTTGAGCCATGTCCAGTGTTACCTTCAAGCGGTGTGAAAGAACTTTAGTAAAGATTTTATAAACCACTGATAGGAGGCTGATAGGTCTGTAGTTCCTGAGATCCTCAATGTCACCTTTTTTATGTAGCAGGATCATTGTAGCATTGTTCCAATCCTCAGGAATCTTCCCTTCATTAAGGCATCGAGTGAAAATTTGGGCGAGCACTGTTTCAATTTCTCCACTTGCTTCTTGTATGATGTCTATAGTAATTCCATCTTCTCCTGGAGCTTTCCCCCGCTTCATGTTCTTGATTGCATGAGCAACTTCTGCTGGGAGGACTGGAAGAACTCTGGTACCTTTCATGATGTCTGGAGTACATGTATCATCCCTTTCATATAATTTGGAGTAGAAATCTTTCACTCTTGTCAAAATTTCGCCTCTATTTCTTGTTATAGAACCATCTTCTTTTCTCAGAGCCATAATCTGTTTTCTTCCCTTACTGAGATGTCCCTTTGCTATCTTTAGGCTTTGGTTGTTTTCAATTGCTTTCCTCACTAGCTCACAGTTGAATTTCCTTACGTCT
The DNA here is from genome assembly GCA_039090855.1 of Macrothele yani. Lineage (NCBI taxonomy): Eukaryota > Metazoa > Arthropoda > Arachnida > Araneae > Macrothelidae > Macrothele > Macrothele yani. The sequence goes on from CM076990.1 coordinate 176,910,610, forward strand.
TCAGTGATACTTTTTCGTGCTGTCTTGCATAGCTCTATATATTCCACTTTGGAAGTCACATCTTCTTTAGTTGTCCTCATCTCTCTTCTTTTTGCATCAACATTTTGGTTTTTCCTGATAATTTGTTTACATGCAACTTGTTCTTAGACCCAGCTAATTTTGTTGCTGTTTCCATAAGAGCTTTGGTTACTTTTCTGTTAACTTCCGAAATATCCACTTCTTCCGATGTTAGGCCTTCTAAAGCAGAGAATCTGTTCTTCAGTTCCAACTTGAAAGTATTATGGTGTTTTTTAAGGTTGGTTATGTCAATACATTTTGTTTGTCTTATGAGCTTGCCACGTTCCAGTTTAGTGTTGAGGTGCATCTTACATCTCACCAATCTATGGTCACTACCTGTGTTGAACTTGTTTAGCACACTGCAGTCTTCGATGACGAATTTTTTGTTACACATAATAAAATCAATTTCACTTGTCGTCCCAATTGGATGTCTCCATGTCCATTTCCTGTGTGGCTTTTTCTTGAAAAAGGAATTCAAGATGAAAAATCCTTCTGCCTCTGCAAACTCAACGAGAGTATTTCCACGCTGGTTTCTGTTGCCGTGACCGAATTTACCTACTGAAGTTTCATTCTGTTGCCGGTGCCCTATTTTTGCATTGAAATCTCCCATAATTATCTTCAAGTGCTGCTTACCTTTATTATTTAGATGACGAATTTCCTCATAAAATTCTTCAATTTCTTCTTCAGGATGACTTGTGGTGGGTGCATAAGTTTGAATAATCTGAGCCTGGTATCTTCTCGATAGTTGGATAACGAGTCGTGCAGCTCTGTCAGAGGAACTTTCAACTTCTACCACTTTATCCTTCAGTTTCTTGTTTATTATAAATCCAACACCACTAGTTCTGCCAGTATCTGTCCCACGATAATAGAAGAGATGTCCACTTTTCAGTTCAATGAGATCTTCTCCTTTTCTCCTTACCTCACTCAGCCCGACGATGTCCCACTTGATCCTTTGTAGTTCCTCTTCCAATTCAAGAAGCCTTGAATCAGAAGATAGGGAGCGTCCGTTGTAGGTAGCCAAGGTCAGCATCAAATGGCAGCCTAGTCCGGTCCTCCGGGGATTCTTAGCACCCTCTGCCTTCATGTCGCACTGGCCGCTGCCTTGGCCAGGTACATTCCAGCTGCCGGAGACTGAGGGCCAAGATTTAAGTTGTAGAGTCATTTTGGAGGTGTTTGGCCATAACTCACCACGCTGGCCAAGCGGGTTGGTGAGTGTGGGATAGCATTTCCTCTGATCCCGATGGTATAGTTATACCGCTATTTGCGGTCGTCAGAGCCCCTTTAGTGGGAACAGGATGCACCACGAGAAGGCGGGGTTGACATTTGTCAAGGAGAGGCTGTGATGTTACGCATCACCTGACCTTACATCCCATATATATATATATATATATACCAGGTGCTATGCTTGTAAGAGTTTTTTTACCTAATTTTCGTAAAATGACTGCACTATTTCTATTTTTCATTGTTTTAGAACTTTGTAGCATAAGTGATGGTGTAGTAATTCGAACCTTTAGCACTGGAGCATTTATCACCCCGTGTAGCGCACTAATATCTGTATTTTTCAGTTTTTACGCTGATAATTCCAAATCGCCATTTTTGTTTCCTTAAAGAAATTAGTTTAAAAGGTATGTTTCTTGATAAGCATTCTTAAGAATTTGACAGGCATCAAGATAAACTTCGTTGAAACGTATCCTGGAAGCAGAAGTTGTTTTTCCTTAAGAATGGTCAGACTGACCGTTACAGAGTATCAGAAAAATCTTGTTCAATGACACAGAATAATTTTTTTGTCTTTCACCAAGCTCGAAGAATTGAAATTTCTATTAATCATTGTTAAAAGAGGAAGGAAAATGAATGGGTGTGAGTTCTGAAAAATTCAAAAGTCTTGTTAATGCCTGAGGGGGTAATAATTTTTCTCAGTTATTCGCCAAAGTGAAAGTGAACTGTTTCCGTAGCAAAAGCATCCGTCGCGCAAAGAATAATTGCTTGCGGGAACTCTGAGATACTCTGTCTCTCCCTCTATGAAGTGGCGCCTTACGTCTCATCATATCCTTTCTGTCTCTTGACTGGCTTGTTTTTCCGGCAGTTTGGCTTAGCTTTATAACCTTAAAACCGACGCCAACGGTCTGGCTATTCTCTTTTTATTATAAACTGTCTGAGAACTTCTGCTTCGTACGCATAAACTTTTATCTTAGATTTTCTGAGACAATATACATTTATTCATTTCATCGCCATATCTTGCTTTTCCTTTTACTAATCTTCACTTTCAGCGTTAATCGATCATAAAGAATATTGTCGACGCAATGATTTTAAAGAGAAAGTTGAAAACCCGGTGATCGAAACTTTTATAAAACTAACAGCTAGAGATAAAACAGAATCGTTGACGAATTATTTCCTTTCGCGACAAGAAGTTCTGTTCGCTAACAAGTGGTGTCCTCTAACAACAAGAAAATGTCTGCTCCAAATGTCTCCCGTTTTGGAGACTTGTCAACTCACAGAAGAGTCCAATCAGTAGCTTAGTTAGATTTTTTGTTACTCCATGAAAATTCATTTGTGTATTGGTTGAAGAGAATGCCAGTTAATACTAGGACATTTTAATTACAAATTTGGGAATAATATCTAAGAGTTTGGTCTTTTTAGCCGGAGATGAACGCAAGGTTTATCTTGGTTTTTTTTATAGCGTTTTAATTTTCAAATAGAGGTTGATCATCCTTTATTTGAAATGTTTGGGCCAGAAGTGTCTCGAATTTCGGATTTTTTTTGCTTTTCAAGTATTAGTATTTACACACGGTATTAATAATATAAACACCCAGATCCGTCTGTCTCTATCAAACGCTTGACGTCACAGCAACGTCTGCATTGTTGCGCTATCACTCATTGGTAAATTCGTGTGTGCTCTCGCGATGTCAAAATGATTGTCAGCTATATAATAGCACGCGATCACGTTTAGATGTCAAAGCGATCACGTGCTAATTTAAAAACATTGGATTATCAATGACTCGAGTTCTATTTATCCGATCTACAAAATTAGAATTAAAATCTTAACATCACGGTAAGTTGCGTTTGTATATTAATTTAATTTAGCACAATTCGAATATTAATTTGAACGCTTTAATTATTTTTTACTTTTTTAATTTAACTACTTTCCTAGTTTAGTACTTATTATACTAAACAATTTGCAAAATATCTAACCTACAATAAAAACTGAAATCTTGAGATGAAAAACTTCTAACCTACAATAAAAACTGAAATCTTGAGATGTCAAAGTGACCAAGATTGCATCTAAAAGCAGATGGCGCCCCAATAGCACAATGTCGTGAATTTACATAGTTCCGATTTGTAATACCAGATATAGCATTATTTTGTAGAAAAAGGTTCACCAAGCGTCGAATAGGACAGTCTAAAACAAGTCGTGAAGGGAATAACAAGTGAGCCAGAGAAAAAGTCATTTAACGCGAAAAATCAAAGTAAAAGTTATGAAGGTAAGTTTACATGAAAACAACTTTCCGAGTTTAGTGCTGATTATATTACCCATTTTGCAAAATATCGATCTATATGAACGCTCTAATCTACAATTGTTAAACAACAACAAATATTTTACACATAATGTTATTTATCTCGAGGTCTTTTTAAAAAACGGAAATAAATAACATATAATTTTTAGGTCTAACATAAATGAGTTCTTATTATATAAGTTTTTACTATATTTCCTTACATAAATCCGACGTCTATTTGATTTGTTTTCAACCTGCTTCAATTAAAAATTTCACTCCGTCTTAGGACGGGAAACATCCCCTATATAATAATATTTATTTAAAGCTTAAAAACAACCATCCTAGGATGGACTGTACTCTAGTACTTATATAATAAAATAGCTAGGGGGTGGGACCAAGTCTAAACGCTAAATTAGTTTTCACTTTATAAGATTTAAAAATAAATTTAAAGTGAATATCGTTCGCTAAACCGGAAGAGGCATCAAACGACATGACTTTGAATCGATTCGCGACAGTGGGGATATCGTTCAAGGAAGTGTCAAAAAACGACACAAGTAGATCCCACTCAGAACCGATTCACGAGAGTCATTCCCAGCAAAAATTGTACACCGGAAGTGTCAAAGACTGAAACGGAAGGATCAGTGCGAATAATATGTTTAAGTGAGGATAAACGGAATAATCGGTTTTGTTATCGCTATAATAGAACAAAGAGGCAGAACTCTACCCAGGGTATCGCAGGTCACATGCCTTATACGATCGGGGATGGAAAGACATACGTAATTCACGGGATGTGTCAACGAACGACACAAACGAATACAACTCAGAACCGATTCGCAACAGCAGTTCTCTGAATTAATCGTTGACCGGAAATATCAATGAGCAACACAAATAGATTCTACTCAGAACCGATTAACGAGAGTCATTCCCTTCGGAAATCGTTCAACGGAAGTGCCAAAGAACAACACAAACGGATCCTACTCACAACTGATTCACGAGAGTGATTCCCTGCAGAAAGCACACACCGGAAGTGTCAAAGAAGAAAAGCGAAGAATCAGTGCGAATAAATTGTTTTAGTGAGCGTAATCGAAAGAATCGGTTTCCTATCGCTATAACAGAACAAAACAGCAGAACTCCACCCAGGGTATCTCAGGCCACATGTCGTAACTGCTCAGGGATATAAGGATTTGCGCAATGCCTGGGAGCCGTCCAGGACTTTTCTAGAACTTACCATTTATGACGTCATGTCGGCGCTCAAAAAATACTTCATACTTCTGAGGTTTTCGGTTTAGGGAATTTTAGGGTATGGATGTAAACCTGTATGTTAAATCTCTCTAAAAAAAAGTGAGATTTCTGGATAGTTTCTTGCACGATTTCGTTCCTCAAACTTTATTTCGGCGCTTTTTCTGTCTTACGGGAATAAACTTTGCCTTAGTTAATCGATAATATCATGACAACATGGACCAATATACTTTTGAATAAATGAAACTATGCGTCTGCATTTTGATGTCAGTATACACTGAAGTCCGAGAAAAACTGGTACACCAGTCTAATACTTGATAGGTCCCCCACGGGAGAGCAGGACTTTTTTTTTTTTTGATTGGAGGTTTAACGACCACCGTGAGTCAACTCAATGGGCTATAAGCAGTCGCCCGTCCCTAATTTAGGGTCACTGGTTCCAGGGAAGGGAGAGAGCCAGTGCCGTAAGACAAACACAACATCCATGCCTCACCGGGATTCGAACCCGGACCCCGTTCGGACGAATGATCAGAGGCCATCGCTTAGACCACTGCGCCACCGGGGCGGCGGAGAGCAGGACTGCTGTAGACAATGCATACCATACTTCATGCAGAGCGTTCCACAATTCGGGTGTATTCCGAGGTCTCGGATTCCTGTGATCGATAGGGCGTTGCATGGCATCCTAAATGTGTTCTATCACGTTCAGATCTGGGGACTTGGGAGGAAATGGCAACACCCCAAACTCAGATGCATGCTCCTTTAACCATAATGTGGCGTCCCAACACTTGTGTGGAGGTGCATCGTGCTGTTGGAACAGGCCCAACCCATCAGCATGAATGCAGGACATGAACGTGTGTACTTCGTCAGAAAGGATGCGCACATAGCGTTGGCCGGTCACAGACGTTTATAGACGTGCCGAGGATCCCAGTGATGTCCAGCTAAACACACCCCATACCATTACGGACACCCCACCAGCCGGTACAGTTCCCTGTTGACAGGTGGGATCCATGGCTTCATGTGGTTTGTGCCACACACGAATCCTTCCATCTGCCCGATACATTTGGAAACGCGACTCGTCAAACCAGGCTACATGTTTCCAGTCATCAAGTGTCCAGTGGCGGTGTTGTCGTGCTCAAGCAAGGCGCATAGCTCTGTGTCGTGCACCCATCAAGGGGACTCGAGTTGGGCGTCGGCTACCAAAGCCCATATCGTGCAGGGTACGTTGCACAGTCCAGACGCTAGTGCTTGTTGAGGCTCCAGCATTGAATTCCGATTTTGCCTGCGAGAGTGTTGCACGCCTATTGCGTGAAACGATTCTTGACAGCCGACGATTTTCACGGACGACCATTGCAAGGGTCCACCCAATGTCTTTTTACGGCCACACTGGTATCGCTGGTTGGGGTTTTTGCCGGAATTCTTGCAGTAACGGTACACCCTTGCAATGGTCGTCCGTGAAAATACGAACTTCGTTTTTACCTCCGAAATACTATGGCCCATCTCACGAGCGCCAACTATGACATCGCGTTGAAAATCGCTTAAATCGCTATTACTTGTCATTCTCATGCCGAAAAATGCTCTGACAGCTGGCAAGGATGTCTATCACTTTATACACTGAGTGGCCACTTTATTATGACCAACTATTAAGCAAATAAGCTATGGCTGCACGCTGTTGCCACCAGAGGGCGAGGCTAGTATAAAAAGGGAAAGTTTAGTGTTTGCGACAGTAGTAAAAGTGATTTTTGGATGACGAGATGGGTAAAAAATGTGATTTGACGGACTTTCAACGTGGGATGATTGTAGGAGCTTGGAGCCATGGACAGACAACAGAAGGGCAATAGTGCAGCAAATTACAGACCATCTTAATCAAGGATCCCCTCAAAGGATCTCTGCACGCACGTTTTGCCTTACAGTGCATCGGATGGGATATGGCAGCCGAAGGCCCGTTCGAACACCTTTGCTGTCTGCAGTTAACAAGAGAAAACGTCTGCAGTTCGCACAGGAGCACAAGGATTGGACAATCAATAATTGGAAACAAATTATGTGGTCCGATGAATCACGTTTTCAGTTGCACCATGCCGATGGCCGAGTGAGAATTTGGCAGAAACAGCACGAAAGCATGGACCCCAAATGCATTGCTACAACCCTTCAAGCTGGTGGGGGAGACGTTATGGTTTGGGGAATGTTTTCCTGGCATGCTTTGGGCCTTTTAATTCGTGTTGATCAACGTCTGACTGGCAAGTCATATCCAAACATCGTTGCGGACCAATTGCATCCTATCATGTGGATGGTTTATCCCAATGGCGGTGGCTACTTTCAGCAAGATAACGCGTCCTGCCATAGTACTCGTATTGTACAGGATTGGTTTCAGGAACATGCCGGTGAGTTTACTTTGTTCAAGTGGCCCCCACAATCTCTAGATCTCAACCCCATTGAGAATTTGGGGGATGAAGTTGAACGAGCCATCAGACAGCTGGATCCACAACACTACAATTTCACATTCATGGAAAGTGCTATTCATCAAGAATGTTCTCAGATTCCACAAACCACCTATCAACATCTCGTGGAATCCATGCCACAAAGAATCGACGCAGTATTAAAGGCAAAGGGTGGCCCAACGAAGTACTGAGGGGGTGGTCATAATAAAGTGGCCACTCAGTGTATACGCACTGGCGGACGCAACTGAGTACGCGCTTAGGTGACGTTGCTATGTATTTTGCATAAGCTTGTCTGTACCAGTTTTCCTGGCACTTCAGTGTATAAGTTTCTTTTCAGACCTTTTGATAAGATGATAAGACGTTTCCCCTGTGATATGCGAGCAAACACAATTCCCGATGGCTACTTTAATTTATAACCCCATAAAAACACAGATCCATATGTATATGAATGAATCAATTCATGTTTGAACATTTATAAGTTTAACATGGTACTCCATTCGATATGAAATCTTTTTTTGCGTATTAACTTGAAATAACGAATTTTACTAACTTTACTTAGCACACGTGTTTACTTCAGTAATGTCATATAATTAACGACATACAAAAATTCTCTTTTCCTTTGATGCCTCCTACCATGAAGATCATTTTTTATTTGGCTTCTTCTGATAACTCGCGCTTTTCCAGCTACACAGGCGGCATGAATATATTGCATTTTTTCCATACCGCTGCTTGTAAAAGGCAGACTGATTTTTTTTTGTGGCGGATAAAGTTCGTCGTAAGAAATACTGTGCATGTAATTTCCAATTTTTTAGAAAGCACAATTTTCCCACTTGAGGAAGTAGGATTTTCCTTTTGCAAAATATTTGCAACGGTATTTAGGTTTCTAAAATCCCCATTGTAAGAATTTTTTTTTTATCAAATCCATCTCACAGCGGAAAACATTTTGCACATGTTTTCTGCTCAAAATAATGCAGTTTTGTTTCCTCTAGAGGGTGCAAATATATTTATATAACATTTTATCCGAAATCTCTGTTCATCAAATATCGATTTCAAACATTGTTTTTCTGCATCGGTACTTTCTAATTTTTCGCAACTCAAAATTTTGCCAACAGAGTTCGCATGGGGATATTTTTGTTTATAAGATATATGTAGCCATATCCATACGTCTGACAGTCCGAATGAAAAAATTCTGTTTTGGACACATGCCGATCACAACGACAAACATTTCACGCATATCTTCTTTAGCAAATAATGAAAAACATTTTGCTGCCACAATGCATCATTTAATGTACAAAGACCGTACCATAAAAACTAAGAGTAATTTTTTTGAGTTGGCAACTGTGCGAAGGGGAAAAATAACCACGCAGACAACTAACTGAATTAAGGAAGTTTCTGTGGCAACAGTTATTAGCCGTGGTAGACGATTCTGGCTTTTTTTATTGCGCCGTTGTTTAAGGTACGTCTGCATTTCTCCATACCGCTATGGAGGTGAGTGATTCAGAGTTAAGAAGTGAAATGTATTGTGCGATGTTGTTGTGTTGCTATCGTTTTCCGTAAACTGGCTAGTTGATTTATTGAAAAAAGCTTACAAAGATAAATGTTTGAGTGAGTCAACTATTTTTTGACTGCACTATGATTAAAAAAAAAAGCATTTGTCGGCAGAACTCGCTCCTAGGCCTGGTCGACCTGAAAGTGTTGTTACGGAGCGTGTTGTTAACACTGTTTGGGCAATCCTGCAAGATGATCGACGAATGACGTGTGAAGACATAGCTGCGTCAACTAATGTTTCAAAAACGTCAGCATTCCGCATTCTACGCGACAAATTACTGCTGCACGGTGTGTGCTCCAGATGGGTACCTCATCACCTGACGAGAAAACAATTGTTAGCCAGAGTTCAGGTGTGTCATAAGTGGAAACAAATGGTTTGGTTCATCGGACTTTTTCGGAAGCTCGCCTCCTCCGAAAAAAGTCATCAGCTGGGAAGGTGATGATCATAATTTTTTTTGATCGTAAAGAGTGTAGTCTACCAGCATGCCATTCATCCACAAATTACCGTTAATGCTGAGTATTACATTTCGGCCTTGAAATGTCTGCGACGACACATATCGATTAAGTGACCGGAATCGGTGGGCAAGTGAACCTTACACCATGATATGCCCGCACACATGTGGCTGCTTGTGTTCAACAGTTTCTTACGAAATTCAGTACTGAAATCATGCCACAGCCTGTCTACAGTCCTGACCTCGCCTCGTACGATTTCTGGTTGTTTCCAACAATGAAGGAGAAGTTCGTGGCGCAACATCCAGCCCAGGTGCTGACGTTATTCAAGTTGTACAGGGGTCGGTAAAAAAGCTTCCCCAAAATGCCTTCGCCACATGCTTTGAAAAGTGAACTGAACGATGGAAACATTGCATATCATCCGAGGGAAGATACTTTGAGAAAGAATAACGTATATTTTTTTCTGTACCTATATTTCTTTATTTTATACGGTTATACTCTCAGTTTTTATGAAACGGTCGTTGTATTTTTCAAAATAATGAACAATTTTGGTGCCAGACTGCATTTAATGTATATTGCAGTTTTCTTGATATCTCTGCTTCTAAAAGTCCGATTTAATAAATTGTTTTTGGCTCGGGTACTTTTCAGTGAGGGTAACATTTTGCATAAATTTTCGAATGTGTAGTACTTAACAGGTTTTTTTGTTGCTGTTCTGTGATACAGCTGCTACCATAAGCAACTCAGGACTATCTATAAGCAATCAGCATTCCAGAATTTGGGCCACAAATTCTAGGGAAGGGACAAAGCCAGTGGCATCGGATAAGCACACCACCCATGCCTCATTCATGACTTGAATCAGGGCCCATCTCGGACCACTAGTCAGAAGCCTACGCCTTTGAAGACCATGCCTACGGGGGGTGGCAATTGCCAGTTCTTCCCCTAGGTGGCGTAAGCGTGCATTTCTGTTTGCAAATGTATCTCCGCTTGTAAAAATCACATTGAAAAGATTCGTCTTATGCCTGGGAAAGTCAAATGGAAACTTTAAATAATCTACTGTTTAAAACCATGTTTAGAAGTGCAGAGTCATTGCGCATTTCTGGACCAGGCAGCGCCCTGTGAACAGTCGAGTGAAAGGTATAAAAACAGGGATGTTTAGGATACACCCCAGTACTGCATCACGGATAGCGAGTTGTAAAAGGGTCTCAAGGATTCAATAATGCCTCGGCAACGACAAAGGGTGCGATATCTACACACGAGAGAGTTTGAACGGGGACGAATGATTGGTCTGAGTGAAGGTGCATTTTCGCACCGCAACATTGCGGCTCGTACAGGACATAACGCCACGACAGTGATACGCGTGTGGCGGTAGTGGACCGAGGAAAACCAGGTGCATCGGCAATCCGGCAGTGGACCGAGAAATCTGACGACACCACGGAATGATCGACACCTGGTCCGTATGGTAGGGACGAACCGTTCCGCAACTTCGCAAGCGTTAGCACAACAGTGGATCACTGAAACATTTGCGGCATTGTCTGCCTCCACAGTTGGACGTCGTCTGCTGCACAGAGGACAGGTTGCATGCATCCTTTTGCGGAAGATTCCCTTGACCTTGAACCATCGACTCCTCAGGCTAAAATAGGATTCTGAATACAGACAATTGCGTACTGATTGGCAGCATGTCATGTTTTCGGACCAGTCCCGATTCAACTTGGTCTATCATGATGATCGCATACGCATTAGACGGTATTGTGGCGAGCGCCTTATTGCGGCATGCATTGTCAAGCGTCATACGGGCCGAACGTCAAGTGTGATGGTGTGGTATGCCATTGGGTACCATTTGCGATCTCAGATGCTGCGACTTGAGGGAAATCTCAACACCGACCACTACATCACGGAAATTGTACAGGCAGAATTCACACCCTTCCTTCAGAGCACTCCTGGCGCTACATTCCAGGTGGACAATGATCGACCACATGTTGCCAGGAATGTTCAAGACCTCTTAGCAGCCCAGGAGATACGGCTTCTTCTCTGGCCTGCACGTTCGCCAGACATGTCGCCTATTGAACAAGTCTCGGATATGGTCACTCGGGAACTGGCCCATCAAAGTCCTCCAGTGGTCAGTACCGATGATATGTGGACTCGCATACATGTAGCCTGGTAAGCAATTACCCAGGACACCATCCAACGCCTTTTCGTTTTCCATGCCACACCGTTTCGAAGCTCTTATTACAGCTTGCGAAGGCTTCACAAGATACTGATTTTTGCAGGTAAAAATTGCTGTATTGTTCTGAAAGTCAAATCTATGTACAGTGATATCAGTAATGTGTGGCATAAATTTCATTCGAATCGCATGGTTCCTTCTTGGCGTTGCAATTTTCACAAACAGTAGTGTAATTTTTTTCTCACAATTTATTGAACAAGAGTGGAACACACCTGTATCATTTTTCAATGTAATCTCCATTTTGTGCAATACAAGTCCTCCAGCGATTACAAAGTGCATAGATTTCTGCAGAAAAATATTCTTTCGCTCGCGTGTGCAGCCACTCATGCAGCACATGCTGTACCTCATCATCGGGTCTGAAAGTCTTTCCTCCCATAGCGTCTGTGAGTGGTCCAAAGATATGGTAATCACTTGGAGCAAGTGAATACGGCGAAGGTGGAAGAATGTGGAAATGGTTGCAGACGTTGCACGGGAAGTATGGTGCCGAGTGTTGTCATTTTGCAACAAGTCACCAGTACTCAAAAGACCACGTCCTTTGGATTTGGAGGCAGTTCAAAGATGATTTCTGATAAGATCTAAATACGTGTCAAACAGATGAAAAGTTGACGTTCTTATTGTTACATTTCAATGAGAGCTTATATTTCTCCTCAAAACAGCACCGTATTATAACGCATCCTGTAGGCAGTTTTCTTGGAACAAGATTTCTTGGATGACCAAATACAGGGCAAATAAATTTTTGTATTGTTATGTGCTTGGCTTTTATCGATTATGAAAAAGCCTTTGATTCGGTGAAACCATCAGCAGTTACAATGGCTCTGAAAACCTGCGGTATTGAAGATGCATACATTTATATTATTAATAACATCTATGAAAATGCAAGTGCAAAGACTCGGCTGTTTGAAAATACAACACACATAAAAATTGGTAAGGGGGTGAGACAAGGTGACACCATATCTCCGAAGCTCTTTAATGCCACATTGGAAAATGTCTTTCAATCACTGAACTGGGAAAACAAAGGGATAAAGATTAATGGAGATTATCTAACCCACCTTCGTTTTGCTGATGACGTAGTCATTTTTGCAACTACCCCATCAGAGCTGCAGAGTATGATCCAGGAACTTGCTGACAAGAGTAAAGATGTGGGATTAAAAATGAACTTTCAGAAGACAAAAGTGATGTTCAATGCTTTTACAAGAAATGAAGATTTATCGATTGATGGAGAAAAGCTGGAGATAACAGACACGTACGTTTATCTTGGACGGCAGATATCAAGTGAGGGTCACACTGATGAAGAAATTAATCGGCGTACAAAACTTGCCTGGAGAGCTTTTGGAAGAAACAGCATAATTTTCAAGAGCAATATGCCATTATGTCTTAAAAGAAAAGTGTTTGATCAATGCATCCTTCCAGTGCTTACGTATGGTGCAGAGACGTGGACCTTAGCTAAAAGAGACATACAAAGGCTGCAGACAACTCAAAGTAGCATGGAGAGGTGCATGCTTGGTGTAACCAGGAGAGATAAGAAGAGGAACTCGTGGATCCGAAAAATGACAAGAGTGGAAGACATCATGATTAGAGTTAAATCCCTGAAATGGCAATGGGCTGGACATACTGCCAGAAGGACAGACCATCGATGGACAGCCGAAATTTTAGATTGGATTCCAAGGGACAGGAAAAGACCCAGAAAAAGACCACATGGGAGGTGGTGGATGAAATTAGAAAGTATGCGGGAGTGACATGGAGGAGACTGGCACAAGACAGACCGTTGTGGTGGAAACTTGGGGAGACCTTCGTCCAGCAGTGGATTGATAATGGTTGACAATGATGATGATGATGATGATGATGATGTGCTTATGTGCTGCTTCCACTATTGTAAAACAGCCAATTAAACTGTGATATTACAAAGTACTGAAAAGTACTTAATTAAGTACAGGCCCTGGACTAAACTCAAATTCTGATCTGCAACTGTTGCGAACTAATTCGTGACTGGCCGAAGGAACGGTGGGTTTGTCAAAGTCGATGGATCTCAACCACGAATGAGTGGAGGCAAAAGGATTTGTTGCTTAGAATGAATCTCTTAAAATGTCTACAATTGTGGAATTTCTATAATTTTGATCATCATGCAAGAACGAAAAACATTGTCTTAATTCAAAGATTTTTTTAAATTACATTTAGCTATACAGGGTGATTCATAAAGAAGTATACAGTTTCAACGCACTATAAAACAAGGACAATGTATGATATTTTATGTTACCTGTAACATAATTGAAGGGGTATGTTTAAAGTTTTTTTTTAGAGACAGTCACAGATGTTCTATGTGTGCACCCTTAGTCACACGACACACATCAAGCCGGTAATCCATTTCCTCCCAAACGCGAGATAAGTTATTTGGATTTTGAGAAAGAAGCTGAAAATGTATGGAATCATTTTAAGCTTCTTTCTCAAAATTCTCAAGAGAGAAATCTGCACTTCACGACTCACCCTCCTCGTTGATTTTCCCGGGCTACGTTGAATGGCGGGGCAAACACTATCGACGACTTCTTCCGATACACGCGGTCGTCCAGGACGTTTAAGTTTGCACAAACAGCCCGTAGTTTCAAATTTTTTATGCCAATCGTAGATAGATTTTCCGGTTGGAGGTTCTTTTCCGAATCGTGATAGAAAATGCCGTTACACAACAGCTACAGATTCCGTTTTGCTCAATTCAAGAACACAAAACGCCTTCTCCACTGCAGACGCTGCCATTTTGACTGACAAGTCACGTGACACGCGCGCTATCGCCTGCGTCACTTCCCTCAGTAGCGGGACACAAAGTTTATGAGTACATCTACAAAACGGTTCGCAGTTGTGGTCCGTGTTTTCAACTGTTACTGTTTTACAGCATCTGGAAACTGTGTACTTCTTTATGAATCACCCTGTACTAGAGGCAACATTTCCGTACTATAGCGATTATTTTGTAGTTTATTTGGTACTTGGAAAAGAATCATTTAAACTGCGTAATTTTTGAAAATTTCTTAAATATTGTCTGATTAATTTTTTTTTAGCTATATTTTTACATTACCAGGTACAACTCTTCCGAACTATTGCGATTCTATCAAAAACATTTCAGGATTTCCGACCCACCCTAATCTAGAAATTAAAATAGTATTTCTGCTCTTATGTGCAAAATATGAAACACGATACGAAGACACAAAATATTGAAATGATAATTATGCTAAAATGATATTTAAAATGCTGTTAACATAATGAGAGAAAAAAAGAGTATTTCCAGCATGAGAAAAGAAAAGCATTTATTAGATATCTTTAGTAGACGGCATTTAATGAACGTACACTAGTTTAAATATCGTACTTCAAGTTATAAATAATGGAAGAAATTATATAATCAAATTTAGTCTCCCATGTCAAAATAGCATTTGAATAATGTGGAAAGCTTTACTTGAAAACTTTTCCCGAAGAAATTTTCTCATTAAATCTGAAATATGTATATGAGCATTTGTTAGCGAAGAAAAATCATCTGTAGACAGAAGGCTTTAGTTGAAAGCTCCGACGAATGGCATGCATTATTCAAGCACCCCAAGTAAATCGTCGCAAATGAATCATCCGAAAATTTCTGTGACATTCTTTAAATGTAAAAGAAACATAAAAACGGTTTTTTAAAACTTAAATTATCCTAAACGTAATCTGATATCACTAATTTTCATACAAAAAAACAAAAACAAAACACAATGCTACAGGATTTCTCCGATAAAAGAAATGTGTTTAAGGCTCTACGAGACCCGCCATCTGTATTGCTGCCTTCTCTTATTAATCAACGGGCAAGCGTATTTCACAAATTCCTCGGGCAATTTTGCACATCTTGGAACACCGTTTGTGGCTAACGCAAGATATATGATAAATAAAGAGTTCCCTGGTTTCAGATTTTCATTTTGGACCCTTTAAGTATTTTTTATTAATTAATAAAACTATAGAAGACGCCTTGGTACGACTTTCGCTGTAGAAAAAAAAATGAAGGGAAAGGTCAATAAAAATTCTGAAACCAGGGAACTTTTTATATATCATATATCTTGCGTTAGCCATAAACGGTGTTCCAAAATGTGCAAAATTGCCCGAGCAATTTGTGAAATACGCTTGCCCGCTGGTTAATAAGAGAAGGCAGCAATACAAGATGGCGGTTCTCGTAGAGACTTAAGATTAAAATCGATCAATAATTGCTAGCGTGGGTACTAGCTTTTCCTAAGTATTGCGAAGTACAGATGTAAATAGTTTTTCATAAACACATTGAAATAATGATTAAATAACAAGGGATTGTACACCAACTGTACTTCAATAAAAAAATAATACAACTAAACTAGTAATCCAAAATTTGTTGGTGTAAAATAGAAATCAAGCTTTGAACATCAACCAGGTGGCTTTTTCAAGGAAGGTAGACTGCAAACTAAATAACAGAACGGTTCAACAATTTGAACGCGGTGACTTGACTTGACAATAAACGAAGAGATGCGAACTTAATCAGGTATTCAAAGACACGAGGCGTTATGCTCGTTTAGCACGCGGAATCATGGAAAGAAAACAAGAGGCAATCACTATTTGAAGAACTGGTTCCAAATTCGTGGCAACTCCAGCGAGACGCTATCATTGCATGACTCGCTATTGGTTATGATCTCCAAAGTTTCGCGAACGGCAGTAGATTTTGGGGTGGAGTAGGAAGCTAACTTCGTTAGGTCATTCCACACAGGAACAGTGGACTTGAACTTGACTTCTATGGGTAGGGCCGTGGTTACTTTGCCGTTCTTTATGTTCCTTTTATGTCCGTTGACTCTAATTTGAAATGGACGTTTAATCATTCCAATGTAGTATCACTTGGAGCTGTTCGGATATTGTAGAGGAATGGCATAAAGACCTGCTTCATTGTAAAGTGGGCTTGTGTCAGTGTTTCCCTTAAGCGCGGCATATAAAGATGTCGGAGACCTGATGCCAACACCGAGGTTCATCTTCTTGAGCGCGTTATTGAGCTGATAGGAAACATTTGGTATGTAGGGTGTTGAGCCCGACAAAACTGACAAGACCCCACTTTCCAATGAAGCAGGTGTTTATGCCATTTCTCTATAATATCCGTCCGGCTCCAAGCGATATTACATTGGAAAGACTAATCGTTCATTTAGAACAAAGTGTCAACGAACATAAGAGGGGCATAAAAGTAACCACGGCCATATCCGGAGAAGACGAGTTCAAGTCCGCAGCTCCTATGTGGGATGACCTAAAGAAATTAGCTTCCTATTCCACCCCTAAATCTACTGCCATTCGCGAAACTTTGGAGATCACAACCAACGGCGAGTCATGAAATGATAGCGTCTCGCTGAAGTTGCCACGAGTTTGGAACCAGTTCTTCAAATGGTTCTCCGTGCTGAACGAGTATAACGCCTTGTGTCTCTGAATTCCTGATTCTGTTCGGCATCTCTTCGTTTATTGTCAAGTCAAGTCACCGGTTGAAGCGTTCTATTATTCAGTTTGCAATTTGCTGTCTACCTTCTTTGAAAAAAGCCATCTGGTTGATGTGCGAAAGATTGATTTCTATTCTATTCCAAGAAATTTCGGATTACTATTATAGTTATACTATTTAAGTACGTTCAAATATTTTTTTGTTTTGTTAACTTCTTCATGTCTGTAACGTACTACGAGGCATGGCTGAAATGACGTATCACTGCAGTGATGCATGGTACTAATTGACAATGTTGCAACGATAAGCCTGCCTGCGTAGTTCAGGAAAGAGGATGACGTGTGTTGGAACAACAAAAGCTTACATGTTATATGGCAATTATTTATGCATCTTCCGCAGTTCATTTTTTGTGTTTCCTATAAGCTCATGAACATGACGGATGAAAAAAAAATATTTCAGAGGAAAAGGCAAGTTGCAAGTCCAGCTCGGATGTTCAAGGAAAATGCTTATTTTGCAAACTTTTGCATGTTTATCCATTTTGAGTAACAAAGCCCTATTCTTACATTTACTACATATTTTTGTATATAAAACCTACATCCCATAAGTTCCAGGACTGACCGCATAACTGACGTAACATTAGTGGGAGAAAAATATCATGTGTATGCCAGAAGACAGCAGTCTTTGGCCAATCAGCAAACAGCTGGAAACTGGTTTATATTGGTGCCGACAGGCGGCAGACGGGCATTAAGAGAGTCTTGAAAGCTCTCTCGTTCCATTCTATTTTAGCCATGGAAGAGCAGAAAGTAAACATCTGTTTTTTTTGTTAGAAACTTCGTAAATCAGCTTCTGAAACTTACAGAATGTTAAAAGAAACGTAAGAAGACACAGCGTTTTCCCACAGCAGAGTTTTCGAATGGTATGCACGGTTTCGTGAGGGGCGGAATCCTTTGATTATGATCCTAGATATGGGCGCCCTCCAGTGTGCAAATAGCGGAAAAACCAAAGAGGTGCTGAATCAATTAAAGAAAGATTGCCAAACTATAGTGAGACTTTTGGCTAAGTCGGTGGACATCAATAAGTCTATCTGTCATGAGATTCTACGTGAGGACCTGGGAAGACCAAAATTTAATACCAGATTGGTACCCCGCATTCTTAATAATGACCAAAAGGAGGCTCGTTCATCGATCTGTTCCGATCTGCTGAGTACTGAAGCTAAGGATCTTGATTTTTGCTCCAGAAAAACCTGTGGGACAGTTCCCCAGAATAAAATGGGCACTAGAAGTGCAGAAGAACGAAGTTAGAATAAGATATGTGCAGATGCGCTTGTTAATAAAGTAGTACCAGTTTACGTGAACCCCATAACCACTAGCGACGGCGGTGAAAGTGTGGGAATGCTGATGGTTTTCAAGGCTATTGCAATGCATTTTGCGTTGGCCGAATCGCCTTCTTTCGTTGCAAATGTTTCGAATTTCGCATCGTAACTTGCTGCCAATGTGTAAGAAGATGCTGAATTTATAAAGTTCTTAATTATTTAGAGTCTCCTTCCGATTTTTATTTTAAATTGAAATACACGAACGTTAGTGCGAATTCTAAACAAAACATAACGTTAAAATTGAAACCTTCACAAGAAGTATAATTCATTCCGGTTTGATATTAACACGGTTTCTGCAACCTCAAACCACGCAAATTCAAAATACACACAGTTGAAATTACATAGGTATCATGTAAACAATGTCAAATTTCCACAGTTGGCAGCTTCGCGGTTAAGAGACTCAGGGCATCTCCAGAAGTATTATTCTAACCTCCTTGGAGCGGTATCAGGCAGACATTACGTTAATCGCAGCAGTCGTAACAAAACAACTTGCGAACACCCTAGAAAGTGCCTTACAGAACCGTTTTCAGGATCTTCAGAAACGTTGGAAACTGTGTGCTGATTCCGAAGGGTGGTATTTTGAAGGTGACTAGCATTAATTGTGAGTATGGTACTTTTTTATATATGTATTCTTTATTGCGTCAGTCCTGAAACTTTCCAGGCGTAGGTAGTTTATACTGAAAATTTTCTGGTAAAGCACGTTTGGAGAAAGAAATTATCGGGTTTTAGACTTAACTCTTAACAGCATCGTGGTACAATAGCGAAGTTACTTGTTGATAAAAAAAAACTCTCATTTTAGAATGGTGACACTCAAACGAATCCACTTCCAATCAAAAGGGAAATGTTTACAAATTTGAAGATGACAATCCGTTTTTTGGCGTAAATGTGACAAGGATGGTAAGTCAGATAATATCCGAAAACTTGAAAATTTTCATCGCCCTGGAGCGGGACTCGAACCCGCGTCTCCCAGAAAACGCCTAGGTATGCTAACCACTACACCACCCAGAACGACCAAGTTTCAAATTTCCGATCAATTTGAATTTAAATTTGTATTATATGGCGTAATCCCGTATTTCTTTCATGATCGGGAAATGTTTAGTCTACTTTGCTCTGAACGAGTGCATATGCAAAGCGAATGTTTCTTTATGTAGGAAGGCCACGTTTACTGAAATTCTAGCTTTCTAGTCCTAAGGGTTTGCGCTTACTTGTAAGTGTTAACACGGAACTTTTTCTGCGCATCAAAATTTATGAACCAGACAAATTGTCTATCGAAAGTGGCACCAAACGTTTAGAAAGAGAGAATAATAAGAATGAAGTTCCCTAAAGTTAGGTTTAGTCCATTTTACCTGAGGTTACGGTCCGCCTTTTGAATAAGGTAACGTGTAGTCTTCATAGCTCGGTGATACTTAACTGAAGAGCAGCGAATTCGCTCGGACTATACGGAGAAAGGACGGAACAGACAGAAGACGGAAAAAGGGGCGAACAAAAAGTTTGAGTTGAAGGAGTACACACTGAAGTGTCACGAAAGAGAAATTGTAAGCTTCTGTTGGTGGGCATTGGCAACTGACCATGACACTGATTTATTGGAACGCATGTACCTACCCAGCTGTCAGGCAGTCAGCACAGGCCGGATTAAAGGCGAGAAATTCTGTGTTTGTTTGGCGAGGGGGGGGGGGGTATGCTCTGCTGATATACTTTGTGAAATGAGTTAAAATGGTAGCTTTTTCCACATTCCATTTAGAAAAATGAATTGATTTAAAGAGAAATCATTATTAACATTTTAGAGAGGCTCTCCCAATTCAGTGATTGGCATTATTATTTGTTATAATTTTTTTTATAATTATATCTCATTTTTTACGCTTTCCAACCGTAGGTTGAAGAACCGTATATGCTCCAGCTTTGTTCGTGTGCCTGTCTGTCTGTCCGTCTGTCCGCATGATAGCTCGCGTGAAAATGGTTCGATTTTGATGAAACTTTAGTATGTGTTAAAGGACCACATGGGGACAAACCCTATTGAAAATGGGATAAATGGGGTCAAAACTTAAGACATAGGAACAGGATCCATTCCATTGGCCTTATGCGTCATAACTTGCGTAAAAATTGTTCGATTTCGATGAAATTTCAATATGTGCTAGGAAACCACCTGGGGAAGAATCCTTTTGAAAATGGCTGAAAGGGGTCAGAAGTCAGGACATAGGAGCGGGATATATTCCATCGCCCTTATGCTTCATAACTTACGTAAAAATGCTTCGTTTGCAACAAAACTTTACTATGTTGTTCCGGAGATATACTGAACCGATTCTGCTGAATATCATCGAAATGGGATCAAAGGTCAGCACAAGAGCGAGATTTATTCCTCAGCCATTATTCTCATAACTTGACTAAAAATGCTGCGATTGCGGCAAAATTTTATCATGTTGTTCCGGAGGTACACTGAACCGGTTGTTTCGAATATCATCAAAATGGGGTCAAAGGTCAGGGCACACGAGGGAGATTTATTCCACAGCCATTATCTTCATAACTTGAGTAATGATTTCTGGTATGTTGGGAAGCGTATTATAAATAATGCATTGCATGATTTTACTAACTTGTTTAAAATATATTCTTTGTTTCAGCTCACCAAGTACGTACGCACTTTTAAGTATGATGTGTGGAAAGAAGAAAGTAGTTTAAATTAGCGGTTAGATCAAATATTTTCACATTGCACATGTTAAGATACTGTAGATGTGGACAACAGAAAAGTTAACAACAGACAGGCTAACCGGCTCAGAGCCAACACAGATAGTGACAGAAATCATACGTATTTTTATTTTTGTTTGCAAAACAATGTATTTAATTATACGACGTAATTATTTAAATGTGTTAAATCTCGGGGCATACACTCTAATTTAACTCCCTCTTTAGTTTCTTTCTCTATGTAAATTTGAGTTCATTCTCCTTAGCGTTTTACAAACTTCTTGAAATACATTTTGTATTGGACGAATCGCATTTTTTTGTCGGAAATATTTCCGATTTCGCATCGTAACTTTTTGCCGATGTGTGAAAAAATTCTAGATTTATAAAATTCTTAAGTATTTTGAAACTCCTTCCCGTTTTTATTTTAAATTGAAACACACGAACGTTAGTGCGAATTCTAAACAAAACATAACGTTAAAATTGAAACCTTCACTCGTGTAAGAAGTATAATTCATTCCGGTTTCATATTAATACGATTTCTGCAACCCAAAACCACGCACTTCCGAAATACACATAGTTGAAATAGCATCGGTATCATGTAAACAACATCAAATTCCCACACCTTGCGGCTTCACGGTTAAGATACTTAGGGCATCTCCAGAAGAATTATTATTCTAACCTACTTAGTGTCAGATGAAAACCGAACGATATATAATGTTTGAGAAGCAGCAGTATGTGGATTTGGTGGAAGTTATATTAATTGTGGAAGAAACGTTTGTTGAATTGAAGTTAGAGTGATTTGAAGGCTGCGTGTTCTACTTTAGTGTTGGTGTTATATAACGAAGTAAATTTCTCCGTCATTCTGTCCACGCCAGGATTGGAACCCGGATCCCCTCATTCCGGAATAAGTCACTCTACCAATTGAGCTACGCGGACGTTTTTTTTTTATTCTGATTCCTATCTGCCTTTATGTCGTGTGCGTCCTTCGGGCAGGTACGTCACATCTCCTGGTACGTTACATCATCTCCCCCTTATTATTTTTTTTTCCGAAGTGCTGGAGAAAGGATTCTCTTATTTTTCCTATCTCGCGGTGTGGAAATAACATCACACCAATGCGAGATTTTGAACGGTAGGGTCATCCGGATAGTTCGGGCGCCATTATAACGAAGTAAATTTCTCCGTCATTTTTATCCGCGCCAGGATTCGAACCCGGGTCCCCTCATTCCGGATTAAGTTGCTCTACCAATTGAGCTACGCGGACGTTTTATTCTGATTCCTATCTGCCTTTATGTCGTGTGCGTCCTTCGGGCAGGTATGTCACATCTCCTGGTACGTTACAGTTGTTCTTTCAATCAAGTATTATCATGACTATTAACTCACGTTCGTTTGATTGTACCTTGTGGAAGTGCCAAAATATTTGTGGCTGAATAAAGACTAATCGTAAGTAACTTTTTCTCGACGCTTACTTGAATGACTCCTGTTTCACTGTAGGTGAAGTTCTCATGTAGTGTTCAGTCAACTCTATCTACAAGAATATTACAATCTATAAATTTTTTTCTCCAGTGTTTTGCTTAGTATGCGTTAACTATTAGGGTGCTTTGCAAGTAGCTTATCTTTTTTGCTGCACCTAATGAAACAATGAATTTTGCCCTCAAAAGGGCCGTTTTTTTACGAAGAATAATAGTGATCAGTTGATTGTTTGTCACAGTGTCAGAATGTTCAGACAGAGCGAGTTGTATAACAGTATGTTTAATTATAGTCTCAGATAGAGAGAAGGCAAGAAGTAGATGGCAATGTTATTAGAGATATGATATACGGTTGGGTCTATTGCGAAATCAGCCTGCAACTGGCTATTGAAATGACGTCACGAAAAGCACAGATGTGATGGCTCTTGTTTACGCTTTCCAACCGTAGGTTGAAGAAGAGTATATGCTCCAGCTTTGCCCGTTTGTCTGTCCGTCCGCACAATAACTCGCGTAAAATAATTTGATTTGATTTCGATGAAATTTTAGTATTTGGTAAAGGACAACCAGGGGACGAACCCTATTGAAAATGGACGAGTTATAAAAAGGTCAGGACACAGGAGCGAGTTCTATTCCATCGCCCTTATGCGTCATAACTTAAATGGACGATGTCATTGCTCTGTCCACTTTATTTTATAAAAACGCGATAGCAAGTGAAAAATTGTGTTCCGACACGGCTGGGATCGAACCCCAAATCTCTCGATAACTAGGCGAGTGCGTTCGCATTTACGCTACGGTGCCAACAATTCTCAGCTCCATAAATGGTTTATCAGTTGGCATCTGACTACACCAATCCATATTGATGGTCTCAGCAACTGAGATGCCATAGGGTGGCATTTGACACAACAGCTATTTAATTGTTTCTTCACCAAATAAATAAAAGAAATATACATTTACTAACATTTATTACATTTATCATAAATTTATTAATATGTAACATAAAAATAATAATTACTCATCATACCTACTTTTTTACTAAAAATCACAAATTTTTAACGTTCCATTAGCTGTATTTCCGAAACAAGAGCCAATGAAAGTTTTTCATGGCGATATTCGTGCATCATAATTTTCAAGAGCAATATGCCATTATGTCTTAAAAGAAAAGTGTTTGATCAATGCATCCTTCCAGAGCTTACGTATGGTGCAGAGACGTGGACCTTAGCTAAAAGAGACATACAAAGGCTGCAGCAACTCAAAGTAACATGGAGAGGTGCATGCTTGGTGTAACCAGGAGAGATAAGAAGAGGAACTCTTGGATCCGAAAAATGACAAGAGTGGAAGACATCATGATCAGAGTTAAATCCCTGAAATGGCAATGTGCTGGACATACTGCCAGAAGAACAGACCATCGATGGACAGCCGAAATTTTAGATTGGATTCCAAGGGACAGGAAAAGACCCAGAAGAAGACCACATGGAAGATGGGTGGATGAAATTCGAAAGTATGCGGGAGTGACATGGAGGAGACTGGCACAAGACAGACCGTTGTGGAGGAAACTTGGGGAGACCTTCGTCCTGCAGTGGATTGATAATGGTTGACAATGATGATGATGATGATGAAATGTATATTAAAATGGTACTGAAATAAAAATATAGTAAGAACATCAGGTTCGTACGGCGTTTTCCGTACTCTTAGGCACCGTCAGACCAGGAAGTATTGCATCATTGGGTGAGAAGTCCGGAGTTCCCGCGACATCCGGTGTTGTATTACCCGATGTGATGCAATCCTTTCAGTTTTAACAGCCCAACGGTAAAGAGCTCAGTCCACTTGTAAAGTTCTTTCCCTTCATTGGTGAGTGTACGATAGTGATAGCAGCCTGTTAAAGTGATCCTTATATTGTGACATTCCATAGCTATGCCGCGCGCATGTGTGAATAAGGCGGATAAGTTTTGCTATATATGTGGTAAAGTGATATTTGCTGCACAGAAAAAGTCCATCACTCCGGTTGTTAAAAAGGCTTATCATTTGTATTTCGGCTGCAGGATAGGCGACGAGGATAAGGACTTGGCTCCACATGTATGTTGCCGCACGTGTACAACTAATCTGTCACAGTGGCTTAATGGCAAAAGAAAAACGATGGGTTTTGCTGTTCCCATGATTTGGAGGGAGCCCAGAAATCACACAAATGACTGTTATTTCTGTATAGTACCACCAGTGGCTGAAGGTATCACAAAGAAGAAGAAATGGACTGTGGAATATCCAAATATACCTTCTGCTATACGACCTGTACCTCATTCTGAAGAACTCCCCATTCCCAAGACTCCGACAAATTTTGTTATCAATTTAGATGATTTTCAGGAAGACGATTTGTGTAATCCGAAACCGTCAACGTCACGGATTAATGAAAGCGATGATGAATATGCATCGTCTGAGTCTATGCCACATAAAATTACATCAGAGGAACTGAACGATCTTGTTCGCGATTTGAATTTAACCAAAGTTAAAGCAGAGGTACTAGCGTCGAGGCTTCGTCAATGGAATCTCCTAGAACAAAAGGTTCGAGTGAGTTCGTTTCGTATTCGTCACCGACGATTTGAGCAATTCTTCCAAAAAAGTGAAAGCTTTGTGTTCTGTTGCAATATTGACGGCTTAATGCAAGGACTAGGAATACAACACGTTACGCAAGAATGGCATCTATTTATAGACTCCTCCAAGTTGAGTCTTAAGATGGTTTTACTGCATAACGGGAATCAGCTACCGTCCATTCCAGTTGAACATGCGGTGCACATGAAAGAGACCTACAACAACTTTAAACAGCTGTTGGACAGACGTAATTACAAAAATTATGGTAGGCTTATCTGTGCTGACCTGATGGTAGTGTCTCTGTTGATGGGCCTTCAGCAGGGATACACAAAGCACTGCTGTTTTCTTTGTCACTGGGATAGCCGAACTACATCGATAGAGACTGGCCTCCTAGGACGTCTTTGACACCTGGACAAATGAATGTTCAGAACCCACCACTGACAGATCCTCAGAAAATCATAATACCCCTTCTGCACATAAAACTCGGTCTTGTAAAGCAATTGGTTAAAGCCATGGACAAAACTATACCAGCGTTCAAGTACTTGCATGACAAATTTCCTCAACTGAGCGAAGCAAAAATAAAAGAGGGAATTTTTGTGGGTTTGCAGATCAGACAGCTCTTTGAAGATTCGCCGTTTTATGACATGCTTCAGTGTGATGAAAGAGAAGTGTGGGATGCCTTTTGTCAAGTATCAACAAACTTCCTGGGGAATTGAAGGGCTGAAATTTACGAAGATCTCATTACCAACCTGCTTGCTCTGTATCAAAAATTTGGCTGTAATATGTATTTAAAACTCCACTTCCTGGATGCTCACCTGGATTTCTTCCAGGATAGCTGTGGCAAATTTAGTGATGAGCATGGTGAACGGTTTCATCAAGATATGGCCGTAATGGAGCAACGATACCAGGGAAAGTGGTCCACTTTGATGCTCGCAGACTACGTTTGGACACTCTTCAGAGATGTCCCTGTGGTGGAATACAACCGAAAGGCAAGGAGAAGTAAAACGTCATGAACTGGCAACTGATTTCTATCTATGCATGAAAAACTCATGTACATATCTCAAAATTACATTTAATACAAATGTAAAAAAAAAAAATTACACTATCTATTTTTAATTGTACTATAAAAAATTACACTTACTGCTTCGGATTGTAATTACTTCAAAAGAAGTGTAATGCAACGCATGAAATATATATATATATCATCATCATCATCATCATCATTGTCAACCATTATTAATCCACTGCTGGACGAAGGTCTCCCCAAGTTTCCTCCACAACGGTCTGTCTTGTGCCAGTCTCCTCCATGTCACTCCCGCATATTTACGAATTTCATCCACCCATCTCCCATGTGGTCTTTTTCTGGGTCTTTTCCTGTCCCTTGGAATCCAAGTGATATATATATATATATATATATCATCATTGTCAACCATTATCAATCTACTGCTGGACGAAGGTCTCACAAAGTTTCTTCCACAACGGGCTGTCTTGTGCCAATCTCGAATTTCATCCACCCATCTCCCATGTGGTCTTCTTCTGTGTCTTTTCCTGTCCCTTGGAATCCAAACTAAAATTTCGGCTGTCCACCGATGGTCTGTCCTTCTGGCAGTATGTCCAGCCCATTGCCATTTCAGGGATTTAACTCTCATCAGGATGTCTTCCACTCTTGTCATTTTTCTGATTCACGAGTTCCTTTTCTTATCTCTCCTGGTCACACCAAGCATGCACCTCTCCATGTTACTTTGAATTGTCTGCAGCCTTTGTATGTCTCTTTTAGTTAAGGTCCACGTCTCTGCACCATACGTAAGCACTGGAAGGGTGCATTGATCAAACACTTTTCTTTTAAGACATAATGGCATATTGCTCTTGAAAATTATGCTGTTTCTTCCAAACGCTCTCCAGGCAAGTTTTATACGCCGATTAATTTCTTCATCAATGTGACCCTCACTTGATATCTGCTGTCCAAGATAAACGTACGTATCTGTTATCTCCAGCTTTTCTCCATCAATCGATAAATCTTCATTTCTTGTAAAAGCATTATAAATCACTTTTGTCTTCTGAAAGATCATTTTTAATCCCACTTCTTTACACTTGTCAGCAAGTTCCTGGATCATGCTCTGCAGCAGTGATTGGGTAGTTGCAAAAATGACTACGTCATCAGCAAAA
The DNA here is from genome assembly GCA_039090855.1 of Macrothele yani. NCBI lineage: Eukaryota > Metazoa > Arthropoda > Arachnida > Araneae > Macrothelidae > Macrothele > Macrothele yani. The sequence goes on from CM076990.1 coordinate 176,937,745, forward strand.
CGAAGGTGAGTTAGATAATCTCCATTAATCTTTATACCTTTGTTTTCCCAGTTCAGAGATTGAAAGACATTTTCCAATGTGGCATTAAAGAGCTTCAGATAATGGTGTCACCTCGTCTCACTCCCTTTCCAATTTTTATGTGTGTTGTATTTTCAAACAGCCGAATCTTTGCACTTGCATTTTCATAGATGTTATTAATAATACATGTATTAATGTATGCATCTTCAATACCGCAGGATTTCAGAACCATTGTAACTGCTGATGGTTTCACCGAATCAAAAGCTTTTTCATAATCAATAAAAGCCATGCACAATGGAAGTTCATATTCCCTTGCTCTTTCAATTAGTTCTCTCAATACGTGGATATGATCTATTGTGCTGTAGCCACTCCTGAATCCAGCTTGTTCTCTCGGTTGAGCCATGTCCAGTGTTACCTTCTAGCGGTGTGAAAGAACTTTAGTGAAGATTTTATAAACCACTGATAGGAGGCTGATATGTTTGTAGTTCCTATAATCCTCAATGTCACCTTTTTTATGTAGCAGGATCATTGTAGCGTTGTTCAAATCCTCAGGAATCTTCCCTTCACTAAGGCATCGAGTGAAAATTTGGGCGAGTACTGTTTCGATTTCTCCACTTGCTTCTTGTATGATGTCTACAGTAATTCCATCTTCTCCTGGAGGTTTTCCCCGCTTGATATTCTTGATTGCATGTGCAACGTCTGCTGGGAGGACTGGAAGAACTCTGGTACGGGTACCTTTCATGATGTCTGGAGTACATGTATCATTCCTTTCATATAATTTGGATTAGAAATCTTTCACTCTTGTCAAAATTTCGCATCTATTTCTTGTTACAGAACCATCTTCTTTTCTCAGTGCCATAATCTGTTTTCTTCCCTTACTGAGATGTCCCTTTGCTATCTTTAGGCTTTGGTTGTTTTCAATTGCTTCCCTCACTAGTTCACAGTTGAATTTCTTTACGTCTTCAGTGATACTTTTTCGTACTGTCTTGCATAGCTCTATATATATTCCACTTTGGAAGTCACATCTTCTTTAGTTGTCCTCATCTCTCTTCTTTTTTGCATCAACATTTTGGTTTTTCCTGATAATTTGTTCACATGAAACTTGTTCTTAGACCCAGCTAATTTTGTTGCTGTTTCCGTAAGAGTTTTGGTTACTTTTCTGTTAACTTCAGAAATATCCACTTCTTCCAATGTTAGGCCTTCTAAAGCAGAGAATCTGTTCTTCAGTTCCAACTTGAAGATATTATGGTGTTTTTTAAGGTTGGTTATGTCAATACATTTTGTTTGTCTTATGAGCTTGCCACGTTCGAGTTTAGTGTTGAGGTGCATCTTACATCTCACCAATCTATGGTCACTACCGGTGTTGAACTTGTTTAGCACACTGCAGTCTTCTATGACTAATTTTTTGTTACACATAATAAAATCAATTTCACTTGTCGTCCCATTTGGATGTCTCCATGTCCATTTCCTGTGTGGCTTTTTCTTGAAAAAGGAGTTCAAGATGAAAAACCCTTCTGCCTCTGCAAACTCAACGAGAGTATTTCCACGCTGGTATCTGTTGCTGTGTCCGAATTTACCTACTGAAGTTTCATTCTGTTGCTGCTGCCCTATTTTTGCATTGAAATCTCCCATAACTATCTTCAAGTGTTGCTTACCTTTATTATTTGGATGACGAATTTCCTCAACAAATTCTTCAATTTCTTCTTCAGGATGACTTGTGGTTGGCGCATAGGTTTGAATAATCTGAGCCTGGTATCTTCTCGAGAGTTGGATAACGAGTCGTGCAACTCTGTCAGAGGAACTTTCAACTTCTACAACTTTATCCTTCAGTTTCATGTTTATTATTAATCGAACACCACTAGTTCTGCCAGTATCTGTCCCACGATAGTAGAAGAGATGTCCACTTTTCAGTTCAATGAGATCTTCTGCTTTTGTTCTTACCTCACTTAGCCCGACGATGTCCCACTTGATCCTTTGTAGTTCCTCTTCCAATTCTAGAAGCCTTGAATCAGAAGATAGGGAGCGTCCATTATACGTAACCAAGGTCAGCATCAGATGACAGCCTAGTCCGGTCCTCCGGGGATTCTTAGCACCCTCTGCCTTCATGTCGCACTGGCTTCTGCCTTGGCCAGGTACATTCCATCTGCCGGAGACTGAGGGCCACGATTTAAGTTGTGAAGTCATTTTCGAGGGGTTTGGCCATAACTCACCACGCTGGCCAAGCGGGTTGGTGAGTGTGGGATAGCATTTCCTCTAATCCCGATGGTATAGTTATACCGCTATTGGCGGTCGTCAGAGCCCCTTTAGTGGGAACAGGATGCACCACGAGAAGGCGGGGTTGACATTTTTCAAGGAGAGGCTGTGATGTTACGCATCACCTGACCTTACATCCCATATATATATATATATATATAGTAATGAGTTCAACCACAGATAAATTACAATCTTAATACAGAACCCAATAATAACATTTTTGAACTCCTAACAAGAAGGAATATCCTTCAGAAATCAAATAACCCCCCTCCCCCTCCCCTCCTTGATCACACCCTAAAAAACCAAACATTATTTAATAATATACAATAGTACGCCAGAATACCAAATCACTCATTAGGGAAAGACATCCGGCATCCTGGGGTATAGTTCAGGTTTCATGAAAGTGCTGAATTTTGAAGCCAATGGTTAGATATCTTAATTAATTTTGAAAAAAAAAAGTACCTGTTATGCACTCTGTCTTCCTTACCTGAACCTATTAACAGAGCTTAAAGAATATAAAACAAAAAGAACTTAGTTATAACTTCTAGAAAAGCAACATATAGCATGAAATAAAGTGTTAAAACATAAACTCAAAACACAATATATATATCATCATCATCATCATTGTCAACCATTATCAATCCACTGCTGGACGAAGGTCTCCCCAAGTTTCCTCTTCAACGGTCTGTCTTGTGCCAGTCTCCTCCATGTCACTCCCGCATACTTTCGAATTTCATCCACCCATCTTCCATGTGGTCTTCTTCTGGGTCTTTTCCTGTCCCTTGGAATCCAATCTAAAATTTCGGCTGTCCATCGATGGTCTGTTCTTCTGGCAGTATGTCCAGCACATTGCCATTTCAGGGATTTAACTCTGATCATGATGTCTTCCACTCTTGTAATTTTTCGGATCCACGTGTTCCTCTTCTTATCTCTCCTGGTTACACCAAGCATGCACCTCTCCATGTTACTTTGAGTTGCTGCAGCCTTTGTATGTCTCTTTTAGCTAAGGTCCACGTCTCTGCACCATACGTAAGCTCTGGAAGGATGCATTGATCAAACACTTTTCTTTTAAGACATAATGGCATATTGCTCTTGAAAATTATGCTGTTTCTTCCAAAAGCTCTCCAGGCAAGTTTTGTACGCCGATTAATTTCTTCACCAATGTGACCCTCACTTGATATCTGCTGTCCAAGATAAACGTACGTGTCTGTTATCTCCAGCTTTTCTCCATCAATCGACAAATCTTCATTTCTTGTAAAAGCATTGTACATCACTTTTGTCTTCTGAAAGTTCATTTTTAATCCCACTTCTTTACTCTTGTCAGCAAGTTCCTGGATCATACTCTGTAGCTCTGATGGGGTAGTTGCAAAAATGACTATGTCATCAGCAAAACGAAGGTGGGTTAGATAATCACCATTAATCTTTATCCCTTTGTTTTCCCAGTTCAGTGATTGAAAGACATTTTCCAATGTGGCATTAAAGAGCTTCGGAGATATGGTGTCACCTTGTCTCACTCCTTTTCCAATTTTTATGTGTGTTGTATTTTCAAACAGCCGAATCTTTGCACTTGCATTTTCATAGATGTTATTAATAATATTAATGTATGCATCTTCAATACCGCAGGATTTTAGAGCCATTGCAACTGCTGATGGTTTCACCGAATCAAAGGCTTTTTCATAATGGATAAAAGCCATGCACAATGGAAGCTCATATTCCCTCGCTCTTTCAAATAGTTCTCTCAGTACGTGGATATGATCTATTGTGCTGTAGCCACTCCTGAATCCAGCTTGTTCTCTCGGTTGAGCCATGTCCAGTGTCACCTTCAAGCGGTGTGAAAGAACTTTAGTGAAGATTTTATAAACCACTGATAGGAGGCTGATAGGTCTGTAGTTCCTGAGATCCTCAATGTCACCTTTTTTATGTAGCAAGATCATTGTAGCGTTGTTCCAATCCTCAGGAATTTTCCCTTCATTAAGGCATCGAGTGAAAATTTGGGCGAGTACTGTTTCGATTTCTCCACTTGCTTCTTGTATGATGTCTACAGTAATTCCATCTTCTCCTGGATCTTTTCCCCGCTTCATGTTCTTGATTGCATGTGCAACTTCTGCTGGAAGGACTGGAAGAACTCTGGTACTGGTACCTTTCATGATGTCTGGAGTACATGTATCATCCGTTTCATATAATTTGGAGTAGAAATCTTTCACTCTTGTCAAAATTTCGCCTCTATTTCTTGTTACAGAACCACCTTCTTTTCTCAGTGCCATAATCTGTTTTTTCCCCTTACTGAGATGTCCCTTTGCTATCTTTAGGCTTTGGTTGTTTTCAATTGCTTTCCTTACTAGTTCACAGTTGAATTTCCTTACATCTTCAGTGATACTTTTTCGTACTGTCTTGCATAGCTCTATATATTCCACTTTGGAAGTCACATCTTCTTTAGTTGTCCTCATCACTCCTCTTTTTTGCATCAACATTTTGGTTTTTCCTGATAATTTGTTCACATGCAATTTGTTCTTAGACCCAGCTAATTTTGTTGCTGTTTCCATAAGAACTTTGGTTACTTTTCTGTTAACTTCAGAAATATCCACTTCTTCCGATGTTAGGCCTTCTAAAGCAGAGAATCTGTTCTTCAGTTCCAATTTGAAGGTATTATGGTGTTTTTTAAGGTTGGTCATGTCAATACATTTTGTTTGTCTTATGAGCTTGCTACGTTCGAGTTTAGTGTTGAGGTGCATCTTACATCTCACCAATCTATGGTCACTGCTTGTGTTGAACTTGTTTAGCACACTGCAGTCTTCTATGACTAATTTTTTGTTACACATAATAAAATCAATTTCACTTGTCGTCCCATTTGGATGTCTCCATGTCCATTTCCTGTGTGGCTTTTTCTTGAAAAAGGAGTTCAAGATGAAAAACCCTTCTGCCTCTGCAAACTCTATACGAGAGTATTTCCACGCTGGTTTCTGTTGCCGTGACCGAATTTACCGACTGAAGTTTCATTCTGTTGCCGTTGCCATATTTTTGCATTGAAATCTCCCATAATTATCTTCAAGTGCTGCTTACTTTTGTTATTTAGATCACGAATTTCTTCATAAAATTCTTCAATTTCTTCTTCAGCATGACTTGTGGTGGGTGCATAAGTTTGAATAATCTGAGCCTGGTATCTTCTCGAGAGTTGGATAACGAGTCGTGCAGCTCTGTCAGAGGAACTTTCAACTTCTACAACTTTATCCTTCAGTTTCTTGTTTATTATAAATCCAACACCACTAGTTCTGCCAGTATCTGTCCCACGATAGTAGAAGAGATGTCCACTTTTCAGTTCAATGAGATCTTCTCCTTTTCTCCTTACCTCACTTAGCCCGACGATGTCCCACTTGATCCTTTGTAGTTCCTCTTCCAATTCTAGAAGCCTTGAATCAGAAGATAGGGAGCGTCCGTTGTACGTAGCCAAGGTCAGCATCAGATGGCAGCCTAGTCCGGTTCTCCGGGGATTCTTAGCACCCTCTGCCTTGGCCAGGTACATTCCAGCTGCCGGAGACTGAGGGCCAAGATTTAAGTTGTGGAGTCATTTGGGGGGGGGGGGGGGGGTTGGCCATAACTCACCACGCTGGCCAAGCGGGTTGGTGAGTGCGGGATAGCATTTCCTCTAATCCCGATGGTATAGTTATACCGCTATTGGCGGTCGTCAGAGCCCCTTTAGTGGGAACAGGATGTACCACGAGAAGGTGGGGTTGACATTTGTCAAGGAGAGGCTGTGATGTTACGCATCACCTGACCTTACATCCCAATATATATATATATATATATATATATGGCAGACTGAAATCAAGATATCCTAAAAACTGATTTAGAATAATAAATTTCCTCATATACACATGGAAAATTTGTTAGAAACACATATTTTGATTATGATTTTTGATTTTGTTAAGTGTTTGAAGCTCTTTAATTAGCAGCATAAGCAAATATTTATAAGGGAAGCACATCGAGAGTTGCAGGCAAATTATATGCTTCTCTCCCATTGAAATAGCATGCACGTGTTCCTGATCAATGGTCAACCAGTGTAATTGCATATTACAATCAAACCGTAGCCAATTCAACTTTTTTATGGTCATATTCTGTTTCAGCACATTGAATTCATTAAGAAATGGCTATTTTTATCTCGGAAGCATGAACTTCATCAAAAATTGTTGTCCAGTGTTTTTATTAACTAAAGCAACGAAAATGTTTTCTAAAGATTTTACTTATTTACCTAAAAAAAGAAAAAGGAAAAATTGCTTTCCTTTTTAATACTTTATTCAAACTTGACTGAATTCCTGGCTTCAACCAGTTTCGTAGGAAGTTTCCGCAAAAAAATTGTGATAGCCATTTGCTAAGGCCTAGAAGCCCTCTTTGCCGTGAGGTCCACCCCGCAATGCGAGGGTTTCCGGGGCTAACAGTACGCCGCTGAGTTTCATGAACAAGTAATTGAAACTACTGCATGTGTAATCGAGCTTACTTTTCCACCATTTATTTGTTACACAGCAGAGAAATTATCTGTAGGTTTTAAGCTTCCTTGAGACAGTTTGTCTGAAAACTTAATAAAAAATTGATAAATTATTTCAGTGCTCCAAACAGGTAACGTCGATTTGAATTTTTTGCAATTCGACAAAAATTTGAAATACTATGTAAATAGTGAATGCTATCTCTGTGTAAACGTAATATGAAGTGTTTGTAATTAAAGTATCCACTTTCCGTAAGTATTCGGTACCTATCGGAAAAACTTTGCATTAAAAAAATCGGGTAAACCAAGTTGATATCTTGCTCTGGATTACTACTATTTAACCCAAAAAAGTTTTTTTTTAACCAGAGATACCGCAGCGCACAGATTGTATTTAAAAAAAATTAAAAAGTGTTGCATTAAAGAAATCGGGAAAATCCATTTGAAATCTTGGTTAGGATTGCAATTATTTAACCCAGAAAACTTTATTTTCCCAAGCAGAGATACCGCAGCAAACGGAATTGTTCTACGTAGAGTAAAAGTTTTTTAATGGGAAAAGCAGAAAACGCATGGAAAGCATTTTATGTATTTATTTTCACACAATGCAAGGAAGAAAAAATGCAACTATACTTCCAGAATTGCGGATTTTATGTTCGTAAATGGAACAAACTGACAATATCTTAACATATCCTTTCCTGCCATACATATGTATGCGAAAGGATGTGCTGAAAATCAAATTATTGAATCATAAAACGAATGTTGATGAATGAAATAGCCAAAATGCTACAGATAAGAAAATTTTGCACATAAACAGTTTTTTCTAAAATATCAAGAGCTTTTCTCCTTTTCATTTTTTTTTTTTTACACGGTAATGTTGTTACAGCCCGCTTATATGGTTTCTTAAGGAAATTCATTTGATGTATTTACGATGTTGCGCAACACACGCAGAAAGGGAACTTCTCTTCACCTGTGTAGCTAAGCTATGATTCCTTAAAAATTGACTTCCTCCGGATGAAACGACGTGTTTGTCCTGCATTTCGCTTCGGCCGGAAATTGCAAAGGTTCCTGAAAGCACCAGAAAGCAAGGTAGGAAAAGGAAAAACAATAGTAAAACTAAATAAAGATCGGTATTAACTCCACTAAATCAAGGATTCGTCGTTCCTTCCGGCAAATAAATATTTCGGGGATTCTGTTAAAGGTGACAAAAATGCCAAAGGCAGTGTTTTTTTCTTTTTCTCGAATCCATCAAATGAATTGTGCAAATTTATGTATTTGAGAATTCAAATGATTTGAGTTACCTGCTTATTTCCTTTTAACGAGAATTTGAGTTAGGAGTATTGAATTTTCAGGTACAAGCAACTTTGCGGCACAAATGCGTTACCTTGTTCATTTTTAATGCATCTTCAAATAAACATGTAGTCCCGGTGGCGCAGTTGTCCAGGCGCACGCTTTTGACCCATTCGTCCGAGATGGGTACGGGTTCGAATCCCGGTGAGGCATGGATGTTGTGGTCATATTACGGCTCTGCAGTCAGCATGACTCCACATACCTGTGAACAAATTGCAGCACCTTATTGAGTCACTCCCAGCCCGTCTAGCTGCTGTCCGCGCTGCACACGGCTGTTTCTCTGGATATTAGCTGGTGGTCACAATAATGTGACTCGACCGTATATTTTGCTTTCGCTCAATTTGAGTATTATTTTCAGAAGACCATAGGATTGCGAATTTGTGAATAAATTCGTCTTGCATTTCCTGAAACAATCGGTCCTGATAATCCTACCATCTTCCGTGACGGCGAAAGTTTGCTGCGAAGTAAAGGACGTCTTTAGGTGGTTAGATATGGCGGACATGAGAGTGGTCTAATTGGGTGCGACACTGTTTTCCGTTGGGTATTTGGTTTGACTTTTATACAAATTTTTACTCTTTTTTTCAGAAATCCTTGTACTGAAACTGTGTTTGTAACAGTTAACACCTTTCTCAAAGTTTCACATCTATAATTTTATTGGAATTCTAACATTGAGGTGACGTTTCTACGTGATTTTTTTTCTAGCCTTTAATTATTAAAATCTCTTACCCCGGAACGCTGTTTCTATCAACTGTGATACCACAAACATTTAATTGGTCATTATTTGAGGGATTAAATAAAAATGAACACATGTGTTTTTGAAAAATTCGGAATGAAACATCACAACGTGAAACATTCCTGAGACGGATGATCAAGATTCACAAATGTTCTATCTTAACGAAATCTTGACCCGCGAGCATTTTGATACAGACGCGGATGTGAGGCAGGCTGTAACAGCATGGCTGCATCAAGATGGCCTCGATCTCTCTTCTGCTGGAATACACGCCTTATCATCATGTTGGGATATTTGCTTAAATTGCTATGGGGAATTTTTGGAAGATTAAAGAGCACAATAAGTTATCCTTGTGCAGTGAGTACTCCGTTCAACTCATAAATGCTTCTGAATGAGAGGGTCTGTCACTTTATTTTTCGAACAACCCTTGTACATGTATGTGTCAAACTTTGCGCCTTTTGCACCCAAAAACTCGATAGCTTTCTTCTTCCTTTTCTGGAGTTACACTAACTTGAATATTAGAATTTACGAAACGTTCGATCAATTTTCGGAAGCCTGCATCTTGGAAGCAGAAAGGATACTGTTCTTGCATTTTTTTTTCTAGGGTCTCTAAATGGCACTCAAATACGAGAATTCTCAAATTCTTCGATCTAGATTCAGGAGTGTCCCAGACATTCTCTATCGTACTTTCGAAGAATAAAATTCCATGGAATAGATTTTCCTTCGGTAGGATCATCTCTTATGCTAAGCCATGCATAGCTCATACTGTTTTCAAGGCTTTTTCTCTTGACAGGATTCTTATGCCCAGCACTTCATGGCAACTGCTGATGTTGAACCATAAGGCAAAAAAATTTAATTCAGAAATAGATACCGTTTATAGAAAATCTCTTTATATTGTGAATTGCCACATTTATGCTGCGTCATGGATTTTTTATTACATAGAAAAACAATGAGCGCGTTATCACTGGTATTATTTTAGTAATCACCAAATATTTCATTTAACAAGTTAGTAAAATCATGCAATGCACTGATTATGATACGCTTTCCAACATACCAGAAATCATTACTCAAGTTATGAGAATATTGGCTGTGTAATAAATCTCGCTCCTGTGTCCTGACCTTTGACCCCATTTCGATGGTATTAAACAGAATTGGTTCAATATACCTCCGGAACAACATACTAAAAATTTGTTGCAATAGAAGCACTTTTAGTCAAGTTATGAGGATAATGGCTGTGGAATAAATCTCGCTAATGTGTCCTTACCTTTGACCCCATTTCGATTATATTCAGCAGAACCGGTTCAGTGTTCAGTATACCTCCGGATCAACATGATAAAGTTTTGTCGCAATCGAAGAATTTTTAGGTGTTATGACGCATAAGGACAATGACATGGATCCCGCTCCTATGATATTTGACTCCATTTCGTCCATTTTCAATGGGATTCGTCCCCATATTGTCCCCTACCACATAATAAAATTTCATCGAAATCGAACAATTCTTACGCACGTTATGACGCATAAGTGCAATGGAATGGATCCAGCTCCTATGTCCTGACCTTTGGCCCAATTTCGTCCATTTTTAATAGGGTTCGTCCTGAGGTGGTCCATTACCACATACTAAAATTTCATCGAAATCGAACCATTTTTACGCGAGTTATTGTGCACACGGACAGACAGACAGACAGACAGAAAGAGGGACAAAGCTGGGGCATATACGCTTCTTCAACCTACGGTTGGAAACCGTAAAAAAACAGGTCTCTCGTCTATTGAAGTTTTTGTTCGTGCGTCAAAGGTATCAAACCCAAAATAAATCAGAACTTGAATCAAAATATGCACCCCAGAACACTCCAATGAAATTAAGGGCACTTTTTCAGCTGAGAGCAATAACCTTCGGAAACTTTAGTTACAAATACATCAAACGTTATTCACATGTGAAATGGTAATCTCTCAGCCATGAAAACCCAAACTGATATCCATGGATAGTAACAGTAGCTCTATGTAGCCATTAGTAGCAATTTCAAAATGTGGTTTACAAAGACAATATTTGAAATTCTTGAAATAGGTAGTAACAAACACACAAAAAGTTAATAGACCATTACGGTATATTGATAATCCATGAAAACACTTGCAGCAAAATTCCAGAAATCATGATAATGTAGAAGGTTATAGACAGAGTATAAACAAGTTTTTCTTTAATTCTATTTAAGATAAAAACCTTTGCTTTGTCTAAATATTGAGCTCCGTTGCTCTTCGGCTATCTTGAGATATTTATCTTTTCTGTTTGGAGCACACACTTTTGAAAAGATTGGTTCGGTCCACATGGTGGCAATGAACTTACAGGATGCAGAAAACTGAGGAGCAGTACAAAATTGTGACAATTCTGTCCTTTGCAATGTCCTGTATAATGCGACTAGCGGGCTTTCGATTCCAATCCAGGATTAGACAAAATTTCTCTGTCTCTCCCTTTCTCTCAGAAATTTTGATGAGAGTGGAAATACAACAAGTACATTATGGTAAAATGTAATCCTGCGGGTTATTACTTCTTGAGAAATCGTATCTTTGAATTTCAGAGCTCCAACCCCCCCCCCCCCCCCTTTTTTTTTTCACTCTTTTATAAACGCCTTAGCTTTACACCACGGTGGCCAACAAATGGTTTTGTTTATTCACTGACGCGTATTTGGAGGATTTTCACTTCGGATCTCGCCCTTTGGATTTAACGGAGCAGCGTGTTGTTGCTCCGCGATTTTCTTGTGATTTGGGTGTGTTATTGGACTCTTCGCTCCTTAATTTCACGTTCACCTTAAGTATAAAGGTATCGTCTTTCATGCTTCGTTCCGAGCGCGGTGAGTGCCTGTTTTCTAGTAATTCATCTTGATTACGTTTGGCCGAGCTGGCCAAGCTCGCTACTGGGCGCCGCCATTAAAGATGGCGACTTCCGGTAGGGATAGAGATAGCCCTAAACTCTCTTCCTTTTCTGATGCCCCAGATGGGGGTGTTGCCACGCAAGCGTCAGCTCATGGTGGTGCCAATTTGCCTTCCCCACATACGTCACATCTCCCGGCTCCCGCTATCGGTGATGACGCAATGGACATCACTGGAAATCCAGCCTCTTCTAGCACTGCCGAGCCTAACGTGTCATTACCTTCGTTTTCTTCTGTTGCAGCCTCCAAAGTCTCTCTTCCAGCATCCAAGAATAATTATGTTGGAGCTGAAAAGCTGAAATCTTTCATTTCCCAAGCTGGCAATAATATCGTGCTTAATATCATAGCCAGCTCTCCAGCTGGCACAGCTTTTACTGAGAATCTTGCGAAAGGCGTCCATTTCGAAGCCCTTCCGGACACTCCTTTGCGAGTATATGCAGATGCCATTGCACAGCGGTTCCCATCTCAATCTATTCCGCAAATGTATCGACGAGGACGACTTGTGGTCGTTTATCTGGATACTGCTGAAATGGCGAAATCTCTCCTAACATCTGGCCTAACAATTGGTGACAGACATCTTTCTGCAGAACCGGTGGGCCAAAGACCCATTAACGTTTCTTTCTACCCGGTCCCGTTGGAAGTGACAGATCTCATGCAGTATGCTGTCTTATCTTCGGTTGGTCGGGTAGTTGGAGGTATACAAACGCATCTTGCTGCCCGCAATGACCCATTACGTGATCCACGACATGCGTCGATCCAAGGTGTTCGCCGTGTTGCGAGGGTCATATTTCCATCACAAGAAGCAATCGAACTGCTTCCAAAACACTTCACTGTTCGGTGCGAGGATCAGGTCAGGCAAATAAACTTCCTGACGGAATTCCATTGTAGTCAATGTCACCAAGTTGGTCACTACTATAAGCAGTGTCCAGTTGCTCCACCACAGTCTGTTTCGCCCGTCTCACCGGCGCCTTCTCATCAAGATCCTAGTAGCGCCCCGTCACCTACGGTGGTTCCTGCGAACAACCTACCTTCAGTGGCAACTTCTGCGCCAATTGTTGTCCCACCTTCTCTTTCCGAAGAACACTACCCAGTTTTACAATCTTCACCACCTTTTCGTGTTCCTGCGGACCCTACAACAGTTGCTGAGTCCGTTGCGACTGACCAGTCTGATACCGAGACCTCGACCGCTGATGACACAGCCTATCAAAGCGTCAGCGACCAAGCGATGAGTGATGGGACGGAGGGCTACCTCCGAACCAATCCTGACAAAAGGGAAGCCAAACCTCCTCGCGGCTCTTCGAAACGACGGCAACAATTTGGCCACTCTATTCCAACCTCTCCGACTAAGCCTGCTCGATCACCTGCTTCAGGTCGCCCTGTCAAGTCTTCCAAACCAGTCATCTACCTTCTGCCTCTTGAAGATTTTTCAGCACGCCTACACACGAATGTGTTTCCGGACACTCCTCTCCCTTATGACAAATTGCACGACTTTGCTTGTGCCAAGACTCTTCTTCCTAATTTACCCACCGATGTCAACCGATTTGAAGGTCGCTACCCAGCAGTTGAGAATCAACTGGCAAAACTGTTAAATCTTTACAATAATATCAAGAGTCCATCTGCCGAGGACGCTGCCACTCAGAAGTGCATCCAACGGCGGTACAACAACTTCCGTTCCTATTTGGAGAAGATTGTCTCTGCCAATAGAGACTTGCCACTTTCACTGTGACTTCCTTGAATTGTCGCGGGTTCGCGACACCAGTGTTGAACTCTCTCGTTTCTGAGGACATTTCTGCCGCTGGTGGAGATGTTCTCCTTCTCCAGGAAACTCACTGCTCTAGTGACACTCCCACTCACCTATGGAGACGCTGGCCGTACACCTTTTATCACTCGTATCGCCTCTCGCGGTATGGTTGTATAGCTGTAGGTGTGCGCCAGCGATTTTTGACTCAGCTGACTTCTATTTCTGTGACAAATTTACACCTTGCTTTTCTTCAGTGTTTTACCTTTTGTGTGCATAATGTTACTTTTCATATCTTTAATGTATATATTCCCACTGATGAAATATATGTTGCTCCTCTTTTCCGTAATATTCGTGCAGCGATTGCAGCGATTCCTCCCGGGGACTATTTCGTTCTTGGGGGATTTTAACTGTACGCTGCAGCCTTCTCTTGACAGAAATTCATCATATGGCGAATACCGCATGACTTTAGTTTCACAGCTGATTCAGCTCCTTGATGATTTTCACCTTGTCGATTCCTTCAGACAGCTAAATCCTGATTCCATTTCCTTTACGTGATGTAATCCGCTGACGTTCGGTTCTACTGCTGCGCGGGTGGACCGAATTTATGTTTCTGCTCCCTTACTCCCTGCTATCACTGCTGCTCGACATTCAGCTACTGTTTCTTCCGACCATTCTGCCGTTTCACTATCAATGTGTGTCTCTCCAGCACCTTCATCCACGCGCCGTCATTGGACATTTGATGACACTCTCTTGAAGGCCGTTCCTTTTGTGAGGCAGTTGAGACGTTCCTCTTTAGTCGAAAGTTGCTGCTCACACCGACGCCAAGCGCCTTGCGTTTGTGGCTTGATGTCAAACGGGATCTTCTCTTGCTCGTTCGTCAACTCTCCTTTACTATTTCCACCACTCGCTCAATGAAGGTGAGCAACCTACGAGGACTCCTCTCCGCGACGTCAATGTCTTACCCGCACTATGCCTCCGTCCGTGATGAACTTCATGCCTGTCTCGATCCGTTTGCTCAGCAAGCAGTTCGTCGTCTTCGGCTCCTATGTATTTCACCATCGACGCATTCTTTCGAAGTCTTTTCGAAGATGGAATCCATGCGACGCACGTCAACTTCCATTAGACATATCCGACTGCCTGATGGCACTGTTACTGGCAACACAACTCTCATCTGCTCTCATGTCCGTCACTTTTTTCAGGAGAAGTTCCGAGCGGTTGCGCATGGTTCTTCTTTTTCTTCCTCCTCCTTTCTTTCTTCTCTCCCTCAGGTCCCGTCTTCTCTCTGCGCCCCTCTCATTGCTGATTTTTCTTTGCCTGAAATGAGGAAGGCTTTTGCCTCCTCAGCCTTCACTCTTCCCCAGGACCTGATGGCCTCCCGCTGTCGTTCTTTCGGGCCTTTCTTCCGTCACTCCTGCCTTTTCTCTCTGCTGCTTTTTCGTGTGCTCTTTCTTCTCCTGCGCTTCCGCCGGAATTTACAGTTGCACATGTCATCCTCCTGCCGAAGAAGGGTGACCTTCTGGACTTGTAGAATTGGCGCCCCATCTCCATTCTCAACCTGGATTACAAATTCTTCACTAAACTCCTTTCTCGCCGCCTAAATTCTGTTCTTCCGTTCCTCGTCTCCCCCGACCAGACATATACCGTGTCTGGTCGTTCTATTTCTAACAATATCTCCTTTCTTCATAACCTTTCCTTTCTTGCACTAAAACATTCCGAACCCCTAGCTTTGTTTAATCTTGACCAGAAATCCGCCTTTGATAACGTATCTCACACTTACCTTTCTGCTATATTAACTCACTTTGGTTTCCCCCGCTTTTGTTTCTCTCATCCTTAGCCTTTACTGGGGCGCCCATTTGCACGTTCGGACGGCCACATTTTTGACGGCCCCGATTCCTTTTCGATCTGGCATCAGACAAGGTTGTCCATTATCAGGACAACTCTTTGCTCTCGCCTTTGAGCCCTTTTTGATTGCAAGTCGAGCGTCTCCCTTACCTGCGGTCGGACCGATTATTTCTAGTACTCGGCAACACCGTTTTCCTGTCTCTGCTTATGCAGATGATGTTACCTTTTGTCTTCGCCGCGATGACCAATTTGATA
Source organism: Macrothele yani (assembly GCA_039090855.1). Classification (NCBI taxonomy): domain Eukaryota; kingdom Metazoa; phylum Arthropoda; class Arachnida; order Araneae; family Macrothelidae; genus Macrothele; species Macrothele yani. The sequence continues at coordinate 176,953,326 of CM076990.1, forward strand.
CTCTTCTTGCCACTTATGAACAGTATGCTGCTGTCTCTGGAGCTGCCTTGAATATTCAGAAGAGTGCTGGCCTGTGGTTTGGTTCTTGGAGGGGCCGCACTGATTCACCTTGGGGAGCGGTGTGGTCCTCCTCGACCCAAAAATTTCTTGAAGCTCATTTTGGACACTCCTTTACCGCAAGCAACGTCACTTGGCAAGCTCCTCCCACGACTTCATCGCACGGCTGGTTTTTGGCGATTTACGTTTTCCTTTTCCTCTTACTTTCAACGTGCTCAAATTGTTCATCGATATCTTCTCTCACAATGCTTCTATCCCTGGGATTCTTGTGTGTTTAAATCGCATCATTTCTCTGCCATAAATAGTATTTTCACTTCAGTGATATGGTCATCTCGACATTGGATTTCTGCTGCCACGCTTTCTCTGCCAACATCATTTGGTGGTCTTCATTTCCCGGATGTCAGAACATATTATCGAGCTCACCGAATCGTCTCCTTCATTCGTCTTCTCCTTTCTCCCTCCCCTGCACTTTCTTCTACCCTGAATACTCTTATTTCTCTTGATGATTCATCCTTCACTTTCCTCCTTTTTCTTAGGATGGATTCATCTCCTTCTACTTTTAAACGCCTTCCACCACTTCTCATCGACGCTCTAGCGGTTTTTCATTCTCTCCCGCTACTCCGCGCTCCTCCCTCTACCACCCTGGACCTGCTTGCAGAACCTCTTTTCTTTTCCACTCAGATTCATCCACCCGATCAACCATACTTTCTTTGCCCCCTTGGTTCCGCTCAGGAATTCTCACAGTCGAAGCTTTATTAACTTCTAATTTGACCTGGAAACCCCTCTCTTCTCTTTTCCCTGACCCTTCTTCCACTTTGGAAGAGGAGTATAACTTTCTTCGCTCCGCTCTCCGTACCCTCTTCCCATTTCTGGTTTCTGACACTGGCCTTGTTTCTGTCTCTGGGCCGTGCCTCTCTCTTCCTTTCTTAATTCCCTTTCAGGACTCTGTTGCTCCCATTTCTTCTTTTTCCACTGCTTCTATCTATGCGCTCCTCCGTGCGCCCCTCACTTCTCCGCACGGTCTTCCTGATGCTTCTCCTTCTCTTCTGCTGCCTATCTGGTCTGCCTCTTTCTCTCCCCTTTCTACCCCGTTAGAGCGAAACATCCAGTGGCGGTTTCTTCACCGCCGACTTCCTGTTCCTTCTTCTCTCTTTCACATGTCCAGTTCTTCTACTTCTCTGTGCTGCTTTTGTGGTGTTGAAGGTGATGTTCCTCATGTGTACTGTCACTGTCCCGTTCTCCTTCCACTTCTCAATACTGCCTTTCGTCTTGTAGGCACCATTTGATCCAGAGACATCCCTTTTCAAGCGCGTACGAGTGGCTATTGCTTACCAAACATCCCCCGGTTACTTTGCCGGATGCTTGTGCCTATCTCTTCGTACTTGTCAAACATGTCGTTTTTCTTTGTCATCAATCTCTCCGCTCTCCTGCTACCACACCAAGTATCCTCTCTGCTGGCGCGGCCTTACGGTCGATTTTTAGGAATCGCATCGTGTTTCGCCTACGCCTGGAGAACTTCGCTGCTTCCACCCTCACTCTCAAGCCTCTTTCCGGTCTACCTGGGCGCAAGTGACCGGATGGTTCAAAATCACTGGCTCTTCCATTGATCTTTCCTTCTGATTGTTTTCCCCCAGCTTCGACCTACTGAATGCATCAGTTGAGATTTTGTGTTCTCTCCTCTTGGTGCTTCTTCACAATATCTGCTAAGTGTTTGTCATGTAGCTGCTTATGATTTGTATTGTAGGGGTTTTCTGCAATTTTTGTGTAATTTCGTGTGCATGTACCGTGCTGTATTTGTTTCTTTGTCGCACCTGTCCTTACTACATATTCTGTGCACCATGTATTTGTTCTCTAGGAGCAATATGAGATGTATTGCCCTGCGAGACTTTGCTCTTTCTGTTTTTCTTGCTGCATTGTGTTGTATCTTTTAATTTTTACCTTATTACTGTCTTGTATTTTTTCACATTCTTTGACGTCATGTATTTCTTGCTCATCCCATGTCATTGTTTTTTTGTTTTTTTTTTTTGGACCGATGCAATACTGCTCGGCTTGCTGTTTGTATTTTGTGTGTCCTTGTGTTTCACTTGGGGAGTTTGCCCAAGTTTCCACTAGGTTCTGTAATACTTATCATGTTTTTGTCACATATCATGTGGTTTCCTCGATTGTGGGAACTTCTGTACCTTTATCGTAGTATATGCTTTTGTTGTGTTTTACATGTTCCCTTCTTTTTGTGCACTGCGTTGTACAGCCATTTTCTTGTAAATATATTTACCTGATGTTTTGTGCTCTGCTCTCACTGTGCACGTCATCGCATGCTGTAATATCCTAATCATTACTATTGTTTGTGCATCTTCTTCATCAAGCATGTATTTTTCTTTACTAGTGATTTTAACATTTTGTCATCCTTAGTTGACTGCCGTATCACATTCACCTGTAAAATTTCATCAGTATCGCTTATTGTTTTGTTGTTTATTTTGCCATATGTGGTACGCCTGTATTCCCTATGTTTTTGCCAATAAAGTATATTTTGAAATAACTGCTATAATTATTATATATCCAGTGCCATTAATACCTACCAGATGGAGACGTCTCAGTAGCTGAGACCATCTTACGGATTTATGATGTGAGAAGCTGACAGAAAAACACACATAGCGCCGTGGATTATTGGCCACCGTGGTGTAAGGCGCCGTGGATTGTTGGCCACCGCGCTCGGCTAGATATCGAGTGATCTGGGATTCGGATTCCCAGCGGTGACCGAATAACAATTTTTCGGTTGCTATGTGTTGTTAAACGTGGAAAGAGCGATGTTTTCGTTTATTCCCTGACGCCACGTATTTATAGCATTTTCATTTTAACGTTCCTCGTGAAAAGCTGTGATCATAAATTTTTTTAAATAAAACAACTTTGCGGTTCTGAATATTATACGCCTAAAAGATTAGTGATGTATGGCAAATGAACCATGAAGCAGGCTTGCTGGCGTAGTTCAATTGGAAGAACAGTTGCTGCGGAGTAGGAAGGTGTGGTTTCGAATTTCACCGTCGGCAAAGGAAGGCTATAGATTTCAAAGACAGAGCGATCGGATATACCCTTTTGGAGTGTATACGTAAAGCCTTTCTGCAGAGAGTAGATATGGAAATTTCAAGAGGCTCTTTGTATGGAAGGTTTTGATTAAGGATACTATAACACAACTTATACGCTGGAACATCACTACAATGTCTTACAACATTTGGCTTGTACAGCATTCTTTAAATGTTATATTTACAGTGCTAAACGTCAATTCACCATTCAGAGTAACCTAAAATGATTGCCCATCTCCAAGACATGGTCTGAAACAGTTTTGCTTAATATGGTTGATAGTAGTAATTTATTAACAGAAATTTTGGTTTGCCTTAGCTTGTTCAATTTCTAATCATATATAACTTTTGATTTAAATGAATGGAAATCCTTTTTGTTGAGATGTGATTATTCAAAGTGATATTTTTGGTGATACCATGACTACATGCCTTCTTGTTGAGACGTGATTCTTCGAAGTGATATTTTTGGTGATGTTAGCAGTTATTTGATGCCATGATTGCGTGCCTTCTTGTTGAGATGCCATTCTTCAAAGTGATATTTTTGGTGATGGTAGCACTTATTTGATGTCATTATTACGTGCCTTTTTGTTGAGACGTGATTCTTCAAAGGGATATTTTTGGTGATAAAGTTTAATACGTCTTGCCCTGTATTGTACGTACTATATACAGGATAATGATGTCTTCACAATGTGAAAATGCTACTAGAGAATATTGAAGGAATAATTTTTCATTTCACGTAGTTAAAATCAACCGCTAGCTTATCGTCGACGAGGTTTATCATGAGGCTGCGACATGTAAGTTCTTATCTGAATGAGTGGAATGAATGCGCAGTTTGTGCGAGAGGGAGACATCTCCAAAATCAGACAGTTTTTGGCTTCTACTAAAAAAAAAAAAAAAAAGTAAGAGGGGCTGACGTAAAGTATATTCTATTTTAACTTTTGTTTGGAGTTTTCTTTTCTATGTAAATTTGAGTTCTTTCTCTTAGACGTTTTCAAACCCTAACATTGTCTTTTCCCTCAAATGAGAATGACGTTGGCAACTCACTGAGATCGGAACAAGAGTGACGTATGTGTGGCCGGATAAGAACGATAGATAAAAAGGCATTGCAGCGGTTGTTTAAGGGGATTAATGTCATTGATGATAGACGATGTTATACTGTGATTGGATGTTAAATCACTGATATTGTATTGAGTACGACTTGGATGTTAAATCACCGATACTGTATTGAGTACGCCAATAAACCGGATGTGAGTGTGGAGTACAAACCATGCAAGAAAAATAAACGTATTTGTAAGTACTACAATTGACCTCTTTCTTGTAATGCGTATGGATACCATTCAATATTACATTGACATTTAGCACACATAATCGCACGGGGCGAGGATAATTACTGACGTAAGAACTAAATTACAGCGGAAAGACAAATTGCATTATGTTCTCTTTTCCATTGTATAGTTATTCTCGTCTTAATTTGCCAGCATTTAATCCTATTATCTCCCCTTAATTTTTCTAAAATCTTTTCCCTCACTTATGCTATTCTTTGCATCCTTATCATCACCTTTTAGGAAAGAGATAGTATCTTCTTTCTCTATTTTCTTGGAAGCAGTTCGTATTTCCATTTTTTCTTAGTTACTCCAAATAGCTTATCTTCAAAACGTCTTTAGGAAGGGATTTGTCTTGTTTTTCATTTTTTTTAATGTTTTTCTTTTCGGTTTCCTCTGGACATCCTAGTATTTTTTCTTTTCTCTTTTTCTTCACTCTACTTTCCCTTTTCCAGCAAATTTTTACTCTCCTTTTTTTGTTATTAAACTTTCCATATTCTCTACATACCTCTGTCTCCCTGGAATCCATGTTGCAAACTCCACCTGAGAAAAAAAGTAATTCTTGCAGCAGTCCTTCTAATATACAACAACCGTTCCATAAAAACTGACAGTAAAATCACACAAAATGAAGAAATATAGGTACAGCAAAATATATATATGTTATTCTTTCTCAAAGTATCTTCCCTCTGATGATATGATCGTTCAGTCCATTTTTCAGAGCATGTGTCGAAAGCATTTTGTGGAAGCTGCTTTAGGGACCCCTGTACAGTTTGAATAACGTCTGCATCTGTGTTGAATGTTGCGCCACGGAACTTCTCCTTCATTGTTGGAAACAACAAGAAATCGCACGGGGCGAGGTCAGAACTGTAGGCAGGCTATGGCAGTATTTCAATACTGTATTTCGTAAGAAACTGCTGAACACAAGCAGCCACATGTGGGAGGGCGTTATATGGTGTAGAGTCCACTTCCCCACCAGTTCCTGTCGCTTAATCGACATGTTTCGTCGCAGACGTTTCAAGACTGTAATGTAATATTCAGCATTGACAGTAATTTGTGGAGGAACGGCATGCTGGTAGACTAAACTTGTATGATCAAAGAAAATTTTCATCATCACTTTCCCAGCTGATTTGGTTTGGTGGAATTTAAGGCAAGCCTGTATATTTCCAGACACTCGTTGCGCGCTTCATGGCGGGGTCGAAATAGTGGACCCATGTTTCATTGGCAGTTATTACTGTGTTTCGGAAGTTTGGATCCTTTACAATCATTTGCTTCCACTCATGACACACATATGTCTTCACACGTCATTTGCCGATTTTCTTGTAGCATTGCCCGAACAGCGTTAACAATACGCTCCGTAACAACACTTTCAGGTCGACCAGGCCTAGGAGCGAGTTCTGACGACAAACGCTGTTTTTTGAAATCATGGTGCCTTCTAAAAATCGTTGACTCACCCAAATATTTATCTTTGTAAGCTTTTTCATTAAATTAACTGTTTCTGGAGCCATTTTACCCACACGATAGCAAAATTTTATCGCACAAGGTGTGTGTGTGGTGATTTGGGTAGGGGAGGGGAGAGGGAAAAACTCAGGGAGAGTGTCTGGAAAAGTAAGGGCCGTATCTGAAGCCCTGTAGTTTTAACATTTTAAGCAATAGATTTAACAATACATGTAACTGTTTCGTTCAAAACTAAAATAAATCACTTGAAGAAATCACCCTCTTACACATTGCAGATCTGCTGCTGCTGTGAATAAATGTTGACGCCTGTCGTGCACGTAATCCTAGGTAACTGACTGTTTTCCCACATCCTCCACGGGGAATACCACTGTGGCCTCGCGCTTTTCCTCGGCAGCATAGAGACAGGGCGATTGGAGAGAGATCGGATTATTTACAACACATTGCAGAGCAAATGTATGACAACCCGAAGTCAAAGAGCCGAACGCTTTCAATCTGTAGGACATTCAGTGTTTTAAAAGCGAAACTAGGCATTTATTTAGGCAAAGCTAAATATATCTTAAAGGAAAATATGAATCTTTGGGTTAATTATTGTGCGTGTTCCAGTTTTTTCATAAAACTATAACTGGCAGCTGCAGTACGCCCCTTTCTTTACCTGCCTCCCCCCACAGCTGCGAGGGTTGCGGGGTGGTAGTTACGCCACTGTCCAAATGAACTATAAAGACAGCTCAGTCGCATGTGTTTTTTAGTACTTCTTTTGTAAAAAAGATCGTTCTTATATTATCACTTTGTCCCTCTGTCTGTGGACACCATATTTCTTCAACTATTAGTCCCATTTGCATGAAATGTGAGAATGATGATCTTTGCATTCCGGCTTTTTTTCCTATGCACAATTTCGCCGTTAGAGGGCGTAAATGCACATGATATCGAATTCAAAATGCATTTTATAACATAAATTAGCTTCTAAATATCCGATTGAAAAAATTCGTTTTCCATTCTATGCCATTTACATCGAAGACTACTTTAGGTAGTCTTTTTTACAAGTAATGCATAGATTTTCCACTAGGGGGCGTAAAGATGAATTGGTGTCTTCCGACATCTCTGCTTGTAAGAGTCCGATCTGAAAAATTCTTGCTGCATTGGAAACAGCTCCTCATGGGAAATGTTTTGCATATAATTTCTAGTTTTTGGTAAGGAATGGTTTGAGCATTAGAGGGCGTAACTGTTTATTTATGTTTCTTATGTATTTCAGCAGAATCAAAGCTTCTGAAAACTCGACTGAAAAGAGTCTTTTGTGGACAGATACCGTTCACATCGGAATTTCTTAAAATAATGCACAGTTTTTCTGCCAAAAGGAATAGATGTATATCTTATTTTTGCCGATATTTCTGCTTCTTAGAGTCCGATTTGAAAAATCCTTTTTTTGTTGAGAAGCGTTTCCACTGTGAAATGTTTCTCATATAATTTCAAATTTAGAGGGAGTAAGCTCACGTTTCCGTTTAAAGCAATACCTGCGGGACTGAAAACCCGTTATATAAATAATTTTTAGGTCAGATACTACTAACTATGAAACTCTTTGTGGGTATTTTCTTCCCAAAATAGTAAGCAATTTCGCCTCTAGGGGCGCCAACGCTTAATATGTTTTTCTCAATATCTCTGCTTCTACTTGTGCGATTTAAAAAATTCCTTCAACACCGGGTGCCATTTACGTTGTTTAACACTTTAGGTTAGTACATGAGGAGTAGTTTACAGTTCTGTCGCTAGGGGGTGTTTATGTCCTTCTGTTCGCAGCTGTATCTTCGCTTCTAAAAATCTATTGAGAAATTTCTTTGTTACTGTATGCCATTGGCTAGAATAAAGATGTGGAGTATTAACCAGTTTAAATAATGCAAAGATTTCCCGCTAAAGGGCGTAAAGGTAAAACCCTTTTTATCGCTATCTCTGCTTCCAGAAGACGTATTTAAAAAGTTATTTTTGTTAGCATTGCATTTTTCATGAAGAATACCCCCTTCCTCCCCCTTCCTTTCATTTCAACTTTTCCATTATGCACAATTCTTCTGCTGGAAGGCAGATAATTTTATTATGTTTCCTTCTGTATTTATTCTTTTAATTCCTTGATTTAAAAATATCTTTGCCTTTGATACTTTTTTCTATAAGAAACTTTTTGTGCGCCATTCGTTAATTTTCCTAACGTACATTTTAGCCGCTGTTGGAAGTAAGTAGCTGTTTCTGTTTCTGGATGTTTTATCGTTTGCAGAAATCCGGTTAATTAGCACGTCTTTTGTAAATAAAGATCGTGCATCTGTTATCGGTTTGTCCGTCCGCCCGTCCGCCTGTACCCACGATATCTCTGCAACTGTTAGTCCCATTTGAAAAATTCTTTTTGCATTCAGAAGCTTGAAACAAGCAAATGATGATCCTTTATTTCGTTTTTTTTACGATGTACAATTTCGCCGCTAGAAGGCGTAAATGCAGATAATGTCGAATTCAAAAATACGTTTTATTCCACATATTTGCTTCTAAACATCCGATTGAAATTTTTTATCTTTCGATTCCATTTATGTCGAAGAGTATTTTAGATATAGTTACTTTTTCAAATTACGCATAGATTTTCCACTAGGGGGCGTAAAAGTAAATTACATTTCCCCCGATAACTCTTCTTCTAAAACTCCGATTTGAAATTTTATTTCTTCAGCGGATACATCTCCTGACGGAAAATCTTTTGCATATAATTTCAAATTTTGGTAAAAAATACTTTGGCCACCAGGGGGCGTAAGTGTTAATTTTTGCTTCTGATGTATTTGCCATGAAATCTGAGCTTCTAAAATATCGATTGAAAAAATTCTTTCGTGAAGTGATGCCACTTACATCGATAAACCTTTTTGAAATATTTTCTTCTTAAAATATTGCACAGTTTCTCCGCCAGGGACGTAGATGTACATCTTATGTTTGTCAATATCTCTACTTCTAGGAGTCCGATTTAAAAAATTCCTTCTTTGTTGGATAGTGTTTTTCATGGGACATGTTTTTCATATAATTTCAAAATTTTAAAGTAATTCATAGACTTTCCGCTAGGGGGCGTAAGTGCAAATTGCGTTTCCCCCTATATCTCTGCTTCTAAATCTCCTATTTGAAAAATTCTTTCTGCACCGGATACAGCTCCTGATGGGAAATCGTTTGCACATAATTTCTAGTTTTTGTAAAATTATAGTTTGACCACCAGGAGGCGTAAATCTTAATTTCCGCTTCTGTTGTATTTGCAGCAAAATATGATATTCTAAATTCTCGATTGAAAAAAACGTCGTTTGTTGACCGATACTAGTCATGTCGACAAACCTTTTAGAAACATTTTCTTCTTAAAATAGTGCAGGGTTTCTACGCCAGGGGGCGTAGATGTATATCTTATTTTTGTCAATATCTCTAATTCTAGGAGTCCGATTTGAAAAATTCCTTCTTTGTTGGATAGTGTTTCTAGTGTGACATATGGTTCATATAATTTCAAAATTTTCAAGTAATTCATAGATTTTCCGCTAGGGGGCGTAAATGTAAATTGCGTTTCCCGCTATATCTCTGCTTCTAAATCTTCGATTTGAAAAATTCTTTCTGCACAGCATACAGCTCCTGGTGGGAAATCGTTTGCACATAATTTTAATTTTTGTAAGAAATGGTTTGACTACCAGGTGGGGTAAGTCTTAATTTCCGCTTCTGTTGTATTTGCAGCAAAATATGAGCTTCTAAAATATCGATTGATAAAAAAGTCGTTTGCTGACCGATACCATTCATGTCGACAAACCTTTAGGAAACTTTTCTTCTTGAAAACATGATTGTTTTCTACGCCAAGGGGCGTAGATGTATATCTTATTTTTGTCAATATCTCTACTTCTAGGAGTACGATTTGGAAAATTCCTTCTTTGCTGGACAGTTTTTCCGATGCGAAATGTTTTTCTCATAAATTCAATATTTTCAAGTAAATCATAGATTTTCCGCTAGGGGGCACAAAGGTAAATTGCGTTCTCTGCGTTATTTCTGCTCCTAAATCTTTGATTCGAAAAATTCTTCCTGTATCGCATACAAGACCTGATGGAAAATATTTTTCACATAATTTCTAATGTTTGGTAAATAATAGTTTAGCCACCAGGGGTTATAAGTGTTAATTTCTGCTTCTGAAGTATTTGTTGCAAAATCTGGGCTCCTGAAAACTCGACAAATTTTTTTTCTTAGACCGATACCGCTTATATGGATAAACCTTTTGAGAATACTTTCTTCCTAAAATAATGCATGGTTTTCCCACCATGGGTCGTAAAGTCACATCTTTTTTTTTGTCGATATCTCTGTTTCTAAGAGTTCGTAAGCTCACGATTCCGTTTACAGCAATATCTGAGGGAAATCTATTGTTTTCCATACCAGTTCCATTGACTTTGAATAGCTTTGATAAATTTAATTTGCGTCAGAACGGATTCAAAAGACGTGCTTATTACACCCGAAAATTCGGTGTCATCTTTCTTGTTTTTTTTTCTAACCGGTTCCATTGATTTTGAATAACTTTGATAAATTTAATTCGCCTCAGAAAGAATTCAAAAGACGTGCTCATTGCAACTGAAAATTCGCTGTCATCTTTCTGTCATCTTTCTTATTTTTATTAGGGGTATGCAAAAGTTTCGCTGTCCCCGCTAGCGGGAGCTGTAGGGGTCTAACCGGCCTGCGACCCATACTGTCAGTTCGTACATGAAGCCAAGCATAGCGGTCGATAAAGTTCATTTGCGGCACTCTTTGTTATTCATGTTTAATTTACGGAAAGGTGCGACTGAAGCATACGGTTCAATATGTCAGGCGCATGGCGAAACGGTTATGAGTGAGTGGACATTTCTCGAGAATGGTTTGCCTGGTTTAAGAAAGGTGATCTGAGCTTGGAAGACAAGCCGCGTGCAGGTTAACCGCAGGAACTTGCAGACGAGGAGCTGGAATCGCTGTTGCAAGAGGATGCCACACAATCGACCACGCAACTGGCGAAACGTTTGAAAGTGGCTCAATCGACTGTGGTACGGCGTCTACAGGCCTTGGGGAAGATACAGAAGGTTGGTAAGGGGGTCCGCATACTTTAACGGAGCGTAATATTGGTCAACGATTGGGCATCTGCATGTCGTTGCTGAAGAGGTTTCAAGGGAAGAATTTCTTATGGAAGGTTGTCACCGGGGATGGAAAAATGGGTCTCTTGCGACAACCCAGTACGCAAGCGATCCTGAGTCGAACCAGGCCAGCCAACAACATCCACTGCAAAACATGATATCCACGCGGAAAAGGTGCTGTTATGTGTGGTGGTGGGATATGCATGGAGTGCTTTACTTCGAATTGTTGAAACCGGGCGAAACAATCACTTAACAACGATATAGCAATCAGTTGATGAAGCTGAACGCCACAACTGAGCAAAAACGATCATGCACAGGTAAAGGACGCCGCCTAGTCATCCTGTTACACGATAATGCCAGACCACATGTTGATGCCACCACGAAATTTTTTTTAATTGGAGGTTGACGACCACCGTGAGCAACTCAGTGGGCTATAAGCAGTCGCCCGTCTCTAATTTAGGGTCACTGGTTCCAGGGAAGGGAGAGAGGCAGTGCCGAAAGACAAACACAACATCCATGCCTCACAAGGATTTGAACCCGCACCACTTTCGGACGAATGATCAGAGGCCATCGCTTAGGCCACTGCGCCACCGAGGAAGACCACGAAATCAACCCTTGAACAGTTACACTGGGAGGTTTTATCGCACCCCGCTTACTCCCCGGACATCGCACCCTCAGATTTTCATCTGCTTCGCTCTATGCAACATTCCCTAGCCCAACAGCGGTTCATCACAGTTCCAGAGGTGGAAAATTTCGTCACTGCCTTCTTCAGCTCAAAACCTGAGTTCTTCTATCGCAGGGGCATTCATTTATTTCCTGAAAAATGGTAAAAGGTTATTGATGCTAACGGCTAATATTTCGTTGAATAAATGTGTTCTGGTTTCCTGATTGTTCCTGTCTCCTTTCTCTTTAAAACGGAGGAAACTTTTGCATACCCCTAATAGTTTTGATTACTACTACTACTACCACTTGTGATTTTTTTGATAACCAGAATTATCACTGGTATGAAACAGTCATAAATATTATTATTATTAAGATTTGCATCTTAGTGTAATAATCAGTGATAATTCTGGGTATTATAGTGGGATGTATTAAAATATACTCTAGTATGTTTGGTGCAATGCTACGTGTGGCTTACCGTGGACCCACCCAGCTTTTCTCGAGCCTACTATTTAGCCCCCTCCAAAAATTATATTTTAGGAATGAGAACATATGGGGAGCGCAGCTGTCTAATACTTCCTTTGAATGTAGGTTTAAAGACCATCATGAGCAACATAGCAACTTTAGGGCCACTGGTTCCAGAGAAAGGAGAGAGCCAGCACCATAAGATAAATACAACATCCATGCCTCACCGGGATTCGAACTCGGATCCATCACAGTCGATTGGTGAGAAGCCATCGCTTAGACCACTGCACCACAAGGGCGACTTGTGGTTCTAAGAAACTTCGTTAAACGTATGTAAATTTTTCGGATTCACAGAAATTTTTGTTATATAAAATGTATTTTTTTACTTAGTGTTGTACCATTCTGTGAAATGGAGGGAGTCCTCTGAGAAAATATTTGGGTTAGTAGTAAAAGGCAAAACTTTCGTAATTATAAAAAGTAGATATGTCTTATGAGGGTACAAACTAAAATTCATAAACAGCCTGACAGCAAATCTTAAACAAGAAAGATGACACCGAATTTTCGGGTGCAATAAGCACGCTTTTTGAATCCCTTCTGTTCCGTTGACTTTTGAATAGCTTATCAAAGCTATTCAAAAGTCAACGGAACCGGTATGGAAGACAATAGTATCTGACGGAAAAGTTTTTCAAATGGGGTTTTTAATCCCTCAGATATTGCTGTAAACGGAATCGTGAGCTTACGCCCTCTGGTTGCAGACTTGTGCGTTAAGAAAAATATGAATTTATGTGAGAAACATTTCGCACAGGAAACGCTCTCCAACACAGAAAGAATTTTTCAAATCGGACTCTTAGAAACAGAGATATCGACAAAAATAAGATGTGACTTTACGTCCCCTGTTGGGAAAACGACGCATTATTTTAGGAAGAAAGTATTCTCGAAAGGTTTTCAAATATCAGCGGTATCGGTTCAAGAAAAAAAAAAAAAAAACATTTTCAGTCGAGTTTTCAGGAGCGCAGATTTTGCTACAAATACATCAGAAGCAGAAATTAACACTTATGCCCCCTAGTGGCCCAACCATTCTTTACCAAACATTAGAAATTATACGAAGAATATTTTCCATCAGGTGTTGCATGCGATACAGGAAAAAAAAATTCAAATCGGAGTTTTAGAAGCAGAAATAACACAGAAAACGCAATTTACCTTTGTGCCCCCTAGCGGAGAGTCTATGATTTACTTGAAAATTTTGAATTTATAGGAAAAATATTTCGCATCGGAAACACTATCCAACAAAGAAGGAATTTTTCAAATCGGACTCCTAGAAGTAGAGATATTGACAAAAATAAGATATACATCTACGCCCCTTGGCATAGAAACCATGTATTATTTTAAGAAGAAAATGTTCCTAAAAGGTTTGTCGACATGAGTAGTATTTGGTCTACAAACGACTTTTTTTTCAATTGACATTTTAGAAACTCATATTTTGCTGCAAATACATCAGAAGCGGAAATTGAAACTTACGCCACTTGGTGGCCAAACCATTTTTTACAAAAATTTGAAATTATGTGCAAAGGATTTCCCATCAGGAGCTGTATCCGGTGCAGAAAGAATTTTTCGAATCGGAGATTTAGAAGCAGAGATATAAGGGGAAAGCAATTTACCTTTACGCCCCCTAGCGGAAAGTCTATGAATTACATGAAAATTTTGAAATTATATGGAAAACATGTCACCCTGGAAACACTATCCAACAAAGAAGGAATTTTTAAATCGGACTCCGAGAAGTAGAGATTTTGACAAAGATAAGATATATATCTACGCCCCATGGCGGGGAAACCATACAATATTTTAAGCAGAAAATACTCTGAAAAAGTTTATCGAAGTGACTGGCATCAGTCCACGTAAGATATTTTTAGTCGAGATTTTAGAAGCTCAGATTTTATGGCAAAAACATCAGAAGTAAAAATTAATACTTACGCCCCATGGTGGACAAACTATTCTTTATCAAAAATCAGAAATTATATGCAAAAGATTTTCCATCGAGAGCTGTATCCGCCGAAGAAAATGTTTTTCGAATAGACGTTTTAGAAAAAGAGCTATCGGGGAAAATGTAATTTACTTTTTCGCCCCCTAGCGGAAAATCTATGCATAATGTGAAAAAAGTAACTATATCTAAAATACTCTTCGACATAAATGGAATCGAAAGGTAAAATAATTTTGTCAATCGGATGTTTAGAAGCAAATATGTGGAAGAAAAGGTATTTTTGAATTCCACATCATCTGCTTTTACGCCTTCTAGCGGCGAAATTGTACATCGTAAAACAAAACGAAATGAAGGATGATCATTCGCATATTTCAAGCTTCCTAATGCAAAAATAATTTTTCAAATCGGACTAATGGTTGCATAGATATCGTGTCTACAGACGGACGGACGGACAAACCGATAACATAAGCACGATCTTTTTTACAAAAGCCGTGCTAAAAATAAGGACGTAAGAAAACTAAAATCCTGAAGAAAAGTAACTTGTGCAACGGAGGTGAGGAATCATGGGTACTAGTACTATATACAGTATGTATAATACTTGAAAAATCCTTTTTCATTTTTTGGCAAAAATTTCTGCCAAACACTTTAAGATATTGTGACTCCCCGCATGATAATTAGCTCCCACCCCTGATAGCCTTCCCCTAGCACTGAACGCCACTTCAATATGTGCTGGATATAAAATATATAATTGAAAATGTTGCTATGTAGTGGTACTATTGTAGTCTTCTCTCATCTCTCTCTCTCTCTCTCTCTCTTTCACTTTTTCTATTTGTTGCCCCGCCCTCCCCCCACGCTCAAGCTCAGGGCCTTGTCCACCTGCTCATAATCTGCCACAGCAATAATATGCCGACCCAGCGACCCTCAGGCAAGATGGCGTCTTTATGAGGCTGAAAAGGAGAGTGGCGTTGTGATGATAGTGGTCTACGCCGTCCAATTTGGGAAATGAAAAAAACGCTTCTCACATGATTCTTACCTTCGGAAGCTCTTTGTTCTGTTTGGCAGTGGTTCCCTTTTCTGAATGTCTCCAGAGAACAGCGCGAGTGAATCTGAGCTTAACCGACTTCTTTGATGCTACTTAAATAGATGATGTCACACAATATTTTTTTCTTTCTCTGTTTGTTTTCCTTTTCTTTCTGTTCACTGTAATTGCATCTTCACCTCCCGAACTTGTTGTTATCCTCCCACGTTTCTCACAAAGACGAAGTTCTAACGTGAATAGTTAATGTCGTCATATAATCCCAGCGTTGTTTCTGTTTCATTTCCGATAACATATTCTAGATCAAAATATATGGAATTTTAGATTACGCAAGGTCGAATTTTCATGCGACACTAAAGAAGTGGCTTTATCAACGCCATTTAAGAAGCACTTAAAAACAAGTTAATAAAATCATGCAATGCATTGATTATGATACGCTTTCCAACATACTAGAAATAATTACTCAAGTTTTTACTCAAGTTATGAGGAAAATGGCTGTGGAATAAATCTCACTCCTGTGCTCTGACTTTTGATCCCATTTCGATGATATATTTAACAGAATTGATTCAGTATACCTCCGAAATAACATGATAAAGTTTTGTCTCTATCGAAACAATTTTACGTAAGTTATGATGCATAAGGGCTACGGAATAGATCCCGCTTCTGTGTTTTACCCTTTGACACATTTCGCCCATTTTCAACAGGATTCGTCCCTAGGCTGGTCCTTACAACATACTAACATTTCATCCAAATCGAAACATTTTTACATAAGTTATGATGCATAATAGCGATGGAAGTGATTCCGCTCCTATGTCCTGATCTTTGACCCCCATTTCGCCAATTTTCAATAAATTTCATCCCCAGTTGATTTTCTATCACATACTAAAATTTAATCGAAATCGAACCTTTTTTTACGTTAGTTATGACGCATAAGAGCAGTGGACTAGATCCCGCTCCTATGTCCTGTCCTTTGACCTCATTTCGTTCACTTTCAATAGGGTTCCTTCCCAGGTCTTCCCCTACCACATACTAAAATTTCATCGAAATCGAACAATTTTTACGCGAGTTATCGTGCGGCCGAACATACGCACACAACGCGTGACGTAATGAGGCAGATGGGAATTGCGACCATCTGCTCGCAAGACTGTGGTGTCATAAAACTTTAATAGGATCCGCACACAACGCGTGACGTAATGAGACAGATGGCGTGACCGCGCGCCAACATCTAATCGGACGACGCCATGACATTACACTAAAAACGTGGTAATCCGGTGTGGTTATTAACCCACTAAACGAATTTTCCTAAAGTTGAGATCAAGCTAAATCGATTTCTAATACCAGAAAACGGTAGGTTAACGACTTTCATCAATATCCTTAGAGCCGTTTTCAAAATAAATTTACATACATACAAGGATTGCTCCTTTAAGGTGAATGTCAAGTAATTTTGCTTCCTGTACTTCGAATGGAAAAATTTCTGTACATATTTTCTTCCCAATTAATGCGTTCCCAAAGATGAAAATTTGAACATCGATTAAAATATCTTCATTTTATAACTTGCAATACTTAATATTTTCTAAAACATAACCATAACTATGCAATCCAACATTTGTTTGTCTACTGACGTCATCAAAGTACAGATCGCGCCATCTTTTTTCTGGACAATTAATGCGTTCACAAGGATGAAAATTTGAACATCGATTAAAATAGCTTCATTTTATGATTTGGAATACTTAATATTTTCTAAAACATAACCATTATTATGCAATCCAACATTTGTTTGTCTACTGACGTCATCAAAGTACAGGTCGCACCATCTTTTTTCTGGACAATTAATGAGTTCACAAGGATGAAAATTTGAACATCGATTAAAATAGCTTCATTTTATGATTTGGAATACTTAATATTTTCTAAAACAGAACCATAATTATGCAATCCAACATTTGTTTGTCTACTGACGTCATCAAAGTACAGGTCGCGCCATCCGTCTTCTGGTTTCAACACCACCAAAGGAAAAGTTATTGATTTTAAATATAATTACGGTTACGTTTTAGAAAATATTAAGTATTCCAAGTGATAATAAGAAGTTATTTTAATCGATGTTCAAATTTTCATCCTTAGGGACACATTAATTGTGAAGGAAATGTGTACAGAAGTTTTTCCATTGGAAGTAAAGGAAGCAAAATTATTTTGCGTCCACCTTAATAATATCTGATAAGGGCGATGGAATGGGTCGGAATCCTATGTCCTGACCTTTGACCCCATTTCGTCCGTTTTCAACAGAGTTCGTCTCCAGGTAGTCCCCTACCACATACTGAAATTTCATTGAAATCGAACAATTTTTACGCACGTTATGATGCATAAAGGCAATGGAATGCATCCCGCTCTTATGTCTTGACCTTTGAACCCAATTCACCCATTTTGAATGGGGTTCGTCTCCAGGCGGTCCCTTACCACATAGTCAAATTTCATTGAAATCGAACCATATTTACGCAAGTTATGACGTATAAGTGCAATGGAATGGATCCCTCTCCTACGTTGTTATGTTTGACCCCATTTGCCCCATTTTCAATAGGGTTCGTCCCCAGGTGGTCCCCTATCACATACTATAATTTCATCGAGATTGAACCATTTTTACGCTAGTTATCGTGCGGACGGAAGGACGGACAAAGCTGGAGCATATACGCTTCTTCAACCTACGGTTGGAAAGCGTAAAAGACTGGGAAAACTTTCACATATAATTGCTATACCTGAGTCGTTAAAGTATTTTAAAATATCCTAAACTCATATTTCATAAAACAAGTTAGTAAAACCATGCAATGCATTGATTATGATACGCTCTCCAACATACCAGAAACTATTACTCAAGTTATGAGGATAATGGCTGTGGATTAAATCTCGCTGCGGTGTCCTGACCTTTGACCCCATTTCGATGATATTCCACAGAACCGGTTCAGTACACCTCAAGAATAACATACTAAAGTTTTGTCGCAATAGAAGCAGTTTTACGCAAGTTATGAGAATAATGGCTGTGGAATAAATCTTGCTTTTGTTCAATGACCTTTGACCCCATTTCGTTGATATTTAACAGAACCGGTTCACTATACCTCCGGAACAACATGATAACGTTTTGTCGCAATCGAAACATTTTTTGGTAAGTTATGATGCACAAGGGCAATGGAATGGATCCCACTCCAGTGTCCTGACCTTTGACCCCCATTTCGCCCATTTTCAATAGGGTTCGTCCCCAAAGGCTCCCTACCAGATACTAAAATTTCATCGAAATCGAACCATTTTTACGCAAGTTATGACGCATAAGGGCGATGGAACAAATCCCGCTCTTATGTAAGCTGACTGACCGTTGACCCCATTTCGCCCATTTTCAATAGGGTTCGTGCCCAGGTGGTTCCTTACCACTTACTAAAATTTCATCGAAATCGAACCATATTTACGCATGTTATGACGCATAAAGGCAATGGAATGGATTCCACCTTTATGCCCTGACCTTTGACCCCATTTCGACCATTTTCAATAGGGTTCGTTCCCAGTTGTTCCTTACCAAATAGTAAAATTTAATCGAAATCGAACCATATTCACGCATGTTATGACGCATAAAGACAATGAAATGGATCCCGCTTTTATGTCCTGACGTTTGACCCCATTCCACCCATTTTCAATAGGTTTCGTTTCCAGGTGGTTCCTTACCACATACCAAAATTTCATCGAAATCGAACCATTTTTACGCAAGTTATGACGCATAAGGGCAATGGAATAAATCCAGCTCTTATGCCCTGCCTGACCTTTGACCCCAATTTGCCAATTTTCAACAGAGTTCGTGCACAGGTAGTTTCCTACCACATACTGAAATTTCATCGAAATCGAACCATATTTACTCATGTTATGACGCATAAAGGCAATGAAATGGATCCCACTCTTATGGCGTGACTGACCTTTGACCCCACTTCACCCATTTTCAATAGGGTTCGTTCCCTGGTTGTCCCCTACCTTATACTAAAATTTCATCGAAATCGAACCATTTTTACGTGAGTTATCGTGCCGACAGACAGACGTACGAACAGACGGACGGAAAAAGCTGGAGCATATACGCTTCTTCAACCTACGGTTGGAAAGCGTAAAAAATGAATCATTGTTGGTAATAATCGAAATTCATGTTTTTCCATATTCTCGTTTTCCAGTTGTCGGATTTCAATATTCTGTGAAATTTTAAATCTATCTTCGGAAGGAGCTTTTCGTGTTTTTTTAGTTGCAGATTGGTTAGCTACACATTCAGGTCGCTCTGTGCGACGCCAAATATTTTTTTGCTTTTTAAGAACTATTTTCTTACTTTTTTCAGCAGCGGTTTCAAAGATTAAATTTGATGATTAAATAACAACGATTAAATTTGATGCAGCACTCTCTTTCTCCGTGTCTTACTCATCTAGAATAGTGCGCATTCTAATTCTAATTTTCAATTAATCGGAGCAGCAGGTATCTATCATAACTACGTATATAGTATTTTTGCTGCTTAATGTTTCAGCTTAATTTTAATTTAAATTTTAACTCTTTCCCTTTCTACTTTCTGTTTCCCTTTTTGCTTCATTTCTGTTCAAATCACGTCCTCATTCTCAGAGTGAAGCAGACATCGATATAATTCTTTTACGAGCTTATTTCGTTTCCATAATTTAATCACTGAATATGTGTAATATACACCAATGGAACATTACATTAAGACCCACCTACTTAACAATCTGTAGGACCCCTTTAGCCAGCAAAGCAGCGGGCACTCGACGAGACATCGATTCCATGAGGTGGTATCCTGAAGTTTCAGGTACCTTAATGTCAAGAGAAGGTCCTCCAGTCACCCGGGTAGTGGTGATATTGCCCGAACACGCTTTTCCAAGTCGAACCACAAATGTTCGATTGGGTTCATGTCAGGTGAATTTGGAGGCCAAGGCATTAACAGAAAGTCACCAGCATGTTCCTCGAACCACTCCTTGACGATTCTGGCAGTGTGGCATGGCGCATTATCCTGTTGGTAATGGCCATCACCAGCAGGGAACACAGTTGCCAGGAATGGGTGAACTTGGTCTGCAACGATTTTCAGATGCCTGACACATGTCAGGGATTGTGCTATTGGAATAATGTGGCCCAAAGTGTCCCAACAAAACACCGCCCACAACATAACACCGCCGCCGCCGGCCTGTTTCCGCCCAACAGTGCATCCAGGTGTCATAGCCTTCGTTGGTAATCGGCGTATCCGCGCTCGGCCGTCTACGTGATGCACCAGGAATCTTGATTCGTCAGACCAGGCCACTTTCTTCCAATCATCCACGGTCCAATCTCGATGATCTTGTGCCCATTCCATGCGTTGTTTGCCGATGACGTGCAGTGAGCATGAGAACCCGGCTGGGTCTTCGGCTACGCAGGCCCATGCGCAGAAGGCTGCGATGAACTGTGTGCTGTGACACATTGCCGTGATCACCACTGTTGTAGCTGTCGGTGATTTGTCGCACTGTGACCCCGCATGGCGCTGTGAACAATGCACGACAGTCTCCGCTCCCCCTCTGGCAACAATGAGCTGCGGGCGACACACGGCTGGACTACGGTTCGTCGTTTCACCATCTGTGCACCACTTTTCACACGTACTCTCTACAGCTGCACGTGAACAATCCCCAAGCAGCGCCGTTTCCGAGATCGTAGTTCCAAGGCGCCGTGGCATCACAATTTGTCCTTTGTGAAACTCCGATTAATCGACAGCTTTCTCCATTGTGACTTCGAGCACTCTAATAACCGAAAGCTGGTCCTCGGGTTGTAAATATACTGCTCTTCGAACTTCCCCTGCACCACCGTTCGGTCTCCATGAGCGCTCATTTCTCTAGGGTGCGGGTGGTCATAATGTAATAGCTTATCGGTGTATATAACCCACTCATAACGAGCCATTACTTAACGAGGAAAAAATTAACATGTTTGGAATTATGCTAATTCGACGCTAATTTCGTTTTTTTTTTGCTAGCGAAATTTTATGATTTTCATCGGTTTTACGAAAGAAAGGAAAACTCAGTGATTATTTCTCAGGAACAATATGACAAATTTTGTGAAATGCTATATTTAAAGAGAGAAAAAAAATCTGCATCGCACTGACTTCATGGGAAGGGATAGATATTATGATGTTACGCACGACGAAATTTGGATCAAAAGTGAAAAAAAAAAGAAAAGCACAGGGGTGAATTTTTCGAAATGGCCTCTTTTCAAGACAATCCCTTCTCTTACATATACTCCAAGCGAGGGTTGGGAGTGCAGAGCAAACAGGCTTGGAACATACCACTTATTCCAAAGTAACAAAACTCACGGGAACATTTGCAGAAATCCAAGGAGTTAAGGAGCGATCGAATAGAGGCATGAATCACCATTGGAGAAACAAGATATAAGACTTCCAAAAACTGTGTCCAAGGCTTAAAAAATTTGGTGCTGCGAAAAAAACCAAAAGGGCCTGCACAAAGGAGAAGAACGGAAATGGCACGATTTCCCCATCCGTTCCGCAGAATGGGCTTCCAGATGATTTTCTGTATTTAAGCGATGACTACTAAACCTTTCAAGATACAAAATGTCTGACATACAAACGTTATCCGTAAACGGCCAAGCAGTCATCATTAGGGATTTGTGAAATACGAAAAAAATATCACGATATAAAAAAAAAAAAATCAACCATCATCTTTGACTCTTTGTAATTTTAATTTCTTACTCCAGAACGGATTTTACGAGCACCACAGTCTGTTCAGAGCTCTTCGTTAATGGCTTGGTCTATTGTACCTACGCATACAAAGTTACCAAAGATCATTACAGACCCATAGGGAGCCACTACAAGATTACAAACACCAACGCCGTGCTTAACGATGCGAACTCTTTGGGGTTTTTCCTGTCAAGGTACTAAAAAAACGTCTGCTCCGAAGCTGTAGGGTGGGAACAGGACGAATACATCAATTAAAAAGTAAGTTGCACTCACTGCTATCTGTCGTCGTAGTTGGAAACACCATTTGTGCTTGGAAGGGAGGAACCGTAGTATAGAAATCTAACCGGAAGCAGTTTCAGTAGGCGAACGTATTGGGTTGTCGGGAAAGTCATGACGTATTTTAGCCATGTTTTGTAAAGGTCATTTATTGATAGAAAGAACAAAGATCAATCAATAATATAATGCCCGTTTTGTTTGATAACCTTTTGCCATCTTTCAGTGAGCTGCAGAATGCCTCGTTCATAGAAAAACCTGTCTTTCGTGGCGAAAAGCTGCTGCACAAGGTGCTGATTTACAGCCTCATCTGAATTGAACGTTATACCACGAAAGGACTGTTGAAGAGAGCGATGCAAGTGGAAGTCCTACGGCTCAAGGTCAGGCGAGTATGCTGGGTGTGGAAACACATCCCGCCCAAGCTCCAATAATTTTTGGCGGGTGATCAAACTTGTGCGTGGTCTCGCGTTTTCGTGATGAAACACAACATATTTACGATGAACGAGCTCCGGGCGTTTCTGGATGATCGATTCGTTCAAACTGTCCAATTGCCGACAGTACACATTCGAATTGATTGCTTGGTTCCGTGGTAGGAGCTCGAAAAACACGACATCTTTAAAATCCCACCACACTGAGACCAGAACCTTCCGCTGATGAATGTCTGCTTTGGTGTCGTTTGAGGCGAAGCAGCACGTCGGGGCCACGACCGTTTGGACAGCACATTGTTGTACACAATCCACTTTTCGTCACCAGTTATCAGTCGCTTCAAAAAAGGATCGTTTTCCTCACGTTTAATGAGCATATCGCAGATGTTTAAACGTGCCGTCAATTGAGCTTTTTTGAGTTCATGAGGAACTCACACATCGAGCTTGCTTACGTATCCCAGCTTCTTCAGGTGGTCGTGAACGCTTGAATGATGGATGTGCAATGTGTCTGCAATCTCTCGTGTCGTGTAACAGGGGTTTACTCGATCAATGCTTTGATTTGGTCGTCATCAACCTCGGTGGGCCTTCCGGACCGAGGAGCAACGTTGAGGTCAAAATCACCAGCACGGAATTTTACGAACCACCGCTGGCACTGACGTTCTTGTAAAGCATTATCACCGTACACTTTACGCAACTTTTCACAAGCTTGATGCGCGTTCTTCCCTTTACGGAAGTAAAACAGTAAAATATGGCGAAAATGCACAGTTTGGTCTTCCATCTTCAACTTGATGTCAAATCTCCGCAAATCAACCAAATCGCTCACTATTCCTTTTAGACTGCAGCTAGAACTGGCATCTGTCGAATGCCATGGCGATAACAGAGCTGCGCATGCCTCTAGTACTTCCAAAACCGCCCAACCGCCAACGGGTGCCAAAATACGTCATGACTATTCCGACAACCCAATATACATTGTACGTTTCTATTGCTCGTGAAGGTCAGTAAGGAAAATCAATTGTTACTCAAAATTATAAGACCGCGAAACATTTCTTTTTCATTTGCAAAAAACTTGAATTGTATCGAAATCCATCGAAAAGTACCCGCCGTACAGAGATAGAATGCGATGTCTCGTCAGGCTACTGTTTAGTGCCGTAACAGCTTGAACTGCCCGTGCAGATTTCAGAGACGAATACCACAGAGGCAGACCATTGACGTCTATCTCTCAGGATCACGCTTCACACGTGCATGAGAAAATTCAGTCTCGGGATTAAAATCAAGGAAATGGAGAATGCGCTGAAATTTTTTCTATGGTACGGTACATTCCATCATTCGTGACCCATTTAGGATTTGTGACCGTAATGGGTTTCACGCTCTGTACAGGACCAACGTGAACGGCAACCTGTCTTGCAGTCTTTGGCTGTTCTATAAAGCTATTCGGCAGGTCATATATTTTGAGGCCCAATCATCACAGCTGACAAAACGAGGGTACTTCACTCCAGAAACTAACACATTGTTGATGAAATGGAAACACACCACCTCATCGACCTTGAAATTTAAATGCAACTTGACACTATCTGTCATGGCAACTGTTTTTTTCTTGGTGTAAAGGGTTTGTATTCACTGAATTAAAGCCGAAAGAGTCCACAATAAATGTTGCATCGTACTGTAAAACATTGAAATCTTAAAGATGAGCCATTAAGGACAAAAGACTCGGAAAGTTAATGAGCCTGAATCATTCTCCTCTATGACAATTTCATCCCTCACAATGCAGGAATCTTTGAAGAAATTCAACTGGAAAGAGTAGCAGTATCTATTGCTTCACTGTCTTATCGTCCTACGACTACCATTTGTTTGGTAAATTGAAAGTGCATCTGGTAGGGGAGAGGCTTTCTTTCGATGAAGACGTCAAAGAAGTAATTTCGTCCTACTTGGTTGACATTGGAGCAGATTTTTACAGTCAGGAAATAGACAAATCAATCATACGCCTTGATAAAAGTTTAAATTACTTAGTCGAGTATGTGGAGAAGAAGATTCAGGTTGTATCTCCACCCAAATGTACACTGGTGAACAAAATTAACGTTTTCCCTCGGATTTGTATTTAAATTAAATACAAATGCAAGAATATATCCAAAACGAGACGACCCATTATAAGATTTTTCTGAGACATGGAAGAACTAAGTCGATGCACGCAACATCGTGCTTGCAACTACGGAAATATGCACATGACAAATGACGTCATCGAGCCGGCAGGCACGTGACCTTGAGAAACGTTGTTTTGAGAGGGGTGCAGCAATTGAAGCTTCAGTTGTTGGAGTGGTAGTGGAAGAATGCCTGCGCACTATCACGTTGAAAACGTTGTAGGATGGAGAGTGATCGGTAGATTGGAAGTAGGGCAATCGCAAGCTGAGGTAGCAAGATGGCTGAATGTGTCGAGGCAAGAGGTTTCCAGTCTCTGGAGCTAGTTCCAGGAAACCGGAACAATAGCCAGAAAGCTGGAACAAGGACGCCCACGAGCCAAAAAGCAACCGGTATTTGTTTCTAACAGCTCGACGCCGTAGGGAGTCGACAGACAGGCAACTGTTTACAGAAGATTCAACGAGAGAGGTCTGTATGCAAGAAGACCAATGATCTGCATACCACTCCCCACGTCGCACAGAAGGATTGGTCTGAATTGGGCCCAAAAGCATTCCCCCTGAACCCCTGATCAATAGGCATGTATTCTCTTTAGTGACGAGTCTCGGTACATCCTAAACACTGATTCTCGACGGGCGAACATTTGGAGAGAGGCGGGAAGGGAGACGGAATCGTCTCTCCAACAACAGGGAACTGACCACTACGAAATCCGCCACTTGCTGCACCACTTTTGGACTGCCATGCGCATCTTTCTTTCGCATGCGGTGATGACAATCGTTTTCTGCTGTGTATTGCTGTGTTAGCTCTATATGTATATCCTTACCCACTGTCATTAAATTCTCTTGTGTGGATTTTCCGTTTGTCACGATATTTTTGTACACCAGTGTATTTATAATTTCAAAAATGCAACTAACGTTTTTGATACGTTGTTGTAATACTAGACTAATAATTCTACTATCTGGGAGACTCAATGAGTAAGAGTGGAAGGAAATTATTGAAGCAGTTCCATTTATGAAGTAACAAAATTACTGAATACAAACGCAAAACTAACCTGTGGAACAGTGCTTTAAACTAATGCATTCTACTGAAACTATGTTTCAACTTGTCACAATTTTCTGGAAAAATAACTACTAGGATGGATTGAAAAGTAACACACACTATTTATTTGGCAACAGTTTAACAGATAGGCAAAAGAAAACATATAGACAGTGATACTACATTATTTCTTAGCTGTTTTTCAACATAAGAACCGAGTCGCTCGAGACATTTATCCCAGCATGGTACCAGTTTTAGTATACCTTGTTCATAAAAGTCCGTTTTCTGTGCGTATAGTCACCTGCGGACAACCGATTTGACTTCCTCAGACAAATAGAAGCGTTGGCAGTCCAGGAATATTTTCAAGGGACCAAATAGATGAAAGTCCAAAGGAGCCAAGTCCGGACTGTACAGTGGGTACTGGAGCAACTGCCAGCCAAATTACGCAATTTTTTCTGTCACTTCTGGTCTCCAGTCAAGTTCTGGGGAACCCATTGCGCACTGACCTTGCGAAATTGCAATTTGTCATGCACCATATCGTATGCTGTACCGTACGAAATGTTGAACATTTGTGCTAAGGTGCGCAGATGGATCCGCCGGTCACTCAGAATTGCCTGTTCAATGCCACTCACAGTGGCAGGGGATGACGCTGTTACAGGTCGACCGGAACGTGGTGAATCGGTAAGGTTGCCACGGCCCACTGCAAAGAAACTGCATCATCTGGAAATGTTGCTGCAGTCCAGGCCATCACCACCATAAACTTCGACCATTGTGACGTACCTGCCAGCAGGACGCACACGACATAAAGGCAGATAGAAGTCAGAACAAACGTCCGCGTAGCTCAATTGGTAGAGTGACATATTCCGGAATGAGGGGACCAAGGTTCGAGCCCCGGCGTGGACAAAAATGACGGAGAAATTTACTTCGTTATGATGGCGCCCGAACTTTCCGGATGACCCGGCCGTTCAAAATCTCGCAGTGGTGTGATGTTCCTTCGACACCGCGAGAGAGGAAAAATAACAGAATCCCTTCTCCAGCTCTTCGAAAAATAAAATGTGTGATGTTGCATTCCACATACCAGATTGACTGGGAGTTCTCAAGTGCATGTTGTACAGCGGATGGCTGCCTGCAACGATTCGTGGTTACGGCTGACCCGTGGGCCATGCCCCAGGCCCTCTTTCGGGGCGGGGGGGAGATGTGACGTACGTGCCAGCAGGACGCACACGACATAAAGGCAGATAGCAGTCAGAACGGACGTTCGTGTAGCTCAATTGGTAGAGTGACTTATTCCGGAATGTGGGGACCCGGGTTCGCGCCCCGGCGTGGACAAAAATGACGGAGAAATTTACTTCGTTATACCATTTATTTGTGAATTTCCGTCGGAGTTTTCCGTTTAGCCCACAAAAATCGGACTACACCGCGTTGCGTTTGATTCGTAGACGACGCTGACGAACGTGACATTTTTGTGTGGTCGTTCACACTGTCTTTCACTACGGCGACATCTCATCCAGTCGAACCGGTCTGTAGCTTGATATTCAAACTCGTTGTCTCCCAAACTGCAACATGCAAAGAGAAAACAATTATTGTGCGTTACTTTTCGATCCTCCCTCGTATGTGAAACGAGAAAGCAACTGCTTCTTGGCACTTTCGGGTAATTTTCTACAAGAAATTATTCGTGAAATTTGGAGTACGGTTCGAGTTTAAAAGCCGTCAAAATACAGAAAGAAAGAAGAGAGAGAGAGAGAGAAAAGAAAGCAAGAAAAAATGGCGTATGATTCTATTAAAGTTTAGCGAGGTTTCTTCCTGTCACATTACGGACGCAATTCAAGATTTCTTGCACATCTGATGTGCCAGCGAAAATATTGTTAAGAAATAACAGCTCTCTATTTTGATAGAAATTCTACTCCATACGTGGGTTTTATTATTTATGATGCAGCCTTTGAGATGAAATATGACATAAAATATGCGAAAGGGTCACATATTTTTGCAATTCTGTGGAAAAACGAAGTCTTAAGTTGGCTCTACAGATTCTTAAACTACTCCGTTGGAGAGTCGAACAGATTTTAAAGCTAAATTTTCAGAGAATAAAATATTTCAGGAGGATAAATATTTTCTCTTGCAGAAAGCGTTAGAATGTTCGAAGATAAATGTGTTTTAAGTGCCTGAAGCAGTGAAATCTCGTTGTAGCATATCGCTTGAATATTTACACAGTAACTAGTAAAATCAGCCACAAGGAATACAAAGTAAAGGAGAATAGAAGTAGCTTATATTTTCCTACTTTATTGCTTTAAAAAAGAGCTGCAAAACTTTTTGTTCCATCTTTTCCTTTTTCTTTTTTATTTCGAGTGCATTACTTCGCAAAGCACTTGGATACTTTTCTAAGAAATGCTGAGAGCAAAAGGTTGATAATGTTGAACACAAATCTGACTGAGTGAGGGAAATAATTCATCATAGTTTCCTCTTGGTTTTGGAAACATGTTGGTAGATATTGTAACTCACGGAGGTCCAGCGTAACCTCTAGATGAGATTGGTTCTATAATTAGGACTAAAGCTTGAAGTTTTATCCCAAAGTATTTATAAAAGTGGAAATAATTAGCCATTAACGTATTAATTTCTTTTACTTCACAAAATGCTTTGCTTAACACAGTTATGGGAAACTTTTTGAGCTAAAATCTCGCCTCTTCTGATAAAAAAAAAAAAATAACAACATTTGAACGAATGGGAAAAAACATAAATTGATCCACACGATTATTTCAAAAGTTGTTCCCCGAAATAAGTATGCTTGAAAACCCTACACATTTTACTTGGGGAAATCTAAAATTTACGCTTAGTATTGAAAAACATGTTAACCTCAAAATATTCTTTGACCTTTTGAAGATAGAGCTGCCACTGCCTGCTTGTGGAGAAGAAATTGAAGAAAGTAAACTAGATGCGGGTCATTAATCTAGCGAATAACTGACTTACAACCCAGCATTAAAAGACTTTATTGGTAATTTACTGACTCGACAATCAGTACTCCAGAGTTGTGCAGATTATTTTTTTCTTTTAGGGTATAACTACCACCCTGAGCAAATCGATGGGCTGCAAGCAGTCGCCCGTCCTTAATTTAGGGTAACTGGTTCCAGGGAAGGGAGATAGCCACTAGCACCGTAAGACAAACATAACATCCTTGTCTCACGGGATTTGAACTAGGACCCATCACGTACGAATGGTCAAAGTCCAGCGCTTACACCACTGCGCTACCGGGTCGGCTGTACCGATTTTAGACAACATCGTGTCAGAATTTCGACCGAAGAAAAGTATAGTCTGATTTCAAAGACAAATTTCAGCTTTTTTAGAACCAGCAATGCAACAGTAGGAGGAAATATTCAGACCTAGAACGGATGGAAAAGTATAGGATGTGCATAAAAGAATGTCACAAAAGCAAAAATTAATAACTCGTAAATATTATTCCATTATTTTATTATATGCTTATACAGGTGACAGATGGACTATTTTTTCCTACTTAATAAATTTCCGTGTGACGCCTTTAGTTGCTCGAAAGACATCTAAACGATATTCCGCTATGATATGATATTATGTCATCTTTCAGCAGAACAGTTGTTGCTGGAATACAGTTGTAAAATCTTGAGTGCAGTGTACACATTTGGGTAGATACCTGTTAGGTTCTTTTGAGCGAACATCTCGAAAAGAAATGGAAGAGTGGATAGCATCTTATGTCGTCCTTTCTTTATACTGAGTACATAGGTTTTGAAGTGGATACATTATTCACCAGAACTATTTTCTATGTCAAAATTATAAATGACTGAAAGCTCTTCTGCAACCTCAAAAATCTGAGAAGATTCAAGCTCACATAGATTTTGGAGAAACTCTGTAGACAACTCTTTTCTTCAACTTGTTTAGAAGAGTCTCTTGACGTTATAATATGTTATTTTCATTTTCATCCAGTCCTCCTTCAGGCCTTCAGATTCTGTTTCTTTATGTGAAAGTTTTGGTACACTTTCTGACTCTGATGATTCATCAAAATATCTCTTACGTTTAATTTTACGCTTTGGTCCTGATGATATAGAAAAGTAGATGAAACCGATTCCTGTCTGCTGACTTCAACAAGCTTCTTTTCTGCTAAGTCGTTGTGAATGTGGAAAGAGGTCTTTAGCTCTAATAAAAAAAATAGTAAGAGAGTCGTACAAATTCAACAGTGGAAATGCCCATGTCATCATCTCGCAGTTTTTTCATCACTTTACCAAACTGATGAAGAATGCAACCCCAGACTGACGACATAAAAGTTACTTCAGCACAATTTAACTTTCTAAGAAGTCCCTTAGCTTCACATCTAACATTGCCCTGCACATTTTTATTCGCTGAGATGGACTGTATCTTAAGGCGACAAACAATGATTCCCAATGTGCATTCAAAACTGTTACAAGCATCATTACGTGCACACCATCGAGTTATTAAAATGATTTCAATGTCAAATTGGCAGAAGCAAAAAATGTTTCCAAAGTGTTCTATTGGTCCCTAGAATCACAAAGTAGTTGTATAGGTTTTGTATCGCTTCAAAAACCATACTGCAATTTTACAACACCCTGCTGCTTGTGAGCCAACTAGATTAAGTGAGTGAGTTGAACAAGGAACAAAAAACACAGAAGGACTTCATTTCTTAACTCAGGCTTGTAATCCTGAATATATTCCAGACATGTTGGCTGCATTGTCCTTGGCCTCTATAGTTGAAAATTTTCAGACCATGCACGCACTTTTAAAATATTCAAAACTACTTCAAAAAGTTCTCGTCCGGTATGATCTGGATTTTGTATAAAGCGTAAAAACCTTTCAACTGATAGCCCATCTTCAGTTACATGTCTAACAATTATACACAACTGGTCATGGTGGGAAACAGATGCAGAATCTGCTATGACAGAAAAGTATTTTGAAGAAATCACTTCATCTATTTTCGTGCTCACTGATTTACCCGTTAGCTGTATAAATTCTTCATAAATTGCAGCTGACAAATACAAAGTAGATTCTTTTTCCAGTGTTACCAAACCTTGCAGTATGATCAGCCGAAAAAGAATCATATTCAGCAATTAACTTTATACACATGAAAAAATTACCATTTGTCACTGAGCCAATTATTTCTTCACCTCCACGAACCGCTAGGCCTCGAGAAGATAGTTTTTTCACCACAGAAACAATCCTTTACAACACATTTCCCCAGTAAGCAACTTCCTGTTCATGCTGGTTAAGCAACCTTTCATTGATTCTTTTTATCTCATTCCCTCTGTCTTTTAGTTTTAAAAAACAATTTTTGTGAAATGCAGAATTTTCATCTTCAGCTATGCGCTAGCCAGCATGACTCTAATCATTGAAACCAGAAGTTGCAAATTGGGATGTACCACCAAATAATATGCAAAATGCAAGAAGAGGGATCCTTGGCGGGCAGAATAAACAAAGTATTCCCGATTAATAGTCTCACCACTTACTAAAACCATTTTGAAAATATTTTTACTGAAAAATAGTTGTAGTCCGTCACTACATCACCAAGGAGTGAGAAAAATCAGTATCTCTGTTTTATTTTATATCATTTTTATTAAATAATCCCTGGTTTGGTCATTGATTTTCCAATAAAACGCATCATTACATGGACTTGGAATTGTCTAGTCCTCTGTTTTGGGGAACACACATTCTACATTCACAGTCTCTTAGAACTCTGATTTCTGCACAGTTTTTATTTTTTTCCAAAAAAAAAAAAAAAAAACAACAACAACATCCACACGCCTAAGTGTCTGTTGCTTCATATTTTGCTACTACTAAGCTATCAAAAGACATGTCCCCGTCCACATCACTCTGACCACTTTTGCTTGGAGTATCAATTCTGATTTTTGAGCATTCTTCAACATCAGGCCTACAATGTCCATTTTGTACTTGGAGAATCAGTTCTGATTTTCGAGCATTCTCCACCATCACGCCTACGGTGTTCATTATTTACTTGGAGAATCAATTCTGGTTTTTAAGCATTCTCAACCATCATACTTCTTACGCTGTTCAAATTTTACTTGCAGAATCAATTCTGATTTTTGAGCGTTCTCCAACATCATTCCTACACTATTCATTTTTTACTTGGATAATCAATTCCGATTTTTGAGGATTTTCCACCATCAGGCCTATGCTGTTCATTTTTTATTTGGAGGATCAATTCTGATTTTTGCGCATTCTTCAACATCATGCCTACACTGTTTATTTTGTACTTGGAGAATCAGTTCTGATTTTCGAGCATTCTCCAACATCAGGCCTTTCTCACACATGCCTCAGTGTTTGTTGGTTCATATTTTGCTTTTTTACTTGGAGAATCAACTTTGATTTTTGAGCATTCTCCAACATCATGCCTATGCGGTTCATATTTTACTTGGAGAATCAATTCTGTTTTTTTAGCATTCTCCAACGTCATGCTTATGCTGTTTATATTTTACTTGGAGAATCAACTCTGATTTTTGAGCATTCTCCAACATCAGGCCTATTATGTTCATATTTTACTTGGAGAATCAATTCTGATTTTTGAGCATTCTCCACCATCAAACCTACGCTGTTCATTTTTTACTTGGGAAATCAGTTCCAATTTTTGACCGATCTCCACCATCAGGCCTATACTGTTCATTTTTTACTTGGAGAATCAATTCTGGTTTTAAGCATTCTCACCAATCAGGCCAACATTCATTTTTTTTTTTTTTTTTTTTTTTGATTTGAGGTTTAACGACCACCGTGAGCAACTCAATGGGCTATAAGCAGTCGCCCGTCCCTAATTTAGGGTCACTGGCTCCAGGGAAGGGAGAGAGCCAGTGCCGTAAGACAAACACAACATCCATGCTTCACCGGGATTCGAACCCGGACCCCTTTCGGACGAATGATCAGAGGCCATCGCCTTAGACCACTGCGCCACCGGGGCGGCTCATTTTTTACTTGGATAATCAATTCTGATTTTTGAGCATTCTCCACCATCAAGCCTATGCTGTTTATTTTTTACTTTTAGAATCAATTCTGATTTTTGAGTATTCTGCACCATCAGGCCTAAACTGTTCATTTTTTACTTGAAAAATCAATCTGATTTTTGAGCATTCTCCACCATCAGGCCTACACTGTTCATTTTTGCCAATAATACTAAAGTAAGAATTAAGTCGGGAGTTTTTTTGCAAACCTTTACTCTCCTTTTGTCTTTTTTCTTCTGACTTTTTACAATGTGAGGCCCGCTTTACGTCGATCATCCATCCATTTTAATTATAATTTATAACGTAAGCTATAATTTGTTTACGTTTATCAGTTTTAACAGAAAAAGCAAGAGCACTGACAATGTTTAAACGTGATTGACATGAGTTTAAAAAAAATATTTAAATCGCACGCCAGCAAGTAACCTCACTGTGAAAAAGTAAACAGTACGCTACCAAGCAAAAACAGCTAGAAATGAACGATATTTCACTATTTGTGATTTGATCACGGTTATCGAAAAATCACAGGTAACGCATGCTACTGAAAATCTTAAGTAACAGTGATTGTCCCGCCAACAACATAGGTTCTTTGCTCTGTCATTGCTATCCAGCATGCTCTTTGTGATTTATTACAGTGCCGTGTTAACTGCTATCAAGTGGATTATGCTGCTGTTACTCGCTATCTACTGTGCTGACTTCTGCTGCCTGCAGTAGATGGCAGCTGCTTGCACTTAGTGATTGTCTGTTTTCTTATTTCAATATTATTTTGCCACCCCCAAACTCTGCCGCCCTGTGCAACAGCACAAGTTACACGTGCCTAAATACGGGCCTGTCTACCAGTATCACAGTTTGTTCTGTAGAGAGGCGTTATAGCGGCAACGCGCATCCTGAGCAGCGACAGTGGCGCTGCCAAGGGCCTCTCCCGGGAACTACATTCAGCATCAAGCCACCACAGCTGTGAATTGTGTCTGTCAGCATCTGTGCTTTATCTTGATTTATTTTGTGAATCCAATAGCAAGATGTGTCCTAATGTATCAGAAAGTCTTAAGAGAGTTCGTAAGGTTGTTACACTTAGCGTAAAACTTGACGTAATTAAGCGCTTCGATCTTGGTGAACTAAATAAAGACAATGTGTGCGCGTTCAACTTGTCCGTACGCCCACCATTCATACTACCTATGTAAAAGTAGAGGGAAAGAATTTTGAAAGCTGCCGAAGTTACTATTGTTTCACTTTAGACTTCAGCCCCTGTCGTCTGCTTCAAAATAACGCGCGGATGGAATCACGGGAAATGACACGTGTAGTGATAGGTGGCGCTGCTGCTGCGTCGGAGTTGTTTGCTCCTTCGCTGCGTGAATTACGTAATCGGTATGTGGCTTGTACGGGAGGAGTGTTAAGGTGGTTCCACCTAAAATCTCTGAATTATGTTTCCAAAGGTAAAACTTCTGTACATATTTTCTTCGCAATTAGTGTATTCCCAAGGATGAAAATTTGCACATCGATAAAACTAACTTTAAGTTATAGCATGGGATACTTAATGCTTGCTAAAACATAACCATAATTAAGCAATCCAACATTTGTTTGTCTACCGACGTCATCAATGTACAAGTCACGCCATCTATTAACAGGTCTGAACATTATTCAAAGAAAAATGATTGATTTTTAATATAATTATGGTTATGTTTCAGCAAGTATTAAGTATCCCATGCTATAACTTAGAGTTAGTTGTATCGATGTGCAAATTTTCATCCTTCTGAATGCATTAATTGCGAAGAAAATATGTAAAGAAGTTTTACCATTGGAAACACGAGGCAGAGATTTTAGGTGGAACCACCTTAAGGACGCGAAATATGCGGCGTGGGTTATTTTTTAAAGGAAGGGGTTTATTTGGTAAAATGGCTGGCCCTGAAAAGGGCCTTCATGGAATGTGAGTAGTTGATGTGTTGTTAAATATTTATAATATTTATATGGCTGGCCCTGAAAAGGGCCTTCATGGAATGCGAGTAGTTGAGGTGTTGTTAAATATTTATAACGAGGGAAAACAAGTGTTTCCTCCTCATTGAGAAAAATCTGACAATACCAATACTCACCTTTTCCCCTGCTACCAGTCTAGGAGCGACGTCATCACCCCTCTTTCACTTATAACACTGGCTATAGATCCATGGATCTTCACCCTGTTGCCTCTGTGATAAATACTTGTCATTGTATTTTGAGGCCCAGGGGCCACGCTTCTCTGTGTGCGACGACGTATATAGCCTATCACCTTTGCACATAACATTCTCTTCTGTTTTCTCAATTACACGTGCTTCCCTCTTTACAACACGGTGTTCTACTTAGTTTTGGGTGGTCCACCATTACTCATTCCCATTGTTCTTTCCGTGGTATTGTTTGCGGCCTTTGTCTGTTGCTTTTTATCCTACAATTTAAAGGAGTGATCCCAAACAAGACACTCACACATTCTATCTGCTATCTCCCAAGTTCCACTGGATGCAAAGCAGAGAAGCGATCCCTCAGTGGCATGTTCCCTACTCTTCTCCCTGCTGTTTTGCGGTTATTTTTATTTTGTGAATAGTTATGCAAAGTATGTACTGATTTACATAATACCTTGTCAGCATCCTCTTTTTATTGTTCTCTCGCCCCGTAAATTTTTGTGTATGTACCATTATTAGGGGCCTAGATATTCACTTGTACAGAAGTCGGAATCTAAAAAATGCTGTTTGGTCGGTGGGCTGTTTATACATGATGCTGACAGTAAAATGTACTATTGTCACTATGCGGTCGTTTCGTTGGCCTGTCAACTTATGGCTGCACTTGTGCTTGAGCCTACCTGCCGGATGTACTGCATTGACTTTCATGCAAATTTCTTGTGTATTGTAAATTCTTCGAAGGAGCTCCATTTCCACATCGCAACTGACACAGCTACAACGCACGCTGGAAAAAACACAAGCCACCTATCGTGTCATGGCGAAAATTTTAACCTCTGGTGAATTTCGGAAGGACCTGATCAATCTTTCTGTTGGTTTATCGGAGATTAATTAATGCAAAAATTTTCTCCCATGACATACGTTAGAAGAAAATTCCTGGTTGAAAGGCAGGGGAATTCATGCGCAAAATTCGCTTGTCTTAATCACAACCAGGAAAACAAAATTTCATGTTGGAGAAAAAAAAAAAAAGAATAATATTTGATTTAACTGACTTTGGGCTTTTGAAAATAATTATTTTATCTGTTCTTTTATCGCGATAGGAAAAGGCGAGTAGGTGTGCAGCTCAGAGAATCAAAATTAATTTTAGTTTAACATCACGGAACGAGAGAAAAAGAAAATTAAAATTAGTGATTTTCTGCAAGGCAAGAATTCGCCATTTTTGCGTTCCTGTTCCCAAACGTCGTGAAAAAGTCGCCCCAAAGTAACATCTTTTCGTCTTTTGGGTAAGGAATTCAGCAACAGAAATCTATTTTTAGACCTCAGGGTCAAAAGCGGGGTCCCTACGTGTGAAGGTCAGTGTGCCACCCCTGGCTTGCGAGGGAGTGAAATTCCGTTGGGGAGTCGTTAGTTGCTAGGCTGAAGTTTCGACCAATGGGAGGGGTCAGCGGTTTCAAGCACCCCAGAGTTTTATCCGTTGAGAAGACACTTTTGTTCTGGTCGCTGCGTTAGCTGGTAGACAGCGGAAGGAAAAATTTTCTCTCCTCGCCTTTTTGGCGGAGGAGGGGGCAGCAAGAAGGAAAATTTCGTATTGAAATCTAAACGGACAACAGCTAAAAGGATCTCATTACTGGAGAGGAAATGCTCGCAGATTCAACCCTCTCCTCCTCTCCTAGTGGACGACGGCAGCATTGAGCTGCAATAAAAAGAAGAGTAGTAACTACCGTGAATTGGTCTCCGCAGGAGAATTTTCTGCCAGCGCAACCCGAATGCTGTTACCGCTCGGTTCAATATGGAAGGGACTCTTCAAGCCAGTTCAACCAGACACTGGAAGTTCCGGAAAAAGGGGTATGCACGGCTTTGTGGAAGATACCGCCTTTAACTGCTGAATCGTCGAGTTGGGCCCTACTGATTACCACAAAGGTCCACCAGCATGTTTCAAAAATGCCCGGTTCCTGTTTCGTTGGCCAGGCTCGCTGTGGCAGGAAAAAAGGAAAGAAAAAAAAAAGCACCTTGGAAGTGAAGTGAAAATCAACCGGGACAGTGGTGTTCTCTCAGGGAGAGTTTTTTTTTATTTATTTATTTTATCTATTATTAGGCTGTGAAACCTTTTTTTTTTATTATTATCGACGATTAGTGTGCTTGTCAGGAAGTGTTGCTGCCCCAGTCCTAAAGGTAAATTTCTCTCGGCATTTTCTTTTTTGTATTATGTTGTGGTTGCTTTAAAATTATAAAACGAGTTGATTTTAAAATTGGGGGCTGTCGGAAAAATATATTGCAAAGAAAAAAAGAAGGGGAGTTGTAAATGTTTTCATTCAGGTTTTTTTCTTTTTTTTTTTCTTTTTTAGTGTTCGGTGTGCTTAAAGAATGAAACCACCTGATTTAATCTTAGGCTGTTTAAATAAATTTCATGTTATCTTCTGTGGATGGGTAATTGAAAAACAAAACAAAACAAAGAATGGAAGCGAATAATTTTCTGGGTCATGTAGGGATAGATGATATAATAAGAATATTAAGTTATTTCGGAACGAACACCTCTCCAGACCAGTATTTCTCTTATGGAATTTAACTCTTTTTGTGCTCGGTGATTTTTGTATTTGTGAAGTAGAATTTGTATTTATGAACTTAGCGTAGGTGCCATGTAGTTGGGAATTTTTCTTGTAGGCTGGTAATTATTTTGGTTTAGTGTTTTGGGTAAATTTAGGTGCTAAATTACTCTTTAAAATTTAATTTTTGTATTAGTGAGGGCTAATTTCTAGTTTCAGCCCGTAGATTAGAAAAACAGGTTTTTATGGGGAAAAGAATATAAGAATTGGGCATACAGGCAGATATGAGCATATGTATAGTGTGAAAAAAAAATAACCCGAATAGCTGTTGTGTTTCTTCAAGAAGTGATGATTTTTTTTCAGGAAAAGAGTGATCTAGGAAGTATGGTGATGTATAGATTTTTCAAGAAATAAAGTAAGGTTTGGTATAGTGTGTCAGGTATAGTGTTATGGAGTTTTCTGGGAAATGAATATGTACAGTGTGTTCCTGGGAAATAAAGATAAGTGATTTTCTGGGAAATGAGTGTGTTCCTGGGAAAATAAGGATATGAAGTGTGTTCCTGGGGAAAATAAGGATATGTAGTGTGTTCCTGGGGAAAATAAGGATATGAAGTGTGTTCCTGGGGAAAATAGGATAAAAAGTAATTTTCTGGGAAAAAGGGTGATGTATTGAATTTTCTGGAAAATGGACGAAGAGATATTTTGGGGACAAGAGAACTCTTGTGGGATACTTTACCCTATGTAGACAATGCCGCGGGGTCTGAAAGGGTGCACGAAACAAATTGGGGGATTTGTTTTCTGCCCAAGTAAGCTTGTTCGGTCCATAGGAGGTGGTACCTATGAGGGGAGTGATATAGGTTGTCCCCAAATCAGAGTGAAGGAACAGAAAAGGGTTAGGTCGCACTTTGCTCCACTACACTGTATAAGCTGGGAATGGATTCACGACCCATTCCCGCCTTCAGACTCAAACTTTGTTGTTCTCCCCGAAAAATAGTGTTTTTCTTGAGATGTGGGACTCATTGGTTGAGATGATTGTTTGGCTTTATGCCCGAGTTGATTATTACATGGGTGCCAGTTGACTGGAAAACTTATAGTACGGAATTTTGAAATGTTGGATTTTCATGATGATGGTGTAAGTAAGATTCTCTTGTCGGTGTAGCAATTTAATGATAACTTTGTGTAATTTGAATAAGGTATCTAGTGCATTAGGTTTTGGTATGGTGTATAGAATGGGTTGAGTATCCGGTAATGCTAGAAATGTTGATTGTAAGACAAATATTGATTTAAGACAGGGTTATGCTGATTTTAAGACAAATTTTCCTGGAAGGATAGAATCTTTTATTAAATTAACTTTCATTATACGTAGAATTTTGGCAGTTGTTATAGTAGTTTAAAATTAAAAGTGGATTCGGAAGTCTGGTCTGAGAAGGTCGGTTCGAGCGAGTTAATTAGAACAATATAGTGTACACATATGCATATAATATTTTTTTTTGAGAGAGAGTGTGAGATATTTTCACTTCAAATACTTAAGTTGTACACCATGTTAAATCAAGTGTTGGTGCTGTTGAAGTACAATGAAATTCTTGTGTTTATTATTTTTATCAGTAGTGTCCCTGGTGCTAGTTTTTCTTGGAAAGAAACTAACCTGTCATCCGTTTATTTTTATTGGGCCCTGTGGCCAGGCATAAAATCTGTGACCTAAAAATTTAACTTGTTAAGTTTTTAAAATAAATATAGGCCAAGTGGCCTTTCAAAAACCTAAACCTTAGTGCAGTGAAGTTTTAGATATTTTCAGTTTAAATTTTCATCACATGGTTCAAGTGCATCCCCCTCAGCAATGACTGAGGTGGGAATGTAATCTGAGGTTATAGCCGTAAAATCAATGTTTTTGTCCTAACTAGCTAATTTGATCATCGCCACTTCCAAAAGGTTATTTACACGTGTACATTGTATACCATTAAATTTTATTGTTTACAAATTTGGTACACATGCAAACAATAGTTACCTTTTCTTACACTTTCAGGTGTATCTACTCATCAAATGCAAACAACGCAAACAATACAATAGTAACTTTTGGGAGTTACCAAATTCAGTGGTGCATTTTATTTTATTTTTCTATTTTGTTTCATGGCCTTATTCAAAATTTCAGTTTTGTTTCGAAATGCATCCACCCATCTCCCAAATTTAAATTCTCTATAATTTCCATATGAATTTCAATATCAGCATAAATATAGCCTTTTGATAAATAACTTCAATCAATAAATTAAAAAATACAAAATAAATGAGATTTTTTTTTTCACCAAAACAATCGCTTAGAACAGGACGAACAGAACTAAATACACGGGCCTCACGGCTCACGCACTGAGCAAAGAGCGATTACGTAACACACACAGCGCGGGAGCAAACACCGAGAACAAGCAAGAAGCTGCAACGCCACCTATCACTACACGTGTCAATTCCCATGATTCCATTCGCGCGTTGGTTTGAAGCAGACGACAGGGGCCGAAGTTTAAAGTGCACCCCAAAGTTGTATCTTTTAGTCGGCATCTAGTAATGGGTAAAATGTATATGTATCAATATGTTGTGTATTTATGATATCGTTCCTGCTTTTACTAAATATTATTGTTGTTTTAGGTTTTATGTGTTATTTGGCATATTTGGTAGGTTATGTTTTGGGTCTGGGAAACCTCAACAATTTTGCCATATAAATTAATGGTAATTGCTTTTTCGTTTTACGCCATTTCGGCTTACGAAAGGTTTCATAGGAACGCTCTGCATTCGGATAAGCTTGTACTCCTGTTTGGAGAGGTATTCATAGAAATGCTGATCATTTTTGAAGCCATAGGAATTTAAATGTGCTTAGTACAGAAGCAAACATTGATTTGTGTTTCGGTCCCCCAAGAGGTTTACTAAGATGACTGTAGTCCTTTGACACAACTTCATCAGGTGGAACTTTACTGACACGGCGCCTATCTAGTAACATAAACAGCTGGGATTAGGAAACATGTCTACAGCGAATTCTCGAGAACTGCGAAAGTGTTTCGCTTTCCGGAGCAATTAATTTTCCCCTTAAGCACTTCTTGATGGAACAGCTTCAGTCATTATAACGCAATCACTCCATCACCTTCTCCTTCAAGCCACTCATTCTTGAGAGAGACCCTTCGCAAGTTAGTTATAATTTATACACACAAGTTACGATTTATCAAAACGCAGTTATTCTTTACTGAACAAACAGACATATAAGCGGATGTTGCAGCTAGGACAACTTCAGATCGTTCATTCCCTAAGCATGACAATAACATCATTCATAATTTAATTACTCTGATGAACGAAATTTTGTTAATTCTTAAGAAAAATATATTTCTATCATTTTGACAAACTCAGTGTGTTGATACGTTTAAAATCTTAGGCTCGACATTCTAAATGCGATAAAGCAAGAGTTTTCAAAAGTTTTATATACACCGTACCACTGCTAAGATTATAACGTCCATGAAAAGTTAAATTCACAAGATCATGGGGAATAAAAATGCATCTCTTTAGTTTTTCAATTATTCTGTACCTAAATTGGATCATAAAACTATCTTCCAGTGTACAAAGATAGAAGATATCTTATCTTCAAAAATTTTTATCTTGAATAAAAGTATCACTGATATGTTGGGATGTTCGCAAAAAAATTGCGTTTCTGATATAGCACAAATGTATTAACTCATAATCTTATAAAAATCAATGCTTATATTTCAAGGTAAACACTATCGTCTACAACAGTTTCTACTTATCTTTCTGCTATGTATTCAATCCCGGCATGGCTTAGCTGAGAGGCGAAGAATTCTCGAAACTTTGTCCGAATCAGGCAATTCAATCACGGAGAAAATCCGCCTTCGCCTAAAATAAGTGAGAGTCAAAATGAAAGAAGTCCAGGCTTATAAGTTGGTTGTGGCAAGAGCACGATTTCAACAAGTTCGTAAAGATTTATGTGGGTTTGAATGGTGACATGAGTCTTGGAAATGATCTGCAGAAGGAGCGCCTACTTTCAGTTTACTAAAGCAGTGTACCATTACTTCGGTTTGTCGTACATTCATGGCCTGATTACAACAAGGGCCAGAAGGGTCCGGGAAAACGTGGGCCCGTTTTTAAATATTGCTTCTAGAAATTATCGAATTATTATTGAATTTCTTTCTGTTGTTCTTCTTATTATTATATTTAATGTTCTCATTACAGCGATGGCATCTGTAGCACGGTCCACTTGTCAGTACGGACATAAAGTCAAGTAAAGACATAGTCATTCATGGTTTAAAAATCGACATACGATGTGGCACGTATCAAGAATTACTGCTTCTTGGATTTTGGGCCTTAGATGTTGTAGACCTAAAGCATCAAGCTGAGTTATGAGAGTTTGAGGAATTATACCAGTTGCAGAGTTAATCAATGGGCGTATATGGACTATTTTCAGCTTCCACATCTGTTTAATCTCCGCAGCCAGTTCCGCATACTTGTTGATTTCTGTTGCATAGGCATTCTGAATACTACGGTCGATCGGCACCGATATGTCGATAATGACTGCTATTTTCTGCCTTTTTTCATATAGCACAATGTCTGTACGATTGGCAGAGATGGTCACGCCTGTTTTAATCTCACGGTCCCAATATAATTTGTATTGTTTATTATCTAGTACCTCAGTTGGTTGATATTTATAATATGGTACTTCTGACACTGATAGTTCTGAATCGTGTGCTAATTGCTGATGTATAATCTTAGCAAACTTTTTATGTCGCTGCATATAATCAATGTTTGCTAGCGTGTTGCAACCTCCGCAGGTGTGTTTAATGGTCTCACTGCACATACCACATTTTCTACATTTGTCACTTTTCAGATCTTCCTTTAAAATGTATTTTCTACAATGTTTGTTTGCAATCACTTTGTCTTGAACAGCCATCATAAACCCAGTACTCTCTCCATACAATTGTTTTCGCTTTAACCACTGATTTAAGGCTTTCTTGTCAACTTCTGACCTGTCTAACTGGTTTGGATGAGCCTCATGAAGTTGCTTTTGCTTCAATTTTCGAATCTGGTCTTCCATAGACGAATTTTAGCACCTGGTTTACTTAACATTAATGGAGTGCTCTCTTTGTCTGCAGCACATATGGCATCAAACATATTATTTTCATTACATCCTAATTAGCTTTTGTTTCTCTTTAAATCTGGTGCATAGGAATAACATTTTTCTGCACTTGAATTATTTTTTTTCCCATTTCTTATTCCTCTGTGTGTGAAACAAAAAAACTTTCTTCTCTGTAATGTTAACCACTATGCTGCTAGTTAGATCACAGAGAATCTACTTACTATTCAGCGTATGAATTAGAACTAATAAATGTGCGTGTGGAAATTTTTGCATGTGTCTCATTTAATGTAGAGGAAGAAGATAGAGTTTCACATACTTCAAAGTACTTCCGCAGTGAGCAAATATGCGCATCGTGAATGCCTTTTTGCATCAAGAATACCTAATCCTCCTTCTTGTGGAAGCGTGATGCGCTCTACGGCTGCCTTTGGGTGTCTCATTCGATGTTGGGTCGTACTTGGTTTCACAGCTCTGTTTAATTCCTCAATATCTTTTTATTATTATTGTTATCTTCTTTATTCGAAATATGCGAATCACAGCCTATGACAAACAAAGTAAACAACAAATTATCATTGGCTGGTATTGTTGAACTGATACGAGTTTCCACCGAAGTCCTAGGTATCAGTCAATAATCGGCGTAAAATATATGATGTCCCAAGTAAAGCTGTCTTCTGCAGTTCTGTAGGTGGTATATCAGAAAGCTGCAATTTTTCAAAATGATTCATAAAATCCTTTGACATTGTTCCAAGCGTCCCGATGACAATGGGGACTACTGCTGTGTGTTTAGTCCATAACCTGGTAACTTCCATGGCCAGGCCTCTATGTTTAGCCCCTTTTTCCAGTTTTTTTTCATCGACTCTGGCATCCCCAGGGATCGCTATATCAATTATTCAGACTTTTCGATTTTTTATGACTGTTATGTCTGGTGTATTATGTTCTATGTGTCGATCGATTTAAATTTTTAAATTCCACAAGAACTTGATTATTTTCTATGACTTTCTCAACCTGATGTTCCCATGAGTTTTTCCAAGCTGGCAAATTGCGCTTTATTCGTAATGGCCAGTGAATCAATTTTGCAACCCTGTCATGTCTAGCTTTGTAATCTGTCTGTTCAATTTTGCTACATTCACATATTAGATGAGACACAGTTTTATCTTTTTCTTGACAAAGTCGACACTTTGGATTATCACTGACTTTCTGGATTTTAGCCTTCATAACATTTGTTTGCAATGCCTGTTCTTGTGCAGCAAAAATCAGAACTTCTGTTTTTTTCTTGATTGAACCCAATTTCAGCCATGCCCAAGTTAAGTTGTTGTCACTTTTTCCATCAACATTCTTTAGAAATTGTCCATGCAGTGGCTTGTTCTTCCAGGCATCTAATCTGCTTTCAAACTACTTTCTCTTGTATTCAGCCTTGTTTTCTGTTGTTTTTAACGTATTTTCATTATTCACTGCCTGAAGTAGTTTTACTCTGCTTCTGTTGACGTAATCCCACAGACTTCTTTTTTCTTCCTCTACTACCTGTTGTACTTGTAGTAGCCCTTTGCCTCCAATCTTCTGAGGTAAATATAATCTGTCAACATCACTTTTTGGATGGAGTGCATGATGCATGTTCAATAACTTTCGAGTTTTCCAATCCAGTATTTCTAATTCACTTTGGGTCCAATCAATTATTCCAGCTGGGTATCTGATT
Source organism: Macrothele yani (assembly GCA_039090855.1). Classification (NCBI taxonomy): domain Eukaryota; kingdom Metazoa; phylum Arthropoda; class Arachnida; order Araneae; family Macrothelidae; genus Macrothele; species Macrothele yani. The sequence goes on from CM076990.1 coordinate 176,997,556, forward strand.
ACTAGAATGGCCCATGTATTTATGGCTTTGATTGTATTTCCACCATTTAGTTTTGATTTCAATATTTTCTTACTGTCTTGATATACTCACTCTGAGTCAGACCTTTTACTTTTGTATGTAAGATGTTATCTAATTCAAGAATTCCAAGGTACTTATAATTTTCATTATCTGACAATGATTTCATTATATTGCCGTTTTCTAGTTCTATTCCATCTGTATTCTGGCATTTCCCCGGCGCATGGATAGTATTGCACATTTTTCCAGTCCAAATTACATTTGTATATCATCACTAAATACTTGCACTGTACGCAGCAATGTTTGAAGTTCGGCGGAACTTTTTGCATACAATTTAAGGTCATCCATGTATAGCAGATGGTTTATTTTCCCATGTTGGTTTGAAATATGGTAGCTCATTTTTGTTTGGTTCAAAATCATTGACAGTGGAATTAAAGAGATATTAAACAATAAAGGTGACAAAGAATCCTCTTGAAACATGCCTGTCTTGATATTAACTTCTCCGAGTTATTCACCATATGCATGTAACACTCTTTTACAGTTTTTCATATTTTCTTTAAGGAATCGGCAGATGTTCTTGCTAACTCCAAATAGTTTCAAACAAGTGTTAATCCAGCTGTAGGGCAATGAGTCAAAGGCTTTATAATCTATCCATGCCATATTCAAATTTGTTTTTCTTCTTTTGGAGTTTTTAGTACCATTTTGTCAATTAGCAGCTGGTCTTTCGTGCCTGTTGACGTTTTGAAGTTCTCCTTCTGTTCTATTGGGTACAAAGTGTTTTCCCATAAGTAGTCATATATTGATCTTGCTAGTACTCTTGTGAAAAGTTTGAATGTTGTTGGAAGGCATGTAATTGGACGATAGTTAGTAGGTTCATTGCCTTTTTCTTGATCTTTGATTATAAGGAATGTGTGACCTGTTGTCACTCAATCTTCTGGGGCAGAATTCTGTAGCATTATATTTAACTGCATAGCTATTCGTTGATGAAGACTTGTAAGATGCATCAACCAAAATCCGTGCAATTCATCTGGCCCAGGTGCGCTCCAGGCTTTCACATTCTTTACTTGCTGTGTAATCATATCAGTTGTTATTATCAGATTATCCATGAGTATTCCTTTCAGATCTTTACAAACATCATTGATCTATAAAGCATTTTAATTATGTTCAACTGGGCTTTCCCAAATTTCTTTCCAAAATTTCAAAGCATCTTCCTTACATGGGCTGATGTTTATTTGGATTGCCTTTTGTCTAAAAGATTTGTAAAATACTTGATGCTGATTCCGAAACTGCGCATTTTCTTTGTACTGTTTTATGCGTCCGTCATATCTTTCAATTTTCTTTGCAGTAGCTGTTACTCTTTGTTTTAATTCTTCCATAATTTCAACAATTCTTTTTCTTTCCAGGTCGTATTTTTTGCGAAGTCCATCTTTTATTTCTCTACTTTTAAGCTTCTCAACTTTCAGGCATTTTAAGTTACTAATGTCACTACGGAGTTTATTTATTTTATTTTCTAGCCGAATTTTCCACTTAGAAGTGCCAGGCATTTTCTTCTTTGACATGTTGTAACCAAGTTCCATGGTTACCATGGCAGCTGTACTGTACATGAGCTGGCTTGTTTCCTTTAAAGTACGTGTTGGAATTTTGTCCACGACATCATTTGCGGTTTTTAACAAATGTTTCACTTGTTTGCTTCGTATTTGGCGAATTACAGGAAGTCTTTGTCGTTCCTCACCTTGTATCATATGGTTTAAAATTTTCTCTTTCAGAAGGCTTTGCTGTTGTATCAATTCCTGGTTGTCATGTTGTTTCACAGATTGTTTTTCGGGTAAATTATTTTCTACTACTTGATCTTTAGGCTTTACTTGCACGAAGTTTTCCACGACGTGGTCCTTATTTTGTGTTGGCCTTTCTTTTTCCAATTTCTTTTGCAATTCCAGTTCTGTAAATACCTTGTTCCTGATGATAAACCTTCTTTGATTCATTATTCTTTGTTCTGTTATTCCACTGTGTGGATGTTTTCCTTTTCAAATTTGCATCATTATTTTTTGAAAACCACGGGCTGATGGATTTGCCTGGTAATAGCATTTCATGATTTCTCGATTTTCAGACTCTGTCCAAGTTTTCCGTTTCTTTTGTTCCAGTAGCATTGCAGCAGCCTGTCCTGGTTCCTCAACAGGATCTGCTGAGCCCTGAAGCCCATTTATCGACAGGTGTCCAGGAGCCATAGCATCTGATGCGGTCCTTGTTGACCTGGGCGATGACCGATCCGGTATGGATTTTTTTGTTTCGTCTCATCATGGTTGATGGTTGTTGGGTACTCTTAGTCTGGCTCCTCAGTCAAAACCTGTCTGGCTTGGGTGGCCCTGCTGGTAGTAATGCTACAGCCAGCATAGCTCTCAACCTCATCGGGACACACAAGCCCCACCACCGCAACAAGGTGGCACCCTTGGTGGGGTTATTATGATTATTATTATTATTATTATGAAAGTAATATTTTATTTGGGGTTTTGGGTTTTGTTGCACCCACTTATCGGCCAATTTCCAACGCTTTCATTAAAAGAGCAATTTCTATTTTCACAAAATCATTTGTTGCTTTCCTCTGAAATTGCTGCCTCACTTCAATATCATAATCAATTTTATTTTAGAATTTATTGCAAATTCTAAGATTTTAAAATTTTTTTGTCACAAATTCGGTGATTATCAATCAGTTTCTATGACTTCTTAACTATTACACAATTTGATTTGCTATCTAGAATGAAATATGGAACAGCTCCCTCGTTTGATGCTAAGTTTAAATATAAGAAAGTTTGACTAAATCTCTCCGTTAAATATAAGGAAGTATGACAATCCTGTGTAGGGGGTTACTCGCATTCCGTGGTCACCTGCCAAAAAAGGGCAAGTTTGTCTGGCACGGATGGATGTTGTCATCAATGGAAACAATGCATAACAGATCGTCATTTGGTCGCCAAGAGCAGTCATTTTTAAAACGCATAAAAGAATATTTCTGCATTTTGCGGTCCACAAAATACGAAACTTATGGAAAAGTCTTGTGTAGGAAGTGCGTGAACAATGACAAAAAGTCTGTGGGTTTGGAATTATGAAACGAGTGTTTCTTGTTCTCTCTGTGTCACTACCATTTCTAAAATTGCAAATGGTGGGTGATCCTTGGAGACCGTTAACTTCTTAGAATTTTGTTTGCAGACGGTATGGTTTTCTGTTAACTAGGGTACATACGTTTGAATTTTAATTTTCAAAAATGATAGTGTGAAACCCACGTATTAGTTAGTTCAACTTCCTCATCCCAACAAACCTAGCCTTCTCAAAGAGCGGCGGTACTGTTTGAGCAAGCTTGATAACCATATCGCTGGTTTTAACGAACAGAAAGGAGGGGGATGGTAAAAGTACCTTCAAACCTCAACCGTTGTAGTACTGCTATTGCGTTCGTAATCTCTTTTTTCATTTGGTAGAAGAGGCCGATTTGTGACAACGTATGTACGCACCGAAAACCCTAATCCCTTCCTCAGTCTTACTCTTCTGGCTCTTAGTGCTAGATTCAGCGAAAAACATTCCTAAATAACAAAATGGTACGTAAGAGAGGAAGAAAGTGCAAGCACTTTACAGCAGGCTGCATTGAAAAAGTTAAGTCTTTATTTCGTTTTCAAGTGGGGATGGAAAATATTATGGCAAATTGAACCACTCTATTTGGCGGTCACCTGTCAAGATGGCCATTTTTTTTTCACAGAACCGAATTTGACTCACGCACCCACTATACACTGAAGAGCAATAGAATTAGAGATACCTGTCTAGTAACGTGTAGCACCACCTTCCGCCCTGATGACGGCGGCGATTCGTCTCGTTATGGACTCGACAAGACACCGGAAGAGTTGGGAAGCCATACGGATCAACGACCCATGAACAAGCTCCCACAGTTCACGAAGATTTGATGGAGCCTCGAACATCTCTCTCGATGGCATCCCAGATGTGCTCGATGGGATTGAGGTAAGGTGTCCTAGCTGGCCAAGGAAGTGAGGTCACGTCGGTGGAGTGTTCATCCAACCATTCGGATACAATTCGGGAGTGTTGGCACGGTGCATTGTCTTGTTGCAGGATGAGGTCCTCAGTGGGATGTTGAAGACGCACAAACGGGAGCAAATGGTCGTCCATGATATCCCGGTAACGTTGACCTGTGAGGGTCGATGTCACACGTACCAGGGGTCCCATTTCAGTCAACGTAAACAGTCCCCAGACGAGAATGCCATCCCCACCAGCTTGAAGGAGTACCCTGCTGGCAAGAAGGATCCATCGCTTCATGTGGTTTGCGCCCTACTCGTATCTTGCCATCCGCATGTACCAAAGTGAATCTCGACTCATCAGTCCAGGCAACATTTCCCCCACATGTCTAGGGTCCATTGGCGATGTTTCCGCACCCATGCTAATCTTTGCACCCTGTGATGTGCGATCAGCAGCGGTACCCTCGTGGGACGATGGCTTCTGTACCCCATAGCAAGGAGATGGTTCTGGATGGTGTGGTTTCTTACACGTTTTTGTGCACCAGCGTTAAATTGCCGAGTGATTTCTTGCAATGTGGCCCGTCTATCCGCTGTTACAATGCAAGCTAGCCGACGATGACCCCGCACATACACACGCTGTTGTCCACGGCAGTTGACCCTTGCAGGCATGGTTTTACCGGATTCGATGTACTCACGGTGCACCCGTGACACAGTGGCTCGTGAAAATCCCAGTGCCTGCATGACTTCCGAGATGGAGTGACCCATTCCTCGAGCTTCGACAATTTGCCCACGATCAAATGCGCTTAGATCCTTCGTCTTACCCATACTGCGTCCGACTCTTACTGATTCCCGTCGTATCAATCCTTATATTGTCGGATCGCTGCATACGTCATGTCGTTTCCGTTTACAGGGCCGCCCACAGCGCTACATTTGCATAACGTCAGCTGTCTCTAATTCAATTGCTCTTCAGTGTAATCCCTCTATATAAATCGTGAGTAAAATAATTTACCCAACTCCTAGCAAAGCGCAGAATGCATCGGGAGACTGACGCGTATTCTAAAAAAAACTGGCTCCGTTTGGAATAGCAATGCGCAAATAAGAGAAGTTGTTTTGCTTCTTGTGCTGCTCACATGAGAGCAATGTTTGCATGCTGCTGCCAATAGCAGTGGATGCATGCGCATTTCCAGCCACGTCATTCATAACTTCCTAGTTTCCCTACAAAGAGCATATCATTGCACACATTTTAGCTTCAAACAAGACCAACTTTTTGGATTTCTGCTTTAAATCGGCAACTGCAACTTGAACAACAATGGAAAACAATATGCAAAATTTTAAAGTGTTTAAAATGATTTCCCGAAAAGTTACGGCTGTCGTAGGCATACGCACTCAGATATTCTCTTTTGTTTTTACAGATTACTATTTGTTGTTGTTGTTTGGGGATTTAAGACCACCTGTGATCAACTCGGCTGGCTATAAGCAAAATGGTCAAATGATCATATGTAGAGGATTTTAGGGAGTGTCTGACCCCAGGTCTTAAACAACCGTTAGAAAATGGAAGCTAGGAGATTTGGGCTACATTGCTCGATATGAAAGTGACACGGAAGCGAAGTAGAAAGGGGGAGGAAGACGCCCTTATATATTACCGGGGAGGGGGTACCCGGGGCCCTACGGCTTAACGTGCCCATCCGACGCACGGCGGATATTTAGTGGATCGAACGTTCGTACCTGCCTGGGATCGAACCTGAGGTCCTTTCCGTGGCAGTCACGAACGTTGCCCAATAGGCCACCCGCGGCCCCTGACTTGGAAGGCTATAAGCAGTCCCCCGTCCCTATTTTAAGGCTACTGGTTCCAGGGAAGGGAGAGAGCCAGTGCCATAAGATAAACACAACATCCATGCCTCATTGGGTTTCAAACCAGGAACAATCTCGGAGGAATGGACCACTGGGCATAATTATTATTACTAGAAATTATTACGCATAAGAATAATTATTATTATAAATCGGTGTACTGTTACTGTATTCAACTCCTAAGGTGTTTCCTAGTGATCAGCAGCGTTAGATTCTTTCGTCCAGGAAAATCCACATCCACCAAAAAAGGAAACTAGAAAAATAGAAAAAAAAATGTGGAAATACACATATTCCACGAGATGAAAGTAAAAAGGAAAGACACAAAAAGCCATTGCCCCAGAAATCTTTCCGTTTTAAGAAACTCCCATTCTATTAATAACTACATGCCGTTTTCTCCAAGTCTTTTATTGCAAAAGCTTTCGCCAGTTAGAGACAATGCTTTTCAGACCATTCTGCAACTGAAAGGTTTGAAGAATTCCTTTGACAGTGCAGTATTCGACATCTCACACCAGAAATGGATTTCTTTGTTTTCCGGGCTTTATTACTAAGCGCAACGATGTCTCTGTTTCGGAATTTTTACTTTTATCGCTTTCTTCAAATGCTTTCCCTCTCCACCGGCTATCACCCACCCATCCTTTTTACTCTCAACATAAAGCATTGCTAACTCACACACGCACACACCGATGCACATGTCTTCTCCGACGGTAAGCAGCTAACGCACCTCCAGGAATTGGTACGCAGCCAATGCAGTTATTACTTGGTACACTTGTTCTTTCCTTTGTTCACGGGGTTGTTTCCATTATTTAAAGTCTTCTTCGCCTTATCTCATTCGAACGGAACACCACTATAAATTTCTTCCCGCCGTATCATTCCCACACGATATTTCCTTTTCTTCTACCCTGAAAACTTGCGGAAGACACTGCGTTAGAAGTAGCTCGTAAAACCGAGATAAAGCTCTGTAAACGATTTATGTATGAGTGGTTCAAGCAATACAGGTCAGGCCCCCAGGGCTTTGAAAAACATGCTCTTCGAATGAATTGGGCGAAATGCTTTTTGGAGGATATCGCAGCATTTTTAGCGCATAAGAAACGTGCATATTAAAGTCATATTCGCTCAGAATAGGTAAACTATAAAAATTTAAACGACTGAATAATGATTTCTCTCAAAATGCGTACTATTTTTTCTTTTGTGATACACTGTAAAAAGAAATCTGTAGATTTTACGGTTTTAAACCGTTTTCCAGGGTGCCAACACAAAACGGTAAAATCTACAGTTTTATGCCGTGTTGGAGCAAAGCTATAGTTTTGCTCCAACACAATCAACACATTCGTTCCAGCCAAATTTTTGTGTTTTCCTAATTATTTGGACTGTGACTCGCTCCAGCCAAATTCTGTGCTGTTTTCTTCATTAAATGCGGTGTTGGAGCAAAGTTATAGCTTTGCTCCAACACGGCATAAAACTGTAGGTTTTACGGTTTTGTGTTGGCACCCTGGAAAACGGTTTAAAACCGTAAAATCTACAATTTTTTTTACAGTGTACATAAATGGTGTATAAATAAAACGTAAGGGCAACGATTGATTGATATAACTTAAATTTTATGTATTTGAGGGATGTGAAAATCCTCCAAATACGTGGCGTCAGTGAATAAACAAATACATCACTCTTTCCACGTTTTACCAACGCACAGCAACCGAAAAATTGTTATTCGGTCACCACCGGGGAATTGAATCACGGATCTCTCGATATCTAGCCGAGCGCGTTAGCTTTACACCACGGTAGCCAACAAATGGTTTTGTTTATTCACTGACGCCACGTATTTGGACGATTTTCACTTTGGATCTCGCCCTTTGAATTTAACTGCTGTAAGCTGTCTGTTTGTTATGTGTAAAACCTTTAGTCCCTATTTCGTCAACACTTCCTGGTACATAACATTCTTCGTATACACTAACTGTGAACCCTGTATCAATTTCTCCTGTTCTTTTCCGTGAACTAATTTTATCTTGACGTCGTTAGATCGTCGTACTCTTGATTTTGCCACATACAGATGGCTATACACCGGTTCAGGTAGTGAACCAAAATTTCTGATGTAAAGTTTTCGTAGTCGCCCCGGTGGCGCAGTGGTCTAAGCGATGGCCTCTGATCACTCGTCCGAACGGGGGCCTGGGTTCGAATCCCGGTGAAGCATGGATGTTGTGTTTGTCTTACGGCACTGGCTCTCTCCCTTCCCTGGAACCAGTGATCCTAAATTAGGGACGGGCGACTGCTTATAGCCCATTGAGTTGCTCACGGTGGTCGTTAAAAAAAAAAAAAAAAAAAAAAGAGTTGACTGTGTGACGTAACGCATCTCTGACGTCATGTGAGATTGATTTAGATTACATGACGTCACACCAGCAGCTGTGTTCTTTGCTGCTATGACAACAAAGGAAAGGGATTTTCTCCTTGATCTGTGCGCGTGTAGGTGATGACGTCACCTACACGAAAACACGAAAAGCAAAGCGTGACGTCACACACATTTGTTTCTCGGTTGTTGCTCTGACGACTTAAAACGTGGCACGGAGGAGAACTCTAGCAAATTATTTATTAAGTAGTCAAAGCTGTGTGCAATGTGAGGATTACGATGTTGCTATGTGTTAGGCGAAGAGCAATAAAACCGAGCGATAATAGTGAACGAATAGGCGTATGTGGATTATGATTGGTTACGGCGAACTATAGTTTTCAATTGTGTCTTGTTAAGAAATAACGAGTTAATATTTGGAGCATTTCTTCTTGATGTTAAATACATACCAGGTTGTGCGTCGTCACGTGATAATCTGGTGAAATGAACGTGGATATTGAATTTAGTAAATATGGTGGAACCTCGATTGTACGTTTTTCTAAGGGATGACCTTAATAAACGTATAAATGTAAAAAAACCGTGTAAAAGGAATTTCAGAATGTTAGATACTATTGTAAAACTTTGAAAGTCCGCTGATTTATAAAGAATTACATGAATACTTTGTCTGCTATCTTAAGCCCATGTCTGTTTTGACTTTTGTGTTAATTGTTTTGTTCTAGTGTCATTGTAGAACCAGAGCAGGATTAAGGTGGCTCTACAGAGGCTATAAAGCTTGGGGCCCACTGTGACCAAGGGCCCAGTACCAATCCCTATTATTTTATAACTAAAACAACATGCAAGTTTTACACTTTCAAGCCTTTATGAAAAATCGAAAGCCAGCGGTGCCCTAGACTATTCGATCAGATGAACAGACTGCGTCCTCATCTGAATGCTAGGAATTCATACTTGAATTCATATTGATGTTATTTATTCCGATTTATACTTGCGTCAATACTTCAATAAACCATCCTCTTCGTGAGGCAACAAACTACGTAGAGCAGCTCTGTATTCCTGGATTTAAGCTGCAAATACACCAGATTGAGTGGCTGTTCCAACGTGGAGGGGGGGGAGAAATATCTCCGGGGCAACAGCCGTAAGTAGCTCCTATAACCGGAGTTGATTATTAGAAATCCATCGACGCATTTAGGTTACATTCGTCATAAATTCCAGAAATGCTACGAATTGGATGATCCGCACCAGTTTGGAACCCGTATCGCCTACCAAACCAACACAACGCTAGAGATTAGTCAACTGCGACACGGTTGTTCTTCATACATCGCTGATATTTATAAAGCAATGACAAAACTTCAGATTTGCCTAAATAACACAACAGCAAAACATTATAAATTAACTGAGGAGGTATGAGGTATGAAGAGAAGCCGGAAAAGGTAGTGCCAGGACATCTACACTCAGTAGAAAAACGGAGCTGAAGTTACCTAAATCAAGTGTTTAATAAAGCTGACTTCAGCTGAAAAGTCCACTGAGCCGGACGGGGCGCCTAGTCATATTCTCTCGAGGGATTTCAGTGCATGCATTAATCGAACAAATTACAGTAAGCACAAATAAGATTTTGTGACTGAAAAGTAAAGAAAGGAGGAAAATTAGCAATTGAGAAGCGCCATGTTTATTATCCTGTGCTCAATGGTTTCCCTGTAACGCACTTTCAATGACCCAGGGAATTCTAATCTCTTAAGACTTGAGCTGTCACAGAAAATTTGCGCCCCAGAAGATCAGGAAAATTATAATAGGGTTTTCGGTGTTCTTGCCTCCAACCGATTCAAGAAGGAACAAGAAAGATGACACCGAATTCTCGGGTGTAATGAACACGCCTTTTGAATCCTTTCCTACACGAAAAATATATTTCAAAGCAGATTTTCAGAAAATCTAATAATTCAGAAAAAAAAAAAAAAAACCTAGGGAAAAATTACGCATAGTTTAAAATACGTAATGTAAGCAGGGTTATTCATAGTCAATGGAACCGGTTAAAAAAATCAACCGGATTTCTAGAATTGATAATCATCCAGAAATAGCAATAGCTATTTACACCAGATAACGGCTCAAAAATATGTTTAGAAAATTAACAAGTTGTGCACAAAAAGTTTCTCATAGCGAAAGGAAGTTATTAGAGAAAAAGAGGTTTTCAAATCGAGTAGTTAGAAAAGAGATGTAGAGGAAAACATGATATAGCTTTACGTCCCCTAGCGGAAAACTTTGTGTTACTTAACGAAGAAAATTGATTCAGAATACTCTTTATACTGTAGTTAAGTATGTCCTATCAAAAAACATTTTTTCTAACATATTTTTAGAAACGAATAAACTATTTCAAGTAGAAATACAGGGTGATTCATGAAGTAGTATACAATTTCAACACACTATAAAACAAGAACAATGTAAGATATTTAAGAGTATTCTGATATTTAGATATTTATATTAAGATATTTAAGAGTATTATATTTAACATGTAAGATATATGTTACCTGTAACAGAATTGTAGCGGATTGTTTCAAGTTTTTCTTAGAGACAGTCACAGATGTTCTATGTGTGCACCCTTAGTCACATGACACACATCGAGCAGGTAATCCATTTCCGCCCAAACACGAGGGAAGATATCTGAATCAAGTGCAGTGATAGTGGCTGTGATACGCTGTTTCAGCTCCGCTAGATCAACAGGAAGGGGAGGGTCGAATACCTTGTCCTTTGCGTACCCCCACAGGAAAGAGTCACAAATGTTAAGTCAGGACTTCTGGGTGGACATTGGGTCAGTGGCATGCTGTAGTCCGCGGCTAGTCCAATCTATCGGTGAGGAAGATGTTAATCGACTGACTAGTCACGTGACACGCGCGCTATCGCCTACGTCACTTCACTCAGTAGCGGGACACAACCTTTATGAGTGCATCTACCTAACGGTTCGCAGTTGTGGTCCGTGTATTCAACTGTTACTGTTTTACAACATCTGGAAACTGTATACTTATTTATAAATCACCCTGTATGTACACTGACGCCTCCTGGCGGAAATAATTTGAAAAATAAAAAGCAGAAAATATGCCAAACTTGTTCTTCATAGCAAAAGATTTGCTAAGGTAAAAATATTTTTTTAAATACGTCTTTTAGAAGGAGAGATAGCGAGAAACAAGTTTTGACATTTATTCCCCAAGCGAGAAAACTCTGCATTGTTTAAAAAGTAAAATGTTCTCCGTCTTCACTGTAGCGAAGAACATAAAGTATAAAAAAAAAAATTTTTCAATAGGGTTTATGGAAGTAGAGATACGGTTGCTTTCACAAATACTCTTTAATATCACCTAGCGGCAGAACTATGAAATACAAAACTGCAGATGTGCACGCAAAATTGTCCACATGATGAATGGTATTCGGTGTTAAAAGAATATTTTAAATCGGACTTTTAGAAGCAGAGATATGAAGAAAAACCTATTAAGCATCTGCACCCCTAGCCGGGAAATGGCGCATTATTTTGAGCAGGAAATGAACACAAAATGTTTTCGTGGTTAGCAGTAACGAACCAAAAAATGAGTTTTGAAACAGGGTGTTTAGCAGCGCAGATATTGCTGTCAACATGCTGCAAACGGAAATGTGAACTTACGCCACGTTTTCTAGTGTCAAACTTGTGCGTTAAATTTTTTTTGAAATTATGTTCCAAACATTTCGCACCAGAAACGCTCTCCGACAAAGAAAGAATGTTTCAAATCGGACTATTGGAAGCAGAGATATCGAGAAAAAGTATGATATACTACTGCGCCCTCTGGCGGAAAAACTATAAATTATTTTAGGCAGAAGGTGCTCTCAGAGAGTTTTCCTCGGTGAGCGGTTTCTGATCAATAAAGATTTTTTTCAATCGAATTTTTAGAAGCGCAGATATTGCTGTAAATGCATCAGAAATAGAACTGTACACTTAGGTTTTGCTCGCAAAACCGTTTCTTGACAACAAAAATTAGATATATGCAGAACATTTCCCGTTAGGAGGTCTATCTAAAGTTATTGCTCAAGTTATGAGGATAATGGCTGTGGAATAAATCTCGCTCCTGTGCCCTGATCTTTGACCTCATTTCAATGACATTAAACAGAATTGGTTCAGCATAACTCCGGAACAACGTGCTAAAGTTTTGTCGCAATAGAAGAATTTTTAGTCAAGTTATGAGGATAATGGCTGTGGAATAAATCTCGCTCATATGCCTTGACCTTTGACCCCATTGCGATAACATTCTACAGAACCGGTTCAGTATACCACTTGAAAAAACATACTAAAGTTTTGACGCAGTAGAAGTATTTTTACGTAAGTTATGACAGATAAAGGGATGGAATGGATCCCGCTCCTATATCCTGACATTTGACCCCATTTCGCCCATTTTCCATAGGGTTCGTCCCCAGGTTGTCCCCTACCGCATACTAAAATTACATCGAAATCGAACCATTTTTACGCGAGTTATCGTGCGGATGGACAGACAGACAGACAGACAGACAATGAAGGAGCATGTACGCTTCTTCAACTACGGTTTGAAAGCGTAAAAAAGAATTTTGTAAATCGTACATTTAGAAGCAGATCGCTAATTGATGAGGAAAATTATGTTGAATGACATGGCCAAATTAACTGAAATATTTCTGAATGGAGCTAGTAGTTATGGCAAAAGTGAAGATGAAGATGGTGTGGAAAATTCTGTTCAGTGACCTGGTGAATATGGTTGAAATGGTTCTGAATGAAGCTAATTTTACAATAGCAATGAAGATGAAAATGATGGGGAAAATTCCTTTCAGTGGCGCGATGAAAATTGCTGAAATGTTTCTAAATGAAGGCAATTGTTATAATAGTGAACGTGAACTTTATTTTAAATACACCAGATTGTGAATCTCAAGAAACGCGTATAGCATATTAAATCCGTTTATTTTTGTGGTGTAATAAGCACAAAAATTCTGCACAAAATCGCACTCCACCGACAGGCTTTTCCAAAGCAATGGTAGACATAAAAACATGCTTGTGTCTACCATTGCCTTGAAAAAGCCTCCAAGTATAGAGTGCGAAAGCTTGGAGATTATTTGTGCTTACTACACCACAAAAATAAACGGATTTAATACGCTATATGCGTCTCTTGAGTGAAGGTGAAGACGATGTGCAAAATACCATTTAGTGACATGGCGAAAATAATTGAAATGGTTCTGAATAATGGCAGCTGTGATGATAACAGTAAAGACAAGGATAATGAGGATAATTCAATTTTCTTTTTTTTTGTCTTCTTTAGTTGTTTTTTTTATTATTTATTGCACTTGCTTCACAGATGCATTGACATATACAGGACTTGGTTGACATATATAGACACTGGCGGAAAGTGAAAAAAGAACACCAAGAAGGAGACGACTAATTCCAACGAAATTTATACAGCATAATAACGGAATACAGAGGATAACGTGATCAAAACATTATGGCAAAATATAGCTGTATTTGCTGGTAAACTGAAAAATAACATTTCCATGTAACATGGTTAGTACCAGGTTGAACTGCCATGAACTGCGTCACACTGTGCAATTCTGGCATGGAGTCTGTCGAACAGATGTTGGATGCAAGTTTGGGATATTGAGTTCCAAGCATCCTGAAACTGGACGCGTAAATCGGGGATGGTCGTGGCTGGTCGTGGAGACCGGATAAGTCGTTGTCCCATAAACTCCCACGCGTGCTCAATGGGGGACAAATCCGGTGAACGTGCTGACCATGGAAGTTGTCTCACACACTAAAGTGCATGTTGTGTTGCACGTGCCGTGTGTGGGCGTGCGTTATCTTGCTGGAAAACACCGCGATGGACCGATCTTACAAATGGCACAACAACGGGCTGAATGATGTTGTTGATGTAGGAGGTGCTGTTTAACGTACCCGGTACAAACACTAGTTGTGTACGGGAGTGATAGCTGATCGCTCCCCACACCAGGAGACCAGGTGTAGGCCCTGTGTGTCGCTGGTGGATGCAAGAAGGCTGGAGACGCTCCCCTGTGCGTCTGCGAACACGCATACGGCCATCGGAGGCTCCCAAGCAGAATCTGCTTTCATCGCTGAACACGACAGATCGCCATTGCGTTCTCCAGTGCAGACGTTGGCGACACCACTGCAGCCGTTCCTGACGGTGGTCTGGAGTCAGAGGTACCCATGCCAGAGGCACACGTGCACGTAGTCCTGCTTCCAGTAGACGGTTGCGGATTGTTTGCACAGTCACCTCAGGTGTAACGGCAGCTCGGATTTGCGTAGCAGTGGATGTTCTGCTTCACAATGCCGCTCTTCTTATGCGTCGATCGGTCCGCTCATCAGTCCGTCTCTGACTCCCGGTTCCACGTCTTCTCCTGTGGGATTGTTCCTTGGACCATCTACGCCACCATCGTACCACCACCGATACTTCCCGTCCAATTAGTTCCGCAATACGACCATACGACCACGCGGCCTCGCGGAGTCCGACAAGACGACCTCGCCCAATGTCCGATAACTGCTGAAATCGTACACGTCTTCCATGTCCTGGCTTTGCAGCTTCTTCAAGGTCTTCGCACGTGTCCGTACGCCGACGACTGATTACATTCACTTCGCCGTACTCCTTAAATACCACCGACGATAATAGGCATATTAAGCCGGGCTGTGGCGTAAGCGCTCACCGGTTGGTCCCGAAATTAACATCACACCTACGTAAACTCGACCCCATTAACACATTGAAATTTCATGATCGTCCGCCAATTCCTTCTTGGTGTTCTTTTTTCACTTTCCTCCAGTGTATATATACAGTAGGTTTACAGCATGCCAAATAACCGAGGTACACAGAGAGCTAGTGTTGATCAAGTAACACATTATGAACAAAGACACATCAAACATGGTTTTTACAGTGTGCTAAATGACCAATGTACACAGAGAACCAGTGTCGATCAAGTAAAACATTGTGAACAAGAGCACATCAAACATGGTTTTTAGCCTTTTACAGTATGCTTAATGAACAATCTACACAGAGAGCAAGTGTTGATCAAGTAACATATTGTGAACAAAGACACATCAAACATGGTTTTTACAGAATGCTAAATGACCAATGTACACAGAGTGATAGTGTTGATCAAGTAACACATTGTGAACAAAGACACATCAAACATGGTTTTTACAGTATGCTAAATGACCAATGTACACAGAGTGCCAGTGTTGATCAAGTAACACATTGTGAACAAAGACACATCAAACATGGTTTTTACAGTATGCTAAATGACCAATGTACACAGAGTGCCAGTGTTGATCAAGTAACACATTGTGAACAAAGACACATCAAACATGGTTTTTACAGTATGCTAAATGACCAATGTACACAGAGAACCAGTGTTGATCAAGTAACACATTGTGAAGAAAGACACATCAAACATGGTTTTTACAGTGTTATAAACGAGCGATGTACACAGAGAGCCAGTGTTGATCAAGTAACACATTTTGAACAAGTATACACCAAACATGGTTTTTGTAGTATGCTAAATGACCGATGTATACAGAGAGCCAGTGTTGATCAAGTAACACATTGTGAACAAAGACACATCAAACATGGTTTTTACAATATGCTAAATGACCAATGTACACAGAGAGCCAGTGTCGATCAAGTAAAACATTGTGAACAAGAGCACATCAAACATGGTTTTTAGCCTTTTACAGTATGCTTAATGAACAATGTAATCAGAGAGCCAGTGTTGATCGAGTAACGCATTGTGAACAAAGACACATCAAACATGGTTTTTACAGTATGCTAAATGACCAATGTACACAGAGAGCTAGTGTTGATCGAGTAACACATTGTGAACAAAGACACATCAAACATGGTTTTTACAGTATGCTAAATGACCAATGTACACAGAGAGATGTTGATCAAGTAACACATTTTGAACAAGGACACAACAAACATGGTTTTTACAGTATGCTAAATGACCAATGTACACAGAGAGCCAGTGTTGATCAAGTAACACATTGTGAACAAAGACACATCAAACATGGTTTTTACAGTATGCTAAATGACCAATGTACACAGAGAGCTAGTGTTGATCAAGTAACACATTGCGAACAAAGACACATCAAACATGGTTTTTACGGTATGCTAAATGACAAATGTACAGAGAGAGCTAGTGTTGATCAAGTAACACATTGTGAAGAAAGACACATCAAACATGGTTTTTACAGTATGCTAAATGACCAATGTACACTGAGAGCTAGTGTTGATCAAGTAACACATTGTGAACAAAGACACATCAAACATGGATTTTACAGTATGCTAAATGACCAATGTACACAGAGAGCCAGTGTTGATCAAGTAACACATTGTGAACAAAGACACATCAAACATGGTTTTTACAGTATGCTGAATCACCAATGTACACAGAGAACCAGTGTTGATCAAGTGAAACTTTGTGAACAAGGGCACATCAAACATGGTTTTTAGCCTTTTACAGTATGCTTAATGAACAATGTACATAGAGAGCCAGTGTTGATCAAGTAACACATTGTGAACAAAGACACATCAAACATGGTTTTTATAGTATGCTAAATGACCAATGTACACAGAGAGCCAGTGTTGATCAAGTAACACATTTTGAACAAGGACACAACAAACATGGTTTTTAGAGTATGCTAAATGACAAATGTACACAGAGAGCCAGTGTTGATCAAGTAACACATTGTGAACAATGACACATCAAACATGGTTTTTACAGTATGCTAAATGACCAATGTACACAGAGAGCTAGTGTTGATCAAGTAACACATTGCGAACAAAGACACATCAAACATGGTTTTTACGGTATGCTAAATGACAAATGTACACAGAGAGCTAGTGTTGATCAAGTAACACATTGTGAACAAAGACACATCAAACATGGTTTTTACGGTATGCTAAATGACAAATGTACACAGAGAGCTAGTGTTGATCAAGTAACACATTGCGAACTAAGACACATCAAACATGGTTTTTACAGTATGCTAAATGACCAATGTACACAGAGAGCTAGTGTTGATCAAGTAACACATTGTGAACAAAGACACATCAAACATGGTTTTTACAGTATGCTAAATGACCAATGTACACAGAGAGCTAGTGTTGATCAAGTAACAGATTGTGAACAAAGACACATCAAACATGGTTTTTACAGTATGCTAAATGACCAATGTACACAGAGAGACAGTGTTGATCAAGTAACAAATTTTGAACAAGGACACAACAAAAATGGTTTTTACAGTATGCTAAATGACCAATGTACACAGAGAGCCAGTGTTGATCAAGTAACACATTGTGAACAAAGACACATCAAACATGGATTTTACAGTATGCTAAATGACCAATGTACACAGAGAGCCAGTGTTGATCAAGTAACACATTGTGAACAAAGACACATCAAATATGGTTTTTACAGTATGCTAAATGACCAATGTACACAGAGAGCTAGTGTTGATCAAGTAGCACATTGCGAACAAAGACACATCAAACATGGTTTTTACGGTATGCTAAATGACCAATGTACACAGAGAGCTAGTGTTGATCAAGTAACAGATTGTGAACAAAGACACATCAAACATGGTTTTTACAGTATGCTAAATGACCAATGTACACAGAGAGACAGTGTTGATCAAGTAACAAATTTTGAACAAGGACACAACAAAAATGGTTTTTACAGTATGCTAAATGACCAATGTACACAGAGAGCCAGTGTTGATCAAGTAACACATTGTGAACAAAGACACATCAAACATGGATTTTACAGTATGCTAAATGACCAATGTACACAGAGAGCCAGTGTTGATCAAGTAACACATTGTGAACAAAGACACATCAAACATGGTTTTTACAGTATGCTAAATGACCAATGTACACAGAGAGCTAGTGTTGATCAAGTAGCACATTGCGAACAAAGACACATCAAACATGGTTTTTACGGTATGCTAAATGAACAATTGTACATATAGAGCCAGTGTTGATCAAGTAACACATTTTGAACAAGGACACAACAAACATGGTTTTTACAGTATGCTAAATCACCAATGTTCACAGAGAACCAGTGTTGATCAAGTAAAACTTTGTGAACAAGGGCACATCAAACATGGTTTTTAGCCTTTTACAGTATGCTTAATGAACAATGTACATAGAGAGCCAGTGTTGATCAAGTAACACATTGTGAACAAAGACACATCAAACATGGTTTTATAGTATGCTAAATGACCAATGTACACAGAGTGCCAGTGTTGATCAAATAACACACTGTGAACAAAGACACATCAAACATAGTTTTTACAGTATACTAAATGGCCAACGTTCACGTAGCCAGTGTCGATCAAATAACACATTGAGAACCAGTGTCGATCAAATAACACATTGCGAGCCAGTGCCGATCAAATAACACATTGAGAGCCAGTGCCGAAAGATAAACACAAGCATCCATGCCTCAAAGGGATTCGAACACGGACCCACCTAGGGCAAATATTAATAAGCCTGCGCCACCGGGGCGGCGAGAATTTTATTCAGTGACATGGTGAAAATTGCTGAAATGGTTTTAAATAAAGCTGGTGTCGACGATATCAGTGAAGATGAAGATAATGTACAAAATTTCCGTCAGTGATATGATGAAAATTGCTGAAAAAATTATGAAGTAAATTTTAATGATAACGGTGAAGATGATGTTTAAAATTCCAATCTGTGATATGGTTAAAATTGCTGAAATGGCTCTGAATGAAGTTAATCGCAATTACAACAGTGAAGACGAAGATATGTAAAATTCCACTCAATTATACGGTTAAAATAGCTTAAAAAGTTCTGAATGAAGACAAGTACGATAATAACAGTGAGGATGAAAATGAATAGCAAAATTCCATTCAGTGACATGGTAAAAATTGCTGAAGTGGTTCTGTATTAAGTTAATCGTAATTATAACAGTGAAGTTGATGATGTCATTATTAACACATCAGGAAAACCCTACCTGTAGAGGACGTTGCAAAATGTATGATGAAGACGCCCCATGGCGCAGTGGTCTAAGGCAATGGCCTCTGATCATTCGTCCGAAAGTGGTCCGGGTTCGAATCCCGGTGAGGCATGTATGTTGTGTTTGTCTTACGGCACTGGCTCTCTCCCTTCCCTGGAACCAGTTACCCTAAATTAGGGACGGGCGACTGCTTATAGCCCATTGAGTTGCTCACGGTGGTCGTTAAACCTCCAATCAAAAAAAAAAAAAAAATGTAAGACGAGCATGTTTTGAGATTCGGTCCCGTGATTCCATGACAAAACAAGAAATCATATCAGGTTATAAAATCAGAGAGAGATTGCTGCAAAAGAAACCATTGCAAATGAGCATATGACTCTAGAAGAAACGTTTAAAACGCTATTTAGTGCAAAGTACCATCATTTCCAGAGGATTGACTTTCTTGTCGCTCAAAAGTTTCCGAGGTACCACCTCCTTGACACTTTTTAGGACGTCTTTTGTAAAAAAATATCGTGCTTATGTTATCGGTTTGTCCGTCCGTCAGTCTGTAGACACCATTTCTCTACAACTATTAGTCCGATTTCAAAAATTCTTTTTGAATTTGGAAACTTGAAAGATGCGAATGATGATCCTTCATTTCGTTTATCTTTTTTGCGATGTAAATTTTCACCGCTAGAGGGCGTAAATACAGATGATATCGAATTCAAAATACATTTTATTCTATATATTTGCTTCTAAACAATCAGATTGTAAAAAAATGTTTTACCTTTCGATTTCATTTAGGTCGAAGACTATTTTAGGTATAGTCACTTTTTCAAGAAGTAAATTTCGTTTTCCCCGATATCTCTGCTTCTGAAACACCGATTTGAAAAATTCTTTCTGCAACGGATACACCTCCCGATGGGGGAAATGTTTTGCATGTAATTTCTGATGTTTGACCACCAGTGGGCGTAAGTGTTAATTTCGGCTTCTGATGTATTTACAGCAAAATCTGAGCTCCTAAAATCTCGACTGAAAAAAATTCGTTTGTGGGCTGGTACTACTACACACGTCGAATATTTTCTTAAAATAATGCATGGTTTCTATGCCAGGGGGGGGGGGAGCTTAGACGTATGTCTTTTATATTTTTGTCAATATCTCTAATTGTAGGAGCCCGATTTGAAAAATTAGTTCTTTGTTGGGCAGTGTTTATCCGATGCGAAATGTTTTTCATATAAATTCAAAAATTTCAAGTAAATCATAGACTTTCCGCTAGGGGACGCAAATGTAATTGCGTGTTCCCCGATATTTCTGCTTCTAAAACTCCGATTTGAAAAGGTTTGCCTGTATCGCATAAAGCTCCTGATGGGAAATGTTTTTCATATAATTTCTAATATTTGGTAAAGAATGGTTTGGCCATTAGGGGGCAAAGCAGTCTGCGTTTTAACTTGATTCATTACAGGGTTAATTTCTGTTTCTGATGTATTTACAGCAAAATATAAGTTCCTGAAAACTCGACTAAATTTTTTTTTTCCTGAATCGATACCGCTCACATCGATAAATCTTTTGAGAATATTTTCTTCTTAAAATAATGCATGGCTTTCCAGCCAGGGGTAGATACATATCTTATATTTGTCCATATCTCTGTGCTTCTAAGAGTCCGATATGAAAAATTCTTTGTTTGATGGAGAGCGTTTCCGCTGCGAAATGTTTCTCATATAATTTCAAATTTTTCTTAACGCACAAGTCAGAGGGCGTAAGTTCACGATTCCGTTTACGGCAATATCTCCGGGTGAAAACCCCGATTGAAAAAATACGTTCTTCGTCGGATAGTTTTCCATATCGGTTCCATTGACTTTGAATAGCTTTGATAAATTTAATTCGCGTCAGAACGGATTCAGATTACATTCGAAAATTCGGTATCATCTTTCTTGTTAATTATGCTTTGCGTTACACTCGTCTAAAATTAAATTTGATGTTGTCTTTGCTTTTCTTAAGTAAAACCTAAGTAAATCATAAAGCACATATCTTTTAATCAAAACGTAGCATCAGTGTTGGACCCTGATGTATTACCGTAATGAATAAAGTTAAAACGTAGACTGCTTACAGATCTCGAAGAATCCGAAATACCTTCATCTCAACGCATTTTGCATAACGTATTCTCAAACAGTATGTTGCGTCGCTTTAAGAAAACGACAGAGTGTCCTGGGGTACTCGAAGTGTTTTGTCTTTTTTATTTTTATTTATTTTAATCTTCCTGTAGTGCCTTCCCATCATGCCTCATTATTTTTGTGCAGTTTCTTCACTTTGCTGTGACTTGTGTCTCGTCAGCATATCTCTTTTTTAATCCCTTCTTATTAAACCAAGTGTTCATTATGCGTAAAGACGTGTTATTCTTCTCAAAGCAAAATACGCGATCTCTTCACGAGCTCGTAAAGAGCACATTTCGACATGAAACGGTCGGGCGGAGACATTCAAGGAACACCATCATATGCAGACGACTTTTTGGAGTGCTTCCGAAGTTTTTTTCTGAAGTGGCCAGCGAAAAAGAAAGTACCGGAAAGCGTTGTCAAGTACGTTGTGGTTCCTTATCCGAGAACTTAGATGAGCAGTTTCTTTTGGAACGTTCTCAAAGTACTTCAAGAACACTTAGCGAGCCTTTCGGGATAATTTTAAGGCTCTTCTAATAACAACAAAAAAATGCTAAAAATTGGTGCACTTCAAGCCAAGATATTTTTATGTTTCCCGATGAATGCGAATTTCTCCCTATTTCTTTCTTTAGATAACATTCGTGACAGTCGATATATCCTTTACTGTTTGGAAGACATATCTTTTACGTCATTTTTGAGATTCGTTTAATGAGACAGCTCGCTTATAATTCCAGATTTTTAGTTCATTTCTGCATAGAAGGGGTGGATTACCTCTCAATCTTCTGGTTTTGGGTTCGAATCCCTCAAAAAAAATTGCATATTCTTCGGGCTCTTGTTTTCTACCTTTACTTTCCCTAGACTCTAAATTTGACTTCGACAAATCTTGGAGGTTGTTTAACCGTTAAACAAAATAACAATAATAATTTGCGCGTTCATTTTTTTTCTGACGTGCAAGAAATAAAATACATGCTACTTTCACACATAACGTGTTAGAAAATCTTATGTACGAAAGTCAAGCAATAGAGTCATACACCATGTTGTCAAAAATATTGGGACATCTGCCTGATTACGTAAATTTTGGACACACGTGTTTGCATACATTTGCATTCAGGATTCTGCATTAAATGCGTGAAATTTCTGGAGAAGCAACATAAATGAATGTGCCACCTACAGCGGAACTTAAATTCTTTGAACGTGGGACGGTGGTGAGATTCCATATTAGCAACCTTCTGTATGTGCGACATTGAAACCTTCATAATATACCAAAATTTGCTACCTATAAAGTACCGTATCATTCAGTCATCTACAGCAGAAACTAGTACACGTGGAGTTTACAAATTTGGTAGAAACCCGCCATCGCGTGTCAAAGTAGGGGTGTACACCATCGGCGGATCATATGCAACTATGAACCCTCGATCGCGTGCAACTAGGAGCCCTTTTTTCTAAAATTCAAATTTGAAAAATGTTGATTCGTTTTTAAAGTTTCAACCATCGTCGAAATTTGATCTTGCTGCATACAGTGTTAGAAGCTTACAGAACAATATTTTCTATCACTTTTGCTCAACGCTATTTCATTACACTCTTGCGCAAACTACGATAACCTCACGCCCAACGTTACAGAAGGGACAATATCAATATGTTTGGGCGAAGTTTCCGCAATGAACTTCAGAAGAATTACGTGTATCCTTACGCCGAAGTTGCAGGCTGATTAGGTTGCATTTTAGACCATGACATAACACGCGCGATTTAGAATTTTAAATTTGATCTTCCTGTGCAGTGTTTGAGACATCCGAAGTTTACATGTATCCTTCTGCCGAAGTCACACACACACACAGACATACATATCACTAAGCTGTTCTCTGGGATTCAGAAGTTGGCTCCACAAAGAAATACAAACCACGAGAAAAATTGTTAACTGATTATTATTTACTTATTGTTGCCGTATCAAACTTCTCCATTTACAGCGATTGACATTCATCACACAACGTACACAATACCTTTTATACTTCATACTCAAAATCTTTTTCTCATGCAGACACACTTGAATCTGAACCTTCCATGATTTCCTTGGCCTTCCTATGCCTTTTTTTCCAGCCCCTTGAGCTAAAATGTTTTTTCTTCGTAAACATCTCATCACTCATTTTTTCAACATGGCCAAACCACCTAAGAAAATTAGTCTCCACCCTACTGAAAACATTCTGCTTCACATTACACAACCGCAGCACACCTTCATTCCTCACGTGATTAGAGAGTGTCTTGATCTCTCCAGCACACAAACGACTCCTATGTATCTTCTGCAATACCGAGGTTTCACTGCCATACATCAGAGTAGGAACAATTACACTTTCATACACAACCATTCTGGATTTTCTTGAGAACCCATAATTCTTGTGAAAACCTTCTAAAGCAGCTATGACTTTCAATGAAGAGTTAACTCGCCTACTAATTTCACAATCTAATTTGTTCTCTCTGTCAAACATGCTTCCTAAATACACAAACTCATTCACCTGGTAATCACCGTGCCACTTAGACTTATCGTGCATTCAGTACTAACAGTTCCTCGCTCAAAAACATTACTTTGGTTTTTCCCTTATTTATACACAGTTTGAATTTCATACAATCTTCGTACATCCGGGGCAAAATACTCTGCAACTCACTTTTGCTCTCTTCTTACAGGACTGTGATCAGCACACACGGATATAAACAAGACATAAACCAGTGTTGTCCATCTTGGCATCACGCATGCACGCATCCATAAATATATTAAACAGCCATCGTGACATTACACTACCCTGTCTGACTCCTGCACTAATAGAAAACCATTTTGATAAAACACCATTCACTCGTACAAAAGCTCTACTGCCAGCATACATGGCTATTACTCTATTAGTAGATTCCTGGTAACACCATATTTATTCAGTACCTTCCACAGACGTATCTCGTGGTCGTAAGCTTTCTTTAAATCTATGAAGGCAGCGAAAACTTGCTTACCAACAGCAGATGCTTTTTGATCATCATGCGCAATGCAAACATTTGATTAGTGCAACGTTTACCAGGCATAAAACTACTTTGAACAATCCCCATTTTCTCTGATGTAAGACCTCGTACCTTTTCAATAATAACCTTACCAAACCCTTTCCCTGGCACACTCAGTAAGCTAATACCACGATAGTTCTTGCAATTACTACGATCACCTTTTCCCTTATACAAGGGAACAATGATAGTATCCCTCCATTCTCGAGGGAAAATTCCTTACTCCCAACACAACTGGCAAATTTCAGTTAACCCAGTTAACCAGTCAATTACAGAGTCGCCTCCATATTCTAACATCTCAGCAGTTATGACATCTACTACCGGAGCCTTACTATTCTGAAGAGATTTTAAAGTTTTACACACTTCTTCTCTTAAGATCCCTTCTGTGCTTCTATCTCTCACTATGACATCTGCCTCAGAATCACTTTTGCTACCTTGATCTAATAACTCACAGAAGTATTCACCCCATCTTTCACTTACCTCACTGGACTCCCATATTATTTCTCTGAGCCTATTCTTCACACAACTTCAAACTTTACCCTCCTTTTTTCCCCGCGTCTCATGTACTTCCAGAAAGTTTTTTTTATCTTTCCAAAAAGTCAATTCACGGCTTTCCACCTTTTCCTTCCTATCTTTTGCCTTATTCTGGCGAACCAGCTTGGCTGCCTCACGCTTCTTACAGCGATATTCATCCTCAAAACTCTACCTTGCAACATCTCCAAATATGCTTCTTTCTTTCTTTTTACTGCTTCTTTAATCTGACTGTTCCACCAAGCATCACGTCTAACGTCACCCACTATTGTGCTGCCACAGACTTCTTCATCAGCAGTAACAACACAGTGATTAAAACATGTCCACTTCTTTTCTACATCGCTCTTGCAGGACTTCAACTCCTGCAGTCGTTCTCTGAGTAAATGAGAGTAACGCCGCTGATCTTCAGGAAGCCTTTCAACCTTTATTCTTTCCATCCTAGGCCTCTTCCTCTTTTTTTTTCCTCCAACCAACATTTAATTTCACTCGTGACACTACCTTGTAATCATCAGAGCCAACATCGGCACCTCTCATCACAAGAGTGTCAACAACTAAGTGTTTCAGACGCTTATCATAAACAACTAAATCTTACAGGTGACAGGTGTGTTTATTTACGTTCTAGAGCACGGTTCTTCGTGTGTTATTACACAATATAAATCATTCCACTATTTAAGACACAGTTAAACGCTTTTTTTTTCAGAGGAAATATAAAATGCAAATAGAATATAAGAAACCTCTGCATCTGGGCTTCAAATGGAAGAACATTCGACATGGTTTACCCACAGGCTCTTGAAGGATCAACTTACACTTCGAACGAACTGTACAATACACTGATCACAACATATTAGAAAAATATAAATGTTTCAAATGTTAAATTTTCTTATATTCACACTCAATAAATGCTACTAGTTTCAGCCAAATGTGCGTGTACAGTTATAAATTATTTGTTTTTAATTCATACTGGGATATATTCCAATTAAATGTTTCAATACAATATATCCTATTCATAATTTAAAGAAAACTCGGACGCACCAGTCCCAGAAGCAGATTCATGCATTTCTCGTTAAGCATTGGCAATAGTGGGCCCCTTTGTTAGTATCTAATACTAAGGCGGAAAACCAAAAAATCGTTGCTGCAGCAAAAAGATGAAAATAAACGCAAATTGCTGGACTGAACCCGAGGAACTCTGTTGAGAAGAATCAGAAAGCCACTTACGTCTTCATACGACTTCCCTTCTAAGCTTGCAAATGCTGTAGAAACCTTTCTCAGTACCAGAGTTATCCACACAGTTTCATTCTGTAGGTTTTAATCGTCAGGCAGCTGCGCAAGAGCATAATATCCTTCCAGTACATGAGCAACTGGACTGGTATCTTGCGAGCCGTTCCCGAACTAGGGAGCACGGGAAGAGGTTTCTATGGAGTGATGATTCCCATTTCAAACTTTTTCACTCAGATAGATATGTTTGTGTCCAGTGATTGCCGGGAGAACTTTTGTCCCAACACCACATCGCTTCAACTGTCAAGTCTGATGGCGGCTATGTTAGTGGTTTAGGGCTTTTTCAACACGACATTTTGTTTTAATTGAAGGTTTAACGACCACAGTAAGCAACTCAATTGGCTATAAGCAGTCGCTTGTCCCTAATTTAGGGCCATTAGTGCCAGTGCGGTGAGACAAACACAAATCCATGCCTCATCGGGATCCGAACTCGGACCCTTCTCGGACGAGTGGTCATTAGCCAGAGCTTAGACCTCTGCCCTACCTGGGCGGCTTCAACAGGATAGAACTCCTACAATTGGTTGTTGTACGTGGCAAAAGGAAGTTCGCCGCCCCGGTGGCCCAGTGGTCTACGCGATGGCCTCTGATCATTCGTCCGAATGGGGTCCGGGTTCGAATCCCGGTCAGGCATGGATGTTGTGTTTGTCTTACGGCACTGGTTCTATCCCTTCCCTGGAACCAGTGACCCTAAATTAGGGACGGGCGACTGCTTATAGCCCATTGAGTTGCTCACGGTGGTCGTTAAACCTCCAATCACAAAAAAAAAAAAATGAAGTTCAACCTCTGCTTCCATATTCTGGAGAATCTTCTGTGCTTCTTCGCAAGCAATGGTCAGTATTTACGTACTGACCGTTGCTATTTTCAGAACGACTTGCTGTACTCCATGCAACACTGCACAATACGATAATGGTTTGCATAGAACACCATTAGAACACGGGAATGGCCAGCTGAAACTTGACTGGCCTGAATAGAGCCTCCAATCTCAACCACATGAAATACCTTTGAGATGAATGGGAACGCCGACTGCGAGCCAGGCCGAACTGCCCGAATTTGGCAAACGACCTGATTAACGGTTTTGTTTAAGAATGGAAGGCAATTTTTCCGGCAACGCACCAAAATCTAGAGAAAAACAGAAGTTTTGAGGCTGTGACAGCAGCAAAGGGTGCGTCAAGTCGATATTAATTTCTTCCCTATTGCAGGGAGTTCGTTGACTGGCAAGTGTCCTGATATTTTTGAACATATAGTGTATATAATTGATCAAATAGTGTAAGCTGTGCTCTGTGAAAATGTAGTATAATCACGTGGGGAAGTATGAGTTACGAAACCCAGCCTCGCACATGCCATAGAATACTAAGTACATTCACGAGAAATGCTCATGCGATCGACCGCTTATTTGAGAGAATTTCAGAACACCCACTGAGTTTGCACACAGGAGGGCGGGGGGGGGAGGAGCATAGCAAGTGGTTCTGCAAAACCACTGAGTATCAATCCTGGCCGAAAGCAGTTTATCAGTCAATCGGCTTTGATGAACTCCGTGAGTTCGTCTCCTCAAGTGTTGAGAAAAGACCTTTCTTATTACTGGCGGATGGGGAAAAAATAAAACAAACAAGCACGGGCACACGACACAGGTGAAAGCCATTCACTGTACAACACGTACAAAGTTCATAAAAATCCCTGTTTATGTGCGCTGAGCAAAACAGATCTGCCAATAATTAGAGTATTTGAATTTTACTAAAAGAGTGAGGGTTTTCATTTGCTTCAAAACAGCTATGCTCGTAGTCTCCAAAGTTCTTCCATAACACAAGTTTTTTGACGTATGATTACGTATTACTCCGCTGACAGTATGGGACGAATTACGGCGTACCGCCTGTGACAAAAATAAGTCCCAATTAAAATCTTTAAAGCGTCAGAAAATACGTGCCGCACATCAATCGTGTTAGCATATTCGTAAACAGCATGGGGTGCACTTCGCGCACTGCGCAATACACTGTGCGCGCGACGCTCCCCTAGCTCTCTGTGAGCGGGGAAGACGATGCAATATTTCGGGTTCTGTCGCCGTGTTTGACTCACTCTAACTCGGCAACCGTGAGAGCAATAATTTTAAAGCTCTCGACGAGATCTATTCAAATACGCGAAAAACATTTCGTAGCAGTGGTTTGAACTCAAGATTTTAAAAACTGTTTTCTTGTGAACCAGTGATCACTTTTGACAATATCGCGGTTTATCTGGACAACCGTGAGTGCAAAACGACTGTACGTGGTATCGTTTTAAAGCTCTCGACGAGATCTATTCAAATATATAAAGAATATATTTTAGTGGTTTAACCTAAAATTTTTAAAAATTGTTTTCGTGTGAACGGGTTAACATTTTCGACAACGCCACGGAATTTGCAGAATGAACGCAAGCAAAGTGGGGAAAATCAAAACGAGAGGCATGAGCAAGTGATGAGGAGTGTAAGAATCCCAAGAAGACTGCAGCCCAACGAACTGGAGAGTATCGAGAACACTTGAAAGCAGCCGCCACAATACAATAATGCAACACAACGATCGTAGTCCCAAGTTCCGAACTGACGGCTGAATCAGAACTGAGCCTACCTGTTTCTGTTTTTGTTTTTTTTTAGTGAAATCTCGATTTTGTTTGCGAAATGCAAATACATCGGTTCCTTGAAATTACAACTTTAATTAATTTAATTTTGAAAACATGCTTGACAAATACGTGAGCTTCAGAACTCCTCTTTGCGCAATGAAACAGCGTAATCACTTTCTTGCCCCAAAATAACGTTACATCATCAGCACACAAAAAGCATTTTTATGTACGGTCACCATTTTCTCGCAGTCTGTCGCGCAGTCACAGCGACAGCGGTGTCCTCTCGTGGTGATCTACTAAAACTCGGAGATTTCCTCTTTAATTTGGGGTATGCGAAAATCACACGGTTGATAGGTATGGAATTATTCTCTTCTGAAATCAGATGAATCATTTTGTACAACCCTGTATAAATACACCACGTAGAAACTTCATGATATTATAATCGACAACTTTGCGAGTTAATTTCTCATTGTAAAATGACACGATATTCACGTTTCCCGAGGAACTGTCTGGTAGAAGACAATTAATGCAGCCATTTATATGTTAAAAAATTATGAACATGCGTGATTACTCTCTGCTTCGGAGATAAAATGTTAATTATTTTTCGCATTGTTTCTATCAAAAAAATGAAAGACATTTTGATAGCGTTTTTTCATCAGACTGAAGAAAAAAATGAAGTCCGAAAAGTAATCGCATTAGACAGACCCTCGTGTCATATTTATAGAGCAGAAAACTGAAACGATTAAAATGCCATTATCAAGGTTTCGGGAAATGCTTTCCAGTACACGGAAAAGAGCACTTGGGAACACAAGCAGAAGAAATCAATTCTGCTTACAAAATCCCATAAGACAGCTTGTCATCGGTAAGTTTACTTCCAATCAAAATCTGAAATCCACCTCTTTGAGCCATTAAGTTACCCTTGAGGATAAAAACTTCGAAATACGTTTGAAACTTTCTTCTGATGTGAATTTCAGTCCAAACTGAGAAAAGACAAAATGTCAAATGTTCCTCTTGAACAAAACAACAAAACAAATACGGCACAGAGCATTTTTGGTTCGTAACGACTCTAAGACCAGTGCAAGCAGACGTTTTCCTCCCATGAGAAAACTTTATTTCTTCAGCCCTTCCCTCTTGTGTTCTCCAGACATCAATGATTTTGTGTGTACTAGTTTACAGAGCTAAACTAAGGTTTTATATGAAATCTATGGGGAGTAGAGGTTAAAGTACCGTAGTATTGGCAATGAGGATATCATAAAATAAAGAACTTCAGTAAACTACTGAGAAGAAAAATAAATAAAAAGTGTGATCACAATGTACTTATCGATGCAGGAGGCAATAAAACAATAAATTACTTAGCCGACGTACTACGTTCGGTTGATGGGGAGAAGAAACGAATGAAAACATGAAAATATTGAATATATGAATACATATTGAATACATGAAATATTGAATACATATTGAATACATGAAATATTGAATACATATTGAATACATGAAAATATTTGTAAACATTTGAATTTCCTGGAAACGAATGTTTACAGCACTACTAATAACTGTTGCCGACAGCATCTTCAAAGATCTCCATGCTGACTGACAAAAGAAAGACCAATAGCTGAATATTCCGTATTACACTGCCGGACAATTGCTAAGGACGGATGACAATAGCAACGATAGCAACCATAAAATGGAAGGCAGGAAAATGTGGAAATTAGCATAAGTGCGGGATACAGAAAGACGTGTTGTGCGTATGCAAATTTTGGATTGTCGAACTTGTTCGTGACGTCATAGCGCTGATAAGAGATATAAAGGATTTGACGCGTATTGACCGTTGTTGTTCAAACGCAAAGTTGAAAGGGAAAGAATCAGTTGACGAACTTGCAATTTTCAGTATGTCTTCCCGACATCACCTAGATGATTTTACGCGTGGCCGTTTTATTGGCAAGATTGAAGAAGGGCGAAAAATAACAGATGTTGCCAGGGAGTTCGACGTCAGCCACAGTGTTGTTTCAAGGCTTTGGAAATCATTTCAAACAAATGGAGAGTGTAGCAAACGTCACGGGGGAGGTCGTATTCGCAGTACGACACCTGCAGAAGATCGGTACATAGTGCTATCAACAAAAAGACACCGGCGCAGCACAGCTAGTGAGGTAGCAAATCAGTTTATGGCTGCTACTGGCAAGCGGATCTCCCGAAAAACTGTCGCCAGACGTTTGCATGAAGGAGGACTATACGCCCGCCGGCCTGTTGTGTGCATCCCATTGTCCAGACGTCACCGTACCGCCCGTTTGCAATGGTGCCATCAACATCGCAATTGGACTGATAACGACTGGTCTGCTGTCCTCTTCTCAGATGAGAGTAGATACAGTCTATCGTCTGATTGTCGACGACAACTGATCTGGCGTGATAGTGGAAAGAACATCAGGGTTAAGCGCTGAAGCATTAGATGCGCTTCTTTTTTTGAAGAGTTTCGAGAGGCTTGGTAAACAATTTTCATGACGAACTTGCTGGAAACTGCACACATAGGATAATATCGTGGTTACTACACTATTATGTGCAAAGCTTTGTTACAAAATGCTGAATAATCTAGTCTGGAATGCTCATACTTCTTTTTATTAGAAATTTTCTTACA
This sequence comes from Macrothele yani, assembly GCA_039090855.1. Lineage (NCBI taxonomy): Eukaryota > Metazoa > Arthropoda > Arachnida > Araneae > Macrothelidae > Macrothele > Macrothele yani. Next base: position 177,028,951 of record CM076990.1, read on the forward strand.
TGCTTTTTTTGTACTCTACTACATCACTGTAAACTATCTTTACCAGTTAGCATATACGTAAATTATATGGCAAAGTTTAGCATTCTAGAGTCACTATTTAAAACACGTGCGACTGTCTGTAAAGATTTGTATGTTTTGTAATGCAATTTATTCAAAATAAAGGTAAATTTAGAAATTCAAAAGAAATAACGAATGGAATATTTTGTTTTTCTAGAAGATTTTCTTATCTTCAGATTTTGGCAAAATCACTGATTCCCCTGGTATAGTCGAACGGCGTGTGCATCGATTATTTATTTATTTTCTAGTCCACATTTTAGAGCACTTGCTTTTTATGCATGGTGTTTCGAAAAACATATTAATATTATGAAGTGAATTAACTGAAGTAAACTTTTGAAACTAATGATTTTTAAACTTGATTGGGCCATAGCTTTGGCCTGTGCATAATGCATGCCTTGCTAAGCAAAATTTTCTGAGAACTCGGGCCCGGGATTTGCAAACACGTGTAATCAGAGTAAGCGGGTTGGGCCCAGGCTCTCAAAATTGAACCTGAACTCATCTCTTTTCCAAACCAAGAGAGGGTCGGGCCCGAGCTTAGCAAACACATGTAATCGTAGAAATCGGGTTGGGCTCAGGCTCTCAAAATTGAGCCTGAACTCATCTCTAGTCCATGCCAAGAGAGGTTCGGGTCCGCGCTTAGCAAACACATGTAATCAGAGAAAGCGGGTTGGGCCCAGGCTCTTAAAATTGAGCCTGAATTCATCTCTAGTCCAAACCAAGAGAGGTGTCTCTCTTGGTAAAGATTTGTATGTTTTGTAATGAGAGGTGTCTCTCTTGGTTTGGACTAGAGATGAGTTCAGGCTCAATTTTGAGAGCCTGGGCTCAACCCGCTTTCTCTTATTACATGTTTTTGCTAAGCCGGGGCCCGAGTTCTCCACGAATATGCAGGCACCAGTACCTATTCCTGCCGGTCTCGGTTTGGTACAAACCGTACGATATACGTGATATCTACAACTCACCTCAAGTTATTACCATCACATATCCAACTAAACTTTAATTGCTTTCTTTTCGCTTACGCACGCCTTTGTGGCTGCTGTAATGTAACCCATCCTTACTGAAGCATTCTTTGTCCTCATCTTACTCACAAACTGAAGTAACGAAGGATCTAAATAAAATCTCAATGGGGCAAGGATTCCGTTAGTTCTGCTTCCGGACTGACATGGGTGATCGTCGACCACTGTTAAGAGGTCCCATTGTTCGAAAGTTATCGATAAAGTTAACTCTATCGCAGCTGTTCTATACCAAATAAAACTTGCAGGTGTGTGGTGGATACCATTGTTCGGAAGTGTCCGTTAATAAAGGTTTCAACGTATACGGAAATACTTGTGAAGTTTCGTTTACTTAAACACATGAACACAAAAACAGAGGTGCTGAATGCTACTGTTCTAGAAGAAATCCAGATGATCTTAAAGATTCTGTCTCCACTACTTTTCCTACGTGTGGAGAAGAAAAGGAACTCCGCAACGAAGGGGAAGTACAGGTAAAACGATGTGCTAGTTCGTCAAACAAAAAAAATCTGATTTAACTCCTTCCCGCCAGATATGTTGTCTGTTGATGTTTCTCTTTTTTGAATAAACATCTCTCTCTCTCTCTCTGTGTGTGTGTGTGTGTGTGTGCTCATTTTTCAAATTATCAAAACTACTGTATTATTACATAATGGTACCCTTTTCTTTATAGATTTTATTTTTTCGTTTTTGTACTCTCTTACGGAGCGCAAAACGGCTGCAGTGCTACGGCATGTATACGTTTTAGCTACAGACAATAGACTACCTTTATTTAGCCGGACAATTGACTCCGATATTCCTAAGGAATCAAAATAACATCCTTTCCATTGTAGACACCGGGGCTAATAAATTACGGAACTTTATAATAAGACAGTCACAAATCAAAACATCAACATATGGCAATGTAGCAGTCACATCGGCTGATGACGTTTTGCTTTGCATTTTATAAAGTGTGTAGAGATCGTTCGGAAGCAGTAACAGATATAAACACAGAACAACCTCAGGATCTGTCAGAGTTAGGCTCACGTTTAGCAAGAGCTATGATTAAAAATACCAAAAGAAATGCTAAAAAACAAACATTTCAAAACTCTTTAGCGACTAGAAGACATACGTACCTCTCATATCCAAAAGACATAAATGTGTCCAGTAAACCAGACTGTAACAACCCTTTAACGACCATAGCGCCCGAAACCTTCTTACATTCAAAGTACCACGACTTCCCAAAATCGCACGTCTAGAGTGAGTAGAATTTCCTACCCCTACCTTTTCTTTGATTTACACGGCCTCAACGGGATTAGCAGAAGTCACACTCGGTCACCACTGTTGTCGCTAAACAAGTAAGTAAAGCAGGTGTTTGGATATCCCAGTGCGTTATTATTTACTCTCATGACATGGCATGCCTTCTCTATGGAAGAATGCGCTGACCAACCCCAGGAAACATCTGAAGCTCATTGCACATCAAGGCTATAGATCAGAAGTTTCATCGGGTGACCGAGCACTATTCCTTCATTTCTTAACTTGTAAAGGAGAGAGGAAAAATTCTGAAAGGAGCAACAGACAGTTTCGGGAGTTACGGTATTCTGAGAGATACCACATTCAGGGGCCTGGTCGTTAAAGGGTTAAAGAGCAGGGTAGTCGAGCCGTGAGGAGGATTGTACCGAAGAACTGGTCATCCTGTGCGTAGCAACTGAAGGTTGAATTCAGTCAAGACCAGGAGAAGCCCGTTTCGACCAGAAACATGCCTCGAGTGTTAAAGAAATTGGGATCTTGGAACCGTCTTGTCATTCGGAAGCCACTTGACTCAACAAAAAACGGAAAAATTCGCTTATAGTGTCGCCCAAAACGCCTTGAATGAATATTATAGGAAATTTGCTTTTGATTGAAGGTTTAACGACCACCGTGAGCAATTCGACAGGCGAAAAGCTGTCGCCCATCCCTAATTTAGGGCCACTGGTTCCAGGGAAGGGAGCAAGCCAGTGCCGAAAGACAAACAAAACATCTGTGTCTTACCGAGATTCGAACCCAGACCCTTCTCAAAAGAATGGTCATAAGCCAGAGCTTAGACCACTGCACCACCGTGGGCGGCACAGAACAATAGAGGAAAGTGGTGTGGTCAGATAATTCACGATATACATCTGTTTGCATTGATAATGCGTACAGATTGTGGCGAGAATCTCATGAAACGATGGACTCGGAATGCCTTGTGAACACAGTTCATTCATTTGGAGATGTTACAATGCCATTCGGGATGTCCTGTAAGTACGGACTGGGTCCGCTGATAGCAATGGACGGTAAGATGACATCCAAGCAGTGCGTCAGGGTTGTAAGCTAGGCTCATGATTAAACCTGCTCCGTCGAAATGCCAACTCTACAGCGATATGTGAAACTCCTTCAAAATTTGATAGTGAAGTTGTTGCCCGAGCAGTCCTGTCAGGATCTTTCCTCCGGACAGGATCGGTCCAGCAACCGGCTGGAGTCTACTGCCCCCACGGAACCAACACTTCTCACCCCTTTGACATAGCCCGCGCGTACGACGTGCTAACCTCAGGGGTTTAAGAGTCCAAGTAGACTATCTTTTTTCATGCATGTGATGTCATTTTTATGGATGACAATGCAACAGCACATCGTGCAGTAGTCGTGCATGAATGATTTCGTGAACAGGAGGAGGACTTGCAACACCTCCCCTGGCCTCCCCAGTCCCTTGATCTCAATCCTATTGCAATATGTGGGTCATACTGTAATCTTTCCGGGTTGCTGATGACCTAGTGATAAGCGTTCGTGACTGCAACGGAAAAGTATCGGAATGGATCCCAGGCAGGTAAGAACGCTCGAACCTCTAAATATCCGCCATGCATCGGATGGGCACGTTAAGCAGTCGGACCCAAGGTAGTGACCCCCGGTTTTAAATAAGGACCTCCTTCTCCTCCTTTTTACCTCGCTTCCGTGTGACTTTCCTGTCGGGCACTCAAGCCCAAATCTCCTAGCATACTACTTCAAAGAGTTGTTCAGGACCTGGGGTCAGACACTCCCTTCCTAAAATCTTCTACATGAATCTCTCTGAAGAGCTTCCCTCTTCAGTCAACACTAACGGAGTGGCGTGATATTGCAGGAGTCGCTATCTTTGGACTATAACAAATTCAAGAACCTCATAGAATCCATGCTGTGTTCATATACTTGAGGTCATTTCCAATAAAGTTGGCACTTGTTACTGAATAAAGGTACATATCTGTTTTGTTAGAACTTGAAAATGAATAGGCAAAGAACTTGAAAATGTGGAAACATTCGCTTATCTTGGAAATTGTAAAACATGTGACTTAAACAGCAAAAAAGAAATATTAATTTGAGTTGCAAAGGATGTAACACTGTTAAAAGTCATGGATAAAATTTGGAAGAGCAGAGCTAATAGCCTCGAAACTAAGTTAAGCATTCTCGAGACATGCATTTTCAGCAGCATGCTATATGAATGCTAGACTTGGACATTGACAAAGGAATCAGAGAGGATACTTGATTTTGAAAGAAAGTACTATTATAAAATCTTATGAACCGGATGGACCTAGAGTATAAGAAATGAAGAAGTGTACGGAAGGATACAACTAAAAGAAAAATCATGCAGAGAAAACTATGACTCTTAGGATACATCCGCAGAATGAAAATGACAGAAAGATAAATACATTGGTGTTTGGCTTAATGAACGGAAGAAATGCAAGAAGACGCCCTCACCGTGTGTGAGCTGGCGATATTGAAGACTGGTCCGGTGGAACTGTTTTTTTTTTTATTATTGGAGGTTTAACGACCACCTTGAGCAGCTCAATGGGCTGTAAGCAGTCGCCCGTCCCTAATTTAGGGCCACTAGTTCTAGGGAAGGGAGAGAGCCAGTGCCGTAAGACAAACACAACATCTATGCCTCACCGGAATTCGAACCCGGATCCCTTTCGGACGAATGATCAGGAGCCATCACTTAGACCACTGCGCCACCGGGGCGGCGGTCCGGTGGAACTCTTCAAGAACTGATACCCGATGCAACGAACAGACTCCAGTGGGACAATATATTGGGTTGTCGGAAAAGTCATGACGTATTTTAGCCATGTTTTGCAAAGGTCATTTATTGATAGAAAAAACAAAGATCAATCAATGATATAATGCCCGTTTTTTCGATAACCTTTTGCCATCTTTCAGTGAGCTGCAGAAAGCCTTGTTCATAGAAGGACCTGTCTTTCGTGGCGAAAAACTTTACAAGGTGCTGATTTACAGCCCCATCTGAATTGAACGTTATACCACGCAAGGACTGTTGAAGAGAGCGAAACAAGTGGAAGTCCGACGGCGTAAGGTCAGGCTAGTATGCTGGGTGTCGCAACATATCCCACCCAAGCTCCAATAATTTTTGGCGGGTGATCAAACTTGTGTGTGGTCTCGCGTTTCCGTGATGAAACACAACACCTTTACGATGAACGAGCTCTGGACGTTTCTAGATGGTGGATTCGTTCAAACTTTCCAATTGCCGACAGTACACATTCGAATTGATTGTTTGGTTCCATGGTAGGAGCTCGAAAAACAAGACACCTTTAAAATCCCACCACACTGAGACCAGAATCTTTCTCTGATGAATGTCTGTTTTGGATGTCGTTTGCGGCGAAGCAGCACGTCGGGACCAAGACTGTTTGCGCAGCACATTATTGTACACAATCCACTTTTCGTCACCAGTTATCAGTCGCTTCAAAAAAGGATCGCTTTCCTCACGTTTAATGCGCATATCTTTGAGTTCATGAGGAACCCCCACATCGAGCTTGCTTACGTATCCCAGCTTCTTTAAGTGGTCGTGAACGCTTGAATGATGGATGTACAATGTGTCTGCAATCTCTCGTGTCGTGTAACGTGGGTTTGACGGGATCAATGCCTTGATTTGGTCGTCATCAACCTCGGTTGGCCTCCCGGACCGAGGTGCACCGTTGAGGTCAAAATCACCAGCACGGAACTTTGCGAACCACCGCTGGCACTGAAGTTCTTGTAGAGCCTTATAACCGTACACTTTACGCAACTTTTCACAAGCTTGACGCGCGTTCTTCCCTTTACGGAAGTAAAACAGTAAAATATGGCGAAAATGCACAGTTTGGTCTTCCATCTTCAACTTGATGTCAAATCTCCGCAAATCAACCAAATCGCTCACTATTCCTTTTAGGCTGCGGCTAGAACTTTCAACTGTTGAATGCCATAGCGATAACAGAGCTGCGCATGCCTCTAGCACTTCCAAAAGCGCTCAACCGCCATCAGGTGCCAAAATACGTCATGACGTTTCCGATAACCCAATAGTTTAAATTGTAACACACCCTTACAGGAATTATACCCATGGTTGATGATGATGATGTGTTTGGCTAGCGTGTGTGTGTGTATGGCGCATCAAAAGGTCACTGAAAAGTTCAGTAAGGAGGCAGGAAGCCGCTGGAAACTGTAGTTTATAATCCTTTTTATTCCAAACTGAGGACGAGTTTAATTAAATTGTTTATTTTGTAATATATCCCTCCCACCCGTTTTGTCTATGCCTGGCGCAAAAAAAAAAAAAAAAAAAAAGACTGTGAAAGACGCATGAATCGGTAGATGCCTGGTTTAACTCGTTCTGAACGCATGTGCTAGCATGGAATACGCTTTTGTCACATCAGCGGTTAAATAATGGTGCGTTGTGGGAAATAATCGCACGAAGAGCGCGAATGCAATTCCTAATAAAATAAAAAATAAAATAAAATACTTCTAAAGTAAATCTTCCAACATGTCACATCTGGTCTTTTCGAAGTAAGAGCTTCCCCGAGTTCTAACAACATGGCAGCTGTGCAACTGCGGACAGGATTATAACTGACAGAGAGGCAGACGACCATGCAACGTTGCAACAAGGGCAAAGAAAGTGGAAGTGAGATAAACAAAGAACCGTAAAAAAAAAAAAAAAGAAACTGTTCGGGGGTGGGTGGGTACGAAAATGGGGCGGGAGGTCCTATGATCGAGAGCACAAAGCCCCGAAGCAGATGCAGACAACAATGTTTCCGCGCTCCTTCTGAAATGAAACTCAAAGAGCGAACAAGCTTCATTTGTTCGGTATTCAGCAGGAACTCTGGCTCCGCCATTATCACGAACTTCCCCCGCAAAAGCCAACAAAACAAAGCTCTGCTTTTGAGGACCTCGCCTCCCATGTCATTTCGAATAGCCGTTGTTCCTGGTTTGCACGACTTTCTCCAGGGTTTCTTTCGACAAGTAAAGAGGCTGTTTATTATTATTATCGGGCACGGGCGTGTGTTGCAGATATGGCGCCTTTGCCTTTATTCATTTTAATCAAATTATGAGGCTTCTTTTTACTCGCGAAGATTTAGTCGAGCATAATAGGCTCATATGAGAAAGAAAGGCTTCGGCTATTGCGCTCGTTTCCTTCGAGAGACAGAATTCGAGCTATGCTTTAAATTCAATAACATCAAATGTCAACGAATTTCGGAGGAAATTCTTTAGCTAAATGCCAATAAAGTGCAGCTATTAATTCGACGCATTTTACAGGTCTTTATGTGTTAGGTAGATTCCAAATAAAGGAAACCTGACGTGAAAAATTCACGAAAAGCTCATATACATATTCATTAACTGCACAAGCGAGCCATGATGAAAATCGCAGGCAATTCTTGATTAAAAGTCACGGATAAAAATTTTCCTTACATTTCTTGGTAACTTCGAAGAGTAGCGATGAATTGCTTTTGGAAAACTGAGAACAATATTTAATTACTTCAATTTGTAAGAGAAAATTACACCTACACGCATCTTTTGCGCCAATCCCCTGCTATTCAAGAAGCAAATTTAATACGATATGAGGGGAAACTGAAGTTAATTTAAGCGGAAAAAAATAATACAGTTTTACGAAACGCTCTATCTTTGGCATCATTATGTTATTAAACCAGCCAACAAATGTCTTCTCCTAAATCATCCCACTTTTCATGTACACACATCAGCCACTGAATTTGAAACCTTCATGCAGATGTAAGTGAAAAACACTTACGCTGCGTGTGTGCAAAATACGAGGGTTGTACCAAAAGTAATGCAAAAGTGGGCATAACTTTTTTTATTAACGGATAGAGGTCGTTTAAATCGCACAGGTTCGTTGAGTAACTCTTACTCTATAGCAACACTCCTTCTTCATTGCAGATAAATAATGGATTCGAAACAGAAGCAACGTGCCGTCCTTGAGTTCTTGACGAAGGAAGAATGCAGGATGTCTGACATCCACAGAAGGACATAGAATGTTTACGGAGATGACACTATTGACAAGAGCAATGTCCGCAGACGGTTGAAGAAGTTTAAAGAAGGCGAAACCAGCATTGAAGATAAACAACGCAGTGGGAGATCACCATCTGCGACCACTGACACGAATCGCTAGCGAGTGGATGAACTGACTCGCTCGTAGAGACAAGTCACAACCCTTGAGCTTGCTGAACAACTAGACTGTGGTCACAGTACCATACAGAAGATGGTGGAAGACTTAGGCTGTTGGAAAGTGTGTGCAATGTGGGTATCTTGGCAGTTGACACCCGATTTGAAGGAGAGAAGGGTGGAACTCTGCTCTGTTCTGCTGGAAGCGTTTGATGCCAATGAAGACATCTTTGTTTTTTAGCACGTCTTTCGTAAAAAAGATCGTGCTTATGTTATCGGTTTGTCCGTCCGTCCGTCTGTACCCACGGCATCTCTGGAACTATTAGTCCGATTTGAAAATTTCTTTTTGCATTGGGCAGCTTGAAATATGCGAATGATGATCCTTTATTTCGTTTTTTTTTTTTACGATGTACAATTTCGCCGCTAGAGGGCGCAAATGCAGATGATGTCGAATTCAAAAATACGTTTTATTCCACATATTTGCTTCTAAACATCCGATTGAAAAAACTCTTATCTTTCGATTCAATTTATGTTGAAGAGCATTCTAGATATTGTTACTTTTTCAAATTACGCATAGATTTTTCGCTAGGGGGCGTAAAAGTAAATTACATTTCCCCCGATAACTCTTCTTCTAAAGATCCGATTTGAAAACTTTTTTCTTCGGCGGATACACCTCCTGATGGAAAATCTTTTGCATATAATTTCTAATTTTTGGTAATAAATACTTTGGTCACAAGGGGGCGTAAATGTTAATTTTTGCTTCTGATGTATTTGCCATAAAATCTGAGCTTCTAAAATCTCGATTGAAAAAATTCTTTCGTGGACTGATGCCACTCACATCGATAATCCTTTCCGGAATATTTTCTTCTTAAAATATTCCACAGTTTCTCCGCCAGGGGGCGTAGATGTGTATCTTATTTTTGTCCATATCTCTACTTCTAGGATTCCGATTTGAAAAATTCCTTCTTCGTTGGATAGTGTTTTTAGTGTGACATGTTTTTCATATAATTTCAAAACTTTCAAGTCATTCATAGACTTTCCGCTAGGGGGCGTAAAGGTAAATTGCTTTCCCCCTATATCTCTGTTTCTAAATCTCCGATTTGAATTTTTTTCTGCACCGGATACAGCTCCTGATGGGAAATCCTTTGCACGTAATTTCTAATTCTTGTAAAAAATGGTTTGGCCACCAGGTGGCGTATGTCTTAATTACCGTTTCTGATGTATTTGCAGCAAAATATGAGCTCCTAAAATCTCGATTAAAAAAAAAAAGTCTTTTTTTGACCGATACCATTCATGTCGACCAACCTTTTAGGAACATTTTCTTTTTGAAATAATGCATGGTTTCTACGCCATATTTTATTTTTGTCAATATCTCTACTTGTAAGTGTCCGATTTGAAAAATTCCTTCGTTGTTGAATAGTGTTTCCGATGTGAAATGTTTTCCCTATAAATTCAAAATGTTCAAGTAAATCATAGACCTTCTGCTATAGGGCACACAGGTAAATTGTGTTTTCTGCGTTATTTGTGCTCCTAAAACTCCGATTTTAAAAATTCTTCCTGTATCGAATACAAGACCTGATGTAAAATATTTTTCACATAATGTCTAATGTTTGGTAAAAAATGGTTTGGCCACCAGGGTGCATAAGTGTCAATATCTTCTTCTGATATATTTGTAGCAAAATCTGGGCTCCTGAAAACTCGACTAAATGTCTTTTTCTTGGACCGATACCGCTCATATGCATAAACCTTTCGAGAATACTTTCTCCCTAAAATAATGCATGGTTTTCCCACTAGTGGACGTAAAGTCACATCTTATTTTTGACGATATCTTTGTTTCTAAGAGTCCGATTTGAAACATTTTTTCTGTGTTGGAGAGCGTTTCCGGTGTGAAATGCTTCTCATATAAATTCATGTTTTTCTTAACGCACAAGTCTGCAACCAGAGGGTGTAATCTCATGATTCCGTTTACAGCAACATCTGAGGGATTAAAAACCCTATTGAAAAACGTCTTTCTTCCGTCAGATATTATTGTTTTCCATATCGGTTCCATTGACTTTGAATAGCTTTGATAAATTTAATTTGCTTCAGAACGGATTCAAAAGACGTGCTCATTACACCCGAAAATTCGGTGTCATCTTTCTTGTTCGATCTGTTGACGGGGGATGAAATGTGGGCGTATCTTTACGATCAGGAAATGAAGAATCAATCCATGGAATGGCGTCACACTTCTTCACCAAGGCCTAAGATGTTCAAGAATCAGCGATCAGCACAGAAAGTCATGGTGACTGTTTTTGGGATGACAAGGGTGTCATTCTCCTTGATTTTCTGGAACGTGGCCAGCGAGCGGCACATTTTTTTTTTTTTTTTTTGATTGGAGGTTTAACGACCACCGTGAGCAACTCATTGGGCTATAAGCAGTCGCCCGTCCCTAATTTAGGGTCACTGGTTCCAGGGAAGGGAGAGAGCCAGTGCCGTAAGACAGACACAACATCCATGCCTCACCGGGATTCGAACCCGGACCCCGTTCGGACGAATGATCAGAGGCCATCGCTTAGACCACTGCGCCACTGAGCGGCAAGCGGCACATTGAGACACTCAAGAATCTTAGAGAAGCCATAAGGAGGAAGAGACAGAATAAGAATCTGAAAAGAATCCGCATTCACCATGACAATGCGAGACCACACACGTCTTTGGCAACAAATCAGGCGATCAGAAAATTAGGTTGATTGGTGGCCCCCATCCACCGTACCGCCCAGATCTGGTGCCCTCCGAGTTCCACCTGTTTCATTCAATGAAGGAGGACAGTGTCCGGGCAGAACGATTTGATGACACAGACGAGGTGAAAGTGGCTGTGAAGAAGTAAATACAACAAGCCACACCAGAATTTTTTCTAAGGGGATTTGAGACTTGGATCAACAAATGCATCGCTTGTGATGGAGACTATGTTGAGTAGTACCTTTGTATAGAGAAAAAGTTATTCCACCAAAGAGTGCAATATGAACGACATCTGTCAGTTAATAAAAAAGTTATGCCCACTTTTGCATTACTCTCGGCACAACCCTCTTACGTGGTTACGTTCGTAACCACATAATCTGCGCAACTATCGAAAACTACTGCTCGTCAGTAATCGTCAGAAGTGTTGATTACAATGGCAAATGAGAAAGAACAAACCAAATTTTTGGTTGTCATCTTCTCATTTGCTGAATTTTCGGTTGTCATCTTCTCAACCCTCTTACGTGGTTACGTGCGTGACCATGTAATCTGCGCAACTATTGAAAACTACTGCTCGTCAGTAATCGTCAGAAGTGTTGATTATAATGGCAAATGAGAAAGATGACACCGAATTTTCGGTTGTAATGCGCGCGTCTTTTGAATCCGTTCCGATGCTAATAAAGTTGATCAAAGTTTTCCAACTTCTAACGGAAGAATAATGGAAAAGATTAATGGAAAAGTTGAAAATAGGCGAAAAATATTCTTCGCGAAAAAAGCTATGCTAAGGAACAAGAACTTTTCGAATACTTCTCCCGGAAGCAGAGAAAGCTAGAAAAAGGTTTTCACCTTTACGCCACCTAGAGGAAAATCTGTGCATTATTTAAAGGCTATATATAATGCTCCGTATCTCTACAGTAGTGAATGGTATCCCGTAAAAAACAGAAAGAAATTTCTCAATAAGCTTTTTCGACCCAAAGATACATCTCCAAAGAGGAGTACGCAAACACCTAACGACAGAATTATGAACTATAAAATTCCTCAAATACAAACCTAAAGTGTTCCACAAGGTAAATGACATCCAGTGTTGAAAGACTTTTTTTAAATCTCACATGTAGAAGCATAGATATTGAGAAAAACAGATTAGACATTGGCGCCCCTAGCGACAGAATTGTGCATTATTTTGGGAAGAATTTTCATAGTTATTTGAGTTTTCATAGTAGTATCTGATCGAAAAATAATTTTTTAATTGGGTTTTTAGTCCCTCAGATATTGTTGAAAATGTAAACGTGAACTCACGCCTTCTAGTTGCACACTTGTGCGTTAAGAAAAATTTGAAACTACATGAGAAACATTTCGCAATGGAAATGCTGTCCAACAGAGAAAAAAAAAATCAAAATGGACTCTTAGAAGCAGAGATATCGGCAAAGTTAAGCTACACATCTACACCCCACGGTAGAAAAAATATACATTATTTTAAGAAGAGAGTATTCTGAAAAGGTTTACCGAAGAGAACGGTATTGGTTCATGAAAGAATTTTTTCAATCGAGTTTTCAGAAGCTCTGATTTTGCTGCAAATACATCAGAAACAGAGATAAACACCTTACGCCCCCCTGGTGTTCAAACCATTCTTTATGAAAAATTTAAAACTATATACAAAACATTCCCACCAAGAGCTGTATCCGATGGAAGAAGAATGATTCAAATTGGGGTTTTAGAAGCAGAGATATCGGGGAAAACCTAAGGTACATTTACGCCTCCTGGCGGAAGATCTATGCATTACTTGAATATTTTGAAAATATATGAAAAACATTACGCATTAGAAAACGCTTCCCCTCTCAAAAAACAATTTTTCAAATTGAACTCGTGGAAGTAGAGATATCGATAAAAAGAGGACATACATCTACGACACTTGGCGGAAAAACTGTGCATTATTTTAAGAAGAAAGTATCCTGAGAAAGTTTTCTGAGGTGAGTGTATCGGTCCGCGAAAGTTTTCTGATGTGAGTGTATCGGTCCGCGAAAGAATTTTTTCAAGCAAATTTTCAGAAGCTCAGATTTTGCTGCAAAAGCATCAGAAGCAGATAAAAAAACACACACCCTGGCGGCCAAACCATTCTTTAACAGAAATTATAAATTATATGCAAAACATTTCCGATCAGGAACTGTATCCGATGCAAGAATACCTTTCCAAATTGGAGTTTTAGAAGTAGAGACACAAGGGAAAACATAATTTACTATTACCCTCCCTAGCGGAAAACCTATGCACTACTTCAAAAAGGGACTGTCCCTAAAATTGTATTCTATATAAATGGCATCGGAAGGTAAAAGAATTTTGCCATTCGAATATTTAGAAGCAAATATATGGAACAAAATCTGTTTAGAATTCGATATCATCTACATTTGCGTCCTCTAGCGGCGAAGTTGCGCATCGGAAAAACCCAGAATTCAGTAAAGATCATCATTCTCACGTTTCAGGCTTCCTAATGCAAAAATAATTTTTTAAATCGGACAAATGGTTGCTCAAATATGGTATCCACAGAAGTGTTCTACCGACACTACATTTCAGAAATTATACACGGTCGGGCACATTATTGTGACCACCAGCTAATATCCAAAGCAACCACCGTGTGCAGCGCGGACAGCAGCTAGACGGGCTGGGAGTGACTCAATAAATTGCTGGGTGCTCACAGGTATGTGGAGCCATGCTGACTGCAGTGCATCTGACCGCTGCTGGAGGGTGCGTGGTGGAGGATCCATAGAGCTAACAGCACGATCGAGGTGGTCCCACAGACACTCAATTGGGTTTAAGTCTGGGGAATTAGGGGGCCAGGGAAGTACTTTGAAGTGTTCATCGTGTTCTTTCAACCACTCTCGAACATTTCTAGCTGTCTGACACGTCACATTGTCATTCTGGAAGATCTCATCTGCCCCAGTGTCTTGAGTGTACGTAGTCTGCAAGGATGGATTCATAACGAATCCGGCCCATATTGCCTTCCACAGGTATGAGTGGTCCCAGGAAAGGCCACAGAAACATTCCCCAGGCCATAACGCAGCCCTCACGAGCTTGTGTTCTTCCAACAAGGGTTGAAGAGTGTTTGTTCTCCGATTTTTCTCGCCTTATACTCCAACGTTCATCCGTTCGACGAAGCAGAAAACGTGACTCATCGAAGAAGGCAATCCTTTGCCAATCAGCGGAGGTCCAATTTCAATACTGCCGTGCGAAAGTAAGCCGTTTGTGCCGACGCATCTTCGTTAGCATAGGTGCAGTGACCATCCATAATCATCGGATCCCCATACGCAGCAGGGTTGCAGAACCTTTGCTTTAGACACACTTCCCGTAGACCCCTGGTTCATTCGGCCAGTGAGTTGCTCCACTGTAGCGTATCGATCGGCCCTCACGCATCCTCGAAGCCGACGTTCACTTCTCATATCAATGGCACGTGGTGCTCCGCAGTTTCCACGTCGCTTATTCGCAATGGTGCCATTTCTCCAATCACGATACACTTTAATCACAGCAGCACGCGAACAGTTCACAAACTGCGCTGCTTCAGAAATAGTGACTCCCTTGGCCCGAAAGCCGATAATCAGCCCTTTTTGGAAATCTGATAAATCGCTCCTTTTATCCATAACAACAACGAGTGATATGCTTTCAGAATGCCTACAACACACATCATATACTCTCCAAGCCTGATCAGGACACGTGTCTTCTTTCGTTGGCTACGCGCTGTTGACGTCAAAAGTAGGAGGTGGTCATAATAATGTGACTTGACTTATTAAAGTATATCGGTGTACTACTTAAAAAGGCGTGCTTGTCAAAGAAAAGTGTACAAATGACTGAAAATTTGCGACATTCAAAGATGGCAGAACAAATGTGGGAGAAGAACACAGTTCAGGAAGCACATAAGCTAAGCACAACAGTAAATTACTTTAATTTAATCATGGTGTCGGAGGAAACAAGCATATTCAGCCACTGAAACATGCTATTTGCAGTAAACACACAAGAGTATTGTCTAAAGATCATTAGTTTAAGGTGACGCAAATCCTAGCACAGACAATTGGTCTAACTGACTACATTTGGACTTTCAGAAGTAAAAACGAATACTTTGAGTTTTCTTCGGGTTTCACATGATGATGAAGCTGAAATTTCTACAGACTTTCTTCTCAAACAACATTGAGAAACTTTTGGGCAGATTTAAAAAGAGAGCAAATTAATTCTATTTTAACTTATTTTGTTGCGGAAATCAATTGCTGGCAGCTAATTAAATGTGCCTGCAAAATTATTTTCGCGTCATCCTAGTTGGACTGCTTACCTAATGTCTTCAGAAGTGACACAGTCAGAACAACCGATTCCTCAAAATTTTGCTATTCAAACAAGAAGCTAAAATGTCTTCTGCTGGAAGTGCCCTGGGACTATTAACCGTGAAGTAAGAACCACTACTGACTGTGGGAATATCGATGGTGTTTGCATATTTTTCTACAGAGCTTGTCGTCTTTTTTATGCAAACATTTTATAATACTTCAGCTATGGTTTTGAAAGGTTGAAAAAATCGTGTTAATGCCAATTCATGTGAAGTTTTGTCCCCCTAGTGACTGAAGTTTTATTTATTTGCACTTCCAGAGACGTGTTATGCAAGCGGTTTTCAGAAGATGCGTGCTGTAAAGATTTTGTTAAAATCTTTACAGCACGCATGTTTTGGGTTTTAGAAGGTTAGTTTTACCACTGTAACTGTTCAGAAATGCAGTTAAATTATTTGACACCAGTAAGACCATTTTTTATGTCACTGTGCTCCAGATGCCGGTCCAATAACCGAATCATCTGAGGTCCCAGGCTCCGACCATATGTCCAAAATGGGCCTGGGTTCGTTTCTAATTTTTATAATAAGTTTAACGACCACAATTGAGCAATTCAATCGCACATCTCTAATTTAGGGTCACTGGTTTCTGCGAAGAAAAAAAAAAAGAGCCAGTGCCGTAAGAAAAAACACAACATCCACGCCTCACCGGGATTCGAACCCGGATCCATCACGGACGAATGTTCATAAGCAAGCGTTTAGACAACTACGCCACCGGGACAGCTGGGGCGGGATTCGAATCCCAGATGAGACTTGCGTTGTGTTTTTGTCAGATGGCGTTGGCCCTGCCCCTTCTCTGGAACCAGTGGCCACAAGTTAGGAACGGGAGATTACTTATAGCCTTCTGAGTTGCTCAGGGTGGTCATTAACCACTCCCCTCCCTCCCGAAAAAAAAAAGATACTGTTCCTTGGGAAAAGTTACTGTGCCCTTAGCAAAACGTATGGTGTACTAGTTCACAAAAATTAATCTATTCAATCAGTAACTTTGTAAAAGCTACGCTATTTACTATCGATGCAGAACAAGTTGCAGAATTTGCCTACCATCAGTCAACAATCCCAAAACCCCAATGGCAAAATTCAACGAATTTCCCAAATATACCATGAACCCCATTTTGACGTATGACTACGTCTAACTGCGCGGATAGTATGGGGCGACTTACGGCCGACCTCCTGTGACAAAAATAAGTCCCAATTGAAATCTTTATAGCGGTAAAAATACGTGCCACACACTAATCGTATTAGCGTATTCGTAAACAGCATGGAGTCCAACTCGCATACTGCACAATACATCGTGCACGCGATGCTCCCCTCGCTCCCTGTGGGCGGGGGAGATGATGCAATATTTCTGGGTATGCCGCCGCGTTTGACTCAGTCTATCTCGGAAACCATGAGCACAACACGACTGTGCATGGTATCGTTTTAAAGCTCTCGACGAGATCTATTCAAATACATAAAGAACATTTCGCAGTGGTTTGAACTGAACATTTAAAAAAAATATTGTGAACTGGTGAACACTTTTGACAATATCGCGGTTTATCTGAACGACCGTGAGTGCAAAACGACTGTGCGTGGTATCATTTTAAAGCTCTCGAAGAGATCTATTCAAATATACGAAGAACATTTCGCAGTGGTTTGAACTGAACATTTAAAAAAAAATTATTGTGAACTGGTGAACACTTTTGACAATATCGCGGTTTATCTGGACGACCGTGAGTGCAAAACGACTGTGTGTGGTATCGTTTTAAAGCTCTCGACGAGATCTATTCAAATGTATAAAAAGCATTTCGCAGTGGTTTGAACTGAACATTTAAAAAAAATCTTCTGAACCGGTGAACACTTTTGACAATATCGGAGTTTATCTGGACGACCGTGAGTGCAAAACGACTGTGCGTGGTATCGTTTTTAAGCTCTCCACGACATTTATTCAATATACGAAGAACATTTCGCAGTGGTTTGAACTGAACATTAAAAAAAATCTTCTGAACCGGTGAACACTTTTGACAATATTGCGGTTTATCTGGACAACCGTGAGTGCAAAACGACTGTGCGTGGTATCGTTTTTAGGCTCTCCACATTTATTCAAATATACGAAGAACATTTCGCAGTGGTTTGAACTGAACATTTAAAAAAAATCTTCTGAACCGGTGAACACTTTTGAAAATATCGCGGTTTATCTGGTCGACCGTGAGGGCAAAACGACTGTGCGTGGTATCGTTTTAAAGCTCTCCACGACATTTATTCAATATACGAAGAACATTTCGCAGTGGTTTGAACTGAACATTTAAAAAAATCTTCTGAACCGGTGAACACTTTTGACAATATCGCGGTTTATCTGAACGACCGTGAGGGCAAAACGACTGTGCGTGGTATCGTTTTAAAGCTCTCCACGACATTTATTCAATATACGAAGAACATTTCGCAGTGGTTTGAACTGAACATTTAAAAAAAAAATCTTCTGAACCGGTGAACACTTTTGACAATATCGCAGTTTATCTGGACGACCGTGAGTGCAAAACGACTGTGCGTGGTATCGTTTTTAAGCTCTCCACGACATTTATTCAATATACGAAGAACATTTCGCAGTGGTTTGAACTGAACATTAAAAAAAAAATCTTCTGAACCGGTGAACACTTTTGACAATATTGCGGTTTATCTGGACAACCGTGAGTGCAAAACGACTGTGCGTGGTATCGTTTTTAGGCTCTCCACATTTATTCAAATATACGAAGAACATTTCGCAGTGGTTTGAACTGAACATTTAAAAAAAAAATCTTCTGAACCGGTGAACACTTTTGACAATATCGCGGTTTATCTGAACGACCGTGAAGGCAAAACGACTGTGCGTGGTATCGTTTTAAAGCTCTCCACGACATTTATTCAATATACGAAGAACATTTCGCAGTGGTTTGAACTGAACATTTAAAAAAAAATCTTCTGAACCGGTGAACACTTTTGACAATATCGCGGTTTATCTGAACGACCGTGAGTGCAAAACGACTGTGTGTGGTATCGTTTTAAAGCTCTCGACGAGATCTATTCAAATGTATAAAAAGCATTTCGCAGTGGTTTGAACTGAACATTTAAAAAAAAAATCTTCTGAACCGGTGAACACTTTTGACAATATCGGAGTTTATCTGGACGACCGTGAGTGCAAAACGACTGTGCGTGGTATCGTTTTTAAGCTCTCCACGACATTTATTCAATATACGAAGAACATTTCGCAGTGGTTTGAACTGAACATTAAAAAAAAAATCTTCTGAACCGGTGAACACTTTTGACAATATTGCGGTTTATCTGGACAACCGTGAGTGCAAAACGACTGTGCGTGGTATCGTTTTTAGGCTCTCCACATTTATTCAAATATACGAAGAACATTTCGCAGTGGTTTGAACTGAACATTTAAAAAAATCTTCTGAACCGGTGAACACTTTTGAAAATATCGCGGTTTATCTGGACGACCGTGAGGGCAAAACGACTGTGCGTGGTATCGTTTTAAAGCTCTCCACGACATTTATTCAATATACGAAGAACATTTCGCAGTGGTTTGAACTGAACATTTAAAAAAATCTTCTGAACCGGTGAACACTTTTGACAATATCGCGGTTTATCTGAACGACCGTGAGGGCAAAACGACTGTGCGTGGTATCGTTTTAAAGCTCTCCACGACATTTATTCAATATACGAAGAACATTTCGCAGTGGTTTGAACTGAACATTTAAAAAAATCTTCTGAACCGGTGAACACTTTTGACA
The DNA here is from genome assembly GCA_039090855.1 of Macrothele yani. Lineage (NCBI taxonomy): Eukaryota > Metazoa > Arthropoda > Arachnida > Araneae > Macrothelidae > Macrothele > Macrothele yani. The sequence goes on from CM076990.1 coordinate 177,048,219, forward strand.
ATATCGGAGTTTATCTGGACGACCGTGAGTGCAAAACGACTGTGCGTGGTATCGTTTTTAAGCTCTCCACGACATTTATTCAATATACGAAGAACATTTCGCAGTGGTTTGAACTGAACATTAAAAAAAAAAATCTTCTGAACCGGTGAACACTTTTGACAATATTGCGGTTTATCTGGACAACCGTGAGTGCAAAACGACTGTGCGTGGTATCGTTTTTAGGCTCTCCACATTTATTCAAATATACGAAGAACATTTCGCAGTGGTTTGAACTGAACATTTAAAAAAAAATCTTCTGAACCGGTGAACACTTTTGAAAATATCGCGGTTTATCTGGACGACCGTGAGGGCAAAACGACTGTGCGTGGTATCGTTTTAAAGCTCTCCACGACATTTATTCAATATACGAAGAACATTTCGCAGTGGTTTGAACTGAACATTTAAAAAAATCTTCTGAACCGGTGAACACTTTTGACAATATCGCAGTTTATCTGGACGACCGTGAGTGCAAAACGACTGTGCGTGGTATCGTTTTTAAGCTCTCCACGACATTTATTCAATATACGAAGAACATTTCGCAGTGGTTTGAACTGAACATTAAAAAAAATCTTCTGAACCGGTGAACACTTTTGACAATATTGCGGTTTATCTGGACAACCGTGAGTGCAAAACGACTGTGCGTGGTATCGTTTTTAGGCTCTCCACATTTATTCAAATATACGAAGAACATTTCGCAGTGGTTTGAACTGAACATTTAAAAAAAATCTTCTGAACCGGTGAACACTTTTGACAATATCGCGGTTTATCTGAACGACCGTGAAGGCAAAACGACTGTGCGTGGTATCGTTTTAAAGCTCTCCACGACATTTATTCAATATACGAAGAACATTTCGCAGTGGTTTGAACTGAACATTTAAAAAAAATCTTCTGAACCGGTGAACACTTTTGACAATATCGCGGTTTATCTGAACGACCGTGAGGGCAAAACGACTGTGCGTGGTATCGTTTTAAAGCTCTCCACGACATTTATTCAATATACGAAGAACATTTCGCAGTGGTTTGAACTGAACATTTAAAAAAAAATCTTCTGAACCGGTGGACACTTTTGACAATATCGCAGTTTATCTGGACGACCGTGAGTGCAAAACGACTGTGCGTGGTATCGTTTTTAAGCTCTCCACGACATTTATTCAAATATACGAAGAACATTTCGTATAGGTTTGAACTGAACATTTAAAAAAAATCTTCTGAACCGGTGAACACTTTTGACAATATCGCGGTTTATCTGAACGACCGTGAGGGCAAAACGACTGTGCGTGGTATCGTTTTAAAGCTCTCCACGACATTTATTCAATATACGAAGAACATTTCGCAGTGGTTTGAACTGAACATTTAAAAAAATCTTCTGAACCGGTGAACACTTTTGACAATATTGCGGTTTATCTGAACGACCGTGAGGGCAAAACGACTGTGCGTGGTATCGTTTTAAAGCTCTCCACGACATTTATTCAATATACGAAGAACATTTCGCAGTGGTTTGAACTGAACATTTAAAAAAATCTTCTGAACCGGTGGACACTTTTGACAATATCGCAGTTTATCTGGACGACCGTGAGTGCAAAACGACTGTGCGTGGTATCGTTTTTAAGCTCTCCACGACATTTATTCAAATATACGAAGAACATTTCGTATAGGTTTGAACTGAACATTTAAAAAAAAAATCTTCTGAACCGGTGAACACTTTTGACAATATCGCGGTTTATCTGAACGACCGTGAGGGCAAAACGACTGTGCGTGGTATCGTTTTAAAGCTCTCCACGACATTTATTCAATATACGAAGAACATTTCGCAGTGGTTTGAACTGAACATTTAAAAAAAATCTTCTGAACCGGTGAACACTTTTGACAATATCGCGGTTTATCTGAACGACCGTGAGGGCAAAACGACTGTGCGTGGTATCGTTTTAAAGCTCTCCACGACATTTATTCAATATACGAAGAACATTTCGCAGTGGTTTGAACTGAACATTTAAAAAAAAATCTTCTGAACCGGTGAACACTTTTGACAATATCGCAGTTTATCTGGACGACCGTGAGTGCAAAACGACTGTGCGTGGTATCGTTTTTAAGCTCTCCACGACATTTATTCAAATATACGAAGAACATTTCGTATAGGTTTGAACTGAACATTTAAAAAAAAAATCTTCTGAACCGGTGAACACTTTTGACAATATCGCGGTTTATCTGAACGACCGTGAGGGCAAAACGACTGTGCGTGGTATCGTTTTAAAGCTCTCCACGACATTTATTCAATATACGAAGAACATTTCGCAGTGGTTTGAACTGAACATTTAAAAAAAAATCTTCTGAACCGGTGAACACTTTTGACAATATCGCGGTTTATCTGAACGACCGTGAGGGCAAAACGACTGTGCGTGGTATCGTTTTAAAGCTCTCCACGACATTTATTCAATATACGAAGAACATTTCGCAGTGGTTTGAACTGAACATTTAAAAAAAAATCTTCTGAACCGGTGAACACTTTTGACAATATCGCAGTTTATCTGGACGACCGTGAGTGCAAAACGACTGTGCGTGGTATCGTTTTTAAGCTCTCCACGACATTTATTCAAATATACGAAGAACATTTCGCAGTGGTTTGAACTGAACATTAAAAAAAAATCTTCTGAACCGGTGAACACTTTTGACAATATTGCGGTTTATCTGGACAACCGTGAGTGCAAAACGACTGTGCGTGGTATCGTTTTTAGGCTCTCCACATTTATTCAAATATACGAAGAACATTTCGCAGTGGTTTGAACTGAACATTTAAAAAAAATCTTCTGAACCGGTGAACACTTTTGACAATATCGCGGTTTATCTGGACAACCGTGAGTGCAAAACCACTGTGCGTGGTATCGTTTTTAAGCTCTCCACGACATTTATTCAAATATACGAAGAACATTTCGTATAGGTTTGAGCTGAACATTTAAAAAAATCTTCTGAACCGGTGAACACTTTTGAAAATATCGCGGTTTACCTGGGCAACCGTGAGTGCAAAACGACTGTGCGTTATATCGTTTTTAGGCTCTCCACGACATTTATTCAAATATACGAAGAACATTTCGCAGTGCATTGAACTGAACATTTAAAAAACAAAATTCTTGTGAACCGGTGAACACTTTTGACAATATCGCGGTTTATCTGGACGACCGTGAGGGCAAAACGACTGTGCGTGGTATCGTTTTAAAGCTCTCGGCGAGATCTATTCACATATAAAAAACATATCGCAGTGGTTTAAACTAAAAGTTTAAAAAATTGCTCTGATGTGAAAGGGTTAACATTTTCGACAATGCCGTGGATTTTGCAGAATGAACGCAAGCAAAAGTGGTGAAAATTTTAACGAGGGTCAAGAGAAAAAGATGAGGAACGTAAGAAGCCCAAGAAGACAGAGCACCACGTTTGGTAATTCGTGTATCGTACTGCTTTGTGTTCGCAATGTATCCAGCATTATTTGTAAACATTATGTAAGCTATTTTTTCATATATGTTGGCTATAACAAATTAAATAAACGCTTTGAAACCATACTCGACTAGCTTATTTCAACTCTCCGATCTGCAAGTCCTAGCCCTACGTTCCAAACTGGCGGCTTAATCAAAACTGAGCTTACCTATATTTTTAGCACGTCTTTTGTAAAAAATAAGATCGTGCTTATGTTATCGGTTTGTCCGTCAGTCCGTCCGTCCGTCCGTCTGTCTCTGCAACTATTAGACCGATTTGAAAAATTCCTTTTGCTTTGAAAACTTGAAATATGCGATGATCCTTTATTTCGTTTTGTTTTTACGATGTACAATTTCGCCGCTAGAGGGCTTAAATGCAGATGATGTCGAATTCAAAAATACGTTTTATTCCACATATTTGCTTCTAAACATCCGATTGAAAAAAACCTTTTATCTTTCGATTCCATTTATGTCGAAGAATATTTTGGATACAGTTTCTTTTTCAAATTACTCATAGATTTTTCGCTAGGGTTCGTAAAAGTACATTGCATTTTTTTCCGATAACTCTTCTTCTAAAACTCCTATTTGAAATTTTTTTTGCAACGGAAACATCTCATGATGCACAATCTTTTGCATATAATTTCGAATTTTTGGTAAAGAATACTTTGGCCACCAGGGGGCGTAAGTATTAATTTTCGCTTCTGATGTATTTGCCATAAAATCTAAGCATCTGAAATATCGATTGAAAAAATTCTTTCGTGGACTGATGCCACTCACATCGATAAACCTTTTCGGAATATTTTCTTCCTAAAATATTGCACAGTTTATCCGCCAGGGGCCGTAGATGTATATCTAATTTTAGTCAATATCTCGACTTCTAGGAGTCCGATTTGAAAAATTCCTTCTTTGTTAGATAGTGTTTTCCGTGTGACATGTTTTTCATATTGTTTCAAAATTTTCAAGTGATTCACAGACTTTCCGCTATGGGGTGTAAAGGTAAATTGCGTTTTCCCCTATATCTCTGCTTCTAAATCTCCGATCTGAAAAATTCTTTCTGCACCGGATACAGCTAATGATGGGAAATCGTTTGCACATAATTTCTGTAAAGAAATGGTTTGGCCACCAGGGGGCGTAAACCTTAATTTCCGCTTCTGATGTATTTGCAGCAAAATATGAGCTTCTAAATTCCCGATTGAAAATAACATCGTTTGTAGACCGATACTACTCATGTCGACAAACCTTTTAGAAACATTTTCTTCTTAAAATAGTGCACGGTTTCTACGCCAGGGGGCGTCAATGTATATCTTATTTTTGTTAATATCTCGACTACTAAGAGTCCGATTTAAAAAAATTCTTTCTTTGTTGGATAGTATTTCTAGTGTGACATGTTTTTCCTATAAATTCAAAATTTGAAAGTAATTCATAGACTTTCTGCTAGGGGGCGTAAAGGTAAATTGCGTTTTCCCCTATATCTCTGCTTCTAAATCTCCGATCTGAAAAATTCTTTCTGCACCGAATACAGCTCCTGGTGGGAAATCGTTTGCACGCAGTTTCAAATTTTTGTAAAAAAATTGTTTGGCCACCTGGTGGCGTAAGTCTTAATTTCCGCTTCTGATTTATTTGAAGCAAAATATGAGCTCCTAAAATCTCGATTGAAAAAAGTCTTTTGTGGACCGATACTACTAATGTCGACAAACATTTTAGGAACATTTTCTTCTTGAAATAATGCATGGTTTCTACGCCAGGGGCGTAGATGTATATCTTATTTTTGTCAATATCTCTACTTCTAAAAGTCCGATTTGAAAAATTCCTTCTTTGTTGGATAGTGTTTCCGATGCGAAATGTTTTCCCTATAAATTCAAAGATTTTCAAGTTAATCATATACTTTCCGCTGGGGCGCACAATGGTAAATTGCGTTTTCTGCTCCTAAAACTCCGATTTGAAAAATTCTTCCTGTATCGCATACAAGACCTGACGGAAAATGTTTTTCACGTAATTTATAATGTTTGGTAAAAAATGGTTTGGCCACCAGGGGTCGTAAGTGTTAATTTCTACTTCTGATGTATTTGTAGCAAAATCTGGGCTCCTGAAAACTCGACTAAAATTCTTTTTCTTGGACCGATACCGCTCATATGGATAAACATTTTGTGAATACTTTCTTCCTAAAATAATGCATGGTTTTCGCACCAAGGGACGTAAAGTCACATCTTATTTTTGTCGATAGCTCTGTTTCCAAGAGTTCGTAAGCTCACGATTCCGTTTACAGCAATATCTAAGGGGTTAAAGACCCGATTGAAAAACTTCTTTCTTCCGTCAGATACTGTTGTTTTCCATAACAGTTCCATTGACTTTGAATAGCTTTGATAAATTTAATTTGCGTCAGAACGGATTCAAAAGACGTGCTTATTACACCCGAAAATTCGGTGTCATCTTTCTTGTTTTATGTGCCTTTATTCAAACTACAGTATCTAACAAGCTAAACATTTATATAACTATCCCACATTTTCTATATTAATAAGTATCATGTAAATGAGGTTCTTTACTTTTGGCAGTTCAAATTATTGGTAGCTTGAAGACAATGGATTTTAATATTAACTGTTGGAAGATGTCAAAAATAAAAATTCCGTAAGTATAATAGTGTAAATTCAAGCGACGCCATATTGATATTTTGCTATTGAAAGTTTCTGGACAATTTGTTTTTCATTCGCTCTCCTGAAGATCAAGCCACATTGCTTCGCTTGTCATGTGGTTCGCAATTTTAGTTTTACAGCTACTCATAAACATTTCGCTCTTGGTTTCATTTCGTACACAGCTCCAAATATAAATAATAAATTATTCTTGTAAAATACTTGCAGCTCAGTTCTCTTGCATATAAACGGCTCCTGTCGGTTTGTTCTCAGTAATTGAGATTGACGGCTGCCTAAGATTTTGTCCAAACCCTTCGCTTTAAAGCAGTCGGTAGTAATTCAACTCTCTTGCCAACTGCTTCTTGCGTTACTTTCCTTTTCATTAGTGCTACGTACATCTGAAAGGAAATGTCGCCTTCGACGAAGCTGAAATTTCCGGAGAGTTAAAAACATGTGCAAAAGATACGCCTTTTCTCGTAGGCATTATTTGGACCTGCTAACTTTCCTTTAGAAACGGTGAGAACCAGTTCATAGCGTTCCGGATTGCCACGAAGGCGAAACAAGGAACGTCAATTTTACCTTGATAGTTGGGAGGAACATGGTGAAACGCTTATAGTTTGGGAACAACAGTTGTCAATTGCTTCAACAAAAAGCGGTCGATGCAAATCAGCAAGTGAGAGTGTCATGCCGGGATTGAACCCACCCGACAGTTGCCATGGCAATACCTAAGCGGGCGCATCTACTTTTTGGTTAAACTTACTACGACTGTGTGACATTCTCTCAGGTAGAGTTATTGATTTTCAGTGCAAGAACATCTTGTACAGATGCCAAGACTTCATGTTTATAAGCCCCAGGCGAAGCTCATTGATTCCGATAAAACATATACACTGGTGTGCAAAAATTAAGGACGAAGAGGAGAAATTAGCATAACAGCGGAACGAGCAGGCAGAACGGACCGAAAGACCACTCAGGAGATAGACTAGGGTCCGGTACAGTAGGACATGCGCATATTTGCAGCATGACGGGGGGTGGGGTCGGAAGGGTATAAAGCACATGGGCTGTGTACGCTCAGCAATTCGATGAAAGCTATTGCATGGTGTACATCGGTTTGAACGACGTCGAGTTGCTACCACCGTGTGATATGGCCAACAGACAATCCAGTAGACGACATCTGGATGACTTTACCCGAGGTCGCGTCATTGGGAAGTTGGAAGAAGGTCGAAGTGTGACTAGTGTGGCCGAGGAGTTCGGGATCGCTCACAGCATCGTTTCACGAGCTTGGAGAGCATTTCAAGCGACAGGAACAGCTGTCCGAGAGTGTAGCAGTGGTCGTCTACGATCAACAACGGTGGCGGACGACCGGTATATTTTTCTACAGGCGAGAAGAGACAGACGGCAGACAGCGGGAGAAATCGCAAGGCACATGCAACAGACAACTGGACGTCCCTTATCGCGTTTTACCGTGGCCAGAAGGCTGCACAAAGGTGGTCTATTTGCACGACAACCAGTACGGTGTATGCAATTAACGCCTGCTCATCGGGGACGGCGGTTTCTGTGGTGCCAGGAACACAAAAACTTGACATATCAGCAATGGGAACGAGTTCTCTTTAGGGATGAGAGCCGATTAAGTCCGACGAGCGGTTCTGGATATATACACATCTGGAGAGAGCAGGGAACACGCAATCACACCTCCAACATCGTCGAAAGGGACCGGTTTGGAGGTGGCGGAGTTATCGTTTGGGGCGGTATCATGCTTGTTAGCCGTACTGACCTCCACATCTTTCAAGGAGGTTCAGTCACTGGTGTCTTCTATTGCATCGTGGTTCTTCTGCCTCACGTACGTCTGTTTAGAGGTGCTATGGGTCCTGAGTTCCTCTTCATGGACGACAACACTACACCTCATCGTACAGTGGCTGTCGCAGAGCTGTTGGAGAGTAAAGGTATTCAACGCATCGATTGGCCCGCAAGGTCACCGGACCTAAATCCTATCGAACACGTGTGGGACCTTCTCGGGAGACGCTTCGCAGCACGTCACCAGCCGCCAGCAACGATTCCGCAACTGCGATTGGCGCTACAAGAGGAATGGGCCGCGATGCCTCAACAGCTCCTTGACAACCTCATCCTCAGCATGGACAGACGTTGTAAATCCTGCAACGCAGTCAGGGGTGTTCATATCCCCTACTAAAGACTGAATTTTTCTTGGACAGCCGCCTGTCACATGGACGTTTCTGTCTTCTGTCCAGTTGTGCTCGAAGCTTCCTTTTCAATAAAGTGCCTTCGTATCTTTTGGATTCCTTGTTTGAATGGTTTTGCTCACTTGTCCCACAATCTTACGTCTTGGGAATCATATGGTATGATTTGAGTTGATGTGGAGCACTTCTGTACGACGTTACAATCGAAAAACCGTCTCGTCCTTAATTTTTGCACGCCAGTGTATTAGTAGCCTCTGAGAAAGCGGATGGGCGAAACATTTGGGACACGAACAGTGCTAAAATCCACCAATGCTGAAAACACTGGTTGCGAGAAGAGAAGCTTGTATATATACACTGAAGAGCAATTGAATTAGAGATACCTGTCTAGTAACGTGTTAGACGGCGGCGATTCGTCTCGGCTTGACAAGACACCGGAGGCGTTGGGAAGCTATACCGATCCACAACCGCTGAACAAGCTCCCACAGCTCACAAAGATTTGATGGAGGGAGGTCAGAGCCTCGAACATCTCTCTTGATGGCATCCCAGATGTGCTTGATGGGATTGAGGTCAGAAGATCTAGCTGGCCAAGGAAGCGAGGTTACGTCGGTGGAGTGTTCATCCAACCATTCGGATACAATTCGGGAGCGATGGCACGATGCATTGTCTTGTTGCAGGATGAGGTCCCCAGTGGGATGTTGAAGACTCACAAACGGGAGCAAATGGTCGTCCAGGATATCCCGGTAACGTTGACCTGTGAGAGACGATGTCACACGTACCTGGGGTCCCATTTCAGTCCACGTAAACAGTCCACAGACAAGAATGCAACCCCCATTAGCTTGAAGAGTACCCTGCTGGCAAAAAAGGATCCATCGCTTCATGTGGTTTGCGCCGTACTCGTACCCTGCCATCCTCATGTACCAACGTGAATCTCGACTCATCAGTCCAGGCAACATTTTACAGTTAAATTAACTGTAAATCTCCCCCAAAATCCGCTTGTTTCAATCGCCGTTGGTGGGAAATTTTTCATATAACCACCGCATGGAAATTTTATTGTGTGTTTTAATCAAGTAGACTGGGAACCCAGAAAACCTCAAGAGGTTAAAAAAAGTTTGGTGGATAAAATGAACCCACTTCACACACGCATATTTACAAGGAGAGATAAAATCACCTCCCAAAATAAAAACACGTGCCCCAATTCATGTAGGAGTGTTGCCATCGGAAAAATGTGCGAGTTTCGTTGCTTAATAACTCTTGCTTTACGTTGGAAAGCGATGCTTAACATTGTATTTATTCGTTTCCCTCCAACTTCTGATCATAAGCTTAACCTCTTAAGGCAGAAATTAACCCTTTGAAACCCTAGATTCATAACTCACTAAGCTGTTACTTCATGCTGGAAAGCGATGTTTAACCCTTTGAGACCCTATTTTTGGGATTGCACTAAGTGGAAGCATAAATTTAACCCTTTATAATCGAAATTTGCGTCACCCCAACTCATGTGGGCTTAAACAGTGTTGCCACCTGCAAAAAGCTTAACTTTATACCTATGCTTCCATTTAGAAAAGGAGTCGGATTAAATAGTGTTGCCATCGGTAAAAAGTGCGAGTTTCGTCGCTGAATAAACTCTTGTTTCACGTTGGAGAGCGATGTTTAACCCTTTGACACTCGATTTCTGCAATTGCTGGGAACTTCCCCAAGTGGAAGCGTAAATTTAACCCTTTGTTTCCGTTACCCTAACTCCTGTGAGCTTAAACAGTGCTGCCACCTCGAAAAAGCTTAACTTTTTAGCTCTGCTTCCATTTAGAAAAGGAGTCGGATTAAATAGTGTTGCCACCGGTAAAAAGTGCGAGTTTCGTCGCTCAATAAATTCTTGCTTCACGTTGGAAAACGATGTTCAACATCGTTTTTATTCATTTCCCACCAACTTCGGGTCATAAGCTTTAACCCCTTAAAGCCGAAATTAACCTTTTGAAACCATAGATTTATCCCTTACTAAGCTGTTACTTCATGGCGGAACGAGATGTTTAACCTTATTTTTGGGATTTCCCCAAGTGGAGGCATAAATTTAACCCCTTATGGCCGTCACCCCAACTCATGCGGGCTTAAATAGTGTTGCCACCGGGAAAAGGGGTGAGTTTCGTGGGGTGGGGGATTCACTGTATACCTCATGGATTAGAAACCCCATGGAGATTCGAATCCCCACCATATCGCATATACTGCATGCCGCATGCGGAATGTGGATTCGAATCCCCACTTTTACACTACTTACGTGCTTTAAAAGATTTTTGAGAATATTCAAACATAAATAATTATTCATTGCTAAGTCATATCGAAACAGATTTCCTGTAATTTTATGTTGTTGGAAGAGTTATGATGCATTCTCCTGCGATCAATCAGTCCTTTTTATCTGACACTCAACTGTTAAACATGTTAAAATAGTTGCAGTAAAATGTCATCATTCTCTACCTAAATGCCTATTCGTTCCAATTCTTTTTAGCGTTTGTGCTGCAAATAATAAAACCTTTAGTGATGAGAAAACTCCGTATTTGAAATAATTAATATCCTCCAATCTACTCTGGTTTCACAGGGAAATCGGCAAAAAGAAAAATGCGTTTCATTAAAAATAAGCGAGTTTATAAGCCAAATTTGTTGCACAGGTGAATAATCTTGGGATTTCTCAGATGAAATTCAATTAGTTTATCAACCACGTGCAGTTTGCTTGAAGATGTGGAAGCAGCCTTTGCATGTTTCGGGTCGATAATTTAAATAAAAGAGAAGAAAATAAAATTATAAATTTATAGATCTTATACTATGCTTTGCATATCTAAAAAAAGGTCCATAAAATAATTTAAACAAAGTCTTTTTTTAGCAAGTCTTTTGTAAAAAAAGATCATGCTTATGTTACCGGTTTGTCCGTCCGTCCATCCGTCCGCTTGTAATCACGATATCTCTGCAACTATTGGTCCGATTTAAAAAATTCTTTTTGCATTGGGAAGCTTGAGATATGCGAATGATGATCCTTTATTTCGTTTTTTTGTACGATGTTCAATTTCGCCGCTAGAGGGCGTAAATGCAGATGATGTCGAATTCAAAAATACGTTTTATTCCACATATTTGCTTCTAAAAATCGGATTGAAAAAATTCTTTTATTTCTCGATTCCATTTATGTCGAAGAGTATTTTAGATACAGTTACTTTTTTAAATTACGCATAGATTTTCCGCTAGGGTTCGTAAAAGTAAATTACATTTTTCCCGATAACGCTTCTTCTAAAACTCCGATTTGAAATTTTTTTTTCTTCAGCGGATACACCTCCTGATGGAAAATCTTTTGCATACAATTTAAAATTTTTGGTAAAGAATACTTTAGACACCAGGGGCGTAAGTGTTAATTTTTGCTTCTGATGTATTTGCCATAAAATCTTAGCTTGTAAAATATCGATTGAAAAAATTATTTCGTGGACTGATGCCTCTCACATCGATAAACCTTTTCGGAATGTTTTCTTCTTAAAATATTCCACAGTTTCTCCGCCAAGAGGCGTAGATGCATATCTTATTTTTGTCAATATCTCTACTTCTAGGAGTCCGATTTAAAAAAAATTCTTCTTTGTTAGATAGTGTTTTCCGTGTGACATGTTTTTCTTTAAATTTCAAAATTTTCAAGTTATTCGTAGACTTTTTGCTAGGGGACGTATAGGTAAATTGCTTTTCCCCCTATATCTCTGCTTCTAAATCTCCGATTTGAAAAATTCTTTCTGCACCGGATACAGCTCCTGATGCGAAATCGTTTGCACATAATTTCTAGTTTTTGTAAAAAAAAAAAAAAAAAAAAAAAAAAAAATGGTTTGGCCACCAGGGGGCGTAAATCTTAATTTCCGCTTGTGATGTATTTGCAGCAAATATAAGCTTCTAAATTCTCGATTGAAAAAAACGTCGTTTGTAGACCGATGCTACTCATGTCGACAAACCTTTTAGAAACAGTTTCTTCTTAAAATAATGCATGGTTTTTCCGCCAAGGGGCGTAGATGTATATCTTATTTTTGTCAATATCTCGACTTCTAAGAGTCCGATTTAAAAAATTCTTTCTTTGTTGGTTAGTATTTCCGATGCGAAATGTTTTTCCTATAAATTCCAAATTTTTCAAGTAAATCATAGACTTTCGTAAATTGCGTTTTCTGCGTTATTTCTGCTTCTAAAACTCCGATTTGAAAAATTCTTCCTGTATCGCACACAAGTCCTGATGGAAAATATTTTTCACATAATTTCTACTGTTTGGTAAAGAATGGTTTGGACACCAGGGGCATAAGTGTTAATTTCTGCTTCTGATGTATTTGTAGCAAAATCTGGGCTCCTGAAAACTCGACTAAATTTTTTTCTCTTGGACCGATACCGCTGATATGAATAAACCTTTTGAGAATACTTTCTTCCTAAAATAATGCATGGTTTTCCCACCAGGGGACGTAAAGTCACATCTTATTTTTGTCGATATCTCTGTTTCTAAGAGTCCGATTTGAAAAATTCATTCTGTGTAAGAGAGAGTTTCCGGTGCGAAATGTTTCTCATATAAATTCATGTTTTTCTTAACGCATAAGTCTGCAAACAGAGGGCGTAATATCTGAGAGAATAAAAACCCGATTGAAAAACTTTTTTCTTCCATTAGATACTATTGTTTTCCATACCTGGTTCCATTGACTTTGGATAGCTTTGAAACATTTAATTTGCGTTAGAACGAATTCAAAAGACGTGCTTGTTACATCCGAAAATTCGGTGTCATCTTTCTTGTTTTTGTTGTTTTTACGTAAAATATTGAGAGAGAGAGAGAGAGAGAGAGACGAAAAATAGCTATTGTAAAAAAGTACAGCGGTATCAAAAGTTTTTGAAATGGTGTTATGTGGAAGGTTTTTTTTTTTTTTTTTTTTTTTTTTTAATTTAGAGGTTTTTTCTTTTTTAGCTTCAAAAACATTAATAAATTCTTTTTCGGCAATTTTTCGAAAAACACACTGAGAATTATGGAAACAAATCATTGGCGCGCAACTGAGTAAGAGGTGTAATACTTACGCAGTACAGTTTGAATGACCTAGCATTTGATCATCCGTCCCAGATGGGTCCTGGACCGAGCCAGACTGATGCACGGGCTCCCCGTTTGTTCGATGGATCTGCTCCCTTCCTGGAACCAGTGGCCCCATTTTAGGCCCGTTTCACACAGGCGGATTCTTCCCGCGGAAGCAATAAATTATTCAGCTGTCCAACCGCCTCTTTTGGAGCCGGCTATAGAGTTATACCGAGACTTTCAGACAAGCGGAGTCGGTAGAAACTCATCCGGCAGCCGCTGAGCTTCCACGGGGTTCGCTACAAACCGACCGACTAATTTAGAGAAACACAGATGTAAGGCAAGACATTCACACAATCGGTGAACGGATTCTCCGCTTAGGCAATAAAACAATCACTCTTGTCAGAGGGGAGGGGCCGAAAGCAATGCTGCCAGGCGAGGTCGATTGTCAATCGCTTTGGGCTTGTGTGCTTTGTTAGTTTTCAACAGAAATACTCTGATTTTTTAGTATAGTTTGCGCTATAACCTCTGTCGATCATGTCTGCTATTAATGTTGATATTGAATTATTAATTTTGGAAGTAGAAAAGCGCCCACAAGGTTGGGATACATTGTCGGAAGATTACAGGGATAGGAGCATAAAAAAAAAAAGTGCTTGGAATGATATCTGCAGAATCTTGTACAACGAGTTCGACAATTTCACTGAATATGAAGGAACATCATCGGTAAGCGAATTCCGAATGTACTTGTCTTTGTGCAGAGATATTTCACAACAATAATATATGAGCATACCTGCCAACTCTTCCGATTTTGGCAGAAGTCTTTCGATTTTTTATACATTCTTCCGATCTTGTGACCAAACTCGCGTTCTTCTTTCGTTCGAAAAATTTCTGCGTTTTTTGTGAAAAATAACCTGTTTTATTAATTTTTGTTAAACAAAAAAAAAAAAAAAGTTGAAAAGCGCAGCAATAACTTAACTTACTAGTCTTAATCTCAGGGCTGCCAGACCTGCGCCAATTGCACCAGCCTGCGCCAAAACGTTGTTCTTGCACCATTCTGCTAAAAAAATTGCGATTTTGACGAAATCTGTGCTAATTTTGCGCCAAAAGTTAAAATTTAACGGTCATCGATATTTTAGCGCAATCTTACGCCATTCGAAATCATTTCACCGGTTAATTCGCACGTGAGATCCTTCCGTGGATTCGCGGAGTCCCCTTTCCCACCCCCACCCTTTTTTTTTTTTTTTTTTTTTGTCATTTTCGAGATCGATGCAAAAATGAAGGAATTTTCGGGGGTATTAGTTAGGGCGGGGGTCGTATTCCGTCTGGGGAAGTTATTTTGTCTTTTTAAACGTTCGGAAACGGAAGATAAACGGAGTGCAGATTTTTCCCGTAATCGTATTTTTTTCCTCTCGCGATGTTGCTTCTGTTCAGTATTGTTGTTAAATATAATTTCATTGCATAATTTCAACTTGAAATTGTAGGCAACGATTTCCGAAAACGGAAGTTTCCCCGTAATCTTCGGTCACGAGATTGTACGCTAATTCCAGGAATTCCGTCTTTTTTGTTATCATTTGGACCATTCACGAGATCGAGGCACAACTGAACTGAACTTTTGGGAGGAGGGGGGGTTCGTTTTCTCCGTCGGAGGACGAAATTTAATCCTTCGAAAACGGAAGGAAAGTTGACGGAGATAAGATTTTTCTCGTAATCGTAATTCAGTTATTATTAGAAATCATTTTACTCCATAAATATTTGTATTTCAGCTTAAAAATGTTGGATAAATTTCCGAAAACGGAAGTCAGACGGAGCGAAGATTTCTTCAGTGATTGTATTTTTCCCCCGCGATGTGATCCCCACTCCTATGTAGTTGTTAAATGTCATCACCCTCATAAACGTGTGTGCATTTTAACATGATAAGAGTGGGGGAAATTTCCAAAAAACGGAAGTGACGAAATTTGGAAATTTGTAAGAATTGATGCATGGTGTTAAAAAAAAAAAAAGTATTCATTATCTGAAAATTACACCATTTATCTAAAATAGTGAAAGCTCTGATATCAGAATTCAGGGTTCTCAGCTACAGTTGATGTTTTTAGTAAGCACAGGATACTTTTCAAAAATTGCATTACTTTTGGAACAAACAATGCTCCAGTAATGATAGGAGAGAGAAAAATGGTGTGGCTCGTCATTTGAAAGAACACCAAAGTGAAATAATAATTATAGGGTGTATTTGCCATTTAATTAATAACGCAAAATAATTTTTTCTTTGGTTAAAAAAATCGCACAATGTTTCGATCATTAATGTCAGGTGAATCGCTTGAGAGACTTCTGTCAATTAAATGCAAAGAAAATTTACTTTGTTTTCAAAAAGAGTACTCCAAAGAATTCTTAAAAAAATCCAAAAAGGCCACTGTAAGAAGTTTAGCTAACTGTTAAATTACTATAAATAAAAATCCCCTTCAATAAAAACACACCAAAAAATAAAGGTAAATGTCCTGTATTCCTTTTTTGTTTAAGCAGTATGAGTTCTAAATCACTTTATCGTGAGACAAATTGACGTAAAAAAATCTTCTGAATTTTTATACAATCTTCTGAATTTTTCAAAGCCACTCTTCTGCATATTCATTAAATTTAGTTGGCAGGTATGTATGAGTATGGCTTTCCCTGTCCCTATCAGAGAGGAAGGGGGGGGAGGCTTTGGGGCTAAAGTCCTGGTCCTCCACCTGGTGGGGGCCTCCACTCACACACTGTAATGAAAGAAAAAATATACACCTTGCCCTTGTACCTGACATTCACTCCGATCATTTATTTATCAACAGAGAAAATTATTCTAGGTCAGTTATAATGCATAAACTCACAATGTTTCGAAATCTTGTTCGTTCATAGAAATAGCAGCGTTTTCTGCATTTTTTAAAATTTCAAGTTTAGTATAATTGTTTTCTCATAATTCGCGCATAATCAGCATATTTCGAGTGTAGGTATGATGCCAGCAATTTTCTACAAACATTGTAATGGTTTACAGTGCTGCAGAAGTTAATTGTCACATTTTGCCATTTTTTGTATAGGAGTGAATGACTTCAAAATGTGGTAACTATGCAAAACAGTATTTTAAGTAAACAGCAGTGACGAAAATAAAATGTAGAAACGTACGATAGTAAATAAATGTAGAAACGCCAATGGTATAACGACTGTCGGAACTTCAGAGTTATGGGAGTTGTCTTTCAAGAAAGAAGTCAAATTTCACAAACAGGTAAACTGGGTGCGTTAAACGAAAAAAATGTCCGAAGGCTTCCAGAATAAAGTAACGAAAACCCTATGGCCACGCTGTGTCTTTCAACAGTTAAACAAACTAAGAGAATGTAGTAAATAATAATAAAAAAAAACATCCTCATCCAGAACAACAAATTTAATCATTTTATGTGTGAATTAAGATTTCTTTCGAAATCCGTTGTTACATGTTGCATGGAGAAATAACAGCCCGCATCAAAAAAATTCACACTTTATAAATAATTCACACCAATAATTGCCTGAAATTTAAAGTTTCACATATAAGGAGAGTTAATTATTTCGAAATGATCACACAGCCTTGTGAAAGTGCTCTCAAAAACGTCTTATAAAAGGTTATTAAGGTATTCTGTGTTTCCATAGTTTTCCTCAAGTGTTCTTCAAAATGCTCTGTAAAAGTGTGTGTGTGTGTTTTAATGCACTTTACAAATGTTTCTTAGTATTTCCGTGTATGTATCTTTCAACACGGTAAACGGTTTCATAGAACATTGGCTCCGAAAAATGGTTAATGTCATACATTTGCTGCATTTACTGTAGATTATACATTGACATAGGTACTCGTAATATTCAATACATTATCTTTTCATGAGTTTGAAACATGTTATGCATTGAGTTCTTACATCAAATACTGCATTTGAACGAAGACACAATCTTGGTTCCCGCCTATCGGTCGAGCGTTTTTTTCCTCCTCTCTAAAATAAAACCGCTCGTGTGAAAGCCACCCAAAAACCCCACTGCGGGTCGGTTTTATAGATTCGTCGGATTCATTCCGTCTGTGTGAAACGAGCCTTAGGGACAGTTTACTGCCCACAGCTCCACAAGCTACTCAGGATGTTCATTTACCTCCCCTTCCCCCAACAAACACAAAACAGTAAAAATGGACAAAAACTATAACAAAATTTAAGCGTTTATCAACCCTTGCTCATCTTCAGTGGCTTTAGTCGAAACTGCGCAGGCGCTTAATTGCTTTGAATCCCATTATTCCTTAGAATCATGTAGAAAGAATACAAGCGTAACCTCTGGCGACGTAGTAATCAAGTGGCAGTACACAACAAGAAAGATGCCACCGAATTCTATGGTTTAATAGATAGCTGCATCTTTTGAATTCTTCCCGAAGCGAAAATAATTTTTCAAAGTGCATATTTTAATAAAGAAAAAAATCAGAGAAAAATAAAATGTATTTACGCTCCTTGTGGAGAAAACGGCATTTATTTAAAATTCACATAGTGTTTCGAATAGTGAAGGAAACTGGTTTCAAAAGGAATATCTTCAACAGAATGCCAAGAATTGGTAAAACATTTAAAGTAGAATTATCTGTTACGCAAACTAGCTGCACTTCTCAAAAGTCACAAATTGTATGTAAAACATTCCTCATACGGGAAGAAAGCCAAAGCAAAATGTGCTTTTCAAACCAAACAATTAGAAGAAGAAATGTGATGAAAAACGTAACATAATTTTATCCCCCTAAAGTAAAAGCAGCGTTATTTGGGAAACAATATAGCAGCAAATTGTTCTTCCTAATAAAGAGTGTCTTACCAAGAAACGATAATGTTCAAACGGATATTTAGAATTGGAGATAATCTTGTAAACAAAACTATATCCTGTTTTAATCCAGCGGCAGAAACTTGTATCGTAAAAATGTAGAAAATCCATTGGTGTCCAAAATTAAAGTCCAGAAGGCATTCGCAATGTTAAAAAGTAAAACACGTAAGAGCAGGTACAGACGTTTTGCATGTAAACAGACACAGTCATAAACATTTTATAACAATAGACAAATATGTACACAATTTGCGTATACAGGGTTACATCCGCAGATGTCATCAAGGTGAGAGGTAAGAACGTAACCTAAAAATGTCTTAATAAGAAATGTGATGGGACAAACAGCTCTCACAGGTTGTTGATGAACTCTGGAGCAAGAGAATTCCATTCGTCGATGAGGGTGGTGCGTAGCTCGGGAAGGGTACTGGGAAGGAGCTGAATAACTGGTGCGTGTCATCCCAGAGCATCTCAAACATGCGTTACAGGGTTCATATCAGGAGACATGGCTGGCCAATCTATAAGCCGAATATCCTCGCTCTGCAGGAAATCATCGACAAGCTGAGCATAGTACAGGCGAGTGTTATCATCCGTTAAAAGGAACTGAGGGGCAAAAGCTCTTCAAAAAAGTCTGACACTGGGCAGGAGGGGGCTCTTGGAGAACGTTTGCAGGATCAGGAAGCATGTCCAAGGTGCAGTGGAAGCATGTCCGGCGCGTAACTGGAAGACCCTGGGTTCGATTCTTGGTGGCGGTCAATGATAATTTTTTCGTGACTCATTTATAAACGTAGAAAGAGCGATGCCTTCTGTTTGGTGTTCCTGGTTCACGTCAACTGTGTATTTATTATTCACTTGCTTTCTAGTTATTTGTTCAGCTTCTGCTGTTCATCTTTGGTGAAACCCCAGCATTTTGCGGGGCTCCAAAGAAGCAACCTGCCAGGTGGTTTGGCAGTTTGGTGTATGCGAGTCTGGAGAATTTCGAGGCCGCTGTGGTGCAGTGGAAGCATGTCCGGCGCGTAACTGGAAGACCCTGGGTTCCATTCCAGGTAGCGGCCAATGAGAATTTTTTCCGTGACTCACTTATAAATGGGGAAAGAACAATGGCTTCCGTTTGGTGTAGACTGAATTTCGATTCGTCTGTAAAAACATTAGCAGTCCACTTGTCTGTGTTCCAGCAACGATGTTGACTGCACCAATTCAAACCTGTTTTCCAGTGAGATGTGGTTAGTGGGACACAAGCCATGAGTCACCTGGCATCGAGGCCAATTGCATTCTCTCCAGTAAGATGTGTTTAGTGGGATCTAACCACGGGTCTCCAGTCATCGAGGCTAATTGCATTCTCTCCAGTGATCTGTGGTTACTGGGATACAAATCATAAGTCTCCTAGTATCGAGGCCAATTGCATTTTCTCCAGTGAGATGTGGTTAGTGGGACACAAAAAGCATGGGTCTCCTGGCATCGAGGCCAATTGCATTATCTCGAGTGACATGTGGTTAGTGGGACACAATCTATGGGTCTCCTGGCATCGAGGCCATTGCATTCCCTCCGGTGAGATGTGGTTAGTGGGACGCAATCCATGGGTCTACTGGCATCGAGGCCAATTGCATTCTCTCCACTAAAATGTGGTGAGTGGGGCACAAACCATGTGTATCCTGGCATCGAGGCCAATTGCATTCTCACCAGTAAGAAGTGGTTAGTGTGACACAAACATTGGGTCCTCTGGCATCGTGGCCAGTTGCATTAAGCTTACGATATATCATTTGCCTTAATACTTATTATTTCCCGCGGTGGCAGCGAAGAGCTCCTAACATAATTGCCGAGCTGTATAAGAGTTGTTATACAGCTCGGCAATCATCTTAGGAGATAATTGCCGAGCTGCATAATGACGCCGTGCTGTTAAAGCGACACAACTGTCCTTACGGAGCGTCGTACGCCTTGGTGACACTCCAGCGGTGTGGTTGAATTGCTGCCATAACCGTGAAACTACTCTGGGCAGGATGTTCAAGTTCCTAGCAATCTGAGCCTGAGACTGGACTGCTTCTAGTCTTCCTGTCACTCGAAACAGTACAGTGTTGGGCGCACGTGTATGAGACATAAGGAAAGGATCTACCGCCACCGGATCAGTCAGTGAACTGCTGTAAAGCACGAGGCTACACACTGCTCCGGAGTAATCCTAAATATAGGTCAGCCAATACACTATCATAATTTTCTGCGAAACACACACACACACACACACACATCAGAAAAGATAAAATTCACAACTTCCAGGATAAAAGCATCATTGGAATCAGGGAGGAACTGCTTAGAGAGCAAAAAAGAAAAACACAGAAGGAACTAAGGACCCATATCTAAGCACATCCAACCGTTCGGAAAAGAAAAAGGAAAGGAACAAAACTAGGGGGACAGGGGGAGAAAAGAGAGAAAAACGGAAGTAAGTGAAATGCGATTTAACACAACCCTCCTGCTCGAAAGGCATGAGAAGGACGCAAAGAAGTCTGCGCTGTCGTTCGAGGGTTAAAGAACCACTTTCAGGCCATAGGCAGCACAACTCGTGGGCCAAAACACATGCAAATTCTAAAGTAAGGTATATATACACTGTACTACACCGTCAGTAAGAAAACATTGCAAATGTTAGTTCAAAGATTATAACAATGGGAGCAGCAGTGGGTTTTCATAGGACATGCTCCAACCAGGAAAAATTATTGAAGTCTAAAACTTATTGCAGCATTTCGAAGAGAAACAAATCTAGTCCACCAATGCCAGTGATGGAAGTCCGCAATGCCAAGTTCGCGCAATCTCATCTTAACGAATAAAGCGGCCAGGTCTATTCGCATAGAGTCCTATGTGATAAGTTCCAGAAGTGGCATGCAACTGTAACAGTAGTAGTTTTTTTTTTTTTTTTTTTTTTTTTTTTGATTGGAGGTTTAACGACCACCGTGAGCAACTCAATGGGCTATAAGCAGTCGCCCGTCCCTAATTTAGGGTCACTGGTTCCAGGGAAGGGAGAGAGCCAGTGCCGTAAGACAAACACAACATCCATGCCTCACCGGGATTAAAACCCGGACCCCGTTCGGACGAATGATCAGAGGCCATCGCTTAGACCACTGCGCCACCGGGGCGGCGTAACAGTGGTAGTAAGAACCACTTTGAGATCATAAGCACGCTGATCTGAAACAGTTTACGGGTGCTTAAAGATAATAAATTGAAAAATGTAAATGTTAACATTAAGACTCTTAGAAATGATACGCCAGACCATGCACGCAAAATCACATTGCAGGACCCTGTGGGATAAGGATTCAGGCTGCTTGCAGTGAGGACAAACTGGAGAATCGATGAGCCCCCCCCCAACCAGTGATATACGAAATCACGAGTGAAAATCTCTGCACGGGGCAACCGCTACTCTTAACACACCTGTTAGCACTGGCCTTGAATGGCATAATGAACATATTTATTGAATACTATGCCATCCCGAGCCGTGGGTGGCATAGTCGCCAACCACCAGCATTGACGCACCTGGCCGAGGATGGGAGACAGCATAGTGAACAGAGCAACTGTCTTTTGACCAGTTGGTAGCGATTTCGGTCCCAAGTACGCCGTGTTTCATTGAAAATCCGACTTGTGTCGGATGGACACGTTCAGCCGTCGTAATCAGGGACACTGGATTCATAGTTAAAAATAGGGTCGCTTTTTCCTTCCCGCTTTCAATCCCCTCTGGAAGAGCTTGTTTTAACGTCATAGTCTGGCACTCCCAACTACGTCAACTCGCACTTTCCATCTGACACTCCTACTCCTTTCACCTGTGTATCCTCTGCCCGATCGTGAGCCTGTAGTTTCAATTGTATGCCACTTCTTACTTCGTCTGACCAGATAGTCACTCAGTAACTCCTGTTGTTAAGATTATATACCTTCATCCATTCCGCTACGGACAATCGGTGTACTAACAGTATGTCCATTAAGCTGCTTGCGAGTGCCGGGCAATGAAACCAACGTGCACAGTCGTGGTTCACACGGTGGCGAATTCATGAGTTGATAAAACCTGTCAGAGCCGTATTGTATACGACTATCGGGCGCAGCTCTGAATTAACGAACTTTGAAAGGCGATTGTATTCCACCTCAGTAAGCAATCAGTGTGGAGTATTGCCGCTATTTTGAGATCTCCCAAATCCACTGTGTTCTACATCATGTAAAGCTGATGGTACCACTACAGCGAAACGTCATTATGGGAGTACAAACCGAGTGATCGTACCAAATGCAGTTTTGTAGAACACGTTATTTGCCGAATGTGAAAAAGTTGCGCACGTCCTCCGCCACAGACCTGGCCCGGCGACGTCGCACAAGCCACTGGAACAGCTATTTGCACTAAAGTAGTCAGTCGGGAAATTCATGTCCATGGCTACCATGCTAAATCAGCTGCGCACAAGCTACAAATCCCTCCAGGCAAAGCCAAACGATGACTATAGTGGTGTCTCGGTTGGTGTACGTGGAAGAGGGTCGTGTGGTCTGATGAATCACACTACTCATTCTCTCGGATGGAAGAACGCTCAATGAACTAAACATTAGATTTAGCTACTAAATTGCATGTTTGTCCTCTTCTAGTGCAAAAATCTGCCTGAACACGCTGAGACATTGACTGCACCAGATGCCGGAGTGTTGCCGGGGGTAATGCCAGCCATGCCTGTCGCAGCATTGTCCACAACTTCGTCCGAGACGTCGGTCCAGGATCCATGGGTCTGATGTTCCGCTTCACGCCATCCCAGAGAGCTTCCGCTGGGATTAAATCAGTGACCTATCAGACACAGGATGGTTCTAAATTCAGATGAGTGTTACTGGTGGTTGCTGCCCTGGGGCATGGCACATTGACCTTTTGGAACAGATCATCAGCCTCAGGATGTGCGAAGGCCATGAAAGCGTGTAAGTGATCAGCCACCACTTTCTGGTAATGCGCAGAGGTTAAAGACCTCTTCAGACACACTAAGGGATCTAATGTGACCCATTTGAAGGCTCCCCAAACCGTCACAGAGCCACCACCGCCTTAAACATAGCCGACCTCGCACGACGGGGCCATCTCTTCATACTGTCGACGCCACACCCGCAACCTCCCGTTAGCCTGAAACGGGATTCATCAAAGCCCACGATGCGGCGCCACTCTACAGAGGTCCAGTTTTGATGTTCCGGGCACCTGGTGAGGCGTAATGTCCGATGACGAGCACTTAACAGTGGCACAAGAGTAGGCCGTCGGCTTCCGTAGACTACGGTATGCAGCGTGCAACGTACCGTTCGCTTGCTGACGCTGAATGAGCCTCCGATATTTAACCTGGATGGAATCTGCCCTGTGGTTGCCAAGCGGTCGGTGTGTACGAGCCTGGAGAGTCTACATCTGCCCTGGTCATCAATAGCGTGTGGTGGGCCACTGCTTGCTCTCTGGGCGCTGGTACGTCCACCAATGATATACTCGCGGTGCACCCTTAATACGGTTGCCCTTGGGAACCCCAGGGTTCTTACCACTTGGGACATAGAATGACCCAACTGTCCTGCGTTGACAATGTATCCGCAATCAATGTCACTCAGATCATCACTCTTACCCATGTTCGTTGATTGCGATACACTGTTGGGATGCCTGGTGTCTGCCTATGTATCGCCTGCGTTCGGTTTGGGTCTGTGCGAGGGATTCAAATGGATGCAATCAATTGCCCATCACTCTTATGTCTAATGTTTTGTCTACTGGGTCTATTTTGTTGTAACGTTTGTCTGGGTAACGTTTTCAGGTGGGATGCATTCTTTATCTGTACAGGCCAAGTTTGAACGGGAATCTTTGATGCTTTCAGGCTATTTCTGCTGGGAAGAACAGAGTCCTTTGATTGTTATGACCTCCAGTGTAACGGCAGCCAGGTATGAAATCATTCGGAACCACCTACGCTGCGGCAATATTTCGGCCCATATCTCTTCCTGTTTCAGCCTGATTGAACGCCTTAGTGTACTCCAAAGTAGAATTTTCAAAGCAAACAGAATACAAGTTATGAATTGACTTCTATCACTTACTGATCATCCATGTATCATCTCGCAGAAAACTTGAAAATTTCATTGCACTGGAGCGGGAATCGAACCAGCATCTCCCGCGTTCCGTTCGAGTATGCTAACCGTTACACCGCCCAGGACAGTGAAGTTCCAAACAACTGAGACTAAGCAAATGCAGCTCAGGAATCTGAACAACCTGAGATTATTGTCTTCCTCATAGCGTTTTGACTCATCTCCCATCCAGAAACGGATGTAGGTCGGAAATCACCAGTACCACAGGTAAATCAATGAAGGGAGAAGTATTCTTCATGATACTTGGGAAATCGATAGAATATTCAACTTCACTTGTCCTGGGTGGTGAAGTTGAATATTCTATCGATTGCTTGGATTGCTTAGGACTTCACTCTCCTGGGCGCTGTAACGGTTAGCATACTCGAACGGAAATCGGGAGATGAGGGTTCGATTCCCGCTCCAGGGGGATGAATTTTTCAAGTTTTCTTAGAGGTGTTACATAGATGACCAGTAAGTGTTACAAGCAAATTCAAAATTTATATTCTGTTTGTTTTGAATATTCTATCGATTTCCCATGTATTAAGAGGAATAATTGTTCCTTCAATGATACTGCAAAGTATTCGCAAGCTTGGTTTGAGAAGCAGGACATAAAGGTGTTGGATTAGCCGGCCCAAAGTCCCGATCTAAATCCAACAGAACATCGGTGGAACGATTTGGAACACCGAATCCGATCTCGGTCGGTAAGAATTTCCTCTATAGCTGCTTTGGCAGAAGCTTTTTTTTTTTTTTTTTTATTTGATTGGAAGTTTAACGACCACCGTGAGCAACTGAATGGGCTATTAACAGTCTCCCGTCCCTAATTTAGGGCCAATGGTTCCAGGGAAGGGAGAGAGCCAGTGCCGCAAGACAAACACAACATCCATGTCTCACGGGATTTGAACCCGGACCCCTTCCGTACGAATGATCAGAAGCCATCGCTCAGACCACTGCGCCACCGGGGCGGCCCAGAAGCTTTGCAGAAGCAATGAAAGGAAATTCTGGTACAGTGCTATCGGCATCTCGGGGAAATCATGGCTACAATAATACTCATAGCAGCAGTAATGCAGTGAAACCCCGATTTTATGCCTTTTACAGAACCAGCATGAAAAGTCGTTCGATGCGAGAAAACGTAAAACCAAGGTCGAGGTTAATCAAATTTTACAGGCATACATAATGTGTACAAAAAATAGAAGGCAATACACTCTAGTACATAGTAGAGCACCTAACTGTAGACACATTTATGTAAGAACCAAAAATGCAGTATAACTACGTACGTACTTACATTATGGGATGTTAGTTTGGAAAAATCGGTAATTTCGTTTTGCTTTCTTCTTTTAGTAACATAATTTGCTACTAAAGCAGGTAAGTTCTTTGTCTTCCATTCATCAAGTGCAATCGGATTAACACTTCTTGCAGATTCACCACAAAGTGATCGGTACTTAAGATTGTAGCGTTTCTTTAGGCGATCCATCCATCCATTTGAAGCTGTGAAGTCATTTAAACCAAGCCGAGCAGCAATTTCTAAGGCCTTTTCCTTCAATATTAAACAATTTAGAGGTACGTTTACCGTTTGCGACTCAAGCTGGACTAATACCACGTAGTTAGAAATGTTTCCAGTTCACCCTAAGGCGTACTTTTCAGTCCTCCTCTTATTAACACAGTGACCTAACCTTTTCGAAGTAATTTTGATTGACTCTTTCTGTTTTAAAATCATTTTCCCTGTTAAAACTGGTAATCCAAGAGACTTGGCTGATTCAACTTTAGTTCCATGAAATTCACCATCTTTTTGTGTAATGGAGACTTTTCCAGTTCAGAAAGACATTTACATTTCTTACTCGCCATCTTCACACTTACGTCTAAAAAGCCAGATTTAAGCAGACAACCAACTGACTGAATTGCTCTAAGAACCTCACACAGTTCTTGCCAAGCCGAGACGCAGGCCCGTTCAACAAGGGGATTTACGGCACTTCACGAGGCGCTCCAGCAAAATTTCTAAGGTAAGACGCATACAGCCTGCAAAATTCAGCACTGCTCCAAACTGCCGTCACGTGCTTTCAGCAAATTCTGTGGAGGAACAAACGGTTTACGACAACCTGATCGTCAGATTGTGCTGAGAAATGCAGCAGGAAGGGGAAGAACTGGTTTAAAGCAATCTTACATGAAACTATACTCGCGGCAAAGTTAACCTGACTATGCAGTTAAAGCTACGGAGCGTGTATTTCCACGGCATAATATAGTTCCAGTTTAAAAACTCCTCTTCAAGCTTGACCTGAGGCCTAAAAAAGACCATGGGTATATACCGGGTGATCCAAGAGTAACAGAAAATTTGGAAAATCAATAATTCGCAAAGTATTTACAGTAATCAAATGCGGTTTTCACAGAAATGCACAGAAAGACGTGGGATTTTTTGTGCATAATGCAGAAATTTAATGCCCGAATAGTTACATTTCCGACCACCAGATGGCGCCACAGGTGACTGTGGAGTCGGCGATGTGGTGTAGTACAGTTCACGCCGAAGACATGTTTACAAATGTTCAATGTGGTTCCCATCATTCATGAGCACAGCCGTCAGACGAGGTAAGACACTGTGCACAGCATTAAACAACATTTCAAGTGGCATTGCAGAAACATGATGCCAGATCGGGTCCTTCAACGTGGCCAATGAAGTTGGCCGATCTCTGTACACCTTTGACTTCAAGTAGCTCCAGAACCAAAAATCGCAAGGTGTAAGGTCTGAAGAACTGGGAAGCCACTCGTGCGGAAAGGAGACGTTGACCTCCCCAAACATGGACCGTAGCAGTTGCTTCACAGGAGCAGCAATGTGCGGCGCTGCTCCATCTTGAATGAATGTGACAGTATAGGATGCTTGCCTCTCTTGCAAGTGTGGGATAACTGTTTCTTAACAGCGCTGTATATCGATGACCTGTGACAGTAACGATTTGAAATCCAGAGTTGTGGACTTCCTCAAAGAAAGTCGGGCCAATAACGAAAGAAGCTGTGAAACCGCACCACACGGTAACTATTGCCCGATGAAGGGGTTTCCCACAACTGCGTGTGGGTTCGCTGTAGCCCAAATGCGTCAGTTCTGTGTGTTTACACTTCCATGAAGTGTGAAGTGAACTTCATCAGTCCACAGGACCAGTAACAGCCAGTCCGCATCATCTTCAATGCGCTGGAACACCCAATTCACAAAATCTCGCCGATTCGTGAAATCGGCGGTTGCAGTTCGTGCACGTGTTGAATTTTGTAGGGATATCTCTTAAGGATGATCCGAAGTGATCTTCACACAGTTCCATACAAAAAGCCAGATTGTCGTGAAACTTCGCGCACTGCATTCCCCATGTGCTAAAGCTGTCGATAGGGTGTCGACTTCGTGTTCGACCTCAAACAAGATTGCACCAGATGTTTGGGGTCTCCCGCTTCTTGGACTTGCTGCCAAAGAGCCAGCGTTGGCAGTAAAGTTTTTCATCATATGCTTCAGCGCCGAGCAAGACATTAGTCCCTTTCCACGTTTCATACCCTTCATTGAACGAAACGAGCGGAATGCTGCACTTGCACTTTGCGAGTTCCAATAAAACAGTTTAACGAACAGTGCTTAATCACGTAAAGACAACATGCTTATGCGTAGCAACTTACCTGACACCCATTTTCCCTTTAACATGCAGCTCGCCGTGTTCAGCAACAGCAGGAACTTTACTCACAGCCCAATCAATCACACAACACGGATAAACTCACTATACGTGTATGCAGGGCTAGTCCGCGCACGAGGAATCGGCAGGTAATTACGGAACTCACACTGACAAGACCTGATCATATGTAGAGGATTTTAAGAAGGGAGTATCTGACCCCAGGTCTTAAAAAGCACTTAGAAATAGGAAGCTAGAAGATTAGCGCTAGAGTGCCCGATAGGAAAGTGACCCGGAAGCGAAGTAGAAAGGGGGAGGAAGACGCCCTTATTTATTACCGGGAAGACAGTACCCAGGGTCCGACGGCTTAACGTGCCCATCCAACGCACGGCGGGTATTTAGTGGTTCAAACGTTCGTACCTGCCCAGGATCGAACCTGAGGCTATCTCCATGGCAGTCACGAACGCTGACAACTAGGCCACCCGCGGCCCCACACTGGTAAGTCAGTTAGAGATTCTGTTTAAATACCGCCGTTAAGTTGCTCTCGGACCGCTACAGCGCCATCTGGAGGTCAGAAATGTAACTATTCTGGTATTAAAGTTCTGCATTGTGCAAAAAAAAAAATCCCATGTCGTTCTGTGAATTTCTGTGAAAACCGCATCTGATTACTGTAAATATTTTGCGAATTATTATTTTTTCGAATCTTTTGTTACTTTTGGATCACCCGGTAGATGTTCTTAATGTTGTAGATACGTAGATGAAAGGAAAAAAAAAGGCGAAGATCACAGTTTTAGTCGCGTTTTTAAAAAGTACAAATATTCGCGTTTTGGCGACGTCATTGTCACTTCTGTTTTGCTTCAGAGATGCTACACAGCTGGGGATATTTACTGCGAACGAGAGAAGAAAATTGTATTAGCCTGATAGTAAAGAGGGAGATAATAACTTGGTCTTGTTTTCGTGGATACTGTTTTAAATTACTCATTCAGAAATCGTTTGTCTGGTGGCAAGGTTGAGAACGTGTGATGTTTGAAGGGGGAAATCCTGATGGAACACGGGAAGTTTCCTTTTGTCTTGCCTTAAGTAACTCTTAGGGGGAAAGATCCACGACACATGACACCCCATTAGTGCGCGGAGAAATACTGAAAAGCAAGAGATATCTTGTTTGTAAATCTGTTTCACCGCATCATAGCAGTGTAGTCAGGTTAGCTTTACTCAGAGTATAGAGGAAAATCCGGTTTGGAACCAAAATTTTGAACGCCGTTCGACGCGAGAAGTCGTGTGACTGGAAAAACGTATAACACGGGGGAAATGTAGGAGAATTATCGGGACTTCAGGAAAACGTCGCTCAAAACGAAAAATGCGGGGACGCAAGATCGGGGTTCACTGTAACTGCCAAAGGTGTGCCCGCTATGTACAAATTTCTGGTAGTATATGTCTTTGTTTCTGTTCAATCAAATACCGTTGCTTCCATAGTGTAGTTTTGGCAGTCGGACTGTCGGGAAGTTATAATTATACTGCGCTCGTGTACTTTTTCATTTAAAAGGACGTGTTAAAAAAGGGGCGAAACATAAATCTTCACTGAGAAACTTATACCTTTTTTACGCTTTCCAACTGTAGGTTGAAGAAGCGTATATGATCCAGCTTTGTCCGTCCGTCTGTCCGCACGATAACTCACGTGAAAATGGTTCGATTTCGACGAAATTTTAGTATGTGGTAGGGGACCACCTGGGGACGAACCCTATTGAAAATGGGCGAAACAGGGTCAAACGTCATGACATATGAGCTGGATCCATTCCATTGCCTTTATGCATCATAACTTGCGTAAAAATGGTTCGATTTCAATGAAATTTTAGTATGTGGTAAGGAACCACCTGGGAACAAACCCTGTTGAAAATGGGCGAAATGGGGTCAAAGGTTAGGACATAAAAGTGGGATCCATTTCATTGCCTTTATGCGTCATAACTTGCGTAAATATGGTTCGATATCGATGAAATTTTAGTATGTGGTAGGGAACCACTGGGGACGAACCCTATTTAAAATGGGCGAAATGGGGTCAAAGGTCAGGACACTGGAGTGGGATCCATTCCATTGCCCTTGTGCATCATAACTTACCTAAAATGTTTCGATTGCGACAAAACGTTATCATGTTGTTCCGGAGGTATAGTGAACCGGTTCTGTTGAATATCAACGAAACGGGGTCAAAGGTCATTGCACAAAAACAAGATTTATTCCACAGCCATTATTCTCATAACTTGCTAAAACTGCTTCTATTGCGACAAAACTTTAGTATGTTATTCTTGAGGTATACTGAACCAGTTCTGTTGAATATCATCGAAATGGGGTCAAAGGTCAGGACACAGGAGCGAGATTTATTCCACAGCCATTATCCTCATAATTTGAGTAATAATTCCTGGTATGTTGGAAAGCGTATCATAATCAATGCATTGCATGATTTTTACTAACTTGTTTTGGGATATCAGCAGGTTTATGAAGAGAAGCTTCGCATAAATATTCAGCAGGGCTATACCTGTGTTGAAACAACTGTGTAATTCTATGCCCTACGATAATAAATGATTTCATAAAGTTTTTGTAGTTTATGATTTAATGTAGCTTACGTGGTTTCGCGATATTCATTTAAGAAAGAATAACTGGGAATTCAATTTCTTATAATGACTGACGCAAGTCGGAGAACGGCATTTTTTGCTTCCTTTGCGTCTCTCAAAATTTTAATTAAGTACTTAATGAGGAAACTTGATGCCTACATATTTTTCTTTGATTAATTAAAAACGTGATTCGTAATTTCTGCGGTGATTTTTCAGTTTTCTGTTTATATTCCTGGGAAAAGAAAGACCTTGCATTTAATCTCTCTCCAATTTTCGAATATTCTGTCTTTACCAGTTAATTGTTATCATTTATTTAAAAAGATGAGTGTTTACATGTATTGGTTCAAACATTCAGTTGTTTGCAACTTCATTAATGTCATGCTGATCAAGGTATGTAGAATATTCCATATTTGGCAATGATCAATATGGAGGAAGGAAAACAAGAATTTAATCTACACTCATCGTCAAAAAAACAAAAACAAATTGCACTCAGAAAGACGTGTCGGATTGCAATACTATTCGGGAGGAAGGTAAAGGCTACCAGGAACAATAAATGATTAAACACTGATACCGATATGCGCAGCATTTACTAAGCTATAAGCCAAGAAGTAGTGTCTCTCAGTATGGCTCCGGGCCGCCATGTTTTTTCACACAGCATGCCAGACATCTCGGCATGGAGCTGTACATGTTCCTAATGGTGTCCTGCGATAAGCCATCCCATGCAGCTTGAATCTTCTCCCGCAGTTCCTTCAGATTGTGCGGTTGGGGTAAAGAGTGGATAGCACAATAGCATTCCACACATTTTCAATCGACGCTAGATCTGGCGATGCGGCTGGCCACGGCAGAGTGCCAGTGCCCTTGAAGGCCAGTTCCCAAGACAGCAGCAGTATGCGGACGAGCGTAGTCCTGTTGGAAAGTCGCACCGGAGTGAGCGTTCAGAAAACGTAAGGCCACTGGTTGCAGGACCTCAATAACGTAACGTTTTGCTGTCAAAGTGCCTGTAATGACACCAGGCCTTCTGGAAGTGTGACGCTCGACACCAAACCACACACCATGACACCAGGCCTTCTGGATGTGTGACGCTCGAGAACAAACCGTTCATCTTGTCGCTGACCTCGGTGCTTCCACGCACGGATTCGGTGGTCGTCTCCTCCAAGACAAACGGGGGACTCGCCATTGAAGATCACCCGCTGCCATTCTGAGTGGCTCAAAGACAGCAGGACACCATTTCAGTCTTTGGCGACGATGCACTGTTGTTAATGGTAGTCGTCGTAACCTGCCTGCGTGTAGTCCTAAGTCGTGTAGCCGTCTGCCAATGATGCTGGCACTAATCGGACGGTGCAGGGAGGGTACCACTGCTCGCTGAATATCCCCAATCGTGGCCGTTGGGTCACTTCGCGCATGTTGGACAACCCGTCATGTTGGACAACCCGTCATGTTGGACAACTCTCCGTGGTTCGCATAAGTCTCTCAGGCTCTTCCTGTCGCTGCTGCGTGCTTTGTTCTATTCACTGCCGCCAACAGCGTGCTTTGGTGATGTCCGCACGACCGGTATGGCGTGCAGTACGGCGACAAGACCGTCCCGCTTTCCGGAGCCCAATGATGCGGCCACTCTCGAACTCCTCCAACTGCTCGAATTGGTTCCGAACTTTTCTCCGAGGCATACGTCACTTGCAAAGGATCCAACCAGCACAACAGCACGAGTCAGAATGGCAAGCAAGCGCAACGGGTCGACCTTATACAGCCGGTCCATCACAGCGCTACGACCCCTCCTTGTTGGCGCCACATGCGCTGCCGAGCGTGATACTTGAATAATTTGAATGTCTCACGATGTCTAACCTACCCACCAAGTTTTATTCTTGTCGGTTGCTTCCTTCTGTTTCTATTTATTTGACGATGAGTGTATTACGTGCGCGTAAAGGGACGACCTAAAAGTTTCTCGAATGCTAATGTACCAACATTACAGCAGCAGTACATACTTATTTTGGGGATTTTGGGGAAAGGAGAACGTCCTTGGCTACCGCCCAAACCATTTTTTGTTTGGTCATATTTCACCCAAATTACGATATGGCTTCACAGTAAAATGACAGAAGCAGTTGACATGTTGCCTTCCTACGAAGACACTTTGTTAAAACCAGACTGTAAAACATATATTCAATAAAAATATATCAAATATTAATATATTCCCTCAAATAAAATAACTTTGAGCCTGTGAGCACCTTAGTGTTTTCTTTGTTTCCTCAAAAATATTCAACAAAAAAATTTCGTGAAAAATCTATTAAATTACACAATGTTTTTAATATACGCTCACTGAAAAAAAAAATAGTGTCCTCAACAACCTTTTGGAAGATGGGGTGTTAACGACCTTCGTGAAAACCTGTAGTCGCCCATCCCTAATTTAAGGTCACTGGTTCCAGGGGAAAGAGAGAGAGCCAATGCCACGAGACAAATACACCACGAATTCGTTACCAAAACTCCAACCCGGACAACGCGGACAAACGGTTCAGAGGCCAGCGGTTAAACCACTGCGCCACTGTGGTGGACAGAACATTCTTACCACCTTTCTAAAACACATTATTGGGACATATCTCAGACCTGTTAGGTATAGACGTTACCTGTCGTCGGGTATAGACTACATCAGTTCCAGTCCACTCCAACAGTAGCACTCGTAATTCAGCTAGATTGGTAGATGCCTATTTATTTTCCTGCTTTTCCTGCAGTGAGTGCCAGTTAGTCCAAAAGCTTTACAATTAGATTTAAATCCAGTGTCCCAAAGTTTTTCTCATGCCAGTTAATACAGAGTTAGTCCAGTTCTTCCTGCAGTGGTTATCCCGGAATACCGAAATGTGTGGGCTGCGTCCTGCCCACCTTAAATGATAAACGAAAGGCACCGCCTGGACTTCTAGAACCTGTATATGGTCTACTTGATTTGAACTGGCTGGTAGATATCTCAATAAATAGACAATTCATGATAGGTAAAGTATCCCCAAAACATCACAGACCCACCTTCAGCTTGCAGAACACCTCGGACATAGTCCAGATGGAGGGTATCGTTACACTTTCGATGCGTTCTATGCCATACATCTTCGGCATACCGGTAGAAACGCGATGCATGCGACCAGATAACAGCTTTGCAATCGTCTGAGGTACAATGTTCGTAGAGTCTGCCCCTTTTAAACACAGGGGCTTTATGTTCAGCTGTTATCAGGTATCTATTGCGAAGTACACTGCTCTTACTCCATAGAATACATTTCACTTCGCAGTGTTCTTTCGGACACAGGCTGACGTGGTTCCTCATT
Organism: Macrothele yani; assembly: GCA_039090855.1. Classification (NCBI taxonomy): domain Eukaryota; kingdom Metazoa; phylum Arthropoda; class Arachnida; order Araneae; family Macrothelidae; genus Macrothele; species Macrothele yani. Next base: position 177,081,994 of record CM076990.1, read on the forward strand.
GATTGTCTGTGGCAATCCTTAAATGGTTTTATTTCAAACTGTTTGCAGTCACTAGGCGTGATCCCCCTCGATAGTTCCTAACTGTTAACACTGACTTTCCACCGCAGTGATATCTACAATTAGCGGTTGAATTGCATGTATTCTACTATTTATACACTTGTTGGATTGTTCGTTTCCTAACGCTAGTAGATTCGCCTACTTCCTTTACAGCATGTCCTTTAGCCCTGACAAATGTGAAACCTCCTTTCGCCACACAGTCGCGTCTTTCTCCCGGCGCATGATTCACGGCAGGAAAACAGCGCAATCGACACAGCACTTGAAACTACGACACGACATAGCAAATGCAAGTTCATATGCTTATATATACATGTATAGTGTGACATTTCTACAACAAAGGAATCTATTGCTGCATCAAGTCCAACTTTGTTGTCTATGGTGAAGGTGACTAAGTTTTATTTGGTGTGGTTATACAAATGTGGCACTTGAAGGTTAAACTGCAGAAAACAAAAGATTTTGCACGGAAAGTAAAGGTGAACAATGGACATCTAAGGAGAGAGAATTCCCATTTTATTTCAGCTTTCTCATGCAAGATCGTACGTGAATCCTGGAAAGATAGACCTCCTCAAGTGATACCAAAGAGAAAGAAACGGGTTTCGCTATCTGTGACGTGCTACAGAGGTGAAAGCATGTATCAAAAAGAAAAATCTGCAGCGACGCATTCTGTCCGCGTAGCTCCGTTGGGAGAGCTACTTACTTCGGAGTGGGGGTACACGGAATAAGTCGCTCGACAACTCCGGAGTGAGGAGACTTACTTCGGAGTGAGCGACTTATCCCGAAGTGACTTACTAAGAGCAACTTACTTCGGAGTGAGCGACTTATCCCGAAGTGACTTACTAAGAGCAACTTACTTCGGAGTGAGGGGACACGGAATAAGTCGCTCGACAACTCCGGAGTGAGGGGACACGGAATAAGTCGCTCGACAACTTCGGAGTGAGGGGACACGGAATAAGTCGCTCGACAACTTCGGAGTGAGGGGACACGGAATAAGTCGCTCGACAACTTCGGAGTGAGGAGACTTACTTCGGAGTGAGGGGACACGGAATAAGTCGCTCGACAACTCCGGAGTGAGGAGACTTACTTCGGAGTGAGCGACTTATCCCGAAGTGACTTACTAAGAGCAACTTACTTCGGAGTGAGGGGACACGGAATAAGTCGCTCCACAACTTCGGAGTGAGGAGACTTACTTCGGAGTGAGGGGACACGGAATAAGTAGCTCGACAACTCCGGAGCCAGGAGACTTACTTCGGATTGAGGGGGACACGGAATAAGTAGCTCGACAACTCCGGAGCAAGGAGACTTACTTCGGAGTGAGCGACTTATCCCGAAGTGACTTACTAAGAGCAACTTACTTCGGAGTGAGGGGACACGGAATAAGTCGCTCGACAACTTCGGAGTGAGGAGACTTACTTCGGAGTGAGGAGACTTACTTCGGAGTGAGGGGACACGGAATAAGTCGTCGACAACTCCGGAGTGAGGAGACTTACTTCGGAGTGAGGGGACACGGAATAAGTCACTCGACAACTCCGGAGCGAGGAGACTTACTTCGGAGGGTGGTTTAGAGTTCTTATATAAAATGTGGCGTACGTACCTAAATAACCTTCCTTTTGAGCTTCTGTTTTCCTATGTGATTTAGTTATTTTCTAGTTAAACGTTTTCTCATTGAACGGTGCATTACTTCCCCCTAACAGTTCTAATTTCTCCATCAATATGCAGTGCACAGCCGAAGTTGCAGTGTTGACTTCGGTACTCAATTCTACAGGGTGATTGTAAACTCTGTGACGTGCCTGCCCCGCAGGACGCAGACGACATAAAGGCAGATAGCAGCAAGAACGAACGTCTGCGTAGCTCAGTTCTTAGAGCGACTTGTTCCGGAATAAGTGGACTCAGGCTCGTGGACCAAAAATGACGGAGAAATTTAGTATTTCCGCACCGCGAAATACGAAAAATAAGAGAATCCCTTCTTCAGCGCTTCGAAAAATAAATGTGTGTGACGTTGAATTCCACACAGCAGATTGACTGTGAGTTCTCAAGTGCATGTTCTACAGCGGATGGCTGCCTGCAACGATTCATGATCACGGCTGACCCGTGGGCCATGCCCCCGGCCCTCTTCGGGGGGGATGTGACGTGCCTGCCCCTCAGGACGCACACGACGTAAAGACAGATAGCAGCAAAAACGAACGTCTGCATAGCTCAGCTGGTAGAGCGACTTGTTCCGGAATAAGTGGACTCGGGTTCGATCCCCGGCGTGGACCAAAAATGAGGGAGAAATTTACTTCTTTATAACTCGTTCAACAAAACAAGAGGGGTGATAGTACACATCAAGACGAATAATATTTGCAATGGAACCTAGGGCCGCATTGCACTCCTAGCGCCAGAAAAATTAACGTTCGAAAAACGTTCAGCAGGCACACGGAGTTCCAGCCAGTGCATGAGAAGCACAAGATGCAAATCAGGTGCGCTTAACACGTGCGTAGACGATGAGGATCAAACATTTAAAAACGCAGCCGAACCCGTTCATTCATATACCGTGAGAACATCACATGAGAATTGACGTATTCGTGAAGGGCATGGAGGACTACACGTGGAGAAACGTCTGACCGGCGCAGCGTACCGTGTGTTTCTGGAGGAAGTGCTTCCCGGTCTGTTGCAGGATGTTCCGCTTACCACACGGAGGGACATGTGGTTTATGCATGAAGGGGCCTCAGCACACTTTGCCACGGTGATCCGATACTTCCTAAATGCGACTTATCCCATGCGGTGGATTGGACGCGGTGGACCAGTGGATTGGCTTTTTTTTTCCTCGGACCTTAATCCACTGGACTTCTTCTTCTGGGGGAGCATGAGAACGTTGGTGTACGAGACTCCTGTGGACTCCCTGGAAGATCTCGTCGCGCGAATCGCTGTTGCTGCAAACAAGATCAACACCACACCGGGAGTCTACGATAGGGTGCGACAGTCCTTCATTCGCCGGTGTGGGCTGTGAAACGACGTCGTTGGACGCCAGTTTGAGCAGCTCCTTTGAGTCTTTCTCTGATACGATTGGAATTGTGCAACTCATAAATTAGGTATGTCTCTTTGTTTTCACTGTTGAAGGCTCAATGCAGATATGTAACTTTACTCTTTTCTGGCACTAAGAGTGGAATGCGGCCCAAGGTTCCATTGCAAATATTGTTCGTCTTGACGCGTACTATCGTCCCTCGTGTTTTGTTTTATTGAAGGGGTTTGCAATCACCCTGTAGGTATGCCCATCGACGATCATCCTACAGTAAACTCCTCACGGGTCCCAGATGTTTTTAATATGCTCCGGTCTCGGGTTTCCACCACCGTGCTAAAGCTCGGTGTTCCCTCTTCCAAGTCGAAAGGCATCCTCCAGAGAATACCTTGACCAGTGGGATGTTGCGCCGTCTTGCATGAACCAGTATGTTGGCTCGTTAAGATGCTTTGCTCACAATCCAGGCTGCAAATAAATTGATTCACAGCATGTTGAGATAGTGCATACCGTTCACTGTTTCGTCAGAAATATGGACCAATACGTGGATGATATAGCTCATGCTTTTGCATCATTGCTGCATGCTTCTCCTAGTCATTTCTGGCACTGAGGAGTATTTCTTAATTGCCGTTGTCAAGCGGACATACTTAGGATGATGACATAAACCATTGTGTCTTTTGACCATCGCCGTTGCTTAGCCAATAACTTCAAATCATAACACGGCATACTTAATATTTGCTGAAACTTAAGCATAATTATATTCAAAATCAATATTTTTTCCTTTAATGTTGAGACATGGCAATAGACCAGCATTCTTGTCCCGGTCGTCTGGTTATTGTTCCGATTTCCTGGAACTGTCTCCAGAGATTGGAGACTTGCCCATGGCCGCCTAGAAAACATAAGGCCATGGCGTTAGAGAGAAGAGTTTCCTCTTTTAGTGACGTCATGCGAAAGCCAAGGCTTCCGATAGGTTTCCAACGCTATCGTGTGTGACGTCAAACAGGACATCGACGTATCGGGCAGTGCAATATGACAGTGACGTCACAAACGGAGGGAACTCATCTTTGCAATGTCATGGCCTTGTGCTTTCTAGACAGCATTGGCTTGTCCCGACACATTCAACCATCGTGCTACGTGAGCTTGCGATTGCCCTGTTTCCAATCAACTGATCGATCTCCACCGTAAAGTTTCTTCTAAGCGATGATGCGCAGTTATTCTTCAATTAACAGTCCAACTCGAGCTTCAATTGGCGCACCCCTCTCAGAACAACGTTTATCAAGTGTGACGTGCCTGCCCCGCAGGACGCACACGACATAAAGGCAGATAGCAGCGAGAACAAACGTCTACGTAGCTCAGTTGGTAGAGCGACTTATTCCGGAATGAGAGGACTAGGGTTCGATCCCCGGCGTGGACAAAAACGACGGAGAAATTTACTTAGTTATAATGGCGCCCGAACTTCCCGGATGACACGACCGTTAGAGTTCTCGCAATGATGTGATGTTCTTTCCACACCGCGAGATAGGAAAAATAAGAGAATCCCTTCTTCAGCGCTTCGAAAAATAAATGTGTGTGATGTTGCATTCCACACACTAGATTGACTGGGAGTTCTCAAATGCACGTTCTACAGCGATGGCTGCCACAACGATTCATGGTCTCGGCTGACCCGTGGGCCATGCCCCGGCCCTCTTTCGGGGTGGGGGATATGTGAAGTGCCTGTCCCAAAGGAGTACGCACATGACATAAAGGCAGATAGCAGCGAGGACGAACGTCTTTTTTTTTATTTTTTTTATTGGAGGTTTAACGACCACCGTGAGCAACTCAATGGGCTATAAGCCGTCGCCCGTCCCTAATTTAGGGTCACTGGTTCCAGGGAAGGGAAAGAGCCAGTGCCGTAAGACAAACACAACATCCATGCCTCACCGGGATTCGAACCCGGACCCCTTTCGGACGAATGATCAGAGGCCATCGCTTAGACCACTGCGCCACCGGGGCGGCAAACGAACGAACGTCTGCGTAGCTCAGTTGGTAGAGCGACTTATTCCGGAATGAGAGGACTCGGGTTCGATCCCCGGCGTGGACCAAAATAACGGAGAGATTTATTTCGTTATACAAGGTCACATGTCTGTCAGCTCGATGACATTTGGTCGTCATTTGCATATTTCCATAGGAGGTAGCACAATGTTGCTGTGGTAAGTCCACTTAGCGTTTCCCCTTGCACATGATTTTGATTCTGATTGGAGGTTTAACGACCACTGTGAGCAACCCATTGAGATATAAGCACGTCCCCGTACCTAAGTTAGGGTCACTGGTTTCAGGGAAGGGAGAGAGCCAGTGCCGTAGGACAAACACAGAATCCAAGCCTCTCTTTTTTTTTTTTTTTTTTTGATTGGAGGTTTAACGACCAAACGACCACCGTGAGCAACTCAATGGGCTATAAACAGTCACCCGTCCCTAATTTAGGGTCACTGGTTCCAGGGAAGGCAGGGAGCCAGTGCCGTATGACAAACACAACATCCATGAACTACCGGGATTCGAACCCGGACCCCTGTCAGACGAATGATCAGAGGCCATCGCTTAGACCACTGCGCCGCCGGGGCGGCCCTTGCACATGTCTCTGACAAATCTTTACAAACGGTCGTCTCGTTGAGGACATATTCTCGAATTTGCATTTGTCACGTTAAATTAGGACACCACTTTAGATATTGGATGTGAAGTACCTCATACGTTGCGAGAACGACGCACATTCGTCACCAGTTAATATTGCGATCACCGATGTGTCAACTATGCCCAAATAAGGGAAGATGCTTTGCTTTTCTCGAAGCACTCGTAACAGGAACGTTCTGAAGTAGGCACCAATGTCAGAGCACGCACTTTCAAAGTCGCATAAGCGTTCTCATATATATATATATATATATATATATATATATATATATCTTTCTCTGTGTGATTCCCGTAGAAGTAGTATGGTAAATATTTTTGCTTCTAGCAAGAGTCCCCTTTTGGAATTTCGACTTGAAATCCGTTCTATAACGAAGTAAATTTCTCCGTCATTTTTGTCCACGCCGGGGCTCGAACCCGGATCTCCTCATTCCGGAATAAGTCACTCTACCAATTGAGCTACGCGGACGTTCGTTCTGACTGCTATCTGCCTTTATGTCGTGTGCGTCCTGCTGGCAGGCACGTCACAGTTCCTATAACTTTGACAATAATTAAAAACCATTTGTCAAATTTGGTAACTTCTACCATGATTTCCCGCAAAATTCCGCATAGCTACCCGAGTGCTGAGGAACACCTGGGATCGAATTTCTGGTGAAAAATACGTGAGTATTCTATTAATTTTTGCTCTTTTCCCTAAAGCCGGTCACCAGGTTCTAAAATTTGCAAAACTCTCACCCTTCTCTCCACAGAAAAGTATTTGTATGAATTACAATATCTCAGTTTAGCTTTTGCCCATTTCATAATTTAGGAACATATAAATTAGTGAAGTATATCTGGAACGATCTTGTAGAATATTCAACACTGCATATCACTAAAAATTCATACATTTAAAAAAAATTAAATTAAAAGCAACCTTACGGTTTCAGAATTCAAAGAAGAATGAATTAAAATTACTGGTTTTTTGCCTTTATTTCCGAGCACGAGTTCAGAAAAACTAGGGGTTTCTGATATCATTCCCTGGCGTGTATAACGCTTCATCTTGCACATATATTTTAGTATTTTTAACCCAGTTGTCATTCTACGGGTTCTGCAGCTGACAGATTCCCATGTTCAATGTAACTATATCCTTGCGTGTTTCAGTAAAATTTCAAGAAAAAGTAATCGTATTTCTTCATATATATATATTCAAATAGTTGTGGTATTTCCGGTTTCCTGTGATTATTGCAATATTGTGCCAAAAAAGAGAAATTCGAGAGGTATTGACTGAAATGGGAAAAAAAATGAAACGTGAGCGATGATACCATGTTACTCGTACAATGGGGACAAAAGATAATCACCCCCCTTCAAAAAAAGGGTCGTTGAGGAAGAAAAAAAGAAATACGAAGACCAAAACCCCTAAGGGAATACAGTGCTAAGTCATCCATAAAGTCCTGTGGAATCTGATAAACGGAAACTGTCCACAGAGCGAAAGAAAGAATTTTCGAGCAAGTGATTTAAATTTATGATAATATATGCGCACGCATACCTAAACTGTTAAGTGAAATCGGATCACTCTTAATTTCGTGTTGGCTAGGTATGATATAGTTTACAAAAAATGTTGAAACGTTTTTTCAAGTATGGTAAATGAATGCGTTTTTTCGCAGTTTTAATATCTCTGCGTGTTCGCACTTTACGATGCTGTTTTACTTTGCTCCCAAGTAACTGCTGAAATTGCTTACTTTAACAAAATACTGTGAGAAGCTGAGTTAAGAAAAATCTAAATAAAATGGAAAGTGATGAAATGCTTTCCAAGCGTCAGAAAGCTGCGTGGGTAAAACATCAGCCAGCCTTAGCACTCGAAACTCCTTGCCACTAGAATCGTCAGCGTCATTTTCTTGTAGGACTTCCGTCCACAGGTAGTAGAGTTTAGGTCCCAGCCACCTACAGCGAGATCGCCTTTTGGGCAGGACACAGAAACGGAAGGAATGAGAGCAAGTCTAGCGACTTTTGACAGAACAGTTTGTAGTGAGATTAGAGTACAGTAGATGGCGCCACCGTACAAGTGCGATATTGCACATAGATGGGTGAGAGAATTTCAGGGAGGTCATAGGAAAGGATACCCATTTAACCAGTGGGTCCAGCCTGGGGGCCGTCACTTTACGTGCTCGTCCGATGCACGGCGGATATTCAGCGATTGTTAGTAAATCACACCATCTCTGAAAGATCAGCCCAGGCCAGAACCTGGGGACCCAGCATCGATAATCTGAAACACTAACCACTAAGCCATCCGCGGCTCCGAAACTCCTTGCTTGATATTAAAACCATTAAGCGGATAGAGGTTTAGCCTTTAGATATAAATTATATGCAACATTCGCAGTTTAGATGGCAGTTTATCCGTATTTAAGCGATTTAGAACGTGGTTTGAATGTCATCGCCCTAGAGATGGGTCACTCCATCTCGGAAATTACCACGAAATTTGGATTTACACGGTCAACAGTTTCAAGGATGTACCTGGACTACACAAACTCAGGGAAAACATTTAGCGTGAGAGACCGGTGTGGCCGTAGAAAAGTCTTGGACGATCGTGGACAGCGGCTTCTGGCACGCATCGTAACAACCGCTTGGCGTCTAATATTGCCGCAAATCACAGAGCAATTCAATGCTGGGGCCAGTAGTAGCATCAGCGTTCGGACAGTGCAACGTTTTCTGTGTTATATGGGGTCCCGGAGCCGACTGCCCACCAGGGAGCTTCTCCTGACCCGACGACACAAGGCTGTGTACCTTGCATGGGCTCGGGAACACCACCATTGGACGCAAGATGACTGGAAACGTGTAGCCTGGTCCGACGACACAGCAGTTTTAAATAAAATGACACTGGAAACAGTTTTAAATAAAATATATAATTTATTCAAATATGAAACGGTCATGAGATGCAAATTATCTGTGATATATCTTTCATTCCATATAATGGCCGTCGGAAGATATCGCATGCCGGGTTGTCTTACGAATGAGCAGATAGTGGATTCATTAGCAAAGTCAAGCAGACGGGTGTGTTTGCACTTCCGGTAGTGGTTACAAAACACTGCGAGTTCCGTTGACTGCGCTTGCGAGCAAAACCGAAGAGAATGTATGAGATCTAAGGTAGGCTCTCCCTCACAGAACGTAATTTCGCTGTCATCATTTCACGATTTTGTTACATGGTTTCTTTTAGGTTGTGAATCTTTTTTTTTTTTTTTACTTTGATTTCAGTGCCTTTCGAACGTTAGTTTTTCGAGGTACCTACGCATGTGACAGCTGTTTTATTATTATTTGGCACGTTATGTTTGTTTACTTCTATCTTCAAGCTGTGTTTAGAACAACCAGAATGACGGGAATCTACGTCGGGTCCTTAGAACATTAATGTCGCTCGTTTAAAGTGTTTCCATTGTTGTGTTTTATACAATTTTAGGGAAGAAAATTTAAAAAGAAAAAAACATTGAAATCTGTGGTTCAAAATGTCAAAGGAAATGAAAACTGCGAGAGGAGTGAAATGAAAAATCCTGCAAGCGAAACGAACTCTGAGCTTTAATTAGGGCCGGATTAAGGCCTTAGTGGGCCCCAAGGCTAAGACATCTGATTGGGCCCCCAAAGGACTTATGACGGAGAATTATTATGAAGTCCGCTAAAATACGAAACTGGCCGCCCCTATGGCGCAGTGGTCTAAGCGATGGCCTCTGATCATTCGTCCGTAAGGGGTCCGGGTTCGAATCCCGGTGAGGCATGGATGTTGTGTTTGTCTTACGGCACTGGCTCTCTCCATTCCTTGGAACCAGTGACCCTAAATTAGGGACGGGTGACTGTTTATAGCCCATTGAGTTGCTCACGGTGGTCGTTAAACCTTCAGTCAAAAAAGAAAAAAAAAAAAAAAAAAAACGAAACTGTAACTACTAAATTATCTGCAGGGTTTTCATAAAAAGTCATCGTATTTTTCATTCTTCTCACAAGAACATGAGTTAAAAACTTAAGATTCCTAAATTTTGTCTTGTATTTTCTAATGATTTGGCATTGTATACTTAGTGCATTTTTTTTATATACAAAGTGAAGCCACAGGAGACTTCGACCATTAATGGTTCCAAGTGCAAATTGGGAGGAGTCAGGGCCAGATTAAGGCCTTAGTGGGCTTCTAGGCTAAAAGTTTTGAGTGGGCCCCTTGACTAAAACATCTAAGTGGGCCCCTTGACTAAAACATCTGAGTGAGCCCTCAAAGAACTTATGACAGAGAATAATTATGAAGTCCGTCAAAACACGAAACTATAGCAATATACTTGCGATAATTAATATGTAGTGCATTCTTCCAACTAACAAATTATCTGGTGAGTTTTCATAACAAGCCATTGCCACTGTCCTCATAAGAATATGAGTTAAATAAGCTTAAGATTCCTACATTTTGTCTTGGATTTCTAATGATTTGGCATTATAAACTTTTCTTAGTGTATATTTTTTGTCATGTAATGTGAAGCCACAGGAGATTTCGCCCATTAACGGTTCCAAGTGCAGAACAAATTGAGAGGTGTGAGTGGATGGAAGTGCAAACGCTGAAACTGCCTCGCCGACTTCGCTGTACACTGCGGCATGAGACCCTTGGTGAGTCACTGTCTTGAAATCTGTTCGTCTTCCAGCCTCTGTTCTTGACCAAGTAGAAATCATACAAGACAAAAGTAAAACTATTTTATATAATCAATATCACATCTTTTTGCTAGAGTGAAACACCAAGTGATACATGTACTTTCACCAAGAGCCCTCCGTTTCAAGATAACACATTTTAATTAAAGTGTGACCAAGTTTTTGGAGATTTCACCCACTTCACTCCAAAAACCCTATGCTTTTTCAGTTCATATATTGTAGACTATACGTTTGTATTTATTCCTATCCCACAGTTACACCATGTACTTCCAAAGATATTTAAAATCCTTTTAATGATAAATTTTTTTACAATATCTTATTTTTCTGTTAAAATGCACATGGTTTAATACACTGACAAACACCTACGAATTAATTGTTTTTTTGGTAACACTTTGTGTATGTTATGTTACCAAGTACAGTAAAGATTCACATACTCTGCTGCAATGATATCTATTGCTGAAAAATAGTTAAAATTTAGTTATATACATACAGTGTCCTTGAAAAGTCCTTAGGAAATCCCACATTCTTGTCACGGACTTGTCCTTCGTTAGTCAGTTTTTATTTACACATGCAGCTGAAAAAAAACCCCGCAAAATGCTATGTTCACTCACACTATGTGTATTCATGTAATCCTTGAGTGAGACAAATGAGCACTGTGCAAATTACGCATATAACTTCCTATATTACGGTCGATTTAAAATTTATGTATAGCACAAAATCTCCCGAGCAAAGTAGTCGAAACACTCCAACAATGTTTGTATCCGTTAACGTTTTCGAAAAACATCATGTTCATCTTCTGACGCACACTTGTCGGTTCTAATGGTACATTGAAGTTGAACCTGTGCTGTATTTTGACAAAATGCACGGGGCCTACTGAATTGGCGTGTGGGGTATTTCGTCATGTGGTCTGTCTTCTTACCTAACATTTACAACAGTGTCGCCATCTATATTTTGACTGCTGCATCTTTTTTTTCTTTCCTTTCTTCTTATAATCAGCTTCTGTTTTTATTACTGTTTTCCACACTTCTGATAAAATATGTGGTTCATTGCTATTGCAAGCACTATCTTTATTCTTCTCAATCATTACAGCCTCTGAGTATCGTAGCTCCCATTCTGTTCTATACGCTCCACTTATTGATACATTTTCCTGGGCTTGTTCTTTCTTTTAAGCAATGTTGTGTCATTGCTGCTTTTTCTTCTTGCTTTTCCCAATTATTTTTGTGCTGGTTAATTCTTTTTTTAGTCTATTCTTGGCACTACCATAATAACATTTCTGTTGATCTACTTCTATTTTTGGTTTTATTGGTATTTTGAGAGAAGAGTTTTTATGAGAGATTGTAACTCACAAGATTATAATTTCAGACATTTACTATTTCATATAAATCTCTCTCTCTCTCTCTCTCTATTATTTGCCAAGGCATGCCGCCTGGACCCTTGGTACTGGTGGCCCCCAAGGCTACAGCCCCTATAGACCCCACCTTAATCCGGCACTGGCTTTAGTGATTAGAAAAAATACTTTAAATGTCTGAAATTATAATCTTGTGAGTTATAATCAATCATAAAACACACTTTTACGTATGATCAATATCACATCTTTTTGCTAGTGTGAAACATCAAGTGATACCTGTACTTTCACCAAGAGTTCACTGTTGCAAAATAACAAATATTAAATAAAGTGTGACTAAGTTTTTGGAGGTTCCATCCACTTCACTCAAAAACCCTATGCTTTTTCATTTCATATATTATAAACTATACGTTTGCATTTATTCCTACCTCACAGTTACACCATGTACTTCTAAAGTTATTTAAAATCCTTTTAATGATACAATTTTTTACAATCCTTTTAATGATACAATTTTTTACAATATCTTATTTTTATCTTAAACTGCACATAATTTAACACACTGACAAAAACACCTGCAAATTCATTGGTTTTTGGTAACACTTTGTCTGTGTTATGCAACCAAGTACAGTAAATACTTAACATGTTAATAATGTGGCATTTTATTATCATACATTACCTCTTATACAGTAAGCTTCTGTAAGCTCCGGTAAAATTATGGAAGAGGTCATGTGTCTCCCCTGCACTCCAATGTGGTACGTTCATTTCATAAAGATTTTTAAACTGAATCCTGCAATCTTCTTTAAATCTTCTTTCATAAAGGTTTTTAAACTGAATCCTACAATCTTCTTTAAATCTTCTTTCATAAAGATTTTTAAACTGAATCCTACGATCTTCTTTAAATTTTCTTTCATAAAGATTTTTAAACTGAATGCTGCAATCTTCTTTAAATCTTCTTTCATAAAGATTTTAAAACTGAATCCTACAATCTTCTTTAAATCTTCTTTCTTAAAGATTTCTAAACTGAATCCTCCAATCTTCTTTAAATCTTCTTTCCTAAAGATTTTTAAACTGAATCCTACAATCTTCTTTAAATCTTCTTTCCTAAAGATTTTTAAACTGAATCCTGCAATCTTCTATAAATCTTCTTTCCTAAAGATTTTTAAACTGAATCCTACAATCTTCTTTAAATGGATTGCGCGCAGTAGCAAATGGGCGATTGAAAATTTCTTTTTCCGTAATTCGAAAGCGTGACAATTAGCAAAGAAGCAAAAAACCCTTTGATTGACGCTGCTTTGCTAAACTATTATTGGTAATGGTGGATCAAAGGTAATACTTTTTAGTTTTGTATGTCTGTTTGATTATTTGCTTCGGGTTTCTATAACGACCATCACACAAAACTTTAAAGACAAGCGGTTCCTTTAGATAAACGCTCCACTTTTTCCTCATCCGAAATTACGTCGGATTAGTGGTCAGAAGCCAGCACCTCAGACCGCAAGACCAACATGGCGGCTCTCAAAGATAATCTAAAATTTTCATAGCTCGAAGCATATATATATATATATACTGTATATATATGTATCGGAATGTAAGGTCAGGTGATGCGTAACATCACAGCCTCTCCTTGACAAATGTCAACCCCGATTTCTCGTGGTACATCCTGTTCTCACTAAAGGGGCTCTGACGACCGCCAATAGCGGTATAACTATACCATCGGGATTAGAGGAAATGCTATCCCACACTCATCAACCCGCTTGGCCAGCGTGGTGAGTTATGACGAAACCCTTCCAAAATGACTCCACAACTTAAATCTTGGCCCTCAGACTCCGGCAGCTGGAATGTACCTGGCCAAGGCAGCGGCCAGTGCGACATGAAGGCAGAGGGTGCTAAGAATCCCCGGAGGATCGGACTAGGCTGCCATCTGATGCTGACCTTGGCTACGTATAATGGACGCTCCCTATCTTCTGATTCAATGCTTTTTGAATTGGAAGAGGAACTACAAAGGATCAAGTGGGACATCGTCGGGCTAAGTGAGGTAAGGAGAAAAGGAGAAGATCTCATTGAACTGAAAAGTGGACATCTCTTCTACTATCGTGGGACTGATACTGGCAGAACTAGTGATGTTGGATTTATAATAAACAAGAAACTGAAGGAGAAAGTTGTAGAAGTTGAAAGTTCCTCTGACAGAGCTGCACGACACGTTATCCAACTCTCGAGAAGATACCAGGATCAGATTATTCAAACTTATGCACCCACCACAAGTCATCCTGAAGAAAAAATTGAAGAATTTTATGAGGAAATTCGTCATCTAATAAATAAAGGTAAGCAGCACTTAAAGATAATTATGGGAGATTTCAATGCAAAAATAGGGCAACGGCAACAGAATGAAACTTCAGTAGGTAAATTCGGTCACGGCAACAGAAACCAGCGTGGAAATACTCTCGCAGAGTTTGTAGAGGCAGAAGGGCTTTTCATCTTGAACTCCTTTTTCAAGAAAAAGCCACACAGGAAATGGACATGGAGGCATCCAAATGGGACGACAAGTGAAATTGATTTTATTATGTGTAACAAAATATGCGTCATAGAAGACTGCAGTGTGCTAAACAAGTTCAACACAGGTAGTTACCATAGATTGGTGAGATGTAAGATGCACCTCAACACTAAACTCGAACGTGGCAAGCTCATAAGACAAACAAAATGTATTGACATAACCAACCTTAAAAAACACCATAATACCTTAGAGTTGGAACTGAAGAACAGATTCTCTGCTTTAGAAGGCCTAACATCGGAAGAAGTGGATATTTCTGAAGTTAACAGAAAAGTGACCAAAGCTCTTATGGAAACAGCAACAAAATTAGCTGCGTCTAAGAACAAATTGCATGTGAACAAATTATCAGGAAAAACCAAAATGTTGATGCAAAAAAGAAGAGAGATGAGGACAACTAAAGAAGATGTGACATCCAAAGGGGAATATATAGCGCTATGCAAGACAGTACGAAAAAGTATCACTGAAGACGTAAGAAAATGTAACTGTGAACTAGTAAGGAAAGCAATTGAAAACAACCAAAGCCTAAAGATAGCAAAGGGACATCTCAGTAAGGGAAGAAAACAGATTATGGCACTGAGAAAAGAAGATGGTTCTGTAACAAGAAATAGAGGCGAAATTTTGACAAGAGTGAAAGATTTCTACTCCAAATTATATGAAAGGGATGATACATGTACTCCAGACATCATGAAAGGTACCAGTACCAGAGTTTTTCCAGTCCTCCCAGCAGAGGTTGCACATGCAATCAAGAACATGAAGCGGGGAAAAGATCCAGGATAAGATGGAATTACTGTAGACATCACACAAGAAGCAAGTGGAGAAATCGAAACAGTACTCGCCCAAATTTTCACTCGATGCCTTAATGAAGGAAAGATTCCTGAGGATTGGAACAACGCTACAATGATCTTGCTACATAAAAAAGGTGACATTGAGGATCTCAGGAACTACATACCTATCAGCCTCCTATCAGTGGTTTATAAAATCTTCACTAAAGTTCTTTCGCACCGGTTGAAGGTGACACTGGACATGGCTCAACCGAGAGAACAAGCTGGATTCAGAAGTGGCTACAGCACAATAGATCATATCCACGTACTGAGAGAACTAATTGAAAGAGCGAGGGAATATGAACTTCCATTGTGCATGGCTTTTATCGATTATGAAAAAGCCTTTGATTCGGTGAAACCATCAGCAGTTGCAATGGCTCTGAAATCCTGCGGTATTGAAGATGCATGCATTAATATTATTAATAACATCTATGAAAATGCAAGTGCAAAGATTCGGCTGTTTGAAAATACAACATACATAAAAATTGGAAAGGGAGTGAGACAAGGTGACACCATATCTCCGAAGCTTTTTAATGCCACATTGGAAAATGTCTTTCAATCACTGAACTGGGAAAACAAAGGCATAAAGATTAATGGAAATTATCTAACTCACCTTCGTTTTGCTGATGACGTAGTCATTTTTGCAACTACCCCATCAGAGCTGCAGAGTATGATCCAGGAACTTGCTGACAAGAGTAAAGAAGTGGGATTAAAAATGAACTTTCAGAAGACAAAAGTGATGTTCAATGCTTTTACAAGAAATAAAGATTTATCGATTGATGGAGAAAAGCTGGAGATAACAGACACGTACATTTATCTTGGACAGCAGATATCAAGTGAGGGTCACATTGATGAAGAAATTAATCGGCGTACAAAACTTGCCTGGAGAGCTTTTGGAAGAAACAGCATAATTTTCAAGAGCAATATGCCATTATGTCTTAAAAGAAAAGTGTTTGATCAATGCATCCTTCCAGTGCTTACGTATGGTGCAGAGACGCAGAGACGTGGACCTTAACTAAAAGAGACATACAAAGGCTGCAGACAACTCAAAGTAGCATGGAGAGGTGCATGTTTGGTGTAACCAGGAGAGA
This sequence comes from Macrothele yani, assembly GCA_039090855.1. Taxonomy (NCBI): domain Eukaryota; kingdom Metazoa; phylum Arthropoda; class Arachnida; order Araneae; family Macrothelidae; genus Macrothele; species Macrothele yani. The sequence goes on from CM076990.1 coordinate 177,098,144, forward strand.
TAAGAAGAGGAACTCGTGGATCCGAAAAATGACAAGAGTGGAAGACATCATGATCAGAGTTAAATCCCTGAAATGGCAATGGGCTGGACATACTGCCAGAAGACCAGACCATCGATGGACAGCCGAAATTTTAGATTGGATTCCAAGGGACAGGAAAAGACCCAGAAGAAGACCACATGGAAGATGGGTGGATGAAATTCGAAAGTATGCGGGAGTGACATGAAGGAGACTGGCACAAGACAGACCGTTGTGGAGGAAACTTGGGGAGACCTTCGTCCAGCAGTGGATTGATAATGATTGACAATGATGATGATGATGTTGATGATATATGTATCAATATAAACTCGTTGTCATAAAAGCTGCGCACCTAGAAGGAGGCGTCAGATTGAAATGAGATTTTAGTAGTGAGATGGTACATACAAAGGAGAGCAGTGATTACAGTATCACAGCAGCAGGACGATTTCCCGCAGACTTACGGTACACATTTCGATCAGCGTTTGTAATGCGCCAGACCGCCTCGTGCTCTAATACATGCGGTGATGTGGTTCTACATGGAGTCAAAGAGACGCCATATGTTATCCTGGGACAGACTGGCCCACACTTCTTCCAACTGAAGCTCTGAATCACGAACACTGGGACATGCAGAAAGCTGGCGGCACATCTGGTCCCACATGTGCTCGATGATCGAGAGATCAGGCGAACTGGCAGGCCACGGAAGCGTCGAAACATAACGTAGACAGTCCTGGGAAATCCGAGCCGTGTGCGAACGAGAGTTATCTTGCTGGAAAATGCATCCGGGCCGCTGGATCTCCTGTGCGTGGTGCTGGGCATTCAACATCCCTCGGATCACTGCGAGGGAGTTCCGGCTGTCATACGCGATGGCTCCCCTGACCATCATGCCTGCAGATTGGAACGTGCGCCCCTGTACAGTGAGGTTGGGATTATAGCACTCACCTGCGTCCTCCACACTCTGACATGGTGGTCGTCCATTCTCATACAGAAGCGGGATTCGTCGCTGAACCCTATATGTTGCCATCCGTAGCATACCACGTTGCTCGCTGCTGACACCACTGTAATCGTCGCCGACAACAATCAGCTGTTAATGGCAGAAAACGTAAGGGCCGTCGAGAGCGCAGATTCACCTCTGCCAGGCGTCTGGAAATGGCTCTGGTGGAGACAAAACTCCTTTGAACAGCCGCCACATGTCTCTGGATATTGGACAAGGACGTCGTTGCTTCTGTCCATGCCCCTCTCCCGATCCCACGGTCCTCTCTACTGGTTGTTTGTTTGGGTCATCCAGAGCCAGTCCGCCGTGTCTGGGTGCTTTCCCGTGTACATTGCTCCTAACACGATCGCACCGCACTGTCCGACCAACCCAAATGGCGGCAGATTAGGCGTGCCGGCCACCCTGCCTCTCTCATCCCGATATTATGGCCTCGTTGAAACTGCGTCAGTTACCCGTACGCACATCTACGGCGGCTCCTCGGCATATCTATCGCTCAGGGATCTCACCTGACTCTTACCGTGCACTTCGGCACGAATGTGGTTCCTTTGCGTGGCGCTTTATACGACCCCAAGGATTAAGATTGCAGCGCCGGTCTTGGAGGCGCGGGCATGCGGAATCGCATGAAACTTTAATCATTTGAATGTGCCCTCCCCGTAGCGATTAACGCGAAACTCGGCGAATTGCTACGGGGAGGGCACACATTCAAATGATTTCATGCGATTCCGCATGAAACTTTAATCATTCCAATTACTCCTTCAGAGCTGCAGAGTATGAGTATGATCTAAGAACTTGCTGACAAGAGTAAATAAGTGGGAATAAAAATGAACTTTCAGAAGACAAATGTGATGAACAATACTTTTACAAGAAAAGAAGATTTATCGATTGGTTGAGAAAAGCTTGAGACAGCAGATACCTACATTTATCTTGGGCAGCAGATATCAAATGAGGGTCACTGATGAAGAAATTAATCGGCGTATAAAACTTGGATGCAGAGCTTTTGGGAGAAACAGTGCAATTTTTAAGAGCAGTATGCCATTATGCCTTAAAGGAAAAGTGTTCAATCAATGCACCCTGCCAGTGCTTACGTATGGAGCAGAAACCTGGACCTTAACTAAAAAAGACATACAAAGACAGCAAACAACTCAAAGCAACATGGAGAGATGCATGATCGGTGTAACCAGAAAAGATAAGAGGAACTTATGGATAAGGAAATTAACAGGACTGGATGACATCATGACTAGAGTGAAATTACTGAAATGGCAATGGGCTGGACATGTTGCCAGAAGAACGGGGAAAACAGAGATCATCTCATTGAAGTGAAAAGTGGACATCTCTCCTATGTACTATGACGAAGTAAATTTCTCCGTCATTTTTGTCCACTCCGGGCATTGAACCCAGGTCCCTGCACTCCGGAGTAAGTCGTTCTCCCAACTGAGCTACGCAGACGCATGTTCTCGCTGCTATGTGCCTTTATCTCATGTGCGTTCTGCGGTGCAGGCACGTCACAATACATACTCACACATATAAAAATATACACTGCCTGGTACCACATTTCACGGACCGAATACAGCAGGCAGTCGTAGCTCGCTATAGGATCAAATAGCCACCAAGGATCTTCAAGATTATGAAAAATATCCTCTTGATGATACGTAGTACAACCTCGCCTTCATTTCTGAATGTAAGAAACTAATGTCTCCTAAACATTTTGAGAAAGAAATGCAAATTTTACGCTGCCAAGGCTAGAGGTCTGCATCAGTCATATTTGGTAAGCCCGGTTCGGCCTAAACTCGTGTGTTTAAGGCCCAGCCCATCCCGGCCCGTTTGAAATATTAGACAATCGATCCGGTCTGCGATGTGACATTTGGTATTATTTTGTTTTTCTGTTGTATTTTATTAAATTGTGAAAATTAAATAATTTAATGGGATATTATTGAAAATATTTTGTTGGATGTAATCCTAAAAATATTAACCAAACTTTGACAATTATTGAAGAATATAACCTTTAAAGAAAGAGAAAAAATACTAAGTGCGTTCAGAATCTCTCTTTCTCTGAACTAGCAAGTGGTAACACTACAAAAGTCAATCCCTATACAGATTAGGGATAGGAGAAACAATCCATGTCGTCTCACTCTCTGATACAAACACACACGTACACACCCCATTCTGCACTGCAGACACTCTCGTCCTTCACTTCACACCACACCCACACTCGCTCGGAGTCGAATCTTTTGTTGTCAACAAGCCCCAAAGTGGTTTTACCATCTTAATACCTACACATGGTAAAAACACAGTGAGTGCCTCTTCTTGCTTTTGTGATCACGCCATGGGCTATGCCATAGAAGTAAGTAAAGCCACCAAAACAGTTAAAAAAATCAGGAAATTGAGAAACACGACTTTTTATTTCTTTAGATCAGAAGTTACGAGAGAACGGACAGTTATCACACCAGAGCGGATCCAATGAGGAAAGTAAAAGTAAGGGAGGTTAGGAGGGTGAATAAGAGATGAGAAGAAGAGAGGTTCATCTAGGAGATCAAGAGTTGAAGAAGGAAATGAACGGAGAAGAGGAAGCGAACGAAAGAGAGAAAGGCCCTCTCGCAGGACAGGAGGGAGGTGGGACGGGAGAAGAGAGTATGCATCCATCTTCAGAAACAGTAGGAAGGTGAAAGATGGGTCACGGAAAGAAGCTAGAACATTCAAGGTAGTGGTAAGGGACGGAACAGTTGAAGTGGTAAGGCGAATGAAATGAATAATGCGATGAGTTTTATAAAGGAAAGCTGGATCAGGAAGCTGGATGCCACCCAAAGAGGCTGGCAGATGAAGCGTGGCAGGTTTAACCCAGTGATGTGAAGACCAGATGACGGAAGTTGAGAGGCGAGTGATGGTCATCATTTGTGACACGGGCACAACCGTCGACATCCAAGAGTATTCGCATAGAGAGATAAGTTGTCGACGAACAACGGCTGCTCGTTGACGGAACGATGTGAAAGGGCGGGCCTTACTCCAGTAGGCAGCAGTCCGTTGTATCCGGGGAAGAAGAGCAGTCCAGGTGGCAGATGCAGAAGCCAAGGGCAATCCGACATACGCACCGAGGATATTCTGTGTAGTGGCTGTCCACTGCGCACCCCAAGGAGCATCAGTGCGGGCAGCCCATGCCCCGCACCATAAGCCAGTACTTTTAGTGGCATTCAGCGCTGCTCCAGATAATGCAACATACTGTTGATATACAGAATACAGACGATCAAATTGAGATTCATCCCGGACGCAAAAGGTCACATCATCAGCATAGGCGGTGAAAATTATTCGATGATGACGAGTACTAGCCACTGTCGGCGGTAGGACATCCAGGAGTGATCTTCGGGCTGCTAACAGGAAAGGCTCAAAAGCGAGAGCGAATAGTTGGCCGGAGAGCGGACATCCTTGCCGGATGCCTCGCTTAAACGGAATTGGAGCGGTTAGAAATGTGGCCGCTCGAACATGGAAACTAGCTCCCTGATAAAGGGCCAAGAGTGCGGAAGAAAAGGTAGGAGGAAAGCCAAATTGTGAAAGGACAGCAGAGAGATAAAATGAGAAACGTTATCAAAAGCGGACTTTTGATCCAGATTGAGGAAGGCAAGAGGTTCACAAAAAGAGCGAGCGAGGAAGTGAAGATGAAGGAGAAGAGAAACGTTAGTGGAAATAGTCCGACCAGGCACAGTGTATGTCTGGTCAGGAGAAATAACGAAAGAGAGAACATAATTAAGGCGACGGGATAAGAGTTTTGTATAGAACTTATAGTCAGTGTTTAGGATGGAGATAGGGCGCCAGTTTCCAAGATCCAAGAGGTCACCCTTCTTAGGAAGGAGGATGGTGTGTGCCAAAGTAAAGTCGGGCGGTAACGCAGGAGATGAAAAAGCAGACGAGAAACACGCAGACAGAAAAGGCAGAAGGCACGGTAGAAAAGCACGATAAAAGGACAGAGGAAGGCCGTCAGGTCCAGGAGCGGCATGAGGATTGAGAGTAGCGAACGCCTCGCGGAGTTCGCGAAGAGAGAAAGGAGAGAGTAAAGAAGTAGATAAAGTAGAGGGGACCTGAGGAAGAGAGGAGAGAAGAGGAGACGCTAATGAGGATGAAGACTGCGTTACCGCACTGTACTTGGCGATGAAATACTGTCTGGTGAAAGTGCATAGCTTCGATGGGTTCGAAGTGATGGAACCATCCTGGAGGCGAAGATGACGCAAAGATGTAGCAGAACGATGTTGAGATTCCAAGGCGGTTAAGTAATCGTGAGAATCAGCTGTAGGGGAGAGATGCAAGAAATGCATCCTGCAGGCTGCATCGGATGCGCGAGGAAGAAGCAAAGCATGGAGATCTGCCAGATAGCCGGGGTATTGCGGATCATCAAGAGAGAGCATCGACAAAAGAGCACGTAGATTCGCAATTTTCATATCGCTCTCATTCCGAGAGGCATGGGAGTAGCGCCGTACAAAAAGGACCAAGTCATGTTTGACACTGAGCCACAGTTGCATCGCGTCGGACGTAGTATCAAGAAGGGGCTGACGACTTCGGAGGAACTCACGCACAGCAACACAAAATTGTTGATCATCCAGGAGCGAGTCCGGAAAAGTCCATACTCGTTGAGTCCTTGAAGGTGAAGGCGAAACACACACCGACAGACTGACAATACTGTGGTCTGAAGCGGCGGAAGGATGATGGGCAGCAGCTGCGATCGACGGGAGAAGAGCAGTCGAAACATAAAATTTATCCAACCGTGCTGCCGTAGTGCTGCCATGGATGGAAGAGCGCCAGGTAAAAGAGATTTCCGACGGGTGTAGATGCCGGAACGCATCAACCAATTGAAAATCATCAACTAGCTGGGAAATCTGTAATACACGTTGTCTGCGGTATTCTCCAACGGTTGAATTGCGGTCAAGGGCCGGCAACAACGTACAATTGAAATCTCCGCCGATGAGAATGTATTCAGACGGTGGGATGCATGACAGCTCTGTACGGAGTGTGGAGAGAAGATCAGGTAACAGACGTTCATCACAGGGGACATATATGTTAAAAACATGATAGGTCACGTTTTCAATGCAAAAGACAGCGACCTGGAGGTTGTCCACATGTAAGGCACGAATCACTGGCGTCGAAATCAGAGGGAGTAGGCGGTGATGGATCCCAAGTGCAAGGCCACCATTCCGTCCAACTCGATAAGCATGGTGAAAATCGTAGGGCCAAGCCCGCCAACGAGAGAACAAAGTGGTAGCAGAGCAATTGGTCTCTTGGAGCAAGAGAAGATCTGCGTGTAGAGGCGCCAAGTCCTCATACACTAGAGCATTTCTAGGAGAAGCAGAGAACCCTCTGCAGTTAAGTGTGACCACCTTGAATCGGTAGGTCCTTCCCAGGTCGACACGCACGTGCGCTGGAATCTGTTATTTTCTTCGCTTGCTTCTTCATTCTGTCAACACTAAATTTGAGATCGGGATAGGAAAGCACAAGATTTCGATACACAGATATCACACTAGAAACTTGGGTTAGAACAGTAGGAAGATCAAGCAAATGACGTGCAACAAACTGATTAAAGAATCTAGGATGTTTATGAGAGCATAATACTTCATATATTTTATGAAGAGAAAGCGGACCTACCGGTATATCCGCCTTCGCTTCAGCTAGGTATCGGAGAAAGGAATCTAGGGAAAGCACTGGGGTGGAGTCTTAGAACCTAGAATCACAGCAGGGTGTCGACTTGTTCGTGGTGAAGTACGACGTTGAGAGGAGGAGCGGGAAGATGAGTCAACAGAACGACCTCTTGCAGCACCGATGCGAGGAGGGAGCGGAGTCTGCGGAGCACTCCAGGACTCCCGTCGAGCAGGCTTGCTGGTAGTTGTAGGGTCAGAGTGATTGCCAGAAGTGTCACTAGCAGTAGGGCAGTCCATGTCAGTAACTGTACTTGGAGTGTCTTCATCCGAAGGAAGATGAAGGTCAGCAGTCAGGTCAGCTGGAGCTGCAAGGAACGTGGGCGGAGCTGTCGGTACCAGATGAGGAAAGTCCTCTGTCAACAATTGTGGGGCAGGACCCCGTGGAGGAAGGCCCTGATGGCAGAGCAGGTTGAAGTTCTGAAGACACCTCCTTAGAAACGGTAGGGGTGGACGACACAGGGCTGTCACGAGTGACGTTTGGTCCCGAAGACTGAGGTACAGCAGGGCGGCGGAAGCACTCACTACGTTGATGGCCATACGCCTTACAAGTCTGACAATGAAAGGAGGTTAAAACGTCGATGCGTCGGATTTGATCTCCACATTTTACAGTGAATAGAGTAGGAAAAGACTTGATATGTTCATCCGAAGAGAATACTACTCGCGCAACTCGCGGGGCACTTTCAATCGAACGATCATCCTCGTCCTTTGGAGCAGCGGAGTGTGTGGTAATGTTACCCACAACACGACCGGATTGCATAAGAAAAGCACAAAGCATAGCATCTGTGACTTCAGGATGTACTGGGTACATCGAGACCGTTACTGGTCTCTGGGCGACAGGCTCAGGAAATAATTGGTGATCACCAACAACCAGCCCAGTCTGTAAGACAGAGGTAGCATCTGCCGCATGAAAAAAATAAACAATGACACTCGGCCCTCTGCGCGACATATGACGTATCGCTGACGGAGAGAACTTTGTTTTAGAGCAGTTGAGTACATTTTGAGTGGTGTGTCTGGCAGCGCCTCAAAGCACACACCCAACTCAGTAGCCGTGGTGAAAGAGGCACCTGCTGGAGAATCCACTGGAATTTTCGAGCACAACCTCATTACCAGAGCGACAGACATGAGGTTTTAAAGCTGCGGCTTCCGCTCGCATGGAATTAGACTTGGGCTGAAGACTTTGGGAAGTTACCGCTGAAGAATAGGAACGAGGAGCAGTAGAAGTGGAGGTTGAAGGCAGAGGAGCACCGCCATCCATTGAAGGCAGAGGAGCATCGCCATCCATTGAAGGCAGAGGAGCACCGTCATCCATAGTGTCCATGACGTCAACTGTCACTATATGAGAAGCAGCTGGGGCAAGAGCTGTAATAGTGACGTCAGGGGAGGAAAACGATACGCCGCCAACGGTTGACGTCGACCCGGAGGGCAACGTGACAACGCCACCGCTGGGCAAACTTTACTATAAAAAGAGTTGGTGAACTTGACCCGGTCTCAAGTGTCTAGGAAAAATCCCGGCCCGGCACGTTGTTCTGTTCTCTAACCTGAAAACAGCCCGACCCGGCCCGTACAGACTTCTAGCAAATGCTACCCAAACTGGCGGAACATATTATAAGCAAATTTTGTAAATTAACGAATGACTAGGTGTGGCGTGAAAACAAATTGTGTCAGAAACTTGTGGAAAATTTTCAATTTCAGTTTTAGTCAGATTGTAAACAGTGATTTTGCGCCCTCTCTTGAGCTGCGCCAGGGGCAGCGGCTCTGCCCTAGTTACGCCTGCGATCTTCACAGGCTAAAAATTCCTTATGGAGATCTTGAAATTTTAACACCGGGATTGCTGCGTTTCTCCGACGAGCAGGAGGCCCTCGCTCTAGACCGGTGACCTCAGGATTCCCTTGTCCTAAATACCAAGATTGTTTGTTTACCAGTGTCAATGAAAAACATTTGAAAGGAATATCACTCCCACTTTGCGGTGTGTTATCTTGTATGTGAAAACCACTTTTACTGTTAGGAAATACCATTACATGCTTCCCATCGCTAATTGAGGCTTCAAGTTGGTTGTAGGAAACTTTAGTCAATGGCTGTAAAAAAAATTAAATTAATAAAATGTTACGCCAGCCCCGAGAACAACAGCTGAGCTGAACGCTTGTTTTCCCGTTATTTAGCTTTCTGTATACCGTAAAAAAGAAATTGTTTTCCGCATTTACTGCGCCTGAAGAGAAAAAAGAAGAGGTAAATAAAAAATAGTCTTTAGCTATCATCTGAAGATTTTTCAGTTCCAGATGCCGTCGAGCGCAGCTTTCACATTTGTCGTATACGAAGTCTTCATACTTTCAAAATTTTTTCGAAAAAAACATTACTTTTAAAAAAAAAGTCCTGCTGAAAGACTGCTGCCATTTATCACTGGGGTATATTCGAAATAAAAATCAATAGAGCCGGTGCTGGAATTGCTTCCGGTTTCCAAGAAAATTGCCAGTCTGATCATGTTTTGGAATTTGCAAGCAGGTTTGGGTAAATACATATACTGTAGAAATAATCTGATCATAAGTATGTAACTTTTAATCACTGTCATTGCTTTGAATAGTATATCTACCTCTATCTGATAAAAATAAATACTAATCAAGAAATGTTTACCCCGTGGAAATCCAGATAGTTATAAATTCGAAGTTAATCGATATAAATCGATAATCAGGCCTGACTATTTGTCGATCTTCTGCCCGTGGTATTGTCTTCGTGTTTGTCTGAGGGAGAAGGCAAATATTGTTAACCAACATCGATGCGGTACAGTAGCTCAATGAGTATTTTCCCTCAATCCATGTTCTTACTCAATCTACGTGTTTTCTTACTCCATCGATGTACTGCATGTTCTTGCTTAATCTACGAATGTTCTTGCTTAATCTACGAATGTTCTTGCTTAATCTACGAATGTTCTGGCTCAATCTACGAATGTTCTTGCTTAATCTACGAATGTTCTTGCATAATCTACGTATGTTCTTACTCAATCTGTGCGCCTTTTTACTCCATCTATGTATGTTCTTACTCAATCTAGGTTCTTTATATTTAGTTACTCCATCCATGTCTTTTACTCTATCTGTGATCTTTATGCTCTGTTACTCAATCTATGTTCTTTATGTACTGTTACTCAATCTATGTTCTTTATGTTTAGTTACTCAATCCATGTCCTTTACTCAATGAGAAAAATTCATATCCGTTTTTGAACGAATGTTGAGAGTTTCTCACCACTCACAGTCGTATTGTATTGGGCCACCCGGATTCCTGGACCTTTCCCGCTGGACCACTCAAGAAATGGCCCATTTTCTCGTAATCTCTTAGTGGGATTTTTTTTAACCAACGAATAATTTTCTTACCACTTATGAATAATAATCGGAAACTTCATTTCTGCTTTATAGCTATCTGAAAAGTTATTTCCTTAAGAATGAAAGCGTTCTTTTCTAACTATAATTTGGGTGTTTGTCTGAAAAGACATCAAAATTATCTGCGCTTATACGAGAAAAGTGCCGCCGGACCAAGTACAATGTCATAAATTTATTTTAAAAAGAGCTCCCTACAGTTAGTCCTAGGTCGTTGGATTTGGAGTCCAGTGTCTTTGGTAGGCTCTACCATTCTTTTGCAATTTTGACAGGAACACTAGTACTTTGTGATGGCCCTTTATACCCCATACCCTTCTCCACATGCAAACAAAGCGATTCTCCGGGCAGAGATATTCCGACATTCTTGTCCCACTCGCATTTATTTTAAAACACAACACCTATTTAGCACAGAACTGGTTCATATGGGTCAAACTAATTGGCCTATTGAAGGAGGAGGTACCAATACGTATTGTTTAAAGGTACGCAAAAGTTTCTGCCGCCACCGCTAGAGGGCGCTGTAGAGGTCTAACCGACCGGCTACCCGTGTGAAAAGTGCGCACATGAAACCCAGCATGGAGGTCGATAAAGTTCATTTGCGGTAGTGTTTATTATTCATGTTTAATTTAGGGAAAAGTGCGAGTGAAGCATGCGGTTCAATATGTCAGGCGTATGGCGAAAAGATTATGGGTGAGCGGACGTATCAAGAATGGTTTGCCAGGTTTAAGAAAGGTGATCTAAGCTTGGAATACAAGTCAAGTGCGGGTAGACTCCAGGAACTCGCAGACGAGGAGCTGGAATCGCTGTTGCAAAAGGATGCCACACAGTCAACCACGCAAATGGCGAAACGTTTGAAAGTGGCTCAATCGACGGTGGTACGGCGTCTACAGGCCAGAAGATTGGTAAGTGGGTTCCGCATACTGTAACGGAGGGTAATATTGGTCAACGATAGGGCATCTACATTTCGTTGTTGAAGAGGTTTCAAGGGAAGAATTTCTTGTGGAGGGTTGTCACCGGAGATGAAAAATGGGTCTATTGCGACAACCCCGTACGTAAGCGTTCCTGGGTCAACCCAGGCCAGTCATCAACATCCTCTGCAAAACAGGATATCCATGGGAAAAAAGGTGCTGCTGTAGGTGTGGTGGGATATGCATAGAGTGCTGTACTTCGAACTGTTTAAACCGGGCGAAACAATCACTGAACGCCGCAATCGAGCAAAAAAGCACCCACGGACAGGTAAAGAACGCCGCCCAGTCATCCTGTTACACGATAATGCAACACTACATGTCGGTGCCACCATGAAATCAACCCTTGAACAGTTACACTGGGAGGTTTTACCACACCCTGCTTACCCCCCGGACATTGCACTCTCAGACTTCCATCTGTTTGTCTCTATGCAACATGCCCTAGCCCAACAGCGGTTCACCAGAGTTCCAGAGGTAGAAAATTTCGTCACTGCGTTCTTCAGCTCAAAACTGGAGTCCTTATATCAAAGGGGCATTCATTTGTTGCTTGAAAAATGGCAAAAGGTCATTGATGCTAACGGCCAATATTTCGTTGAATAAATGTGTACTGGTTTCCTGATTGTTCATGTCTCCTTAAAACGGCGGAAACTTTTGCATACCCTTAATATTTGGTAACTGGTCGCACAGTAAATGATCAGACACCAAGTAAATCCAAAAATTAATTGCTTCGGAAAATTGTCTTGCGGCGCGAGCACACACACATTTCAACTCTCAGGATAACCTTCACGCTGATTAAGTTTGAACAAGGGACTTCCAGAGATTCCTCATTTTGTCCAAACCAAAGTCTTCGAAGAGAACAATTGTTGGGTAAAACACCTCGTTTTGATATTGGTTTTATGGTACATTTAATCACGAGCAGATTTAGAATATCTTTTACTGTTAAATTTTTGTAAAAATATTTTCACGACTGAATTCGTTTTGAAATGCATGCTTTGACAGTTTTTCTTTATCCAGGTTCTAACAGTACGGTACTTGTTTTTCACGAGGAAATGTATGATGTTCCCTTAGAGGTACGTGTAATTTTTACGCTTTCCAACCGTAGGTTGAAGAAGCGTATGTGCTCCAGCTTTGTACGTCCGTCCGTCTGTCCGCACGATAACTCACGTGAAAATGGTTCGATTTCGACGAAATTTTAGTATGTAGTAGGGGACCACCTGGGGACAAACCCTATTGAAAATGGGCAAAACAGGGTCAAAGGTCAGGACATAGGAGCGGAATTCGTTCCATTGCTCTTATGCGTCATAGCTTGCGTAAAAAGGGTTTGATTTCGATGAAATTTTAGTATGTGGTAGGGAACTACCTGGGGACGAACCCTGTTGAAAACGGGTGAAATGGGGTCACAGGTCAGGACATAGGAGCTGGAGACATTCCATTGCTTTTATGCGTCATAACGTGCGTAAGAATGGTTCGATTTCGATGAAATTTTAGTATGTGGTAGGGAGCCACTGGGGACGAACTTTATTGAAAATGGGCGGAATGGGGTCAAAAGTCAGGCAGGGCATAAGAGCGGGATCTATTCTACTGCCTTGATGCGTCATAACTTGCGTAAATATGGTTCGATTTCGATGAAATTTTAGTATGTGGTAGGAAACCACCTGGGCACGAACCCTATTGAAAATGGGCGAAATGGGGTCAAATGTCAGGCAGGGCATAAGAGCAGGATTTATTCCATTGCCCTTATGCGTCATAACTTGCGTAAAAATGGTTCGATTTCGATGAAATTTTAGTATGTGGTAGGGAGCCACTGGGGACGAACCCTGTTGAAAATGGGCGAAATGGAGTCAAAGGTCAGGACACTGGAGTGGGATCCATTCCATTGCCTTTGTGCATCATAACTTACCTAAAAATGCTTCGGTTGCTACAAAACGTTATCATGTTGTTCCGGAGGTATAGTGAACCGGTTCTGTTGAATATCAACGAAATTGGGTCAAAGGTCATTGCACAAAAGCAAGATTTATTCCACAGCCATTATTCTCATAACTTGCGTAAAACTGCTTCTATTGCGACAAAACTTTAGTATGTTATTCCTGAGGCATACTGAACCGTTTCTGTTGAATATCATCGAAATGGGGTCCAAGATCAGGACACAGAAGCGAGATTTATTCCACAGCCATTATCCACATAACTTGAGTAATAATTTCTGCTATGTTGGAAAGCGTATCATAATCAATGCATTGCAAGATTTTACTAACTTGTTGTAATAGGTCCCAGGGCTTAAATTTCCGGCGTGATTTTGTCGTCCCAATACCTTCTAGAACACCCTTCTGCCAGCCCTTGTATTTGAGTCTAGCTACGTCACTGAGGAGAATTTGCATTTATTGTCACTCTGAAAATACCGTTTTTGTTTAATCTGGAAATTATTAACACACTAAGAACAAGCGTGTGAAAATAACCGAGAAAAAAACCTGACGAAAATGATTGAGAAAAAACTTGCCTAAAAAGCATTTCGTTTCATCAAGTATCTAATTCCAGCTTAAAACCGAAAGTTAAACAGGTATGAATGTAATCGACCTCCATTACAAAATAATGATTAGGAATGATGACAAGGTATATTTGCTACTGAAGCGTTATCTTTATATTATGGATACACTAATGCTTTTACCCCCTCCCCCCGATGGTATCTTCACCTTGTAGTGGGGAGAGGGGGGTCGCGTGCTTTGACAACCCCGAGAGCTATGCCTGCGGTAGTTTGACTACCAACAGGGACTCCCAAGCCGGACAGGTCTTCGTGAGGTAGAAGCCAGACTAAGAAACATACCTAGGAGATGAATAACTCTGAAATCAAATCCTGTAAGTGGGAAGCAGCACTTACACAAGGGGCTGGACGCTAAAGATATGTTCGATTGGCTCCTGTCCAGCGAGATGCAAGCTAATCCCAGTGGACCAGAAGGTTGCGTCACTGCGATGTGGAAAGCAAGGGGAAACTATCACATTATACTCCCAAGTAATTAGTAATGGAAAAGTCTCAACAAAGGAATGATTCTGGCAACTCTGATCCCGGGACACTTCCTGGAGTCGGGTCCGGCAGGAGAAGAGGCAGGACTTCTCAGGTCGACATCATGCGAAATCCCTGTACAAATATTGCAACATGGAATGATCGTACAATGATGAGAATGGGCAAACTAGAAAATATTAAAAGAGAAATGGATAATCACAGGATTAATATTCTTGGACTGTCTGAGACTAGATGGAAGGAGGAAGGAGAATTTCAGAGTGAAAACTAACACGTGATTCATTCTGGAAGTGAATATGGCCAAGAAGGAGTGGCTCTGGTGTTGGATAAGCGGTATATGGCTGCCATAAAGGATGTTAGAGTATTGAGCCACAGAGCGATTATGATCAGGCTGTTTACAAGAACTGTTGATACGGTGATAGTTCAAGTCTACATGCCGACTACAAGACATGATGACCAGAAAGTGGAAAATATGTATGAATGTTTGGAAGAAATACTGAGTTCGACAATATCAGTTGACAATCTGATCCTAATGGAAGACTGGAACGCTGTGGTGGGGGAAGGTCCGCAAGGAGATATCCTAGGAAGATACGGATTAGGACTGAGAAATGAGAGAGGACAAAGGTTGATCAACTTCTGTGAACAAGAAAACTTAGTAATTACAAATACGTGGTATCAAGTTCATAGACGGAGAAGATACACGTGGAAAACCCCAGGGGATAGGAATAGGTGCCAAATGGATTACATTTTGGTTAAGAGACGGATTTTATCCTGATCAGAATAAAATCCCTAGAATGGCAATGGACTTCACATGTTGCAAGAAGGACGGAATACCGATGGACAACCGAATTTTTTTTTTTTTTTTTTTTTGATTGGAGGTTTAACGACCACCGTGAGCAACTCAATGGGCTACAAACAGTCGCCTGTCCCCAATTTAGGGTCACTGGCTCCAGGGAAGGGAGAGAGCCAGTGCCGTAAGACAAACACAACATCCATGCCTCACCAGGATTCGAACCCGGACCCCGTTCGGACGAATGATCAGAGGCCATCGCTTAGACCACTGCGCCACCGGGGCGGCCAACCGAAATTCCAGACTGGATTTCAAAGGACAGGAAAATACCCAGAACAAGAGCACATGGGAGATGGAGGAATGAAATTCGAAAGTATGAAAGAGTGACATGGAGGAGCCTGGCGCAAGGTAGACAGTTGTGGAAGAAACTTGCGGAGACCTTCATCCAGCAGTGAATTGATAAAGGATGATGATGTTAATATACACTATATTAGCAGAAGTCATCGGACATCTGGAAGAGAAACACAACATAGCATTTTTTGACATACATTAGTACGGTGTCCGTCCACCTTTGGCCTTATTGCCTGCACTGACCCATTGAAACATGTTTTCGACAAGGTTTTGGAACACAGCGATAGGTATGCGCTTCCATTCAGTATATAATGCTGCCACTAACTGTTGCCTTGATTTCAAACTTCTTATGCGGCTCTCTAATTCATCCTATAGGACCTCTATGTGATTAAGATCAGGGCTCTGTGCTGGCTAGTCCATACACGATACGGAATTATCGTCAAACTACGCGATAACAGTCCTTGCTTTATGCGACGTAAGTCGTGTCTGTTTTGAGCTCCGTGTTTCGCCGTCTACTGAGTGTGTTTTATGTGCTCTGTCGTTTAACTTTTGTGCGTGCCTTCAAGACGAAGGTTGTATCTTTCATTTAAGACATCTCCCGAGTCGGTGAGTACTATTTTCAATTAGCTATCAGCACTTTATTTTCTCGACCAGTTGGTCGTTTTTACTAAATTAGGCCTCGCCATCGGCGATGGCGACTGCTGATAAGAGCAGCATTCCCGCTCTCGTCACAGCTTCTTCTACTACGTCGATCCTTATCTCTGACGGAGCAAACCAATCAGCGTCCGTCTTTGATGATAGGGAATATCGTCCTCCTCCTGATGCCTATTGCTCTTCTTCTTCTACGCTTCGACTCTCTGACTCCACCACCCTCCTGGTGGTGAGGCTATGACGTTCGTTCCTGATGCTGCCGATGACGTAATGGATATCTCTGAGGGCGTTGCTTCTCTGCCCTCGGTAGCCTTGCCCAGCGTTGTGTCAGCTCCTTCATCCAGCGCTGCACCTCTGCCTTCCAATGGAGGATTGCCTTCCCGCTCTTATTCTAGCGTTACCTCAGGTGCGTCCCTACCGACGCAAGCGACTCGCCTTCCCCTTGCAGATGCCCATGTCCAGATACATGGTGACTCACTTCAATTGGACGTTCCGCACTTCTCACCCGCTGCGCAGGAACTTCACTCCACCCGCGAGTTGGGAGTGTGCCTAGATGCTCTTCCGAATACACCGTTGAAGGTCTATTGTGATACGCTCCTTGCTTTTCTTCCAGCCGGAGCCATTACTCACCTCACCTGCCGGCCGCGGACGGTGATTGTTTATTTCACATCCAAAGAGCATGCAGACACGCTTCTAAACTTTGGTCTTGACCTGGGAGACCACCACCTGGAAGCTGAACCGATTGCCAGGCGCCCTGTTCAGGTCTCCTTGCATCCGGTGCCCCCCGAAATCTCGGATGCGATGATATGTACTGCACTTAGTAAGTGTGGTAAGATTGTTGGTCCTGTTATCACACATTCAGCTGCGCCCAAGGATCCAGCAAATAAGAATGTTCGTAGTTTTTGCCGGAGTGTTCGACTCATCTTTCCATCAGAGGAGCATCTCCGTAAGTTCCCACGGATCCTAAACGTCCGATGTGGGCAGCTCTCCTACAGAATTGACATGCTAACATCAGAACACTATGCTAATGACAAAGAACTTGGGCATCAGCGTGCTCGATGCCCCAACAACGAGTATCCAGCTCCCACGGCTTCTACAGTGCCTATCGCCTCTAAGCAGCCTCCTGCTACATTTCGCTCTCGACCTGCACCGTCTTCAAATGTACCAACTGCCCCAGGGCCGAGTTACACAAAAAGTATATCTACAGCCTCTCGTCCACGAGCGTCTTTTGATGCTGATCTCACCTCCCACCTTCAATTTCCAGTGCTCACCTCACCTATTACTCCTCATCCCGTGGCAACATTGGGAGACTTCGCCGCTGGTTTCCCACCAGTCTTCACCGTTGGTGTCTCCGAGTGTGACGGCGGTACCGATAACTCCTCTGACTCTGCGTCAGCTTCCCGAGCATCGTCGCTCCCTGGAAAACGAATTTCTGGCACTCGTACAGGTACCCGACGTAAGAGGAAGAAGAAGAAGAAATCTTCCTCTGCGGATGGGCAACCGTTCCGTGCTACCAAATCTTCAGGAGATATTTCTCCCTCTCCTGCGCCAACAGAAATTGAAAGGGACACTGATGATGATGGGTCTCCGCCTTCGTTTGAGGTCTTTTCAAGTGTACTCTCCAAATGTGGTGCTCCTTCAGAACATCTCAATCTTGGAGATTACTATCAGTTTTGCACCCACACCACGAACCTGGAGTCGACGTATGACTACCTCCGAGAGCGCGAAGAAATTCTTCCCGCGCTGCTCCTGCAAGCCGGATGCATTGCTAAGTACCTTCGTGGGTTTGTACATAACCCCCAGCACCACTCATGGACCCTTGGCTGCGTAAACCGATTACAACAACTCCTGAAAGTTGCTCCGCGACTCCTCCAACCAACGACTGACCAGTCCATTCAAGGTCACGACCCTTAATTGCAGAGGGTTCGCTAGCCCCCTAGCGAATGCTCTTGTAATGGAAGACCTCTCGCCCCTCGGGGCCGATCTGTTACTACTACAAGAAACAAACTGCCATTCCTCCACTCTGTTTACTCGCTGGCGTGCTAACGATTATGTGTTCCATCATGCTTTCCGCTACTCATCTCATGGTGGACTTGCTATCGGAATACATCAACATTTCCGATCCACCCTCACTGCACTCTCAGTGCAGAACTTATGCCGAGATTTACTCCAGCAAGTCTCCTTCACAGTTGGCGGAGCTCGATTTCACATCTTTAATGTGTATATTCCATGCACCTCTATTCATTTATCCATCTTGTTCACCAAACTCCGTCAAGCTCTCTCGAAAGTCTCACCTTCGGATCCTGTGCTCTTGGGTGGAGACTTCAATTGCACCCTTGACCCGGCTCTGGATCGCTCTCCTTCGTCACGAGAGCGTCGGACGGATCTCTTCGCACTACTCTATGACCTTGTTGCTGATTTCTCCTTCACCGATGCTTATAGGCGCCTTCATCCACAAGAGACCTCACACACGTGGCGCTCATCTGGGAGTCAGCTTCCATCAACTGCACGCTTGGATCGGGTTTACGTTTCCACACCGCTTCTTGCGTCTATTACCGAGTTGCAACATCAACCTACTGCTTCCTCAGACCACTGCACGGTCACCCTTACAGTGTTTGTTGCGACGTCACTCCCTCGGACTGTACGTCCGTGGACATTTAACTCCAATCTCCTCACTGATCCTGAATTTTGTGCCTCTGTCCGTTCTTTCCTCGCTGCTCGTCGCGCAGGGTTGCATTCCGCGCCCTGTACCTTGACGTATTGGCTTCGTGTCAAGCATCAGCTCCTCTACATATCAAGCAACTTTCCTTCACCATGAAGACTTCTAGTCAGATGCGCTTCAATCACGCCAGGCAGATGCTCACACTGATTGGGTTATCAGATCCGCTTTTTCCAGCATATCAGGCGGAGCTCCAGGCTTTGCTGAAACCTCTTGCGCAGCAAGCACTTTTGCGTCTGCGCATTAAACATCTCAATCCGGAGGAATGCACCTATGATTTTCTAACATCAATGGAATCTGCACGTAAGTCTTCTACCTCGCTTCGTCATCTTCGCCTCCCCTCTGGCGAAATCACATCCGATTCGGCAGCGATTTGCTCTCACGTTCGTCAGTTCTATACCACCAAGTTCAGTGAAACTCTTCCCCCTTCTCCCTCTGCTCTCCCCCATCTTCTCAATAACCTGCCTCAAGTTCCGTCTCATCTTGCTCACACCCTGTCTCTTTCACCCACATCCACGGAGGTGTCCGACACCTTCTCTTCCCTTAACCCCCATTACGCTCCGGGTCCGGACGGCCTCTCTTTTCCTTTTCACCGTGCGTTCTTGCCTCTTTTGTTGCCTTTTCTCCTCTCCGCTTTTTCTGCTGCATTTAACTGCTCCCCCTCCCGAGGAGTTTCACGGACGCACATGTGGTCCTGTTTCCCAAGAAGGGTGACCCTCTTGACTTGGGAAATTGGCGCCCCATTTCTCTTCTCAATCAAGATCATAAACTCTATACTAAGCTTCTTTCCCGTCGACTAAACTCTATCCTCCCTCACATCCTTGCTGACTCTCAAACCTATACTGTTCCTGGCCGTTCTCTTTCCTCCAATGTTCAACTTCTTCGCGATCTCATTCATCTTGCCAAGACTCATTCTGAACCTCTTGCTCTCCTTTCCTTAGACCTCCGTTCCGCTTTCGATAATATCTCACACGCCTATTTAACACAAACCCTGCTACACTTTGGCTTTCCTCCACAATTTGTCTCCGTTCTTCTCTCCCTCTACCGGGACGCCGTTTTCCATGTCAAGACGGCATCTTTTCTCACAGCACATGTTCCCTTCAAGCGAGGAGTTCGTCAGGGCTGCCCGCTTTCTGGTCAACTGTTTGCGATTGCCGTCGAGCCTTTTCTACGCTCCCTGCAAACATCTCTCCTAGCACAACTTCCACCACCAGTTGCCAGCTCACGGCATCACTCAGTCATTTACTCTGCTTATGCAGATGACATCACCGTCTGCATTCGTAGCGACTCACAGTTCCAACTGCTTCGTCGTTTGTTCTCCGCATATGCTTCATGTTCTGCAGCTGAACTGAATAAGTCTAAGAGCACTGGATTGTGGTGCAGGTCGTGGTCCAATCGCTTGGATGCTCCATGGGGGGCCACATGGTCCTCCACTACCCAACGCTTCCTGGGTGTGCACTTAGGCGCACCACAAGCTACATCCAGTGCAACTCGCACGGAACTCCATCCTCGCCTCCTCCGCACAGCTGCATTCTGGTGTCGTGCGCAGTTCTGTACGTCCTACTACCAGCGTGCAAATCTCACCAGGACATACCTTCTGTCTAACTGCAAGCATTCTTGGATTGCATCTACCACCCCGCTTTTCTGTCTCCAGGAGGTTACACGCTGCCTTACTCGAGTAATGTGGGCGGGTCATCACTGGATTAACGTCCACAAGCTCTGTGCTCCTCCCTCCTATGGTGGTGCTGGCCTACCTGATGTCCCGCTGTGCTACAAAGCAAGCCGAGTGATCAACTTCATTCACCTTTTCCTGGCTCCAGTGGCTTCCGCAGTTCAGGTACGTGACGTTCTTGCCTCCTTGCGTAACCCACATTTTTCCTTTCTTTCTTTAGTTCTCATGGATTGCTGTCGTTTCCCCCCTACAAACTCCCACCTGTATATTCTGAAGCCCTCACTCACCTTCGCTCTCTCCCCTCATTTGCTCCAATCCCTCTTCAACTCTAGAGCTTCTTTCTGAACCCCTCTTCTTCAACTCCCTTGTTCATCCCCCCATCTCCTCTGTTTTTCATTCCCCTCTTGGCTCCGAGCAGGTGTAGTAACTGTACAAGACCTCACTAACTCGGATCTATCCTGGCGCCCTTTCTCTGGCCTCCCCCGCTGCTATTCTCTCGTCCCCATCCGCCCATTTGGTCTATGACTCTCTGCTAACTGCACTTCTTTCGCTTTTCCCTGATCTTGTCTCCCCCACCGGTCTCGTCTCTGTCTTTTCTGCCCCTCTTCCGCTGCCGTTTTTCCACCGACTCACAAACTCGGTTCTTCCTCTCTCCTCTGTCTCCTCTAAATCTCTTTATCGTTTTCTAGTGCACCTTGCCACCCCTTCACCGCTTTCTGTTCTGGAGGTTCCCCCTGCTTCTCTTCCTCTTGTCTGGGCCGCTGCCCGCTCACCCTTATCCGCCCCTTTTGAAATTAATACCCACTGGCTCTTTTTGCATAATCGCCTCCCTGTTCCGTATTTTCTCTTTCGCATGTCTCTTCTCTTCTCCCCTCTCTGCTCCTTCTGCGCACAGGAGGCAGACTTTTCTCACGTCTACCTTTACTGTCCCATCCTGATGCCTCTCCTCCACCAAGCTTTCCGGATTGCCAGTCGCTCTTGTTCTCAAGATCTTCCGTTCACTGCCTACAGACATCTTCTTCTGCGGGCTCATCCACCTACGCCTCTTCCGTCAGTATGTGCCTATCTTTTCGTGCTGGTTAAACACGTTATTTACGTATACCTTCAACAACTCCGCAGCGTTTCCTCGCCGGTCTCTTTACACCAGGCCAGCGCAACAATTTTGTGCCATTTTCAAGATCGATTGCTTTCTCGACTCCGCCTGGAGTACCAGTCGGCTTCTTCCAGTCGTCGAGAAGCCACCTTCTATGCTACCTGGGCTCCGGCCGCTCCATGGTTTGCGGTTGATTCTGGACTGCTACACCTATCAGTACCCTCGGACATTCTACACCTCCTTTGCTGAGTTCCGTGGCACCCTGGTGCCCCTCCTCCACTCTACGACTCGTGCAATCCACGCTACCTTTGAATTGTGAATGCTAATGCCATCTCAGTGTATTTTAATGCTTACTCGTGTACATTAATTACCTTCACCCCGCCTGTATTATGTTGCTTTGGTGCCCTCGTTAAATAACTTGCACAATTGTGCACGCTGTGTTTTTATCTCATATATGTAATGTTTTACCTTCACGGCGGTGTTTGTGCTGTTCTTTTTCTAATTGTGTACTATTGTTTCACCTGTGTTATCCTGTAAATCATGCCCAGCCAATGTCATGTGACACGATGTGTTTCTCTCTGTCACTTCTGCAATTTTTATGCAATAAGCTTTGCTTGCAGCATTTGTTGTTCATCCCCATTGTCATTGCAGTGTATATACCATCACGTTTTAACAGTTTTGTATTATTTCCCAGTGAGACGCCCAACACTGTACGTCTCCCTCTTATGTTTTCTTATGATAAATAATAATAAAGCGATTTTGAAACCTTGCTTTATGGCTCCGTGCATTATCCTGCTGGTACCAACAAGGCTCGGTTCCATAGTATTGCTACAGAGTTGGTAGGGCATAATTGTCCAGAATATCGAGGTAGACGTGCTGGTTAACAGGTTTGTCCACAATAACCAATGAGCTGGGACCATACCACGAAAAACACCCCACACGAGTACACTGCCAGCTCCAAACTTGACCGTAGGAACAGTACACTGTGGTAAATAGTGTTTCCCCGGCTGCTGCCACACCCACACGCGGCCATCAGACTGAGAGACGTGCATTAGACTGTTGGATCGTGTATCTGAATTCATCTGTTGACGATCACGGTAACCATGGAATGAAGTTCCTTGCGAAAGTTACGTGTACATACCGAGGTTCCAGCATTTTTACTCACCTGTACACTGCGGTATTGTGCAGTGCTCCGTCGATTAGCTGTAACGACTCTCCTGAGGCTTGGGCGTTCTCTATCACTGATTTTCTCTGGTCTGCCGGTACGTTTTGCTGCTTTAGGCACGCCGTGTGTCTTCCACTTATTCAGTACATCCAAAACAGTTGGCTTGGGTATGTTTAAGCGCCTTCTCGGTTTCTCTTATGGAGACCTAACTAATATAACACCCAACAATCTTTTTTCTCAAAGTCAGTTCACTCCCCACGCGACATTCTCACTCAACCTCCCAGTACGATATGATTGCGGTCAGCTGGAGTCTTGTTTTTATACCGTTTGCAGCTGTACCGCGCATCTTCGCAAAGCAGGGGATCCGTTGATTTGCTTTTAAAGGATTATCCGGCAACTTTTGTCAATATAGTGTATTGCTAGAAAAATTAATCGTCGATAGACAACCAAAATTTTAGACTGGACACCAAGGTACAGGAAAAGACCCAGAAGAAAACGAGGTGGGAGATGTGTGGTTGAAATTCGAAAGCACACCGAAGTGACATGGAGGAGACTAACTCAAGATAGAACGTTATGAAAGAAACTTAGGGAGACTTTCATCCAACAGTTGATTGAAAATGGTTGCCCTGAAAGGATTCAAATAACGTGTCCATTATACTTGAGAATTCAATGTCATCCTTCTTGTCTTTTATCTTTTTATTTTCAAATTCGGCATGTCTCAGAGGAGTAACGTCTAACGTTCCCATGCATTTGATTCTCGAAAAGATGTTTGATTAAAATGTTTACAGAAATGGCATGACAAATAGTACCACTGAACTATCACTCAATAATAAAATGTTTGTGGTATAAGGATGGGATCCGCTCCTTTCCTTTGTTCTCATACCCCTTATCTGTCATTAATTCCTACAGTAGAAAGTTGCATTTCTAACATCCTATATTAATAACATACATTCTAATGGTTCCGGCAAAATGTGTTTTTGAAAGCTTCAGTTAATGAAAAAAATAATGATTGCAAGGCGGCACAAGGCTTTCATTAAAGAGGCTCTGGGAAAAAAATAGATAAGAAGTTCGGAGCTTTATTTGTAATTTGTTTTATTTACTTTTTTCATGCATGGAACCTTGACATCGGAGATGTCATAATTTTCAGGAAACTCCAAATTTCCTATGCCTCCAAATCGAAGAAGTTTCCAGTTCAGTCAACTAGCCTCGCTCTAGTCGCATCCGACATCTATTTAATTCCGAGACGCTCCGTTTTTTCCTCTGCAAATTACTAGCTAGAGGGTGGAACACTGGCGAAAGCAGTTCCAACCTGAGTGGCATTCATTTTGAAGACCGAGATCGCTCCAGGGGAAAATGCCCGTCAAGGGACATGTTTCCGTTATGGCTTAAATGTGTATGCGTGTGAGTGTGGGTGTGCGTGTGTGTGTGTGTGAGCGCGCGCGCGCTATGGTCTAAAGCATCGTAATTTATGTGGCTATAAACGAGAAAGGCAATGGTATACGCACTCTGGTTCCCCACCGAAGCCCAGAGGGAAGGAGAAGAAAAGGAAAAGGAAAAAGGAGACATCAGTGCAGGAGATGGATGAATTGCACGAGAGCTGGAAGAAATCAATGGAGAAAACACGGAGACAGAAAAAACGCAGAAACTTTATTTAGCCTCTAAGACTTCATCGAAAACCCTAAGATAGATGATAATGCTCCATGGGAAATACGGCCATTTAAGTAGTCTCCATGGCCTACTTTTCTCGAAGCTTTTCTTTCAGTAAGAAAGAGTTGAAGACAGAAAGAGTTGAAGACGTTGAATATTCGTGCGTGTGCACTCACGAACAGAAAGCGAGTCCTACGAATGACCTCAGTGCGTGGTCTAGGGGTTATCTTGACCTTGCTGTTGAGTTTACTCGGACTCTCAGTTACAGGATGAGTGCTGTTGTCTTTTGAAATTAGACCACTGACAGTTCTTGACTGTCATTCTTATCAATTCACTAGTCAAGGGCGCCCATGGGGCGGGAGGGGGGATGGCCGTTGGTATAGCCAACTTTTTGATAAATTTAAAACACTAAAACACAAGAAACCTTTTTTTAAAGCATTTTTAAAAGTAATAAGATATTAATGATTGATTGTATTAATTATTTTTGTTGTATTTTAGTATCTTGTACCTTTACTGAAATGTTTGACAGCCATGGAGGAGGTAAGGATTTTTCTAAGCCCCCCCCCCCTAAAAGTACTCATATGGGCGCCACTGCATATAGTGACTATCAGCATTGTTAGTCTACAAACGTTTAACGACTCTTCCTCTCTTACTTGACGTTTAACAACAGTTCGTTCTACCATTCCGCTTCAGGGATTGTTCAACAATATTTTCTTATGGGAGGTGGTGTGCAATTGTTTCAGTCTGATCAGAAAAGAAAACAAACAGTGAAAACAGGGAGACATAAGAAAAGTTATTTTATTTTTTTACTGGAAGCGCTGCATTGTCATAAAACACTTTCTGTAAGAAAATGATGATAGTATTGGGTTGATTCATAAGTTCATGCCGTTTTATTTCATGAGTGTTTCCCAGGTGAAAAGTGACTGTGCAGATGGACAGTTGTATATCAAAATGTAGCCAGTAATATCGTGTATCTAAAATATATTGAGTTGTGTGATTGTGGCTAACGGTTTTTTGGTTTTCTGGTACCAAAGAACATGGAGTATCAAGTAGAAAGGAATGAATATTTCCGACATCTGATCCTCTACGAATTTAACAAGGGATCCACAGACGCCGAGGCCACTCGACAAATTTGTGCTGTGTATGGCGAGGATGCTGTTTCCCCGAGAACATCCCGCAAGTGGTTTGAGCGGTTCCGAGGTGGCAATTTTGACCTCAACGACTCTCCACGCTCAGGTCGTCCATCTCACTTTGATGAGGATCGTTTGAACCATCTCATCCACTTGGATCCGCGACGAACCACACGCGAATTTGCCATCGAGATGGACTGTGATCAGGCAGCAGTGGTGCAACATCTGGAATTTATGGAAAAGTTCCAGAAATTAGGGTCTTGGATGCCTCACACTCTCATCGAGGACAACAAGAATATGCGTGTTGTTATATGTGGTTCCTTGCTCGCCAGTCATCGCGAATGTTCTCAGCAACACAAACACTTTCTGTCACGTATTGTTACTGGAGATGAAAAGTGGTGCTTGTACGTGAATTTCAGGCATCGGAGGCAATGGTTAAGCCCAAATAAGACGTCCACACTACGTCCAAAACATGACCTTCATCCTGCGAAGATCATGTTGTGTGTCTTGTTGGACATGGAAGGCATTAGTCATTGCGAAATGCTGCCCAGGAATCGGACCATCAGCGCTGCACTCTATTGTGAGCAACTCTGCCTTGTAGAGGGAGCAATTCACTAGAAATGTTATCATGTTTGGGTGTCCTTCTTCAACATGATAACGCACGCCCTCACAGTCCAAACATGACCAAAATGGCCATTCAGGACATGTATTCCCCAGATGTCGCTCTTCAGACTTTCACCTGTTCCGATCTCTGTTGAATGCACTCCGTGGCAGAACGTTCAACAATGATGTTGATCTCCAGAATTTCCTTGACGTCTTCTTCGCAGCAAAACCTGCACGTTTCTTCAAGAATGGCATTGCAGACCTATTCAGACGTTGGGACACCACCGTAGAGAATGGGGGAATACACAGTTGATTGATTCCGTTTTCCCTTCTGATGTAATACATTCCTGTACTGCGGGAGGGGGGGCATGAAGTTATGCATTAACACAATAATTCAAATCACAGAATACAAGAAACTTCAGTTTTGACGTATAACCTCCGGTTGTGGGACTCGAACCCACGTTTTTTTACTACGGAATGGCTATTCTCCCAGCTGAACTACTTCGGTAGGCCTATTCCTTATTGTCGATTTGTCTCATGCGTCACCTCAGACGTACGCTACATCATAACCCCTCCCCCCCGCATTGAGAAAGGCGGGGACGCAGGAAATAGCCGGTTTCCGGTCGGCGAACCAACAAACTGGAAGGAGCATTTCATTGTAGGAGAATTAATTATATTAACTGCGTGCGTTGTGAGGAAAATTCAATACACAAATTTTTCAAACCTAACGGCCAGGAAATTCCCTTTTGTTTGGGCGCCAATATGACATACAATCTTTGCCGGTGGTGCAATTCGAACTCATGTCGTCCTACTCCGGAGCAATTGTTCCCCTAACTATAAAGCAGATAAGGGAGGCTTACGGCTGTCTTATTGTCAATTTGACTTCGCGTCACCTCAATAATTCGTTATATCACGAATACGTTATACCGACAAAACCTTTATCAAACAAGAAAGATGACACCGAATTTTCGAGTGTAATGAGCACGTCCTTTGAATCCGTTCTGACGTGAATTAAATTTATCAAAACCATTCAAAGTCAATGGAACCGGTATGGGAAAGAGTAGCTAGTATCCAACCGAAAAAAGAAGTTTTTGAATCAGGTTTTTAATCCCGCAGATACTGCTGTGAACGGAATCGTAATATTAAGCCCTCTAGTTGTAGTCTTGTGCGTTAAGAAAAATTGAAATTATATGAGAAACATTTCCAGGTAAAACGCTCTCCAACAAAGAAAGAATTTTTCAAATCGAACAAACAGGTGCAGAGATATCGACAAAATATAAGATATGAATCTACGCCCTCTGGCGGGGAAAAAGTGCTTTATTTTAAGAAGAAAGTATTCTCAAAAGGTTTTTCGAAGTGAGCGGTATCGGTCCAGGAAAAACATTTTTGAGTAGAGTTACCAAGAGCTCAGATTTTGCTGCAAATACATCGGAAGCAGAAATTAGCACTTATTAACACTTATGTCCCCTGGTGGCCAAACCATTCCTTACCAAATATTAGAAATCATATGAAAAATATTTCCCCATCAGGTGCTGTATGCGATACAGGAAGAATTTTTCAAATCGAAGTTTTAGAAGCAGAAATATCGGGAGAAACACAATTTACTTTAACGCCCCCTAGCGGAAAGTCTGAATTATTTCAAAATTTTGAATTATGCGAAAAAACATTTCGCCCCTGAAACGGTATCCAACAAAGAAGAATTTTTTCAAATCGGACTCTTAAAAGTGGAGATATGGACAAAAATAAGAAATACATTTACGCTCTCCGGCGGAGAAACCATGCACTATTTTAAGAAGAAAATATTCCGAAAAGTTTTATCGACATGATCAGTATGGGTCCACAGACGAATGTTTTTCAATTGAGACTTAGAAGCTCATATTTTCCTGCAAATTCATCAGAACCGGAAATTAACGCTTACGCTCCATGGTGGCCAAACCATTTTTGATCAAAAATTAGAAATTAAGCGCTAAAGATTTCCCATCAGCAGCGGTATCCGCTTCACAAAGAATTTTTCAAATCGGAGTTTTAGAAGCAGAAATATCAGGGGAAACGGAATTTACCTTTACGCCCTCTAGTGGAAAGTCTATGAATTACTTGAAAACTTTAAAATTATATGAAGAACATTTCGCACCGGAAATTCTAACCAATAAAGAAGGAATTTTTCAAATTGGACCATTAGAAACAAAGATATTGAGAAAATAAAATATCCATCGACGCCCACTGCCGGAGAATCCAAGCAATATTTCAAGAAGAAAATACTCCGCAAATATTTATCGACGTGAGTGGTATGGGTGTACGAAAGAATTTTTTCAATGTAGATTTTCGGAGCTCACGCTTTGTGGCAATTACATCAGAAGAAAAAATTAAAGTTCACCCCCCCCCCTCCCCGGTGGCCCAACCGTTCTTTATTTACCCAAAATTAAAAATTATATGCAAAAGATTTCCCATCGGGAGCTGTAACCGCTGAGGAAAAAAACAAAACAAATTGGAGTTTTTAGAATTAGAGATATCGGGGTAATCGCAATTTACCTTTACGTCCCCTAGCGGAAACTCTATGCGCAACTTGAAAAAGTGTTTATACCTAAAATACTCTTCGACATAAATGGAATCGAAAGGTAAAAGATTTTTCCAATCGGGTGTTTAGGAGCAAATATATGGAATAAAATGTTTGTTTGAATTTGATATCACCTGCATTTACGCCCTCTAGCGGCGAAATCGTACATCGTAAAAAACGAAATAAAGGATTGTCATTCGCATATTTCAAGCTTCCCAATGCAAGAAGAATTTTTCAAATCGGACTAATAGTTGCAGAGACATGTTGTCCATAGACGGACGGAAGGACAATCTGATAACAGAAGCACGATCACTTTTTTTTCACAAAAGACGTGCTAAAAAGGTAAATTTTTTGTTTCCAGGTGAAATGTATTTAATAACTTTTAAATATGTGGGTCTTTTTTTTTTTTTTTTGATTGGAGGTTTAACGACCACCGTGAGCAACTCAATGGGCTATAAGCAGTAGCCCGTCCCTAATTTAGGGTCACTGGTTCCAGGGAAGGGAGAGAGCCAGTGCCGTAAGACAAACACAACATCCATGCCTCACCGGGATTCGAACCCGGACCCTGTTCGGACGAATGATCAGAGGCCATCGCCTTAGACCACTGCGCCACCGGGGCGGCTATGTGGATCTGAATGGAATTTTCGAAAACAGTTAGGACCCTTATATTCAACATCGTCAGCGGCAGCTTTCCACCACCAAGCCTTTCATTTCGCTCGACCATATGTCTCCTCAGGTCTGGCATGTTTAGAACATCTTTTTTTTTTACGCTTTCCAACCGTAGGTTGGAGAAGCGTATATGCTCCAGCTTTGTACGTCCGTCTGTCCGCACGATACCTGGCGTAAAAATGGGTCGATTTCGATGAAATTTTAGTATGTGTTAGGGGATCACCCGGGGACGAATCCTATTGAAAATGCGACAAATGGGGTCAAAAGTCACGACGTGGGAGCGGGATCATTCCATTACCCTTATGCGTCATAACTTGCGTAAATATGGTTCGATTTCAATGAAAGTTTACTATGTGGTAGGAAACCGCCTGGGAACGAACCCCATTCAAAATGGGTGAAGTGGGGTCAAAGGTCAGGACATAAGATCGGAATGCATTCCATTGCCCTTATGCGTCATAACGTGCGTAAAAATGGTTCGATTTCGATGAAATTTCAGTATGTAGTAGGGGACCACCTGGGGACGAACACTATTGAAAATGGACGAAATGTGGTCAAAGGTCAGGAAATAGGATTGCGATCCATTCCATTGTCCTTATCCCATATTATTAAGGTGGACGTCAAGTAATTTTGCTTCCTATACTTCCAATGGAAAAACTTTTGTACACATTTTCTTCACAATTAATGTGTTCCCAAGGATGAAAATTTGAACATCGATTAAAATAACTTCATATTATAACTTGGAAAAATTAATATTTTCTAAAACATAACCAGAATTATATTAAAAATCAATAACTTTTCCTTTGGTGGTGTTGAAACCAGAGAAAAGATGGCGCGACCTGTACTTTGATGACGTCAGTGGACAAAAAAATGTTGGATTGCATAATTACAGTTATGGTTTAGAAAATATTAAGTATTCCAAGTTATGAAATGAAGCTATTTTAATCGATGTTCAAATTTTCATCCTTGTGAACGCATTAATTGTCCAGAAAAAAGATGGCGCGACCTGTATTTTCATGACGTCAGTAGACAAACAAATGTTGAATTGCATAATTATGGTTATGTTTTAGAAAATATTAAGTACTGCAAGTTATAAAATGAAGGTATTTTAATCGATGTTCAAATTTTCATCCTTGGGAACGCATTAATTGTGAAGAAAATGTGTGCAAAAGTTTTTCCATTGGAAGTATAGGAAGCAAAGTTACTTAACGTCCATCTTAAAGTAGCAATTCTTGTATGTATGTATGTACTTTTTGTTTTGAAAACGGCTCTAAGGATTTTGATGAAAGTCGTTAACCTACCGTTTTCTCGTACTAGAAATCGATTTAACGTGATCTCGACTTTAGAAGAATTCGTTTAGTGGGTTAAATAACCACCCCGAATTATAACGTTTTTAGTGATGGCGTTGTTCCATTAATGTTACCAATGCTTAGAAATCTTATGACGTCACAACTCGCGTTTGAGAATGTTGGCGCGCGGTCACGTCATCTGTCTCTTTACGTTAAGCGTTGTGTTTGGATCCTATTAAAGATTTAGGACGTCACACTTTTGCGGCGGGCAGTGGTCGCGATTCCCATCTGCCTCATTACGTCACGCGCTGTGTGCGTATGTCCGTCAGCACGATAACTCGCGTAACAACCGTTGGATTTCGATGAAATTTTAGTATCTGGTAGGGGATCACTTGAGAAGGAACCCTATTTAAAATGAACGAAATGGGGTCAAAGGTCAGTACATAGGAGAGGGATCCATTCCACTGCTGTTATGCGCCATAACTAACGTAAAAAGGGTTCGATTTCGATGAAATGTTAGTATGTGGTAGGGGACCACCTGGTGACAAACCCTATTTCAAATGGTCGAAATGGGGTCAAAGGTTAGGACACAGGAGCGGGATCTATTCCATAGACCTTATGCGTCATAACTTACGTAAAAATGCTTCGATTGCGACAAAACTTTATCATGTTGTTTCGAAGGTATACCAAGCCGGTTCTGTTGAATATCATCGAAATGGGATCAAAGATCAGGGCACAGGACCGAGATATATTCCAGACATCATTCTTATAACTTGAGTGATAACTTGAGTAATGATTTCGGTAATGTTGGAAAGCGTATTATAATCAATGCATTGCTTGATTTTACTAACCTGTTTTTTTGATTCGAGGTTTAACGACCACCGTGAGCAACTCAATGGGCTATAAGCAGTCGCCCATCCCTAATTTAGGGTCACTGGTTCCAGGGAAGGGAGAGAGCCAGTGCCGTAAGACAAACACAACATCCATGCCTCACTTTGATTTGAACCCGGACCCCTTTCGGACAAATGATCAGAGGCCATCGCCTTAGACCACTGCGCCACCGGGGCGGCAGCACGTCTTTTGCAAAAAAGATAGTCCTTATGTTACCGGTTTGTCCTTCCCTCCGTATGTGGACACCATAACTTTGCAACTATTAGTCCGACGATTTGAAAAAATTCTTTCCTTGTTGGTTAGAGTTTCCGGTGCGACATGTTTTTCGTACAATTTCAAAATTTTCAATTAATTCATAGGCTTTCCGCTAGGGGGCGTAAAGGTAAATTGCGTTTCCCCCTATATCTCTGCTTTTAAAACTCTGATTTGAAAAGTTCTTTCTGCACCGGATAGAGCTCCTGATGGGAAATCTTTTGCGCCCAATTTCTAATTTTTGGTAAACATGGTTTGATCACCGGTTGAGGTGGGTAATTCTTAATTTTCGCTTGTGATTTTATGATATTTGCAGCAAAATCTGAGTTTCTGAGATCTCGACAGAAAAAATTCTTTCCTGGACATATACCGCTCACATCGAAAAACCTCTTGAGAGTATTTTCTTCTTAAAATAATGCATGGTTTTCCCGCCAGGGGCGTAGATGCATATCTTCTTTTTATCGATATCTCTGCTAGTATTAGTCCGATTTGAAAATTTTTTTCTTTATTGGAGAGAGTTTTCGCTGCGAAATGTTTCTCATATAATTTCAAATTTTTCTGAAGGTATAAGTCTGCCACCAGAGGGCGTAAGTTCCCTTTTCCGTTTACAGCAATATCTGCGGGAATCAAAACTCGATTGAAAAATTTCTTTCTTCGGTCAGATACTGTTTTTTCCGTACCGGTTCCACTTTAATAGCTTTGATAAGTATTATGCGCGTCAGAACGGATTCAAAAGGGGCGCTCATTACAACCAAACATTCGGTGTCATCTTCCTAGTTTTCTTCTCAGATCCCCAAATACTACGCTCATTCACCTAGTTCTGTGTCTTTTCCTTGGTCTTGTCTTATTTACTTAGCTTACCAGAACCTCCTTCACAACTTTTCCATCCACTCTGCACTCACGTCTAAACCATACCAGTCCTTTACTTCGGACAAAACAGGGGTCTATTATTGAGCTGTTCAAGTTCTTCATTATGTCTTCTCTCATATCTTACCGTCTCCGCATTGTATAGAGTATCATACGTATTTGACGTCTGCCAATATATAGAGTATCATATTGTATAGTGTATCATACGTATTTGACGTCTGCCAATATTAGAGTATCATATTGTATAGAGTATCATATGTATAAGACGTCTGCCGATAGCTTTTGTAATTGACTAGTTATTTATTGGGGATTTAACGACAACCGTGAGCAACTCGATGGGCTATAAGCAGTCGCCCGTCCCTAATTTAGGGTCACTGGCTCCAGGGAAGGGATAGATCCAGTGCCGTAAGACAAACACAACATCCATGCCTCACCGCGATTCGAACCCGGACCCTTCATGGACGAATGGTCATAAGCCATCGCTTAGACCACTGCGCCACCGGGGCTGCAAACTATTGGGGTTCAGAGCTATATGTAAGCACATCCTGTGTACGACTATAATACACTGGTGTCCAAAATTAATGACACAAATACAAAATCATGAATAACATCGAATCCGCACGACAGAATGTAATGACAGTTGGTACGGACATACATATAGCGATATCGCAGCAATACACAACAGAAAAGGAATGCCATCACCGCATGAGGAGGGAGCATGCGCATGGCAGTATGGCGGTCCAAAAATGATGTCGCAAGTGGCAAGGATTTCGAGGGGGCTAATAGGGAGCATGTTTAACTGGAATAGCGACACAGCTCGCACAATGAATCTTCATACAGTTTGCAAGGCTGTGAATGGGAGTTTTGGGCGATAAGTACCACTCCTACACCAAGGTGCGTTGAAGTCCCTGATGGGTTCTAGGAAGAGGCTGCCGGCTTGCAACTGCTCTTCCCGTGGCATCTCAGACACGCTCTATCGGGTTCAAATCCGGAGATGTAGCGAGTTCTTTTATGCTGTGAATAACCTCAATCAGTAGATATTCGTCGACTAATCAAGACCGACGGGGACGGACGTTATCGTCCATAAAAAGGAACTGGGGGCCAACAGCTCCCCTGAAAAGCTCTAGGATGTCACCGCTGTAGCATGCAGCAGTCAAGGTGTATCCTGAAAACACCTGCAGTGGAGTGCGTACAACCAACATGATGCTGTCCCATACCAGGAGACATCCACCACTGTAGTGGTCAGTTTACCCAACGTTGGATGGAAGATTTCGGCTTTTCTCCAAATGGGCACAAGTCGGTAATCCGTGTTTAGGCTGTGACGCGATTCGTCACTGAAGAGAATACAGGCCCATTGATCACGGGTCCAATGGGGATATTGTTAGGCCTAATTCAAACGGACTCTTCTGTGTTTTGCGGCGAGTGAGATGCACACCACTGGCCTTCTTGCCTATAGAACTCTGTCGTGGAGTCTTCTATAGATTGTTTACCCATTGACTAGTTGTGTCTCGTGAACGTCCTGGTCTTGGATTTCTGGTTGTTGTTTCGATTTCCTAGAATTGTCTCCAGAGCTTGAAGTCCACTTGCCTTGACACACTCGGCCATCTTGCTACCTAGCTTGGGATTGCCCTGCTTCCAATTTGCCGATCGCTCTCCACCATAAAGAGTCCTCTAAGTGATGGTGCAGAGCGATTCTTCCACTAACAGTCCAACTCAAGCTTCAATTCCCGCACCCCGCTCAGAACAAGGTCACGTGCCTGCCAGCTCAATGACATTCGGTCGTTATTTGCATATTTTCATTGAAGCTAGTACAATGCTGTTTGGATACATCGACTTAGCGTTTCCGCTTGCATATGTCTCTCAAAAGTCTTTGCAATACGTCGTCTCGTTTTGGACATATTCTCGAACTTGTATTTTATTACGTTAATTTTGGACACTGTGGTTTTGAAAATACCTTTGATTTCGGTTTTATAATACCGATGTATCACTGATTACCACTATCCAGCTTTACCGTAATTTCCTGATGCATATCATTATTGCTCTTGATATCTGAAGTAATATATCTTGTTGCCTAGGTTCAGTTATACACCTTTTCAAATGTAGTCTCCAACTATGAGGTGATTTGGATCTTGATCAGTTCTACAGATACACATATACTTTGTTATCTTTTGATTAATAACAAGTGTGAAAACACAAATTTGTCAGTGACGGGGTAAGTTGCTCTCCCTACTAAGTTACACGGACGGAATGTTTCGCTGCAGATCAGATTTGTCGTCTTGACCAAGGAGGTTATATTACTGGAGACACCACTGGCTTTGCCGCCATAGGTCACAGCTAATCTGTAATGTGACGTCACAAGCAGGCAAAACCGAACTAAATTATACCGTTGATAAAACAGTAAGCTTGTGTATCATTGATAAAGATTATTGAATTACTCATTTTATCTGTTTATATGCTTAGAAGCTTTTGTTCCATTGGTTTCAAAGCAGCTTCTTTACTGCGGCTGCGTCGTGCCTGCTCATGACGTCATTTGAAGCACGGACGGTGACTTATGGCGGCCAATGCTGCGTGGATAGAAGTGGTGTCCCCAGTAATACTGTATAACCTCCTTGGTCTTGACACATCCTTACCTCTATAGTACGTCACATCATCTTTCTCTTAATTTTTTTTTTTTTTTTTTTTTTTGAGGCGAGGAACGAATTTTCGTTAATTCTAGGCGATGTGTGGAACAAACATCACACATTTATCGAAGAACCCAACGCCCAGTGCACCCACTTTTACGTTCGGGCGCCAATGTGAAAACATAAATTTGTCCGTGACGGCGATCGAATCCGTGACCTCCTCACTCCGGATTAAGTTGCTCTCCCAACTAAACTACACGGACGGAATATATCGCTGCAGATCTGTCGTTCTGACACGTGCTTTACCTCTGTGTTACGTCACACAAGGCTTATCTATTTACGTGTCTCTGTAAGTTTCCAAATACTCCCCTCTCATGAGAATCCCCCCGTATTAAAACATCATCTCCATATGCAAATATTAAGTACTTTTTATTTACTTTTGTACTGTTATATTCGATGATATCTCTTTTTATTCTTTCAAGGGCAAAACTGAACAACATTGGTGAAAAATAATCTCCCTGTCATAGGACGGATTTTACCTCAGAAAGTTCCGAGAGTTTCCTCAGAAAGAGAACATAAATATTGTCTTTTAATTTCACATTTTCATTAAATTCATATATTTTTTTGTAGTACATCCAACGAGTGCTTCTT
Source organism: Macrothele yani (assembly GCA_039090855.1). Classification (NCBI taxonomy): domain Eukaryota; kingdom Metazoa; phylum Arthropoda; class Arachnida; order Araneae; family Macrothelidae; genus Macrothele; species Macrothele yani. The sequence goes on from CM076990.1 coordinate 177,133,777, forward strand.
TTCAAATTGCTTAATTTAAGGAAAAGAAAAAATTTCCGGCTTCAATCATGCTTAAACAGTGTGGCCGAGAATTCCTTTCTGAAGTGTTCGTTTATAAAGTGCTTTCATAAAGCATAATTGCCACTTAATTCAAAAAGGGCTTTTATTTGAGTTTCTTCTTCAAGAGTGAGTAAATGCTTAGTAAGAATTTTCATTCATGATGTGCTTATGTAAATAACGCGTTACACATTTTCTGTGCTTATGCAGAATCCGTAAAATTCTGTAGCTGTATTTGTGTAACTTATATTCTTCGGATGATTTTGCATGGTGTACGTATCTTTTCATGCATTCAGAAAATGGGAATCATACACTGAGTAGCCACTTTATCATGACCACCCCTCAGTACTTCATTGGGCCACCTTTTGCCTTTAATACTGCGTCGATTCTTCGTGGCATGGACTCCACGAGATGTTGATATGTGGTTTGAGGAATCTGAGACCATGCTTCATGAATAGCACTTTCCAGGAGTGTGAGATTGCATGGTTGTGGATCCAACTGTCTGACGGCTCGTTCAACTTCATCCCACAAATTCTCAATGAGGTTGAGATCTGCAGATTGTTGGGGCCACCTAAGCAAAGTAAACTCACCGGCATGTTCCTAAAACCAATCCTGTACAATACGAGCACTATGGCAGGACGCATTATCTTGTTGATAGTAGCCATCGCCATTGGGATAAACCATCCACATGACAGGATGCAATTGGTCCGCAACGATGTTTGGATATGACGTGCCAGTCAGACGTTGATCAAGATGAATTAAAGGGCCCAAAGCATGCCAGAAAAACATTCCCCAAACCATCCACCAGCTTGAAGGTTTGTAGCAATGCATTTGGGGTCCATGCTTTCGTGCTGTTTCCGCCAAATTCTCACTCGGCCATCGGCATGGTGCAACTGAAAACGTGATTCATCGGACCACATAATTTGTGATTCATCGGACCACATAATTTGTTTCCAATTATTGACTGTCCAATCCTTGTGCTCCTGTGCAAACTGGAGACGTTTTATCTTGTTAACTGCGCACAGCAAAGGTGTTCGAACGGGCCTTCGGCTGCCATATCCCACCCGATGCAGTGTACGACGAACCGTGCGTGCAGAGATCCTTTGAGGGGATCCTTGATTAAGATGGTCTGTAATTTGCTGCACTGTTGCCCTTCTGTTGTCTGTTACCAGTCTGGACACTCTCCGTTCCGCCCGAGCAGTCACTAGTCGGTGACGACCACACGTTGCACTTAGAGACCCAGTTTTTTTGGCCGAGAGTCCAGTCTTTAAACACTTTAACAACAGCTGGTATGGAACATTTCACGAATGCGGCGGTTTTGGTAATACTCGCTCCGTGGCTCCGGGCTCCTATAATCATCCCATGTTGAAAGTTCGTGAAATCGCATTTTTTACCCATCTCGTCACCCAAAAATCACTCCTACTATTGTCGCAAGCACTAAGCTTTCCCTTTTTATACTATGGCAACAGCATGCAGCCATAGCTCATTTGCTTAAAACTGTCATGTGGTCATAATAAAGTAGCCACTCAGTGTATAACGATCCTAGTTTTACGGCAGAAGGGTTTTTAAAAGAGAGAAGCAAATTTAATCTACCCATGTATATAGTATTCTTTAACGATAAAATAATGACTTCGCACAATATGTCAAACGAAATGAGGCTTCACCGTCTATGTACGATATTTAATAAAATACGAAAGATATTTACAGTTAAAATACCCCACTAGCACTTTCGGGGTAGCATTTACCCCATCATCAGGAGGAACAGCGGCAATGCGGCACTCCTTTATATAGTAGTACTTCTTTATATAGTAGCATTATGAGTATAGGTCATCAAGCGTCGCATGGGTCGTCACTATTGCCATTAGACCAATGTAATGGGTACAATTTCACAAATCCTTAGTTTCACATATCAATACAATAATTATGGTATTCCTTGATAAAGAATCTATCATCTCAAGCGTTAAAAATATTGCAGTATGAAAATATCAATTAAAGACTGGGAAAACATTAGACTACTGAACACTGCAGCGTGCATACACTCGCTGCATTTTGTTGTAAGTATGTACATTGAAGCTTGAGGTGACAAATGCTGTAATGATTATTTACCTGCGGACATTTCAAAAAATTTGAAAAGAGCATATTACTAATCTGAACTTTAAATTATAGTAAGATACATTAATAATTTCAACAATATATAAAATTGAACATAACTTTGTATTTGCAACAAAATTATTGTATTGATATGTGAAACTAAGAATTTGTGAAATTGTACCCAATTACATTGGTGTAATGGCAAGAGTCACGACCCATGCGACGCTTGATGACCTATACCCATAATGCATCGTTGTACTACTATACAAAGGAGTGCCGCATTGCCTCGGTTCCATCTGATGATGGGGTAAATGTTACCCCGAAAGTGCTAGTGTGGTATTTTAACTGTAAATATCTTTCGTATTTTATTAAATATCGTACATAGACGGTGAAGCCTCATTTCGTATGGTATTCTTCGATAAAGGAAAAAGCTTATGTAGGGTAAATAGAAAATATTGTTGATTCGGGTTCAATTCTTTCTCTAATCAGCTTCAATTTTCCAAAGAAATCAAGGGAAGCAATGGACTATATCTGTTAAAAAATTTGATAAATATTAAGGCACTTTTCTGTCTGTCAAAGGCAATAGAGAGAAACGTTTCTCTAGTTCAGAAAAGGGGTATCACTTGAGTTTCATTTTATACATATTTAGAAAAAATTAATGGAAAGGCAACAGAAATCATAAAAGAAAGAAAGATTGAAAATAACAATTTGGCGTATTTTCTATTTGTAGACGACCAAAACCTGCTGAAATGCCTACGTCTATCATCTCAAGCGTTAATAATATTGCAATATGAAAATGTCTATTAAAAAACTAAAACAATTACAGAGACAGAAATAAGTAGGGGCTAAATACACTGGTGTACAAAAATTAAGGATGAAGAGCAGAAATCAGCATAACAGCGGAACGAGCAAGCAGAACGGACCGAAAGACCACTCAGGAGATAGACTAGGGTCCGGTACGGTAGGGCATGCGCATATATGCTGCATGACATAGGAGGGGGGGGGGGAGGGGTGTCGGAAGAGTATAAAGCACACGGGCGGTGTACGCTCAGCAATTCGGTGAAAGCTGTTGCACGGTGTAGATGGGTTTGAACGACGTCGAGTTGTTGCCACCGTGTGATATAGCCAACGGGTAATCCAGTAGACGACATCTGGATGACTTTACCCGAGGTCGTGCCTTTGGGAAGTTGGAAGAAGGTCGAAATGTGACTAGTGTGGCCGAGGAGTTCGGGTTCGCTCACATCATCGTTTCACGAGCTTGGAGAGCATTTCAAACGACAAAAACAGCTGTCCGAAAGTTTAGCAGTGGTCATCCACGAGCAACCACGGCGGCGGACGACCGGTATATTGTCCTATAGGCGAGAAGAGACAGACGGCAGACAGCGGGAGAAATCGCAAGGCACATGCAACAGACAACTGGACGTCCGTTATCGCGTTTTACCGTGGCCAGGAGGCTGCACAAAGGTGGTCTATTTGCACGACAACCAGTACGGTGTTTGCCATTAACGCTAGCTCATGGGAGACGGCGGTTTCTGGGGTGCCAGGAGCACAAGAACTGGACACATCAGCAATGGGGTCGAGTTCTCTTTACGGATGAGAGCCGATTTAGTTTGGCGAGCGATTCTGGACGTATATACATCTGGAGAGAGCAGGGAACACGCAATCGCACCTCCAACATCATCGAAAGAGACCGGTTTGGAGGTGGCGGAGTTCTCGTTTGGGACGGTATCATGCTTGGTAGCCGTACTGACCTCCACATCTTCCAAGGAGGTTCAGTCAGTGGTGACCGCTATTGTACCGGGGTCTCCTGCTTCACGTTCGTCTGTTTATAGGTGCTGTGGGTCCTGAGTTTCTTTCATGGACGACAACGCTACACCTCATCGTACAGCAACTGTCGTAGAGCTGTTGGAGAGTGACGATATTCAACGCATGGATTAGCCCGCAAGGTCCGCGGACCTAAATCCAATCGAACACGTGTGGGACCTTCTCGGGAGACAGGCCACCGGGGGGGGGGGGTGAACTTTAATTTTTTCTTCTGATGTAATTGCCACAAAGCCTGAGCTCCGAAAATCTACATTAAAAATGGGCCGCGATGTCTCAACAGCTCCTTGACAACCTCGTCCTCAGCGCGGACAGACGTTGTAAATCCTGCAACGCAGTCAGGGGAGTTCATATTCCCTGCTAAAGACTGGATTTTTCTAGGCAGCCGCCTGTCACATGGACGTTTCTGTCTTCTGTCCAGCTGTGCTCGAAGCTACCTTTTTAATAAATTACCTTTGTATCCTTTGGATTCTTAGTTTGGACGGTTTTGCTCACTTGTCCCATAGTGTTACATCTTCGGGATCTTATGGTATGATTTGAGTCGATGGGGAGCACATCTGCACCACGTTACATTCGAAAAACCGTCTCGTCCTTAATTTTTGCACGCCAGTGTAGTATAAGATAATATGCGACATACTACAGAGGTGAAACAGATGTCAAGACGGCAAGAGTGCAGGGATAGCTTAATTGGGAAATAATTCGGCTCTGTATCAGAAGGGTACGGAATCGTTCTCCGTCACCGGGAAATTTCTTTTTCACATTGGCACCCAGTTATGAAAATGGATCCACGGGCCGTTGGTTCTTCAAAAAATCTATGATATTGTTTCCACACACCGTCTGGAACTAATGAAAAATTTCTTCTTCGATTCGAACAATGTGTGATGATCCTTCTACACATCGTCTGGAGTTAGAATCAGAATATCTTCTTCAGCGAGCTACTTCAAGAGTGGTTTGCCGGTTGACACTGAAACTAATTATTTCCCCCCAGCCCTTTCTCAAAGGGGATATATATGACGTACCACATAAGTGAAACAAATGTCAAGACGGCAAAGTTTCAGCTTATAAATCCTATCGGTGTAGCTTAATTGGAAAAGCATTCAGCTCCGGAGCAGGAAGTTGAGCGTTCGATTTTTTCCACTGTCTAATTTGTGTTTTCAAAAAGATAAAACAAGTAAAAGATTCAGATACTTGGATCCGGATACTACGTTTTTTGTTGAGCCTTGTTGGTAAAAGGACAATTTCTTGAAGCCAGTGAAAACTACCAGGTTGAGTCAAAGGTTCGTCCCATTTTCAGCACAAAAAGTGTAATGATACAAAAAATACATACATGCTCATCTCATTCTTTAAAGTACAAGACGTTTTTTCTATAACACTCTGCCACCGTTCCTTTAGAGCTAGAATCCTACAACGGCAACACTCGGCAAGTATCGAGGACAAAAGCTCTTTGATTCCAGATTCCACAACCACCAATGAAGCGAAGTGCCGTCCTTGAAAAATGGGTCATGGAGCGGAACAAATGGCAGTAGGGTGGGACAAGGTTGGGACTGCATGGAGAATATGGTAGGATCCAATCCCTTCCAATTCCTGTAGTTTACGGCGGACCAGTCTAGAGGTGTAACTTGTGGTATCCACTTGCAGCAACTTCTGCATCCTATCGATGAGTAATGTAGCGTTGGCGCAGAGCATCACGGACCCCGCTGCATTTGTTCGGGGTAGTTTTTCCCTCCAGAGCCTGACAATCTGGCATGAGTTCCCAGTGCACAGGATCCACATAATTCCACCACATGCACATCACGACTTTCCTCTCAAACCACCCTCTTTACTACACTGGTTGTGCTTCCTTGCATGTCCTCAGAGACTGGTTCCCCATCCAGAGCATGATGATTTGGCATGAGTTCCCAGAGCATTGGAAATTCACAATTCCACCAAATACACAGCATGACTTTTCTCTCGAAAATGTATCATTGTACCACTGCCTGTGTTTTCTGGCGTGGTCTCAGCCATCAGTTCCCTATGGTAGGATAAATTAGGAATATCCACTTTTCATTTCCTGTAACGATACGACCACAAGACCTATCATTTAACGTGTCAAACAGTAATATGCGACAGAGAGAAACACGTTGTTCCGCCTGTTAGGTTATCATTGGGGATGCCTGAAGTAGAAACCAAGCAAGGCAATACTTCAGTGAGTAAATAAGTATGAAATACGGTTTGCGAAAATAACCGCTTTTGTGACAGACAGTGCGTCTTAGATATCCAAAGCGTGGTGAAAGATCCTGAAAGCGGAATTTTTGAGGAAATGTGGAATTCCATGAAATTTCAGGATTCGCGAATTACCCCGCGAATGTGACCCCCCCCCACCCACCCCACATTAAATTTACTACACTGCTGACAGACAATACTAAAGAACATAACAAAGCACACTCCTTGCTTTTCTTCATCAGTCAAAATCGTTTTTCACATTTCCGTTCTCAGCTTTCTGTATTCCCGTACCTCAAACTGCACGTTTTTTCCTGAGGCTGGCACAGGACATTTAATCTCCTAACGTTTAAAAAAAATACACTACATTGACAAAAGTCACCAGACACCTTAACAAGAAAGTCAACATAGCATTTATTGACATACATTAGCATGCTGTCGGTTCACCTTTGGCCTTAATGCATGCACTGACCCATCGAGACATGCTTTCGACAAAATTTTGGAACACAGCGACAGGCATGCGCTTCCATTCAGTACATAACACTGCCGTTAACTGTTGCTTAGTAATAGACCTTGGTTCCAAACTTCTTATGCGGCGCTCTAATTCATCCCATAGGTGCTCTATGGGATTAAAATCAGAACTCTGTGCTGGCCAGTCCACACACGATACGGAATTATCGTCAAACCACGCCGTAACAGTCCTTGCTTTATGGCTCGGTGCATTATCCTGCTGGTACCAACAAGGCTCGGTTCCATAGTATTGCCACAGAGTTAGTAGGACATAATTGTCAAGAATATCGAGATAGACGTGCTGCTTAACAGGTTTGTCCACGTTAGGCCGGGACCATGTCACGAAAAACACCCCCAGACGAGTATATTGCCAGCTCCAAACTTGACCGTAGGAACAGTACATTGTGGTAAATAGCGTTCCCCTGGCGGCCGCCATACCCACACACGGCCATTAGACTGAAGGATCGTGTATCTGGATTCATAAGTCCATAGGACACGTTTCCATTTATCTACGGTCCACGATAAATGTTCTTTACACCACGCTAAAGGACGAGTAGCATTCCGAGTGGAGATGAAAGGCTTATGAGCAGCCGCACGACCACAGTAACCCATGGAGAGAAGTTCTCTGCCAATGGTACGCGTGTATACCGAGGTTCCAGCATTTTTACTCACCTGTACACTGAGGTCTTGTGCAGTACTCCATCGATTAGCTGTAACGGCTCTCCTGAGGCTTCGGCGTCCTCTATCACTGATTTTCTTTGGTCTGCCGGTACGCTTTGCTGATTCAGGCCCACCATGTGTCTTCCACTTATTCAGTACATCGAAAACAGTTGACTTCGGTATGTTTAAACGTAATATGATCCCCAACTATCTTTCTTTTCTCAAAGTCAGTTCTCTCCCGCCGCGACATTTTTACTCAACCTCACAGGGCCATATGATCGCGGTCAACTGCAGGCTTGTTTTTATACCGTTCGCAGCTGTACCGCAGATCTTAACAACACAACGGATCCGTTCATTTGCTTTTGAAGGAGTGTCCGGGAACTTTTGTCATTATAGTGTATGTGCATTTATCACGGCAATTTTATAAAAATAAATACATTAATTATTTACAATATTGGCCACTTAAGAAGGAAAAACTGGATGGCAAGCCTGGAGACATCTGTCTTATGGTGCTTACTTTTTTCTGATTTTTGTGTAATTAAGCGATGGTGTATTGGTAAAGGCCCGCGATGCTCTGATGGAGGGGGAATTTGTCCACCACCAATTGACGCAACACCGTTTCAAATAAAGTGGCCTCTTTTTGTATGCGCAAGAAGCATTCAGTTGCGCAGTTAAAGTAATCGTAAAGCGTGGGCATGGGGATAAAAATTGCATCTATTAATTCTTTACTGTGCTTCAGTCTTATTATTTAAGCAAATATCATTCTCTAATTATATCCCGTTAATTATCTCCGTGGATTACTTCCATCTATTTGTCTTTTAGAGATTACACATCCAAATGGAATTTAGATGCTGCACAGCAAACAGAGCCACCGTGGGGAAATAAATGGCAAAAGAAAGTCGTTTTCTCTCCAAACTCGCGATTCTGTTTTCGGTACTTATTTGTGAACATTTTTTTTTCGTCCTGAGTGAAGTAAAAATTTGCTGTTTCATGGGAAACGACTTTTTTTTTTTTTTTCGCTATTCCGACTACATACTGAGAAAGGCAATTTTTTTCTTTCCAATACAAAACTTTCCCTCCTTTTTCGCATTCTCGGAAATATCTTTTAAAAGATACTGCTTGATGTATTCTTTTTCTTTAATTCGAAAAAGTGATGTACGAAGTTTGCATCGTACCGATGAACTGTCAAATTTGAAGCTTTTTCAAATATCCTCAGCAGCTTTTTTTTAACTCCGCTGAAGCAACATTCTTCCCCGTTTTCTGTTTTTTTTTTCGACTTAAAACGCAGCAAACAGAAAACTAACAAAAAAGAAAAGAAAAAAAAAGGACAAGAATAAGAAAGGCTGGCGTGAGTAGCAGACGAGATTCTACGAGAGGATCTTTCCTTTTTTTTTACCATTCCATCCAATGAGATTCATTGATAAAGTAAGTAAAGAAATCCTTCCAGGATTCAAGACCCGAATGTAAAGCTCTCCCCCCCCCATTCGTTTTTTTTATCTCTTTTTTCTTGCTTTGGAGACAGGAAGATTTCTGAGCCATAGAAATTTCCTTGTACATTTTGACTATCTACTAAAAATGAAATTCTACTCTCTTGGATTTACTCAAGAGTACTTGTTGAAGAAAGCGAAAGGATAATTGGTCATTTCTATATCGCATGGATGAATCAGATTTATTTAACCATTTAAACAGAGAATAATTCGTAATGCTGAAAGAAGAAAGCCACAAAAATTGTAAAATAAATCATAAATATTATCCTAGCATTATGCAATCTAATGTATCGGATTGTTGTTCATATTCCAACAAACCAAAAAAAGATAAACTGATCTTTAATATCATGAAAACCTCCAGATTCGCTAAACATGAATGCCGGTTGCTTCGACTAGCGAATCCTGTGTTGGCTAAATTCAAATTGATCGGAAACTTGAAGCTTAGTCGTTCTGGGTGGTGTAGTGGTTAACATACCCGGGCGTTTTCTGGGAGACGCGGGTTCGAGTCCCGCTCCAGGACGATGAAAATTTTCAAGATTTCGGATATTATCTGACTTACCATCCTTGTCACATTTACGCCAAAAATCGGATTGTCATCTTCAAAATTTGATCTTTAATATGTTTGTGCTTTCAAGTATAAACTCAGTATGTGGCGCCGATACATTTCAAACATGACGTTCTCATGTCTGTGTCCACTCCAGCGTAAAAAGGAACTGTAATGCGAGTTCCGTGATCCAGTAATATCATACGACGTAAATCTAACAGCATGTTGTCTGCGCATGTGTTCATCTCTCTCAAAGAGGGGAACTTCCCATTGTACATCTGTCGTGGACAAGGGTAGGATAAATACGAGATTTTAAATGCCATCACTCTAACTAAGTGCAGAGCTTTCGCCATCAGATAATTATTGAGAACACCTGTGAGATTCACCTTTATCTTTTATATTCTGAAATCCTCATATGTTTATACCAGTATTCTTAATTTTGTCTGAAAACAAACTAACGATTTGCAAAGACATGTAGATTTCTTATTTTGGTTCTCTCGCTTTGTATACAGGGTGATTGTAAACTCCTTCAACAAAACAAAAGGGTGATAGCACACATCAAGACGAACAATATTTGCCATGGAATCTAGGACAGCGTTCCACTCCTAGTGCCAGAAAAGAGTAAAGTTGCATATCCATGTTGAGCTTTCAACAGTGAAAACAAAGAGACATACCTAATTTATGAGTTGCATACAATTCCAATCGCATCAGAGAAAGACTCAAAGGAGCTGCTCAAGCTGGTATCCAAGGACGTCGTTGCACAGCCTACACTGGCAAATGAAGGACTGTCGCACCCTCTCGTAGACTCCCGGTGCGGTGTTGATCTTGTCCGCAGCAACAACGATTCGCTCGACGAGATCTTCCAGGGAGTCCACAACTGTCTCGTACACCAATGTTTTCATGTGCTTCCAGAAGAAGTCCAGTGGATTAAGGTCCGGGATGCGTGGAAGCCAAGCCACAGGTCCACAGCGATCAATCCGCAGCCCGGAATATGTCGCATTTGGGAAGTATCGGACCTCGGTGGCAAAGTGTGCTGGGGCCCCATCATGCATAAACCACATGTTCCTCCGTGTAGTGAGAGAAACATCCTGCAACAGACCGGGAAGCCTTGCTACAGGAAAACACAGGGTACCCTGCGCCGGTCAGACGTATTCGTCATGTGATGTTCGCACGGTAATATCGCTGAACTGGTTCGGCTGCGTTTTTAAATGTTTGCTCCTCATCGTCTACGCACGTGTTCGGCACACCTGATTTGCATCTTGTGCTTCTCATGCACTGGTTGGTACTCCGTGTGCCTTCTGGACGTTTTTCGAACGTGCTCTTTTCTGGCACTAATAGTGGAATCTGGTCCTAGGTTCCATTGCAAATATTGTTCGTCTTGATGTGTACTATCACCCCTCTTGTTTTGTTGAAGGAGTTTACATTCACCCTGTATAGCAAGTAATCCAGAGGGAAATTACGTGGATATTTCGAATAGCACATTCTCTTGGTTTTATAACAGGCTGGAAGCTGAATCTTGATTCCTAGAACCAATAAACTGCGTGAAAATTTCCTAGAGGACCGTCTTGTTGAACAGTTGGCAGTCTGTTCACGTGAGGTATTGTGAATATTGGGGATTAGTACGGTAGTCCCATTGGTTCAGGTTTTATAGTGTGACCATGGGAGAATGAGATCGAGCATTGTCATGAAACTGTACTGGTATCTTTCGCTTTAAGAACACTGAATGTTTTTCAGGAAATTTTAGCTAAATAATGTCCGGTTCGTGGCCATAATTTTCTATTCGTCTACTGGCAGCAAGTTGTAAGTAATCACACTAGACTGTGACCACTGATTAGTTAGAACATGGAGGGGATTTCTCTTGCGAATAGGTTTAATGCTTCTATGAAGCTTGCACGAGAACTGTGTCTGTGGTCGCGGGAGATCAATATCTGTTTGTACAACAGGTTTCCAAAATTTTCTTGAATGTATTTCATTTCATTCAGTCTATGACAATATCCATTTTTAAAAGTTTTCCCGTTTACTGATGGCAATTAGGAAAAAAAAAAAAAGAAAAAAAAGAACGGTCCCTATGTCCACACAAAGTTTTCCCCCCGTTCTCTCACCATCCGACGTAAAGTTTTTTTTTCTCTAGTATGCTGAGTGGGGCGCTTGGTGAAGTTAACAGATCTAACAGGTAAGCGAGTGTACAAAAGTTAATTTGCATTCTAAAGGAACATGTAAAAGGTGTGACAATTTAATTCCTAGAATGTACGTGTAGATAAAATGCCTGCTTAGCTGTGCACTAGCGGCTACTGTCATCTTTGAAGTAATCCTCTTCCGCAGCTGTGCACTTAGCTAGACCCTGTTGCTATTGCTGGAAACATATCTAAAACTCTGTTTCTGGAATACTCTTGAGTTCCTTTGTCCCGTTACGCTGGGTGTCAGAAATGTCAGAAAATCTTCGTCCTTTCATGGAAGTTTGAATTTATTTTGGAAGAGTCAGAAATCACAAGGGGCAAAGTCAGGTGAATAAGGTGGATGATTCAATTCTGGAAATTGATTTCTTATCCAGAAAGTTGCGAACACAACGCATCATGACTTGTGGTATTGTTAGACCACAGTTCATCTCTTTTCCTTCGTTCAGAATCCCGTAACATTTTTAACACCTCTAAATAGCATTTTGGTTGACCGTTTGTCCCTGTTCAATAAATTCGTGGTGAATTATCCTCTTGTTATACCGTGCAACGACGGCATTCTAACAGTTAGTACCTCTAAATAGCATTGTTGGTTGACCGTTTGTCCCTGTTCAATGAATTCGTGGTGAATTACCCTGTTGTTATATCGTGCAACGACGGCATTCTAACAGTTAGTACCTCTAAATAGCATTGTTGGTTGACCGTTTGTCCCTGTTTAATAAATTAGTGGCGAATTATCCTCTTGTTATACCGTGCAAACGACGGCATTCTAACAGTTAGTATCTCTAGATAGCATTGTTGGTTGACCGTTTGTCCCTGTTCAATGAATTCGTGGTTAATTATCCTGTTGTTACACGGTACAACTACGGCATTCTAACAGTTAGTACCTCTAAATACCATTGTTGGTTGACCGTTTGTCCTTGTTCAATGAATTCGTGGTGAATTACCTGTTGTTATATCGTGCAACTACGGCATTCTAACAGTTAGTACCTCTAAATACCATTGTTTGTTGGCCGTTTGTCCCTGTTCAATGAATTCGTGGTGAATTATCCTGTTGTTATACCGTGCAACTACGGCATTCTAACAGGTAGTACCTCTAAATACCATTGTTGGTTGACCGTTTGTCCCTGTTCAACGAATTCGTGGCGAATTATAATCTTGTTATATCGTGCAACTACGGCATTCTAACAGTTAGTACCTCCAAATAGCATTGTTGGTTGAAAGTTTGTCCCTGTTCAATGAATTCGTGCTGAACTATCCTCTTGTAATGGAGAAAGTTCACAAGCATCGTCTTGAACTGCGAGCGTGACAAGCGTGCTTTTATTCGGCTCCTATGCCACTCAAAGTTCCTTGATATTTTCATAGCACCCTCACCACACGCCACGTTTAATACCTCAAATGTTTCACTGCCACTTTTACCGATCTTTACACAGAATTGAATGTTGATGCGCTGTTCTAAATTTCTGTCACTTATTTTTACGTCAAAACCCACACAAAGACCTTTCATTGCTTTCTCTACTTCTCACTCACAAATTGCTCTACTGGTCAGCGATTAACTCGTACATTACTTGAAACATGTCCAAACACGCACGGACACGTCATTCTGCTCACATCACCACAAGGTTGACACTTTGCGGCAGTTCCGGGAATTAGACCTGCTATGCCGTCATTCCCCACAACTTTACGATTATAGAATCCACGAACTTCTATGTACGACGGCTGGGCACGCGATTAGCAATGGAGGTACCTGTGCGAAAGCCTGTCTGTGCTCATTAGTCATCACAGCTTCGGAAGGATCCACGAATTTGTATGAGTGACAGCCGGACGCCGATACACCGTGGAGATGTCTGCTCATGTGCCACCATGTAGCCGTTAAAGGGTAATTAAGGCTGTCAATGCACAATCAGACTTGTCCTAGTATACAGCACAAACACCACCCCTCCCAATCACTATCTAAAAACGTAGGTTAAAAAACGTCTTTATTTACAATTAAAAGGGTTAGTTTAAAAGCTCTAGCAAGCACTTTCGGGAACCACTATGGTCGCATCATCAGGCTAAGGGGTGAAATCACTATGAAGCGGTACATGACTTATATAGTAACATGCATGAGCACAAGATTACAAATATGTAAATGAGATGAGTAAAGGATGTTAAATGTCAATCACTACACTCTATTTACAAAATTACCTAAATTATTTTAAGAGTTCCTCGCTTGGATATTCCAACATGAGATCTCTCCAGGCACTAGGAACATAAGCTGGTATATTCTCATTGCAGCACTTAGGTCCCAGTTTTATAATGTGAAGACTCTCAGTAAACAACATAGAACTCTTTGTCGTGGCTGTTGATAGCAAGTTTGCATTGTCCCAATCCGGTTTTAGGTCTCCCTCAATGACGGTTTTTGACAAAGTCGAAGTAACTGCTCCTTTACGAATTGCATATTTATGTTCAGCCCATCTGATTGACAAGCTTCTGTGGTAGAACCCACATAGCAGAGATTTGCAGTTTGTCCATTATTGTCCAACTGTGTGTGACGTACCTGCCAGCAGGACGCACACGACATAAAGGCACATAGCAGTCAGAATGAACGTCTGCGTAGCTCAGTTGGTAGAGCGACTTGTTCCCGGAATAAGCGGACTCGGGTTCGAATCCCGGCGTAGACCAAAAATGACGGAGAAATTTACTTCGTTATGAGTGGGATACTGTAAACACCAAAATGGGATAGAGTTGGCATTGTGTCTCTATCATGCCTAATCATAGAAACAAGGTTTTGGGTCTTGACACCAAAGCCCAAAGAATATTTTTTGCAGGTGTTTTTTAGCAAAGTAACAACTGGTTTCAAATAGGTTATAATTCCCTCGTAGGTAGTTGTGGGCACACTTCTGGTGAGGGTTATAGAAGTCTTCCGTTTATATTGTTGTATAAGTTTTTTAACACAATCCGTGGGGTACCCATGTACTTTTGCAATCTCGTTAAACTTCATCAATTCCTGATTACAATAATAGGGATTTGAAGAATGGGTAAAGGCTCTATTAATTAGGAATCTAAGATCGAATCACTTAGATTCCTAATTAATAGAGCCTTTACCCATTCTTCAAATCTCTATTATTGTAATCAGGAATTGATCAAGATTAACGAGATTGCAAAAGTACATGGTATAACGAAGTAAATTTCTCCGTCATTTTTGCCCACGCCGGGGATCGAACCCGGGTCCCCTCATTCCGGAGTAAGTCGCTCTACCAATTGAGCTACGCGAACGTTCGGTATCGCTGCTATCTGCCTTTATGTCGTGTGCGTCCTGCGAGACAGGCACTTCACAATTGGTACACTGTAAAAACTTTTGTAGTAGGTTGCACCAAAAAGTGGTGCTACCCTAGCTGCACCACTTTCTGAGAAGAGATGTACCCCTGTATGGTGCAAACAAATTCCAATACCATGGTGCAACTTTGCACCACGATATGGTACAAGGTTGCACAATATTATGGTTCAAGGTTGCATCATGTTGCTGGATTTTGTTTGCAACACACAATGGTGTATCTTTTTTCAGAAAGTGGTGCAGCAAGGGTAGCACCACTTTTTGGTGCAACCTACCACAAAATGTTTAACAGTGTACCCCACGGATTGTGTTAAAAAACTTATACAACAATATAAACGGAAGACTTCTATAACCCTCACCAGAAGTGTGCCCACAACTACCTACGTGGGAATTATAACCTATTTGAAACCAGTTGCTACTTTGCTAAAAAAAACACCTGCAAAAAATATTCTTTGGTTTTTGGTGTCAAGATCCAAATCCTTTTTCTATGATTAGGCATGATAGAGACACAATACCAACTCTATCCCATTTTGGTGTTTACAGTATCCCACTGTTGGACATTAATGGACAAACTGCAAATCTCTGCTATGTGGGTTGAACCTACAGAAGCCTGGGAATCAGATGGGCTGAACATAAATATGCAATTCGTAAAGGAGTAGTTACTTCGACTTTGTCAAGAACTGTCCTTGAGGGAGACCTAAAACTGGATTGGAACAATGCAAACTTGCTATCAACAGCCTCGTCAAAAAGTTCTATGTTGTTTACTGAGAGTCTTCACATTATAAAACTGGGACCTAAGTGCTGCAATGAGGATATACCTGTTTATGTTCCTAGTGCCTGGAGAGATCTCATGTTGGAATATCCAAGCGAGGAACTCTTAAAATAATTTAGGTAATTTTGTAAATAGAGTGTAGTGATTGACATTTAACATCCTTTACTCATCTCATTTACATATTTGTAATCTTGTGCTGATCTCTGTTGCTATATAAGTCATGTACCGCTTCATAGTGATTTCACTCCTTAGCCTGATAATGTGGCCATAGTGGCTCGCGAAAGTGCTCGCTAGAGCTTTTAAACTTACCCTTTTAATTGTAAATAAAGACGTTTTTTAACCTACGTTTTTAGATAATGATTGGGAGGTGTGGTGTTTGTGCTCTATATTAAGACGAATCTGATCGTGCATTGACAGCCTTAATTACCCTTTGACTTGTTGCACGAAAGTACAACCTCTGGTTTTTAAATGTACCCGTTACTCACTGCAAAATGTGGGCCCTGAGTTTTTATAAAGTCCGACAGTACCATACGCAGTGCAAATGCAGTAGAGCCTTCCTCAATCTGTCAATCACCACAGCGTTTGAATTGTGGGATCCCCGAACACGACATCTGGGAAAATCCAGGCAACATTCAGTATCTTCCTCCCCTGATTAAACTCCGTCTTGTGACATATGCTGTTTCTCCTTCAGAGTTTTTGCAGGGTATCACATACTTTACAACACTGTCATATATACAGTCGTATCAGAATAATATGACCACCTAGCTAATAATAGGAATAACTACCCTTGGACCGGATGACAGCGGCGAGACGGCGTGGCATGGACGCAATGGGGACCTGGAAGATTATCTGAGGCCCATGTGACCATTCGGACTGCAGCAGAGTGCGGAGTTCCCGGAGATGACGTGGTTGTGGGTCGACACTTCGAACCTGTCGATCCAAATAGTCCCACAAGTGCTGTATGGGATTGAGGTCGGGCGATTTCGTCGGCCAAGGGAGAATGGAGACATTGCTGTCGTGTCCCTGAGACTATAGTCACGGAAACCCTTCGATGAACAGGACTTCAGTGACCCATCCAGTGGTACCAGCGGTGCCAGTTCATACCAGGAAAATATCCTCCAGACATGCGCACTGCCACAGCCGTCCTGCACTTAATGGACAAGTGTGTCTGGGTGTTGGTTCTCGTGTGTCTGACGTCATATCCGCCACCGCCCGTCACTTCCGTGGAGTAGAAACTTCGATTCGTCGGAGAAGGAAACCTTTTTCTACTCTTCCATTGTCCAATAACGGTAGTTCCCGTGAGAACCGCAGGCGTCGTTGCCGATGGACCTGGGTTAACCTGAGCGCCTTGACGCAGCGTCCACTCCGGATACCCTTGCATCACAGGGTTCTCTCTACTGTTATCGGGAACACGTACCTGGATGCCCCAGCGTTCATGGTCAATTTCTGCCCTGTTGCGCGTCGATTGCCCTTTACCAGTCGACGGAGGCGGCGTTCTCCTCTGGTGTCGATGGCCTTCGGGGCTTCACAGTTATGACGTCGGGTGGTACTCGGTGTGCCAGCGGTTCATTATTGGTGCACTCTTACTACAGCAGCTCGCGAACAGCGCACGAAGTCTGCTGTATCTGAGATGCTTCCACCCTTGGCGCTTTAGCCGATGATCATTCCTTTTCGAACGTCCATCAAATCACTACCTCTGCCCATTGTGCTAACGTGACGCACTACGGCTCATCTGTCCTGGCCGGCAGCTTATATCTCCGTGTGGTCGACGTTCTCAGGTGCATGCACTCTGTGACGCACCTGGGCGGGCACTCTGTGATTCCGGGGGTGGTCATATTATTCTGGTACGACCGTGTACAAGTGCAAAACCCTTTTTTCGGTTCCAGGCCACCCTCGTCTTTGTTTCTTCTTTTATTTTTTTTTAACTAAAAGTATTTTTCACCTGGATTAGTCCATTCTATTGCTTACAGCTCCAACAACTTTCTACTTCACATGCTTAAAATTGTATTGGAAAAACATTTGACACCCATATTTTATCTCGTTTTACAAGGAGACTGCCATTTCAGTACGTTTCACTTTGTGTGCCTTATTTCCACAACATCGGAATCCTTCTTGTAAATGATTGAGTTCATCTTAATGGATACTTTTTGCCAACAGCTTCTATTGCATCAAGTGAAGGACACTCTCCAAACTCACGTTAGGGTTCTAATTTTTTTTTCTGCAGACAGTATTGTTGTAAGTTCAATTTGATTTTTTTTGTTCGTTTCACTTTGGCCACTATAACCTAGTTTTTGATGTTTTGTGTGCTTACATTTGTGGATTTTTTTTATTATACTAGCAGTTATGCCCGTTCTCCGAAAGGTGAATATATATTTTTGAATATAAAATTAAAGGGAGAAGTAATTAATGGGAAGAAAAGTAATTTAAGATCCTTAACTGTTTAACAATTTAGAACAGGGTCGTGACGTGAATGCATATGGATTAACGTAAAATTAAGCAGGGCGCCTCTTAATTTCAAATCAAAATTTCATGGAATTTTTACAGCACTTCAACGTTTCTGGCATAATTATTATCGTTAACCCTATCAGCATTTTGAACAGTAAAACTAAGCCTCCTTTTTGTACTGTTTGGTTTTTAGACTTTTTTAGATAACCAATTTTCAAATCTCCAGGTCATGTAGAATTGGTCGAACAATTCGCTAAAATTTCAAGCAGAGAAATGTTTTATAACCACCATTTTTATTTTTATTTTATTTTACGGCGGCAGAAAACGCTAAACTTTAAAAGCGTCGCTATGTCTTAAACATTGCGTATTTACCAGTTTGCGTGTACCCTGTCCTTTCACCAAGTGAGAGGAGAGATCTAAAAACATCTGCGTTACTACGGCAGCAGGTCACGGAACCAGAACTTTCCTGTGTAGTTACCGCTGAAGACAGAGAAAGTCGTTCGTTCCTTTCCCTTGCGTCTTTAAAAAATGCTTAAAAAATCAGAAAATGACTTTTTCTTAAAAAAATGTTTTTTGTGAAAGAGGGATGATCGTTCTGAGTTTATGCTGTAAACATTGGAATGTGTTATGATTTATAATTTGCCATAGATCCGTTTTTTAAAATAGATCCCCGCAAAATAGAGAACTTTGTGAAATTTAAAAATTTAATTTCTCGTAAACAAAATCGAAATAAAAAAAACAGCGACGAGGTGCAAAAAGTCAGCCACGGCCCTACATGCCTACAAAATTTCGTGGTTCTGTTGCTGTTAGAGTGTTCGGAACGCGAACTGATAGCAGTTTTTTGCTTACCTTAAATTTGCAATGCAATTGCTCTTGAAGCATTGCGAGAATAGAAAAACGGTTTATTTCAGGGTGTTTTCGAAACAATTCTCTACAAACGGTGTAAATTTCACATTTTTGTGTTCAATATTTTTTGCGCTGAGAGCTAGGAAAGCGCGAGTGTCGCGAAATTTCTAAAACAGCGGCGGTGGCTTCGGTAGTTACTATTTTTTAGAGTAGAGAGATTTGTATTTTTGAGCTGTTCCGTTTTAAGTTTATGAGTATATATCACTAAGGCTTAGAGAATTTCATTCAATCCATATTTAATTTCTGAGAACATGCACCAACCAGTCGTAGGCCTACATGTGCCCTTTCTGAATAAACATTGTTACCGAATTTTTATTGTATTAGTGTACTTTCTAACTATTGCTGTTTCTTAGGTAGCGCATATCTTTGTTGTCGTACACTCATTGTCAAAAAAATCCGCGCACCAAGATAAAACCGTTCGATTAACGCGAAACTCGGCGAATAGCTACGGGGAGGGCAGACATGCAAATGATAAATGTTTCGTGCGATTCCGCATGCCCGCGCGTCCGAGACCAGCGCTGCAATCGCAGTCTTTGGGGCTTATAAGGGACTCCACATTGGTGCCGAAGTGCACGGTAAGAGTCAGGTGAGATCCCTGAGCGATAGACATGCCGAGGAGCCGCAGTAGATATGCGTACGGGCAACGGAAGGAGTTTTAACGAGGCCGTATTGTCGGGATGAGAGAGGCAGGGTGGCCCGCGCGCCGAATCGGCAGCGGACGACCACCTTGTCAGGGTGTGGAGGACCGCAGGTGAGCGCAACAATCCCAACCTCACTGTACAGCGGCACACGTCCCGAACTGCAGGCGTAATGGTCTGGAGAGCCATAGCGTACGACAGCCGGTCTTCCCTTGCATGGATCCGGGGAGCGTTGACGGTCCAGCGCTACGTACAGAATATCCTGCGTCCCCATGTGCTGCCTTTCCTGGCGGGGCTATCCGGAGATAGATAACGCCCGTCCACACACGGCTCCGGTTTTCCAGGACTGTCTAAGTCATGCTTCGACGCTTCTGTGGCCTTCCAGACCGCCTGATCTCTCACCCATCGAGAACGTGTGGGACCAGATGGGACACCAGTTTTCTGCATGTCCCAGTGTTTGTGATTTAGAGCGTCAGTTGCAAGAAGTGTGGCCCAATCTGTCCCAGGATAACATACGGCGTATCTTTGACTCCATGCCGGATCGTATCACCGCATGTATCCAAGCACGAGGCGATCCGACGCGGTACTAACGCTGACCGGAATGTGTACCGTATGTCCGCGGGAAATCATCCTGTTGCTGTGATATTGTAATCACTTCTGTCCTTACCATCTCTCTACTAAAATCTCATTTAAATCCGACGCCTCCTTCTTGGTGCGCGGAGTTTTATGAAAATGGGTGTATATGTGAACGGATTACAAGCAGTGTTTTATTGTCTATCCTGCTGACAAATATGGCATTCTGACATTTTCATTTTCTCTTTATTTCGATAGATATTTTTTCGTGATAAATATTCAGTTGACGTGGACCAGGAACATCAAACAGAAGTCATCGCTGTTTCTACGTTTATAAGTGAGTCACGGAAAAATTATTAATCGGCCGCTACCGGGAATCGAACCCAGTGTCTTCCAGTTACGCGCCGGATATGCTCCCACAGCTGCCTCGAAATTCTCCACACTCGCAAACGACAAACCACATGGCAGGGTTGCTTCTTTGGAGCCCCGCACACTGCTGGGGATTCACCAGATAATTTTTCCGTGACTCACTTTTAAACGTAGAAACAGCGATGACTTCTGTTTGATGTCGCTGGTCCACGTCAACTGAGTATTTATCATTCATTCGCCTTCTAGTTATTTGTTCAGTTGCTGCTGTTCATCTTTAGTGAATCCCAAGCATTGTGCGGGGCTCCAAAGAAGCAACCCCTGCCATGTGGTTCTGCAGTTTGTCGTTTGTGAGTCTGAAGAATTTCGAGGCCTCTGTGGTGCAGTGGAAGCATGTCCGGCGCGTGACCGAAAGACCCTGTGTTCGATTCCCGGTGTCGGCAGATGAGAATTTTTCCGTGACTCACTTATAAACGTGGAAACAGCGATGACTTCAGTTTGATGATATTTTTTCGTATTAGAATGATATTTTTCCCCATAAAATCCGGCTTTGTGCAACTCCATGATGAAACGCATTTCTGAAATATTGCGCTTTGTGTTTACGGAAGCCTTAGTGGTTTTATGTTTTCTTTTCCCAGTCTTTGTCAACGTCCTGCTGTTTCTCTATGTGAGCATAGGTTTACCTGTCATCCTTGTACGAGTAAATGCTGTCAATCATGTTTTTGTTGTTACCGTTATGCCTTTGGGAACGGAAGCAGTGAGCAAATCAGCAGCTTTCTAGACATCGATGTCTTTCTATACGGACATCCCTCATGCAATTATTTATAAGTCGAAAAAAACTTGTATTGGTAGTCACTCGCTTTCCCGGTTCACCTGCCAGAGCGGGAAGTTGTGTCTAGCCCGGATGACATCTCGCCAATAGAAACAATGTATAAAAATCTATGCATAGAAGTTCTAGAGATATAACGAAAAGGGTGTGAGTTTAAAAATATGAAACAGCTGTTGCTTCTTCTCCCTCTGTCACCACCCTTCGCGATATTGTAAATATTGAGGGGTCCTTGGAGTCTGTAAAGTTCTTCAAATTTTGTGTGCAGACGGTATGGCTTTCTTTTAACTAGGGTACGCATGTTCAATCTTTAATTCCTCCAAATGAGAGCGTGAAGTCCACGATGGAGTTCATCCCGTCATCCCGAAGAACCTAACTTTTTCACATAGCTGCCGTATTGTTTGAGCAGCCACTCCACGTGGTAAAAGTATACAGCACTGATTTTAAGGCAGAGAAAGGACGGAAGGGGGGGTTGAAGTGGCTTCAAAACTCAACCGCAGTAGTGCTGCTATTGCATTCGGAATTTTCCTAGCTTCGATTTCCTCCGGGGAACATGCCGTAGAATTGCCCTATTTGTGACAACGTACATACGTTCCGAAAACTTTGCCCTATTTTTGTCTTCCTTCTGGCTCTCAGTGAGAGATTTCGGGAATGCAACATTCTTAAACAAGAAAACAATAGACAAGAAAAAGAACAAGCACCCCACAGCAGGCTGCATCAAACAAGTTAGTAAAATCATCCAATGCATTGCATTTATTTATATAATTTTCCTCCGGCGGTAACCTTCGTCGATGCGGCATTTCATTAGGAAATTAATCCGTCTCTCTACATATGGCTTTTTTTTTTAACATCTACTAGCCCAACACGATGGCAAGGGCGTCATCTTCGACTAAGTGGTACCACGAAAGACTGTGTACGTGTTGCTTCAGCGCATGCGCAGTCCCACTGCTTCCACCTCCTGTTGGGGTTGCTTCGGTTGCCAGCTACAGGCCACTAGAGATACTTGCGTGAAGGCTGGTAGTTCTCGGAGATTCAGCAGGGTCATCAATGGCTGCCAAGTAATGGCGTTGCCACCAACGGATCGCTACGGTACAGTGAGTTGCAGATTTCAGCCAGCAGTGACCCATCACTGCCAGCTGGTAGTTAGCAGTTTCCCAACACTGGTGTTTTTGCTGGGTTGTACTAACGTTTGAGTCTTTCAGATAGCTTGATTCACTCTCAAACAAATTGCATAGTGCTATCCATTTAGGAGTTACGATTGTTTTCTTGGCTGTGCGGTATACCTCTAATTCAACCTTCCTTTTGAGTTCCGGTTTCTCATGTAAATTTGCAACTTCCAGGTTTTGGATTTTCTTACTGAACCGCACATTAATCCCTCGAAAACCTTGATTGTTTGTGCAACGCTGGCAGTGATTCAGATGAAAATAAAAGTGGTGTGGAGAGAAGACAAGCGTGAAAAAGGGCGGACATTGTTGGTTTATTGTGGACATTGCTATATTGGATAAAAGTGTATGAGCTTGCTGAAAAGACAGAAATCGTATTTGAATACGATTACTGCTTGTCGATGAGCTAAGCAAAGACAAAATGTATTGATGAGTACAGCTTCTTTTTCGTTACTATTTCCTGTTTGAAATAAACTGGTTCGTGTAGTTACTGATTCTTTGACCTTGACGATAAGTCAAATTTAGTCGATCATATAATTTAAAGACCGAGGGAATATGAACTTCCATTGTGCATGGCTTTTATCGATTATGAAAAAGCCTTTGGTTCGGCGAAACCATCAGCAGTTACAATGGCTCTGAAATCCTGCGGTATTGAAGATGCATACATTAATATTATTAATAACATCTATGAAAATGCAAGTGCAAAGATTAGGCTGTTTGAAAATACAACACACATAAAAATTGGAAAGGGAGTGAGACAACGGGACACCATATCTCCGAAGCTATTTAATGCCACATTGGAAAATGTCTTTCAATCACTGAACTGGGAAAACAAAAGGATAAAGATTAATGGAGATTATCTAACCAACCTTCGTTTTGCTGATGACGTAGTCATTTTTGGAACTACACCATCAGAGCTGCAGAATATGATCCATGAACTTGCTGACCAGAGTAAAGAAGTGGGATTAAAAATGAACTTTCAGAAGACAAAAGTGATGTTCAATGCTTTTACAAGAAATGAAGATTTATCGATTGATGGAGAAAAGCTGGAGATAACAGACACGTCCGTTTATCTTGGACAGCAAATATCAAGAGAGGGTCACATTGATGAAGAAATTAATCGGTGTATAAAACTTGCCTGGAGAGCTTTTGGAAGAAACAGCATAATTTTCAAGAGCAATTTGCCATTATGTCTTAAAAGAAAAGTGT
Organism: Macrothele yani; assembly: GCA_039090855.1. NCBI lineage: Eukaryota > Metazoa > Arthropoda > Arachnida > Araneae > Macrothelidae > Macrothele > Macrothele yani. Next base: position 177,157,513 of record CM076990.1, read on the forward strand.
TTGATCAATGCATCCTTCCAGTGCTTACGTATGGTGCAGAGACGTGGACCTTAACTAAAAGAGACATACAAAGGCTGCAGACAACTCAAAGAATCATGGAGAGGTGCATGCTTGTGTAACCAGGAGAGATAAGAAGAGGAACACGTGGATCCGAAAAATGACAAGAGTGGAAGACATCATGATCAGAGTTAAATCCCTGAAATGGCAATGGGCTGGACATACTGCCAGAAGAACAGACCATCGATGGACAGCCGAAACTTTAGATTAGATTCCAAGGTACAGGAAAAGACCCAGAAGAAGACCACATGATAGATGGGTGGATGAAATTCGAAAGTATGCGAGAGTGACATGGAGGAGACTGGCACAAGACAGACCGTTGTGGAGGAAACTCGGGGAGACCTTCGTCCAGCAGTGAATTGATAATTTTTGATGATGATGATGTGTTCAATGAATAATTTGCTAAGTGCGTTAATTAGGTGATTACATACAGCACGAATCAATTAGTACATTACCTAGTTCTCATAAAACATTTATGATGCTAAACATTCAGCCGAGCACATGGTAAAATTCGCTTTCTGAAGAAACTTCATTGTGCTGCTCATTGATTGGTTTCGATGGTTTAATTCTCTGTCAGACAAAATGCACCCCGTTGAACCGCATCTACGGTTTCATCCTTTCTCTCAGACACTGCATCGCATACCCATTGAGCCAGGCTGGTGATTCAGTTCCCCTTCGGAAAATACAGGTATCCTCAGTTCTGATTGAGCCGTCAGTTTGGAACGTAGGACTACGACTTGCAAATCGGAGAGTTCAAATAAGCTAATCGAGTATGGTTTCAAAGCGTTTACTTAATTCGTTAGAGATAACACAGGGCTATGATATGAAAAGATTACGTAATTTTGACAAATAATGCTGGACACATGGAGATCTCAAGGCAAAGTTCGAGATGGGCCGGGTACGGGTTCGATCGGTGTGTTGGATTTTTATTTCCGGTGGATGTTTTCAAGCGACTCTTCTAGTTCGTTGGGCTGCAGTCTTCTTGGGCTTCTTACATTCATCATCACTTGCTCTTGCCTCTCGTTTCAGTTTTCTCCACGTTTGCTTGCGTTCATTCTGCGAATTCCACGACGTTGTCGAAAATGTTAAGTCGTTCACACGAGAACAATTTTTTAAAAATTCGGTTTAAACCACTGCGATATTTTCTTTTCAAATTTGAATAGATCTCGTCGAGTGCTTTAAAACTGATACCACGCACAGTCCTTTTGCACTCACGGTTGTCCAGATAAACCGCGATATTGTGAAAAATGATCACTGGTTCACAAGAAAATAATTTTTTAAATCTTCAGTTCAAACCACTGCGAAATGTTCTTGGTATATTTGAATAGATCTCGTCAAGAGCCTTAAAACGATACCACGCACAGTCGTGTCACGCCCACGGTTGCTGAGTTAGACTGAGTCAAACGCAACGACATCCCCAGAAATATTGCGCAGTACGCGAAATGGACTCCATGTTGTTTATAAATATGCTAACACGATTAGTGTGCGGCACGTATTTTTAACGCACTAATGTTTTCAATTGGGACCTAGTTTTGTCACAGGGAGTCACCCCATCCTATACGCAGAGTTAGACGCAGTCCTACGTCAAAAAATCGTGATGTCACCCACTGAGCCATACTTATGGGGGATACTAATTCTCCCTCAGACAAAACGCAATGTGGTACCAAACGATCTACACCGACGGTTTTATTCTCCCATAAAGTGCACGGTGCTATTTAACAATCCATACCACTGGTTTAATTCTCTCTCGGAGAAACAACTTGTTCCCAAACGCTGAACCGTACAGATAGTCAAACTATCAGACAAAATAGATAGAACTAAAACATATTTAGTTCGCTCTTAGAGAAAATGCATGGAGTTACACACTGATCCATTCAATGCAATGTAACATTTATTTACTGAGTTTGGAGAATTGACTTTCAGTTAGGTTTAACTTCACTTAAACTTCAATCTTAACTTAAAGCTTTTCTTTGAATCCGTACAAGTTCTTAGTAATTTGTAGTAGCTGAAAATCAACCAATCATATAAACCCAGAAGTCTATCATAAACCCACCTTCGTTCCCAATCTGATGCTCCGCAGTTCATTCTGCCCGGATTCTTACAAGACAACTTTCTTCGGTTCTCGAATTAGAAGAGCCTTTGCCGTCTCCTCTGATGTTCAATCTCGACAATGCAAACTAAAAAAACATAATTCAATTGGCCACTGAGACATGATATACCTCGAACTAGATAAGATGTTTTATAGAAAAATCCAGATCCAGATGTGTTAATCCTTCTGTGCCGCAACTAAGATACCTGGGCTTTATTCCCTACATGCCAAGTGCTTCCTATCAACTGAAAAAACGTGTTCAGGAGGATAAACTTCGGTGTCGGCATAAGGTCTCCGGCATTTTTATATACGATGCTTAACAGAAATATTGGGAATCCTCCCATTTCTCAACAAGGCATATATGTATTTATGCCATCCCACTACAATATTCGGACTGCTCCAAATGATACTACATAGGAATGACCAACGTACGTTCAGAATTAGACTCAACGAACATAAAAGAGGCACAAGGGACGGAAAAGTAATCACTGCCCTGCCCAAAGAAGTCAAGTTCAAGTCCGCTGATCCTATGCAGGATGATATAAAGAAATTAGCTTTCCACTCCACGCCTAAATCTACTGCCATTCGCGAAACATTAGAGATCATTACCAACAGCGAGGCTTGCAATGATAGAGTCTCTCTAAAATTGCCACGAGTTTGGAACCAGTTCGTCAAATAATACTGCGTTTTCTCCTACGATATCACGTGCCCAACCAACACAACTCCTCGTTTCTTCGAATGAATAATCACATTGGCATTTATTCATTTATTGTCTAGTCAAGCCACCGCGTTCAAATTGTTGAAGTGTTCTATTATTCAGTTTGCAGTTTGCTGTCTACCTTCCTTGAAAAGAACCATCTGGTTGATGTGCGAAAGCTTGGAACATTTTATTTCTATTCTACGTCAAGAAATTCGGGTCATTAGTATAGTTATACTATTTTGGACTAATCATATATTCATCACTCCAATAACACGGCCATGATTCAATCATACAGTACGTCTATTTTTACATACTTACCACTGAATTAGAAAATGTTTTCAATACCGGATTGGACATCCTTGATTCCAAATTAGTACAGCACATGCGGTGTGGCATAAATTCCACAAGGTGTTGGTGTGCATCTATGTCTACAGCATGCCAGACGTTCATCAAGCAGTCCTGCTCAGATTTGACGGAAGAGGGTTTTGCTCACGAAGCTGTTTTTCTAACATGTCAAATACATTCTCAGTAAGATTCAGATGCGGGTTTTGTGTTGGCCTGGAAAGGTGGTGATAGTCGCTGTCATACACGCTGAAGCACTGTTTAACACATCTCGCGATCGACAGTTGAACTTTCCGTCCGTGAAACAGTCGTCACCTGTTCGATAAAAAGACAAAATTTCATGATTGACTTGATCGGAAATAATGTTCAGATAATCTTTGCAGTATACCTGACCTTTCAGCTATATCAGGAGACCCGTTCGGTACCAATAGAACAGTGTCCCGCACTACGACACCATCTCCGGAACCTTATGTTTACAAGAAAACTTTCTTGTAGGTTCATTGTTTCACGGAATTCCGCCATACATTCTGCCTACCGTCGCGTCGTTACAGAACAAAGTTTACCTCGACTCGCGGACCACATGACTTTTTTCCAGTCTTTCAGGGCGCAGCTACGTTCTTCATGACATCGCTGTAGACGGGACTAGACGGTTCTTCGCAGAAATGAATGGTTTCAGTATAGGCATGCGACTGCCAACACCAATCCTCTTTAATTCCCTTTGCATAGTTCGCTGAGATATGGGTCGGGAACAACCTTCATTGAAGGCTTCGGTCAATTGTTGCATACAGGAGGTTCTGTTTATCCCTATAAACCTCAGCCAACGGCGATCTCATTCCTTCCAGATTGTCTTTGCGCTACAGCTGTGTCTCTTAAATCCTCTTTATGTTTCTTAATCCTCTTCGCGCTACAGCTATGCCTCATACCAATCCCTTTTAATTCCTTTTTCACAGTTCGCTGAGGTATGGTTCGGGAACAGCCTTCATTGAATGCTTCGGTCAATTGCTGCCTACAGGAGGCTCTTTTATCCCTACAAACCTCAGCCGACGGCGATCTCGTTCCAACCAGTTTGTCTTCACGCTACAGCTGTGTCTCTTAAATTCTCTTTATATCTCTTAATCTTCGAAGAGCTACAGCTATGTATCATATCAATCCTCTTTAATTCCCTTTTCATAGTTCGCTGAGATATGGGTCGGGAACAACTTTCATTGAATGCTTCGGTCAATTGCCTCATAATGGAGGTTATGTTTCTCCCTACAAACCTCAGCCGACGGCGATCTCATTCCTTCCAGATTTTCTTCGCGTTACAGCTGTGTCTTTCAAATTCCCTTTAAGTCTTATAACGTAATCCCTTTTCGAGATTTAACTTTTATCGGCCTTCTTACGTTATTTTATAAACATAACCATGCGATGAAATAGTTCCTAAATTAAACCTTAACGGCCAGACGAAACATTTTAACAAAAATCAACTTACTGTAAATGATGCTTTATTTCTCCAGCACAGAAAATAGCACTTCAGGATAGTATAGAAATCACAAAACACATCTCTAACACAAATCAACTCCCCACATTCAACACCGCACCTTCAACGCCCCACACGAGCAACTGTTGTATCGCAGTTTTTATCCATGGTTCTTATCTCATAACAGGCATGCGTCACGTTCATTCCGAACTCAATTGTGTTGCCAACAGTATTCGTTGGAGAGAAGATATCACGTTAAGTATGAAGTATACTTGAGAACAAACTCAAAATTTACATAGGGAAAGAAACTGAAAAGGAAAGTTAATTTAGAATTACGTCACACCATCGCCCTCGTAATTTTTTTTAATGTGACAAGAACCTATCAGTTTTGTATATGTCTCCTTTCAAAACAATCTAATCACTCATTCAGCTCTTTCAGATAAGAACTTACAAAATGGATGAAGACATTCGTTGATCAGTTGCTAGCAGATGACTTCAAATCAGTACACAGTCTCTAGACATCAATAGTTCAATATCACTAACATTTATTGCAAAAAACAAACTTTCCGTGTGATATCAAATCTCCATGTTATAGGAACAAGTCGTGATAAATATTTTGTCACCACAATACGTGCGGAGAACTTTCATCAATATAGATGTAAGAAGTGGCATAGTAGTAAAAAAAAACTGCATAATGCAGGAAAAAAACTGCAATATTTTTAAAGTGGAGTTAATTAACACATTAGTCCCCCCCGGATAACTTCTCAGGGAAGGCAAAACATTCAAACTAAGTTAATTGAATAGTCGAACATTTTAACACAGAAAACATGGTTTAAGTTTAGTTTGTTGAAAGAAAAACTGCACTTGCCGAAAAAATTCAACCACACACAAGTGTCAAGCACAAAAAAGATTAATCATAGAACAACAACACAAAAACCTTTAACTGAACGCTTAGCGGCCAGGGCCGACTTCTAACTACTCTCATGCGTTCGCACATCAAGTTTTAGATGGGATAGGGGAAAACCCTGGAAAACCCTACCCTGGGAGTGAAACATCTGTAGATATCAACAAAGGCAATGGGTGATATCAATTTCATGCCGAAAAAGCAACATTTACAAAATGAATTGACAAGCATTTTAGTACACTTCTACTTACTAAAAAAACAATTAAAGTGGCGCCACACCATAAAAAAAAATATTACATACTGACAAGGAGATAAGATATTTGATATATTTTGTCCTCAAAGTTTGTCATAAAAGTTCTGTGATATATTTTGAGTACAGAGAAAAGTTCAAATAAAGTCTTTATATAGAGCAAAGTTCTGTGATACATTTTGAGTACAGAGAAAAATCCAAATAGTCTTTTTACAGAGCAAAGCTCTATGCAGCAAAGGTTCCTTTGAGCTTGAAGGTCAATTGTAATAACAAAATTTTTTTTAAGAGTACCTTTTACTGGCAAAGAAGACCCGTGTGCCGACACGCTTACTTTGTTGTCAGGGCGACAACGGTACTCTCGAAGTTTCACGCTTCACAGGCTTAGGTCGAAGGTCACTGGGTCGCCGCGATGTCTCAGGATTTCCCGTTGACAGAGCAAGTTGACCGGAAGAAGCGGGGTCATCAGGCTGTCGTAAGGAAGTTCCAGGCTGAAGCAAAGAGGTTCCAGGATGACTTGCAGGCGAACCAGGAATCTGAGAAGGCTGTAGATCCGGTCTTTTCTTTGGCGGGCGAAGAAGCGGCGTAAAAGTAGAAGGGCGCTTCCGTGGACGACGAAGAATAGTTGAGGAAGGTATTGGCTCCGTCCCAACCGAAGATTCCAAGGACGAAATCCAAGCGGATGCAAATGCTGGACTCGATGTCTGGATTGTAGCCCAACACTAGAAGTTGCACTGGGGGACTGTGGAACAGGAGAGGAAAATTCATGCGGCGGACGCTTGCTAGGTTTTGAAAACGCAGATGGCGAAACAGGACGTTTTTGCCCTGCTACAGATTGATTAAATGTTCCTAAAGTAGGCAACTGCTCAATGGAAACAGAAGCGAGGATTTTCTCACTTCGAGACTGAAGAACCTCAACTACACTATCTACCAACAAGTAATTGGACACCTGTGATAGCAAAGGAAAACGAAGTTTATTCGCCTTCAATAGTTGGTGGAGCCTCCACGAGGGGCGACTACAGCTGCGACCCTCCGGGGCAAACTCTCAACCAGGCGTTGTACGACGGCTAGCGGTATTTTCTTCCACTTGGCTTGGAGAAGACAGGTCAGTTCCTTCCCCGATTTCAGACGGTGCGGGAACGCCTTAAGTCGACGACCCAACTCGTCCCAGAGGTGCTCGATAGGGTTAAGGTCCGGGCTCTGCGCAGGACAGTCCATTCGATTAACCCCATTGTCACCATACCAAGCCATGGTGGACCTCGCAACATGACAGGTGGCATTTTCATCCTGAAAGTAACATGGGTCCACCCCGTAAAACTGCCACAACGCAGGAAGTTCATGGTCATCCAAAATAGTGCAGTAGATCTCGGCGTTGAGTCTACCAGGATTTGAGACCAAGGGTCCCGTGCGATACCAGGAGAAACACTCCCAAAGCATAATTCCACCGCCGCCGAACTTCACAGTTGGCACAATACATTCCGGCAGGAGGCGTTCTCCAGGCAGACGCCAAACCCAGACCATGACATCCAAACATTAGAGGGTGAGCCTTGATTCGTCGCTCCAGAGAACCTGTTTCCACTGTTCAACGGTCCACTGTCGTCGTTCTTTGCACCACGTTAGCCGAGCAGCGCTATTGGACTTGGTGATCAAAGGCTTGTGGGCTGCAGCACGTTCGTGATAACCGAGCAGATGGGCTTCTTTACGGATGGTATTCATCGAAAGAACACTCCCGGATGCCTGTTGAAACTCCTTGTGGAAGTGGCTCATCGATTTGGTGCGGTTCTTCCGAATTTCTCTGGCCAGCACCCGTCGGTCTCTAACTCCCAGTTTTGTAGGTCTGCCGGGTCGGGGCACATTCCGACAGTCACCTCTCATCTTCCACTTGCCAATCACATAGGCCACTGTCGATTTTGGGTACTTCAACTCGCTGGACATGTCACGTATGAATCGGCCATTTCTGTGGTACCCGACGATTACACCTTTCTCGAAATCAGAGAGCTCCGAACTGCGTGGCATCTTGCATGCGACTAGTTGCTTTGTTGTTTCCCACACGATATATATTTTTATATAGGACCGCAGATCTTGTCGATTGCAGGGGTGTCCAATTACTTGTTGGTAGATAGTGTATGTAGTCCGATGATTCAGAATCAGCAAGAGGTACGGCTCTTCTGGCCACAAGAGAGATAGAACTACCTGAAGATGAAACGTCAGTTATTGTCCTTTTTAACTTCTTAGATTTAGGACCAAACAGAGGCACCATGCGTGAAGAAGTAAATGGAGCGATTGAATTATGAGAAGCAGATGAAAATGAACCTCGTTGCACTTTACGAGAATATCCAGAGGAACTGGAAGTACTTGAAGGTGAACTCTCGTCTTTTGCGAAGGCAGGAGACGGAGGAGTCGAAATAATTACGGCACCCAGAGTGAATGTGAGAATGTCAGAATCAGAATCTAGAAAAGAAGTGGAAGCAAAGACCCGCTCAGACGAAGGTAGAGAATCGGACAGGACAGAGGTGGGGTCAATAATTTCATGATCAACAGTACAGATCTGCGAAGAAGTCCCACCCTATGCCTGAGGATTCCTATGAGATTTAGGGTCAATAATTGCATCATTATTTCTAACAAGCTATTTCCTACATTGCTGCACATAGGCAGAATGTATGGAGCCATCTGGCTTCTTTAATACGACATTATTATTGTACAATTCCTCCAATTCAAAGGGGCCTTCATATAAGGGTGCAAATTCTTTTACAAATGTATGTGCAATGGAGGATTGAAAATGAGTTTCTAACAATACCAGATTCCCAACTGCGAGATCTGGTTCTCTCCTTTTGCATTATAGTGTGGAGCTTGGCTTAACTGAGCTCGACTGATAGCAGCCTGTGCCTTTTGAGCTAGTTGTTTTACAGATTCAGGTGTTGGTCTTTGGTTGATTTCGTTTACAATGCCAGTTAAAATTTCAAAGGGGGTGCGGATTTTGCGCCCTAGAAAAAATTCAGCTGGCGTAAGCCGCGTTGACTCATGAAACGATGAGCCAAGGGCGAAGCAAAACATTTCAACATGTTCGTCCCAACGCTCATGATTATTGCCAATGAAAGTTGAGATCATCTTTAGTAAGGTTCGATTAACACGCTTAGCCGGATTGGCTTGAGGATGATATGGACTGATAAATTTGTGTTTTATCTGAAGCCTCGCACACATTCGCTCGAATAACTCTGAAATGAAATGAACCCCGTGGTCCGAGACTACGGTACGGGGACAGCCAAATCGAGTGAAAACATTATGTATTAGAATATCACATATTATATCAGCCGTAGCTGCTTTAACGGGGAATGCTTCCACCCATTTAGAAAAATTATCTGTAACAACTAAAATATAACGAGATTTAGTTTTAGTTGATAATGGATAAGGGCCCAATAAATCTATAGAGATAGTTTCAAAAACATAATTATTAGAACTACAAATAAGGTGACCGGTCGGTCGTTTATTATCATAATTGTACTTCTGACAGTACTCACAAGAGCGAATGTATGCGAGTATACTATCATACATGCCCGGCTAGGCTACGTCTCGAAGCTTAATACGAATTTTTCGTATGCCTAAGTGGCCGGCAAGAGAAATATCATGAAATTCATGTAATGGTTTAAGCGATGGCCTGGTCTAATCGGTGGCGCAATGGTCTAAGCGATGGCCTCTGATCGTTCGTCCGAAAGGGGTCCGGGTTCGAATCCCGTGAGGCATGGATGTTGTGTTTGTCTTACGGCACTGGCTGTCTCCCTTCTCTGGAACCAGTGACCCAAAATTAGAGACGGGCGACTGCTTATAGCCCATTGAGTTGCTCACGGTGGTCGTTAAACCTCCAATAAAAAAAAATTCATGTAATAAAGCCATGCGCAAAGACTGAGGTATCGCAGGGCGGTACTCAGCTCTCAAATTAAAAAAAAATTTGTAATACAGAATACCATCGATGATCTCATAATTTTGACTACGACCCGCTTAAGAAGGTTCACTAGGAGCAGAAGAACCAGCGAGTAAGAAATTATAGAATTCTCTAAAATCTGGATCATTCGGCAGCTCAGAAATTATCTGCTCCCTTGAAGTGATTTCAGAGATTAGAAATAGGGAGGAGGTTCAGTATCCGCCTGGTCACCAGAACTGACCGGACAGCGAGACAGTGCGTCAGGCAATTGGTTTGACTTACCAGGGCAATACTCAATCCGGACATTAAATTCCTGAAGTCTAAGTGTCCACTTTAACAGTCTTTGAGAAAGTTTCTTTGCAGTATTTAAATATTGTAATGCCGAATGATCCGTGATAACATTGACATTTAAGTGATTGAGGTAGCATTTAAATTTGGTAACTGCAAACAAAATAGCTAAGCATTCTCGCTCAGTAGCAGAGTAATTACGTTCTGCTTTGTTAAGAGTTCGAGAGGTATATGAAATAGGATGACCTCGTTGAGATAAAACAGCACCTAGACCAACACCTGATGCATCAGTATAAATATTAAACATTTCTGCATGGTTAGGAAAGGCTAACACAGGTGGTGAAACCAAAGCATGTTTAAGAGCATTAAAAACAGTTTCTGCCTCCGTGGACCAAACAAAGTGTTTATACTTTCGTTTTAATGCAAATAAAGGTTCGCATAGAGTAGCGTACATCGGAACGAGCTGTTGATACCACCCGCTAACGCCCAAGAATCTAGAAAACTCCTTTGCTGACTTAGGCCTCGGAAAATCAGAAATTGGCTTGACCTTTGAGTCATCAGTTGGAAGACCATTAGGAATAATTTTTAATCCCAGATATACTAGTTCGTCCCGTCCAATTTGACATTTGGCAGGCTTTAATGGCAAACCTGCATTATGAAACATTTCGAAAACTTGGTCCAACAGAGACAGATGCTCCTCAAAAATCTCAGAAGAGACAATTATATAATCCAGATAGACATGTACATTAGGTCCGAGCACAGATCGTAAGACTGAGTCCATTAGACGCTGAAAGGTTGCGGGAGCATATGCCAATCCAAAAAGCATTTGCAGGAACTCATACGCTCTAAACGGGATAATACATTTAGTTTTCTCTACTGAATTTGGGTGGACAGCAACCTGCCAATAGCCGCTAGCTAAATCTAAAATTGACAGCCAGTTTGTTGACGATAAGTCCTGGAGAATATCGCTAATTATAGGTAACGGGTAATTGATAGCTTTAGTCACCGCATTCAGTTTCCGATAATCTATTACAAAACGATACTCTCCAGATTTATTTTATTTTTTTGAACAAGAAAAGCAGGTGCTGCCCAAGGACTAAGTGATTCCTTAATAATTCCCGAATGGAACATGTCCTGAATTTGTTTTTGGAACTCAGCTTTTTTTCTGGTTCGGACATGGATAAGGCTTAGATGCTATGGGATTAGCCCTTTTCGCATCAATAGTGTGATACACCACCTGTGTGAACTCTGACTTGTCAGAAAATAACCCTGGTCTGCTGTTTAAAACCTGACCAAGTTGGCTTTTGTGCTCAGGTAACAATCTGTCACTCGCAGAACTGCAGAAAATCAATAGGCTCTTCTGGGGTGGAAGGACTAAACTCAGGCATTAAGATTAGCCCATGCTCAAAATCAAGTGTAAGCTTAAACATTTTAATAAAATCCACCCCCAGAAGGCAATCAACGGGTAACTCTTGGATCAAGAAGAAAGTGTGTGAAACTTGAATTTTGCCAATCTTAACAGGTAAATGAACTGAATCAGAGATTGAAATGACATTGTTGTCGGCACCTCGCAGACATTGCTGGGAGAGCTCGACAAGAGCATTGGGAAAGGTAGCAGCACAGAAATCAAAGTTTAAAGCAGAAATGTCAGACCCCGAATCGATTTTAGTCGACACCACCACTTTACCTAAGGTGACAAGAATATCAGGCAACTGCGGAGCTTTAATGGTTAAAAAAAGAGATTTGAGGTCTTCAGAGAAACAAGGAGATAGAATCGACTCATCTACCACCTGTTGAAGTTTAAATTTGCGTGAAACTGATTAGCATGTCTTGGTTGACTTTGGAAATTTGCCGAAGCACCAGAACGTTCTGAGTTGTAATAACGTGCAGAAGAGGCAGCATTAGTATCACTAGGCCTGCCTTGCCCCCAGCACGGTGTTTTGGATATGTCTGGTCATCCGGGAAGTAATTATCCCAGTGACGAGAAACTTGGTTGTTATCCTGGTTCCCATCATAATAGTCAGGATGTCGCACCTCTGGTGCCCGACGATGCGGCGGCACGTATCTAGACTGCTGATAGGCGTTCTCCACCCTTGACTGATAAGTAGTCTGTTTGGGCTGATTGAGAAATTGTCCTTGACGAAAGTTCTATTTTGGCTGGTGATATTTATTATTTTGAAGAGGAGGTTCTTGGAACTGCGTATGTTGGCGGTACTCGTGGACCTGTGAAGATTGCCCTTTGCTGTGTCGTTCCTCAAAATCTCGGATGAGTTTCAGGCACTCTTGAACGGAGGCAGGGTGTCGAACTTCCAAAAAATCCTGCAGGAAAGGATCCAGCTGCTGTAGCAAAGTATCAATAACGTCAGACTCTACTACAGTGGGATCCCATAATTTGTAAAGTCTAACTGTTTCCAGAGCGAACGAGACGGGACTATCTGACGCCTGCTGTCGCCTGGAAAGCAGTTGCTGGGCAAGGCCGGCCTTATTTGTGACAAAACGGAAATGCATCCAAATATTCAGCCCAAAATTGCTGATAAGAACCCTCTGGGTTCATCCAACGCCACTGTCTGTACCAGACCTTGGCAGTGTCTTGCAAACATGTGCCCGCAACAGGTATTTGACAATCTTCAGGAACATTGTACAAATCGAAGTGATCTTCGAGATCCTCAAGGAACCTAAGCGACCCGCCGTTTCCCCTGAATACAATGGAATCCGCATGATGTACGTAATGAGCAAGGAATTTGCTCCTCCTCACGGGGTTGGTAGGGTCAATTGCTGTTGAAGTACTGCAGTTAAAGTACGCGGCACATAAGTTTCATACCTCACGTATTCACTGTCTGGTAGGTCTGAACCGCAGGCCTCATACAGAGCCCCAGGAGTATTAGGTGGTACCCTATAACGCTGAGTGCGTGGATTATCTGTTATAGAATTATGAGCCTCATGATCATGTATATAACAGTCGTAGAAGAGACCGATAGGATCCGTGAGATTTGCCATTTTCCTTGACTTCTACAATGAATCTGTTCGGCTGAGGTTCGGTCGCCAATATAACGTAAAGTCTTTTCGTACTGAACTTTTATCGCTCTTCTTACGTTATTTTAAAAACATAACCATACGATGAAATAGTTCCGAAAGTAAACCTTAACGGCCAGACGAAACATTTAAACAGAAGTCAACTTATTGTAAATTGTGCTTTATTTCTCCAGCACAGATAATAGCACTTCAGGATAGTATAGAAATCACAAAACACATCTCTTACACAAATCAACACCCCACCGTCAACAGCCCACACGAGCAACTGTTGTATCGCAGTTTTTATCTGTGGTTCTTATTTCATAACAGGCATACGTCACGTTTATTCTGACCTCAATTTTGTTGCCAACAGTAATTGTTTGAGGAAAGAAGATATCACGTTAAGTGTGAAGTATACCTGAGAACAAACTCAAAATTTACATAGGGAAAGAAACGAAAAAGGAAAGTTAATTTAGAATATACGTCGCAGTCTTTTAATCCTCCTCGCGCTACAGCTATGTCTCATAGCAATCCTCTTGAATTCCCCTTTTCATAGTTCGCTGAGGTATGGGTCGGGAACAACCTTCATTGAAGGCTTCGGTCAATTGATGCATACAGGAGGTTCTGTTTCTCCCTACAAACCTCAACCGACGGCGATCTCGCTCCGTCCAGATTGTCTTCGCGCTACAGCTGTGTCTCTTAAATTCTCTTTACGTCTCTTAATCTTCGTAGCGCTACAGCTATGTCCCATACCAATCCTCTTTAATTCCCTTTTCATAGTTCGCTGAGATATGGGTTGGGAACAGCCTTCATTGAATGCTTCGGTCAATTGATGCATACAGGAGGTTCTGTTTCTCCCTACAAACCTCAACCGACGGCGATCTCGCTCCGTCCAGATTGTCTTCGCGCTACAGCTGTGTCTCTTAAATTCTCTTTACGTCTCTTAATCTTCGTAGCGCTACAGCTATGTCCCATACCAATCCTCTTTAATTCCCTTTTCATAGTTCGCTGAGATATGGGTTGGGAACAGCCTTCATTGAATGCTTCGGTCAATTGATGCATACAGGAGGTTCTGTTTCTCCCTACAAACCTCAACCGACGGCGATCTCGCTCCGTCCAGATTGTCTTCGCGCTACAGCTGTGTCTCTTAAATTCTCTTTACGTCTCTTAATCTTCGTAGCGCTACAGCTATGTCCCATACCAATCCTCTTTAATTCCCTTTTCATAGTTCGCTGAGATATGGGTTGGGAACAGCCTTCATTGAATGCTTCGGTCAATTGATGCATACGGGAGGTTCTGTTTCTCCCTACAAACCTCAACCGACGGCGATCTCGCTCCGTCCAGATTGTCTTCGCGCTACAGCTGTGTCTCTTAAATTCTCTTTACGTCTCTTAATCTTCGTAGCGCTACAGCTATGTCCCATACCAATCCTCTTTAATTCCCTTTTCATAGTTCGCTGAGATATGGGTTGGGAACAGCCTTCATTGAATGCTTCGGTCAATTGATGCATACAGGAGGTTCTGTTTCTCCCTACAAACCTCAACCGACGGCGATCTCGCTCCGTCCAGATTGTCTTCGCGCTACAGCTGTGTCTCTTAAATTCTCTTTACGTCTCTTAATCTTCGTAGCGCTACAGCTATGTCCCATACCAATCCTCTTTAATTCCCTTTTCATAGTTCGCTGAGATATGGGTTGGGAACAGCCTTCATTGAATGCTTCGGTCAATTGATGCATACAGGAGGTTCTGTTTCTCCCTACAAACCTCAACCGACGGCGATCTCGCTCCGTCCAGATTGTCTTCGCGCTACAGCTGTGTCTCTTAAATTCTCTTTACGTCTCTTAATCTTCGTAGCGCTACAGCTATGTCCCATACCAATCCTCTTTAATTCCCTTTTCATAGTTCGCTGAGATATGGGTTGGGAACAGCCTTCATTGAATGCTTCGGTCAATTGATGCATACAGGAGGTTCTGTTTCTCCCTACAAACCTCAACCGACGGCGATCTCGCTCCGTCCAGATTGTCTTCGCGCTACAGCTGTGTCTCTTAAATTCTCTTTACGTCTCTTAATCTTCGTAGCGCTACAGCTATGTCCCATACCAATCCTCTTTAATTCCCTTTTCATAGTTCGCTGAGATATGGGTTGGGAACAGCCTTCATTGAATGCTTCGGTCAATTGATGCATACAGGAGGTTCTGTTTCTCTCTACAAACCTCAACAGACGGCGATCTCGTTCCTTCCAGATTTTCTTCGCGCTACAGCTGTGTCTCTTAAATCCTCTTTATGTCTCTTCCCATACAGCACCAAACGTTTTGGATGTGTATCACTAAGGTTACAATCTCTCATTTTCGTTACACTTTCAGAGATATCTGACAATTACGTTTCAACAACATTTATTTTGGAACATAACTCTTTGTACATTACGGTTACGTTAAAAATGGCATTCACCGATACTACTGTTTTATAGTTTTCATTGTACATAACTGCTACCTTCATGTTATATTCCGGTGATATTTAAGATTTTCTGGTTTAGCAACAGCGTGGATGCGCATGCGCATGTATGCCCTTTCACCGAAGCACTCTCGTAGTCGTATTTCCATGTGCTACTGGGATATTCTTTGGTGATAGTGTCGTATTTTAAGTTAGCTAGTCAGTTGATTTAATATTTCATCCTTTCTTTCTATTTTTTTCTTTTGTGATTCAAGATCACCTGAAAGTAAGTAATTGTTTTGATTGTTATAATCTTTTTTGTTTCTTTTTGTTTTTTTTATTGGAGGTTTAACGACCACCGTGAACAACTCAGTGGGCTATAAGCAGTCGCCTGTCTCTAATATAGGGTCACTGGTTCTAGGAAAGGGAGAGAGCCAGTGCCGTAAGACAAACACAACATCCATGCCTCACTGGGATTCGAACCCCGACTCCTTCCGGACGAATGATCAAAAGCCATCGCTTAGACCACTGCGCCACCGGGGCAGCATTATAGTTTTTAAATTCTAAAAAGCATTTTATAAAATCAAAGTAGATGGCTGTGTTGTTGCATTAGTATACCATACCAGCATGTTTTTTTTTTTACTTGAAGCTGAGAAATATCATATTGGCAGGTATTACGAGGAATGACGAATTTGATTTTCTTTCTTTTTTTCGCTGAAATATAGTCTATTCCATATGTATAATAGAAATTCGACATCCTCATTTGGGACCAAATTTCATTTCTTTTGGAACAGTGGCGGCGTTTATACATAGATATGTATAAACGCCGCCACTGTTCCCAATCGACAGCGGACTGCGTTGAACCTGTGAAAACGTAAACAAATCGTAATACGACTGTTGTTGCTTTTGAAACAGCTGTCGAGTGTGGTATTTTTTAGTGTGATTTTACGAAGTTTATTAAAACTATAATGTTCGATGTAGTAAATACGTAACAGTAATATGATGATGTCACAAATATCTTTCAAATACGTAACAGCAATGCAACGAAGTTACAAATATCTTTCAAATACGTAGCAGTAAGTTGGCATGTTGAAGTTAGAAGGGACCTTTCACTGCTAACGTATCGGTTATGTTTCAAAGTTATGTAACGTTTGAGGACATTTTGACGTAACCGTAAGGTTTCTGAAACATTACTGTTACATTGCCCAACGTATCTGAAAAGTCTCAATGTTTCAGTGCTACGTATTTGTAACATATACGAAATATTCTGTGCTGTGTGGGTTAATCCTCGTCGCGCTACAGCTATGTCCCATACCAATCCTCTTTAATTCACTTTGTATAGTTCGCTCAGACATGGGTTGGGAATAGCCTTCATTGAATGCTTCGGTCAATTGTTGTATACAGGAAATTCTGTTTATCCCTACAAATCTCAGACGACGGCGATCTCGTTCCTTCCAGATTGTCTTCACGCTACAGTTATGTGTCTTACTGTTAGTCAAGCAATGTGGGTTATTTTTCGACTGATTACAGACCCGGGGTATTTCACCTTTTAGGAAGCCAGTCAGCTTCTGCTGTTTCAAAAATCGTCGCTCAGACAGACGGACTCCTACAACAAGCTCTTTATCGAACTCCGAAATATCCTCTGTTTTTCCCATTGAGCGTATGCTCGATATACTGACGATTCAAGGTGAAAATCCTCCAAATACGTGGCGACAGTAAATAAATAAATACATCGCTCTTTCTACGTTCCATAAACACACAGCAACCGAAAAAATGTTTTTCAGCCGCCGCTGTGGGATTGAACCACAGAACTCTCGATATCTAGCCGAGTGCGTTACATTTACATCACGGTGGCCAACAATCTACGGTGCTATGTGCATTTTTAAGTCAGCTTATGACATCATAAATCTGTAAGATGGGCTCAGCTACTGAGACGTCTCCATCTGGTGGGCATTAACGGCAGTGGCTATATATATATTATAGCAGTTAAATCCAAAGGCCCATCTTACGGATATAGCTGAGCCCATCTTACGGATATAGCTGAGCCCATCTTACGGATTTATGATGTCAGAAGCTGACTTAAAAATACACATAGCACCGTGGATTGCTGGCCACCGTGGTGTAAATGTAACGCACTCGGCTAGATATCGAAAGTTCTGTGGTTCAATTCCACAGCGGCGGCTGAAAAAACAATTTTTCGGTTGCTGTGTGTTTCTGGAACGTGGAAAGAGCGATGCATTTATTTATATACTGACGATTACAGACGAGCAGCATTATGCTAGATCATGTGATGACTCATATGACCACGTGTTTTGCGTATACGCTGCACAAGCGACGTTTACGTTCATCTGCGTGAAAATCAGTGGGTGATGTGTGTACATGCACCCAAACCACTTTCTTTGCTAAACATTTAAACACGTCAGGTTGGTCAGCAACAAGTCTTGCGTAACACAATACACGTTGAATAGAATTTATCAACGATATTTCACGATAGGCGTGCTTGTGAACTTTCAATACAAAGCCCGGTTACAAGATTAACTCGCTCTCTGCTTATAAATCACTCAAATCATGAAATAAATCTGCATATTGCTCAGTTCTCGTCAATCGTCACCGAATATTATATGTCTAGCATTGCACACGGCGCATTGTTCACTGAGCTCTTATCTTACAAGAGAAGGCCGCGATTTGGTTACAGCGAATCTAACTGAGATTTTGTTATATTATTCTATGTACAAAGAAGGCTGCCCCAGAGGCGCAGTAGTCTAAGCGATGGCTTCTGATCATTCGTCTGAGATGGGTCTGGGTTCGAATACCGGTGAGGCATGGATGTTGTGTTTTGCCTTACGACACTGGCTCTCTCCCTTCCCTGGAACCAGTGACCCTATATTAGGGAGAGGTGATTACTTATAGCCCATCGGGTTGCTCACGGTAGTCGAACCTTCAATCAAAAACAAAAAGAAGAAGAAGAAGAAGAAAATATGCACTTCGGTTCGTTTCGCAATCTTTTGAATTCAGAGATATCAAGCCGAAAAGGTTGCGACGTATATTCTAGATTAATTTTCCTTTTTTGGTTTCTTTCCCTATGTAAATCTTGAGTTTATTCTCAGTATTCTTCACGCTTAACGAAATATCTTTTCTCTCAAACGAATACGTTTGGCAACACTATTGAGGTTGAATGCACGTGACGTATGTCTGATCTTGATAAGAGCAAGAAATAAAAACCACGACTGATCTATTGCTTGAGAGCGTTGTAAAAGAGCGATTATTACGAGCGTTGGGTTGTAAACTGATTATTGATAGGAGTGTTGTGATAGTGTGTGGTGGTGTGTGGAGCGTTTACTGCAGTATGCCATATTAGGATGTGTTTTCTACAGCCTGAATAAAGCTTTTGCGTAAGTTGACTTCTGTTGTTTCGTCTGGCCGTTAAGGTTTTCTTTCATTTAGGAACTATTTCTTAGTATATTGATGTGTTGAAACAGCGTAGAAGTCGAAAAGACTTTTACGCTACAAGGTACAATGCAAAATTAAGTTACGCAGATGACGTAAGTAAAAACACTCGACGCAGCTGTGTGAAATGTTACTGAAATTAGCATTTCCAACTACAGTGAGCTGGGGCTAGAACATTATAGGTACTTTAGACGAATATTTAAAGAATGTTACCACGAAATGAGCAGACAAGTTTTCTTCCATAATAAGTACTTCTTTACCTAGTATGACTGACTGTACTTTAGAACTAAACCTAACATAGTGGTTGGCCAAAACACCGACTGTGCGAATTCCATGTTTTGAGTACATTATGCTTGAAACTTAAACGTACAGACATTTCTGCATATATTAGCATAGAATATATGCGTCACTTAATGTTGGATTGTACCTCTTCTGCGCGATATCTCTGAATTCAAGAGATTGTGAAATGAACCAAAGTGCATCTTTTCCTGTATTTGTACAACGAGGGTTGTACCGAAAGTAATGCAAAAGTGAGCATAATTTTTTATTAACTGGAAGAGGTCGTTCAAATTGCACGCGTTGGTAGAATAACCATTCCTCTATAAAAAGGTGCTACTCAACATAGTCTCCATCACACGCGATGCATTTCCGTCATCGTTGAACTAAACACTCGGATCCTCTTTGAAAAAATTCAGGTGTGGACTGTTGTACCCACTTCTTCACAGCCACTCTCACCTCGGCTGTCTCATCAAATCCTTGTCCACGGAGACTGTACTTCATTGGACCGAACATGTGGAAGACGGAGGGTGCCATATCTGGGCTGCACGGTGGATTAGGGACCACCGACCAGCCTAATTTGCTGATTGCCTGATTTGTTGCCAAAGATGTGTGTGTGGTCTCGCATTGTCATGGTGAATGTGGATCCTTTTCAGATTCTTTTTCGGTATCTTACTCGTTATGGCTTCTCTAAGCTTCTTGAGTGTCTCAATATACCGCTCGCTGGTCACGGTACAACTACGTTCCAGAAAATCCAGGAGAATGACACCCCTGTCACCCCCCCTCAAAAAACAGTCACCATGGTTTTCTGTGCTGATGGCTGACTTTCGAACTTCTTAGGCCTTGGTGAAGAGGTGTGATGCCATTCCATGGATTGATTTTTCCTTTCCGGATGCTAAAGATACGCCCACGTTTCATCCTCTGTCACCAGATCAAAAAAAAAAAAAAAAACGTATATTCATTGGCTTCAAACGCCTCCAGCAGATCAGAGCAGACTTCCACTCTTCTCTACTTCAAATTGGGTGCCAACTGCCGAGGTACCCACTTTGAACACACTTTCCAAAACCCTAAGTTTTCCACCATCTTCTGTATGGTATTGTGACCACAGTCCAGTTGTGCAACAAGCTCAAGGGTTGTGACTCGTCTCTCCGCGCGAATCAATTGATTCACACGCTGACGATTCGTGTCAATGGTCGCAGATGATGGTCTCCCACTGCGTTGTTTGTCTTCAATGCTACTTTCCCCTTCTTTAAGTTTCTTCATCCATCTATGCACAATTACTCTTGTCAATAGTGTCATCTCCGTAAACATTCTGTAGCCTTCTGTAGATGTCGGAGAGCCTGCACCAATCCTTCGTCAAGAACTCAATGACAGCACTTTGCTTCTGCTTGGAATCCATTATTTACCTGCAATGAAGAAGAAGGGTTACTATAGAGGAAGAGTTACTCTACTAACATGTACATTTTGAACAACCTCTGTCAGTTAATAAAAACAGTTATGCCTACTTTTGCATTACTTTCGGTGCAACCTTCGTATAACAAAATTTTAGTTAGATCCGTGGTATCCAAACCGCGGCTTTGTTAGATGCTACGTTACATGCTCTTTGACCCTCTGTCAAAATTGCCAACTTCAAATTCATCGAGAAAAACTCTGTGGCGTTAAGTATAAAAATATTTGACCAGAAGAAATCAAATTTACGTAAGAATACAGGAACTCGGTTAAATTGAAGTTATACGTAACAGCTGATTGTCTCAAGTGTAGAATAATTTGAATTTTGGACTGCGATGAGTAATTTAGTGTTCAAAACAATATTAAAGCAATTACCGCTTTCGTTTAAGGGAATTCAGGAAAATCAACGTAAGCAATAAAATTCCAATCATTTTTCAGCGTTTAGAATGGGGAACAACATAATCCGTTGTTGAACGTCGCGTTGCTAAAATGCCCTAGTGCCAATAAGGGAGTATCGCCACCTCCGTTTGAGGTAGACAGGGCGAAACAACATCGCCACTAATTCACATTTTCTCAGGAGAGTATTCCAATGGTTCCGTCTCTTGGCTACAGGAACTTAATTACTCTAGTGGCGCTTGAGGACATGGAAATGATTATTTTCCGCAAGGGAGAGAGAATTAGGACATTGCCTTTACGGAAAGGAGCAAATGTGTTTCCCATCGCAATAAGAGCTCAGACATTAAATGAGCAATGTCAATTTCGCATTGCGCCAGTCACTGCCACTCGAAGAGTTGCTCTCCTGGAATTAATTTTCGGACATAATCCTGCTCATCTCCTTCGTTCTCTTTTTAATAAGAATTCTGGCGGAAGAGTATAAAATAGAGCGCGTCTCCTCGTGCCTTTTTATGTACGCAGTTCAAAATTAATGCCTGTGGTTTCTGCTGACTCCCATAATTTTCCCCAAATCGATCATGTTATCAGAAAAAATAATTGCTCATAGCGCGGTCGAAATCGTGCAGTGTTTGTGTTATCTGATCTCATGATGAAAGAATATTGCTGGAAAAATTCATTCATTCTGCGACGAAAGAAAAGAAACGATTACGCGAAAAGAACGTGTTTATCCTCCGAAATGAAAGCGGATTAGATTTTAAAATCAAATTAAAACAAAGGTATGCAAGAAACTTTAGCGAAGATAAATTGGAAAAATATGTTTGCATTATATAAGTTGCAAACGATAAATGCGGCACAAAAAGCAATTTAGATTTTGAAAATTATTTTCATTCCTTCTTACTCTGGAACGCATTTATGTTATACCTACATTTTGTGAGACTGAAAGTTAGCGATCCGAAATTATTGGGCTTCAATCAAATAAACCGTGGTAAACGGAAACTACGATACGAGGATCTAACCGCAAGTAATGACTGTGGAGATGCAGTACTCGAAGAACAGATGTATGCTTGCGTGCTTTGCTAAAAATTTAAATTTGATCTTATGGTATTCATATTGTCTTTTCCACAGAGAAATGAGAATGAATTTAAACGGGAAGCTCTGATCGAGTTCCTGACGGAAGAGGATTGCAGGCTTCCAACATTCATGCCAAGCTTCCGAGGGAGGGTGCACTGCAACAAGACAGTACACGTCCACAATGGGCAAATATAGGTGAAGAAGTTTACCGGGTTGCCGAGTGTTCAGAGATGCAGGGTTATCATTCGTCCCTGTCAGGTCTAGGCTTGAGCTTTGAATGACACATGTATCACGTGCTTTTTAGGCGAAGCTGGTTTTCTCTTTTCCCTAGGACCAGTGGCCCTAAATTAGGGATGAACGATTACTTATATTCTTATAAGCCCACAACGGTCGTTAAACCCTGAAAAAAAACATACGAGGAAGTTTACAGGATTAATTAGTACAGACATTTGACGTGGACTAGGAACATCAAACAGAAGTCATCGCTCTTTCCACGTTTATAAGTGACCACGCATATACGGCGCGTAACTGGAAAACCCTGGGTTCGATTCCGGGTGGCGGCCAATGAGAATTTTTCCGTGACTCACTTATAAACGTGGAAAGAGCGATGACTTCTGTTTGATGTTCCTAGTCCACGTCAAATGTCTGTATTAATTAATCATTCGCTTTCTAATTATTTGCTCATTTGCTGCTTCCCATCTTTGGCGAATCCCCAGCATTGTGCGGGGCTCCAAGAAGCTATCTGCCAATTGGCTTGGCAGTTAGTGTATGTGAGTCTGGAGGAATTCAAGGCCACTGTTGTGCAGTGGAAGCATATCCGGCGCGTAACTGGAAGACCTGGGTTCGATTCCCGGTGGCGGTCAATGATAATTTTTCCGTGACTCTCTGATAAACGTGGAAAGAGCGATGACTTCTGTTTGATGAAGTTTACAGGAAGAGAAATTACTGTCCAGGACAAATGAGCAATTTGGGAGAGGACAATAATGATAACCAACAGCGTGCAAATGACTTAACTCAAGAAGACATGCTGACAACTCCCCAATAGATCTCTGATAGATCGCACTGCTTCCAGAAAGCTGCGGATGCGGTCTTCAGAGACTGAGGCTATCGGCAAGTGTGTACTACCGTATACCAACAACCGAGATTGTTGCAGAGTGTGCTGAAGTGATGTCTATGTTTAAAAGACAAAGTGGACACATTTCTTTCATGTTTTAAATGTGGCAACATGAGACGTAAGCATATTTAAACGATCCTAAGATATAAGAGACAGTGAGGCCCCAGCACCTCAACCAGATATGTGAAGTTCAACAATCAGTGTAAATGGTTATGGTCACTACTTTCGGAGATGATACGATCCTCATGCTACACAATCGTGGCCAGAAATCCTGCACCAGTAGAGTGAAAGTCAAATTTTTGATGTTTGAAGTCAACTTACACAGCGTAATGGTAAAGTCAGGAATACACATTATACACCATTTTAAAGGAAATTTTATGCTCATTTCAAATATTTACAGAATATTACCAGTAACAAAAGTGAAGTTATAAGTACAGAGTCTAGTTATAAAAAGCAAAAAATAATGGAATTTGTGAAATTAGTGTACAATGCATTTAACATCAAATTACTGTACACTATATTATTGACAATTGTAGGATACTTGAAATAACTTACGAGCAAGCAAGATATGCTTTAATATTTAATTAGATAACCAGAGTAGCAAAGTAACAAAGTGCACCTTCTTGGCATGGAGCTAATGAGCTTCTCTAGTTGTCCACTGGTGATAACACGGTGCCATACGGCCCTTACAGACTCAATTAAAGGCTTTAATTATACATCAATTGAAAACTTCATTAAAGACTTGAATTGAGTCTGTAAGGGCCGTATGGCGCCATGTTACCACCAATGGACAACTCGAGAAGCTGATTTGTTACATGTCAAGAAGGTGCACTTTGTTACTAAGAAACCGAGATTATCCAATTAAATATTAAATATTATTTTGCTTGTTGGTCAGTTATTTCAAGTGTTCAGCAAGTATCAATAATGTACTGTACAGTATTTTTTTTATTAAATGCATTGTACACTAATTTCACAAATACCACTATGTTTTGCTTTTTATGACTAGACGCCGTACTTTTGCTTGTAACTTCACTTCTATTGGTGGTAATGACATTCTGTACAATATTTGAATTCAGCATAAATGTTTCTTTAAAATGATGTATATTATGTATTCCTGACTTTAAATTGTCTTCAAACATCAAAAAGTTGACTTTCGCTCTACTGGTGCAGGACTTTTGGCCACGATTGGAGTATACCACCCTTATAAATATCCTGAAGCAGAACGCTGCAGTGAGCAGAGCGGCTGCATTTTTTACATTCAGAAGCTTCAGAAAGCCATCAAAAGTAAGAGGACACGAAAATATCTCAGATTAATCGAACTGCACCATAAGAGCTCCTCGAGTCACACGCCTTTAGTCGTATATCAGCCAACTGTAAAAACTCGATGATTTGTAACAGCCCATCATCAGTTTTACAGACCGGATTTGGCACTGTTGAACTTTTCTGGCTGGAATGAAACGAGTGTTTGGGACATGTATTTTATTACGTAGAAGCCACCTTAAAGGCAAGGATCAGACACTACTCGCCAGTTTTTACAAACAGGACTCTGATCTTAGGTTCAAGGATGAAGCAAATGCATTGAGTGTACTACAAGTGACATTGTTGGGAAAGGCAGCGAACTCAAGCGAGTTTAACAAAGGCCAAATTGCAATGTAATGGCGGGACGACTGAGTCAGAGCATTTCTAAGGAGGCAAGGATTGTGAAGTGCTCATGGTCAGCCTTGGTGGGTACCTTCAAAAAGTGGTCCAAAAAGGAAACATCCATAAACCGCTGGCAAGGTGTGGACCGACCACTGCCCTTCGATACTAGGGGTGAGCAAATGGTAATTTTTATGGTACAAGCCAACAGAAGGGATACCGTGGCGCAACTCGCCGGTAATTTGAACGCTGGTAACGAGGGTAATGTGTCACAACACGCAGCACATCGAACCTTGCTGATAATGATGCTGCCTAGCCTCAAGTCGCTCTTAGTGCCCATGCTAACATCAGTTCACCGTCACCTGTAATGAGCCCACGAGCATCGGAAACTGGATTTTGAACGACTGGGAGAAGTTCGTCTGGTCAGATGAATCTCACTTCTTGTTGCACCATGCAGACGGTCGGTTACGTGTGCGTGGTGTACCAGAGGGGAAATCTTCACACCAAGATGCACTGTGGACTGTAAACAAGCCTGGAGAGGAAGTATAATACTTTGGGCAATGCTCTGCTGGAAAATCCTGGGTCCAGTCATTCATGTTGCGAAAACTCATCCTTATCACCTACCTAAACATAATTGCAGACCAGGCACATTCTTTCTTTGAAACGGTACTCCCCTCTAGCAGTGCCTTCTTTCAGGGGAATAACGCGCCATGCCCTGATTGTTAGAGAATGATTCGCGGGAGATGGCGAAGACTTCCAGGTATTGCCCTGTCCTCCAAATTCCCCAAACGTCAATCCAATAGAGCGCTATGGTTTGTGATGGAATAGTAAGTCCTATGCGACGGCTCAGTCACGTAAATTCCTAGAGCTAAAGTATCTGTCGGTAACATGTTAGTACCAGATACCAGATACCACAAAGCACCTTTAGAAATACTGTAGGCAGTGTTGGTACCAGATACCACAAGGTACCTTTAGAAATACTGTAGGCAGAGTTGGTACCAGATACCACAAAGAACCTTTAGAAATCCTGTAGCATCTGCGCCTCGCCAGATAAAAGCTGTTTTGCCGGCACGTAGAGGACCAACATCATACACTGGTGTGCACAAATTAAGGACGAAGAGGAGAAATTAGCATAACAGCGGAACGAGCAGGCTGAACGGACCGAAAGACCAGTCAGGAGATAGACTTGGGTTCGGTGCGGTAAGGCATGTGCATATATGCAGCATGGCATAAGGGTGGGAATGTCGGAAGGGTATAAAGCACACGGGCGGTGTACGCTCAGCAATTCGGTGAAAGATATTGCATGGTGTACATCGGTTTGAACGACGTCGAGTTGCTGCCACCGTGTGATATGGCCAAAAGGCAATCCAGTAGACGACGACATCTGGATGACTTTACCCGAGGTCACGCCATTGGGAAGTTGGAAGAAGTTCGAAGTATGACTAGTGTGGCCGAGGAGTTCGGGATCGCTCATAGCATCGTTTCACGAGCTTGGAGAGCATTTAAAATGACAGGAACAGCTGTCCGAGAGTTTAGCACTGGTCGTACACGAACAACCACGGCGGCGGACAACCGGTATATTGTCCTATAGGCGAGAAGAGACAGACGGCAGACAGCTTGAGAAATCTCAAGGCACATGCAACAGACAACTGGACGTCCGTTATCGCGTTTTACCGTGGCCAGGAAGCTGCATAAAGGTGGTCCATTTGCACGACGACCAGTACGGTGTGTGCCATTAACGCCTGCTCATCGGAGACGGCGGTTTCTGTGGTGACAGGAACACAAGAACTGGACACTTCAGCAATGGGGTCGAGTTCTCTTTGCGGATGAGAGCCGATTTAGTCTGACGAGCGATTCTGGAATTATACACATCTGGAGAGAGCTGGAAACACGCAATCACACCTCCAACATCATCGAAAGGGACCGGTTTGGAGGTGGCGGAGTTATCGTTTGGGGCGCTATCATGCTTGTTAGCCGTACTGATCTCCACATCTTCCAAGGAGGTTCAGTCACTGGTGTCCGCTATTGTACCGAGGTTCTCCTGCCTCACGTGCGTCTGTTTACAGGTGCTGTGGGTCCTGAGTTCCTCTTCATCGACGACAACGCTACACCTCATCGTACAGTGGCTGTCGCGGAGCTGTTGGAGAGTGAAGAAATTCAACGCATGGATTGGCCTACAAAGTATCCGGACCTAAATACAATCGAACATGTGTGGGACCTTCTCGGGAAACGCTTGGCAGCACATCATCAGCCGCCAGCAACGACTCCGCAGCTGCGATTGGCGCTGCAAGAGGAATGTGCCGCGATGCCTCAACAGCTCCTTGACAACCTCGTCCTCAGCCTGGACAGACGTTGTAAATCCTGCAACGCAGTCAGGGATGATCATATCCCCTACTAAAGACTGGATTTTTCGGTCACATGGACGTTTCTGTCTTCTGTCCAGTTGTGCTCGAAGCTACCTTTTCAATAAAGTGCCTTTGTATCCTTTGTATTCCTTGTTTGGACGGTTTTGCTCACTTGTCCCATATTCGTACGTCTTGGGGATCGTATGGCATGATTTGAGTGGATGTGGAGCACTTCTGCACGACGTTACATTCGAAAAACCGTCTCGTCCTTAATTTTTGCACGCCAGTGTATTAGGCAGGTGGTCATAATGTCTTGGCTCTTCGATATACATTTTCTTGTCACACAATGGCTTGATTACGAAATCCGTTTGTTTGTCTATAGGTCTAACTCTCTTCGAACATCGTACTTCCGTTTTACCGTACGCCCAATTAATATGTTACATGTTTATTCCGTTTTCGCTGATACCCATGCCTTATGATGGTCATAATATACCTATATGATACCTATGCCTTATGATGATCATATATATACCTATGCCTTATGATGATCATATATATACCTATGCCTTATGATGGTCTTATGATAAGTTTTGTACTTTCTTCCGGTGTCTTTTAATAATGTGCTTTTACTTTACTTCTTATACTTTGTTCCGAGCTCTGTAGTCTTTAACAACGCTAGAACCAGTAAATAAGATAACCAACCATCCCAACTTATGCTTTAATTTTCAATCTATTGTAGGTAGTCTGACATATATTTGTATTTGACTCGGTACCTCCGTTTAAGCTCAAGATACTAACAAAATAGTTTTGGATAAGTCCCGATAAAGATTTTCTAACACATAGTTTCTCCACTAAGAGGAGAAAACGTTATTTTGGATTCCTCATAATATCCCTGTTTTTGGCAGAAGAATTTCAAGAGTATGGAAATAAGGTAGACATCAACAAACTTGACAAACATTTTCGTGAATAAATGAATGAAATTCGGGATTACACCGTTGTACAAAACAGATGTTGGTGTTGTGAATCCGTTTATAGGTGTAAATATGACATGAATGGTAAGTCATATAACATCCGAAAACTTGAAAATGTCGTCGTCCTGGAGCGGAAATCGAAGCCGCGTCTCCCGGATAGCGCCCGAGTATGCTAACCACTACACAACCCAGAACGACCAGGTCTCAAGTTTCCGATTAATTTGAATTTACCTACCACAGGATTTGCTAGTCGAAGCAACCGGCATTCATATATAGCGAATCTGTAGGTTTTGAATCATTTCCCGGGAGCAGATATCAATGAATGAAATACGGGATCACACCATTGTACAACACAGATTTTGAAGCTGTGAATCCGTTTATTGGTGTAAATATGGCATGAATGGTAAGTCAGATAAAATCCAAAAACTTGAACATTTCGTCGTCCTGGAGCTGGAATCGAACCTGCGTCTCCCTGGTAGTGCCCGAATATGCTTCAAAATCCGTATTTTCATGGATTTTCAGTCTTTCATCCAAGCTTCCCTTTAGACGGATTAAATCAATAGTATTGTTTGTTACGAAACAACTTATTTGGGCATTGTCATTGATATTATCATTAGATATATTCCACATAAGAATAAGTGATGTCTGGTACTTTATATCTCTTTTTGTTTTTATCTCTTCAGTCTTCGAAATGTCTCACTCTATCTTCTCCGCTTCAGTGCCTGCACGCCATCCATCTTCATCTTTGTCTCTCCTCCTGATTCTTCCCTTCATATTTTTTCTTGGAGATTTTTCCTGAGTCATTCTTCATACATGCCCATACGGTATTAATCGCTTAATTTTTCTTCTTACGTTCACACTTTCTTTGATCTCCGTCATATTTAAGAGTTCGTTTCCATTTTTATCCAGTTTCACTTACTTCTGACAGCATCTCCGCAAAATGTCCATTTCTGCTGCTTCAATCTTAATTTAAAGTTTAGACTGTGCCATACCTTATATTCATAAGTGATGGTTCATTTAATTACATAAAAGAGTTTACCAAATAACTTCACCATCTTTGTAAAATAACGCATGACTCATATGAGTCTAAGATCCCTTTTAATGGAGCATAAAGACACCACTCAATAAATGCTGAGGTTTCGCGCTGCAGTCAAGAGTTTCTGTCTGGGCTAGATCAGAGCCTTATAGAATAGCAACAGACGACTCTGAAACAATTTCAAAATTTTGACATTTTTGAATTGTTTCAGAGTTGTAAAAACAATTCGAAGAGTTTCTTTCTGGGCTAGATCAGAACCTTAAAACAGTAACAGACAACTCTGAAACAATTCAAAAATTTTGACATTTTTGAATTGTTTCAGAGTTGTAAAAACAGTTCGAAGAGTTTCTGTTTAGGCTAGATCAGAGCCTTGAAAAATAATAGACGACTCTGAAACAATTCAAAAATTTTGACATTTTTGAATTCTTTCAGAGTTGTAAAAACAATTCGAAGAGTTTCTGTCTAGGCTAGATCAGAACCTTAGAATTGTAACAGACGACTCTGAAACAATTCAAAAATGTTGACACTTTTGAATTATTTCAGAGTTGTAAAAACAATTCGAAGAGTTTCTGTCTAGGCTAGATCAGAACCTTAGAATAGTAACAGACGACTCTGAAACAATTCAAACATTTTGACATTTTTGAATTGTTTCAGAGTTGTAAAAACAATTCGAAGAATTTTTGTCTGGGCTAGATCAGAGCCTTAGAACAATAACAGACGACTCTGAAACAATTCAAACATTTTGACACTTTTGAATTGTTTCAGAGTTGTAAAAACAATTCGAAGAGTTTCTCTTTGGGCTAGATCAGAACCTTAAAACAGTAACAGACAACTCTGAAACAATTCAAAAATTTTGACATTTTTGAATTGTTTCAGAGTTGTAAAATCAATTCGAAGAGTTTCTGTCTCGGTTAGATCAGAGCCTTAGAATAGTAACAGACGACTCTGAAACAATTCAAAAATGGGGACATTTTTGAATTATTTCAGAGTTGTAAAAACAATTCGAAGAGTTTCTGTCTAGGCTAGATCAGAGCCTTAGAACCATAACAGACGACTCTGAAACAATTAAAAATTTTTGACATTTTTGAATTGTTTCAGAGTTGTAAAACAATTCGAAGAGTTTCTGTCTAGGCTAGATTAGAGCCTTGAAAAATAACAGACGACTCTGAAACAATTCAAAAATTTTGACATTTTTGAATTATTTCAGAGTTGTAAAAACAATTCGAAGAGTTTCTGTCTAGGCTAGATCAGAGCCTTAGAACCATAACAGACGACTCTGAAACAATTCAAACATTTTGACTTTTTTGAATTGTTTCAGAGTTGTAAAAACAATTCAAAAATGTCAAAAATTTTTAATTGTTTACGCAGTTCAGTTTACGTGCACGAAGCCTTCCAGTCGAGAGCGAAAGCTCGGAAATTTTGCAGCGAGTGTCTTTATACGGCATTAAAGTAGATTTTAGACTCACATGAGTCAAGTTTATTTTAAATAAAAGATATTTCCTGCTATGCAGATTTTATACTTTGTTTCAGGTGACGGAATGCATGGTTCCCATTGTCTAATTGTTTTTCCAGTGTACCCTCATCTATATCTTATGACAACCACACTTCAGCAATATCCTTGCGTATTGATACCAAATATTAGATGTGTGGTTCTACCTGTTTTTGTAATAGATGCAAATTGCGATCGGAGTAGTTACGTCACAGATGACGCTGCGATGCCGAATTTTCGGCCAATAAAGCGTGAAGTAGTAGATCATGTAGAGGTACTAAGTTTGACAAAGTCATTCGTAACGAAAATCACGAATGGTGTAACATGGCATGCGATAAGGAGCACATTAGACATTATTTACTGTACGAGTTCGATAAAGGCAGTACTGCAGCCGCGATTTGCCGCAACATCTGGCAAGTGAATGGGAGGATGTAGTTGATGATATCACATGTCGCCGTTGGTTTCGGAAATTCTGGGACGGAGACAGAAACTGTTAAGATCAACCACGTCCTGGACGTCCATCCGTGGTTTCGGACGACGACGTGGAACAAGCCTTAACAAATGACCCACATCCAACCGTTTAGGAATTAGCGAAAACGTTGTCGGTACACTGAACAACAGTAAAAAGGCGGATGCATGCGCTTGAGTTCATCACCAAGTTCGATAACTGGATTCCGCACCAGCTTTCTGCAAAGCAACGAGAAGAGAGAATCCGCACCTGTGTTTCTTTGCTTTCTCGTCACAGAAATGAACCGTTTTTGGGATGAATTGAAACGGGTGATGAGAAATAGGTACTGTACCGTAATGTAAAGCGTCGACGGACTGTGTGACAAGGTGCGGAGCCTGCTCCATCGACCTCAAAAGGAGGACTGCATCCCAAAAAGATTTTGTTGAGTATTTGGTGGGATGTCCATGGAATTATCCACTGGGAGGTGTTTGCAACCGAATGATAAATGGTTACCTCTTCTGCCAACAGTTGGACAGATTGCGAGAACAACTGACATCGAAGCGGCCATCACTCGTTAATCGCAAAGGCGTGTTCCTTCATCATGATAACGCCAGACCTCATGCTGCTTTAATCACGCAGAAGAAATTACTGGACTTTGTTTAGGAAGTGTTAGCTAACCCGGCGTATTCCCCTGACCTGGCATCTACGGACTACAACCTTTTTCGATCGTTACAGAACGCCTTATGCGGACGATGCGAAAACGGCTTTACATCACTTTTTTTACTCTAAAACACGGGAGTTTTTCCTGCGCAGGTTTCACCTACTTAAAGACACATGGGAAGAGGTTATACATACAGAATGATGACAATTATGTGAAATCCTAGGTACGTTGCTTGTTGTGTCCTCCTCCTTTCTCTGTAGCCTACAAAAACGGGTAGAACTTATGCACATACCCAATATTTGAACTCCTTCACAGTTTCCCTTTCAAATATAAGAGTTCCGTTTCTTTCTGGGAAAACATTTCTTATTTTTAGAGAGAGAGAGAGAGAGAGAGAGAGAGAGAGAGAGAGAGAGAGAGAGAGACAGACAGACAGAGGCAGATACAAATTGAGGCATATACAGAGAGAGGGAGAGACAGAGACATAAACAAAGAGAGACAGACAGACAGACAGACAGAGGCAGATACAAATTGAGGCATATACAGAGAGAGGGAGAGACAGAGACATAAACAAAGAGAGACAGACAGAGAGAGGCAGATACAGACTGAGGCATGTACAGAGAGAGAGTGAGAGAAAAACAGAGAGACACAGAGAGAGGCAGATACAGAGTGAGGCATATACAGAGAGAGAAACAGAGAGAGAGAGAGAGAGAGAGAGAGAGAGAGAGATTTTCGTGAAACTGTCTCCTTTTTTTCTTACTGTTTTTTTTTTCTAATTCCTTCATCAGAATTCGAGCTTCTCTCCGCTTTGAGCTTCAAATACTCCTGGAAAAAAAGAAAAAACTAAATCTTCCAGCGGGAGCTCGCGATTTCAAACCTCTGAAATGCAAAATTAATCGCAATGTTAGTCACTCTCAAGTATCTTGTCAGAAATCTATGTAAAACGAGTGTCCCAAAATACTCGCTCATAAGCTTCTCACCCTCCACTCAAGTTCACCAGCACAAAACCGGTAAAAAGCCAGTAAATGCGAAAAATCCAACATTAGAGTTTAAAGAACATGACATTTGGTAAAATATCAAATTCTTAAAGTTACCTGCTTTAAAAATCTTCAAAGTTCAAAACACTATAAACAACGAGTATTTCAGGTGTCTTAGTTATTTCAATAAATTGACGTAATATGAAAAGAATTATTTGAACTTTTAATTTACATTTTTAGACACGATATTTAAAAATGGCCTTTTCATATTTTAGCTGGATTCAAAACACTAAAATACAAGGTATCATGTGTACTTCCTGACACGAACATATACACTAAGTGGACAGAAATCATGGGATAGTAACGGGTCCCATCTTGCCAGGATAAGGGCAGTCACACGGCGAGACATTGAGGCCATTAGATTATTATGTATGTATTCCACAGGTATCTTATCTATCCCTACCCATGCTGTCTGCACTGCTACCCCAGATCACGTTGCATTCCCGCTTGGAGTATTCAAACCTCTAATGGACCTTTCCACAGCATACAAAAGATTTCCCTCAGGGTTTATGTCCAATGAACGGGAAGGCCATTCAAAGTTGGGAACTTCTGTGGAATATTGCTCTACACAGATGTGGACTTAACAGTGATTTTGCTGTCACAGTAACAACGGCGACTATTCGGCAGAAATAACGATGACAAAATCCCCGTTCATGACTGAGGTGACGGAGCTGTAAAGAAGACGTAGCTGCGAGTCACCGTTTTACTTGTAACACTGACAAAATCCCTGTTTACGACAGTGGTGACAGAGCTGTGAAGAAGACGGAACTTCAAGCCACCGTCTTACTTGTAACACTAACAAAATCCCTGTTTACAACAGGGGTGACGGAGCTGTAAAGAAGATGGAACTGTAGTTACTGTCTTACTTGTAACACTGACACAATCTCTGTTTACGACAGGGATGACGAAGCTGTAAGGAAGAAGGAACTGCAAGTCACCGTCTTACTTGTAACACTGACAAAATCCCTATTTACAACAATGGTGACGGAGCTGCAAAGAAGACAGAACCGCAAGTCACCGTCTCGCTTATAACACTGACAAAATCCCTGTTAACGACTGGGATGGCGAAGCAGTAACAGGACGGCGAGTCACCTTCTCGCTTGTAACAGTGGCAAAATCACCATTTATGATGGATACAGTATGAAGCAAGGACGGCGGAAAAACCACTCAGAACCAGCTTACTTTGAATTTATTATTTACGACGAACGCAGAGCGAAAGCCGAAACAAAAACTAATCTTGAGCGTGGGAAAAAAAGGAAAATAGAAAGAAAGCTCACATCACTAGCGACTTCTATTTTTTTTTTTTACAGAAAAAGGAAGAAAACTGTTCAGACAAGACTAGTCCTTTGTTTCGCCCAAAGCATTTTTTCGTAATTAAGTTCACATGCGAGCTAGGCATTGCGCTAATGCTGAGAAGCATTGCCCTGATGGTGACACGACTAATGGTTACATCATTAACAGTGATTTTGGAACTCTTACTTTTTTCACTGGTCATAACAGTCACACCGATTTTTTTTATTAACAGTAAACAGTGATGTGATTTTCAACTCATCTCTACTTCTAACCATGTTCAAGTCACCACGGCTCTGTGGGAACCAGCATTTTCTACTGGAAGAGTTCATTGCTGTGTGGCTGAAAGGTGATAATGAACGAATGCAGATGGCCTGCAAGGATGTACAAGTAGCGTTGACAGTTTAGAGATACATCTAGACGTACCATAGGTTCCAATGTGCGTCAAATGAACACACCCCGACCACAACTGAGCCTCCACCAGCGCGAACAGTTTCTTGTTGACAAGCCACGTTCATTGCTGCGTGCGGTTTCACCCACATTCTTACCCTGCCATCTGCGCGAAATTACTGGAAACGGGACTCATCGAACCTGAAAACCCGCCCGTCTCCAATCATTTAAGGTCCTGTATCGATGCTCGTTCCCGCAGTTGAGGCTTACAGTCCGTTGAGGTAGCTTTAGCAATGGGGCTCTACTGGATCGGCGGCTTCCATAACCTATCACGGTGAATGATCTCCTGATGGTCTCTGTGATGACGTTTCTGGAACTTCGTTTGTGGAAGTCAGCTGCGATTCGTGCCATTGTCACTCTCCGGTTGGTTGAAGCTATGCGAAACAGACTCGGCAACTACGTTTATTCACCACGTTTTTCTGGTCACACTAATGCTATTCCGAAAATGGCATATTCTCTATACACACTTGATACTGTTGAACGGGGATACTGCAATTCCTATACCACCTCCTCGATAGAGTGGCCCATGCGTCGGACACCCATTGTCAGCACATCTTTTAAAGCCTGTTTACTCACGACGTATATTCACGCCGACATCGAATTGCCATCAACGTGAATACCAGATCAGATCAGATCATATGTAGAGGATTTTAGGAAGTGTAACGTACCAGGAGATGTGACGTACCTGCCAGAAGGACGCACACGACATAAAGGCACATAGCAATCAGAACAAATGTCCGCGTAGCTTAATTGGTAGAGCAACTTATTCCGGAATGAGTGGACCCGGGTTCGAACCCCGGCGCGGACAAAAATGACGGAGAAATTCACTTCGTTATAATGGCGCCCGAACTATCCGGATGACCCGACCGTTCAAAATCTCGCATTGGTGTGATGTTATTTCCACACCGCGAGATAGGAAAAATAAGAAAATCCCTTCTCCAGCACTTCGAAAAAAAAAAATAAAAATAAGGGGGAGATGATGTAACGTACCAGGAGATGTGACGTACCTGCCAGAAGGACGCACACGACATAAAGGCACATAGCAATCAGAACAAATGTCCGCGTAGCTTAATTGGTAGAGCAACTTATTCCGGAATGAGTGGACCCGGGTTCGAACCCCGGCGCGGACAAAAATGACGGAGAAATTCACTTCGTTATAGAAGGGAGTGTCTGACCCCAGGTCTTAAACAACCCTTAGAAATAGGAAGCTAGGAGATTTGGGCTAGAGTGCCCGATAGAAAAGCCACATGGAAGCGATGTAGAAAGGGGGAAGAAGACGCCTTTATTTATTACCGGGGGCCAGCACCCGGGATCCGACGGGTTAACGTGCCCATCCGACGCACGGCAGGTATTTAGTGGTTCGAGCGTTTGTATCTGCCCAGGATCGAACCTGAGGTTATCTACCTGGCAGTCACGAAAGCTGACCACTAGGCCACCCGCGGCCTAAACAACGCGAATACCATCATATCATCATCATATGTAGAGGATTTTTTTAGGAAGGGAGTGTCTGACCCCAGGTCTTAAACAACCCTTAGAAATAGGAAGCTAGGAGATTTGGGCTAGAGTGCCCGATAGGAAAGTGGCACGGAAGCGAAGTAGAAAGGGGGAGGAAGACGCCCTTATTTATTACCGGGGAGTCAGTACCCGGGGTCCGACGGGTTAACGTGCCCATCCGACGCACGGCGGATATTTAGTGGATCGAGCGTTCGTACCTGCCAGGGATCGAACCTGAGGTCCTTTCCGTGGCAGTCACGGACGTTGCCCACTAGGCCACCCGCGGCAACGTGAATACCGAGGCGTCCTCCAACCTATATACCTTCCGGCGGTGGGGTCCGGCCATTAGCGGGAGGGGTGACAACGTTGCGTTGCTCCTCCCACTTTCACATCCTGTCTTGCGTCTGTACGTCCTGGTGGCAGTGGTTCCAAATGGCCGATTCAGCGTATTTCTTTCACCGCATACATCCATGGGAAGGACCGAAATATTTTCTTCCTTTCTTTATCATGGGATTCCTTCTTGACAAAGAGAGAGAAGTCCCTAGAATTCACGGAATAATTGTCGACAGAGTTAAGCTGGATGCGCTTGGCAGACACTTTTTAGGTTTCCAAAAATTCCCATGTCCAAATTGAAGCCCGACCAGGTGAATAGTACACTAAAATTTTATGACCATTTTCTTTGGATGTAAACTCGGGCAGGCATTATAAACTACACCGTAGTGCCACAGGATGGCATTCTTCTGTTAGGGGAAAACAACAATTACCATATTCAAATAATCGAAACCAGGGAATAAATGTATTTGGACTTAACTACGGAATGCCTCTCCTGCTCGATTTAATAGCTGTTGGTAGTTGAATGTTCATTGGCCAGAAGAAGTACAGTGAGTCGCCGACAGGGTCAAACATGGGTCAGCTCACCCTGACCGGATTCAGAGGTGAAGAGGCAAGAGTTGCTGAGAAAGAACGGATATTATGTGGGAAAAAATGAGAAGGAAATTATAGCTAAATCAAAGGGACATTAATGGCATATACTCCGAATTGAAAAAGGCGAGGAAGCACGAGATTAATACTTGATAGGTATTATGTACGCGTGCAACAGGGGAGCAAAATAGAAATTAATGGATGCCAGCTATGCGATTTTTTGGGGGAAGATCCTAGCAGCGCGAATGGCCGGAAATGTTGCCAAAAAGAAGAAAGGTGCCCATACAGACTGCAAAGCATCACCCGCACACGAGATAGGACGACCTTTTTCTTCTCACACCCAGTTCCAGTGTACTGTATATATATTTTTTTACATTTGTCTATGGACGTCAGTTATTCTTCCTTGTAGAGAAAATTGAAAGATGCGCTTATAAATTTTAAATTGGCTAGCATGTGTTATACTGAATATGGACCAGTTAAATATTGCTAGGAGTAATAAATTTTAATAGCTACATCTTTACATTAGCCTCCAGTATGGCTGTAATATAATTTGCATCATATATTAAACTGAATTATATCACGTTATCCGTTTAATTCTCTGAGGCGCAATTTTCCGAGTACTGTGTATATTTCTCTGTCACTTAATATTCGGCATATACGTATGTTTTTTAGCGAATTCCTGTCCTCAAAATTTGAGCTTGGGTTTCTAAATTGCTGGTGATGCGACCTTAAAGTGTATCCCAATTGACAATGCTTTCCATGTTTTTTAATTAATACATATATAATGTCAGCCGCTTTTTACTTTAACCTCCGGTTTTTTCCATATCTGTCAAGGTAACCCATTCAGACCGTACCTGTGCTTCTTTTGCGGTGATTTATGAGGCGACTGACTGGCGCCACGTTCGACTCAGTGATAAAACGCTCGTACAGGTTGCACTCTAGAAGTTCAGCACTCGCATTACGGGTGTATCGTTTTCCATTCTGTTCTCCACTGCTTCGCCTTTCATTTCCGTATCACTTTATTTTTTGACTTCCTCGTATATGAGCTGACACCCTGTGTCTAAATAATCCTTTTTCTTAAAAGTTCCTGCTTATGCGAAAGTACAAGCTGTAGTGCCACATCAACATACGTACGTACTAACGTATGCATATAATTAGTATATGAAACACAAAAGTTCATCGCAGCTGTCCAAAGTAGCCGGTATTTTTGGATATTCCAAAGCGTAGACATCAGTAGCAAAAAAGGGAGAGTTCTGTCGCAGGGTGCGGAGCTGACGCGGGACGAGTATGGCATGTGCGACAATGCAGGAGGATGATATGCGGTCGGTTGTTTAGATGGCGTGTCAAACAGCCGGCTTTCAGCCACACAGCCAGTTAGTGGGGGACAATGGAGCGTGTGGCTAGTAGCCAGGGCGGGGAGCGCATGTCAGACGAAGGAAGGTTAATTAATGACATCCGGTTGTTTACCTCCATGTTTGATCTCATGACGACGATGGCTTTCTGCCATCGTCTAACTTACTAACTTACTTAATACTGCTTTAGAGTCCGGAGTGATTGATTTTAGTATTAGTGATCACAACCTTGTCTTCATTCATGTTCCAGTTTTTACAAATTACAATTACTCAATTAACCACAAAACAATCTCCTATTGTGACTACACCACGTTAGCTGACCTAGTTTCTAATTTTGACTGGGACAAATCGGGTATCTTCAATACAACTTGTCCAGCTACAGCTACCGAAATTTTGCAAGGCCTTTTGAATGATTTCCTTGAGATCACGACAGTTCACAAGGTAGTAAATACTAAATATGACATTAAGATCCAACCTTGGATGACCAATGGAATCATTAGATCAATCAAAAAAAGGATACGCTTTGTAAAAAAAGTAGAAAGAATCCTTATAACAGTCACTTACGTGATAAGTATAAAAGGTATAATTATGCCCTAAGAAATGTTATTCAGCATGCGAAAGTTGCTTATTACAACCTCGCTATTTCAGATGCAGGAAATAACTCATATCAAAAATGGAAAATAATCAAATCAGCAATTAACAAACGATGCTGTGCTACTGAAACTCCGCTGACGTTAAAAGGAAATTCTGGTAATTTTAATGTTGATTCAAAATCAGTCGCTGATGAATTCAACAATTACTTCATTAACATAGGTCATGATTTAGCATCTGCAAAACTTGCACACAAATGCTAAAGGTTATGCTTCTTTATCCAAAATTAAGGAAGTTCCTTTTTCAATGTTTCTACGCCCTTTGGATGATACTGAAACCTATAATATTATCACTTCATTGTCCCTAAAAAGAAGTACTGGTTCATACAATATTGATAGCAGAGTCATAAAAGACTCGATCTCTATTTTAGTACCACTTATAACACATATTATTAATCTGAGATTTTATTCAGGCCAGTTTCCTGACAGTCTGAAAAGCGCCAAGGTTATTCCTATTTTTAAAAATGAAGATAGGGAATCTACCTGTAATCACAGACCGATATCTTTGTTACCCGTTTTGAGTAAGATTTTTGAAAGGTCTATTCACAGCAGAATGGTTGATTTTTTTACACACCCATGGTATGCTCACTTTGGAACAGTTCGGTTTCCAAAGAAACAGATGTACTGAAATGGCTGTTGCCAAGTTGTCAAACTTCAGTTCCGAAGCACTAGATGACAGTTTTTTTTATACTATTTGTGTTTTTATTGATTTCCAAAAAGCTTTCGACACGGTAAATCACGACATTCTGTTACAGAAATTATCCAAATACGGTTTTCGTGGCAAACTTCTTTCCCTCTTAATAAGCTACCTCTCTCATCGCAAACAGTATGTCACTGTAAATAAAATAAACTCCGATCTACTTAATATTTCATGTGGAGTGCCTCAAGGTTCGGTATTGGGACCGTTACTGTTCCTGTTATATATTAATGACCTTCCTCTGTGTCTGCAATCAACTCATGCTTTGCTATACGCTAATGACACTGTCATTTTTCAAAAATGTCATCATTTGCATGGGTTACAGATAATGATCAATAATGATCTATCAAATTTATCTCATTGGTTATGCTCTAACAAATTATCACTTAATATTCTAAAAACCAACGCCGTATATTTCCGTAACGTTCATAAAAGAGAGGACATAAATAACTTTCCAGTCAGGATTAATGATCTCCCCTTTAAAATTGTGGACAAAATTCAGTATCTTGGTGTTTGGTTTGATGAATTCTTTAACTGGAATACGCATGTTCAGTTTGTTTTTAAAAAAGTTTCCTTACAGGTTGGCCAGCTTGGTAAAATTAAGCATCTCTTCCCTATCAATGTTCTAAAAACATTTTACTATGCTTTTATTTATATTCATCTCTCCTATTGTATGGAATCTTGGTATTCAAATATAAGTACAAACAATAAGTTATGCTTGCTCAAATTACAGAAGAAATCTGTTTGCTATATGTTGAACACAGATTACATGTCTCATTCAAAACCATTATTTCTAAAACTAAATACTCTAAAATTTCATGAAATTTTTACCTTGAAACTAGGTATCATGTTTTTTTAAATAATGTATCTTAAACTGCCTATTTTTCAATCTGACATCAAATATCTAGATTATTCTATCTTCACCAGGTCTGTTGCTAACAACAAATTATGTTAGCCGTGTGTTAGACTTAATTATGGTTCAAATAGCATACTGTATAAAACCATAATCCTATGGAATAATCTCCCAGAGAGCATCAGATCCCTGGAAAATATCAAAAAGTTTTCCTTGTCTCTGCGAAATTACATTGTAAATCACCCTGATCTCCATAACGAATCTCAACCCTATCGTTAAATTGTAGTTCCAAGCATGCTGCTAACAGTGGTGCTTCTGTTATAACCATCTTACTTGCTTTCATATATGCCATATGTTTTATTCTTTTTTCTTACATCTGATAGGGGGAATCGCCTTACAACCAATGTGTTCAGATTCCTCCTGGTGTATTGCATTTTCATATAACTGTAAGTTTTAAATGTGTACAATAAATAATTGTATTGTATTGTATCATATGTCGCCTTCTAGTGGTAATTGGGGAAACTTGTTTTTAAAAAGTTCGCGGGATTTTCCCCCAAACATGTCATGAATTTTAAGCAGATCAATTACGCTCCACTCGGGGAAATTATTCCGAAGACAGTAAAAAGCATTTTGTTGATCAACAATTCGGCTTGAACACCGCATCCTTTCTATGAAAAGCGTAATTATTTTTCAGTGTGGAGTTCATGATTTTATTTTTTCTGTAGAGTGATTAGTTGCATTCAGTTTCTTCATGACTTTTATAAAGAACGAGATGTAACAAAACTTCAGACATATATTACTGTCTCAAAAACCGCTCCTGACTTGTATTTCTCTCGTGGAAGGAAGGATTTTTCTTTTCTGTAGTGGATTGTTATGCAAATTATTATTAAGATGAACAAGAGAAAAGCTTTTATTCTCAACACAAAGTAGCCAAAATTTCGTATTTTTACTTGCAATCGTATGCTTAACGACACAACATAATATAATACATTTTTCAAACTCGCTTTTTCATGTTAATGTCTTTGTGATACTTGATTATGTGTGTATTACAAAAGAAATGTACAGAATTTTTTTTTCTCTATACGATGTATAAACATTTTCGTTAAGATTTGTATTTTTCTTTTCCATACTTTTTTCCCGATTCATCCCCACCTCTTTTTTTTAGCTGCAGAATGTTTTAAATACATTCTTTCTTCTGACAATGATTTTTCTAAGCATCCAGATGTTTCAAAACTTCAGACATATTTTACTTTCTCAAAGACTGCTTTTAGCATGTGTGTTTCTGTAAAAGAAAAATGGTCTGTGAGAAAGTAAAACATGTCGGAAGTTTTGTCACATCTCGTTCTTATAACGGAGTGAATTTCTCCGTCATTTCTGTCCACACCAGGATTCGAACCCGGATCCCCTCATTCCGGAATAAGTTGCTCTACCAATTGAGCTACGCGGACGTTTTATTCTGATTCCTACTTGCCTTTATGTCGTGTGCGTCCTTCTGGCAGGTACGTCACATCTCCTGGTACGTTACATTCTTTATAGAAATCATGGAGAAACTGAATGCAACTAATCACCCTACATTAAAAATAAAATCATGAACTCCACACTGAAAAATAATTACGCTGCTCATAAAAAGGATTTGGTGTTCATGTCGGATCTTTGACCACCAGAACATTTTTCGCTTTCTTCGGAATAATTTCCCCGTGTCGTGACGTCATAGATCTGCTTGAAATGCATCCCAAGTTTGGGAAAATACCCGACGAATTTCTGGAAATAAAGTTCCCCCAAGTACCACCAGAGAGTGGCACATGGGCAATGAACTATCGACGTCATGGGATCCATCATGAAGGCAACTGACCGGATGTCATACATTAACCTTCCTCCGGGTAACATACGCTCCGCGCACCGCTCGCTACCTAGCGCCCTACTACCTCTACCGCAGATGTGACGTCATCTAATCAACCGACCGGATGTCATACATTAACCTGCCTGCGGCTAACATGCGCTTCGTGCACCTATCTCTACCTACCGCGCTGCACTGCGCCCCACTAGCTCTCCCTCAGAAGGCCGGCTGCATGTGATGTCATCTAATCAACCGACCGGATGTCATACATTAACCTGCCTGCGGCTAACATGCGCTCCGTGCACCTATCGCTACCTACCGCGCTGCACTGCGCCCCACTAGCTCTCCCTCAGAAGGCCGGCTGCATGTGACGTCATCTAATCAACCGACCGGATGTCATACATTAACCTGCATGCGGCTAACATCCGCTTCGCGCACCACCCGCTACCCAGCGCGCTGCACTGTGCCCCACTATCTCTACCGCAGAATGCCGGCTGCATGTGACGTCATCTAATCAACCGACCGGATGTCATACATTAACCTGCATGCGGCTAACATCCGCTTAGCGCACCACCCTCCACCCAGCGCGCTGCACTGTGCCCCACTATCTCTACCGCAGAAGGCCGGCTGTATATGACGTCATCTAAGCAATCGACCGGATGTCATACATTAACCTTCTTCCGCCTAATATCCGCTCCACACAGCGCTCGCTACCTAGCGCGCTGCAATGCGCCGCATTAGCTCTGTCGCTGAACGCTGGCTGTATGTGACATAATCTAAGCAACCAACCGGATGTCATACATTGATGCCCCGCATACGATCGTTCGTCAGTTGCCACATCCACCCTGCGTCAGCTTCGTGCTCCGCGCTCCAGCAACTTGTTCCCTCGCGTTCTGCAGCAGAACACTCCCTTTTGTAGTATTGTCGACACGTTTTCAGAATGGACTAACTAATCTTACTCTTGTCTCGACTAAATTGTAATTTGGCAGTGAACAGGGATTGTTCCCTATAACTCTCAC
Organism: Macrothele yani; assembly: GCA_039090855.1. Lineage (NCBI taxonomy): Eukaryota > Metazoa > Arthropoda > Arachnida > Araneae > Macrothelidae > Macrothele > Macrothele yani. Next base: position 177,200,892 of record CM076990.1, read on the forward strand.
CTCGAAATAAACGAACGAGAACGTTAAATCTGGAGATAAAACAGGGGTGTACATAAAGTCTTTCCCACATTACAAAAATTAATATAAAAAAAATCTATGTAAGTTAAGATAAAATGGTTGACAACATAATATAGCAGCACTCATAAAGTTTTTTTTCCTGTTCTTTAGTTGAGCGCTACTGCTGAATAAGAGGAGCATTTCATCCATAATGGGTTCCATGCAAGAAAAAGCGGCGTGCGTGCTGTGGTTTCATTAGACCAAATCGGCTGTTACTGTCCAGCGTGATTTCAGAAAAGAGTACAGACGATCACCACCGGACCAAAAAAGCATAAAAGCTTGGTATGAAAAGTTTAAAGCTACGGGTAGTGTGGGCGATCTCCTCAGAGCGGGCTGACCACCGGTTATACAAAAGACAGCTGCAGCTGTTCAGGAGACATTTCTGCGAAGCCTCGGAAAATCCATTCGTCGTGCTTCACTGGAAACTGGCATTCCCAGTGCCAGGGTTCACAAAATTTCACAAAAACGTCTTCATCTGTACATGCTTATAAGGTACAGATAGTTCAAGTTCTTCAGCCTGATGACCGGTCTCGCCGTGCTGCATTTGTCACGGAAATGTTGCAGGGTGTAGCTCCTCATAATGTTTATCTGCACCGTGTTTGTTTCTCAGATGAAGCCACATTCCACGTCTTTGGTACAATAAATAGGCACAATACGAGAATTTGGGGATCAGAAAATTCCCATAATGTCATCGAACAACAGAGGGCTAGCCGAATGTGAACGTATGGTACGACCATGACAGAATCATCGGACCCTTCCTTTTTACAGAGCACACGGTAACATGTAACGTGTACCTGGACAGGCTGGAACTTTTTGTAGCACCTCAGTTGCGTGCACTCCAACCTTAGGTTATTTTCAAACAAGACGGTGCATAATGGTTCGTGAGTTCCTGAAAGCCACATTTCTGAACAGATGGATTGGCTGCGACGGTCGCATGACATGGCCACCTCGATCGCCCGACATAACTCCTCTAGACGTTTTCCTGTAAGGTTATGTGAAAGACGAAGTTTGCTCTAGTAGTGTTCCGGATGTCGAGACTTTGAAGAGCAGAATAACGGACGTGATTGGTTCTGTCTCTGTCTGAGATGTTACACAAAACATGGCGCGAAATCGAATATCGCTAAGATTTTCTCCGGGCCACTAATGGCGCCCATGTGGAGGTGTTCTGACACTGGAAAAAAATTTACTTGTGCATCATCATTCTCGTGCAGTCTCCTTCTTGTACCTGTAATACATATTTTATATGAATTTTTGTAATGTGGGAAAGACTTTGTGGGCACCCTGTCGTGCAATCATGTGTTCCACTCGCTGCATGAAGGTTCTGAAAGTGTGGGTTATGGCACCATCCTCCTGAAAAGATGCATTCTGTATCATGCGACTGTTCTTCAACAAACAAACTGCTAGAATATTTTATTCAGAATCGGTAGCTTGTCTAAACAAACAGGGTTTTAAAGCTAATAGATGAGAGTTAACACCAGCGAATGTTGATAAAATAAGCTTCTCAGTGAGCTCCCTTCTTCGATTGCGGCTTTATCTTTTTATCGTGAGTCTGACAATCTTTAATGCTTAAGCTGATGCATTTCACAATTACAGTAAAAATTCTTTGTACAGTGACTTTACGATCACCCTGTATTTTAATTTCACAAAAGCAGAGCGAAGCGTTTCCTTTGAAGAATGCGTTAGAGCAAACTCTTGGGAGTTCCAACCCGTACATTAGCTAGGCATGGGCGTTCATACAAAACGGATCTTTTCGAAGCACGACCAGTACTCCGAGCCATTAGCAAAATCTTATCAAGGCTAACATGTGGCGAGAAACTCAATCATATTCGCAGAAACTGCGTGACCGGCATCTCAGGTGAAGACGGAGGGGTTTTTCTCCACGCGGAAGGATTTCATTTACGGCTTTTTTGATGGTTGGTCCGTCCTCTACCAAGGCCGCTTTTTTTTCTCCTCCTATGTCTTCTGAAGCACTTTATCGTACAGCCATTAGGCAATAGCTACGACCAGCAGCACAAAGAAGAAAAAGGAGATAAAAAAAAGTTTGGTAGCCGAGATGAGCTTGGTGACGTGAGCAAGACTGATTTATCTAATCCATCGCTTACAGTTTAGGAACCAAGATACAGGAGGCAAAACGAGAAATAGAAAGAGTCAGTAAGAAACTGAAGGAACTAAATAGAGCAGTAGTTTTTGCACAAGACTGTCTCTATAACTGAGATATTATGGATAGGGGCACAGCGAAGACAGTTTGAGCTAACTGCACCACCGCGTTTTTAACGGCATACGTAAAAAAAATTACAACGCAAGAACTTGTTGAAAAGCTGGAGAATAATGAACTCATATTATTTTGCCATTGTTGAAACAAGAATGTTACACTTTATTTAAAAAGAAACATTTATAAATCGGCATTTTGGCTCTATTTAACATTTTTCTGTGATGTTGAACAAAGTATCTTATATTATATATTTCCTTAAAAAATCTTAAATTGCATAATCTATGCTTAAATTCCCTCACATTGCAGCAGCTAGAGCGGCAAAGGGGGAGGGGAAGGAATATTGGCTGTAAAGTTATTCCGCGTATCAAAATGGCGGCTGGTCAGTTTGTTAGCTGAAGGAAAGTATGTAAAAGAAGCCTCTTGCATAAAAACTTCCTTGGGAGTACTTGAACAATTTTCAGTTTTCAGGTGAAAATGTGCAGGATATTAATTATACACTGGCGGAAAGTGAAAAAAGAACAAGAAGGAGACGTCTGATACCAACGAAATTTATACAGCATAATAACGGAATGCAGAGGATAACGTGATCAAAACATTATGGAAAAATACAGCTGTATTTGCTGGTAAACTGAAAAATAACATTTCCATGTAACATGGTTAGTACGAGGTTGAACCGCCATGAACTGCGTCACAGTGTGCAATTCTGGCATGGAGTCTGTCGTACAGATGTTGGATGTAAGTTTAGGGTATTGAGTTCCAAGCATCCTCAACCTGGACGCGGAAATCGGGGATGGTCGTGGCTGGCCGTGGAGACCGGATAAGTCTTTGTCCCATAAAATCCCACACGTGCTCAATGGGGGACAAATCCGGTGAACGTGCAGGCCATGGAAGTTGTCTCACACCCTGAAGTGCATGTTGCGTTGCACGTGCCGTGTGTGGGCATGCGGTATTTTGCTGGAAAACACCACGATGGACCGACCTTACAAATGGCACAACAACGGGCTGAATGATGCTGTTGATGTAGGAGGTACTGTTTAACGTACCCGGTACAAACACCAGCTGTGTACGGGAGTGATAGCTGATCGCTCCCCACACCAGGAGACCAGGTGTAGGCCCTGTGTGTCGCTGGCGGATGCAAGAAGGGTGGAGACGCTCCCCCGTGCGTCTGCGAACACGCATACAGCTCCCAAGCAGAATCTTTTTTCATCGCTGAATATGACAGATCGCCATTGCGTTCTCCAGTGCAGACGTTGGCGACACCACTGCAGCCGTTCCTGACGGTGGGCTGGAGTCAGAGGTACACATGCCAGAGGCACACGTGCACGTAGTCCTGCATCTAGTAGACGGTTGCGGATTGTTCGCACAGTCACCTCAGGTGCAACGGCAGCTCGGATTTGCGTGGCAGTGGATGTTCTGCTTGACAACGCCGCTCTTCTTATGCGTCAATCGGTCCGCTCATCAGTCCGTCTGTGACTCCCGGTTCCACGTCTTCTCGTGTGGGAATGTTCCTCGGGCCATCTACGCCACCATCGTACCACCACCGATACTTCCCGTCCAATTCGCTCCGCAATACGACGATACGACCACCCGGCCTCACGGAGTCCGACTAGACGACCTCGCTCAAAGTCCGATAACTGCGGAAATCGTACACGCCTTCCATGTCCAGGCATTGCAGCTTCTTCAGGGTCTTCGCACGTGTCCGTACGCCGACGACTGATTACATTCACTTCGCCGTACTCCTTAAATACCACCGACGATAATTTGCATATTATGCTGCGCTGTGGCGTAAGCGCTCACCGGTTGGTCCCGAAATGAACATCACACTTACGTAAACTCGACCCCATTAACATATGTAAATTTCATGATCGTCCGCCAATTCCTTCTTGATGTTCTTTTTTACTTTCAACCATTGTATAGGCATACAGTATATAATTTCCTTTGTCTGAACGTTTGTCCCGTTTTGTTGGCGCCTTTTGATGCTTGCCTGTTTTAATTGTTGAATCTCTGTCTCGAAACATAGGTCTTTCTTTTATTGTTATAATGTTCATTTTTGTAATGTTCATTGTTTCATATTTGGAACACATTTGTTTCACTCTGACGAAACATTGTTTCGTGTATTTTTGTGACACTCCATATCAAGGTAAGATTCCTACAACAATAAAGTATAGCTAATAAACACAGCTCACGCGTGAACTACTTTGCTTTGTTGTCATAGCAACAAAGACCGATTTTTCACAGCTGCCGGTGTGACGTTATCTCATCCAAATCATTCTGACATGATATCAGAGATATGTTACGTCACACGATTAAAATCGTTTCAGCAGCTCTTGAGAAACAGGAAAACGTTACGTCAGGAATTTTGGATCTAATTTGTCGTTCATAAGCGACATACAGAATTTTTCATTTACAATCCTATCGTATGAAATTTACTTTTAAGTTTCTCCTTGCGAACCTAAAATGATTATCTTAGATTGCCGAACCAGTTTCTTTTTTCATTTAATATTTTAAAAATTGAGAGCTTCAATGGAGTAGGTAACAGTATGTTGTTACTATTTCATGCGTATGCTAAAGAAATGTGTTTGGAAGTTACTTTTTCCTTGAACCACGAAATTCTCAGAATTTAATTAAGGTTTTTTTTTTCGCAGAATATAACCAGGTACTCTTTTATTTATATCTGTAGAAGTAATGAGAAAGAAAGTGAAAAATAGAAAAGCAAAATAGTGTTTGTGCTTCAGCGTATGAACTACCATAACATTTTAACATTTGAAACCGTGCAATTCTAAGTTCACAAACAAAAAGAAAATACCTGGTTATTAAAGAATTACTCTACATATTTTATTTCCTTCCTTTCATTTTGTTGACAGGTTTTCACCTAGTTAATTATATTCTGAGAGGAGACCAAAACCATAATTTGAAAATGCACCAATCTTTTTCAAAATGCTTTATTCAAACAATTTTAAGCATATCCTTCACATATGTTATTCTGTTTAGCAACGTTTGGTTGCCTTTAATATTTTTTTACTATTATTATTACTTTTTATTAGCCTTCACATATGCTACTCTGTTTTAACGTTTGATTGCCTTTAATATTTTTTATATTATTATTATTATCACTTTTTATTATTGTTTTAAATGTATTATGTGAAGTTAGTTGCTTAAATTTCCTACATTTGCTTCGGCCTTCCATATGGGGGGAGGAGGTTTTGTTGGAAGAGGGTCCCCAGCGAAATTGGAGCGACCGCCAGGTTATGGAATATGCTTCCAAAAATATAAAAAAAATTAATTCGCATAAACGTTTCGGAAATTTCCTATGCGCTGCATTTAACACTTTATTTACTGATCTCTTGAGACACGTTAATATACTGAAATCACAACAGAGATGTGCATATGGAATCTGAAGTAAAGGAATTTTCAGCTTAGAATTAAACAAAAATGTGACAACGCATTCTCAGTTGTAATGAGCAAGTCTTTTGAATTCTTTCCGTTACGAAAAACGATTTTTCAAAGCGAATTTTTATTCAAAGAGATAAACAGCGAAAAACGAAATGTATTCCCCTCATGTGAGAAGAACAATTCTTTATTCAAAATACGCAATATGATCATTGTTCTTTATGATGAACAGAACCAGTTACAAAACGGACTTCTTCAACCAGATTCTTAGAATATGAAAAACATTCGTGAAGAGAAATAGCTGCCTACGCCAATTAGGCAGATATGAGCTTTATGAAAAAATCACAAATCAGGCACAAAATGTTTCTCACACCGGAAGATATATGAAGAAAAGAAATTAAAATCTAAAAAATAGAATCAGAAATACAGTATGATAGAAACTGCAATATAAGGGTTGTTCAATAAGTAGTGAAACTTTCTGCCTGAAAGGGTCAAAACATGGCATAACTAAAAACAATTGCCAACAGCATTGAGACAGCGGTCTCATCGTTGTACAACAAGTCCTTGCATTCTTACTGCATAAAAGGAAACGGACTGCTGCTGCAACCAGTTATCTACAGCTTCACGCATCTGATCATTCGAAGTGAAGCGTTTGCCTTTAAGAAATTTTTTTATAGGTCCAAAGATGGAAAATCGCAGGGCCATAAGAGCCATAACTCTCTCAAAACATGAATACAGCTTGATCATCGAATATGGCACTCTAATACTGCGCACCCAATAAATACTACTTTTAAAAAGAAATTTACTCAAAACATGAATACAACTTGCTCATCGGATATGGCACTCTGATACTACATGCCCAATACTACTCTTACAGAATCTCTCTGTTCTCTGTTCATATCAACATCGCACACTGCTCTCTGAGCTTTTTTCTCCGGGCACTTTATTTACGTTGATTGACCTTTAACCCCCTGTCAGGTTGATAACATTTACCATTTCGTCATAAGGAACTTTGTGGCGTTAAATTAGAAACTATTTAGACAGCGGTCTCATCGTTGTACAAGTCCTCGCATTCGCCGACCATTCGCCGGAGATGGGTCCGGGTTCGAATCCCGGTAGTGCATAGATGTTGTGCTTGTCTTACGGCGCTGGCTCTCTTCCTTCCCTGCTGCTTATAACCAATCGAGTTTGCGCACGGTGTTCGCTAAACCTCCAAACAAAAAAAGGAGAAACCAAATGTATTGTAAATAAAAGCATAGGAATTCAAAAAATGGTACAATTAGAGATATACGTCCTAAGATATTATTATTACTACTGCACAATTGATCCTATTCATATGATTCAGAGGAAATGGATATTTATCTTGGTAATGGAATATGGACTGTACTCAAGCCACAATCGTTCACTGCAGCAAGTGTTGAAATACGTATTGCTTCTTAAACGTTATAGCCGGACAGCTGTGGGTGTAGTCCATCTTAAAAAAAATAGAGGGAAAAAATCATAAATAACGTAAGTGCTTCCCTTTGAATTCGAGATTAATTTAGATAATTACATATGAAACATTAAGTTAACACATCTTTCTCCTTATTAAGCCTCCACGCCAACATAAAATGTTTTCTTATCATCGAAGTGATGTTATGAGCAACAGTAAAAAAAAAAGGATACTCTTAATTCCTTCTTTTTAAGCTATCAGTGTATATTGCTTTGTTTGACAGGCAGTCTTCAAAATAAAAGAAAATCCTGACTCACCAGTTAGTTCTTCGTCTTGCGTGCTTAAATCAGGGTCCATCCTTGTCTTTATCTCCTGCTTCGTTCCATGCTTCATGACTAATTGCTCCACTCTCCTGTGATATATGTAATGATTCATTCATTTTTTCTCCATTTACTACTTTATCAATATCTTCTTTTTTAATTGATTTCACTGAGGGACTCCTAACTGGCCTCATTTCTCACACAGATTTTTTTTATTCCAGTGGAAGGAACAACTTTGAGCGATGAGTGTTCTTAGAGAACTGCCCGCTGATTTTTTTTTTTTCCATGTTAGAAATAGACTTCCTTGCAACTAAATGGATTAAAATTTTTGCAGCGTGATAACTAGCTCGGTTTTCTTGATAGCGCCTAAGGGATGTCTTTTATTTTTGTTGTAAAGGAAACTGATCACCAAAAAAAAAAAAAAAAAGGAAGAAAGAAAAAAGTTTCCGATCTTCAGCTTGGAGCACCACTTCACTGTTATCTTTCAACTCATCTACAGAACAACATCATTAAAGTCGATCTTCAGCAATTGAGTGCTAAAAAAACTTCAATTACAACTTTAATGTACTTTAGCAAAAGTCTTAAGCGAAAAATAAAAGCTTTTGAATTACGCATAGGTGAACACACGAGAGAGGCAGTTTTTTTTAGAATATAATTTTGTTTGGATTAGGTTGAAGAAGGGCAGGTACCTGAAATAAATAATACATATAATGACCATTAAACTGAAACCCTGGGAAACTTTTCATCACTTCCTTTAACCCTTCAACCTGCTAGAACGAGTTAATTCGGGGTCAGCAAAATGAGATGAAATCAGCTGGAACAATATATTCGTTGTCGGCAGAACACGGCTGGTGAACCTGAACAACAGGAAGCACTTTTTTAGCACCTTAGTTATCTTATTCAAACTAGACATTTCGGAAGATGATTGACACTATTCGTTTCTGACTGATTAGCCACCAAAAGTGCTGTAAAATAGCGTTGAACCTGAGAGAGGTTTGAGTCACTTGTTTCTACCCAGTGGCATGATGTCCGTGTCAGGAGGACTAACACTTGGCCTTTATTCCTTGGATTATGGAGAAGAGAATAATGGACTAGAAGGTAGTTCTTATCACCCGTTGTAGATTTATGGTCGGAACTACTGAAATGAGAGGGCAACGAAATTGCTTTGTAGTAGCTTTCGTAAAAGCCGGCCTCTATGTGAACATTTTTCTTTGGGGAAGGCAGCAAATTTCGGGCACTATTTTGTTCAGGTGCATCGGAACCTTTAAGGTGGATTTACCTAAAATCTCTGCCCTATGTTTTCAATTGTAAAAACTTCGATTAACATTTTCTTCGCAATCAATGTATTCCCAAGGATGGAAATTTGCGCATCGATAAAAATAACTTTAAATTACAGCATGGCAGTCCTAATATTTGCTAAAACTTAACCATAATTATATTAAAAATCAATTATTTTTCTTTAGGTAATGTTTGAGATCTGCTAATAGATGGCGCCACCTATATACAGATCTCTATCTAATTGTGATCATGTCGCATTTTGTTTTTCAATAATTTTTATAAATTTTCAGAACGGAATCAACACTTGAGTCTAACAACGCGATAGGAGCTTGCTAATTAATTTCGGAATAAAAAATGCCTAGTGCCTACAGCTCTATTAACATTTTCAGCTAAATTATTGGCAAAAAAACTAATCTAAGTGGCTCAAATCATTCTAAACATTCCAGGCTAACGCATGGATAAAGTCGTGTGATTCCGGTCAAAACATTAATATTATTATTGAAAAAATGCGAAGTGATTGCATTTAGCAATTCACATGTAGCTGTGGCACCATCTATTGCAATTTTCAACACCACCAAACGAAAAGTTTTTAATCCTTAATAAAATTACAGTTAAGTTTTAGAAGCCGCTCCGGTGGCGCAGTGGTCTAAGCGATGGCCTCTGATCATTCGTGCGTAAGGGGTCCGGGTTCGAATACCGGTGAGGCATGGATGTTGTGTTTGTCTTACGGCACTGGCTCTCTCCCTTCCCTGGAACCAGTGACCCTAAATTAGGGACGGGCGACTGCTTATAGCCCATTGAGTTGCTCACGGTGGTCGTTAAACCTCCAATCAAAAAAAAAAAAATAAGTTTTAGAAATTAAGACGTATACTAGGCTATAATTAAAAGTTATTTTTATCGATGTACAAATTTCCATCCTTGGGAATACATTCATTTCAAAAAAAATATCTGCAAAAGTTTTTACCATTGGAAACATATAGGGCAGAATGTTTAGGTGGATCCACCTTAAAATTTAAAAAAGGTCGTAGGCGGAAACTCGATAAGTAACAGCATCCTAAGATTAAAAGGTTTGTATTATTGGGTTCAAAACTTATATTTCTTAAAAGAATAGCACAAAATAAATCGTACGAGGGCTTATCAATAACAATCAATAAATCTGGCTGCGGATTAAGCTGGTGCTTCTCAACGTCATTGCATTATACTGATTACAGGGTGTTATCTGGCATGGGAATTTTCAAAAAATGACAGCGTTCTGTGAAAACAGATTCATGCGGAATTGGCATAGTGTAACGCGTCTTAATTAATTTATTCTTTTTTATTTGCCGATTACGAAAACAAATATTCGGGAAGGCACGCTTTGCTGATGTTTTTATAAACAATGTGTCGCTCGAAGCCAAGCTTTGCAGCTGTGACAAGAGTTAACGTTGCCATCAATTTTCGTTTCCCTTTCCACGGATAAGTTAGCAAGCTAAAAACGTTATGTTTTGGTGATAAAATACATCGGTGCGATTTAGGGTCGTGGGAGCTAAGTGTTGGTCACGTGAAGACATTGTGATTGCAGCTAAGAAAAAACAACAGGTTGAAAGAACAGTGTGCGTTCCTACATTCTGGAAATGACGCTTGGGGTTTTGTTTGACGGGTTTTGACATGAGCGGGAATGGAACAAATGTCTCTCCGTGTGTGTGTTTTGAAATACCGATACATAAGTGTGTGACACACTCACAATATGCAAAAGTAAGGAGTTAATTTAGGTCGGAAACAACTGCGAGTTTTGCTTTTTAAAGGGAAGACTGCGGATCTCGTCTGCAGTAAAAAGGAAATTTTTGCTTTCCTACCTTAGTAGCTAGAGACAGGCAGACAGTGATTTACATATGCATTGCATGTAGTCTTTGTTTAACGTCATAGTGTTGTTTGTAACTTTTGATTTAAAGAAAGGCGAGGGCACGAAATCGCATGCTTTTGGTTGAAACATTTATTAATTCCATACCATGTGGGGAAGAATAATTACTCATGCTTTCGAACCTCACGGCAAGGACATGCATTCCCGTTTGGGTGCCAAAATAACGTAAAACCTTTTTTTTTCTTCCGGTGATTGAATTCTAACTCTTCGAACCCACGTGCTTTTACTGCGGTGACGGATATTCTTCCAACTAAACTACACCACCAAGGCTTATTGCTGAAACTTTTTTGATTCATGCGTCAACGCACTAGTATGTCATCTACGTCATACTGCATAATAAGTTAAAAATACGACGGATCGCCAGTTGTATTACAGCTCTCGGGAACCTCCAAGAAGTCAAATCTGCATTTCCGCAAGAATGGCAATTATTCTCTGATATCTTCATTGACCACCTGACTCGCATCATGACGAGTCGTTCTAGAACCTATACGGTTGTCTGAGGTGGTCCCACATTATGTTAAGCTCGTGTTACCTTTATACTTCTTTTATGTGTTACTTTGAGTATTCATTTTCTAATTTCAATATCTCATAAAATATTGATGGGAATTCGTTTTTGTTTTCAGCTATAATAGGGATGTATGATATATTACTCTGATTTAACCTTCCTTTTGAGGTTTCTAGTCTTCGTTATATACAAGATATAGTACACTGAAAAGCAATTGAATTAGAGATGCCTGTCTAGTAACGTGTAGCACCACCTTTCGCCCTGATGACGGCGGCGATTTGTCTCGGCATGGACTCGACAAGACACAGGAAGCATTGGGAAGCCATACGGATCCACGACCCCTGAACAAGCTCCCACAGTTCACGAAGATTTGATGGATATGGATCAGAGCCTCGAACATCTCTTTCGATGGCATCCCAGATGTGCTCGATGGGATTGAGGTCAGGTGACCTAGCTGGCAAAGGAACCGAGGTCACGACGGTGGAGTGTTCATCCAACCATTCGGATTCAATTCGGGAGCTGCATTGTCTTGTTGCAGGATGAGGTCCTTGGTGGGATGTTGACGGCGCACAAACGGGAGCAAATGGTCGTCCAGGATATCCCGGTAACGTTGACCTGTGAGGGTCGATCTCACACGTACCAGGGGTCCCATTTCAGTCAACGTAAACAGTCCCCAGACGAGAATGCCACCCCCATCAGCTTGAAGAGTACCCTGCTGGCAAGAAGGATCCATCGCTTCATGTGGTTTGCGCCGTACTCGTATCCTGCCATCCGCATGTACCAACGTGAATCTCGAACATTTTCCCACATGTCTAGGGTTCAGTGTCGATGTTACCGCGCCCATGCTAATCTTTGCACTTTGTGATGTGTGGTCAGCAGCGGTACCCTCGAGGGACGATGGCTTCTGTACCCCATATAGAGGAGATGGTTCTGGATGGTGTGGCTGCTAACACGTTTTTGTGCACCAGCGTTAAATTTCCGAGTGATTTCTTGCACTGTGGCCCATCTATCCGCTGTTACAATGCGAGCTAGCCGATGATGACACCGCTCATCCACACGCTGTTGTCAACGGCAGGTGGCCCTTGCAGGGATGGTTTTACCGGATTCGATGTACTCACCGTGCACCCGTGACACAGTGGCTCGTGAAAATCCCAGTGCCTGCACGCCTTCCGAGATGGAGTGTCCCATTCGTCGGGCCCCGACAATTTGCCCACGATCAAATGCGCTTAGATCCTTCGTCTTACCCATACTGCGTCCGACTCGTACTGATTCCCGTCGCTTCACTCCTTATATTGTCGGATCGCTGCATACGTCATGTCGTTTCCGTTTACAGGGCCGCCCACGGCGCCACATTTGCTTAACGCCAGCTGTCTCTAATTCAATTGCTTTTCAGTGTATATACTAGTGGCTTGGTGAGTGGGGCGAAAACCACAATCATGTAAGAGGTATTTCTCGCAATTTTCAAGAGAGTAAAATGGTGATAAAATTGCGCCATTTTTTCATACTTTATGTGTTCTGTTGAGGGAATATACAGAATTTGTAAATATATTATCAGCAAAATGCAGGTCCATGTTGTGTCCTGCTACTTCGTGTTCAATCGCCTCAGATGCAGTCTGAGAACTGTTTGCCAGAATATCAGTCAGGGCTGTCAATATCGATCGCTTTATTTTTTTATTTTCATTTCAACCAATACGTATATCAGTAGCTTCTGTGGAATCTATAAAGTACAGTCACCACCACTAAGGGGTAATAAATCCAAGATGTACCGGTGAATCTCTCCCTGAATTTAAAATCAGTACAAACCAATGCCTGGAATCTCCTTTTTTGTGGCCGAGAGGGAAGCGAATGACTTTTTTGTGTCCGAGAGGGAAGCGAATGACTTTTTTGTGGCCGAGAGGGAAGCGAATGACTTTTTTGTGGCGGAGAGGGAAGCGAATGACTTTTTTGTGTCCGAGAGGGAAGCGAATGACTTTTTTGTGTCCGAGAGGGAAGCGAATGACTTTTTTGTGTCCGAGAGGGAAGCGAATGACTTTTTTGTGGCCGAGAGGGAAGCGAATGACTTTTTTGTGTCCGAGAGGGAAGCGAATGACTTTTTTGTGGCCGAGAGGGAAGCGAATGACTTTTTTGTGTCCGAGAGGGAAGCGAATGACTTTTTTGTGGCCGAGAGGGAAGCGAATGACTTTTTTGTGTCCGAGAGGGAAGCGAATGACTTTTTTTGTGTGTCCGAGAGGGAAGCGAATGACTTTTATGTGGCCGAGAGGGAAGCGAATGACATTGCGCTATTGTATGTCCGGATGTGTTGGACAAAATTAGTATGTAGTTCTGGAAGGGAAATAAAGCCGTTATATTACAAGAGGAATTAAAATGACCATTAGTTTCCTCATTAGAGAAATTTGTTCCTTCCACTGGAAAAAAAAAATCTGTGTGAGAAATGAGGCCAGTTAGGAGTCCCTCAGTGAAATCAATTAAAAAAGAAGATATTGATAAAGTAGTAAATGGAGAAAAAATAAATGAATGATTACATGTATCACAGGAGAGTGGGGCAAATAGTCATGAAGCATGGAATGAAGCAGAAAGCAGGATATAAAGACAAGGATGGACCCTGATTTAAGCACGCAAGACGAAAAACTAACTGGTGAGTCAGGATTTTCTTTTATTTTGAAGACTGCCTGTCAAACAAAGCAATATAAACTGATATGTTTAAAAAAAAGAATTAAGAGTATCGTTTTTTTACTGTCGCTCATAACATCACTTCATTGATAAGAAAACATTTTATGTTGGCGTGGAGGCTTAATAAAGAGAAAGAAGTGTTAAATTGATGTTTCATATGTACACTCAATATTCATCGCACTCAAGCTGTGCTAATGTATCGGAATTTCGTCCAACAAAGCTTTTCGGAAAGATAGGTTGCTGCTTGTATTACTGCGATCATTACGTGTGCTTTCAAAATTCAATCGCTCACGCACATTACGGAAAAGACGCCCACGTTTGGGTGGTCTCCCTTGAACGTTACACATAACAGAACCCTGTTTCCGTCCTCAATGTAACTCAGTTTACAGTTGAATAGCAGTTGAAGCACGTGCAGCCGATTTGTTATTGATAATGGTAAATGAGATCCTTGCTAGCTGGCTCCGGCTGGTGACATCTCCGAAGGTCGTACGACTACCGGTCTGTCCCGCGTTGCGATGATGAAGTCGGACTAAATGTTGTGTCACGTACAGCAATCAACTGATTAAATTTAGAAGACAATTTTTATTTCCCCCGACTCTTGGGATCAAGATCCCTAAAGTGACCCATTTCACAAGTTTGTACGATATAACCATGTCTCGCAATCTTGTGCGACACTACGGGATTATATATAAGATATATACACACACTCTTTGCCAGGAAAAATAAAAACAGAGAAACAAAGCGCCCCGAGAAAGTCGTTCGATCCTGATGAAACTCCACATGCAGCTATCTCAGGGACAAATATGTAAATCATTAAAAAATGACGACCAATCACTAAATATTGACCCGCCACAGCGCATTGCAACCGCGCATCTAGGAGAATATATCAAGAGCAAAGTCCGCACGCAGGGACAATTGTGAAGGCTGATTGCTGCATTAACTTACACGGACTGTGAAGGTGCCTCGACGTTGTATTCATGCACGATACGAGCAGTGGAGCGAGTGTGAGAGAGAACGTTAAATTGGGGTGGGAGAGGCCAGTTGGTCAAGTCGCCGTAACGCCAAGCATTTGGAATCTAAGCGACCCACCTGTGGGACTTTAAGCGGAAGTCAGTGGGATTGAGCGTTCCTGTCTGCCTCAATAGCACAATAGGGAAAAACAAGTATAGTCTTGAATAGATGTAAGAGAAAAATGCAGTTTCTTTAGCGCAATGATTCAGCAAATACAATGTACAAATAAGAACTCACCTGATGAAAGGATAATCCGTTCTATGTGCACATACGATGACATTAATGGTTCAAGAATAAGTGATAGTAGTAACAATATATGTGGAGGACTCGTGACTCAATATACACTGAAGAGCAATTGAATTAGAGACAGCTGGCGTTATGCAAATGTGGCGCTTTGGGCGGCCCTGTAAACGGACATGACATGACGTATGCAGCGATCCGACAATATAAGGAGTAATACGACAGGAATCAATAAGAGTCGGACGCAATATGGGTAAGACGAAGGCTCTAAGCGCATTTAATCGTGGGCAAATTGTCGGAGCCCGACGAATGGGTCATTCCATCTCGGAAATTGTGCAGGCCCTGGGATTTTCACGAGCCACTGTGTCACGGGTACACCATGAGTACATCGAATCCGGTAAAACCATCCTTCCAAGGGCCAACAGCCGTTGACAACAGCGTGTGTATGAGCGGGGTCATCGTCGGCTAGCTCGCATTGTAACAGCGGATAGACGGGCCACAGTGCAAGAAATCACTCGGAAATTTAAAGCTGGTGCACAAAAAAGTGTAATCAGTCACACCATCCAGAACTATCTCCTCGCTATGGGGTACAGAAGCCATCGTCCAACGAGGGTACCGCTGCTGACCACACATCACAGGGTGCAAAGATTAGCATGGGCGCGGGAACATCGCCACTGAACCCTAGACATGTGGGAAAATGTTGCCGGGACTGATGAGTCGAGATTCACGATGGTACATGCGTATGGCAGGATACGAGTATGACGCAAACCACATGAAGTGATGGATCCTTCTTGCCAGCAGGGTGCTCTTCAAGGTGGTGGGAGTGGCGTTCTCGTCTGGGGACTGTTTACGTGAATTGAAATGGGATCCCTGGTACGTTTGACAACGTCCCTTACAGGCCAACGTTACCGGGATATCCTGGACGACTATTTGTTCCCGTTTGTGCGTCATCAATATCCCACTGGGGACCTCATCCTGCAACAAGACAATGCAGCTCCCGATTGTGTCCGAATGGTTGGAGGAACACTCCACCGACGTGACCTCGCTTCCTTGGCCAGCTAGGTCACCTGACCCCAATCCCATCGAGCACATCTGGGATGCCATCGAGAGAGATGTTCGAGGCTCTGACCCCCTCCATCAAATCTTCGTGAACTGTGGGAGCTTGTTCACGGGTCGTGGATCCGAATGGCTTCCCAACGCTTCCGGTGTCTTGTCGAGTCCGTGCTGAGACGAATCGCCACCGTCATCAGGGCGAAAGGTGGTGTTACACGTTACTAGACAGGTATCACTAATTCAATTGCTCTGTAGTGTAATATAAGTATGATTGAATGCGCGCAAATGATAGTTCTGCAAGGAGTGAAAAAATCGTGGGAAAGCCTTTTGTTTATTTTTCTCGAGTTACTTGTTACTTTCACGCGCGGCATCTTTCAACAAGGACAATGTTGACCCCAGTGGTTTGAGGAAGGCATAAACCCAGCCGCACGCGGGCACTGGGCGGCCAAGGGCCACGGCAGAACGCAAGAATCGATAGATCGTGAAAGCCGCCCGAACAGAAACCATTCGTTGCCCTCAACCATCCGTGACCATGCTTAGTCGTCTACAGGTACAGAAGTGGACATCCGGACCCATGCCGTACGACGTGCGATACTGAGACTATATTTGAGAAGGTCACTCTGCCGTCTACCACTAACCAGCGAACATCGTCGACACCAGTTGCAGTGGTGTCGAGCCCGATCAACGTGGAACAGTATCCAGTGGCGTCGTGTTGTCTTCAGTGAGGAATCATGGTTTGCACTTAGCCCCGATGACCAGATTGGAGACGACCCGGCCAGCGCGCGGATTCTGCCTTTACCGTGGAATGGCATACGGCTCGCACACCGAGAGTGACTGTCTGGCGAGCCATTTCCTGCGATAGCCGGACACTAGTGGTAGTCCTCCATACCACCCTCACGGCTCAACGGTGCGTCGACGGCATTCTACGACCTGCCGTGTTGCGATTCCTGTCACAGCATCGCTGAGCAATTTTTCAACATGATAAATCCCGGCCACACACGGCACGGTTCTTTCAGGCCTGCCTCCGTAATGTCGACACCCTTCCGTGACTAGTACGATCGCCAGACCTCTCACCGACCGAACTTGTTTGGGGCATGATTGGGACGCTACCTACGCCCATCCCGGAATGTAGGCGAACTGGTCCGCAATTTGGACACCATCTGCCATGCTATACCTCAGGTCAGTATCAGTGAACTCTATGCGTCTATGCCACGCCGGGTAAGGGCCTGTATGCGAGCCAGATATGGCGCTGCAACGTATTGATTTGTTCTACATGTGTAACTGTTTTTAAAAATGGCCCAACTGCTCTGGAATTGCGATTATTTCCTTTCCTATACATGTGCATTACACATACCAATTTTCATCTGTATTGTAAAATTCCTTCTGGGGTGTTTCGGTGTTTTTTTTAATAAAAGGAGAGTATTTTATGTTAAAATTATATCTTCCCTGACCTTCAACTTCCCCGAATTTTGTGACACGTTTTAAAAGGCAACGACTGACAGTGAGTCGAAGGTAAATAAAGAGCCTTGCCGAAAGTAGAGATTGGGTGGTGTAGTGGTACAACGAAAAATTATTTACTGATTGAATTTGGACACCTTGTTATCTTGCTGTAGGCTGCATAAATTTAACCCTTTAAGCGGCCGAAGTATCTGAACCATATAATGCCCAAAATTTTCTGCTCTCTCCGAACAGAAATGTTCACAAACGGCCCGGTTTTAGGAAAATTACGGCAAGACGATTCCTTTCCCCTACTTATCTCAGCGGTACGGACCATAAACCTGTCATACGTGAGAAGATATCCCCTCTTGTCTTATAATCTCCGGTCCATGACCCAAGGCATGATGGGGAAGGGATAGACCCTCTGACATGGACATCATGCCACTGGGCAGAAACATGTGACTGAAACATCTTCTCTCTCCTTTCGCATGTTCGTCGCCATCATTCTTTTAGTTGATAACCACTTAGAAAGGATTAGTGTCAATCATCCCCGTGAATGACCATTTTCTTTGAACGAGAAAGCTAAGGGGAAAGCACTGTTTTTGTGATGTTCAGCTGTCCAGTCTCGTTTTAGACAGCGAATATATTCGTTGAAGCTTATTTTAACCCATTTTGTGAATTAACTTGGGCTAACATCAAGTTAATTCGTTCCAGCCGGTTAAAGGGTTAAAAACTACGATATTAGTAATGTGATTCAGTCTAAAAACTCTGGTAGTTTTTCAAAGACAACTTGCGTTGGCATTTTCGCGAAACTCTATTTCCACTGACTTCAAGAATATAAATGAAAAATTGACCGTTTTATTAAGTGCTATTGTTTATTTAAGGTACTGTTGTTTCAGAAAGCGATCTAGAAAACACACTAATCTAAGATATTAAAATATTATAAGTTCACCAGCAAGTTTAATCGAAATACTGTAGTTTAAGCAACTTGTTTTTGTGTTTATTGTTGAGATATTGATCGAAGCTGTTTTTTGAATTTCATTGAAGACCTTCCTGTGTGTGTGTGTGTGTGTGTGTGTGTGTGTTCCCTTGCATCAAAACATTCCAAAGTTGCATCTGCAGCTGCTAGCGTATTTCTCAAAACGACTTCCTTTTTTATAGGAGCAGAGTTTTGCTTCGTTGCTTCGCATTTTTTCGCTAAAGTGAATCTCTACTGCTTTTAGAATATCTTCACGAATTTCTATGATTACGAAAATGGCTTTGATTTCAGCCTCCTGCGATTCCATTCTATTCGTCACTTCTTAATGACTTCAATCTTACCGATAAGCTTTAATACATTTCAGATATTAAAGCCGCCGTTTCTTTCACTTAACTTTCCTTTGTCCTCTCAGGAAAAGCAAATTACGCTTTGCCTTGACGAAATCACTTCAATTTGAATCAGTCTAATTATTGCCTTTCTCAGAAGTAATGAGATCCCTACTTTTCTGCTGTTAATTGTAACTTTTGATGAATTTGATAAATTCGAAGAACTACAGACCAGAGAAACAATGTAATGGAAAACTCAATCTATATACAGGGTGATCCAAACGTCGCGCTAAACTTTAAAAATCAATAATTCGCTGAGAGAGTTTTGAGAGTAGCGCAATGCAGTTAGCACAGAAATGCGCGGAATGACACGGGACTTTTGTGAAATTAAAACATTTAATAGACATTTTAGTTTTATTTATGGTCGCCAGAAGGCGCTTTACCGGAGCTGATGTCTGATAAGCGACATGTGTAGCTGCAGTTGAAAAATATCCTCAAAAAATTGCAACTCCCCTACTTACAGAAATTATCGGCACTCAAGCAGAAAATTTCTGTAAGAAACTAAAATCTCATCCAAATCCCAATCTCCAAGTCGTGAGATACATGCTCAAATCTCTTCCAAGACTTCCACTTAAGAAAACTAAAAAATATAAGAAGAAAACTCTCAATAATTTCCAACCGCAAGAAAAATCTCCCAAGAAAAATATTTTAAAACCCCCATGGACAAATAAACAAAATTGCACCACAGCGCACCTGCACTTCACCAAATGAGAGTTTTCCCTGCAGTCCGCACTACAAGTGTGCTCTTGCTCTGTATTCGTTCCGAAGTATGGGAAAAAACATCTCTCCGAGTCTTGGCAGCCAATGAAAATTCACGATTCCAAAATATCTGTATTTGCGGGGCGATATCCGTTCCGTCACCAAAAATAAAATAACTTCTCTGATAGAACAAAGTCACTGTTTGGCCATTAAAAGAAAAAATATCCTTGGTTTTTTCATCTCCTAAGTACTCAAAGCAGAAATTTCCTGCTAAATAAAATAAAATTAATAAAATCGCAGTAAATCTCGCAGCCCAGCCCAGTCAGCTACTGTTTTGAGTAAAATTTTCCAAAAGTTCTACGTGTGCTTTCAAAAATATCCAAGTACACCTCATATTTCCCCGATACTGCACAGCTCTCCAGGAATTACCTCGGATCAATCGTACTCGTTGGCCAGGATCAGCTACAGCATCATTTATATTGGAGATCGGAACGCCACTAACTTTGCCACTTTTATAAACACTTGAAATAAAATGTTTTTCTTCCTCTTCCTCCTTCCACTTGGCTTTGCCACTTTTCCACAGCTCCAGCGTGATCAATTTTATTAATTTATTTAGCGTAGATCAAAATTGCTGTGATTTTTATTTTGGTGTACCGGTTTTAACACGTCTTTTGTAAAAAACGATTGTGCTTATGTTATCGGTTTGTCTGTCCGTCCGTCTGTAGACACCATATCTCTGTAACTATTAGTCCGATTTGAAAAATTCTTTTTGTATTGGGAAACATGAAATATGCAAAGGATGATCATTCATTTCGTTTTTTTTACAATGTACAATTTGGCAGCTAGAGAGCGTAAATGCAGATGATGTCGAATTCAAAATACATTCTAATCACATATATTTGCTTCTAAACATCCGATTGAAAAAATTCTTTTATCTTTCGATTCCAATTATGTCGAAAAGTGTTTTAGATATAATTTCCTTTTCAAATTGCGCATAGATTTTCCACTAGGGGGCGTAAAAGTAAATTACGTATTCGCCGATATCTCTTCTTTTAAAACTCCGATATGAATTTTTTTTTCAGCGGATACAGCTTCTGATGGAAAATCTTTTGCATATAATTTCTAATTTTTGGTAAAGAATACTTTAACCACCAAGGGGATAAGTGCTAAGTTTTGCTTCTGATGTATTTGCCATAAAATCTGAGCTTCTAAAATCTCGATTTAAAAAATGTCACTTATGTCGATAAACCATTTCGGAATATTTTCTTCTTAAAATATTGCATGGTTTCTTCACCAGGGGGCGTAGATGCATAACAGATTTTTGTTAATAACTCTGCTTCGAATCGCCCAATTTGAAAAAAAATCTTTCTTTATTGGATAGTTTCAGGTGTGACATGTTTTTCATAAAACTTTAAAATTTTCAAGTAACTCATGACTTTTCGCTGGGGGGGATATAAAATTAAATTCCGTTTTCCCCGTTATCTCTACTTCTAAATTTCCGATTTGAAAAATTCTTTCTGTACCGGATACAGCTCCTGATGGGAAATCCTTTGCATAGAATTTCTAATTATGGTAAAAAACGGTTTGGCCACCAGGTGGCGTAAGTCTTAATTTTCGGTTCTGATGAATTTGCAGAAAAATCTGAGCTCTTAAATCTCAATTGAAAACAATTCGTTTGTGGACCGGCACTACTCACGTCGACAAACATTTTAGAAATATTTTCTCCCTAAAATAATGCAAGGTTTCTACGCCACAGGGCGCAGATATATAACCTGTTTTTGTCAATATCTGTACTTGTAGAAATCCGATTTGAAAAATTCCTTCTTTGCCGGATAGTGTTTACGATGCGAAATGTTTTTCATATAAATTCAAAATTTTCAAGTAAATTATAGTATTTCTGCCAGGGGGAGCAAAGGTAAATTGTGTTTTCTACATTATTTCTGCTTCTAAAACTCCGATTCGAAAAATTATTTCTGTAGCGGATGCGTCTCCTTATCGGAAATCTTTTGCATATAATTTCTAATTTTTGGTTAAAAAAGGTTTGGCCACCAGGGGACATAAGTGTTAATTTCTGCTTCTGATGTATTTGCAGCAAAATCTGAGCTCCTGAAAACTCGAGAATTTTTTTTTCTTGGACCGATACCGCTCACATCGAAAAACCATTTGAGAATACTTATTTCCTAAAATAATGCATGGTTTTCACGCCAGGGACTTAGATGTATATCCTACATTTTTCCATATCTCTGCTTTGAAGAGTTCGATTTTAAAAATTCTTTCTTTTTCGGAGAGCGTTTCCGCAGTGAAATATTTCTCAAATGAATTCAGATTTTTTCTTAACGAACAAGTCTGCAACCAGAGGGCGTAAGCTCACGATTCAATTTACAGCAATATCTGCGGGATTAAAAACCCGATTGAAGAACTTCTTTTTTCCGTTAGATACTATTGTTTTCCTTACCGGTTCCATTGCCTTTGAATAGCTTTGATAAATTTAATTTGCGGCTTCAGAACGTTTTCAAAAGACGTGCTCATTACACCCGAAAATTCGGTGTCATCTTTCTTGTTCTGTTAGATGGTAAGGGTGTGGTTTCAATTAATTATTAACCTCACCCTTAGCATATTCCTATAACTCTATTTTTCTTCCTTCTCCTTTAAAATACTTTCCAATTAGAGGGCACTACCCCGAATCCATTTCTTCGTCCTTCTAACCGCACAACTGAATATGAAATGGTACTAAACCTTGGAAATTATCATATTATCGTATACAGTATGTAACGTGTCTTCATGTTGTCATTAGCGGATAAAATTCTGTTGGTGAAACTGTTTTGTTGTAACTCGGAATCTGCAAATGCATCTTTGCTAAGTTTTCGTTCACTCAGAGATGTTCGAAGTAGGAAAGGACCTATGTCTTCTTCGGCACTTTTTTTTTTTTTTTTTTGATTGGAGGTTTAACGACCACCGTGAGCAACTCAATGGGCTATAAGCAGTCGCCCGACTCTAATTTAGGGTCACTGGTTCCAGGGAAGGGAGAGAGCCAGTGCCGTAAGACAAACACAACATCCATGCCTCACCGGGATTCGAACCCGGACCCCGTTCGGACGAATGATCAGAGGCCATCGCTTAGACCACTGCGCCACCGGGGCGGCTCTTCGGCACTGCTGGGGATGTTTAAGAGATTTGAGGAGACTATAAATTTGGTAGCAAGACCACGACTTGAAAGACCAGAAACGTCTGTTTCAGCTGCGGCCACATTTTCACAGGAAATCGAAAACATTTCAATGGCATCCACGCACATGAGGAATCAAGTGCTCGTGAAGTTACGCATCGAAATGGTTCAAAAAGCACTAAGACTAGTCCTTCGCAGATATCCATACATAGTTCAATACCTTCTGGAACTGAAAGCTCCCTATTTCGCAAAGCGGAGAGATTTTGCAACACAAGTTTTTCGGGTAACCGTGTGGTGTGGGTTCATGTCGTCCTTCATTATCGGCCCTTTCCCGTTCGAGAAAATCCGTGATACTGCGTTCGAAACTGTCTCTGTCACAGGTGTGCGTTACGCAGAACTTCTACGTAACAGCATTATACCGACTTACAAGAGAGACATGCACTAAATGCTAAAACATTCAAGCGAGATGGGGCGTCACCGCACATCGCATCTGCTGTCAAGCACTTCCCGAAATCAACGTTTGGAGAAAATCGTGTGATGAGCCATCATTTTCAACACTAATGGCCACCTATGTCTCCAGATCTTACACAACTTGGTTTTTAATTACATGGCTACCAGAATTCACGGGTGTACAAAGATCATCCCACTTCATTTTCCATGTTGAAAGACTATCTGACATCATGTGTCAGCCATACAAACAGATATGCTGGTTAATGGTGTCCATGAAATATTCTTTGTTTTGCAGGCGGTGCTCGCGAATGGTGAGTACCACATGAGCACTTGTCATCGTAAGTAACCTTGTGTGAACGTTACGTCAGTTTACTTTGTGTAACCCACAATTAGCCATTTGGCTGTGGAGCCATCTGGCGACCATGAATAAAACTAAAATGTCCAATAAATATTTTAATTTCACAAAAAATCCTATGTCATTCTATGCATTTCTGGGCAAACCACATTGCGCTACTGTCAAAATCAGTTGTTTGCCTTGAGCCTGTCTCTTCGTTGTTACTGCGGCATGCTTTCGAATTTCATCCGTCCATCTCACATATGGTCTTCTGCGTTTGTTCTGTTCCTTGGAATCCAATCTAAAATTTCGGTTGTCCATCAGTGGTCTGCTCTTCTGGCAATATGTCCATCCCACTGCAATTTCAGGGATTTTACTCTGATCATGATGTCTACCATGCTTGTCATTTTGCTTATTCACGAGTTCCTCTTCTTATCTTTCCTGGTTACACCAAGCATGCATCTCTTTATGCTGCTTTCAGTTGTCTGCAGCCTTAATATTTCTTTTTTAGTCTATGCTCCTTATGTAAGAACTGGAAATCCTTCCCGTTTTTTTATTGGAGGTTTAACGACCACTGTGAGCAACTCAATGGGCTATAAGCAGTCGCTCGTCCCTAATCTAGGGTCACCTACTCCAGTGAAAGGAGAGAGCCAGTGCCGTAAGACAAACACAATATCAATGCCTCACCGGGATTCGAACCAGGACCCCTTGAGGACGAATGATCAGAAGCCATCGGGTAGACCACCGCGCCAGTTCGGGGCGGCTTCCAGTTCTTCGTTACGATGCATTGATTAAACACTTTTTTTTAAACAAATAATGGCATATTGCTCTTGAAAATTGTACTGTTTCTTACAAAAGCCCTCCAGCGAATCTTTGTACACCGATTAATTTCTTCATCAATGTGAGCTTTGCTTGATACTTGTTTTGCAAGGTAAATGTAGGTATCGGTTATCCTTACTTTTCACCATTAATTGATTACGTCTGTGTAGTTCTGACCGGAACGAAAAAAAATTTCCGTTTCAACCTAGTGTGTGAAGACATTTAGCATTGTCGAATCTCATAATGTAGTTATAGAGCTCAATGCTCTTCTGATAACATTGCTTGACACAGCACCTACAAAAATTACACTGAAATGCCACGAGTCATGAGAAACGTACCTAGTATCGTGTAGGACCTCTTCTAGCCAGACGAAGTGCAGCAACTCGACGTGGCATCGATTCCGCAAGTGGCCGGAAAACTTCTGGAGAAATATTGAGCCATTGCCGTCTGTACAGCCGCTCACAGTTCCCTGGTATTTTTAGTTACAGGATCTTGGATGCGAATGGACCTTTGCACCACGTACCATAAGTGTTCTATTGGGTTCATGTCGGGCGAACGTGGTAGCCACACCATCCGTCGGAACTGTCCAGAATGCTTCTGGAACTAATTTTGGACAACTTGACCCCGATGACATGATGCATTGTCTGTCTAGAAAATCCCATCGTTCCTGGAGTACTTGAAGAGCTGCAAAACGGTCACCCAGCAGAGCAACAAAACGATTACGGTTAATGACGTGTTTATGAGGACAAGAAGACCCATACCGTGGCGCGTAAAGGCATACACCACACATGTATGGAACCACCTCCAGCTTGAAACATGACTTGTTGATAGTTCGGGTCTATGGCCTCATGGGTTCTGCACCACACACGAACTCTACCATCAGATCGTAACAACTGGTAGCATGACTCATCGGACCACGCGAAATGTTTCCAGTCTTCCAACGTCCAATTACCGTGTTCACGAGCCCAGGTGAGGCGCTGTGTTCGATGGCGTGGTGTTAACAAAGTCACTCTAGTGTGTCTTCTGCTCCCATACCCCATGGACGCTAAGTTACACTGCACCTGATGGATACGTCTCTGGTACCTCCTGCATTGAATGTGGATTTATTTGAGACAGTGCCGTTTGTCTGTTAGCATGGACAATCCTGGTCAGATGCCACTGGTCACGGTCATCCAGCACCCGTGGTTGGCCACTGTGCTGTCCACGGTGTGTGGTAATGCCTTCCATGAGGTATTCTCGGTACACACGTTACACTATGGATCGGGGACTATTGAATGTTCGCACAATTTCGGAAATTGAATGTCCATCGTTCTGGCTCCCACTACCATGCCTCGTTCGAACTCCGATAATTCACGTCGGCTTGCCATAATCCTACTGGCGGTTGTTCAGCCTGACTCGCGATATTATACCTCGCAACTGATAAAAATTGTGGCGAGCATAGAAACCTTTATACGACGGCAGCGCCAATTAAACATTTGCATTCTGCTACCCCATGACTTTTGATACTTCATTGCACATGGAACTGCATGGTAACATCCGTACGTAGGATGACGAAAAATTCAGAGCCTTACTAGGAAAATTATTTAATAAAAACATCATATGTGCTAATCAAAACTCCACGTTTGCTCACGAACCGTTAGCGTTATTGTGGCATGTTTTCTGATTTTTGTAGGTATCCAACTGTAAGAAATCAGAAGAAAACCTAAAAATAAAGAAATTACGAGATCAAGCTGCTATTGATTATTTTCTGAGAAAAAAAGAGAATATGTGCCTAACATATCCGTGACGATATGGCAAATACACTGTTTGGGCACTTACCTACTCCGAAGCTACCTGCAATAAGAAAGCAGTTAATATTGATTCGATTCACCTTTTGCTGTTCTCACAACTTTCACTCTGATGCGAAGGAATTCCACTAGATTTTGTCACGTTGCTACTGCGAAGGAATTCCACTAGATTTTGCTACGTTGCTGCTGCGAAGGAATTCCACTAGATTTTGCTACGTTGCTGCAAAGGAATTCCACTAGATTTTTCTACGCTGCTGCAAAGGAATTCCACTAGATTTTGCTATGTTGCTGCGAAGGAATTCCACTAGATTTTGCTACGTTGCTGTGAAGGAATTCCACTAGATTTTGCTACGTTGCTGTGAAGGAATTCCACTAGATTTTGCTATGCTGCTGCAAAGGAATTCCACTAGATTTTGCTATGTTGCTGCGAAGGAATTCCACTAGATTTTGCTACGTTGCTGTGAAGGAATTCCCCCAGATTTTGCTACGTTGCTGTGAAGGAATTCCACTAGATTTTGCTACGTTGCTGCAAAGGAATTTCACTAGATTTTGCTACGTTGCTGCAAAGGAATTCCACTAGATTTTGCTACGTTGCTGCAAAGGAATTCCACTAGATTTTGCTACGCTGCTGCGAAGGAATTCCACTAGATTTTGCTACGCTGCTGCAAAGTAATTCCACTAGATTTTGGTACGTTGCTGCAAAGGAATTTCACTAGATTTTGGTACGTTGCTGCGAAGGAATTCCACTAGATTTTGCTACGTTGCTGCAAAAGAATTCCACTAGATTTTGCTACGCTGCTACGAGGTGTCTTCCATTCTGCCACATGAGCATTCCTCAGATCCGCCACCCATGTCCGAAGGTTCAGCCTGGCTTTCAGTCGGTGTTCTAATTCTTACCAAAGGTGCTCAATGGGGTTAAGATCGGGGGTCTATACAAGCCAGTCAAATTGTTCCATACCATTCTCATCAAACCATTCTGAACCCTTTTTTTGTACGGGCGCATTGTCTAGATAGTAAAGTAAAATGCCTTCACCAAACTGTTTCAAGATGTTAGGATCAACAGATTGTCTAGAACAGTAGAATCAAACTCGCGGCCCTGCGCCAATTATTTTGCAGCCCGCATGAATGATAACAAAATAAAAATAAATCAGCCTTTTGTCAAGTGTATTATAATATATTAAATATTATATAAACATAGTAATGCTTAGCAAAGACAATCTCTTTATAAGTAACAAGTTTATTTACGGAGAACATAACTATAAGAAGCAAAATACATATTTTCAATATACACAGTGCGTCAAAGAATTTTTAAGACTGGCGCTAGATTTCAGCCTACGGTGACGCCACCAGTGTAATCTCGAATGCGTTATAAACCGTGACCATCTGCTTGCTTTCTGCCAAAAGTACTGCAGAGCTGTTAAAGTAACTCAAGTGAAACGGCCGTTCATTAGAGAAGTAACATTTTTTTCATTTTGAATTATTAAGATGGAACAAAGGGCTGTTATTAAATTTAACGCAAAACTTGGTAAAAGTGTCTCGGAAACGTACCAAATGATGAAACAAGTTTGCGGTGAGTTTGTTTTAAGTAAATCAAATGTTTTCATGTGGCACAAACACGTTTTTGGACGGAAGAGATACGCTAGAAGATGATAAGTATACCGGAAGACCAAGTTCATCTAGGACACTTGAGATTATTGAAAAAGTACGTGATTTCGTGGAAAACAATAGATCTGCGTCACTATGAATGATGGAAGAGTCTTTAAACATCAACAAAGAAACGATTCGAACCATCCTGCATGAAGATTTGGGCAAAAACAAAAGTCTGTGCTAAATTTGTTCCACACGCTTTAACGCTTTAACCAATGAACAAAAATCAAGGAGAAGTGCGTATTGCAGAGACATCATTTCAGCCGCTGAAAAAGATCCAAACTTCTTAAAATCGATTGTTTCAGGTGATGAAACATGGTGTTTGCAATATGATCCTAAAACAAAGCGACAAAGTGCGGGATAGAAGTAAAAAAACTCGCCACAAGCCAAAAAATACAAAAAAAAAAACAAGAAAAGTTCCATCAAAAATCAAAACAATGCTCATTACATTCTTCGATAGTAAGAGTATTATCGACAAAGAATTTGTTCCAAGTGGACAAACAATTACTGGCGAGTTTTATTTAAATGTTTTGAGTCGTTTGATGGGCAGAATTCGTCGCATTCGTCCAGAATATCGGGATGAAAACAGTTGGTGTTTGTTGCACGATAATGCACCCAGTCCCACCTCACTTCTTGTTCGTAGATTTTTGGCGAAAAATAACGTCTGTGTGTTGATTCATCCACCGTATTCGCCTAATTTAGCACCGTGCGACTTTTCTTTATTCCCAAAACTTAAAATGTTCGACCATACAAACAGCTTCGACGCGTGCTTTAGAGGCAATTCCGCTAAGTGAACTGGAACAGGCATTCGAATCATTTTTAAATCGTTGTAACAAGTGCATTGAAGCCGGAGGGACTGATTTTGAATAACAAACCAGAACAAATTATAATTTCTTGTTTCTATTTCATTTTACAGATCCAGTCTTAAAAATTCTTTGCCACACTGTGTATTCAAGTCTCCTTTTCGCTATAATACAGACAACGCACTTGAAGAACATCAGTTTAAATCAATAGACTTTCAAACTGAAGTTCTTTTCCTGAAAAAAAAAATTCAACAATTGCAATCTAACAGAGTTTTACCAGTTAATTTCAAAGTACGTAAACATTGATAACCTAGCTGTATGGGTTCTGTCTATGTTCGGAACAACATACTCATGTGAACAGTTGTTTTCAAGAATGAACTAAGTAAAATGTCTTGAAAGGAATAGGCTAAGTGACAGTCACTTATGCTCACTTTTAAAAGCAGCATGTTCCAAAGGACATTATTCCAAATATCGATAAGCTAGTGACAGAAAAGCGAGCTCAAGTTTCTGGTCAGAACTTGTAATATATTCTGTAATGTGTACCGTGTTCAGTTGGTAAGTTGTGATTGTTTTAAGATTTAAGTGAAAATAATTGTTACGTAAAGTGATTGTTTTAAGTGATTGATGAAACATTTGTTTTTACTATATACCGATAATTAGAATTAATATTCTACTCTAGTGCCAAGCCATTGGTGTAGTTTTGTAAAGTGCATATTTATTAATAAGAATTTTTTATAATATTCATGCGGTCTCCTAAAAAGTTCCGTCAAAACTGGAAAGTGGCTTTTTCAAGGGTCTCAGTTTGAGACCACTGGTCTAGAATGTCATTATAGTCCCAATCGTTAAGATTCCCGGGTATTGGAACTATAGGGCCAACCCATGAAAAAACCTCATAGCATGATGCCTCCTTCACCAAACTTCACAAGTACCACAACACAATTGGGCAGGTAGCGTTCGCCAGGCATCGTGCACACCCAGACTCATCCGTCGAATTGCAAGATGCTGAAGCGTTATTCATCACTCTAGAGAACGCGTTTCCAATGCTCCAGAGTCCACAGGCACCGAGTTCTACGCAACGCTAGCCGACGCTTAGTGTTGACCTTACTGCGTTTAGGATAGTGTGCGGCTACTAAGCCATGGAAACCCATTGCTATCAGCGAACTGTTTTGGTGCCGTCGTTGCTTTTAGAGACACTTTAGAACTTCGTGGTGCGCGTTAGAGACGAGGACAGGAGATTTGTAGCACTATCTGTTTCAGAGTTCCTTTGTCATCTCACGTGGCCTATACGGTCGCGATTCAGTTGGTGTTGCTCCTAGGCGCTTCCACGTCGCAATAATAACTCTTACAGTTAACCAGAGAAGCTGCAGCAGGGCAGAAATTCCCCGAACTGACTTGTTTCCAAGACGGCGTGTTAAGACCGTGTCACTTTGAAAGTCACTGAGATCTCCCGCACGATCCATTTTACTGTCCGTTCTCGTTTACAATGTTTTACAAGCCACGTGAGTATTTTAACACTAGTAAGGGCCACAGCTGTGGCGTATATAGGCAGCTCCAGTACACAAAAGGAGTGTACGGATACTTTTAAACATATAATGTACATCTGCTCGTAACTTAGCCCTATCGTTGAAAATCAGTCTGCACGTAAATCAGCTCTTACAATCTTACCGTTCGCTCTGAGCTTGCTTCACACCTCAAACTGCACTTATACATTCACTCTATTATCAAAAGTATTCAGTCACTACCAAATATACTGTATTGACAAAAGTCACCGAACACCAAGAAGAGAAACACAACATATCATTTATTTACATACATTAGTACGGTGTCCGTCCATCTTTGGCCTTAATGCATGCACTGACCCTTCGAGACATGCTTTCGACAAGGTTTCGGAACATAGCAACAGGTATGCACTTCCATTCAATACATAATGTTGCCGATAACTGTTGCTTAGTAGTAGGCCTTGGTTCCAAACTTCTTATTTTGCGCTCTAATTCATCCCATAGGTGCTCTATGGGATTAATATTAGGACTCTGTGCTGAACAGTCCACACACGATACGGAATTATCGTCAAACCATGCCGTAACAGTCCTTGCTTTATGGCTCTGTGCATTATCCTGCTGGAATCAACGAGGCTCGGTTCCATAGCATTGCCACAGAGTTGGTAGGACATAATTGTCCAGAATATCGAGGTAGACGTGCAGGTCAATAGGCTGGTCCACGATACTCAATGGGCTGGGACCATACCACGGAAAACACCACCACACGAGTACACTGCGAGCTCCAAACTTGACCGTAGGAGCAGTAAACTATGGCAAATAGCGTTCCCCCGACGGCTGGTCATAGGATGTCATTTGAGTAACCTTTCTATACGGGACATTGCAGATAAACTAATTACACCAAATTCAACTTTATGTGATGTCGTGAAGAGATAGAAGCAGGAGGGTGCAACTACAGAATAAAAAAACGTTCAGCAAGACCACACAAACTAATGGAACGTGACCGAAGAGTCATGGTAAGAAATGAATTTTAAGAAATACCGTTCTTCTTCCACCGTTTCCATCGTTGCTGAAGTAGGAAATGCTTGTAATGGCTCAGTTAGTACCATAACTATCCGTAAAGAGTTGTACAGTGTGTGTTATTATGGTAAAAAAGGGGCACAAAAGCCATATATCATTGCCGTGAATAATGCGAAACCCCTTTTGGTGTGTTCCGTCGTCATCGTTTCTGGACTGTGAGAGATGGGAAATCTGTTCTTTGGGGTGATGAGTCACGCTTTTCACTGTTCCAATGGGATGGGCGTGTTTGGATTTGACGACATCCCGGCGAACGATATTCATCAGACTGTGTTCTTCCAACTGTTAAGTTTTGTGGAGGCTCCATCACGGTATGGAGTCGTTTTTCGTGGATTGGACTCGGCCTGTTGGTTTTTATACCACAAACCATGAACTCTGAAGTGTACCTCGACGTTCTGGATAATTCTTCCCTATCAACAATGTGACAGTATTGTGGAAGTGATAGTTGTGTCTTCCAACACGGTCGACTTCCCTGTCCCAATGCACGGCGTGCGCAGGACTGGTTTCTTAAAAATGAAGTGGAATTGTTAGTCTCGCCTGCTCGGAGTCCTGATCGTAATCCCATAGGACACCTCTGGGATGAACTGGAGCGACGGATACAAAATCGATCACAACGACCATCACTCTGTCAGCAGCGTTGCAGGACGAATGGCGAGTCATTCCTGTCGAGACCTAGCGGAAATTGGTTGATACTGTGCCTCGAAGTGTTTCCGCTGCCATGCAAAACTAAAACGTGAACGGACTAACTACTAATTGCGATAGTAAAGCCATTTGTCCCAAAACATTGTGGTATCCGAATACTTTTGATAATATAGTGTACATATAATAGTTATACTGACCCTCGTGTCATTACAGGTATTCTCAACTTCGAAAACTCGTCGGAAGAAATAATGAGTCTTTAAGTCAGAAAATATTTAATGAGAGGAAACCAAATTCACATAAAAATACAAAAGAATCAGAGGTATTGATCACGACTTGCAGGCTGTATCATTACCAGGGCATCTCTTCCTGGCTCTGGAGTTTCTGTGAAAGGGTGAAATAAAGAGAAAAAAGGGAATGTCGTCACTAAACTGTGGAGATGACTTTTATCTTGAAATCTAAGCCCCAAATCATAATTTAAAAAATTCTGAGAGTGGTGTTTTCTTGTATTTACTCACAACTCTCACCGGGGGTCCGCTTTGGTAGCAGTCTTTTCTGGCTACCTTGTATATTTACAGTAAACTGCGTGATTACAAACTTTATACGTCGTTATGTCGGTGACAGTCGAGATATTTAAAAAAAACGTGGTCTAGACGAAATTGCATTCGTCTTCAGAAACTGCTGTAATGATTTCCATTCATTTATGTCGTCTGCGCTTTTCACTAAGTAAGCGTTTGTTTTGAGTCTTTACCATAAATGCTGTCACAGAAGCTCTTACGCGAAAGAACGCTCTTTGATATTTGGCAAAGCGGTGGTTGCACCAACAGCGGAAGTGCATTCGTCTATGTCAAATTAAACTAAAACCGTAACCGAAATATTAGATCAAAGCGGACATGTCGCCAATCTGTCGGACTGCAGCCTCCTCTATCGCACTGCCGCTATTTTGAAGAGTCTACTTGAATAAAAATTGACTTTTTCGAAAGCGAGACACATTAACTTCTTCAGAAAAGCATTCAACTGGAATGGGAAATTTTACAAAGAATCGGAACATAAGCCACTCTTTTGTTAAAATTACCTTCTCTATCAATTTATTGTGCTCAATATCATGTTCTTACCGCTGCGAAATCCATTGAGCCTTCGATGCTTCAGGATACAAAAGGTTTAAATGTTTTTGATGTGGAGATATCGGTATTCTCTGACTCCGCGGAAAATTCTTTTGATTTTAATTTATTTTACGTTGAGACTTTTACAAGCGTATGTAGCAACTCGTAATATATACAAGCTTGTTCATTTCGACATTTTTTGGGGGATCTGTTTTGTGACCAATGAAAATATTCATCAGTGCTTTAAGAAAAATTTGTCGACTGCCTTATCAGCGAAAGCGTTCGCTGTATATGGATACATTTATCATTGCTTGAGGACCTCGAAACACAAGGGAATTTTTCTCTGTTATTTATTTCCCAGACATTATTCATTTCCGAATCCCAAAGATACAAGCAAGTTTTCCGATTCGCATAGCCTTGAGCCCATTTTTCATAATATTGTAATTTCAACGCTGGGAAATTTATGTAAGTATCCACCGAATTGACAAATTACAGTGGTTTCCATAAATTAAGCAACAAACCGAAAAATCGCGATAATTGGTAGAAATATAGTTCAAATTTCGATGTACGGAAGGCAAATGACTGGCGCTGGCAGCGATTTATGCAAATGCGCAAGAGCTTAAAACCAGCTGTTTTGGTGGGAGTCACCAATTCATGTATCGCGGTGAATGACAAGATTTGGAGAAAACGATTTTGTTAACATGCCTTCGAGACGTCATTTACCAGCGGAGTTACTCTATAGAGCCATAGGCCAACTCGAAGCAGGGCAACGGTAGGCGGACGTAGCAAGATGGCTCAACGTAAATCGTTCTGCGGTCAGCAGGATGTGGCAGCAGTTCACAGCCAGGGTGCAGCTTCCCGAAGGTTCAGCGAAGGTAGGTCAAGGGCAACGACCTCCTCGGATGACCTGTATTTGCGGTTTCGGCACGGCGGAACAGGACGGCTACACTGACTCATCTCAGATCTGTGCTTGTGGAAGCCACCGGACGGACGGTATCAGCTTCGACGGTACGCAGAAGGTTACATGCAGGAAGACTGTATGCGCAGCGACCGGTATTATGCGTGCCCCTCACACCCCTGCCACCGGAGGGAACGTGTCAATTGGGCATGAATGGGTGTGAGCTGGACTCAAAATCATAGGAGGTCCGTTCTGTTCACTGATGAGTCACGATACTGTTTATAGAGTGATTCTCGCCGAGTTTGCATCTAGAGAGAAGCCGGTATT
The DNA here is from genome assembly GCA_039090855.1 of Macrothele yani. Classification (NCBI taxonomy): domain Eukaryota; kingdom Metazoa; phylum Arthropoda; class Arachnida; order Araneae; family Macrothelidae; genus Macrothele; species Macrothele yani. The sequence goes on from CM076990.1 coordinate 177,235,004, forward strand.
TGCTATCTTCCCTTTAATATACAGGAAAGGGACACCTATGGTGGTAGTAGTGTTCTGGTTTCAGCAGGCATATCGTTAGGAGGCCGTACTGACCTCTATGTGTTGTCACTTGGAAACCTCAATGTCAGAGGTATAGAGACGACATCCGGGACCCTATTGTTCGTCCGTATGCAGCTGCAATTGGCGATACATTTGTACTGCAGGCGGATAACGCCCGCCTTCACACAGCTCGCCCCGTGCACCAGTACTTGTAACAGGAGACTATTGTCCGCATGGGGTGGCCAGCACGCTCTCCCGATCTGAATCCCATTTAGCGTGTCTAGGATGCTCTCGGGAGGTGTGTTGCTGGTCTCCAGCCTCCTCCCCGAATCCTGCAGGGGATCCAAACTGCTTCGCTCGAACAATGGACCAAGCTACCCACGGAACTACTCGACACTACAGTTAACAGCATGGAACATCGCTGTCGGGCCTGTACTGCGTTTCGGTGTAACCACACTCCGTATTGAAGTACCTTTTTTACGCTTTCCAACCGTAGGTTGAAGAAGCGTATATGCTCCAGCTTTGCCCGTCCGTCCGCACGATAACTGGCGTAAAAATGGTTCGATTTCGATGGAATTTTAGTATGTGGTAGGGAATCACCTGCGAACGAACCCTTTTGAAAATGGGATGAATGGGGTCAAAGGTCACGACGTAGGACAGGGATCCATTCCATTGCACTTATGCGTCATAACTTGCGTAAATATGGTTCGATTTCAATGAAATTTTACTATGTTGTTGGGGACCGCCTGGGGACGAACCCTATTCAAAATGGGTGAATTGGGGTCAAAGGTCAGGACATAAGAGCGGGATGCATTCCATTCCCCTTATGCGTCATAAAGTGCGTAAAAATGGTTCGATTTAGATGAAATTTCAGTATGTGGTAGGGGACCACCTGGGGACGAACCCCATTGAAAATGTATGAAATGGTTTAAAAGGTCAGGACATAGGATTGCGATCCATTCCATCGCCCGTATTCCATATTATTAAGGTGGACGTTAAGTAATTTTGCTTCCTATACTTCCAATGGAAAAAAATTTGTACACATTTCCTTCACAAAAAATGAGTTCCCAAGGATGAAAATTTGAACATCGATTAAAATAACTTCATATTATAGTTCGGAATACTTAATATTTTCTAAAACATAACCATAATTATATTAAAAATCAATAACTTCTCCTTTGGTGGTGTTGAAACCAGAAAAAGGCTGGCGCGACCTGTACTTTTATGACATCAGTAGACAAACAAATGTTGGATTGCATAATTATGGTTACGTTTCAGAATATTAGGTATTCCAAGTTATAAAATGAAGCTATTTAAATCGATGTTCAAATTTTCATCCTTGTGAACGCATTAATTGTCCAGAAAAAAGATGGCGCGACCTGCATTTTCATGACGTCAGTAGACAAACAAATGTTGGATTGCATAATTATTGCTATGTTTTAGAAAATATTAAGTATTGCAAGTTATAAAATGAAGATATTTTAATCGATGTTCAAATTTTCATCCTTGAGAACGGATTAATTGGGAAGAAAATGTGAACAGAAATTTTTTCATTCGAAGTAGAGGAAGCAAAATTACTTGACGTTCACTTTAAAGGAGCAATTCTTGCATGTATGTAAATTTTATTTTGAAAACGGCTCTAAGGATTTTGATGAAAGTCGTTAACCTACCATTTTCTGGTACTAGAAATCGATTTAGCTTGATCTCGACTTTAGGAAAATTCGTTTAGTGGGTAAAATAACCACCCCGAATTACCACGTATTTAGGGTAGTGTCATGGCGTCGAGCCATTAGATGTTGGCGCGCGGTCACGCCATCTGTCTCATTATGTCACGCGTTTTGTGCTTATGTTCGTCCGCACGATAACTCGCGTAAAAATCGTTCGATGTCGATGAAATTTTAGTATGTGGTAGGGGAATGCCTGGGAAGGAACCCTATCGAAAGTGAACGAAATGGGGTCAAAGGTCAGGACATAGGAACGGGATCCATTCCCTTGCTCTTATGCGTCATAACGAACGTAAAAAAGGGTCGATTTCGATGAAATTTTAGTATGTGGTAGGGGACCACCTGGCCACTAGCCCTATTCAAAATTGTCGAAATGGGGGTCAAAGGTCAGGACATAGGAGCGGAATCTCTTCCATCGCCATTATGCGTCATAACTTACGTAAAAATGTTTCGATTTGGATGAAATGTTAGTATGTTGTAGGGACTTGCCTGGGGACGAATTGTATTGAAAATGGGGGAAATGGGGTCAAAGGTTAGGACACAGAAGTGGGATTTATTCCATAGCCCTTATGCATCATAACTTACTTGAAATGGCTTCGATTGCGACAAAACTTTATCATGTTATTTCGGAGGTATACTGAACCAGTTGTGTTGAATATCATTGAAATGAGATCAAAGGTAAGGACACAGGAGTGAAATTTATTCCACAGCCATTTTCCTCATAACTTGAGTAATAACTTGAGTAATGATTTCTAGTATGTTGGAAAGCGTATCATAATCAATGCATTGCATGATTTTACTAACTTGTTACTATTTCATCTTGTTACCTACATTTCTGTATTTCCATATTTGCATCACTCATACAAAATGTAAATGATTTGTATCACATGTTCTTACGTTTTTTTTTTGTTGCATTTAGTCTGATGAAGCTTACCATCAAATTTCATCCGAATCGGTCGCATACTTTTTGAGTTATCACGATTTTTCCATTAGTTGCTTAATTCATGGAAACCATTGTATTATACACTCCATGGACAAAACATTATAGATACATGTACCTAATAGCGTGTTGGTCCTCTTCTAACGCGTATAACAGCCTGTACACCCCGAGGCATCGACTAAACCAGACGCCGGAGGGTTACGGGAGATAATGCCATCCATGTCTGTCGCAGCATTATCCACAACCCCACCTGAAATAGCGATCTAGGATGCAAGGATGTGGTGTTGTGCTCCAAGGCATACCTGAGAGATTCTACAGGGTTTAAATCCCGGGTCCTTGGGATAAATTGCATTGTTCCAACCCAGATGAGTGTTCCTCGTGCCATGCCTGGGTGGTTGTGGCCCGGTGGGTGGCGCATTGTCTTGCTGGAACAAACCGACGCTTCAGGATGCGCGAAGGGCATGAAAGCGTGTAGGTGATCATCCAGCATATACTGGTAGCGCGCTGCGGTTAAGGACATATTCCCCCACACTAAAGGACTTGATGTGTATCATGACAAGGCTTCCTAAACCATCACAGAGCCACCACTGCTTTGAACACAGCAGATCTGGCACTACGGGACCATGGCCTCATGCTGTAGATTCTACACCTTCACCCTTCCGTCAGCTCAATACAGGCGAAAACGGGATTCATCTGACTACATGACTCATGACAAAAATGACCACTCTGCAGAGGCCCATTTTTGATGTTCCGGGCACTAGACGAGACGTAATATCCGATGACGAGCTGTCAACTGTGGCACACGAGTTGTGCGTTGGCTCCCGTAGCCTAGGGTATACAGAGTGCGTCGTACCTTTCGCTCATTGACGATGCTTGAGCTTCCGACATTTAACCTGGATGTGATTCGCGCCGCCGTTGCCCAGCTGTCGCTCTGTACGAGCCTGGGTAGTCTAAGTCGAGCCTGGTCATCAATGGAATGTGGTGGGCCACCGCTTGCTCTGCGAAAGCTGGTACGTCCGTCAATGGTATACTCGCAGTACACCCTTGATACGGTTGCCCTTGGAAACTCTATGGTTCTTACTATTTAGTCAGTAGAATGACCCATCTGTCTTGCCCCGACAACGGTATATGGTCTGAGGTTGTCCAGATGTCATCATGGTGCAAAAAGAGGACCTTTACGAACGGGTGTAGATAGTCGATAAAGATTTTCACATACCTTTTTCCTGTGACACAGGTTTCGGTACAAGAGGCAGCAAGGAATCCCATGTAAACGCACTCCGAAACTATTTCCCTGACTTGTCAATATGGGCTCATCTTTTCGTGTGGTTTAAGCCACACAAGCACCCTCGCATCCACGTGACAGAGTTGAAACCGTGATTCAATGACGTGATTCCAGTCTTCTTCACTCCAGGTTCAGTAGGCTTTTGCAAACTGCAACTTAATCTTCCATTGCCTTGTAGTCAACAAGGGGACACAGTGTGAACGTTGATTGCCATATTCAATTTTTTGCACTGTACAATGGATAGTCTCTGTGAATAAGCTTGTAGACTTCCGACGTTGTCTGCTCCGCGGTAGCCGTGCGGTTTCTTCTAAAGATACGGGACAGAGTGCGCTCCTCATTTCTTCCGTTTGTTGGAAGTTTTGCTTTATCTCAAATAGTCTTGCTATAAATGTGCCAGGGTCTAACGTGGAAATCCCATTGGTTCAGCAGTTTTGCTTTATTTCACGTAGTCTTGCTATAAATGTGCAAGAGTCTAACGTGAAAATCCCATCGGTTCAGCAGTTTTGCTTTATTTCACCTAGTCTTGCTGTAAATGTGCAAGGGTGCAACGTGGAAATCCCATCGGTTCAGCAGTTTTGCTTTAATCCACGTAGTCTTGCTGTAAATGTGCAAGGGGGCAACGTGGAAATCCCATCGGTTCAGCAGTTTTGCTTTATTCCACGTAGTCTTGCTATAAATGTGCAAGAGTCTAACATGAAAATCCCATCGGTTCAGCAGTTTTGCTTTATTCCACGTAGTCTTGCTGTAAATGTGCAAGGGTGTAACGTGGAAATCCCATCGGTTCAGCAGTTTTGCTTTATTTCACGTAGTCTTGCTATAAATGTGCAAGAGTCTAACATGAAAATCCCATCGGTTCAGCAGTTTTGCTTTATTTCACCTAGTCTTGCTGTAAATGTGCAAGGGTGCAACGTGGAACTCCCATCGGTTCAGCAGTTTTGCTTTATTCCACGTAGTCTTGCTGTAAATGTGCAAGGGTGTAACGTGGAAATCCCATCGGTTCAGCAGTTTTGCTTTATTTCACTTAGTCTTGCTATAAATGTGCAAGAGTCTAACATGAAAATCCCATCGGTTCAGCAGTTTTGCTTTATTTCACCTAGTCTTGCTGTAAATGTGCAAGAGTGCAACGTGGAAATCCCATCGGTTCAGCAGTTTTGCTTTATTCCACGTAGTCTTGCTGTAAATGTGCAAGGGTGTAACGTGGAAATCCCATCGGTTCAGCAGTTTTGCTTTATTTCACGTAGTCTTGCTATAAATGTGCAAGAGTCTAACATGAAAATCCCATCGGTTCAGCAGTTTTGCTTTATTTCACCTAGTCTTGCTGTAAATGTGCAAGAGTGCAACGTGGAAATCCCATCGGTTCAGCAGTTTTGCTTTATTCCACGTAGTCTTGCTGTAAATGTGCAAGGGTGTAACGTGGAAATCCCATCGGTTCAGCAGTTTTGCTTTATTTCACGTAGTCTTGCTATAAATGTGCAAGAGTCTAACATGAAAATCCCATCGGTTCAGCAGTTTTGCTTTATTTCACCTAGTCTTGCTGTAAATGTGCAAGGGTGCAACGTGGAACTCCCATCGGTTCAGCAGTTTTGCTTTATTCCACGTAGTCTTGCTGTAAATGTGCAAGGGTGTAACGTGGAAATCCCATCGGTTCAGCAGTTTTGCTTTATTTCACGTAGTCTTGCTATAAATGTGCAAGAGTCTAACATGAAAATCCCATCGGTTCAGCAGTTTTGCTTTATTTCACCTAGTCTTGCTGTAAATGTGCAAGAGTGCAACGTGGAAATCCCATCGGTTCAGCAGTTTTGCTTTATTCCACGTAGTCTTGCTGTAAATGTGCAAGGGTGTAACGTGGAAATCCCATCGGTTCAGCAGTTTTGCTTTATTTCACGTAGTCTTGCTATAAATGTGCAAGAGTCTAACGTGAAAATCCCATCGGTTCAGCAGTTTTGCTTTATTTCACCTAGTCTTGCTGTAAATGTGCAAGAGTGCAACGTGGAAATCCCATCGGTTCAGCAGTTTTGCTTTATTCCACGTAGTCTTGCTGTAAATGTGCAAGGGTGTAACGTGGAAATCCCATCGGTTCAGCAGTTTTGCTTTATTTCACGTAGTCTTGCTATAAATGTGCAAGAGTCTAACATGAAAATCCCATCGGTTCAGCAGTTTTGCTTTATTTCACCTAGTCTTGCTGTAAATGTGCAAGAGTGCAACGTGGAAATCCCATCGGTTCAGCAGTTTTGCTTTATTTCCACGTAGTCTTGCTGTAAATGTGCAAGGGTGTAACGTGGAAATCCCATCGGTTCAGCAGTTTTGCTTTATTTCACGTAGTCTTGCTATAAATGTGCAAGAGTCTAACATGAAAATCCCATCGGTTCAGCAGTTTTGCTTTATTTCACCTAGTCTTGCTGTAAATGTGCAAGAGTGCAACGTGGAAATCCCATCGGTTCAGCAGTTTTGCTTTATTCCACGTAGTCTTGCTGTAAATGTGCAAGGGTGTAACGTGGAAATCCCATCGGTTCAGCAGTTTTGCTTTATTTCACGTAGTCTTGCTATAAATGTGCAAGAGTCTAACATGGAAATCCCATCGGTTCAGCAGTTTTGCTTTATTTCACCTAGTCTTGCTGTAAATGTGCAAGGGTGCAACGTGGAACTCCCATCGGTTCAGCAGTTTTGCTTTATTCCACGTAGTCTTGCTGTAAATGTGCAAGGGTGTAACGTGGAAATCCCATCGGTTCAGCAGTTTTGCTTTATTTCACGTAGTCTTGCTATAAATGTGCAAGAGTCTAACATGGAAATCCCATCGGTTCAGCAGTTTTGCTTTATTTCACCTAGTCTTGCTGTAAATGTGCAAGAGTGCAACGTGGAAATCCCATCGGTTCAGCAGTTTTGCTTTATTCCACGTAGTCTTGCTGTAAATGTGCAAGGGTGTAACGTGGAAATCCCATCGGTTCAGCAGTTTTGCTTTATTTCACGTAGTCTTGCTATAAATGTGCAAGAGTCTAACATGAAAATCCCATCGATTCAGCAGTTTTGCTTTATTTCACCTAGTCTTGCTGTAAATGTGCAAGAGTGTAACGTGGAAATCCCATCGGTTCAGCAGTTTTGCTTTATTCCACGTAGTCTTGCTGTAAATGTGCAAGGGTGTAACGTGGAAATCCCATCGGTTCAACAGTTTTGCTTTATTTCACGTAATCTTGCTATAAATGTGCAAGAGTCTAACCTGAAAATCCCATCGATTCAGCAGTTTTGCTTTATTTCACGTAGTCTTGCTATAAATGTGCAAGGCTCTAACGAAGAAATCCCATCGATTCAGCAATTGCGGCAAAGTGAACAACCAGCGTTCCTCGCAACTGCTATCTATAGCGACGGTCAAAATCACTTAGGGCACAGCCTTTACAAGTGATTACTTTTCCGTGAATAGTTTCCAATGCGCATAGACCTGCTTTATTTATTTCGAGTTACAGCGTCCCACGTGACTGGAAGAGATACTTCTGCTTTGCGTATTGTTAACGGAGTGTATATAACAATATAAACTTTAAACATTAATGGTGTGAATATACTGAAAACTTCTGAAAATAATGTTCAGCAAAGTTGCAGGTAGGTGTCCCTCTTTTAACGAAATTTCCGTTTTAAAAGTTTTTAAAAGTTTCCTTTTTTTTTAACTTCATTATTATGATAGATTTTCGGTAGTCAGTAATTCAGTCCGTTTCAGGTTTTCCCTATTTATACAGAAGTTTCGCAAAATAGAAGAGGTTGATTTTATCAGCTTTACGTCAGCGAGTTCTTTCGCACCCCTTGGACTTGAACTGAGGTCGTTTGGGCTGGCTCAACAAAAACGCGTCTCAACCACTGAGCCAGAAAGACTCAAAAATTACACTCACGTTCAAGGTAAAACTAACTGCGCGGTGATGAAATTATTTTTTGTCATTAATGCGAGGGATTTAGTCATTTTATTTTCTGTTGGAGCTTATTTTTGTTATACGTTTGTAACAATTTCATTTTTTTCTGTAGGCGGATTTATCACAACTTAATCATTTTTTTTTCATCGTGAACTTTCGGACCAATAGAATGCTTTGGAACTTGTGATCTTTTTTAAACTGACAATGATTTTCAATTAAGCAAAGGTGAAGTGTATTGTTTTATAGTATTATTTCACAAAACTTCTAGATATAAAACTTACTCTTGATAGCTATAATACGTTTTGTCTTAAGGACCCCGCAGACGGATACACAGACATCGTACAGTTTAAGTACCCGGTTTCTTACACTGAGAAAAAAAGTTTGTTTGAAAGAACAAAATAGTTTTGTTGAGCTGTTTTGTCGATTTACTTTGTTGCTTTAGCCAAACTCGATCGGAATTGTTTTGTTGGCAACACAAAATTATTTCGTTGGCTATATTTTGTTAATTCAACTATATAGAGGTGGCATCGACCTTATGCCAAAGCTAACGTGATTACTAGTTACTCCATACGGGCACTACCAGACTACCTCTGACCAGAACAATCCCGTTTTGCGCTTAAGATTTCATTTTGAATTATGGCTGACTGCGAAGTGCGTGCATTGTTAGAAGACTGGGAGCTGTCAACTCTGATAGAGACATTTATAGAATAAGAATTTCTAATTTATCTTAATAATTCTGACATATTTTTATGCTAGTGTTTATTGTGTATTATTTTGGTTCGATTCAGTGAATTTCAGTGATAATTTGGCCTCACTTTGTAGACTCATGATTACAATGAACACGATAGAATCTGCGTCTTATTAGATGCACAGGGGCACGTATTATATTTAAACCCAGATTTCTGATAAAACAATAATACATTTCTTATAACGGCTTGCGGTTCCTGATCGCAAATAAAAATTTACACATGAGGTGATGATAAGAGTTGCAATTTATGTATAGAGCTTGATTTCATGTATAGGCTATATATACAGGGTGTTTCAAAATTCGTGCGGCAACCAAAGATTGCATGGGACATATGGAACGTTAAGAAAAATATTACGATTTATTTTTTGTCTAACCGAAAATGTCAATAATTTGTTTCATCGAGAAACTAAGGAAAACATTTAGAAAGAAATCGGATTTAGAAACATGTTACACACGCACCAAAATAGTGTCAGTACATCGTTATGTTAAGTATAAATCGTCCGTGAACATACCAGAAGGTAATAAACCAACTTTCAAATGCCGAATTCGCAGACAAGAACTCACTCGTACGAACAGGCAAATCTGAGTGGTTAGCAAGCCTTGTTCCTGAACTAAAGGTCTCTGGTTCGAATCCGCTCGGTGAGAGATTTTTCGCTGGCTTTGAAGAAATTTTCTCGTGACGTAACACCGTCCAAAATTCATTTAAGCAGCGCTAGAAAATAAGTACGGGGGAAAGAAATATTTGCGGTGAGGAAATGGCGGGCACCCCGGAAATACAAATGGCGGACACCCAGGGTTGAAGGGCAACGCCTAAAATTACTGCACTGGTAAAGTGTTGCCATCGGAAAAAACGTTTGGTCACAAAGTGGCCCAGCTACATAACTCTGAATTTTGTTGGAGCAAGAAATTATTGTGTCACGATAACAGTATGTTTGGTTGCAACAACAAAACGTTTTATCAGGATAACAATACATATTGTTGGATCAAACACATTCCCAAAAATCGACCTAGGCATTTTGTTAAATGAACAAAATGTTTTGTCATGATGACAATGTAAATTTTGTAGAATCAACAGTAATTTTCAGCAAAATGCATTTGTAAATTCAACAAACATTTTTGTTGACTACATATCGACAAAATGTTTTGGTTGATTCAACAACTTTTTTGCTGAATTAACAAAACGTTTTTCTCAGTGTACGGTAACACAATATAGAATAGCTGGTGGACAAAATGGGGGAAAGAAGAAGAAATACCCTGTTCCACAATAACCAAAATTTCATGCGATATGCTATCCACAATATCCAATCTCGCTACAGAATTTCAAAATCAGATTCTTCGACAGACGATTGAAATTAATCAAACCTTTGAAACAGTTAATCAGACTTCAAGAATACCCGCGAATTGCTCCTATTATTGGAAATTTTTCGTCATATGGATATGCAAAAGAATTTTGTGAGAACGGAGTTTTCCGTTCATACACGAAAAAAGTTACTGAAAGGTTTCTGAAAATTCAGATTTTTCCGTTAACACATCTTAAAAACAGTAATTCACCGTCAGTATAAGAGTACATATAAGAAAGGAATTGCGGAATATTTTCTGAAAATTCAGAATTTTCCGTTAACACATCCTAAAAACAGTAATTTACCGTCAATATACGAAAGGAATTGCTGAAAGGTTTCGGAAAATTCAGAATTTTCCGTTAACACATCCTAAAAACAGTAATTTACCATCAACATAAGAAAGAAATTGCTGAAAGGTTTCGGAAAATTCAGAATTTTGCGTTAACACATCCTAAAAACAGTAATTTACCATCAACATAAGAAAGGAATTGCTGAAAGGTTTCGGAAAATTCAGAATTTTCCGTTAACACATCCTAAAAACAGTAATTTACCGTCAACATAAGAAAGGAATTGCTGAAAGGTTTCGGAAAATTCAGAATTTTCCGTTAACTCATCCTAAAAACAGTAATTTACCGTCAATATAAGAAAGGAATTGCGGAAAGGTTTCTGAAAATTCAGAATTTTCCTGGCGTACGAAAAATCAATGAAATTTAGGTTTCTTTCGGTCATTTCCTGGAAAAGGTTGTATCAGAAATATGCTTCGTTAATTGACGAAATGAATCACGGAAAGTGGCTCGTCAATTTCAGAAACATTTTTGCAGTGAGTATTTGTTCATTTAGTGAACGTAAATGTATAAAAGAATGGAAATTTTTTCGCATGTTCCAGTAAATGTGAGTCAGTGAACCTCAAGAAGAATCGCTCTGTTACTCATCAGCGTGATTTTAGATGAGCACAGTTTGTTGCCTTTAGTGCGGCAAGGAATTCATGCTACAGAATGATTTGAACAAAAATAGTAACCTACCACACAAACGGAAAATGCAATGCTGTCCATTAAAATTGAAACACCAAAAAGAACGACTCTTGTTGGGCGGAAAGTTTATGGCGTGATAGGCCCTAGTATGGGATGAAAATAGTTACAGCAGCAGGGCGTATGCAAATTTCAAGCGATCGCAACGGCAGCCATAGCCAGCGCATATGCAAATTCACTCCCGTCTCAACTGATCAGTTGTAGGTACAAAAGCAGGCTGCTGAGAACATCGTTCCTTAATTATCTCGCCCCAGTGCGGGCAATGTAGTTTTGCCAGCGAGAGACTGTAGTATTCAGCAGCGGAAGAAATCCGGACGGATGAGGGTTTAGATCAGCACTTATACCGTATGGCGTACGTGAACGCTGAGGCACATCCCAAACCCCTTTAGCCCACAAGTGAAGTCCCGTTCCTCGTTACGTCAGTGTAGGAACTCATTTTGCATAGGAGTAGTCGTATTTCAGTTACTACTCACTATATACAATTTATATACACAGTGCGTCAAAGATTTTTTAAGACCGGGTTTGTAAAATGAAATAGAAACAAGAAATTATAATTTGTTTTGGTTTGTTATTCAAAATAAGTCCCTCCGGTTTCAATACACTTGTTACAGCGATTTAATAATGATTCGAATGCCTGTTCCAGTTCACTTTGCGGAATTGCCTCCAAAGCACGCGTCGAAGCTGTTTCTATGGTCAAAATATCATCCAAAATAACACCCTTTTAACGTCATTTTAAGTTTTGGGAATAAAGAAAAGTCGCAGGGTGCTAAATTAGGCGAATACGGTGGATGATTCAACACACAGACGTTATTTTTCGCCAAAAATCAACGAACAAGAAGTGCGGTGTGACTGGGTGCATTATCGTGCAACAAACACCAACTGTTTTCATCCCGATATTCTGGACAAATGCGACGAATTCTGCCCATCAAACGCCTCCAAACATTTAAATAAAACTCACCAGTAATTGTTTGTCCAATTGGAACAAATTCTTTGCGGATAATACCCTTTACTATCGAAGAATGTAATGAGCATTGTTTTGATTTTCGATGGAACTTTTCTTGTTTTTTTTGGCTTGTGGTGATTTTTTTGACTTCCATTCCGCACTTTGTCGCTTTGTTTTAGGATCATATTGAAAACACCATGTTTCATCACCTGTAACAATCGATTTTAAGAAGTTTGGATCTTTTTGAGCGGCTGAAATGATGTATGATGTCTCTTCAATGTGCACTCCTTCTTGATTTTTGTTCTTTGGCTAACGTGTGTGTAACAAATTTAGCACAGACTTTTGTTTTGCCCAAATCTTCTTGCAGGATGGTTCGAATCGTTTCTTTGTTGATGTTTAAAGACTCTCCCATCATTCTTAGTGACGCACATCGATTATTTGCCACAAAATCACCCGCTTTTTCAATAATATGAGGTGTCCTAGATAAACTTGGTCTTCCGGTATCCTTATCATCTTCTAGCGTATCTCTTCCGTCCAAAAACGTTTGTGCCACAGGGAAACATTTGATCTACTTAAACAAAACTCACCGTAAACTTGTTTCATCATTTTGTACGTTTCCGAGGCACTTTTACCAAGTTTTGCGTTAAATTTAATAACAGCCCTTTGTTCCATCTTAATAATTCAACATGAAAAAAATTTTACTTCTCTAATGAACGGGCGTTTAGTTTGAGTTTTTTTAACAACTGCGCAGTACTTTTGGCAGAAAGCAAGCAGATGGTCACGGTTAATAACGCATTCGCGATTACACTGGTGGCGCCACCCTAGGCTGAAATCTAGCGCCAGTCTTAAAAATTCTTTGACGCACACTGTGTATGTACACGGAAACGTGCTAGAGCATTTTCCTTCGCATTTCCCAAACATTTAGGCTTCACACTTGCTGGGGAAATTTTACAGTCTTGGTACCTTTTACTTACGACAGTTAAACCCGATAATTAATATGAGTTATAAGTTTCCAATATATACCGTAGAACTAGCTTATAACGAAGAATCCGAGATCGACTGAAGCCCTCGCCAAATCCGGGTGCTCTATGAATCTGTTTTTAGGTGCAAATTCCAACCATGTAAAAAATATGCATACGTGAAAATATGCGCATGCGTTTATATTATACACGCTGATGAGCCATTACGTGATGACCACCACTAGCTTACAGAAATGTGTGCGCCTGGAGACCGAACGGGGGCGCAGGTAAAGTTCACAGAGCAGTATATATACAACTCGAGGACAGGCTTTCGGTTAGTAGAGTGTTCGGAGTCAGAATGGGAAAAGCTGGCGATTTATCGGAGTTTGATAAAGGATAAATTGTGATGGCACGGCGCCCCCGAACTTCGATCTCGGAAACGGCGCGGCTTGAGCGTTGTTGTTCACGTGCCGCTGTCGTGAGTACATATCAAAAGTGGTGCACAGATGGCCAAACGACAAACCGTCGTCCAACCGTCTGTCGTCAGCAGCTCATTGATGCCAGAGGGGAGCGGAGACTGTCGCGCAGTGTTCACAGCGACCGCAGTGCCACACTGAGACAAATCATCCGCAGCTACTATATTGGTGATCAAGGCAATGTGTCACAGCACACAGTTCATCGCAGCCTTCTCCGCATGGGCCTGCCTAGCCGAAGACCCAGCCGGGTCCCCATGCTCACTGCACGTCATCGCCAACGACGCATGAAATGGGCCCAAGATCATTGAGATTAGACCGTGGATGATTGGAAGAAAGTGGCCTGGTCTGATGAATCAAGGTCCCTGGTGCATCACACAGACGACCGTGCGCGGATACACAGATTACCAACTGAGGCTATGGCACCTGGATGCACTATTGGGCGGAAACAGGCCGGCGGCGGTGTTATGCTGCAGGCGATGTTTTCTTGTGGCACTTTAAGCCCCATTATCCCAATAGCACAACTCTTCCCAGCTGTCAGGTATCTGAACATCGTTGCTGACCAAGTTCACCCATTCACGGCAACTGTGTTCCTTGCTGGTGATGGCCATTACCAACAGAGTAACGCGCCGTGGCACACTGCCAGGATCGCCAAGGAATACTTCCACGAACATGCTGGTGAATTTCTGTTAATGCCCTGGCCTCCAAATTCGCCAGACATGAACCCAATGGAACATTTCTGAATAAACAAATACATCGCTCTTTCCACGTTTCACCAACACACAGCTACCGAAAAATTGTTATTCGGTCACCGTCGGGGAATTAAATCCCGAATCTCTCTATATCTAGAGCAACAATCCACGGCGCTATGTGTGTGTTTTTTTAGTCAGCTTCTGACATCATAAATCCGTAAGTTGGGCTCAGCTACTGAACATTTGTGGTTCGACTTGGAAAAACGGGTTCACACAAAATTGCCACCACCCGGAAATGTACAGGAACTCGAGAACCTGCTGTTGACATTATGGTACCAGATAACCGAGGATACCTATGGGTACCAGATCGAATCAATGCCTAGCTGAGTGGCGGATGTGCTGTTGGCTAAAGGGGTTCTTTTTTTTTTTTTTTTTTTTTTTTTTTTTTTTTTTTTTGATTGGAGGTTTAACTACCACCGTGAGCAACTCAATGGGCTATAAGCAGTCGCCCGTCCCTAATTTAGGGTCACTGGTTCCAGGGAAGGGAGAGAGCCAGTGCCGTAAGACAAACACAACATCCATGCCTGACCGCGATCCGAACCCGGACCCCTTACGGACGAATGATCAGAGGTCGGCGCCTTAGACCACTACGCCACCGGGGCGGCCTAAAGGGGGTTCCTACAGCATATTAGGTATGTGGTCATAATGTCATCGGTATATATCCATAACAATTAGATATACTTTAAAGATTTAATTAATTAACTCCAATAGTACTATTAATCAATTAAATTTTTCAAGTAGATTTCACTTGGTGGCCACGTGAGGCTGACCACTGTTTAACTACACAAAACACATGAAGCAAAAGCAGCACCAATCCTCCCAATGCAACGCTCACTTGGAAGGTGAAAGTGGAAATGGACACAATCCCAGGAACTGTTATCTTTTGTTTCCCCTCCGGCGATGTAACCATTTCATTACTCCCCGATCATTTTCTGCAATCGTCGCTCAGAAATTTACTCACATATGCATAAGCTCCACCCATCCTCGTTTTGGCTAAGAGTAGGTGTCTTTTGTTTCCAACTCTGCTGACGCGAGACATACCAGGCTTGAAGTAGGAGGCGGTGAGAGTCTCTGGTAGAACTCGCTTGTTGAGCATTTGATATACTCTGCCCTCCTTTGCTTTTCTATCAACATTTTTCCACTAGCACTCAAGGATTCTTCTGCGCTGTTTCGATTTTGTCTTGTTTGAATTTTTTTACTTGTTAGTATGAGCATCTTATCTGTTCTGTCCCTCGTTAAATCCAGGAATTTCATTAAATTTTTGTTCGTTAAAATCGATCGAATTTGCTTTGAATGAGCATTATAACAAAAAAATGTTCCTGTTTTGCTCGTTAAATCTGAGATCTTGTTAAATGCGGACTCGTTATAGGCGGGTTCTACTGAATATGATTATGAGAATATGTTTCTGCTTTAGGTTTGAAGCGCGTTTTCTTGGGTTTACTAGCCCATAGTCCTTTAAGAATGTAGAGACTGTGGAGACCACGCATAGCACAATTACCTTTGAAAGTTATGTCACGAATTTTTAGACGGCTGATTTTGCGCATCCGAGCAAACAATTCCTTTTCCGAATTTTGTTCCTGTACAAAACTCCTTCGTACGTTGTAGTAAAAGCAAGATAAGAAATCTATAAAACTAGTTTGTTCAGCTGGCCTGGAATATATTTTAAATTCTTGAATTGCCGCTATTCCGTCTTCTGAGGTACATATCGAGAAATGGCAAGCATCCATCTTTTTCAATCTCCTTAAAGGGAAAAAAATCGATCTGTGAATGGAATCTCTTGCGGAAAGCTTGTGAACACCCTCTCAGCGTGAGATGAGAGATTTCAGATGGTTTTAATAATGGAAACGAAGAGAATTGTCGACGGAGGTCCACACACAGTTTCCCTTGTCACTCAGTCACGACATGAAGTACGTTATTCCCGAAATAGAAAACCCAACTGCAGATTCTCAGGGGAGAGACACTGAATTCGTCACCTGATTGCGATCAAATTACGATCAGCGTTACAGTCGAGCAAATCACACGGAAAACAAAAGTTTCAGACATAAAAGGTTGGTAAAATTTTTCTTCAAAGTAACGATAATATCCTATGCGCTACAGCATTTTCAAGATAGCAGATTACATCTGGGCAGTATTGATTTATCATCGATTATCCTATCTAGTTTTCAATATACACTCAGTGGCCGATTTATAACGACCAGTGGATTATGTTATGCAAATACGCTACGTCGTAAGATGACTATTAGCATCAGGTGACTAAAGTTACGCAATTCAGCGAACAGGAACACTCCTGGCAGTAGATAAGATTAATTATCTAAAGTATAATGAGCCTTGAGCGCAGAAACCCCCCTCCCCCCCCCCCGCTCACTCTCCAATCGTGCAGTGGTCTAAGTGATGACTTCTGATCATTCCTCCAAGATGGAGTCCGGATTCTAACCCTGTTCTTACGGAACTGGCTCTCTTCTTTCCCTGGAGTCAGTGACCCTAAATTAAGGACGGGCGACTGCTTATAGCCCGTTGAGTAGCTCGTGGTGGTCATTAAACCCTTTAAGTGACCGATGTTTCTGAATCAAGTTGAGCCCAAACTTTTCTAAGCTTCCCAAACAGAAATTGTTCACACAGCGACTGAATTCTACGAAAGCTACGAAAAAACAATACATTTACTCCTACAGCAGCAGTACCAACATAAACGTGCCGCTAGTGATAAGATCTCGCTCCTATAGTCCTATGTTCTCTGCTCCATGACCCTAGACATGATGGGCTTGTTCCCCTGACAGGGACTACGTGCTACTAGTTAGAAACAGGTGCCTTAAACAACTTCTTTCTTTCTTTTCTTAGGTTAGTCAAAGCCCTTCTAGCAGATAATCTGTTAGAAAGGATTAGTGTCAATCACACTCCTAAATATCCACTTTGAAAAACAAAGTGATCTTTTAGGGGTGGCTATTTAGTGTAAATCATCCCCCTAAGTGACGACTTTGAAAAGATAAGGAGAAAGCACCGCTCTCTAAAGACAAAGTTCACTGATTCCAGACGCGTTCCACACACTTCTTAGACAGCGAATATATTCGTTCCAGCTTATTGTAGCCAATTTTGTCAACCCGGGTTGCCGCCCCGGTGGCGCAGTGGTCTAAGGCGTTGGCCTCTGATCATTCGTCCGTAAGGGGTCCGGGTTCGAATCCCGGTCAGGCATGGATGTTGTGTTTGTCTTACGGCACTGGCTCTCTCCCTTCCCTGGAACCAGTGACCCTAAATTAGGGACGGGCGACTGCTTATAGCCCATTTGAGTTGCTCATGGTGGTCCTTAAACCTCCAATCAAAAAAAAAAAAATCAACCCCGTGTTAATTCGTTCCAGCCTATTAAAGGGTTAATAAAAAAAAAAACCAGGTGGACTCACAGTTCTGATTGAGCCATCAGTTTGGAACGCAGAACTACGATTTGCAGATCGGAGAGTTGAAATGAGCTAGTTGAGTATGGTTTGAAAGCGTTTATTTAATTTGTTATAGCAAACACAGGTCTATGATATGAAAAGTAGCTCACAGAATTTTTTAAAATAATGCTGACACATTGCGAACACAAAGCAGATTTCAATACGGCCCGGGTACGAGTTCGATCGGTGCGTTGGATATTTGTTTGGCGGCGGCTGCTTTCAGGCGTTCTCGATACTCTTTTCTAGTTCGTTGGGCTGCAGTCTTCTTGGGCTTCTTACATTCCTCATCACTTGCCTCTCGTTTTGATTTTCTCCACTTTTACTTGCGTTCATTCCGCGGCATTGCCGAAAATGTTAACCCGTTCACACGAAAATAACTTTTGAAAAATTTAGTTTAAACCAGTGCGATATGTTATTTACATATTTGAATAGATCTCGTTGAAAGCTTTAAAACGATATTACGCACAGTCGTTTTGCATTCACGGTTGTCCAGATAAACCGCGATATTGTCAAAAGTGTTCCCCGGTTCACAAGAAAACAATTTTTTAAACGTTCAGTTCAAACCACTGCGAAATGTTCTTGGTATATTTGAATAGATCTCGTCGAGAGCTTTAAAACGGAACCACGCTCAGTCGTGTTGCGCTCACGGTTGCGAACATAGACTGAGTCAAACGCAGCGGCACAACCAGAAATATTGCGTCATCTCCCCCGGCGCATAGGGAGCGAGGGGAGCTTCGCGCGCACGATGTATTGCGCAGTACGCGAATTCGACTCCATTCTGTTTAGGAATATGCTAACACGATTAGTGTGCGGCACGTATTTTTAACGCTGTAATGATTTCAATTGGGACCTACTTTTGTCACAGGAGGTCGGCCGTAAGTCGCCACGTACTATCCGCGGAGTTAGACGTAGTCATACGTCAATCGAAAAAAAAAAAGAAAAAAAAATAGCCTTGAGCGCAGGACGGTAGCTCGTGCTGAGAGGAATGCAGCGAATAACTGGAAAACTGCTGCATATAAGCAGTGTCCAAAAGTAAGAGTAGCATGAGTAAAAACAGAATGGCTGAAACAGCAAAACTTTGGTAATGGGTCCACTTTCATGGCCAACTTTCAGAAAAGGCTAGCGGACGTCCGAAATGAGAGGACGATAGCCAGTTTTTTTTTCTGACAAATAGTGAGTTCTGGGAATAGTGAGTCACACAACACATTGCGTAAAACCTTTGTAGCCAATGGTGGAATTCGAAGCGATGTCTTCTTACTCAGGAGGAGGCTATTCTCTCCCAACTCACTTACGTCGGCAAGTATTATCACTGAGAATGTGCCGCTTTGACTCCTACGCCATCACAGTAGTACGTTACATCACCCCCTCCCCCATCTCCCCTTGAGAAAGGCTGTGGCACGAAATTGCTGGTCTTCATGTCAACCATCCTTGAAGGACCACCTCACTGTACAAGATGGAATACATTTGTTAATTCTGTGAAAGAATCATAGCACAACTAATCGAACCTCACGGCCAGAAAATTAATTTTTGTTCGGGGGAAAATATGTTGTAAATCCCATAGGCGTAAATACTGGAAGGTTGGCTGGGGGCAGCATCCCTCAAATTTTCAGATTCGGGCATTCCTAATGTAAAGGACCCCCTCCCCTCCCCGCCAATTTTTCGGGAAAATAGTGCACACCTTTTATATGATGTGAATCAACTAAATTTAATAATACAAGATTGTAATTTTTTCGTAGAATGCAAACACGTGTATAATGTGTACTTAATAAAACAACAATGTCGATTCCGAATAAGCAAAGTCAGTTCTACAACTTTGTAATTTAAATTTCTGCCCTATCTATCATAGTTTTACCGTTGTGTTCGCTAAGTTCCACAATTCGCCAACAGAGTCGCCTATGTTGTGTACGTTAGATCGGGAATCATCAACACATCTGCTTCTGCGTGCGCGCGCGTCTGCGTATGTGTGTGTGTGTAGGGACAGAGATCCCAAACTCTATCTTATAAAGTATATATATATATATATATATTCTATTAAGAAGATACCTTTGCTGCGTTGCGCGTTTTGATCTTCAGGTTTTTTTGCAACTTTCGTTTTAAATTCTAAAGTTTTTCCTTAGTCTTCAGTTTTGCTCTTCAGTATATATATATATATATATATAATATTGCATATATATACCGATACCTACATTTATCTTGGGCAGCAGATATCAAGTGAGGGTCACATTCACATAGCAATTAATCGGCGTATAAAACTTGAATGGAGAGCTTTTGGAAGAAACAGTACAATTTTTAAGAGGGGTGTGCCATTATGCCTTAAAAAAAGTATTTAATCTATGCATCCTGCCAGTGCTTACGTATGGAGCAAAGACATGGACCTTAACTAAAAAAGACATACAAAGTCTGCAGACAACTCAAACAAGCATGGAGAGATGCATGCGTGGTCTAACCAGGAAAGATAAGAAGAGAAACTTGTGGATAAGGAAAATGGCAGCAGTGGACGACATAATGACCAGAGGGAAATCACTGAAATGGCAATGAGCTGGACATGTTGCCAGAAGAACGGACCACCGATGGACAACTGAAATTTTTGACTGGATTCCAAGGGACAGAAAAAGACCCAGAAGAAGACCCCATGGGAGATGGATGGATGAAATTAGAAAGCATGCCGGAGTGACATGGAGGAAACAGGCTCAAGACAGACAATTGTGGAAGAAACTTGGGGAGACCTTCATCCATCCAGCAGTGCCCTGACCTTTGAAACATAGATACGCCACTGGTAAAACCTAACAGCCCGGTCGCAGATTTCACGTCTTCCTACTCCGGAAGTAGATATTTCCTTTCCTGAACTACGCCGGATATGCTTATCGCTACAACTTTGCCGATCTGAAACATACGTCATCTACGTTATATGACATGGTACGTAACAAACAGAAGATTTGAATCAGAGACAATACCAAAATCCCCAAGCACGTAATGAAAACACAAGTTTGTCCGCGCCTCCTCACTCCGGAATAAGTTGCTCTCCCAACTACGTTACACAGGCGGAATGTATCGCTGCAGATTTATCGTCTCGACACGTGCTTTACCTCAGTAGTCCGTCACATCATCTCCCTCTTAACATTTTTTTTTCTTGTAAATGAAGAACGAACTTTTCATTAATTCTAGACGATGTGTGAAAGAAACATCACACATTTTTCGAAGAACCCAAAGGGCGGTACATCCATTTTTACGTTCGGGCGCCAATGTGAAAACACAAATTTGTCCATGACGGAGATCAAGTTCGCGCTCCCTTCACTCCGGAGTTAGTTGCTCTCCCAACTAAGCTACACGGACGGAATGTATCGCTGAAGATTTGTCGCCTTGACGCGTACTTTACCTCTGTAGCAGGTCAAAACTTCGAGCGTACAGTGCACCGTCTGGAAACGACAGCAGAAAATCACTCCGTACTCCATTCTTTTCCACAATTAAAAAGACATCTCTACTGAGCACCTGAGGAGGAACCTGAAAGATCAGAAAAGCGTCGCGTGGTATGATAAATTTAATTTTGAACTGCACCATGCCTTGCATTCCCACGATTCTCTATACTGGCTAATTTGGTGTAGAATTTGTTTTCATGTGGGATATACCTTGATTCGAATGGACCCATGACACACACAAGCATTGTTGCTCATCAAGTTCATTAAACCAAAGTCATTCTCTACTCCCGTAGTGATGGATACCTCCAATAGAACAATGCATCATGACAGACTGCTCATACTGTCTCCGAGAAGTTTCAGAAATGTGATGTAGGCTATTTCCTGCTTCATTGGGCACCCCATTCCCTAGAACTCAATCTCATGATTCATTTGGGATATGAAATCGAACAGAACATAGATCTCCGGATGCAGTGTCATTCAATCACCGTGAACTAAGATATTTTTCCACGTGTATTAATAAATATCTCACCGCCTAAAACTACGTTAAATGAATACTGAGGAGGATTATCGCTATTCTGAAGGCCAAGTCCAACAGATTTTGAAATAGGTGGTACGAATAAATATTGGATACTCAGTGCATATTTTAATTACTGTAGTGTTTATTTCCGATCAAAACGTGATCATAATTGATGTGAAATTACCATCCGTACTTATTGTACATCGATTACGATACATGCATTTACCCATACTCAAACTCTGCGATTTTCAAGCGATTTGAAAGTACACCCATGTTTGTAAGAAGTTAGTAAAATTATGCATTGCATTGATTGTGATATGCTTTCCAACATGTCAGAAATTATTACTCAAGTTATTACTGAAGTTATGAGGATAATGGTTGTGGAATAAATCTCGCTCCAGTGCCCAGACCTTTGAACCAATTTCGATGATGTTAAACAGGTTCAGTATACCTTTGGAATAACATACTAAAGTTATGTCGCAATAGAAGCATTTTAGTCAAGTTATGAGGATATTGGATGTGGAATAAATCTTGCTCCTGTGGCTTGATCTTTTACCGTATTTCGATGATATTCAACAGAAGCGGTTCTCTAGGAAAACATAATAAAGTTTTGTCTCAATGGAAGCATTTTTATGTAAGTTATGACGCATAAGTGCGATGGAATCGATCCCGCTCCTATGTCCTGACCTTTGACCCATTTCGCCCATTTTCAATAGGGTTCGTCTCTAAGTGTCCCCTACCACAAACTAAAATTTCATCGAAATCGAATCATTTTTACGCGAGTTATCGTACGGACAGTCAGACAGACGGACAAAGATGGAGCATATACGCTTCTTCAACCTACGGTTGGAAAGCGTAAAAAAGCAGAACACTTGAAAGGATTCCAGCTACGACTCCGATTTTTTACAGGATATGTTCATTAGGCAATACAGAACAAATTATTGGAATTTCGTTGCCATACGTTAGGGTGCTTGGATGTTGCTAATAATCGATGTGGCCACCTCTAGCTTATATCACCTGCTGTACGCGCTGAGGCAACGGATCAAATAATGTGTGAATATTGTCCTGTGGAATAGCCATCTGGAATGTATTGACCCGCGGACAAAATTCATCAAGGGTCGCTGACGGACAATCGTAACGCTGCACCTGTTGTTTGAGCATGCCCCAGAGATTTTCTGTGGGTGATAAATCCGGCGATTCAGCGGGCCATGGCGGACGTGGAACGTTGTTATACACGAAGAGAGCACGTGGTGTCGCTGGAACATGCGGTGTGGTATTGTCCTGCTTTAATATGGCCTCCGGGGACGACCTGCAGGCAACCGGGAGTACAATATCGTTGACGTAACGGGCACTCGTTACAGTGGTACGTAATTTCACGAGAGGTGATCTGCTTTCGTCCCCGATACCACCCCGGTCCAGAATGCCTAAGCCGCCCCGGTGGTGCAGTGGTCTAAGGCGCTGGCCTCTGATCATTCGTCCGTAAGGGGTCCGGGTTCGAATCCCGGTCAGGCATGGATGTTGTGTTTGTCTTACGGCACTGGCTCTCTCCCTTCCCTGGAACCAGTGACCCTAAATTAGGGACGGGCGAATGCTTATAGCCCATTGCGTTGCTCACGGTGGTCGTTAAACCTACAATCCAAAAAAAAAATGCCTAATGTTGTTGCGATATGACTAGAGCGAATATACTCGTTTCCCGAGACCTCGCGCCTGTCGTCGGTGGGCACAGATGTGGCCAACATTTTCGCCTAAACAGAAAAGTGTTTCGTCCGAGAGCACGATACTGTGCCATTCGTCACGCCACTTCCTCCGTTCGATGCACCATTGCAGTCTGGCAGTCTGTTGCTGCAGTGTGGCTTATGAGCCTGTAGTCCAAACTGTAGTAGGCGACGACATAACTGACATAGGAAGATGTGTCACAGTTCGCCACTGCTGGCGTCAACGCCGGTGATGATGCAGAATGGTTACTCAAAGCATCCTCATGAGATGACGATTGTCCCTCGGGGTTGTCTGTGTACGACGTCCAGAGCATTCTCTTCGTTTCCTACACTTTTCTTCGTACCATTCCATCCACACTCCTTCCACGACAGACACAATCTCATGGAGGTAAGCATTGGATTCTCTCATGCCGATAATGCGACTTCTGTCGAACTTGCTGATGTGACTGTAGGACTCTCTCACACGACGTGGCGGCATCCTTACCCAATACTGACCAAGCACCGACATGCAAACAGAGCCACACGGCTCTTATAAGAGAAAAACGGCCATTTTCCGGGCTATGACTTTGCGCGATCTGATTTGCCTAGATACGGAACGCATGCACTTATGACCCAGAAATGCTAATCATTTCCGCGATATTGCTTGATCAGTGTATCCTGTAATTATCAAATCTTAGCTCAACTCCTTCAAGTGTTCTGTTTTTATGACCATGAGTGTATATACACTGAAGTGCCAGAAAACTGGTACACCAGTCTAATACTTAGTAGGTCCACCACAGGAGCGCAGGACTGCACAAATACGACGGGGCATGCGCTCTACTAGCTTCTAGAAATATGCTGTATGCAATGCACACCATACTTCCTGCACAGCGTTCCACAATTCGGGTGTATTCCGAGGTCTCGGATTCCTGTGTTCGATAACGAGTTGCATGGAATTCCAAATGTGTTCTATCACGTTCAGATCTTGGGACGTGGGTGGGAATAGCAACACCCTAAATTCAGATGAATGCTCCTCTAACCATAATGTGGCGTCCCGACACTTCTGTGGAGGTGCATTGTTCTGTTGAAACAGGCCTGACCCATCAACATGAATGCAGGACATGAACGGGTGTATCTTGTCAGAAAGGATGCGCACATAGCGTTGGCAGGTCACACATATTTGTAGACGTACCAGGGGTCATAGTGAAGTTCATCTAAACAAACCCCTACGGCCATTACGGATCTCCACCAGCCGGTGCAGTTCCCTGTTGACAGGCGGGATCCATCGCTTCATGGGGTTTGCGTGACACCCGAATCCATCCATCTGCCCGATACAGTTGGAAACGCGACTCGTCAGACCAGGCCACTTGTTACCAGTCATCAAGTGTCCAGTGGCGGTGTTGCCGTGCCTAAGCGATGCGCATAGCTCTGTGTCGTGCACCCATCAAGGGTTGAGAGTCGGCTCCCAAAGCCCATATCGTGCAGGGTACGTTGCATAGTCCGGGCGCTGATGCTTGTTGAGGCTCCAGCATTGAATTCCAATGATACCTGCTAGAGTTTTGCATGCCTATCTCGTGAAAAGATTCTGGACAGCCGACGATGGTCACGTTCACCCAATGTCTTTTTACGGCCACACTGGTATCGTAGGTTGGAGGTTTTGCCGGAATTCTTGTAGTCACGGTACACACTTGCAATAGTCGCCAAAATCCGAACTTTGTATATACCTCCGAAATACTATGGCCCATCTCATTAGCGTCAACTATGACACCGCGTTGAAAATCATTTAAGTCGTTATTACTTGTCATTCTCATGCCGAAAACAGCTTTGGCAGCTGGCAAGGATGTCTATCGCTTTATATACGCACTGGCGGACGCAACCGAGCACGCGCATAGGTGACGTTGCTATGTATTTTGCATAAGCTCGTCTGTACCAGTTTTTCTGGCACTTCACTTCAGTGTACGTTACAGCGGATTGTGACTCTTCGAATATAAATAAATATGTTAAGAAATATGATAAACATACTTGTTGCGAATATATAAGGATTCATAATTCATTTGATTTTAAGACATATCTACTCAAAACACTTACGACAAATACAGCAAATAAAGCTATAATGACATAGAAAGGCGACATTTCGTTTGAAGAAAAAGTGCACATTGTAGGACTTGGATCGATTTCCTAAAACGGCAAAGGTAAAACCTGTTGAAGTACAGCTATACATAGTAGTTCACGTTGGCCACTCTGGAAATCCTCGTAAAGCTGTAAATGGCTACTACAGATGACGGACATACACCACTCAGCTATTACATTATGACAACTTACTTAATAACCTGTAGGACCCCCTTCATCCCACTAGACAGAGGTAACTCTGCGAGGCACCAATTCGACGAGGTGGCCATAGGTATGCTGGGGTATCTGGTACCGTAATGTCAACAGTAGGTCCTCCAGTTCCCATACATTTCAGGGTAGCGGTGATTTAGCGCGAACTCGCTTTTTCAAGTTGAACCACATATGTTCGATTGGGTTCATATCACGTGAATTTGGAGGCCAGGGCATTAACAGAAAATCTCCAGCATGTTCCTCGAAGCATTCCTTTACGATTCTGGCAGTGTCGCATGACGCATTATTCTGTTGGTAATGGCCATCACCAGCAGGGAACACAGTTACCATGAATGGGTGAACTTGGTCCGCAACGACGTTCAGATACCTGACAGCTCTCAGGGATTGTGCTATTTTGATAATGGGGCCTAAAGTGTCCCAAGAAAACATCGCACACAGCATAATACCACCGCCGGTGGCCTTTTCCCGCCCAACAGTGCATCCAGGTACCATAGCCACTGTTGACAATCGGCGTATCCGCGCTCGGCCGTCTGCGTGATGCACCAGGAATCTTGATCCGTCAGATCAGGCCACTTTCTTCCAATCATCCACCGTCCGATCTCCATGATCTTAGGACCATTTCATGCGTTGTTGGCGATGGCGTGCATTGAGTATGGCGACCAGTCTGGGTCTTCAGCTACACAGGTCCATGTGCGGGAGGCTACGATGAACTCTGTGCTGTGACACATTGCCTTGATCACCACTGTTGTAGTTGCGGGTTATTTGTCTTACTGTGGCGCTGCGGTCGCTGTGAACAATGCGCGACAGTCTCCTCTCCCCTCTGGCATCAGTGAGCTGCGGAGGACACACGGCTGTACTACGATTCTTTGTTTGGCCATCTGTGCACCACGTTTGACACGTACTCACTACAGCAACACGTGAACAACTCACAATACGTGCCGTTTCGGAGACCGTAGTTCCGAGGGGACATGCCATCACAATTTGTCCTTTATCAAACTCCGATAAATCTGCAGCTTTTCCCATTCTGACTCCGAACACTCTACTAACCGAAAGCCGGTCCTCGGGTTGTATATATACTGCTCTGTAAACTTCACCGGCGCCACCGTTCAGTCTCCAGGAGCGCTCATTTCTCTAGACTGGAAGTGGTCATAATGTAATGACTCCTCAGTGTAAAGCACTCTTATGAGTTCATCAGGGAATCTGAATCTGTGTCAATTGCATTAAATAGAATTAAAGTTAAACAGAAATTCAAATGGACGATTTGCCAGTTTCGCTAAAGCAAATAGCCGCAGTCATTCAAAGTGAACTCATTCTTTACTTGCGAATAATTTAGTTTTTTTTTTGTTTTGAATTTTTTTGCATTTTGCATAGCCTCTTTGCTAGTCATTATTAGCACTGCTTAAAAATGCTCTGTAGTTCACCGTGTGTCTTTTTTCACAGATGGCAGCACGATTCACTCTTCATTTATTACAGTTTTCTCTCCAGCTGGGCCATGCTTCTCATGGTATTAATATGCTCGTATTTTGGATTTTTGACATGTGTAAAACAAAATTGAGTTTATCCGGCGTTATTCACACTCCCTAGACCTTGCATCGAGTCTATCTGTTTTTTCCGGCTATGAGAGACGAACTTTAGGTAAGAGTTTCCAGCCAGTCTTCAGATGCTTCAATCATTTCTACCATAAGCAACCCTAAGGGCTATCAGCAGCTTAATTTGGATCCACTGGTTCCAATAAAGTGACAGAGTCAGCACCATCGGGCAGGCACGCCACCTCATCCGGGACTGTAGCACGGGCCCAAATAGCCAGAAACCAATCCTTAGACCACTCGGTCACCGAGGCGGCCATTTATCGGAGTACTGAACACGTCTCTAAATATTGTTCTTCTCTGCGTCCTCAGCAGATTGGTTCTAACGAACGAACCCTTTACTGTCGGTGGTAACTTCAAAGCCCGTCTTATTACTCCACAGCGGGTTGTTCTCAAAATTTAACTACGCCGGCAAGGCTTATCTCTGCATCTTGCCGTATGGACTCATGCGACACATCTTATACGTGGTATGGTCGAATATCTGGTACTTCTAAGAGACTGGAATGTTTCATTCCTTAATGAGGAGGAAACATAATGCAACGTAATAAGTTGAACATGCTGTTCTTTTCTCCCTTGCATGCCTTTTTTAGGAGGGAAGGCGGGTTAACGACCACCAGCTATTAGGGTTGCAAACAGTCGCTCTTCCCTAATTCGGGGCTACTGAAGTATGGGGACATCGCCTATACCTCATCCGGGGCTTTACCATGGGACTATCTCTGACGACTAGCCAGGAACTAGCATTTATGAACATTCGGCCACCTGGGCGGGCTTTGCATGTTTATAAGTAAAACATCATAAACATATGTGTAAATTTAGACCCAAAGTATTTAAAAAATTGTTGTCTCAAGTATTTTCTTAAAAAAATTTGGATGATATAAAGCACTTCTTGCAACATGATTCCCGGATGGACCGCGGGTAGCCTAGTGCGCAACGTTTGTGACTGTCACGGAAAGGATCTCAAGTTCGATCCCAGGCAGGTATGAACGCTCGATCCACTAAATATCCGCCGTGCGTCGGATGAGCACGTTAAGCCGTCGGATCCCGGGTACTGGCCCCCGGTAATAAATAACGGCGTCTTCCTCCCCCTTTCTACTTCGCTTCCATGTCACTTTCCTATCGGGCACTCTAGCCCAAATCCCCTAGTTTCCTATTTCTAAGGGTTGTTTAAGACCTAGGGTCAGACACTCCTTTCCTAAAATCCTCTACATATGATCATGATCATGATTCCCGGAGTACTGGACCCCCGGTAATAAATAAGGGCGTCTTCCTCTCTCTTTCTAAATCGCTTCCGTGTCACTTTCCTAACTGGCACTGTAGCCCAAATCTCCTAGCTTCCTATTTCTAAAGGTTGTTTAAGACCTGGGGTCAGACACTCCCTTTCTAAAATCCTCTACATATGATATATGATTCGAAAGGGCCACGGTTGACCTAATGGGCAACGTTCGTGACTGCCACGGAAAGGGCCTCAGGTTCGATCCCAGCCAGGTACGAACGCTCGAACCACTAAATATCCGCCGTGCGTCGGATGGGCACGTTAAGCCGTCGGACCCCGGGTACTCCCCCCCCCGGTAATAAATAAGAGCGTCTTCCTCCCCCTTTCTACTTCGCTTCTGTGTCACTTTCCTATCGGGCACTCTATCCCAAATCTCCTAGCTTCCTATTTCTAAGGGTTGTTTAAAACCTGGGGTCAGACACTCCCTTCCTAAAATCCTCTACATATGATCTGATCTGATTTGAAATCCGTCCCATGAGGTACGATAGATCTTTCAGCACCCAATTGAAACATTCGCTAATGGAAGACATTGTAGAAAATTCAATGAATTTTGTTTTTAATCTGTTGTCCCAATAAGATAAGATTTACAGGAAATTTAGTGGCATCAGCTGAATATTCCAATGCATTTGAAAGCAAGAATATAAATATCGTGGATTCCATTACCAATCAGATCTTCGACTCATATGAGGTTATATTTCAGAAATGAAAAGCAGCACTTATATTGTGACAGTTTTTAACACAGACAAAATTGCTGGGGCGTTATTCAGAAAGAGTTAGCCCAACGCACCTGCGATTTGCATTCGGGTGATTTCTACCTTTACTTTTCGAGGCAGCTCTTGGAAACTTCTGTGGGCAACTCCGGTGGACGAGTAGAGTTGCCCATTGAAGTTACCACCTCCTCTGACGTCATCACTTTAGAAACGGTTTCCACCCTTTCAGTAGTGCTAATGAGAAATTAGGTGTCATAATATGTGACCTGGACTACGAAAAGGTGGATTAATGCGTCAAGATATTGATTTGGGGGTTTTGTGTACTTTTGGTTAAGAAAAAGGTACGCTCTCTCCAATGAAACCAATTTCCAGTCTCTAGCTGTATTCGCTGCATTGCAATTTGAACCTAATGATGGGCAATAAAAGCTGAAGAAATTGAAGAAATGAAAAATTAAACAAACCCCGTTTTTATTGTCAATAAAGGTAGAAATTCAAAAACACACACAAAATTATCAAGTTTAAGGACAAATAGCACACATTCACGTTGGACTGTCATACCTTTTCATCGATTCTTTCTTCGGTTTTGGGCCCACTTCACCTGATTTGGGAGAATCTATTACTAAGCTTCCGATGATGTTCAAGTACAACTGGCGACCTGCTGACTGTCCTCCTGGCTTGATTACCTATTTTGGCATCTTCCCATCTAATGGTTTTATTAGAAGAGTGAACTCATCAATTTACTTGTTTTCAGCAAATTTCCTTGCCTTCATTACTCCACTAGGACAAATCATGAAATGATGGTATTTAATGATCCCATCAAACTGTTTGAAACACTACCTCAAGTATACATCCCATTCATAGCAAGCCACTTGTTTGGCAGAGATAGCTTTATTTTGACCACCAGCAGAGAAGGCAACAACACAATTTATCAAGTCATTGTGAGTATAAATATTACTGAATGCATACACTGAAGTGCCAGAAAAACTGGTACAGACGAGCTTATGCAAATTACATAGCAACGTCACCTATGCGCATACTCGGTTGCGTCCGCCAGTGCGTATATTAAGCGATAGATATCCTTGCCAGCTGTCAGAGCTATTTTCGGCTTGAGAATGACAAGTAATAAAGATTTAAGCAATTTTCAACGCGGTGTCATACTTGGCGCTCGTGAGACGTGTCATAGTAATTCGGAGGTACACTGGTGTGCAAAAATTAAGCACGAAGAGGAGAAATTAGCATAACAGCGGAACGAGCAGGCAGAACGGACCAAAAGACCACTCAGAAGATAGACTAGGGTTCGGTACTGTAGGGCATGCATATATATGCATCATGACGTGGGGGGGGTCGGAAGGGTATAAAGCATACGGGCGGTGTACGCTCAGCAATTCGGTGAAAGCTATTGCATGGTGTACATCGGTTTGAACGACGACTAGTATTTGCCACTGTGTGATATGGCCAACAGGCAATCCAGTAGACGACATCTGGATGACTTCACCCGAGGTCGCGTCATTGGGAAGTTGGAAGAAGGTCGCAGTGTGACTAGTGTGGCCGAGGAGTTCGGAATCACTCACAGCATCGTTTCACGAGCTTCGAGAGCATTTCAAACGACAGCAACAGCTTTGCAAGAGTTTAGCAGTGGTCGCCCACGAACAACCATGGCGGCGGACGACCAGTATATTGTCCTACAGGCGAGAAGAGACAGACGGCAGACAGCGGGAGAAATCGCAAGGCACATGCAACAGACAACTGGACGTCCGTTATCGCGTTTTACCGTGGCCAGGAGGCTGCACAAAGGTGGTCTATTTGCACGACGACCAGTACGGTGTGTGCCATTAACGCCTGCTCATCGGAGACGGCGGTTTCTGTGGTGCCAAGAACAAAAGAACTGGACATATCAGCAATGGGGTCGAGTTCTCTTTACGGATGAGAACCAATTTAGTCTGACGAGCGATTCTGGACGTATACACATCTGGAGAGAGCAGGGAACACGCAATCACACCTCCAACATCGTCCAAAGGGACCAGTTTGGAGGTGGCAGAGTTCTTGTTTGGAGTGGTATCATGCTTGGTAGCCGTACTGACCTTCACATCTTCCAAGGAGGTACAGTCCCTGGTGTCCGCTATTGTACCGAGGTTCTCCTGTCTCACCTGCGTCTGTTTAGAAGTGCTGTGGGTCCTGAGTTCCTCTTCATGGACGACAACGCTACACCTCATCGTACAGTGGCTGTCGCAGAGCTGTTGGAGAGTGAAGATATTCAACGCATGGATTGGCCCGCAAGGTCCCCGGACCTAAATTCAATCTAAAACGTGTGGAACCTTCTCGGGAAACGCTTGGCAGCACGTCACCAGCCGCCAGCAACGATTCCGCAGCTGCTATTAGCGCTACAAGAGGAATGGGCCGCGATGCCTCAGCAGCTCCTTGACAACCTCGTCCTTAGCATGGACAGACAAAATCCTGCAACGCAGTTAGAGGTGATTATATCACCTACTAAAGACTGGATTTGTTTTGTCAGCCACCTGTCACACGGACGCTTCTGTCTTCTGTCCAGTTGAGCTCGAAGTTACCTTTTCAGTAAAGTGACTTTGTAACCTTTGGATTCCTTGTTTGGACGGTTTTGCTCACTTTTCCCATATTATTACATCTTGGGGATCTTATGGTATGATTTGAGTCGATGTGGAGCACTTCTGCACGACGTTACATTCGAAAAACCGTCTCGTCCTTAATTTTTGCACGCCAGTGTAGAAACGAAGTTCGCATTTACACTGACGACCATTGCAAGGGTGTACCGTGACTGCAAGAATTCCGGCAAAACCTCTAACCTACGATACCAGTGTGGCCGTAAAAAGACATTGGGTGAACGTGACCATCGTCGGCTGTCCAGAATCTTTTCACGAGATAGGCGTGCAACACTCTCGCAGGTATCTTCGGAATTCAATGCTGGATCCTCCACAAGCATCAGCGTCCAGATTGTGCAACGTACCCTGCACTATATGGGCTTTGGAAGTTGACGCCCAACTCGAGTCCCCTTGATGGGTGTATGACACAGAGCTATGTGACTCGCTTGGGCACGGCAACACCGCCACTGGGCATTTGATGACTGGAAACAAGTAACCTGGTCTGACGAGTCGCGTTTGCAACTGTATCGGACAGATGGAATGATTTGTGTGTGGCGCAAACCCCATGAAGCCATGAATCCCACCTGTCAACAAGTAACTGTACCGGATGGTGGGGAGTCCGTAATGGCATGGGGTGTATTTAGCTGGACTTCACTGGGACCCCTGGTACGTCTACAAACGTCTGTGACCGGCCAACGCTATGTGCGCATCCTTTCTGACGAGGTACACCCGTTCATGTCCGGCATTCATGCTGATGGGTTGGGCCTGTTCCAACAAGCCAATGCACCTCCACACAAGTGTTGGGACCCCACATTATTGTTAGAGGAGCATTCATCTGAGTTTGGGGTATTGCCAGACCTACCCAAGTCCCCAGATCTGAACGTGATAGAACACATTTGGGATGCCATGCAACGCGCTATCGAACACAGGATTCCGAGACCTCGGAATACACCCGAATTGTGGCACGCTCTGCAGGAAGTATGGTGTGCATTGCCTACAGCATATTTCCAAAAGCTAGTAGAGACCATGCCCCGTTGTGTTTCTGCAGTCCTGCGCTCCCTTGGGGGACCTACCAAGTATTAGACTGGTGTACCAGTTTTTCCGGCACTTCAGTGTACTTTGTTTTAATGATTCCAAACATCCGATCAGGACTAATCTTAGTATGTACAATTTAACGGAGTTTACTCAAAAACTTATTTTTTCCAGTTAACCAACTTCTCGTAGTTCAGGTCACATATGTTACAGAAACGCCACAAACTCAAGGCGTACCCTCGTGAATATTGAGTTCTGCGCGACTCCGCCTTTCCTGAAAAAATCAACACCTTCTCAATGCATTACAATTATAATTTAATTTTCTTCTTCATTACAGATGAACAAATAAGCTATTTGACTTCCAACAATTGACATTCAATAGTTGGAGTTAATTAAGTTAACTAGGAACAGAATTTACCTTCTAGGGTATACGTCTGAATTCTAGTTCGTCAGGATCATTTGGTACAGAATTTACTTTCTAGAGTATACTTATGATTTTTAGTTCATCAGGATAATTTAGAACAGAATTTGCCTTATGGAGCGTACTTTTGATTTCCAGTTCATCAAACTGATTTGGAACAGAATTCACAAACTTACCTCCTAGAGTATACTTTTGAGTTTCAGTTCATTAGGCTTACTTGGAACAGAATTTACCTTTTACAGTTCCATTTCATCAGGCTGACTTGGAACAGAATTTACTTTCTTGAGTATACTTCTGAATTCTAGTTCATCATGGTAATTTAGCATTGGATTTACCTTCTAGAGTATACTTCTGAATTCCAGTTCATCAGGATGTATTGGAAAAAAATTTACCTTTTAAGAATATACTACAGAGTTATAATTCATCAAGATGACTTACAACAGAATTTTCCTTCTAAAGTATACTTATGAGTTCCATTTCACCACGTAGACTTGGAATAGAATTTACTTCCTAGCGTAGACTTCTGGGTTCTAGTTCATCAGGATGACTTGGAAAAACAATTACTTATTCTTCAGAGTTCTAATCGTCACGCAAACTTGGAACAGATTTGATCTTTTAGAACAAACTTCTGAATTCCAGTTTGTCGCTGTAAGTAATAAAAACATTGTTAGAAAACCACAAGTTAATCCTGGTTTTCTAGAAATATCCATTAAAAATTTGTATTCCGATGGGAGGTTTTTTCAAAACATGCAGTGTTCTGACGAAGTGGGCAACACCTCGCCTTGTTAATTAATAAACAAATTAATTACGTTTTTGGCGATTTTGATAATGCGTGAAAGCTGTCTAATATAGTTAATTAGCAAATTAATTGATTTCCCTATGGTCCTGATGATGTGCATAACAATCTCGCGAATTTGTTAGTAAACAAAGTAGCTGTTTCGTCTACAATACCAAAGTAATGGGCATCCTTTGATTGGAGAATTAGCAATAAAAGTAACCATAAATTTTATTAATGATTACTTTTTGTACAACTTCTGAGTGAATAGTTAATTAAACCGCTGATTAACAATGGCGGCCTTGGAAGTGTACAATATCCTCCATTTTTTTGTTAATCCGCGGACATATGCTTGCATCACAACATAGCTTTCTGAAATCTGAAGGTTATTACCATATTAAAAAATGGGATATTTCCCCTCTAATCATTAAATTCTGTTCTACTCGACGTTTAAGAGGTTCTTGGTTTCTCTTAACAGTTCCCTTTCTAATAAGCAAGGATTTCTTTCTCAGCATTTTAGTAATTTTTTAATCTACTATTATTTTATTATTTGTTTCCCAACAATAAATTTTTACACCTCTTTTTAGGGTAGTGTCAGTCTTTTTAATTTCTGATCCCTAACTTGCTTATTTTGTGACAATACTCGTTTGCACAACCTGAATGTTGTTCTTAAGAATGTTATTTCTTTAAAGAACTTGCACTGCCAAAGATTATGTTATCGATATTTCGATTACATCTAAATAATCGAAAAGTAAGTAACATCATCAATCTTCCTAATAGCAAAGAGTTTAAATGACTTGTATCAGGTTACAGCTGGCAACTCTGAGGTAAAATTGTTCCTCTTCAATCCCTGCAAGTTACATAAGCCAATACTTATCTTTTTCTTCCACCAATTTTTTTTAAATGATGTTGCAAAAATTTTGCTATCAACCGAAGTCCGGAACAGATGTTTCTGTATGGATCAGAACGAAGGTCTTTTTTCTTAATTTCTCCGTAGTCATTGATCAATGTCAAACATAGACTCCCTTACGTCGCAGGAAAATACTGAAAACGGATAACCACTACCGTTGACGAGAAATTTAAAGACAGAGAGAGAGAGGGAGAGAGAGAGAGAGAGAGAAAGAGAGAGAGAAAAAAAGATTTGATATCTGTCTTTAGAGCAAAAGTTAAATGCGATGCAAAGTATCCATTAGATTTTGTCAGTTGACTTGGTTTTTTAAACGAAATTTTTAAAGTTCGGCTCTGCTGGTAAAACGAAAGAAAAGTTGAGAGAAGGAAAAATAAAATGCAAAAACATTTCTTCATTTCTGTTATCAGGCTACCTATGTTATTGCGTTAAGGAGGAACAATTAATAAATAATAAGAAACTATACACAAACAATACTAAAATAGCATAACTATACTACAGAGGGTGAGTCGAAAGTTTTGTAATATTTTGATCACTCTTCATAAGTACTTTTACGACGAAAGCCGACTATCATTCAAAGTATAAGCAATCGTGTTGCACTGTCTTTAGATATTTTTTCTTAAGCCATCTGTTTGCCAGTTCTTCGATTCCGCGGAGGTACCAGTTGTTGTCCTTCGAGGGGAAGAACTCCTTCACTCCATCTGCCACCTCCCGTCTGGTTGTTGGAACAGGTAATTATCTGACGGGGCAAGGTCCGGATGCTGGTGTCGCATCCGATCGATGCCATCAAGTTCCTGGAGTTTTTCCTGGGTCGTTCGCGCGGTATGAGGCCGAGCGTTGTCCTGCTGTAGGAGAGCGCGCTTTCTGTTCACTAGTGCCGGGTACTTCTCCTCCAAAACGGTATACATCCTTTCCAGCTGTTCAGAGTAGAGGTTGGCGTTGTTGGTTCGACCGTCTGGAACAAATTTGCGATGGATTATTCCCTCGAAATTCCACCAGACGCAGAGGCACCACCTTGTGCTCGAAGCGGCCACGTTTGACAACAGGTTCTTGAAGCTTGCCCGAGCTCAATCACTGCCATTGTGTGTTAGGATTACGGAAATAGACCCACTTTTCATCGCACGTAACAATTCTCTTGGTGAAACGTACATCGCGTTGGTTTTCTAGGAGTTTCGTGCACACTTCCATCCGGCGGTTTGCTTTAACTGGCATCAGTTCGTGAGGAACAATGAGGCAGCTCCTGTAGACCTTGCCGAGGTCCTGAAGGTGACGAACCACAGTGGACTGGGATATGCCCAGCTCGCCTGATGATCTCCAAGTACAGTTATCAGATCTGCCTCTACGGCCTGGCGCACGGCCTTCGAATCCACGGTTCGCGGCCTACCTGACCTTGGCTGATCGACGAGGTTTCTGAGCAAAATTTCTTGAACCATCTGGTTGTGGTGCTGTGGTCCACAGAACCTTCCTCTTTCGCATAACAAATGTTTCGTGTTGCTTGAGCAGCATTATGGCCGAGTTCAAACTCGTAAAGCAAAAGTTCCTAATTAGCCGGTTGTGGCTGTTCATCTTTTAGGCGTCCCAGCCACAGACAGAACGACTACATGCAATGCTGTTCGCAGCAACGACTACCACTTTATATCCCTTTCGACTGACAGCAGTGCGTGACTTGAACTAGTTTAAATACGTGACATACCAGCCGCAGTACATGCGTTTATGCAAATATTGCAAAACGTTCGACTCACCCTTTGTAGGAATCCGAATTTCTTGGCGTAGGATAGAAATCAAAGTTTCCAAGCTTTCACATATCAACCAGATGGATTTTTCCAAGGAAGGTAGACAGCTAACTGAAAAATAGAACTCTTGAAAAATAGAACACTAGAGTTATGCATCCAGTTCGACGTGTGTCCTGCCTCAGTGGCCAATTCGACGATGTTTTTAGCTTGCATTGTCTAAAACGAACATCGGAGAAAACGGCGAAGGATCTTCTAATTCGAGAACAGAAGAAGACCGTCTTGTGATCATCAGGGCAGAATGAACTGTGGAGCGTCAGGTTGGGAACAGACGTGGGTTTGTAATAGACGTCTGTACGAAAGGCGGTTGTTCAGAGATTTGCTCACTAAGACGTCGAGATAAGGTAAGGTGCCATTGTGTTCAAGCTCCACAATGAAATTGATCGTAGATTGTACATAATTGACTTTATCGAGGAAAAACAAGAGACTCTCCCTTCCGTGACGCCATATGAAAACTACGTCGTCCGCGTATCGCAGCCAGATGGTAGGCATCGGGGAAGCAATACTTCGCCCTATTAAGCAACATATATTCGCCAACATCACCCCATGACCTACCACCTGGCTACGATATGCGGACGACGTATTTTTCACATGGCCTCACGAAAAGGAGACTCTCCCGATTTTCCTCGATAAAGTCAATTATATACACCCTACGATCAATTTCACTAGCAGCTTGAACACAATGGTACCTTACCTTATCTCGACCTCCGCAAATCATCTGACAACCGCCATCGTACAGAAGTCTATTATAAATCAATGTCCGTGGTTTAAACGCAACTTAAATCCAACTTTGGTGTCGGAATAAGGTCTCCGGCATCTTTAGACACGATGCTGAAGACAAATATTGACAAGCCCCCTCTTCTCTATGAGGTAGGTGTTTATGCCATCCCACAATATTATCCGAACGGCCCCAGGCGATACTACATAGGAATGACCAAATCTTCGTTTAGAATGAGAATCAACGAACATAAAAGAAATACGAATGACGGAAAAATAATCACTGCCCTATCCAGATAAATCAAGTTGAAGTCCGCTGATTCCACGTGGAGTGATGTGACGAAATTAGCTTCATATTCCACACCCAAATCTACTTCCATTCGCGAAACCTTACAGATCATAACCAGCAGCGAGGCTTGCAATGATAGTATCTCTCTAGAGTTGCCCGCATTCAGAATCAATTCTCCAAATAATGCTACGTTTTCTACCACGGTACCGCGTGCCCAATCAACTTGACCTCGCTTCTTCGAATGAATAATCACATTTGCGTCTATTCATTTATTGCCTAGTTAAGTCACCACGTTCAAATTCTTGAAGTGTTCTATTACTCAGTTTGCTGTCTACCTTCTTTGAAAAAGCCAGCAAATGCTGTCTCCCTTCCTTGAAAAAGCCATCTGGCTGATGCGCGAAAGCTTGGAAACTTTTATCTCCATTCTACGCCAAGAAATTCGGATTCCTGGTATAGTTATACCATTTTAGGAGGAACAACTGCTGTGGGTGAAAACCTACAACAACCTTTCTACAGCGGAACTATTTTTTATCAAATTTTCAGGATTTTATTGCCACACTTTTTACGCAGAGCTATCGTATTTTCGCTTCATGTTAGTTTTATTTACAAATACGAGAGATTTCTACTGATTGCGTGAAAATTCAAGAACAAATTAAAATTAAAGAGCGATTATAATGTTTATTCACAAACTCATGTACACACAGTTATGACAGTAATTTCCCCCATTACACAATTAAAGAAATACATTGTGGTATTGCTGGTGCCAGAGTATAGATGAAAGTAAGGACACTGCCGACATGAAAACAAAGAAGATGCCAGTAAATGTGAGTAATGCATGAACGAACTCTAATATAGAATATAATTTTCTCTTGCGAAAATGTAGTCAGTAGAACGTTGTTTATATACGGGAATCACATTAGCTTCAAACTTCATGGGGGAGCTGTCCATTCTGTCACTAGGACACATCTGAGCTAAGAAGGAAAGACTAGTGTAATCTTCAAAGAGTTTTCACACATTCTGTCAGAATTTGGTACGGCGAGCAAATGGTCTTTCCGTGGGAACAGTACCAAGTACTCGTCCCTGAGACCTGCCCTATACGCTGCTGTTGTCCATTAAAGGGAACAGAAGGATCACAGTAAACGACAAAGACGAGCAAATGATTC
Organism: Macrothele yani; assembly: GCA_039090855.1. NCBI lineage: Eukaryota > Metazoa > Arthropoda > Arachnida > Araneae > Macrothelidae > Macrothele > Macrothele yani. The sequence goes on from CM076990.1 coordinate 177,273,795, forward strand.
CCGAATCTCTTCTTTTGTGCTGAATCGAATCTCAGCTTCAGCACAGAAGAAGGGATTGGGTGCTGAAATCAGACGAAAGAGAAGTTTTATTGACCTCCTAAATCGAAGAACGTACCTTGCTTACCAAAACTTTGCAAAGCAGGCTCACCCTCTATATTTAGACCATTAATTCTGTTACTGAACATTTTCTTCAAAATCAAAGGAAAGGTCATATAAATAAACTTAGGTCTCTTGTTGCTGAAAAAACTGCTCCAGATTCTCCCCAGTTTGGGAGACCTGGAAGACCACTTAATCGACCCCCTTCCTTCATAAATCTGAGTTCCAAACCTTTGACGGCAAACCAAACTGAAGCCTTAACTCTAGGTTACAAATTCAGTTTCCCAATTCTCAACCCAAACCTAATGAAGATTATTCACCAGACTGAAGAAATCATTAAGCATCTCCCCCCGGAAATACAGGAATATACTCGTCATAAAACATGTGACCTCCTGCAGAAATAAACAAGTAATTTCTGGCTCTTCTTGGAAATATTCTAAATCTTAACTTCTCTCCCTTGTAAGAGACCCGGACCTAGCCATTCTTGAAGCGGACAAAACAAACCAAATTGTCCTTATGGATCAAGATGACTACATTACTAAAATGTTGGCTACTATTCAGAAAATTCCCCATTCTATCCTTAGTTCAGACCCAACTGCCTATACAATTACTAAGTTATCACAATTACGCAACTCTGGCTTACTACCGACCTGTATCTCCCGGAATGTGTAACCTCCCCCGGGTTCCAGAGTCCCTGAAGCTTTTGGAAAGGTCAAAACTCATAAACCGGATACCCTGTCCGACTACTCATCTCAGGATATGCAAACCCAACCAGAAATCTGGAAAAATATCTTGCAACCTTTTTGAAGCCTTTTACCACTGGTCCATCTTACCTGTTAAAAGTACAATAGAAGCCATTAACAAAAACATATCCTGCCAATTTTCGGAAACTCATTTTTTTCTAGCCACCCTTGATGTTGAAAACATCTTTCCTAATATCCCTCGTTCAGTTGTTTACTCCCACATTGAGGAAATTCTACTTTCCCAGAATCAATACAGTCAAGTTGAAATTGATACTACCCTTCAAGCTTTAAGACTTGTAAGGGACATAAGTTTCTTCCGCTTTCAAAATGCTGTCTACAAACAGAAGGAGGGAGCACCTATTGGCTCCCCACTGTCACCTGTTCTTGCTGAAATTTTACTGCAGCACCTAGAAAATCACTATCTTAAATCCTGCAGTGTTCAACCATCTTTGTACATCAGATATGTTGATGATGTTTTCCTTGTCTGGTCTCACTCAACTGCTGAATTACATGCTTTGGCCTCTGGTTTATCATCCATAGTTCCTGGCATAAAGTTTACTATAGAAATAGAAAAAGAAGCGTCACTGCCCTTCCTTGACTTCTTGGTTTCACACTCCCCTAACCATACAAACTTTGAGTTCTCTGTATATCGTAAGCCTACCTCTATCCCGGTTCTGATCCCCTTCAATTCTTGTGCACCAACCCCCTATAAGTATTCAGCACTTAGATTCCTAGTTAATAGAGCCTTTACCCTTTCTTCAAATCCCTATTATTGTAATCAGGAATTGATGAAGATTAACGAAATTGCAAAAGGTCTTTTGCAATCTCGTTAATCTTCATCATATCATCATCATCATCATTGTCAACCATTATCAATCCACTGCTGGACGAAGGTCTCCCCAAGTTTCCTCCACAACGGTCTGTCTTGTGCCAGTCTCCTCCATGTCACCCCTGCATACTTTCGAATTTCATCCACCCATCTCCTATGTGGTCTTCTTCTGGGTCTTTTCCTGTCCCTTGGAATCCAATCTAAAATTTCGGCTGTCCATCGATGATCTGTCCTTCTGGCAGTATGTCCAGCCCATTGCCATTTCAGGGATTTAACTCTGATCATGATGTCTTCCACTCTTGTCATTTTTCGGATCCACGAGTTCCTCTTCTTATCTCTCCTGGTTACACCAAGCATGCACCTCTCCATGCTTCTTTGAGTTGTCTGCAGCCTTTGTATGTCTCTTTTAGTTAAGGTCCACGTCTCTGCACCATACGTAAGCACTGGAAGGATGCATTGATCAAACACTTTTCTTTTAAGACATAATGGCATATTGCTCTTGAAAATTATGCTGTTTCTTCCAAAAGCTCTCCAGGCAAGTTTTGTACGCCGATTAATTTCTTCATCAATGTGACCCTCACTTGATATCTGCTGTCCAAGATAAACATACGTGTCTGTTATCTCCAGCTTTTCTCCATCAATCGATAAATCTTCATTTCTTGTAAAAAGCATTGAACATCACTTTTGTCTTCTGAAAGTTCATTTTTAATCCCACTTCTTTACTCTTGTCAGCAAGTTCCTGGATCATACTCTGCAGCTCTGATGGGGTAGTTGCAAAAATGACTACGTCATCAGCAAAACGAAGGTGGGTTAGATAATCTCCATTAATCTTTATCCCCTTGTTTTCCCAGCTCAGCGACTGAAAAACACCCTCCAATGTGGCATTAAAGAGCTTCGGAGATATGGTGTCACCTTGTCTCACTCCTTTCCAATTTTTACGTGTGTTGTATTTTCAAACAGCCTAATCTTTGCATTTGCATTTTCATAGATGTTATTAATAATATTAATGTATGCATCTTCAATACTGCAGGTTTTCAGAGCCATTGTAACTGCTGATGGTTTCACCGAATCAAAGGCTTTTTCATAATCGATAAAAGCCATGCACAATGGAAGTTCATATTCCCTCGCTCTTTCAATTAGTTCTCTCAGCACGTGGATATGATCTATTGTGCTGTAGCCACTCCTGAATCCAGCTTGTTCTCTCGGTTGAGCCATGTCTAGTGCTACCTTCAAGCGGTGTGAAAGAACTTTAGTGAAGATTTTATAAACTACTGATAGGAGGCTGATAGGTCTGTAGTTTCCGAGATCCTCAATGTCACCTTTCTTATGCAGCAGGATCATTGTAGCGGTGTTCCAATCCTCAGGAATCTTTCCTTCATTAAGGCATCGAGTGAAAATTTGGGCGAGTACTGTTTCGATTTCTCCACTTGCTTCTTTTATGATGTCTACAGTAATTCCATCTTCTCCTGGAGCTTTTCCTCGCTTCATGTTCTTGATTGCATGTGCAACTTCTGCTGGAAGGACTGGAGGAACTCTGGTACTGGTATCTTTCATGATGTCTGGAGTGCATATATCATCCCTTTCATATAATTTGGAGTAGAAATCTTTCACTCTTGTCAAAATTTCGCCTCTATTTCTTGTTACAGAACCATCTTCTTTTCTCAGTGCCATAATCTGTTTTCTTCCCTTACTGAGATGTCCCTTTGCTATCTTTAGGCTTTGGTTGTTTTCAATTGCTTTCCTCACTAGTTCACAGTTGAATTTCCTTAGGTCTTCAGTGATACTTTTTCTTACTGTCTTGCATAGCTCTATATATTCCACTTTGGAAGTCACATCTTCTTTAGTTGTCCTCATCACTCTTCTTTTTTGCATCAACATTTTGGTTTTTCCTGATAATTTGTTCACATGCAACTTGTTCTTAGACCCAGCTAATTTTGTTGCTGTTTCCATAAGAGCTTTGGTTACTTTTCTGTTAACTTCAGAGATGTCCACTTCTTCCGATGTTAGGCCTTCTAAAGCAGAGAACCTGTTCTTCAGTTCTAACTTGAAGGTATTATGGTGTTTTTTAAGGTTGGTTATGTCAATAGATTTTGTTTGTCTTATGAGCTTGCCACGTTCAAGTTTAGTGTTGAGATGCATCTTACATCTCACCAATCTATGGTCACTACCTGTGTTGAACTTGTTTAGCACACTGCAGTCTTCTATGACGAATTTTTTGTTACACATAATAAAATCAATTTCACTTGTCGTCCCATTTGGATGTCTCCATGTCCATTTCCTGTGTGGCTTTTTCTTGAAGAAGGAGTTCAAGATGAAAAACCCTTCTGCCTCTGCAAACTCAACGAGAGTATTTCCACGCTGGTTTCTGTTGCCATGACCGAATTTACCTACTGAAGTTTCATTCTGTTGCCGTTGCCCTATTTTTGCATTGAAATCTCCCATAATTATTTTCAAGTGCTGCTTACCTTTATTATTTAGATGACAAATTTCCTCATAAAATTCTTCAATTTCTTCTTCAGGATGACTTGTGGTGGGTGCATAAGTTTGAATAATCTGAGCCTGGTATCTTTTCGAGAGTTGGATAACAAGTCGTGCAGCTCTGTCAGAGGAACTTTCAACTTCTACAACTTTATCCTTCAGTTTCTTGTTTATTATAAATCCAACACCACTAGTTCTGCCAGTATCTGTCCCACGATAGTAGAAGAGATGTCCACTTTTCAGTTCGATGAGATCTTCTCCTTTTCTCCTTACCTCACTTAGCCCCACGATGTCCCACTTGATCCTTTGTAGTTCCTCTTCCAATTCAAGAAGCCTTGAATCAGAAGATAGGGAGCGTCCATTGTAAGTAGCCAAGGTCAGCATCAGATGGCAGCCTAGTCCGGTCCTCCGGGGATTCTTAGCACCCTCTGCCTTCATGTCGCACTGGCCGCTGCCTTGGCCAGGTACATTCCAGCTGCCGGAGACTGAGGGCCAAGATTTAAGTTGTGGAATCATTTTGGAGGGGTTTGGCCATAACTCACCACGCTGGCCAAGCGGGTTGGTGAGTGTGGGATAGAATTTCCTCTGATCCCGATGGTATAGTTATACCGCTATGGGCGGTCGTCAGAGCCCCTTTAGTGGGAACAGGATGCACCACGAGAAGGCGGGGTTGACATTTGTCAAGGAGAGGCTGTGATGTTACGCATCACCTGACCTTGCATCCCTTCATCATATATATAGAACTTAATCGTCAATTCTTTCGCGCCAACGACAATAGAACCATCTGAATTACTCACATGATAGGTTTCTGGACTAATTCTGTGCATTAAACATTTCAAAGGTAATGTGCTTTCATTATTTTTCTCAGTAGCACTGATAAGTGCCACAATTTTAATGGGTCATCACAGCATTGAATAATGAAACATTATTACTTGCCTTATTTGCGTTACTACAGAAGTTTATCAAAGTAGTGAAAACACCGACTGCAACTGGAGTACACGCATTATGCTGAATGCAAATCGCAAGGACGATGTCGCCCGCAGTGTGAGGTATTTGAAGTAGTAACACTACGACGTGGGCTATCGCGTAGAAGTACCACAGTCGCAGGTGAAACATCTGCTGTGGAGTAGTTGTCGACAATGCCAGATCTCAGTGACCTAAAGAAAGACATGATCACTGCTGCGTGTCCTGCAGGAGTTTATAAAATATAGAACCTCAGAAACAGTGGGTGGAGCCCGAGGAACTGTATCAAAGATTATGTCTATTTAACAAAAGGACACGGCGTTGCCTAAAATCGTGCAAATTGTGGACGCCATGCACAGATAGGGATAGGTCAACGTGGGTACAGATTGTACAATGGAAGCACAAGACCACGGCACCACAAATATTGGGTTGTTGGAAAAGTCATGACGTATTTTAGCCATGTTTTGCAAAGGTCATTGATTGATAGAAAGAACAAAGATCAATGAATGAAATAATGCCCGTTTTGTTCGATAACCTTTGGCCATCTTTCAGTGAGCTGCAGAATGCCTCGTTCATAGAAGGACCTGTCTTTCGTGGCGAAAAACTGTACAAGGTGCTGATTTACAACCTCATCTGAATTTAACGCAAGGACTGTTGAAGAGAGCAAAACAAGTGGAAGTCTGACGGCGCAAGGTCAGGCGAGTATGCTGAGTGTAGCAACACATCCCCCCCCCCCCCAGCTCCAATAATTTTTGGCGAATGATCAGACGTGTGTGTGGTCTGGCGTTGTCGTGTTGGAACACAACACCTTTACAATGAACGAGCTTTGGACGTTTCTGGATGATGAATTCCTTCCAACTGTCTGATTGCCGGCAGAACACATTCGAATTGATTGTTTGGTTCCGTGGTAGAAGCTCGAAAAACATGACACCTTTTAACTCCCACCACACTGAGGCCAGAACCTTCCGCTGATGAATGTCTGCTTTGGATGTCGTTTGAGGAGAAGCAGCACGTCGGGAGCAAGACCGTTTGCGCAGAACATTGTTGTACACAATCCACGTTTCGTCACCAGTTATCAGTCGCTTCAAAAAAGGATCTTTTTCCTCACGTTTAATGAGCATATTGCAGATGTTTATACGCGCCGTCAATTGAGCTTCTTTGAGTTCATGAGATACCCACACATCGAGCTTGCGTACGTATCCCAGCTTCTTCCGGTGGTCGTAAACGCTTGAATGATAGATTTGCAATGTGTCTGTAATCTCGCGTGTCGTGTAATGTGGGTTTGACTCGATCAATGCCTTGATTTAGTCGTCATCAACCTCGGTGGGCCTCCCGGACCGAGAGGCATCGTTGAGGTCAAAAGCACCAGCACGGAATTTTGCGAACCACCACTGGAACTGACGTTCTTGTAGAGCATTATCAATCATACACTTTACGCAACTTTTCACAAGCTTGACGCGCGTTCTTCCCTTTACGGAAGTAAAACAGTAAAATATGGCGAAAATGCACAGTTTGGTCTTCCATCTTCAACTTGATGTCAAATCTCCGTAAATCAACCAAATTGCTCACTATTTCTTTTAGACCGCAGCTAAAATTGGAACCTGTCGAATGCCATAGCAACAAAGCTGTGCATGACTCTAGTACTTCCAAAACCGCCCAACCGCCATCGGATGCCAAAATACGTCATCACTTTTCCGACAACCCAATAGCAGTAGAGTTGAACACCAGTCGAAATGATCCCGTTTCCCTCATAACAGTTCGTCGGGAACTCCATAGACTATGGCCGTGCTTCAATCCACAAACATTTGATTACCAATATCAATGAAAAAAAAACCTGTTAAGTGGCGCAAAGCACATAAAAACTTCGATATTAAAGACTGGGAACGTATCACCTGTTCTGATGAATCGTGTTTCGCAATGCTTCCCACCGCTGGTAGAGTGTACGTCTGGCGAAAACCTGTAGAATCGTACCACCCCGACTGCTTGGTTCAGACTGTAAAGCACAGACGTGGATCTCTGATGCCGTGGGGTGCCATATCGTGGTATTCTTTAGAACCACTGGTTATTCTGCAAGGTCGTGTCTCATCTCCGAAGTATGAATTCATCATTGTTGGGGACCACCGGACGTTCCCTAATGACCACCCTCGGTATATCAAGCAGATAATGCACCCCTGAAATATCGTATTACGTTGTGGGTTGCAGAGCATAAGGATAAGATACAGCAGCTACCCTAATCACTTCAGTCTCCAGATCTCAGTATTATCGAACATTTTTGGGGAATATCTGAAGCGAAAGGTCAGATCCCACTTTCCTCCTCCAACATCACTGTCATGGTTAGGACATATTTCACAGGAAGAATGATCCCGAATTCCATTATCTTACGTGCAGTCTTATTCCGAGGCGAGTTTCTTCGGTTCTCAAAGCTCTAGGTGGACCTACGGCTTCTGAATAAAAGGTTATCCACAACGTTTCCATTATTTTGACAAACGCTCTAGAAGTGGTTTTTCTGATAGAGTACAATTCTATCTACTTCTCAGAAAAAAGAACTACATGCTCCATACAGCCTATTCATGCATTTCTGTACATAATATATCTTCACCGTAAAACAGGGGCAATCCTCTGACAAAATATTGCGATGTTGGTTAGTTTTCCAGTTGCGATGTTGGTTAGTTTTCCAGTTGCGATGTTGGTTAGTTTTCCAGTTGCGATGTTGGTTAGTTTTCCAGTTGCGATGTTGGTTAGTTTTCCAGTTGCGATGTTCTTAGCTCCGTAATGAACACTCACAGCCAGTGGCGTATTCACATAGGCGTTAGTTGCAGCCTAAATCCCTTCCTTGGCTTTTTTAATTTTAAAAAATAAACGTTTTGTTAGAAAAAAATTAATTCCAAAACGTTTTACTGTTTGGTGGAAATGCGAAATTTACACAAACTTTCACGAACGCAGTTTAATTTAAACTCAAGCGAAAAATACACTGCTGGCCACCCAAAATGCAAAACCAAGAAGAAAGCATCCGATTGGCCTGAAATTCGCAGCATGCGTCGCCCACGAGAGGACATGCAAACGATTTGCATTGCAGGGCATATGCAAATCATGTGCGCCCGGCACGCCACCGAGAAGCACTATAAGATGGGTGCACAGAAGGCGGGGTGTAAGTAGTGGAAGTGTGTTGTGCTTCCGGGCCTATGCGTGGGAAGCTTCCTGATGCCTCGTCGCAGAATACGGCAGTCATTCCAGCACGTTTCGGAGTTCGACAGAGGACGAATAGTGGCTTATCGCGATAGCGGTTTCTCGTACCGAGACATCGGCGCCCGTGTGGGACAACATCCAGCCACAGTGAGGCGAGTATGAATTCGGTGGGTGCAGGAGGGACGGACGGACGGACCCACGTGAGCGATTGCCACAGCCGCGGCACACCACCGAACGAGAGGACCGGCATGTTGTGCGGCGAGCTTTGACGGCTCGCACCACCACATCACGAACGTTAGCGCAGGAATTAGGGTGTGTTGCGTAAAAACCTGTGTCAGCACGTACCGTTCGACGTCGTCTGCAGGAGCGGGGACTGGTTGCATTGCGCCCATTGCTCCGATTACTATTGACGTTATACCACCGGCGAGTGTGGTGGCAGTGGGCCGTTGAACGCCGCACTGAACTACGGAATGGTACGACATTGTCTTCTCCGACGAATCCCGCTTCTCCCTGAAACACCACGATGGTCAGACCCACCTGTGGTGGCACGGCGGCCAGAGACTGTATGACGCCTGCATTATACATCGCTATACCGGCCCGTCGCCTGACGATATGGTTTGGGGCGCAATTGGATATGACACCCGCACCCCTCTTGTACGCATCGCCGGTACACTCAACAGCGACCGCTTCATCTCCGACGTTTTGGAACCTGTAGTCCTCCCTTACTTGCAGGATCTGCCAGTGGCCACGTTACAACAGGACAACGCGCGCCCGCACGTGGCACGCAACGTGCAACAATTCTTCACGCCCCTCCATGTGTCACTGCTGCCGTGGCACGCCTGTTCTTCCGATATGTCGCCCATCGAAGACGTCTGTTCGCTGATCGGCAACCGAGTGGCCTGGCAAGCACCACCCGCGGCTACGCCTGATGAACTGTGGCAACGTGTGGAAGCAGCCTGGACCGGCATACGCCCAGCCCACAGTCAAAGCCTCTTTCGTTCGATGCCGCGGCGTGTAGCGGACGTTATTATAAATACTTTGGGGGCCACACGAACTATTAATGTCTGCGTGTTCCGCAAGTCGCACGGGCCTGTGTGCTTAATCGTTTCATTTTTGTATCTGTTGTTATGTGTCCAGTAAATCTGGCTTTGCTATCTCGTGTTCTTCTTGGTGTTGCATTTTGTGTGGCCAGTAGTGTATAAACAAAAATTCAGTTTGATTCTTTTCTAATCGGTGGAATACCGGGAGAGTGGAAGATCCGTCGCGAAATCGCTGGAATGGCGACACCACCTCACACAGTTAACGGCATCGCACGTCACAAATAAAACAGCGTGTGATTGGTTGTTATTTTTAGCGGAGGGCTCTGCCTCTTCTTGCTGCAAAGGTCTCACGTTTGATCTTGGCTCACTCTCTTGACACATTTGCCTCTGATTTCTGACTAAGTGATGAACTATTTTAAACAGAACACAGAATTCAGCTACGTTTAAAGTCAGAGAATAAATACTTCATACCGTAATGGGGGAATTTCTTTATTTTTAACCTTTAAAATTGCGCATACCGAACATTGCTGTGATGTGAATTGACTAAAAAGTTTAACTCATCAATAAAAGTCCGTTAGTCGATTTATCCGTTGATTAATCGTCCCTTTAAGTGAAACTCTCTGCAACACTATTTCTGGGAAGACATGTTTTTCGCTAACCATACCGGCATCCTCTATATGCCACTGCTCACGGCTGTGGCGCACTGTTAACAAAACATTGATTAATGGGTATTTGCATACATGCCAGTCTTGTACCAGTGGTATATTACAAATGAGCAATATCGTGCCTTGCACCAACAATCTTGTGCTCACTGTTAAAAGTTTTGTGGTAGGTTGCATCACAAAGTGGTGCTACACTAGCTGCACCGTTTTCTGAGAAATTTTGTCCACAGTGCTCAGTGCTTGGCACGATATCAGTCCCCCTTCTGCCACCAAATGTTCAAAGAAATGTATGGCCGGCACTAATGGTTCCATCAGGTCTACCGGGTTGACCCAAGTGTCTATACACAGTATATTAAATACATCTCATCTCGCAAAATCTCCACAGCTTCGTGTGACATTATTGTTTGCATTCAGTGAAGTCAATCAAGGGGTATATTGATTGAAAACCGAAATTCAATAGGAAGGTTCAATGGAGGTATGCGCAACATATTTTTATGTTCGAAAACTGTCAGATTAAGAAACGTTCAAGGATTATAAATTCCACTTGGTGCTTGAAAATACAAAAATCCCACAATTTTTAGGCAAGTAAAAACGCAGTAGGGCTGCTTCAGCATTCGGAATATGACTTTCCTCCTGCACATGTCCACGTCAGAAATTCAAAGAATGGTATTTCTATATTTTTATACTCCAAAAATGCCCGATCACGTGACTTTCTATTAGGGGTATGCAAACGTTATCGCCGCCCCCTCTAGTGTGGGCTGTAGGGGTTTAACCGGCCGGCGACCGGTATTGTCAGTTCGTACATGAAGCCAAGCATGGCGGTCGATAAAGTTCATTTGTGGCATTGTTTGTTATTCATGTTTAGTTTAGGGAAAAGTGCGAGTGAAGCGTATAGTATAATATGCCAGGCGTATGGCGAAACGGTTATGGGTGAGCGGACTTGTCGAGAATGGTTTGTCAGGTTTAAGAAAGGTGATCTAAGCTTGGAAGGCAAACTACGTGCAGGTAGACGACAGGAACTTGCAGACGAGGTGATGGAATCTCTGTTGCAAGAGATGCCACACAATCGATCATGCAACTGGCGAAACGTTTGAAAGTGGCTCAGTCGACAGTGGTACGGCGTCTACAGGCCTTAGGGAAGATACAGAAGGTTGGTAAGGGAGTTCCGCATACTTTAACGGAGCATAATAATGGTCAACGATTGAGCAACGACATGCAGATGCATGTCGTTGTGGAAGAAGTTTCAAAGGAAGAATTTCTTGTGGAAGGTTGTCACCAGGGATAAAAAATGGGTCTATTGCGACAACCCCGTACGCAAGCAATCCTGGGTCTACCCAGGCCAGCCGTCAACATCCACTGCAAAACAAGATATCCACGGGGAAACAGGGATGTTGTGTATGTGGTGGAATATGCATGGAGTGCTGTACTTCGAACTACTGAAACCTGGCGAAACAATGACTGCACAACGATATAGCGATCAGTTGATGAAACTGAGCACCCACCCTGATGGCGCAGTGGTCTAAGCGACGGCATCTGATCATTCGTCCGAAAGGGGGCCGGGTTTGAATCCCAGTGAGGCATGGATGTTGTGTTTGTCTTACCGCACTGGCTCTCTCCCTTCCCTGGAACCAGTGACCCTTAATTAGGGACGGGCGAATGCTTATAGCCCATTGAGATGCTCACGGTGGTCGTTAAACCTACAATAAAAAAACTGAACGCCGCAATCCAGCAAAAATGCCCATGGACAGGTAAAGGACGATAATGCCAGACCACATGTCGGTGCCACCACGAAATTAACCCTTGAAAAGTTACACTGGGAGGTTTTACAGCACCCTGCTTACTTCCCGGACATTGCACCCTGAGATTTTCCTATGTTTCGTTCTATGCAACATGCTCTAGCCCACAGCGGTTCACCACAGTTCCAGAGGTGAAAAATGTCGTCGCTGCGTTCTTCAGCTCAAAACCTGTGTCCTTCTATCACAGAGGCATTCATTTGTTGCCTGAAAAATGGCAAATGGTCATTGACGCTAACGGCCAATATTTCGTTGAATAAATGTACACTGGTTTCTTGATTGTTCCTGTCTCCTTTTTCCTTAAAACGGCGGAAACTTTTGCATACCCTTAATAGTATCATAAATACGACTTGATGACAGGAACCACATCCTTTGCTTTTGCTGGGAGTTGGACGCAGTCAACAGGAACGCCAACGAATCAGTGTCGTCACCTTACAGAAAAATGTATTGACCCCTCTATGACCGAGTGGTGTGAAACTTTGGATTCTGATCATTCGTTCAAGTTTGAATTCCGGGTGAGGCATGGATGGTGTGTTTCTCTTACAGCACTGTTTTCTCCCCTTCCTGGAACCAGTGACTCTACATTATAGCCTCAAACAAAAGGTTATTAGTGTTGTTGAAAGAAATCGTTCAGGATATGTGTTATGGTATCGAGTTTCAGGAACGAACTCCTGCTTACGATACTGAGATCTTTCTTTATAATCACTTTTTTGGCTATCAAGGTAGGTCAGTGGTTCGACATGAGAGTTTATGGAAATTGGTCCTTGAAATCTTGCATACTTTACCGGTGTTGTACTGTGTTTCTCTCGACAGTGTGGAAAAACCTTTTCGGATATTTGCAAGAATTGGGCAGATGCTCATGTCTACATATTTAGAAAATGCAACGTTTATCACAAATGATTTATTTTTTCAAGTCGACCAAGGATTCGATGGGCTCTAGCCTAGCTTCATCAGAACGAATGACAGGTAAATATTCATTATTTTAAAATATACAGGGTGGGTGAGAAATAACTCCCCATTAAAAAGTATTAATAACTTTTTTGAAAAATCACAGCATTGGAATGAAGTAAAAAACATCGTGATTCCTAAACTGGTAGAATTGTATTGCTAATTTCTGTTTTTATTTCAGAGTGATAACAGCGACCCAGAATGACCCAACGCCTGACACTGAGTGAACGTGCCCAGGTCGCATGCCGTTACGAAGTGTGACAGTCTGTTGGCAGGTGCAAAGATGGTGGCGCAGCGTTCACGGACCTATTTCTTCTGCTTCAGTTGATGCCAAAACCATCAAGAACTGCCGTTTAAAAATCATGAATACAGGATCTGCAAGAGATACTCACCAAAGCGGTCGTCCCTCAACATCCTGACAGGAGGAGAATTAGCAAGTTGTGCAGGAAATGTTCACCTGAAGTCCGCAAAAGTCAACACGCTAGGCCATTCGTGAAAGTGGTCTATCCCGTCACACAATAAGAACTGTTTTAAAGGAGTTAGACTGGCGTCCTTGGAAGCCACATTATTGATAGGAATTATCAGCTGAAGACTGTGATCGTCGGTTGGAGTTTGGAGAGACCATGCTTGCTTGGTATGCTGGCTGGCCCCAGTGGTTTCACAACATCTTTTGGAGAGACGAAGCCGTCTTCCATGTTGGAGAATTTGTGAATGGCCATAATTGACATTACTGGGTGCCAGCGGATACCGGAAACATTGTTGAAAAGATGCAAAATCGGCCCCAGGTCACAGTGTGGTTCGGCATGACCTCCAGTCAAGTTACGGGGCCACTCCTTATGCGGGACACAATGAATGCAGATCATTACCTAACCATCCTTCAAGAACATGTGTGGCCTACAATATCCACTTGGGACAACTTCAAGGACCTCATATTCATGCAAGATGGTGCCACTCTACATTTTGCACGCACTGTTCGTGAGTGGCTCGACATCCAATTACCGGGACTTTGCTGGGTCGTCGAGATCCACATGAATGGCCAGCACGGAGATCTGACCTCACCCAATGTGACATTTTCCTGAAGGGGTGGGAGAAGGAAGAAGTTTATCGAACAAAGCCAACAATTTTGAATGAGTTGGAAGGATGCATTTTGCATGTTCTGGTAGACATACCACGCGAGTTGCTGCTGAAGTCAGTCGAAGATGTTCCCAGATGACTGCAAAAACTTGTGGACAATGTTGGTGGATATGTGGAATTTTAACACTTGTGCCTATGAAAATTTTAAACACTGCAGTAAAGTTGTACCATTCTACTGTGCAATTTAAAACCTGTTCCATTAAAATCGATCAGTTAGTATTAAAGTTATTAAATATTTCTAATAGGGAGTTATTTCACACCCACCCTGTATATACACTGAAGAGCAATTGAATTAGAGACAGCTGGCGTTATACAAATGTGGCGCTTTGGGCGGCCCTGTAAACGGAAACGACATGACGTATGCAGCGATCCGATAATATAAGGAGTGATGCGACGGGAATCAGTAAGAGTCGGACGCAGTATGGGTAAGACGAAGGATCTAAGCGCATTTAATCGTGGGCAAATTTCCCGGTGCCCAACGAATGGGTTACTCCATCTCGGAAGTCGTGCAGGCACTGAGATATTCACGAGCCACTGTGTTACGGGTGCACCGTGAGTACATCAAATCCGGTAACACCATCCCTGCAAGGGCCAACTGCCGTGGACAACAGCGTGTGGATGAGCGAGGTCATCGTCGGCTAGCTCGCATTTTAACAGCGGATAGAAGGACCTCAGTGCAAGAAATCATTCGGCAATTTAACGCTGGTGCACAAAAACGTGTAAGCAGCCACACCATCAAGAACCATCTTCTCGCTATGGGGTACAGAAGCCATCGTCCCACGAGGGTACCGCTGCTGACCGCACATCACAGGTCGCAAAGATTAGCATGGGCTCGGGAACAACGCCACTGGACCCTAGACATGTGGGAAAATGTTGCCTGGACTGATGAGTCGAGATTCACGTTGGTACATGTGGATGGTAGGTTACGAGTACGATACAAACCACATGAAGCGATGTATCCTTCTTGCCAGCAGGGTACTCTTCAAGCTGGTGGAGGTGGCATTCTTGCCTGGGGACTGTTTACGTGGACTGAAATGGAACCCATGGTACGTGTGACATCGTCCTTCACAAGTGAACGTTACCGGAATATCCTGGAAGACCATTTGCTCCCGTTTGCGCGTCTTCAACATCCCACTGGAGACCTCATCCTGCAACAAGAAAATGCACCGTGCCATCGCTCCCGAATTGTATCCGAATGGTTGGATGAACACTCCACCGACATGACCTCGCTTCCTTGGTCAGCTAGGTCACTTGACCTCAATCCCATCGACCACGTCTGGGATGCCATCGAGAGAGAGATATGTTGGAGGCTCTGACCCCCCTAAAGCAAATCTTCGTGAACTATGGTACCTTGTTCAGGGGGTCGTGGATCCGTATTGCTTCCCAACGCTTCCGGTGTCTTGTCGAGTCCATGCCGAGACGAATCACCGCCGTCATCAGGCCGAAAGGTGCTGCTACATGTTACTAGACAGGTATCTCTAATTCAATTGCTCTTCAGTGTAAACATATATACAGGGTGTCCCGAAACTTCGTGTACAAACTTGGAGGGAAGGTAGAGAACAGCGTTTGGAACCATAATTAAATAGGAAAGCATGGGCGGAAACGATAGGCGGCGCCGTACGCGAGCTCGCAAGGTCGGCACGTGTGGCTTCCTCATTGTAGACGCGGACTGCGTGCGATCAACATGAATCGTTTCACACACGCCGAGTTGACGGATATGCACTTCGTCTATGGCCTAAGCAAGAGAAATGGACGCACTGCTGGTCGGTTGTATCGGTAAAGATATCCAACGAGGCGCCAACGGAATCATCAAATACTTGCTCGGATACATCAGAACCTTGCGGAACGTTGATCCTTTACAGCAACGATGCAGGATACCGGGCGGTCGCGAACAGCACGAACACCCATATTGGAAGAGCGTCTGTCGCATGCTGTGGACCGAAATCCCGGGACCAGTGTACGGGCGCTTTCCACTGCCGCCGGAACGTCTCGATCAGCTGTCTGGCGCGTTCTGTAGGGCGAAGCCTTACATCCCTTTCATTTTCAGGGAGCTCAATTACTGCAGCCGGATGATCACCCACGACGTGTCGCGTTTGTACATTGGTTTCTGCACCAAAGTGTGGCCGACACGCAATTTCCCAATTCTGTTATGTTCAGTGATGAAGCAACCTTTTCACGTGACGGGGTGTTCAATACGCACAACGCGCACATGTGGGCCGTAGACAACCCAGACGGAAGCCGACCACGAGCCGCACAACAACGCTTCACTGTTAATGCGTGGGCGGGTATCGTGGCGGACAGTTTAGTCGGGGCATACATCTTACCACCTCGACTGGACGCTCGCAAGTATCTCGTCTTTCTTCAGGTGGTTCTTCCGGAAATGCTGCACGATGTCCCCGCACATGTTTGATGCAGAATGTGGTTGCAACATGATGGGACGCCATCTCATTACGCAAGGTGCGTACGTGACGATTTGGACCGGACATTTAGAACCAAGTGGATTGGGCGTGGCGGTCCCTTCGAATGGCCCCCAGACACCGTAATAATGTATGTCAATAAATGCTATGTTATGTTTCTTTTCTAGGTATCCGGTGACTTTTGTCAATATAGTGTGTGTATATATATATATATATATATATATTAATATATGGAAAGCTTCCAAATTATATGCGTTCAGTGGTTGAATCTGGCTTGTCAAACAAAAATAAGATGTGACTTTACGTCCTCTGCTGGGAAAACCATGCATTATTTTAGGAAGAAAGTTTTCTCAAAAGGTTTATCGGTATAAGGGGTATCGGTTGAAGAAAAAACAATTAGTCGAGTTTTTAGGAGCCCACATTTTGCAACAAATACTTCAGAAACAGAAATTAACGCATATTACCCCTGGTGGCTAAACCATTCTTTACCAAACACTAGAAATTATGTGAAAAATATTTTCCATCAGGTCTTGTATGCGATACAGGAGGAATTTTTCAAATCAGAGCTTTAGAAGCAGAAATAACGCAGAAAACGCAATTTACCTTTGTGCCCCCTAGCGGAAAGTCTATGATTTACTTGAAAATTTTGAATTTATAGGAAAAACATTTCGCATCGGAGACACTATCCAACAAAGAAGGAATTTTTCAAATCGTACCCTTAGAAGTAGAGATATTGACAAAAATAAGATATACATCTACTCCCCCTGGCGTAGAAACCATGCATTTTTTCAAGAAGAAAATTTTCCTAAAAGGTTTGTCGACATGAGTAGTATCGGTCAACAAACGACGTTTTTTTCAATCGAGAATTTAGAAGCTCATATTTTGCTGCAAATACAACAGAAGCGGAAATTAAGATTTACGCCCCCAGATGGTCAAACTATTTTTTTACAAAAATTAGAAATTATGTGCAAACGATTTCCCATCAGGAGCTGTATCCGGTTCAGAAAGAATGT
The DNA here is from genome assembly GCA_039090855.1 of Macrothele yani. Classification (NCBI taxonomy): domain Eukaryota; kingdom Metazoa; phylum Arthropoda; class Arachnida; order Araneae; family Macrothelidae; genus Macrothele; species Macrothele yani. Next base: position 177,291,097 of record CM076990.1, read on the forward strand.
ATCAAATCGGAGATTTAGAAGCAGAGATATAGGGGGAAACGCAATTTGCCTCTACGCCCCCTAGCGGAAAGTCTATGAATTACTTGAAAATTTTGAAATTATATGAAAAACATGTCACACAGAAAGCACTATCCAACAAAGAAGGAATTTTTCAAATCGGACTCATAGAAGTAGAGATGTTGACAAAAATAATATGTACATCTACGCCCCCTGGCGGAGAAACTGTGGAATATTTTAAGAAGAAAATATTCCGAAAAGGTTTATCGATGTGAGTGGCATCAGTCCACGAAATAATTTTTTAATCGATATTTTAGAAGCTACGATTTTATGGCAAATACAACAGAAGCAAAAATTAACACTTACACCCCCTGGTGGCCAAAGTATTCTTTACCAAAGATTTGAAACTATATGCAAACGATTTTCCATCAGGAGATGTATCCGCTGAAGAAAACAATTTTCAAATCGGAGTTCTAGAAGAAGAGTTATCGGGGAAAATATAATTTACTTTTACGCCCCCTAGCGGAAAATCTATGCTAAATTTGAAAAAGTAACTATATCTAAAATACTCTTCGACATAAATGGAATCGAAAGATATAAATTTTTTTCCAATCGGATGTTTAGAAGCAAATATGTGGAATAAAACGTTTTTTTGAATTCGACATCATCTGCATTTACGCCATCTACCGGCGAAACTGTACATCGTAAAAAAAAACGAAATAAAGGATCATCATTTGCATATTTCAAGCTTCCCAAAGCAAAAAGAATTTTTGAAATCGGACTAATAGTTGCTGAGATATCGTGGGTACAGACAGACGGACGGACGGACAAACCGATAACAGAAGCACGATGAAGTTTGCATGTGTGGCATGAAAGTTTCTGATCTTTCTTTTTCTGGGAAGCAATGTTCAGGAATATGTACACAGATAAGCCAATACATTATGACCACCCTAAGCCTGGAGGCTAAACGTTGGCGCAGATGAAGTTCACAGAGCAGTATATACACAACCCGAAGACCGGCTTTCGGTTAGTAGAGTGTTCGAAGTCAGAATGGATGAAACCGCCGATGTATAGGAGTTTGATAAAGGACAAATTATGATGGCACCGCACCTCCGAACTACGATCTCGGAAACGGAGCGGCTTGCGGGTTGTCATGTGCCGCTGTAGTGAGTACGTATCAAAGGTTATGTACAGATGGCCAAACAAAGAATCGTCGTCCAGCCGTCTGTCGTCCGCAGCTCAGCCAGAGGGGAGAGGAGACTGTCGAGCATTGTTCACAGTGACCGCAGAGCCACAGCGCTACAAATCAACCGCTGCTACAAAAGTGGTGATCAGTGCAATGTGTCACAGCATACAGTTCATTGCAACCTTCTACGCATGAGCCTGCGTTGCCGAAGATCCAGACAGGGTCCCCATGCTCCCTGCACGTCATCGCCAACAACGCATTAAATGGTCCTAAGATTATCGAGATTGGACGGTGGGTGATTGGAAGAAAGTGGCCTGGTCTGACGAATCTAGATTCCTGGTGCATCACGTAGATGGCCAAGTGCGGATATGCCGATTGCCAACGGAGGCTATGACACCTGGACGCACTGATGGGCGGAAACAAATCGTTGGCGGCTGTGTTATCCTGTGGGTGATGTTTTCTTGGGATACTTTAGACCCCATCATCCCAATAGCACAATCTTTGACCACTTTCAGGTATCTGAACAGCGTTGCGGACCAAGTTCACCCATTCGTGGCAACTGTGTTTCTTGCTGGTGATGGCCATTACCAACAAGATAACGCGCCACGTCACACTGCCAGAATCGTCAAGCAGTGGTTCGAGGAACATGCTAGTGACGTTCTGTTAATATCTTGGCCCCCAAATTCACCTGACATGAACCCAATCGAATATTTGTGGTTCGACTTGAAAAAGCGTGTTCGCGCTAAATCACCACCACCCCGAAATGTATGGGTACTGGAGTACCTGCTGTTGGCATTACAGTACCAGATACTCCAGGATACCTTTCGCCACCTCATAGAATCGATGCATCTCCGAGTGGCCTTTGTTTTGTGGGCTAAATATGGTCCTACAGCTTATTAGGTAGGTGGTCATAATGTAGTAGCTCATCGGTGTAGTTGACCAAATATTAGTTGTTGCTGATAATACTGCACAGAGAAAATCCAGGTAGCACAGTTGCAATTTGACGTAGGACCAACACTGAGCCACCGTCTTTTAGGAATACAAGACGGTGGTTCAGCGTTGGGCTTACGTTAAAGTACAAGGCTACATGGAACACAGTTGTAAGACAAAAACATCTCAATGTCATGTAATAAAATCTGACTTAGCTAGTGAACCATGGAAGTAAACATCACTTGAAGATGCTTCCATGTTTTTGTTTTTTCATGTTTTGTAGTTGATTTTTCAGGATATACGCAAGATTCCTTTATTGCTAAGCTCTGTCTTAACTAAGAAAAATTATTTTGTTATCGTTTTAAGCTGCAGTGCGTATTACCCCCGAAATTTGAGAATGTCTTAGGAAATCATTTATGAGAAAGCTCTTTTCTCAGAGACAGGCTTTTTCTTTGTTTAAGAGTAAGTAAATTTATATTTAGAGAAGACTCGTGGTCGCCACCTTTCAAGGCACTCCTCCATATAAACTGAATACGTTAAGTGCTCTTTCCACTTTCCATCAATTAGCACATCGCTCATGACACCCCTGCGGCTCAAGAGCGGCAAAACGAAATTATCATCGCCTAATGGCTGCGATCATAATGGACAGCAGGGCGGGGTTTGTTCCTATTAAGTGTCAAGCCACACGCGAGTCTAAGTGAATTTTTTATCCTTCTTTTAGACTTTCCTAACGCAAAGTTGAAAAGAATGACCATTACCAAAAGTCCTGCTAATTTAATTTGCAAAAATTAAATCCCTAAGTGAAACAAGAAAGCTAAACATGTAGAACTTCCGCGTCACAAATGATTTTTCACGAGGAATTTGCTGTGAAACTCAAAGACTATAACACAATAATTTCTAGAAAGGAATTTGTAGCAGAAAGAAAAATTTCCGCACAATAAGTAGTTACGTCAATCCGTGGACACAATACCTCACTCAGCATCTACGGTATTAGTCGGGATCGAAAAATTCTGAAACTGAAGGAATGCTGATTCTTACATTGTGTTCCCTTTCTGATGTTTTGCTTCTAAGAGAGGGAGATGTACACGCAATGGACAAAACATTTGAGATATTAATACACACATAATAGCCGTGTTGGTCTTCTTCTAGCGCGAATAACAGCCTGTGCATGCCAAAGCATTGACTCCACCAGATGTTTGAAGGTTTCCAGAGGTAATGCCAGCCATGCCAGTTGCAGAACTGTCTACAACTCCGTCCGAGATGTCGGTCCAGGATCTGTGAATCCGATGTTCCACTTCATGACATCCCAGAGAGCTTCCAAAGGGTTTAAATCCATGGATCTCGAAGGTTACTCTACGATGGTTCCAAACTCAGATGGATGTTCCTCGAGTAATACCAAGGGGGGGGGTTGAGCCCGGCGGGGCGGCGCATTGTCCTTCTGAAACAGTCCATCTGCCGAAGGACGCCCGAAGGCCTTGAAAGCGTGTAGGGGATCATCTAATATATGCTGGTAGCACGCGGCGGTTAAAGACCTCTCCAGGCAAACAAAGGGACCTAATGTGCCCCATGAGAAGTCTCCCCAAATCATCACATAGCCACCGCGGCCTTCAACAGAGCCGACCTGGCACGATGGAGTCATGAGCCCGGTACAGCTGTAAACGGGATTCGTCTGACCTCACGACGCGCTACCACTCGGCAGTGGTCCAGTGTTGGTGTTTCCTGCACCATACGAGGCGTAATACTCAATGACGAGCAGTTGACAGTGGTACAGAGGTAGGTCATCAGCTTTTGTACCCCAGGGTATAGAACATGCGCCCTACCGTTTGCTCGCTGACGCTGGTTGGGCCTCCGACATGTAACCTGGATGTGATTTTCGCCGCCGTTGCAAAGCAGTCGGTCTATACTGTACAAGCCTGGATAGTTTACTTCGACCCCGGTCATCAGTGCCGTGTTGTTGGCCACCTCTTGCTCTCTGAACGCTGGCGCGTCAGTCGATGGTATACTGACTGTACACCCTTGATACATTTGCCTCCGGGAACTCTAGGGTTCTTACCACTTGGGTGATAGAATGGCCCATTTGTCTTGCGCCGACAATAGGTCCACGATCAAAGATCACCACGTTCACCAGATTACGATACACTGTTGGGAAGCCCTGCTATCCGTCTATTTATCGTCTGAGTTCGGCTTGGGTCTGTTCCACTGTACGCAGAAGCGCCCTTGTCAAAATGTAGGCTGAAAGCGCTGTTGGTTTTTTCTAACAAAAGGAGTGAGAGTGTTTCGGTGCAGTAAGATTCACTGGCCAATCGTGCAAATTTTTCTAATTCCCTAAAGAGGGCTTCAATCAGCTCTTTTAAGAGCTCTGCTTAGCTCTCAATAGCCCGAACAGGTCCCCGACGCTATTCCACCGCAACCGGTCTTCTAACTTGTGACGTATATTCTAGATTAACTTTCCTTTTTTAGTTTCTTTCCCTGTGTAATTCTTGAGTTTATTCTCAGTATTCTTCCCGCTTAACGGAATATCTTTTCCTTCAAATGAATACGTTTGGCAACACAATTGAGGTGGAATGCACGTGACGTATGCATGTAATAAGATAAGAACAAGAGATAAAAAGCGACGACTGATCTGTTGTGAGAGAGAGGTGTTGATATTATTGAAAGCGATTATTGAGAGCTATTATTGTGAGCGATTAGGATGAGCGTTGTTAAGAAAGTGCTGTACGAAAGAATTGAATAGTGTTGAGCTAAAGTGTTGTGATTCGATTTGAATAAAGGACTGTTTCCATAAGTTGACTTCTGGTTATATGTTTTGTCTGGCCGTTAAGGTTTGTTTCATTTAAGAACAATTTATTAGTATGTTGATGTTTTAAGTTAGCGTAAATGTCAAGACGACTTTTACGCGACATTGGCGCCCGAACCTTCCTTCGAACAAATCCATAGAAGTCACGGAAAATGGCAAATTTAACGAATTCTATCGGTCTCTTTTATGACCGCTATAGCAATGATGAGGCTCATAACTCTACAGCTGACAATATATGTACTCAGCGTTATAGAGTTCCTCATAACTCACCAAGCGCTCTATATGAGGCCTGCGGTTCTGACCTACCAGACAGTGAGTAAGCGAGGTACGAAGCCTATGTACCGCGTACTTCGACCGCAGTGCCTCAAGAAATATTTACTCCACCCCCCCCATGAGAAGGAGCAAAATTCTTGCTCATTACGTACCCCATGCGGGTTCTATTATATTTAGGGGGAACGGCGGTTCGCTCAGGTTTTTGGAGGATCTGGACGATCATTTTGACCTTTATAATGTTCCTGAAGACTGTCAGATACCTATTGCTGGCACATGTTTGCAAGACACGGCAAAAGTCTGGTACAGACAGTGGCGTCGAATGAACCCAGAGTGTTCCTATCAGCAATTTCGAGCTGACTTTTAGGATGTCTTTCCTTTTGGAACCAATAAGGCCGGCCTTGCACAACAACTGTTTTCCAGGCGACAGCGAACGTCAGATAACCCAGTCTCGTTCGCCCTGGAAACAGTCCGACTTTACAAATTATGGGATCCCGCTGCAGCCGAGTCTGAGATTTGTGACACGTTGTTACAGCAGCTGGATCCCTTCCTGCAGGATTATCTTGAAGTTCGACGTCCTGTCTCCATTCATGAGTGCTTAAAACTCGTTCGAGTTTATGAAGACCGCCACAGCAAAGGTCAGTCTTCACAGGTTCACGAGTACCGCAAACCTACGCAGTACCGTGAACCTCATATTCAAAACCACAGGTATCAGCAGCCAAAACAGAACATTCATCAAAGACAATTTTTCAATCAGCCTAGAAACACCTATCAGCAGTCTAGATACGTGCCACCGCATCGTCGGGTACCAGAGGTGCGACATCCTGGCCATTATGGAAATCAGGACACCCAAGTTTCTCGTCCCCGGGATAGTTACTACCCGGTAGACCAGACATATCCAAAACACCGTGCTGTGAGGCAAGGCCAGCCTAATGATAATAATGCTGTCTCTCTTGCACGTTACAATTCAGCACGTCCTGGTGGTTCGCCACATTTCCAAAATCAATCTAGACATTCTAATAAGTTTCATGACAATTTAAACTTTAACAGGAGGTAGATGGGTCGAGTCTATCTCCTCGTTTCTCTGAAGACCTCAAATCTCTCTTATTAACTATTCAAGCTCCGCTTTTGCCTGATATTCTTGTGACCTTGGGCAAAGTGGTGGTGTCTACTAAAATTGATTCTGGATCTGACATCTCTGCATTAAATTTTGATTTCTGTGCTGCTACCTTTCTAAATGCTTGTGTCGAGCCCTCCCAGCAATGTCTGCGAGGTGCCGACAATAATATTTTTGCAATCTCTGGATCAGTTAATTTACCTGTCAAGATTGGCAAAGTGCAAGTTTCTTATACTTTCTTTTTAACCCAACAGTTACCCGTGGATTGCTTTCTGGGGGTGGATTTCATTAAAATGTTTAAGCTCACACTTGATTTCGAACATGGCCTAATCTTAATGCCTGAGATCGGTCCTTCCACCCCAGAAGAGCCAATTGATTTTTCTGCAGTTCTTGCAAGTGACAAATTATTGCCTGAACATAAAAGCGAACTTTGTCAGGTTTTACGCAGCAGACCAGGATTATTTTCAGATAAACCAGGGTTTACACAGGTGGTGTATCATACTATTGATACAGAAGGAGCTAAACCCATTGCATGTAAGCCTTATCCATGTCCGAATCAGAAGAAAGCTAAATTCCAAAGACAAATACAGGACATGCTCCATTTGGGGATAATTAAAGAATCACTTAGTCCTTGGGCAGAACCTGCTTTTCTTGTTCCAAAAAAAAAAAAAAAAAAAATCTGGAGAGTATCGCTTCGTAATAGATTACCGAAAACTCAATGCGGTAACCAAAGCTATTAATTACCCATTGCCTATAATTAGTGATATTCTCCAGGACTTATCGTCAACAAACTGGCTATCAACATTGGATTTAGCTAGTGGTTATTGGCAGGTGGCTGTCCATCCAGATTCCGTTGAAAAAACAGGATTTATTACCCCGTTTGGAGCATATGAGTTTTTACACATGCCCTTTGGTTTGGCATATGCTCCTGCAACATTTCAGCGCTTAATGGATTCAGTCTTACGTCCTGTACTAGGACCTAATGTCCATGTTTATCTGGACGATATTATTGTCTCTTCTGAAACTTTTGAACAGCATCTGTCTCTGTTGGACCAAGTTTTCCAACTGCTACATAATGCAAGTTTGACGTTAAAGCCTAGCAAATGTAAAATTGGCCGGGACGAACTCTTATATCTCGGACTGAAAATTACCGCTAAAGGTCTTCTAACTGACGACTCGAAGGTAAAGCCAATTTCAGACTTTCCGAGGCCTAAGTCGGCGAAAGAATTGTCGCTATTTTTAGGCATGACCGGGTGGTACCAACAGTTCGTTCCGGGGTACGCTACTCTATGCGAACCTTTATTCGCTTTGAAACGAAAATATAGACACTTTGCTTGGTCCACAGAGGCAGAGACTGCCTTTGATACTCTTAAACATGCCTTGGTTTCGCCACCTGTGTTAGCCTTTCCTAGCCATGCCGAAGAATTTAATATCTTTTCCGATGCATCGGGTGTTGGTCTAGGAGCTGTTTTATCTCAACGAGGGCATCCTATTGCATATGCCTCTCGAATTCTTAATAAAGCAGAACGTAATTACTTTGCTACTGAGGGAGAATGCTTAGCTATTTTATTTGCTGTCACCAAATTAAAATGCTATCTCAATCATTTAACTGTCAATGTTATTACGGATCATTCGGCATTACAATATTTAACCACAGCAAAGAATCTGTCTCGAAGAATGTTAAAATGGAAACTTCGACTTCAGGAATATAATGTTCAAATTCAGTATCGTCCTGGCAAGTCAAACCAACTGCCTGACGCACTGTCTCGCTGTCCGGTCAGTTCTGGTGCCCAGGCGGATACTGAACCTCCCTCCCTATTTCTTCTTTCGGAAATAACTTCAAGGGAGCAAATAATTTCTGAACTGCCGAATTACCCAGATTTTGGGGAAATTTATAATTTCTTACTCGCTGGTTCTTCTGCTCCAAGCGAACCTTCTTTAGCGGGTCGTAGTCGAAATTATGAGATCATCGATGGTATTTTGTATTATAAAAAATTTGTAAACTCGAGAGCTGAGTACCGCCCTGCGATACCCCAGTCTCTTCGCATGGCTTTATTATACGAATTTCATGATATTCCTCTTGCCGGCCACTTAGGCTTACGGAAAACTCGTAGTAAGCTCTGAGACGTAGCCTACTGGCCGGGCATGTACAATAGTATACTCGCATACATTCGCTCATGTGAGTACTGTCAAAAGTACAATTATGATAATAAACGACCGTCCGGTCACCTTATTTGTAGTTCAAATAATTATGATTTTGAAACTATCTCTATAGATTTATTGGGTCCTTATCCATTATCAACTAAAACTAAATCTCGTTATATTTTAGTTGTTACAGATAATTTTTCAAAATGGGTGGAATCATTCCCCGTTAAAGCAGCTACGGCTGATATAATATGTGATATTCTAATACATAATGTTTTCACTCGATTTGGCTGTCCCCATACCGTAGTCTTGGACCACGGGGTTCAGTTCATTTCAGAGTTATTTGAGCGAATGTGTGCGAGGCTTCAAATTAAACATAAATTCATAAGTCCATATCACCCTCAAGCCAATCCGGCTGAGCGTGTGAATAGAACATTGCTAAAGATGATCTCAACCTTTATTGGTAATAACCATGAGCGTTGGGATGATCATGTTGAAATGTTTTGTTTCGCCCTTCGCTCATCATTTCATCAATCAACGCGGCTGACGCCCGCTGAACTTTTTCTAGGGCGCAAAATCCGCACCCCCTTTGAGAATTTAACTGGCATTATCGATGAGATCAACCAAAGACCAACATCTGATTCTGTAAAACTACTTGCGCAAAAGGCACGAACTGCTATCAGTCGAGCTCAATTAAGCCAAGCTAGGCACTATAATGCGAAACGGAGTGAACCCGATCTTGCAGTTGGAGACCTGGTCTTATTGGAAACTCATCCAATCTTCCGTTGCACACACATTCGTTAAAAAATTTGCACCTTTATATGAAGGGCCCTTTGAATTGGTGGAAGTGTACAATAATAATGTCATATTAAAGAAGCCAGATGGCTCCCTACGTTCTGCCCATGTGCAGCAATGTAGAAAATGGGTTATTAGAAGCACTGATGCAATTATAAACCCTAAATCTAGTAGGAATCCTCAGGCAGAGGGTGGGACTTCACAAGTATATATAAATGATGATGAAATTATTGACCCCACTCCTGTCCTGTCCGATTCTCTACCTTCGTCTGAGCGGGTCTTTGCTTCTACTCTTAACGATTCACATTCTGACATTATTCCATTCACTCGGGGTGCTGTCATTATTTCAACTCCCTCGTCTCCTGCCTTTTCAAACGAGGAGAGTTCTAGTGCTTCTAGTTCCTCTGGATATTCTTGTCGTGTGCAACGAGGTTCTTTTTCATCTGCTTCTCATACTCCAATCGCTCCATTTGCTTCTTCACGTATAGTGCCTCCCTTTGGTTTTCAATCAAAAAACTTAAAACGTACAAGAACTGACATTTCTTCATCAGGCAGTTCCATCTCTCCTGTGCCTAAAAGAGTCGTACCTCTTGCTGAATCTGAATCATCAGACAATATTGTTGAGGTTCTTCAGTCTCCAAGAACTAAAATCTTTCCTTCTGTTTCTGCTGAGCAGCTTCCTACTTCAGGAACATTTGATCCATCTGCCGTAGAGCAAAAACGTCCTCTTTCGCCATCTGTGCCACCTTAACCTACAAAGCGTCCGCCGCCTGAATTTTCCCCTCCGGTTCCATACTCTCCTAGTGCAACTTCTAGTGTTGGGCTACAATCCAGACATAGAGTCCAGCATTTGCATCCGCCAGGTTTTCGTCCTTGGAATCTTCGCTCGGGACGGACGGAGCCTATACCTTCCTCCACCGTTCCTCGTCGTTCACGGAAGCGCCCTTCTAGTTACACACCGCTTCTTCGACCACCAAGGAAAAGACCGGATCTTCATCCTTCTCAGATTCCGGGTTCGTTTCCAAGCCAGCCTGGGACTTCTTCGTTCCCGCCTGAGGATACTTCGTTCCGGCCTGAGACCTCTTCGCTTCGGCCTGAGACCTCTTCGCATCGGCCTGAGACCTCTTCGCTTCGGCCTGAGACCTCTTCGCTTCGGCCTGAGACCTCTTCGCTTCGGCCTGAGACCTCTTCGCTTCGGCCTGAGACCTCTTCGCTTCGGCCTGAGACTTCCTTGCGACAGCCTGATGACCCTGCCTCTTCTGGTCAGCTTGCCTTGTCCGCGGGAATTCCTGACACATCCCGGCGATCCAGTGACTTGCAACCTCAGATTGCGAAGCGTGAAGCCTCGAGAGTGACGTTGTCGCCCCGACAACAACATAAGCGTGTCCGCACACGGGTATTCTTTGCGAGCAACAGGTACTGTTAAGTTTTTTTTTTAAACTGACTTTCAAGCTCAAAAGAACTTTTTACAATATAGAGCTTTGCTCTGTGAAGATAATTTGAACTTTCTTGTATCACAGAACTTTGATACTTATAGACTATTTCTTTGAACTTTTTTTGTCCTCAAGACAAACCAAAATCACCGAACTTTTCTCACAAAATGTGACGACAAATAAATATCACAGAACTTTTTTTGACAAACTTTGAAGACAAAATATCGCATGCATTATCTTGTCAGTATGTAATGTTTTTTTTTTGTTTTTTTTTGGTGTGGCGCCACATTAATTTTTTTTTTAATACAAACTGCTTGTCATTTCATTCTGTGCATGTTGTCTTTGCGGCATAACACGAAAATCAGCATTGCTTTTGTTGATAATTTATAAAGATTTCACTTCCAGGATAGGGTTTTCCAGGGTTTCCCCTATCCCATCTGACAATTCGATGTGCGAATGCATGGGAGTAGTTCAAAGTCGGCCCTGGCCGCCAAGCAATCAAAGGTTTTTTGTGTTGTTTTTCCATGTCTAACCTTTTTTTTGTGCTTGACACTTGTTGAGTTGGTGTTGAATTTTTTTCTGCAAGTGCAGTTTTTTTTTCAACTAACTAATTTACACTGCATTACAATATTCACTTAACTTAGTTTGAATGTTTTGTCTTCCCTGAGAAGTTATCAGGAGTGGACGAATGTGTTATTAACCACATTAAAATGTTGTAGTATTTTTCCTGCCATACGCAGTTTTTTGACTACTATGCTACTTATATGTATATTGATGAGTGTTCTCCACACGTATTGACAAAGTATTTATCACGAAGCACTAGTATAAGATGAAGATTTGAAATCGTACAGAAAGTTTTCTATGAATGTTTATTGAACTATTGATGTCTACAGACTATATTTACTGAGAAGTCGGTTACAGCAACTGGTCGACGAATCTCTTCATCAAATTTTGTAAGTTCTTATCTGAAAGGTTAAATGAATGATCAGATTGTTTGAAAGGATACCTCTACAAAATTGATAGGTTTTCGGAAAAAAAAAAAAATTACGAGGGAGATGATGTGACGTATATTCTAGATTAACTTTCCTTTTTAGTTTCTTTCCCTGTGTAATTCTTGAGTTTATTCTCAGTATTCTTCCCGCTTAACGGAATATCTTTTCCTTCAAATGAATACGTTTGGCAACACAATTGAGGTGGAATGCACGTGACGTATGCATGTAATAAGATAAGAACAAGAGATAAAAAGCGACGACTGATCTGTTGTGAGAGAGAGGTGTTGATATTATTGAAAGCGATTATTGAGAGCTATTATTGTGAGCGATTATGATGAGCGTTGTTAAGAAAGTGCTGTACGAAAGAATTGAATAGTGTTGAGCTAAATGTGTGGAGAGTGTTGTGATTCGATTCCGAATAAAGGACTGTTTCCGTAAGTTGACTTCTGGTTATATGTTTTGTCTGGCCGTTAAGCGTTAAGGTTTGTTTCATTTAAGAACAATTTATTAGTATGTTGATATTTTAAGTTAGCGTAAAGGTCAAGACGACTTTTACGCGACAAACTCTTCGCGAGTTAACTGGGTCGGGCACAAGACAACTAAGTTTTAGCCTCACCGGGGAGCCATAATGCCGATGAGCACTTAGTTGAAAAGCTGAGATGTCTGCACATCAGAGGGTGTCTCCTCTCAAATCAACCAGGTTGTCCCGGATGCAGAAAAGGCCTTCCTTCAGTCCTCCGAAGTTACAATAGGAGGACAATAGGCAAGTAGATGATACTGTGATTTCAACTCCTACGGAGTTCAACTTGCAGGTAATTGACTACATGACAGAGTTAGAATCGATCATGGGCAACGACTCTAACAAAATTTATGCGCCAGCGGGCAACAGGAATGGCCGGTGCTGAGCAAGATACAAGGCGTCTGCGTACACCAAACCATTCAATTGGCTATACTTGCGGCAGGCTTAAGGAAAGGGATGAGCAAAAAGGCTCAGCCCCGGAGCCAAAGTCTTACACCGCAGTGACAAGGAAGAGTCTCAGAAGTCACCAGGGCCAGTTCCCACTCCCAAAAAGAAGTCGGAAGAGAAAAGGCATGTCCTCTTGGTCTTCCCGGCTAAGAAAGATTGTCTTCAGACGAAGTAAAGAAAGCACTTCAATATGCAGTCAATACAGAAAATCTGCAGATTGAGGTCAAGGGTGTCATTAAAATAAGGAAGGGTGAGGTAGCTGTGGAGTGCTCCAAAGCGGACGACATCCCTCGTCTTGAAGAGGAATTGGAAAAGAATCCCAATACCAGGGGCAGTATCTTTCTAAAGGCACTCGAGAACAGATCTCAACTGCGGTCGTGTACAACCTGGATGGAGATCTTTCAAAAGAAGAGTTCGAGGAAGGGGTCCATAAGCAGAGTCCCGTCCTCGAAAAGGGGAGTATCTCACCAAGATTCTCTGTAAAGGGCAAACGTGGCAGGGTCCACTGTGTGTGGACGCCGAGCTCTCCACCTTTAAGGTGTTGTTGAAGAAGGAGAGACTGAAACTTAACTTGTCGGTCCTCCACCTTAGCGAGTATCAGAGGGAAATAAGGTGCTTCAGATGCAATCGCTTCAAACATTTTAAGAGCAGATGCACTGAAGCAGAAGATAGGTGTGGAGAGTTAGGTGGGGTGGGCCACCAGCATCACAAGTGTGAAGCCGTACAGAAGTGCAGTAATTGCCCCTCTGCCAACTCGAAATACCATCTGAAGCTGGAAATCAATCATTCTAGCCTCGATAAGACCTACTCCTGTCTAGGGACTGAGCAGTTGAGAAATCTGGTCAACTATGGCTGACTCTATCAAAGCAAGTATTGGAGTACTTCAGCTCAACGCACACCACGCGAGTACCGCAACTTCACAGATCCTGTAAACGGCAAATGAAGTCGCTGCAAAGATTTTGCTCATCCAAGATCCCTACCTTTCAAACGGCAGTGTTTCGGGCTTCTTGAACTCCTCGAGGTGCTCCTGGCGGCCACAGTCGTCCGGAATCCAGAACTCTCGGTTCTGGAGCTGGAGTGCACACCCAATGTGGTAGTCCTGGGCATTGTGTGTGGTCGGGAGAAATTTCTGGTAATCAACGTGTACCGTTCGCCTTCGGGTGGTCTCTAGGAGGTATTAGACACGAAATCGGGGTTTCTGGAAGCTCACCAGCAACACGAAACCATAGTAGTTGGCTACTTCAATGCAAAGAGCCCTATATAGGGCAGTCAAGAGGAAAACGATCGATGGATACAATTCCTGGAATTCGTCAGCTATGATGAGCTGATGGTCAGGAACGATCTGCACAGTTTCCTGACAGTATCCCGAAAGAGCACGGGTTTCATTCCGGATCGATCTCACTTTGACTCGAGGCTAACACATTTTCACAGGAACGTTCTGGACGATGTGTGCTGCTGCGATCGTATGCGTTCAGAAACGCTGTGAATAGCCATTCAATCCACCATTACTGCGACATACACTGAAGTAGCACCACGTTTGATTTTGACTTTCTTCCGCCCGCATGAGTTCCCAATGAGAAAAATAATGTCTCGAATTAATAAGTATGAACGTGCGGCAAATCATTCATCGTGAACGGACAATGGTTGAAGAGCTCGCACTCCTTTTTTTTGGCAGTTTGCCAAAAATGTTGTAACCTTGAAAGATCAAAACATTATCCCTGAAACGAACGACTTGCTTGTGACAGTCTGGAAATTGAACCATTCGTGAATTATGAACGAACTCCCAAGAAGGAATTATTTATGCCCACACTAGTTGTAACGCACCTTAATATCATAAATCTTTCAGAACCTCTGTTTCAGCAATGATAGTACACACGAATTTCATGCTTGCTTTACGGCTTGAGTTGGAGGCATATAACACAGACTTTCTTCAAGGTAGTTACATCGGCGATGGAAACATATCCGTCGGTCATACTTCTTACAGGCGTTAAAAATAGCGAAGTTTGAACAATACCGGAGTCTATGAACTTGCCAGCAAGTAAATGGCACTAACGTATTCAAATATGTTTTGGGTAGTGGGGTATGAGCAGTCACCCGTCTCTGAATTGGGCTACTGGTTCCGAGGAAAGGAGAGAAACAGCGCCATAAGAGAATCACAACATCCATGCCTCACTGGGATTCGAACCGGAAAAGACTCGTCTCGGACGAATAGTCAGATGCCAGCGCTCAGGACACGGCGCCCCCGGTGGGGGTACTCGAATATGAAAATGATTTTCTGTGTCTGTGATGACGTAATATACACTATCTACCAACAAGTAATTGGAGACCTGTGATAACAAAGGAAAACGAAGTTTATTCACCTTCAATAGTTGGTGGAGCCTTCACGAGCGGCGATTACAGCTGCGACCCTCCGGGGCATATTCTCAACCAGGCGTTGTACGACGGCTAGCGGTATTTTCTTCCACTCGTCTTGGAGAAGACAGGTCAGTTCCTTCACCGATTTCAGACGGTGGGGGCACCCTTTAAGTCGACGCTCCAACTCGTCCCAGAGGTGCCCGATAGGGTTAAGGTCCGGGCTCTGCGCAGGCCAGTCCATTCGATTAACCCCATTGTCACCATACCAAGCCATGGTTGACCTCGCAACATGACAGGTTGCGTTGTCATCCTGAAAGTAACATGGGTCCACCCCGTAAAACTGCCACAACGTAGGAAGCGCATGGTCATCCAAAATGGTGCAGAAGGTCTCGGCGTTGAGTCTACCAGGAATTGCGACCAAGGGTCCCGTGCCATACCAGGGGAAACACCCCATAGTATAATTCCATCGCCGCCGAACTTCACAGTTGGCACAATATATTCCGGCAGAAAGCGTTCTCCTGGCAGACGCCAAACGCAGACCCTGCCATCCAAACGGTAGAGGGTAAACCATGATTCGCCGCTCCAGAGAACCTGTTTCCACTGTTCAACGGTCCATTGTTGACGTTCCTTGCACCACGTTAGCCGAGCAGCGCTATTGGACTTGGTGACCAAAGGCTTGTGGGCGGCAGCACGTCCATGATAACCGAGCAGATGGGCTTCCTTACGGATGGTATTCATCGAAAGAACACTCCCGGATGCCCGTTGAAACTCCTCGCGGATGTGGCCCATCGATTTGTTGTGGTTCTTCCGAATTTCTCTGGCCAGCACCCTTCGGTCTCTAACTCCCAGTTTTGTGGGTCTGCCTGGTCGGGGCACATTCCGACAGTCACCTCTCATCCTCCACTTGCCAATCACGTAGGCCACTGTCGATTTTGGGTACTTGAACTCGCTGGATATGTCACGTATGGATCGGACATTTCTGTGATACCCGACGATTACACCTTTCTCGAAATCAGAGAGCTCCGAACTGCGTGGCATCTTGCATGCGACTGGTTGTGCTGTTGTTTCCCTCACGATATTTAACGGCGGCGGCCGTGACGTGTATCAGGACCGCAGATATCGTCGATTGCAGGGGTGTCCAATTACTTGTTGGTAGATAGTGTATATACAGAGAGGTAGAAATTTGTGTGGAACAATGATTTTGGGGAGCAACGTTTTTATTAAAACCACATTATTTACCTTACGTTGAGGGGTTCTCGCTATTCATTTCCAAGGAACTTGGTAATGAAGATATGATAAACATTTATTCGCGCATACATTCACTTATCCAGTTATTAAGCTGTATCCCTGGCTGTTCGTGTCGTATCAGCTTGAAGAAGGAAAGAAAGATCTTCGAGATGGAAGAAAAAGAATCTTATGTCATACTTGGGTTCTTAAGGAGCTGAATTTTTGATCGGCTAATCACACATCTTTCCCCCGTATGATCGATCTGTTTAACCAGCTGTCATCGGCTCTGCGTTTGGATGAGTAGCTCCCTGTTCTTGTCTTCTTCCAGGATCTATCGCCATTAATAGCATTTTCTCTTCTTTCTTCTCTTGCTTAAGTCAGTAGCATCGGTGGCTCCAAGGCAGCTCCGAGGATAAAGAATTGTCTGATTGCCTACCCTTTTATCGATGGGTAGGAGTAAAAAAGAAATTAATGTCCAGGAATACACCCATAACACTGAAAAAACAACCGAAAAAAAAAACGGAATGAGAATGAAGATTGTTCCTCGTGCACAGTTTCAACTTCTTCTCCATTCGCCAAATCAACTCCAGAAAAATCGTTTCATTCATTTTCTTGTCCTTCCTTCCTTCTCCGTCCTCTTCTTTCTTACCGCTCGCAAAAGAAATGGGAATTAAACTCCAACGCAGCGTAGACCTCCTTACAACCATAGACTTGAGCTTTCAGTTGAAGCATTTCTAATCAATGGAAAAATCGATGAGTTCGTGCAAATTTGAGGAAATCGCTCTCTGCTCGAATAAATTAATGATGACGGAAAAGAAAGAAACTCGCTTCTTCGGTTCCGGTGCCCTAGATTTCATCCCCAGAAAGTTAGGCGTTGGCAGCCTTAAGTAACAGAAAGCGGCAAAAAATAATTTGTCGCTTAAATTGCTTTTCATTTCGCCGTTCGGAGAATATTTACATCACGTAATTGATTCAGGTTTTCTGATGTACTTTAAAATATTCTGAACGAAATTCTTAATTTGTCCTTACGTGTTCCTTTATGATATTCTCAGATTATTGTAATAGCCACTGCAGAAATCATTGCTTACTACTGTTCCTTGAAAAGTAGGAAGCAGTTACAACCCTTAAAAATAATTCACGAGTGTTATTTCATCGGCATATTTCCACTCTGAAATTACTTTATTGGTAAAGAAAGAAAATTGGTCGCCAGAAATTGCTACGGTACCATGCACAATGTCAGGATGTTGGTTTTGGCTTAAAAATCTGCAGCTGCATCACGTTTGACATCAGCGAATTATTTCTGCTTGAAAGTACTTCACGTGACATTGTCTCTAACTACGTGACATCCATGTATTATTAGGAATTAAAGACACATCGCACTAGATTTTTTCAATCTCTGAACGAGAACACGTTACATGGGATATATACGACCTCCGAACGAGAACACGTTACATGAGATGTATACCTTTTCCGAATGAGAACACGTTACATTGGTTGTATGCCATCTCCGAACGAGAACACGTTACATCGGTTTTATACCATCTCCGAACGAGAACACGTTACATCAGTTGTATACCATCTCCGAACGAAGAGATATCGCACGATATTTATAAAATCTCTGAACGAGAACACATCGCATGAGGTGTATGTCGCCCCGGTTGCGCAGTGGTCCAAGCGCTGACTTCTGACCATTCATCCGAGATGGTTCTGGGTTCGAATCCAAGTAAGGCATGGATATTGTGCTTTGTCTTACGGCATTGGTTCTCTCCTTTCCCTTGAACCAGTGGCCCAAAATTAGGGATCGACGACTGCTTATGGCCCTTCGAGTTGTTCACGGTGGTCGTTAAACCTCCAAGCAACAACTCGAGTTGTATACAATCTCTGAACGAAGTATACAATCCGGAATAACCACATGTTAACAAAGAAAGATCGCGCGGCAAAAACACACGCCGAGCACAATCTGAACTATCTTTGAACGATACAAAAACATCGTACGGGATCTCTACCCTTCCTTTCGCGAAGGTATATACGTCGGACGATATGTGTAACATCTCCAACCAGAGCTATACCACCTCTCAACGAAAACACATAGCACACACAAGATTCCCACATTCTCTGAAGCAAGAGATCTCGCGAGATTTATACGATCACTAAAACAGAACACTTCGCGCACAAACTAGATTCGTAGCCGTGGTGGCGCAGTGGTCTACTCTTCGAGAGTGCTGCTGTGTTTTTTGCTCCACGATTTTCGTTCAGTAAGTGCCCTTTCCGGTGTTTCAAGTTTTTGTACTTGTGGGTGTGTGTTTCCGTGAAGGTTTCACCATTCTGTTTGTGTATCTACCAAGTTGGTAAGTGTTTGTTTTATTTGGTAATCTTCATTTTTGTCTTGGCCGAGTCGGCCAAGACGTGAGCGCTTCTTTGCCATTGCAAATGGCGACTTCCGGTGAGAGCAGTATCCCAGCTCGCAACTCCGGAAATGACTTTCCCCCTCTCCCATCTACTTTACGTCCTACCACTAATGAGGAGTCTGCCTCGGTAAGCCCCTCCTCTCCTCAGCGTTGTTCTACTGCCGTATGTCATGACGCTGCTTCTACGTCAATGCTGAAGAGTGATGACAAGTTGTCTTCCCAAGCACCTTTAGTTGAATCGATGGACGTCACACCTACGTCCGAGGCTACTCCGTCACCACAACATCCAACTACTATTCCCTATGCTACTATCCTCTCGAAGTCGACTGACGCATCTACTCGACCTTCCTCTATGGCCAGCCTTTATCCCTTACAGTCTGATGCTGATTCCAATTTTTTCGTTGACCTTCCGACATCTTCCCCAGCTGGGCAACAGTTCATGGAAAAGTTGCCTCTTGTTGTAGCTTTCACCAGTCTTCCGAACACAAAACTTTCCTCCTATAGTGCTGCCCTTCGGAAGAAGTTCCCGAAGTCAGCTGTTACACACATGGGCCGCAACGAGCGTAAGGTTGTAGTCTATTTCTCGTCCTCAGAGTACGCCCTGAGGGTCATCAACGATGGACTTTCGATCAGTGATCGTCATCTCACGGCTGATCCCCTTGCTCATGCGCCGACTGTGCTCAGTTTCTCCCCAGTTCCACCGGAAATATCTGATGAGGTATTGTTATCGATTGCTCAAAACTTTGGACAGATTGTCGGCTCCGTCACCACTTTTTCCTCGTTTCCTACTACACCTGAAGATCGTTATTTATTGGGTTTGAGACGCAACGTACATGTGATCTTCCCATCTGATCAAGCCAAACAGCGTGTTCCTACTCATTTTAGCGTGCGATGTGACACTCATGTCCGTACTATCAGTATCTCTGTGGGTACCATGTGCACTCGTTGTAGGGGTTATGGCCACTCAAGTGTTCACTTCCCTCATCGTCCCTCTGCAGGCTCCGGATCGACAGAACAGCCTACGCAGTCTCCCTCAACGATCCCGGCACCTTCCACTTCCCCTCCTAGGCAGCAGAAGTCAACTATTGATGACCGTCGTGTTACAGGCATTGGTCAACGCGTGTCTCAGTACAACCATCCACTTCTCAGCTTCTTTCTGCTATATCTTCGCATCCTTCAGTGAATTCTTCAATATCAGAAGCTTCCCTGCCTCCTACCTGGCAAAAAGTCAGTGCTCAACTTCTTATATCAATACCTGTTAGTGCACTTGAAGCTCCAGGCACTTTTAAAGTGCCGAACCCTCTTGATTCAGGTTTAATACCATCCCGAGGACGCGGGAAGCGCCGCAGAACTCATAACACTCGAGCCAAGAAAACTCGCCCAGGAACGGCACGTTTAGGACGGAGTGACCGTTCAGGTAGCTACACATCTTCTGAAGATTCCATCTTGTTTGATGTTGATGTCGGCTCTAAGGAACCGATCTCCTCTACCCAAATTTCTTAGGTTTCTAGAAGATAATTCACTACCTCAAACTCCGATTCCAGGAGAAGTTTTGTACAACTTCCTGATTAGTCCTCGGATCCATAAATTGTCAAGGAAATTCCTCGACTCATATACAGCTACTCTTTCTGGAGTTTTACCGCAAGTGCTGGCATACGATCCCATCTTACGGAGGTGCCTCCAGAGTCTCTTGGTGATCCAGATTGGATCAAGCGATTTGCTAGTCGCCTGGAAAATTTACGGCATGCCGCTGATCGGCTTCTCCAACCAACATCTGATCTATCTTTTCAAGATAGCGACGATGAATTGCAGGGGCTTTAGCTCCCCGTTGGCCAACGCGTTGGTCAAGGAAGATGTCATGCACTTGGATACGGACATAATTCTCCTCCAAGAGACTAATTGTTTTGCTTCCACGCCTTTCCATCGTTGGCGTAGGTGGGATTTCCAATTCCACCACGCCTTCCGCCTGTCTCAAAATGGTGGACTGGCAATCGGAATCCGCTCTCGACTTCGCCAGCTTGCATCCTCAATCCAGGTACATAATCTTTGCCAAGATTTACTACAACGTCTTACCTTCTCAATGAATGGCCAAAAATATCTGGTTTTCAACATCTATGTGCCCAATTCACTCGCACACCTTACATTGCTGTTCACCTCGTTGCGCACCGCACTTCAGTCTGCCTTACCATCCGATCACATAATAATAGGTGGAGACTTCAATTGTACCCTCCAACCTACGCTCGATCGCACCCCGTCCAATAACGAATATCGTACTCGTCTCATGGATCTCCTTCGCTCTGTCGTGGCGGATTTCGACCTATTTGACGTGTTCCGGCAACTGCATCCGACGTCCATCTCCTATACGTGGAGGGCAGGGACTACTTCTTCTTCCTCATCTGCACGTTTAGATCGGATTTATGTTACCTCACAGCTCTTACCCATTGTGATGGATTGTATGCATTCTCCTACGGCTTCCTCTGACCACTGCGCAGTCGTTGCCACACTGGGACCCTCGTCCCGCAAGTGTTCGGGATACTGGGCGTGGACTCTCGACTCTTCTCTCCTAGAAGATCCTACATTTTGCTCTGGGGTTCGGGAATTTCTCCACAGTTTCCATCCAGGCATATCCACTTCTACCTGCGCCCTTGAATACTGGCTTAGTGTTAAATCTCATCTGCTGTACTTCCTGAAATGTTTTTCTTTCAAGGTACGCACATTGCGCAATATGGAGGAAAATAATTTGCGACGAGTTCTTTTTCATATTGGTGTCAGCCATCCATTATATGCTACATATCAGGCCTATTTGCGTGCGTTGATTGAACCGAGAGCTCGACAAGCCATTCTCCGACTTCGTCTTCAGCACCTTACACCAGAGGAATGCTCCTATGAGTTTCTTTCATCTCTTGAAGATAAACATGGATCTTCTAATCACATTCGACTTCTCCGACAACCGAATGGACAGGTGTCTTCTGATCCTGACACCCTGTGCTCACAAGTTCGTCAGTTTTTCACTGCAAAATATAGTGAAACTCCTCCTCCGCCTTCTTCTGCTACTGCCTCTTTGCTTTCCTCCCTCCCTCAGGTTCCCTCTCACTTGTCTGCTTCTCTACTACAACCTCCATCTTCTTCCGAACTTAGGAGTGCTCTCCGCTCTCAAAATCCCCATGCCGTCCCCGGTCCGGACGGTCTTCCTCCCGCTTTCTATCTCACTTTTTTCCCCACTCTTCTTCCTTTCTTACTCCCAGCTTTCACTGCTGCTCTTTGTTCTACATCTCTTCCGAGGAGTTCCACTATGTCTCATATGGTGCTATTTCCTAAGAAGGGCGACCTGCTGGACCTGGGCAACTGGCGTCCTATCTCTTTACTCAATCTGGACTATAAACTCTTCACTAAGCTCCTTTCCCGTCGACTTAACCCAATTCTTCCGTTTCTCCTTTCCCCCGACCAGACCTACACGGTCCCTGGTCGGTCTATTACTTCCAACCTCCATCTTCTCCGTGATCTAATTCATCTTGCCCGTATTAACTCTGAACCTCTTGGCCTTTTCAATCTTGATCAAAAAGCCGATTTTGACAACATCTCTCACTCGTACTTATCTTCTGTTCTTCTTGCCTTTGGCTTTCCTTCACCTTTTGTAACTTCTATCGTTGCCCTCTATCAGGATGCCGTCTTCCACGTCAAGTCGGCCACCTTTCTTACTGCGCCCATTTTCTTTCGACGAGGCATCCGGCAGGGCTGTCCACCCTCTGGACAGCTCTTTGCCCTAGCTTTTGAGCCGTTTCTTCGATCCGTACATAAAGCCTTCCTCACTGCTCTTCCTCCGCCAACTGCAAGCACCCGGCATTTTTCCATCACGTATTCTGCGTATGCCGATGACGCAACGTTCTGTATCAGAGAAGAAGCCCAATTCGACATCCTAGCTCAGTGTTTTGATCTCTACTCAGCTTGCTCTGCTGCCTCTCTTAACACGTCCAAGAGTGTTGGTCTGTGGAGTGGCTCCTGGACATCCCGGACTGACACCCCCTGGGGTGCCTCATGGACTGCATCTACCCAAAAGTTCCTTGGTGTGCATCTTGGTGTACACCTTTCAGTTCAGAATGCCACATGGACCGCATTTCGTTCTCGGCTTACACGGACTGCCGCCTTCTGGCGTAACTCACAGTTTTGCACCTCCTATGTCTTGCGAGCACGGATCGTTAGAACTTACCTTCTTCCGTCATGTCTTTACGAGTGGTCTGTTACTCGGATGCCGGTTTATAATCTGACAGAAATTGTCCGTCTCATTTCCACGGTGATCTAGTCCGGACACCACTGGGTTCAAGTTTCCACTCTTCATCGTACAGGTTCACAAGGTGGAATTTCGCTCTTGGATATTCGAACCTACTACACAGCATACAGAGTGATTTCTTTCGTCCGGCTCCTTTGCTCTCCTGCATCACCAGTCACTATTGTCAGAGATGTAATACTATCACCACGTAACCCACGCTTCACGTTCACTACGTATTTACTTATGGATCAATGTCCCTTCTTTCGTACTCGACTATCTCCCTTCTATAAAGAGGTTCTTTCCTTTTTCCGCTCGCTCCCTCTTATTCGTGCACCTCCTACTTCCACGTCTGAGCTATTAGCTGAGCCCCTCTTCTTTTCTTGAGTCCTCCATCCTCCTGATGCCCCCTGCTTTTCTGACCCTTCCTGGCTCCCAGCCGGGATTGTAACTGTTCGAAACCTCCTTTCCTCAGATCTCACCTGCAAACCTTTCTCTAACCTATTTCCCTCTCTTCCTCCCTCCCCAACAGCCCTTGCTCTTTATGACTCCCTCCGCTCTGCCATAATTACTCTCTTTCCCACCCTTGCCTCCTCTACTGGTTTACTTCTTGTTTCTCCGGCCTCACTTCCTCTTCCTTTCTTCCTCTCAGTTCGGGGCTCTTCTCTCCCTATTTCTAGCTTCTCAGTCTCCACTCTTTATAGGCTTCTTCTTGATCCATTGCATCCTACGCCGGTACAAATCCCAGATGTTCCAGCTGCAGCACTTCCATTTGTTTGGTCAGCCACCACCTCACCGCTCTCCTCTCCGATGGAACGAAATATTCATTGGCTTTTTCTTCATCGCCGTCTACCTGTTCCAGCAACTCTTCATCGGATGACGCTCCTGGATTCGTCGCTCTGTTACTTCTGCTCATCTCATGCAGACGTGGATCATGTGTATCTGCATTGCCCGGTGTCACTTCCTCTCCTGCATCGCGTCTTCAGTATTGCACAGTGCCTCAGTGTTAGTGATCTTCCGTTCTCAGCCTACAGCACGCTATTACAATCCAGCTCTCCACCCATTCCAGTTTCAGAGCCGTGTGCGTATGTCTTCATATTAGCTCGCAATGTGATATATGGCTACCACCTCCAACTTCGCTCAGGCCCTGCCATGCCTACCATCTTTCAGGCGGGGGATGCGATGTGCAGTATTTTTCGTAACCGACTGATCTCACGTCTACGGTTGGCCTTTACGACCGCTCAAGTGTCGAATCGGCTTCAACAATTCCACAACGTCTGGTCACCCTATTACCGATGGTTTACTGGACCATCAGCCGACCTACGACTCCTGTTCTGACGCCTGAGATACTGTTTCGACTAACCTCGTGACTGGTTGGGTATTGGGCTGCAATTTTGTTGCTTAGTCCCGCATCCATCACACTTGCAAGTCACTCCTTGGACTTAATTACAGTACTTATTGTCCTTCTCTTTAGCACAACCTACAATTTGCATGTAAGACTTGTTCTTCACTCAAATTGTGTTGTATTTTTTGCTCTACCAGTAGAGCTCATGCTTTTGATTATTTCATTAGTTTGCACAATGTATGGGTTTTTATCTTTTTCAACATATTTTAACTCTTTGGTTGTTCTAGTATTTTGCTTCACTATTCTGTTTGCACTAGTACTTGTGTTCCTTGTCACGTTCGTGTTCTTGCGTAACTTGTTGATTGTATATTTTTCCTGTTGTGCATAGCCTCATTTCTGTTTGCACTTATACGCATATCGTGTTGTACCATGACCTGTTATAATTGTTGCTCGTCCACAATAGCTGTATATAGTGATGTCTTCGTAAACCTTTCTCTGTTGTTCATCAACCTGTGCATGTACATTGCGAATCAGTTATAGTGTCATCTATTGCTTTTGTCGCAAGGTATTATACCTTATGTTACCGTATTTGCTCTCTATTGATGTTCTTCTTTGTATTTATATGACACTGCCTATGCGCCTGTTGTACATACATTACTAATTTGCTCATCTGATACACATCTGTTTCACTTGCACTTATCACAATATGCCCTTCCCCTTGTCTGCCGTGTGTCCCGGATATACTTATTGTCTCGATTGCACTATATTTCATGGTACTGCACATATTGTCTCATTTTACGAAGTGTCTGCCTATACTGTTTCACCTGTTTCTCTTTGTTGTATCCACTTAAGTATGTGAAACAATCCCTCGAATATGAATTTGTTCTCACTGTAAATAGTACATTTTTCATTTGTACATATATCATCCTCGCTGTATACATGTTGTCATTTCATTTTTTTTCTGTTTGGCGCTGTAAATCCAGGCCTTATGTACTTGCTTAATTTGTTCAATAAAGTGAAAGCAGTGGTCTAAGCGCTGGGTTCTGACCATTCGTCCGGGATGGGCCCGGGCCCATGTCCCGGTTAAGCCATTAATGGCATGTTTATTTCTCCACACTGATTTTCTCCCCTCCATGGAATCAGTGACCCTAAATTAGGGACGGGCAGCTCCTTGTAGTCAATTGAGTTGTTCACGGTGGTCATTAATCCCCAACCAAAGTTACACTTGATTTATGCTAGCAACGATGACGTTGAACGAGATTTACACGTCTAAACAAAAACACATGTGACAAGATCTACATTTCTGGACAAAGACATTGCTCTGGCGACATACACCGTCTAGGAACGACACCACGTCGCACGAGATCGGTACCATATCTGAGAAATGACACATCACAAGAAATCTATATCAACTCTGAACAGCCGGCTCGGCGGCGCAGTGGTCTAAGCCCTGGCTTATCACGGTTCGTCCGAGAAGGGTGCGGGTTCGAATCCCGGTGAGGCATGGATGATGTGTTTCTCTTACGGCCCTGGCTCTCTCGCTTCCCTGGAACCAGTGACCCTAAATTAGGGACGGGAAGCTCCTTCTAGTCCATTGATTCGTTCACGGTGGTCATTAATCCCTAACCAAAAGTACACTTGATTTATGCTAGCAACGAAGACGTTGAACGAGATTTATACGTCTAAACAGAAACACATGCGACAAGATGTACATATCTGGACAAAGACGTTGCTCTGTCGATATACGCCGTCTCGGAACGACTACAAATCGCACGAGATCGGTACCATCTCTGAAAGAAGACACATTACAAGAAATCTATATCAACTCTGAACAGCTGCCTCGGTGGCGCAGTGGTTTGAGCGCTGGATTATCACCATTCATCCGAAAAGGGTGCAGGTTCGAATCGCGGTGAGGCATGGGTGTTGTGTTTGTCTTACGGCCCTGGCTCTCTGCCTTCCCTGGAACAAGTGACCCTAAATTAGGGACGGGCGACTGCTTATAGCCCATTGGGTTGCTCACGGTGGTCGTTAAACCTTCAATGCAATGTAAAAAAAAAGCTCTGAACAAAGACATAATATGCAAGATTTTTAATTCTCCTGAACGATTACACTGCACGGAATTTGCATCATCACATCGCGCGAGATCTATACTGTTTCTATGAGAAAGTACATCATGCGAGGTCTAAACCATCACTGAAAGCAGCACATCATATTCATTTGTACAATCTCTTAAATAAAACGCGTCGCACAATGTCTATAAAATATCTCTACGAAGCCACATCGCACAAATTCCATGCCATATTTGGACAAAGAGACATCTCACGAGTTTCATACATCCTGTGAACGAAGACACACTTCATGTTACCTTTGCAGTCTTTGAAACAGGAACGCACATCTCTCAAGCTTTGTACTACCTCTGAATGAACACCCAGCTTACGAGATCTATGCCACCTGTAATGGGAGACAGACCAGACCAAATTCACTACACCATATAGATTTCTACAACATGGCAAGTCGTTTGCATTGCTTCTAAGCAAACGCATGTTGAGCAAAATTTGTGCTACCTCTGAAAGAACACACACAGCACACTGGGCCCATACCGTGTCTGTACATTATCAAAACTCACGAGTCTTGTGCCGCCTCTGAACGACAATCCTCGCACGAGATTCATACCATTTCTGAACGAAAATACGTCGCACAAGTTCTATACCCACTTTTCAAGGAAGACACGTCACATGCCATCTATTCTGTTTCTAAAGGAACACACAGCGTGCATTATTCACACTTGCTCTGAAAGAAGACAAGTAACGGGAATTATAAACACGCTTCAAGCAAAAGCAGCTCTGAATAAAAACACATGGCACGAGGTTTGTACTGTTTTCGAACGAAGATACATCATATCGGACGTGTAGTAGATTGAAAAATCTCGTATGGCACGAGATATATGCCACCTGGGTAAGAAGACAGACATCGTGCAAGACCATCTCTGAAGAACATCGTGTGTGATCTATGCAAGCCCTAAACGAGACAGCACAAGACGTTGCCTGTAGGTATACATATTACTCAAATCCATTGAACTTGATAAGACTGGAGACTTTTCGCATGCTACAGTAGCGAACAAAAGTATTTGGCGAAGCACTTTTTCGACCATAATAATTTTTCTGCTGGACCAAATCTGGTCATTTTGGGATAGATATGTGTTATTCAGTTGTAAACATGACCCATATGCAGATGGATCGGAAACCTTAACACAGGTCAGGTACCGAGCTTAATCGCAAAGACCATACAAATTGACCAACAAAGTAGGTGTGTATCACATTCATTTAATGCAACTATAACAAAAAAAAAAAGTACGAGAAAACGACAAAACAATAACTAATACTTAGTGGGATAACCACGAGACTTAATAACAGCTGCACAACGGGCTGGCATCGAGTTCACTAGCTTCTCGACGGTGACCTGCAGAATTCGCGCCCATTCTGCAGACAGCCGGTCGAATTTCTGGGCCCTATTCCGGCAGGTTTTCTTCGCACATCGTCTCTCTAGCTCCTCCCACATGTGCTCGATGGGGTTGAGGTCTGGAGATTGGCTTGGCCAGTCTAGAAGTGTGACCTGTTGCTGTTGGAAGGCTGCCTTCGCTACTCTGGAGGTGTGCTTCGGGTCGTTGTCTTGCTTCATGATCCATCCGGGTGGCGTGTTTTGGTTTGCCCATGGGAAGACATCGTTGATGAGCATGTTCGTGTAGCTCTGGTCGGTCATTATTCCGTCACTCTTGATGATGGGGCCCATTCCATTGCGAGAGAAGGCGCCGTAAACCATGAGCGATCCTCCTCCGTGCTTGACAGTCGGCTGAATGAACTGGGGTTGAATCTCCGGCCACACGGACGTCGTACGTATTGGATGCCATCACTTCCAAACAAGTTGAACTTGTCTCGTCGGTGAAAAGCACCTTACTTCAGTCCGCCGCGGTCCAGTGCCGATGACGGCGCACGAACGCGACTCTGGTTCGTCGATTCTTGACACCAATGAGTGGTTTCTTCCATTCAATCCACCAGCAATGAGACGACGGGAGATGGTCATTCGGCTGACGCTCATGTCATCGCTGTCGCGGAATTCGGTGGCGATGTCGACAGCAGTCAAGGTGTGATGAGCACGAAATCGACGGAGGATGCGTCTATTCTGACGCAAGGTAGTGGAACGAAGCCTACCACATCGCTGACTGTTCTCGACGGTCCCAGTCTTCTTATAACGTTGCAGGATAGCTGAAATGGACTGGTGTCGGATCTTCAGGGCCCTCGCAATGTCGGTGACGCGCATTCCGGATTCCATCATCTTCACAGCCGCCTGGCGAGCTCCAACAGGGATCTCTGCCTTTTTACCCATTTCTGAAAACCTAAAATTGACTTATTATTACACTACACATCACAAAACTCACAAAAATCGCAGGAAAAACCTTAATACATGCAGCAAACAAATGGGTAATAATTGGCGGCTCTTGAATATGGTCCATTTCGAACGACAAATTCGTTATGAGCGAAATACAAACTACGCGGCATGGTAACCTATGAATTAACACATATCGTATACCAAAATGACCCGATTTGGTCCAGCAGAAGAAAAATTATGGTCGAAAAAGTGTTTCCCCTAATACTTTTGTTCGGTACTGTATATACACCAACTCTTATTAAAATAAAGCCTAAGAAACCAAAGATATAGCCTACTCACAACCTTTGATTCCAATGGAAACGAAGACAAGTCTCACAGAATCTGTACCATCGTTTCTTGGGGGAAGACATTACACAAGACTGACAATATATCTGGCTTTGAGTCACTGCACTAGTTGAGTACGGAGACACATTACACGAAGTCATCAGTACTTTTTTTTTTCTTTCTAGTATTTTTACGTTTCAAGATGTTGAAACCACCATGAGCAACTCGAAGGATGTAAGGACCCTAAGCAGTCGACAGTTTCTAATTGGGGCCCGCAGTACCACGGAACGAAAAGAACCAGTACCGTAAGACAAGCACACCACCATGCATCATCGTGACCCCCGAGCTCGGCCCATTCGTACAAACGTCAGAGGCCAGCGCTCAGGCCACTGCGCCACATGGCCTGTATCGTTTCATTGCTTTAGAACTATGACACAATTTCGATTCCACCGCTGTACTGACATGCAATCAAAATCGTACTACAAAATATTTCCAGTAGAGTTACTGCATTGTCTCCAAACGAAGACATATATTGGGTTGACGGAAAAGTCATGACGTATTTTGGCACCTGATGGCGGTTGGGCAATTTTGGAAGTACTAGAGGCATTGTCAAATCTGTTATCGCTATGGCATTCGACAGGTGCCAGTTCTAGCTGCAATCTAAAAGCAATTGTGAGCGATGTGGTTGATTTGCGGAAATTTAACATCAAGTTGAAGACGGAAGAACAAACTGTGCATTTTCGCCATATTTTACTGTTTTACTTCCGTAAAGGGAAGAACGCGCGTCAAGCTTGTGAAAAGTTGAGTAACGTGTACGGTGATAATGCTCTACAAGAACGTCAGTGCCAGTGGTGCTTCGCAAAATTCCGTGGTGGTGATTTTGACCTCAACAATGATCCTCGGTTGGGGAGGCCCATTGAGATTTACGACGACCAAATCAAGGCATTGATCGAGTCAAACCCACGTTACACGACACGAGAGATTGCAGATACGTTGCACATCCATCATTCAAGCGTTCACGACCACCTGAAGAAGTTGGGATACGTAAGCAAGCTCGATGTGTGGGTTCCTCATGAACTCAAAGAAGCTCAATTGACGGCGCGTGTAAACATCTGCGATATGCTCATTAAACGTGAGGGAAAACGATCCTTTTTTGAAGCGACTGATAACTGGTGACGAAAAGTGTATTGTGTACAACAAATGTGCTGCGTATACGGTCTTGGTCCCGACGTGCTGCTTCGCTTCAAACGACATCCAAAGCAGACATTCATCAGCGGAAGGTTCTGGTCTCAGTGTGGTGGGATTTTAAAGGTGTCGTGTTTTTTGAGCTCCTACCACGGAACCAAACAATCAATTCGAATGTGTACTGTCGGCAAGTAGACAGTTTGAACGAATCCATCATCTATAAACGTCCAGAGCTCATTCATTGTACAGGTGTTGTGTTCCATCACGACAACGCGAGACCACACACAAGTTTAATCATCCGCCAAAAATTATTGGAGCTTGGGTGGGATGTGTTGCCACACCCAGCATACTCGCCTGACCTTGCGCCGTCAGACTTCCGCTTGGTTCGCGCTCTTCAACAGTCCTTGCGTGGTATAACGTTCAATTCAGATGAGGCTGCAAATCAGCATCTTGTATAGTTTTTCGCCACGAAAGACAGGCCCTTCTACGAACGAGGCATTCTGCAGCTCACTAAAAGATGGCAAAAGGTTATCGAACAAAACGGGCATTATATCATTGATTGATCTTTGTTCTTTCTATTAATAAATGACCTTTGCAAAACATGGCTCAAATACGACATGAGTTTCCGACAACCCAATAACTCAGATTGCTGGCAGATAGGTGTTATAGTACCTAATAAGCTAACCTACGTTACGAAACATATGATGAATTATTGTGAAGATCAGTGCACTTTAATATACTAACTCTCAATAAAATAAAATGACTTTACACACGATCGTCTTGGAATTTCACCATGTTTTCTACATTTTTCATTAAAAGAGTTTCATTAATCAATGCTGAAGATTTTACTGCCACTGTCTTTGCGTTCTTCGCGAAAGCAGGAAAATCTAATGGGGTATTTATTGGGAGAAAATATTCGAGCTTGCGGAATGTTTTGTAACAATAAATATGATTGGACTTGAAATGTTTTGAGAAACTGATTAAAAGTATTCACATAAAGTCAAATCATCAAAGACGTGAGCTTTCAGAACTGCCTTTAAGCATGCATAACCACTAATTGCTCATTTTGACACTTTCAAACAGGTGTGTTAAACATGCTGTTCTAAAAGAGTTTAGTTTCTTTTTTTATCTCATTATGTGTCACCACTTTCCTTCTACACCAGCAAGAATAAATTCTGTCTTCCTC
Source organism: Macrothele yani (assembly GCA_039090855.1). Taxonomy (NCBI): domain Eukaryota; kingdom Metazoa; phylum Arthropoda; class Arachnida; order Araneae; family Macrothelidae; genus Macrothele; species Macrothele yani. The sequence goes on from CM076990.1 coordinate 177,322,406, forward strand.
TGTCAGTTTTAAAAATAATGATTATCTTTGCGAAACTGTGCAGCAGAAAGCGCAAGTACTGCACAGTTTCGCAAAGCTAATCATTATTTTTGTAACTGACAGAGGAAGACAAACATTTTCCGCATGTTGAGTTGTATTTTACTCGAACAAGGTAGTGGGGGATATTGCTGCTTCGAAAATAAGCAGGAATTAATATATACATTCATGTTAATAAAAACAGAACACTTGAAAGGAATCGTGCTACGACTTTGATTTTTACAGGATATTCTCATTAGGAAATGCAGAACAAATTATTATTAGCATCTTCATGTGTCATATACACTGAAGAGCAATTGAATTAGAGATAACTATCTAGTAACATGTAGCACCACCTTTCGCCCTGATGACGGCGGCGATTCGCCTCGGAATGGACTCGACAAGACACCGGAAGCGTTGGGAAGCCATACGGATCCACGACCCCTGAACAAGCTCCCACAGTTCACGAAGATTTGGTGGAGGAGTGTCAGAGCATCGAACATCTCTCTCGATGGCATCCCAGACGTGCTCGATGGGATTGAGGTCAGGTGACCAGGCTGGCCAAGGAAGCGTGGTCACGTCGGTGGAGTGTTCATCCAACCATTCGGATACAATTCGGGAGCGATGGCACGGTGCATTGTCTTGTTGCAAGATGAGGTTTCCAGTGCGATGTTGAAGACGCACAAACGGGAGCAAATGGTCGTCCAGGATAACCCGGTAGCGTTGACCTCTGAGGGACGATGTCGCACGTACCAGGGGTCCCATTTCAGTCCACGTAAACAGTCCCCAGACGAGAATGCCATCCCCACCAGCTCGAAGAGTACCCTCGTATCCTGCTATCGCTTCATGTGGTTTGCGCCGTAATCGTATCCTGCCATCCACATGTACCAACGTTAATCTCGACTCATCAGTCCAAGCAACAGTTTTCCACATGTCTGGGATCCAGTGGCGATGTTCCCGCGCCCATGCTAATCTTTGCACCATGTGATGTGCGGTCAGCAGCGGTACCCTCGTGGAATGATGGCTTCTGTACCCCATAGCGAGGAGATGGTTCTGGATGGTGTGGCTGCTTACACTATTTTGTGCACCAGCGTTAAATTTCTGAGTGATTTCTTGCACTGTGGACCGTCTATCAGCTGTTACAATGCTAGCTAGCCGACGATGACCTCGCTCATCCACACGCTGTTGTCCACGGCAGTTGGCCCATGCAGGGATGGTGTTACCGGATTCGATGTACTTACGGTGCACCCGTAACACAGTGGCTCGTGAAAATCTCAGTGCCTGCACGACTTCCGAGATGGAGTGACCCATTCGTTGGGCACTGACAATTTGCCCACGATCAAATGCGCTTAGATCTTTCGTCTTACCCATACTGCGTCCGACTCTTACTGATTCCCGTCGCTTCACTCCTTATATTGTCGGATCGCTGCATACATCATGTCGGTTTCGTTTACAGGGCCGCCCACAGCGCCACATTTGCATAACGCCAGATGTCTCTAATTCAATTAATCTTCAGTGTATACCAACTGCGTGGATGTGGCTAATAATCGATGTGGCCACTTCTGGCCTGTATCACTTGTTGTATGCGCTGAGGCATCGAATCAAATAATGTGCGAATGGTGTCCTGTGGAATTTGCCGTCCATGTTGTATTGACCCGCGTCCAAAGTTCATCACCAGTTGCTGGTAGACGGTTGAGCCGCTGCACCTGTCGTTTAAGAATGTCCCAGAGATTTTCTATGGGAGATAAATCCGGGGATCTTCCTGCCACGACAGAAGTAGAACGTTTTTATCCCTGAACAATGCACGTGTTGTCGCTGCAACATGAGGTGTGGCATTGTTCTGCCAAAATATAGCCCGCGGATGTCTTTCAGATACCGAAAGGCGATTGGCCGTAGAATGTTATTGACGTAAAATAGAGTCGTTTTGGTGGTACGGGCTCTCACGAGACGTAATTTCCTTTCTTATCCGATAGCCACCCAGGCTATAATGCCTCGTGTTAGTGCGGTATGCCAGGTGCGAATACACTTTTGACATTTCCTCTCCCCCTTTCGTTTGCGGCCATCATTATCGCCTAAAGAGAAGTGTGTTTCGTCCGTTAACACGATAGTGCGCCACTCGTCACGCCATTTCCTTCGTTCGATGCACTATTGTGACCTGGTAGTTGGTTGCTTAACTGTCAAAGGCAGATTGAGAAGGAACTGACAAACCTGTAGTCCGAACTCTAATAACTGGCGACGTACTGTTACAGCTAACATGAGAAATTGCGTCACAGTTTCCGCCACTGTTGTGCCAGCGCCGTTGATGATGCAGAACGGTCACTCAAAGACATCCCCATGAGATGACAGTTGTCCCTTGGCATTGTCTGTGTACAACGTCCAGAACCTTCTCTTAATGTCCTACGCCTTTACTTGTATCATTCCCTGTACACTCTTGCAACAACGGACACACTGCACCTCACACTACCTACAATATCCCATAGGGAAGCCTTGCAGTCACTTATGTCAATAATGTGACCTCTGTCGAACTAGCTGCTGTGACTGTACGTCTGTCATACACGTACTTCCTTACTACTGACAATACATTGGCATGCCGACCGAGCCGCGTGGCGCTTACCACAGAAAAACGGCCAGTTTGCGGTCTGACTTTTCGCGATCTGATTTGCCTAGACCCGACGAATCTTTTTGTTATAATGGGAACAACCCGTGGCAATTGGTTGTAGCGACGAATCTTACGTTATACTGGAAACAACCCGTGGCAGTTGGTTGTAGCGACGAATCTTACGTTATACTGGGAACGACTCAATAGGTCCAACCACAGGATTATCTTCTAGATTGTGTGATAGGAAATGTTTCTCTGTGCGAGGTGAGTTTAGTCTACCGTTAAATGAGGAACCATGAGCGGTTCGTTTTCCAGGACGACACGTGCCAATCTGCGTTCACATTGTCTGTTCTAAAGTGTTTTTCGTCCCATTCAGTCATATTTGAGTTGAAGTATGCACCTTCTCGCACCATTTTCTTCATACCTCCATTACTGCGATTTTCGAACGTCCAATAAGGCCTGTGGTTGCTTAGCCCGCTGCCTTCTTCTGGCTGATAACCCTCCATAGTTCGAACTCTGGAAGCCCTTCCCTTTTCTCATCGTAATGACTACATACTGGCATGCCCTGGGCATATCGTCGGTATATACATCCCGCGACGGTCGGTGACGTCGCTGCTAAGTGCCCTGACACGTGTCTAGTCATGGTGACAGGGCTGGTTATAATGATATGCCCAGTGAAGAAAATGAATGTATCTATGCATCAAAGAACACACTAAATGCCAGAAAGTATAAAGACGTAAATATTGGTAATTCATTTTCGAAGGGGTATTTATTTCTAAACCTACAGCGAGATGACTGCTTAAAGAAGTGAAAACTGCACTCATTGATCGCTGAATTATGATCACCTACCTAATACTTCGAAGTCCATCCTTTCGCACTCAGTACAGCAGATATCTGATGTGGTACCGATTCAATAAGATGCCGGAAGCAGTTGGGAGGTGTAGTCAACCAAGTAGGGTGTAATATGGTCTTCAATGCAGGTATGGAAGTGATTTGTTTACACAGATGCGTAATATGCCATTCCATAGTGTACCACAACGGCTCTATGGGGTTGATATCGTTGGAGTTCGAACGCCGCTGGAAGTCTGAACTGTGTTCCTCAAACTATTCCTGAAAAATATTGGACCTTTGGCTTGGTGCATTGTCAAATTGGAAGACACCGTCGCCATTTGGGAAAAAGTGCACCTTTGTTGGGTGTACATAGTCAGCAAGGAACTCGCGATAGTTGGCACTAGTAATACGCTGTTCCACAAGTACCAAGGGTTGAAGTTCGTGCCAGGTAAACGTGCCCCATGCCATGCAACCGCCTCTACAGGCTCTCACACCGGCGACTATGCGGGATGGATAGAGTGCGTCATGTTGTTTGCGCCAAATACGTACACGACCATCCACAGAGTGGAGTAAAAATGCAACTCGTCAGACCAGCTCACTTTTTCCCCCAGTCAACCGATGACCAACTTTCCTCTCCTAACGAGGCAAAAGACTTGCACCAGACGAGTCTTTTGCGTCGTTAGGAGAGGATGTCGTCGGGGGTTGCCTACTGTTATAGCCCCTGCATGCGAACGTGCGTCGCACGGTCATAACAGATACTGTTCTGGGTTGACCTCTGATGCATTGGGTAGTCAACCGTTGAACAGTGCTGTGTCTGTTGGTCTGTACGACTCGTCTGACGTAACTCTCACCTTCCACATCAACCTTTTGCTTCCGGGTCGTTGTTTGACCGTTTTCACGTCAATTCTTTAACTACGACAGCTCGCCAACAACCCACCAGTACGGCCGTTTGAGTAATCGAGACATCCGCTCTCCAACCTTCCACAGTCTGTCATCATTGCCGCCCCGGTGGCGAAGTGGTCTAAGGCGCTGGCCTCTGATCATTCGTCCGTAAGGGGTCCGGGTTCGAATCCCGGTCAGGCATGGATGTTGTGTTTGTCTTACGGCACTGGCTCTCTCCCTTCCCTGGAACCAGTGACCCTAAATTAGGGACGGGCGACTGCTTATAGCCCATTGAGTTGCTCACGGTGGTCGTTAAACCTCCAATCAAAAAAAAAAAAAAAACAGTCTGTCATTTCTCAAAGTTCGATTAGTCTTATCACCCTCCGAATGTTATTACCTACTGCTCCACTCACACCTTACATGTGCTTCATCGGTCTACTAATCACACCGTCTCGGAAACCACCTAGTAAACGAGCCGAATCCACTTTTGATTCGGATGGTCATAACTTAGTGGACAGTCGGTGTATATCAGCAGTGATGGTGATGAAGAAAAAACGGGTTTTCGAAATCCTCTGGCAATGACGAAAATACAGGAGAACAGCTGGAATCGATCAGTGAAGTGGTCACACAGTTAATCAGGCCAACTACACAGCGATTCTTGAACGCCTCCGTAATCCTCTTTGCAGAGGAAGTTGAGATCTTCAGAGATCTGAAGATCAGAGCAATCGATTCTTCCATCATGATAAAGCGCTTCAGCACACACTCTCTTTTCCGCATGGAAGTTTTTAGATGAAAAATAAATACATTTACAACATCCCCTGCCCTTTATGTAGAGCACGCGCCCCTTGACATTCCATTATTCCCAAAATCGAAAATTACTTTCACGTGTGTACAATCTTTTATTAGGCATAGCATCTTTTTATCGGTCAGGACAAATCTAATATACTTAAAAACAAGAAATCGCGGAAGACCTAGGTAGAGTCAATTTGGGCAAAATACAACAAAATTGATCAGATTCATACAGTGAAACAAATAATAACAAGAAAGATGACACCGAATTTTCGGGTGTAATAAGCACGTCTTTTGAATCCGTTCTGACGCAAATTAAATTTATCAAAGCTATTCAAAGGCAATGGAACCGGTATGGAAAACAATAGTATCTGACGGAAGAAAGAAGTTTTTCAATCGGGTCTTTAATCCCTCGGATATTGGTGTAAACGGAATCGTGAGCTTACGAACTCTTAGAAACAGAGTTCTCGACAAAAATATGATGTGACTTTACGTCACCTGGTGGGAAAACCATACATTATTTTAGGAAGAAAGTATTCTCAAAAGGTTTATCCATATGAGCGGTATCAGTCCAAGAAAAAAAAATTTAGTCGAGTTTTCAGGAGCCCAGATGTTGCTACAAATACATCAGAAGCAGAAATTAACACTTATGACCCCTTGTGGCCAAACCATTCTTTACAAAACATTAGAAATTATGTGAAAAATATTTTCCATCAGGTCTTGTATGCGATAAAGGAAGATTTTTTCAAATCGGAGTTTTAGGAGCAGAAAACGCAATTTACCTTTACGCCCCCTAGCAGAAAGTCTATGAATTACTTGAAAATTTTGAATTTTTAGGAAAAACATGTCACACTTGAAACACTATCCAACAAAGAAGGAATTTTTTAAATCGGACTCCTAGAAGTCGAGATATTGACAGAAATAAGATATACGTCTATGCCCCCTGGCGCAGAAACCATGCACTATTTTAAGAAGAAAAGGTTTGCTGACACGAGTACTTCGGTCTACAAACGACGTTTTTTTCAATCGAGAATTTAGAAGCTCATATTTTGCTGCAAATGCATCAGAAGCGGAAATTAAGATTTACGACCCCTGGTGGCCAAACCATTTTTACAAAAATTAGAAATTATGTGCAAACAATTTCCCATCAGGAGCTGTATCTGGTGCAGAAAGAATTTTTCAAATCGGAGATTTAGAAGCAGAGATATAGGGCGAAACGCAATTTACCATTACGCCCCCTAGCGGAAAGTCTATGAATTACTTGAAAATTTTTAAATTATATGAAAAACATGTCACACGGAAAACACTATCCAACAAAGAAGGAATTTTTCAAATCGGACTTCTAGAAGTAGAGATATTGACAAAAATAAGAATTATATCTACGCCCCCTGGCTGAGAAACTGTGGGATATTTTAGGAAGAAAGTATTCCGAAAAGGTTTATCGATGTGAGTGCATCAGTTCACGAAATAATTTTTTCAATCGATATTTTAGAAGCTCAGATTTTATGGCAAATACATCAGAAGCAAAAATTATCACTTACGCCCCCTTTTGGCCAAAGTATACTTTACGAAAAATTCGAAATTATATGCAAAAGATTCTCCATTAGGAGATGTATCCGCTGAAAAAAAGATTTTTCAATTCGGAGTTTTAGGAGAAGAGTTATCGGAAAAAAATGTAATTTACTTTTACGCCCCCTAGCGGAAAATCTATGCGTAATTTGAAAATGAAACTGTATCTAAAACACTCTTCGACATAAATGGAATCGAAAGATAAAAGAATTTTTTCAATCGGATGTTTAGAAGCAAATATGTGGATTAAAACGTGATTTTGAATTCGACATCATCTGCATTTACGCCCCCTAGCGGCAAAATTGTGCATCGTAAAAAAAAAAAAGAAATGAAGGATGATCATTTGCATATTTCAAGTTTCCGAATGCGTGGGTACAGACGGACAAACCGATAACAGAAGCACGATCTTTTCTTACAAAAGACTTGCTAATAAAAGCAGCAGAAAACCAACTTCCTCTCTGTCTCGCCTTTACTGATTACGAAAACGCATTTGATTCCATCAAAACCAATGCAATAATTAAGACACATCTGAATCAGATGATATGTAGAGGATGTTCGGAAGGAAGTGTCTGACCCCAGCTCTTAAACAACCTTTAGAAATAGGAAGCTAGGAGATTTGGGCTAGAGTGCTCGATAGGAAAGTGACAGGGAAGCGAGGTAGAAAGGGGGAGGAAAACGCCCTTATTTATTACCGGGGTCCATTACCCGGCCCGACGGCTTAACGTTCCCATCCGATGCACGGCAGATATTTAGTGGATCGAGCGTTCGTACCAGCCTGGGATCGAACACGAGGTCTTCTTCATGGCAGTCATGAACGTTGACTACTAGGCTACCCGCGGCTCCACTTCTAAATCAGAGAGTTTCTGGAGAATATATAGACGTTCTCCAAGCGATATACCACAGCGCAACAGTAACAATCCAACTCCACACAAGTGGCAGTAGAATACCAATTGAAAAAGGTGTCCGAGAAGAAAACTCTCTATCACCCAAAGTCTTCACTGCAGTTCTTCAAGAAATATTTAATAATATAAACTGGGCAAATCTTGGTGTAAAAATTAATAACACAAACTAAACAGACCTAAGATATGCAGATGATATCATCATTTTTGCAAACACTCCAGACCTAAATGTAATGATAGAAGATCAGTATCATGAAAGCAGAAAAGTTGGTTTAAATATAAATAGAGAAAAAACTAAAATCATGTTTAATAATTTTGTAACACCAAAAAACATAATTCTAGAAAATTATGCACATACTTAGGTCACCTCATTGATCTAAACAATGGACTCTCGACGGAAATAAATAGATGAGTTCAATTTGCTTAAAGTGCATTTGGAAAATTGAAAAGCCTTTTTCAAAACAGTGATGTTCCACTCTGTTTAAAAAGAAAGGCATTTAACCAGTGTATACTGCCAGTTATCACATGTGGTTGTGAAACCTGGACTCTGACAAAAGCACTGACAAATAAATTTGCAACAACCCAAAGAAAAATGGAAAGGCTGATGCTCGGCATCACATTAAAAGATAAGAAACAGAACACCTGAATAAGAAGCCAAACTCGTATCACAGACGTCATTCTTTACCACAAGCGACTAAAATGGAAATGGGCCGGACATCTATATAGAAGAGAAGACAAGTAATGGGCCACCATACTAGCGAACTTGATTCCAAAAGTAGGGAAACGAGGCAAAGGACGTCCTAGAAGAAGGTGGAGCGATGAACTGTCAAAATTTGTGGGAAAAGATTGCTCAACCATAGCCAAGGACAGAGAAAAATGAAAAGAACTGGAAGAAGCCTTCGTCCAGCTGTGGTCTGAGAAGGGCTGAGAAGAAGAAGAAGACAACAAAATTATTCGCAATAAGAGAAATGTTTCATAGCAAATGTGTAGCCGAAGTACATAATGACAATATAAAATACACAGAAAGCACTAAATCATAAAAAATGCATAAGCTCAGTAGATGCAGACATACAGAATTAATACATAGTGTAAACAGTACGGAGAAGTAAAATTGTGTATTAATCTGCAGTCAAATATTTAAAACAATATCTGAGTTGCTAACACCAAACCAGGAATCCGTTGGGGCCCAGGTCTCAAAAACACGTGTTTTAATGCAAATCAAACAGTATATCGGTAGTTCGAACGTAATGTATAGATAAACTGAGCACGAAGTTCCCATTGAGCAAAGCGTTCAACTGATGACCACAAGCGGCCCTTAAGAAGCCTGCAAGTACGTGCCAGAAATGATGGCTAGCCTGATGTGGTCCGTCAGTGTCCCAGAAGTGGCAGCCGGCAATCACGTGACTTAACTAATGGCTTGCCGAATGTTGTCCGTCAATTTCCCAGTAGTAGTAAACAAAAATAGATAATCACATTTCCCCAAAGGCATACACCCACAACTGCTTTTTTTTCCCAACGAAACTCCTACATGATGTCACGGCGCTGAGGAAATTTCCTCAACAGGTCCGGCAAATCACCCGATGCAACTGACTGGCATCGAACCAAGGTTTGCGAAGCGGATGCTCTAAACACTACACTAATTTGCCACGCGTGACCATCCGCTTGGAGGTGTCTCTCTCCTGCGCGATGTGAAACTAAGGGTTCTCTTTTTAATTTCAGAATATTGGGAGTTGGATTTTGTAAATGTACGTTTCATAAAATTCATAAATTTACTTTTTCAAGGTAACGATTTTTTTATTTACTTTAAGAGAACTTCCCTCATTTTCAACGAGTGTATCAACTTAAAGACGTTTTGCAAAGTTTTCTGCTGTTCTGCTGGTCTTGAAACGCGATTGTTTAATTAATATATTTACACATTCATGTCACATTCTGTTAAATTTTTAACGTTGTATGTTTTTTTCACTGCCGGAATCTACATTTGTTCTAAATAGGTATGAACTTTATTTTACTTCCGGTTATTTTTAGCAACGAATTCCTCCAATCTTGTGTATTCAACCCATGGATGAGCACATTATATTCACATTGCGTTGCTCTTTTTTTTTCAGATACCAGATAATTTTGTAACGAAAATATATCTTATTTTTCTCCCAACACAACGATTATTTAATATCTTTGCCGGACTTCTGTTTGAAGTGGTTTAGTGTATCAAGATTATACATAATATTATTTGTTGTTATTCATGAGAATGAAGTGAGTGTGTTTCATGGCTCTTTGTATTCTCGATTCTTTGTGTGTTAGTGCAGAACGAAATGAGTTTCTATAAATACATGAGATTTATTGAGTATTTCTTACAGTTCATTAATTATTTATAGAATTTTCCTTCGACGGTAATCTTCGTCGACGCGGCATTTCATTAGGAAATTAATCCGTCTCTCTACATATAGCTATTTTTAACATCCACTAAAGCAACACGATGACGAGGGCGTCGTCTTCAACTAACTGGTACCACGAAAGACTGTGCACGTGTTGCTTCAGCGCATGCGCAGTCCCGCTGCTTCCATCTCTTCTTGGTGTTGCTTCGGTTGCCAGCCAGGGCTACTAGTGGCACTTGCGTGAAGGCCCGTAGTTCACGGAGATGCTGCAGGGCCATCAATGGCTGCCAACTGGTGGCGCCGCCACCCACGGATCGCTACCGTATCGTGAGCGGCAGATTTCACCCAGCAGTGACCCATCACTGCCAGCTGGTGGCCAGCAGTTTCTCAACACTGGTGGTTTGGCTTCGTATACCTTGGACAACAGATTTCAATCGAAGGCCGTATCGGTGAAAAAAGTAATAGGCGTATAAAACTTGATTACTGAGTATTTGGAAGGCTCAGTAAAATTTTCAGGATTAATTTTCCATTATGTCTGAAAAGAAAAGTGCTTAATCCGTGCATCCTTCCAATTCTTACTTATGGATAAGAGACATGGACCTTAACTGAAAAACACATTCAGAGGCTGCAGACAATTCCAAGAAGCGTGGAGGGTGGACCATCAGTTTAGATAGGAAGTGGAGCCCACATAAAAAACTATGGAGAGTTGTCACATCTTAACTGGAGAGTTGACACATCTTACATGGAGAGTTGTCACATCAACTCCATGACACACTATGGAGAGTTGTCACATCTTGCATGGAGAGTTGTCATGATGTACTAGAAAGTTGTCATGAGGATAAATATCATGACAACTCTATAGATATGAAATATCATGACAACTAAAATAATTCCAAAACGGTAATAATGTCATACTGCAGAGTTGTCATGATGCAGTTGTCACATCTTACACGAGAGTTGTCATGTTGTTAGTTGTTGTAATCATCAACTGACAACTCTCTTACATGGAGAGTTGTCACATCTCCATGAGAACTCTTACATGGAGAGTTGTCATAGAGTTGACACACTATGGAGAGTTGTCATAGAGAGTTGACACACTATGGAGAGTTGTCATAGAGAGTTGACACACTATGGAGGGTTGTCATATCTTACATCAACTCAGTGCAACTGGCCACTGTTTGACAATTGGAATTTTAGACAGGATTGTTTAGACTATGGATAGTTGTATACATTTTAGACTATGGAGAGTTGTCACATCTCACATGGAGAGTTGTCACATGTTAACTGAGATTTGACCATCAGTTAAGATAGAAAGCGGAGCTCATGGATCAGGAAAATGATGAGAGTGATCGCATCGTGGTCAAGGTTCAGACTCTGAAATGGTATTGGGCTGGACAGATTGTTAGAGGAACTGCCACTGTTTGACAACTGAAATTTTAGACTGGATTCCAAGGGACAGGAAAAGACCCAGAAGAAGACCACGTGGTAAATGAGTGGATGAATTCGAAAGCATGTTAGAGTGACATGAAGACTGGCTCAAGAAAGAAAATCATGGAGGGACATTCATTTTCTATTTTTCATTGGAGGTTTAAATTAAATTATTTATTTGACTTGGTGGTAAAGGTACAGTGACAGGATAAACAGACATAGTTGTACAGTATGGACAGGCAGACGTAGAGAGTATATTCAGTTTACATCAACAATGTACATAGCGAACATGGTATACAGTATACCAAATAATGAAGTTACACAAAAAGAGCCAGTGCTGATCAAGTAACACATTGAGGGCCAGTGCCAAAAAACAAACACAGATATCCATGCCTTACGCGGGATTCGAACCCGGAACACTCCCAGGGCGAATGATCAGAAACCATTGTTTAAACCACTGCACCACCTTGGCGGCTAAAGTTGTTGGCGACTGAATGAGTTCTACAGTGCATTTTTTTTTTTTTGGATTGGATGTTTAACAACCACTGTGAGCAAATTTAGGTCACTGGCTCCAGAGAAGGGGTAAAGCCAGGGCCGTAAGGCAAACACAACTTCCATGCCTCAGCGGGATCCAAACCCATACCCATCTCGAACGAATGGTCATAATCCAGCGTTTAGACCACTGCGTCACCAGGGCAGCAAAAGACATTTATCCAGTAGTGGATAATTGTAGCTGTTAATGACGATGCAGATATATTAATTCTAGCTTTCCTGTACTAAAAGGCCTTATATGCTGATTCCATCGGCCATCCGTCAAATTTCGGGATCCTACATCGCATGATCTGCTATTTTTGACATGATCTTGGCAAATATTGATACTATATACAGTCCAACCTCGATTTAACGAATTTCAAGGGACCTACAATCTTGTACGTAAAATCGCGAAATTCGCTAAATCGAGGAAACCTTTCGAATGAAACATTCAAATTAAGCTAATGTTCATAATAGAATACGTAAGTAGCTATGTTCTATTTCTTTCAGTGACTGTGTTCTCCTTCTTTCAGTGACTGTGTTCTCCTTCTTTCAGTGACTGTGTTCTCCTTCTTTCAGTGATTATGTTCTCTTTCTTTCAATGACTAAGTTTTCTAGTGCTACCTGTGTTCATCAAAACTTTGTCTGCAAACGACCTGTGTTGTTTAATTGAGCTGTAGAATTTGGCAAAGAATTCTAGAGGTTCAGGAATGGGTACGTACCATGTGTGTCCCTGACTTCACAGAGTGCGATTGTTTTGTCTGTAACTGAAAACAAGAATCCCCAGGGTACTCTAGGTTTCATTCCCCACACCGCCTTTCTTTTTCCCACTTCCCACCCATGCAAGAAAACGTTGCGCTCCTTTGAAACTTGTTGGTCATTTGCTTCTCCCTGTAAGAAGCTTATATTCATATCACTAGACTGTGTCAAAAGGTGACCTGATTTATGATTCCGTCAAGCTGTGTCACAGATGGTGTTCTTTGAAACGCTGTTTAACTGCATGCGTAAATTTTTCCTGTTACCCGAAGATCTCTTTCTTATAGTTGACTTTTAACGTGAAAATGTTGGTTATCATAGTTTGATGGTTTAAAAAAAATGTTCACTGAATTGAGGAAATATGTTCGTTAAATCGGGAAACGCCAAGCATTAAATTCAATGTGGTTCCGCCCAGACCACAAAATATGTACGTAAAATGGCGGAATTCGTTAAATCTCAGGTTTTGACTGTACATACTACTGAAACAAGTTTGTAAAATCATGCAATGCATTGGTTATAATACGCTTTCCAACATACCAGAAATCATTACTCAAGTTATGAGAATAATGGCTGTGGAATAAATCTCAGTCCTGTGCCTTGACCCTTGATCCCATATCGATGATATTCAACAGAACCGGTTCGGTATACATCCGAAATAACATGATAACGTTTTGTTGCAATCGAAGCATTTTTACGTAAGTTATGATGCATAAGGGCTGTGGAATAGATCCCGCTCCTGTGTCCTAACCTTTGACCCCATTTCGCCCATTTTCAATAGAATTCGTCCCCAGGCAGGCCCCTACAACATACTAACATTTCATCCAAATGGAAGCAGTTTTACGTACGTTATGACGCATAGTGGCGATGGAAATGATTCCTCTCCTATGTCCTGACCTTTGACCCCATTTCGCCCATTTTTAATAGGGTTAGTGGCCAGGTGGTCCCCTATCACATACTAAACTTTCATCAAAATCGAACCTTTTTTACGTTAGTTATGACTCATAACAGCACTGGAATGGATCCCGCTCCTATGTACTGACTTTTCACCCCATTTCGTTCATTTTAAATAAGGTTCCTTCCCAGTGGATACCCTACCAGATACTAAAATTTCATCGAAGTCGAACGATTGTTACGCGAGTTATCGTGCGGACGGACATACGCACACAACGCGTGACGTAATGAAGCAGATGGGAATCGCGACCATCTGCTCGCAAGAGTATGACGTCATAAATATTTAATAAGATCCACACACAACGCGTGACGTAATGAGACAGATGGTGTGACCCCGCGCCAAAATTCTCAAACGCGAGATTGTGACGTCATAAGATTTCTAAGCATTGAAAACATTAATGGAACGACGTCATGACACTAAAAACGTTATAATTCGGGGTGGCTATTTAACCCACTAAACGAGTTCTCCTAAAGTCGAGATCAAGCTAAATCGATTTCTAGTACCAGAAAACGGTAGGATAACGATTTTCATCAAAATTCTTAGAGCCGTTTTCAAAATAAAATGTACATACATACATACAAGAATTGCCACTTTAAGGTGGGCGTCAAGTAATTTTGATTCCTATACTTCCAATGGAAAAACTTCTGTACACATTTTCTTCCCAATTAATGCGTTCCCAAGAATGAAAACTTGAACATTGATTAAAATAGCTTCATTTCATAACTTGGAATACTTAATATTTTCTAAACCATAACCGTAATAATATTTTCTAAACCATAAACGTAATTATGCAATCCAACATTTATTTGTCCACTGACGTCATCAAAGTACAAATCGCGCCATCTTTTTTCTGGTTTCAACACCACCAAAGGAAACGTTATTGTTTTTTAATATAATTATGCTTATGTTTTATAAAATGTTAAGTATTCCAAGTTATAGTATGAAGTGATTTTAATCGATGCTCAAATTTCCATCCTTGGGAACACACTAATTGTGAAGGAAATGTGTACAAAAGGTTTTCCATTGGAAATATAGGAAGCAAAATTACTTGTCCACCTTAATAGTGTGGGATAAGGGCGATGGAATGGATCCCAATCCTATGTCCTGACCTTTGACTCCATTTGTACCATTTTCAATACGGTTCCTCTCCAGGTGGTCTCCTACCACTTACTAAAATTTCATCGAAATCGAACCATTTTTACGCACCTTATGACGCCTAAGGGCAATGGAATGCATCCCGCTCCTATGTCCTGGCCTTTGACTCCACTGCACCAATTTTCAATAAGGTTCGTCCTCTGGTGGTCCCCTACCACATACTAAAATTTCATCGAAATCGAACCATATTTACGCAAGTTATGACGCATAAGGGCAATTGAATGGATCCCGCTCTTATGGCGTGACCTTTGACCCCACTTCACCCATTTTCAATAGGGTTCGTCCTCTGGTGGTCCCCTACCACATACTAAAATTTCATCGAAATCGATCCATTTTTACGTGAGTTATCGTGCCGACAGACTTACGGACGGACAGACAGACGGAAAAAGCTGGAGCATATACGTTTCTTCAACCTACGGTTGGAAAGCTTAAACAAACACATATTATTAAATCTGTATATTTCAACACAAGAACATATAAACTGATCAGTCATTCAACATATGAGAAACGTCTTTTATAGGACTTTCTATAGTGATATCTACGAGGATAGTCCCGCTGAAGGTTCCAGCAGTAATCTGACATCATGTGGGTATCCCACCTACCCTGGTATCTGTCTTTCATAGTTTTTATGTCCTGGTGAAATCTTTCACCTTACTCCTTGCTTAAATCACCAATGTTTTCTGGAAAGCGATCTAGTTGGCTGTGTAAGTAATGGACCTTGATGCTCATATTACAGCCGAGCTTATTAAAATTGAAGAGCATGTTTTCAACTGATTCAGAGTAGTTGTCTGCCTTATGTTTGCCAAGCTAGTTTTTAACAACTAGAACGAACGAAGTCCAGGCACAAGACAAAATGTTGTCCATTGAATCTATGAGATGTGGATCGTTTATAAACTCCCTATCTGGGGACCATCGAAAATCCCTGCTTTCAGTTTTTCCCTGCTCAGTCCAGGGGATGTACGTTTTAAATAGCCAAAGCACAAACCTTCTGTGTTCAACGCCTTTACAAATTGTTTCATTAGGCCTAGCTTGATATGTAACGGTGGCAGGATGATTTTTTCTCTGCTTACGAAAGGTTCCTTAATGACATTTTGTTCTCCAACTACCATACCTTTTCTGAGAGGCCACACTTTTCTTATCCAGTGGTCGTGTTTGGCTCTGCTGTCCCAAAGACATATAAAGCACGGAGATTTTGTGTAGCCACTTGCTGACCAAGGAGAAAGTTCATCATCTTTAAATCTACGCAAATAATCTATTGTTGTTCTTGATACTTCAGGTTTTCCAAGACTAGAGAGATTGTCTCATACGTCTCTGTCATACTGGCTGAGTGACCAATTGGAATTGAGCCATATCTGTTGCCGTTGTGTAAAAGAACACATTTTAAACTCCGCTTTGAGCTATCAATGAAAAGACGCTATTCATTTGGCATGTATCATGATATACCCATTTTTCTGAGAAGGCCACTGGCATCATTGCAGAACACTAGGTTGTTGTCCTTAAAGAAAGAGGGCAGTAAATCCTTTTCTTTCCTACGGCAAAACGTAATGTTGGTTCCAGATTGAAGTAAATTCTTTTCATTCGCCCCGGAGGCAAGCAATTCTGAACACTCCTTTGAGTGGTTCAGATCCCTGATGAGGTCACTCGGTTCATGTTGGTTAAATGGTTGAGCACTTGATGAAGTTCCTACGAAATCACTGTTACTTTCCCCACTGCTGCTGTCTTGTATGTTATCAGACATGCTTGGTTCCTCATCCTCTAGCAGCTCTGATAGGTGGATGAAAGATGGAATGAGTACCTCATTTGAGTGTGGATGCGGTCGTCTTGAAGAATCGAGGTCAGGATATGTCCAATTTCTTCGATTGTTTCGATTGATGCCCTTGATGTTGCAGACAAAAATAACAGTCATCATGGTGGTTTTTAGGTTTCCTCCACATCATTGGTATTCCAAATTTCAGAGAGCTCTTTTTTTTCATTTGTTCACTGCCGTAAATGTTCCGTGCAAGTTTTGCATACAATATGGGAGCCCACGACTTATCTCAGTCTCTAAGCTGAACACCAAAATATCCAATATATGCCCTCTTCACAAACTCAGAAATAGGTTCCTACTTTCTTTAAGGGTGTACTCACAACAAATGTAGCAAAAGACATCTGGATGATTCATGCAACTTCTTCGTGGGGAGGCCATGGCGTCTGCTTAATCTGCAAACAAAATTAAATCACATTAGATTATCTGGTTGTATAGTTGTTCGCAAACTCCCAATTAGATTAACAGACACTGGCTTTACATTCATAAAATAACAATACACATAAAATAACAATATTTCTGCACATCAACATATAGGGAAACCAGAAAAGTTTTTTTGTTGTTGTTGTTGGGCTGTGTTATTAACCTGAATGGTTTTCTTTGTATGTTTGGGAGTTTATCGACTATCATGAGCAGCTCTTAGGGTTACTCACCAGTCCTTAATTTTTGGTTACTAGCTGCAGGAAGAAGAGAGCGAGAGCGCCGTAGAACAGATGCGTCAACCATGCCGCATCCAGGACTTGAACCCGGAATCAGTAGCTCTGACCACTCTGCTACGGTGGAAATATTTGCTTAATACTGCACAGGTTTATTAAAATTATTATATCTTCAATGCTAAAATGGTAGATAGAATTTCCATTGTTTTCGCTTTGTTCTTGAACCAGAAAGCTAGTAAAACCGAAATTTAATGAAAATACTTAATTAGTACTTAGATCTACATTGGAAAATGTGGTTTAAAAAGATAAAACGTCGCCTCAGCTTTCGTATGGTGTTTAAAGATAAAGAACAGAAAACAAATGAGAGTTAGTCGGTTAAATTTGCTTTAACAGTGGAGGAAGGGATAACTCTTAAACCTTCGATAAAAGGAGACGAAGACATTGCGATGAAAAAGAATATCTCTTAAATAAACAAAAGTTCTGCTCTGAACAAATATTCAGGTGATATGTTTCCTTGCTAAGTAAGAAGCAGACAGGCCTGCTGTGTAACTGAATCAGTACTTTTAACAAATTACTGGATCTCCTACAACACAGGGGGATCCTATTTTTATCTTTTATTTGGCTGTTTGCGGATTTCCGGGAGAGATCATTAGACGGGAGATATCGGTGAAACAGTTATAGCCTCTTTAAAGCCATGGTAATTCGTATGGATTTGTCTGTATTCCGTAGATCGCAGAGGGATCTCAATTTTTCTTTGCAACAGATGTTATTCTCCCGGTAAACACTCACAGTTTCTTCAGAAATTGTGCAAAATTTAGTGCCTTACGCGTCTTGAAGTGACCTAGGTTTTTCTTCTCATCAGTTTGCCAGGAAACACAGTTTATTCAAAGCCATTGTGGTTCGTATGAAGTTTGTTGTGTTCCGTGGATTACGGAGGGATACTTTTTTTATGTGTCTTTTTTCAGAAATGGTAAGCGAACATTAATGATTAAAACGTATTCTGTCGCCTATAAACCTAAAACTTGGATAATTTTTTATTGCACTTGATCAAACTGAATGTACTCGAAGAGTCTGCAACCTTTCTATCATGACAGCTGCAAAACAAAAACAGACAAGGTGATGAACGACTGTGTGCTGAAAAAAGGTTGCGAAAATAAAAGAGTTGGCTGAAACTAAAAGTTTTAGTTGGAGGGAAGCCTAAAAGGATGAAGACACTTTCGAAGCAGACAGTGGTAATTCGTGTGTAGAACATATCGGAGGCAGTGATGATCCCGCTTTAACCGGTAATCTTGTAAAAATGATTAATTTTTGAGACTAACTGCCAAAAGAACATAACGCATTGGTTAAGAGAAGGATGCAAATGCTAAATTTAGCACTTTCTTGCAAGTAAGATTCAAACACGCAACATCTAGCATAGCATTTCTGCTAAAAATTAAATAGCAGGAGCTTTTGTAACGAGAATCCGGCATTCTAATTTTAAACTAATTAATTACACTCAACTGGAAAGTTCTTGCAAATATTTAAAAGGAATGTTTTTACATTGCGCATTGTTAAAAAAATGTTCAAGGTGTGCTTCGTTATCTTGAATATACGGCCCAGCACAACGAAGCATATTCACAGATAAAATCTTCAGCGTCACACGTGGAATGTCAGCAATAATCTTGACTATGTTAGTCGTTAGGTCATCTAGGCCATTGGTGTAGACACTGTCCTTAAAGTTGTTTTACAAACAGTAATCTCACGGCGACAAATCTGGTAAACATGGTGGCCTTAGTTATTCCAAAATGGTTCTTGTTTTTTAATTCGGAGTTTAACGACAACCATGAGCAACTCCATCGGCTATAAGCAGTCTCCCGTCCCTAAATTGTGGCCGTGGACTCCAGGGAAGGAATAGAGCAAGTGCCGCAGAGATAAACACACCATCGATGCCTCACTCGGACATGCCTCGCACGAATGACAAGAAACCAATGCTTCCTACCGCTTGACCACCGGGCAAAAGCAAATGTGGTTTCATCTCAAACAATTGAAATGGTTCACACATAGTTGCCTTTGCTGTACGACGACATGTAGCGTGCACAGTATCAATGGAACCAATCCTCTCCAGTTTGATGGTATCAATCCTCTGCAGTTCGATGAAACCAATCCTCTGTCGTTCGATGGAACCAATCCTTTGCCGTTCGATGGAACCAATCCTCTGTAGTTCGATGGAATCAATCCTCTGAATTCAATGGAGCCAATCCTCTGCAGTTCAATGGAACCAATCCTCTGCCGTTCGATGGAACCAATCCTCTGCAGTTCGATGGAACCAATCCTCTGAAGTTCGATGGAACTAATCCTCTGAAGTTCGATGGAATCAATCCTCTGAATTCAATGGAACCAATCGTCTGCAGTTCGACGGAACCAATCCTCTGCCGTTCTATGGAAGCAGTCTTCTGCCGTTCGATGGAAGCAATCCTCTGCAGTTCGACGGAACCACTTCTCTGCAGTCCGACGGAACCAATCCTCTGCAATTCGATGGAACCAATCCCCTGCAGTTCGATGGAACCAGTCTTCTGCCATTCCATAGAACCAATCCTCTGCCGTTCTATGGAACCAATCTTCTGCCGTTCGATGGAAGCAATCCTCTGCAATTCGACGGAACCACTTCTCTGCAGTCCGATGGAATCAATCCCCTGTAGTTTCGTCTTCACTGATAGTGTTGCCATTCTACTGACTTATCAGCAGATAGGTGTTTGTAATCTACTGGATTTTCTCTGTTTTAAAGCCACCTCCTGAATTTTCTATCATTATGCCTATTGTTTTGGCTGTTTTAACTTCAGACGCAATTTGGTAACTTGAAAGACATCCCCCTTCCACACTTTTAAACTGAATTTAACATCCAGTAGCTTTTTCTCCACTCTCAGCTTTCTGTCTCAGTCACTTTACACCGAATGACTTTGATTCAATCTCCTCTCTGTAAGTTTTTGCTCATCTCAAGACATCGTTCTTCATATGTATCTCCATTACTCAATTCTTCCTTCTCGCTTTCATGATCTTTTCTTTTGTTTCTAACGTTTGCCCAACCACCCACAATCTTGAGAACTACCAATTTTTGCTTCGTCCAACTGCTTCCACTCACCATGCTTCTACTCTCTGAATTCATATTTTTCGTCTTAGCAAAATATGTTATCTATAGATTTTATACTTATCACCCTGAGAATTCCATCATAATTTCTCATCAACAAGCTGAACAGCAACTTATCTCACATTTCAGGAACACAACTCTCGTACCCATCCAGGCAGATTTTACAGAAGATCAACACACTGGAAAAACTTCTCAATTTTACGACACTAGGCTACCGGCTACCTCATAATCAATGGTTCAAATTCACCAACCACAGAGTTTCCTTCGATTTCCAGAAACTTTTCCATTATTTCACAAAATCCTTGCTCCTAGCGTCAGTTGTCGCCATTTCGAACGTTCTTCATATGGTGACTTTCTCAGAGAACTTTCAAAAATATTACAAACTGTTCATTCATTATGATGGTACTCCTTCCTTCCCTGATCCTTTGCATATGATCCTTTTCATCTGCTCAAGGCTGAATTCATCAGCATCTCTTGTAACGCTATATCACGTCACTGTAAACATCATATTTCACTTTATGGGTAAATGAACCTATTCTTGTATAAATTCCATGCAAATATCCCGATCCAATAAAGCGAACGCACTGACAGCCCCCCTCCCCCGTACTGCGAGGGGGAAGGGAAGGCTCACGGGCAAGAGCGCCTATAGCCTCACAAGAAGGATTTCTCAAAACTTTGCAGAAACTTTATACGTATGACGCTGGTTAAAGAAATAGCCAAGAATGTTTGACGGCAGCTTCGAATGAAGTACTAAAAAGAAAAGGAATGTTTGGTATTTTTTTTCAGTAAATATGTAAAATCTTAGAGACATCACTTTCCCTTTAGTTTATAAAAACTGGATGACGAGAAAGCAGCTGTTCCAGATGATTTGAGGCAGGCTTTTTCACAGACATATCAAAGTTCCTACGCATGTATATTAATAAGAGAAAGTGAATAACATATCAGTTGAATAAATTAAATTTTTGTATCAATGATAATAAGGCGTTATACCTAGGTTTATTACACTTGCTTGCACATAACTACGCATACTTCAGGATATAATAAAGCTAAAAATTGTTCGTCATTTTTTTTTAAAACAGGGTCAAAAGAAAAGACTTTTACTATGTGCAAAACATTGTGACATTATGTTAAGTGCGGGTTTTTTATATTCAAGAGTAAATAATTTAGGGAATTTTACTCTTTCCGTGGCACAATTCTTAATTTTTACTTTATTTGCCTACTTATGTTCTGTATTTTTGTATAAATCGGAAGTCATTTGATATTATCACACGGCAGTTAAGTGTTTGTGTATGTGATCGTTATGCATTTCAAATAGGGTGGCCTTAGTTTTCTAAAAGAATAAAATTTGCACGATATGGTTAACTTTGGCATAAATGTTTTGTAATACGTAATTTGTATTGGTGGATAGAACCAGGGTAATCATTTTAACTACAACGTGTACATTTGTGTTGCACGCAATAGAGTGTAACAATTTCGATTTTACGAAAAATACCTATAGGTTCCGAAGAATTTGAATTAATAAAATGCCCATATAACCTAGTTTATAATATGGAATCAAAATTTCAGTAATTGAAAGCAAGTAGATTTTCTCAAAAGGGCCTCGAAAATATTTTTTTGCTGGGCCTCGAATTTTTCAGGTAAGCCATTGGACTGAAACAACGTCTCTCTCTTTTCTTAGGTTCGACTACATATAATGGTGTCAATCATTACAAGGTGGTGTCAATCACGTGTCAATCCTTTTATAGTGATGTCAATAATGTGTCAATCATTGGATTGGTGTCAGTCATCCCCCTACTCTAAATGATTACTTTGAATAACAAAGCTGAGAAGAAATGCAACGCTTTCTGATCCGCAGGTTTACTCGTTCTAGCCGCATTTGGACCATCTCTCAGACAGCGAATATATTCGATCGAGTTAATTTCTGCCCATTTCGATAACCCCGAGTTAATTCGCTCCTGCCGGTTAAATGGTAAATAGGTAAAGGATTACAAGTGCATTCCGATTTTCCATTAACCACATGTGACTATTCAGAAAGGTCACATAGCCGGAACCATGCCTCCCTCTTGGAGCCGTATCTAATGCACCATATCGCTAGCCACTTTTTCGAAGAAACATTGCAACTTCTTTCCGTAAGGTTCCGTGGTAGAAATTCTTCCACATCAGCAACGTCAGGTATACTTCGCACTGAAAAGCATTTAGCATATATTATCTGATTTTCATAAAGTCAGTGGCTGCAATTATATGCACTAAATTGACAAATGTCACCGGACACCTAGATGAGAAACGCAACATAACATTTATTGACATACATTAGTACGGTGTCGGTCCACCTTTGGACTTAATGCATACACCGATCCTTTGAGACATACTTTCGACAAGGTTTTGGAATACAACGATAGGTATGCGCTCCCATTCAGTACATAATGATGCCGCTAACTGTTGGCCTGGGTTCCAAACTCATTATTCGGAGCTCTAATTCATCCCATAGGTGCTCCATGGGATTATAATCAAGGCTCTGTACTGGCCAGTGAACACACGATACGGAATTATCGTCAAACCACGCCATAACAGTCCTTGCCTTATGGCTCTGTGTATTATCCTGCTGGAATCAACAAGGCTCGGTTCCATAGCATTGCCATAGAGTTGGTAAGACATAATTGTCCAGAATATCGAGGTAGACGAGCAGGTAAACAGGTTTGTCCACGATAGCCAATGGACCGGGACCATACAACGAAAAACACCCTGACACGAGTACACTGCCAGCTCCAAACATGACCGTAGGAACAGTATAATGTGGTAAATAGGGTTCCTCCGGATGCCGCCCTACCCACACACGGCCATCAGACTAGTCGATCGTGTATCTAGATTTATCAGTCCATAGGACCCGTTTCCATTGATCTTCGGTCCACGATAAATGTTCTTTACACCATTCTAAACGACGAGTAGCATTCTGAGTGGAGATGAAAGGCTTAAGGGCAGCCGCACGACCACGGTAACCCACGGAATTAAGTGTTTTGCGAATGGTACGTGTACATACCGAGGTTGCAGAATTTTTACTCACCTGTACACTGGGTTTTGTGCAGTACTCCGTCGATTAGCTGTAACGACTCTCCTGAGGCTTCGACGTCCTCTATCACTGATTTTCTTTGGTCTGCCGGTACGTTTTGCTGCTTCCTACGCCATGTGTCTTCCATTTATACAGTACATCCAAAAC
The DNA here is from genome assembly GCA_039090855.1 of Macrothele yani. NCBI lineage: Eukaryota > Metazoa > Arthropoda > Arachnida > Araneae > Macrothelidae > Macrothele > Macrothele yani. The sequence goes on from CM076990.1 coordinate 177,345,982, forward strand.
AGTTGACTTGAGTATATTTAAACATCTCTCGGTTTCTCTTATGGACAACCCACTAATATAACATCCAACAATCTTTCCTTTCTCAAAGTCAGTTCTCTCCCTCCGCGACATTTTCACTCAACCTCACAGTGCGATATGATGACGATCAGCTGCATGCTTGTTTTTATAGCGTTTGCAGCTAGCTGTACCGCGCATCTGAACAAAGCAGCGGATCCGTTCATTTGGTTTTGAAGGGGTGTCCGGTGACTTTTGTCAATTTAGTGTATTTTTATTAGCGCACGTCTTTCCGCTTAAAAGGAATTAGTTTAATATTTTTTATTTTTATTTTGTACCGGGAAACATTCGCTATTAAGAACAACGCACATTGTATGAAAATAATGCGCAGTTTTTCCGCTGGGGGCATAAATACACTTCCTGTTTCCTTCTCTTCTCTTCCTAAAATCCGCTATGAGCAATTCCTTTTATTTATGGTAACTTTCATTATGAGAAACGTTTAGTACACGCTTTTCCATAATTCACAATTTACTCTTGCTAAGAGGGAGAACATGGTTAGATCTGAAGTCATAGCTTCGCTTCTGAAATATCGATTGAAAGAATTTGTTCTCAGACGTACAGCAGCTACTACGACAAAGAGATATTGGTTTCCTGCTCCTAATGATTCACGGTGTTTCCACTGAGTTACTCAAATGTTAATTCTTATTTGCGACTATTTCTAAAACTCCGACCGTAAAAAGATTTGTTGCTTTTGACAGATTTCTTTGTGAATATAATTCTGCTCGAGTCTTCACCTATCGTAATTCAGTTTTGTGGTAAGAGCGTAAGTGGATATTTCCATTTGCAAATGTTTCTGAATGCTTCGATTATGCAGAATATTCTGCGTAACTTTTCACATTTTCATAGCGCACAGTTTTGTCGCAGGGACACGGATATGTACCTGGTGATCACGGTTACAGAGGAGGTGTTTAGAGCTCTGTAGCGAAACATTTATGGGACGAAATGCAGCCAAATTTGTTTGGAATACTCTCGCGAACATATGCTCGCGATTTATGAGAAAAATAAAAACAGTTCAGCTTTGTGCCATCAGGGGATTCGTGGAGCTGAAAGCGACAGAAAAACTTCCAGGGGTTATCACGATGCAGGAGGTGGTGTTCAGAGTGCTGCACCGACACCGCAGTTGGGCGAAACGCAACCCCATGCGGTATAACTGTTTCCACGAACATGCAATATCGGTTTCGAAGGATATTCAACAATATATATTCAACGTACTGATATTCAACTTTGAATGTTAAGATTAGTAACAATCTTCTATTCGTAAAATGTGCAGTTTAAAAATCGTAAAAATTATACAGTCGGATAACAGTAACGCGAATTATTTCTACTGCGAGCTGTTTTCTATATTCCCAGACCATTTTCACATTCATTAATTGTTTTTATTATCCTAATATGAACACGCTGAATATGAAATATAAGTTTAGGCAAACTGATATTTTATGAGCATAGAAGAATGCATTCTCTTAGTGCGAACCACCAGAGTTTTTTTTTTTTTCATGTCAATGCTACTGCTTTGGTCCCGTTCATTTTGAAGGCCACTGGGGCAACTGCCTCATCTTCGTTTGTTTGGGGGTTTACCGACCACAATGAAAAACTCAATGGGCATATGCAGTCGCCCGTCCCTAATTTACGACCACTGGTTGCAGGAAATGGAGAGAACCAGTGCTCTAAGACAAACACACTGGCATGCAAAAATTAAGGACGAGACGGTTTTTCGAATGTAACGTCGTGCAGAAGTGCTCCACATCGACTCAAATCATACCATAAGTATCCCCAAGATGTAAGAATATGGGGCAAGTGAGCAAAACCGTCCAAACAAGGAATCCAAAGGATACAAAGGCACTTTATTGAAGAGGTAGCTTCGAGCACAACTGGACACAAGACAGAAACGTCCATCTGATGGGCGGCTTCCAAGAAAAATCCAGTCTTTAGTAGGGGATATGATCACCCCTGACTACGTTGCAGGATTTACAACGTCTGTCTATGCTGAGGACGAGGTTGTCAAGGAGCTGTTGACGCATCGCGTCCCATTCCTTTTATAGCACCAATTGCAGCTGCGGAATCGTTGCTGGCGGCCGGTGACGTGCTTCCCAGCGTCTCCCGAGAAGGTTCCACACGTGTTCGATTGGATTTAGGTCCGGAGACCTTGCGGACCAATCCATGCGTTGAATATCTTCACTCTCCAACAGCTCTGAGACAACCACTGTACGATGAGGTGTAGCGTTGTTGTCCATGAAAAGGAACTCAGACCCACAGCACTTCTAAACAGACGCATGTGAGGCAAGAGAACCTCGGTACAATAGCGGACACCAGTGACTGAACCTCCTTAAAAGATGTGGAGGTCAGCACGGCTACCAAGCATGATACCGCTCCAAACGAGAACTCCGCCACCTCCAAACCGGTCCCTTTCGATGATGTTGGAGGTTTCATTGCGTGTTCCCTGCTCTCTCCAGATGTGTATACGTCCAGAATCGCTCGTCAGACTAAATCGGCTCTCATATGTAAAGAGAACTCGACCCCATTACTGATGTGTCCAGTTCTTGTGTTCCTGGCACCACAGAAACCGCCATCTCCGATGAGCAGGCGTTAATGGCACACACCGTACTGATCGTCGTGCAAATAGAATACTTTTGTGCAGCCTCCTGGCCACGGTAAAACGCGATAACGAACGCGATAACGGACGTCTGTTGCATGTGCCTTGCGATTTCTCCCGCTGTCTGCCGTCTGTCTCTTCTCGTTTGTAGGACAATATACCGGTGGTCCGCCGCCTTTGTTGCTCGTGGTCGTCCACTGCTATACTCTTGGACAGCTGTTCCTGTCGTTTGAAATGTTCTCCAAGCTCGTGAAACGATGCTGTGAGCGATACCGAACTCCTCAGCTACACTAGTAACATTTCGACCTTCTTCCAACTTCCCAATGACGCGACCTCGGGAAAAGTCATCCAGATGTCGTCTACTGGATTGCCTGTTGGCCATATCACACGGTGGCAGCAACTCGACGTCGTTCAAACCGATGTACACCGTGCAATAGCTTTCACCGAATTGCTGAGCGTACATCGCTTGTGTGCTTCGCCCGACACTCCCCACCCTCCCACCCCTACGTCATGCTGCATATATGCGCATTCCCTACTGTACCGGACCCTAGTCTATCTCCTGAGTGGTTTTTCGGTCTGTTCACCTGCTTGTTCCGCTGTTAGGTAATTTCTCCTCTCGTCCTTAAATTTTTCACACCAGTGTATATCACCCATGCCACAAAAGGGATTCTAACCTGGACCCCGTCTCGAACGAATGATCAGAAGCCAGAGCTTAGAACACTGCGTGACGGAAGGCATCAACTTCTGTTCCATCTGTACAAATGAAAGAAACGGGGACAATAGACGCGATTGCTAGGGAGAGAAGTATGCCTGGCGGACTTCCCTATTTAAACAAGAGATAAAGGAATTTAAGGAAGGGTGCTTTGCGCAGTGGCTGAATCTTGTTTCCTCTCATCTGCTTAAGCCGAATTCAAGAGAAAGGAGTCTTGGGCGCACACTTATTCTTGCTTTTGTTCTGCAAGGGATCTTTTTGTCTTTCCATTTTACTGAGTCGTAAAGTTTAGCCATCTTTGAGATTCGAGAAAAAATTGCGAATTTTTGACGCAGAGGAGGGCGGTATTTTAAATGAAGCTGCAGCTGCGGCGCAATTCAGCATTTTTGTGGGGTGGGGGAGGTGCTAAACGACCGTTATGAGCAATTATGAGGCCTATATCGCCCATGTTAATTCAGGGCCACATGTTCGAGTAATGGTAAAGGTGAGAGCCGTGAGCCATGGGCACCAGTTGTATTTCTTCAAATACAGTTAAAAACTGTTTCAGCCAAGCAGTTGCTGTTGAAAAGTAACCTGCAGATGAAACTGAAACTATTTCAGTTTATGGCGGAAGAGGCACGTTTACACAGAACGCTCCCTGGTTCTACTACGTATGAGGAGATGCATGAGTCAATTGCATTCACCCAAATCTCTCATATTTATCTGGTGGAACAGTTGCACTCAGAAAGGGAGAAAGCAACAGTGATCAAATACACTATCCGAGATCTTGATTACTTGAGGGGAAATTTGAAAAACCAGTGCGTTTAACCCTTCGACATAATGTGCTATATGCTGGGTAATGTTCCATCGACTCCCAGCAAAACAGTGATATCATTGCGTTGTTATTCAAACACAACGAGTTTAGAGGTAATATGGATTTTATGTACAGCGAAAAAGGATGAAAAAAGACTTTTGATACATTCAGCATTCAGGACAGAAATTATATACGTGGTGATTCATAAAGAAGTATACAGTTTCCAGATGCTGTAAAACAGTAACAGTTGAAGACACGGAACACAACTGCGAACCGTTAGGTAGATGTACTCATAAAGTTTGTGTCTCGCTAATGAGGGAAGTGACGTAGGCGATAGCGCGCGTGTCACGTAACTAATCAGTCAAAATGCAGCGTCTGCAGTGGAGAAGGCGTTTTGTGTTCTTGAATTGAGCAAAACGGAATCTGTAACTGTTGTGCAACGGCATTTTCGATCACTATAAGGAAAAGAACCTCCAACCAGAAAATCTATCTACGATTGGCATAAAAAATTTGAAACTACGGGCTGTTCCTGCCAAGTCCTGGACGACCGCGTGTATCGGAAGAAGCCGTCGATAGTGTTTACACCGCCATTCAGCGAAGCCCGAGAAAATCAACGCGGAGGGTGAGTCGTGAAATGCAGATTTCACAGCCCATTATCTGGAGAATTTTGAGAAAGAAGCTGAAAATGATTCCATACAAAGTGCAGATGCTGCAAAATTTCACAGCCACTATCACTGCACATGATTCAGATATCTTACCTCGCGTTTGGGCGGAAACGGATTACCGGCTCGACGTGTGTCGTGTGACTAAGGGTGCACATATAGAACATCTGTGATTGTCTCTAAAAAACCTTGAAACATTCCCCTACAATTCTGTTACAGGTAACATAAAATACACTGCTGGCCACCCAAAATGCAACACCAAAAAGGACATGAGATGGCAAAGCCAGATTTACTGGACACATAACAACAGATAGAAACATTAACCGATTAAGCTTATAGCCGTGCGACTTGCGGAACACCCAGACATCAATAGTTCGTGTGGCACCCATGGCTGGCAATAACGGCCGCTACACGCCGCGGCATCGAACGAAAGAGGCTTGGGATGTAGGCTTGGGGTATGTCGGTCCAGGCTGCTTCCACACGTTGCCACAGTTCATCAGGCGTGGCCGCGGGTGGTGCTTGCCGGGCCACTCGGTTGCCGATCAGCGACCAGACGTGTTCGATGGGCGACATATCGGGAGAACATGCGAGCCACGGCAGCAGTGACACCTGGTGGGCCGTGGCCAATTGTTGCACGATGCGTGCCACGTGCGGGCGCGCATTGTCCTGTTGAAACGTGGCCGCTGGTAGGTCCTGCAGGTAAGGGATAACTACAGGCTCCAAAACGTCGGAGATGTAGCGGTGGCTGTTGAGTGTACCGGCGATGCGTACCAGAGGGGTGCGGGTGTAATATCCAATTGCGCCCCAAACCATAACGCCAGGCGACGGACCGGTATGGCGATGCATAATGCAGGCGTCATACAATCTCTCACCGCGGTGCCGCCACACGCTGATCCGACCATCGTGGTGTTCCAGGCAGAAGCGGGATTCGTCGGAGAAGACAATGTCGTGCCATTCCGTAGTCCAGGTGTGGCGTTGAACGGCCCACTGCCGCCGCACTCGCCGGTGGTGTAACGTCAATGGTAATAGGAGTAATGAGCGTCGTGCGACAAGTCCCCGCTCCTGCAGATAACGTCAAACGGTACGTGCTGACACAGATTGTTGCGCAACACACCCTAATTCCTGCGCGAACGTTCGTGATGTGGCAGTGCAAGCCGTCAATGCCCGCTGCACAACATGTCGGTCCTCTCGTTCAATGGTGTGCCGCGGCTGTGGCAATCGCTCACGTTGGTCTGTCCGTCCCTCCTGCACCCACCGAATCCATTCTCGCCTCATTGTGGCTGGATTTCATCCCACACGGGCGCCGATGTCTCGGTACAATAAACCGCTGTCGCGATAAGCCACTATTCGTCCTCTGTCGAACTCCGAAACGTGCTGGAATGACTGCCGTATTCTGCGACGAGGCATGAGGAAGCTTCCCACTCACAGATCCGGCAGCACAACACACTTAAACTACTTACACCCCGCCTTCTGTGCACCCTTCTTATAGTGCTTCTCGGTGGAGCGCACATGATTTGCATATGCCCTGCAATGCTAATCGTTTGCATGTCCTCTCGCGGGCGACGCATGCTTCGAATTTCAGGCCAATCGGATGCTTCCTTCTTGGTGTTGCATTTTGGGTTGCCAGCAGTTTATCTTACATTTTTCTTGTTTTATAGTGCGTTGAAACTGTATACTTCTTTATGAATCACCCTGTACATATGTATATATTAGATTTCATATCAACTATTATACGCATTTGTCTTCCAATGTATCGATTCGGGTACATGGTAACATTATCATTTGGCAGTTGCACAGAATTTTTTACATTTGTAACACCACAGATAACATCAAAAGTAATTACTCTTATTTATCAAAAAACGTATGCGTAACAATTAATTATCCTTTGATTTTTTTGGTAAATACATTAAACGGTTTCTTCGCAAATTTAGTTCAGAAAATTATTTTGGTTCAATTGACATTAACACGAAATTAGAATGGTTATCTGACACAAAATACCACTCGATGGGTCTCTTGCGGTGCTACATGTTGACTCATAGCTTACACCTGATGTCCTCATTACACTTTCATCTGAGTCTTCAGTTAACCGTAACTTTTTTAGCATCTCGGCTGGTGTTTCCCAAGGCGTGGTTCTTCGGTTGGTTTTCTTGCTCCTGTGGTTTGTGCTGCTGGTAATCTTAGATTAAGAGTTATGTGTTTCAAGGTACGTAGTATTCATTTTTAATGTGTATTCATTTGTAATGTGTGTTCCTCTTTAATGTGTATTCATCTTTAATGTGTATTAAATTTTAGTTGCGTATTCATTTTTAGTTGTGTAATGGCTCCTCAGCTTAATTTTAAGATCTCTTGCTGCATCGGGAGCTTAGTCAGTCAACATTTGAGTTCCTACTGTTGATTTTCGTCACCAGAAAAGCCACATTTTTCATGGAACCGAGCTCCCTTGAGAAGAGCGGTTCTGTATGCTTACTACATAGTTTGCTTGTTCGGTTTTCTGACACAGATATCTAGCTCATTGAATTTATTCTTTGCATTATATTGACTTGTTTATATCATTTTGTTTCTTAATATAATTTATTATAAGTGACATTATTTACCGTGTGTTGAGCCTTGAAGCATCATGCTAACATAATGAAATTAGTTGCAAAAGATTTTAACCATGAAATCCGTAGACCTGCAATAACATTATTAGTAATAATGCTTTCGAACCGTGAAACGCGTAACACCTTGAAATATTCAAAATAATATAACTACTCTAATGATCTGAAATTCTTGGCGTAGAATAAGAATCAAAGTTTCCAAGCTATCGCACATGAACCAGATGGCTTTTTCAAGGAAGGTAGAGAGCAAACCTGCTGTCTACGAACAGACAGTAAAACTGCTGTCTACGATCAGACAGAAAACGTGCTGTCTACGTTCCTAGAAGAAAGGCATCTGGTTGATGTGCGAAAGCTTGAAAACTTTATTTCTATTCTACGCAAAGAAATTCGGATCATTAGTATAGTTATACTATTTTGAGTATAATTGGTGTGCTATTCCTATTTATTAATTACCTTGAAATATACAACTGGTAATAATACTTTTGGGTAGTAATATGGTTGGGGTTTTCAATAATACGGTTAGTGTTAATCTTTATGTAAAATTTTGCATGAATAATATAATTTAACCCTTTAACGACCATGACCCAAAATCTTGTATCACTCTACATACCATAATGCCAGAAACTGTCTCTTGGTTCCTTTTTGCTCAGAAACAACAGTGACGTAGCATGACACCTGCTGATCCCTCATAGGTCGTGCAAATTTGAAGAGCAGGTAAGAGTAGAAAATCTGATTCACTCTAGACAGGCGTTTTGGGTGGCTATGGTCGTTTGTATGAACGGGCGTTTTGGGTGGCTATGGTCGTTTGTATGAACGGGCGTTTTGGGTGGCTATGGTCGTTTGTATGAACGGGCGTTTTGGGCGTTATGGTCGTTAAAGGGTTAATACTGAAACTAAGAGTAATGTGTTTATGGGATTTTAAACTTAAAAACACGGGTGATGGTAAAATAATAATTATAAGGTTTCTTATTCCATAAGCAGATTTGTAGGAAATAGAGCCACTCTGAGTATAGACAGTAATTTACTCGAATGATAACATTGCTCAGCCTGAAGAGGCATGCCATCACAACTGTGTTGTAACAGTTGAGATAGCAGTTTCGTTGATGTTGCGAGGAGATCCGAGGTGTTATTTGATTTTTGTGGGCGCAGAAAGTTTCATTCGGTGATATCCATGGACACGGGGAACGTTTAATATGGTGTCAACATATCTCTGAATGGTGCCGAAAATTTGCAACTGGTCGGGATAGTGTAATAGGCGTCAACAGTAGCAGCTCCTCGTCGAAAGTCGGCACAAAGCGAATTGAAGAAATGATTCAGGACGACCATTCCCTGTCTGTTCACCACAAACAAAGAAATGAAAATTGCTGAGCTTCAGGAAGAGTCAAAAGAATGTTACGCAAAGAGAATGAAGAAGCTTGTAACATGTAAAGAAAAGCGCCTAAATGTTTTTCGTGACTATGCAGGGAAAAAAATGTATGAGCGGATATTTGTGTTTGTACACTCAATTAAAAATACCCGTATTAAATTTACTGGTACGAAATGCAGATCTCATAACCTATCATACCGATCCGGTGGCGTTGCAGTCCCAGAGCTGACTTCTGCCCGTTCGACCGAGTGGGTCCAGGTTCGAGTTTCGGGTGAGGCATGGGTGGTGTGTTTGTCTTGTTTATCCTGCCTCTGATATCCATGGCATTCCCCGTGTCCATAAATATATCTCGGACTCACGGTCTGCTTTGTCATCGATTTCAAGTTCAGATAGTTTGGGAGATCTTCTGACATCTATTAAAAATTTAATTTGGAGTGTTGATCCGGGGAGAATTCAATTTAATCGGATCCTTGGCCGCCAGGGATATGAGGGTAATGAAGTGGCCAACTCATTGGCAAAACAAGGTACTCAAAGTAATCACTTTGATTTCCAGGTCAAGTCATCGCTGAGACTGCTAAAACATCGTCTTTGGGCTGCTGTACAGAGGACTTCGCAACAACGATGGACGGGTTGTGACACTGGCAGATATACATATTCGATTTTTCCAATGGTATCATTGGATAGATGTTTGACTGATAGATACTTTAACAAACTTCTGACTGAGCCCGGATCTTGTCCTGCTCATTATCTCCGTTTTTACGTTAAAGACTCCAGCTGCAAGTGCTGTCTTAGAAAAGCAACAATATATCATCTAGTTTTCGAATGCGTTAATACACTATCTTCCAACAAGTAATTGGACACCCCTGGAATCGACGATATCTGCGGTCCTGATACACGTACAGCCGCCGCCGTTAAATATCGTGTGAGAAAAAACAACGCAACCAGTCGTATGCAAGATGCAACGCAGTTCGGAGCTCTCTGATTTGGAGAAAGGTGTAGTCGTCGGGTATCACAGAAATGGACGATCCATACGTGACATATCCAGCGAGTTGAAGTACCCAAAATCGACAGTGGCCTACGTGATTGGCAAGTGGAAGATGAGAGGTGACTTTCGGAATGTGCCCCGACACGGCAGACCCACAAAACTGGGAGTTAGAGACCGACGGGTGCTGCTGGGAGTTAGAGACCGACGGGTGCTGGCCAGAGAAATTCGGAAGAACCGCACCAAGTCTGTAGGCCACATCCGCGAGGAGTTTCAACAGGCATCAGGGAGTGTTTTTTCGAAGAATACCATCCGTAAGGAAGCCCATCTGCTCGGTTATCATGGACGTGCTGCCGCCCACAAGCCTTTGATCACCAAGTCCAATAGCGCTGCTCGGCTAACGTGGTGCAAAGAACGTCAACAGTGGACCGTTGAACAGTGGAAACAGGTTCTATGGAGCGACGAATCAAGGTTCACCCTCTACCATTCAGATGGCAGGGTCTGGGTTTGGCGTCTGCCTGGAGAACGCCTCCTGTCGGAATGTATTGTGCCAACTGTGAAGTTCGGCGGCGGTGAAATTATGCTATGGGGTGTTTCTCCTGGTATGGCACGGGACTCTTGGTCGCAATTCCTGGTAGACTCAACGCCGAGAGCTACTGCGCCAATTTGGATTACCATGCGCTTCCTACGTTGTGGCAGATTTACGGGGTGGACCCATGTTACTTTTAGAATGACAATGCCACCTGTCATGTTCCGAGGTCCACCATGGCTTGGTATCGTGATAATGGGGTTAATCGAATGGACTGGCCTGCGCAGAGCCCGTACCTTAACCCTATCGAGCACCTCTGGGACGAGTGCCCCACCGTCTGAAATCGGTGAAGGAACTGACCTGTCTTCTCCAACCCAAGTGGAAGAAAATACCGCTAGCCGTCGTACAACGCCTGGTTGAGAGTATGCCCCGGAGGGTCGCAGCTGTAATTGCCGCTCGTGGAGGCTCCACCAACTATTGAAAGTGAATAAACTTCGTTTTCCTTTGCTATCACAGGTGTCCAATTACTTGTTGGTAGATCGTGTGTAAGCGATATTAGGAATACGTACCTTGGGCCTGTCATCGCGAAACGCCTTAAGGAAATTGTGGGCGTGCTTCATTTCCGTGGAAGAATATTGGATTTCATCGAATTCTTTAAGTTTAATAAGAACCAAGTTTTAGATGTCTATACACCATCGGATTCATCTTCTGACTTTGCTTATAGATTTGCTTCTTATTTTGAGTTGCTCGTCGCTGATTCCGAGTGGAATTGGTGTTTCTCTTTTGTTCGACCAGATAGAGTACTGGTTACAATGTCTTTAAGGTTGCGATATTGTTAAGGTTTTAATGATTTCTTCTTGTGGATGTTTCTTGTGATGGTATTTTGAATGTTGTTTGTCGCCTTAGTAGTTGTGTAGTTTCGATGTTTTGTAATTGTTTGATTGTCCTTGAAATTTATTTGTGCTTTCCTTCTCAAGATATGAAATTTTTTTTAATTAATTTCTTGTGCGTATTTTGCATTACTGCTCCGAATTATGCACATGTGTATTATTTTTGCAAGCTACTAATTTTAACAGTGTCGCATTGTGATAATTTTACTCGTTGTGAACTAGTGGTTTAAATTGTTGCGTACTTGTTTATAAATGCCCTTGTTTTGCATTTTGTACTTGGATTATGATGCTTTGGGATTACGAACTACTTTGTATATTTTCGAATCCATTTATTATTGGGTTTGGGCGAATGAAATGTCCGGCGCGAACGAGCAGTGGAGAAACGCCCCCACCACAACGGAACGGAACCACCCACAGGTGTTGCGTCACAGAGTTACTAATAAATAGCTAGCACGTGTGTGAAGAACAAGGTTCAGGTGTGGTTTGTTTTAACGTAACGTAGTTTACCAAGGAAGCATGCAGACGCCGGATTTGAAAATTTGAGAATCATCTTCCTGTATGAATTTTTTTGCAGGAATTGCCGCTCGAAACGTTAACGAAGCGTTTGGGGAGAGATTACAACCAACGAACGAAACATGCGGCGATGGTTTGTGAAGTTTCGAACCCGAGATACGGACCTGCAAAACCAAGCACATGGTCAAGGACCTGTTACTGTTTCTGACGATCTTCTGTTACGTGTAGTTGAAGCGGACCCCCGAAAAGCGTGTCGTGAGATAGCGACAGAGGCAGTGTCCACCACATGACATTTCTTCGGCTTCTAGCTGCTCTGGGTAAAGTCAAAAAGTTGGATATGTGGCTGCCGCATGAGTTGACAACTGCCAACAACTCTAGCTGTTTGGAAGTCTGCATGTCACTGCTTTCCAGGGATAAACAGAAACCTCTACTTCATCGAATCGTCACCTGCGACGAGAAGTGGGTTCTTTATGATAATCGGAAACGATCTGCACAATTGTTAAGCAAAGCATAGCCTGTTGGACGGCATCCTAAGCCATCACTACACACCAAGAAAATGGTGCTCCTTTTCTGGTGGTCCACTAAGAAACTCCGGGATAATTCCTCGGAGTTTCTTCTAAGAAACTCCGGGATAATTCCTCGGAGTTTCTTAGCAAGAAGCCAAACCATCAATGCAGGACGTTATTTTGCTGAATTACACCAGATCTACCAGAACTTTCTGCAGAAACAACCGGTTCTGGTCAACAGACATGATGTTCTTCTGCTCCAGAACAACGGCCACTCTCATGTCGCACAACAAACGATGCTAACACTAAGTGCCTTGGGCTATGAAGCACTGTCTCATCCTGCCTGTTTCCCTGACATGTCTCCGACAGACTACTATCGGTTTCGCCGCCTGGATCACTTCCTATCAGAGAAACAGTTCACGACAGACAACGAGATTCAACGTGCAGTTGATGACTTCTTCGGGTCAGGATTTTTTTTCGTTCCGGGATCATAGCCTTGCCGGACAGATGGCAACTATGTGAAGATGCCGAAGGGGATTAGTTTGCTTAGGTAAATTGTCCTGCTTTTCGGCTCTCTCCGTCCACGTGTGCTGGTTCTTTGCCGGACATTTCATTTGCGCAAACCCAATAATATTCTGGATGGTTACTGTATGTGAGAATTAAGAATCTAAATTGCGTTGTTATTGATATTTGTACGTTGTAAATTCAATGTAAATACTTTTGTTTTGTTTTTCTAATAAAGGATCAAGTTGATCCATGTTGTCGTATCGGTAGATCTCTAGTCGAGGGATATTGAGTTGTTGCGGGCTGGGGGTATTAGTGAAGAGGAATTTAGCTGTGGGTTGATAATTATTAATGAGTTTTATTAATCTCGACGATGCAGGTTATGGTCTTCTGAACTTACCCTGGCTCTGCTGTTAGAAGAATGAGGAAGGACGTGAAGAGGAGGACGATGACTACTGCCTAGAGTTATCACCGTAGCAAGAAGTGCTACGGACTTTGTAAAATAACAATGTAAATAATATAATTGATTCATCTCTATAAAAAGGCGCATAGAAATAAAGGATTGATTTCCCATTGCACGAGACCCTCTGCGTAAGTAAGGTGCATGTGTTTATATATCTTGAGCATAGACAATAAATGACTTTGGTCCCAGTCTTCATCGCGCTGGCGAATAAATCTCCCAGCTTCAAAATTAAGAACCCCGGCCCATTAGCAAGTCGCACACGCGAGCAATAGCAATGGGGTGGGAAGTGGTGATTATGTGGGGGGAGCAGACTCTAGCTGGTCCCTGAACCAATCCTGTCCGGGTGAAAGACTTGCCGGATCCTGACAGGATTGCTCGTGCAACGATTTTACTATCAAATTTTGAGAGAGTTCAACATATCCCTGCAGAGTAGGAATTTTGACAGAACAGGTACACTCTTCAGCCTAGCTTACCCTGGCTGTGTTCCTTTCCTGGAATCCGTGGCCCTAAATTAGAGGCGGGAAATTTATACCACCCACTAAAAAGCTCGTTGAACCTCAAATAACCGCCTCGGTGGCACAGTGGTCTAAGCGATGGCTTCTCATCATTCGTCCGAAAGGGGTCCGGTTTCGAATCCCGGTGAGGCATGCTTGATGTGTTTGTCTTACGGCACAGGCTCTCTCCCTTCTCTGGAACCAGTGGCCCTAAATTATGGACGGACGACTGCTTTTAGCCCATTGAGTTACTCATGATGGTCTCCAATAAAAAAAAAAGTCTAATTTTTTGAACTCATGATGAAAAATCTTTATTGCACTTAATGATTTTAATGTTCTATTTTGCAGCCTTTAATGCAAAAATATTTCTATTGATTCGTTTTCGTTGTTTATTCCAAAATCTTTCTATAGATTTTGGAATAAATGTACATCCTCCTTCAAGATTGGCATCGATTTTCAACGAGTGCAATCTGAATCACCGAATGGCACGGTATTACAAAGTAAAACTATTTTCTACTCTTTCAGTTCCAAAACTAGATCGGTTGAACCCTACAGAGCAATGAAAAGCATAGAATCGAAATTCTTCTCGAGCAACAAGTTGATGTAGGTTGGCGATTTGCAGGGAAATGGCAACAGCCACAGAAGCTTTATCTCTAGGGATAAGCTAAAGTCGTTTTTCCCTCTCAGGAGCGTAATTGAGTTGGTTTCGGGAAAGTAACACCCACTAAGTATTGCGTAGTAAGGTAAAGAAAACAGCACACCACGTCGCTTAGATATGGCGCCGCTTTGGAGAATGAATCGATAAAGGGGCGTAATATATATGACGTCACTTGCTCATGTGATTAGACGACCAAATGGCGGTCGCCAGCCAGAGGCTGCTTTGGCGAGGGCATTTCTCTGAAATTCACACCCTCCACCAGTTCTGTGCAAACATTTTCGCCCTGATATGATTTGGGTTATGACGCTTGAAATATCCTATTACGTTTAAATAATGAGGTCCTTTTTTTCTGCTTATTGGACTACATATGAATTCATCCATAAACACACTCTGTTACATTACCAGCGTTCTCGACGTAATTAATTACAGATAATTTCTTATCTATAACTGATCAAAAATTTCGGTATCTCAATTAACGGGGAATTTTTTGCGATTCTCCTGAACGCCACGATTATATAGCCAAAACGTATTAATAACATTTCAGTAAGAAAAGATAAATGTATTAAAATAAGCAATTCGTCTTTTACAAAGCTGATAATTTTAATAAATGCATAAAGCAAAATTAATTTGCTTCCTGAATTCAATATGCGAGTCCTAAACTTTCAGGTTAGGTTTTCGGGACAAATGTAGTTGTCTGAGAGATGTTTGATGAAAATAATATTACAGTTAATCCGTCTCTATTAATATTTTATCCCCATCGAAGTCTCTTAAGGGATTTCAAATACAACCCATTGATATGCAGAAGAACAGGGAACTTAAGCCTTTCCAGCATATTGTCTATAACCTTTCTTCCACCCGTAGTACATATTAAGTGTACAATTAAGTTTTAAAACGTTTTAAAACAATACAGCATATAGTTTGAGAGAAAACAACAATACCTTTACGAATCAAAATATGCGCCGTCATTATCTATCACCTTCCGCCATCGGTAGGACATCTGAAGGATTGCAGCCATGAATACTTCGTCGTGTGACGCGATGAAGTCGTCAACCGATATTTGCACTTCGTCAAATGTCCGAAATCGTACAGCAGACAAACCATGTTGCATCGATCGGAACAAATGATAGTCTGACGAGGCTATGTCGGGACTACACGCCGGGTGTTCCAAAACTTCCCAGCCAAGCATCAATAACGTTTCCTTGACCGATTTCGCGACATGAGGTCTAGCGTTATGATGCAGTAATTCACAGGATGCAATTCTTTGCCTGCGAATGGACGTTTCCGACAGATGTCCTGGTTCAATCGCAACAATTGTTGCTTGTAGCGATCAGCAGTAACAGTTTGACCCTGTTCTAATAGTTCATAATAGAGCACACCCTTCACATCCGACTAGATTCACATCAGAATTTAACTGGAGTGAATATTACGTTTCGGTGTCGAAGTCGTTGTTTCACCGGGGTCTGCCCAGTGTATTTTACGTTTGGGATTGTCGTACCATATCCATTTTTCATCACCCGTAACGATTTTCTACAGGAAAGACTTTTTCTGTTGTTTATTCAGCAGATTCAAACACTTCATGACACGCTCATCCTTGTTCCTCTGGCTCAGGTCATGTGGCACCATCTTCCTTCCTTCCGAATCTTTCCCGTTGCATGTAAACGACTGGAAATGGTTTGAAACCAGTTGTTCAGCTAGTTGGTTTTGCGTTTGAGACGAATTTTCATCCAGCCATGCTTGCAGTTCCTCATGTGCAACATTCTGCGGGGCGCCGCTACGTTCTGGATCGCTAACATCAAAATCACCTGCTTTAAAACGTCTAAACCAAACCTCACACGTGCTTTGTGATACAATAACTTACCCCAGAACAGAATAAATCGATGCGCATGCTTTTGCAGCCCTTTTTCCTTGATGAAATTCGTAACGAATGCGATGTCGAATAAATGCAGTATCGCTTGCCATCTTTCACCTACCGATGTGCAACTGCGTTTGACTGTTGGGCAAACTTCTGTGTCACATTTCATACTCTGGACCAGTTACGGTCACATGACAACAAAGCGGAGGAATGTCGGATATGTAAATTAGCGGTATACGTCACACACAAAACGCTTTAAATCCTATTTGTACACTTAATATACAGAGTGTCCGAGAATTATTGGGCACATTACAAAATTACATAAAACAAAACATTAAACAGATAGAAAGAAACTGGCTGTACTAACTTACAATGCAACTACACAAATTAATAAATTTCGATGTGGGGGCCCTTGGTTGCTCGTAGTACGTCTAAGCGATACTCGATTTCATGCCCTATGGAGTTATTGAATTAATAGCAGCTGTGACACGCTGCTTCAGTTCCTGCAAATCAGTACTAGGCGTCTGATAGACACGATCCTTCACATAACCCCACATGAAAATCCAATGGAGTTAGATCTGGAGAGCGAGGAGGCCACGGAATGGGACTACCACGCCCAATCCCTCTTTTGGGTAAATGCTCATTTAGACACTTACGTACACACGTTGACCAACGCGGAGGCGCGCCGTCTTGTGGGAAAACGACGTTGTCATATCTTTTGATCTGGGGTATAGCGAAATGTTCTAGCATATCCAAGTAAATGTCACCATTTATGGTTTTTTCGCAGAAGAAGAAAGGGCCAATCACATCTCTTTTTGATAGGGCGCACCACACATTAACTTTTGGAGAATCATGTTCCAGTTCAACAGCAGCATGAGGCTGTTCCCTGCCCCATATCCTACAGTTGTGACGTTTACAATGCCTAATACATGAAATGTGGATTCATCACTAAAAATTACAGTACTGAGAAAGTTTTCGTCGTTTTCCACTCGATTTAGCATATCCACAGCGAAATTGTATCGCAGAGTGTGATCATTTACATGCATCTTTTGCACTATTTGAATTTTATAAGCATGAAATTTTAATTTCTTGTGCAAGATATCGTGAACTGTCGATTTCGGAATGCACAGTTCTCTGCTTGCTTTACGAACGGATTTCATTGGGCTTCTTCGGAAACTTTCATTAACTTGGTCAACCATCTCACCGCTGACGCTAGGCCTACTGGCTCATGCACGATGTTCCACATTGCCAGTTTCTTTAAACTGTTTCATCCACCGCTTAATTGAATTAATTGACGGAGGATTACAACCATACTCTAAACGGTACCGTCTTTTACCTTTAACGACAGACCTTAATTCCGCAAGCCATAACACACACATCGCCTTCTGCTGTACGGATGACATGACTACTGATTGCACATTTCTCATTCACTACTCATCAGGCCACACCTAGCACCATCTATCGGATTCTGGGAATAACAATTCTGCAAAACAAAAATATAGAAACCGTGTTAGTAATACGTGACATAGAAAAACAGACAATGCTCATAGGGTTTTTTTGTACATAATTGTGTAATGTGTCCAATAATTCTCGGACACCCTATATTACAGCCTGAATACGATAGACTACATTAGTTAGAACCTTGTTTTTGCATTCCGAACCAAAAGTTTAGGGCTGTTTCCTAAATCAATAGAGCTGACCTAAACTGGCAAAAAGAACTGGTTAATCTTCAATGAAGGAAATATTGCTAAGCGTGGTGTCCCCTGACATTTCTGTGTGACTACTGTCCTTTGTGGACATGAACATCTTCCTAACCTTTCATCTAGTGAATTTTTACATGTTGTGTGATATTTTCTCTTGTATCGGTGCTGAAAATGTTGTTTGCTTCCTAACAACCTACAAGAGTAATTCAAGATCTAGTCCTAAAAATTACTCACACCACCAGGGCAGAACTAAGACTCATTAACTGTTGGAACTTTTCTGCTGCAGCGGGAATTTATTTCTTTATTCATTTATTTTGACTCTTTGAAATCTGTATGCCACCGGCATGGCGCAGTTGCTTAAGTCGTTATGCGCTGTGTGGGATGCAGACGCTCCAGACGAGTGTTCGAATCCCGGTCCTGCCAGCCATCTAGTCTGTGGTTTTTCCGGGGTTTTGAGCAGACTCCCTGTGTTTGGGTACACGAATGCGTGGATGGTATCCTGTGAAGTCGGCCCCAGACGATCCTTGCTCCTCCAGGTTGGGGGTTCGGTATGAAACAAATGACCCCACCTCGTCAAAAAAATATATCTTTACGAAATCTCCCAAAAACACTCTTTGCGAAGGCCTGGGCCGTTACCTCCGAGATCTTGAAAGCCCATCAAGTATTGACGTCTTTTTCGGTGACGTCACACCCCGTTGATGTACTGATTAAACAGTCCGTGTCTGCTTTACCACGCTACGTCTAACCATGTGACTTGTGGTTTTTATAGTAGTCCATGCTTGCGTGAAATTAATAGTGTTCCTTTCCTGTGGTTTGCTTCAACTAACATTTCAATTACAGTTTTTATATACCGGTAATTGCATGAGATAGCCATTTGATTATGCCACATCCGTGTTGTGTTCCTGCCTGCCTTGGAAATTATACACTGGTGCCCAAAAATTAAGGACAAAGAGGAGAAATTAGCATAACAGCGGGACGAGCAAGCAGAACGGACCGAAAGACCACTCAGGAGATAGATTATGGTCCGGTACGGTAGGGCATGCACATATATGCAACATGACGTAAGGGGGAGTGTCAGAAGGGTATAAAGTACACGGGCGGTGTACGCTCAGCAATTCGGTGAAAGCTATTGCACGGTGCATATCGGTTTGAACGACATCGAGTTGCTGCCACCGTGTGATATGGCCAACAGGCAATCCAGTAGACGACATCTGGATGATTTTACCCGAGATCGCGTCATTGCAAAGTTGGAAGAAGACCGAAGTGTAACTAGTGTGGCCGAGGAGTTCGGGATCACTCACAGCATCGTTTCACGACCTTGAAGAGCATTTCAAACGACAGGAACAGCTGTCCGAGAATTTAGCAGTGGTCGTCCATGAGCAACCACGGCGGCGGACGACCGGTATATTTTTCTACAGGAGAGAAGAGACAGACGGCAGACAGCGGGAGAAATCGCAAGGAACATGCAACAGACAACTGGAAGTCCGTTTTCGCATTTTACCGTGACCAGGAGACTGCAGAAAGGTGGTCTATTTGCACGACGACCAGTACGGTGTGTGCCATTAATGCCTGCTCATCGGAGACGGTGGTTTCTGTGGTGCCAGGAACACAAGAACTGGACACATCAGCAATGGGGTCGAGTTCTCTTTACGGAAATGATCCGATTTAAACTGGCGAGCGATTCTGGACGTATACACATCTGGAGAGTGAGCAGGGAACCTGCAATCACACCTCCAACATCCTTGAAAGGGACCGGTTTGGAAGTGGCAGAGTTCTCGTTTGGGGCGGTATCATGCTTGGTAGCCGTACTGACCTTCACATCTTCCAAGGAGGTTCAGTCACTGGTATCCGCTATTGTACTGAGGTTCTCCGGCCTCACGTGCGTCTGTTTAGAAGTGCTGTGGGTCCGGAGTTCCTCTTCATGGACGACAACGCTACACCTCATCGTACAGTGGCTGTTGCAGAGCTATTGGAGAGTGAAGATATTCAACGCATGGATTGGCCCGCTAGGTCCCCGGACTTAAATCTAATCAAACACGTGTGGGACATTCTCGAGAGACGCTTGGCAGCACGTCACCAGCCGCCAGCAACGATTCCGCAGCTGCGATTGGTGCTACAAGAGGAATGGGCCGCGATTCCTCAACCGCTCCTTGACAACTTCGTCCTCAGCATTGACAGACGTTGTAAATGCTGCAACGCAGTCAGGGGTGATCATATCCCCTACTAAAGACTGGATTTTTCTTGGCAGCCGCCTGTCACATGGACGTTTCTGTCTTCTGTCCAGTTGTGCTCGAAGCTACCTTTTCAATAAAGTGCTTTTGTATCCTTTGGATTCCTTGTTTGGACGGTTTTGCTCACTTGTCCCATATTCTTACATCTTGGGGATCTTATGGTATGATTTGAGTTGATGTCGAGCACTTCTGCACTACGTTACATTCAAAAAACCGTCTCGTCCGTAATTTTTGCACGCTAGTGTATATTACGGTATGAAAAATGGGGATGAATAGCAAACGTTTATGTAAAACATCGCGGCGTAATCTGGAAAACTACTAAACCGATTTGTTGGAAAATTCTTTCGCCCATCAAAAGCTTATTTCTTCCCAACGGACATAGGCTATATACAGGGTGTTCCAAAATTATCTTTATAACTTTCATATTGAACAGCACATTCCAAAGTTTTTTTGGATGCCAGTAGAGCTCTACATTCGCACCGTTGGTTGCACGAATAACGTCGAACTCCTGCCATGTTCTCCTGAGCATGGCCTCAGGAATTGTTGTGATGGCAGTTGTAATCCTCTGCTTCAGCTCATCCACACGCGGAACCATTGTGCGGTACACAATATCCTTCACATAAGCCCACAGAAAAAGTTCAGGTGGAGGTAGGTCAAGGAATTGGACCATCCCGTCCAATCCATCGCTCCTGAAAGGTGTCATAAAAAACTCATGAACACAAAGGGCCCAGGACGTGGGTTCACCGTCCTGCTGAAAGATAATAGCCTGTTGCAGGCCCTCCAAGTGAAAGGTAAAAAACTCACTCAGCATGTCCAAATAAACATTGGATGTGACTGTGTTTTCGGCAAAAAAAGATTGGGCTGATGCTGCGGTTGTGAAGGAGACCGCACCAGACGTTAACCTTACGGCTGTCGTGCTCAATCTCACGGACGGCATGTTCGTTTTCAGACCCACAAATTCTGCAATTATGCTTGTTGATAACACAACAGACATGAAACGTCGCGTCATAGCTAAATAAAGCACGTTTGAGGAAGCTTTTCGCCTTATAAGTCCTGTGTAAGACGTTTGAGGAAGCCTTCCGCCTTATAAGTCCTGTGTAAGACGTTTGAGGAAGCCTTTCGCCTTATAAGTCCTGTGTAAGACGTTTAAGGAAGCCTTTCCCCCTTATCATTCAACAGCGAAACTCAAACGTTTCGGTTTGTTCCCGGGGTACAGTGCCTGTGTCAAATGCACTTTGTAGGCAGTTTGGTACAAGCGCTTGTGCAACACCCTGTGTAGGTGGTAACCCCAAATGCCTTGAGGCTGTACGAATGGACTTCGTAGGAAGCTCTGCAGAACACGTTTCGTATCCTCTTCACTTGCGCTTGGCCGGCCAATGCCTTTTTTATGAAGCACACCACCAGTCTCCATAAACTTCTTGTGCCATTCGTGTATTGAGGGACTGGATGGTGGATTACGTGGGTATTGGATACGGAAATTCTTTTGGACATGTGTATCTGACTTCGTCTCTATGAATCACGACACATACTGGGCATTTTCCCTGTGGAGTAGCAATCACAAATTCAGAGTCGTTCCTGAAAGCGAACAAAGACCACTTGGGTGCCAATAAAACTTCATGCGTTGATGTTACATGTACGAAAAATAAAACTTCATACGCTGATGTTACATGTACGAAAAATAAAACTTTGCTATTTTATTTCGTTTAGGTTTCATTGAGCTTAAAAGTTGTAAAGATAATTTTGGAACACCCTGTATACTACGGTATGAAAAATTGGGGATGAACAGCAAACACGCACCGGTGTATACGTGCGAGACGGTGTATATATCTCGGTGTATAAGTGTATACATCTCGGTGTATATATACCGTGTATGTATATGTGTATATATATCATCATCATAATCATCGTCAACCATTCTCATTCCACTGCTGGACGAAGGTCTCTCAAAGACTCTTCCACAACGGTCTGTCTTG
Organism: Macrothele yani; assembly: GCA_039090855.1. Taxonomy (NCBI): domain Eukaryota; kingdom Metazoa; phylum Arthropoda; class Arachnida; order Araneae; family Macrothelidae; genus Macrothele; species Macrothele yani. Next base: position 177,368,054 of record CM076990.1, read on the forward strand.
TGCCAGTCTCCTCCATGTTACTCTCGCACACTTTCGAATTTCATTAACCCATCTCCCATGTGATCTTCTTCTGGGTCTTTTCCTGTCCCTTGGAATCCAATCTAAAATTTCGACTGTCCATCGATGGTCTGTCCTTCTGGCAGTATGTCCAGCCCATTGCCATTTCAGGGATTTTACTCTGATTATGATAACTTCCACTCTACTCACTTTTCTGATCCACGAGTTCCTCTTCTTATCTCTCCTGGTTACACCACGCATGCACCTGTCCATGCTATTTTGAGTTGTCTGCAGCATTTGTATGTCTCTATTAGTTAAGGTCCATGTCTCTGCATCATACGTAAGCACTGGAAGGATGCATTGATCAAACACTTTTCTTTTAAGACATGATGGCATATTGCTCTTGAAAATTATACTGTTTCTTCCAAAAGGTCTCCAGGCAAGTTTTGTACTCCGATTAATTACGTCATCATGGTGACCTTCACTTGATATCTGCTGTCCAAGATAAACGCACGCATCTGTTATCTCCAGCTTTTCTCCATCATTCGATAAATCAATCATTTCTTGGAAAAGCATTGTACATCACTTTTGTCTTCCGAAAGTTCATTTTTAATCGCGCTTTTTTACTCTTGTCAGCAAGTTCCTGGATCATACTTTGCAGCTCTGATGGGGTAGTTGCAAAAATGACTACGTCATCAGCAAAACAAAGGTGAGTTAGATAATCTACATTAATCTTTATCCCTTTGTTTTCCCATTTCAGTGATGGAAAGACATTTTCCAATATGGCATTAAAGAGCCTGGGAGATATGGTGTCACCTTGTCTCAATCCTTTTCCAATTTTTATGTGTGCTATATTCCCAAACAGCCGAACCTTTGTGCTTGCATTTTCATAGATGTTATTAATAATATTAATGTATGTATCTTCAACACCGCAGGACTTCAAAGCCATTGTAACTGCTGATGGTCTCACTGAATCAAAGGCCTTTCCATAATCGATAAAAGCCATACACAATGGAAGTTCATATTCCCTTTCTCTTACAATTAGTTCTTTCAGTACGTGGATATGATCTATAGTGCTGTACCCACTCCTGAATCCAGCTTGTTCTCTCGGTTGAGCCATGTCCAATGTTACCTTCAAACGGTGTGAAAGAACTTTAGTGAAGATTTTATAAACCATGTACACATGTGTATATATGTACCGGTGTATATGGGATGTAAGGTCAGGTGATGCGCAACATAATACAGCCTCTCCTTGACAAATGTCAACCCCGCCTTTTCGTGGTGCATCCTGTTCCCACTAAAGGGGTTCTGACGACCGCCAATAGCGGTATAACTATACCATCGGGATTAGGGGAAATGCTATCCCACACTCACCACCTGCTTGGCCAGCGTGGTGATTTGTATCCAAACCCCTCCCAAATGAATCCAGAGCTTAAATCTTGGCCCTCAGTCTCCGGCAGCTGGTATGTACCTGGCCAAGGCAGCGGCCAGTGCGACATGAAGACAGAGGGTGCTAAGGTTTAAATATGCATTTATTAAACACTCGGAGTACAGAATGAGAATGTGAGACATGAAAGTATTATGTACAAATGAGCGCCAGAACAAGTAGGCAAAGAAATAAAACTATATACACTTCCTCAGGGTAAGATAGAGGAAGAAATTAAACAGGTAACTTAACGATGTAATTGTCAACAAAAGGATAGAGTATTCATAATAGTTCAAACTGTAAAGGAAACTCTCAGGCAATCAATCTGGAACCAGCTGAGGTATGGCCTCCAGAGTTTGTAGAAGTTGTGAAGAGTTTCTGTATTGAGAGCGTGTTCATGCGCTAACTGTAAACGGAACTTTAGTCGAGATGTGAAGTGATTTACAAGCTTCTCGCTTGCCTCTGTAAGAGTAGGTACAGTGGAGTTTTCCTTATGCGTCAGTTGATGGGAGTAAATTACTATTTTTGCAAGCGTGAAAATATAAGCACACACTGAGAATCACCGCAGGACCGGACTAGGCTGCCATCTGATGCTGACCTTGGCTACGTATAATTGACGCTCCCTATCTTCTAATTCAAGGCTCCTTGAATTGCAAAAGGAACTACAAAGGATCAAGTGGGACATCGTCGGGCTAAGTGAGGTAAGGAGAAAAGGAGAAGATCTCATTTAACTGTAAAGTGGACATCTCTTCTATTATCGTGGGACATATACTGGCAGAACTTGTGATGCTGGATTTATAATAAACAAGAAACTGAGGGATAAAGTTGTAGAAGTTGAAAGTTCATCTTGACAGAGCTGCGTGACTTGTCATCCAACTGTCGAGAAGATACCAGGGTCAGATAATCCAAGCTTATGCACTCACCATAAGTCATCCTGAAGAAGAGATTGAAGAATTTTATGAGGAAATTCGTCATCTAAATAATAAAGGCAAGCAGCACTTGAAGATTATTATGGGAGATTTCAATGCGAAAATAGAGCAACGGCAACAGAACGAATCTTCAGTAGGTAAATTCCGTCACGGCAACAGAAACCAGCGTGGAAATACTCTCGTAGAGTTAGCAGAAGCACAAGGGTTTTTTATCATGAACTCCTTTTTCAAGAAAAAACCGCAAAGGAAATGGACATGGAGGCATCGAAATGGATTGACAAGTGAAATTGATTTTCTTATGTGTAACAAGAAATTTTTCATGAAAGACTGCAGTGTGCTAAACAAGTTCAACACAGGTAATGACCATAGAATGGTACGATGTAAGATGCACCTCAACGCTAAACTCGAGCGTGGCAAGCTCATCAAACTAACAAAGTGTATTGACATGACCAACCTCAAAAAACATCATATTTCCTTCAAATTGGAAAATTGGAACTGAGGAACAGATTCTCTGCTCTAGATGGTCTAACGTCGGAAGAAGTGGACATCTCTGAAGTTAACAGAAAACTAACCAAGGCTCTTACGGAAACAGCAACAAAAATAGCTGGTACTAAGAACAAGTTCCATACGAACAAATTATCAGGAAAAACCAAAATTCTGATGCAAAAAAGAAGAGATGAGGACAACTAAAGGAGATGTGACTTCCAAAGTGGAATATATACAGCTATGCAAGACGGTACGAAAAAGTGTCACTGAAGATGTTAGTAAATTCAACTGTGAACTAGTGAAGAAAGCAATTTAAAACAACCAAAGTTTGAAGAGAGCAAAGGGACATCTGAGTAAGGTAAGAAAACAGATTATGGCTCTGAGAAAAGAATATGGTTCTGTAACAAAAAATAGAGGTAAATTTTGACAGGAGTGAAAGATTTCTACTCAAAACTACACTGCTGGCCACCCAAAATGCAACACCAAGAAGGAAGAATCCGATTGGCCTGAAATTTGCAGCATGCGTCGCCCGCGAGAGGACATGCAAACGATTAGCATTGCAGGGCATATGCAAATCAGTGCGCCCGGCACGCCACCGAACAGCACTATAAGAAGGGTGCACTGAAGGCGGGGTGCAAGTAGTGGAAGTGTGCTGTGCTGCCGGACCTGTGTGTGGGAAGCTTCCTGATGCCTCGTCGCAGAATACGGCAGTCATTCCAGCACGTTTCGGAGTTCGAAAGAGGACGAATAGTGGCTTATCGCGACAGCGGTTTATCGTACCGAGACATCGGCGCCCGCGTGGGACGACATCCAGCCACAGTGAGGCGAGTATGGATTCTGTGGGTGCAGGAGGGACGGACGGACGGACGGACCGACGTGAGCGATTGTCGCAGCCGCAGCACACCACCGAACGAGAGGACCGGCATGTTGTGCGGCGGGCATTGACGGCTCGCATCACGAACGTTAGCGCAGAAATTAGGGTGTGTTGCGCAACAACCTGTGTCAGCACTTACCGTTCGACGTCGTCTGCAGAAGCGTGGACTGGTTGCACGGCGCCCATTGCTCCGATTGCCATTGACGTTACACCACCGGCGAGGGTGGCGGCAGTGGGCCGTTGAACGCCGCACCTGGACTACGGAATGACATGACATTGTTTTCTCCGACTAATCCCGCTTCTGCTTGCAACAATACGATGGTCTGATCCGCGTGTGGCCGCACCGGTGCGAGAGACTGTATGACGCCTGCATTACGCATCGCCATACCGGTCCACCGCCTGGCGTTATGGTTTGGGGCGCAATTGGATATGACACCCGTACCCCTCTGGTACGCATCGCCGGTACTCTCAACAGCCACCGCACCATCTCCGACGTTTTGGAGCCTGTAGTCCTCCCTTACCTGCAGGAATTGCCAGCGGCCATGTTTCAATAGACAATGCGCTCACGCACTTGGCATGCGTCGTGCAACAATTCTTCACGGCCCACCAGGTGTCACTGCTGCCGTGGCCCGCCTTAGTTCCCGATATGTCGCCCATCAAACACGTCTGGTCGCTGATCGGCAACCGAGTGGCCCGGCAAGCATCACTTGCGGCTACGCCTGATGAACTGTAGCAACGTGTGCAAGCAGCCTGGACCGACATACCCCAAGCCCACATCCAAAGCCTCTTTCGTTCGGTGCCGCGGTGTGTAGCGGCCGTTATTGCCAGCCATGGGCGCCATACGAACTATTGATGTTTGCATATTCCGCAAGTCGCACGGGCTTGTAAGCTCAATCGTTTCATCTTTGTAGCTGTTGTTATGTGTCCTGTAAATCTGGCTTTGCTATCTCGTGTCCTTCTTGGTGTTGCATTTTGGGTGGCCAGCAGTGTATACGAAAGAGATGATACATGTACTCCAGACAACATGAAAGGTACCAGTACCAGAGTTCTTCGAGTTCTCCTAGCAGAAGTTGCACATTCAATCAAGAACATGAAATGGGGAAAAGCTCCAGGAGAAGATGGAATTACCGTAGACATCATACAAGAAACAAGTGGAGAAATTGAAACAGTACTCCCCCAAGTTTTCACTCGATGCCTTAATGAAAGGAAGATTCCTGAAGATTGGAACAATGCTACAATGATCCTGCTACATAAAAGAGGTGACATTAAGGATCTCAGGACCTACAGACCTATCAGCCTCCTATCAGTGGTTTATAAAACCTTAAGTAAAGTTCTTTCACACCGCTTGAAGGTAACACTGGACATGGCTCAAACGAGAGAACAAGCTGGATTCAGGAGTGGCTACAGCACAATAGATCATATCCACGTACTGAGAGAACTAATTGAAAGAGCGAGGGAATATGAACTTCCATTGTGCATGGCTTTTATCGATTATGAAAAGGCCTTTGATTCGGTGAAACCATCAGCAGTTACAATGGCTTTGAAGTCCTGCGGTATTGAAGATGCATACATTAATATTATTAATAACATCTATGAAAATGCAAGTGCGAAGATTCGGCTATCTGAAAATACAGAACCCATAAAAAGTGGAAAGGGAGTGAGACTAAGTCACACTATACCTCCCAAACTCTTTAATGCCATATTGGAAAATGTCTTTCAATCACTGAACTGGGAAAACAAAGGGATAAAGATTAATGGAGATTAGCTAACTCACCTTTGTTTTGCTGTTGACGTAGTCATTTTTGACACTACCCCATCAGAGCTGCAAAGTATGATCCAGGAACTTGCTGACAAGAGTAAAGAAGTGGGATTAAAAATGAGTTTTCAGAAGACAAAAGTGATGTACAATGCTTTTACAAGATATTAAGATTTATCGATTGATGGGGAAAGCTGGAGATAACAGATGCGTACGTTTATCTTGGACAGCAGATATCAAGTGCGGGTCACATTGATGAAGAAATTAATCTGCGTGTATAACTTGCCTGGAGAGCTTTTGGAAGAAACAGTATAATTTTCAAGAGCAATATGCCAATATGTCTTAAAAGAAAAGTGTTTGATCAATGCATCCTTCCAGTGCTTACATATGGAGCAGAGACGTGGATCTTAACTAATAGAGACATACAAAGACAGCAGACAACTCAAAGCAGCATGGAGAGGTGCATGCTTGGTGTAACCAGGAGAGATAAGAACAGGAACTCGTGGATCAGAAAAATGACATGAGTGAAAGATATCATTATCAGAGTAAAATCCCTGAAATGGCAATGGGGTGGACATATAGCCAGAAGGACAGGTCATCGATGGACACCTGAAATTTTAGACTGGATTCCAAGGGACAGGAAAAGACCCAGAAGAAGACCACATGGGAGATGGGTGGATGAAATTCGAAAGTATGCGGGAGTGACATGGAGGAGACTGGCACAAGACAGACCGTTGTGGAGGAAACTTGGGGAGACCTTCGTGCAGCCGTGGATTGATAATAGTTGACAATGATGATGATGATGATGATATGTGTATATATGTTGCACCGGTACCATCGAGATAAGGGGTGGGGGAAAACACGTCCACTTTGATATCAGTAGAAAATCATGTCGTACGAGCGTAGCCAATTAAGCGAACCGGCACATAGTGCAGACGTGCGCGCTGATATTGTTTTCTTGATTGTAAAGTGTCAATTTTAAGTGCATTTTGCGTAGGTACCAATATTATTACTTGAGCGTTAGTATGCTTAAGTAAAAAATTGCAACCAAACTAAAAATGTGGTATATGCCGAAGCTTTGTAAATAGTAATGATAATTCTCAGATAGTATGTTCCGATAGTAGATAATATCACGAACGAAATACGAGATTACACTATACAATACAAATTTTGAAGATATGAATCCGTTTTTTGTGTAAATATGACACGGATGGAAAGTAATATTCGAAAACTTGAAAATTTCGTCGTCCTGGAATACATCGTCTTGGAGCGGGAATCGAACACCTAAACACCACCAATATCCAAAAATTTGAAAATTTCGTCTTCCTTTAGCGGGAATCGAACCTGCGTCTCCCGGATAGCGCACGTGTATGCTAACCACTCCACCGCACAGAACAAATTGTGTGCGGTGGAGTGAGTGGTTAGCATACTCGGGCGCTATTCGGGAGACTCAGGTTCGATTCCCGCTCCAGGAAGACGAAATTTTTAAATTTTTGGATATTGGTGGTGTTTAGGTGTTCGATTCCCGCTCCAAGACGATGTATTCCAGGACGACGAAATTTTCAAGTTTTCGAATATTATCTGACTTAATATCCATGCCATATTTACACAAATAAACGAATTAACATCTTCCAAATGTATGGTGATCTTATATTTAGTGTTGTTTATATTAATGAGCCCCAGTTATAGTTTAAACGACATTTTCATTATAAAAATTACGAAATATCAAAAATCTCAATCGAGGACAGCGATTTTTTTACGCTTTCCAACCGTAGGCTGAAGAAGCGTATATACTCCAGGTTTTTCCGTCCGTCTGTTGGCACGATAACTCACGTAAAAATGGTTCGATTTCGATGAAATTTTAGTATGTGGTAGGGGACCACCAGGGGACGAACCCTATTGAAAATTCGCAAATTGGGGTCAAAGGTCAGGCAGGGCATAAGAGCGGGATTTATTCCATTGCCCTTAAGCGCCATAACTTGCGTAAAAACGGTTCGATTTCGATGAAATTTTGGTATGCGGTAAGGAACCACCTGGGAACGAAACCTATTGAAAATGGGTGGAATGGGGTCAAAGGTCAGACAGGACATAAAAGCGGGATCCATTTCATTGCCTTTATGCGTCATAACATGCGTAAATATGGTTCGATTTCGATGAACTTTTAGTATGTGGTTGGAAACCACCTGGGAACAAAACCCCATTGAAAATGGGCGAAATGGGGTCAACGGTCAGGCAGACCATGAGAGCGGGATTTGTTCCATTGCCTTTATGCGTCATAACTTGCGTAAAAATGGTTCGATTTCGATGAAATTTTAGTATCTGGTAGGGAGCCTCTGGGGACGAACCCTATTAAAAATGAGCGAAATGGGGTCAAAGGTCAGGACACTGGAGTGGTATCCATTCCATTGCCCTTGTGCATCATAACTTACCAAAAAATGTTTCGATTACGACAAAACGTCATCATGTTGTTCCGGAGGTATAGTGAACCGGTTCTGCTGAATATCAACGAAATGGGGTCAAAGGTCATTGCACAAAAGCAAGATTTATTCCACAGCCATTATTCTCATAACTTGCGTTAAACTGCTTCTATTGCGACAAAACTTTAGTATGTTACTCTTGAGGTGTACTGAACCGGTTCTGTTGAATATCATCGAAATGGGGTCAAAGGGCAGGACATAGGAGCGAGATTTATTCCACAGCCATTATCCTCATAACTTGAGTAATGATTTCTGGTATGTTTGAAAGCGTATCATAATCAATGCATTGCATGATTTTACTAACTTTATTTTAAGCGCTGCATCATGTGTTCTGTAGAGTTCAATTTTACAAAGGTACGACCTATAAACTGATACGCAGAAAAAATATTTTCAAGGCTGATGATCTTAGTATATTTAGTTAAGTGGCCGCTTAACAACAAGAAAATGACTTTAAAACATTATATTATTACTTGTGATAATATAATCGGCTACTTAGTGTGTACTTTTAAATTTGTAACTTTATAAGGACATTTACGAAAGGCAGTTTATTATTTTTTTTTTTTGCTTCGTGCTTGTTACTGCTTTCACTTTTCTTTCTTTCCTTTTGTTTTTTCATTTATTATTTCTTATTGGATTGCTGGAATGACGCTTGTTTAGCCGAAGAACATCAGACTTTCGGAAACATTTGCTCTTATTTTCCCATCTTTGGCGTTTTGCCACACATGTCAGTTATCAAACTGAGACTCGGCCTGTGTGCATGCTGCAATTTCTAGAAAAATACGTTTTCGGAGATCGCCACAAATTAGAACACTCAAAAATAGATCATTACCCTACATTTTATCATGCAAACATATGGATACGAAATATAGATTTGAACAGTGAGTGAACATCTTTATTGCAATGTCAGGGAACGGATTTTAAATTCCCATTATAAAAAAAAAACTCATTTTGAATACAAATTCAGAAAGAAGATTAGACTTTTATCTCATCGTATTTTAATACTCGTAATAACACTGGAATTACCTTGTACTTTCATCATGAAATCAAGCACGTCTGGAATTCCTTAAGGGCTTGTATACCGGGTGTCTCAAAATGATTGAAACAAGCCTTTATCTCTTTAACGGTTGATCACAGATACATACCTTCAGTTAGAAAAATACTCAAAATGACGTAAAGACTTACGACATAGCAGCTGCACCCATGTGGTCGGCATTTGATTAAAAATAGAAAAAAATAATTTTTTATACAGCCTTTACGGGAAAAAAATTTAAAAAGTTCCGCAATGTCCTAATTAGCCGATAAAAAAAACGCCAACCTGTCATTCTGCTTGCAAAATTCGCGGATATATTCGCGATGAAACATATAAACATTATATGGTCTAGAGCATCAGTTTCCAACCGGTGGTACACGTACCGCTGGAGAGTACGTGCTGGGCCGCTCAGGGGTACACGAAAAATAATTAGTAATGGCCGAAAAACAAGAAAATTAAGAAAAATGCAAAACGTTAGTTCTGGAACAATAAAGTTAAGTTTGAATCACCGCTAATGGAGACACTTCAAAACCAGCTCATATTAGCAAATAATTATTGGTGAGGGCGTGGCTATAAGCCCCTCCCCAAAACCACTCTTCTACAAATCGTTACGCACAGTTCATGCGTCACCCATCCTTCTTTCCAGAACAATCGCGTGCTACTAATACATCCGTAGCCAGACTGTTTGATCAGTTCATTTATTGACTGAGCATATACACTAAAGTGCCAGAAAAACTGGTACAGACGAGCTTATGCAAAATACAGCACATAGCAACGTCACCTATGCGCGTATTCAGTTGCTTACGCCAGTGCGTATATAAAGCGATAGATATCCTTGCCAGCGGTTAGAGCTGTTTTCGGCATGCGAATGACAAGTAATAACGATTTAAGCGATTTTCAACGCGGTGCCATAGTTGGCGCTCGTGAGATGGGCCATAGTATTTCGGAGGTAGAAACGAAATTCGGAATTTCACGGACGACCATTGCAAGGGTGTACGGTGACTACAAGGATACCGGCAAAACCACCAACCTACGATACCAGTGTGGCCGTGAAAAGGCATTGGGAGAACGTGACCATCGTCGGCTGTCAAGAATCGTTTCACCCGATAGGCGTGCAACACTCTCGCCGGTATCATAGGAATTCAATGCTGGAGCTTCAACAAGTGTCAGCGTCCGGACTGTGCAAAGTACCCTGTACGATATGGGTTTTGGGAGCCGACGCCCAACTCGAGTCCCCTTGATGGGTGCATGACACAGAGCTACGTGACTCGCTTGGGCACGGCAACATCGCCACTGGACACTTGATGACTGGAAACAAGTGGCCTGGTCTGACGAGTCGCGTTTCGAACTGTATCGGGCAGATGGAAGGATTCGTGTGTGGCGCAAACCCCATGAAGCCATGGATCCCGTCTATCAACAGGGAGCTGTACCGGCTAGTGGGGGTCCGTAATGGTATGGGGTGGTTTTAGCTGCACTTCACTGGGACCCGTGGTTCGTCTACAAACGTCTGTGACTGGCCAACGCTATGTGCGCATCTTTTCTGACGAGGTACACCCGTTCATGTCCTGCATTCATGCTGATGGGTTGGGCCTGTTCCAACAGGACAATGCACGTCCACAGAGGTGTCGGAACGCCACATTATGGTTAGAGGAGCATTCATCTGAGTTTGGGGTGTTGCCATTCCCACCCAAGTCCCCAGATCTGAACGTGATAGAACACATTTGGAATGCCATGCAACGCGCTATCGAGCACAGGAATCCGTGAGCTCGAAATACACCCGAATTGTGGAACGCTCTGCAAAAAGTATGGTGTGCATTGCCTACAGCATATTTCCAGAAGCTAGTGGAGTCCATGCCCCATCGTATGTCTGCAGTCCTGCGCTCATGTAGGAGATTTACCAAGTATTAGACTGGGGTACCAGTTTTTCTGGCACTTCAGTGTATAAGTAAGTGCGGTGTCTTTAATTGTGATTCTTTTCAAACAGTTTTTTTATTTAATGTTTAACGTAGTTCCAGTTATTATTGTCAGTGATTTTTAAGCGTGTCAGTTATGGATCAGCGGTTGAAAACAAGAACGGTTAAAAAACCAAAACTTGATGTGGATTATAACCCGTCGCCTAGTGCTTCTCAACAAGTGTCCCAGCTACAAGTATTTTAAAAACAAGGGGTACAATTTATATAAATGGTTTTAAAAGGGGTACACAAGTTGAAAACGGTTGGAAACCACTGGTCTAGAACAATAATTTCCTGCACGCGCAAGAACATTTCCCTTACTCATTTGGAGTTCTACGGAGCTATGCAGCGAAACAAGCTACAGTTTGACTGTAAACGGGTTCCAGACGATACATTTAGTTTGCTATTTCCATCGCGAATATCTCCGCGAGTTTTGCAAGTAGAACAACGAGATTTGTTTTTTATTTAAACTAATTAGGACACTGTTCAACTTTTTTATTCAACGTTTTTCTCTGCGGAGGCTGTAATTTTTTATTTTTTATTTCTATGCAAATGCCACCCATAGAAGTGCATTTGTCAAGTTGTAAGTCTTTACGTCACTTTGAGTATTTTTCTTATGGAAAGTAAGTATCTGTGATCAACCGTTGAAGAGATGAAAGTTTGTTTCAATCTATTTTCAGACACCCGGTATACACTATATGATCAAAAGTATCCTTACCCTTGCCTATCCTCGAAATCCATGTAATATGAAATAAATTGAAATCTAGTTCGTCCACCCTTTTTTGCTAAGGTGCCGGCAATAGCCTAGTAGTCAACGTTCGTGACTGCAACGGGGAAACCTCAAGTTCGATCCCAGGCAGGTACAAATGCTAGAACCACTAAATATCCGCCGTGCGTCGGATGGGCACGGGTAATAAATTTTCTCATTTATTACCCGGGTACTGGCCCCCAGGTAATAAATGAGAGCGTCTTCCTCCTCCTTTCTACCTCAATTTCATTTTCTCATTTATTACCCGGGTACTGGCCCCCCAGGTAATAAATGAGAGCGTCTTCCTCCTCCTTTCTACCTCAATTTCGTGCCACTTTCCTATCGGGCACTCTAGCCCAAATCTCCTAGCTTCCTATTTCTAAGGGTTGTTTAAGATCTGGGGTCAGGCACTTCCTTCCAAAAATACCCTACATAGGATCTGATCTGATCTGATCTCTCCTACTAACACAGCCTCCATTGCTTTGGGAAAGCTTTCCACTAGATTTTGGTATGTTGCTACGGAGATTGCCGCCCCTTCTGCCTCAAAAGCATTAGTGAGACCGGTCATTGAAGTAGAGAGATTCAGCCTGGCTCGCAGTCGGCGATCCACTTCATCCCAAAAGTGTTTCATGGGGTTGAGATCGAGGCTCTGTGCAGGCCAGTCAAGTTCCTTTCGGACCTCGCTTTGTGGATGGGGTGCTGTTCTTTTGATAAAGGGAACAGCATTCACCGAACTGTTGACATACTAGGGTGGTCTATAGGTTCGTGAGTTCTTTTTATTGAAAATTCAAACTAGAGTGGTCCATAGGTTCGTGAGGTATTTTTTATTGAAAATTCAAACTAATGTGGTCCATAGGTTCGTGAGGTATTTTTTATTGAAAATTCAAATTAGGGTGGTCCATAGGTTCGTGAGTTCTTTTTATTAAAAATTCAAACTAGAGTGGTCCATAGGTTCGTGAGGTCTTTTTATTGAAAATTCAAACTAGGGTGGTCCATAAGTTCGTGAGTTCTTTTTATTAAAAATTCAAACGTAAATATAACAACAGCAAAAAATATTATTGTTTAAAGTAAAGGCCGTGGTTCGAATCCATCTTTCGGTGAGTTGTTCGATTCCGCAGGGGTACCACGCCTTGCCCTTGAAGGCAAAAAAATCGCGGAACCCCGTCTCGACATCGTCCAAAGTTTGGAAGTTTCACCATGCAAGAAATGAGCCATAGACCGAAAAAGATAAAAATCAGATGACGCAATGTTTGGGTTGTATGCAGGATGTGGTAAAAAGTTCGATGGCGTCTAGTTCTCGGAGCTTGGCTTTTGTCTGCCTGGCTATGTCTGGAGGACCCGTTTTCTGCTGACCAAAACCGGGTATTTTTCTCCTTAGCTCAGCGTACATTCGCTCCAGACGGGCAGAATACAGTCGTGTTTACATCTAATGTGACGCATTGCCCTGATCACTACTGTTGTAGCTGCGGGTGATTTGTCCCACTGTGGCCCTGGACGAAGGTTCGCCGTTTGGCCACCTGTGCACCACTTTTGATACGTACTCACTATAGCGTAACGAGAATAACCCAGAAGCCGCGCCATTTCTGAGATCGCAGTTCCGAGGCGATCACAATTTGTCCTTTATTAAACTCCGATAAATTTTCCCATTCTAACTTCGAACACTCCACTAACCGAAAACCGGTCCTCTAGTTATAAAAATGCACTGAAGTGCGAGAAAAACTGGTACAGACGAGCTTATGCAAAATACATAGCAACGTCACTTATGCGCGTACTCGGTTGCGTCCGCTAGTGCGTATATAAAGCGATAGACAACATTTCTAGCTTTCAGAGATGTTTTCGGCATGAGAATGACAAGTAAGAACGATTTAAGCGATTTTCAACGCGGTGTCATAGTTGGCGCTCGTGAGATGGACCATAGTATTTCGGAGGTAGAAACGAAGTTCGAATTTTCACGGACGACCATTGCAACGGTGTACCGCGACTACAAGAATTCAGGCAAAACCTCCAACCTACGATACCAGTGTGGCCGTAAAAAGACATTGGGTGAACGTGACCATCGTCGGCTGTCAAGAATCGTTTCACGCGATAGGAGTGCAACACTCTCGCAAATATCATCTGAATTCAATGCTGGAGCCTCAACAAGCATCAGCGTCCGGACCGTACAAAGTATCCAGCACGATATGGGCTTTGGGAGCCGACGCCCAACTGGAGTCCCCTTGATGGGTGCATGACACAGAGCTATGCGACTCGCTTAGGCACGGCAACACCGCCACTGGACACTTGATGACTGGAAACAAGTAGCCAGGTCTGACGAGTCGCGTTTCCAACTGTATCGGGAAGATGGAAGGATTCGTGTGTGGCGAAAACCCCATGAAGCCATTAATCCCGCCTGTCAACAAGGAACTGTACCGGCTGGTGGGAAGTCCGTAATGGTATGGGGTGTGTTTAGCTGGACTTCACTTGGACCCCTGGGACGTCTACAAACGTCTGTGACCGGTCAACGCTATGTGCGCATCCTTTCTGACGAGGTACACCCGTTCATGTCCCGCATTCATGCTGATGGGTTGGGCCTTTTCCAACAGGACAATGTACCTCCACAGAAGTGTCGGGATGCCACATTATGGTTAGAGGAGCATTCATCTGAGTTTGGGGTGTTGCCATTCCCAGTCCCCAGATCTGAACGTGATATAACACATTTGGTATACCATGCAACGCGCTATCGAGCACAGGAATCCGAGACCTCGCAATACACCCGAATTGTGGAACGCTCCGCAGGAAGTATGGTGTGCATTGCCTACAGGATATTTCCAGAAGCTAGTGGAGTCCATGCCCCGTCGTTTTTCTGCATTCCTGCGCTCCCGTGGGGGACCTACCGAGTATTAGACTGGTGTACCAGTTTTTATGGCACTTCAGTGGATATACTGCTCTGTGAACTTCACCTGCGCCATCGCTCGGTCTCAAGGCGTGCTCTTTTCCCTAGGTTGGGGGTGGTCATAATGTAATGGCTTATCCGTGTAGTTCCAGTGTTATTAGAGCAACCGACTGATGGTATGAGGATAAAGTTTAGGTAGTGAAATATTTAACCAACATGCAGCAACAAAGTTTACTCGTGGAGTTGACATGGGCCTATTTCTTTTAAATAGAAACAGTAATATGAACCGACAATTTAGAAGAGATGTTTAGACAAAGAACGTAGAGCAGACTTTCCTTTCAGAAAGGATTCATCTACATAATAAAAAAGCAGAACAAGAAAGAGGACACCGAAATTTCTATTGTAATTAGCACGTCTTTTAAATCCGTTCTGAAGCGAATTGAATTTATCAAAGCTATTCAAAATCAATTAAACAGGTTACCAAAATAAATCAAACGGTTTCTACAATCGACAAAACATCCAGAAATAGAAACATCTACTTACTTCCACTAGCGGCTAAAAAGCATGTTACGAAAATTAACAAATGGCGCACAAAAAAGTGTCACATAGCACAGGGAAGGTATCACAGACAAAGATATACTCAAATCAAACAGTTAGAAGAATAAATGTAGAAGGAAACATGACGTAACTACGCCTTCCAGCGGAACAATTTTGCATAATGGAAAAGTTGAAAATAGGTAAAAAATATTATTCATGGAAAAAATTGTGCTAAAGGAAAACGACTCTTCAAATACATCTCCAGGAAGCAGAGATAGCGAAACAAGTTAGTAAAATCATGTAATGTATTGATTATGATACGCTTTCCAACATACCAGAAATCATTACTCAAGTTATGAGGATAATGGCTGTGGAATAAATCTCGCTTCTGTACCTTGACCTTTGACCCCATTTCGATGATATTCAACAGAACTGGTTCAGTATACCTCCGGAACAACATGCTAAAGTTTTATCGCAATAGAAGCATTTTTAGTCATGTTATGAGGATAATGGCTGTGGAATAAATCTCGCTAATGTGTCTTAAGCTTTCACCCCATTTCGATGATATTCAGCAGAACCGGTTCAATATACCTCCCGGAACAACATGACAATATTTGGTCGCAATCGAAACATTTTTATATAAGTTATGACGCATAAGGGCAGTGGAATGGATCGCGCTCCTGTGTCCTGACCTCTGACTCCATTTCGCCCATTTTCAGTGAGGTTCGTCCCCAGGTGGTCCCCTACCACATAATAAAATTTCATCAAAATCGAACAATTTTTACGCGAGTTATCGTGCGGACGGAAAGACGGACGGACAGATAGACAGACGGACAAAGCTGGAGCATATACGCTTCTTCAACCTACGGTTGGAAAGCGTAAATAAAAAAGCTTTCGACTTTTACGCACCTAGCGGGAACTCTTTGCATTAGGTTTTTAGAAGCGACGATACAGCTGCAAACTGAAGTACAAAAACGCCACCTAGCGACAGAACTGTGAACTGCAAAACTCTTTATGTACCAGCCTAAAGTTTTCTACAAAATAAATGCCATGCGGTGTTGAAAGAAGTTTTTATATCGCACGTGTAGAAGCGGAGATATTGAGAACAACAGATTAAGGATGTGCACCACCTAGCGTCGAATTTGTGCATTATTTAAGGAAGAAAATCCACACACAGAGTTTGCATAGTTAGTAGTACCTGACCGAAAAAGAAGTTTTTCAATTGGGTTTTTAATCCTCACGATATTACTGTAAACGTGAACTTATGCCCTCTTGGGGCAGACTTGTGCGTTAAGAAAATTTTAAAATTATATGAGAAACATTTCGCAGCGGAAACATTCTCCAACAAAGAAAGAATTCTTCAAATCGGACTCTTTAAAGCTGAGATATCGACAAAAATATGATATACATCTACGCCTTGGCGGAGAAACCCCATGCATTATTTTAAAAGAAAATGTTCCGAAAAGGTTTATCGGCATGAGCGGTATCGGGCCACGAAAGGATTTTTTCAATCGAGCTTTTAGTAGCTCAGATTTTGCTGCAAATACTTCAGAAGCAGAAATCAGCACTTACGTCCCCTGATGGCCAAACCATTCTTCACCAAAAATTAGTAATTATATGCAAAACATTTCCCATCAGGAGCTGTATTCGACACAAGAAGATTTTTCAAATCGGAGTTTTAAAAGCAGAGATCTCGGGGAAAACGCAATTTACTTTTACGCACCCTAGCGGGAAATCTACACGTAACTTGAAAAATTGACTGTACCTTAACTAGTCTTCAACATAAATGGAATCCAAAGGTAAAAGAATTTTTGTCAATCGGATGAATAGAAGCAAATATATGGAATAAAATGTATTTTTAAATTCGATATCATCTACGTTTACGCCCTCTAGCGGCAAAATTGTGCATCGTAAAAAGAACCTGAATGCAAGGATCATCATTCGTGCATTTCATGTTTCCCAGTGCAAAAACAAGTTTTCAACAAACAGAGGTCATCGCTCTTTCCACGTTTATAAGTGAGTCACGGAAAAGTTCCCATTGGCAGCCACGGGAATCGAACCCAGGGTCTTCCAGTTACGGGCCGGATATGCTTCCACCGCACAACAGCGGCCTCGAATTTCTCTAGACTCATACACACTTATAAGCAACCTTCCAAATTGGCTTGGCAGTTGTGTGTGTGTGTGAGTCTGGAGCCATTCGAGGCTGCTGTGGTGCAGTGGAAGCATGTCCAGCGCGTAATTGGAATACTCTGGGTTCGATTCCCAGTGGCGGCCAATGACAATTTTTCCGTGACTCACTTATAAACGTGAAAAGAGCGATGACCTCTGTTTGATGTTCCTGGTCCACGTCAAGTGTCTGTAATAATTTTTCAAATCGGGCTAATAGTTGCGGAGATATGGCGTCCACACCAGAGTTAGAAAGTTAGAAACGGGTCACAGTTTTTGGACCCGGAATCGACCAGGTCCCAGACGTCCCCGGAGCCGATCCGATCCGATCCGGATACTTAACTGACCCAGATACATCTGCTTTGAACTATAAATTCGAAACTCAATTTATAAATACAAATTTGTATTTATACATATAAACGTAATATTCAAAAGTATGCGGAAGTGACGTGGAGGAGACTGGCACAATACAGACCGTTGTGAAAGAAACTTGGGGAGACCTTCTTCCAGCAGTGGATTGATAATGGTTGACAATGATGATGATGATGATGATAATGAAACATAATATATATATTCATCCCAATAACTGCTTGATATTTAATAACTGAAATCCTTTTTTAATAATGAAATGTGGTTACTTGTTAAATATTAGTGCCATTTTTAGTGCCACTATTTTGCGTAATCCAGAGGTAATGGCTGACTATGACCGTGATCATGGAGCATATTACAAATGGGAATCATTATTTACGATTACACAAATGTATTTTGTCAGCAAAAAATCAATATTAAAAACAAAAATACAATGCGAAAACTATCTTTAAGAATATCACAAATTTTATTGTAAGCGCAGACAAAATTGAAGTCTTGATTATCACTAAAGTGTAATATACACTTCCCACATTTCGAACAAGAAGCAAGACCCAGCAACACAGAATTATTCACCGGTTCCTTAATGAGACGAAACAATTTCCAGCATTCACTCTTCCCCTTGTAGTTTTCAACAAGCACGTATATTTTGGCCTCGACGCCTTTCTCAACGTTCTTAATATCAAATCCATCCGTATTAACAAATAAGGAGTTAATTTCGACATGACATGCCATGGGAACGGGATGTTAGCACATCGATCGAAAACCTCTGAATGCTCAATGTAAAGGATGCAATGTGAAAAGTAACAGCCATACAGTGAATTTCGCACGCAGAGATGGAATCAGATGAGAAGCAGGTGAATGGCGTTTGCCTGTACCTTACCCTGGACAATCGCACTATGAAAGAACGCAAATGAAGTATCTTTTTACGATATGGTGTCGGTGTGTCTGACGTCGGTCGGTGGAAATATTCGTTGCTTTAAGAAAGAGACGTCAATATTTTTGCATGGAAAATCATTATTGACTTCGTGGGCACCAGTATTGACTACGGAATTCTACAACGCGCAATTTTCTCTTTCCAAAAAATAAAACGGGAATAAAACCGGGTCAAAATCGGGTCAGAAACACCTTGACTTGACCCGTTGGACCCGCAAGAAATTGTCTACCTGTTGACCCGTGACCCGTTTCCATCTCTGCTTCACACAGACGGACGGTCACACCGGTAACTTAAGCACAATCTTTTTTACAGACGACATGCTAAATCTTTGGTATATTTTATCATTTACTACAAAAAAATTACTTTTGGAAAGAGTTAAATCGATAAGGTGATTCTCTAGTCAACAATAGATAACATAAGTCTATCTCACTTCAAGGGGAATATAACATTAAGCAAAAAGCGTTGATGTTTACCATAGATTTAGCCAATGAAAATACCAATAACTTAATAAATTAAGAAAAGTAGCTTTGAAAACACCGCTTTCGAGATATTTAGCAGATAAGAATACTTGTCTACCCGAGGTAATTTCCGTTGGTCTGTGCCTTTTGCGATATGCAGATTTTCACCGTTTCCACTCTCCTTTGATAGTAATAAATCTACGGTTTATCGTACAATACACTCCGGTTCGGAGGAACTGGAACAGTGAATCATAGTAGCTTGTTTACGCACGTACGTCAAGAGAAACGAGAAAGAAAATATGCGAGTGCAAACACGCTTTGCAGCTCAACTTTAGTGTACGCTTAAAATCAAGCTACATCTCTCATTTAATGCGTTTGCAACGAAGTTTAGCACCATCCAAACGCACGCGTATTAAAAATTAACAACTCTTTCATTTGATGTGTTCGCAACTTAGTTCTGGATCATCGAAAAAGAACACTACATAAAGCTTCCCAGTTTATAAAGCCCCCTATCTAAACATATCAAAAGCTCCTTCAAAATAAATTAAAGTTCATAGCTTATGATTTATTTCAGAGAGACTTAAAAAGCTCAGACTCAAAGCCATCTTCTCTTCACGAAGGACGAAAAATACACTAGAGCTGACATCAACGTGAGCGATTGGAGTTACAGTAAACGAAATGAGCTTGCGACTCAAGTCACAAGATGTACAGCTGTTTATGAAAATAATGGAAACACTATTTGTGGAGAACTCATTATTGATAAGCTGTAGATTCATCTCGGGCTTTCAGAACAAAAGCAACTTGGAGTAGACTTATACAAGTCATGAACATATGATAATGGAATTTGGGCCCATTCTTCCTGTAAAATATGCCCCAACTGAATCAGTAATGCTGGAGGTGGAATCAGTGAAATGACTTTTTGCACCAAATATTTTCACAGATGTTCAATAATATTGAGTTCTGGTGCTCCAGGAGGCCAAGGTCGCTGCTGTATTTCGTTCTCATGTTCTTCAAGCCAAAACTTGACACGTTTTACATAATGCAGGAGTGCATATCTGCTTTAAACCAGGGACGATCATTTGGGAATAACGCCTGCAGCATTAGTCCCCAAGAATGGATTCGTACTTTGTAGATATGACACGTCCCTTCAGAATAACCCACGGTTCTAAGGAATGCAACGATGTGGCATCCCCACAGCATCAAGGATCCCCTACCATACTTCACAGTCGGAACCAAACAGTCGGGGTGGTAAACGTTTGCAGGTTTTCGCCAGACGTGTACTCTACCAGTTGTGGGAAACGATGAGAAGCTCGATTCATCTGACCAGATGACACGTTGTCAGTCTGCAGCATCTCAGTTTAAAGTCCTTTGCACCACTTTACAAGTTTTGTTTCATTGATGTTGGTAATCAGAGGTTTGTAGATTGAGCATGTCCATCAATGCCGGTACGATGGAGTTCCCGAGGAACTGTCATAATGGAAACGAGAAATGTGATGACCAGCCAGGAGAACGCAGTTCTTTCTTTACGTTCCCGCATTCATGATTCTTACTTTATCCATCATATTTTTCGTAAATAAGATGGCTTCATTATTTCATGACAAGGGTTTTTATTAAGCAATCCCATCAGAACATATATATACATTTATTTACAACTTAATTTTCACTTTCCGTGGGTGACCAACGAGCAGCGTCCAGTTTGCCTCCTACTCTCCTCGAGTCCTGCGCTCATTTCCCCTTTTTACGACTCTATCCCCGAACATCCACCTTCGGGCACGTCCAGCCTTACCAACCTTGGCGATTCTCCGAAGAACCCCCTTTCTCTTCTCAATTTTTATATCGTTCCTGACATCGCTTTACCCTTCTTCGAGCGTCGTGGTCACCCGGAAAAGAAATTTACATCATGAGTGGCATTACAGAAGTTTTACATTTTGGAAGGATCATGACAGAGATCATTCTGATTGGTGTTCAACTCTGCTGCCATTTGAGGTGCCGTGGTCTTTTGCTTCCGTTGCAGAATCCGTACTAACGTTCGCCTATAACTATCTTACATCTTTGTATGGCATCCACAATTTGCCTGTTTAGGGGCAACGTTGAATCTTTTTTAATAGGTGGTCATAATCTTCGATACAGTTCCACGTGTTGCACCTGTTATTTCTGCCGTTCTAGTTACTGAAGCTCATGCAAAACGCGCACCGATGATCACGTCTCCTTTTGAGGTCACTGCGACCTGACATTGTCTGCAACTGTTCCAAAAACAACTGTTTTACCTACGATTGAGGGAGTGCTACGTGATATCCGACATCGTACTAAACCTTTCTACCTCACATCGCAGGTGACGTTGTCCGTGTGATCTCCATACGGCACATTGAGTGTAATCCTGTTGCAGTCTTTTGCAAATGTTTAAAACCATCTGTTGGTATTATGAAATTTCTGCCGAAGCTACTGTCTGTATTACTCAACTTTCTGTCGGTGTTGCATCATTCCTACAGCGGCAGCTGTTGATAGATTTGGGGGAAGCGTGCGAGAGTCATTTTGCTTCTAGTTTTCATGCTGAGAGGTTTTGTACGTATTTTCTATGTAGCGAAAAATGGGAAAAAAGACGTCATCAAGTGTTACCAAATAGTGACTTTAAATCATTAAGGATACTCCGAATGTGGCATAAGTAGAAAGGTGAATGTACGCAAGACTGTAATTCATAATACGATCATGTAATATCCAGATACAGGTGAATTAAGCGACCGAATGAGAAGTGAACGTCCAAGGAAAACAACCCAACGTGATGACAATACCATAAGGCGAATAGTTATGCGTTCTCCGAGGAGTTCGTGCAAGAAAATCAAGGCCTTTCTACATTCAAAAGGATCTCATATTAGTATCAGCACTGTTTCCTGACGTCTTAGCGAAGATTTTGTACTATAAACCTGCACATAAACCTAGACAAACCTCTGCCATGAAAAAGAAGAGGCACCAGTTTCCGAAGCGACATTAATCGTGGACTGCTGAAAATTGGAGCCAAGTCCGCCCCCCCCCCCCTGATGAATCAACTGTGAGTCAATCTTTATCGCGTGAAGCACATGCTCGACCACCAAAAGCCAAATGGTTTGATGAAAAATACACCGTTAGCACCGTGGGACATCCGCCTAGTCAGATGATATGGGGTGCAATGTCAGCATCCGGTATTGCTTCATTATCCTTTTTGCCGACAGGCACTACCATGACTGGTCCTTTTTATGTGGAAATGTTACGTGCGACGCTGTTAACTCATATGCAAGTGCATAGATGCACAATTTTTATGCATTATGGGGCTCCATGCCACAGATCAAAGACAGCAAAAGTCTACCTACAGAGGAAAAACATAACTGTGCTTGACTGGACCGATAATAGTCCCGACCTTTACCCCATTGAAATTTGTGGAGCATTTTAAAAGACAAGGTAGCAGAAAAGCAGCCGTCGAATTCCCAAGCTTTTATTGAGGCGATACAGCACGTGTGGTGTAAAGGCTTCTCAAGTGCCTACTGCAAATACCTCATTGTGAGTATGCCACATCGTATTCTGTTTGCTATAAACAAGATAGCAAAATAATGCAATGCATTGATTATGATACGCTTTCCAACATACCAGAAATCATTACTCAAGTTATGAGGATAATGGATGTGGAATAAATATCGCTCCTATGACCTGACCTTTGGCCCCATTTCGATGACAATCAACAGAACCGGTAAAGTGTACTTCCAGAACAACATGATGAAGATTTGTCTCAATCGAAGCATTTTTACGTACGTTATAACGCAATATCAGGAACACCGAGCGATTAAAGGGGGGATGAGGGCACAATTTTTTTTTATTTTGATATGTTATTTCCAAGTATTGTAATGCTAAGTCGTTCACTTGCACGTTATCTCCAGTCGCTGAACACGTTCATCCGCGGTTTCGGTTGCGATTTACTGTGATGAACGGTTTCGTAGTTCTTCCAAGCGCTTGTTACGTACTTCAGATGATTCAGCTCCAATTCTCTGTCTATTTATTAGCCGCATTTGTTCGAGGTTGTCTTCCCATATAGATTCATTGAGGATTATAATAACGTCAAATATTATTTCCATGCTCCTCTCCTTAGCTGCTCGGATTAGTCTTTTTGTAGGCTCATCTTTTTCCAATAGAAGGTCATATGTTTCGACACTGGAATATGATCGGAAACCATCGGCTCTTGAATGTTCAAGCTGTTCAATATTTACTTCTTCCGCTTGTTCTTGTTCCAACAGTGCCGTATACTACTTATTCTTCTTATTAAAGTTGTAACGTCCACGTTCCGTAGGGGGTCGACTAGCCATATTTTTTATATTGTTTTACCATGCACGTGACACTATGTTAATAGTAATGAATAAAAACGAACTAATCATATTTTATCACAGCGGATACGCTCGTCATCAAGTGACTATTCAAAAACGTAACAAAAAAAAATGCTGTATTAACAGTTTACCTTTTGAAAGAGAAAAACACATCCACACATCAGCGTTCCGCTGCTTATGATGTACTACGCATCAACTCCAAGCAGCTGGCACAACTTGTTCTAAAAGAAAATAGAAGTAATGCGTAATACGCACACAACGCGTGGCGTAATGAGGCAGATGGGACTCGCGACCATCTGCTCACAAGAGTGTGACGTCATAAAACTTTAATAAGATCTAAACACCACGCGTTACGTAATGAGATAGATGGCGTGACCGCGCGCCGACATCTCAATCGCGATAGTGTAACGTCATAAGATTTCTAAGCATGGGTAACATTAATGGGGCGTCGCCATGACACTAAAAACGTGGTAATTCGGGGTGGTTATTTAACCCACTAAACGAATTTTCCCAAAGTCGGGATCAAGCTGAATCGATTTCTAGTACCAGAAAACGGTAGGTTAACGAATTTTATCAAAATCCTTAGAGCCGTTTGCAAAATAAAATTTACATACATACAAGAATTGCTCCTTTAATAATATGGGATAAGGGCGATGGAATGGAACCCGATCCAATGTCCTGACATTTGACCTCTTTCAATAGGGTTCGTAACCAGGTGATACTATAAAATAAAAAAAGAATTCCAGAGTAATTAATCTTACAGCTATAAGCTCTGCGGATGCGCGGAAGTACAAGTGGTGTGATTGCTCGTCTATTACAAGCCACATTGGCTATAAAGTTGACTAGCATGTGGGATGTATTTTAATGCTTTATTACTAGAAACATTGCTTGCAAAAAAATATTTACCAGCAAATATTCTTTTCAACTGTTCGGTGAAAATTTTAATCGAGGTGGCCTCAGACATAGAATGAGCACAGGGCCTCCGCTGACCTAAATCGGGCCCTGGACAGGACGTCTGCTTCGGTAGCCCATACGAGGTAATTTGCGGTGAATTGTATGTTGAGAGGGCATCTGACTTGGTCCCTGACTCAGATTGTCGGTAATCTGACAAAGTATTGCCGGCCTGTTAGACTGAATAAGTCTACCCTCTTTTCGCTCAGCTTCAGTCGTCAACGACGACTACACGCCATGCGCTTAGACCCATTTTTGACTGGTGATGCACTCTCTGTAAACTTTAACAGCTGCTGCCATCGAACATTTCACAAGTGCAGCCGTTTTCCTAATGCTCGCACCCATGCTTTGAGCATCGACGTTCTTTCCACGTTCAAAATCCGTCAGATTGCGTCTTTTACCTATTATTTCCTGCGCAATGCGTTCCGCATGCCTTCAGCACTCCCTTTTTATACCGATTCAACCATTTTGTGTCAGCAGCATCTGCGGAATAGCTACTTTGCATGAAACGGTCTGGTGGTCATGATAATAAATACACAGTTGACGTGGATTAGGAACATCAAATAGAAGTCATCGCTTTTTCCACGTTCATAAGTGAGTCACGGAAAAATTCTCATTGGCCACCACCGGGAATCGAACCCAGGGTCTTCCAATTACGCGCCGGACATGATTCCACTGCACCACAGCGAAACGTGGAAAGAGCGATGACTTCTATTTGATGTTCCTAATCCACGTCAACTGTGTATTTATTATTCATTCGCCTTCTAGTTATTTGTTCAGTTGCTGCTGTTCATCTTTGGTGAATCCCCAGCATTGTGCGGGGCTTCAAAGAAGCAACCTGCCAGGTGGTTTGGGAGTTTGTGGTATGTGTGTCTGGAGAATTTCGAGGCCGCTGTGGTGCAGTGGAAGTATGTCCGGCGCGTAACTGGAACACCCTGGGTTCGATTCCCGGTTGCGGCCGATGAGAATTTTTCTGTGACTCACTTATAAACGGGGAAAGAGCGATAACTTCTATTTGATGATCATAATAATTCGGCCACTCAGTGTATACTACGCGAACATTTACAACAATTTTGAGGAATGTTTATCTGGCTAACGCATGCGGCTGTAGCATTACCTGGTGCAACATGATTTTCTTCTTGAAGTACAAAGTGAATCTCGTCTGAGAACGGAACCCTTTTCCGTCCCTCTGATGTCTAATTGAGATATTCTTTGTCTTAAGCAAGTCTCCTCTTGCCCATTTCAAAGGCCATTAACTGTTTCTATTGGGGTCGGAGAGATCTTTTTCCAAATCCTATTAATCCTTTTTCACAGTGTAGTGGTGTGAGTCACAACTCCGCCTTGTTATCACTCTCTCTGCAGGAAAATACTAATCTTTCCTGGTTTTTTCTTCGGGCTTCAATGAAAATAAGCTTCACTTTTGTCATTGATTCTTTTTTTTTTCTCCCATTGTTTTCAGTTTCTTGCACTTCAGTCGATTAAGTATCCCTTCTCTGATTAACGATCTTACCCATACGTACCTTTGTGACATGATAACATGATAATTGAGAGTTATATCCATCGATCATTTTCTAGGTTGATGTCCGTTGAGTTAAACAGGTGCGACTTGAAATTAAGAAGAAACAGAAAACCAGCATTATCCTTAAAATTTTTAAATGTTGCAAGCGATCGAGTAAAAAAATTAATTGGCTCAATATACATTTACGGCGGTACTTACACTCAAACTGATTTCAAATACCCACACGTCACACAGGTTTACAAAATATTACATATTAAAAGTTGTTTCAGTTAATTTGTTAGATATTGTATCTCTTCGCGATGCGGATTGTAAATATGATTTTAGTTTTACTCTATCACTTAAGGTTTTTTTCACGAAGTGATGAGGCACTTCAATCAGAGTATGCATAAAATAGATTTTCAAAAAGGAAACATAGAAAAATTAATTATTTAAGGTGCATCCACATCATAATCTAGCTATTTATTCATGTCTTTTTTTGTTTTTACGTCTAATGCGTAATAGGCTACTTATCGTCAAATCTCTGCGTTTTCCTTTCAAAATTTCGCTGTTTATACTTTCGTTTATGTGTGGTCTCTGTGAGCAATACCCAGCAGTAGCCGCCCGTCATTGCTTTTTGGAGTTGTATCCTCAAACATTACAAAAGCAAAAGTAACATTCATCTCCGTGATTTTTTTGGTTCCATCCAAATCATTGGCTCACTAAAGCGAATTGAGTTTTTCTTGCATTTTGTCTATCTCCTCAGTTTTTTAACACAAACACCGTAACCCTTATTTGGAGCCCATGGTTTTTCCGGTGCCTCAAGTTTCACTCAAAAGTACGCATTGTAAGATTTTTTTACAACATCTGTGTTATTCCTCTGTAGCTTTCGATAACAAACTCCCCCAAACTGTTACAGAAACTGTCAGAACAATTAAGACAACTTCGTGTAACCACTGTCACAAAACTTATCATTCACTACATTAATACCAAACACAAATACAACACACCTATTCAGTGTTCATTGCAGAGGCATCCTACCAACTCTCCGGACAGTTAACATACGCTCTTATAGCCACTGTCGCAAAAACTACCTTTTACTACATTCAAATCAAACACAAATACTATAGACAACCGCTCAGTGCAGAAACAAACCTATCCGGACAGTTAAAAACACTTCTATATCCATTATCACAAAATTACTTTTCACTACATTAAAACCAAACGCAAATACAATAGACAACTCTTCAGTGCAGAGAAACAACTTCAACTTTCCGGACAGTTGGAGAATAGCCATTGTCGTGAAAATTACTATTCACTACATTAAAACCAAACACAAATGCAATAGACAACTGTTCATTGCGGAGACAAAACTGCCCGGGCAGTTAACAGGCCTTTGACTAGCCATTGACACAAAAACTGCCATTCATTATATTAATATCAAACACAAATACAATAGGCAACTATTCAGCGCAGAAGCACAACCCCAACTGGCAGCTTTTAGCCTTATAGAGAGTTGGAGATGAGCTCAAGTGCAAGTTAAGACATGTTTGAACCCAGTTTCCTCATGCTTCACTGATTTGTTACCCCTTCTTCTGTAAGTACTTCTTCAATCCCCAAGTGTTACCAGATTTATATTCTAACCTCTTATACAAAAAGTTTGAGTGGCGATGTTATTTTGTTATGCGATAGGGCAGAATCAGTAACGTATGAAAATTTTATATTTTGTTTCAAATCCATGACTTGAACTTTTCAGTTTATGTAATTTGCGTACGCGATAGACAAATTTCAGCATCAGTTTTGTGATCAGCTGGTCAAAATTAACAGACACAACACTCGAACAATAAAACTGTTGTAGAAAAACAAATCTCAAACAATAAAACTGTTGCTATCGAAAGGGAGAGGTCTATCGGACATAACCTTGTCGACAGAGCAATGAAAGAAAAACGAACCGCTATGTTAGCATTAATTTTTACACTGTGGCTGCTGAGGTTCCCATTATGAGATAAGCACGGACTCCTTTTTTTTTTAAACCCGGGTTCAGCCCGGGCCTATTATATCATTATTTATAACTGGCCATGGCCTACCCCGGGTTTGAACATTTGTGAGAATTTTCCCTAAGTGAATAAAGAACAAGTTAGTAAAATCATGCAATGCATTGATTATGATACGCTTTCCAACATACCAGAAATCATTACTAAAGTTACTACTCAAGTTATGAGGATAACGGCTATGGAATAAATTTCGCTCCTGTGCCCTGACTTTTGACCCCATTTCGATTATATTAAACAGAATTGGTCAGTATACCTCCGTAACAACATACTGAAGTTTTGTCGCAATAGAAGCAGTTTTAGTTAAGTTATAAGGATAATGGCTGTGGAATAAATCTCGCTCCTGTGTCCTGACCTTTGACACCATTTCGATGATATTCAACAGAACCAGTTCAGTATACCTCCGAAACAGCATGATGAAGTTTTTTTGCAATCGAAGCATTTTTACGTAAGGTATGACTCATAAGGGAGATGGAATGTGTCCCGTTACCATGTCCTGACCTCTGACTCCATTTCGCCCATGTTCAATAAGTTTCGTCCCCCAGGTTGTCCCCTACCACATAATAAATGTCATCTAAATCGAACCGTTTTTACGCGAGTTATCGTGCGTACAGACAGACGGACAAAGCTGGAGCATATAGGTTTATTCAACCTACGGTTGGATAGCGTAAAAACGAAGCATATTGTTTTTATATTTTCATGATCAGATAGGAATGTTAGTGCTTCCCGTTAATACCCCGAAAAAAAAAAAGAAAGAGGAGAGAAAGAATTCTTATTATGTGCATCCTATTCAGGTAACAAATGTCCATTTTGATGGTAACAAAATGTCCATCATTTTGTTTGCCAAGATTATCAAGTTAATTTGTTTACCTCGGCTCACCTTTACATTTTCACTGAATGACCGAAAATTCCCCATTTTTCGTGTTGCGGCTAGAAGAACTTTAAATGTTAGTCATCAGAAAACTTTATGTTATCAGTTTTCATCGTATCTAGCAAAAAATGCATAGTTATTACTTGAAACACTCACGGACGTTTTGGAGTTACGAAATGGACGCGAAACACCCAATAATCAATAATCAAGAATTTTATGCAAAGAACAAAAGAGACTATAGCCTAACTATTCAGTTGTACGTTTACCATTGCGTTAATCAATTTGGTTAGCAGTTTAAAAAAATTAGTTAAAAAAAGTGAGCAGTTTAAAAATTAATTAAAAAGTCAACTTGAACCCAGGCCCCTAGTCAAAAATTTGATATAAAAACCCGCTAGGACCCAGTATGGGCCTGAATTCGTTTCCTGGCTTTTTGTCATAGCCCGTACTCATCTCTATCTCCCATAACCCTATCTCCAGCTAATTTCATACGTTATTATTCATTTTCCTTTCCGACATATTCGGTGCTTTGTGTCCTCTCTTAGACCACGATTATTAATACAATTCTCCCCATAAAGTGTCAAATTTATTTCCGTACGAAAAGTATATTACTTAGCTCCATTTTTTGGAAGAGGAAGGTCCTTCCCCCGTATGGATCTAACCCTGTCATACAAAAACTATAACAGGGTTAGGCGTCTAACCCTGTTATAGTTTTTCTGTGTTTTTCAAATGTTCCAACAAAATACTGCAATTGCATTTGAAATCTGTGCCGCGCACTTCCATTTGCGACATTTTGATTTATCAGCTAACCACCTCAGACAGTGTAGTACCATATCAATACAAACACACATCCGAAGACCTTATTGTACGAAAAATGAAGCTTACGTGTACGTGTCGTGCTGAAATAACAAAAGCCTCTCTATCGAGTGCTAAAAACACTCATTATGAGCCTTGTATGAAAGTCGTTTATTTGTCGTCAGATTCCTGCCATGTCATCCGGTGTTGCACATGATGCCCTTTGACCTCGCCAACTCCTGCTTCATCGAATATTTGAGATTCTGTAGTGACGCGCATACATTTCGATTCGATGTCTTGGCTCTGTTTCAAGCTGTGAGTGACCTCTGTGAGGAGGAGAATGCCTGAGTAGCTGGGAACGTGTTAACTGAGTGGGGAGTCTAATTAGGGCATCCTGTGCAACAGGGGTTCTTAATCCTCTTGCTAGTGGACAACAATAAATCGTCAGAATGTAGGAGCATCAGCGATGTGTGAAAATCGGAGAGAAATTCTTTATTCTAGCATGCGATAAATTGTTTTCATTCATTTTAAACACCTCTGTTGACATACATTCATCCTTCCTAGTGTGGGGGTGCAATATCTCCATCACTAAAATTTTGATCCAAAAATTTCATTTCCCATCAGATGGAGCTCTGTATGATTAAGTCTTTTCACACATTGATCGGTTTTCTTTGTTCACACTAATCTAAATTTGTATTACCTCTCCGGTAACTGAGTGATCAGAGGCGCGAGCTTCCAGCGAATCTTCGAAGCATGGGTGGTTATAGGCGCATGTTTCTTACTAGCCCTCCCATTTGAGCACTAGGAATGAACCCCCGGAGGAGGCATGGGTGGTGTGCTTTTCTTACGATGGTTCTCTTCCTTCCTTGGAACTGGCAGCCCCAAATTAGGGACGGAGAGTTATGTGTTGTAGTCGTAAAATTCCCAAGCAAAAATCATTCTTTCGCTGACGTTTCCGATGTGGCAGGGGCGATGCGGTTACCTATATCTCTAGATTTGAACCTTGTCTAGAATCCGGGCCCTCAGATTAGGCTCGGGAAGCTCTCCATAGCCTTGGATGCTCACGAGAATCGTTAGTCACCAAAAATCTAAAACAACATAATTGTCTTTGTCTAAATTATTTGAACCTTCAAACGTCTGTCCCATTTTCTTGGCGCAGTGTAAACAGCCAATTGAGGCAGAGCACGTGTGTACCACTTTGCTTTTTTGTCATAACAACAAAAACCGATTTTTTCACAGCTGCTGGTGTAATGTCATCTCATCCAAATCATTCTGGCATTACGTCAGAGATGCGTTACGTCACACGATTAAAATCTGTCTGGAAAATCTTTAGAAACAGGAAAACGTTACATCAGGAATTTAGGTTCTACTTTGTCGTTCATAAACACCCTACAGAATTTTTCATTTAGGATCCTATCATGTGAAATTTAATTTTAAGATTCCCCTTGCGAACTTAAAATAATTACTTTAGATTGCCAAAGCAGCTTCTTTTCTCATTTAAGTCTAAAAATTGATATTTCCAATACAGTCGATAACAGCGTGTTGCTATTATTTCATGCATATGCTCCAGAAATATGATTTGGGAACTTTCTTTTTCTTTAAACTGCGAAATTCCCAGAATCTAACTAAGTTTTTTCGCAGAATATAACCAGGTATTCTTTTATTTATATAATATTTGTAGAAGAAATGAAAAGGAAAAGTACTGTTTGCGTGCTTCTGCGCATGAACTACCATAAAATTTTAAACTTTTGAAACTGCGCAAAAGAAAAAAATACTCTACGTATCTTATTTTTTCCGTCATTATTGACAATCTTTCACAGGTAATAATAATAATAATTAACCTTGCGTTCATTTGCGCAGAAAGTTAGGTGCGCATGC
The DNA here is from genome assembly GCA_039090855.1 of Macrothele yani. NCBI lineage: Eukaryota > Metazoa > Arthropoda > Arachnida > Araneae > Macrothelidae > Macrothele > Macrothele yani. The sequence goes on from CM076990.1 coordinate 177,399,449, forward strand.
GGAAATTTGTTCAGAGGAATCCCTTTGCGTATGGTTTACGTTAAACGACATCAAAGATAATGAATGCTCAGTTACGTATTTGAAAATAAACAGGGTTTTTTTTTTTTTTGGAAATGATTTTTAATAACTTCAGGTTGTTGCTACTGTTCAAGTTGAAAATAAACAGGGGTTTTTTTTTTGGAAATGATTTTTAATAACTTCAGGTTGTTGCTACTGTTCAAGTTGGTTTTCATCGAAAATCTCTCTCTCTCTCTCTCTCTCTCTCTCTCTCTCTCTCTCTCTCTCTCTCTCTCTCAATTTCTCTCCTATTCTGTAACGGATAAAAAATTGACGAATCATTCATCTTGTTGTCCTGTAATGGATATACTTCAGCAATCCTTGATCATAATTTTGTTCTTTTAATGCATTTTACAGTATTCCTGTAAAATATCCTTAAAAAATTGGCTTGTAAAAAAATGAAAAACAATATATAAAAGACACAGACAAACAAATAGTAATGATTCACTATTACAATACTAGATGTCTTTAGTTTTCTAAGGACTGAGACCATTTTAATATCGGGCTTCTTGAGAATGTTGCAGCAATGTCCACAACTCCACCCTAGACGTCGGTGCAAGATCCATGGATCTGATGTTACCCTCCACGGCATCCCAGACAGCTTTCACAGGGTTTAGGTACGTAGGCCTTGAGTCACTGGATGGTTCAAAACGCAGATGAGTGTTCTTCGAGCAATGACCGGGTGATTGCGGCCAAGTGGGGCGGCGCACTGTCCTGTTGAAACAGACCCTCGGCCTCAGAATCCGCGAAGGCCATGAAAAATGAGTGATCAGCCAGAAAATGCTGGTAGCGTGCAACGGTTAAGGACCTCTCCTGACACACTAACAGACCTAATGTGTCCCACGAGAAGGCACCCCAAACGATCGCAGAGCCACCACCCGTTTGAACAGAGTCTACTTGGCACGACGGGGTCATGGCCTCATGCTGTCGACGCCTTACTCGTACTCTCCCGTCAGCTCGGTATAGCAGGAGACGGTATTCAATTGACCACGCCACTCTGCAGAAGTCCGGTTTTGATGTTAACGGTACCAGGCGGGGCTCAATTCCCGATGACGAGTAGGACGTTGGCTTTCGTAGCACAGCGTGCGGCGTACCCTTCTGCTTGCTGACGCTGTTTGGGCCTTCGACGTTTAACCTGGATGTCCTTTCCCCCGCCCTTGCCAAGCGGCCGGTCTGTACGAACCTGGACAGTCCACGTCAATCCCGGCGTGGCCTGCCACTGCTTGCTCTCTGGGCGCTGGTATGTCCGTCGATGGTATACTCGCTGCACACCCTTGAGAGGGTTGCCCTCGGGAAACCCTATCAAGGGTGTATGCGATAGAATGACCCATGTATCTTGCGCCGACAGTGTGCCCACGATCAAAGTCTCTCAGATCACTACGTTTACCCATCTTCGCCAATTGTGAGGTACTGTTGAGAAGTACTGCTGTCCACCTCCTATTTAGTGCCTGCTTTCGGTTTGGGTTTGTTGCGCTCTGCGCGGGGAATGCCTATATTTACCCCTATCTCGAATGTGTCGTCTACTGAGTGTATTAGTGATAGCATCTTTACTTGTATAGGATAGTTTAAGAAAATTCTATTAAAGATTAAGCACCAGAGAATCGATGTACACCACACAGATACTTCAGCTTTTCCCGAAAAATAGCAGATTTTTTTTCATGTAGCGTAAGCATACCCGTATATCTAGATTGAACAAATTACTCTTTCGGTAGGAAAGAATTAGATTTATTAAGATTTTTATTTTCCTCACTCAGTAAAGAAGTTTCTCTCTAATAGGTATTAAGGTGGTTCCACCTAAAATCTCTGTCTTATGTTTCCAATGGTAAAACTTCTTTACTTATATATTTTCTTCGCAATTAATGTATTCCCAAGGATGAAAATTTGCACATCGATAAAACTAACTTTAAGTTATATCATGGGATACTTATACTTGCTAAAACATAACCATAATTTAGCAATCCAACATTTGTTTTGTCTACTGACGTCATCATCGCGCCATCTATTAACAGGTATGAACATTATTAGTCAAAGAAAAATGATTGATTTTTAATAAAATTATGGTTATGTTTTAGCAAGTATTAAGCATCCCATGCTATAACTTAAAGATAGTTTTATCTATGTGCAAAATTTTCATCCTTGGGCATACATAAATTGCGAACAAAATATGTAAAGAAGTTTTACCATTGGAAATATAAGGCAGTGATGTTATTTTTAATACACCACAATGGGAATACTCAAGAAACGCATATAGCGTATTAAATCCGTTTGTTGTTATGGCGTAATAAGTACAAAGATTCACCAAGCTTTCGCATTAACTGGGAGGCTTTTTCAAGGCAATGGTAGACATAAAAATGCAAGGAATTGGAACACGTTAGGAACAAAGATGATTTTTGAAAATAACGTGGGTGACGTCACGAGCATATTACATGAATTTTTAGCACGTAATTACACGTCGCGCGGCGACGTGTTCCCGTCTTTTAATAACGCATGCCGAACCATTGGTAGTTCAGTAGAGATCATATCATTACATGCTATTTTGTTAGAGAGGATTTTGACAGTTTCCCTGATTGCAGTCTCTTTAAAGTTCGTGTAAGGAGCAATTCTTCTAATATTATTTATTCCATACTGGAGCTGCCCATGAATGCATGACTTCTCTGGTGAGTGCTGTATTCTGCGTGTCCTGGTTGACATTTCGCACGTGCTCTTTACATCTAGTGTCCAAGGATGGCTTTGTCATTCCCATATATATATATTTTCCGTGTTATCAGGATATACCAATGGTATGGCGTACACACTCGCCTTTTCTTTTTCACAGTGTCTCTCCTTGCAGCTTGATACTATCCCAGCAAAAACAGTCTTGCTGGCCCAGCACTATGTTGCCGCTGCCGAACCGTCAATAAAATGTCCGGGCAGCCAACAGAAATGCCAGCAGTTCAGGCCAACAGCTGGCCAACAGTTGGCACCCCATCAGTTGTCATACGCCACCACAGGGCCATCAGTTGCCCATCACAGGCAGTAGATGCCACAAGTGGCCCTTCAGTGGCACTGCAAGCAAGTGCCAGAAATGATGGCTAGCCTTATGCGGTCCGCTAGTGTGCCGGTAGTGGCAGCCGGCAACCACGTGACGTAACTGGTGGCTTGCTGAATCTAGTCCGCCAATTTCCCAGTAGTAGCCATAATAAAAAAAAATCAAGGATAACCGCAGATTCCCAAATCTACAATTTTTTTTTTTACCCTTACTAAACTTGTGAATTAACGCACTGCGCTGGGGAAATTTTCTCAACAGACCGAAAAAACGCCTGTGTGCATCTGAACCAGGGCCGTTGGCGTGGTAGCTGAGCTCTCTACCGACCGAACTAATTTGCCATGCTCGAGCGTATGCTTAAAACTATCTGTTTCGTATGCAAAGTGTAATCAAATGCTTCCCTCTTTCATTTTACAATATTGCGAGGTATTTTTCGTAAAACTCAGTTTCATATAATTCATAAATTAATTTTTTCAACGTAACGATAGTTTTTTTGTTTTTTTTTTACCTTAAGGGAACTTCACTCATTTTCAAGGAGTGTACATACTTAGAGTCGCTTTCCAAAGTTTTGTACTGTCCTTGTCGTCTTGAAATGAGATTGTTGAATAAATATATATTTACCCGAGTTCATGTCATATTCTGTTACCTTTTTAACGTTGTGTCTTTCCTTTCTGTTGTCCGAAGCTACATTTGTTTTAAAGAGTAAAGATATTTTATTTTACTTCTCGTTATTTTTAGAAGCGAATTCCTCCTAGTCTTGTGTATTCAACCCATGGATGAATACAAATAATTCAAATAATTAATAAATTTTGAACGCGTATAATTCTTTTTTTTTCAACAAACGTTGTTTTAATGGTTTTCCAGGACATTTGTTTCAAGCGGTTTCAAATTTTTTCTTGTTATTCATCCACTCCATTCCATGAATTGTTATTCTTGGGAATGGAGTGGGTGTATTTCATGGCTGTAATCTAGTATTGCACGGCTTAATCTGATATCTTCGTCGACGTAAAATTTCATTAGGAAATTAATTCGCCTCTCTACATATGGATTTTTTTCTTAACATCCACTAAAATAACACGATGACGATAGCGTCGTCTTCAACTAACTGGTACCATGAGAGACACAGCAAGTGTTGCTTCTGCACATGCGCAGTCCCGTTGCTTCCACCTGCTGTTGGGGTTGCATTGGTTGCCAGCAACGAGCCACTAGTGGCACTTGCTTGGAGGCCCACAATTCACGGCGATGCAGCATGGCCATCAATGGCCCGCCAACTGATAGCGCTGCCACCAACGGACCACTACAGGGCCGTGAGCGGCTGATTTCATCCAGCAGTGACCCATCACTGCCAGTTGGTAGCCAGCAGTTTCCCAGCACTTGTGTTTTTGCAGGGATATGTGATAATGGGGTCGGGGACTTCATTGCTCTTAATATCTTGTTCTTACGTAACAAATTCTTTAACCAATATGCAAAGCCTGGGACATATGTGACGGATCCCGCGTCTCTCATTGTTTTACTAGGTGATTTTGTTATTGCTGACATTATCTTTGATACATCTTTGATTTTGATTAGGTCATTTTTTATTTGCTGGCATACAAAAACAGTTTAACTCTGGCATCATCTGCCGATGCCGAGCCAAACACTCAGGCTCGGCATCGTCAGACATTCCTCCTAATGATACTCTCTCTCTCTCTCCCCTCTCTCTTTCTCTCTCTCTCCCTCGCCCTTCTTCTCTCTCCCCCTCTTCCTCCTTCTCTCTCTCTCTTTCTCTTCCTCTCTCTCTCTCTCTCTCTCTCTCTCTCTCTCTCTCTCTCTCTCTCTCTCTCTCTCTCTCTCTCTCTCTCTCTCTCTCGCTGCCGCGTGTCAAGAGTAAAACAATGCAGTCTGTCAAGATTATATAAGAGTAAAACTGTGACATTCAAGTGCTTGCTAAAATGTTGGACTAAATGTGAATGGTGGAACATTAAATAAATTCATTTATTAAATTTTATGTTCTGGCCTTTTCATCAGATTTCAGCCAGTGGAATCAATAACTGATTTTGTCTGACATTTCACTCCCGTAAATACCTGTTGTTGAAACTGGAGGTTTAAACAGATCTTGAGGATAAAAAAAGATATTCTCACCAAAATCTCAGAAATGATGTGTATCTGTGAAAAAAAGGTTGAGGAGAATCGGCGCGTGTAGGGTTGTTGATTAGATGGCCTTCTCATTTCTGCACAGAAACAATACGTTTTTATTTTGATATATATTTCCCAGACGTGAGAAACGTACTCAATTGAGTGAACTTGTGACTTATAATGTCAACTGCTCGTTTGAAAAGTATCGTCTGGGTCGAAAGATAAATCCCATTTGTGTTAGATAAAGATAAAAGAGCTCATTGATATACCCTCTGTGTCTTCTTTTTCTTCCTTTTTCTTTCTTTTTGGACATCTTTAACGCCAAATTTGTGAGCCGCTGCATTTCTGAGTACACGTAAGTAGCGTCAAAAATAAAGAAAAAAAATAATTTCACGGCAAACATGCGATGTTGAAAACAGTTGTATAAACTTACAAACAAGAGATTTAAACTGAAACTGTTAGATTTATGGCACAAGAACAGAAACATTTCCCCCCTTGTTTCACATGCAACTTACAATGAATTACTCAAAAACATGCAGAAAGGCATTGAGTTATAATAAATAATTGTTGGATGCCATATTACTAAATATCTGACTGTGTCGTTCTGTTCAGATGCTTATGTTTGATCTTCCATCCTGTATTACATGTTTACACGATAATGCGGTAGCGTGGCGTTGTAGGCTGCCATCACATGCATATTTCGAGCAGTACATTCGGGTTATTTACCAGATAGTGAGTTAGACCGAACATGAGACGAACACAATATTTTTGTGTCAAGTGTGGGAGCGAATTCTCTTACACTTCCTTCTACCTCTGGAAAAACTGATTCATCACGGAAAACTCCCACCTGGTAAACCCTTACACTTTCTCATATAACGGAATGTACACACATTTCATTTCAGTCGGAGATCTTGTCAAAGTGTAGAAGTTTTCCTAATGCCACAAAACGAAATGTAGGAATTTTCTTAGTGATAAAAGTATATGTTATACGCATGTATACTTTTTTCCGGAGGTGTGCTAAAGTTTAGTTAAAAAAGTTTACCAAGCCACCAAAAATGGGAAAAGACAAAGTTACAGTAAGATCTTGTCTTCTACAGTTTCAAGACCCCCAATGGCATAAGGGACATGTAGAAGTGCGATCTTGTCTTCTACAGTTTCAAGACCGCCAATGGCATAAGGGACATGTAAAAGTGAGATCTTGTCTTCTACAGTTTCCAAGACCCCAATGGCATAAGGGACATGTAGAAGTGAGTTCTTGTCTTCTACAGTTTCCCAGACCCCAATGGCATAAGGTACATGTAGAAGTGAGATCTTGTCTTCTACAGTTTCAAGACCCCAATGGCATAAGGGACATGTAGAAGTGAGATCTTGTCTTCTACAGTTTCCAAGACCCCAATGGCATAAGGAACATGTAGAAGTGAGTTCTTGTCTTCTACAGTTTCCAAGACCCCAATGCACATGTAGAAGTGAGATCTTGTCTTCTACATTTTCAAGACCCCAATGCCATAAGGGACACGTAGAAGTGAGATCTTGTCTTCTGCAATTTCAAGTCACCATTGGCATAAGGGACATGTAGAAGTGAGGTCTTGTCTTCTACAGTTTCAAGACCTCCAATGGCATAAGGGACATGTAAATATAAGATCTTGTTTTCTACAGTTTCCAAGACCCCGATGGCATAAGGGACATGTAGAAGTGAGATCTTGTCTTCTACAGTTTCAAGACCCCAATGGCATAAGGGACATGTAGAAGTGAGATCTTGTCTTCTACAGTTTCCAAGACCACAATGGCATAAGGAACATGTAGAAGTGAGTTCTTGTCTTCTATAGTTTCCAAGACCCCAATGGCATAAGGGACATGTAGAAGTGAGATCTTGTCTTCTACAGTTTCGAGACACCAATGGCATAAGGGACATGTAGAAGTGAGATCTTGTCTTCTACAGTTTCAAGACCCCCAATGGCATAAGGGACACGTAGAAGTGAGATCTTGTCTTCTACAGTTTCAAGACCCCCAATGGCATAAGGGACATGTAGAAGTGAGATCTCGTCTTCTACAGTTTCAAGACCCCAATGGCATAAGGGACATGTAGAAGTTTTTCGGCTCATTAAATCTTGAGTTGCGACTTTAATATTTGGTATGTAGAAGCATGTGATGAAAGCAAATAAAACGGATTCAAGATATCAGTTGTGAGGTATTTACGTGGCACTTAGGCAGAAGTAATTGTTTTGGAAGATTTGAAGTTACAACATGAAAATTTGGTGTGTGTGAACAAGAGACTAAAGCTAATAAAAGGATCAGTCTTCAGGTGTTTACAAGGCACTTAGGCCGTGGTCCTTTTTGGAAGATTTTAAGTTAATACCTAAATATTGGGTATATGTAAACATTCAATAAAAGCTAGTAGAAGGGACTCAACATGTTAGTCTTCAGGTGTTTACGAGGTCCTAGGTCTAGGTCATTTTAGCATTTTTTAATACGCTGGGCATCTTCATGCAGAAGATGATGCAGTGGAAATTGCTAATCAAGTATTGCACTTTTACTCTTGCACAGAACGTAAATTAATAGGTCATAGGTCTAGGCCTTTTAAAGTTTTTAATCCACTCTGCTCACATTCATGAGATTGATATAGAAAATGAATTTAATTGTATTGCACTATTTCTCGGGCACAAAATATTAATTAATAAACCCTAGCTAGGCCCTATATTACATAACAAGTCTCATATTATATAACAAGTCGAGTTGAATAATGTCACGCTTATTAAAAAATTCTAAAATCGCCAGGTCTAGAGCCTTGTAATTAAAGTTTGGTGCCTAAATAAAAGCGTAACAGTGTTAGCTTGTTCTGCAAACCCTATGAGTATGAGCACGGCGGATTAAAAAATGTCAAAAAGGCCTAGGCCTTAGGCCTTGTAAGCACTTAAAACCTCCTGAGTCTCGTCTTCTAGGCTTTATTGCATATTTACACATACCCAATATTTAGGTTTTAACTTAAAGTTTTCCCAAAAGGCCTACTGCTTGTAAACACCTGAAGACTTATCTTTTTATTATTGCTTTAGTCGTACGTTCACACTCACTAATTGTTCAGGTTGCAACTTTAAATCTTCGAAAATGGCCTGCTGCCGAGGTGCATTACAAGTGCCTAAGCCGGTATATGTAGAAGTTCAGTATATCGGTGTGAAAGGTTTTCGGTATAGGAGTATTCCGCCAACTAAAAGTTGCAACAGTAATAGAACCTAAAGGGGAGAGTAAATCCCCGCTAGCACATCTATTGCGTACAGAAATCATATACGGGAGCGGAACGGTAGGTGATGTATGAGATTTCTTTGTATGTGCTTGCTTATATTTCTTGAAGCCTTCTCTGCGTGAATGTCCGTTGGTTTAAAATCCTGGAAACACGGAAGTTTCATATTCCTTTTTGACATAGACTCATGAAAAGGTATTACATGTGGGACTCCTGAAGCACGAAGCGCAGTTGTCCAAAAAAAAGGTATCAAACAATTTTTAAATGCTAATATTTCAGTCTGAGATCCTAAAATGTTCATAACAGTGCTAGATGAAGCTCTGCGAATTTGATGGATAGAATTTAAGTTAGCTGAATTACATTTTGAAAAGTGTGCTATAATCGTTTTAACAGTAGGATATTACTCTTGGTTCCCTAGATCCTAAACACTACGTGCTTGTACTTCAAGATATTCACTCGAAAATGATTTCCCCTCTCTCTCTCTCTCTCCTTATATATAATTAGCAAAGAGCGATTTTCTGCCTTCCTTTTAAAATGAAAACTACCTCTTCAATCATTCTGTACGAAACCCTCCTTCACTCCCAGATGAGATTAAGTTTCCTGCTTAATTTATAACGGTGAAAGATAATAGGCTGGTGAAATAAAGATGCCTGTTCCACATTGCGCCAAAAGTAATTTAAGGAGGCGACGTGCTCGGTTGCTTTCATAGCGTTGGCGCTAATGCACGAACAGCCCTTTAGGGGGACAGAACAGATCATCTTTCATTGTTAAGAATTTTGTAGATCTTATGACACAATCATACCTTCTCTAAGTCTAATGTGCACCTCGTATTATAAATTGATTTCCAAGTCCGTCGAACTGGAGCCACGGGGTTACTCTTATTCGTTTCAAGCAGCTGAATTAACTGAATTATAACCTTTAAAGTATATAAAATGTTTTATGTAAAGGGTGCCTCATACAATTTGTATTATGAGAGAAAAGTGGGTGCAAATTGCAGTAATGGGAGATCCAATTGATGACCCGAATTCTGATAAAAGACATCATTATTAAAAGCTACCAGGGATGTCCCAAAAGTTCTAGGCGCCACCATGAAGGGTGGGTCAGCCTATTTTTAAATATTCCCTTTGAAAGTCCAAACACTTTTTAATACACACAATTGACGTGGACTAGGAATATCAAACAGAAGTTATCGCTCTTTCCACGTTTATAAGTGAGTCACGGAAACATTCTCATCGGCCGCCACCGGGAATTGAACCCAGGGTCTTCCAGTTACGCGCCGGACATACTACCACTGCACCACAGCTTCCCCGAATTCTCCAGACTCACATGCGACTAATTGCCAAACCACATGGCAGTTGCTTCTTGGAGCCCGCACAATGCTAGAGATTCACCAAAGATGTAAAGCAGCAACTAAACAAATAACTAGGAGGTGAATGAATAATTGATGCGCACAATTAACGTGGACTAGGAAGGACATGTACTGTGGTGCAGTGGTAGCATGTCTGGAGCAAAACTGGAAGACTCTGGGTTCGATTCCCGGTGGCGGCCGATGATAATTTTTTCCTGACTCACTTATAATCGTGGAAAGAGCAATGAATTTTGTTTGATGTTCCTACTCCACGTCAATTGTGTTTGTTAATTATTCATTCGCCTGCTAGTTATTTGTTCATTTGCTGCTTTCCAACTTTGTTGAATCCCCAGGATTGTGCGCGGCTCCAAGAAGCAACCCCCCATGTGGTTTGGCAGTTAGTCGTATGTGATTCTAGAGAATTCGAGCCCTCTGTGGAGCAGTGGTAGCATGCCCGGCGCGTAACTGGAAGACCCTGGGTTCGATTCCCGGTGGCGGCCAATGATAATTTTTTCGTGACTCACTTATAAACGTGGAAAGAGCGATGACTTCTGTTTGATCAAACACTTTTTTCAAAGGTTCTCCAAGGCCCTTATTTCCTCCAAATAAAGTGATTTATCAAGGTAATCAAAAGTGACTTTCATAGCCACGGCTTGAAGATTTTCATGCTGGTTCGCCAGTCAAGCAAATAACTCACTCGTTAGCAGAAAATCGACAGCCCCGTAGCTCTGTCGACTTTGTTTCGTGTTTAAAAGTTTGATTTGCTAAAAATTTATACATACTCTCGAACAATATTTTATCGCTAACCTAATTCAAACGATCAACCATTCTATAATAACCCAACTCACTTTTCACCCTCTAGAGTACACGATGCAAGAATCCTTCAATGTTTTAGAACTTTCCTAACACCTCCGCGAAAACACAAAATACGCGTTTGCCCTTTGATCTACGACATCAATTTTGCTACGTGGCAGTTCGCGAGACGCATGTGACTCTTACACTGCCTATATTTTCGCACAGCGTTTGGCGAACTCATTCTACCGAGCTTGCCTCGTGTTCCTTGTTAAGTGCACCGTATCCGGATATTTTGACTCACGGCATTAGCTGTCCAAATTCTTTTGCGGAAAAACCGATTTCCCACTTGGCACACAGTCACGCATCACTTCTGTGAAAATAAGCTTTATTAAGAAACTGATAGTTTTATGTATCCAGCAATGGGCATCATAACGTACAAATAATTGCTGATTGAATTCAAGTTGATCTACTTGATTTTTTACTCGTCAACTAAAACTTTTCTCTCGTCACAGGCGAGCAGACAACCGCATTTTTCAAGCCTTGTTCATAGCATTAATAACATCTTTGTCCTTCCTAAAATGCACTCGAAACAAATTGTTTTTGCGATTAGGGAACAAATGAAGCAAAGTCATATGAGTAGGGAGAATGTGATAGCAATGCAAACAAAGATTCTCAAATGGCAGCTATGACAAATGTTGATTTGTGGCTAGGAACATTATCTTGATGACACAAAGCCACTTTGCCCAGCTTTTTTATCGGTCTTATCCCTCAAATACTGTTGACGTTTGTGACTTACCTACCTCAGAGGTGAAGCACACGACAAAAAGGCAACTTGGGGCGATAAACACCAGTTGCTGTAGTTCATTCGGCAGAACAGTCGACTCCAGAGAAGACAGCTGTGGTTCGAATCCCATCACTGGCAAGAGGGCTTATTTTCGGAAGTTTCCTTAGTATGTTAGCATAGCATGATCTGACGATGGTTTGGCCCTTTCCCAGGTAATCCACTTTCCTTAGTGTGTTATCATAGCATGATCTGGCGATGGTTTGGCCCTTTCCCAGGTAATCCACTTTCCTTAGTGTGTTATCATAGCATGATCTGGCGATGGTTTGGCCCTTTCCCAGGTAATCCACTTTCCTTAGTGTGTTATCATAGCATGATCTGGCGATGGTTTGGCCCTTTCCCAGGTAATCCACTTTCCTTAGTGTGCTATCATAGCATGATCTGACGATGGTTTGGCCCTTTCCCAGGTAATCCACTTTCCTTAGTGTGTTATCATAGCATGATCTGGCGATGGTTTGGCCCTTTCCCAGGTAATCCACTTTCCTTAGTGTGTTAGCTTAGCATGATCTGGCGATGGTTTGGCCCTTTCCCAGCTAATCCACTTTCCTTAGTGTGTTAGCATAGCATGATCTGGCGATGGTTTGGCCCTTTCCCAGGTAATCCACTTTCCTTAGTGTGTTAGCTTAGCATGATCTGGCGATGGTTTGGCCCTTTCCCAGGCTAATCCACTTTCCTTAGTGTGTTAGCATAGCATGATCTGGCGATGGTTTGGCCCTTTCCCAGGTAATCCACTTTCCTTAGTGTGCTATCATAGCATGATCTGACGATGGTTTGGCCCTTTCCCAGGTAATCCACTTTCCTTAGTGTGCTATCATAGCATGATCTGGCGATGGTTTGGCCCTTTCCCAGGTAATCCACTTTCCTTAGTGTGTTAGCTTAGCATGATCTGGCGATGGTTTGGCCCTTTCCCAGTTAATCCACTTTCCTTAGTGTGTTAGCATAGCATGATCTGGCGATGGTTTGGCCCTTTCCCAGGTAATCCACTTTCCTTAGTATGTTATCATAGCATGATCTGGCGATGGTTTGGCCCTCTTGCAGGTAATCCACTGTCCTTAGTATGTTAGCACAGCATGATCTGACGACGGTTTGGCCCTTTCCAAGGTAATCCACCATCATCAAAAACTGTCACCATTATCTTTATAGCAGAAGTAACAGACTTCTTTGGAGCGGATGAGTCATCGTACTTCCATCATTTTGACTTTGGAATGTGGTGTGCCTACGTTTCATCCACTGTTATAAATCTTTGAAGAAATTCTACTGAATCGGCTTCAAATTGTGCAAGATTGTTTCGTGATATGTTCTGTCTGATCAACTTTTGTTTTGTTTTTTAATTTTTATTTAAAATTATAACGAAGTGAATTTCTCCGTCATTTTTATCCACGCCAGGATTCGAACCCGGGTCCCCTCATTCCGGAATAAGTTGCTCTACCAATTGAGCTACGTGGACGTTTTATTCTGATTCCTATCTGCCTTTACGTCGTGTGCGTCCTTCTGGCAGGTACGTCCCATCTCCTGGTACGTTACATCATCTCCCCCTTATTTTTTTTTTTCGAAGTGCTGGAGAAAGGATTCTCTTATTTTTCCTATCTCGCGGTGTGGAAATAACATCACACCAATGCGAGATTTTGAACGGTCGGTCATCCGGATAGTTCGGGCGCCATTATAACGAAGTAAATTTCTCCGTCATTTCTGTCCACGCCGGGATTCGAACCCAGTTCCCCTCACTCCGGAATAAGTCACTCTACCAATTGAGCTACGCGGACGTTTTATTCTGATTCCTATCTGCCTTTACGTCGTGTGCGTCCTTCTGGCAGGTACGTCACATCTCCTGGTACGTTACAAAATGTTTTGACATGTGCAATATTTCACTAATAATCTGCCTCCCGGTAAAGTGCTGTGTCGTGCGCCTTGTCTACATTTTCTTATGTCATAGCCACAGAGGGTCAGCCAGAGCGGGTGTTATTTACCACACTCTTTATCAAAAGCTCATTACGGTATCCAAAGTTATAGCCACGGAGAGTCTTCCAGAGTGGGTGTTACTTTCCACACTCGTATCCAAAGCTCAAATTTCGCTGCTCACTTATTTACAGTACTGTACCATAGTATTACCACCATCTCTTTATGGATGTCCTTTGGCTTCAACCCTTTTATATGAAGATACTTTATCACAGCTCTGAGCTCTTGCTTCTCCATTTTTTCTTCCTTGGTTTCCATTGTAACCTCCTAGGACCTGCAAAAGAAATAACGAACACAACAACTGTAAAGCTGAAAACTGGTCTCTAGGCATATAAAGACTTTTGTTATTACGTCCAAACAATTCTTGGGTCTACGACTCTTCCTTCATGGATAGTCGGCCGAGATCTTTTGAGACACTCGACGTACGGAAAAGAAAACCTAAAAACGTGTTTTTAAGTCAGTAAACTTCAGTACATTAATTATATGCTGGCGTAAAAACGTCAAAGCCATCGTCCGTTTCTCCATTTATACTGCATAGCGTATCATAGAATATGTTCTTTTCTGGAAGGCATTAGCACTGTGCATCTCACCCTACCTGCATGCTAATGGATTTTTCTAAAACTTTATCTACACCGCGAAAAACCATAAAAGAAATATTTATTATCAAAACATCCAGTATCAAATATTTACATATCTTCTCAGAGTCGATGAACCGCCGGCTCTTCTCACGCCCTACCAACGCCAGACGTCAAAGCGAATCTGCGCATTTGCTTTTATTTGTTTTTTGCTTGCTGGTTTGATGCTTACCGTGAGCAACTCGATGAGCTATAAGTAGTCTTCCATCCATAATTTAGTTCCACTGGTTCCAGGGAAGGGAGAGAGCTTCTGTAAAAAAAACCCAACATCCATGTCTCATCTGGATTCAAATCCGGACCCATTTAGGATGAATGGTCAGTCAGAAGCCAGTGCTTAGACTACTACGCCACCGTGGCGGCATTCTTATCAAAATATTGAGTCGACATCAGTCGCTACAGCAACTACATTGCCGGACAATTGCTAAGGACGGATGACAATAGCAACGATAGCAAACATAAAATGGAAGGCAGGAAAATGTGGAAATTAGCATAAGTGCGGGATACAGTAAGACGTGTTGTGCGTATGCAAATTTGTGATTGCCGAACTTGTTCGTGACGTCATAGCGCTGATAAGAGATATAGAGGATTTGACGCGTATTGACCGTTGTTGTTCAAACGCAAAAATGAAAGGGAAAGAATCAATTGACGAACTTGCAATTTTCAGTATGTCTTCCCGACATCAACTAGATGATTTTACGCGTGGCCGTATTATTGGCAAGATTGAAGAAGGGGGAAAAATAACAGATGTTGCCAGGAAGTTCGACGTCATCCACATTGTTGTTTCAAGGCTTTGGAAACAATTTCAAACAAATGGAGAGCGTAGCAAACGTCACGGGGGAGGTCGTGTTCGCGATACGACACCTGCAGAAGATCGGTACAGTGTGCTATCAACATAAAGACACCGGCGCAGCACAGCTAGTGAGGTAGAAAATCAGTTTATGGCTGCTACTGGCAAGCGGATCTCCCGAAAAACTGTCGCCAGACGTTTGCATGAATGAGGACTATACGCCCGCCGTCCTGTTGTGTGCATCCCATTGTCCAGACGTCACCGTACCACCCGTTTGCAATGGTGCCATCAACATCGCAATTGGACTGATAACGACTGGTCTGCTGTCCTCTTCTCAGATGACAGTAGATACAGTCTATCGTCTGATTGTCGACGACAACTGATCTGGCGTGATAGTGGTACTGCATATTGTCCAGCAAACATACAGGAAAGGGACAGATATCCGACATGTCGTGTCATGGTATAGGCTGGCATCATGATCAATGGCCGTACGTCCCTCTATGTGCTTCCAACTGGGACTATGACTGGCCAACGATACATTAATGATGTTCTGCTACCTCATGTTCGCATGTTCCGTGGTGCTGTCGGTGATATATTCATTTTCATGGACGACAACGCAACATGTCATCGAACAGTCGCTGTCCAGGAGTGTCTTGAGAGCGAGGATATTTAACGCCTCGTATGGCCAGCACGTTCTCCAGATCTGAATCCCATTGAAAATGTGTGGGATGCTTTGGGGAGGAGTCTTGTTGGTCGCCAATGCCCTCCAATAAACAAGGACACCCTCATCCGTGCACTGACAGAGGAATGGGATAAATTACCCCTACAGCTGCTTGATAATGTTGTGCAAAGCATGACACGACGTGTGGAATCTTGCCCTCGCCCTCCATGGTGGCCATATCCCGTATTGACATCTTACGCCGGAACGCCTACGGACGGTAATTGCATTTTTTTCACGTTTACGTATTCTGCACAAAATGGCCTGTTTGTCCCTTGAACACGTTCCAAAGCCTTCTGGATTTCAGAGCACAATAAATTGTCTTTCTTGTAATGTTCTGGCATTCTGACATTATTTTATTTCACTTGGCATTCAACCACACTTACTTTTTTATGCGCTATATAGCCGTTTATGATCCGTCCTTAGCAATTGTCCAGCAGTGTATTATACTAATACAAGGAACTAGCTGGGAAAATGGACAGCTGTTCCAGTGCCCGGGGGATCTCTGGTGCAAGCTGTTTGGCCTTTCGTCCGAGATGAGACCGGGTTCGAATTCCGAATGAGTCATGGGTGGTGTTCTTGCCCGATGGCGCTAGCCCTGTCCCTTCCCCGGAACCAGTGACTCTGAATTTAAGATGAGCGACTGAATATAATTAGCTGAGTTTCTCACATGCTTTGTCGCAATCGAAGCATTTTTACGTAAGTTATGACGCATGAGGGCAATGAAATGCATCCCGCTCTTATGTCTTGACCTTTGACCCGCATGTCACTAATTTTCAATAGGGTTTGTTCCCAGGTGGTCCCCTACCACATACTAAAATTTAATCGAAATCGAACCATTTTTACGAGAGTTATCGTGCAGACGGACAGACAGCCAGACGGACAAAGCTGGAGCATATACGCTTCTTCAGCCTACGGTTGGAAAGCGTAAAAAAGCAAAAGCATAAAAGGCAAATAACGATGTTAAGTTCATATGCAAATGGGAAGAAATGGGGGAAAACGCGCCTGTCGAAAATTGCAGAAAATCGCAACACCAAATATAACTCTAACCTTTTAAAGAATGCAACTTTTTTTTTTTAGTTTCGGGCTTTAATAACTTCATGAGCTCCTAAGGGTATCACAATTCTCCTATCACAGTTTGGAGCCATTGGTTCTCGAGAAGAGACAACCAGCACCTAAGGAATCAGGAATCGTTCTCCCCTAGTTTAGGATTGTTGGTTCTTTTTTTTTTTTTTTTTTTTTTTTTTTGATTGGAGGTTTAACGACCGCCGTGAGCAACTCAATGGGCTATAAGCAGTCGCCCGTCCCTAATTTAGGGTCACTGGTTCCAGGGAAGGGAGAGAGCCAGTGCCGTAAGACAAACACAACATCCATGCCTGACCGGGATTCGAACCCGGACCCCTTACGGACGAATGATCAGAGGCCAACGCCTTAGACCACTGCGCCACCGGGGCGGCGATTGTTGGTTCTAAGAAAGACAGTTGACGTAGTTCTACGTCGTAGGTTGCGAACAGTTACCCTTTTGATTTTATGTATTGGAGATTTTTCAAATGAGGAACCATAATGGCAAAGTTGAAACCAAGATCTGTAATTGGGTAACGATATAACAACATAAAGTATAGTTGGCGAAAAATGGCATATGCGTCATAACTCTGTTCTAGTGATGAATCCAAGAGCATTTCCTTGACGATTGAAAGAACACAGTAATATTATTACCAACACTTCGAGCAAAATTTAAAGCTGGTTTTAAAATGAAACCAAAACATTTTGCTGTCCACATCTACGGCATTTTGGGTACATTTTTGATACATATATTTATTCAATAATTTTCTTTCAGTAAAATCACGTTTTCTAAGGGTTCATAGGATGTCGCAATTCTAGTACAACTATTGTTCCACAACAGATAGGAACCAAGGTATGTATGTGCTAGAAGTTCTTAGCGGCATTGGTTCCAAGGCGTTCCGAGTGCTTTGGGGAAACTGAGTAAAAACAAAAACTCGCTCATCCTGTTGTGCGTGCGAACACAAGAACTACTGTTCACCCATGGTGATTTGGTTAATGGGATTTTCGAGTTTTCCCTTTGTTGTGCTCCTGATAGATAAAGCGCAACAATTCTTCGAAGATCCTCACGAAGAATACTTCGAGTGGTAGGAGGAAGTTACTTAAGAGCTTATCGATCTTTAAAAAGAAAACACACGGGTGATAAAATTGCGCCTGGTGGTGCATCTTGTTCTTGAGGTTAAGAGCAAAATCAAATCGATGCGCAGTGGGAAATCTAGATGATAAAAGAGAAAAGAGACGAGCACATACATGCACGCGACGATACACACACATACACTTTACTATTGAAAGTATTCACACGCCAAATGATTTTTGCAAAAAAGGTGGAGGTCTAGCAGTTAACATCACTTGCACTTATTTCTTATCTCAATCATGTCAGTCATCCGTACCAAAATATTTTCTTTGAAGTTGTTGTTTTTGGAAGTTGAGATGTTTTGATTTCTCACATTAAAGCGACCCTACATTTGTTCCAGGGGCGGCGGAAAGTGAAGTTCGTTGACCGGGCCCGAAATTTCGAATCGTGGTGCACCCTCTACCTTTCCCGCTTCCCGGGACAAGCAGAAGAAAAACAATGCCTAAGAAGCTTTGTTGGGAATTAGGACCACCTAACCACTGACCTAGAGGAAGTTTCTAAGACATTGGCGCACCCACGGAGGGGGCTTTGGGGGCTTAAGCCCCTCCAAGGAGATTAAGAGCCACGAATATCCCAAATTAAACATTCAAAAATATTATCTTACATGTTCAAAAAATTACATAGTGTCTTCTATTACATGGTGTCCTCTTACCAAAGCCCCAAAGAGATTAACAGCAACGTACGCGGCACCAATTAAACATTTAAAAAATTACATAGTTTCTGACATAGTATCTTCTATTACATGATGTCTTCTTCTCAAAGAGATTAAGAGCGACGTACGTCACAAACTAAACATTCAAAAATATCATTTTACATGTTTAAAAAATTACATAGTGTCTGACATTGTACCTTTTATTACATGGTGTCGTCTTCCCAAAGCCCCAAAGAGATTAAGAACAACGTACGTCCAACATTGTGTACGTACACTATATATATCTAGCCCCCACCAACAGGAATTCCTGGGTGCGCCACTGTTCTAAGGCACATCACAACAATCACACATATGCCAAATGAAAATAAAAATCTTGGCTGAAATTATGGACCGGGCCTGGGCGGTTCGGCCGTGCAACAACCTCCTTTATGAAACCCCAAAGGGCATTATCACACGTTGAGAGATCTGGGCTTCGAGATGGCCATTCAAGTGGAGCGGGCAGCACTGCCGAACCTCGGCCGATCCAATGATCCCGAAAGACCTCACCAAGGTATTCCCGAACAGCAATTGCATAATGGGCGGGTGCCCCATCCTGTTGGAACTATACGTCATTCAGAATGCTAAGATATCCAAGTTGTGGCACAAACCAGGTTTGCAGCATGTCCAGATAAGTAGTCTGATTCACTGGACCATCAAAGAAATACGGTCCAAACAGATGTCGACTATTCATTGCAGCCCATATCATGACATGCGGACAATGATGTTCCAATTATTCGACATAATGTGGGTACAATTAACATGTAATGCAGGACAAGGTAAAGCAGTAACAGGTAATGCATTACAAGGTAATCCGAAGTATAGTTTGCACAAGGTAATGGAATTAATCGGTAATGCATTACAATGAAGAGGATATAGTTCAATTATTTAATAATGCCATTCAAACGTAATGGAATTATTTGATAATGAAATTACACAATTTGCAAATAATAATTAGATACTAATAGTTTATAGAAATGTACATGTGCCAAAACTTATGTCTAGAAAAGTCGGCCATGTAACATAGCAGACAAAGACCGAAGTGTCGTGTAGAATGTTCTAGAAGCATGGGTTAAACGTTTGTAGAATGTTTCAGAATGATCGCGCAGTGGGAAGTTGGAGAGCTTTATGTAAATCAAGAATATTCCAGAAAGTTCAGGTCCTGTCGTGAAGTATATATAAAGGAGTTAGTCACTCGCTAGTCCAGTGTTCGTATTGGAGAAGTAGTGGACAACAACACTTGAGAAGTACGGCAAAAGTGTCAAGAGTTCGCAAATTTCTGTAATATTCGGCAATGCACCCTGAGTTGCTGAACTGTGACTTAAGTGCTAATATGTGCTTGTAGCTATAGTAAGGTAATTATTTTGGACAGTGAAACGTATGTAATGGACGAGAATACTGTACTGGAGATGGACGAAATCAGTATTTCGGGAACGGATTGTACCAATCTGTCAACCAGTGGCAGCCACACGGGATCAATAGCTGATATTACAGAAGCTGTGAGTAAGTATCCTCGTTGTACACTGCTGGACAATTGCTAAGGACAGATCATAAACGGCTATATAGCGCTTAAAAAAGTAAGTGTGGTTGGATGCCAAGTGAAATAAAATAATGTCAGAATGCCAGAACATTACAAGAAAGACAATTTATTGTGCTCTGAAATCCAGAAAGCTTTGGAACGTGCTCGAGGGACAAACAGGCCATTTTGTGCAGAATACGTAAACGTGAAAAAATGCAATTACCGTCCGCAGGCGTTCCGGCGTAAGATGTCAGTACGGGATATGGCCACCATGGAGGGCGATGCAACATTCCACACGTCGTGTCATGCTTTGCACAACATTATCAAGCAGCTGTTGGGGTAATTTATCCCATTCCTCTGTCAGTGCACGGATGAGGGTGTCCTTGTTTATTGGAGGGCATTGGCGACCAGCAAGACTCCTCTCCAAAGCATCCCACACATTTTCAATAGAATTCCGATCTGGAGAACGTGCTCGCCATACGAGGCGTTGAATATCCTCGCTCTCAAGACACTGGACAGCGACTGTTCGATGACATGTTGCGTTGTCGTCCATGAAAATGAATCTATCACCGATAGCACCACGGAACATGCGAACATGAGGTAGCAGAACATCATTAATGTATCGTTGGCCAGTCATAGTCCCAGTTGGAAGCACATAGAGGGACGTACGGCCATTGATCATGATGCCAGCCCATACCATGACACTACATGTCGGATATCGGTCCCTTTCCTGTATGTTTGCTGGACAATATGCAGTACCACTATCACGGCAGGTCAGTTGTCGTCGACAATCAGATGATAGACTGTATCTACTCTCCTCTGAGAAGAGAACAGCAGATCAGTCGTTATCAGTCCAATTGCGATGTTGATGGCACCATTGCAAACGGGTGGTACGGTGACGTCTGGACAATGGGATGCACACAACAGGACGGCGGGCGTATAGTCCTCCTTCATGCAAACGTCTGGCGACAGTTTTTCGAGAGATCCACTTGCCAGTAGCTGCCATAAACTGATTTTCTACCTCACTAGCTGTGCTGCGCCGGTGTCTTTTTGTTGATAGCACTCTGTACCGATCTTCTGCAGGTGTCGTACTGCGAACACGACCTCCCCTGTGACGTTTGCTACGCTCTCCATTTGTTTGAAATGGTTTCCAAAGCCTTGAAACAACACTCTGGATGACGTCGAACTTCCTGGCAACATCTGTTATTTTCCGCCCTTCTTCAATCTTGCCAATAATACGGCCACGCGTAAAATCATCTAGGTGATGTCGGAAAGACATACTGAAAATTGCAAGTTCGTCAATTGATTCTTTCCCTTTCAACTTTGCGTTTGAACAACAACGGTCAATACGCGTCAAATCCTTTATATCTCTTATCAGCGCTATGACGTAACGAACATGTTCGGCAATCCAAAATTTGCATACGCACAACACGTCTTACTGTATCCCGCACTTATGCTAATTTCCACATTTTCCTGCCTTCCATTTTATGGTTGCTATCGTTGCTATTGTAATCCGTCCTTAGCAATTGTCCGGCAGTGTATATTATACCGTCGGGTTTCTTTGAAATAGTGGAAAATAAATGTAATGGAAACAAAGTTGTAGGATAGTGTATCAAATGTAACATCGAAGTAAAAGGATCAAGAAGGTGTACTTCAAATATTACAACGCATTTGAAGAGGAAACACGGAGCCGGTTATGTACAAGAGTACCATGAAGATTTGAAAGAAGTGAAGAAACCAGGAAGAACCGCTAGCACATCAGGGGAATCATGTCTAAAAGTATTCGAAAGGAAATATTATTCGCAAGAAGATTTCGACAGGGATGTACTTACATATTTTGTGGATTCTATGATATCCCTTAGATGCATCGACAACGTCTGTTTGCACAAAATAATTAAAAAGCTGAATGGCACATCTGAAAATAACGAGTCGCAGATCATTTGGCCGCAAATTTTCTGATTATTATAAGGAACAAGTGGCAAACATAAAAGAAGAGCTGGCCACTCTCTCAAACAGAGAGATATTATGAGGAACATGAAATACACAGGACATTAAGCATAGCAAAAGTCAAGCAGGAGGCTAAGGGCTCACACTCTGGAAGATACTGGAATAATAAGAAACTGGTGTTAGCGGATACGGGAAGGAGAAGTCTGTATATATATACATAGCACGTTTCACCCAACGCTCATAAGCGCGGCAATACTCACCATAAGAAGCAAAGTCTTGTTGTAAAGGAGGATCTGGAGCAAGAGGCTTACGCCGCCGTCGGGAACGTCAAGCCGTAGAAGATGTAAGGGAAGTACTATCAGCAGAAGTCGAGGAAGACAACAATGGAGCATGGTGAAGCACATGTGAAGGATCACTGTCAGGAACAACTGATGAGGCAGAAACAGTGGCTGAAGCTGATGGAAGGACGACAGGAACGGCCGTAGAGGAAGATGACACGTCAGAAGGCAAAGGAGCACACTGTGAGTCGGAGGATGCAGGTTCATTGGACAAGACAAGAGTTGCTGGGAGTGAAGAACTCAGAGACACGATCGGCATGAGACAGCTGATAAGAGGTGGAGCAGGATCTTCGTCCGGCGACTCAGGAGTTGGCGAAGCAGAGGCGTCTAGAGAAGAAGGCCGAATGGAGACATCAACAAAAGACACTACAGGGATGTCAGTGGAGGGCCCTGTAGAAAATAGACTTGCTAGTAGGGAGCACGGCGGTGAACATGAAGTTGTAACAGGAACATCTAAGAATGAGGACTGGAGGTGACGAGCAGGAGACAAATCAACATCAGCTGACGGTAAAGGAAAATGAGATGACGTAGAATCTGGAGGCACATAAACAGATATGTGGCACTGGAGCGGTGAGGAAGCAGGAGATATAAGGCAACTGGTAGACGTTGGTTCCGTGGAGACGAAGAGCGGAACCATAGAGGTAGACACCACAGTCGAACATGGAGACAATGGACTGACAGGAGCAGGAGATGAAGGCGGAGAGGGTTACTGAGGGCATGGCAACAAGATCTTGGCAGAAGACGGGCTCGATGGAGGCGTGCAAAGTGTTGTAGTAGGAACAGAAGGGAGAACATCCAGGAGAGCTGTCGGTAGTAGATGATCAGGAAAAATATTCTCCGAAGAAACACGTGAAGTAGAAGAATCAGGGGCCGGAAGCAAACCACTCGAAACCGGAAGCTGCGAATGTGTAGAAGGAAAAGTCGACAAAGATGTGGATGATAAGGAAAAGTCACGCGATTCTGGCAAGGTAGAAGGGCGAATGGAAGTCGAAAAATTCCGAGTTGGTCAAGAAATATGGTGACCAGGCAATTTGCAAGAAAAACAATGATAGGCGGTAAAAACATTGACAGTGAGAGTGTGGGGACCGCAGATAACGTGGAAAGCTGTCGGACAGCAAACAATGGACTGTTCGTCAGGAAAAACGACGAGAGCTTGACCTCGAAAACTATAATAGGGACGATTCTCTTGATCGTCTGAAGCAGCAGGCAAAATCTTAATAGGGCCAATAACTAAATTACATTTAGAAAGGAAAGCATGCAGTAAATCGTTGTAGAGTCCAGAAAGAACTGGAGATAAACTAACGAGAGTAGGGCAATGAGCAAGAGGAATTGTGAGCAAACTTTGGTCGCCGACTGAAATTGGAGAAGAAAGAACCAGCTCAACTTGAGCTCGGATTGGAAAAACAAACCAACACCGAGCAAGGCTTTCGTGCGATGTGCGTGATGGCATCAGGTGGAACAATCTGATGGAGTGATGAAGTGTAAGCTGTAAGTTTAGTATGAGGAAACGCGGAATATTTTACTCCGAGAGCTCAAGAAGCGAAGAAAGACTTCGCTGGTGACGAGGACTCTAATAAATGAGCTGTTAAAACGAAGTGGTACGCGAAAACCCGGAAGCCCAAGGCAGTTGAGAGAGGATCCGAGGGGAAGGTAGTGACTGCGGGCGTAAAGAGATGAGTTGAACTGGCAAGTAGTACATCCGGAGGAGGCGTCAGTGATCGACGAAAAGCAGTAGACATAGTACAAATCAGAAACTGTAAAGCAAAGCATCACAATATCGAGCGCGTAAGACGATGGAGATGGCAAAAGGCACGTAAAGAAGGCGGTCGATGGGAAGATGCGAGGTAATGGCGTCACTGGAAGAACGGCGAGAGACAGATGGAGCACAGTAACGATATCGTCACCCAAGGACGACTATCAGAGGGTGACGTAAACAGGAAGGCTTGTAGATAACAGGAAGATAAGCACAGAAGGCAACTGAATAGAATGCAGGTGAGAAGACAGAAGGAAGTCAAGGCAAGTCACGATGGGCAGATGTTAACATACCCACCGAGATGAAAAATGAAGGAATATTGGTATAAAATTCACTTACTGTTGCTGAAAAGTAGCTGAGAAGATTGCTGGCAGCCTATTACTTGAACAGGGTATGCAGGAAAGGAACAGCAAGCATTGGAACAGGTAATTGGGCGCACACTTCAGAAACGCAGTAGGGTGTCGCCGACAGGTATTATTATGATAAAATTCGAAGTAAATACGTACTTTCTGACTCGGAAATGCAGCAGGAAAGGTAGCACATACCCTTATACACACACGGAACACAGGAGTCTGAAGCAATGGTCTCGTTGAACGAGAAAGCTGGGCGAAAATTGAGGAGCTCGAGAGAGCCCGTCCAACAACAGTTTTGTCGCAATCGACGCATTTTTACGTAAGTTATGATGCATAAGGGCTATGAAATAGACCCCGCTCCTGTGTCCTAACCTTTAACCCCATTTCGCCCATTTTCAATAGGATTCGTCCCCTGGCAGGCCCCTACAACATACTAACACTTCATCCAAATCGAAGATTTTTTACGTGGGTTATGACGCATAATGGCGATTGAAGCGATTCCGCTCCTATGTCCTGACCTTTGACCCATTTCGCGCATTTTCAATAGAGTTTGTCCCCAGGTGGTTCCCTACCACATACTAAAATGTAATCGATATCGAACCTTTTTTACGTTGGTTATGACGCATAAGATTAGTGGAATGGATCCCGCTCCTATGTCCTGACTTTTGATCCCATTTCGTTCACTTTCAATAAGGTTCCTTCCCAGGTGTTCCCCTTCCACATAGTAAAAGTTCATCGAAATCGAACAATTTTTACGCGAGTTATCGTGCGGACGGTCATACCCACACAACGCGTGACGTAATGAGGCAGATGGGAATCGCGACCATCTGCTCGAAAGAGTGTGACATCATAAAACTTTAATTGGATCTACACACAACGCGTGACGTAATGAGACAGATGGCGCTAGCGCGCACCAACATCTGAATCGCGAGATTGTGACGTCATAAGATTTCTAAGCATAGGCAACATTAATGGGACCACGCCATGACACTAAAAACGTGGTAATTCGGGGTGGCTATTTAACGCACTAAACGAATTTTACTAAAGTGGAGATTAAGCTAAAATGATTGCTATTACCAGAAAACGGTAGGTTAACGACTTTCATCAAAATCCTTAGAGCCGTTTTCAAAATAAAATTTACATACATACAAGAATTACTCCTTTAACAGTATGGGATAAGGGCGATGGAATGGATCCCTATCCTATGTCCTGACCTTTGACCTCATTTCGTCCATTATCAATAGGGTTCGTCCCCAGGTGGTCCCCTACCGCATACTAAAATTTCATCGAAATCGAACCATTTTTACGCACGTTATGACGTATAAGGGCAATGAAATGCATTCTGCTCCTATGCCGTGACCTTTGACCCCATTTCGTCCATTTTCAATAGGGTTCGTCCCCAGGTGGTCCTCTACCACATACTAAAATTTCATCGAAATCGAACCGTTTTTACGCGAGTTATCGTGCCGACAGACGAACAGACGGACGGACAAAGCTGGAACATATACGCTTCTTCAACCTACGGTTGGAAAGCGTAAAAAAGGTGTAATACCTTGTGGAGTGCTGCAAATCACCAGAAATCTGCAGAAATTATCCAAGCTATTTTAGGTTATCAAGCCTATTGTAACACGGTGGAATAGTTTATACGATGCTATGAAACAAATTCTACACATAAAAGGCAAGTCAACTACGTTGCACAAAGCATTGGACTTAAAGAGTGTACTGAGAGATCAAGACTTCAGTTATCATCATCATCATCATCATTGTCAACCATTATCAATCCACTGCTGGATGAAGGTCTCCCCAAGTTTCCTCCACAACGGTCTGTCTTGTGCCAGTCTCCTCCATGTCACCCCTGCATACTTTCGAATTTCATCCACCCATCTCCCATGTGGTCTTCTTCTGGGTCTTTTCCTGTCCCTTGGAATCCAATCTAAAATTTCAGCTGTCCATCGATGATCTGTCCTTCTGGCAGTATGTCCAGCCCATTGCCATTTCAGGGATTTAACTCTGATCATGATGTCTTCCACTCTTGTCATTTTTTTCGGATCCACGAGTTCCTCTTCTTATCTCTCCTGGTTACACCAAGCATGCACCTCTCCATGCTTTTTTGAGTTGTCTGCAGCCTTTGTATGTCTCTTTTAGTTAAGGTCCACGTCTCCGCACCATACGTAAGCACTGGAAGGATGCATTGATCAAACACTTTTCTTTTAAGACATAATGGCATATTGCTATTGAAAATTATGCTGTTTCTTCCAAAAGCTCTCCAGGCAAGTTTTGTACGCCGATTAATTTCTTCATCAATGTGACCCTCACTTGATATCTGCTGTCCAAGATAAACGTACGTGTCTGTTATCTCCAGCTTTTCTCCATCAATCGATAAATCTTCATTTCTTGTAAAAGCATTGAACATCACTTTTGTCTTCTGAAAGTTCATTTTTAATCCCACTTCTTTACTCTTGTCAGCAAGTTCCTGCATCATACTCTGCAGCTCTGATGGGGTAGTTGTAAAAATGACTACGTCATCAGCAAAACGAAGGTGGGTTAGATAATCTCCATTAATCTTTATCCCCTTGTTTTCCCAGCTCAGCGACTGAAAAACACCCTCCAATGTGGCATTAAAGAGCTTCGGAGATATGGTGTCACCTTGTCTCACTCCCTTTCCAATTTTTACGTGTGTTGTATTTTCAAACAGCCTAATCTTTGCACTTGCATTTTCATAGATGTTATTAATGATATTAATGTATGCATCTTCAATACCGCAGGTTTTCAGAGCCATTGTAACTGCTGATGGTTTCACCGAATCAAAGGCTTTTTCATAATCGATAAAAGCCATGCACAATGGAAGTTCATATTCCCTCGCTCTTTCAATTAGTTCTCTGAGCACGTGGATATGATCTATTGTGCTGTAGCCACTCCTGAATCCAGCTTGTTCTCTCGGTTGAGCCATGTCCAGTGTTACCTTCAAGCGGTGTGAAAGAACTTTAGTGAAGATTTTATAAATTACTGATAGGAGGCTGATAGGTCTGTAGTTTCCGAGATCCTCAATGTCACCTTTCTTATGTAGCAGGATCATTGTAGCGGTGTTCCAATCCTCAGGAATCTTTCCTTCATTAAGGCATCGAGTGAAAATTTGGGCGAGTACTGTTTCGATTTCTCCACTTGCTTCTTGTATGATGTCTACAGTAATTCCATCTTCTCCTGGAGCTTTTAATCGCTTCATGTTCTTGATTGCATGTGCAACTTCTGCTGGAAGGACTGGAGGAACTCTGGTACTGGTATCTTTCATGATGTCTGGAGTGCATATATCATCCCTTTCATATAATTTGGAGTAGAAATCTTTCACTCTTGTCAAAATTTCGCCTCTATTTCTTGTTACAGAACCATCTTCTTTTCTCAGTGCCATAATCTGTTTTCTTCCCTTACTGAGATGTCCCTTTGCTATCTTTAGGCTTTGGTTGTTTTCAATTGCTTTCCTCACTAGTTCACAGTTGAATTTCCTTACGTCTTCAGTGATACTTTTTCTTACTGTCTTGCATAGCTCTATATATTCCACTTTGCAAGTCACATCTTCTTTAGTTGTCCTCATCTCTCTTCTTTTTTGCATCAACATTTTGTTTTTTCCTGATAATTTGTTCACATGCAACTTGTTCTTAGACCCAGCTAATTTTGTTGCTGTTTCCATAAGAGCTTTGGTTACTTTTCTGTTAACTTCAGAGATGTCCACTTCTTCCGATGTTAGGCCTTCTAAAGCAGAGAACCTGTTCTTCAGTTCTAACTTGAAGGTATTATGGTGTTTTTTAAGGTTGGTTATGTCAATAGATTTTGTTTGTCCTATGAGCTTGCCACGTTCAAGTTTAGTGTTGAGGTGCATCTTACATCTCACCAATCTATGGTCACTACCTGTGTTGAACTTGTTTAGCACACTGCAGTCTTCTATGACGAATTTTTTGTTACACATAATAAAATCAATTTCACTTGTCGTCACATTTGGATGTCTCCATGTCCATTTCCTGTGTGGCTTTTTCTTGAAGAAGGAGTTCAAGATGAAAAACCCTTCTGCCTCTGCAAACTCAACGAGAGTATTTCCACGCTGGTTTCTGTTGCCATGACCGAATTTACCTACCGAAGTTTCATTCTGTTGCCGTTGCCCTATTTTTGCATTGAAATCTCCCATAATTATTTTCAAGTGCTGCTTACCTTTATTATTTAGATGACAAATTTCCTCATAAAATTCTTCAATTTCTTCTTCAGGATGACTTGTGGTGGGTGCATAAGTTTGAATAATCTGAGCCTGGTATCTTTTCGAGAGTTGGATAACAAGTCGTGCAGCTCTGTCAGAGGAACTTTCAACTTCTACAACTTTATCCTTCAGTTTCTTGTTTATTATAAATCCAACACCACTAGTTCTGCCAGTATCTGTCCCACGATAGTAGAAGAGATGTCCACTTTTCAGTTCGATGAGATCTTCTCCTTTCTCCTTACCTCACTTAGCCCCACGATGTCCCACTTGATCCTTTGTAGTTCCTCTTCCAATTCAAGAAGCCTTGAATCAGAAGATAGGGAGCGTCCATTGTAAGTAGCCAAGGTCAGCATCAGATGGCAGCCTAGTCCGGTCCTCCGGGGATTCTTAGCACCCTCTGCCTTCATGTCGCACTGGCCGCTGCCTTGGCCAGGTACATTCCAGCTGCCGGAGACTGAGGGCCAAGATTTAAGTTGTGGAGTCATTTTGAGGGGTTTGGCCATAACTCACCACGCTGGCCAAGCGGGTTGGTGAGTGTGGGATAGCATTTCCTCTGATCCCGAGACTTCAGTTATATGGAAGAATATGTTAAATGTACTAAACATGTCATCGAGGCCCTAGACATCCTCCAAGGTGAAAATGCCATATATTTTGGCATCCTACTTCCAACTTTGTTATCATTAAGGCACAAATTACAAACGTTATTGACTGGAGACCTCGCGTATTACCGACCATTAGCCGAAGCTTATTAGGAAGGCCTAGAACGAAGGTTTAAGGATTACTTCACACTGTCATCTCCACAGGCGGAAAAGGCTACAATAGCAGCTTTATGTCCCCCTAAGTTCAGCGAATTTAAATGGCAATCTTATATTCCTAATTCCTATTATATCAAAATGAAAACATTGCTGATAAAAGAACTGTTAAAAGAAATTAAATCGCAACGACATCTCACGGATGCACCTTCTACAGTCGCCAAGTCAAAGATGATTTTTTTCTATATTGATTCCAATTCTGAAGATGACAGTGAAAACAAATCTCCAACAAGTAAAGCTGAACTCATCTATGTACATTTCAGCCTCAAAGAACCAGGAGATTTGGGTGTGTTACATAAATATGAAGAGGT
This sequence comes from Macrothele yani, assembly GCA_039090855.1. NCBI lineage: Eukaryota > Metazoa > Arthropoda > Arachnida > Araneae > Macrothelidae > Macrothele > Macrothele yani. The sequence goes on from CM076990.1 coordinate 177,429,119, forward strand.
AAAACATCTGCTTGTGCAGTATACACTGAAGATCAATTGAATTAGAGACAGCTGGTGTTATGCAAATGTGGCGCTGTGGGCGGCCCTGTAAACGGAAACGACATGACGTATGCAGCGATCCGACAATATGAGGAGTGATGCGACGGGAATCAGTAAGAGTCGGACTCAGTATGGGTAAGACGAAGGATCTAAGCGCATTTGATTGTGGGCAAATTGTCGGGGCCCGACGAATGGGTCACTCCATCTCGGAAGTCGTGCAGGCACTAGGATTTTCACGGACCACTGTGTTACGGGTGCACCGTGAGTACATTGAATCCGGTAAAACCATCCCTGCAAGGGCCAACTGCCGTGGACAACAACCTGTGGATGAGCAGGGTCATCGTCGGCTTGCTCGCATTGTAACAGCGGATAGACGGGCCACACTGCAAGAAATCACTCGGCAATTTAACGCTGGTGCATAAAAACGTGTAAGCAGCCACACCATCCAGAACCATCTCCTCGCTTTGGGGTACAAAAGCCATCGTCCTGCGAGGGTACCGCTGCTGACCGCACATCACAAGGTGCAAAGATTAGCATGGGCGCGGGGACATCGCCATTGGACCCTAGATATGTGGAAAAATGTTGCCTGGACTGATGAGTCGAGGTTCACGTTGGTACATGCGGATGGCAGGATACGAGTACGGCGCAAACCACATGAAGCGACGGATCCTTCTTGCCAGCTGGGTACTTTTCAAGCTGTTGGGGGTGGCATTCTAGTCTGGGAACTGTTTACGTGGACTGAAATGGGACCCCTGGTACGTGTGACATCGTCCCTCACAGGTCAATGTTACCGGGATATCGTGGACGACCATTTGCTCCCTTTTGTGCTTCTTCAACATCCCACTGGGGACCTCGTCCTGCAAAAAGACAATGCACCGTGCCATCGCTCCCGAATTGTATCCGAATGGTTGGATGAACACTCCACCGACGTGACCTCGCTTCCTTGGCCAGCTAGGTCCCCTGACCTCAATCCCATCGAGCACATCTGGGATGCTATCGAGAGAGATGTTCGCGGCTCTGATCCCCATCCATCAAATCTTCGTGAACTGTGGGAGCTTGTTCAGGGGTCGTTGATTCGTATGGCTTCCCAACGCTCCCGGTGTCTTGTCGAGTTATCAGGGCGAAAGGTGGTGCTACACGCTACTAGACAGGTATCTCTAATTAAATTGCTCTTCAGTGTAATACACCTCTGCCCTCCTCAGCGCCCGTCGAACTTTGTCCTCATACGCTACTATTACCAATTACTGCAAAGCTAATGGACTTTCGGATGAAATGTTTGAAACGAGGGTTGTTTTAAAAGCAAACCTTACGTGTAAAAAAAGACTACAGCCAAACTAGTAATTAGGGAATAGGAAAATCCTACCTTGTTTTGCGACAAGCCACCTAGATATTCTACTACTTCTTTACAATGAGGATTTGTCATTTCTTTAATTTGTGATGATAGAGTTGCTCATTATTTCTGTTGTACTCGTAATTCACCTTGTGGTTGTCATATTTTGTACCAATCAGTCCTTTCATTCCTTCCATTTCAAATGATGTAGTGTCTCAGAGTGGCTTCCATTGGCATTTAATGCACAATTTGTTATATCCTCATCCATTTCCTGACTGTTTTTTTTTTTTTTGTGTGTGTGTGTGCTTTAGTGAATTGTTCTTTGTTGAAGACTAAGATCACATGCAACGACATTGATCTTTCTTTCATTTTTGTACTATTCTCTAACCGACATAAACAACCCATTCGTATTTACTTCACATGTATTATTTCGTTCAAATCACTTTACTTGCGGTGCAGATGAGTCAACTACTCATGTCATATACATACAATCTCCAATACCTACATGCACGCATTTGAGGTCCGAGGGTGGAACAATTGTCAAATAACCTACGCAACGTGTAAAGGCGTACTGGTTGCTGGTTACATTGTTACCCATAAGTTATTGGTTAATTAACAACATATAGTTAACAATTAACCATTGCGATTATAATGTCCAACTGCTACATGTCAATACAATTATCATGTAATTGTAATGTCCAACTGCTACATGTCAATACAATTACCATGTAATTCTAATGACCAGTTCACCATTACCATGTAATGGTATCGTTCAGTTCTTGTTCTCATTACCATTACGCTGTAATGCATTACCGATTAATTCCATTACTATTTTGCCCAACTCTGCTGCTTATGGCCTGTCTAGTTGCTCGAGGTGAATAAAAAAACATTGTAAGGAAACTTGTTTCCGTTGTCTTTTTCCTCTACAACAATAAAAGTTGTGTTTTGTTCAAGAAAACAATCTTAGAGCAAAGGGACAGGGGCCAGTTATCCCCCTTCCAACTTGGAAGGTCAAACTACTTGCTTCAAATGACCGGGGATGCAACGTCAGCCGCCTCTGAAAAAACGAGGTTCAGCACCTTCTTCATTTTCTGCTCCTTTGCAAGAGAACTCGGAGAATCTTGGGGCCAATGGCGTGTGGAATTATTGACCGACGTGCCTGTGATGCTCCCAGTTAAGTTCCTTCCCTGACCTACATTTCATTTGTTCTCTGCTACTGCTGCAGAAGCTTCGTGCCCTTTCCGAGGAGAAGCGAACGACGTCGATGGAAAAGAAAGGAGTAGAGAGGGGAAGACATTAGTTTGTTTTCCCGTACGTCACGAGATCATCAGGCTGCGTTCTTGCTCCCTTACCACAACCAATCACGCGAAGGGAGCGAACTGCTCAAGTTTTGATGCGTGACCACTGTTTTCAACAACAGTGCAGCTCTATAAAGTTTAAATTTCTCTTTTTTTTTTTTTTTTTAAGTTCCACATTCAAATGCCAACAACAGGTTCTTCGGTTATCTAACCTCGCCGTTGTTGATACTCAGTGTATTGAACTTTTTCCAGGAGCTGTAAATTTACTCGTGAGAATCAACGCGTTTTTTTACGCTTTCGAACCGTAGGTTGTAAAAGCGCATATGCTCCAGCTTTGTCAGTCTGTCTGTCTGTCCGTTCGCACGATAACTCTCGTAAAAATGGTTCGACAGGGACCCACAAGAATATGTTGCACTGAAACTGGAAATCACTCTGAGCCCATTGTTTGTGTTTTTTTACTGAAACGCGCTTCCAAAATTCTAAAGCTGAGCTGCATTGACCGTAAAAAAATGCCGTATCTATTAACCATCTGATGTCTTTCAGTTGGTGAAAAGATTCGCCGCTTTCTGCAAGAAATCGCTTCGAACAACTGAAAAGAATTTCTCAACACATTACTCACTGACAATCATCTGACAACGTAAAAACACGACACATACCCGGGGAATCCATCAAGTATGACTCTCAAAGACTCGAGTTCGCCTTCCGACGTTTGTCAGCTTTCCACACGAGGTACTTCTTTTTTTTCCTCTCGTCAGAACTGACATGGATAGCCAATGTGGGCAAGATATCTCCCTAGCTAAATGTCGCATTGAAAAATGGATTCCGCGTGGAATACACTTAAGCACGTCCAACATTTTTCTCTTTTCCTGACGTGCAGTTTTCTCAATATATGCGTTAGTTGCAGCCTTTGTGCCACACAGTAGGAAGAAAATAGCAGCCCTGCTCAACATCGGATTTTTCGTCTGAATTCCAACGATGGGGAATCACAGTTTCACATAAGGTATAATTGCGAGACAGGAAGCATGGCACCGACATTTTTCTCTGAGTAAATAATCGGTTAGAAACTGCAGATTATAAAATTGAGTATGTGCTGAAGTTTCATCTCCCTGAAGATGTCATTCAAACCGGAAACGGCTCGGATGACAAAGCAACGTGGAAAACTTCAACAAAGGACACAATGTGGAATTGAAAACAAGGTTGAACTCAACATAAGATGACCGGAAACGGTTTGGATGACAAAACATTGTGCAAAATTCCAACAAAGGACACAATATAGAATGGAAAACAAGAGTTGCCCTCATAATAAGAGAATTCATCACAATAAACGGGAAAAAATTCCTCTAGAGCACGAGTCTGGAACTCTTTAGAGGATCAAACCCACAACGCATAATAAACACATCAGGCGAGCCTCAGATTGCTTGAATTAAGATCCCTTCTTTTACTCATTTCAACAAATAGATCAAATGGATTTATTCTTTCACTTTTAATACAAACTATTCCACTTAATTTAGTTTTCCCAGATGTAAAGCCATATTTACCAAGGGCTTTAGGTAGGACACAACCCAGGGCCGCAAACCCAGGGCAGCCATAGTTACCAAGGGCCTTAGGTGGAACACAACCCAGGGCAGCATAATTTCGGAGACAGCAAAAAGAATACAGAGAAAGCTTTTGGAAAAAGGATAAGAAAGAGAACAGGCAGAACGTGAAAGAATGAAAAACATTCGTAACCGGACTGCATAACTTCTACGAAGGTGATTTAGCAGATTTATTTGTGAACGAGGTCCTTCATTTCTGCGGCAATTGGGCTGTGGCCTCTTAAGACCATCCTTAAGATGGATGATTCAAGATATAAGAGGTTGCAAGAAGTTTATCTTTACATAAACATTGCTCTAAGAATTTTCGTGGGTGCACCGGCTTCCAAATACCATGCCGAAAGATTGTTCCCTGTATTGCGATGTATTTACGTACTTTCTGTGATGTCCCAATGCTGTCTCAAATCCTCAGCTGTCCTTCATTTCGAATCTGAACTCCTGAAAGCTTGTTTGCTACGAAGACCTGATGGACTCCTTAACTGCTATGTTGCAGCAGAAACTTCTTTGAGAATCAGGTTTGCTGCAGCTAACAATGAACTTAGAGATACATATGTTAGCATAACCACAGGAGCGTATTTAGAGGGAGGGGCCTATAACGTTTTTCATTTTTTATGCTTTTTTTAAATGCGACTTTCATTAGGGAAAATGTTTAACTTAACAAAAAGGCATCAGATTACATTAGAAAAAATGCTTTAATTTTTTCTTCTATTTTTCATAAACTTTTATTTTGGATTGATGGATTTCAAAAACTTCCATTTTTATTGTATATACGTCCCTGCTTCACCATATAGTGTTTCTTAAAAGAAAATCATGGAATGTCAAGTATCGTGTTTGATCCTGTCTGGCATAATTAGTGTGAATAAATTTAATTATATACATTACTGAATTCATCTGGCAGAGTTAGGAACTTTTTCTCTTATATACGATGTTTTCCACCATTTAAACGATTTTAGTCTGCTTTAAATCTGTTTTACTTTAGAAAATCTAAAAATAAATATTCCGCACAGCTCCCAAGATATCCATTGTTTTCGTAATGTATTTCTGTAGGATTTATCGTTGCTTCTTTGTGTTCATTGAGGTCTGCTGTTCGCGGAATCGAGAATCTGTTTGTATGATAAGCACGAGGCGTCGTCAGGCACATGACGTCACACCTAGCAACACCAAAACGGATTCAATCCAATGACGTCAGCACGTGTTAACAACAAGATGACGTCTGTCACCTTGAGGGTGCACAGTGAGTTAGTTGTGGTCCAGTCCCCGACGAAGAAGCAAGACGTTTTGTAATGTATCTACATGTATTTAATCATTTTAGTTTTCAAATGATGAGACTCGGGTAAGATTATTGCTTGATTATATAATATCAAGAAGAGTCTACATTTCTACATCAAACTATACTGCAAGTTTAAATACATTTTTTGGCGACCTCGAACTCACAAACGTTTTTTCTCAACTCAGAAATTTTTTTTAATAAATTCTATACACCCAGTAGCTTTTAAATTACGCTGGCGGACTATTTATAATTTTTAATTCTGATTTCCGTGTCTTTCCCAGATGAACAGGTATATATATGAATAGAAATGATAAGGAAAATATGGTGCCTGTTACTGATATTTACCATTACTTATTACAAATAAGTTAACTGAAGCTATGGATAGCTGGGAAAAGTATGGAATATATAGGATGACCAAGCCCTTAATACCCCCCCCTACCCTATCAGACAAAATTTAACGTCTCGAAACTTACTCTTTGCCAAAAAATAAACCAACCACTCAGAAGGAATAATTCAATCGAGATGAAAATTGGTATGTGCAATGTATATGAATGGAAAAGGAATGAGATTGGAAATATATGGATGGAAAGGAAATGAGATTGCAATTCCAGAGCAATTGAGCCAATTTTTTCGGATAAAACAGCAACACGAGTAGAACAAGTTAGTACGTTGTAGCGCCATCTTTGGCTCAGATACAAGCTGTTACCGCGGATACTGTCCTGAAGTACAGCATGCCTGATGGTATCCAAATTGCCGGCCAGTTCGATCTACATTCCGGGATGGGCGTAAGTGGCGCCCCATCATGTCCCAAATATGTCCTATCAGTGAGAAGTAAGGCGATCGGGCTGTCCATGGAAGGGTGTCGACATTACCGAGGGCTGGCCTGGGAGAGCCGTGCCGTGGGTGGCCGGGAATTATCCTGTTGAAAAATTGCTCGGCAATCCTGGGACAGGAATAGCAACACAGTAGGTCTGAGTTGCCGTCGACGTACTGTTGAGCCGTGAGGGTGGTAAGGACGACTACCAAGGGTCTCCATCTCTGTTAAGAAATGGCTCACCAGACAGTAACTTCCGGTGTGCGAGTGCCGTTCCAAGGTAAATGCAGGATCTGTGTGCTGGCCAGCTCGTCTCTAGACACGTATGCGCTAGTCATCAGCGCCAACTGCAAACCATGACGCATCAGACGACCACACGACGCCACTAGACACTATCCCACATTGATATGGCCTGACACCACTGCAACCGGTCCTAGCGATGCTCGCTGGTCTATGGTGGTGAAATGGCCTGCTCAAATTTAATCCCTGTGCCGCAAGACATCTGGCTACAGTCTGGATGGCCACTTCCGTACCTGTAGACGACGAAACATGGCCACGGGTGGTTGAGAGCGACAAATCGGCTCTGTTCGTGCGGCTCTCAAAATCGCTCTACCCTCACGTTTTGTCGTTGCCCTCGGCCGTCTATTGCTAGCGTGCAGCTGGGTAGTGATCTCCTCGATTCGTTGGAGATCGTCCGATTGCCATGTCGCTCCTATCCAAATGCCTCGCGATACGCCGACTTGACCAAAAGGCATCTCTCGGCCCAATTATACGTCCTCCATCAAACTCGCTCAACTGCTCGTAGTGTGTACGGATCCGACGTCGAGGCAGGCTGACAGTCCGTGGAGGTTAATACAACCGCAATGCACTGTCACAATCGTTCCTGCGTGCGAGCTTTGCTCTTGATACACCCCCTTTATAGGTGGTTCCCATGCGCAGTGGAAGGCCACTATATTGTCATGGTCTTTGATTTGTAATCATTTGCATATTCGTCCCTGAGCCACTTACATACGGGGTTTCATCAGGATCGAACGTCTTTCTCGGGGTGCTTCGTTTTTGCTTTTTTATTTACTTATTTTTTGGCGAAGAATGTATATCCTCTTCTGCTCTGTAATATCTGTACTGGATTCAACACTGTTTGTTGCAAGATAGAGGTAATAACGACACTTAATATCGTTTCATTTAAATAATTTGTTCCATAACTGGACGTACAGGGCGTCACAACCCTTAAATTCTCCCTTGCTTAGATAAGAAACATTTTTCAGAATGTCTGGTATTCAGAAATTCATTGAAAGATACACACTGCCTGACAGAGAAAATGCCACACCACAAATACGTGAACTCAGCGCCACGCAAATTGCGGGATGGGTGCACACGTACAAGTTATACAAATGATTGCATAAGCAGGCCAATCGCACTAACGGCGCGCGGGATATACGCGGACAAACAGGTCGTGAGGACATCAGTCGAGACGTCGCCGCGGGAAGTGAGTGGTTCTGCTGCCAATACCGGTAAGTCGCCGTTGTACGCAATTTTATCAAAAAAGATGAGTTCACGAGAGGTGTCATCGTAGGCCTTCGTACTGCCGGATGGTCCTTGCGTTGTATTGCGAAAGAAACGCAAAGTGATGTCACAACCGCGTCGATCGCGTTTGGAGACAGTGGTCCCAGGAAGGATCTGTGCATCATCGTAGGTGGACCGGAGCACGGAGAGAGACGTCCGAGTGCACCGATCGTCGCATCCGACGTCATGCCGTAGCGGACCCATAGGCCAAAAGAAAGGGAGGGGGGTATTTTGCGGAGTGTCTGTGGAGGTTTGGATGCTCCCATATCGACGCGGGCAGTGTCGCGCCGATTGGCAGCGTCTGGTTTGCTGTCCAGCAGTCCGTTGCGAAAGCTGCCTTTAACAGCGAGCCAGAGTCGTAGTTGCATGGCGTGCTGTCGCTCCAGAGCTGCGTGGGGTGCCGAATCGAACAGTGTGGTGTTCAGCGACGAATCGCGGTTCTGTCACCCCACGGATGGTCGCCGTGGGAGAATCTGGAGGCCACATGGCCAACAGGCGGATTCCACACGGCACGTCAACGAGGAATCAAATTCACGGCACGCCGCTATGTTGACGAGGTGATGTGGCTCGTGGCACTACCGTACCTGCAAGGCATCTCAAACGCCGTTTTTAAACAGGATAACGCTCGGCCGCATACTGCTCGGACCAGGCTGAATGCTTCACACGGTGTACGTATGCTTCCGTGGTGGTCATCACGATCCCTGGACCTCTCGTCCATCGAACGTCTGTGGAACACGATTGGACGTCTGTCGTGTACCCTCCCACCCCCGCAAAATGAAGAAGAACTGTGGACTTGGATCAACACTACACGGTCCAAGATACCCCAGGACTCTATTCGGACACTCATTGCCTCGATGCCACGTCGGATTCAACGTTGTATCGCCCAAAATGGGGGCCACACTAATAATTGATCATCCTGTATGTTCGGCCACTGGAGCCTAGTCTGTATGTAACAATTAAATCATTTGCTCGGAATCTACTTGGCTGTATATATGTGTGTGCAGTTTGGTCTGTTTTCGAGCATTCTTTAATGGTGTGGCATTTTATCTGTTAGACAGTGTAGTTAGATACAATCGAGCCGGTATATAACAAAGTTGAGGGGAGAGTCAAAAACATTCGATGTATGCGAACTTTGTTATAACCCGACAAATGAAAAAAGCAATAGTTTTGTCATATTACTTGTACATTATGTCAGGTTAAAACTAGTCAATCATAAAATTATTTATTAATTAATCGAAGGTAAATACTTGCTAATTTAAAATGGTAGCTAGCAAAGTAGTATGAGTTACGTCTGCAAAACTTTTAACGAATGTAAAAATTAAATTAACTGCCAAAAATTTTTAATTTCTCCTGTTACGTCACATACATGAGAAAATTCTTGCTTCTTCTGTGCTTATCATGATCTCTGTTTTAAATGTTTTTTTTTGTTTTTCTCTGACGCGGTAGTTGAGAATTTTCAAGATACAAAATAAATTCTAAAATCTAAACAGAGATTCAGTGATTGGAAGGTTGCTAGGGGAGGGGGAAAAGACAGTATTTGCTTAGTAGATGTATGTTTCGAAAACGGGTGGGTGAACGTAGTAAGAAAAGCAAATGAAACATTTTCTTCATCCTCCGAACTGACCTATCAGTAAGAAAAATTAGGTGGTGTTTCCAACAACAGGTAATTCCTTGTTTTTCAGTGAAAAATACAAGGTAAATGCCACTGTTTGATTATAACCGTGTTGAACTTCGATATATGCGGTTTCTCCAAAAATTATTATCCGTAATATGCGGTTAACATAACAAGGCATCAATGAAATCTTCGGTTTATGCAGAACTTCGTAAAGTCGAGCTCACAAATAACGAGCTCGCTTATGAGAGGTCGTTATTTGTTGGTAGTGGTGTCAATATGGGGGTTCTGGGCCAGGCTTTTCCCATAGATGAAATGCTGATTTTGGTGTGGCTCCTCTTTTACTATTTCCCCATATCTGCTCTCTTCTTTTTAAGTTTAAAATACATTATCTACCAACAAGTAATTTGACACCCCTGCAATCGACGATATCTGCGGTCCTCATACACGTCACGGCCACCGCCGTTAAATATCGTGTGGGAAATAACAACGCAACCAGTCGCATGCAAGATGCCACACAGTTCGGAGCTCTCTGATTTCGAGGAAGGTGTAATCGTTGGGTATCAAAGAAATGGCCGATCCATACGTGACATATCCAGCGAGTTGAAGTACCCAAAATCGACAGTGGCCTACGTGATTGGCAAGTGGAAGATGAGAGGTGACTGTCGGAATGTGGCCCGACCCGGCAGACCCACAAAACTGGGAGTTAGAGACCGACGGGTGCTGGCTAGAGAAATTCAGGAGAACCGCACCAAATCGATAAGCCACATCCGCGAAGAGTTTCGACAAGCATCCCGGATTGTTCTTTTGATGAATACCATCCGCAAGGAAGCCCATCTGCTCGGTTATCATGGACGTGCTGCCGCCCACAAGCCTTTGATCACCAAGTCCAATAGCGCTGCTCGGCTAACGTGGTGCAAAGAACGTCGACAGTGGACCGTTGAACAGTGGAAACAGGTTCTCTGGAGCGACGAATCAAGGTTCACCCTCTACCGTTTGGATGGCAGGGTCCGAGTTTGGCGTCTGGCTGGAGAACGCCTCCTGCCGGAATGTATTGTGCCGACTGTGAAGTTCGGCGGCGGTGGAATTATGCTATGGTGTTGTTTCTCCTGGTATGGCACGGGACCCTTGGTCGCAATTCCTGTTAGACTCAACGCCGAGACCTACTGCACCATTTTGTATGACCATGCGCTTCCTACGTTGTGGCAGCTTTATACGGGGTGGACCCATGTTACTTTCAGGATGACAATGCCAACTTTCAGGATGACATTCCATTGCCCTTATGCGTCATAACTTGCGTAAATATGGTTTGATTTCGATGAAAATTTAGTATGTGGTAGTGGACCACCTGGGGACGAACCCTACTTAAAAAAGGGGAAAGTGGAGTCAACGTTCAGAACATAGGAGCGGGATGCATTCCATTGCCCATATGCATCATAACGTGAGTAAAAATGGTTCGATTTCGCTGAAATTTTAGTATGTGGTAGAGCACCAGAAGGGAACAAACCCTGTTGGAAATGGACAAAATGGGGTCAAAGGTCAGGATATAGGATCGGGATCCATTCCATCGCCCTTATCCCATACTATTAAAGATGCAATTCTTGTATGTATGTAAATTTTATTTTGAAAACGGCTCTAAGTATTTTGATGAAAGTCGTTAACCTACGGTTTTCTGGTTCTAGAAATCGATTTAGCTTGATCTCGACTTTAGAAAAATTCGTTTAGTGGGTTAAATAACCACCCTGAATTACCACGTTTTTAGTGTCATGGCGTCGTTAAATTAGATGTTGGCGCGCGATCACGCCATCACTGTCATTTCGTCACGCGTTGTGTGTGGATCCCGTTAACGTTTTATGACGTCACACTCTTGCGAGCAGATGGTCGCGAATCCTATCTGCCTCATTACGTCACGCGTTGTGTGCTTATGTCCTTCCGCACGATAACTCGCGTAAAAGTAATTCGATTTGTTTGAAATTTTAGTATGTGGTAGAGGAACAGCTGGGAAACAATCCTGTTGAAAGTGAATGAAATGGGATCAAAGGTCAAGACATAGGAGAGGGATCCATTCCACTGCTCTTATGCGTCATAACTAACACGAAAAAGGTTGGATTTCGATTAAATTTTAGTATGTGATAGGGGACCACCTGGGGACAAACCCTATAAAAAATGGGCGAAATGGGGTGGGGTCAAAGGTCAGGGCATAGGAGCGGACTCACTTCCATCGCCATTATGCTCCATAACGTACGTAAAAATGCTTCGATTTGGATGAAATGTTAGTATGTTGTAGGGGCCTACCTGGGGACGAATCTTACAGAAAATGGGCGAAATAGGGTTAAAGGTTAGGACACAGGAGCGGGATCTATTCCATAGCTCTTATGCATCATAACTTACGTAAAAATGCTTCTATTGCGACAAAACTGTCGTTGGACGTGCCCTCTCGAGCTCCTCAAGTTTCGCTCACTTTGCTCGGTCACAGAGCCCATTGCTCCCGACTCCTGTGTTCCGTGTGTGTATAAGGGTATGTGTTACCTTTCCTGCTACTTTTCCGAGTCGGAAAGTACATATTTACTTCGAATTTTATCATAATATTACCTGCCGACTACACCGTACTGCATTTCTGAAGTGTGCGCCCAAGTACATGTTCCAGTGCCTACTGTTCCTTTCCTGCGTACCCTGTTCAAGTAATAGGCTGTCAGCAATCTTCCCAGCTAGTTTTCAGTACCAGTAAGTGAATTTGATACCGATATTCCTTCATTTTTCATCTCGGTGGGTATGTTTACATCTGCCCATCGTGATTTGCCCTGACTTCCTTCTGTCTTCTCACCAGCATTTAATTCAGTTGCCTTCAGTGCTTATCTTCATGTCACTTACACGCCTTCTCGTTTACGTCACTCTCACGATGTCGTCCTTGGGGGACGACATCGTTACTGTGCTCCATCAATCTCTCGCCGTTGTTCCAGTGACGTCATTACCTCGCATCTTCCCATCGTCCGCTTTCTTTACGTGTCTTTTGCCATCTCCATCGTCTTACGCTCTCGAGATTGTGCTGCTTTGTTTTCGAGTTTCTGATTTGTACTCTGTCTACTGCTTTTCTTCGACCACTGACGCCTCCTCCGGATGTACTACTTGACAGTTCACCTCCTCTCTCTTCGCCCGCAGTCACTGCCTTCCCCTCGGATCCTCTCTCAACTGCCTTGGGCTTCCAGTTTTCTCGTACCAGCTCCGTTTTAACAGCTCATTTATTAGAGTCCTCGTCACCGGGGAAGTCTTTCTTCGCTTCTTTAGCTCTCGGAGTAAAATATTACGCGCTTCCACATACTAAACTTACAGCTTACACTTCAGCACTCCATCAGATTGTTCCACTTGATGCCATCACGCACATCGCTCGAAAGCCTCGCTCGGTGTTGGTTTATTTTTCTAATCTCACTCAAGTTGAGTTGGTTCTTTCTTTTCCAATTTCAGTCGGCGACCAAAGTTTGTTCGCCATTCCTCTTGCTCATTGCCCTACTCTCGTTAGTTTATTTTCAGTTCCTCCTCAACTCTCCAACGATTTACTGCATGCTTTCCTTTCTCAATGTGGTTTAGTTATTGGCCCTATTAAGACTTTGCTTGCTGCTTCAGACGATCAAGGAGATCGTCCCTATTATATTTTTCGACGTCAAGCTCTCGTCATTTTTCCTGACGAGCAATCCATTGTTTCCTGTCCGACAGCTTTCCAAGTTATCTGCGGTCCACACACTCGCACTGTCAATGTTTTTACCACCTATCATTGTTTTTCTTGCAAATTGCCCGGTCACCATAGTTCTTCTTGTCCACCTCGGAATTTTTCGACTTCCATTCGCCCTTCTGCCTTGCCAGAATCGTGTGACTTTTCTTTATCATCCACATCTTTGTCGATTTTTTCTTATACATATTCGAAGCTTCCGGTTTCGAGTGGTTTGTTCCCGGCCCCTGATTCTTCTGCTTCACGTGTTTCTTCGGAGAATATTTTTCCTGATCATCTACTACCGACAGCTCTCCTGGATGTTCTCCCTTCTGTTCCTACTACAACACTTTGCACGCCTCCATCGAGCCCGTCTTCTTCCCAGATCTTGTTGCCATGCCCTCAGTCACCCTCTCCGCCTTCATCTCCTGCTCCTGTCAGTCCATTGTCTCCATGTTCGACTGTGGTGTCTACCTCTATGGTTCCGTTCTTCGTCTCCACGGAACCAACGTCTAACAGTTGCCTTATATCTCCTGCTTCCTCACCGCGCCAGTGAAACTTATCTGTTTCTGTGCCTCCAGATTCTACGTCTTCTCATTTTCTTTTACCGACGGCTGATATTGCTTTGTCTCATTCTCGTGTCCTCCAGTCTCACTCATAGATGTTCCTGGTACAACTTCATGTTCACAATCGTGCACCCTTCAAGCAAGTCTATCTTCTACAGGGCCCTCCACTGACAGCCCTGTAGTGTCTTCTGGGTTGCACTTGTCTTCTGTTGATATCTCCATTCGGCCTTTTTCGCTAGACACTTTTGTTTCGCCAACTGCTGAGTCACCGGACGAAGATCCTACTCCGCCTCTTATCAGCTCTCTCATGCCGATCGTCTCTGTGAGTTCTTCACTCCCAGTAACTCTTGTCATGTCCATTGAACCTGCATCCTCCGACTCACAGTGTGCTCATTTGCCTTCTGACCTGTCATCTTCCTCTATAGCCGTTCCTGTCGTCCTTTCATCAGCTTCAGTCACTGTTCCTGCCTCATCACTTGTTCCTGACAGTGATCCTTCACCTGTGCTTCATCATGCTCCGTTGTTGTCTTCCTCGACTTCTGCTGATGGTACTTCCCTCGCTTGTACATCTTCTACGGCTTGACGTTCCCGACGGCGGCGTAAGCCTCTTGCTCCAGATCCTCCTTCATAACAAGACTTTGTTTCTTATGGTGATTATTGCCGCGCTTATGAGTGTTGGGTGAAACTTGCTATGTATAAATATCCAGACTTCTCCTTCCCGTATCCGCTAACACCAGTTTCTTATTATTCCAGTATCTTCCAGAGTGTGAGCCCTTAGCCTCCTGCTTAACTTTTGCTATGCTTAATGTCCTGTGTATTTCATGTTCCTCATAATATCTCTCTGTTTGAGAGAGTGGCCTGCGCACCCATAGTTCTTTTTCTTCTGTTTTGTTCTCCTGAATGCCTCAAGTGTAAGCCTGTGATTTTGTCCACGTCTTTTTGGCCTTTTGCCCATGTTATATACCCTCGTTTTATTGTACACTATTAGCTGTCTAATAAAGAGATATTGAACGACAAAGCTTTATCATATTATTTCGGAGGTATACTGAACCGGTTCTGTTGAATATCATCGAAATGGAATCAAAGGTCAAGGCACAGGACCAAGATTAATTCCACAGCCATTATCCTCATAACTTGAGTAATGATTTCTGGTATGTTGGAAAGCGAATTATAATCAATGCATTACATGATTTTACTAACTTTTTATCTCCACTCCGTAGATATCGTGTACGTATTTGGCACAAACGATATGAGGCACTCTATCCATCCTGCATGGTTTCCACAGTGCAAGCTGGTGAAGGTGGTCTTATGGTGTGGGACATGCATATTTGGCTGGAACTTGCGCATCTTGTGCATGTGAGACAACGTATGACGGGTGCCCGTTGTCGTGAATTGTTTGCTGACTTTGTACACCTAGCAACGTTTCACTTTTTCCCGAATGGCGACGACGTCATCCGAGGTGAAAATGCGCAGTTCCACAGATCCAATGTTGTGCATGAATGGGATGAGGAACACAGTTCAGACTTCTAGCCTATTAGTCCGGGGGAGAACAGGCCTTGGTTTTAGCCGAGCCTTGAATTTCGACATATATAAAGTTTTTCGACTGTTTTTGTACAATTTTAAAGTGTTGATTTCAAATCCGCTGAGTGCGACTCTCTAAACTTTGAGGACATTTTACAATCCATCATTTGTACTCACACAGCCATGGGCGCTGCCGCATCTCCTGAATTCATATTTGAGGGCATTTAATGGTACAAAAGTTACTCCCACGGAAATATTTATTCTAAGCAAAAGTTAAAGGAATTAAATTCCCGAAAAATATGATGTCTAAGAAATTTCTGCTAGGTGCAGCGGTTTTCGTACAAAACATTAATTAGTGATACCACATTGCTGTTTTCTGCAAAAAAAATTGTTCCCATCAGTTGTTAATCCATTGTATTTCTTTATTATTTGCAGGTTGTTAATGAGTGAATGTTATTAAAAATGGATGAGACAAAGACCTGTGTATTCTGTAGTGGCGAAAGAAGCGTGAAGAATTCTGAAAGGGTACAAAGCAAGTTTACGGCGGTGCGATAATCTTCATCTGCAACTAGGAGGATTCTATTTGGTGTCACTAAAACTGCTTGCCCGCGTACTGCAGCAAACATCACATTGCGGCAGCATCCGTAAGGAATCTCGGGAAACCAACAGCTGGAAAAAAGATTAAGAAGTACTGCCACGTTCACATTTAAAGATTGATTGATTGATTGATTGGAGGTTTAACGACCACCGTGAGCAACTCAATGGGCTATAAGCAGTCGCCCGTCCCTAATTTAGGGTCACTGGTTCCAGGGAAGGGAGAGAGCCAGTGCCGTAAGACAAACACAACATCCATGCCTCACCGGGATTCGAACCCGGACCCCTTACGGACGAATGATCAAAGGCCAGCGCCTTAGACCACTGCGCCACCGGGGCGGCCTCACATTTAAAGAGCATTGCATATTCTGTGTGGAATACAGTGTTCTACACCACGTGATGATAGACACCCATCCAGGTGGAGAGAAGCTTATCTCCGTCGTACCGTTGATCGCGCTGGGAAAGTTACATTTATAACAGCTGTACTTAACCATGCTGTACAATGAAATGGTCAGTGAGGCAGAGACATCATGTTGCGTGTAAGCAGTTCTATCAACGACCTCCACGCAGCGGACGGTCGTTACCGAAAAAACTACCTATTCAACGTTTTTCACCAACAATCTCTCAATTAATTCAGGCGAAGACGTCAATGCTTCACAAGTTTTAGAACATGAAATGAAAAAGTGCAAGTCAATTGTGTGGAGTAGTATCACATGTCATAAACGGTATATGGAGTTGGAAGGGACGTTAATACGACGGCAATTGATCTAAACCTTGCTTAACAAATTGGCTGACCGTATCGTTCTTTCATCTCCTACAATTGCATCGATCATGATTTTCCGTGAAACAGCTGTAACAACTCTGACAGTTGACGATGATGACAATACTGATTTGGCAGCAGTCGCCAGAGTAGCACCCTTAATCTGGGATGAGTTGAAATAAATAAACCTTGATCTAGGGCATTGTACAACTAAAGTGTCCATGAACTCTATTCTAGAATACGTTAGTCCGACTCTGTGTAGTCTACTTCAGATAGTATCGCCAAAGCTTGATTTGCCGCCCCGGTGGCGCAGTGGTCTAAGGCGCTGGCCTCTGATCATTCGTCCGTAAGGGGTCCGGGTTCGAATCCCGGTTAGGCATGGATGTTGTGTTTGTCTTACGGCACTGGCTCTCTCCCTTCCCTGGAACCAGTGACCCTAAATTAGGGACGGGCGACTGCTTATAGCCCATTGAGTTGCTCACGGTG
This sequence comes from Macrothele yani, assembly GCA_039090855.1. Taxonomy (NCBI): domain Eukaryota; kingdom Metazoa; phylum Arthropoda; class Arachnida; order Araneae; family Macrothelidae; genus Macrothele; species Macrothele yani. The sequence continues at coordinate 177,446,267 of CM076990.1, forward strand.
GTCGTTAAACCTCCAATCAAAAAAAAAAAAAAAAAAAAAAAAAAAAAGCTTGATTTAACAATACCTGTAGCAATGATAGGTTCGATACTAACCAGAATAGTGAAATATTAACCAACTACACTGCAGGTTGACCTTTCTGTTGCACTAAATCAGCATAAAACTTTAATTTACTTTTTTCATGATTTCGGTGTAAATGCGCATACTCTGAGCTAGACGCTTACGAGCTTCCGCAGCTGTTACAACTGCAAGCATTCGTCAAAGAAGTGGAATGGTTGGACTAGCAACAAACGGGATCATTCAAGTTCCAGCCGCCGCCCCGGTGGCGCAGTGGTCTAAGGCGCTGGCCTCTGATCATTCGTCCGTAAGGGGTCCGGGTTCGAATCCCGGTCAGGCATGGATGTTGTGTTTGTCTTACGGCACTGGCTCACTCCCTTCCCTGGAACCAGTGACCCTAAATTAGGGACGGGCGACTGCTTATAGCCCATTGAGTTGCTCACGGTGGTCGTTAAACCCCCAATCAAAAAAAAAAAAAAAAGTTTCAGCCAACAACTATGGTGCCAATATTTTCAGAATGGCCTCATGTCAACACGTGGACTAGTCATGATAGTGACACAAACGAACGTCAATGTTAGTTGCGAAAAAACATGGCAACAGAGCAAAATTCGACGACTTAAATGGGAAGATGTACCAAGTGTTAAACTTCCAGATATCGAAGTATTAATACATCGTTTCAGAGGACAAAAGATTGTCGATATGCAAATAGAAATGGCGGATATGTTGAAGGAGAATGCCTTTCCTCGGCTTAAGGACCTGGCCATGACAGTGGTTACTAAATTGAAATGTAAGAGAGCAGCAGCCATGGATTTTACTTTCCTGAAGCAACTTCTTCACGGAGGATTTGAACACTGTGGCTGGAACACAAAATGTATGCCTGAAAGAGGAGTGTGTCCGGAAACAAAGACGCGAGTTGCATTTGTTCCATTAATCGACATGGTGCCATCTGAACCACACACAATGAAGATAGTTTTAATTGAGGCAATGAGAGTAACTGAAACAGCAGGTTAGAAATAGACTGTTTTTAAATTTGGTCAACAAATTTATAAGGTTGCTGTTCAGCTTGCATCGGTCGACCGTCCGTTATTATAATGTCCTACTAAGGCTGGGCGGAATGTACATGCTGAGGTCCTTTATCGGTAGCGTTGGGACACTAATGAGAGGTAGTGGACTAGAACAGGTTCTAAAGTGTGCATTTGCTGGGGTTACAAAGATTATTTCAAGACATAGGTCTCCACAGAACGTAAGAGCCCTTCGCATGGTCGCACAAGAAATATTACGAGGAGCTGTTACTGGGCTATCATCTAATTGTGTGTCAAGCGCTGATCTTGAACCACAGGATGTAATCGTGGATGTGGTTGTACTAAAGTCACATTAAAGTGCACAGCATTCTGTATTTGTCAAGGTGAATGTAGCAATGGAAGTGTGAGGGAAGGATCTGTGATGGAGATGATGTTTGTGAATCTTAAATTCAATAAAAGTAATTACATTTTGTGATTTAATCTTTAATTTTAGTGTTAAATTATACTGATTTGTTATTTCCATGCTGAGTTGGGCTAATGTAAAAGAAGTCACCATATCTGTTTATTCTGTACTGCTGAAATATTTTCCTGTGTTTTGTACGAAAACCGCTGCACCTAGAAGAAATTTCTTTGATATCATATTTTTCGGGAAGTTAATTCCTTTTACTTTTGCTTAGAATAAATATGTCTGTGGGGGTAACGGTTTTACTATTAAATGGCCTCAAATGTGATCGATTCACGAGAAACGGCAGTACCCATGGCCGTGTGGGTGCTAATGATGGATTGTGAAATTTCCCCTAGGTTTAGAGAGTGGCACTCACCAGATTTGGAATCAGCACCTCAAAGTTACGTAAAAACAGTTGTAAACTTTATATATGTCGAAATTCAAGGTTCGGCCTCCTCTCCCCCGCTCTATATCGATTGGCCTCCGAATTCCCCCGATATCAATCAGATTACGTGCGGGAAGCGACCGTGCGCCAAGCGACCCTGTGGAAAATCGTGCGCGAAGCGACATTGTTATATTCCATCGTGGACGAAGCTACCCTGCGAATCGCATAACTTTACTTGTATATATACAAATCGTAGTCAAATTATTTACACCTAATTAATTAAGTACTTACATCTTCTGAATTTTGATAGCTTAATGCTTTCTGGTATTTTTTAAGGTTTTTAGAATTTCCAAATTCCGCCATGATATTACGAAAGCGTTCTTCTACTTGTATACACATGTTTTTCCTTTTTGGACCAAGTTCTTCTAATTCCTTTAATTGTTGTTTGTGCATCACACGTCAAATTTGGAAATTTAAAGACCTTAAAAAATGTCTGAAAGAATTATGCTATATTACCAAGTTGGACTAAGAACAAAAGCTACAAAATTCAGAAGATGTAAGTACTTAATTAATTAGATGTAAACAACTTGACTACGATTTGTATATATATATATATATATATATAATGATATTAAAAACTTGTGTTTAGTATAAAAAACTTGATGTAAGTAATTAATTAATTAGATGTAAGTAATTTGACTGCGATTTGTGTATATATATACTGCTGGACAATTACTAAGGATGGATCATAAACGGCTATTATAGCGCATAAAAAAGTAAGTGTGGTTGGATGCCAAGTGAAATAAAATAATGTCAGAATTCCAGGACATTACAAGAAAGACAATTTATTGTGCTCTAAAATCCAGAAGGCTTTGGAACGTGTTCAAGGGACAAACAGGCCATTTTGTGCAGAATACGTAAACGTGAAAAAAATGCAATTACCGTCCGCAGGCGTTCCGGCGTAAGAAGTCAATACGGGATATGGCCACCATGGAGGGGGATGCAAGATTCCACACGTCGTGTCATGTTTTGCACAACATTATCAAGCAGCTGTTGGGGTAATTTATCCCATTCCTCTGTCAGTGCACGGATGAGGGTGTCCTTGTTTATTGGAGGGCATTGGCGACCAGCAAGACTCCTCCCCAAAGCATCCCACACATTTTCAATGGGATGATTCAGATCTAGAGAACGTGCTGGCCATACGAGGCGTTGAATATCCTCGCTCTCAAGACACTCCTGGACAGCGTCTGTTCGATGACATGTTGCGTTGTCGTCCATGAAAATGAATCTATCACCGACAGCGCCACGGAACATGCGAACATGAGGTAGCAGAACATCATTAATGTATCGTTGGCCAGTCATAGTCCCAGTTGGAAGCACATAGAGGGACGTACGGCCATTGATCATGATGCCAGCCCATACCATGACACTACATGTCGGATATCGGTCTCTTTCCTGTATGTTTGCTGGACAATATGCAGTACCACTATCACGCCAGATCAGGTGTCGTCGACAATCAGACGATAGACTGTATCTACTGTCATCTGAGAAGAGGACAGCAGACCAGTCGTTATCAGTCCAATTGCGATGTTGATGGCACCATTGCAAACGGGTGGTACGGTGACGTCTGGACAATGGGATGCACACAACAGGACGGCGGGCGTATAGTCCTTCTTCATGCAAACGTCTGGCGACAGTTTTTCGGGAGATCCGCTTGCCAGTGGCAGCTATAAACTGATTTGGGGTATCGTTCACTTGATCGAAAGGTCACTTGACCGAAAATCACTTCGCCGAAAATCATTTGATCGAAAGGTACATTTCACCGAAGGGTCACTTGACCGAAAAGTTCATTTCACCGAAAGGACATTTGATCGAAAAGTTCATTTCACAGAAGGATTATTTTACCTAAAAGTTTATTATATCGAAAGATCATTTCACCGAATGGTCAGTTTATCGAACACTTAGAATTTCGTTGTTAGAGATGTGTTGGAGTGTGGTGCTGGTTTTTGAAAAACTAGCCACCTAAACATTTTCGGATTGTATAAAAAACGCACTTTTAATTTCTATGAAACACCTCCCTATGAGTAGGTTTTTAGAAATATAACATTAATTATAAGGCCTAGATCTGTGCTTTTTTGTCAAATTTTAATCCTCCGAGCTCATATTCATATGGGTTACATAGTAAATAATGTTACACTTTTACTCAACCACAAAACATTGATTTTTTGACCGTAGGCCTAGGCACAGGCCATTATAACAGATTTTAACCCTACTCATATTCATAAGCATTAAATAAAATGTATAGTAACTTCTTATGCAAACCTTATGAACATGAGCACGAACGGTTAAAATTTACTAAAAGGTTTAGTAAGCCGAGACCTAAGGCCCTAAAATTGATTCTTTTTGCCTCAAAAAATGTGCAACATTATTAACTTGACTTTTTATGCATACCTTATGAATACGAGCACGCGCATTTAAAATTTGCTAAAAAGGCATAAGCCCAGGCCTAGAGATCTAAACTTGATTCTTTTTGGCCTCAAAAAATGTGCAACATTATTAACTTGACTTTTTATGTAAAATTTATGAACATGAGTTTGTACGATTAAAATTGGGTAAAAAGGCCTAAGGTAAGGCCTGGGGACCTAAAACTTATTCTTTTTGCCTGAAAAAATGTACAACATTATTAATTTTACTTTTTTATGTAAACCTTATGAACATGATTAAAATTTGCTAAAAAGGCCTAAGCCGAGGCCTAGGGACTTAAAATTAACTATTTTTGTTTTAAAACTAAATATTTGCGTTCTCTGTGACACGGAGAAATCAAAAGTGCAATTTGAGTATGATCCCCTAACGTTTCGGTCGTCTGTCTGACAAACTTGCACCATTCTTCAACAGATCCTGTAATGAAATCCAAAGTTTTCGATAAACTGACTCTTCGGTGAAATGACCTTTCGATGAAATGAACTTTTAGGTAAAGAGACCTTTCGGTGAAATGAACTGTTCGATCAAGTGACCCTTCGGTGAAATGTACCTTTCGTTGAAATGAACCTTCGGTGAAATGAACGTTTCGATCAAGTGATCTTTCGGTGAAACAATCTTTTCGGTGAAGTGATTTTCGGTCAAGTGACCCTTCGGTGAAGTAAACGTCGTGCAAATGAACCATAGCCACTGATTTGCTACCTTACTGGCTGTGCTGCGCCGGTGTCGTTTTGTTGATAGCACTATGTACCGATCTTCTGCAGGTGTCGTACTGCGAACACGACCACCCCCGTGACGTTTGCTACACTCTCCATTTGTTTGAAATGATTTCCAAAGCCTTGAAACAACACTGTGGCTGACGTCGAACTCCCTGGCAACATCTGTTATTTTTCGCCTTTCTTCAATTTTGCCAATAATACGGCCACGCGTAAAATCATCTAGGTGATGTCGGGAAGACATACTGAAAATTGCAAGTTCGTCAATTGATTGTTTCCCTTTCAACTTTGCGTTTGAACAACAACGGTCAATGCACTTCAAATCCTTTATATCTCTTATCAGCGCTATGACGTCACGAACAAGTTCGGCAATCCAAAATTTGCATACGCACAACACGTCTTACTGTATCCCGCACTTATGCTAATTTCCACATTTTCCTGCCTTCCATTTCATGGTTGCTATCGTTGCTATTATCATCCGTCTTTACCAATTGTCCGGCAGTGTATAAGTAAAATGATTCGATTAGCAGTGTCGCTTCGTTCACGGTAAAATATAACAGGGTCGCTTCGCGCACGACACCATCAATCACACAGAGCACTTATGAGACACAACAAAACTGTATATGAGGCGTCTGGATACACGAATCACCTCCATACCTACACTGAAGGCCGCATTATACGCAGTTCGGTTGGCCATAGCTATCAACTGCTTCCGGTATCTTACTGAATCGATGCCACGTCAGATAGCTGCTGTACTGAGGGCGAAAGGAGGACCTATGAGGTAGGTGGCCATAATTCTAAGTATAATAACAATAATAAAAGTATTGTTTTTGAAAAACTAAACAGTCGAAATACTTACTGTTGCTGCCGTCATAGTTTAGCCAATATTTACTTTTATGACTCGCATATCTTTTCATTGGTTTTACGACCATAACATTCATTAATCCACGTACCTAAGTATCTCTCAATGCCAAGAATTAGTAAACCTTATTGTTTTGTTGTTATGATTTAATTCCTCTTAGTATGTACAGGACTGTTGCTCAGTGTGGTCGTGAATTACGGCGAATAAATACAATGTGTTGTACGGGAATAAATGTATACTCTCGAATCACTCGTTTTATTTCACGCCCAGAAAGATCCTGGCAGGCGAAAAACGCATAGCATAAATTACCTACAAAATACCAGGGTATTCTCATTTTTTTTAATTTTGATTGGAGGTTTAACGACCACCGTGAGCAATTCAATGGGCTATAAGCAGTCGCCCGTCTTTAATTTAGGGCCACTGGCTCCAGGGAAGAGAGAGAGCCTGGGCCGTAAGACAAACACAGCATCCATTCCTCACGGGATTTGAACCCCGGCCCCTTTCGGACGAATGATCAGAAGACATCGCTTAGACCGCTTGCACTGGGCGGTTCTCAGTTTTTTTTAAATTAATTACTTCTTATGAACATTTTAGCAGAATTGCTCATGTGAAATAGAAGTTTTCAGAACAAAATTAATGGACAAGTAGATAGAATTCACAAATATGTTACGAACTGTTATTCTACGAATTCGTTTCCTAAAAAAGAATTACATTTGAAACAAATGTGTAACTTGAAATTAATTTAAGTTTCTGTATTGGTGTGTAACGGAGTAATAAATTTGCCAAACCCGATGTGAATTGTCTACTTTGGAGCATAACGCGAATCATTTGACGACAAAATGAATGCTGTTTTCAAGATAAGGCTGGATTAAATCATGTAGAATACACTTTGCGAAAATCTGCCGTGCTGAACGAGGAGTGCCCAATTATATAACTGGTCTCGGATACGCGTAATAAATTCCTGAATTTAAGCTTCGTTGCAATGAAATGTGAGATACTTCGATGTGCTTCTGGCTCCCGTGTCTCTAGCGTTAGTGGCATTACGAATGAAGGGACAGAGAGGACTTGATCATCGTTTTATCTTTGATAAAGCTGGGCAGTCCTCGAAGAATCTAATTAAAACTTCAACGTTTCGATTCGTAACTCTTGGATCAAAGGATGTTTCCAAAAATTCATCCTTCTAATGATTGTGAAGTTTAATACTGCAGATTAAAGGAAGACATCGCTTAGAAGAGTTCTCAAATGTGTGTGAGCCTCAAGTTTTGTAAATATATTCTGTACGTCTAGAATAGAACTGATAACACTTAAAATTGTTGAACCCGTAGTCGGTCGCTACACGTTGAACAACGCCAGTGGTCGCGCGTGGGAGTTTTTCTTACACAACTTTTTCGCGATGTTTCTGCTCAAACGTGAATAAAAGCACTGGTGCTCAAAATGCGCTGCTAACAAATCAAATCTTATAAATCAAATTAGGCGAAAAAAAAATTCTTATCATCGCTTTATCTATAAAAATGCAATACACAGACGCCATTGGTCGCTTCACGAGAAAAGCTCTCACGTGACACAAACTCCAGCGGCTGCTTAACGTGGATCCACCTAAAATCTCTGCTTTATGTTTCCAATGGTAAAACTTCCTTACATATTTTCTTCGCAATTAATGTATTCCCAAGGATGAAATTTGGACATTGATAAAACTAACTTTACGTTATAGCATGGGATACTTAATAACTTCTAAAACGTAACCATTATAATATAATCCAACATTTGTTTGTCTACTGACGTCATCAATGTACAGGTCGCGCCATCTATTAACAGGTCTGAATATTACTCAAAGAGAAATGATTGATTTTAAAGATAACTATGGTTATGTTTTAGCAAGTGTTAAGAATTACATGCTGTAACTTGAAGTTAGCTTTATCAATGTGAAAATTTTCATTCTTGGGAATGCATTAATTGCGGAGAAAATATGTAAAGAAGTTTTACCATTGGAAACATAGGGCAGAGAGTTTAGGTGAAACCACCTTAATGAGAGAAATGTTCACGCGAAGCACACGGGAGCAAAGAGAAAACGTTTTGTAGGTCAAAGATGCTCCAATCCTTATCAGAACTTAAAACGAATTGTCGAGATTCTAAAAGTCAGCTAGACCGGGAGTGGTACCCCCCAAGGTCGTTTCCAAATAAATGGCGTTCTGTTTTTCGACGTAGGACTACTTCTAAATCCTCGGATATTATGGGCCGAATTACGGGCGACCGCCTATGACAAAAATAGGTTCCAATTGAAATCATTATTGCGTTAAAAATACGTGTCGCACACTAATCGTGTTAGCATATTCGTTAACAGCTTATAGTCCGATTCGCGTAATGCGCAATACATCGTAGGTGCGATGCTACCCTCGCTCCCTGTGAGCGATGCAGGTGATGCTATATATCTGGGTGTGCTGCTGCGTTGGACTGTCTATATCGGCTACCGTGAGCGCAACACGACTGGGAGTGAGTGGTATCGTTTTAAAGCTCTGGACGAGATCTATTCAAATATACGAAGAACATTTTGCAGTGGTTTAAACTGAGCATTTAAAAAATTGTTTTCTTGTGAATCAGGAAACACTTTTACCAATATCGCGATTTATCTGGACAACCGTGAGTGCAATACGACTGTGCGTAGTATCGTATTAAAGCTATCGACGTGATCTGTTCAAATATATAAAGAATATATCGCAGTGGCTTAAACTGAAATTAAAAAAATTGTTTACGCGTGAACGGGTTAAGATTTTTGACAATGCCGCTGAATTCAAAGAATAAACGCAAGCAAAAGTGGAGAAAATCGAAACGAGAGGCTAGAGCAAGTGATGAGGAATGTATAAGGGTCGCCCAAACGAAATTGAGACTGTCGTTTTTTCGCAGTAAGTGTTTATAATTGGAATATGTGAACATACAGGAAGTAAGAGTGATACATGGGCTACATACCCGCTACACATGGTCCCCTTGTAGGTTCAAGCAAGTGCCCCAGCACGGCCAGAGGTTGCGGATACCCTGAGCGGAGAACGTCCGTAGTTGGCGGTGGAACCAGTCTATAACGGCGTCCCGGACCTCAGCGTCGTTAGCAAACCGACGGCCATTGAGAGCTTTTCTTTAGTGCCCGGAATATGTGGTAGTCGTAAGGCGACAGATCGAGGCTATAGGGGGGATGGTCGAGGACATCCCAGCGGAAACTCCGCAGCAAACCTTGGCACACTGTTGCCACATGCGGGCGGGCGTTGTCGTGCAGTAGAATAACCCCATTTGACAACATACCTGGTCGCTTACGCTTGATGGCCGTTTTGAGGTTGCGTAACATATTGCACTATGTACTACCATAACATATTGCAGCATTGACCGTACTGCCTGTGTCTGGCAAATCCAACAGCAATGGCACATTCTCATCGAAGAAAACTGTGAGCATAACTTTTCCAGCTCTTAAGGAGAACTGACAATTTATTTGGGCGTGGAGAGTTGGGAATTTTCGCCATTCCATACACTTCCGTTTTGTGTCCGGATCAAAGTGGTGGCACCAAGTCTCATCTGCGGCCACAATCTTGTACCCCATGCTTTGGCTGACCAGAATCGGATGCAACGCTACTCCATTGCTGTTGCTCTGTGTGAAAGAGAAAGTTGGGATATTCGAGTAAATTGTGCAAATGGGTACCCCATGTTTTGGCTGACCAGAATCGGTTGCAACGCTACTCCATTGCTGTTGCTCTGCATGAAAGAGAAAGTTGGGATATTTGTGTAAACTGTGCAAGTGGGTACCCCTTGCTTTATCTGACCAGAATCGGATGCAACGCTACTCCATTGCTGTTGCTCTGCATGAAAGAGAAAGTTGGGATATTTGTGTAAACTGTGCAAGTGGGTACCCCTTGCTTTATCTGACCAGAATCGGATGCAACGCTACTCCATTGCTGTTGCTCTGCGTGAAAGAGAAAGTTGGGATATTCGTGTAAACTGTGTAAATGGGTACCCAATGCTTTGGCTGACCAGAATCGGATGAAACGCTACTTCACTGCTGTTGCTCTGCGTGAAAGAAAAAGTTGAGTTATTCGTGTAAACTGCGCAAATGGGTACCCCATGCTTTGTCTGACCAGAATCAGATGCAACGCTTCTTCATTGCTGTTGCTCTGCGTAAAAGAGAAAGTTGGGATATCCGTGTAAAGTGTACAAATGGGTGCCCAATGCTTTGACCAGAATCGGATACAACGCTATTCCATTGCTGTTGCTCTGCGTGAAAGAGAAAAATGGAAGGGCTTTTTGCGTCGGTTTGTCGCGGGTGACGAATAATGGGCCATATGCGTGCAGAGATGGAAACAGGTCTCGGGTCAACGGGTTACCAGGTCACAATGTCTTGCGGGTCCTACGGGTTGGGTCAAGGTGTTCCTGACCCGATTTTGATCCGGTTTTATTCCCGTTTTATTTTTGAGTAGGGAAAAATAGTCGATACTGGTGCCCACGGAGTGAATAATGATTGGCCATGCAAAAATATTGTCGTCTCTTTTCGAAGATTTCCACCGACCAACGTCAGACACACCGACACCATATCGTAAAAAGATACTTCCTTTGATTTCTTTACAGTGCGATTGTCCAGGGCAAAGTACAGGCAAACGCCATTCGCCTGCTTCTCAGCTGATTCACTCTCTCCGCGCAAAGTTCGCTGTATGACTAAGAGTTACTTTTCACATCGCATCTTTTACATTGAACATCCAGAGGTTTTCAATTTATGTGCTAACATCCCGTTCCCATGGCATGTTATATCGAAATTAACTCCTTATTTGTTAATATGGATGGATTTAATATTAAGGAGGCTGAGAAAGGCGTCGAGGCCAACAAATACATGCTTGTTCAAAACCACAAGGGGAAGAGAGAATGCTGAAAATTGTTTCGTCTCATAAGGGAGCCGGTGAATAATTCTATGTTATTTGCTCTTGCTTGTTGTTCAAAATGTGGAAATTGTATAACTGCAAAGGAAGATGTCGACGGTGTAATAAGATTATGGAACCAAAAATCTAACGGACCATATAAAAGAACGCGCACCTCCATCAAAGAGTGGAAATAGTGAACAATCTAAATACATTTAAAAAATACATTTCTGTAATCGTAAATAATGATTCCCATTTGTAATATACTCCATGGTCACGGTCACATTCAACCATTACTTCTGTATTACGCAAAGTAGTGGCACTACAAATGGCACTAAAATTTAGCAAGTAACAAAATTTTATTATTAAAAAAGGATTTCAGTTATTATATAGCAAGCAGTAATTGGGATGGGTGCATATTATGTTTATATGTATATATACACTGCTGGCCACCCAAAATGCAACACCAAGAAGGAAGCATCTGATTGGCCTGAAATTCGCAGCATGCGTCGCCCGCGAAAGGATATGCAAATGATTAGCATTGCAGGGCATATGCAAATCATGTGCGCCCGGCACGCCACCGAGGAGCACTATAAGAAGGGTGCACAGAAGGCGGGGTGTAAGTAGTGGAAATGTGTTGTGCTGCCGAACCTATGCGTGAGAAGCTTCCTGATGCCTCGTCGCAGAATACGGCAGTCATTCCAGCACGTTTCGGAGTTCGACTGAGGACGAATAGTGGCTAATCGCGACAGCGGTTTATCGTACCGAGACATCGGCCCCCGTGTGGGACGACATCCAGCCACAGTGAGGTGAGTATAGATTAGGTGGGTGCAGGAGGGACGGACGTATCGATGTGAGCGACTGCCGCAGCCGCGAAACACCACCGAACGAGAGGACCGGCATGTTGTGCGGCGGGCATTGACGGCTCGCACCGCCCCATCACAAACGTTAGCGCCTGAATTAGGGTGTGTTGCGCAACAACCTGTGTCAGCACGTACCGTTCGACGTCGTCTGCAGGAGCGGGAACTAGGTCGCACGGCGCCTATTGCTCCGATTACCATTGACGTTACACCACTGGCGAGTGCGGCGGCAGTGGGCTGTTGAACGCCGCACCAGGACTATGGAATGGCACGACATTGTCTTCTCCGACGAATCAAGCTTCTGCCTGCAACTTCACGACGATCGGATCCGCGTGTGGCAGCACCGTGGCGAGAGTTTGTATGACGCCTGTATTATGCATCGCCATACCGGTCTGTCGCCTGGCGTTATGGTTTGGAGCGTAATTGGATAAGACACCCGCACCCCTCTGGTACGCATCGCCAGTACGCTCAACAGCCACCGCTACATCTCCGACCTTTTGGAGCCTGTAGTCGTCCCTTACCTGCAAGACCTGCCAGCGGCCACTTTTCAACAGGACAATGCGCGCCCGCACGTGTCATGCATCGAGAAAACAATTCTTCACGGCCCACCAGGTGTAACTGCTTCCGTGACCCGCCAGTTCTCCCGATATGTCGCCCATCGAATACGTCTGGTCGCTGATCAGCAACCGAGTGGGCCGGCAAGCACTACCCGCTGCTGCGCCTGATGAACTGTGGCAACGTGTGAAAGCAGCCTGGACCGACATACCCCAAGCCCACATCCAAAGCCTCTTTCGTTCGATGCCGCGGCGTGTAGTGGCCGTTATTGCAAGCCATGGGGGCTACACGAACTATTGATGTCTGCGTGTTCCGCAAGTCGCACGGGCCTGTAAGCTCAATTGTTTCATTTTTGTATCTGTTGTGATGTGCTCAGTAAATCTGGCTTTGCTATCTCGTGACCTTCTTGGTGTTGCATTTTGGGTGGCCAGCAATGTATACATAAATTAAGTTTCGAATTTATAGTTCGAAGCAGATTTGTCCTGATCTGTTACGGGTCCGGGTCGGGTCCAGTTATAGGACGTCCGGGTCCGAAATGTTTGACTTGTTTCCAACTCTGCATACGTGAATGTTGCACGACAAAGAGTATGGACCAAGCAGGGACAACCTTTACAGAAGGACCTAAGCCAACCCTTCACGGAGTTGCTCATGGGATTGTAGCTGTGGGATTCACTATGAACTCTACATTAACCGCTGATGCTTACATCGAACAGTTGGACCGTCTTCATTCTGCACTGCAAGGAAAACGCCCAGCGTTGATTAATCGTCATGGAGTTGTTTTTCACTAAGATAACCCTCGTACACATGTCGCTTTACGGACTTAGCAAAAACTGCGCGAGCTGGAATGGAAACGAGCTGAATAGAATGGGTCACACACACCTTATTCCCCGGGGCTATCCCCGTCCGACTTTTACCTCTTCCGGTCTTTGTCGAATTTTTAGCTGAGATAAACTTTGGTAATGAAGATGGTGTGAAACGTTGCATGGTTGACTTCTTCAGCTCCCGCTCGACAGTCTCCTATCGCTATGGGATATTTCAACTCAAAGATCGGTGGACAAGATCATCATTTCCATTGGGGACTTCCTGGATGATTAGGTTAAGTGTTTTGTACGATTTTTAAGCTTGAAATACAGTATTCTATATTTTTACGATGCTTTCTTTACAACCTGATACGAGTATTTTATAATATGATCATGGGACACTCCACAGAGTGTAAAATTATGAAACAATGTAGCCATATAAAAACATCATTTATTCGCAAAATATACAGGGTGTCCCGGAACTTCGTGTACAAACTTGGAGGGGAGGTAGAGAACAGCGTTAGGAACCAGAATTAAATAGGAAAGCATGGGCGGAAACGTCACCCTCACGTGAGAAAGAGACACAAAGACACAGTAAGGCCACAATACAGAAAGCAGTGTAAAACGCTATATTACACAACAAAAGAGTACAATGTAGGACTTACAAGCATCACAGGAAGTGTTCGAAATTGCGCCCATTGGCCTGGATGCACGCATGACACCTACGCGACATGGATAGGCGAACATTGTCGAAGATACCTGGCGTTTCGCGGATCGTAGCAGCAGCGATGGAGATTCGTGCCACCAGGTCCATTTCAGAATTTACTGGCGTGTCGTACACAATGCTCTTCATGGCACTCCAGAGATAATAATCAAGAGGAGATAAATCAGGTGATCTGGGGGGCCATTCGACGGCACCGCCACGCCCAATCCACTTGGTTCCAAATGTCCGGTCCAAATGGTCACGTACGCACCATGCGTAATGAGATGGCCCCCCATCATGTTGCAACCCCATTCTGCGTCGAACATGTGCGGGGACATCGTGCTGCATTTCCGGAAGAACCTCCTGAAGAAAGACGAGATACTTGCGAGCGTCCAGTCGAAGTGGTAAGATGTATGGCCCGACTAAACTGTCCACCACGATACCCGCCCACACATTAACAGTGAATCGTTGTTGTGCGGCTCGTGGTCGGCCCACATGTGCGCGTTGTGCGTATCGAACACCCCGTCACGTGAAAATGTTGCTTCATCACTGCTTTCTGTATTGTGACCTGTCTTTGTGTCTCTTCTCACGTGAGGGTGACGTTTCCACCCATGCTTTCCTATTTAATTCTGGTTCCTAACGCTGGTCTCTACCTCCCCTCCAAGTTTGTACACGAAGTTCCGGGACACCTTGTATTTATAGACGAGCCTCTTCGGTATGTAACCTTGAGTAAGTATACAGACAATAAAAAGTGTGAGCTTATTTGATGCCAACAAACTCTCATCTCCTCATCAACACAAAGAAGTCTTTCTCTTTTCTGGTTTTTGATATTCATCAGAGCGGAAAATCCCTGTCCACAACAATATGACGTGGGAAACTACACTTCTGGAAATTGCTAAGGACGGGTGACAATAGCAACGATAGCAACCATAAAATGGAAGGCAGGAAAATGTGTAAATTAGCATAAGTGCGGGATACAGTAAGACGTGTTGTGCGTATGCAAATTTTGGATTGCCGAACTTGTTCGTGACGTCATAGCGCTGATAAGAGATGTAAAGGATTTGACGCGTATTGACCGTTGTTGTTAAAACGCAAAGTTGAAAGGGAAAGAATCAATTGACGAACTTGCAATTTTCAGTATGTCTTTCCGACATCACCTAGATGATTTTACGCGTGGCCGTATTATTGGCAAGATTGAAGAGGGGCGAAAAATAACAGATGTTGCCAGGGAGTTCGACGTCAGCCACAGTGTTGTTTCAAGGTTTTGGAAATCATTTCAAACAAATGGAGAGTGTAGCAAACGTCACGGGGGAGGTCGTGTTCGCAGTACGACACCTGCAGAAGATTGGTACATAGTGCTATCAACAAAAAGACACCGGCGCAGCACAGCTAGTGAGGTAGCAAATCAATTCATGGATGCTACTGGCAAGCGGATCTCCCGAAAATCTATCGCTAGACGTTTGCATGAAGGATGACTATACGCCCGCCGTCCTGTTGTTTGCATCCCATTGTCCAGACGTCACCGTACCGCCCGTTTGTAATGGTGCGATCAACATCGCAATTGGACTGATAACGACTGGTCTGCTGTCCTCTTCTCAGATGAGAGTAGATACAGTCTATCGTCTGATTGTCGACGGCAACTGATCTGGCGTGATAGTGGTACTGCATATTGTCCAGCAAACACACAGGAGAGGGACCGATATCCGACATGTAGTGTCATGGTATGGGCTGGCATCATGATCAATGGCCGTACGTCCCTCTATGTGCTTCCAACTGGGACTATGACTGGCCAACGATTCATTAATGATGTTCTGCTACCTCATGTTCGCATGTTCCGTGGCGCTGTCGGTAATAGATTCATTTTCATGGACGACAACGCAACATGTCATCGAACAGACGCTGTCCAGGAGTGTCTTGAGAGTGAGGATATTCAACGCCTCGTATGGCCAGCACGTTCTCTAGATCTGAATCATCCCATTGAAAATGTGTGGGATGCTTTGGGGAGGAGTCTTGCTGGTCGCCAATGCCCTCCAATAAACAAGGACACCCTCATCCGTGCACTGACAGAGGAATGGGAGAAATTACCCCAACAGCTGCTTGATAATGTTTTGCAAAGCATGACACGACGTGTGGAATCTTGCATCGCCCTCCATGGTGGCCATATCCCGTATTGACATCTTACGCCGGAACGCCTGCGGACGGTAATTGCATTTTTTTCACGTTTACGTATTCTACACAAAATGGCCTGTTTGTCCCTTGAACACGTTCCAAAGCCTTCTGGATTTTAGAGCACAATAAATTGTCTTTCTTGTAATGTCTTGGTATTCTGACATTATTTTATTTCACTTGGCATCCAAATACACTTACTTTTTTATGCGCTATATAGCCGTTTATGATCCGTCCTTAGCAATTGTCCAGCAGTGTATATAGAAAGAATAGCTAATGCTCTTGAAGAGATGCGTAGCTACTGTTTCTGGTTGTATATCCAAAAGCAGTCCAGTGTCGTGTTCTTCGAGGCTGCATCACTAAACTGTACACTATCAGATTTTTATCGCCTGGATTCTTTAGCTTTCAAAATAAATAATTAAATTGTTCCAGAAATCATCATCGCAGTCGTTATTTTCCGACCATAATAAACATAAATCTTACAAATAAATGCGATAATAAGAAATTGTCCTTGAATCTTCCTTCCGCACTTGCCATCCTCTCTCGCCGCACCCTTTGCAAACCACTGCTATACAACATACCTGGGATCCTCTAGAACGACACAGAACAGCTCGTCAGCTCCCCCCCCGGAACCCTCCCCAAGTTACGGATTCCATTCTAGGAATGGAATTCTTTTTCTCCGGAGTTCATCATCAACCTGATGATGAGTATGTATCGTCATTGTGAGAGCTTTTTTCGTACGAGGTGATCACATTCCTTATTAACACATTTTTAGTTTATATTCTGACATCTCACCTTGGTGACATTTTCGGATGTGACCCTGCACATTCAGAATGCTTACATTTTATCTGTTTCATAAAATGTTTGTTACTTGTATGATTGTATTTCTTTACATGCCAAGCGTATCTACCTGTTACGTGTTTTCCGCTTTATTCCTGCGAATACCTTACACACTTTAATTTTGGATATCAGTGTAGATTACATGGTTTCATTATTCGTTCTTAGCGGGATTTCCTTCTTGCCCTTTTAGACAGTAAATCACCGACGTACCAACCAGTTAACCCGATGAAGCTTTTACGCTTTCACAGAAATATGGAATAATTTTCTGGGGCAGACGTACCCAGTTAAAGGTCCTTAGGCAACCGAAACTTGGAAAGATCCTACGACAGCCTTTGGGAGTGCAAAGTTTCAGAACAGATATTGTGTTGGATGATTATTTCGCCGAATGCAACATAGAGAACGACACTATGCAGATTTATGCGCATTAAAACTGGGAATATATCCATATGGCGTAGCACTGAATCTTGAAAACACGTCCGTGAACGCACTGTCGTCGTCATCATTCTGTAAACCATTCTAAAATATTATCTCCGGAAAATGACGGAAGTCACGAATAGCCATGTGGAAAGCTTCTCACAATCGATCGCTGATCCATATATTGAACGTGAGCGGTAAATTCTGTCCGGCTTGTCAACATGGGAATCACGCATTTTATCGTTGCAAGAGCGAATTTTGCCTGCTTAGTAAGAAATATTTACCTCCCAGTATTAAACGACGCGGGTGCTCAGATCCTCTGTGTTCCCATATCCTGTTTCCAGTTATTCTGTGCATTCCGATGAGCGTAAACCATTCATAATTTTCCAAGGAAGGTAGTTTCAAAACTATGATAAATGGGGATTTGTAATAATACTATTCCTCAGAAAGGAATTTAAATTCATTTGTCATTTTTTTCGGCTACTGCTCTTTAGTGAATGATTACGGAGCAGTTCCAAAACTTTAGATCATCATCACCATGACCATTCCCTTGATGGATGAAGGTCTCCCCAAGTGTCTTCGAATTTCAGCCACCGTCTGCCATATGGTCTTCTAGGTCTTTTCTTGATCATTGATGTCCATTCTAGTTTTTCAGTTGTCCAACGGTGATCAATTCTTCTGGCAATATATCCAAGCCATTGCCAAGAGAGGATCGTTATTTTGATCATGATTTCACCATCTTCGATTACTTTCCTAAATCACGAATTCCTCTTCCCACCTTTCAAGAATGCACCTCTCCATGCTTGATTACACTTAGTAAACAAAACATTAGAGGTAGGGGTGATGAGTAGTTGACATGAACACCCCTCCGCGCAGAGTGGGAAAGACCCCTGCAGTATTTGTCATTTGCTTGTAGGACTTCCGTCCACAGTGAGTAGAGTTTAGGTCCCAGCCACCTACAGCGAGATCGCCTTTGGGGCAGGACACAGAAACAATGAGAGCAAGTCTAGCGACTTTGACAGAACAGTTTGTTGTGAGATTAGAGTACAGTAGATGGCGCCACCGTACAAGTAGGATGTTGCACACAGAGGGGTGAGAGAATTTCACGGGGGGGGGCAAAGGAAAGGATACCCATTTAACCAGTGGGTCCAGCCTGGGGGCCGTCACTTAACGTGCTCGTCCAATGCACGGCGGATATTCAGCGATTGTTAGTAAATCACACCATCTCTGAAAGATCAGCCCAGGTTCGAACCTGAGGACCTTGCATCGATAGTCTGACTCGCTAACCACTAAGCCATCCGCTGCTCGTGGGAAAGACCCAACTGTGCGCGAGCAATAAATAGGCTGGCAGCACGGCTTCCAAACAGTGTATCGCAATCGACGAATATCGGTAAACGTGGTGATCTGAACGACTTTGATCGTGGATGTATTGTCGGCGTGAGACAGATGTGCCATTCTATAGCCCAAGTGGTAAGAACCTTGGGGTTTCCAATGGCAACGATATTAAGGGTACAACGTGAACAGTGGTGTATCTTGGGTCAGTGACCTGGGCTATCTCACCGCATTTTTAATTCTTAAGAGCATTAGGATTTGAACACTTATTTGTACATGAACTCCATTCTTCTTCTGAATACTCTATTTGTACATGAACTCCATTCTTCTTCTGAATACTCTATTTGTACATGAACTCCATTCTCCTTTCCTTTTGTGTGAACTTGAGTGTTACATTTTCATAAAATGTTTCTTCTCAGTACTTTTTTATATTTAAAAAGAATGTTGTTTTCTATTGGCAAAACAGTCAAATTGCTCGAATGTACATGTCCTTGTGTAGCTCTAAGATATATCTTGATTCTTTTTATACGGAAAAACTTCTTTCGGCAGTTGCAGTTGTTGATGAACAGTTTAATATTAGGTCTGCTAATTTGTACACCTCACTAAACACTATGTCAAATTTATTCAACTTTATGTAACAAGTAATGTCTCTTACTGATTTGTTTTTATATTCATCAAGGGAATAAAACACCTTCAGTTCATTTTTTAGTCGAACTGTATCAAAATTTGAAGCCTAGAGTTCCCTAAGTTCTCACAGTAGATGTTCAGGAAAGATTTCGCAATTTCATCAAAAGAGTTCGAATCCAACAAAGCCATGAATTTAAGATATCATTGTTTTTAATTCATTGACACTTCACACAGACTGAAACAGCTCTAGCAAAACACGTGTTGTTACGGGTGGGAGCATGCGAGTGACTGAGGTAGTCTAAGTCTTCTCTTTTCTGAGCGAATCGTTGCCCAAAGCAATGGTTCATTCCCCTCCACCCGCTCATTCATGTTGTCATGGAAACGCTAGCAGGTGATCGTATGGAAAATCTTCGAATCGGAAAAACGAAGACTCTGGAAGAGCTGGATTCGTTCCGCTGTTGGTCTTCTCTCGCCAGACTGAGTCAAACAAGCGAATCTGCACCCGTTTTTTTTTTTTCGCAGCAAAAGCATCGTCATATCTTAATACCGTTTGTAATTGACTTTTATTTGTGCATTCTCTATACTTCACATCTAGCACAGCTAGGCCCGACTATACGCCACTGACCTTGAGTATACCATTGACGGAAGTACCAGCGCTAAGAGAGCAAACAATGGCCGATCACACGCCATTGATGACCTAGATCAACGGATACTATCCTGGCTCCAACAGGCCGATCACGCCACATTGATGACCTGGATCGACGGAGACTATCCTGGCTCCAACAGGCCGATAACACGCCATTGATCGCCTGGATCGACGGAGACTATCCTGGCTGCAACAGGCCGATCACACGCCATTGATGGCCTGGATCGACGGAGACCATCCTGGCTGCAACAGACCGATCACACGCCATTGATGACCTGGATCGACGGATACTATCCTGGCTCCAACAGGCCGATCATGCGCCTTTGATGACCTGGATCGACGGAGACTATCCTGGCTCCAACAGGCCGATCACACGCCATTGATCGCCTGGATCGAGAGGAGACTATCCTGGCTGCAACAGGCCGATCACAAGCCATTGATGGCCTGGATCGACGAAGACTATCCTGGCTGCAACAGACCGATCACACGCCATTGATGACCTGGATCGACGGAGACTATCCTGGCTCCAACAGGCCAATCACACGCCATTAATGACCTGGATCAACGGAGACTATCTTGGTTCCAATAGGCCGACCGCTTGGTAACGTTGGCCCAAATCACGTCCAGGTTAAATGCCGGATATACAAGCAGCGTTAGCGAGCGAACTGCCACTCTGCATAATCTGGGCTACAGGAGACGACGCCCTACTCGTGTGCCACTGTTTACACTTTGTTATCGGACATTACACCTCGCCTGGTGTCAAGAACATCAAAACTGAACCTCTGCAGAATGGCGCAGAGTCGTGTGGTCAGATGAGTCCCGTTTTCATCTGTACCCAGCTGATGAGAGGGTGTGGGTGTGGCTCCACTACGCCGGCAAATGTGAGATTATGGCTCCGTCGTGCCAGGACGGCTAAGTTCAAGGAGGTGGTAGCTTTGTGATAATTTAGGGAGCTCTTCATGGAACACATTAGGTCCCTTTGTGTGTCTGGAGAGGTCCTTTGCCACTGCGTGCTACCAACATGGTGCTTCCTGATCAACTACACTCTTTCATGGACTTTGCGCATCCTGCGGCGGATGGTTACTTTCAGTAGGAAAATGCGCCGCCCCACCCGTCTGCAACCAGCCAGGCAAGGCTTGAAGAACACTCATCTGAGTTTGGAACCATCCAATGGCTCCCCTAAGTCCCCGGATTTAAACGCTGTGGAAACTATCTGGCATACCGTTCAGCAGAACATCAGGTTCATGGGCCATGACCTAGTCTCCGGCGGAGTTGTGGACAATGCTACAACAGGCATGGCTGGCTGGCATTACCTCTGGAAACCCTCCGATATATTGAGTTGATGTCTCTACGTTTACAGACCATTATTCGCGCTAGAGGAGGACCAAACGCTATTAGGTAGGGGTCTCTAATGTTTTGCCCATTGAGTGCATAAGAAACATCCCCCTCATCATGATTCTTTCAGTAGTCTGTAGCCCTTGAGTGTTTTTAGCACGTCTTTTGTAAAAAACGATCGTGCTTCTGTTATCGGTTTGTCCGTCCGTCAGTCCGTCTGTACCCACGATATCTCTGCAACTATAAATCCGATTTGAAAAATTATTTTTGCATTGGGAAGCTTGAAATATGCAAATGATGATCCTTTATTTCGTTTTTTTTTTACGATATACAATTTTGCCGGTAGAGGGCGTAAATGCAGATGATGTCGAATTCAAAAATACGTTTTATTCCACATATTTGCTTCTAATCATCCGATTGAAAAAAATTTATATCTTTCGATTCCATTTATGTCGAAGAGTATTTTAGATATAGTTACTTTTTCAAATTACGCATAGATTTTCCGCAAGAGGGCGTAAAGTAAATTACATTTTCCCCGATAACTCTTCTTCTAAAACTCCGATTTGAAAAATTTGTTCTTCAGCGGATACATCTTCTAATGGAAAATCTTTTGCATATAATTTGAAATTTTTGGTAAAGAATACTTTGGCCACCATGGGGCGTAAGTGTTAATTCTTGCTTCTGATGTATTTGCCATAAAATCGTAGCTTCGAAAATATCGATTAAAAATCCTTTCGTGGACTGATGCCACTCACATCGATGAACCTTTTCGGAATATTTTCTTCAAATATTCCACAGTTTCTCCGCCAGGGGGCGTAGACGTACATCTTATTTTTGCCAATATCTCTACTTCTAGAAATCCGATTTGAAAAATTCCTTCTTTGTTGGATAGTGTGGCATGTTTTTCATATAATTTCAAAATTATCAAGTAATTCATAGACTCTCCGCTAGGTGGCGTAGCGGTAAATTGCGTTTCCCCCTATATCTCTGCTTCTAAATCTCCGATTTGAAAACTTCTTTCTGCACCGGATACAGCTCCTGATGGGAAATCGTTTGCACATAATTTCTAATTTTTGTAAAAAAATAGTTTGGCCACCAGGGGGCGTAAATCTGAATTTCCGCTTCTGTTCTATTTGCAGCAAAATATGAGCTTCTAAATTCTCGATTGAAAAAAACGTCGTTTGTTGACCGATACTACTCATGTCGACAAACCTTTTAGGAAAATTTTCTTCTTGAAAAAAATCATGGTTTCTACGCCAGGGGGCGTAGATATATATCTTAGTTTTGTCAATATCTCTACTTCTAAGAGTACGATTTGAAAAATTCCTTCTTTTGTGGATAGTGTTTCCGATGCGAAATGTTTTTCCTATAAATTCAAAATTTTCAAGTAAATGATAGACTTTCCGCTAGGGAGCACTAAGGTAAATTGCGTTGTCTGCGTTATTTCTGCTCCTAAAGCTCTGAGCCGCCCCGGTGGCGCAGTGGTCTAAGGCGTTGGCCTCTGATCATTCGTCCGTAAGGGGTCCGGGTTCGAATCCCGGTCAGGCATGGATGTTGTGTTTGTCTTACGGCACTGGCTCTCTCCCTTCCCTGGAACCAGTGACCTAAATTAGGGACGGGCGACTGCTTATAGCCCATTGAGTTGCTCACGGTGGTCGTTAAACCTCCAATCAAAAAAAAAAAAAATAAAGCTCTGATTTGAAAAATTCTTCCTGTATCGCATACAAGACCTGATGGAAAATATTTTTCACATAATTTCTAATGTTTGGTAAAGAACTATTTAGCCACCAGGGGTCATATATGTTCATTTCTGCTTCTGAAGTATTTGTTGCGAAATCTGGGCTCCTGAAAACTCGACTAATTTTTTTTTCTTCGACCGATACCGCTTATACGGATAAACCTTTTGAGAATACTTTTTTCCTAAAATAATGCATGGTTTTCCCACGAAGGGACGTAGAGTCACATCTTATTTTTGTCGATATCTCTGTTTCTAAGAGTTCGTAAGCTCACGATTCCGTTTAAAGCAATATCTGAGGGATTAAAAACCCGATTGAAAATCTTCGTTCTTTGGTCAGATCTATTGTTTTCCAAACCGGTTCCATTGACTTTGAATAGCTTTGATAAATTTAATTTGCGTCCGAACGGATTCAAAAGACGTGCTTATTACACCCGAAAATTCGGTGTCAACTTTCTTGCTGTTTTCTTTTTTTTTTTTTTTTTTTTGTTCAAATTTAAGGTACTAATGGTTTAAAATAAAAAGTCAATGAGATTGACTAAGATTCTTCACAAAACTCTCGCATAGTCAAGAGGTGATTTTGGAAGCTTCTCTTATGCAAATTGAATTGTGTGTTACAAACTATATTGTAAAAATAACGTATGTGTTTCCTACTGAAAGAAACATAGCGTTCCTTATCTAAAAGTATAATATAATTGCCTTTGTACAAATGGGATTGCGGGTTATATATACGCCACGTTTAATAACAAAATATGTATTTTATTCCGTTTATAGGCGTAAAATTTACAAAACATTAGCAAACTTTTACTGCCAACGGGCAGCTCCTTCAGGCTGCTGAATATAAACAGTTAACACTTTTGTGCCTCTTTATATTCAGCAGCCTGAAGAAGCTGCCCTTTGGCAGTGAAAGCTTGCGAATGTTTTATAAATTTTGCGCCTATAAACGGAAATACACATTTTGTAATTTTCTTTGTTTGAACGTTTGTCCTATTTTTGTTGGCGCAGTGGAAACAGCCAATCGACACAGCGCACGTGTGTACTACTTTACTTTATTGACATGACAACAAAACCGATGTTCCACTTACTGCTGTGACGTCATCTTATCCAAATCATTCTGACATGATGTCAAAGATGCTTTACGTCACACGATTAAAATCGTTTCAACAACTCTTTAGAAACAGGAAAACGTTACGTTAGGACTTTTTGGTTCTACTTTGTCGTTCATAAACGACATACAGAATTTGTCCTTTAGAATCCTATCGTATGAAATTTAACTTTAAGATTCCTCTTGCTAACCTAAAATGATTATTTCAGATTGTCAAATCAGTTTCTTTCTCCTTTAAGTCTAAAAATTGAAAGTTCCAATACAGTAGGTAATAGTGTGTTGTTATTATTTATGTGTATGCTGAAAAAATATGATTTGAGAACTTTCTTAAACCAACCACGAAATTCTCAGAATATAACAAATTTTTTTCGAAGAATATAACCAGGTATTCTTTTATCTAAAACAATATAATTTCCTTTGTCTGAATGTTTGTCCCATTTTGTTGGCGTAGTACCGGTTCACCTTCAGACGATCGATCGACGCCATAGTTCGCGTCCGGCCTCCCATCCGGGTGCGTGTGCCGGCGAGGGCTGCGGTGTTTTGCTGCCTCGGCGAGGAGCTCATACCAGTCGTACCGGACTTCCGAGGACATCCAGCATTGTGCCATTTTGATATTTTCTGCCAAGCTATCCTTCGAACCAATATGGAGAGCTGTTAACATTTTTTGAAGTGCATTTGGAGAACTATCTTCTGGATTTCTTCGTGGTTTTTTGGCATCCATCTATCTATTTAAACAATGCATGTTTGTGACACTCCATATCAAGGTAAGATTCTCCATGATGAACTTACGTTCATGAAAAATGTTGTGATCGAAGGAGTAATAAATATATGATTTAAAAAATTACTCTACATTTCTTACTTTTCCCAGTCATTATTGACGGGCTTTCACCTAGTTTTACAAGAGTATCACATTTCTGGGAAGGTTCTTTACGTTAAACGTATCTTTTCACAAGACATGAAAGTTAGTTAATCACAGAGCACCGCAATGCTATTTTTACGTTAGTTTAATCCAAAACTAGGCAATGGTTTTAACAATAATTTTCTCTATAATGAGACAATTTTTGTGGCTTTACCATCATCTTTTAAATACCGCATTTCGAATTTTGGTTATTCCAGCGTCAGTTTTTAGCATTTCTTAGAATAAATTCATTTGTGCGTATTAAGGAGATTTCGTAATGTTAGAGGCTTTGGTACTGAGTTATATTTCAGTGCCCTGTGTGAAGGGTTCGTTCATACGTCACTTTTAGAGAGTTTTTGCTTCGGGGCTTTAACCCGTATTTTACCCGACAAAAGCAGATAAATAAAATATAAATAAAATATCAACTAAAGTTGTAACTCGCTCTTGCAGTAAGGAAAGTGCTTATTCAGTTGATATGGGGAAGGTCTCAAGCTTTCTACCGATTTCTATTCATTCTCAAAATTACTAACTCGTCGATCTCCTTCCCATTGAGGACAGTGTTCGCTTTGCTTAATTCATCAATATTCCCCGGTTTCACACTCAGGAGCGAAAATTCTCGACATCTCCCTTTCTACCTACTTCCAACTTATTTCCTCAGTAGATGGGTGAATCAAACTATCCCTGGATTGAGACAACTAAGAGGTAATAGCGTGTCTAAATATTCCAGAATGCACAGATGTTCCTTAATTGAATTTTCCTAACCCCTCAGAGATCATTACCCAATCCCTCCCTCGCATAGTAACAAAACCTAAAAATCTAACTTTCCCTCGGATGGGACGTTAAGAAGTGAGAGCCATGCCCATTGACATCGAAATGGCGAAAAAAGGCGCTAAGGAAAGGGAAGATGATTCAAATTTACTATACTCAAAATGTTTACCTAAATTCATTGCTGTCAAACATTGATGCCCAGGTTACAGTGAACTCTCATTATTTCTGCAACAAAGCTCTGTTAGAAAAAATTCCTTTTGTGTCAAACAAAGAGCAAGTTCCTTTAAGAAGAATTCGTTCTGGTTTTTTTTATTAACATCTTAGAGAAACGGATTATTTTTTGAAGAGTCTATTAGTGGTCAGTTATCGTATTCCAAAAAAAAAAAATGAAATCAAGCGTTCCATTATGCTGGGCGTAATTAAGTGCCCATAAAAAATTGTAAATGTGTATACTCATCGACGTTAAGCGCTTTATACAAATATATTACTCTCCGTAGGCGTAGCGTGACCAAAAAAATTGGGAGGGTGCAGGAATAAGAGTAAGCTGATATTTTTCTTTTGGGGAAAGCCATTCTTGGAAACAGTTTTTCCGCAAAGGTCACAAAATTTTGGTCTTTTAAGTGCAGAATATTTTTTGTTATGCACAATGAATAAGTACGAACAGTCCAGCTTATTTTTTGACAAGACATTAAATTTTCTGAAAATGAAGTCCTTTAAAAAAAAAATATTTTAAATATTTCAACTCTTTTCTGTTGATATATGAAAAATGTTATGCAGGATGTCCATACATGAAGTATACAGCTTCTGATATTGAAAAAAAAACTACAATAAATAATAACCTACTTTTAATGTCATAACACATGGTAACTGTGAATTTTTTTTTTAAATGTCAGTAGGTCTCCACGTGTGCTCCGTTGACTGCTTACAGGATGCCTAAACAATAGTCCAATTACACACACGTACGTTGCAGAATGTCAGATGTAACAAAGAGGAAGGCTTCAGCAATGCGTTCTTTGAGCTCAGTGATAGATGTAACCCTTTTTCTTGTACACAATGTCCTTATCCCCCCCCCCCAAAAAAAAAAAAAACTGCATGAGGTAATATCAGAAGAACGAGGTGGCCATGACGTCGGACCCCCACGTCCAACCCAACGCCCCCTGAAAAATGGGTGTCTAAAGATCTACGTACATCCAAAGACCAGTACGGAGGCGCTCTATCTTGCTGGTAAATGATGTCTTGAATATCCTTGAGTAGTATAATTCTGAATTGTTCTAACATGTCTAGGTGTGTTATGCCAGTAACGGTTGGTTCAGCGAAGATAAAGGGCCCTATCACTCTGTCTTCTATTAGGCCAGCCCAGACATTAACCTCCTGTTGCTTTGAATTTATTTACCAGTTGTTCGATGCTCCTTTTTGTCGGCGGCTGTCTCTTATACTCCGTTCTGAACTTACGCCGAACTGTTGTTAGAGATTTCGACACCGGAAACCAAACTACATACGTTGCTTTCTCCACTGAGGAAGCCATGTTTGTTGCATTCCGTGTTCGACGAGAATTTTCATTACATGAGACACCTGGCGTCATCTATCGTCTGACGTAACGAACTATAACATTTGCCACATCTCTTGACATTTAAAGTAAGTTTTTTTCTTATCATAGTTTTTAATAGCATACTGAAGTTGTATATTTCATTTATACACACCCTGTATAATGAGTTCTGTACATTGATAGCATTTTGCCGTGCTTTTATTTCCTCACAAAAACGAATCATAGAGCCAAATATATCGGGTTAATGCATAAGTTCATGCCGTTTTATTTCAAGAGTGCTTCCCAACTGAGTAGTGACGGTGCAGATGCCCAGTTGTATATTAAAATGTAGCCAATAATATCGTGTATCTACAACATATTGCGTTGTGTGGTTGTGGCTAATGGCTTTTTGGTTTTCAGGTCCGGAAGTGTGTGTTGTCAAGTAGAGAGGAATGAACATTTCCGACATCTGCTCCTCTACGAGTTTAACAAGGGATCTACAGCCGCCGAAGCTACTCGACAAATTTGTGCTGTATATGGGGAGCATCCTCCCCATACACAGCACTCCGAGGACAGCCCGCAAATGGTTTGAGAGGTTCCGAGGTAGAAACTTTGTTCTCGACGGCTCTCCACGCTCAGGTCATCCATCTCACTTTGATGAGGATCGTTCGAACCATCTCATTTACTTGGATCCACGTAAAACCACACGTGAATTGGCCACTGAGATGGACTGTGATCAGGCCACAGTGGTGCGATACCTGGAACGTATGGGAAAGGTCTAGAAATTAGGGTCTTGGGTGCCTCACACTCTCACCGAGGACAACATGAATCAGCGTGTTGCCATATGTGGTTCCTTGCTCGCCCGTTATCGCGAATGTTCTCAGCAACACAAACCCTTTCTGTCACGTATTGTTACTGGAGATGAAAAGTGGCGCCTGTACATGAATTTCAGGCATCGAAGGGAATGGTTAAGCCCAAACAAGACGCCCACACCACGTCCAAAACATGACCTTCATCCTTCGAAGACCATGTTGTGTGTCTGGTGGCCCATGGAAGGAATTATTCACTAGGAAATGCTGCCGAGGAATCGTACCATCAACGCTACACTCTATTGTGTGCAACTCTGCCGTGTGCAGAGAGTAATTCAGCAGAAAAGGCCACATCGGCGCCATGGTGTCCTTTTCCAACACGATAACGCACGCCCTCACAGTGCAAACATGACCAAAATGGCCATTCAGGACATGAAATGGGAGATCCCTTAACATCCGGCCTATTTCCAAGATGTCGCTCCTTCAGACTATCACCTGTTCCGATCTCTGTTGAATGCACTCCGTAGCAGAACGTTCAACAATGATGTTGATCTCCAGAATTTCCTCGATGATTACTTCGCAGTAAAACCTGCTCGTTTTTTTCAAGAATGGCATTGCAGACGTGTCTTGACGTTGGGGAACCATTGTTAACAATGGGGGGGGGGATACATAGTATATTGATTCCGTTTTCCCTACATTCCTGTCGTGAGGTGAAAAAAACGGCATGAACTTATGTATCAACCCAATAAAATGTGAGCATAAAAGTGCCTGCGTATAAAGCTTTTGGTTCTTCCTCTTTGAACTTCGTAGCGACTTCATTATAACTTTCATTAATATTTGCTACGCCATCATAGACTGGCCCTCGCACATAAAATTTTAGAAAGCTGGAGACCACGTGCCCCTCCGGTCTCCCTTCCCCACACGCAAACTCTACGCCTATGTTACTCTGAAGGGTAAAATTTAACTAGACATATAACAAGATTCACTTTAAAAAATTAAAGGAACTTACTGAATAAAAATGCATGCTTATCGTTTTTCTTAAAGCGGGAATTCTCTTTTCCTAAGTAAATATCTTGTGAACTGATGGCTTTATAGAGATGTAAGCATGAGGATATATATAAGTGGCTTTTGTGATGAGTTTTCCGTTTGCTAAATGACGCCATTTGTGTAAGTGAATGATGGTAGAAGCTTCCTGAGACACATATTCAATGTATTATGCATTGCATTGGCTAGAAATGCAATAGTCGACTTCATTATGGCATCGATGCAGTTTCCGAAATAAAGTCGAATTGAAATCACATGTGCATAATTTAATATAAAATATATCCCAATATTTTGCAGACTTTTCAGGTCATTTGTAAAAGGTACTGGATATACGTAGACACATACGACGGAAGATGTATAGAAATTCAAATAATAACAGCAATAAAGCACACGGTGACTTATTTTAATATTTACAATAAATGAGTTTTCACATACACCGCTGGCCACCCAAAATGCAACACCAAGAAGGACACGAGACAGCAAAGACAGATTTACTGGACACATAACAACAGATACAAAGATGAAACAATTGAGCTTACAGGCCAGTGCGACGGGCGGAACACGAAGGCATCAATAGTTCGTGTAGCCCCCATGGCTGGCAATAACGGCCGCTACACGCCGCGGCATCGAACGAAAGAGGCTTTGGATGTGGGCTTAGGGTATGTCGGTCCAGGCTGCTTCCACACGTTGCCACAGTTCATCAGGCGCAGCCGCGGGTGGTGTTTGCCAGGCCGCTCGGTTGCTGATCAGCTACCAGACGTATTCGATGGGCGACATATCGGGAGAACTGGCGGGTCACGGAAGCAGTGACACCTGGTGGGCCGTGAAGAATTGTTTGCTCGATGCGTGCCACGTGCGGGCGCGCATTGTCCTGTTGAAAAGTGGCCGCTGGCAGGTCTTGAAGGTAAGGGACGACTACAGGCTCCGAAAGGTCGGAGATGTAGCGGTGGTTGTTGAGTGTACCGGCGTTGTGTACCAGAGGGGTGCGGGTGTCATATCCAATTGCGCTCCAAACCATAACGCCAGGCGACGGACCAGTATGGCGATGCATAGTGCAGGCGTCATACAATCTCTCGCCACGGTGCTGCCACACGCGGATCCGACCATCGTGGAGTTGCAGGCAGAAGCGGGATTCGTCGGAGAAGAAAAGGTCGTGCCATTCCGTAGTCCAGGTGCTGCGTTCAACGGCCCACTGCCGCCGCACTCGCCAGTGGTGTAACGTCAATGGTAATCGGAGCAATGGGTGCCGTGCGACAACTCCCCGCTCCTGCAGACGACGTCGAACGGTACGTGCTGACACAGGTTGTTGCGCAACACACCCTAATTCCTGCGCTAACGTTCGTGATGTGGCGATGCGAGCCGTCAATGCCTGCCGCACAACATGCCGGTTCTCTAGCTCGGTGGTGTGCCGCGGCTGCGACAATCGCTCACGTCGGTCCGTCCGTCCCTCCAGCACCCACCGAATCGATACTCACCTCAACTGTGGCTGGATGTCGTCCCACACGGGCGCCGATGTCTCGGTACGATAAACCGCTGTCACGATAAGCCACTATTCGTCCTCTGTCGAACTCCGAAACGTGCTGGAATGACTGCCGTATTCTGCAACGAGACATCAGGAAGCTTCCCACGCACAGGTCCTACAGCACAACACACTTCCCCTACTTACACCCCGCCTTCTGTGCACCCTTCTCATAGTGCTTCTCGGTGGCATGCCGGGCGCACAAGATTTGCATATGCCCTGCAATGCTAATCGTTTGCATGTCCTCTCGCGGGCGACGCATGCTGCGAACTTCAGGCCAATCGGATGCTTCCTTCTTGGTGTTGCATTTTGGGTGGCCAGCAGTGTATTTTCATCTATGGAGAATCGGTATCGAATACGACGGAAATTATCGTAGGATATAACGCAATGATAGAATTTTTAAAAACCACCACTTGTCCGTATAACACAAGTGGGCGGGCCGCACATAGCACCAATATTATTGAATTTAATACGCATACCATAATAGTTTTATTGTCCTACAACGCAGAGTATAGTGAAGCATAAACTTCAATTTGAAATGAACTGAATATAATATGAACAAGAAAGATGACACCGAATTTTCGGGTGTAATGAGCTCCTCTTTTGAATCCTTAATACAGATATTTAACGTGGACCAGGAACATCAAACAAAGATCTTCACTCTTTCCACGTTTATAAGTGAGTCACGAAAAAATTCTCATTGGCCGCCAACGGGAGTCGAACCCAGGGTTTTCCAGTTACGCGTTGGATGTGCTTCCGCTACACCACAGCTGCCTCGAATTCCTCCAGACACACACACGGAAGACCCTGGGTTCGACTCACTGTGGCGGCCAATGAGAATTTTTCCGTGACTCACTTATAAACGTGGAAAGAGTGAAGATCTTTGTTTGATGTTCCTGGTCCACGTTAAATATCTGTATCAATTATTCATTCGCCTTCTAATTATTTCTTCAGTTGCTGCTTACCATCTTTGGTGAATCCCCAGCATTGTGCGGGGCTCCAAGAAGCATTCTGCCAAATTGGCTTGGCAGTTAGCGTGTGTGAGTCCGGAGGAATTCGAGGCCGCTGTGGTGTAGCGGAAGCATATCCGGCGCGTAACTGGAAGACCCTAGGTTCGACTCCCGGTGGCGGCCAATGAGAAATTTTCCGTGACTTACTTATAAACGTGGAAAGAGTGAAGATCTTTGTTGGATGTCTTTAGAATCCGTTCTGATGCGAATTAATTTTACCAAAGCTATTCAAAATCACTGGAACCGGTATGAAAAACAGTAGCATCTGACGATGAAAAAAAAAGTTTCCGCCGGGTGTTTAATCCCACAGATATTGCTGTAAACGGAAACGTCAATTTACGCCCTCTGGTGGCAGACTTTTGCGTTAAGAAAATTTGAATTTATATGAGATACATTTCCAAGCGGAAACGCTCTCCAACATAGAAATAATTTTTCGAATCGGGCGACAAATATAAGATATGCGTCTACGTCTACGCCCCCCCCCTAGCAGAAAAAAGAGGCATTATTTTAAAAACAAAGTATTTTCAAAAGGTTTTTCCATGTGAGCGGTATCGGTCCATGAAAGAATTTTTCAATCGCTCAGATTTTACTGCAAATACATCAGACGCAGAAATTAACTCTTACGCCCTCTGGTGGCCAAACCATTCTTTATCAAATATTAGAAATAATATGCTGAGAATTTCGTATCTGGAGCTGTATCCGGTGCAGAAAGAATTTTTCAAATCGGAGTTTTAGAGGCAGAGATACTGAGGAAAACGCAATTTACCCTTACGCGCCCTAGCGGAAAGTCTATGCATTACTTGAAAATTTTGAACTTTTATGAGAAACATTTTACACCAGATACGCGATCTAACAAAGAAGGAATTTCTGAAATCCGACTTTTAGAGGCAGAGATATTGACCGAAATAAGATAGACATCTACGCCCTCTGGTTGAGAAAACATGCATTATTTTACGATGAAAATATTCTCAAATATTTATCGGCAGCTGCGGTATCGATCCACGAAAGAATTTTTTCAATCGGAATTTTAGGAGCTGAGATTTTGCTGCAAATACCTACGAAGCAGAAACTTAACGCTTACGCCCCCTGGTGGGCTAACTATATTTTTATAAAAAATTAGAAATTACAATAAAAAATACTCCACCAGAAGTTGTATCCGGTGCAGGAAGAATTTTTGAAATCGGAGTTTTAGAAGCAGAGATACCGGGGAAAGCGCAATTTACTTTTACTCCCCCTAGAGGAAAGTCAATGAATTATTTGAAGATTTTGAAATTATATTAGAAACATGTCGCACCGGAAACTCTGCCCAACAAAGAAGAAAATTTTCTAATCGGATCATTATAAGCAGAGATATTGACAAAAATATGATATACATCTACGCCCCCTGGCGGAGAAATTATGCTGGAATATTTTAAAAAGAAAATATTCCGGAAAGGTTTGTCTACGTGAGTAGTAGCGGTCTGCGAAATAATTTTTTCAATCGAGATTTTAGAAGCTCAGATTTTGCTGCAAATGCATTAGAAACAGAAATCAACACTCACGCCTCTGGTGGCCAAACCATTTTATACCAAAAATTAGAAATTATATGCGAAATATTTCCCATTACGAGCTGTATCGGCTGAAGGAAACATTTTTTGAATCGGAGTTTTAGAAGCAGAGATATCTGGGTAAAAGCAATTTACTTTTACGCCCCCTAGCAGAGAATATATGCGTAACTTGGATAAGTGACTATGCCTAAAATAATCTTCTACTTCAATGGAATCGAAAAGTAAAAGAAGTTTTTGAATTGGATGTTTAGAAGCAAATATATGGATTAGAATTTGTTTTGAATTCGATATCATCTGCATTTACGCCCTCTAGCGGAAAAATTTTGCATCGTGAAAAAAAACGAAATAAGGGATCATCATTCGCACATTTCAAGCTTACTAATGCAAAAAGAATTTTTCAAATCGGACTACTAGTTGCAGAGATAACGTGTATACAGACGAACGGAAGGACGGACGGACAAACC
Source organism: Macrothele yani (assembly GCA_039090855.1). NCBI lineage: Eukaryota > Metazoa > Arthropoda > Arachnida > Araneae > Macrothelidae > Macrothele > Macrothele yani. The sequence goes on from CM076990.1 coordinate 177,479,817, forward strand.
GATAACATAAGCGCGATCTTTTTTTACAAACGACGTGCTTATGTTATCTTATTTTTCAAAGAAACCTGCTCATAACAGAAACTCCAAAGAACCTGCTCATAGCCAGAAGCTCGGTTGTTTAACGACCACCTAGGGCAACTCGATAGAGCAGTCACCCGTCCCTAATTTGGGGCTACTGGTTCCAGGGAAGAGAGAGAGCAAGTGCCGTAAGACAAACACAACATCTATGCCTCACCGGGATTCGAAACCGGACACATCTTGGTTGAATGATCAGAAGACATCGCTTAAATCACTGCGCCACCGAGGCGGCGGGGTGCTGGGGGTCGTAGGAATCTGGACGTTCCCTAAATCTGTTTTGGGTTAAAAGATCCCACCATGTAAAAATACGCGAAAACGTACTTGCCGCCCCGGTGGCGCAGTGGTCTAAGCGATGGCCTCTGATCATTCGTCCGAAAGGGTCCGGGTTCGAATCCCGGTCAGGCATGGATGTTGTGTTTGTCTTACGGCACTGGCTCTCTCCCTTCCCTGGAACCAGTGACCCTGAATTAGGGACGGACGACTGCTTATAGCCCATTGAGTTGCTCATGGTGGTGGTTAAACCTCCAATAAAAAAACGTTCATACATGTTTATGTTTTATATCACATACGTAGAACATCGGTTATACGTCTTTCAAAGAGACGGCTGAAAACACAAATATGTGAAATAAAACCTACATAATAGGCTACGTTTGTTTCTGACGCTCTGACGTCATTCAGTACTTGAAGCGCCATCTGCATTTATCCGGTGGCCGAAATCAGAACTAAGTTCACCGCTATCGCACGATACGTAAAATCAAGGAGAAATAAGTTACAAACGAACTTCATCTGCGGCAAGACGCGTGTGCTCTGCGACGTTTGTTCTGCTGTCGTGTTTGATTTCCCTTTTCTTCGCATTGCAGAGTGGTTTCATAAAAAAGAATAAAATTGCAGAGTAATTTCATAAAAAGGAATCAGCGTTATTTTATTGTATGAAAAGGAAAAAAGTAACAGGTGAAATTGTAAGAAAGTTCCTGCAATCGTTGTTTTGATTCACGGTGATCGAAATTTTAGAAATTATTGGTTACGTGGAATTTTTTCTTTGTAGTACAAGATGTAAGAAGATAAATCTGGAAGAAAACGTCGCTTAAATAGAGAACGACAACTGCGATGGCGTGCAAACCAATCGTCTAATACTTTGCATAACTTGAACGAAGGTAGAGCTCATAGCAGGGTGTGCCATATAAAAGAGGCCCGAGTATAATGAACGACAACAGTCAGACAATGTTACTATACATGGTAAAGAATAGTTAAAATGACAGAAAAGAGTAGTAATTTACCTGCGTTTACAACAATTGCTGAAAGTGCTTTCCTCCGACATTAAGACACAGCTGATGGTGTCAGTGAAGGAATGGGCCGACTATCCTCTTCGCAGACACAGCTGATGGTGTCAGTGAAGGAATGGGCCGACTATCCTCTTCGCAGACACAGCTGATGGTGTCAGTGAATTAATGGGCCGACTATCCTCTTCGCAGACACAGCTGATGGTGTCAGTGAAGGAATGGGCCGACTATCCTCTTCGCAGACACAGCACACCAATCGCCTATCTTTTGGTCGTACAGAGGAGTCCCCATTGTCCGTCTAGGATTCGTCTCGGTCCAAAACCTGCTGTTTTCCGGATTGACATACCCGGACAGATGAAACCGTGCTTTATATGTCATGTAATAAAGTTTTGGTTCCATATCACCGCAGACAGTGGTCTCCTGAAACCACTTACAATACCAAAACAAATATAAAACAATTCGTATTTATTGGTGCAGAGTATGATCCAGGAACTTGCTGACAAGAGTAAAGAAGTGGGATTAAAAATGAACTTTCAGAAGACAAAAGTGATGTTCAATGCTTTTACAAGAAATGAAGATTTATCGATTGATGGAGAAAAGCTGGAGATAACAGACACGTACGTTTATCTTGGACAGCAGATATCAAGTGAGGGTCACATTGGTGAAGAAATTAATCGGCGTACAAAACTTGCCTGGAGAGCTTTTGGAAGAAACAGCATAATTTTCAAGAGCAATATGCCATTATGTCTTAAAAGAAAAGTGTTTGATCAATGCATCCTTCCAGTGCTTACGTATGGTGCAGAGACGTGGACCTTAACTAAAAGAGACATACAAAGGCTGCAGACAACTGAAAGAAGCATGGAGAGGTGCATGCTTGGTGTAACCAGGAGAGATAAGAAGAGGAACTCGTGGATCCGAAAAATGACAAGAGTGGAAGACATCATGATCAGAGTTAAATCCCTGAAATGGCAATGGGCTGGACATACTGCCAGAAGGACAGATCATCGATGGACAGCCGAAATTTTAGATTGGATTCCAAGGGACAGGAAAAGACCCAGAAGAAGACCACATGGGAGATGGGTGGATGAAATTCGAAAGTATGCAGGGGTGACATGGAGGAGAAGGGCACAAGACAGACCGTTGTGGAGGAAACTTGGGGAGACCTTCGTCCAGCAGTGGATTGATAATGGTTGACAATGATGATGATGATGATGATTTATTGGTGTAGTGAAAATATAATCTTCCCGCAAGCTTTCCCCGTCAACGGACGACTTTTTCAGGCGGTTACAGAGGAAAACAGAATCAAATGGCCGAAAACTTGCGGGAAGATCATAATTTTTTCCTACACCAATAAATACGGATTGTTTTATATATGTTTTGGCATTGCTTTGGTGTTGACAACCCACAATTTACTTACCACTTACAATATTTCATCCGTTTTGCATAAACAGGAGTTTTAAGTTCTTGGAGCGCCATAACTTTGTACGGCCGAAAATGCAAATCCACCTTAAATATGCGTCGGCATGACTTGGCAGATATTCCCGTTGCAGACGATAATCGACGAATCGACTTCCGAGAGCTTTGTAACATCAGTGTGCACACTTCCTTGATATTGTCTTCAGTATGAATTGTCTTAGGTTTGTTTCTTTTCCTGTTCCACACCGCGCCGGTTTCACGAAATTTCCACACTAACTTCTGTACCACTGCTTTCGCCGATGCTGCACAATGTGGGAATTTTTCTGTAAAGAACTCATTTAAAACCTTGTATGAGTTATTTCTGAAATACTGTTCCACAATAAAAGTCCGCTGTTCTGTACTTAAAACCATTTCCGTTGCCTTTGTTCCCTCTTCACTTACACTTATTACTGCGTGTCTACACTGCTCTGGCTGTGACTAACCACTCCGGAGAATTCCTTTGCAGCTGTACACGCAGAAACCGGTTAGAAGTGGAACAAAGCGGTTTTAACTGGAAACCCGTTAAACAGCTTTAACCCACCTAACAACGTCAGGCCACGGGGCCGCTTTTATATGGCGCACCCGGTAGTTATGTACATGTGTTTTACGATTCGTGTTATTAAAATTTCAGTTACAGCTTTTTTCCCAGTGCATGGCACGGGCTGTGTGCTAGTTCCAGGATATTAAATACCAGTTAAAATTTTGAATGCCTTCAGAAAGAAAAAAGAAAAAAAAAAAAGAAACAGTGGGTGCAATTTTAAATTACGCTAATTTATAATACACTGAGTGGCCACTTTATTATGACCACATGACAGTGTTAAGCAAACGAGCTATGGCTGCACGCTGTTGCCGCTAGAGGGCGAGGCTAGTATAAGAAGGAAAAGCTTAGTGCTTGCGACAGTAGTAGAAGTGATTTTTGGGTGACGAGATGGGTAAAAAATACGATTTGACGGACTTTCAACGTACTATGATTGTAGGAGCTCGGAGCCATGGAGCGAGTATCACCGAAACCGCCGCATTCTTGAAATGTTCCAGAGCAGCTGTTGTTAAAGTGTTTAAAGAATGGACTGTCAGCCAAAAAACTGGGTCTCTAAGTGCAACGTGTGGTCGTCACCGACTAGTGACTGCTCGGGCGGAACGGAGAGTGTCCATACTGGTAACAGACAACAGAAGGGCAACAGTACAGACCATCTTAATCAAGGATCCCCTCAAAGGATCTCTGCACGCACTGTTCGTCGTACACTGCATCGGATGGGATATGGCAGCCGAAGGCCCGTTCCAACACCTTTGCTGTGCGCAGTTAACAAGATAAAACGTCTCCAGTTCGCACAGGAGCACAAGGATTGGACAGTCAATAATTGGAAACAAATTATGTGGTCCGATGAATCACGTTTTCAGTTGCACCATGCCGATGGCACAGTGAGAATTTGGCGGAAACAGCACGAAAGCATGGACCCCAAATGCACTGCTACAACGCTTCAAGCTGGTGGAGGCAACGTTATGGTTTGGGGAATGTTTGGGGAATGTTTATGGTTTGGGGAATTAATTCGTGTTGATCAACGTCTGACTGGCACATCATATCTAAACATCGTTACGGACCAAGTGCATCCTGTCCTGTGGATGGTTTATTCCAATGGCGATGGCTACTTTCAACAAGATAATGCTTCCTGCCATAATGCTGGTATTGTACAGGATTGGTTTCAGAAACATGTCGGTGAGTTTACTTTGCTTAGGTGGTCCCCACAATCTCCAGATCTCAACCCCATTTAGAATTTGTGGGATGAAGTTGAACGAGCCATCAGACAGCTGGATCCACAACCCTGCAATCTCACACTCCTGGAAAGTGCTATTCATCAAGCATGGTCTCAGATTCCACAAACCACCTATCAACATCTCGTGGAGTCCATGCCACGAAGAATCGACACAGTATTAAAGGCAAAAGGTGGCCCAACGAAGTACTGAGGGGGTGGTCATAATAAAGTGGCCACTCAGTGTATAAGGCATCCACCGAAGAGACAAAACTTTATGACCAACGCGTGTTTATGCAAATGTAAGCATCCGCACCTGGTACTGAATTCTTTTATTCAGCGTTATTCTTTTTCTTCAATTGGGAAAGGCAACGGACTTAAGCGAGTTTGGCAAAGGCCGAATTGTACTTCAAAAAGTGGTCCGAGGAAGGTAAAACACACGAACCACCGTCAAGGTGTGGGCTGACCACGGCCCATTAATGCAACAGGTGACCGAAGGCTATCTCATATGGTACGAGCCAACAGAAGGGATACTGTGGCGTAACTTTCCAGTAATTTGACTGCTGGTGACGAGAGTATTGCGTCACAACACACACAGTGCATCGAATCTTTCAGGAGATGGAGCTGCGTAGTGACCATGTTAATCACTGTTCACCGTCGAAAGATAATGGGCAAACAAACATCAAAACTACACCTTGAATGATATACAGAAGGTCGTCTCGTCAGATGAACCTCGTTTCTTGTTGCCCTAAGTGAACTGCCGGGTAAGTGTGAGTCGTTTACCTGGGGTAGTGTTGGCACCAGGATGCACCGTGGAACGGAATACAAGTCGTTGGAGGATGCGCAACTCTTTGGAAAATATTTTTCTGAGAAACCCTGGGTCCAGTCTTTCATGTGCAGGAAATTATAGTGCCAACCGCCTACCTGAACATCATTGCAGACCAGTTACATTTTTTCATGGCGACGGTATTCCCCTGTGGTAGTGCCTTATTTCAACAGGATAATGCAACATGCCACTTTCGCCAATTGTTCAAGAGTGGTTCGTGGAATGTGATTAATACTTCCAAGTATTGATCTGGCCCCAAAACTCCCCAGACATAAATTGAATCGAGCATCTGTGGTTTGTGTTGGAACAGCAAATCCGATCTGCGAGGGCTCAACCACGTGACTTACAAGAGGTAAAGGATTTGTTGGTAACATGTAATAGATACCACATGACACCTATCAAATCTTGTAGTGTCTACGCCTCACCGGGTAAGAGCTGTTATGGCGGCACGTTGCGGACAAAAATCGTATTAGACAGGTGATCATAATACTTTGGCCCTTCGGTGTACATATATGACTGCTTCGTTTGCTACTTTAAGCCTATGCCTGTTTTGAACATTCAGTTGATTTTTTAATTCTAATTTCATTATAAAAACTAGGTTAAAGATTCTGTACGATTTCACGTTTTCAATATATTAAAAAAATCCCTTACCTTTGAAATATGAGGTAGGAAATCCGAATGCTATTTTGTTTCATATTCAATACCTCTATTACATATTCTTCACTCATAAGACCAGCGAGCATCGCTGACACCGGTTGCAGTGGTGTCGGGCCTAATCAACGTGGGATAGCGTCCACTGCCGTGGTGTTGTCTTCAGTGATGTGTCACGGTTTGCACTTGTCATCAATGACCAGTGCATACATATCTAAAGACGAGCCTGCCAGCTCATGGTTCCTGTCTTTACCGTGGAACGGCATACGGCTTTCACACCGGAAGTGACTGTCTGGGCAGCCATTTCCTACGACAACTCTTTGTAGTCCTACGTACCACCCTCATGGCTCAACGGTACGTCGACGACAGTCTATGACCTGTTGTGTTGCCATTGTTGTTGCAGCAAATGTTTCAACAGGATAATGCCTGTCCACACACGGCACGGCTTTTTCAGGCCAGTCTCCGTAATGTCCTTCCATGGCCAGCTCAATCTCCAGACCTCTCATCGATCAAACAAGTTTGGGGAGTGATGCGACGCCACTTATGCCCATCCTGTAATTTCGATGAACTGGCCCACAATTTGGACACCATTTGGCATGCTATAGCTCAACACAATATCCGTGAACTGTATGCATCTATACCTCTCCGGGTAGCTGCTTGTATCCGAGCAAGAGGTGGCGCTACAACTTTCTGACTTGTTCCACTGGTGCAACTGTTTTATCCGAATAAATGAACCTTGGAATTAAAAATCATTCCTTTCCCTACACATGTGCATACATTGCATATACCAATATTCACTTCGATTGGATGATTCCTTCTGACTGTTTCGCTTTTTATTTCTTTCTTTCTTTTTTTTTTTTAGACAAAGAGTGCAAATGAAGTTTTCTGAAAAACATGACTAATCCACCTGCCTACAGTCATTTTGATGTTGATCTTCCGACTCGAATTTTAGTGGTGTTGGACCAGCGGACCACCAAAGAATTCGAATGTTGATATAATGCATTGTATATGGGAACGTTCAGTAAGATCATATATGTGTCGTCTATCCTGGTTGCCGCCCTAACTGGTCTAGGAGCTGGCATCTGATTATTCCTATCCCAGTGAGGCATAGATATTATGTTTGGCTTACAGCTCTGGCTCTCTTCCTTCCCTGGAACCAGTGGCCCTAAACTAGGGACAACTGAAATACACCAAAATAATAACGCAAGGAACGGTACACCAACTATACATAATATAGTACAACTATGCTAGTTATCCGAATTTATTGGCGTAGATAAAATCAAGGTTTCCAAGCTTTCGCACATCAACCAGATGGCTTTTTCAAGGAAGGTAGACAACAAACTGCAAACTGGAATATACACTGCCGGACAATTCCTAAGGACGGATGACAATAGCAACGATAGCAACCATAAAATGGAAGGCAGGAAATTGTGGAAATTAGCATAAGTGTGGGATACAGTAAGACGTGTTGTGCGTATGCAAATTTTGGATTGCCGAACTTGTTCGTGACGTCATAGCGCTGATAAGAGATATAAAGGATTTGACGCGTATTGACCGTTGTTGTTGAAACGCAAAGTTGAAAGGGAAAGAATCAATTGACGAACTTGCAATTTTCAGTATGTCTTTCCGACATCACCTAGATGATTTTACGCGTGGCCGTATTATTGGCAAGATTGAAGAAGGGCGAAAAATAACAGATGTTGCCAGGGAGTTCGACGTCAGCCACAGTGTTGTTTCAAGGCTTTAGAAATCATTTCAAACAAATGGAGAGTGTAGCAAACGTCACGGGAGAGGTCGTGTTAGCAGTACGACACCTGCAGAAGATCGGTAAATAGTGCTATCAACAAAAAGACACCGGCGCAGCACAGCTAGTGAGGTAGTAAATCAGTTTCTGGCTGCTACTGGCAAGCGGATCTCCCGAAAAACTGTCGCCAGACGTTTGTATGAAGGAGGACTATACGCCCGCCGTCCTGTTGTGTGCATCCCATTGTCCAGACGTCACCGTACAGTCCGTTTGCAATGGTGCCATCAACATCGCAATTGGACTGATAACGACTGGTCTGCTGTCCTCTTCTCAGATGAGAGTAGATAAAGTCTATCGTCTGATTGTCGACGACAACTGATCTGGCGTGATAGTGGTACTGCATATTGTCCAGCAAACATACAGGAAAGGGACCGATATCCGACATGTAGTGTCATGGTATGGGCTGGCATCATGATCAATGGCCGTACGTCCCTCTATGTGCTTCCAACTGGGACTATGACTGGCCACCGATACATTAATAATGTTCTGTTACCTCATGTTCGCATGTTCCGTGGTGCTATCGGTGATAGATTCATTTTCATGGACGACAACGCAACATGTCGTCGAACAGTCGCTGTCCAGGAGTGTCTTGAGAGCGAGGATATTCAACGCCTCGTATGGCCAGCATGTTCTCCAGATCTGAATCCCATTGAAAATGTGTGGGACGCTTTGGGGAGGAGTCTTGCTGGTCGCCAATACCCTCCAATAAGCAAGGACACCCTCATCCGTGCACTGACAGAGGAATGGGATAAATTACCCCAACAGCTGCTTGATAATGTTGTGCAAAGCATGAAACGACGTGTGGAATCTTGCCCTCGCCCTCCATGGTGGCCATATCCCGTATTGACATCTTACGCCGGAACGCCTGCGGACGGTAATTGCATTTTTTCACGTTTACGTATTCTGCGCAAAATGGCCTGTTTGTCCCTTGAACACGTTTCAAAGCCTTCTGGATTTCAGAGCACAATAAATTGTCTTTCTTGTAATGTCCTGGCATTCTGACATTATTTTATTTCACTTGGCATCCAACCACACTTACTTTTTTATGCGCTATATAGCCGTTTATGGTCCGTCCTTAGCAATTGTCCAGCAGTGTAGAAGGTTTCAACAATTTGAACGCGGTGACTTGCCTTGACAATAAACGAAGAGATATGAACGTAATTATTAAAACTACAAGGCATCATGTTCGTTTTGCACGTGGAATCCTTGGAAGAAAACAAAAGGCATTCATTATTTGAAGAATTGGTTCGAAATTCGTGGTAATTCTAGCGAGACGCTATCATTGCAGGCCTCATCGTTGGTAATGATCTGCAATGTTTTGCGAATGGCATTGAATTTAGGAGTAGAGTACGCAGCTAATTTCTTTATGTCATCCCACATAGGATAGGTGGACTTGAACTGGACTTCTCTGGATAGGGCCGTGGTTAATTTGTCGTTCTTTATGTCCCTCTCGCGTTCAAATTGCTAAAACGTTCTATTATCCAGTTTGCAGTTTGTTGTCTACCTTTCCTTGAGAAAGCCATCTGATTGATGTGCGAAAGCTTGGAAACCTTGATTTTATCTACGCCAATAAATTCGGATAACTAGTATAGTTGTACTAACTTAAATACACCAGCCCATTTTTGCTTCTTCTGCGTTAGTATTTTGTAATAAAAGGCAAACTACTGCTTTATGGTTTTGTGGCTATTCATCGCCTGAGAAATATTTACGACATTTAATTGACGTCATCTCTTAAGAGTTGTCCAGAAAATTAAATTACACCGAACTAGCAAATTACACTGACGGGAAGAAAATCCTAACACCACGAAAAAATAGTTGTAGAGGAATGAAATGGCGGCAATACATTTGTATAGGTAACATATTTAATCGATTAAGGTTTCAAGATCACAGCTTATTGTAAGCGCGAGAAGAGTCATTTTAAATGTGAAATGCTGGTACATTAATAACCGGTGTAACCGCCAGAATGTTGAATGCAAGCACGCAAACGTTCATGCATTGTGTCGTACAACTGCTGGACGTCAGTTTGTGGGATGGAGTTCCATGCATGTTGCACTTGGTCGGTCAATACAGGGACGGTTAATGCTGATTGGGGTGACGCTGGAGTTGTCGCCCAATAATGTCCCATACGTGCTCGATTGGTGAAAGATCTGGTGATCTAGCAGGCCACGACAACATGTCGACACTCTGTAGAGCATGTTGGGTTACAACAGCGGTATGCGGGCGAACGTTATCCTGTTGAAAAACACCCCCTAGAATGCTGTTCATGAATGGCTGCACAACAGGTTGAATCACCAGACCGACGTACAACTGTGCCGTCAGGGTGCGTGCGATAACCACGAGAGTGCTCCTGCTGTCATAGGAAATTGCTCTCCAGACCATAACTCCAGGTGTAGGTCCAGTGTGTCTCGGCCGCAGACAGGTTGGTTGCAGACGCTCACCTGGCCTCCTTCTAACCAACACACGGCCATCACTGGCACCCAGGCAGAACCGGCTTTCATCAGAAAACACAACAGATCTCCACTCCGTCCTCCAATGAGCTCTAGCTTGACACCACTGACGTCGCAAACGGCAGTGGTTTGGAGTAAGTGGAATGCACGCTACAGGGCGTCTGGCTCGGAGCTGTCCTACAACTAACCGATTTGTAACAGTTCGTTGTGTCACTGTGGTGGCAACTGCAGCTCGAATTGCTGCCGCAGACGCGGAACGATGTGCCACGGCCATACGCCGTGCACAGCGGTCTTCCCTCTCAGTAGTGTCACGTGGCCGGCCGGAACCCGGTCTTCTTGAAGCAGTACCTTCCCTTGAATACCGCTGCCAACAATCATGCACAGTGGCTACATTCCTGCCAAGTCGTTCTGGAATATTGCGGAAAGAAGATCCACCTTCTCGTAGCCCTATTACACGACCTCGTTCAAACTCCGTGAGCTGTTGATAATGGCTTCTTCGTCTTCTTAAAGGCATTCTTGACTAACATCACCACACTACGTCGAATCTCTACGATAACTAACGCTCTCGAACGTTACAGTGCGTATTTACAGCAAACCTGCTTTGCATGTTCTGAGGGGCGCTACTAGCGCCACGCGTATGCACCGAGCGCGAAATTTGCATTGACGTCATCTTACAGATGTACTCTCACCGCCTACCAACTGTCGTTTATCTAACACAACCCCTTCTTGGTGTTGGGATTTTTTCCGTCAGTGTATTAGGAGCAACCAATAGGAATCAGACACGCGCCATTCTCACTTACGTTCGTAACTATGACATTGAGATGACTTTGGTAACAGTTCACATTCGAACATGTGCGAAGCGTAGATAGCTCCAATACGAGGAAGATTCGCGATTTAAGCGACATTGAAACTAGAGGAATGCACGGCCCGGCCCAGCTGGGGCCAATCAATTGCAGCTCTTATTTAAGCCCGGCACGTGATGTGCCATTTGGTATTATTATTTTTGTCTTTTTATTGTATTTTATTAAAATGGGAAAATTAAATAATGAAGTGAGCTATTATTGAAAATATTTAGTTGAATGTACTAACAAAATTACTAACTAAACTTTGACAAATATCGAAAAACATAACTTTTAAAAAGAAAGAAAAAGGAAGACTAAGCGTGTTCAGAATCTTCCTTTCTCTGAACTAATAAGAGGTAACACTACAAAAGTTAATCTCTATACAGATTAGGGACGGAAGAAATAATCCATGTCGTCCCACTCTCTCATACAACACACACACACACACACACACACACCCCACTGCAGGCAACTTCCGTCCCCCACTCTATACAACACACACACTCGCTCGGGGTAGAATTTTTTTGTTGTCAACAAGCCCCAAAATGGTTTAACCATCTTAATATCTACAGATTGGTAAAAACACTGTGAGTGCGTCTCCTCGCTTTTCTGATTATGTCCTGGGCTATGTCGTGGAATTTCGCAAATCTACAGTTAAACACACCACAGGGAATCAGGGACCACGACTTTTTCCTTTCTTTACCATTTCGATTAAAAGAATGGGTCGACTTGGCACTACGCGGCCCGGTCCGGTCGTAAGTATCAGGAAAAAGCCCGGCCCGGCCCATTGCTTTGTTCTCTAAACCAAAAATGGGCTTGGCGAGCCCGTGGAGACCTCTAATTGAAAATGGCATGGAGTGGATGCTAGGAGGGCAGGTGCAAGCATCTGAAAAACGACAAACCGTCTCGGCTATGAAAGAACAGCTGTATCGAATGCATATATTGAGCGGTGCACAAACAACAAAACAACCCAGCAAAAACACAAGTGTTGGGAAACTGCTGGCCACCAGCTGGCAGTAATGGGTCACTGCTGGCTGAAATCTTCCACTCACGGCACGGTAGCGATCTGCTGGTGGCAGTGCCATTAGTTGGCAGCCATTAATGGCTCTGCAGCATCGCTGTGAATTGCATGCCTTCAAGCAAGTGCCACTAGTGACCCGTAGCTGGCAATCGAAGCAACCCCAACACGAGGTGGAAGCAACCGGACTGTGCATGCGCAGAAGCAATATGGGCTGTGTCTCTCCTGGTACTAGTTGGTTGAAGAAGACGCGATCGCCAAAGGGTTATTTTAGTGGATGTTAACAAAAAAAAACCATATGTAGAGAGGCGAATTGATTTCCTAATGAAATGCAACGTCGACGAAGATAGCCGTCGGAAGAAAATTACGTTAATTATTAATAAACTGTAAGAAATAGTCAGTTACACTCATGTATTTATAGAAACTCATTTCGTAGCAAAATGTCTGCACTATCATACAAAGAATCGAGAATACAGACAGCCATGAAACACACCCACTCCATTCCCATGAATAACAAGAAATAATTTCTGTGTAATCTTTTCCTTCGTTTTAACATACACTTAACCGCTTCAAACAAATGTCCCGGAAAAGCATTAAAAAATCGTTATCTTGGGAAAAAAATAAGAATTATACGTGTACAAAGTTTATTGATTATTTGGGGGGGGAGCAACGCCATGTGGATATAATGTACTCATCCATAGGTTGAATACACAAGGTTGGAGGAATTCGCTGCTATAAATAACAAGTAAAATAAAATACCTTTCCTCTTTAGAACCAATGTAGCTTCGGACCGTGTAAAGAAAAGGTACAACGTTAAAAATGTAAAAGAATGGGATATGAACGGGCACATACACTGAAAAGACAAATTATTACGTACACCCCGGTGAAAATATGCAAAGCAGCAGGACAGCAGCAAATCGCGGTGTGCAGGAAAACCGGTTGGGTCTATAAATAGAATGGGTCGGTAAGAATAGGAATACAGTCCGTCAAGTGCCACCATTGGTCGAAGACGAGACTTAAGTGAATTTGATCGAGGTCAAGTCTTGGGAGCCAGGAAGGCCGGATGTTCAATCAGCGCAACAGCGAAACTGTTAAGAATTCCGCGACAAACCGTAACAAGTGTGTAACAGGAGTACGTGAAATCCGGCAAAACCGCTACCAGTAGGATTAAATGTGGTCGTAAAAGTTTATTGGATGATCGAGTGTGCTGACGATTGGCCGGCATCGTACAGACGAATCGGAAGGCTTGCTTGCAGCAAATCACGTCACAATTTAATGAAGGAGCATCTACAAGCTTATGCTCAAAGACAATCCATCGACACATGGCAGAACTCGGCTGGGGCAGTCGACGACCCCCTCGTGTCCACGTGTTAACGGCAGAGCATCGCACGATTCGGCTACGGTTTGCGAAAGCCCATCGAAACTGGCGCATGGATGATTGGAAACGCGTCATATGGGCTGACGAATCCTGTTTCACACCGTATTGCGCTGATGGCAGGCAGCGTGTATTGCATAAACCACACGAAGCTATGGACCCCGCATACCAATTTGGGGTACTACAGGGCGGTGGAGGCTGTGTAACTGTTTGGTCAGTTTTCACGTGGTCCGGTCTGGGTCCGAGAGTACCACTTGAGTCTTCCGTTACTGGTTCCAGTTATGTGCAGTTCCTGGCCGACCATCTCCACCCTTTCATTACGTGCCTCTGTCAGAACCAAGTTCCGATCTTTCAACAGGATTACGCCCCACCCCATCGGTCCCGGCGAGCAAGTGACTGACTTCAGGAGCATAACAGTGAGCTTACCATACCCGTATAGTCCCCTCGCTCACCGGACATCAACCCCATACAGAATTTATGGGACATGTTGGAACGACCTGTTCGTGATCAATCATCCCCACTTACATTACTGCCTGATCTAGTCCATGCACTCTTGGATTGTTGGTCAGCGATACCTGAGTCGGTGTTTCGAAACCTCACTACGTCCGTACCACGACGTTTGCATGCTGTCCTGCGTGCAAAAGGTGGTCTCGCACGCTATTATGTGGGTGTACGTAATAATTTGTCCTGTCAGTGTATATTAATTAAACAATCGCCTTTCAAGACCACAAGAACAGCACAAAACTTTGGAAAACGCTATTAAGTTGGTAAACTTGCTGAAAAGGGGTGAAGTTCCCTTAAGGTAAATAAACACAATAGTTACGTTGAAGAAATAAATTTATGAATTATATGAAACGGGACATTTATGAAAAATATCTCGTCGTATTGTAAAATTAAAAAGAAAATCCTTCGTTTCACATGGCGCACGAGAGAGGATCAGCTTCAAGGGAAGGCTCATGCGTGATAAACCAGTATAGTGGCTAAAGCGTCCGTTTCGCAAGCAGACTGTCGTTGCTTTGATGCCAGCCAGGTCCAAACGGGCGTTTTCAGGACCTGTTGAGAAATTTCCTCAGCACCGTCCCGTGATGCAGAAGTTTCGAAGGGGAAAAAAGTAGTTTTGCCTTTGGGAAGCAGCGGTTGCCTTTATATATATGTGTGTGCGTAAATTATATTAAACCGGACATTTATGAAAAATACCTTGCCATATTGTTTGTATATATATATATATATATATATATGGCTACTACTGGGGAATTGGCGGACAAAATTCGGCAAGCCATGAGTTACGTCACGTGATTGCCGGCTGCCACTACCGGGAAACTGGCGGACCACATTAAGCTAGCCATAATTTATGACACGTGCTTACAGCGCCGCTGGTGGCAGATACCGCCTGTGATGGATAACTGATGGCCCTGTTCTGGCATATAACATCTGATGGGGTGCCAACTGTTAGCCAGGTTTTGGCCTGAACTTTTGGCCTGTGTGGTGGCAGCCGGGACATTTTATTGACGGTTGGGCAAGAAGATAATATGGTGCTGGGCCATTGATGGCACTGCTGGCTTGAGTTCTGGCCCAGCAACACTATTTTTGCTGGGAAGCAGTCATGGGTCTTCCTGTGGGTGTAGACGACTGGTCGACACTCGAGGGCAACCGCGGTTGGAGTAGATTGTACGAGGTAACAGAGTAGATCCATTACGTCAAGTAACAGCGCAGTATAACAGTGGCATCGAGAGTAGAATTTCATCATACAGAGATCGTCGCACGTTGGCTCAAATGGGGTATAACAACAGACGTTTCCTTTGCGTTCCATTCGTTTCTGCTAAAAACCGACATATTCGTCTGCAGCTGGGAGAGGTGCATTAAAACTATGGACGTATGAGGACTGGAAGAAGATCCACTGGTCTAGTGAATCACGTTTTGAATTAACACACACACACACACACACTGAAAGACGCTCCGCCATTTGGCGTCAACAGCACAAATCGATTGATCTCATCTGTCGAGGGTTAAATCTACAAGTTGATGGAGGCGGTGTAATCGTCTGGGGTCTGTTTTCGTAGCAGGCATTGGGTTCCTTAATACCTATGGACAAGGATTTGGATGTCATGAGGTATCGTAACGTCACTGCATACCAGGCACACAGGTTCATGTGCATAGCATCTCCTGTAAAAGAGGGCTACTTCCAATAGGATAATAACCCCATTCCAAAGGGCTCTGATCGTCACACAATATTTCCAGGAGCACGATGGTGACTTCCATGTGCTAAAATGGCACTCACAGTTCCCAGATCTTAACCCAACTGAACACGTGGGGGATGAGATTCAGAGAACTAACCGTAACAGAGATTCTTCTCTAACAAACATTCGGCAATTGATGAATGCCATCACATCCGCTTGGCTGAACAAACCTGCATAATTGAACATACCTGTATAACTGAACATACCTGTATAATTGAGCATACCTGAACATACCTTAGCTGAACATGCCTGTATACTTGAACATATCTTGGCTGAACATAACTGTATAATTGAACATACTTGAACATACCTTTATAATTGAACATACGTGAACATACAGGGGTTGTCCAAAATAATGGGCCGCCCCGGTGGCGCAGTGGTCTAAGGCGCTGACCTCTGATCGTTCGTCCGTAAGGGGTCCGGGTTCGAATCCCGGTCAGGCATGGATGTTGTGTTTGTCTTACGGCACTGGCTCTCTCCCTTCCCTGGAACCAGTGACCCTAAATTAGGGACGGGCGATTGCTTATAGCCCATTGAGTTGCTCACGGTGGTCGTTAAACCTCCAATAAAAAAAAATAATAATGGAAACACCTCGCTATAAACAGTGACTTTGGTATGTGCTGCTTTTTGAGTAAAACGAACATGTAGCTACAATTTGTTTTGTAAAAAAGTGTTCCTTATAGTCTCAAGGGTCTGTGTGATTTCATTGTAAATCGGTGTTAGCATGATTTCGTTCCAGGTGAAGTCACAATGAATGATCTGTCGGAGTTCAAAAGAGGGCAGATTGTAGGAGCCCATCTGGTTGGTGCGTCGGTAACTACAGTGGCACAGGTATTGGGGGTATCGATAGGTACTGTGTCGAAGGTCATGACAGCACAAAATGTTCATGGCACAACATCATCTGCGAGACACAACTATGGAAGGAAAACCAAATTCACTGCGAGAGACAGGAAGACATTAAAGAGGATTGTGACCGCAAAGAGGAAGACCGCGGCGACAAAAGTTACTTCTGAGCTTAATGCGCATCTCCAAAACTCAGTGTTATACCGTGCAAAGGGAATTGCATAAGCACAATATTTACGGCACAGCTGCAATTGCAAAACCCCTGGTGTCACAGGTAAATATGAAACGGAAACTACAGTGGTGCCAGGAACATAAAACGTGGACTGTGGATCAATGGAAACATGTCTTGTTTTCCGATTAATCAAGTTTTTCACTATCCACCACCACAGGACGAGTTTACGTGTGGAGAACCCTCGCAGAAGCCTATAACCCAGACTGTCTCCTTCCTACAGGAAGCATGGAGGCGGTTCCGTAATGGTTTGGGTCCTGAACTCGTGGTTTGCAGAAGGTCCCATTAACACCTTACACGGACGGATAACTAGCGGGGCCTATGTCACTCTTTTGGCGGACCATGTGCATTCATTCAATAGCGCAGACATTGTTTCCGTCAGGGGATTGCACCTTTCAAGATAATAATGCCCCGATTTACAGAAGTCGAACTGTTCAATCGTGGTTTGAGGAACATGAGGATGAAGTTACACCCCTTCCCTGGCCTGCACAATCACCGGACTTAAACATCATTGAGCCCCCATGGTATGCGTTGGAAAACAGAGTGCAATCCCGTTATCCTACTCCGGCGTCTCTCAAGGAATTGGAGCAGTTTCTGCAGGACGAATGGTACAACATACCACTTACCACCATCCAAGACTTGTATGCGTCCATTCCAAAGAGGATCCTAGCAGTTTTAAATGCCAAGGGTGCTCCCAAAGCATATTAGGTACGTAACACCTATTGTTTCAAAGTGTTTCCATTATTTTGGACAACCCCTGTACCTGTATAATTGTACATACCTGAACATGTCTGTATACTTAAACATATCTTGGCTGAACATACCTTTATAATTGAACATACGTGAACATACCTGATAAGTTTCCCATCGAATCCGTATTAGATCTAGAGGCTTAGAAGGCCGAAGGCGACCCAACATGTTCTCTCTAATAATTTATAATTTCAGTCTATATGCTCCTGAATATTTGCCAGTGTAACGTTTTTCCTTTATCCAAAAAAATCCTTGTGAGGTGCTGCAAATTTACAATTTTCATCGCCATTACAGACGTAATAGATCAATTCGCTTGACTAATTGATATCCAATCAAATCAAATCAAATCCTCTAGTAGGTTCAGGAGCTGGTTGACGTTCAGTCGCAAAGCCAGAAGTATCAAAGTTCTGAGATGTGGAACAGGGCACCCCGTCCAGAAAGGTTAAAGCAAAAGGGGATTAAGACATGAGAGTTATAAATCTTGACTCTCACACAGGACACGGTAGATGAAGGACGAGAGAAAGGGTGGGTAGGACGAATTATACCCAGAAGAGAAGATGAAGGACGAAATGACTGCTGGGTTCACAGGCAGGATGCAGGGATCCAGAGAAGATGATGCTCCGATGTCGAGACGAATACGACGCCCCAGGTCCGTACATAAAGATCCCGAAGATTCTTGGTGAAAATCACTAATAATTCCAAGTGATAATTCCGTATTTGATTTGGCGATCCAAGAAGAATGAGAATTTTGTATGATTTAGAGGAAATATTATACAATTTGTAAAGCTCATTTGTTTTCGCTCTTGAGACAGAGATTAGAATATTACCTCTGACAAAGGATATGAAAAACGATTCTTTGGGTATGGGGAAAAACAAGAAATAAAATTTTAAGAAATATGCAATTATACTTTTTAAAATTAATTTAGGTACTTGGAAAATTTCATAAAACAGGATGGGCTGCCTATGCTGCCGTAGAAAACGTTTAGTTCCTATGCTGCCGCAGAAAATGTTTAGTTCCTATGCTACCGTAGAAAGTGTTCAGCTTCGGTGATCAGACGAGGAAACGCATTGGTTAGGTAGAAAACTCTTCGAGGGATTTATGAACTTAGCACGAATTTTTAGCCAGTAGAAACGGTTGCAATGGATTTAGTGGCACAGATAAGAAAATAATTTTTAAAATTCTATAATGTTTTGAGTAGCCCCAGAACGTTCAAATAAAAGTGCCCAAACACCACCTAGCGGCAGAACTGTGAACTGTAAAACCCCTTAAATGCAAACCTAAAGTGTTCCAGAAGGTAAATGGCATCTGTTGTTGAAAGAACTTTTCAAACCATACATTTAAAAGCAGAGATATTGAAAAAATTAAACGTGGTGACTCTGGCGGCGAAATTGTGCATTATTTTGGGAAGAAAATATACACAAAATGTATTGAGAGTTAGTTGTATCTGACCGAAAAATAATTTTTTTCAATCGTGTTTTTAGTACCGCAGATATTGCTGTAAAGGAAAACGTGACCTTGCGCCATCTAGTGGCGCACTTATGTTTTAAGAAAAATTCCAAAATATAACAGAAACATTTCGCACCGGAAGTGCTCTCCAACAAAGAAACTTTTCAGATCGGACTCTTAGAACCAGAGATATAGACAAAAATAAGGTATACATATACGCCCCCTAGCAGGAAAACCATGAAGAATTTTAAAGAGAATATATTCTGGAAAAATTTTACGAGATCAGCGGTATCGGTCAACGGAAAATTTTTTTATCGAGTTTTCTCAACCTGATTTTGCCGCAAATACACTGAAGTGCAGAAAAACTGGTATACCAGTCTAATACTTGGTAGGTCCCCCACGGGAGCGCAGGACTACAGAAATACGACGGGGCATGGACTCCACTAGCTTCTGGAAATATGCTGTAGGCAATGCACGCCATACTTCCTGCAGAGCGTTCCACAATTCGGGTGTATTCCGAGGTCACGGATTCCTGTGTTCGATAGCGCGTTGCATGGCATTCCAAATGTGTTCTATCACGTTCAGATCTGGGGACTTGGGTGGGCATGGCAACACCCCAAACTCAGATGAATGCTCCTCTATCCATAATGTGGCGTCCCGACACTTGTGTGGAGATGCATTGTTCTTTTGGAACATGCCCAAAACATCAGCATGAATGCAGGACATGAACGGGTGTATACCTCGTCGGAAAGGATGAGCACATAACGTTGGCCGGTCGCAGACGTTTGTAGACGTACCAGGGGTCCAAGTGAAGTCTAGCTAAACACGCCCCATACCATTCCGTACACCCCACTAGCCGGTACAGTTCCCTGTTGACAGGCGGGATCCAGGGCTTCATGGGGTTTGCGCACACACAATCACACGAATTGATACAGTTGGAAACGCGACTTGTCAGACCTAGCTACTTGTTTCCAGTCATCAAGTGTCCAGTGGCGGTGTTGCCGTGCCCAAGCGAGGCGGATAGCTCTGTGTCGTGCACCCATCAAAGGGACTCGAGTCGGGCGTCGGCTCCCAAAGCCCATATCGTGCAGGATACTTTGCACAGTCCAGACGCTGATGCTTTTTGAGGCTCCAGCATTGAATTCCGATGGTACCTGCGAGAGTGTTACACGCCTATCGCGTGAAACGATTCTTGACAGCCGACGATGATCACGTTCACCCAATGTCTTTTTGCGGCCACACTGGTATTGTAGGTTGGAGGTTTTGCCGGAATTCTTGTGGTCACGGAACGCCCTTGCAATGGTCGTCCGTGAAAATCGGAACTTCGTTTCTACCTCCGAAATACTATGGCCCATCTCACGAGCGCCAACTATGACACCGCGTTGAAAACCGCTTAAATAGTTATTACTTGTCATTCTCATGCCGAAAATAGGTCTTACAGCTGGCAAGGATGTCTATCGCTTTATATACGCACTGGCGGACGCAACCGAGTACGCGCATATGTGAGGTTGCTATGGATTTTGCATAAGCTCGTCTGTACCAGTTTTTCTGGAACTTCAGTGTACATCAGTAGCAGAAATGCACCCTTACGACCAGGAAACTGTTTCCGATTATGCATGGTCCAAAAAGGTGGAATAAAAACACTATAAATTAGGAAAAGTATGTTAACGCATAATACGCAGTTTCTATGCATAACAAAATTACAACTAAATGCAAAATAATTAGTTCAAATAGAACAAGTGCAAAATCGTTCTGATCTGACAGTCCTTTCAAGGAATAAATCGCTCCTCAATTTTTTCCCTCAAACCGAAGACTCGACCGTGGGAATTTAGGACTCCACCATCTATAAGAATACTCGGAAACGGGTATCGTTCACTTGATCGAAAGGTCACTTGACCAAAAATCACTTCGCTGAAAATCACTTGATCGAAAAGTACATTTCACCGAAGGGTTACTTGACCGAAAAGTTCATTTCACCGAAAGGTTACTTCACCTAAAAGTTCATTTCACCGAAAGGTCACTTCACCTAAAAATTCATTGCATCAAAAGGACATTTGATCGAAAAGTTCATTTCATCGAAGGGTCCCTTGACCGAAAAGTTCATCATATCGAAAGATCATTTCACCGAATGGCCAGTTTACCGAAAACTTAGAATTTTGTTGTTACAGATCTGTTGGAGAGTGTGGTGCAGGTTTTTGAAAAACTGGCCACCTAAACATTATCGGATTGTATAAAAAATGCACTTTTAATTTTTATGAAACACCTTCTCATGAGTAGGTTTTTCGAAATATAACATTAATTATTATTAGGCTTAGATCCGTGCCCTTTTGTCAAATTTTAATCCTCCGAGCTCATATTTTTTTTATTGGATTTTTAACGACCACCGTGAGCAACTCAATGGGCTATATAAGCAGTCGCCATTCCCTAATTTAGGGCCACTGGTTCCAGGGAAGGGAGAGAGCTCATATTCATAAGGGTTACATAGCAAATCAAGTAAATAATATTCCACTTTTACTCAACCACAAAACATCAAATTTTTGACCGTAGGCCTAGATACAGGCCATTTTAACAGATTTTAACCCTACTCATATTCATAAGCATTACATAAAATGTAAAGTAACTTTTTATGTAAACCTTATGAACAGGAACACGCACAGTTAAAATTTGCTAAAACGGCCTAAGCTGAGACCTAGGGCCCTAAAATGTATTATTTTTGCCTGAAAAAATGTGCATTATTAACTTGACTTTTTATGTAAATTTTATGAATATGACCACGCACGTTTAAAATTTGCTAAAAAGACCTAAGTCGAGGCCTAGAGCTCTAAACTTGATTCTTTTTTGCCAGACAAATGTGCAACATTATTAATTTTACTTTTTATGTTAACCTCATGAACATGAGCACTGAGCATTACATTTATGTAAACCTTATGAACATGAATAAAATTTGCTAAAAAGGCCTAAGCTGAGGCCTTTGTCTTAAAAAAAAAAAGATTTGTCTGAAAACTAATTTTTTGCATTCTCTGTGACACCGTGAAATCAAAAGTGCAATTTGAGTATGATCCCCTAACGTTTCGGTGGTCTGTTTGCCGAACTTACACTATGCTTAACAGATCCTGTAATGAAAACCAAAGTTTTCGATAAATTGACCCTTCGGTGAAATGACCTTTTGATGAAATGAACTTTTAGGTAAAGAGACCTTCCGGTGAAATGAACTTTTCGATCAAATGACCCTTCGGTGAAATGTGCCTTTTGATCAAGTGATCTTTCGGTGAAACAATATTTTCGGTGAAGTGATTTTCGTTCAAGTGACCCTTCGGTGAAGTAAACGTCGGGCAAATGAACCAGACCCCTCGGAAACAAGTGTTTACCACTTATGAGGCTGACGCTGATGTGTAGTTTTGAGAAAAGACTCAATTTCTGCCTCTTTCTCAGCGTGGGAAAATCACTAATCCGCATTCTTGCGTTCACTGTCGGCTCGCGAACTTTCAGAATGAAGAGGACAATGAGACGAACTCAGAAGGAGGCGAACGGCATTTAAGAGAAGTGTTGTTTTGACTTTTGAGAGCACCAATTTTATTTATTTATTATTATTTGTGCAGGTAATTGGTTTTCGATTTACCAACGTTAATTAGGGATTCGGGAATTTTAATCTAAAATGCTTACTGCGCGGAAGATATTTCAAAGTGTATCGCGACTCGTTGAACCACACGACTTTTTTTGGAGGGTCTACCAGCGTTCAATCACAGTGTTCCTGACGCCACTGCTGACAAACTTCCCGGTTCTTTGCAGAAATCAGTGGTTTCCGTATAGGCATGCAACTGCCAATACCGATCTTCTTTAATTTATCCCTCATAGTTCGCTGGCATATGGGTCGGGAACAGCTTTTATTGAATACTTTGATCAATTGCTGAACAAAGTAAGTTCTACTTCTCCGTACAATCCTTCTCACATGGCGATCTCTTCCCGGGCAGATTGTCGTCACGACACAGTTAAGCCCCTCAGACATTTTATTTTTGCACTCTTAAAGACCCGAAATATCTCACTTATTGAGAAACCAGTCACTTTTCCAAATCGTCACTGTAAGGTCACGGAGTCAAGCCCCCAATAATTATTTTCATGTAGCAACGTTTTCTGTAACAATTTATCATTTCAAGTGTAATGAAATAATTCCATCGCATGTGGAGGAGACGTGGCGCATTTCTTTTGTACGTCGTATTGGGGAGTGCCGAGCCAGAAATGTGCCTAGCGGCATCAGTTGACCTTGACCTGGACGACTGGGTCCGATGTATCGGTCAAATGTCACCACTCCCAGAGAGAGGCAAACTCCACGAAAAAAGGAATCCAGGAGGGCGGAAGGAGGGGAAAGAAGGATAGGCGACACGTTTGCTCAAAACGCTTTGAGTGTTTCGCCTTCGACGTGGTAGGACGGCGTGTTTGAGCAGAGAGTGTCGGTTAGACTTCTCGGGGATTTACGTTTTGGCTGACGGAATGGTCAGGGTTTTTCGGCGATCAGAGATCGACCGATATTGGACGAAGGGACTCAAATTAAACGTGGCGGATGGTCTTTAGAAATATTTCCGAGATAGTAAAGTGTTCGCCAGCTGGAAACCTGCTGGCCTGTAGAGATAGCTAATCGAACGGAGTTTATTTTCTCATCTATTAAATTGTGTTACGTTTAACAAAGGACTTGTTATTGGAGTTACTCGTTTTATTAGATATTAAGTAATTGCCGACTACACGTTTCAGTGTTTCAGTGATCGAGTTCAACTCTACTGGATTCAAAAGAACCTACGTCAGGCCCGTTTAAGAGATTCGGAATCAGTAAAGCCTGGTGGCGGATTGAACTCAGCGGTGCCCGACAGTCACTATACCCAGACGAGCATTCAAATAAGCCCTTTACCGAACTCCAAAGGATCCTTTGTTTTTTCAATTCTGATCAACACTACTGACGAGTAGCAGGTTTAAATGGTTGCCTAGATCGCGTAGTAAATAGGTTAACTATGTGCTTTGCGTATACGCTGCGTAAGCAACGTTTACGTAAATCTGCGTAAAAGTTTTTAATTCAGTGTCCGGCGTGTGTGTTAATAGACTAAAATTGCTTTTCGAAGAAATACATCGTCTTCATGAAGAAAAATGTAATTACTTCTGATCAAAATAATCCATGTTTCGTGGCCTTAGGGAGTCAATCTTCGTTACTAATGACGTCGACAGGAGCTCATAAAACATCGACAATAAAGACATTTCCAAAATTAGGCTTCGGCGTTGCGTCACTTCGTAACAAAACCTTTCAGTATTCTGTAGAGCTTTGCGCAACTATGCTTAAAGCGTTCCTGGCATTTGTTCGTTGAAGATATCCCTAATCTCGAGAAATTTGTTTCGGAAGCGACGCGCTCCATTATTTTCGAGTACAGCAAGAGCTGCCTTGAGCGACATGGTGGGCTTATCTGCTGTTAGTCCTGGAGAGAAAGTCAAACACAAAGAGATCCACTGCCTCTCTTAAACAGCTCCCCTGCACAAAGCGACTTCTCCGGTTTCGATGCAAAAAGCCTCTTCATCGATAAAGCCAAGCTAGGAGAAATGAGCACTCTATTCCTACGTAGAGGTTGTCTGAAAGACAGCCTGAATGAAAACGGGGTCCCGGAGTTTAGTTACACTTAAATGTAAAACAGCTGGCAGAAAAGCTGAAAGTTCTGCGATATTTTATTTCACGGCATTCGAACAAAACCGGCCTTGAGTTTGAGCTTAAAAATAGAAGAAATTCATCGATGCAGCAAATAAGAAATGGCGAAAAATCCCCTATCTTTCTTAGAGCAAGTTCATACGAAATATAATTACAGAGTACGAATATATCTTCTCTCTTGTTGCTTAGCAAAAAACGAAAAGCTGGTACTTCATTTCATTGCTTTAGTAAACCTTGAATTCTCCAACGGTTTTATGCAAAGTATTTTGAGATTTATTTCTTCGAATTTACACTATTTTTACTCAAAATTAAATAAATACGGTATAATCACCTGGATGGTAATATTTGAAATAATGAACGATGCTCCCGTTAGAGGGTGAATGTATATCATACACTGGTTTCCGTATATTAAGCACAAACCGAAAAATTCCGATAATTGGTCGAAATATAGTTCAAATTGCACGACATTTACATATGTTAAGGGCGAAGGCATACAACATCGATATACGGAAGGCAAAGGAGATAGTTGGCAGCGCTTAATGCAAATGCGCAAGAGCTTAAAATCAACTGTTTCGGAGGGAGTCGCCAATTCATGTGCGGCTGTGAATGACAAGATTTCGAGATAGTGATTTTGTTAACATGGCTTCGAGACGTCATTTACCAGCGGAGTTACGCTACAGAGCCATAGGCCGTCTCAAAGCAAGGCAACGGCATGCGGACGCCACAAGATGGCTCAACGTCGATCGTTCTGTCTTCAGCAGGGTGTGGCAGCAGTTAAAGGTCACGGGTGCAGCTTCCCGAAGGTAAGGCGAAGGTAGGCCAAGGGCGACGACCTACGCGGATGACCGGTATTTGCGGCTTTCGGCATGGCGGAACAGGACGGCTACACCGACTCATTTCAGATCTGTGCTTGCGGCAGTCACCGAGCGTACGGTATCAGCTTGAACGGTACGTAGAAGGTTGCATGCAGGAGGTCTGTATGCTCGGTCGCCGAGCGTACAGACCCCCGCCACCGGAGGGAACGTTTCAAATGGGCACGAAAGCATGTGAACTGGACTCAAAATCAGTGGAGGTCCGTTCTGTTCACTGATGAGTCGCGATACAGTTTACAGAGTGATTCTCGCCCAGTTTACATCTGGAGAGAGGCCGGTACTTACTATCTTCCATCTAATAACCAGGAAAGTGACACCTATGGTGGTGGCAGTGTTCTGGTGTGGGCAGGCATATAGTTAGGCGGCGGCCGTACTGAACTCTATGTGTTGCCACTTGGAAACTTCAATGCTCAGAGGTATAAAGACAACATCCTGGACCCCATTGTTCGTCCGTATGTGGCCGCAATTGGCGATACATTTGTAATACAGGCGGATAAAGCCCGCCCTCACGCAGCTCGCCTCGCGCACCAGTACCTGGAACAGGACACTATAGTCCGTATGGAGTGGCAAGCACGCTCTCACGATATGAATCCCATTGACCCATTGAGCATATCTGGGATGCTCTCGGGAGGCGTATTGCTTGCCTGCAACTCCTCCCTGATCCCAGCAGGGGCTCCGCACTGCTTTGCTGGAGCAATGGACGCAGCTACCCACGAAACTGCTCGACACCATAATCAACAGCATGGAACACCGCTATCGGGCCTGTATTGCTGTTCGGGGTAACCAAACTCCGTACTGAAGTACCTTTTCCTATTTAATCTTGATGCTTACATTTCTGTATTTTGATATTTGCATCACTCATACGAAATGCTTTGTATCACATGTTCTTACGGTTTTTTTTTGTTGTTGTTGCATTTGGCATGATAAAGCTTACCACCAAATTTCATCCGAATCGGCTGCATACTTTTCGAGTTATCACGATTTTTTCCATTTGTTCCTTAATTTTTGGAAAGCAGTGTGTTTTTCCTGAAATCACTTCTAAAAATCATTTTGGCTTTAGATAGAGGTCACGACGGGGAACATTTTGCATGAATTTTACAATATTCGGTAAAACAAATGCCGCAAAACAGTAATTTTTTTCTCTGTTACTAGTAAGATGATGGACTCGTAGTTCCGGTTCCTTTTCAGTTCCGTCACTCCTGTCGTAAACAGTGATTCTGTCACTGTTACAAGTAAGATGAACTCATAGTTTCGGCTCCTCTGCAACTCCATCACCCCTGTCTTAAACGGTGACAAAATCACCGTTTAAAGAAATGATGCCCTCGACGTGGATCAGGAACACCAAACAGAAGTCACCGCTCTTTCCACGTTAACACTTCTGAGTCTGGAGATTCAGACTCACAAAGTCACGTTAACTGGTTTGGCAGTTAATCACTTGTGAGTCTGGAGAATTCGAGGCCGTTGTGGTGCAATGGTAGCATGTCCGGCGCGGGACAGGGAAGCACTGGGTTCGATTCCCGGTGGCAGCCGATGAGAACTTTTTTCCGTGACTCACTTATTAACGTGGAAAGAACGATGACTTTTGTTTGATGTTCCTGATCCACGTCGAGTGTATGAATTAATTATTCAATAGCCTCCTAGTTATTTGTTCAGTTCCTGCTTTCCATCTTTGGGGAATCCACAGTGCTGTGCGGGGCTCCATGAAGCAACCTACCATGTGGTTTGGCAGTTAATCACTTGTGAGTCTGGAGAATTTGAGGCCGCTGTGGTGCAGTGGTAGCATGTCCGGGGCGTAACTGGAAGACCCTGGAATCGATTCCCGGTGGCAGCAGATGATAATTTTTCCGTGATTCACTTATTAACGTGGAAAGAGCGATGTCTTCTGCTTGGTGCCACCGTTTAAAGTCACCGTTATTTTATTGTTGTTACAAAATCCCCATTAAAGTCACCGTTAACTGTCATAGTTGGAAAATCACTGTTAAGCCGCCTTCCAGTGTTGGTGTGCAAATGGAGGCTTCAGCGACATGTGTGTGTCAACCCACGCATGTGTGGATATTCTTCTGCAAACAATATAAATTCCTCGTTTTATTATCCTTCTAGACATGTGATGCGCCGCAGTAGCTACGTGAGCTCGGCTGCCTGAGATATTAATCACGGAGTAACGTGGCACTAAACGTCAAATAATAGTGCCAACTTCTGCAAGCGCTACAGGACCAGAGTCCTTCTAAATACTGATTTCCTTCTATCCGAACTAGCGCCATGTGACCAAACAGTTCCTACTCTCGTTTTGTATCAATTCATCCGTTATTTAAACAATCACATTTAATCCATTTGACTGCATTTGGTCTATTACACCTGTGTGCAAAAATTAAGGACGAAGGGGAGAAATTAGCATAACAGCGGAACGAGCAGGCAGAACGGACCGAAAGACCACTCAGGAGATAGACTATGATCCGGTACGGTAAGGCATGCGCATATATGCAGCATGACGTGGTGGGGTGGGGGGTCGGAAGGGTATAAATCACACGGGACGCTCAGCAATTCGGTGAAAGCTATTGCACGGTGCACATCGGTTTGAACGACGTCGAATTGCTGCCACAGTGTGATATGGCCAACAGGCAATCCAGTAGACGACATCAGGATGACTTTACCCGAGATCGCGTCATTGGGAAGTTGGAAATAGGTCGAAGTGTGACTACTGTGGCCGAGGAGTTCGGGATCGCTCACCGCATCGTTTCACGAGCTTGGAGAGCATTTCAAACGACAGAAACAGCTGTCCGAGAGTTTAGCAGTGGTCGTCCACGAGCAACCACGGCGGCGGACGAGTATATTGTCCTACAGGCGAAAAGAGTCAGACGGCAGACAGCGGGAGAAATCGCAAAGCACATGCAACAGACAACTGGAGGTCCGTTATCGCGTTTTAACGTGGCCTGGAGGCTGCACAAAGGTGGTCTATTTGCACGACGACCAGTACGGTGTGTGCAATTAACACCTGCTCATCGGAGACGGCGGTTTCCGTGGTGCCAAGAACACAAGAACTGGACACATCAGCAATGGGGTCGATTTCCCTTTACGGATGATAGCCGATTCAGTCTGACGAGCAATTCTGGACGTACACACATCTGGAGAGAGCAGGGAACACGCAATCACACCTTCAAGATCATCGAAAGGGACCGGTTTGGACGTGGAGGAGTTCTCGTTTCGGGCGGTATCATGCTTTGTAGCCGTAGTGACCTCCGCATCTTCCAAGGAGGTTCAGTCACTGGTGTCCGCTATTGTACCGAGGTTCTCCTGCCTCACGTGCGTCTGTTTAGAGGTGCTGTGGGTCCTGAGTTCCTCTTCACGGACGACAACGCTACACCTCATCATACAGTGGCTGTCGCAGAGCTGTTGGAGAATGAAGATATTTAACGCATGGATTGGCCTGCAAGGACCCCGGACCTAAATCCTACCGAACACGTGTGGGACCTCCTTGGGAAACGCTTGGCACCACGTCACCAGCCGCCAGCAACGATTCCGCAGCTGCGATTGGCGCTACAAGAGGAATGGGCCGCGATGCCTCAACAGCTCCTTGACAACCTCGTCCTCAGCATGGACAGACGTTGTAAATACTGCAACGCAGTCAGGGGTGATCATATCCCCTACTAAAGACTGGATTTTTCTTGGCAGCCGCCTGTCACATGGGCGTTTCTGTCTTTGTCCAGTTGTGCTTGAAGCTACCTTTTCAATAAAGTGCCTTTGTATCCTTTGGATTCCTTGTGTGGACGGTTTTGCTCACTTGTCCCATATTCTTACATCTTGGGGATCTTATGGTATGATTTGAGTCGATGTGGAACACTTCTGCACGACGTTACATTCGAAAAACCGTCTCATCCTTAATTTTTGCACGCCAGTGTATTATAGTGCTGTGCTCGGTAAACTTGTGCATCCAGCTAACTGAGTAGAGTGCAGTGATACATTGGTAGTTTAGTAATGTTTATTTTTATTTTCTCTTGATCATCTTGCTCTTGATCCAGTAATCCAAAACACTTATGCCTGATCTCAAAGACTGCAGTCTTGTGATGATTATATATATATTAAGATAATACAACGTAGGTTGTCACAAATATTTATTTTTTCAAGCCGACCATAGTTTTGCTGGGTATTGGCCTAGTTTCATCAGGACGAATGGCACGTAAATATTCAGATTGTATCATCATCATCATCATCATTGTCAACCATTATCAATCCACTGCTGGACGAAGGTCTCCCCAAGTTTCCTCCACAACGGTCTGTCTTGTGCCAGTCTCCTCCATGTCACCCCTGCATACTTTCGAATTTCATCCACCCATCTCCTATGTGGTCTTCTTCTGGGTCTTTTCCTGTCCCTTGGAATCCAATCTAAAATTTCGGCTGTCCATCGATGATCTGTCCTTCTGGCAGTATGTCCAGCCCATTGCCATTTCAGGGATTTAACTCTGATCATGATGTCTTCCACTCTTGTCATTTTTCGGATCCACGAGTTCCTCTTCTTATCTCTCCTGGTTACACCAAGCATGCACCTCTCCATGCTTCTTTGAGTTGTCTGCAGCCTTTGTATGTCTCTTTTAGTTAAGGTCCACGTCTCTGCACCATACGTAAGCACTGGAAGGATGCATTGATCAAACACTTTTCTTTTAAGACATAATGGCATATTGCTCTTGAAAATTATGCTGTTTCTTCCAAAAGCTCTCCAGGCAAGTTTTGTACGCCGATTAATTTCTTCATCAATGTGACCCTCACTTGATATCTGCTGTCCAAGATAAACGTACGTGTCTGTTATCTCCAGCTTTTCTCCATCAATCGATAAATCTTCATTTCTTGTAAAAGCATTGAACATCACTTTTGTCTTCTGAAAGTTCATTTTTAATCCCACTTCTTTACTCTTGTCAGCAAGTTCCTGGATCATACTCTGCAGCTCTGATGGGGTAGTTGCAAAAATGACTACGTCATCAGCAAAACGAAGGTGGGTTAGATAATCTCCATTAATCTTTATCCCCTTGTTTTCCCAGCTCAGCGACTGAAAAACACCCTCCAATGTGGCATTAAAGAGCTTCGGAGATATGGTGTCACCTTGTCTCACTCCCTTTCCAATTTTTACGTGTGTTGTATTTTCAAACAGCCTAATCTTTGCACTTGCATTTTCATAGATGTTATTAATAATATTAATGTATGCCTCTTCAATACCGCAGGTTTTCAGAGCCATTGTAACTGCTGATGGTTTCACTGAATCAAAGGCTTTTTCATAATCGATAAAAGCCATGCACAATGGAAGTTCATATTCCCTCGCTCTTTCAATTAGTTCTCTCAGCACGTGGATATGATCTATTGTGCTGT
Source organism: Macrothele yani (assembly GCA_039090855.1). Lineage (NCBI taxonomy): Eukaryota > Metazoa > Arthropoda > Arachnida > Araneae > Macrothelidae > Macrothele > Macrothele yani. The sequence continues at coordinate 177,510,754 of CM076990.1, forward strand.
AGCCACTCCTGAATCCAGCTTGTTCTCTCGGTTGAGCCATGTCTGGTGCTACCTTCAAGCGGTGTGAAAGAACTTTAGTGAAGATTTTATAAACTACTGATAGGAGGCTGATAGGTCTGTAGTTTCCGAGATCCTCAATGTCACCTTTCTTATGTAGCAGGATCATTGTAGCTGTGTTCCAATCCTCAGGAATCTTTCCTTCATTAAGGCATCGAGTGAAAATTTGGGCGAGTACTGTTTCGATATCTCCACTTGCTTCTTGTATGATGTCTACAGTAATTCCATCTTCTCCTGGAGCTTTTCCTCGCTTCATGTTCTTGATTGCATGTGCAACTTCTGCTGGAAGGACTGGAGGAACTCTGGTACTGGTATCTTTCATGATGTCTGGAGTGCATATATCATCCCTTTCATATAATTTGGAGTAGAAATCTTTCACTCTTGTCAAAATTTCGCCTCTATTTCTTGTTACAGAACCATCTTCTTTTCTCAGTGCCATAATCTGTTTTCTTCCCTTACTGAGATGTCCCTTTGCTATCTTTAGGCTTTGGTTGTTTTCAATTGCTTTCCTCACTAGTTCACAGTTGAATTTCCTTACGTCTTCAGTGATACTTTTTCTTACTGTCTTGCATAGCTCTATATATTCCACTTTGGAAGTCACATCTTCTTTAGTTGTCCTCATCTCTCTTCTTTTTTGCATCAACATTTTGGTTTTTCCTGATAATTTGTTCACATGCAACTTGTTCTTAGAACCAGCTAATTTTGTTGCTGTTTCCATAAGAGCTTTGGTTACTTTTCTGTTAACTTCAGAGATGTCCACTTCTTCCGATGTTAGGCCTTCTAAAGCAGAGAACCTGTTCTTCAGTTCTAACTTGAAGGTATTATGGTGTTTTTTAAGGTTGGTTATGTCAATAGATTTTGTTTGTCTTATGAGCTTGCCACGTTCAAGTTTAGTGTTGAGGTGCATCTTACATCTCACCAATCTATGGTCACTACCTGTGTTGAACTTGTTTAGCACACTGCAGTCTTCTATGACGAATTTTTTGTTACACATAATAAAATCAATTTCACTTGTGGTCCCATTTGGATGTCTCCATGTCCATTTCCTGTGTGGCTTTTTCTTGAAGAAGGAGTTCAAGATGAAAAACCCTTCTGCCTCTGCAAACTCAACGAGAGTATTTCCACGCTGGTTTCTGTTGCCATGACCGAATTTACCTACTGAAGTTTCATTCTGTTGCCGTTGCCCTATTTTTGCATTGAAATCTCCCATAATTATTTTCAAGTGCTGCTTACCTTTATTATTTAGATGACAAATTTCCTCATAAAATTCTTCAATTTCTTCTTCAGGATGACTTGTGGTGGGTGCATAAGTTTGAATAATCTGAGCCTGGTATCTTTTCGACAGCTGGATAACAAGTCGTGCAGCTCTGTCAGAGGAACTTTCAACTTCTACCACTTTATCCTTCAGTTTCTTGTTTATTATAAATCCAACACCACTAGTTCTGCCAGTATCTGTCCCACGATAGTAGAAGAGATGTCCACTTTTCAGTTCGATGAGATCTTCTCCTTTTCTCCTTACCTCACTTAGCCCGACGATGTCCCACTTGATCCTTTGTAGTTCCTCTTCCAATTCAAGAAGCCTTGAATCAGAAGATAGGGAGCGTCCATTGTAAGTAGCCAAGGTCAGCATCAGATGGCAGCCTAGTCCGGTCCTCCGGGGATTCTTAGCACCCTCTGCCTTCATGTCGCACTGGCCGCTGCCTTGGCCAGGTACATTCCAGCTGCCGGAGACTGAGGGCCAAGATTTAAGTTGTGGAATCATTTTGGAGGGGTTTGGCCATAACTCACCACGCTGGCCAAGCGGGTTGGTGAGTGTGGGATAGAATTTCCTCTGATCCCGATGGTATAGTTATACCGCTATGGGCGGTCGTCAGAGCCCCTTTAGTGGGAACAGGATGCACCACGAGAAGGCGGGGTTGACATTTGTCAAGGAGAGGCTGTGATGTTACGCATCACCTGACCTTGCATTGTATATGACATCATAAATGGTGAAAATCTAAGAAAAGTCCTGAAACCGAAGCCTATCTATCTCCACGTTAACTTCTCTGATGCGCCCATTGCAAGATATTTTTGCTATTATTCCATTTTTCCGTGACATTACCTTCAAAATTTCAAAAATTCACAAAACCTTTAATTTTAAGGTGTTTTTGAACCCATAAACAAAATGAGATTTTTAAGATCAAAGGACTATTTTGAAGACAAAAACTCGCGTGGAATTTATCAAATTCTATGGGAATGTGGCGCTCCGCATATAGGACAGACCCGTAGAGTCTTGTGTTTTCGATTGATGGAGCACAAGAACTACGTTCGGAATTGGGGCCTAAAGAATTCATCGATAGCTAAACACTGTTACGAAAAAGTTCATAAAAATGTAACCACTTCTAATCAACCACCAAACCTGATATTTCGGAAGCTTTCCATATATATCAGAAGTTTTTGCAACTTGTAAATGACATGGCATCCACGCCATTTCTATCAAGCGCTGGAAGCATGCAACCAAAACACGTGACTATAAACACCATTTATGATGTCATATATAATTTGAATATTTACGTGCCATTCGCCCTGATGAAGTTAGGTCAATACCCAGTGAAACCATGGTCGGCTTGGAAAAATAAACATTTGTGACAAACTACGTTGTATTATTTTAATATACACTGATGGCCACTCAAAATGCAACACCAAGAAGGAAGCATCCACTTGGCCTGAAATTCGCAGCATGCGTCTCCCGCGAGAGGACATGCAAACGATTAGCATTGCAGGGCATATGCAAATCATGTGAGCCCAGCACGCCACCGAGAAACACTATAAGAAGGGTGCACCGGAGGCGGGGTGTAAGTAGTGGAAGTGTGTTGTGCTGTCGGACCTGTGCGTGGGAAGCTTTCTGGTGCCTCGTCGCAGTATATGGCAGTCATTCCAGCACGTTTCGGAGTTCGACAGAGGACGAATAGTGGCTTATGGCGACAGTGTTTTATCGTATCGAGACATCGGCACCCGTGTGGGACGACATCCAGCCACAGAAGGCGAGTATGGGTTCGGTGAGTGCAGGAGGGACGGACGGACAAATGTGAGCGACTGCCGCAGCCGCGACACACCATTGGACGAAAGGACCGGCATGTTGTGCGGCGGGCATTGACGGCTCGCACCGCCACATCACGAACGTTAGCGCAGGAATTAGGGTGTGTTGCGTAACAACCTGTGACAGCATGTACCGTTCGACGTCGTCTGCAGGAGCGGGGACTTGTCGCACGGCGACCATTGATCCGATTACCATTGGCGTTACACCACCGGCGAGTGCGGCGGCAGTGGCCCGTTGAACGCCGCACCTGGACTACGGAATGGCACGACATTGTCTTCTCCGACGAATCCCGCTTCTGCCTGCAACTCCAGGATGGTCGGATCCGCGTGTAGCGGCACCGCGGCGAGAGGCTGTATACACCTGCATTATGCATCGCCATACCGGTCCATCGCATGGCGTTATGGTTTAAGGCGCAATTGGATATGACACCCTAACCCCTTTGGTACGCATCGCCGGTACACTCAACAGCTACCACCGCTACATCTTCGACGTTTTTGAGCCTGTAGTCCTCCCTTACCTGCAGGACCTGCCAGAGGCCACGTTTCAACAGGACAATGCGCGCCCGCACGTGGCACGCATCGTGCAACAATTTTTCATTCCCCACCTGGTGTCACTGCTGCCGTGGCCCGCCTGTTCTCCCGATATGTCGCCCATCGAACACGTCTGTTCGCTGATCGGCAACCGCATGGCCCGGCAAGCACCACCACAGGCCACGCCTGATGAACTGTGGCAACGTGTGGAAGCAGCCTGGACCAACATACCCTAAGCACACATCCAAAGCCTCTTTCGTTCGATGGCGCGGCGTGTAGCGGCCGTTATTGCCAGCCATGGAGGCCACACGAACTATTGATGTCTGCGTGTTCCGCAAGTCGCACGGGCCTGTAAGCTAAATCGTTTCATGTTTGTATATGTTGTTATGTGTCCAGTAAATCTGGCTTTGCTATCTCGTGTCCTTCTTGGTGTTGCATTTTGGGTGGCCAGCAGTATATATACTTATGTCTGGTTGGAGAGTTATCCAAATTTAAAATCAAGTAGGGTCGTAGTAATTACATTTGTGATGAAGTAAAGCTTCAGATGGTGTCAGATTGACGTTATGTTTTGATAATTACTTTAATTGTGGACTGCTGAATTGCTAGGTGTAATTCTTGGGTGGGAGCCCAAACAAGGTCCCGCGTTATATTTGGTGTCATAGTGCAAATCTGGGTCCTCGGAATAGGAGGCTCGCGTTATATTACTTGTCTTTGGGACATACTAAAGAGGTTATGCACATGTCAATACTCCAATGTAGCAGCGATAAGCTTCGTCGGTTTGGTTTAGTTGGGAGAAGACTGGCTCCGGAGCTAGGAAGCTTGGGTTCGAATCCCACTGCCAGCAAGAAGTGCTTTTTCTCACATTGGCGCGGTAGCGTAAGAATTGATCTACTGGCCATTAGATTCTGCGAAAAATGCGTGATGTTCCTGCCACACATCATATGGAATCAATGAGAATTTCTGCTTAGCTTCGAAAAATGTGTGTGATGCCTCTTCCACATGTCGTTCAGAATCAGTGGGAATTCCTTTTTCTACAGAGTTACTTCAAGCATGTTTTGCGGCCGTAGGTCCCGAAATCTGTGACTTGGTGCCCCCGCCTTTCTCAAGGGGAAACATACTGTATAAACGATTTGTTACAGGGGTGACGCGCGTGTCAAGACGGCACGTATCAGAGATAAGCCCGTGCCGGAGTATCTTAATTGGGAAAACATTCGGCTACGGAGCAGAAGGATGTGGGTGTGAGAAGCGCCACGGGCAAATTTACGTTTAACAGCCCACTGCAGCGGAGTTCATATCTTCTCTGGGCCACAGAGAAGGGTTCCGAAAAAATTTGGTGTCTGAAACAGGATGCGTACTCTCGTAGAGTACCGGGACAATCTTGTGTCTGTAGCCAGATGCATTCTTCCACAGGAGCACCCGGATTTGGGGCCTGTAACTGTCTGGATTCCAGGGGTGGGACTACGAACGTGACAATACATTTTCCTCATCTCGTAGGAATACGGCAAAACATACATTGGATGTATTTGACATAGTTGCAACTACCGAATGCAAAACAGAATTTCTCGAACCCGACATTTAAATGTGCAGATATCGTGTTAAACATGAAAATGAGGTTACGTCGTAGCGGTTAAACTTTGAAGCCCATAAATGCGGAAGTGCGTGACTCATCATATTCATGGTACGTCCTATTCTGTACAAAGAAAGGGTATTTTTGAAATCCGGCCCATAAATTTGGAGATCTCAAAACGACAGATGGACGGACGAACAAAGAGATAAGCATACTCCTTTTGTCTTAAATATTTCTTTCATATGTAGCATGGAGAGGCGCGTGCTTAGGGTAACAAGGAAAGTAGAGAAGAGGAACTTCTGGATAAAGCAAATGACAAGAGCGGAAGACATCGTGATCAAAGTAAAATCTCTGACATGACAATGGGCTGGACATATTACTAGAAGGACTGACCACCCAAGGAAAACTGAAATATTAGACTGGATACTCAGAGGCAGAAGGAGACCCAGGAGGAAGATGCGAGGATGAAATTCGAAAGTATGCAGGAGAGACATAGATGGGACAGGCTGAAAACAGTCAGTTGTGAAAGAAACTAGGGGTACATTCATCTAATAACGGATTAATAGTGATAGACGATGACGATGATATAAACAGTAGAGCCACATTATTGTGACCACCTCCTTATTTTGACGTCAACAGCGCGTAGCCAATGAAAGAAGGCACGTGTCGTGAGCTGCCTTGGAGGGTATATAAGGTGCGTTGTAGGCATTCTGAAAACATATCACCATGGATAAAAGCAGCGATTTATCAGATTTGCAAAAAAGGATGATTACCCGCTTTCGGGCCATGGATGGCAGTATTTAAGAAACAGCACAGTTTGTGAACTGTTCGCGTGCTGCTGTGTTTAAAGGACATCGTGATTAGAGAAAGGGCACCATTGCGAATAAGCGACGTGAAAACTGCGGAGCACCAGGTGTCATTGTTGTGAGACGTGAACGTCGGTTTCCAAGATGCGTGAGGGCCTATCGACACGCTATAGTGGAGCAACTCGCTGGCTGAATGAATCAGGAGGGCTACCGGAAGTGTGTCTAAAACGACAGTTCAGCAAACCCAGCTGCGTATGGGACTTCGATGCAGACGGATGGTCACTGCACCTATGCCAACGGAGGTGCATCGGCAGAAAAGGCTTTCGTTTGAACGGCAGTATCGGAATCGGACCTCCGCTGATTGGCAAAGGATTGCCTTCTCCGATGAGTCACGTTAACGTTTTCTGCTTCATCGAACGGATGGACTTTGGCGTGCAAGGCGAGAAACGTCGGAAAACAAACACTCTTCAACCACTACTGGCAGAACACAAGCTGGTGGGGGCATCGTTATGGTCTGGAGAATACTTTCTTGGCATTCTCTGGGTCTACTCATACCTGTGAAAGGCACTATGGACCGAATTCGTAATGAATCCATCCTTGCACACCACGTACACCCATACATACTGATTCTCTTCCCTGGGGCGGATGAGATCTTCCAGTACAAACATCCGAAGTGCCACATAGCTAGAAATGCCCGAGAGTGGTTGGAAGAGCCCGATGAAGACTTCAAAGTACTTTCCCTGGCTCCATAATTCCCCAGACTTAAACCCAATTGAGCATCTGTGGGACCACCTCGATCGTGTTGTTCGCTCTATGGATTCTCCACCACGCACCCTCCAGTAGCTGTCAGATACACTGCAGTCACCATGGCTCCACATACCTGTGAACACCTTCCAGCACATTATTGAGTCACACCCAGGCCGTCTAGCTGCTGTCCGCAGTGCACACCGCGGTTACCCTGGATATTAGCTGGTGGTCACAATAATGTGACTCGACCGTGTATATACATTATATTGACAAAAGTCACGGGACATCCAGAAGAGAAACACAACATAGCATTTATTGACATACATTAGTACGGTGTCTGTTCACCTTTGGCCATAATGCATGTACTGACCCTTCGATGCTGGCTTTCCACAAGGTTTTGGAACACAGCGTAGGTGTGCGCTTACGTTCAGTACATAAAGCAGCCGCTTTTTGTTGCTTAGTAGTAGGCCTTGGTTCCAACCTTCTTATGCGGCGCTCTAATTCATACCATAGGTGCTCTAGTGGATTAAGATCATGGCTCTGTGCTCGCCAGTCCTCACACGATACGTAATTATCGTCAAACCACGCCGTAACAGTCCTTGCTTTATGGCTCCGCACATTATCCTGCTGCTACCAACAAGGCTCGATTCCATAGTATTGCCACAGAGTTGGCGGGGCATAATTATGCAGAATATCGAGGTATACGTGCTGGTTAACAGGTTTGTCCACGATAACAATGGGGCGGGACCATACCACGAAAAACACCCCTACACGAATACACTGCCAGCTCCAAACTTGACCGTAGGAACAGTACACAGTGGTATATAGAGTTCCCCCGGCTGCCGCTATACCCATACACAGCCATGAGACTGATGGATCGTGTATGTGGATTCATCAGTCCATAGGACCCGTTTCCATTGATCCACGGTCCACGATAAATGTTCTTTACACCATGCTAAACGACGAGTAGCATTCCGAGTGGATATGAAAGGCTTATGAGCAGCACCACGACCACGGTAACCCATGGAATGAAGTTCTCTGCGAATGGTGCGTGTACATACCGAGGCTCCAGCATTTTCCCTCGCCTGTGCACTGAAGTCTTGTGCACTACTCCGTCAATTAGCTGTAACGACTCTCCTGTGTCTTCGATATCAACTATCACTGATTTTCTTTGGTCTTCCGGTACGTTTTGCTGCTTCAGGCACACCGTGTGCCATCCATTTATTCAGTACATCCAAAACAGTTTACTTGGGTATGTTTAAACGCCTCTCGGTTCCTCTTATGGACAACCCACTAATATAACATTCAACAATCTTTCCTTTTCGCAAAGTCAGTTCTCTCCCTCCGCAACATTTTCACTCAACCTCACAGTGCGACATGATCGCGGTCAGCTGGAGGCTTGTTTTTCTACCGCTTGCAGCTGTACCGCGCTTCTTAACAACGCAGCGGATCCGTTCATTTGTTTTTTAATGGGTGTCCGGTGACTTTTGTCATTACAGTGTATATACACTGGCGGAAAGTGAAAAAAGAACGCCAAAAAGAAACTTCTGATACCAACAAAATTTATACAGCATAATAACGGAATACAGAGGATAACGTGATCAAAACATTATGGCAAAATACAGCTGTATTTGCTGGTAAACTGAAAAATAACATATCCATGTAAAATGGTTAGTACTAGGTTGAAACGCCATGAACTGCGTCACACTGTGCAATTCTGGCATAGAGTCAGTCGTACAGATGTTGTATGTAAGTTTGGGGTATTGAGTTCCAAGCATCCTCAACCTGGATGCGTAAATCGGGGATGGTCGTGGCTGGCGGTAGAGACCGGATAAGTCGTTGTCCCGTAAAATCCCCCTCGTGCTCAATGGGGGACAAATCCGGTAAACGTGCAGGCCATGGAAGTTGTCTCACAGCCTGAAGTGCATGTTGCGTTGCACGTGCCGTGTATGGCCGTGCGACGCACCACGATGGACACCACGATGGACCGACCTTACAAATGGCACAACAACGGGCTGAATGATGTTGTTGATGTAGGAGGTACTGTTTAACGTACCCGGTACAAGCACTAGTTGTGTACGGGAGTGATAGCTGATCGCTTCCCTCACCAGGAAACCAGGTGTAAGCCCTGTTTGTCGCTGGCGGATGCAAGAAGGGTGGAGACGCTCCCCTGTGCATCTGCGAACACGCATACGGCCATCGTAGGCTCCCAAGCAGAATCTGCTTTCATCGCCGAACACGTCAGATCGCCATTGCGTTCTCCAGTGCAGACGTTGGCGACACCATTGCAGCCGTTCCTGACGGTTGGCTGGAAGTAGGTGTACACATACCAGAGGCACACGTGCAGGTAGTCCTGCATCCAGTAGACGGTTGCGGATTGTTCGCACAGTCACCTCAGGTGCAACCGCAGCTGGGATTTGCGTCGCAGTGGATGTTCTGCTTGACAACGCCACTCTTTTTATGCGTCGATCGGTCCGCTCATCAGTCCGTCTGTGACTCCCGGTTCCACGTCTTCTCGTGTGGGAATGTTCCTCGGACCATCTACGCCACCATCGTACCACCACCGACACTTCCCGTCCAATTCGCTGCGCATTACGACGATACGACCACCCGGCTTCGCGCAGTCAGACTAGATGACCTCGCTCAAAGTCCGATATCTGCTAAAATCGTACACGTCTTCCATGTCCAAGCATTGCAGCTTCTTCAGAGTCTTCGCACGTGTCCGTACGCCGACGACTGATTACATTCACTTCGCCGTACTCCTTAAATACCACCGACGATAATTTGCATATTATGCCGTGCTGTGGCGTAAGCGCTCACCGGTTGGTCCCGAAATTAACATCACACCTACGTAAACTCGACCCCATTAACATATGTAAATTTCATGATCGTCCGCCAATTCCTTCTTGGTGTTCTTTTTTCACTTTCCACCAGTGTATATATACATATATATACAACAACTCAAAAACGCATATGGAGATACCTGCTTGATGTAACCAGGAAAGGTAGGAAGAGGAATACAGTCGAACCCCTATTTAACGGACTGCGATTTAACGAATTCCGCGATTTTACGAACATTTTTATGGTCCCGACGGAACTACATTAAAATTAATGCTTGGCGTTTCCCGGTTTAACGAACACATTTCCTCAATTTAGCGAATATTTTTTTTTTTTTTTTAAACCACCAAACTGTGTTAATTAGCATTTTGACCTGAAACGTTAGCTAGAAAGAGAGCCTTGAGTAACAGAAAAAATGTACGCATGCAGTTAACCAGCGTTTCACAGAACACCATCTGCAACACAGCTTGACGGAATCATAAATCAGTTCGCCTTTCCTCCGACTATCAAGCTTAATCTTCTTACAGGGTGAAGCAAATGATCAACAAGTTTCAAAAGAGCGTGACGTTTTCTGGCGTAGCCGAGAAGCAGGAAGAGGAAAGGTGGTGTGGGTTGGGGGACTAGAATTTAGAGTAACCTGGGGATTCTTGTTTTCAGCTACAAACAGAGCAATAGCTTTCTGTCATGTCAGGGGACACACATTGTACGTACCCATTCCTGAACCTCTTGAATTCTTCTCCAAATTGTGCTTGTCTTTCTTTTCTTCGCAGTGTTAAATCTACAGGTCAAATTAACCAACACAGCTCGTTTATGAATAAAGTTTTCATGAATATATTGTATATAGCACAAGAAAAAATGAAAGTTAGAAGTGAAATTGACTGAGCACTGTAGATTGCAAAAGTGCGTTTTATGAGAGCATTTAAAAAAAATGAATAACTGCAGCAAAAAAGCTGAAAAAATTTTCAATCAGTGAAAAAATTGACATTTTGTCGCAACTTGATGCGAACCTAGGATCACAGACTGTTGCAGCAGAGAAACTCGGAATTTTCAAGTCAACGTTGTGTACCATAACGAAAAGTAAGAAAGAAATTTAAAGCTGTGCATCAAAGTGGGGGAAGTTTTCTAGTAAGAGGAAATCTATGAAAGCATCGCCCCTGAGTAAATTGGTAAATGCTCTTGTCACTTGGTTCCAATAAATACGAGCTAGTAATTTGCCAATTAGTGGATCACTTCTGAAGGAAAAAACAGTTCATCTTGCACAGCGACTTCAAGTAAAGAATTCACCGCATCAAATGAATGGATTGATCGTTTTAAGCCAAGACATAACATAGTGTATGCATTTCTCCCCAGCGACAGCAGATGTGTTGTTTATCCCGTGACGGCACAAACTTGGAAAAATTAACGGCTTCCACAAACTATTGAAGGGATGCTGTGTGACACTTTTAATGCTGATGAAACTGGACTGTTTTATAACCTGCAGCCAGATAAAACACTTTGTTTTCGAAATGACACCTGACAATGACACAATTTGGTAATAAAGGTGTTATACTAATTCACTGAAAGAAAGGGAACCTAGCTGCTTACGTATCCTGTTATGAGCACTAGCTTAATTTGAATGTTTCATTCGAAAGGCTTCCTAGATTTAGCTAATTCCGTTATTTTATGTACAAGACTGTTGGTCCCTTGAAGTTCGTTAAATCGAGGTTTGATTGTATATGGATTAGGGAAATGACAAAAGTTGATTACATCACATGTGAGCGAACACCCTGAGTTGGCAATGGACAGGGTGCATTGCTAGAAGCACTGACCTCCTTTGGACAACTAAAATGCTGGATTCTGACGGGAAAAGATCCAGAAGAAGACCACTTTGGAGATGTGTTAATGAAATTCTAAAGGATGCTGGAGTGACTCGGAAGCGACAGGTTCAAGATAGAAAGTTTTGGTAAATATTTGGGGAAACCTTCATCCAGCAGTATACTAATTATGGTTGACGATGATGATATTTATATATTAGGTTTCAAAGGAAAGGTGTTAACAATTCAATTCTAAAGAAAAAGATAGAACAACAAAAGTTGCATAGTATAAAAGGAAAGAAAGCAGTAAAATAAAATAGCAGAACCTCTCAAGTGCTCCCTAGTTATGCAACTTTACGTCTGCAGTTTAATAATAAAATTTGAAACAGGGATTAACCATTCTGACAGAGAGAATTGTCGCAATGAAAAATGATGTAACCAAATATTGTTTTTCGAGCAAGTATACTTTATCTATTCGATTGAAGACCGCAAAATAGATTTCAACGAAAACTTACATTGAACGTTCTTGGAAAAAATGAACAGTATTTTGTTGGAAATATATTAATAAAATACAGCTGCTGAGAACAATGCGCTCTAGAGTATATTTTTTTTTACTCGTTTTCATTTTAAATTTGTCTGCATTCGATTTCTATGCCACAAGAATAATGTTGTGGAAACCAAAAGGGAAAAAAATATATCTCCATTATGGTGGAGAAAATTATATATGGCGAAGTCCTTTGGGCCAATATTACCCTTGTGTTGCGACCACTTGATATATCATCACATCTGCTTCCTGCGCATTTCGCGAGCAATGATTAATGCTTTAGCCGTCATTGCGGTTTCTCGTGCTTCGAATTATTTCCGTGAATAACGATCAAATGCAGACCATGTCGCGATATTACAGCACCTAAGATTATAGAGCAACCCATGCATGCTGAGAATTCAAAGAAAGAAAGGAAAATGCTTGAGTATGTATGAGCAGAATAAACAAAACATTTATAAAAATGTTGATTATCTTGTGCGAAAACTTCAGTTTGTGGCAAGAGGTTTAAAGCTATTAATATCAAAAATGAATAGGCATAACTTAAACCAAAGGGTAAATTTTTCATTTCATTTAGCAAATGAACTACCTTGAAGTATAAGACACCAATTTTTAAATTTAAATACTCCGAGGGAAAAACGAAAATGTATCCCTTTGTATCGTAATGGGTAACAATGAAGTGAAAGAACTTTGCATTTGGACTGTATATAAAGCCTCCAGAGCTCCACGTAGCGAGCAGTAAAAGTTACCCCTTTGTATCGCAATGGGTAACAATGAAGTGAGAGAACTTTGCATTTGAACTGTACATAAGCTTCCAGAGCTCCACGTAGCGAGCTTGCGGTTAAAGTTTTGTCAGAATTTTGAGAGTCGAAAGACGTGTGACGTATATTCTAAATTAACTTTTCTTTTTAGTTACTTTCCTTATGTAAATCTTGAGTTTGTCCTGAGTTATACTTCACACTTAACGTGATATTTTTTCTCTCAAACGAATACTGTTGGCAACATAATTGAGGCGGAATGAACGTGAAGTGTGCCTGTTATTAGATAAGAAGAACGAGAGATATAAGGCACGAGTAAGCAGTTGCTAGTGAGAATTGTGGTAAATTGTGGTGTAGTGTGTGGATTGTGGAATGTACTTATTTGTTATGTGAAGTGCTATGGTGTAAAATGATTAGTGAAAACATCTGAAATAAAGCATCATTTCCGTAAGTTTGACTTTTGTTCTAAATGTTTTGTCTGGCCGTTAATGTTTAAATTTAGGAACTTTCATCGTATGGTTATGTATTTTAAAATAACGTAGCAGTGCAAAAAGCCATTTACGTTATAGATGTTATTCGTGCTAGCACAGATTCGTTTTAAAACTCACAATCCCTCTCATGCACGATCAGAACTCGTTAAAAAACTGCAATCAAGAAGAAAAACAATTTAATTAAAACTTTTTACAAATGGTTAGATCTTTTGGTTTCTTTCTGAAGCCATCCTCAGATCAAGAGTGCGTATTGAGTGCTAGTGTGGGAATTAAGTATTTTCCAAAAGGAAGTACTTAATTCACACACTAGCATATCTAAATTCAAGTGGCACTGAGCTTAATGCCGTATTCAAGTGGCACTGAGCTTATGCGGCTTAAAATTCGCATATCCTGAGACCAAGTCTGACAGGCTTAGTCTCATTGCTCAAGCTGAAAATATAATAAGCTCCCTTCCGAAATGTTCTCAAGAACCTAGAAGATATTCAGTGGTGATTCTATCAAAAAGCAACCCACCTACAAATCATCATGGCAACAACACACCTTGTTACGTGAAGAAATACACCAACTCAAGATTTTTAAAAGTAATACAAATTTGGCAATTGTCAGCACTGACAAGGCTAATCAACTCATGATTATGGATAGAACCGAATACCAAGAAAAAATGTTAGCTGCTATAGCAGACATTCCTCACTATATAATTGCCAAAGACCCTACCAATGCCACCTTGGCCGCCGTCAACAGGCTGAAAAACCAGTCTAACTTACCATCATTTATATCTCAATCCCTTACGGCTCCACCTGGCTGTCGGGTCCCTCAGCTTTTTAGCAAAATTAAGAACCATAAACCGGGATCTCCAATTCGCCCCTTGGTTAGTGAGGACGCCATCCCAACCCGTCATTTAGAGGTATCTATGGCTCTTTATTTAAAACTCCTCACACAGGGCTCCCAATTTTCCGTATCTAGCTCTGATGAAGCTCCGCAAAAAATTAAAGTCTTTTAACCCTCTTCTAGTCAACTGTCTATGGCATCTCTTAATACACTGGCGTGCAAAAATTAAGGACGAGACGGTTTTTCGAATGTAACGTCGTGCAGAAGTGCTCCACATTGGCTTAAATCATACCATAAGATCCCCAAGATGTACGAATATGGGAAAAGTGAGCAAAACCGTCCACACAAGGAATCCAAAGGATACAAAGGCACTTTATTGTAAAGGTAGCTTCAAGCACAACTGGACAAAAGACAGAAACGTCCATGTGACAGGCGGCTGCCAAGAAAAATCCTGCCTTTAGTAGGGGATATGATAACCCCTGACTGCGTTGCAGCATTTACAACGTCTGTCCATGCTGAGGACGAGGTTGTCAAGGAGCTGTTGAGTCATCGCGGCCCATTCCTCTTGTAGCGCTAATCGCAGCTGCGGAATCGTTGCTGGCGGCTGGTGACGTGTGCCGAGCGTCTCCCGAGAAGGTGCCACACGTGCTCGATTGGATTTAGGTCCGGGAACCTTGCGGTCCAATCCATGCGTTGAACATCTTCCCTCTCCAACAGCTCTGCGACAGCTACTGTACGATAAGGTGTAGCGTTGTTGTACATTAAGAGGAACTCAGGACCCACATAACCTCTAAACAGACGCACGTGAGGCAGGAGAACCTCGGTACAATAGCGGACACTAGTGACTGAACCTCCTTGGAAGATGTGGAGATCAGTACGTCTACCAAGCATGATACCGCCCCAAACGAGAACTCTGCCACCTCCAAACCGGTCCCTTTCAATCATGTTGGAGGTGTGATTGCGTGTTCCCTGCTCTCTCCAGATGTGTATACGTCCAGAATCGCTCGTCAGACTAAATCGGCTCTCATCCGTAAGGAGAACTTAACCCCATTGATGATGTGTCCAGTTCTTGTGTTCCTGACACCACAGAAACCACCGTCTCCGATGAGCAGGCGTTAATGGCACACACCGTACTGGTCGTCGTGCAAATAGACCACCTTTGTGCAGCTTCCTAGCCACGGTAAAACGCGATAACGGACGTCCAGTTGTCTGTCGCATGTGCCTTGCGGTTTCTCCCGCTGTCTGCCGTCTGTCTCTTCTCGCCTGTAGGACAATATACCGGTCGTCCGCCGCCGTGGTTGCTCGTGGACGACTACTGCTAAACTCTCGGACAGCTCGTGAAACGATGCTGTGAGCGATCCCGAACTCCTCGGCCACACTAGTCACACTTCGACCTGCTTCCAACTTCCCAATGACGCGACTTCGGGTAAAGTCATCCAGATGTCGTCTACTGGATTGCCTGTTGGTCATATCACACGGTGGCAGCAACTCGACATCGTTCAAACCGATGTACACCGTGCAATAGCTTACACCGAATTGCTGAGCGTACACCGCCCGTGTGCTTTATACCCTTCCGACACCTCCCCCACCCACGTCATGCTGCATATATGCGCATGCCCTACCGTACCGGACCCTAGTGTATCTCCTGAGTGGTCTTTCGGTCTGTTCTGCCTGCTCGTTTCGCTGTTATGCTAATTTCTCCTCTTCGTCCTTAATTTTTGCACACCAGTGTATTATTCAAGGTGAGTCATTTATCTGCATGCAATCATTTTTGAAGCTTCTAATCCGTTCATTGGAACGCAACGCTGTAAGCATGCCGAAGGCAAGTGTTGATAGATACATAAACATCATGTTTATTCATATCACACTAATAATACAACAACAAAAACTATAACCACTCCTATCCCCACAAATGGCCGTGTCACGTAGCATAAACTGACATATCAGATTTGGGGTGTAATGTATGTAGATGGCACCGGCAGTGCTTATTATTTCCCCATAAGGAATCCCTTTCAATTGGCAAAACAACGAACTTGCTGTGTTTTGTACGTTGAAGAATTATCGAGGAAGACGCTGGCCTGCACATCAGCAAACGCAGATATATATTTAGTTGTTTGAAGGTTCCTGTGCTGAAGTAGTGGTAGGAATGAACCGAAGAGTGGAACACATCCTCCAAACGTGGCGGAGAAGGCACACTGTCACTAAATGACACTTTAATTCTCCAGGAACACTATCACTAAATGACACTTTAATTCTCCAGGAACACTGTCACTAAATGACACTTTAATTCTCCAGGAACACTGTCACTAAATGACATCGTTCCTGGAGACACCAGCTCCTGATTCACTTTCCCAAAGCTACAATTTTTTTTCTACCCTTACGAAGCTTGTGAATTAACGAACTGCGCTGGGGAAATTTTCTCAACAGATCGGAAAAACACCAGTTTGTATCTGAGTAGATTTGAAACTGGGCCTCACCGTGATAGCTGAGCTCTCTACCGACCGGCCTAATTTGGAACGCTCGAGCATGTACTTAAAGCTGTCTGTTTGGTATGCAATGTGTAATCGAATGCTTCCCTCTTTCATTTTACAATATTGCGAGGTATTTTTCATAAAAGTCAGTTTCATATAATTGATAAATTAATTTTTTCAACGTAACGACAGTTTTCGTTTTTGTTTTTTTTTTACCTTAAGGGAACTTCACTCATTTTCAAGGAGCGTACATATATATATATATACTTAGATTCGCTTTCCAAAGTTTTGTACTGTCCTTGCCGTCTTGAAAAGAGATTGTTGAATAAATATATATTTACCCGGGTTCATGTCACATTCTGTTACATTTTTAACGTTGTGTCTTTCCTTTCCGTTGTCCGAAGCTACATTTGTTTTAAAGAGTAAAATATGTTTTATTTTACTTCTCGTCATTTTTAGAAGCGAATTCCTCCCTGTCTTGTGTATTCAACCCATGGATGAGTACACCACATAGCGTTGCTTTCTTTTTCTTTCAAATAATTAATAAATTTTGTACGCGTATAATTCTTTTTTTTTTTTTTTTCCAACAAACGTTGTTTTAATGGTTTTTCAGGATATTTGTTTCAAGCGGTTTGAAATTTTTTCTTGTTATTCATCCACTCCATTCCATGAATTGTTATTCATGGGAATGGAGTGGGTGTATTTCATGACTGTAATCTGGTATTTCACGGCTTAATCTGATATCTTCGTCGGCGTAAAATTTCATTAGGAAATTAATTCGCCTCTATACATATGGATTTTTTTCTTAACATCCACTAAAATAACACGATGGTGATAGCGTCGTCTTCAACTAACTGGTACCATGAGAGACACAGCAAGTGTTGCTTCTGCGCATGCGCAGTCCGGTTGCTTCCACCTGCTGTTGGGGGTTGCATTGGTTGCCAGCAACGGGCCACTAGTGGCACTTTCTTGGAGGCCCACAATCCACGGCGATGCTGCAGGGCCATCAATGGCTCGCCAACTGATTGCGCTGCCACCAACGCACTACTACCGGCCAGCAATGACCCATCACTGCCAGCTGGTGGCCAGCAGTTTCCCAGCACTTGTGTTTTTGCTGGGATGATAAAGTAAAATGATTTAAACTTACGGTCAGTAAATATACTAGCTGTGGATTTATTCAGTTAGGTGGTATTTGTTGACATCATTCAGAAATTTACGCTAACGAACTCGAAGTATCCCATGGTCACATTGTGGTTGTACCAAGCGCAAGTGAATTTCATGATGTAAAAGAATTACGCAATTGAGTTTAGCACCATAAAAAAGAGAGAAGTATCTGATTAGTTACGATCCAATAAATGAAACGATTTTTTCTTCTTCACATCTATGTATTCTGGCGTTGCGATCCTATATTACACTGGAGAAATACAGAATATTTCTTTTTCCCTTGCCCAGGAACAAAAAAAAATCGGAAAATAAATCTCATCAATTTATTTCGAGAAACCGATTAATCGACTGGGAGAAAGAGACATCATGCATTGCACTGAAGCGCCAAAAGAAAGAGAGCAAGAATAAAAATAAAACAAACCGGAATCAATAAATGTCAAGTCAAGCGCTCCCTGTTAGAGATTAGAGCTTGTTACCAGGAGTTCTGGGAAATGATTTTAAGGATTACTGTGGATTTTTCGCTCACGGTTGAGGCTTCCTTGGGAAAGAAGCAAAAAAAAGTGTCCGTGAAAGAACAAATGTTTTTTAATCAATAAATTTATCGCTAGGTTTTAGGATTGTTTTTTACTTCGGCCTTAATTATGCCACGTTTTATGTTAAGTGTATTGATCACGCTTTCTAACTAAATGTCAAGAACTCGAGCTCCTGTAAGAAAGGAATGGAACATTATGAATGGAAAACGAGGAAAAGCATTGCTGAAGGTGAGATGCAAATTTCAATCATACAAATTTTGAAGATGACAGTCCGATTTTTGGCGTAAATGGGACAAGGATGGTAAGTCAGATAATATCCGAAAACTTGAAAATTTTCATCGTTCTGGAGCGGGACTCGAACCCGCGTCTCCCAGAAAACGCCCGGGTATGCTAACCACTACACCACAAAGAACGACCAAGTTTCAAGTTTCCGATCAATTTGAATATAACCATCACAGGATTCGCTAGTCGAAGCAACCGGTATTCATGTTTAGCGAATCTGGAGGTTAAGAATCTTATCCCGTGTTTGCCCGGAGAAGCAGATTATATGGCGTAATCCCGTATTTCTTTCATGATTCAATCATACAATTATTCTCGCAACATTGAAAAACAATATAGTGTTGCATACGTTGTCGATAAATGGAGACCAGCAAGATATAAAGATTAACGAAGATCATTCGGGCCACTTTCATTTTACGGATGATAGCACTACTTTTCCAATAACCCTTTAAGCACTCAAAATTATGGCCCAATAACTTGCAGAAAGAAGTAAAGGAGAGGGATTAAACAGCACTTATGCTCAGCCGTTTCACAAGATTTGCAGATTAAAAACTGATGCGGCTGATCTCGCTGCTATCGAAAGATATCAGTTGAAGAAATCATTAAGGGGAAAATAAATACGATGATAAAACTTCAGTAGAGTTCATTGAAAGAGGGGAATGTAAGTTCCAAGAAGAAATTGCCATCATGCTTCAGAGGAAATGTGTTTAACTGGTGAATGTCTTGCTCATGAATTGGGTTAAAACAAAACTACAAAAATAAAAGAGAGAGGTTTTGCCGGAAATAGATGCTTTATCAGGATACAAGGGACAGGTAAGAAATATAACATATGGATCAAAGGAAGCACGGGAGTTGCAAGTTATTTACGAAAACCGAGGTAGAAGTGGCCCAGACCGTCCGGCGGGCTTTGTAAAAAAAATGAGTCGGCTTGACTATGTTTTTTTATAAAAATTAAGTTTTAAAAAGACCGGGCCGGGTTGGGTTTTTTCAGTTTAGAGAACAAAGCAACGGGCCGAGCTATTCCAGACACTTACTGTCGGGCCAAGTCGACACATTCTTTTTATCGCAATGGTAAAGAAAGTAAAAAAGTCCTGTTTCCCGATTTCTTGGTCTGTTTAACTGTTTTTTTTGGATTTACTTACCTGTATGACATAGCCCAGGGCATAATCGCAGAGACACTCAAAGTATTTTTACCATCTGTAGATATTAACATGGTTAAAATACTTTGGGGCTTTTCGACAAAAAAAGATTCGACCCCAAGCGAGTGTGTGTGTGTGTGTGTGTGTGTGTGTGTGTGTGTGTGTGTGTGTGTGTGTGTGTGTGTGTGTGTGTGTGTGTGTGTGTGTGTGTTGTGTGGAACGGAGGACAGAGGTTGTCTGCAGTGGAGTGCGGTGTGTGTGTTGTGTGGAGTGGAGTGGAGGGCAGAGGTTGTCTGCAGTGGAGTGGGGTATGTGTGTTGTATGGAGTGGAGGACAGAGGTTGTCTGCAGTGGAGTGGGGTGTGTGTGTTGTATGGAGTGGAGGACAGAGGTTGTCTGCATTGGAGTGAGGTGCGTGTGTTGTGTGGAGTAGAGGACAGAGGTTGTCTGCAGTGGAATGGGGTGTGTGTGTTGTATGGAGTGGAGGACAGAGGTTGTCTGCAGTGGAGTGCGGTGTGTGTGTTGTGTGGAGTGCAGTGGAGGGCAGAGGTTGTCTGCAGTGGAGTGGGGTGCGTGTGTTGTGTGGAGTAGAGGACAGAGGTTGTCTGCAGTGGAGTGGGGTGTGTGTGTTGTATGGAGTGGAGGACAGAGGTTGTCTGCAGTGGAGTGAGGTGCGTGTGTTGTGTGGAGTAGAGGACAGAGGTTGTCTGCAGTGGAATGGGGTGTGTGTGTTGTATGGTGTGGAGGACAGAGGTTGTCTGCAGTAGAGTGGGGTGTGTGTGATTGTTTCTATGAGAGAATGGGACGACATCGATTGTTTCTCCTATTCCTAATCCCTATAGGGGTTTTCTTTTTTAGTGTTACCGCTGCTAGATCGGAGAAAGGGAGATATCACCCTCCAGCGGTATTTCACTCGGAAAATTGATCGGCACCAGACTCCAGTCGATGTCTTCATGTACTCATAGTTGTAAAGGTTACTTCTTTTACCATGCAATTTGAGAAATCAAAAGAATTGCGCGAAAAGATTTCCACAGAAGAATACATCCTAGTAGATAATGTAAGCCGGAAAAGGGATATTTTCGGAGCATGTTGAACTGTCTGGGAAGCAGAAAGCCTTCAGCCGAAAAACTCTGTGCAGTGAGTGCATTAAGTGCAGCAACGTTTAAAGCTGTGACCGTTCAAAATGAGAAACATCTTATCTTAAGAGACATAAATGAGTTCTGCTTCTACAAGTTGTTCCTAGTCAAAATTTTCGGTTTATATACTGCATAAGGGGAAATGTTTCCTGCTGCAATCAGGTATGTTAATGTACTTATGTTTATTCGGAATTTGTATAAAAAAACTAAATCGTTTTATCTCATTAAAACTTTATGAATTAACTAGTGTTTAAAACAGTGTTGAGCAAAATTGTAATTGAATTCATTTGTAATGCATTACAGCGTAATGGTAATGGAAACAAGAACTTAGCGTTACCATTACATGTAATGGTGTACTGTCCATTAGAATTACATGGTAATTGTAATGACAGGTAGCAGTTACCCATTACAATCGTAATGGTGAACTATATGTTGGTAATTAACCAATAACTTATGGGTAAAAATAGAACGTGGATAAACCACCAAACAGTACACCCTTACACGTTGTGTAGATTATTTGACGATTGTTTCACCCCTCGGACCTCAAATCCGTGTATGTAGGTATTGGAGATTGTACGTGTATGACATGAATAGCCGCAAGTAAAGTGATTTGAACGAAATACGCCGCAAGTAAAGTGATTTGAACGAAAAATTACATATTAAGTAAGTACGAATGGGATGTTTATTTCGGTTAGAGATACTCATTTCGTCCATCTGCAGTACAGTATTCTCATCCATTACAAACGTATCACTGCCCCAAATAATTACCTCGCTATAGCCACAAGCACATATTATCACTACACTCACAGTTTAGCAAATCAAGGTGCACCTCCGAATATTACAGAAATTTGCGAAATCTTGACATTTTTGCCGTACTTCTCAAGTGTTGTTGTCCATTACTTGTCCGATACGAACACTGGACTAGCGAGCGACTGACTCCTTTATCATATACTTCACGATAGGACCTGAACCTTCTGAAATATTCTTGACTTGCATAAAGCTCTCCAACTTCCCACTGCGCAATAATTCTGGAACATTCTACAAATGTCTAACCCATTCTTGTCGCTTCTAGAACATTCTACACGACACTTTGGTCTCTGTCTGCTGTGTTACATGGCCGACTTTTCTAGACATAACTTTTGGCACACGTACATTTCTATAAACTATTAGTATGTAATTGTTATTTTACAAATTGTGTAATTTCATTACCAAATAATTCTATTGCGTTTGAATGGCATTATTAAATAATTGAATTATATCCTCTTCATTGTGATACATCACAGACTAATTCCATTACCTTGTGCAAACCGTACTTGGGATTACCTTGTAATGCATTACCTGTTAGTGTATTACCTTGTAACGCATTACACGTCAATTGTAATCTCTACTTCCGTTACTTTGTAATGCATTCCTGCCCAACTCTGGTTTAATTTAAAATAAGGGGTGAAAGCATTTCTGTTTTTTTTATCTTTTTAAGTGTGCTGTAATTTGAAAATTTCATTTGAACGCGCTCAGTCTTTTTTAGCATGTCTTTTGTAAAAAAGAATCGTACTATTGTTATCGGTTTGTCCGTCCGTCCATCCATCTTTAGACACCATATCTCTGCAACTATTAGTCCGATTTGAAATATTCTTTTTGCGTTGAGGTAGCTTGAAATATGCGAATCCTTCATTTCATTTTTAGCACGTCTTTTGTAAAAAGATCGTGCTTATGTTATCGGTTTGTCAGTCCGTCCGTCCGTCCGTCTGTACCCACTGTATCTCTGCAACTATTAGTCCGATTAGAAAAATTCTTTTTGCATTCGGAAGCTTGAAATATGCGAATGATGATCCTTCATTTCGTTTTTTTTTACGATGTACAATTTTGCCGCTAGAGGGCGTAAATGCAGATGAAGTCGAATTCAAAATTACGTTTTTATTCCACATATTTGCTTCTAAACATCCGATTGAAAAAATTCTTTTATCTTTCGATTCCATTTATGTCGAAGAGTATTTTAGATATAGTTTCTTTTTCAAATTATGCATAGATTTTCCGCTAGGGGGCGTAAAAAGTAAATTACATTTTTCCAGATAACTCTTCTTCGAAAACTCCGATTTGAAAAAAATTTCTTCAGAAGATACATTTCCTGATGGAAAATCTTTTGCATATAATTTCGAATTTTTGGTACAGAATACTTTGGCCGCCAGGGGGCGTAATTGTTAATTTTTGCTTCTGATGTATTTGCCATAAACTCTGAGCTTCTGAAATAACGATTGAAAAAATCCTTTCGTGGACTGATGCCACTCACACCGATAAACCTTTTCGGAATATTTTCTTCCTAAAATAACCCACAGTTTTTCCGCCAGGAGGCGTAGATGTATATCTTATTTTTGTCAATATCTCGACTTCTAGGAGTCTGATTTAAAAAAATTCTTCTTTGTTGGATAGTGTTTCTAGTGTGACATGTTTTTCCCATAAATTCAAAATTTTCAAGTAATTCATAGACTTTCCGCTAGGGGGCGTAAGGGTAATTGCGTTTCCTACTATTTTTCTGCTTCTAAATCTCCGATTTGAAAAATTCTTTCTGCACCGGATACAGCTCCTGGTGGGAAATCGTTTGCACATAATTTCTAATTTTTGTAAAAAAATGGTTCGGCCACCAGGTGGCGTAAGTCTTAATTTCCGCTTCTGATGTATTTGCAGCAAAATATGAGCTTCTAAAATCTCGATCGAAAAATAAGTCTTTTGTTGACCGATGCTACCATGTCGACAAACCTTTTAGGAATATTTTCTTCTTGAAATAATGCATGGTTTCTACGCCAGGGGGCGTAGATATATATCTTATTTTTGACATTATCTCTACTTATAAAAGTCCGATTTGAAAAATTCCTTCTTTGTTGGATAGTGTTTCCGATGCAAAATGTTTTTCTTATAAATTCAAAATTTTCACGTAAATCATAGACTTTCCGCTAGGGTGCATAAAAGTAAATTGCGTTTTCTGCTCCTAAAACTTCGATTTGAAAAATTCTTCCTGTATTACATACAAGACCTGATGGAACATATTTTTCACATAATTCCTAATGTTTTGTAAGGAATGGTTTGGCCACCAGGGGCACAAGTGTTAATTTCTGCTTCTGATGTATATGTAGCAAAATCTGGGCTCCTGAAAACTCGACTAATTTTTTTTTCTTGGACCGATACCGCTCATGTGGATAAACCTTTTGCGAATACTTTCTTCCAAAAATAATGCATGGTTCTCCCACCAGGGTACGTAAATTCACATCTTATTTTTGTCGATATCTCTGTTTCTAAGAGTCCGATTTGAAAAATGCTTTCTGTGTTGGAGAGCGTTTCCGATGCGAAATGTTTCTCATATAAATTCATGTTTTTCTTAACGCACCAGTCTGCAACCAGAGGGCGTAAGCTCATTATTCCGTTTACAGCAATATCTGAGGGATTAAAAACCTGATTGAAAAACTTCTTTCTTCCGTCAGATACTATTGTTTTCCATACCGGTTCCATTGACTTTGAATAGCTTTGATAAATTTAATTTGCGTCAGAACGGATTCAAAAGACGCGCTTTATTACACCCTGAAAATTCGGTGTCATCTTTCTTGTTTTGTTTTCTTTTGTTGTTGTTTTGTTTATTTCACGATCTACAATTTCGCCGCTAGAGGTCGTAAATGCAGATGATACCGAATTAAAAATACATTTTATTCCATATATTTGCTTCTAAACATCCGATTGAAAAAATTCTTTCACCTTTCGATTCCATTTATGTCGAAGAGTATTTTAGGTAAAGTCACTTTTTCAAGTTACGCACAGATTTTCCGCTAGGGGACGTAAAAGTAAATTGCATTTTCCACGATATCTCTACTTTTAAAACACTGATTTGAAAACTTTTTTCTTGAGAGGATAAACGTCTTGATGAGAAATCTTTTGCATATAATTTCTAATTTTTTGTAGAGAATGGGTTGGCCACCAGGGGGCGTAAGTTTGAATTTCTACTTTTGAAATATTTGAGCTTGTAAAATCTCGATTGAAAAATTTCGTTCGTGGACCGATGACACTCATGTCGATATACCTTTTCAGAACATCTTATTCTTAAAATTTTGCATGGTTTCACCGCCAGGGAGCGTAGATGTATACCTTATTTTTGTCAATAACTCTGCTTCTAATTGCCTGATTTGAAAAATTCCTTCTTTATTGGATAGAGTTTCCGATGCGACATATTTTCCATAGAATTTCAAAAATTTCAAGTGAGTCATAGACTTTTCGCTAGGGGGCGTAGAGCTAAATTGCCTTTTCACCGATATCTCTGCTTCTAAAACTACGATTTGAAAAATTCTTTCTGAACCGGATGTAGCTCCTGATGGGAAATCATTTGCATGTAATTTCTCATGTTTGATAGGAAATGGTTTAGCCACCAGGGAGCGTAAGTCTTAATTTCTGCTGCTGATGTATTTCTAGCAAAATCTGAGCTCCTGAAAACTCGACTAAACATTTTTTTCCTAGACCGATACCGCTCACAACGAAAAACTTTTTGAGAATAATTTCTTCCTAAAATAATGCATGGTTTTCCCGCCAAGGGGAGTAGTATCATATCTTATATTTGCCCATATCTCTGCTTCTACGGGACCGATTTGAAAAATATTTCTTTGTTGGAGAGAGTTTCCCCTGCGAAATGATTTTCATGTAATTTCAAATTTTTGTTAACGCACAAGTCTGCAACCAAAGGTCGTAAGTTCACGATTCGGTTTACAGCAATATTTACGGTATTAAAATCTCGATTGATAAACTTCTTTCTTCGGCCAAATACTATTGTTTTCCATACCGGTTCCATTGACTTTGAACAGCTTTGATACATTTACTTCTTCGCGTCAGAAAGGATTCAAAAGACGTGCTCATTACACCCGAAAATTCGGTGTCATCTTTCTTGTTTTCATCTTTAAAGGTTATATTCTTCGATAATTGCCAAATTTTAGTTAATATTTTTAGGCTTACTACCCAAATAATATTTTCAATAATGTCTCATGTCATTATTTAATTCTCATTATATAATTTTCACAATTTAATATAAAAAAAATGAAAAGACAAAATAATACAAAATGGCGCACCACGGATCGGGTTCAACAAATAAGGCCCATGCAGACTTTTAACTTGATCAAGATTTTTGAAAGAAGAATATTGAGAAAAATGTACCGTCCTAGATTTGATTAACGCGGATGAGGTGAGCTTTCTGAGTTCCAGAGTGGACTTGTCATAGAATGTCATTAGAGAATGGTTTCATTCTAAACAAAGCATACCAAAATCGACTGTAAGTAATTTCGTGAAGAAATGGAAACAGGGCGGCGCAACTGCAGCGCAAAAAAAGGCCGCACAAAACTGACGGAACGTGACAGAAGAGCCATGGTAAGAAATGTTAAGAAACCCTTTTCTTCCTTTGCCGTTTCCATCGCCGCTGTAATGGAAAATGCTTATAATGGCTCGGTTAGTGTTGTGACTATCAGCGGAGAGTTGCACAGTGTAGGTTTTTATGGCAGAGCAGCGCCACACAAGTCACACATCACCACCATAAATCCGAAGCTCCGTTTCTAGAGGTCTGTCACCCGTCGTTTCTTGACTGTGGGCGACTGAAAAGCTGTTCTTTGGAGAGATGAGTCACACTTTTCACTCTTCCAATTTGATGGGCGTGTTCAATTTGACGATAGTCCGGCGAACAATTTTCGTCGGACTGTGTTCTTCCAACTGTTAAGTTCCGCGGAGGCTCCATCATGGTATGGAGTTGTTTTTCGTGGATGGAACTCGACCCGTTGGTTATTATACCACAAATCATGAACTCTGAAGTGTACCTCGATGTTCTGGGTAATTCTGTCTTACCAACAATGCGGCAATATAATGGAAATGATTGTTGTCTCTTCCAACACGATCGAGCTCTTTGCTACACTGCACGGCGCGTGCAGGACTGGTTTCTTGAAAATCAGATGGAATTGTTAGACTAGCCAGCTCAGGGTTCTAATCTTAATTCCATCGAACACCACTGGGATGAACTGGAGCGACGCATACGAAATCATTCACAACGACCGTCTTCGCTCTCCACTCTGGTAGCGGCTTTGCAGGGCGAAAGTCGAGCCATTCCTGTCGAGAACTACCGGGAATTATTTGATAATATGCTTCGACGTATTGCCGCTGTCATACAAGCAAAATATGAACCGACTAATTACTAATTGCGATAATAAAGCCATTTGTCCCAAAACATTGTGGTATCCAAATACTTTTAATATGGTGTAGAAGCTCAACAGGCTTCGACCTAACTAAAGTTATCTCTTTATCCGGAGCAAGTCCAACAATACGTTCAGTTAAGGAAACAGCAGTTCTGAAAAGAAATAGTAGAAATAGATTCGTAATTACTCAATTCGAATCTGGTGCGTTCATCATCCAAGAACAGGCTCCACAAGTTCAGGATGTTTGCAGATGGGCCTAAATCTCTGTTAAAAACTAGATGTTTGTTCTTGAATATCTCCAATGACTCTCTTATGTTAAGATTAGGAAGAAACGAGGACTTAAAAATTAATTTCGCATCTTCCCATCTAACATGGTTTGGATCGATTGAATGTTCCGCTAAGGCTGATTTTAAGATATTTTGATCCATTACCGCACGTTTGTGTTCCTTCAAGCCGACGGAGAGCATTTATTGCAAACACAAGGTATAGGGTAAACTCCAGCCTTGGAGTAATGTGGAATCGAAGTCATGGGTGATGGAAGATCATTTTTAGCACGTCTTTTATAAAAAAAAAGATCGTGCTTATGTTATCGGTTTGTCCGTCCGTCCGTCGGTACCCACGATATCTCTGGAACTGTTTGTCCGATTTGAAATTTTGTTTTTGCATTGGAAAGCTTGAAATATGCAAACGATGATCTTTTATCTAGTTTTTTTTTTTTCAGGGGACGTAAATGCAGATGATGTCGAATTCAAAAATACGTTTTATTCCACATATTTGCTTCTAAACGTCCGAAATGAAAATTATTTTATCTTTCGATTTCATTTATGTCGAAGAGTATTTTAGATATGGTTACTTTTTCAAATTACGCAAAGATTTTCCGCTAGGGGGCGTAAAAGTAAATTACATTTCTGCCGATAACTCTTCTTCGAAAACTCCGATTTGAAATTTTTTCTTCAGCGGATACACCTCCTGACGGAAAATCTTTTGCATATAATTTAAAATTTTTGGTAAGGAAAACTTTAACCACCAGGGGGCGTAAGTGTTAATTTTTGCTTCTGATGTATTTGCCATAAAATCTGAGCTTCTAAAACCTCGATTGAAAAACTCTTTCGTGGACTGATGCCACTCACATCGATAAACATTTTCGGAATAGTTTCTTCTTAAAATATTCTACAGTTTCTCCGCCAGGGGGCGTACATGTATATCTTATTTTTGTCAATATCTCTACTTCTAGGAGTCCGATTTGAAAAATTCCTTCTTTGTTGGATAGTGTTTCAAGTGCGACATATTTTTCATATAATTTCAAAATTTACAAGTAAATCATAGACTTTCCGCTAGGGGCGTATAGGTAAATTGCGTTTCCCCCTATATCTGTGCTTCTAAATTTCCTATTTGAAAAATTCTTTCTGCACCAGATACAGCTTCTGATGGGAAATCGTTTGCACATAATTTCTAATTTTTGTAAAAAAAATGGTCTGGCCACCAGGGGGAGTAAATCTTAATTTCCGCTTCTGATGTATTTGCCGCAAAATATGAGCATCTAAATTCTCGATTGAAAAAATCGTCGTTTGTAGACCGATAGTACTCATGTCGACAAACCTTTTAGGAACATTTTCTTCTTAAAATAATGCATGGTTTCTACGCGTAGATGTATATCTTATTTTTGTCAATATCTGTACTTCTGGGAGTCCGATTTGAAAAATTCCTCCTTTGTTGGATAGTGTTTCCAGTGTGACATGTTTTTCATATAATTTCAAAATTTTCAATTAATTCACAGACTTTCCGCTAGGGGCCGTAATGGTAAATTGCTTTCCCCCTGTATCTCTGCTTGTAAATCTCCGATTTGAAAAATTCTTTCTGCACCAGATACAGCTCCTGATGGGAAATCCTTTGCACATAATATCTAATTTTTGTAAAAACAATGGTTTGGCCACCAGGTGGCGTAAGCCTTAATTTCCGCTTCTGATGTTTTTGCAGCAAAATATGAGCTTCTAAAATCTCGATTGAAAAAAGTGGTTTGTCGACCGATACTACTCATGTCGACAGACCTTTTAGGAACATTTTCTTCTTTAAATAATGCATGGTTTCTACGCCAGGGGGCGTAGATATATATCTTATTTTTGTCGATATCTCTGTTTCTAAGAGTCCGATTTTAAAAATTCCTTCTTTTTTGGATAGTGTTTCCGATGCAAAATGTTTTCCTATAAATTCAAAATTTTCAGGTAAATCATAGACTTTCCGCTAGGGGGTACAAAGGTAAATTGCGTTTTCTTCGTTATTTCTGCTTCTAAAACTCCGATTTGAAAAATTCCTCTTGTATCGCATGCAAGACCTGATGGAAAATATTTTTCACGTAATTTCTAATGTTTGGTAAAGAATGGTTTGGCCACCAGGGGGCATAAGTGTTAGTATCTGCTTCTGATGTATTTTAGCAAAATCTATGATCCTGAAAACTCGACTAAATTTTTTTTTCTTGGACCGATACGGCTCATATGGATAAACCTTTTGAGAATACTTTCCTCCTAAAATAATGCATGGTTTTCCCACCAGGGGACGTAAAGTCATATCTTATTTTTGTCGATTCTCTGTTTCTAAGAGTCCGATTTGAAAAATTCTTTCTGTGTTGGAGAGCGTATCCGGTGTGAAATGTTTCTCATATAAATTTATGTTTTTCTTAAGGCACAAGTCTGCAACCAGAGGGCGTAAGCTCACGATTCCCTTTGCATCAATATCTAAGGGATTAAAAACCCGATTGAAAAACTTCTTTCTTCCGTCAGATACTATTGTTTTCCATACCGATTCGAGTGACTTTGAATAGCTTTGATAAATTGAATTTGCGTCAGAACGGATTCAAATGACGTGCTTATTACACCCGAAAATTCGGTGTCATCTTTCTTGTTTAATTTGCGGTGGGATTTTTAAACGCAATTTTGCACTTTGTAAATTTGGAGAAAGCGTTTCCGTTATTCGTGGAAATTAATGGATCATACTTGAAAATGACGAACATAGTGATTCTTTTGTCGAACTTATCGAGTGTAGTGAAGCCACTCACTTTGGCAGAAGCCTAAAATTTCTTGATACCTCTATTACTTTTGGATGGAATCTTTTGTCATTGGCAATCTCTTTCAACAGCACTATTTCATTTCTGAGATCTTTGTCATTGGAGCATATGTTTACCACCGAAACCTTCTTTGACCATGGTACGTATGATCTGCCGTGAGATAGCATTACAACCGTTATTTGAAATCAAAGAAATTAGCACGTCTTTTGTAAAAAGAAGATCGTGCCTATGTTATCGGGTTTTCCGTCGGTCTGCCTGTGCACACCATATCTCTGCAACTATTAGTCCAATTTGAAAAAATCTTTTTGCGTTGGGAAGCTTGAAAAATGGGAATGATGGTCCTTCGTTTCGCTTTTTTTTTTTTTTTTTATTACGATGTACAATTTCGCGCTAGAGGGCTAAATGCAGATGATATCGAATTCAAACTACATTTTATTCCGTAATTTGCTTCCAAACATCCGATTGAAACTTTTTTGTACCTTTCAATTCCATTTGTGTCGAAGAATATTTTAGTTATAGTCACTTTTTCAAGTTACGCATAGATTTTCCGCTAGGAGGCGTAAAAGTAAATTGCGTTTTCCCTGATATCTCTACTTCTAAAACTCCGATTTGGAAACGTTTTTCCTCAGCGGATACAGCTCTAGACGGGAAATATTTTGTATATATTCTTAATTTTTGGTAAAGAATAGTTTGGCCACCCCGGGGCGTAAGAGGTAATTTCTGCTTCTGATGCATTTGCCCTAAAAGCTGAGTTCCTAAAATCTGAATTGAAAAAATTCGTTCGTGGACTGATGCCACTCAGGTCGATAAACCTTTTCGAAATATTTTCTCCTTAAAATATTGCATGGTTTCTCTGCCAGGGGGCGCAGATATACATCTTAATTTTGTTAATATCTCTGCTTCTCATGATCCGATTTGAAAACTTTCTTCTTTATTGGATAGTTTCTGGTACGGCATGCTTTTCATATAATTTCAAAATTTTCATGTAATTAATAGACTTTTCGTTAGGGGGCGCACAGGTAAATTGCGTTTCCCCCGATATATCTGCTTCTAAAACTCCGATTTGATTCTTTCTGCAGCGGATACAGCCCCAGATGGGAAATATTTTGCATATAATTTCTACTTTTTGGTAAAAGATGGTTTGGCCACCAGGGGACGTAAGGGTTAATTTCTGCTTCTGATGCATTTGCAGCAAATTGTTCCTTACAAATGACGTAAGGGTTAATTTCTGTACAAATGACATAAGGGTTAATTTCTGCTTCTGATGCATTTGCAGCTTCTAATATCTCGCTTGAAAAAGAATCGTTTGTGGACTGACATAATTACGTAGATAAACCTTTTCCGAATATTTAAATTCTGCATGCTTTCTTCGCCAGGGGCGTAGATGCAAATCCGTTTTTTGTCAATATCTCTGCTTCTAAGAGTCCGATTTGAAAAATTCTTTCTTTGGTAGATAGTGTTTCCGCTGCGAAATATTTCTCGTATAATTTCAAATTTTTGTTAAAGCACAAGTCTGCAACCAGAGGGCGTAAGTTCACGATTCTATTTACAGCAACATCTGTGGGATTAAAAACCCGATTGAAAAACTTCTTTCATCGTTCAGATATTATTGTTTTCCATAGCGGTTTCATTGACCTTGAATAGCTTTGATAAATTTTATTCGCGTCAGAACAGATTCAAAAGAAGTGCTCATTACACCCTAAAATTCGGTGTCATCTTTCCTGTTTTTTGCTCTTTATAACCGTAGGTTGAAGAAGTGTATATGCTTCAGCTTTGTCCGTCTGTCTGTTTGCCTGTCTGTCCGTCCTCGATAACTAGCGTAAAAATGGTTCAATTTTGATGAAATTTCTGTATGTGGTAGGGGCAGGGCAACCTAGGAAGGAACCTTATTGAAAATGGACGGCCGCGGTGGCGCAGTGGTCTAAGCGATAGTCTCTGATTATTTGTCCGAAAGGGGTCCGGGTTCGAATCCCGGTAAGGCATGATGTTGTGTTGTCTTACGGCACTGGCTCTCTCCCTTCCCTGGAACCAGTGACCCTAAATTAGGGACAGGCGACTGCTTTTCGTTGCTCACGAAAAGCAGATTGAGTTGCTCACGGTGGTCGTTAAACCTCCAATAACAAAAATGGACGAAATGGGGTCCAAAGGTCAGGACATGGGAACGGATCCCTTCCGTCGCCCTTATGCTTCATAACTTGACTAAAAATGCTCCTATTGCGACAAAACTTTAATATGTTGTTCTGGAGTTACACTGAACCAATTCTATTCAATAATATTGAAAAGGAGTCAAAGGTAAGGGCACAGGAGCGAGAATTATTTCACATTCCTTATGCCTCATAACTTGACTAAAACTGCTTCTATTGTGACAAAACTTTAGTATGTTGTTCCAGAGTTACACTGAACCAATTCTGTTTAATATAATCGAAATGAGATGACAGGAGCGAGATTTGTTCCACAGCCGTTATCCTCATAACTTGAGTAATAACTAGAGTAATGAGTTTTGGTATGTTGGAAAGCGTAACATAATCAATGCATTGCATAATTTTAATAACTTGTTTAATTTTACACACACGTATATTTTGTGTGTAAGAACAAAAAATCGTCGTTTCCAAACAGCATTATGTTGCCTCAGATGAACTCCCGTGAAAAACTAAAGGATGGTCCATTTCTGGAGAGCGGAAAAGAAGAAGTAGGAAAACAGCGAGGGAGAGAGGGAGAGAAAATGGAGAGAGATAACAGAGATAGAGGAATATAGAGATAGAGTAAGAGAAAGACACACAGAGAAAAGAGTACAACTTCCATTCCTTTCACTGTATTCGATCAGAGACCCAAAAATACCAGAGCAAAAACCAGCCCACTCAACCGTGGAGTGAGATTTTCTTTCGTCGATGTCTGAAATGCATATGCTTTTAGGGAAATGGTGTAACTTCATAGCACACACTTCCTCCAGAATAATGTGTTTAGGAATTAGGTGAATGTGATAGGAGAAAACAAGCGAATAACAAATGCAATTTTTTTCGGTATTACTGAGCCTGGTAAGTATTAGACTAAACGTTTGAAAAATGCGTGAGTGGTTAAAAATCTTTCCCATAAGTATATTTCTAAGTGCAAAACATTTCGTGCCATAAAAGTGCTTGTCACAAATACACAGAAAGAACTTTGTCTCCGCTCATAAATAAAGAGCTTTTAGCTGAACTACTCGAAAATACTCGAAGGTGCTTTCAGTTCTCGCTCTCTGCAAATGGACCATGTACCTGAAGGCATTTGTTCTTTCTAAAATATGGTTAAGTGAAAGGGCAAAATTGTGTTAAAGCGAAACTTTAGCTCTGTCAGCTCAACCAATACACGTGTGAAATGAAACACTGTTAAGTAGTGAATCCTGACAGTTGTTATATCTAAGTTCCTTACTTCCATGCTTTTAGTTTATTTATGTTTGTGCCATCAAAATTGCAGTTGCAGAAAATGATGAAGAGGATGCAAAAGATACATGAAAAAAATTGAACAAATATTATCTATGCGTTACGTGGCTTATACTCGAAACGTCAATTTAACGATGTAACTTTCGTAGTTCTTTCACGCTTACTGTTGTTTTAGCTATTAGAATGTAAAATCAAAAATCGTTCCAAGCGCAGAATTTTAAACAAGTATATACTTTTTTTACACTCAAGGAATCCAAGGAACAGTAAATATTTCCGACAAGATGTGTTTCCAGAAATCTAAATGGATCGTAAGTTTGCTTGGAAGCTACAAATGTATAAGAAACCGATAGCACGTTAAATTATTTTCACGAAAATTATATTTACTTTTTCGTTTATTTAAAAAAATGCATATCCTTGTGCATGTAAAGTAAACCGAACGAATTCGCTCGTTAAATATTTGACGAATAAGTAAGCAGTTAGTTTGGAACTTAAAAATAAATATATACCCAAGATATACAGAAATGCTCTTTTTTTCGTCGTCGTTAATTGGTTCAGAAAGAAAGCTACGAAGATTTTTTATTATAACTTTACACCGATGAGCCTTTGCATTATGACCATCCCCAGCCTAGAGAAATGAGCGCGCCTGGAAACCGAACGGTGGCGCAATAGAAAACGTGCGACTGTAAATAATTATTTCAATGAATGTTCACAGAGCAGAATATATACAACCCGAGAACCGGCTTTCGGTTAGTAGAGTGTTCGGAGTCAGATTGGGAAAAGCTGCCGATTTATGGGAGTTCGATAAAGGATAAATTGTGATGGCACGGAGCCTCGGAACTACGATCTCGGAAACGGCGTGGCTTGTGGGTTGTTCATGTGGCGCTGAAGTGAGTACGTATCAAAAGTGGTGCACAGACGGCCAAACGACGAACCGTCGTCCAGCCATGTATCGTCCGCAGCTCGTTGATGCCAGAGGGGAGCGGAGACTGTCGCGCATTTTTCAAAGCGTCAACAGGGCCACATTACGACAAATCACCAGCAGCTACAACAGTGGTGATCAGGGCAATGTGTGGCAACATACAATTCATCGCAGCCTTCCGCGCATGGGCCAGCCTAGCCGAAGATCTAGCTGGGTCCCCATGCTCACTGCACATCATCGCCAACAACGCATGAAAGGGGCGCAAGATCATCTGGATTACACTGTGGATGATTGGAAAACGTCTTGGTCTGATGAATCAAAATTCCTGGTGCATCACGTAGGCGGCCGAGCACCAACGGAGGCTATAACACCTGGTAGCACTGTTGGGCGGAAACAGGCCTGCGACGTTGATGTTATGCTGTGGGCGATGTTTTGTTGCACTGTAGGCCCCATTATCCCAATAGCACAATCCCTGACAGTTGCCAGGTATCTGAACATCGTTTCGGACCAAGCTCACCCATTCATGGCAACTGCGTTCCCTGCTAGGGATGACCATTACCAACAGGATAATGCGTCATAGCACACCTTCAGAATTGTCAAGGAGTGGTTAGTGGAACATGCTGGCGACTTTCTGTTAATGACTTAGTCTCTAAATTCACCTGACTTGAACCTAACCGAACATTTGTGGTTCGACTTGGAAAAGCGGGTTCGCGCTAAATCACCACCACCAACCTGAAATGTACGGGAACTGGAGGACCTGCTTTTGATATCATGGTACCAGATACCCCAGGATACCTATCGCCACCTCCTCGAATTGATACCTCTCCGAGTGGATGCTGTTTTGCGGGCTAAAGAGGGTTCTACAGCTTATTAGGTAGGTGGTCGTAATGTAATGGCTTATCGGGGTACATAAATAATAGAAAACGTGCGACTGTAAATAATTATTTCAATGTAAACAACTTTTTGTTTCCGCATCCAAGGCTCCCCTTCAAAAGCACCATACTTTATATAGCCCAGATATTAACGCATGTACCCAGCTTGGGTGTTAAAATCAAAACGACAAATTGACACGAGAGTCTCACTTCAATTTCGAGAAGGCTTCAATGCAAAGCAACAAAAGTTGTCGAAATAAAGTTTTCTTTGGAAACTTTATTTGTTGTAATAATTTGGAATCAGTTTTCTGCCCGATATTCTGGAGGTTTATAAAGTCTCGCAAGAATTATTTAATAAGAGTTTCAAGGTTCTCATGGCCACCCCGGTGGCACAGTGGTCTAAGGCGCTGGCCTCTGATCATTCGTCCGTAAGGGGTCCGGGTTCGAATCCCGGTGAGGCATGGATGTTGTGTTTGTCTTACGGCGCTGGCTCTCTCCCTTCCCTGGAACCAGTGACTCTAAATTAGGGACGGGCGACTGCTTATAGCCCATTGAGTTGCTCACGGTGGTCGTTAAACCTCCAATCAAAAAAAAAAAAAAAAAAAAAAGAAGGTTCTCATGAAATATGAAATGCTTGCAACCGTTCAGGAACTGAATTTTAAAGTACTTCCCCGCTCCCCTTACACTTTGGATCTGGCTGCAAGTTATTTCCATCTATTATGACCATCAAAGAGGCGTGTCGACTGCCATTAGCACTGCAAACTGCAACAAGCGGTGCAGGCACGTTAACGCCGATACCTTTTCTGCGAAGAAATTTATGAGCTGTTTTCGTGATAGCGAACCTACATTGCAACACGAAGAGGCTGTGTCGAAAAGTAAATTCATCTGCTATCCAAAGGATTAGTAAAACAGTTGTTATTTACACTTCTGCTGTTTTCAATTAAACCACTTACGTGCTCCCTCGTGTACGCACGTAACCATAGATACATTCGTGAGTACGCGTGTACGTACTGAAGATCCACTTTATTAGGTACATTCTCATATAATATATCAACATCAACAACCACGATTCGCAATCCACTGCTGGTTGAAGGTTTCTACAAGTTTCCTCAACAGTTCTTCGTCTTGAACAATTCTCTGCCGCGTCACTTCGTCATGCTTTCAAATTTCATCCACCAAGCTTTCCACGTGGTGGCCTTCTTCTGGGTTGTTTCCCGTCCGTTGGTATCCAATCTGGAATTTTAGTTATCCAATAGCGGTCAGTTATAGTAATATGCCCAATCCATTGCATTTGAGTCTTTACTTTCATTATGAAGCCATCCACTCTGCCATTTTCCTGATCCACTTTACTGTTTTCAATTAAACCACTTACGTGCTCCCTCGTGTATGCACGTGCAAACCCATTTGATACAGTCGCGCGTATGCATGTATGTACTGATGACCCACTTTATTAGGTACGGTCTCGTATAATAAATCATCATCAAAAACACCCATTCGCAA
Organism: Macrothele yani; assembly: GCA_039090855.1. Lineage (NCBI taxonomy): Eukaryota > Metazoa > Arthropoda > Arachnida > Araneae > Macrothelidae > Macrothele > Macrothele yani. The sequence continues at coordinate 177,547,484 of CM076990.1, forward strand.
TCCATTGCTGGTTGAAGGTCTCTACAAGTCTCCTCAACAATTCTGCGTCTAAAACAAGTCTCTGCCTTGTCATTTCGGCTTGCTTTCGAATTTCATCCACTCAGTTTTCACGTAGTCTTCTTCTGGGTCGTTTCCCGTCTCTTGATATCCAATCTGAAATTTCAGTTGACCAATAGGGGTCAGTTATAGCACTATGCCCAATCCATTGCCACCTGAGAGTATTTACTTTGATCATGAGGCCATTTACTCTGCCATTTTCCTGATCCATGAGTTTTCCTTCTTATTCTTCCTGGTTTGACTAAGAATCCATCTCTCTAGGCTGTTTTTTTAATTGTCCGGAGCACCTGTGTACCTTTCTTACTTAAGGTCGGATCCATAAGTAAGAACTGGAACGGTGAACTGATTAAACACTTTTGTTTTGAGGGGTAATGGTAATAAGCTCTTGAAAATGATGCTGTTCCTCCCAAATGCACTCAAGCCAACTTTTATGCACCTATTAATTTCTTCTTATTTTAAGTGGCCTTCGTTCAACCTTTGTTGTCCAAGACATATGTGCCATTCCGGTAGCGCAGTGGTCTAAGCAAAGGCTTCTGACCGTTCATCCGAGGTGGGTTTCGAATCCCGGGGTGTCATGGGATTCTCTGTTTGTCTTACGGCACTGGCTTTCTCTCTGTTCCCTGGAACCAGTGGCCCTAATTCGAGAACGGGCGACAGCTTATAGCCCACTGAGTTGCTCACGGTGGTCGTTAAACACCCAATACAAAAACAATGTAGATGTTGGCATCAGTTAATTCTAAATGAATCAAGCCCCAGTCTTTCAGTTCATTTTAATGTCACGTGTAATTTAGCTATTGAAATAACAGTTGGTTGCGTGTGTGTGTGTGTGTGTGTGTGTGTGTGTGTGTGTGTAAAGGACACTGCTCTACTTATACTGGTCCACGAAATATCCATGTAAAGCGCTCAAATTGACTAACACCTCTCGTGTCTACCAGAATGAGTCAAAAGTTCGTCCGGTTTGCAGCTAAAAAACTTTAATGACGCAAAAAAGACATACGTGTTCACCTCTTTCTGTGAAGCACAGGCCGTTGTTGTCTACACTCTTTTGTCAACGTTCCATCAGAGCCACGATCCCACCGCAGCACCACTTGGAAGGTATCGAGGACAGAAACTCTCTGGTGCCAGATTCCACATCCACATCTGAAGGGAAGTGTCCTCCTGGTAGAAAATGGGTCATGGACTGAAACAGGTAGTTTTCGCATGGGGAAGTGTGCAGACTGTATGGAGGATCTCAACCTCTTCCAGTTCATGTAGTTTTCGAATGACCACTCTGGAGGTGTGGTTTTGGGAATTTCCAACTTAGAGCAACGCCCACTTCATATTGATGAGCGTTGGGTTGCGCCAATGGCGACGCCAGCCGCTCTGAACTAGGTGGGCTATTATGGGGTGGGCTAAGCATGATGGTAAAGCATGAATTTTGAAGTGCTAGGTAGAACTTTTGGCAAAAAAATTCCGTTCATGCGGATTTTACCTGACGCTGATAATGTTATTCTTAGTATCAATAATAATGTTATCTTTTTGACGTCAAACTTTCGAAGTTTCCCACGTGAAAACCTTGAAAACCGCCTTCCGTGAGCACAAGTTCTTATGGCTCCAGATCAGTCGTATTTGGTTGCACTCTTCCAAAAGCTAGATGGAGCTTCGTAGATGAGTGTTGGAGAACATTTCCATTTTGCCACTTATGGTTTTGTTACTAACAGAAAAACGCGATCGCTCACTCGCTACTGTGTTTGCGTTAGTTACTGAATTATTTTAGGGCCGTTTTTCTGTTTAATCGGGCGAATAGAGTCAATGTTAGCTTAATATCCTCATATAAGTAATGAAGTATGAGAAGCTAAATTTTTGCCTTCTTAATCATGAATACTGTCGATTATTTCCTGAAACATTCGTTCTTCTAGCATCCGTTTCAACAGAAATTAGAAATTAACACACTGGTTCACATACGTATGTACTTTGCGAAATTATCCCATCTGCTACTGCACAGTAATTTTGTAAAATAATTTATAGAACGTGAATGCGGCCGTAAACTCCCACTGTTTTTAAATTGGTGAAATATGCTTTAAAATTAGAATGCTCATAAGGAATGGATTCTTGTTTCCTGAAATATTTTTGATACTATTATGAAGCACATAAAATTATTGGTAAACCAGTTGTCGTCACATGTGTTCTACCTACTCACCAAACCACGAACTACTACAGTATATTCAATTCAATTCAATTTATTTAGCTGTCACAGGAAGACGAAATACAATGTAATACAGCAACAGTGTAAATAACTGTACCAGCAAGGGAGATCAGAGAAAAGGCCTCAAAAGACCTGACAAAGCCCTGATCTCCCTATATAAATGTAAGCAAGTCAAAGTTATACATGAAGGCGTGGCACATAACATTCAAAGGAATTAGTTAAAATTAGTATTAGTATATTGCGCCCCATCCCCCTTCTAAACACCCCCACCCCCACCCCTCCCAGCTTCTTTGCCTTCCTGTTCCCATTTTCCTAATGTGCCCCCTGACCCCTTAGTCGGTTCTTTCCCACCTCCAATTTTTTTTTTCACAATTACCATTTCAATTTTCCCTATTCCTTTAATTCCCTTTTTCACATTCTTGGTAGTCCCAGAATGTAAAGTTTTAATTTTTTTAAATAGATTGAAATTATTTATTATTGTAAGATCATGAGGTAAATAATTCCAAAATTGAGGCCCAGCATAATTTAGTGACTGTTTAATATACTGAGTCGTGGGAAAAATTGGTCTCAGTTAAGATCTACCTCTAGTATTATAGTCATGGGTAAGTAAAGAAATGTCAATTAATGTATGGTCTGTATCATTTTTTATTCTCCCCCACATGGCTTTCCCCAATTTGTAATTATATAATTGAACAACAAAAAAATTCTCCAGATAATTCATAGCAATCGAAAAGGAAGAAGCCACGAGCATTTGTAAACAGATAGGACGTGTATCTTTCCCACAAAAATCGATCCTCGAAAATACAGATAAACGTAGATGTTCATCAATCACAACAGATCATCAATCATGTTAACTAGCGTTTTATGAATCGGCTGGAAACATCGAACACTTACTTCTATGCGACAATTCCTTTTGCGTAATGAGAACAAAATGAGTCTCGTATTTGAAAACGATCATTCAAACGTCATTTAAGGGACGACAATTAAAAGAACAACTAGCACTATCTCTTAGACCATGGATTTCTAGGTTTTCTGAAGATATCCAAAAAGAGCGTCTCTTTAGTTGTATTTACATTGCTGTAAACATTTAAGTAAACATTCCGCTGACCATTGTTAGTCAAAATATTACGGGCGACTGCTTGTAGCCCATTGAGTTGCTCACGATGGTCGTTAAACCTTCAGTCAAAAAAAAAAAAAAATCAAGAACCTGGACTATTGTTTTTACTGAAGTGGTTGAATGAATTCGTCAATCAAATAAAGTTTACATTTGTTGTTTCACATGAGTTTATTCTCAAAAAAAAAAAAAAACTAACCGTTGATTCCGACGGGTTTTGTCTAGTTCATTATTAACGTTACACATTATTCAGATTTAGACGAACGTAAGAAACGATCCTGACACCGATTAACGAAAGTCCGTCTGCGCATGCTCAAACTGAATTCTGGCCTCAAGATAGAAAGTAAAGCTGAATCGCAAGTGTGTTAGTGAAGAGGATGGGTAACTTTGGGTCTAGGATATCTACAGGTTAGACCCCATCGTGTTATATAACATTTTAAAGCTCTCCTCAATAGCAGGTAACTCGAGAGGAAGCCAAATTTCGCTACGACGCACAGATTTCATAGCATGAAATATGCATTTTTATAATGGCTTTTATCACATTTAGCATTAGGTCCGCCTTGAATGCCGGTTGCTTCGACCAATGAATCCTGTGATCGTTATATTCAAATTAATCGGAAACTTGAAACTTGGTCGTCTGAGTGGTGTATTGGCTAGCATACTCGGGCGCTATCAGGGAGACGAGGTTCGATTTCCGCTCCAGGACGACGACATTTTTCAGTTTTCGGATACAGAACTTGAAATTTTCATCCATGCCATATTTGCACCAATAAACGGATTCACATCTTCCCAATTTGTAGGGTATAATGGTGTAATCCCGTATTTAATTCATTGAAGTTCTCCTTATTTAAGCAGATTTCAATGATATGTTGTTTTGTTCATGTAAAACATGATAAAATAATGTTCGGCGATAGTTTGGTCAAATATATTGTTGAGTAACAATGAAATTAATTATTTTTACGTCACTTCACGAGACACGATCTAATTTCAACAATGGTTTTAACAATGACGCACTGTTACCCACTTTCGTTACATCGAAATTTTTTACTTGGGATTTACTTTACTACTATTGGGAACGATACATAGCATAGAAAATCAGAAACATAATTCTGAAATGATGTTGCTTTGAATCAAAAATTCCTGCAGGGGACTGATTCATTTTTAACCCCACTACAGAGGATGCTCACACATTTAAAGAACGTTGTTAATAAGAATTTACAGAAAATAAAAAGAAGTTGAAAGAATTGAAACTGGCAACAGCATGTTAGATGACCACGAAAGAAAAACCTGCTGCAGTTAAATATCGTCTGCAAAGAAAATAGCGCACGTAAACAAGCTGTGGATAGAAGGTTATGTCTTTGCTCCTTGCGAGACGAAATCCGTAATTAAAAAACGCTGTGAAAATCATGGAATTAGATTTTCTCAATGTAAAATAAGCAATGTTATTAATACACTGGTTTGCCAAAATTGAGGACGAAGAGGAGAAATTAGCATAACAGCGGAACGAGCAGGCAGAACGGACCGAAAGACCACTCAGGAGATAGACTAGGCTCCGGTACGGTAGGGCATGCGCATATATGCAGCATGACGTAGGGGAAGGGGGTGTCGGAAGGGTATAAAGCACACGGACGGTGTACGCTCAGCAATGCGGTGAAAGCTATTGCACGGTGTACATCGGTTTGAACGACGTCGAGTTGCTGCCACCGTGTGAAATGGCCAACAGGCAATCCAGTAGACGACAACTGGAAGACTTTACGCGAGGTCGCGTCATTGGGAAGTTGGAAGAAGGTCGAAGTGTGACTACTGTGGCCGATGAGTTAGGAATCGCTCACAGCATCGTTTCACGAGCTTGGAGAGCATTTCAAACGATAGGAACAGATGTCCGAGAGTTTTGCAGTGGTCGTCCACGAGCAACCACGGTGGCTGACGACCGGTATATTATCCTACAGGCGAGAAGAGACAGACGACAGACTGCGGGAGAAATCGCAAGGCACATGCAACAGACAACTGGAAGTCCGTTATCGCGTTTTACCGTGGCCAGGAGGCTGCACAAAGCTGGTCTATTTGCACGACGACCAGTACGGTGTGTGTCATTAGCGCCTGCTCATCGGAGACAGAGGTTTCTGTGGTGCCAGGAAAGCATGAACTGGACACATCAGCAATGGGGTCGATTTCTCTTTACGGATGAGAGCCGATTTAGTCTGACAAGCGATTCTGGACGTATGCACATCTGGAGAGAGCAGGGAACACGCAATTACACTTCCAACATCATCGAAAGGGACCGGTTTGCAGGTGGCGGAGTTCTCGTGTGGGGCGGTATCATGCTAGGTAGCCGTACTGACCTCCACATCTTCCAAGGAGGTTCAGTCACTGGTGCCCGCTATTGTACCGAGGTTCTCCTGCCTCACGTGCGTCTGTTTAGAGGTGCTGTGGGTCCTGAGTTCCTCTTCATGGACGACAACGCTACACCTCATCGTACAGTGGCTGTCGCGAAGCTGTTGGAGAGTGAAGATATTCAACGCATGGATTGGTCCGCAAGGTCCCCGGACCTAAATCCAATCGAACACGTGTAGGACCTTCTCGGGAGACGCTTGGCAGCACGTCACCAGCCGGCAGCAACGATTCCGCAGCTGCGATTGGCGCTACAAGAGGAATGGGCCGCGATGCCTCAACAGATCCTTGACAACCTCGTCCTCAGCATGGACAGACGTTGTAAATCATGCAACGCAGTCAGGGGTGATCATATCCCCTACTAAAGCCTGGATTTTTCTATGCAGCCGCCTGTCACGTGGACGTTTCTGCCTTCTGTCCAGTTGTGCTCGAAGCTACCTTTTCAATAAAGTGCCTTTGTATCCTTTGGATTCCCTGTTTGGACGGTTTTGTTAACTTGTCCCAGATTCTTACATCTTGTGGATCTTATGGTGTGATTTGAGTCGATGTAGAACGCTTCTGCACGATGTTACCTTCAAAAACCGTCTCGTCCTTAATTTTTGCACGCCAGTGTAATAGAGGGAGAAATCATCAAGCATGGCTCTTAACAGGAAAAAGAACACCAACTGAATATCCAAAGAAGATACATACAGGGTGTGTGTAAAGTCTGTCCCTGATTACGATAAATCTTATAAAATGAACCACACACGTTGGACACCTACGGTTTTCCAATATAGCTTACCTGAAATCCGGAATTTTTTTCCGGTAATCAGTATACTTCAACGTGGGCTGTTTTTGTTACACGGAGGACATCCAGTCGGTTCTCTATCTCTTTCCATGTCTGCTGCAACATGTCATTTGTGATGGTTGTAAACGCTTCAGTTATTCTTTCCTTCAAAGTGTTAATTAATATCTGCAAATCGTGTTGCGTAAACTTGACCCTTAATGTAGCCCCATAAAAAGAAGTCAAGGGGCGTTATGCCTGGGAATCTTGGTGACCTGGGTATGGGACGATCTTTGCCTTTTCCATCTGCTAGGGAATTTTTCATCTAAGAGTCGACGGACGTACACACCCAAGTGTGGGGGCACACCGTCCTGCTAGAACGTTACCCATGGTTGCAGCTCTTCCAACTGAGGTGCGATACATAGCTGCGTCATGTCGAGGTAAATACTCGATGTAATGGTGAGCTCGATAAAAAAGAACGGTCCAATTACTTTGTTTTGCATCAGTCGGCACCAAACTTTGATTTTAGGGCTATCCCTGTGTTTCTCCAAAATCACATTCTCTAAACCTCAGATACGGGCATCATGCGTGTTCACTTTACCTAAGGTATGAAAAGTTGATTCGTCTGTAACGCAAATCCGCTTCAGGTATAATCATTGTCTTCGTCTATTCGTTCAAGAATATCCATAGCGAATGTCACACGTCAGAGCCCATCATTAGGTTCCAAGGCTTGAACAATTTGCAAGTTGTATGCAAAAACGAAGCCGCTTTTTTGAAATGCGGTGCACTGTCTTCATAGGTATTCCCAGTTGACTAGAGGCATGACGAATTGATTTCCTCGGGCTTCGTACGAATGCATCTCGCACGGCGTCGACAGTTTCCTCACTAATGGAAGGTCTTCCACGTCTTGCACGGTCACCGACATTGTCCGTCTGTTTTAACTTTTGATACCAGTTCCTAATGCCCTTCACATCAGGCGGAGCTCTATTGTACTCACGCCTAAACTTCCGGTGCACTGAAATTGCAGATTTGGTTTCATGAAACCAGAAAACACAGTTAGCCTTCTCCTGCATAGACGCCATTTCGCCGACTGACGCTTTCAACAACAAACGGCGCTGCAGACGTGCAGCGCCACCTATTGTTCCAAAAGTAGAACGAACAAAAAATTTTATTATTCTGGGACCATGGTATGGATGAGCTACAGGTTTTCTTTGAATATATGTCCTCTATATATCCTTCAATAAAATTTACTATCGAACTTGAAAATAATGGTACTTTACCGTTCCTAGATTTTTTTTTAGAACGTGACTCAGACTCCTGCTCTTTACACTATTCGGTGTATAGGAAACCTACCTCCGCACCCACTATGATACTGGCATCTTCTGCGCACCCAAATAATAACAAACTTTCATCAATTAACTTCATGCTAAAAAGAGCGTTCACACATTCCTCTGATGGTCTCAGGCGGCGTTGCGAAATTAATAAGGTTTTCGACATTGCCTGTACCCATGGTTTCAAAAATTCTACTGTAAAAACTGTACTCGGGAAAATCTGTCGTCAGCGTCTAACCACCCTTCAGGCTGAACACCCCTGTCTCAATTATATGGGCTCAATGGATTATTTCCCAACTGTCTCCTCAATCCTTAAAAATATTTGTAAACCATTCAGTCTTGACTTTAGGATACGTACCTCCAATATTTTTACTTTGATCAAGAAAGATCGTGACCTGGTTCCAGAGGCTAACAAATTTGGTGTATACACTATCCCACTTGATAGTTTGAATCAGATTCTCCCTTGCAGCCAATACATCGGATCAACCAAAATGTCATTGGGAATTAGGCTCAATGAACATAAATATGCTGTTAAGAATGGCGTATCAAATACTGCCCTTGATAGACTAGTAAACGAAAGACAACATTATCCTAATTGGAAAGAGGCAAAAATCATTACAACACCACGTACTATCATCTCCTCCTTATTATTCACCGAAAGTTTGATAATTGCTGAACATGGAACTTCATGATGTAATGACAATACTCCAGTCTACATACCAAAACCTTGGACACAATTATTAAAATTTTCCCCTCCAGTTGTGGAGAATTAAAATATTTAATATATATATACATAAAAAAAATCATTGTTATTAAACTTAAGTATGCATATTATCCAGTTATTGTAGGTAAGTTGCGTAAGATTGCCTCCTTATTGTCTGTATTTGCCTTACTTCATTTATTTATTCTTTTTCTACGTCTTACTTGTCTTGTATGTTAATTATTTGATAATTTGACCATTTGATTGTATGTATTCATATATCGATTTAAAATCATCATATTTGGATTAACGACATGATCACCTGTTATGTACGTCACGCATGTAGGTTACTTATAAGTCTCTCCACCCAAAATGCTCCTTCAGTACTTCCATCTGATGATGGTCTTTAGAAAGATCGAAAGTTCTTATGGCTTTATTTTTAATCTTTTAACTTATACAATAAATAAGTTCTTCACTTCACCGGAAGCCAGCGTAGTGTTTTAATTATCGTGCTTTTAAGACTGCTACCTTAAGTTTTTATGATTGACTCATTCCGCACGAGAACCTGATATCTTGAGAATATGACTCAATCAATGCAACAAACCGCATACGTCTAACTAGCTCGCTTCATTTTATACGATTAATCGTAATCAGGGAAAGACTTTAGACATACTCTGTACTTTTACGACTATTTCAAAAATAAGGTTTAAAAAAATCCCCCGACCCAAAGAGAAATCGCTAAGACTTTTAAAATATCTGTATTAACTCTAAACAAGGTAATAAACAAAGATTTGAGTCTGAAAAAAAAACTATGTTCACCGCCATTTGCCTAGGCACGTGGCTGAGCGCAGAACACGGTGTAGACTTCTTTATGAAAATCACGCAGCTGGAGACAGATGTAAATTTATTGTGACTATTGATGAAGCATGGATATACCTAAACGGCTGTAACAAAAAAAGTTCGATTTTCTGTCGCAAAAGAGCAGAAAAAGACTTATAAACTTGGTTCTAAGAATCCCAAGAAAGTTTCAGTAAAAGCTTCATGATTACTGCTGGGTACTCGTATGATATGAAATTAAAGTTGAAAAGTCAAAAAGAATGTTAAAATCAATTATACATATTACCAAAATAATATCTGAACGCCTGTATTTAAAGAGGAAATACCATTCTTTTATCCACGGAGCCTTCAAAGAGTAGAACTCCATCACATTAAGGCTACCAGTCATACATCCAAATCTACCACTTTATTTCTTGAAAAATGAAAAACGGGACGGGTATCAAGTCTATACCTTTTTCTCATATTCCTTCAAAGTCCCTTGATATGTCACCAATGGACTACTCTGCTTTCGGACTGCTAGAAAGGGCGCTATCTAAACGCAGTCCTAAAACAATGATTGGATTTTGGAAAGTAGTGGTAGAGGAATGGGATGAAATGTCACTACCACTTTTAAGAAATGCCTTTTTATCTTGCCTGAGAAATCTTGATGTAAGTTCATAGTCAAGAGAAAGGGCTATCAGATAGAACATTTAAGAAATAAATAATTTTACTTTAAACATTAATTAGATTGCTGGAAAATCATTCTAAAAATGTGTGAGCATCATCTGTACACAAGTGCAATTTGTCTGGATTGTCCTTTTGGTTTAGTAATTCCCATTATGAGGACAAAAGAGTAATTGCAATAGGAAATTTAAGTCGCTGTTAACCGTCACAGAAAGCAGAAATCCTGAGGATTTTCGGTTGTGCAAATCCACACCATGAATCCTTTCAATACCAAACTTGAATTTTGAACTTAACGACGGACGCTACAACTTATCTGACAGACAGACGTACTACTTAACCGACGTACTACTTATTTGCAGTGGGATGTTAATTACGCAGTTTAACTAATGAGTTTAACTATTCTTATGAACACAAATTACTGTTTTACTCTTTTACCTTGTGTAATGCAGTTATTCGTAATAGTCTCATTCAGCCGTTTTAAGATAGGAATGTGGGAGGCCACCTCACTTCTTGTATATTATGTAAAAAGTCACTTCCGCTAATTACCAGTCTGTCCAATGTGTCTACGACGCAGTCCCACTTGCACATCCGTCAAGTCACGTGCCTACTATACTTGTATATACACTGACGAAAAAAAATCCCAACAACAAGAAGGGGTTGTGTTAGATAAACGACAGTTGGTAGGCGGTGAGAGTACATCTGTAAGATGACGTCTATGCAAATTTCGCGCTCGGCGCATACGTGTGGCGCTAGTAGCGCCCCTCGGAACGTGCAAAGCAGGTTTGCTGTAAATACGCGCTGTAACGTTCGTGAGCGTTAGATATCTTTGACATTCGACTTGGTGTGTTGATGTTAGTCAAGAATGCCTTTAAGAAGACGAAGAAGCCATTATCAACAGCTCACGGAGTTTGAACGATGTCGTGTAATAGGGCTACGAGAAGGTGGATTTTCGTTCCGCAATATTGCAGAACGACTTGGCAGGAATATAGCCACTGTGCATGATTGTTGGCAGCGGTGGTCAAGGGAAGGTACTGCCTCAAGAAGACCGGGTTCCGGCCTGCCACGTGGCACTACTGAGAGGGAAGACCACCGTGTACCGCGTATGGCCGTGGCGCATCGTACCGCGTTTGCGGCAGCAATTCGAGCTGCAGTTGCCACCACAGTGACACAACGAACTGTTACAAATCGGTTACTTGAAGGACAGCTCCGAGCCAGACGCCCTGTAGCGTGCATTCCACTTACTCCAAACCACTGCCGTTTGCGACGTCAGTGATGTCAAGCTACAGTTCATTGGAGGACGGAGTGGAGATCTGTTGTGTTTCCTGATGAAAGCCGGTTCTGCCTGCGTGCCAGTGATGGCTGTGTGTTAGTTAGAAGGAGGCCAGGTGAGCGCCTGCAACCAACCTGTCTGCGGCCGAGACACACTGGACCTACACCTGGAGTTATGGTCTGGGGAGCAATTTCCTATGACAGCAGGAGCACTCTCGTGGTTATCCCACGCACCCTGACGACACAGTTGTACGTCGGTCTGGTGATTCAACCTGTTGTGCTGCCATTCATGAACAGCATTCCAGGGGGTGTTTTACAACAAGATAACGCTCGCCCGCATACCGCTGTTGTAACCCAACATGCTCTACAGAGTGTCGACATGTTGCCGTGGCCTGCTAGACCACCAGATCTTTCACCAATCGAGCACGTATGGGACATCATTGGACAACAACTCCAGCGTCACCCCCAACCAGTATTAACCGTCCCTGTATTGACCGATCAAGTGCAACAGGCATGGAACTCCATCCCACAAACTGACATCCAGCACCTGTACGACACAATGCACGGACGTTTGCGTGCTTGCATTCAACATTCTGGCGGTTACACCGGTTATTAATGTACCAGCATTTCACATTTAAAAAGGCTGTTCTCGCGCTTACATTAAGCTGTGATCTTGAAACCTTAATCGATTAAATATGTTATCTATACAAATGTATTGCCGCCATTTCATTCCTCTACAACTATTTTTTCATGGTGTTGGGATTTTTTCCGTCAGTGTATGTTATCGTAAAAGTATGAAATCCGTTATTTCATAGAATACCTAGTTATTTCATGAAATAACTGATGAAGTCAGTTAAAGCGTAAAACTCATTTGAATTCTATGGTTTAACTAGTTATTTCATAGAATAACGATCTACACCCCGTTAAAGTGTAAAATAACCGAGTAAATAAATCCCAAATTCAAAAGCCTGTAAAGTGAGAACCACTGGTCAGAAAGAGCACACCATTTTCAACCCACTATAAAGTGTTATATAATAATAAAGATATTACCTTTTATGTTTCGTTTAACTTTTATGTTTCGTTTCGTTATTTATAAATTTTTCGGAAATAAGTTGTACAGAAGATCTGCAAATTGTGTTTTAATGAACTGAATGTTCAGAGGGAGAGAGAAAACTCTAAAGAATGTTTGAAAATTGAAGCTAAGAAGATGAAATTAATGTCAGATAAATCTCATTCTGAAACCTCTGTGGCGCTTACAGTCCGTATCCCAGTACCTGAAGTTGACAGAGGAAGCGGTGACGCCGGATCTATTTTAGCTGTTATCATGAAAATAACCGAAGAACGATTTTTTCAATTGGAACAAGAAACGGCCGCATAAAACAGCTATATTCCCGATCCCAGTTCAGCGTCTGTGAACAAAAAACTAATTCAGATCGAAGAAGTGCCGGATATAGAGAAATCGCTCCGGTCGGTTGCTACAGCTCAAAGTTTAGGTACCAGTCAGGATTTTTAAAAATGGTATTGTAAAACGCAGTGTGTCAAGAAAAAATGTAATTGTTTTAGAAATAATGTTTTATGCAATTCCAAATAACATTTTAGTAACCCCTGTTGTAACAAATTATTTTATTGTGTCTTTTATAAATAACATTTTGTATGCTGTATAATTCAGTCAAATTGTTTATTTTACACTTTAACTGTCTATCATTAGTTAATTTATAGAATACCTAGTTATTTTATAGAATAACTAGTTAAAGTGTGGAATTACTAATTCATTACACGCTTTAACTAACTTGATCAGTTATTTCATGAAAGAATTAGGTATTCCATGAAATCACTGAAATGCGCACTTTAACGGTAACATACACACTATATTTACAAAAGTCACCGGACACTTAGAAGAGAAACACAACATAACATTCATTGACATACGTTAGTACGATGTCGGTCCACCTTTTCCCTTAACACTGACCCTTCGAGACATGCTCTCGACAAGGTTTTGGAACACAGCAATAGGTATGCGCTTCCATTTAATACATAATACTGCCGCTAGCTGTTACTTAGTAGTTGGTCTTGGTTCCAAACTTCTTATGCGGCGCTCATATTCATTCTATAGATGCTCTATGGGATTAAAATCAGGGCTTTGTGTTGGCCAGTCCACTCACGACACGGAGTTATCGTCAAATCACGCCGTAACAATCTTTGGTTTATGGCTCGGTGCATTATCCTGCTGCTACCAACAAGGCTCGGTTCCATAGTATTGCCACAGAGTTGGTAGGACATAATTGTCCAGAATATCGAGGTAGACGTGCTGGTTAACAGGTTTGTCCACGATAACCAATGGGCAGGAACGATACCACGAAAAACACCTCTGTACGAGTACACTGCCAGCTCCAAACTTAACCGTAGGAACAGTACACTGTGATAAATAGCTTTCACCTGGCTCCCGCCGTACTCGCGCTCTGCCATCAGACTGATGGATCGTGTATCTGGATTCATTAGTCCATATGACCCGTTTACATTCATTGATCTACGATCCACACGATAAATATTCTTTACGCCATGCTAAACGACGAGTAGCATTCCGAGTGGAGATGAAAAGCTTATGAACAGCCGCACGAACATGGTAACCCATAGAATGCAGTTCTTTGCGAATGGTACGTGTACATACCGAGGTTCCAGCATTTTTACTGACCTGTACACTGAGGTTTTGTGCAGTGCTCCGTCGATTAGCTGCAACGACCCTCCTGTGGCTTCGGCGTCCTCTATCACTGATTTTCTTTGGTCTGCCGGTACGTTTTGCTACTTCAGGCACGCCATGTGTCTTCCACTTATTCAGTACATCCAAAACAGTTGAATTGGGTATGTTTAAACGCCTCTCGGTTTCTCTTATGGACAACCCTCTAATATAACACCCAACAATCTTTCCTTTCTCAAAGTCAGTTCTCTCCCGCCGCGACATTTTTACTCTACCTCACAGTGCGATATGATCGCTGTCAGCTGCAGGCTTGTGCTTATACCGTTTGTAGCTGTACCGCACATCTTAACAACGCAGAGGATCCGTTCATTTGCTTTTGAAGGGGTGTCCGGTGACTTTTGTCAATAAAGGGTATATATTATTCTCTCCCTGGTTGTCGTCTCATTCATCAAAGAATAGGTCCATATTGAACCTGAAATGTCTCTTGTTTTTGAAACCTTCATCATTTCAACTTGTATATAGAGAGTGCGTTTAAAACTCCATCATTTTAAACTTGTATATATACATGCATAATAAAAATATGCCCGAATTAAGTGTGTGTTTTTGTGCCAGTTGGATTTAATACATCGTGCTGTGGGAGTTGGCTGCCCTATTATCTTGGTATCCTGGTCTGCACGAATATTTAGTGATACTAGCTTGGTAAACTTGGAATACCTTTATTTATTTGAATCTGGGATTGACGCAAGATTCTACACTATTTTAACTTCCTAGTATCGTAAGTGGGTCAACGCGCCGGGGCGAAGTAATCAAAAGATTTTACTCAGTATTACATACACACCACAATGAAATAATAACTCCTTTAAAATCGACGTCGAATTACGTCTTAAAATAATCGAAACAAAATTAAGGGGCTGTTTCCGACGTTATTGCCTGAGGTCATTTTGAGGTTGAAAACAATATCTGGTTACAAATTAAACAGAGATACAGGTCAGAGAATTCGAGAGAATGAATGTTCAGATCTGTATCGCTGATATTTGTTTCCGGATTCCAAAAACGGTTACGTAAAAATAAATTAAAATCTTAGAAAATTGGATTTCGAAAAAGGGCACAGAAGTGCACACACGCAAATGTCTCTGTGAGTTTTTGTGAAGCTTCAAATATCTTCCATTAGATTTTCTCTGTAGGTGATCATAGGCAGGTCGTTTTATTAAGACGGATTGAAAAAGAAAACGATGTAGAGAAAGCTGTTTTATTGAATTTACTAGTGTATAGCCCGTCCTAGGACTGTTGTTTTTTAGCTTTAAATAAATATTAATATATAGGACGGGAGGAAATTTTTATTTGAAGCTGATTGAAAACAAATCCAAATAGACACCGGATTTCTGCAAGGAAATATAATAAAAAACGTATATAATAAGAACTCACTCATGTGAGAACTGAAAATTATATGCTAGTTATTTCCGTTTTTCAAAAGAACTCGCGATAAATAACATTGTGTGGAAAATATTTGTTGGCGTTTAACAATTTTCTTTGTAGTCCAGCTGTTTTCGTGTAAACATACCTTAAGAACTTTTGATTTGATTTTTCGCGTTAAATGACTTTTTCTGCGGCACACTTGTTATTTATTCCCTTCACGGCTTGTTTTAGACTGTACTGATCGATGGTTAGTTTGAAACTTCATACCGAAGCTTTTTCTACAAAATAATGCAACATCTGGTATTACAAATCGGAACTATTTAACTTATCGACAATGTGCTGTTGGGGCGACATCTGTTTTTAGATGATATTTTGCTTACTTTGGCTTCTCAAGATTTCAGTTTTTATTGTAGGTTAGAGCATTTTAGATAGATCGATGTTTTGCAAAATGTATAATATAATCAACACTAAACTCGGGAAGTTCGATAGAAAAAAAAAGTAAAAAACATAATTAAAGCAAACAAATTAATATTAGAATTGTGCTAAATTAAATTAATATACAAACCCAACTTGCCGTGGTATCAAGATTTCAGTTCGAATTTTATAGATCGGATAAATATAACTCGAGTCACTGATAATCCAATGCTTTTAAATTAGCACGTAATTTTTTAATTATCTCGAAAGCGTTCCAGGATGAGAGATAGAAGGTATGGGTGTTTATTAGCAATAGCACGCGATCACTTTGACATCTCAAAGTGATCGCCTGCTATTACAAAGCACGCAATCACTCTGACATCTCGAGAGCTTTCCAGACAGAGAGAAAGATAGATTTGTGTGTTTATTAGTAGTAGCACGCGATCACTTTGACATCTCGAGAGTTTTCCAGACAGAGTGAAAGATAGATTTGGGTATTTATTAGTAGCAGCACGCGATCACTCTCGAGAGCTTTCCCGACAGAGAGAAACATAGATTTGGGTATTTATTAGTAGTGGCACGCGACCACTTTGACATCACGAGAGCTTTCCAGACAGAGAGAAAGACAGATTTGTGTATTTATTAGAAGTAGCACGCGATCACTTTGACATCTCGAGAGCTTTCCAGACAGAGAGAAAGATAGATTTGGGTGTTTATTAGTAGTAGCACGCGACCACTTTGACATCACGAGAGCTTTCCAGACAGAGAGAAAGACAGATTTGTGTATTTATTAGTAGTAGCACGCGATCACTTTGACATCTCGAGAGCTTTCCAGACAGAGAGAAAGATAGATTTGTGTGTTTATTAGTAGTATCACGCCATCACTTTGACATCTCGAGAATTTTCCAGACAGAGTGAAAGATAGATTTGGGTATTTATTAGTAGCAGCACGCGATCACTCTCGAGAGCTTTCCCGACAGAGAGAAACATAGATTTGGGTATTTATTAGTAGTAGCACGCGACCACTTTGACATCACGAGAGTTTTCCAGACAGAGTGAAAGATAGATTTGGGTATTTATTAGTAGCAGCACGCGATCACTCTCGAGAGCTTTCCCGACAGAGAGAAAGATAGATTTGGGTGTTTATTAGTAGTAGCACGCGACCACTTTGACACCTCGAGAGCTTTCCAGACAGAAAGATAGATTTGGGTGTTTATTAGTAGTAACACGCGATCAATTTGACATCTCGAGAGCTTTCCAGACAGAGAGAAAGATAGATTTGGGTATTTATTAGTAGTAGCACGCGATCACTTTGACATCTCGAGAGCTTTCCAGATAGAGTGAAAGATAGATTTGGGTATTTATTAGTAGTAGCACGCGATCACTCTCGAGAGCTTTCCCGACAGAGAGAAAGATAGATTTGGGTGTTTGTTAGTAGTAGCACGCGATCACTTTGACATTTGGAGAGCTTTCTAGACAGAGAGAAAGATAGATTTGGGTATTTATTAGTAGTAGCACGCGATCACCTTGACATCTCGAGAGTATTCCAGACAGAGTGAAAGATAGATTTAAGTATTTATTAGTAGTAGCACGCGATCACTCTATAGAGCTTTCCCTACAGAGAGAGAGATAGATTTGGGTGTTTATTAGTAGTAGCACGCGATTACTTTGACATCTCGAGAGCTTTCCAGACAGAGAGAAAGATAGATTTGGGTATTTATTAGTAGTAGCACGCGATAACTTTGACATCTCGAGAGCTTTCCAGACAGAGAGAAAGATAGATTTGGGTGTTTATTAGTAGTAACACGCGATCACTTTGACATCTCGAGAGCTTTCCAGATAGAGTGAAAGATAGATTTGGGTATTTATTAGTAGTAGCACGCGATCACTCTCGAGAGCTTTCCCGACAGAGAGAAAGATAGATTTGGGTGTTTATTAGTAGTAGCACGCGATTACTTTGACATCTCGAGAGCTTTCCAGACAGAGAGAAAGATAGATTTGGGTGTTTATTAGTAGTACCACGCGATCACTTTGACATTTCGAGAGTTTTCCAGAAAGAGAGAAAGATAGATTTGGGTGTTTGTTAGTAGTAGCACGCGATCACTTTGACATCTGGAGAGCTTTCTAGACAGAGAGAAAGGTAGATTTGGGTGTTTATTAGTAGTAGAGCACGCGACCACTTTGAGGTCTCGAGAGCTTTCCAGACAGAGAGAAAGACAGATTTGTGTATTTATTAGTAGTAGCACGCGATCACTTTGACATCTCGAGAGCTTTCCAGACAGAGAGAAAGGTAGATTTCGGTGTTTATTAGTAGTAACACGCGATCACTTTGACATCTCGAGAGCTTTCCAGACAGAGAGAAAGATAGATTTGGGTGTTTATTAGTTGTAGCACGCGATCACTTTGACATCTCGAGAACTTTCCAGGCAGAGGAAAGATAAATTTGGGTGTTTATTAGTAGTAGCACGCGATCAATTTGACATCTCGAGAGCTTTCCAGACAGAGAGACAGATAGATTTGGGTATTTATTAGTAGTAGCACGCGATCACTTTGACATCTCGAGAGCTTTCCAGACAGAGTGAAAGATAGATTTGGGTATTTATTAGTAGTAGCACGCGATCACTCTCGAGAGCTTTCCCGATAGAGAGAAAGATAGATTTGGGTGTTTATTAGTAGTAGCACGCGATTACTTTGACATCTCGAGAGCTTTCCAGACAGAGAGAAAGATAGATTTGGGTATTTATTAGTAGTAGCACGCGATCACTTTGACATCTCGAGAGTTTTCCAGACAGAGAGAAAGATAGATTTAAGTGTTTGTTAGTAGTAGCACGCGATCACTTTGACATCTGGAGAGCTTTCTAGACAGAGAGAAAGGTAGATTTGGGTGTTTATTAGTAGTAGCACGCGATCACTTTGACATCTCGAGAGCTATCCAGACGGAGAGAAAGATAGATTTAGGTGTTTATTAGTAGTAGCACGCGATCACTTTGACATCTCGAGAGCTTTCCAGACAGAGAGAAAGATAGATTTGGGTGTTTATTAGTAGTAGCACGCGATCACTTTGACATCTCAAGAGCTTTCCAGACCGAGAGAAAGACAGATTTGGGTGTTTATTAGTAGTAGCACGCGATCCCTTTGACATCTCGAGACCTTTCCAGACAGAGAGAAAGATAGATCTGGGAATTTTTTAGTAGCAGCACGTGATCACTTTGACATCTCGAGAGCGTTCCAAACAGACAGAGAGAGAGAGAGAGAGAGAGAGAGAGAGAGAGAGAGAGAGAGAGAGAGAGATGGGTGTTTGTACGGAGTAAGATCCAAAAGTTCGAGGACAGCACCTATCCGTGACAACGCAAGCATGTAGTTAAAGTTACGTCGTTCAAAATACGTCCTGCCATCCCTTCCCTCCTTAGTCATAATGGTTTGGTCCATGGTGAGTGATTGGAATGCGCGCGCATACGTTTGTTGCTGTGGTTAGTCGTCTGTCTTCTGCGATGTGAGAAACATGGCTCTTGAAGAGCAACGTTGTAACATTACATTTTGCCAGCGTTTGGGTAAAACAGCTGTAGATACCTTAGAAAGGCTTTCAAAGGTGTACGGTCACTCTACGATGGCGAGATCGTAGGTGTATGAGTGGTATCGGCGTTTCAAAGAGGGCCGAGAATCCATCGCAGATATGAGCGATGTGGTCGACCTGTGGCTGCACAGAATGAGGAAAACATTACGATGGTGGCGCAGTGTGTTCGTAAGGATCGTCGCCGAACCATTGAGGTAATCGCTAACGCAACTAACTTGTCGGATAACACATACCAGCACATTTTGATGGAGGATCTTAACATGCACCGCATGTGTCAGCACATTGTCCCTCGCCTTTTGACCTTCGAACAAAAGGATGAATGAATGCGGATATCGGGCGAATTAATCGACAAAGCCGATAGCGATCCTACGTTTTTGGGTAATATCATCACAGGTAATGAAACATGGTACTACTTGTTTGATTTCAGCAAAAGCGTGCTTCTTCAACATGGAAATCACCGTCTTCACCGCGATCAAAGAAATTCAGGCAGAACTGCAGCAAAGGGAAAGTCATGCCGGAGGTTTTTTTTTTTTTTTTTTCATTCTCACGTCATTGTCCATTCCGAATTTATTCCTGAGGGCACAACATTTAACAAGGAACGTTATCGGGACATTTTACATCGCTTATGGGAGTCAATCCATCGTAAACGGCCGGAGATGTGGCGAAGTGGACAATGGTACCTTCTCCATGACAACGCGCCTGCACATCGGTCCCTACTAGTCACGGAGTTTCTCGCCAGAAATCGTACTAATGTGCTTCCACATCCCGCCTATTCAACCGACTTAGCCCCCTTCGATTTTTACCTCTTTCCACAGATGAAACAAAATCTGCAGGGACGTCGTTTTGTGTCAACAAATGAAGTAAAAACAGCAAAGTAGAGGGGTTTATAAGGGGTTGTAAAACATGGCTTTCAGCAATGCTTCCCGAAGCTTTACGAGCGCTGGCAATAGTGCATCGTCGCCCAAGGGGATTATTTTGAAGGTGGTTGTGCATCGGTGTTTTAAAGTGTTTAAGGTAAAGAACTATACGCCAAGTCTCGAAAAATTTGGATCCTAACTCATATGCTGTATATAATGGTAGTCGACATTTTTAAGAACAAAACACTAGAAAAAAAATTTTGGTCCTTTAAGGACAAAGGCCCTTTAAAAAGCTTGTATACCACTGGATTACGTAGTTGTTAAGTTGCAAATACTACATCCTTCCACCAGTTCTAGCTACGTGGAGGGGCAGAGGAGATGTGAACGAGAAAGATTATTTTTTTCTACGAACCCCGTTCGATATCAATGTTGTGTTTTGACTTTAAAATTTGAAAACGAAAACAACCTAATAAATTTACAAATTCCAGGAGGGGGATCAGTTTTCTCCTTTTGTGCATTGCAGCTAAAAATGCAGCTAAAAATTTACATTGAGCCTGTGTATGTTGCCATTTCAGCTGCTTTGGTCGTTTGATTAAGCTAATCCCGTTAATTTAAAGTACATATCACTTTTTGCTTAATTGCACGTTTCATGATTCTTTTCTGCATCTATTTGTTTTTCATGTTTTCTCTTTTTTCTTAGGCCAATTTTACCTTATCGCTCATCTCTGATGTTAGAAAGAAGTCTAAATCCTCATTTGTTTGTTCTTGCGCTTCACTGCGTTCTTAAAGTTTAATTACTAATTTTAAAAAATAAAAAAATGAACGCTAATTAAATTTTTTGTAATGACACCGAGACACGATGTGCTATTAATCGACTTTGCGTGAGAAATTCTCTATTATTTTATGTTTCAGCACAAAGTGATTTCCGTTTGATTTCTAGTAATGACAGTGAAAGCAGCTGAAGTTTGTTTCGAGAGAGTTATTTTTGCAAAACCAGCGACAAATATAAAAACTTGAGAGGTTTCAAATTAATGAATGTACTTACAATAGAAAACAAGCTCACTTCTTTTTCATTTTCTTTTTCACATCTCTGAGAATATCTGAAATACAAATCTTTTCTGAATGCAAAAAAGACAACTTCTACGAATGAAGAGAAGGATGGTGAAATTTAGAATGTTTTGTATAACACTTGAAAAGCTAGAAAACTAGCATTTAAATGAATAAAGCTCTAAACTTTTCATTTCTTTCTTTCTTTAACATATTTACTTATTCATTTATTTTTTTGAATTTCCAACTTTTGCCAGAAACAATTACAAAAACTTTAATTAAATGCAATTTTCTTTGCGTTTGTTTCCTTAAACCCACTTGAGGAAAAAAATTGTTTCAAAATTTCAGACCTGATAAGACGAATTTGTCAGTTTCCATTATGCTTACAACAAAAGAATCAACGGCATGTTTTTTTTTCTTTTGGTTTCAATTGTTAAATTCTGAAATTAAAAGGAAAGTGAAGAAATAAAATAACGTGCGCTCCTAAATCAATTTAAAGAAAGGTTTAAATTATATCGCAGCATTTTTACTTTACTATATTTTTTCACATATGATATCAACCCAAATATATGTTTCAATCTTTTCTGAAGTATTATTGAATTTGGATAATGTAATTTCTGAAACCGACAGAACAAAGCGTAAAATTGCTTTCTTCAGCAGTTTTACTCGATTTCCCTTTAAGACACAGAAACAAAAAATAAGTAAAAAATAATCTACTGAAAAAAATATTACTGCAAGCTATGTTGCTATGTTCGTGTAGAATATGAAAAATAGATTTTGATTGTACAATAATGATTAAATAGAATTGCAATTTAAAATACTTTGACGTAAATATCTCCTGCCTTCTTCCTTAAGCCTATACAAAGCAAACTCCTAAACAGATAGTATTTTTAAATCGCCAAAGACGAGAAATAGCGACACAGTCGTTCTTTTGCGTAGTGTGCATGCTTCATAGACAAAAAAAGTATTGGGTTGTCGGAAAAGTAATGACGCATTTTGGCACCCGATGGCGGTTGGGCGGTTTTAGAAGTACTAGAAGCATGCGCAGCTCTATTATCGCTATGGCATTAGACAGGTGCCAGTTCTAGCTGCAGTCTAAAAGCAATAGTGAGCGATTTAGTTGATTTGCGGAGATTTGACATCAAGTTGAAGATGGAAGGCAAAACTGTGCATTTTCGCCATATTTTATTGTTTTACTTCCGTAAAGAGAAGAAGAACGCGCGTTAAACTTGTTAAAAGTTGCTTAAAGTGTACGGTGATAATGCTCTACAAGAACGTCAGTGCCAGCGGTGGTTCGCAAATTTCTATGCTGGAGATTTTGACCTCAACGATGCTCTTCGGTCCGGGAGGCCAACCGAGGTAGATGACGAACAAATCAAGGCATTGATCGAGTCAAACCCATGTTACACGACACGAGAGATTGCAGACACATTGCACATCCATCGTTCAAGCGTTCACGACCACTTGAAGAAGCTGGGATACGTAAGCAAGCTCGATGTGTGGATTCCTCATGAACTCAAATAAGCTCAATTGACGGCGCGTATAAACATCTGCGATATGCTCATTAAACGTGAGGAAAACGATCCTTTTTTGAAGCGACTGATTACTGGTGACGAAAAGTGGATTGCGTACCACAATGTGCTGTGCAAACGGTCTTAGTCCCGACGTGCTGCTTCGTCTCAAACGACATCCAAAGCAGACATTCATCAGTGGAAAGTTCTGGTCTCAGTGTGGTGGGATTTTAAAGGTGTCGTGCTTTTCGAGCTCCTACCACGGAACCAAACAATCAATTCGAATGTATAATGTTGGCAATTGGACAGTTTGAACGAATCCATCATCCAGAAACGTCCAGAGCTCGTTCATCGCAAAGGTGTTGTGTTCCATCACGACAACGCGAGACCACACACAAGTTTGATCACCCGCCAAAATTTGTTGGAGCTTGGGTGGGATGTGTTGCCACACACAGCATACTCGCCTGACCTTGCGCCGTCAGACTTCCACTTGTTTCGCTATCTTCAATAGTCCTTGCGTGGTATAACGTTTAATTCAGATGAGGCTGAAATCACCACCTTATACAGTTTTTCGCCACGAAGGACAGGTCCTTCTATGAACGAGGCATTCTGCAGCTCACTAAAAGATGGCAAAAGGTTATCGAACAAAACGGCCATTATATCATTGAATGATTTTTGTTCTTTCTATCAATAAATGACGTTTGCAAAACATGGCTAAAATACGACATGACTTTTCCGACAATCTTAATAAACAGAAACATTGATTTCTAGAAGTGTCAATAACTCTCGATTGGTCACGGCTCTGTAGGAAACGTTCAATAAGCAGAGCCAAAATTCCTTAAATTTCCCAAGTATTAGTTTGAAACATGGTTCTAAAATTATTTGAAAATTTTAAATTTCACTTTATAAAGATTAAAGTGAGGTTATTGGACGCTCTCATGAGGTCCGAAATTGTTAACGAATTAGTTTTATTCATACTTTCTTCAATGATATTTTTATATATATATATTACTTGTAACCTTCCGCACTACCATATAATAATCACAATAATAATTTTTCTGTGGAATGGAACATTCATAGTTGGTGCGCGTTTTGAAACAGCAGTTCAGGCGAAAATTGCACTTAATAATTTTTAATTAGACAGAATCGATATGCAACGCCCAAAATTTATGATTAATTATTAAGTGTACAAATAAGTTTTAAAGCGTTTTTTTTTTGTGTGACGTATACCGCTAATTTAGATATCCGACATTCCCCCGCGTTGTTGTCATGTGACCGTAACTGATCGAGAGGTAAAATGTGACACAGAAGTTTGCCCAACAGTCAAACGCACTTGCACATCGGTAGGTGAAAGATGGCAAGCGATACTGCATTTATTTGACACTGCATTCGTTACGAATTTCATCAAGGAAAAAGTGCTGCAAAAGCATGTGCGTTGATCTGTTCTGATCTGGAGGAGAATATGTTATCGAATAGCACGTGTGAGTTTGGGTTTAGACGATTTAAAGCAGGTGAGTTTGATGTTAGCGGTCGAGAACGTAGTGGCGCCCCGCAGAAGGTTGCACACGAGGAGCTTCAAACATTGCTGGATGAATATTTGTTTCAAACGCAAAACAAACTGCCTGAACAACTGGGGGTAACTCAACAAACTATTTCCAATCGTTTACGCGCAATGGGAAAGATTCAGAAGGAAGGAAAATGGGTGCCACATGACCTGAGCCAGATGAACAAGAATGAGCGTGTCATGAAGTGTTTGAATCTGTTGAATAAACAACACAGAAAGTCTTTCCTGTGGAAAATAGTTATGGGTAATGAAAAGTGGATATGGTACGACAATTTCAAACACAAAAAACACTGGGTAGAATCCGGTGAAGCAACGACTTCGACACCGAAACGCAATATTCACTCCAAGGAAGTTCTGCTGTGTATCTCGTGAGATATGAAGGGTGTGCTCTATTATAAACTATTGGAAGAGGGTCAAACTGTTAGTGCTAATCGTTACAAGCAACAGTTGCTGCGATTGAACCGGGAAATCTGTCGGAAATGTCCATTCACAGGCAAAGGATGGTGTCCCGTGAAATTACTGCATGACAACGATAGGCCGCATGTCGAATCGGTCAAAGAAACGTTATTGACGCTTGGCTGGGAAGTTTTGGAGCGCCCGGCGTATAGTCCCGACATAGCCCCTTCAGACTATCATTTGTTCCGATCGATGCAACATGGTTTGTCTGTTGTACGGTTTTGGACATGTGACGAAGTGCGAAAATGGGTTGACGACTCCATCGCGTCACACGACGAAATATTCTTCATGTCTGGAATCCGTCAGCTGCCCGACCGATGGCGGAAGGTGATAGAAAATGACAGCGCATATTTTGATTCGTAAAAGTATTGTTTTTTTCTCTCTAATTACATATTGTGTTGTCTTAAAGCGCTTTATAACTTATTTGTACACCTAATATATATAACATCTCAAGAAAGTGGGAATTTAAATATACTGTGTGAGTTCTGTGAAGACAGGAATTTGTTGGTGACGGAATCGGAAACTCGTCTGCTCGCTCCGGAGTGAATTGCTCTGGCCGATTAAGTTACACCGGCGGAAAATATCGCTGCAGATTTGTCGTCTTGACACGTGTTTCACCTCGGTAGTACGTCACATCACCTCTATCTTATTTTTTTTTTAAGCGAAAAGGGAACCTTTCATTAATTCCAGGCGATGTGTGGAACGAAAATCACACATTTTTTGAAGAACCCAACGGCCAGTAAATCCATTCTTACGCACGGACGCCAATGTGAGAACATGAACTTGTCGGTGACGAATCGAACCTGCATTTCTTCGCTCCGGAGTGAGTGGTTGTTACCGACTAAGCTACACTAAAACGAAGTAAATTTCTCCGTCATCTTTGGTCCACGCCGGGGATCGAACCCGAGTCCACTTATTCCGGAACAAGTCGCTCTACCAACTGAGCTACGCAGATGTTTGTTCTTGCTGCTATCTGCCTTTATGTCGTGTGCGTCTTGCAAGGCAGGCACGTCACATCTCCCTCCCCCACCGAAAGAGAGCCGGGGGCATGGCCCACGGGTCAACCGTGACCATGAATTGTTGCAGGCAGCCATCCTCTGTAGAACGTGCACTTGAGAACTCCCAGTCAATCTGGTGTGTAGAATGCAATGTCACACACATTTATTTTTCGAAGCGCTGAAGAAGGGATTCTCTTATTTTTCCTATCTCGCGGTGTGGAAAGAACATCACACCATTGCGAGATCTTGAACGGCTGGGTCATCCGAGAAGTTCGGGGGCCATTATAACGAAGTAAATACCTCCGTCATGTTTGTGTCTACGCCGGGGATCGAACCCGAGTCCACTTATTCCGGAACAAGTCGCTCTACCAACTGAGCTACGCGGACGTTCGTTCTTGCGGCTATCTGCCTTTATGTCGTGTGCGTCTTGCAAGGCAGGCACGTCACATCTCCCTCCCCCACCGAAAGAGAGCCGGGGCATGGCCCACGGGTCAACCGTGACCATGAATTGTTGCAGGCAGCCATCCTCTGTAGAACGTGCACTTGAGAACTCCCAGTCAATCTGGTGTGTAGAATGCAATGTCACACACATTTATTTTTCGAAGCGCTGAAGAAGGGATTCTCTTATTTTTCCTATCTCGCGGTGTGGAAAGAACATCACACCATTGCGAGATCTTGAACGGCTGGGTCATCCGAGAAGTTCGGGGGCCATTATAACGAAGTAAATACCTCCGTCATGTTTGTGTCTACGCCGGGGATCGAACCCGAGTCCACTTATTCCGGAACAAGTCGCTCTACCAACTGAGCTACGCGGACGTTCGTTCTTGCGGCTATCTGCCTTTATGTCGTGTGTGTCCTGCGAGGCAGGCACGTCACAACACCGACGTAATATATCTTAACTTTTTTTATTCTTTTGACACATGCTTCGCCTCTGTAGTACGTTACGATTCTCTACCTCAGAGATCCTTTCTTATATTTGATTGAAATGTAGAAAAATCGCGAACTGATGTGCGTGAATTATGTACGCATGGCTGGCGTGGGCGGACAGTAGCTTTCACGAATTTCACGTGAAAGCGGTTAGAAAATCCGTATCCTGGAAAACCTTACCTCATAAGTTTGCGCTACCATACTGCTGAAATTTTATAAGTAATGTCGGTGGACGTTCGGTGGGGTTTAGATCACCTGACTCAAAATTTAAAGGAAGCAAAGCTGAGATTACGTAACAGCTGCTCTAGGAGAGAGGGCACAAAACAGAGAGAGGGGTAAATTATGCCACGTGGGCTCTTAATGGGAAAATCCAATGGCAGAAGTTATGCGATGATCGAACAAGTCAGCACTCACGCCGCGATTGTACGTATGTTAACATAAGAATGCGAAGTCCAAACCGAATGACTCACGCGTATAGCATATGTTAGAGTCGCATCTTATGAAGACAACATCCTTTTAATGAACCACGAAACCATTAGTGAGGTTCAAAAAATTATGTTACTGTTTCTGAATGGTATTAAACACTTTAATAAATCATAATGCCACAGGAATGACGCGTGTGTTTTCCCTAACAGCAGATTCTTGATTTGGTTAGACTTACGTGAGCTACTTTTTCCAGTGCCACATGTTTATTGTTATAAATTTCTTATTTTTTGCCTCATGCAATTTATAGTAAATGCGCATAATGTCCTACAACAGTGCTATAGAATTCGTTTATAACGTCATATCAGCAGCAGCTGTATTAATGACGTTATAACAGAGACTAACTTATATCTGAATATACTGCAGTTGCTTAAAAATTTTCGGAATGAAATATGTATCCAAATTACATATTAAGCTGTTGCAATTTGAAACAAAAACTTGAAAACTTTCAAAGTCATACATCGTCAATAGCAATGGGAAGGTCGCACAAACTGACGGAACGTGACAGAAAAGCCATGATAAGAAATATTTAGAAGTCCCGTTCTTCCTTTGCCATCGCTGCTGAAGTAGGAAATGCTTGTAATGGCTCGGTTAGTGCCATGACAATCCGCAGAGAGTTGCACTGTGTGGGTTATTTGTGACGCACTTCAAAGGTAAAGGACGTCTCAAGAAGGCAAATCTGCAGCGATACATTCCGTCTGTGCACCTTAGTTAGGAGAGCAACGTACTTCGGAGCCAGGGGGCACAGTTTCGATCCCGTACTGGACAAATTTGTATTTTCACATATTATGGCAGAGCAGTGGCACGTAAGTCACACATCTTTACTATGAATGCGAAGCACCGTTAGGGATAGTGTGTCTCCCATCGTTTCTGGATTGTGGGCAATTGGAAAGCTTTTCTTTGCAGTGATGAGTCACGCTGTTCGCTCTTGTAATCTGATGGCCTTGTTTGGATTTGGTGACATCCCTGCGAACGATTTTCATCGGACTGTGTTCTTCCAACTGTTAAATTCGGCTGATGCTACATCATGGTATGGAGATAATTTTCGTGGATGGGACTCGGCCAGTTGGCTATTATACCACAAACCATGAACTCTGAAGTGTTTCTCAATCATCTGGATAATTCTGCTGTACTAACAATATGGCAGTATTATGGAAATGACCGTTGTCTCTTCCAACACGATCGAGCTCTCTGCTAAATTGCACAGCGTGTGAAGGACTGGTTTCTTGAAAATGTGGTGGGATTGTTAGATTGGCCAGCTCAGAGTCCTGTTCTTAATATCATAGAACACCTTTGAGATGAATTGGAGCCACGGTTACGAAATCGACCTCAACCATTCGTCCTACAAAGATGCTACTCTGGCAGCATCTTTGTAGGACGAATGGTGAACCGCTCCTGCTAAGACCTACCGGAAATCAGTTGCTAGTATGCCTCGACGTGTTGCCGCTGTTGCACAAGCAAATGCTGGACCAACTAACCACGAATTGCAATAATAAAGCCATTTGTTCCGAAACATTGTTGTGTCCAAATACTCATTATCATAAAAATCCGCGCACCAAGAAAAAAACCGTACGATTAACGCGAAACTCGGAGTGGGCAGACATGCAAATTATTAAAGTTTCGTACGATTCCGCATGCCTGCGCGTCCAAGACTGGCGCTGTAATCTCAATCCCTGTGGCTTATAAAGCGCCGCGCAGGAGACTCCACATGCGTGCCGAAGTGCACGGTAAGAGACAGGTGAGATCGCTGAGCGATAGACATTCCGAGGAGCCGCCGTAGATGTGCGTAAGGGCAACTGACGGAGTTTGAACGAGGTCGCATCGTCAGGATGAGAGAGGCGGTGTGGCCGGTGCGCTGAATCGGCCGCCATTTTGGCAGGTCAGACAGTACGGTGCGATCATGCTGTGAGCAATGGACACGGGAAGGCACCCAGACACGGGGACTGACTCTAGATGACCCAGACCCACCACCAGCAGAGATGACCGCGGGATCGTGAGAGCGGCATGCACGGATGCAACGCTGTCCGTGTCCAATATCCGGAGACATGTGGCGGCTGTACAAGGGACTCCTGTATCCTCCAGAACCATTTTAAGACGCCTGGCAGAAGTGAATCTGCACTCTCGACGGCCCTTGCGTTTTCTGCCATTAGCACCTGACCATCGTCGGTGTCGATTGCAGTGGTGTCAGCAAAGAAAAACGTGGAATGCTATGGACTGGGGACGTATAATATTCAGCGACGAATCCCGCTTGCGTGTGGGAACGGATGACCACCGTGTGAGTGTGTTGAGGATAACAGGTGTGCGCTACAATCCAAACCTCACTGTACAGCGGCACACGTCCCGAACTGCAGGCGTGATGGTCTGGGAAGCCATCGCGTATGACAGCCGTACTTTCCTCGCAGTGCTCCGAGGGACGTTGACAGCCCAGAGCTGCGTACAGGAGATCCTGAGGCCCCGTGTGCTGCCTTTCCTGCGGGGCGCCTTGGTACCATTTTCTAAAAAGATAAAGCCCGTCACCACATGGCTCGGGTTTCCAAAGACTGTACACGTCATGCTTCGAAGCTTCCGTGGCCTGCCAGATCACCTAATCTCTTGTCAATCAAGCACGTGTTGGACCAGATGATAGGCCAGCTTTCTGCATGTCCCAGTGTTCGTGATTTAGAGCGTCAGTTGCAAGAAGTGTGGGCCAATCTGTCCCAGGATAACATACGGCGTCTCTTTCACTCCATGCCGAACCGTATCACTATATCTATCCGAACACGAGGCGGTCCGACGCGGTACTAACGCTGAGAGGAATGTGTACCGTATGTCAGCGGGAAATCGTCCTGCTGCTGTAATATTGTAATCACTTCTGTCCTTGGTATGCACCACCTCACAACTAAAAACTCATTTCAATCCAACGCCTCCTTCTTGGTGCGCGGATTTTTATAACAATAAGTGCATATACACTGAAGAGCAGTTGAATTAGAGATACCTGTCTAGTAACGTGTAGCACCACCTTTCGGCCTGATGATGGCAGCGATTCGTCTCGGCATGAACTCGATAAGACACCGGAAGCGTTGGGAAGCCATACGGATCCACGACCCGTGAACAAGCTCCCACAGTTCACGAAGATTTGATGGAGGGGGGGGTCAGAGCCTCGAACATCTCTCTCAATGGCATCCCAGATGTACACAATGGAATTGAGGTCAGGTGACCTAGCTGGCCAAGAAAGCGAGGTCACGTCGGTAGAGTGTTCATCCAACCATTCGGATACAATTCGTGAGCGATGGCACGGTGCATTGTCTTGTTGCAAGATGAGGTCCACAGTGGAATGTTGAAGACGCACAAACGCGAGCAAATGGTCGTCCAGGAAATCCCGGCAACGTTGATCTGTGAGGGAGGATGTCACACGTACCAGGGTTTCCATTTCAGTCCACGTAAACAGTCCCCAGACGAGAATGCCACCCCCACCAGCTTGAAGAGTACCCTGCTGGCAAGAAGGATCCATCGCTTTATGTGGTTTGCGCCGTACTCGTATCCTGCCAGCAAGAAAGGATCCATCGCTTCATGTGGTTTGCGCCGTACTCGTATCCTGCCAGCAAGAAAGGATCCATCGCTTCATGTGGTTTGCGCCGTACTCGTATCCTGCCATCCGCATGTACCAACATGAATCTCGACTCATCAGTCCAGGCAACATTTTTCCACATGTCTATATGTCCAGTGGCGATGTTCCCACGCCCATGCTAATTTTTGCACACTGTGATGTGCGATCAGCAGCGGTACCCTCGTGAGACGATGGCTTCTGAACCCCATAGCGAGGAGATGGTTCTGGATGGTGGGGCTGCTTAAACGTTTCTGTGCACCAGCGTTAAATTGCCGAGTGATTTCTTGCACTGTGGCCCGTCTATCCGCTGTTACAATGCGAGCTAGCCGACGATGACAACGCTCATCCACACGCTGTTGTCCACGGCAGTTAGCTCTTGCAGGGATGGTTTCTCACGGTACACCCGTGACACAGTGGCTTGTGAAAATCCTGGTGCCTGCACGATTTACGAGATGGAGTGACCCATTCGTCGGGTCCCGACAAATTTCCCACGATCAAATTCACTTTGATCCTTCGTCTTACCCATACTGCGTCCGACTCTTACTGATTCCCGTCGCATCACGCCTTATATTGTCGGATCGCTGCATACGTCATGTCGTTTCCGTTTACAGGGCCGCCCACAGCACCACATTTGCATATCGCCAGCTTTCTCTAATTCAATTGCTCTTCAGTGTATACTGTATATAAACATGTATGAACTTCATGTTACAGAGGTTCTTGTTGTTGAAGTCAATTGAAGTGTGGTGCTGTTGAATGTTCCAGGGTCAATCCCTTGGTTACTTATTATTAACATCGATGAGCTATTCAAGTGATCTGCGTAGCTGATCAATAAAGACTCTTTCTGTTTATCTCAGTAGAATACTCTGTTTTGCTGTTAGAAATCATAATATCGCTCATTGCATTGTAGCGTTCTTAACTATTTGAAACGTTGAGAACAGCACTACTGAAGTGAAACAGTCATTCAAAATAAAGGGTCAAAAAAACTTACTTTTTCTATTTATTCATCAATATCGTATGCACATTTTGCTTGACTGTTTCCAAAATACACGAGGAACTAATCACAATTAGTTTTGATTAGTTCCTCGCGTATTTGGAAAGTATACTTCAAAACTTATATACTTCAAAACTAATTAACAAACGTTAGTAAGCAGAAAACTTTAACTCCAAACGTTAAATATATAACAGCACGGCTTGACACGACGCCTTCAAATAAATCAAACTTCAGAGTAACGCAGCTTCCACAATTACAACATCACACCACCATACCACCCTTTTTGCTGCTGCTTCAACATTGTATCTCTAGTTCTTATCTGTCATATGCATACGTCATGCTCTCTGACCTCAGAAGTGTTGCTAAACTCATTCTGCGAGAGAGAAGATATAACGTTAAAGTTGAAAACGCTAAAAGAGAACGAACTCAAATTTACATTGAGGCAGCAACTAAAAATGAAAGTTAATTCAGAGTATATGTAACAGTCTAATTAAGGATATTGTGCTTACTATCCGTAGCATAGCTTTAAGAAGCTCTAGTGTTACAAGTTTCACAGATGTACAGACTCTTTCTGTTTCTGCAAGTAGACTACTCTCTTCTGGCCGTTAGAAAGTCTAATATTGCTCTTGGTGAAATAAGGGACTGTCTCAGCACGATTCAAAACCAATGCATTTAGCCCAATCACGTTTAAAATAAGAAATTTATTTGCAGCTAAAAACACTAGGTAAAATAAGTAAAAGCGAGATCTTTCGAGGTCACCTTGACCTCATCCTCAAGCCGAACAGCGCAAAGAACGGTTGTACACACGCACACACACTCACATATGCAGTATATATCATCATCATCATCATCATTGTCAACCATTATCAATCCACTGCTGGACGAAGGTCTCTCCAAGTTTCCTCCACAACGGTCTGTCTTGTGCCAGTCTCCTCCATGTCACCCCTGCATACTTTCGAATTTCATCCACCCATCTCCCATGTGGTCTTCTTCTGGGTCTTTTCCTGTTCCTTGGAATCCAATCTAAAATTTCGGCTGTCCATCGATGATCTGTCCTTCTGGCAGTATGTCCAGCCCATTGCCATTTCAGGGATTTAACTCTGATCATGATGTCTTCCACTCCTGTCATTTTTCGGATCCACGTGTTCCTCTTCTTATCTCTCCTGGTTACACCAAGCATGCACCTCTCCATGCCCCTTTGAGTTGTCTGCAGCCTTTGTATGTCTTTTTTAGTTGAGGTCCACGTCTCTGCACCATACGTAAGCACTGGAAGGATGCATTGATGAAACACTTTTCTTTTAAGACATAATGGCATATTGCTCTTGAAAATTATGCTGTTTCTTCCAAAAGCTCTCCAGGCAAGTTTTGTACGCCGATTAATTTCTTCATCAATGTGACCCTCACTTGATATCTGCTGTCCAAGATAAACGTACGTGTCTGTTATCTCCAGCTTTTCTCCATCAATCGATAAATCTTCATTTCTTGTAAAAGCATTGAACATCACTTTTGTCTTCTGAAAGTTCATTTTTAATCCCACTTCTTTACTCTTGTCAGCAAGTTCCTGGATCATACTCTGCAGCTCTGATGGGGTAGTTGCAAAAAAAAAAAAATATATATATATATATATATATATATATATATATATATATATATATATATATATATATATATACCGAAGGAAACCCCCAAAATGAATTAGCAATCACAGAACACGTTGCCAACAAGTTCAAAAATTAGCAAAAGTTCAAAATTAATCGCGTAGTGCCTGCGTAAGATTCATATGTGGTATGTTCATAAGAAGTAAAGCTCTCCATGGTTGATCATATCATTACAACAAACATTGCGATTTTTCAACATACATATGTGCAATCGTTTTTTTGTAGTGTTCAGCCTGAGGATCAATTCAAGATTACCACGAAAGATCTCGCCTTTACTTATTTTAACTAGTGTTTTTAGCTGTAAATGAATTTCATCTTTCAAGCGTGATTGGGCTAAATGCATTGGTTTTGAATTGTGCTTAGACAGTCTTTTATTTTACCAAGTGTTATTTCAGCACGAATGTTTTTGCTACTTGCTTCCTAATATTTCTCATTGTCTAATTAAGAATATTGGGCTAGTTATTCGGAGTATAAAGTTAAGATGCGCCAGCGCTACAGGTATCACAGATGCACGATAAGTAATGTTTTAAGGGTAAAGTCATTCGATCCCATAGCATAAATACACTATCTACCAACAAGTAATTGGACACCCCTGCAATCGACGATATCTACGGTCCTGATACATGTCACGGCCGCCGCCGTTAAATATCGTGTGAGAAGCAACAACGCAACCAGTCGCATGCAAGATGCCACGCAGTTCGGAGCTCTCTGATTTCGAGAAAGGTGTAATCGTCGGGTATCACAGAAATGGCCGATCCATACGTGACATATCCAGCGAGTTGAAGTACCCAAAATCGACAGTGGCCTACGTGATTGGAAAGTCGAAGATGAGAGGTGACTGTCGAAATGTGCCCCGACCCGGCAGACCCACAAAACTGGGAGTTAGAGACCGACGGGTGCTGGCCAGAGAAATTCAGGAGAACCGCACCAAATCGATGGGCCACATCCGCGAGGAGTTTCAACAGGCATCCGGGAGTGTTCTTTCGAGGAATATCATCCATAAGGAAGCCCATCTGCTCGGTTATCATGGACGTGCTGCCGCCCACAAGCCTTTGATTACCAAGTCCAATAGCGCTGCTCGGCTAACGTGGTGCAAAGAACGTCGACAGTGGACCGTTGAACAGTGGAAACAGGTTATCTGGAGCGACGAATCAAGGTTCACCCTCTACCGTTCGGATGGCAGGGTCTGGGTTTGGCGTCTGCCTGGAGAACGCCTCCTGCCGGAATGTATTGTGCCAACTGTGAAGTTCGGCGGCGGAAGAATTATGCTACGGGGGTGTTTCTCTTGTTATGGCACGGGACCCTTGGTTGCAATTCCTGGTGGACTCAACGCCGAGACCTATTGCACCATTTTGGATGACCATGCGATTTCTACATTGTGGCAGTTTTACGGGGTGGACCCATGTTACTTTCAGGATGACAATGCCACCTGTCATGTTGCGAGGTCCACCATGGCTCGGTATGGTGACAGTGGGGTTAATCGAATGGACTGGCGTGCGCAGAGCTCGGACCATAACCCTATGGAGCACCTCTGGGACGAGTTGGAGCGTCGACTTAAGGGGTGCCCCCACCGTCCAAAATCGGTGAAGGAACTGACCTGTCTTCTCCAAGCCGAGTAGAAGAAAATACCGCTAGCCGTCGTAAAACGCCTGGTTGAAAGTATGCCCCGGAGGGTCGCAGCTGTAATCGCCGCTCGTGGAGGCTCCACCAACTATTGAAGGTGAATAAACTTCTTTTTCCTTTGCTATCACAGGTGTCCAATTACTTATTGGTAGATAGTGTATAAGTATATGCATTAAAAACGTTATAACCGACTCCCACTATTTCTGTCAGTGGTCAGATTATTTGATTCAGGCTGCACTCGAAAAGTAACTCACATACGGAAATCTGCGTATCCACAGATGTCTTTAATTAGTAAATCATTATTATTAGAAAATTAATGCGTTAGTATTTAATTAAGGAAGTTTTACCTTTTCTAGTTCAGCGATTTCTACGCTGGTTATAACTGGAACTGAATAAATCACGTTTAACTCCCATGCATTAAATTTGGCACGCTACAACAGTTTTTCAGGAAAGCTTTTAAGCAAAAAGAAATGCTGTTTGAAAACGAATTAATTAGTTTTGAATTGATCTCAGCAGTGCTCAAAAATCCTGTAATCGTTTAAAGCAGTGCTATGATGCGTGTGTGTGGTTTTTCGCGATTAATGGCCGTTCATCTAAAGTAGCATCTATCAAAATGTCTTGTTTACTACGTTGGTAATTTAAGTGGTTCTTCCTCGAGGAGACAGGACACCATGACGACGAAAAAGACTTTGATGCTTTAATTAAGAATCCTCTGAGAGCATGTGCACTACGCGATAAAATTCACGGAAAAGAACAAACTCTAGGTGAGAAAATTATCCTGCTCTCGCGTGAAATAGCCTGATTGCTTACTTGCATAAGTTATGATTTTAAGAATAGGATAATAAAGTCATCTGGATACAAAGTAAATTCCAAGAGCTCTTAAATGCGCTTCCATGTCTCTGCCATGAATACATTTAAGAAGGGAAACTAGTAAGACACCAGAAACACTGATCCGTCTTAGATAGCGTCGTTTAATTTTAATGAGAGGTTTAATGAGGAGAACGACTCTTGCTTGCTCTTGGATCGAGTGTTCCATTAAACGAAATCTGCAGATTAAGGAGAGAGAGCATATTGCTCTTTAAAAAATAAACTGCTTCGCAGAGCAATTTCATAGTTTACTAAAAAATGAATTACAAAATGAGGAAAAGAAAAAAAAATATGATAGCAATCTTTCTTTTAAATATTTTGCAAAGTGTGGTGCAAATTATAAAGCAGTAAGGATTTTCTGCAGCTAAAAGTATGAAGAGAGGATTCTATTTTTAGATAAATTGCCAGAGGTATTCTGAAAGTAATGCGTCTAACGCGGTGTCGCACGATTTGTCGAATAACGATTGGTCGACACCCGATTGGTCGACACCCGATTGGTCGACAGTAACGAGTGGTCGGTAGCTCGATTGGTCGGCAGCTCGACTGGTCGGCAGCACGATTGGTCAACATAACGATCAGTCGACCGTAACGACTAGTCGACAGTAACGATTGGTCGACAGTACGATTGGTCGACATAACGATCAGTCGACCGTACGACTAGTCGACACAACGATTGGTCGAGATAACCATTGGTTCAGAGGATTATGGTTTACATTCGCAGCGGCACCTCTCAGAATGTACTGACCTCTGAAAACGTAACGTTTCTTTTTGGAAATAATATCTTTTAGAATGTAGTCCTCAAAATGTACAGCATTATAACATATTATTTCCAAATAGGTCCCCGTGTCATCTTTTGTACTCTAAGTGAAATCTATATAGAGGGCCTTCTGAACGATATTATTTCCGAAAGGGCCCCGGGGCACTTTAGGTAAATTCCATATTTCTTTGTGTGTTCAAATAATCTCAACTGATTAATTCCACATTCTGTGTGTGCCAATTTTCCGTGTTGCTGAAAGATGTGTGGCAATCTTCCGGTGGGGCAATTTACCGCCAAACTGTTTGCACTTATTCGAATTTTTTTTTCCAAGTTCCGTTTACCATTTTATTTCGACCAATGTCGACTAATCGCTATGTCGACCAGTCGTTACTGTCGACCAGTCGTTATGTCGATCAAACGTGCTGTCGACCAATCGTTACTGTCGACTAATCATTACTTTCGACCAATCGTTATGTCGACTAATCATTTCTGTCGACCAATCGTTATGCCGACCAATCGTCATGTCAACCAATCGTTACAGTCGGCCAATCGTTATGTCGACCAAACGTTACATACCCGTCTAACGTTTTTTTTAACAAAGTGCACTGGTGTCCAAAGCCCGGAAGGGAATAGTGGGCAAATAATGAAAAGTGCTCAATGAAGTGTTACGATATTCCCGGAGTATATGTAAGTGGGCACGAAAAACAAATACCCGCAGTGAAATTTTCATATTAGGTGAGCACAATGCTATCCAATATGTAAATTAAGTTACATTTAAAACCAATGGGAAACTGCAGTAGCATTTCTCGTTGACAGCTCGTGTAAAAAGCGTTCCGAGGGACTCCAAACGCTTTCTTATTACTCATACATGTGTATCGGACGCGATACGGTGGCGAGCGATATTTCAGTTTTACGTTAGTTGCTGTCTTGTACAACATTCATTAATTCTCAATGATTGATATCCCGACTCAGTATACACCGATGAACCATTACATTATGATCACCACAAGCCTAGAGAAATGACCGCGCCTGGAAACCGAACGGTGGCACACGTGAAGTTCACGGAGCAATATATATACAACCGGAGGGCCTGCTTTCTGTTAGCAGAGTGTTAGGAGTCAGAATGGGAAAAGCTGCGGATTTATCAGAGTTTGATAAAGGACAACTTGTGATGGCACGGCGCCTAGGAACTACGATCTCGGAAACGGTGAGGCTTGTGGGTTGTTCACGTGCCGCTGTATAAAAAGTGGTGCACAGATGGTCAAGCGACGAATCGTCGTCCTGCCGTGAGTCGTCCGCAGCTCATTGATGCCAGAGTGGAGTTGAGCCCGTCGCGCATTGTTCACAGCGACTGCAGGGCCACAAATCACTCGCAACTACAACAGTGCTGATCAGGGCAATGTGTCACAGCACACAGTTCATCGCAGCCTTCTGCGCATGGGCCTGCGCAGCCGAAGACCCAGCCGGGTCCCCATGCTCACTGCACGTCATCGCCAACAACGCATGAAATGGGCCCAAGATCATCTGGATTGGACTGTGGATAATTGTAAAGAAGTGACCTGATCTGACGAATCAAGATTCCTGATGCATCACGTAGACGGCCGAGCGCGGATACGCCGATTACCAACGGAGGCTATGGCACCTGGATGCATTGTTGGGCGGAAACCGGCGGTGTTATGCATCCGGGCGATGTTTTCTTGGGACACTTTAGGCCCCATTAACCCAATAACACATTCCTTGACAGCTGTCAGGTATCTGAACATCGTTGCGGACCACGTTCACCCATTCATGGCAACTGTGTTCCCTGCTGGAAACAAGTTCACCTATTTCAAGACCAAATTCATTCATTCATGGCAACTGTGTTCTCTCTTGTGGCCATTACCAACAGGACAATGCGCCATGCCACACTGCCAGAATCGTCAAGGAGTGGTTCAAGGAACATGCTGGTGAGTTTCTGTTAGTGTCCTGGCCTACAAATTCACCTGAAATGAACGCAATCGAACATTTTTCGTTCAACTTGGAAATGCGGGTTCGCACTAAATCACCACCACCCCGAAATATGCGGGAACGGGAGGACCTGCTGTTGACCTTATTGTATAAGATACCCCAGAATATACCTGTCGCTACCTGATCGAATTGATGCCTCGCTCAGTGGTCGCTGTTTTGCGGGCTAAAGGAGACCTTACAGCTTATTAGGCAGGTGGTCATAATGTAATGACTCATCGTTGTATATAGAGACTTTTTTTGTGATTTACCACTGAAAGGAACTTAGATTTAGATTTTCATTTTGGGTAAACCACTTAGTACGGGAGTAACAAGCAGTTTTAAATTTAAATATTCAATGCGTTTCTCAACCTACACGCATGCATAAATTCAATTCGGCTGTAAGAGTGAATTCAGTTTAGCTATTTCCATAGATGAAATGCCTAGTCACACTCATTTTTATTTCTAACACCTTAACCGAATCTCCCAGACTACAGATTTGCATACACGATCACATGAAATTCGATTTGTTCTCGTGTTCTTAGAAAATCCAATATTCTCTTACAAGACAGGAACGAAACAAAATCCAAGAGAATCTCTGTGTTCTCCATACTAATGATTGTCGGAGTATGATCAGAGAGTGAGCTTACAACTAAGTCGATATTATCTCTTTTGCACTTCTTTGTCGAAATCAGCGAGAATGAGAAATTGCACCTAAGTATAATTGAGTCCTTATTACCCAGAACACGATCGCCAGTTTACAATGAGCAACGAGATCCTATGTCGTTTTCAGGGTAAAAAATGAGAAATGTATTTATTTTCTGTGTCAAATGAATTTACATTGACTGCAAAGACCTTTCTCTGCTCCGAGCGTAAATGAAATTGCTTCACTTAGATACTAAGCCTGCAGGAAACAAATTGAGACCATTAACTCCTGATGTAGTGTTTTTATTGAGATAGAGCGGAGAATATTCTGTTGCACATAAATTTTCCTGGTTGTTAAAGATTTTTTTCCTCCAAAATAAATCATTCAAAGAAACACCAATTGCTTTGGCTGGAAAATCTCCATGAAACAATGTTTACTGGCAATAAAACAGCCATCGGGGGAAAGTAAAAACAGATGTACTACTTGTGTTGAGATGTAGTTTTCCCTTCATGGTACTGGAAGGAACTTATTCCATTTTATTCGGTTGTTAAAGATGAAATGTTGGAATATTGATGGAAAATAAAATTCAAACACCAAAAATGCTGTGGAAGCTAAACTTTATTAATCACTGCCAGCAACAACGTATTTTTACCAATAACATGCAAGCTTCTCTATGCCGTCGTAAAAAAATGTAGAGCTGCGACAAACTCATGGAATGCTGTTTCAACGGATGTTTCAATTGGGAAACGATTTAACCTGTAGAAAGGTGTCCAAGTTCCTGAAGAATTGTTACTCTGCAGGGCACAGATTAGGTTGATAAGATGGATGAGTTAATGTTTCGTTCTTCAAATGATGCAGCTTCTAGATCGTCTACCGTGGAACGTGGGGTCTCATGTCATCATGGAGAAGTATGGACCCATGGCTATTAACCAATGTCGTCTGTTTGGTGGACAGTTTCCATGCATAATATCACGTTTTTGACAATACACGTCGGCCGTGGTGGGTTAGTCAAGCTTCTGGATCGTCTGGCGAGCAACATGGGGTATCGCGGAATCATTGAGAAGTATGGACCCATGGCGATTGACCGATGTTGGCTGTTTGGTGGACAGTTTCCAGGCATAATGTCAAGTTCTTGACAATACCTGTCCGCCGTGATGGTTTAACCAAGCTTTTTGATTGTCTGCCTCGGCATCACTTTTCAACTAGAGCTCCAACTCGGCATCACTGTTCTTGACAATACCTATTTCCCGTGGTGGGGTCTTCTAGTTTTATCATGGAGAAGTATGGGCCTATGGAGATTGACTAATGCCGATTTTTGGTGGACAGTTTCCATGCATAATGTCACGTTCTTGACAATACCTACTTCTCGTGATGGTTTGAACAAGCTTTTGGATCACCTGTCGTACAACGTGAGGTCTCGTGTTACCATGGAGGAGTATGGGTCCATGGCGATTGACTAATGTCGGTTTTTGGTGGACAGTTTCCATGCATAATGTCAAGATCTTGACAATACCTACTTCTCGTGATGGTTTGAACAAGCTTTTGGATCACCTGTCGTACAACGTGAGGTCTCGTGTTACCATGGAGGAGTATGGGTCCATAGCGATTGACTAATGTCTATTTTTGGTGGACAGTTTCCATGCATAATGTCACGTTCTTGACAATACCTACTTCTCGTGATGGTTTGAACAAGTTTGTGGATCACCTGTCGTACAACGTGAGGTTTCGCGTTACCATGGAGGAATATGGGTCCATGGCGATTGACTAATGTCGGTTTTTGGTGGACAGTTTCCATGCATAATGTCAAGATCTTGACAATACCTACTTCTCGTGATGGTTTGAACAAGTTTTTGGATCACCTGTCGTACAACGTGAGGTCTCGTGTTACCATGGAGGAGTATGGGTCCATAGCGATTGACTAATGTCTATTTTTGGTGGACAGTTTCCATGCATAATGTCACGTTCTTGACAATACCTACTTCTCGTGATGGTTTGAACAAGTTTGTGGATCACCTGTCGTACAACGTGAGGTTTCGCGTTACCATGGAGGAATATTGGTCCATGGCGATTGACTTATGTCGGTTTTTGGTGGACAGTTTCCATGCATACCGTAATGTCAAGTTCTTGACAGTGCCTGTCCGCCGTGATTCTTTGGCCCGGTTGTAAGCAAGAGGAGCGGAGCATACCAGCTGTGGACTACCAAAGATTGATCATCGTCTTCCTGCGATGAAGTACCGACTTCTGGGTGTGTTTCAGAAGTTTACCCAAATATTGCACCGAACATCGA
Organism: Macrothele yani; assembly: GCA_039090855.1. Taxonomy (NCBI): domain Eukaryota; kingdom Metazoa; phylum Arthropoda; class Arachnida; order Araneae; family Macrothelidae; genus Macrothele; species Macrothele yani. Next base: position 177,589,134 of record CM076990.1, read on the forward strand.
AGATTGTCATACAGCATCCATTTGTCATTACACGCGACAAGGCACCTTAAAATATCGTTCGTTTGGTTGTAGATAAGCAGAGAAGAGGTCTAAAATCGTCGTATTTCGTGTTGTTCCGTCAACGCACGAGGGGCCCATTAATCCATATTCTTCAGTTTGCCTATAGACACTAAACGCTGGGAAACGATTCCATAATGTACTCCGAGTTTCCTACCAAATTCTCATACCATTTTACATGGATCGGATTTCATCTACGATTCCAACTCGGCATCACTAATAACTCCTTCTGGTTTACGCTTGGTTTGTTTTTGAGGCTCATATCGCAGGACTGGAATTTTGCAAACCAATGACATGTCTTGCGTCCTCTTGCAGTACTTTCTCCAAATGCTGCATTGATGCTGCCATCAGCGTCCGATGTACGGCGCCCAGTTAAAACTCATTGAAGAGAATGACACGAATTTGGTTCAGATCCATCGTCTTCTTCATTCAGCAAAATCTACTTGGAACTACTGACAGTAACAAAATTTCCAGTGCTCTCTATAGGCATCTAGCTGCCCTGACGCTTTAAATTTACCTACCATAAGTCATATCACGCGATGTATTAATTCCTAAGTTTCCAGCCAACTGCACAAGTCCGTAAAACCTGGCATTTTATTTGCACCAACCTAATAAAATAATATAATCCCAAATTTGGCGTTTTCTACTCAAGCAGCGAAATCTGCGAGGAAACAACTTTTTGTACGCATCTCTACCCCGCTAACAACTAGCAACAATAGTTTTTAATTGATTTGTAAATTCACTACAAAGAAGTTAATTGTTTCGGTTTCATTGTTGCTAAACTAGCAACAATCACTTGTTGCAAGTTGCAGCGGTTACAGTAGATGTAAGACAACCTGCTTTTGTTTTCGCTAAAAAATCTTGTATTTGGGGAGCACTCATTGTCTCTGAACCTATCAGGCAGGAACTGCTGATATACTGTCGAAGCAAAATATAGATTTCAGCCTCCTAGCAGTAAACGTTTGGTCCTAAAATACATGTAAACTGTTCGTTGCTTCAACAGTTCTCAGTTAAAAAGATTGTTTCTTTTCAATCGGTATTTTAAAAACTGTGATGCCATTTGAAATTATACTTTACATTCAAGGACACTGAAATTGCAACTCCCGGAAGACATCGTTCCAGTGAGAAGAAAATCACAGAAATACGACAAAAACGGGATGTAGTTGCGGTTAGAGAGCGGAGTATTACAGGAACAGATTTCATTCTCACACATACAAGTTTAATAGTAAAAATCAATATCAAGAAAATGCCTCGTACATACAACATGTTACGGCATGCAGTCCTACAATTTTACAGCATGCAGTCCTACAATTTTATAGCATGCAGTCCTACAATTTTACAGCATGCAGTCTAACAATATCGGAACAACATGCTGAGGCAAGGCCTTTTCTGTCCATTGCAGCTTGTCCGCTGTGTCTACACTAGATGTCCTATCAAGTCACATACATATTCGATTCGTTACAAATCCGTTGACTTGGCTGACCATCGAAAAGTTTTGACAAGCCATACTCTTTTCTGAGGGCATTGATAGTGTGTGGTACGCGTGTAATCTTGTTAATATGGCGTTCCGAGATCTTTACGATAGCGGAGATTCCTAGGATAGGGTCGAGTTCAGATACGAAAGGCACAAAACGGGTGCGAAACCAACAGGATTTGTGTGAGTTCCATAGGACCGTTCATATCAGCTCAACATCAGCACTCCTAGCGGCGAATTCCCGAAATTTGTTCCCCGAACTCCTAAAGCTTGATAATGGGGGAAACGTCAATTACAAAGTTGGTGAGTATGTTGGTCGTAAAAAGCGGGAATCGACAGATTCAGGCTGTGCAATGAAGAGGCAAACGTATCAAGGACATTTCTGAGCGGTGAGAGATGATTAACTGCTTGTCTAGAGATGGAAGGGCCCCCAAACTGAGAACGGGATATATCGTAACAATGGAATATCCCCTCCCGTTCGTACAAAACTACCACGTTGCTTTTGTCAGTTTCAACTGAGGAGGGGATACATCGTGACAATGGAATATCCCCTCCCGTTCGTACAAAACTACCGCGTTGCTTTTGTCAGTTTCAACTGAGGAGGGGATACATCGTGACAATGGAATATCCCCTTCCGTTCGTACAAAATTATCGCGTTGCTTTTGTCAGTTTCATCTGAGGAGGGGATACATCGTGACAATGGAATATTCCCCTCCCGTTCGTACAAAACTACCATGTTGCTTTTGTCAGTTTCAACTGAGGAGGGGATACATCGTGATAATGGAATATCCCCTCCCGTTCGTACAAAACTACCGCGTTGCTTTTGTCAGTTTCAACTGAGGTGGGCATACATCATGACAATGGGATATCGCCTCCCGTTCGTACAAAATTAAAGCGTTGCTTTTCTCAGTTTCAACTGAGGTCGGGATACATCATGACAATGGAATATCGCCTCCCGTTTGTACAAAATTACCGCGTTGCTTTTGTCAGTTTCAATTCCACCTGTTCCTTTTTAGCTATCACAATTCGTACAAGAGAGGAGCGATGGTGTGCGAATTTACTAGGCGTCCAGTATATATCTGTAGCAAAGCGTTTCTGGTCCTATATTTATATGACTTCTTTTCATAAGAATCCGCGGTAGAAAAAAGTTCTTGAATTTAGCCAAACATTTTAGAAGCACCCTGCATAACGTTATAGCCTGTGCATCAGAATCAATCAATCCTTTCCTGGTGATGTCTCCTGATGTATGCACGAAATCGTTCCTAATGACTACTCGCATCTTCTCAGCGAACCACTGAGACCACCGAATTGTGCCCTATGTTTGCGGAAGATATGTTCCGCCATACATGATTGTGAGCACCCCGTCTCACTTTGTACAGTGACTGTTCCCCTCGAACCCCGTAATCTGGAAGTGTAGGTGAGGTATACGTTGCTTTGACACTGCGGGCTTCTTCCCGTTTGATCACTCTGAGTTTTGTTGACCCCAAATTTGTGGAAAGATTAGACGAAGCAAAGGTATGACTAAACGCTGAATTTTTCTATACTTGATACCTGCCAGTATACTCTAAAAAACTAGGAAGGGCGCTACCATTTCCAATACATGCCTCCACATCCATGCGGTAAATGGTATCATCCGTAAATGATGTATATCATCATCATCATCATCATTGTCAACCATTATCAATCCACTGCTGGACGAAGGTCTCCCCAAGTTTCCTCCACAACGGTCTGTCTTGTGCCAGTCTCCTCCATGTCACCCCTGCATACTTTCGAATTTCATCCACCCATCTCCCATGTGGTCTTCTTCTGGGTCTTTTCCTGTCCCTTGGAATCCAATCTAAAATTTCGGCTGTCCATCGATGATCTGTCCTTCTGGCAGTATGTCCAGCCCATTGCCATTTCAGGGATTTAACTCTGATCATGATGTCTTCCACTCTTGTCATTTTTCGGATCCACGAGTTCCTCTTCTTATCTCTCCTGGTTACACCAAGAATGCACCTCTCCATGCTTCTTTGAGTTGTCTGCAGCCTTTGTATGTCTCTTTTAGTTAAGGTCCACGTCTCCGCACCATACGTAAGCACTGGAAGGATGCATTGATCAAACACTTTTCTTTTAAGACATAACGGCATATTGCTCTTGAAAATTATGCTGTTTCTTCCAAAAGCTCTCCAGGCAAGTTTTGTACGCCGATTAATTTCTTCATCAATGTGACCCTCACTTGATATCTGCTGTCCAAGATAAACGTACGTGTCTGTTATCTCCAGCTTTTCTCCATCAATCGATAAATCTTCATTTCTTGTAAAAGCATTGAACATCACTTTTGTCTTCTGAAAGTTCATTTTTAATCCCACTTCTTTACTCTTGTCAGCAAGTTCCTGGATCATACTCTGCAGCTCTGATGGGGTAGTTGCAAAAATGACTACGTCATCAGCAAAACGAAGGTGGGTTAGATAATCTCCATTAATCTTTATCCCCTTGTTTTCCCAGCTCAGTGACTGAAAAACACCCTCCAATGTGGCATTAAAGAGCTTCGGAGATATGGTGTCACCTTGTCTCACTCCCTTCCCAATTTTTACGTGTGTTGTATTTTCAAACAGCCTAATCTTTGCACTTGCATTTTCATAGATGTTATTAATAATATTAATGTATGCATCTTCAATACCGCAGGTTTTCAGAGCCATTGTAACTGCTGATGGTTTCACCGAATCAAAGGCTTTTTCATAATCGATAAAAGCCATGCACAATGGAAGTTCATATTCCCTCGCTCTTTCAATTAGTTCTCTCAGCACGTGGATATGATCTATTGTGCTGTAGCCACTCCTGAATCCAGCTTGTTCTCTCGGTTGAGCCATGTCCAGTGTTACCTTCAAGCGGTGTGAAAGAACTTTAGTGAAGATTTTATAAACTACTGATAGGACTCTGATAGGTCTGTAGTTTCCGAGATCCTCAATGTCACCTTTCTTATGTAGCAGGATCATTGTAGCGGTGTTCCAATCCTCAGGAATCTTTCCTTCATTAAGGCATCGAGTGAAAATTTGGGCGAGTACTGTTTCGATTTCTCCACTTGCTTCTTGTATGATGTCTACAGTAATTCCATCTTCTCCTGGAGCTTTTCCTCGCTTCATGTTCTTGATTGCATGTGCAACTTCTGCTGGAAGGACTGGAGGAACTCTGGTACTGGTATCTTTCATGATGTCTGGAGTGCATATATCATCCCTTTCATATAATTTGGAGTAGAAATCTTTCACTCTTGTCAAAATTTCGCCTCTATTTCTTGTTACAGAACCATCTTCTTTTCTCAGTGCCATAATCTGTTTTCTTCCCTTACTGAGATGTCCCTTTGCTATCTTTAGGCTTTGGTTGTTTTCAATTGCTTTCCTCACTAGTTCACAGTTGAATCTCCTTACCTCTTCAGTGATACTTTTTCTTACTGTCTTGCATAGCTCTATATATTCCACTTTGGAAGTCACATCTTCTTTAGTTGTCCTCATCTCTCTTCTTTTTTGCATCAACATTTTGGTTTTTCCTGATAATTTGTTCACATGCAACTTGTTCTTAGACCCAGCTAATTTTGTTGCTGTTTCCATAAGAGCTTTGGTTACTTTTTCTGTTAACTTCAGAGATGTCCACTTCTTCCGATGTTAGGCCTTCTAAAGCAGAGAACCTGTTCTTCAGTTCTAATTTGAAGGTATTATGGTGTTTTTTTAAGGTTGGTTATGTCAATAGATTTTGTTTGTCCTATGAGCTTGCCACGTTCAAGTTTAGTGTTGAGGTGCATCTTACATCTCACCAATCTATGGTCACTACCTGTGTTGAACTTGTTTAGCACACTGCAGTCTTCTATGACGAATTTTTTGTTACACATAATAAAATCAATTTCACTTGTCGTCCCATTTGGATGTCTCCATGTCCATTTCCTGTGTGGCTTTTTCTTGAAAAAGGAGTTCAAGATGAAAAACCCTTCTGCCTCTGCAAACTCAACGAGAGTATTTCCACGCAGGTTTCTGTTGCCATGACCGAATTTACCTACTGAAGTTTCATTCTGTTGCCGTTGCCCTATTTTTGCATTGAAATCTCCCATAATTATCTTCAAATGCTGCTTACCTTTATTATTTAGATGACAAATTTCCTCATAAAATTCTTCAATTTCTTCTTCAGGATGACTTGTGGTGGGTGCTTAAGTTTGAATAATCTGAGCCTGGTATCTTTTCGAGAGTTGGATAACAAGTCGTGCAGCTCTGTCAGAGGAACTTTCAACTTCTACAACTTTGTCCTTCAGTTTCTTGTTTATTATAAATCCAACACCACTAGTTCTGCCAGTATCTGTCCCACGATAGTAGAAGAGATGTCCACTTTTCAGTTCGATGAGATCTTCTCCTTTTCTCCTTACCTCACTTAGCCCCACGATGTCCCACTTGATCCTTTGTAGTTCCTCTTCCAATTCAAGAAGCCTTGAATCAGAAGATAGGGAGCGTCCATTGTAAGTAGCCAAGGTCAGCATCAGATGGCAGCCTAGTCCGGTCCTCCGGGATTCTTAGCACCCTCTGCCTTCATGTCGCACTGGCCGCTGCCTTGGCCAGGTACATTCCAGCTGCCGGAGACTGAGGGCCAAGATTTAAGTTGTGGAATCATTTTGGAGGGGTTTGGCCATAACTCACCACGCTGGCCAAGCGGGTTGGTGAGTGTGGGATAGCATTTCCTCTGATCCCGATGGTATAGTTATACCGCTATGGGCGGTCGTCAGAGCCCCTTTAGTGGGAACAGGATGCACCACGAGAAGGCGGGGTTGACATTTGTCAAGGAGAGGCTGTGATGTTACGCATCACCTGACCTTACATCCCAATGATGTATATATAGAGAGAGATATCTCTGGAAGCTCAAGTAGTAGCATTCGCAGTTCAGATGGCAGTTTATCAGGATTTAAGCGATTTCGAACTTGGTATGATAGTCGGTGTCCTGGAGATGGGTGATGCCATCTCGGAATTTACCACAAAATTTGGATTTACAAGGTCAACAGTTTCAATTGTGTACTCGGACTACACAAACTTAGGAGAAATATCCAGAGTGCGAGACCAGTGTGGTCGTAGAAAAGCCCTAGACGATACTGGACAAAGGCAGAGGCAGACGTAGAAAAAATATCAAAGCCAATAAAAATATAAGTAACAAAATAAAAAAACAGCCAATAAAATAAAATTAATAATAAGATAATATAATAATAATACACTGGCGGAAAGTGAAAAAAGGACACCAAGAAGGAGACGTCTGATACCAACGAAATTTATATCAGCATAATAACGGAATACAGAGGATAACGTGATCAAAACATTATGGCAAAATACAGCTGTATTTGCTGGTAAACTGAAAAGTAACATTTCCATGTAACATGGTTAGTACGAGGTTGAACCGTCATTAACTGTGTCACACTGTGCAATTCTGGTATGGAGTCTGTCGTACAGATGTTGGATGTAAGTTTGGGGTATTGAGTTCCAAGCATCCTCAACCTGGACGCGTAAATCGGGGATGGTCGTGGCTGACCGTGAAGACAGGATAAGCCGTTGTTCCATAAAATCCCACACGTGCTTAATGGGGGACAAATACGGTAAACGTGCAGGCCATAGAAGTTGTCTCATACCCTGAAGTGCATGTTGCGTTGCACGTGCCGTGTGTGGGCGTGCGTTATCTTGCTGGAAAACACCACGATGGACCGACCTTACAAATGGCACAACAACGGGCTGAATGATGTTGTTGATGTAGGAGGTGCTGTTTAACGTACCCGGTACAAACACTAGTTGTGTACGGGAGTGATAGCTGATCGCTTCCCACACCAGGAGACCAGGTGTAGGTCCTGTGTGTCGCTGGCGGATGCAAGAAGGGTGGAGACGCTGCCCTGTGTGTCTGCGAACGCGCATACGGCCATCGGAGGCTCCCAAGCAGAATCTGCTTTCGTCGCTGAACACGACAGATCGCCATTGCGTTCTCCAGTGCAGACGTTGGCGACACCACTGCAGCCGTTCCTGACGGTGGGCTGGAGTCAGAGGTATACATGCCAGAGGCACATGTGCACATAGTCCTGCATCCAGCAGATGGTTGGGGATTGTTTGCACAGTCACCTCGGGTGCAACGGCAGCTCGGATTTACGTCGCAGTGGATGTTTTGCTTGACAACGCCGCTCTTCTTATGCGTCGATCGGTCCGCTCATCAGTCCGTCTGTGACTCCCGGTTCCACGTCTTCTTGCGTGGGAATGTTCCGCGGACCATCTACGCCACCATCGTACCACCACCGATACTTCCCGTCCAATTCGCTCCGCAATACGACGATACGGCCACCCGGCCTCGCGCAGTCCGACTAGACCACCTCGCTTAAAGTCCGATAACTGCTGAAATCGTACAAGTCTTCCATGTCCAGGCATTGTAGCTTCTACAGGGTCTTCGCGTGTGTCCGTACGTCGACGACTGATTACATTCACTTCGCCGTACTCCTTAAATACCACCGACGATAATTTGCACATTATGCCGTTGCTGTGGCGTAAGCGCTCACCGGCTGGTCCCGAAATTAACATCACACGTACGTAAACTTGACCCCATTTACATATGTAAATTTCATGATCGTCTGCCAATTCTTTCTTGGTGTTCTTTTTTCACTTTCCGACAGTGTATAATAACAATAAGGTAAAATAATAACAAGATAAAAATAATAAGATAAAATAATAACAAGATAAAATAATAATAAGATAAAATAATATAGAATCATGATCTAATTTTAAAAGCCAATAAATAATAATATAAATAAGCCGATAAATAAAAAAATATCATAAATAAGCCGATAAATAAAAAAATAACATAAATAAGGCAATAAAATAAAAATATATGCCCTAGAAGGTACTGGTCAAAGGCAGTATCGTTTACGGTGTAGAAAAAATATCAAAGCCAATAAAAATATAAGTAATAAAATAAAAAATAAAAAATAAGCCTATAAAAAATATAAATAAGCCAATAAAAAATGATAATAAGATAATAATAATAATAATAATAATAATAATAATAATAATAATAATAATAATAATAAGATAAAATATTAATAAGATAAAATAATATAGGATCGTGATCTGATTTTATAAGCCAATAAATAATAATATAATAAGCCAATAAATAAAATAATAATATAAATAAGCCAATAAATAAAATAATAATATAAATAAGCCAATAAATAAAATAATAATATAAATAAGCCAATAAATAAAATAATAATATAAATAAGCCAATAAATAAAATAATAATATAAATAAGCCAATAAATAAAATAATAATATAAATAAGCCAATAAAATAAAAATATATGTCCTAGAAGATACTGGACAGAGGCAATATCATCTAAAGCTCTGTCCAGTATTCATCTAGGGCTAGAGAAAAGCCCTAGACGATACTGGACAGAGGCGTCTGGCACACATTGTAACACCCGCCCGGCGTGCAACATTGCCCCATATGACAGCGCAATTCAATGCTGGGGCCAGCAGTAGCATCAGCGTTCATACAGTATGACGATCCCAGTGTTCTATGGGATTCCGGAGCCGACGGCCCTTTCGGGTGCCGTTACTGACCCGACGACAGAAGGATGCGTGACATGCCTGGGCTCGGGAACACCACCATTGGACGCGGGTGTGGCGGCAACCCTACGAGGCAATGGATCCCGCAATCCTACAAGTGTCAGTGCGGGCCGGCGGCGATGGCTCTGTTATGGTACGGGGTGTTTTCAGCTGGTACGCATTAGAACCCCTCGTACGTCTTCAAAGCGTTCTGACCAGTGGAGGCTACGTAACCATCCTTGGGGATAATTTGCACCCGTTCATGTCATGGAACCACTCCGACGGGTGCGACCTCTTTCAACAAGCCAATACGCCCACCACGCACCTCCACAGTCGCCCTATCGGCTGGAGGAATATTCCACGGAATTTTGAATTCTGCACTGGTCCCTCGTTCGTGCGATTTAAACTCCATCGAACACATTTGGGGTGCTGTTTCGCGTGCCGCCAATGCCAGGAACCCTCCAGCGGTGAATATTACGGAATTGTGGGACGCTCTTAAGAAAGCATGGTATGCACAGTCTCCAAAGTACTACAAAGAGCTCGTTGAGTCCATGTGCTGTCGCGTTGCTGCCATCATCCGATCGCGAGGAGGACCCACGCGGTATTAGATAGGTTGTGAAAACACAAGTTTGTTCGCGACGAGCATCGAAACCGTGTCTCCTCACTCCAGAGTAAGTCGCTCTCCCAACTGAGCTACTGGGACAGAATGTCTCGCTGCAGATTTGTCGTCTTGACACATGTTTTCACCTCTGTAGTACGTCACAAGGTAACCCAGTTTGTTTGGGTTTTTATTCGGCACTTTAGTGTATAGTTTGCAGGGTTTAACGAATTCCCAGTGGCCATCTAAGACAATAAAGATTCGATTTTATTTCGGGCGACAAGAACTAGCGTCATAAGATGAACAAACTAATCATATCTTATTCGGTACTCGAAATCAGACTGGAATGATTAGCTCGAATATCAAGACCTCTTGGGCACAGATTGGACTGCCCTCAAATGGAATTAATTGAATATCTGGTTTTCTCACGGTTATATAGGAATCGAAGAATTTTGCAGTTTTAGTGTCACAGAATATACTGTTATGCTTCCTCGCAGAAATCCATTGTTTACTCCATCCAATAGAAAAGCTGTTCCTCGAATGAAGCCGAAAATATCTGGAAAACTTTCTTCGTGTTTCTAGCAATGAAATGCAATAAGAATTTTCCATTTTCCCAATCAAATCAGAATCCGAGATACCGAGCAAAATACAAAATGGTTGCGCAAAATAACACGTAGTAGGAAATTATGCATCCAAAAAAGAAAAAGCGTTAGTTCATCATTTTCATGGTTTCCGCTATGCTGATGTTTCCGGTACTGAAATGGAAAAAGAATTTTCCATTTTCTCAATCAAATCAGAATCCCAGACATCGAACAAAATACAAAATGGTCGCGCAACATAATGCAAAATGCGTCCAAAAAAAAAAAAAAACCAAAAAAAAAAGAAAAAATGTTGGTTCGTCATTTTCACGGTTTCTGCTTTGCTCATATTTCCAGCAATGAAATACAAAAAAGAATTTTGCATTTTCTCAGTCGAGTCCAAGATATCGGCCCAAACAAAAAATGGTTAAGCAGCGTTGTGTGAAATAATGCATCCAAAAAAGAAAAAAATGTTAGTTCATCATTTTCATGTTTACCGCTATCGAATACTGACGTTTTTGAATCTCGACGCCTCCTAGAGGCTTTGTTCTTCATTGAAACGCAATCACAGACCATGAAGAGTTGTAGAATGGCATGCGGTTATCTCTGTACATTCTGACCGTAAAGCCGGGGAAGACTAGCCTGTTGAGCACCTTCTGTTTTTAAAAATTCGATCGTTTCAGTTTCGTGTTGAAAAAATCACGGATCTGCCAAGATAAGATATGCTGACTGAGTCAAACTGCATATCATAATTGTCTCGACAGTGTGAACTCTTGTAGTCCTGAACTGTTAGATATATGAGTTAGAACTGTCGCCGTTAGTATGCAACATCTGAACACCCTTAGGAAGCGTTAGCGGAAAGCTTAACTGTGGAAAAATCTCGCAGTTAGTATTTAACAACGCTTGATTACCAAGATCAAATGCGATCAACAGTAATTTAAATCCTGTTCGATACTTAATCATTTAATCAGTTGGGACGAATTAACTTGGTATTAGCAAAATGTGCTGAAATCAGCTTCAACGAACAAATACGCTATTTAAAAAATAGTCTAAATGCCAGGCCGCGGATGGCTTAGTGGTCAACGTTCGTGACTGTCACGGAGGAGCCTCAGGTTTGGTTCGAGGTAGGTACGAAAGCTCGAACCGCTAAATATCCGCCGTGGTGCGTCAGATGGGCACGTTAAGCCGTCGGACCCCGGGTACTGGCCCCGTCTTCCTCCCCCTTTCTACTTCGCTTCCGTGTCACTTCCCTATCGGGCACTCTAGCCCAAATCTCCTAGCTTCCTATTTCTAAGGGTTGCTTAAGACCTGAGGCGAGACACTCCCTTCCTAAAATCCTTTGCTCTGATCTAGTCTAAACGCAGCTAAAACGAGTGAACCTGCGCATCAAAAAGCGTTGCTTTTCCTTAGCTTTGCTATTGAAAGTGGTCGTTTAGGGGGATGATTCACACTAATCCTTTCTGAATTATTACCGTCTAAAAGGTCAAACGCGATCAGCAATGTCGACGAACCTTAGAAACGGGAGAGATGTTTAAGTCACTGTGGCACGATTTTCTTGACTTGGGAACTAGAACTCTCTATCATGACTTGGGCGGCGGATGGCTAAACGTTCGTAACTGCCACGGTAAAGTCTCAGGATCGATCCCAGGCAGGTACAAACTCTGGAACCACGTAATATCCGCCGTGGGTCGGATGGACACGTTAAGCCGGCGAATCCTGGGTATCGGAGCCCCGGTTATAAATAAGAGCGTCTTTCTCCCCCCCTTTCTACCTTGCTTCTGTGTGACTTCCCTGTCGGACACTCTATCTCAAATCTCTTAGCTTTCTGCTTCTAAGGGTTGTTTAAGACCTGGGGTTAGACACTCCCTTCCTAAAATCCTCTAAATAAATATGTAATGTCTCCATCCTGACTTGGTTCACGAAGTAGAGAACAGAGGACTAGAAGCAAGCTCCTATGAGAAGTGGCAGGTTCATGGTTCGTACAACTAAGTTGGGAGGTAGAAAATAATTATTTTTCAGTAGCTTTGCTAAAATACTACCGCTGTTGTGGCAATTCTGCTTGGGAAACGCATAAATGGTTTTGCACCATTTGATTTAGTTGCATGTACATATTATACCACGAAAGAATTTTTTCACTCGAGTTTTCAGAAGCACGTACACTATATTGAAAAATGTCACCGGACACCACTTCAAAAGCAAATGAACGGTTCCGCTGCGTTGTTAAGATGCGCGGTACAGCAACAAACGGAATAAAAACAAGACTGCAACAGACCGCGATCATATCGCACTGGAGGTTGAGGTAAAATGTCGAGGCGAGAGTGAACTGACTTTGAGAAAGGAAAGATTGCTGGGTCTCATATTAGGGGTTGCCCATAAGAGAAACCGAGAGGCGTTTAAACATACCCAAGTCAACTGTTTTGGATGTACTGAATAAGTGGAAGACACATGGCGTGCCTCAAGCAGCAAAACGTACCGGCAGATCAAAGAAAATCACTTATAGAGGATGTTGAAGCCTCAGGAGAGTCATAACAGCTAATCGACGGAGTACTGCACAATATATCAGTGCACAGGTGAGTTGAAATGCTGGAACCTCGGTATGTACACGTACCATTCGCAGAGAACTTCATTCCATGGGTTACCGTGGTCGTGCGGCTGCTCATAAGCCTTTCATTTCCACTCGGAATGCTATTCGTCGTTTAACATGGTGTACAGGACATTTATCGTGGACCGTAGATCAGTGGAAACGGGTCCTATTAACTGATGAATCTAAATACACGATCCCTCAGTCTGATGGCCCTGTGTAGGTATGGCGGCAGCCAGGGGAACGCTATTTATCACAGTGTACTATTCCTACTGTCAAGTTTGGAGCTCAGGTGCGCCGCATAAATATAGAGACAGTCGACTTTGCTCCGTTAACGCAATGCGAATATAGGTAGGAAGCTGCAGTGGTACCTAATTAGACATAACCCTACAACAAACGTTTCGATCCGTCGAGATGACCGGATTGTGTGAAAAGAACACCACAAAATGAAATGGTGTAATTTTAGGTGTCTCGTAAATATAAAGGCAACTATGTAAAGTAGCCACATGCAAATGAGATGTACAAATTAGCATGTTGTACGCACGCGCATGGGCCGTAATTCGGTCCAGCCTACAAAAGACAGAAGACCGGCCGTCAAACATTCATTTGCCGAAATGTCACGCAACAGTCATTTTTCTGGTCAGGAGGTGCAGAAGATTTGGAGACTGAGAGCAAATGGATTGCCTGAAACGAAAATTTGTAAAGCCATGGGGAGGAGTAGGGCAGTCATTTATAAGACTTTATCGAAACGCGGTGCGTTAACTGCCAGAAAACGGACTGGAAGGCCTTGAATAACAACCGAACGAGATGATCGTGCCATCATGCAGTTTGTTTCATCCCAAAGGTTATCACTAAGTCAAGTTTCTCGGACTGTGTCACCGTCTCAAATGACACAGTTCATCGACGAATGAAGGAAAGTCGCAACATTGTGCTCAGTAAAATGCGCCGTCTGCCATACCTCACGCGGCGCTACAAGGAAGCTAGATTGTTATGGGCAAGCAGCCACATGCACTGGACTGACGAGTGGATCACAACTATTTTCTCCTATGAGAAAAAGTTCAACCTGGACGGCCCTGACGGTTGTAACTGCTATCGGCATGATTTACGACGCGAACCACGCAACTTCTTCAGCAGACATAAAGGAGGGGGATCTATGATGGTCTGGGGAGCTTTTGCGTTCAATGGGATAACGGATATCGCTTTTCTGCAAGGCAGGCAAAACTCCGAAACGTATCAGGGCGTACTCAGCAGTCACCTTCTACCGTTTGCCGTAACTCTAGCGGGTGTTGATTATCTGTTCCGGCAAGACAATGCCTCTAACCATCGGTCTGCATCCACGAAAAGCTGGTTTAACACTCATCATGTGACCGTAATGGATTGGCCAGCACTCAGTCCAGATCTGAACCCTATCGAGAACCTCTGGGGTATCCTAGCTCGTGATGTGTATGCGAAGGGACGGCAGTTCTCAAGTGTGGTGGCATTGAAAGAGCAGACTGAACGAAGCTGGTACGCATTCCGTCCAGAACACTTTGTGACGTGCCTGCCCCGCAGGACGCATACGACATAAAGGCAGATAGCAGCAAGAACGAGCGTCTGCCTAGCTCAGTTGGTAGAGCGACTTGTTTCGGAATAAGTGAACTCGGGTTCGATTCCCGGCGTGGACCAAAAATGACGGAGAAATTTACTTCGTTATTATGGCACCCGAACTTCCGGATGACCCGGCAGTTCAAGATCTCGCAATGGTGTGTTGTTCTTTCCACACCGCGAGAAAAGAAAAATAAGAGAATCCCTTCTCCAGCTCTTTGAAAAATAAATGTGTGACATTGCATTCCATACACCAAATTGACTGGGAGTTCTCAAGCGCACGTTCCACAGCAGATGGATGCCTACAACGATTCATGGTCACGGCTGACCCGTGGGCTATGCCCCCGGCTCTCTTTCGGAGGGAAGTGACGTGCCTGCCCCGCAGGACGCACACGGCAGATAGCAGCAAGAACAAATGTCTGCGTAGCTCAGTTGGTAGAGCAACTTGTTCCGGAATAAGTGGACTCGGGTTCGATTTCCGGCGTGGACCAAAAATCACAGAGAAATTTACTTCGTTATAACTTACATCACTTAGTGGACAGCATGCCCAATCGGGTTTTCAGTGTTTTTCGGAACAACGGCTCCACTATTCGTACCGAAGGTGCTCATAACTAGTAAGTCTTTATATTTTTGAGATAGCGTATTTCTGTTGGGTTTTTTTTCTTGTACTTGGCGTTGGAATTCTTATGTTTCCGTCAAACTACATTGTGCAGCTGCGTGTCCTATGCTATTTTTGCTGTAAATATGAGGTGTACATTTCAGCTCGTTGTTGTTTCTTTTTATTCGGGAATTTGTTCTGTCTCTATATTTGCGACGCACTATAGCAGTGTACATGTGTGTGTGTGTGTGTGTGTGTGTGTGTGTGTGTGTGTGTGTGTGTGTGTGTGTGTGTGTGTGTGTGTGTGTGGAGAGGGGGGGTCGTGGTAAGGTTTGGGCCCATTGCGGTTATCGTGCACAAACTTGTTAACCAGCACGTCTACCTCGATATTCTGGACAAATATTCCCTACCAACTCTGTAGAAATACTATGGAACAGAGCCTTGTTGTTACCAGCATGATAATGCACCGAGCCATAAAGCAAGGTTTCAAAATCGCTTTATTATATTCATCAAAAGAAAACATAAGAGGGAGATGTACAGCGTTGGGCGTCTCACTGGGAAATAATACAAACTGTTAAAACATGGTGGTATATACACTGCAATGACAATGGGGATGAATAACAGATGCTGCAAGCAAAGCTTATTGCATAAAAATTGTAAAAGTGACAGAGAGAAACACATCGTGTCACATGACATTGGCTGAGCATGATTTACAGGATAACACAGGCGAAACAATAGTACACAATTAGAAAAAGAACAGCACAAACACCGCCGTGAAGGTAAAACATTACATACATGAGATAAAAACACAGCGTGCACAATTGTGCAAGTTCTTTAACGAGGGCAACAAAGCAACATAATACAGGCGAGGTGAAAGTAATTAATGTACACGAGTAAGCATGAAAATACACTGAGATGACATTAGCATTCACAATTCAACGGTAGCGTGGATTGCACGAGTCGTAGAGTGGAGGAGGGGCACCAGGGTGCCACGGAACTCAGCAAAGGAGGTGTAGAATGTCCTAGGGTACTGATAGGTGTAGCAGTCCAGAATCAACCGCAAACCATGGAGCGGCCGGCGCCCAGGTAGCATAGAAGGTGGCTTCTCGACGACTGGAAGAAGCCGACTGGTACTCCAGGCGGAGTCGAGAAAGCAATCGATCTTGAAAATGGCACAAAAGTGTTGCGCTGGCTTGGTGTAAAGAGACCGGCGAGGAAACGCTGCGGAGTTGTTGAAGGTATACGTAAATAACGTGTTTAACCAGCACGAAAAGATAGGCACATACTGACGGAAGAGGCGTAGGTGGATGAGCCCGCAGAAGAAGATATCTGTAGGCAATGAACGGAAGATCTTGGGAACAAGAGCGACTGGCAATCCGGAAAGCCTGGTGGAGGAGAGGCATCAGGATGGGACAGTAAAGGTAGACGTGAGAAACGTCTGCTTCCTGTGCGCAGAAGGAGCAGAGAGGGGAGGAGAGAAGGGACATGCGAAAGAGAAAATACGGAACAGGGAGGCGATTATGCAAAAAGAGCCAGTGGGTATTAATTTCAAGAGGGGCGGATAAGGGTGAGCGGGCAGCGGCCCAGACAAGAGGAAGAGAAGCAGGGGAACCTCCAGAATAGAAAACGGTGAAGGGGTAGCAAGGTGCACTAGAAAACGATAAAGAGATTTAGAGGAGAGAGAGGAGAGAGGAAGAACCGAGTTTGTGAGTCGGAGGGAAAACGGCAGCGGAAGAGGGGCAGAAAAGACAGAGACGAGACCGGTGGGGGAGACAAGATCAGGGAAAAGCGAAAGAAGTGCAGTTAGCAGAGAGTCATAGACCAAATGGGCGGATGGGGACGAGAGAATGGCATGGGGGAGGCCAGAGAAAGGGCGCCAGGATAGATCCGAGTTAGTGAGGTCTTGTACGGTTACTACACCTGCTTGGAGCCAAGAGGGGAAAGAAAAACAGGGGAGATGGGGGGGATGAACAAGGGAGTTGAAGAAGAGGGGTTCAGAAAGAAGCTCTAGAGTTGAAGAGGGAGGGGAGCGAATGAGGGGGAGAGAGCGAAGGTGAGTGAGGGCTTCAGAATATGCAGGTGGGAGTTTGGAGGGGGGAAAGGACAGCAATCCATGAGAACTAAAGAAAGAAAGGAAAAATGTGGGTTACGCAAGGAGGCAAGAACGTCACGTACCTGAACTGCGGAAACCACTGGAGCCGTGAAAAGGTGAATGAAGTTGATCACTCGGCTTGCTTTGTAGCACAGCGGGACATCAGGAAGGCCAGCACCACCATAGGAGGGAGGAGCACAGAGCTTGTGGACGTTAATCCAGTGATGACCCGCCCACATTACTCTAGTAAGGCAGCGTGTAACCTCCTGGAGACAGAAAAGCGGGGTCGTAGATGCAATCCAAGAATGCTTGCAGATGGACAGAAGGTATGTCCTGGTGAGATTTGCACGCTGGTAGTAGGACGTACAGAACTGCGCACGACACCAGAATGCAGCTGTGCGGAGGAGGCGAGGATGGAGTTCCGTGCGAGTTGCACTGGATGTAGCTTGTGGTGCGCCTAAGTTCATACCCAGGAAGCGTTGGGTAGTGGATGACCATGTGGCCCCCCATGGAGCATTCAAGCGATTGGACCACGACCCGCACCACAATCCAGTGCTCTTAGACGTATTCAGTTCAGCTGCAGAACATGAAGCATATGCGGAGAACAAACGACGAAGCAGTTGGAACTGTGAGTCGTTACGAATGCAGACGGTAATCTCATCTGCATAAGCAGAGTAAATTACTGAGTGATGCCGTGAGCTGGCAACTGGTGGTGGAAGTTGTGCTAGGAGAGATGTTTGCAGAGAGCGTAGAAAAGGCTCGACGGCAATCGCAAACAGTTGACCAGAAAGCCGGAAGCCCTGACGAACTCCCCGCTTGAAGGGAACATGTGCTGTGAGAAAAAATGCCGTCTTGACATGGAAAACGGCGTCACGGTAGAGGGAGAGAAGAACGGAGACAAATTGTGGAGGAAAGCCAAAGTGTAGCAGGGTTTGTGTTAAATAGGCGTGTGAGATATTATCGAAAGCGGAACGGAGGTCTAAGGAAAGGAGAGCAAGAGGTTCAGAATGAGTCTTGGCAAGATGAATGAGATCGCGAAGAAGTTGAACATTGGACGAAAGAGAACGGCCAGGAACAGTATAGGTTTGAGAGTCAGCAAGGATGTGAGGGAGGATAGAGTTTAGTCGACGGGAAAGAAGCTTAGTATAGAGTTTATAATCTTGATTGAGAAGAGAAATGGGGCGCCAATTTCCCAAGTCAAGAGGGTCACCTCTCTTGGGAAATAGGACCACATGTGCGTCCGTGAAACTCCTCGGGAGGGGAGAGCAGTTAAATGCAGCAGAAAAAGCGGAGAGGAGAAAAGGCAACAAAAGAGGCAAGAACGCACGGTAAAAAGGAAAAGAGAGGCCGTCCGGACCCGGAGCGGCATGGGGGTTGAGGGAAGAGAAGGTGTCGGACACCTCCGTGGATGTGGGTGAGAGAGACAGGGTGTGAGCAAGATGAGACGGAACTTGAGGCAGGTTATTGAGAAGATGGGGGAGAGCAGAGGGAGAAGGGGGAAGAGTTTCACTGAACTTGGTGGTATAGAACTGACGAACGTGAGAGCAAATCGCTGCCGAATCGGATGTGATTTCGCCAGAGGGGAGGCGAAGATGACAAAGCGAGGTAGAAGATTTACGTGCAGATTCCTTTGATGTTAGAAAATCATAGGTGTATTCCTCCGGAATGAGATGTTTAATGCGCAGACGTAAAAGTGCTTGCTGCGCAAAAGGTTTCAGCAAAGCCTGGAGCTCCGCCTGATATGCTGGAAAAAGCGGATCTGATAACCCAATCAGTGTGAGCATCTGCCTGGCGTGATTGAAGCGCATCTGACTAGAAGTCTTCATGGTGAAGAAAGTTGCTTGATATGTAAGAGGAGCTGATGCTTGACACGAAGCCAATACGTCAAGGTACAGGGTGCGGAATGCAACCCTGCGCGACGAGCAGCGAGGAAAGAACGGACAGAGGCACAAAATTCAGGATCAGTGAGGAGATTGGAGTCAAATGTCCACGGACGAACAGTCCGAGGGAGTGACGCCGCAACAAACACTGTGAGGGTGACCGTGCAGTGGTCTGAGGAAGCAGTAGGTTGATGTTTCAACTCGGTAATAGACGCAAGAAGCGGTGTGGAAACGTAAACCCGATCCAGGCGTGCAGTCGATGGAAGCTGACTCCCAGACGAGCGCCACGTGTGTGAGGTCTCTTGTGGATGAAGGCGCCTATAAGCATCGGTGAAGGAGAAATCAGCAACAAGGTCATGGTGTAGTGCGACGAGATCCGTCCGACGCTCTCGTGACGAAGGAGAGCGATCCAGAGCCGGGTGTAAGGGTGCAATTGAAGTCTCCACCCAAGAGCACACGATCAGAAGGCGAGACTTTCGAGAGAGCTTGACGGAGTTTGGTGAACAAGATGGATAAATGAATAGAGGTGCACGGAATATACACATTAAAGATGTGAAATCGAGCATCGCCAATTGTGAAGGAGACTTGCTGGAGTAAATCTCGGCATAAGTTCTGCACTGAGAGTGCAGTGAGGGTGGATCGGAAATGTTGATGTATTCCGATAGCAAGCCCACCATGAGATGAGTAGCGGAATGCATGATGGAACACATAATCGCTAGCACGCCAGCGAGTAAACAGAGTGGAGGAATGGCAGTTTGTTTCTTGTAGTAGTAACAGATCGGCCCCGAGGGGCGAGAGGTCTTCCATTACAAGAGCATTCGCTAGGGGGCTAGCGAACCCTCTGCAATTAAGGGTCGTGACCTTGAATGGACTGGTCAGTCGTTGGTTGGAGGAGTCGCGGAGCAACTTTCAGGAGTTGTTGTAATCGGTTTACGCAGCCAAGGGTCCATGAGTGGTGCAGGGGGTCATGTACAAACCCACGAAGGTACTTAGCAATGCATCCGGCTTGCAGGAGCAGCGCGGGAAGAATTTCTTCGCGCTCTCGGAGGTAGTCATACGTCGACTCCAGGTTCGTGGTGTGGGTGCAAAACTGATAGTAATCTCCAAGATTGAGAGGTTCTGAAGGAGCACCACATTTGGAAAGTACACTTGAAAAGACCTCGAACGAAGGCGTAGACGCATCATCATCAGTGTCCCTTTCAATTTCTGTTGGCGCAGGAGAGGGAGAAAAATCTCCTAAAGATTTGGTAGCACGGAATGGTTGCCCATCCGCAGAGGAAGATTTCTTCTTCTTCTTCCTCTTACGTCGGGTACCTGTACGAGTGCCAGAAATTCGTTTTCCAGGGAGCGACGATGCTCGGGAAGCTGACGCAGAGTCAGAGGAGTTATCGGCACCGCCGTCACCCTTTGGAGACACCAACAGTGAAGACTGGTGGGAAACCAGCGGCGAAGTCTCCCGATGTTGCCACGGGATGAGGAGTAATAGGTGAGGCGAGCACTGGAAATTGAAGGTGGGAGGTGAGATCAGCATCAAAAGACGCTCGTGAACGAGAGGCTGTAGATATACTTTTTGTGTAACTCGGCCCTGGGGCAGTTGGCACATTAGAAGACGGTGCATGTCGAGAGCGAGATGTAGTAGGAGGCTGCTTAGAGGCGGGAGGCGCTCTAGAAGCCGTGGGAGCTGGATACCCGTTGTTGGGGCAACGAGCACGCTGATGCCCAAGTTCTTTGCAATTAGCACAGTGTTCTGATGTTAGCATATCAATTCTGTAGGAGAGCTGCCCACATCGGACGTTTGGGATCCGTGGGAACTTACAGAGATGTTCCTCTGATGGAAAGATGAGTCGAACACTCCGGCGAAAACTACGAACATTCTTATTTGCAGGATCCTTGGGCGCAGCTGAATGTGTGATAACAGGACCTACAATCTTACCACACTTACTAAGTGCAGTACATATCATCGCATTCGAGATTTCGGGGGGCACCGGATGCAAGGAGACCTGAACAGGGCGCCTGGCGATCGGTTCAGCTTCAAGGTGGTGGTCTCCCAGGCCAAGACCAAAGTTTAGAAGCGTTTCTACATGCTCTTTGGATGTGAAATAAACAATTACCGTCCGCGGCCGGCGGGTGAGGTGAGTAATGGCTCCGGCTGGAAGAAAAGCAAGGAGCGTATCACAATAGACCTTCAACGGTGTATTCGGAAGAGCATCCAGGCACACTCCCAACTCGCGGGTGGAGTGAAGTTCCTGCGCAGCCGGTGAAAAGTGCGGAACGTCCAATTGAAGTGAGTCACCATGTATCTGGACATGGGCATCTGCAAGGGGAAGGCGAGTCGCTTGCGTCGGTAGGGACGCACCTGAGGTAACACTAGAATAAGAGCGGGAAGGCAATCCTCCAATCGAAGGCAGAGGTGCATCGCTGGAGGAAGGAGCTGACACAACGCTGGGCAAGGCTACCGAGGGCAGAGAAGCAACGCCCTCAGAGATATCCATTACGTCATCGGCAGCATCAGGAACGAACGACATAGCCTCACCACCAGGAGGGGTGGTGGAGTAAGAGAGTCGAAGCGTAGAAGAAGAAGAGCAATAGGCATCAGGAGGAGGACGATATTCCCTATCATCAAGGACGGACGCTGATTGGTTTGCTCCGTCAGAGATAAGGATCGACGTAGTAGGAGAAGCTGTGACGAGAGCGGGAATGCTGCTCTTATCAGCAGTCGCCATCGCCGATGGCGAGGCCTAATTTAGTAAAAACGACCAACTGATCGAGAAAATAAAGTGCTGATAGCTAATTGAAAATAGTACTCACCGACTCGGGAGATGTCTTAAATGAAAGATACAACCTTCGTCTTGAAGGCACGCACAAAAGTTAAACGACAGAGCACACAAAACACACTCAGTAGACGGCGAAACACGGAGCTCAAAACAGACACGACTTACGTCCCATTAAGCAAGGACTGTTACGGCGTGGTTTCACGATAATTCCGTATCGTGTTTGGACTGGCCAGCACAGAACCCTGATTTTAATCCCATAGAGCACATATGGAATGAATGAGAGCGCCGCATAAGAACTTTGGAACCAAGGCCTACTACTAAGCAACTGTTAGCGGCAGCATTATGTACTGAATACAAGCGCATACCCATCGCTGTGTTCCAAAACCTTGTCGAAAACATGTCTCGAAGGGTCAGTGCATGCATTAAGGCCATAGGTGAACCGACACCGTACCAATGTATGTCAATAAATGCTGCTTTGTGTTTTTCTTCTAGGCGGTGACTTTTATCAATGTAGTGTATACGCTGCAAATACATCAGAAACATAATTATGCACTTTCGCCTCATAGTGACGAAACCATTTTTTACCAAAAACAAAAAAAATGTATGCAGAACATTTTCCACCAGGAGATCTATTCAATGAAATAAAAAAGTTTGAAATCGATAGTTTAGAAAGTGAGATATCGGAGAAATTGTGATTTTTTTATGACCCTAAAGAAAACACTATGCGTTACTTGAAAAAGAATTTGTGCCCAATATAGTCTTCGTTATATATGGTATGGAATGGAAGAAAGAATGTTTTCAATCGAATGTTCAGGAGCAATTATCTTGAATAAAATGTATTTTCAAGTTGATAGCATTGGTATTTACGCCCTCTAGCGGTGAAGTTATGAATGGTAGATAAACTGAGAAGCAGGGATCTCCGTTTTCACCCATTGTTCAAGCTTCCCAATGCAAAAAGAATTTTTTAAATCGAACTAATAGTTGCAGACATATTGTTGCCGCCTCGGTGGCGCAGTGGTCTAAGCGCTGGCTTCTGACCATTCGTCAGAGGAAGGGTCTGGGTTCGAATCCCGACGAGACATGGATGTTGTGTTTGTCTTACGGCACTGGCTCCTTCCCTTCCCTGGAACCACTGACCCTAAATTACGGACGGGCGACTACTCATAGCGCATCGAGTTGTTCACGGTGATCGTTAAACTTCGAAACAAAACAAAAAGAGATAAAGTCTCCACAGACGGACGGACAGACAAAGGGATAACATAAGCACAATATTTTTTTTTTTGCAAAAGACGTGCTAAAAATGACAGGGTTGTAGTCCCTGGAACTTGTCAAAATACAAGCCTTCCTTGTCAAAAGTTCTGGATCCGCCGCTGAAGCGTGCTCTAATACACGAAAGAAAACTTTTGTTACTTTAATGATTAAAATACTTTGAGTGGAATATAAAAGAAAAAATTACATATCTTTTCTTAAAGTTTTACACATGTCCTGCTTTAATGAATAGATTTTATTTTCACATGGAGTTTCATTTGTAACCGAAATAAATTATAAGGCACTCGAGGCTTCAGGCCCGTCAACGTAATTCTAAGGAAAGGAATGGTGTTGAAATAATCTGAAAAACGTTAATGACATCATACATCACTTCAAAACTTTCGTTGTTTAAAAAAGACGTTCCACGAGATACAAAACAGAATAAAATACACGTACCTACATTTAAGCTGGTTTTTTTTATATATATATATTGGCTCTTAATGCACTCACACAACATCTTTCTTTCCGTTTAGCTGCTTATTTGTTTGCTTTTCACCTCCGAGATCACTTCTTTTGTGCGCAAAATCTTTCTCCCCTCGTAAGCCCTATCAAGTACATGAAAGATTTGTTGCTTGGCATTCGGCCAGTTTACTTAAACTTCCCCCATCATATCCCTTATATGTCAGGGACAATAATAAAGTATTTCTTCTTGTCTTCCGACGAAAACGGAAAACAAATTTCTAAATAAATAAGCGAATGCCCTAGAAGCAGAAAAGAAGATGTGCTTTCAAAAGACAAAAAAGAACAAAAAAAAACTGGTCTTATCTCTCCGAGGTGAAAAATTCAAAAACTCGTCGCGACTAACGCACGTATCATAATCTGAACTGTTCGTTTTCTTTTCCTCCGGTTTTACTATCGATGTTCGGAAAAAAGACCATTGTGAACAGTGAACATCGCTAGAGAAATTCGACCAAAGTTAAAGTTGCAAATTGTGACGAATGGTTTCTCAGAATGCATTAGTTTCTCTGGTTCGTATATCCAAGTTTCGGAAGCTCGTAGCTGTCGGCGGCAGACGACACGTTAAGTCATTGCGCGTGAGTAATGTTTGTTTCTTCCCACCAGAACCCTATGGGGAGAAGTGAAAGAAAATAATCAGACAAAATCGTTCCATTTACTTTTTTTTTCTTATATTTTTACCGCAACTCTCATATTTCATCCCACCTTTATCCTGTTCTGTGTAAAACTGAATCCATTTCCTGTAATATGTGATTCCCTTTATGATCGTGCATACTCGGAAAAATTTTGCACTCTAACACTGCTCTAAAACAAGGCATTTGCAAGCCCCACGCGCAAGCTGATTTTCAGCCCCACCCCCACCCCTAAAATTTAAAAATAATGTTTTTTAAGGATGTTAAATTAAATGTGTGAATTGAGAAATGCATTTACAAGTGATATCCCAAAACTATTGAGAGTATTTTTATGAAAAAAGTATGCATACCTTAATAACTAGGACAAGCCGCCAATGGTAATTGATAACTCGGATACAGTCTCCAAATTTTGAGCGAAGCTATTGCAAAATCTACGCTCATTAAGGCGTCTATTATAACAAATTCTAAAACCCGAACGCGTAATATTTAAGACTTCCAGAACTAAAGTACGAAACATTCTAAAAAAGAAATGCCTGAAATGTATCATGAACTACTTGCCTTCGCGTTGGTTGTGATCAGGTTGCATGTAAACTCTCAGATCAAGAACCACGTTTTTCATTTTGTATCGCGGAAGACAGACAGCCACACACACATACACAAACTTCCTTTTGTTATTATAGATTAAGCAAGTGTTGATCTAACAGACGGAGTCTTTCTGTAACGTACCAGGAGATGTGACGTACCTGCCAGAAGGACGCACACGACATAAAGGCAGATAGGAATCAGAATAAAACGTCCGCGTAGCTCAATTGGTAGAGCAACTTATTCCGGAATGAGGGGACCCGGGTTCGAATCCTGGCGCGGATAAAAATGACGGAGAAATTTACTTCGTTATAATGGCGCCCGAACTATCCGGATGACCCAACCGTTCAAAATCTCGCAATGGTGTGATGTTCTTTCCACACCGCGAGATAGGAAAAATCAGAGAATCCCTTCTCCAGCACTTCGAAAAAAAAAAAAAAAAAAAAATAAGGGGGAGATGATGTAACGTACCAGGAGATGTGACGTACCTGCCAGCAGGACGCACACGACATAAAGGCAGATAGGAATCAGAATGAACGTCCGCGTAGCTCAATTGGTAGAGCGACTTGTTCCGGAATAAGCGGACTCGGGTTCGAATCCCGGCGTAGACCAAAAATGACGGAGAAATTTACTTCGTTATATTTCCATTTCTTCGTTTTTCAATTCAAACGATTTTTTTAAGTTAAATGTTAGTGAGCCGACTTTTGTGAAACAGTTCAAGTAAAAGGCCATCTAGTTTTAATTAAAATTCCTCAATGACACGGAATCTCGGGAATCGGAAGGCGTCAAAACCTGACCGTGGACGATGTCCAATCGCATGCCAAAAATCACGGTGATCGGATGCGTCATGTCGTAGCTATACCCGAACAACGAATTGTCCCGAGTCTCGTATAGAGAGCGGGTTTTTTCAATTATTAAAATTGGTCAGTTTTTAATGGTGGTTATTTTTATACGACATGACTAATCACCGTGATATCAACCCCATGTCACTCACCATGTCTTTCTCTTTCTCTGTGGCAAGTGTCACAGCGATCTGCTGAAGATCTCTGGAGAAGATAGGTAACAAACGACCCCTTCTCAAAACCCGGAAAAGTCCCTAAAAATGCAAGTTTTTGGACGATTTTTTCTCAATGACGCGGAATTTTGGGAATTGGAAGGCGTCAAAACCTGACCATGGACGATGTCCAATCGCATGAAAAAAATCACGGTGATCAGATGTGTCATCTCGTACCTATACCCGAACAACGAATTGTCTCGAGCCGCGTAAAGAGAGTTCCGTTCAATCAAGGAAGTAGTCATCTTTTCAAAATGCTGTCCATTGCATCGAATACAGGAGTCCCAACGTTCCTCCCAAGTTTTGAATGTCTTCTGAAATGCTTCTTCTGAAATGCTGTTGAAGCATCCTTGCGCAGCTGCAGTAAGTTATTCATCAGTGTCAAATTGACGTCCCCTTAATGTCTTTTATAAAATGGGGAAAACCTAGAAGTCACAAGTCTATGCAGGTTGGTGCATCAATTTAATATTCACTTTCTCCAAATAAGAAACGACAGAACTGGCCACATGCGGCCTTGCATTGGGCCGCACATGAAAAGAAATGGGAAACCCAAGTTGAAAAAAACTCCTTTCATACCCAAATGCTCGGTTAATATTCAGTGATTTGACGATTTTGAAATGTGAACCATATCTTCGATTTCTGTAAAGGTGTCTGTCTTCCAGTATTATAGCACCTATTGTATAGATGTTTACCTCTGTAACACTCGTTCAAGGTCTTCCTCCATGTGCGATTAAAGCCGCCGACTCGCGACCATCCATAAATTCTTTATGTCATCTGTAAGTTGTTGATTTTCCTAACATTCATCTTTATAAGCCTCTTGCATAAAACAGAAAAGTCTCTCCGACAGACTTCTTAAGGCTCTACGAGACCCGCTATCTTGTATTGCTGCCTTCTCTTGTTAACCAACGGGCAAGCGTATTTCACAAATTGCTCGGGCAATTTTGCACATTTTGGAACACCGTTTGTGGCTAACGCAAGATATATGATAAATAAAGAGTTCCCTGGTTTCAGAATTTTTATTAACCTTTCCCTTCATTTTTTATCTGCAGCGCAAGACGTACCAAGGCGTCTTCCATAGCTTTATTAATTAATAAAAAATACTTAAGTGTCCAAAATGAAAATCTGAAACCAGGGAACTCTTTATTTATCATATATCTTGTGTTAGCCACAAACGGTGTTCCAAAATGTGAAAAATTGCCCGAGCAATTTGTGAAATACGTTTGCCCGTTGGTTAACAAGAAAAGACACAATACAAGATGGCGGGTCTCGTAGAGCCTTAAGTCGACAGCAAAATTTTAATGACGCATCTGTGTTCCTCTTTGGCATCCATTTTTTCGAAAAATCACTTCGCGAAAACACTTGTTTGGGGTTCACGAAACAGCGCTTATTACTGCGCACTACCGATGACGCATGCGTGATAAACAGGTGTGATAAACAGACCGGTTACTATGGTTACTACAACGACTACCGTTTTTTCGAGACTCGTGACAAGGTCGAACGCAGAATTGCATATATTTTTGTATTAGGGGTATGCAAAGGTTTCCGCCGTTTTTAAGGAGAAAAGAGACAGGAACAATCAGGAAACCCGTACACATCGAAATATTGGCCGTTACCATCAATCAACATTTGCCATTTTTCAGGCAACAAATGAATGCCCGTGTGATAGAAGAACTCGGGTTTTGAGCTGAAGAACGCAGTGACGAAATTTTCCACCTCTGGAACTGTGGTGAACCGCTGTTGGGCTAGAGCAGTGGCCTCAAACTCGCGGCCCGCGGGCCACATTTCGGCCCGGCGACACCTGTTTTGCGGCCCGCATGAATGATTACAGAATAAAAATAAATCATCCTTTTTTTCAAGTATATTATAATATATTCAATACTCGTATAATATAAACATAGTAATGCTAAGCAAATCCATCCTCTTTAAAAGTATTTTTACGTCAAAAGGGATACAAAAACTGTACAGGTGTGTTCCTGCAATGTACTCCTTTTTAATACAAGCTCGTTTACCGCTGTGTCGCTTTACGGAAGGAATGTCGTCTGAAAAGGGAATATTATTTGCGCAGAATTGAAATCAAGAGCTGGCAACACTGATGGATCTTGTAAAGCTCCCTCCCACCCATCTGGTGGCTGGTCATCCTACTGCATTGGTTGCTTCACAAGCTATTTTCCACTGAGGTTGATTTGTGTGATTTCATCTTTACCATGTCTATTTCTAAACCAAGTTACAGTAGAAAACGAGCGATTGAAGATGGACATGGAGTATTTAAAAAGAAGTGGGAGTTACAGTACTTTCGTTGTGAAAGCAATAATTGTGTATTGCTCCTTATTTATTAGCAAATGTTTGCGGTTCCAAAACAGTACACCTTACAACACCAATTTTCACTTGTGCATGGGGAGAAGTATGGTTCACTGCAAGGGCATCTTCGAAAGGACAAACTGAAGAAACTGAAAACGTATTTAAATTCGCAATAAAATGTGTTTCAAAGTTGCAGAGTGTACTTGTCCCGGCAAGGTGAATGAATTTGCAGAAATGTCTCTTTCGCCAAACAAGGTTGTTAATAAAATCGATGAACTAGCTTCAGATATAAACGATCAATTAATTCAGAAAATATGAAGATATCAGAGTTCCTTTACTTTTCCTTTGCAATTGACGAAGATACTGACCTAATAGATGTTGCTCAGTTTGGCTGCTTTTATTCGCGGGGTAGATAAAAATCTGAAAGTAACTGAAGAACTACTTCAACTAATACCAATGCATGATACTACGAAAGCTAATGACATTTATGACAAAATGAAAATAATTTTTGACGAGGAAAAATTGTTTTGGCCTGAACTGGCATGTTTAGTTACAGATGGTGTGCCTGCAATGTCTGGTTCCAAAAACGGCGTTGTTGGAAAGAAAAAACAAATGTTGATCGATGAATGTTCATTTTCTCCATTTGTACATTTTTCATTCCTTCAAACGAGAAGGCCCATTGTGTAGCCGTGTTTTAAAAGTTGAAAATATTTTGAAGCCCGTGGTATAAAACATAAACTACATTCGCTCCAGAAGCTTAAACCACAGACAGTTTACTGCTTTTCCAAGGCCGAAATAAGCTGGTCACTGATATTTTTAACAATGTTAACGCATTTCAGAGAAAACTTCAGTTTTGGGAAGCGCAGCTCAATGAAGGAAATCTTTCCCACTTTCCCACTTGAAAAGCTTCAGCTGAGGAAGAGCAAATCAGACTTGGTGAATTTTCTATGAAGATAGCTATGTTAAAAGAGGATTTCGACAGGCTTTTTGAATGTTTCAAAGACGTGGAAAATATTTTCAATATATTCATGTCTCCATTTTTCTATAATGCTGACAACGTACCTGAAGAATATCAGCTAGAATTAATAGACTTTCAGTGTGATTCTTTCCTGAAAGAAAAATTCAACAGCTGCAATCTAACAGAGTTTTACCATTTAGTTTCAAAGGGCAAGTTCGTAAACATTTATAACCTAGCTTCACGTGTTATGTCTATGTTTGGAACAACATATTCATTCGAACAGCTACTCGTCTGCGAGTTCCTGCGGTCTACCTGCACGTGGCTTGTCTTCCAAGCTTAGATCACCTTTCTTAAATCTGGCAAACCATTCTCAACACGTCCGCTCACCCATAACCGTTTCCCCATACGCCTGACATATTGAACCGTATGCTTCACTCGCACTTTTCCCTAAATTAAACATGAATAACAAACAGTGTCGCAAATGAACTTTATCGACCGCCATGCTTGGCTTCATGTAACGAACTGACAGAACGGGTGGCCGGCCGATAAGACCCTTACAGCGCCCGCTAGCGGAGGCGGCGGAAACTTTTGCATACACCTAATATGAAAACATTCTCAGTTGCTTTGGGACACGCTATGTCTTACTTTTTAATTAACCGCAAACTTATAAGAAATTACATGCTTGTGAAATGGAAAAAAAACCCACTTTGTTCATCCTATTTATAGTTGATAAATAGTAACAAACACGTATTCACCGAAAAGCCAAAACACTATGACCAGCGCGTATTTATGCAAATCGAAGCAACTACAGGTAAACGACGGCGCGTGTGAAGGTCATAGAACACCGGCGCGTGTGAAGGTCATAGAACGGTAGCACCTGATACTGAGCTCTATTGATAAGTGTTATTCTTGTTCTTCAGATAGGAAAGTGGGCAGACTTAAGCGAGTTTGACAAAGGTCATATAATAATGGCCAGATGACTGGATTAGAGCATTTCCGAGACAGCAAAGCTTGTGGTGTGCTCACTGTCAACCGTGGTTAGTACCTTCAAAAAATGGTTCGATGAAAGATAAACCACAAACTGTCAGCAAGGTGTTGGCCGATGACGGCACATCTGTACTAGAGGGCAGCGAAAACTATCTCGCATGGGACGAGCCAACAAAAGGGATACTGTGGCACAACTCGCCGGTAATTTGAATGCTGGTGACGAGACTACGGCTCATCCATGCTAGAGGTCAGCGAAAACTATCTCGCATGGGACGAGCCAGCAAAAGGAATACTGTGGCGCAATTCACCGGTAATTGGAATGCTGGTGACGAGAGTGATGACGAGAGTATTTTGATGACGAGACTACGGCTCATCGATGCTAGAGGTCAGCGAAAGCTATCTCACATGGGACGAGCCAGGAAAAGGGATACTGTGGAGCGATTCGCCGGTAATTGGAATGCTGGTGACGGAAGTAATGCATCACAACACACACAATACATCGAAGCTTTCAGGAAATGGAGCTGGATAGCCGCAGGCCGCTCCGGGTGCCCATGCTAACGGCTGTTCACCGTCGAAAGTGTCTATAAAGGGCACGCGTGCATCAAAACTGGACCTTAAATGATTGGAAGGAGGTCATCTGGTCCGATGAATCTCGTTTCTTGTTGCACCATGTTGACGGCCGGGTACGTGTCCGCATAAGCGCTGACTATAGGGGAGCAAGGTGAATTTTGCCCTTCCAATAATTTTACTGGAGGAGGGGCAGTGCCCACCCAATATTTTTGGTCCTGTTTAATTAAATAATCGCTTTAGCCTCATGAGATGGACCAAGCTCCACCTTATTAGACCAAAGAGATTTATTTCCAAAAAATTAATAAATTACAAAACGAATACAAACTTTTTTATCAATCTCAGCATTGCTCATTTGATAAGAAACTTGATTGCCAGCCCCGTATTAATAGAGTTTGACATGTTCTCGCGATATGTGGTAAATGATTAAAACATTTATCAAAAATAAAATAAATAAAATACAGAAACTTTTATCTTCGGCGCCTTTATTTGTCTATTCATTTTTATGCTCATCTTGTTCTTTGTTTGAGTAACCCATCTAATTTTTTCATTTTTTACTAA
This sequence comes from Macrothele yani, assembly GCA_039090855.1. Lineage (NCBI taxonomy): Eukaryota > Metazoa > Arthropoda > Arachnida > Araneae > Macrothelidae > Macrothele > Macrothele yani. The sequence continues at coordinate 177,620,334 of CM076990.1, forward strand.
ATTTTGGAAGTAAAAACTTTCTAGATATTTTTATAAAATCACAGACTGAATTTTATTTTTTTTAATATTAATATTAATCAAAAGAATATTTCTGTTTCCTTGCTCATTTGCTAATGAGCAATTACAACTGCGTTTTGAAATATACGTCGAATCTCATAGTTTATCTTTTTGCCCCCCCCCCGCCTTTTATTCTCCTTCTGACAACGGAAGCCTAGGCGTAACAACTGGGGGAGTCGGGGTCAGCCCCTCCCGGATTTTCAGAGTCGGGGGATCATCATATATATGTATATGTATAATGTGTGTATGCATATATGATCATCATATATATGTATATGTATAATGTAGAGACATGCACCTCTTACTTTTGATCCCTTCACGCCTGCACCCCACCCCCACCCCCAATAATTTGGAGAAGTCGGAGCCCCTGCGTGTTCGTCGTTTACCTGGGGAACGGTTGACATCAGGATGCATCGTGAAACGAAAACAAGCCGGTGGATGAAGTGCGATGCTTCGGAAGTCCAGTATGTTATGTGAAGGAAACTATGACGTCTACCACCTATCTAAATATCATTGCCTACCAGGTACAGCCTTTCATAGCAACAGTACCCTTCCCCTTCCCCCTCAGCAGTGCTTCCTTTCGGCAGGATAATGGGGTAATGTGTGCCTGGATTGTTTGATGATGGTTCACGGAATACGAGAAAAACTTCCAGATATTGCCCTGGCGTCCAAATTCCCCAGACATCAATCCAATCGAACATCTGTGGTTTGTGTTGGACCAGCGAATTCTATCAGTGGTGGCTCAACCACGTAACTTACAAGAGTTCAAGGATCTTTTAATAATTTTTTGGTACTAGGTACCACAAAACATCTTTAGAAATCTTATGCCTCCTATGCCTCGCCGGATAAGGGCTATTTTTAGCGGCAGGTGGTAGAACATCATATTACTCAGGTGGGCATAATGTTTTAGCTTTTCGGTGTATAAAGTAGATTCGTTTTCTGTTTTGAACAAAAACAAGTGAAATTTCTTAGTTAGTTGGTATACATTTACATAAAGATCATAGAAAAGTGGAACTTTTTTTTCTTTACGTTTAGCGAATTTATCAACTTTAGATTCATAATCCAGGGACTGAACTTCGTTTTCTACAAATATAAGCGACAAATCGCCTAAATGCAACTGACTTAACTTGTTTAACTGCCAATTCGTCGCCTGCGTCAATGCGTCGACTATGTCAATTCGTCTCGGTCAAATTCGTCGCTTTTACAAATTTTGGTTACATACAAATCGCATACAGGAAAACGTACAATTTCGGTTGACTTCTGCCGTTATCATATTTATAAGGTTCGGACATTACGAGCACAATGGAATAAAAACTTAAAACGGCTTAAGCTTAGGCCTAGGCACATTAATTTATTTTTAGTGCCAAAAAAAATCATAATATTACTAACCTGTCTGGGTGACCAAACGTTATAAATATGATCTCGGCGCAAGACAACCGATATCGTACGTTTTTTTTTTGATTGGAGGTTTAACGACCACCGTGAGCAACTCAAATGGGCTATAAGCAGTCGCCCGCCCCTAATTTTGGGTCACTGGTTCCAGGGAAGGGAAAGAGCCAGTGCCGTAAGACAAACACAACATCCATGCCTGACCGGGATTCGAACCCGGACCCCTTACGGACGAATGATCAGAGGCCAACGCCTTAGACCACTGCGCCACCGGGGTGGCTACGTTTTCCTGCATGCGATGTGTATGTAACCAAAAGTTTTTAACGCGACGAATTGATGGGGCGCCGTCTAGGTTCACTAAAATGAGTTTTCAGTGCTAGCATTGTAAAGAGGTATTTAAAAAAATTGCAATTGCCTAAATGCAAAGTTTTTAACCTGTTTAAGTTCACTGAAATCAGTTCACCGCTAACATTGTAAACATGTATTAAAAAAAAATTAAATAGTTTTCTTTCAAGAGAATTTTCTCTATAGGATTTGGCGAATGCCTGTGAGTCTGAATACTTTCAGTGATGCTTTATTACCAGCATTGGTTTAATATTTGTGCTTAAATCCAGTTAAGCTTCTTATCAAGGTAAGATCTGCTGCAGAGCAGTAAAAATGCAGTGTTAACTACAGTACATTGCTACTACTCTGTAGTAATCTTGTTAACTACAGTTTTAAGCTACTCTGTAGTTAAGTGATAGTAAAGTAAACTGCACTGTTACATAGCAATATACGCTGTTAAAATGTTTGGTTCAACGTTGACTCACATTATGGTGCAGTTTTAAGCACTACACAGTAATGTAGAGCGATTTTCGCATTTGAACTATAAACTCGTGCTTAAAACCATCTGACTTGCGTCATTTCTTCGTTAAAAGAACAAATTGCATTGAAAGTGGTGTAATCATGCCCCGCTTTTTAGTGCAACTGAAGAAAACCGAGCCCCGTGTCTTCGTGGACAAACAGTGGACGTGGAAACGTATCCGTACTCTTGAGCCATGGATTTTTACGTAGGATAAAAGATAGTTTGGAAATTTTAAAGTAACACTCAATATTATTATATAAAGATAGGGCCAAACATATCGTTGAGAGGCAGTTTGGTTTTCATGCTGATACGTGTTATTTAATCGCATGGAAACGAGATTTCTTCCATGAGATAGTGGACTGGGCTTCAGCAGATTATTGGAGAGTTTCAGATGTTAAATAATAACAAAAGGAACTGTACACCAACTATATATAAGATAGTACAACTATACTAGTTATCCGAATTTATTGGCGTATATAAAATCAAGGTTTCCAAGCTTTCGCACATCAACCAGATGGCTTTCTCAAGGAAGGTAGACAGCAAACTGCAAACTGGATAATAGAACGTTTCAACAATTTAAACGCGGTGAGTTGACTTGACAATAAACGAAGAGATGCGAACGTAATTATTCAATAAAAACACGAGACATCATGTTCGTATTGCACGTGGAATCCTTGGAGGAAAACAAAAGGCATTCATTATTTGAAGAATTGGTTCCAAATTCGTGGTAATTCTAGCGAGACGCTATCATTGCAGGCCTCGTCGTTTGTAGATTTGTCCAGTTCAAGTCCGCCGATCCTATGTGGGATAACATAAAGAAATTAGCTGCCTACTCTACTCCAAAATCCACTGCCATTCGGGAAACATTGGAGATCATTACAAACGATGAGGCCTGCAATAATAGCGTCTCGCTAGAATTACCACGAATTTGGAACCAATTCTTCAAATAATGAATGCCTTTTGTTTTCCTCCAAGGATTCCACGTGCAATACGAACATGATGTCTCGTGTTTTTATTGAATAATTACGTTCGCATCTCTTCGTTTATTGTCAAGTCAACTCACCGCGTTTAAATTGTTGAAATGTTCTATTATCCAGTTTGCAGTTTGCTGTCTACCTTCCTTGAGAAAGCCATCTGGTTGATGTGCGAAAGCTTGGAAACCTTGATTTTTTTATATACGCCAATAAATTCGGATAACTGGTATAGTTGCACTATCTTATATATTTCAGATGTTAAGTATAGGTAATGTTTCTTTGAGGCTCCAAGCGCGCACTTGCTACTCGTGCGCGCTGCTCCGCTGCTGTTTGGAACTTTTAGTACAGTAAATAAGAAAAGGTTATGCTGCGAAGCCTTGGATATAATCAGCCAGTCGTTTGCTTAAAAAAATGTGATAGTATCTTTAAAGTGTGTAATCAGTAGTTGTTGTTTTTAACTGAAAGTTTCCCTACAACATACGAAAATAATCTCAAACCAATCCTCGATGCTAAAATAATTTATTTTAAATTGGTTTTGTGGCGATAGACATGTCACGCAAGATCTAGTAACTGTCAAAAATGACTGGTTTAAAACAGAATGAAGTAAAACTAATTCAACAACTGCTTATTAACTACATTTTTAGTGAATTTTGTTTTAGTAACGTCATTTTTATTTTTTTATCAACCTCATGACCATGAGCGACAACTGAGAAAAAAAACGGCTGGAGCTCATTTTTAAAAATAATTTATAAATTCGTACTTTACTCGAAGTACTCAAGAAAAATTCAATGAAATTTGGTAAAGAAGTTTGTTATTGCATTACTTATGTAACTCAAGCAGAAGAAAATCATAATCTCATTATTTGCATATGTTAGTATCATAATCTTGTAATTTACATGAAAGAACAGTCCATGGAACGATATTTTTAGTCTTTCGCTTATGGCATGCGGTATTTTAATATGGAGTATGGTCACCGCTGAGAGCCATACAGTTCAAGCAACGATTTCTTATTGTGTTTATGAGGGTATTGATGAGGTCATGAAGAATTAAGGACCACTCCTCAGCAAGAGATTGTTCTGAATTCTTGAAGGGCTGGCGAGCTCCAATACATCTCCCTAAATTATTACATTCATGCTCAATTGGATTGAGATCAGGAGATCTGGGTGACCACTCCTATCTTCCTCTTCGAGAAAATCGTTGACCAAATGAGCTCGATGAGATTGGTCATTATCGTTCATAAAAAAAATCTGAACTTACGGCTCCCCTGAATGGTCTAACGTATGGGTGCAGGATCTTTTCTCTGTACCTCAGGGCATTAACAAAGCGACTCTCAAAAATATGTTGGTCTGTGCCAGCCCCTTCGTTATGATTGATAGCCAGACCATCCCACCAACACCAGAGTAGTCGCTTTCTCTGATGTTAGAGGGACTGTTGTGGGATTCTGGTTCTCTTCAGAAGAGAATACCTCGAGAATGAATACTTAAGCTGAATCGCTAGTCGTATGTGAAAAGGACTCGAAATGTGCTGTTGGTGACTCCAAGTTGAACGAGTTCGACCGGTGGCGGATATTAGAGGTCTCCTTATATTAGGTCTCACAAAGTCTCCTTGCATAAATGCATAATTCACGATTTCCCAAAAACACTTTGCCGTGAAACCCTCGTTCCTGTTGCAAGCTCCAACTAGTTGCCTAGTGGATATCCCTCCGTTCCTTGTGGCAATCAGATTCAATAGAGATCGTATGTAGAAGTTGTGGCTCTGAGAAGTCATTGTCCTCGTCGACGACAAATATCTATCTGTCAGCTGAAATTGTCCCGAGAGTCTTGACACGATATTTTGTGGAACATTACAGTAAATACTCTGGAAGCTTCCGCCTGGTATTGACCTGCTTCTATCCTAACAATCGCCTTTAAATCCTCGTTCGTGTCTCTGCTACAAGCTCCAACGAGAGTTGCCTAGCGGACATCTCTGTGTTCCGTCTAGCAGTCAGACACAATAGAGATAGTCTGTAGAAGTTGTGGATCTAAGAAGTCTTTGTCCTCGTTGACGACAAATATCTATATGTTTGGTGAAACTGCTTCCAGATATTTTGTGAAACATTAAATGCTCCGGAAGCTTTCGTCTGGCACTGACCTGCTTCCATTCTACCAATCGCTTTCCACGGTTAAAAATCATTAATACGACGTGTCTTCTTCGTCTGGGACTAACCTGCTCCCATCCTACCAATCGCTCTTCACCTCTGAAAATCATCCATACGATGTCGTCTTTATCTGGGACTGACCTGCTTCCACCCTACCAATCGCTCTTCACCTCTGAAAATCATCCATACGATGTCGTCTTCATCTGGGACTGATCTGCTTCCACCCTACCAATCGCTCTTCACCACTGAAAATCATCCATACGATGCCTTCTTTGTCTGGGTGTAACATGCTTCCGTCTTACCGATTGCTCTCCACCGCTGAAAATCATCCATGCGATGTCTTCTTCATCTGAGACTGGCTTGCTTCCACCCTACCCATCGCTCTCCACCGCTGAAAATCATCCATGCGATGTCTTCTTCATCTGAGACTGGCCTGCTTCCACCCTACCCATCGCTCTCCACCGCTGAAAATCATCCATGCGATGTCTTCTTCATCTGAGACTGGCCTGCTTCCACCCTACCCATCGCTCTCCACCGCTGAAAATCATCCATACGATGTCTTCTTCATCTGGGTGTAACATGCTTCCGTCTCCCCGATCGCTCTCCACAGTTGAAAATCATCCTCATGCGCCTTTCTAATACAATTCTAATTTGCCTGTTTCGACTTACCGAATATTCGTGGTGTATCGGCAAAACTAAATGCATGATAGTCTTTCGCATGTTTGCCAGTTTTCACTGCATTATTTTTCATGCATCAACAGCTGCATGCGGTTTTATAGATTATCCTTTAATTTTCTGCAGCAGTGTGTTTGTGACGTCACGCTTTACTTTTCGGGTTTTCGGGCAGGTGTTCAGTGACTGAAAGCAGATAACCGGATGAAATGTTGTTAACATGTGATGCAACAGCTGTATGACACATATTATTCAACACGTTTCGTTTTATTGTTATCATGGGTTATAATTAACTTAAATAAATCGTATATGCTATTAGGTCAGTGTATTCACAATGAATTAATACACAGATGAATAAACACACACACACACACACACAAACACACACACATATATATATATATATATATATGGGATGTAAGGTCAGGTGATGCGTAACATCACAGCCTCTCCTTGACAAATGTCAACCCCGCCTTCTCGTGGCACATCCTGTTCCCATTAAAGGGGCTCTGACGACCGCCAATAGCGGTATAACTATACCATCGGGATTAGAGGAAATGCTATCCCACACTCACCAACCCGCTTGGCCAGCGTGGCGAGTTATGGCCAAACCCCTCCAAAATGACTCCACAACTTAAATCTTGGCCCTCAGTCTCCGGCAGCTGGAATGTACCTGGCCAAGGCAGCGGCCAGTGTGACATGAAGGCAGAGGGTGCTAAGAATCCCCGGAGGACCGGACTAGGCTGCCATCTGATGCTGACCTTGGCTACGTACAACGAACGCTCCCTATCTTCTGATTCAAGGCTTCTTGAATTGGAAGAGGAACTACAAAGGATCAAGTGGGACATCGTCGGGCTAAGTGAGGTAAGGAGAAAAGGAGAAGATCTCATTGAACTGAAAAGTGGACATCTCTTCTACTATCGTGGGACAGATACTGGCAGAACTAGTGGTGTTGGATTTATAATAAACAAGAAACTGAAGGATAAAGTTGTAGAAGTTGAAAGTTCCTCTGACAGAGCTGCACGACTCGTTATCCAACTCTCGAGAAGATACCAGGCTCAGATTATTCAAACTTATGCACCCACCACAAGTCATGCTGAAGAAGAAATTGAAGAATTTTATGAGGAAATTCGTGATCTAAATAATAAAGGTAAGCAGCACTTGAAGATAATTATGGGAGATTTCAATGCAAAAATAGGGCAACGGCAACAGAATGAAACTTCAGTAGGTAAATTCGGTCACGGCAACAGAAACCAGCGTGGAAATACTCTCGTAGAGTTTGCAGAGGCAGAAGGGTTTTTCATCTTGAACTCCTTTTTCAAGAAAAAGCCACACAGGAAATGGACATGGAGACATCCAAATGGGACGACAAGTGAAATTGATTTTATTATGTGTAACAAAAAATTCATCATAGAAGACTGCAGTGTGCTAAACAAGTTCAACACAGGCAGTGACCATAGATTGGTGAGATGTAAGATGCACCTCAACACTAAACTCGAACGTAGCAAGCTCATAAGACAAACAAAATGTATTGACATAACCAACCTTAAAAAACACCATAATACCTTCAAATTGGAACTGAAGAACAGATTCTCTGCTTTAGAAGGCCTAACATCGGAAGAAGTGGATATTTCTGAAGTTAACAGAAAAGTAACCAAAGCTCTTATGGAAACAGCAACAAAATTAGCTGGGTCTAAGAACAAATTGCATGTGAACAAATTATCAGGAAAAACCAAAATGTTGATGCAAGAAAGATGAGTGATGAGGACAACTAAAGAAGATGTGACTTCCAAAGTGGAATATATAGAGCTATGCAAGACAGTACGAAAAAGTATCACTGAAGACGTAAGGAAATTCAACTGTGAACTAGTAAGGAAAGCAATTGAAAACAACCAAAGCCTAAAGATAGCAAAGGGACATCTCAGTAAGGGGAAAAAACAGATTATGGCACTGAGAAAAGAAGATGGTTCTGTAACAAAAAATAGAGGCGAAATTTTGACAAGAGTGAAAGATTTCTACTCCAAATTATATGAAAGGGATGATACATGTACTCCAGACATCATGAAAGGTACCAGTACCAGAGTTCTTCCAGTCCTTCCAGCAGAAGTTGCACATGCAATCAAGAACATGAAGCGGGCAAAAGCTCCAGGAGAAGATGGAATTACTATAGACATCATACAAGAAGCAAGTGGAGAAATCGAAACAGTACTCGCCCAAATTTTCACTCGATGCCTTAATGAAGGGAAAATTCCTGAGGATTGGAACAACGCTACAATGATCTTGCTACATAAAAAAGGTGACATTGAGGATCTCAGGAACTACAGACCTATCAGCCTCCTATCAGTGGTTTATAAAATCTTCACTAAAGTTCTTTCACACCGCTTGAAGGTGACACTGGACATGGCTCAACCGAGAGAACAAGCTGGATTCAGGAGTGGCTACAGCACAATAGATCATATCCACGTACTGAGAGAACTAATTGAAAGAGCGAGGGAATATGAGCTTCCATTGTGCATGGCTTTTATCGATTATGAAAAAGCCTTTGATTCGGTGAAACCATCAGCAGTTGCAATGGCTCTGAAATCCTGCGGTATTGAAGATGCATACATTAATATTATTAATAACATCTATGAAAATGCAAGTGCAAAGATTCGGCTGTTTGAAAATACAACACACATAAAAATTGGAAAAGGAGTGAGACAAGGTGACACCATATCTCCGAAGCTCTTTAATGCCACATTGGAAAATGTCTTTCAATCACTGAACTGGGAAAACAAAGGGATAAAGATTAATGGAGATTATCTAACCCACCTTCGTTTTGCTGATGACATAGTCATTTTTGCAACTACCCCATCAGAGCTACAGAGTATGATCCAGGAACTTGCGGACAAGAGTAAAGAAGTGGGATTAAAAATGAACTTTCAGAAGACAAAAGTGATGTACAATGCTTTTACAAGAAATGAAGATTTATCGATTGATGGAGAAAAGCTGGAGATAACAGACACGTACGTTTATCTTGGACAGCAGATATCAAGTGAGGGTCACATTGGTGAAGAAATTAATCGGCGTACAAAACTTGCCTGGAGAGCTTTTGGAAGAAACAGCATAATTTTCAAGAGCAATATGCCATTATGTCTTAAAAGAAAAGTGTTTGATCAATGCATCCTTCCAGTGCTTACGTATGGTGCAGAGACGTGGACCTTAACTAAAAGAGACATACAAAGGCTGCAGACAACTCAAAGCAGCATGGAGAGGTGCATGCTTGGTGTAACCAGGAGAGATAAGAAGAGGAACACGTGGATCCGAAAAATGACAAGAGTGGAAGACATCATGATCAGAGTTAAATCCCTGAAATGGCAATGGGCTGGACATACTGCCAGAAGGACAGACCATCGATGGACAGCCGAAATTTTAGATTGGATTCCAAGGGACAGGAAAAGACCCAGAAGAAGACCACATGGAAGATGGGTGGATGAAATTCGAAAGTATGCGGGAGTGACATGGAGGAGACTGGCACAAGACAGACCGTTGTGGAGGAAACTTGGGGAGACCTTCGTCCAGCAGTGGATTGATAATGGTTGACAATGATGATGATGATGATATATATACATATATATATACCATTGTTCTTGCTGTTGTTCAAATACCCTTTGTGAACGACAACGCAGAAAAAATATTCGTGGCGTATTGCTCGTTTTCCATTTCGCTGGTTCTTAACATGGAGTCATTCAAGTAACTGAGAACCACAAAATCACGTGGCCAGGCAAAGCTTCAAGTAACGTTCTAGAAAGATATTTCTTTCAACTTCTTAATGGGTGTTTTTAACGACTTTTTCAATCGAGTATTTTTGAAAGGATCAGTCTCTAACGACCTACCTTTATTTTCGAGATGTGACGCAAAACATTTTTCTTTTATTTTGTATCGAAATAAACAAGTCCCCGACCATGCTGGACATCGGATTCGAGTTCTTCAGCATCCTTGTACAAATATGACTCTCTGTGGAAGGGTGAACAGCCTATTTAAAGAGCCCAGGTATACAGGACATTATTTCGTACCCTGGGATGTACTGAAATTAGATGTGTGACAATTTCACTTGTCATTCGAAAGCCGATCACAAAGAACTGAAGCAAGAAGTATGACGTATACATACCTGGACGTAAGGATGGAAGATTTGATAGCTCCTAATTATGTTTATTTTCGACCTTCCCCATGAAGTGGCTTAACTGAGATTACGATTTCAGAACCAGTACTAAAAGAAGGTACAGATTATTTTTGAGAAAATTGCAGTACGCGTTGAAAGCCGATTACTGCTAAGCTTCATACTTCTATCATGTAAGAGAGGATGAAGCATTTGAGCTCGAGTAACATCATTGCTTAGCAACGAAAATATTCTGCAGTTCAGCATAAAAACAAACCTAACAGTCATAGAACGATTTGAGAGTTTTCTTTTTTCTGCTTTTTAATAATTCTGGAGTAAATCCTTAAATTTGATTTCAAGGTTGAAAGCAAGGCCTTTGTCTCCTTATTGTCTAGAGTGTTGTGCGTCATGAAATTTCGTCGCATTTTGCTCTTCTATTATCGAAAAAAGGAAACACAAAAATTGTCGACGTTAATCTCTCAAAAGCACCGACAGAAATAAAATTGAATTAGAATCAAATTTGAACATTCTGGGGAATTCTCTAACGAAATACAAAAAGAAGACACCTTCCTGCTGCGTTCAATTGTGAGCAGAAATTCTTATAAAACTTAAAGAGATCACAAAAGTAATAAAGTAATAAGCAGACTACCGTAGCATCGAGACCTGATGCACTTGTGTTACAGAAAAAGGATTATGTTAATACCTAATATAAATTCAGCTACAAAGCAAACATCTTAAAGTGAGTATGGCTGTTTTTGAGTGCAATGGCTGCCCCGGTGGCGCAGTGGTCTAAGCGCTGGAGGGCCGCCCCGGTGGCGCAGTGGTCTAAGCGATGGCCTCTGATCATTCGTCCGAAAGGGGTCCGGGTTCAGATCCCGGTGAGGCATGTATGTTGTGTTTGATTTACGGCACTGGTTCTCTCCCTTCCCTGGAACCAGTGACCCTAAATTAGGGACGGGCGACTGCTTATATCCCATTGAGTTGCTCACGGTGGTCGTTAAACTTTCAATCAAAAAATATAAGCGCTGGAGATGGGTCCGGGTTCGAATCCGGGTGATGCATGGATATCGTGTTTGTCTTACGGCACTGGCTCTCTCCCTTCTCTGGAACCAGTTGTTCTAAATTAGGAACGGGCGACTGCTTATAGCCTATTGAGTTGCTCATGTTGGTCGTTCAACCCCAATGAAAAAAAAAATGAATGCAGTGCAAGGAATACTTCCAAAAAGCAACCTCCCAAGAATGTTTAAGCGCCAACCATTTTCCTGCGCGGTTTAATTTTCCTCTCGTATTGTGGCGTACCTTATATGTCAAAAAGGGTTGCAACGTACTACCTGACATGACGTAGATGACGTACAACTGCGGTGATGTATGAGTCAAATCGGCAACGTTGCAGCGATAAGTGCACACATAAGCGAGGCATATTCGAAAAGTAAGCACCATTTGCGCATATTTTTGCTGCAGAGCTGCTGTCTAGATATCGCGCATACCCGCTAACTTTCCTCATTTTTGAGTAAGCCATTGATGCCATTATGAGAACGTCAGGTCGTGTTTGCGTGTTGTTCTGTGCGTTTTTAGCACGTCTAAGAAGATGGAGCGGTCCTCCGACTGTGAGATATGGTACGTAATTTAATTTTTAAATGCAAGAATTGTGGAACTTGCTGACATTCGTCGTCAGATTTGTGAGGTCTACGATCAAATTGCTATGAGTGATGGAATGCACCTTTTTAAAAGACGTAAGCTCGGACTCATATTTCAGCCTCAAGCACTCATCATCATTTGGATGGAAACAAATGGATCATTTCCCCCCCTTACAGCCCAAACCTGGCACCAAGTGACTATCACCTGTTCTTGCATCCGAAGAAGTTCCTTGATGATCCGCGTCTCTTCGACGATGATGAAGCCTAAGGTGCAGTGCAGAAGAGGCTCCCTCACGGACAGCCATTTTCTATGATGAGGGGATACAAAAACTGGTGCCCCATTCAGAATTGGAAACGGATCAAAAAGTTTGGACCGTTTATATATGTGTGTATATATATATATATATATATATATATATACAGTCATTGGCAAAAGTTTAAGATCACGTGTCAATTTATTGAAAATTAAGATTTTCAAGGAAACAACTAGTTACTAGTCAGAGGTATTTGAAAAAATGACACCACCGATGAATACTTACATTCTTTAGAACAAAAACAGACCGAAATCATCACTTTGTGTAGCCACCTTTTTTTTGATAACTGACAGAATAGGTTGTGGCATACTCTCAATGAGAGATTTGTAGTAGTCACTTGATATGTTTTTACACCACACATACTTTATCGCGTCATTCAAAGTTTGGGAATTTTATGGCTGCTTTTCTGCTGCCTTGTCTTTTAAAATGGTCCACAAATTTTCGATGGGGTTAAGGTCGGGACTATTACCGGGCCAGTCAAGCACAGTTATGTTTTTCCTCTGAAGATAGTCCTTTACTGTCTTTGATCTGTGGCATGGAGCACCATCATGCATAAAGATTGTGCATCTGTGCACTTGCATATGAGTTAACAGCTTCTCACGTAACATTTCCACATGAAAAGTACCAGTCATGGTAGTGCCTGTCGACAAAATGGATAATGCAGCAGCACTGGATGCTGACATAGTACCCCATATCATCTGACTAGGCGGATGTTTCACGGTGCTAACGGTGTATTTTTGATCAAACCTTTTGCCTTTTAGTCGTCAAGCATGTGCTTCACGTGCTCAGTTGATTCATCAGAAAAAGAACTTAGCCCCAATTTGCAGCAGTCCACGATTGATGACGCTTCGCAAACTGGAGTCTCTTCTGTTTCATGGCAGATGTTAGTCTAGGTTTATGTGCAGGTTTATAAGACTTTAATCCAAAATCTTTGCTAAGACGTCGGGAAACAGTGCTGATGCTAATATCAGACCCTTTTGAATGTAGAAAGACCTTAACTTTCTTGCACGAACTCCTCGGAGAGCGCATAACTATTCGCTTTAAGGTATTGTCGTCACGTGGGGTTGTTTCCCTTGGACGTCCACTTCTCTTTCGGTCGCTAAATTCATCTGTATCTCGATATTCCATGATCGCATTATTAATAGCAATCTTTCTCGCGTTCACCTTTCTGCTTATGTCACGTTCGGAGTATTCTTCATGATATAAAGTCACTATTTGTGCCCTCTGAGTAACACTTAATGTCGCTTTTTTTGCCAATTTTTCGCTATATAAAAATTATGTACAAAACCTGTCAGCATGAAAACCAGAAGCAAAGTGACGCTCGGAGGCTTCCCGCAACGCTATCAACAGCCCACTGTATAATGATGCAACACCGACAGGAAGTTGAATAATACAGACAGTAGCTGACCCGATTGGCAGAAATCTCTTAATGCCATCAGGTGGTCTTAAACTTTTTCAGCCACCCCGGTGGCGCAGTGGTCTAAGCGATGGCTTCTGATCATTCGTCCGAACGGGGTCCGGGTTCAAATCCCAGTGAGGCATGGATGTTGTGTTTGTCTTACGGCACTGGCTCTCTCCCTTCCCTGGAACCAGTGACCCTAAATTAGGGACGGGCGACTGCTTATAGCCCATTGAGTTGCTCACAGTGGTCGTTAAACCTCCATTCAAAAAAAAAATTTCAAATGACTTCAAAGTGCAGAACTCACTATAAAGACATACAAACAACAATTTGGTCAAGAATGAATTTAAACTAAACCCTTAAACTGGTGTATGCCCTCCAAGAGATAGAAGGATTGCAGAACATATTGGCAGCAGTCAACTATGATCACAAATCTCAGTTCTACATAGACCTTACAAGTGTGGATTTCTGCTATATCTAGTTTACATTTATTAACTTGAGCTAAACCAAAAAAATATTAAGCCTTAAACATAAGTATAGTTAAACCATGACAATACAATTTAGCACACAATGAGAAACTACTCAGAGAGAAGAATTTAAAAATATTTTTTTACTAAAAAACAGGCTAAGATACTAGAGAACAACTTTTAAATTTTAAAGTTCAAAAATTTCATTTTGAATTTTAAATGCTAACCGAATATTGCAGGCCTTGAAATAGGACTGACCGTATCATCATCTTGCTGCATATGTGCAGGCTTTTTCAAAATCGAGGGATTTTGAAGAAGATATGTTATCGGTCTGTATGGGAGACAATTTATAAACTAATGTGTTCTATGTTCCCTTCACCTATCTGATGTCAGTTGAAAATTGGGATATACAGGCTGTTCGTAAACTGTTTTGACAAAAGAAGAGGGGTGATAGTACCCATCAAAACGAACAATATTTACAATGGAACCTAAGGTCGCATTCCACTGTGAGTGTCAGAAAAGAGTAACTTCGAAATACGTCCAACAAGCACAAGTCGTCACCTCCGAAGTCATTTCTTTCGTGCCGGAGAAGTAGCACATCGCCAGAACATCACCGTCAAGCATTTGCCGTATGCAAATTGCCAGAGAAAAGACGCAGCATCGACAGTTACAGCTGATTGGCTTATCAAGGTGCAGTAGACACTTCCTGAATGCCACATATCCCGCACGATGGATTGGACGTGGTGGACCTACGGCATGGACTCCACGCTCACCAGACTTAAACCCACTGGACTTCTTCTTCTGGGGGCACATGAAATCATTGGTGACGAGACATCTCTGGACTCCGTGGAAAACCTCGTCGCGAGAATCGTTGTTGCAGCGGACAGGATAAACAGGACACCAGGAGTCTTCGAGAGGGTGCGCCAGTCTTTCATTCGCCGGTGTGAATTGTGCAACGGCACCCGTGGCCGCCACTTTGAGCATCTACTTTGAGTCTGTCCCTGATCTCCATAAATGGGATTGTGCAACTTATGAGTCGTTAATTCTCTTTCTTTGAACTGTTGAAAGTTCAACTTGGGCATCTAACTTTATTGTTTCCTGACACTCAGAGTGGAATGCGACCCTAGGTTCCATTGTAAATATTGTTCGTCTTGATGGGTACTATCACCTCTCTTCTTTTGTCAAAACAGTTTACGAACACCCTGTATAGTAAACCTGTCGAGACTGACGTGGGCTACGTTTGTCTGACTTTCGTTTGAACACGTAAATTACAGGTCCCTGATCTGTAAAGATTATGAATTCTCTACCTTCAATCATGTGCCGGAATTTTTTTACAGACATGAAAATGGCAAGTAATTCACGGCTATAAATGGACCACATTTTCACTTGATGGGGTCTTTTTTTTATTGACAGTTTATTGGACTTGGTTGGCAGATACATTGACATACAGTATACACGCAGATACAGTATATTGACAAACGTCACCGGACACCTAGAAGAGAAACACAACATAGCGTTTATTGACATACATTATATAGTACGGTGTCTGTCCACCTTTGGCCTTAAAGCATGCACTGACCCTTCAAGACATGCTTGGAACACAGCATTAGGTATGCGCTTTCATTCAGTACATAATGCTGCCGTTAAATGTTGCTTAGCAGTAGGCCTTGGTTCCAAACTTCTTATGCGGCGCTGTAATTCATCCCGTAGGTGCTCTATCGGATTAACATCAGGGCTCTTGGCTGGCCAATCCACACACGATACGCAATTATCGTCAAACCACGCCATAACAGCCCTTGCTTTATGGCTCGGTGCATTATCATGCTGGTAACAACAAAGTTCGGTTCCATAGTATTGCCACAGAGTTGGTAGGGCTAATTGTCCAAAATACAGAGGTAGATGTGCTGGTTAACAGGTTTGTTCACGATAACCAATGGGCTGGGACCATACCACGAAAAACACCCCCACACTAGTACACTACCAGCTCCGAACTTGACCGTACGAACTGTACACTGTGGTAAATACGGTTCCCCGGCTGCCGCCATACCCACACACGGCCATCAGACTAATTGATCGTGTACCTGGATTCATCAGTCCATAAGACCCGTTTCCACCATTGATCTACCATCCACGATAAATGTTCTTTACACCATGCTAAACGACGAGTAGCATTCCGAGTGGAGATGAAAGGCTTATGAGCAGCACCACGACCACGGTAAACCATGAAATGAAGTTTTCTGCGAATGGTGCGTGTACATACCGAGCTTCCAGCATTTGTACTCACCTGTACACTGAGGTCTTGTGCAGTACTCCGTCGATTAGCTGTAACGAATTACCTGAGGCTTCGACGTCCTCTATCACTGATTTTCTTTGGTCTGCCGGTACGTTTTGCTGCTTCAGGCACGCCATGTGTCTTTCACTTATTCAGTACATCCAAAACAGTTGACTTGGGTATGTTTAAACGCCTTTCGGTTTCTTTTATGGACAACCCATTAATATAACACCCAACAATCTTTCCTTTCTCAAAGTCAGTTCTCTCCCTCCGCGACATTTTTACTCAACCTCACAGTGTGATATGATCGCGGTCAGCTGCAGGCTTGTTTTCATACCGTTTGCAGCTGTACCGCGCATCTTAACAACGCAGTGCATCCGTTCATTTGCTTTTGAAGGGGTGTCCGGTGACTTTTGTCAATATAATATACATACAATATAGACATTTAGTATTTCAACGTCAGCAACGTACATAGGTGAATAAGGAACTAAGCGAATAAATAATAAACAACCGTGCCTTACCCGGGATTCGAACCCAGACCCCTCCGTTGGACAAATGATCAAAAGCCATCGCTTAGAACACTGTGATGCCAGGTCGGCGGACGGGGTTAAGCTTCATTGAAAGAAAAGTGACTCGGCTCCCAACCAGACGAAGTGCGTTGCATCAAGGATCCACCAAGAGCGATGTCAGGTACATCAACCGATATGATGACCTTTGTTCCAGGAATGAAATGACGGAGAAGAGTAGCATTGGCAAGTGTGTTTTTTTCGCGTCAAGGATTGATTGATTAGGTTCATGTGGCCACTGCAGTTGCTCTTCAAGTTTTGATATACGTCGTTTTTGGGTTCTTTTTATTTCTCTTTTCCTGAAGGAACTGGTTATATAGGGGAGCAAGAATCTGAGAAGGTTTTTGAATGAAGCATCTATAAAAATTATAGATTCCCAGAAATCTCTAGATTGTGTGATCGTCGTCAGACGAGGAAAATCTTGAATGGTACAAACTTGGTCTGGAAGAGGTTGCATGCCAAATGAGGCAACTCTGTATCCAAGAAATTCGATCACTGAATTTCTTGATGGCTTTAGGCTGAGTCCATACTTCTTTAATCGTGAAAATAATGATTTCGGATGAGTAAGGTGTTCTTTGTCTGTGATGGATGCTATGAGCGAATAATCAACAAAAGCATAGAGTAATGAAAGATCCCGTGTCACTTCATCTATAAACCGTCGAAAATTGGAGGCAGCGTTGCATGAACCAGACTACATTCTGGTACTGTCATATAGACCAAAAGAAGTTGTTATTGTAGCTTTGTGTACATCAGCTGAGTTGATCGGAATATGATGATATGCTGTCACTAAGTTGATATGAGAAAATATTATTTTCCCAAGCAGTTCTGATGTAAAATCCGAAATTTTTGGATCACCGTATTTTATCCTTCCCTATTTCAGCGTTGTTCAATGCTCTGTAATCGCCTCTAGTCTTGTGAATTTTTCTTGGAAACTATATGTAGTGGTGAAGCATAGCAACTGTTAGATTGTTGCATATGACTTAGGACAATCATCTATTGAAACTCAGCTTTCGTTACTTTTAATTGGTCAGGGGCTAGCCGGCGAAGTTTTGCAGAAGCAGTTGGACCAACGGCCTCAATGTGTCGCAATACATTATGCTTTATAACGAAGTAAATTTCTCCGTCATTTTTTGTCCACGCCGGGGCTCGAACCCGGGGCCCCTCATTCCGGAATAAGTCGCTCAACCAATTGAGCTATGCGGACGTTCGTTCTGACTGCTATCTGCCTTTATGTCGTGTGCGTCCTGCTGGGCAGGCACCTCACATCCCCCCCCGAAAGAGGGGCGGGGGCATGGCCCATGGGTCAGCCGTGACCATGAATCGTTGCAGGCAGCCATCCGCATTAGAACGTGCACTTGAGAACTCCCAATCAATCTAGTGTGTGGAACGCAACGTCACACACATTTATTTTTCGAAGCGCTGGAGAACGGATTCTCTTATTTTTCCTATCTCGCGGTGTGGAAAGAACATCACACCATTGCGAGATTTTGAACGGTCGAGTCATCCGGAAAGTTCGGGAGCCATTATAATGAAGTAAATTTCTCCGTCATTTTTGTCCACGCCGGGTCTCGAACCCGGGTCCCCTCATTCCGGAATAAGTAGCTCTACCAATTGAGCTACGCGGACGTTCGTTCTGACTGCCATCTGCCTTTATCGTGTGCGTCCTGCTGAGAAGGTACGTCACAGCTTCACTTGTTTGTTAGGACCTCTGAGTTTCGTAATTTCAGGGAAAACTCTTGAAGTAACTGGTGATAAATACTGTTGCCTGTAACGGTCTTTACAGAATGCACTGGAAGTGTACAGCCCTGCGTCTTGAGTTGTGTTTTTAAGTCGATCAGTCGTTTGTTACGAAGATGAGGCAGTGATTCGAAAAAATTGAAGGAAGTCAGCACTAATGACTGTCACAGAAAACAAAATAGCTTTTACAAAGAATAGTCATTTAAAAAGACGCCCAAGACGAAAATCAAGTGTCAGCAACTTCTGGGCATAAACGTAAATGCTTGACTTATTAGCGGCTGTCAAAGCTTGTAAAGAGTGACTTTTCTTTTGATTAGAGGTGACAGGTATTATTGAAACGTGGGATCTTATGTCCACGAGGAAGTTGACGTACGAATGCCTGTCTCTAATAAAGAAGCAATGAAATGTGGGAAAGTGTATGCGCACAAGGCGTATATCCCTATCGACCTAGTTTTATTGAAAGTTACCTGGCGTTCTCTACTTTGTAGCTTTGCTGCCAAAACGGCTATGATACCAACAAAGTCCCTTTCCATAGAACCAGATTTTCTGCGGCTCACTGATTTGTTCTGTGTTCCATTTCGCGAACGAGAACGAAAGGTGTCTGTCATCTAGTCGCTTATACTCACTTTATTAATTTTACTAAACAATTTATCTTTAGTGATGCTGGTGACATTACTGCAAATGGAAGCTGTATATATGCATGGATGCCAGATTTACTTCCACGATCCTGTCCGCTATTTCTACAGCCTTATCTAAATTAAGTGGTGTTACAGCAACCAAAATGGTTTGCGCTGAAGAAGGGAGGGGCTGCAAGAAAAGTTCTAGCATTAATTCTTCAGGACTTGATGCGATTCTGCATGTCGCTTCATAACACGCCGTAGCTCTGAAGGCTCACGACTCCTAACAGCTCTTCAGCCAGCTATTTGAAGATTTCACTCTGCGAACAATCTCCAGCATGTTTAATAAGCTCAGTTTTACTGTGCTCGTAAATTTAATTCGCCTCAGAACGGATTCAAAAGACGTTCTCATTACAACCGAAAATTCGGTGTCATCTTTCTTATTTTTAAATTTTCCCCAGCTTTTAATCCTAGGTTAAAAGCCTAAGTATTTCATTATAAAAATTTTCAGCCCTCAAAAAATTTGCTTTCGTTCCCTCCCTTCCTCAGATAAATTTTCCGCAACCCTCCAATTTTGAATAGTTGTATAAGCCCGTGATATTAACTGGTACCTACACTGGCAGAAGCATTACGAACCTGTATGATAAAACAGTCGCAGGCAATAAATGCCAGTATATGTAAATGTAACAGTCACGTGGACTGACTTCTAGTCTTGTCCTTAACAAGTGAATAAACAGTTTAAATAGAGATATGTGAATACTAGACAGTTTAAATACAAATGAAATAGACAGTTCCAACATTTTATAAAATTAAAACTATGCATGATATTGACTTTCACAATGCACTGTTATTTCATAAATAGTAACAATTTTATTATATAGATGGCGTCACTAAAGGATTGTACGTTTTCACCGTCACGTAACTACTCAGGCAAGATGGTTGCAAATGCTGTGGAGAATGCATTCTGCGTGCTGGAATTAAGCAATGCCGATTCTCTTACTGTTGTGAAACGGCGTTTTAGAACACATTTTAAGAAATCACCTCCAAACAGAAAATCCATCTACGACTCGCACAAGAAACTTGGAACGACAGGATGTCTGTGTATGCTCAGGGAGACCACGAGTATCTCATAAACAAATGGGGCGTGTTCGTGCCATTCACTAAAGCAGCCCAAGGAAATCTATAACGGTGGCATGTCGGGAGTTGTAAATTTCCCAACCGAATGTTTGGAACATTTTGAAGAAGCTAAATATTCCGTGACTCACTTATAAACGTGGAAAGAGCGATGACTTCTATTTGATGTTCCTGGTCCACGTCAACTGTGTATTTGACATTCATTCGCCTTCTAGTTATTTGTTCAGTTGCTGCTGTTCATCTGTGGTGAATCCCCAGCATTGTGCGGGGCTCCAAAGAAGCAACCCTGCCATGTGGTTTGGCTGTTTGTCGTTTGTGAGTCTGGAGAATATCGAGGCCGTGCAGTGGAAGCATATCTGGCGCGTAACTGGAAGACACTGGGTTCGATTCCCGATGTCCGCCGATGAGGATTTCTCCGTGACTCACTTATAAACGTGGAAAGAGCGATGACTTCTATTTGATATTGAGAAGCTGCTGAAAATGACTCCCTACTAACTGCAGTTACTGCAAAGTGACGATGACAGAACCACACGTGGGGATTTCTGTACAGAAATGTAGAACCGTTTTGAAGCAGATGGTTTTAGTAAGCTTATAATTTTTAGCGACGAATCAACATTCAGCATAAGTGGGAAGGTTGACACACATAACATTCGCATATGGGGGAGTGAAAATCTTAGGGCAACAGTGAAGAATGTGCGGAAATATCCAAAGGTTAATGTGTTCTGGGCTATGTCCCGTTAAAAGTTGTATGGCTCCTTCTTTTTCCCAAGAAAACACTGTAACGGGAAGTTCTTATCTCGATATGCTAATTATTTTGTTGATGCTTCAACTACACGAAGACAGTGATGTCATTTTCCAACAAGATGGTGCACCATCTTACTGGCAACGGAAAGCTAAACATTACCTCGATAAAAATCTTGCGTTGGGCTGGATTAGTCCAGCAGCAGGCGATAATATGCCCCTCATACGTTGGCTACCAGAAAGTCGGGATCTAACACCCTGTGACCTTTTATCATGGGGCTATATCAAAGACAAGATTTTGTCTTTCCCCTTCCTGTTAATTTAGCTGAGCTAAAATGACGTACCATAACAGCTTTCGAAGAAGACAGAGCAGCCAATACCCATAGTACGATGTATCAAGTCCAGCTTGAGAGAAACACACACTCCATTCCGGCTTATGTTTATTATGCCTGTATAAATACAAGTTCAAAATTATGAGACCTTTCATGTCCACACTGGACAGATAAACAAACAACTTGATAGAGAGAATCTTTTAAATATACAGAAGTTATTTGTGCGTTACATATCGCATGTGCAATTGCTGAATGAGTCAAGCATTACTTTGTGCGCATGAAGATAACATCTTGTACATTATATTGGATATTTAACATTCAACTGCTTGTATGTCGTATATAAAGGTTACAGCCACAAATATTATGCATTTGTAATGAAAAAGTTCAATAGTATGCATTTAGCTAGCAATATATCATATTAATAAATTTAATTATTTGAATTTTATAATATTCAATTTCTTCTTAAATCCAGAACATTCTGTTTATATACGACATACAAGCAGTTGAATGTTAAATATCCAATATAATGTACAAGATGTTATCTTCATGCGCACAAAGTAATATTACCTCATTCAGCAATTGCACATGCGATATGTCACACGCACATTACATCTGTATATTTAAAAGTTTCTCTCCATGTAGTCGTTTTGTAACGTATACTCTATATTCACTTTCCTTTTGATTTTACTATCTCTGGTTATTTTATTTTACTATGTAAATTATCTTCTTACTGAACGAAATATTATTTCACCCGCTGAATGAGATCTGGCAATGAGTGTAAGTCATGACCTGGTGGTAGCCAGTATATATAGGCGCGTTCATCGATAGCGAAGAAGAGATTTTGTTGTTATAAGGAGAGCGTTTGTTATTGAAGGGAGAGCTTTTGTTGTTATACTAGAGGAGCGTTGTTGTTGTGAAGGAGAGAGTTTCGTTCTATGTGATTAGTTTGATTCTTCATTATTGTGAAACGAGTTGTGTGGGCTTTGGATGATCAAGAGTTACATAATAAAAGAGCTTTGTAGTAAGTACGTCTTTCTCAATTCATAGTTTTTATCAGACCTCTGTCTGGCTGTTAGGTTTATGTCATTAGTTTATTACCATTAACAACCAGCGTTAAGACTTTATTCATTCTAATTACTGCTACAACATTACTACCAGTTATAAGTTTGTTCAATACTATTACTACACTACTAGCAGGAGACTTTATTCATGTTCTTAATTAACTAGTAACAACAACCATTTGAATTCACTATTTGAAGCTTAGTACAAGCATATCATTCAGTAGCAGAAGCATTATACTTAGCTCAGTAGGAAAGCTTCATTATTATCATTAGCTAGCTGGTAGAAAGAGCTTATTCATTATAATTAGCTTAGCGGAAAGCAAATAAAGCTAATTCATTATAGTTTGTTTATCTGAGGATCGGTCTAGTGTGGACTCGAAAGGTCTCATAATTTTAAACTTGTATTTATACAGGCATAATAAACATAAGCCAGAATGGTTTGTGTTTCTTCCCAGCTGGACTTGATGCATCGTGCTATGGGTATTGGCTGCCCTATCATCTTCGAATTCACGTCTGCACGAATATATAATAATACTAATCATAACAGCTATTGCTGGAGTTGATGAAGATATGTTAATGAGTGTTCGCCAAGAATTCGACAACTGTGTTGATATATGCCTTGTGACAAAGGGTGCACACATCAAACATCTGTAAGCTGCTAAAACAAACTTCAGGAGTTTCCTTACAAAACAAAAACAGTGCAACGTGAGTGTCAATATCTGAAATACTGTAATTTTGGTTTTATAAATGTCGAAACTGCATATTTCATTTGTAACGACCCTGTATACGTCTATTCGACTGAAGTAACTTATCTAAATATGAAAAAATCCCAGGATCGGTCAATACTCGAAAATTATCTAATCGTAAGTACGCGTTTAGCGGAAGCCACGATTAACAAACAAAAAGAAATTACAAGTTTCCCAAAAACTACGCGTTGTATAGGTGTTTACCAACTGGAAGACAAGCGGATCTTCCGTATGCAAAAAGCAGAAATATGGATGGAAAATTAGACTTAACCCTTTAACACGCTGGAACGAATTTACTCGGGGTTAGCATAATGGGCTGAAATCAGCTCGAATGAATACATTCGCTCTCTGATAAGTGGGTAGCACGCGTCTGGAACGAGTGAATCTGTGCTTCAGAAAAAGCGTTGCCCGTTGCTTTTCCTTCAGCTTTGTTATTCAAATAGGTCATTTAGAAGAATGATTGATACTAATCTTTTCTGAGTGAATGCCTGATAAAATTACTATAACAGTGGTAGATAACCTAAGGAAAGGAAAATATATTCGAGTCAGCCACTTGTTTCTACCCATAGGCATGATGTTCGTATCAACGGGATTAGCCCTGTCCCATCATTCCTTGGGTCATGGAGCAGAAACTAGGGTTCTAGAGGTAGCACTTACAACCGGTGACAGGTTTATTATCAATATTGCTCAAATGAGAGAGGGAAAAGAATAGCTTTGCCGTTGTTTTCATAAAAATAGTCCGCTGTGAACACTTTATCTGAACGTTTCTGTTTCTGAAGCGTAGAGAATTTGGGGCAAAAAATTTTTTTCAGTTACGCCGGTAGCTTAAAGGGTTCAAGAGCGTAACGGCCATATTGTGAGGATGATTGTGAGCAAGAACGGGTGTTCAAAGTGTACAACAACTGACTGCCGCGAAATGTATACCTTTAACCGCGAAATGTATACATTTAATTCGATATTCGCTTTGGAGTTTCTGTATTTTTATATGCATTTCGCTGCTTTACGTTAAGCTTTTTCTGACTTAATACCACATTACTTCTCCGACGAGGTTTCTAAGTTTGACATTACTTGCAGTGGGTCACAGGTCAATATCATCTGATCACTGAAGGTTATAAAGTGGAAGGGCGATATACACGGTCGAGTCACATTATTGCGACCACCAGCTAATATCCAGAGTAATCGCCGTGTGCAGCGAGGAAAGCAGCTAGACGGGCCAGGAGTGACTCAATAAGGTGCTGGAGGGTGTTCACAGGTATGTGGAGCCATGATGACTGCAGTGCATCTGACAGCTGCTCGAGGGGTGGAGGTTCCATAGAGCGAACAACACGATCGAGGTGGTCCCACAGATGCTCAATTGGGTATACGTCTCGGGAATTGGCGGGCCAAAAAAGTAATTTAAAGTCTTCATCGTGCTCTTCCAACCACTCTGGAACATTTCTAGCCGTGTCACACACACAGCATTGTCGTGCTGGAAGATCCCATCCGCCCCAGAGAAGACAATCAGCATGTATGAGTGTATTTGGTCTGAAAGGATGGATTCATAACGAATTCGGTATGTAGTGCCTTCCACAGGTGGGAGTGAACCCAGAGAATGCCGCGAAAACATTCACCAGACCATAATAGACCCCAGCTTCTGTTCTTCCAGCAATGGTTGAAGAGTGTTTGTTCTCCGATGTTTCTCGCCTTATACGCCAACGTCCATCCGTTCGATGAAACGGAAAACGTAACTCATCGGAGATGGCAATCCTTTGCCAATCAGCGGAGGTCCAATTCCGATACTGCCGTGCAATTGTAAGACTTCTCTGCCGATGTACCTTCGTTAGCATTAGTGCAGTGACCATCCGTCGTCTGCATCGGAGCCCCATACGCAGCAATGTTCGCTGAACTGTCGTTTTAGACACACTTCCGGTAGCTCCCTGGTTCATTCGGCCAGTCAGTTGCTCCACTGTAGCGTTTCGGTCGGCCCTCACGCCCCTTCGAAGCCGACGTACATCTCTCTCTCTCTCTCTTTCATCAACGGCACGTGGTGCTCCGCAGTTTGCACGTCGCTTATTCGCAATGGTGCCGTTTCTCCAATAACGATGCACTTTAACCACAGCAGCACGCGAACAGTTCACGAACTACGCTGTTTCCGAAATACTTCCACTGTTGGCCCGAAAGTCGTTAATCATCCGTTTTAACAAATCTGATAAAACGCTCCTTTTATCCATGACAGGAACGAAAGATATGTTTCAGAATGCCTACAGCACACCTTATATACCCTCCGAGTCAGCTCACGACACGTGCCTTTTTTCATTGGCTACGCGCTGTTGACGTCAAAAGTAGGATGTGGTCACAATAATATGGCTCGACTGTGTATATAATGACCTACTGAGTGAGATAATATTAAGTGCAGAGCGAGAAGGCGATTTGTAACGAGAGGAGTTTCTGATAATAATGATTTGTTGAGCAGAAAATGGAGTCCAGATAACCTCTTGATAAATATTTATTTCTGAGATTAAAACTAAGTTGGTATTCATTTTGATAGATCCCCTTGATGTTGTCATATTGTGTAAAGCCGACGTTATGATGAAGTGCTAATAAAAAAACAATAAAACATGGACTGTAAAACGTAAGCTTGCTGATTCCTTACCATACGTACACAGTGCGTCAAAGAATTTTTAAGACTGGCGCTAGATTTCAGCCTAGGGTGGCGCCACCAGTGTAATCGCGAATGCGTTATAAACCGTGACCATCTGCTTGCTTTCTGCCAAAAGTACTGCGCAGTTGTTTAAGTAACTCAAACGAAACAGGCGTTCATTAGAGAAGTTAATTTTTTTCATGTTGAATTATTAAGATGGAACAAAGGGCTGTGTTTAAATTTAACGCAAAACTTGGTAACAGTGCCTCGGAAACCTACCAAACGATGAAACAAGTGTATGGTGAGTTTTGTTTAAGTAGATCAAATGTTTTCCTGTGGCACAAACGTTTTTGGACGGAAGAGAGACGCTAGAAGATGATAAGCATACCGGAAGACCAAGTTCACCTAGGACACCTGAGATTATTGAAAAAGCGTGTGATTTCGTGGCAAATAATCGATGTGCGTCACTAAAAATGATGGAAGAGTCTTTAAACATCAACAAAGAAACGATTCGAACCATCCTGCCTGCAGATTTGTGCAAAACAAAAGTCTGCGCTAAATTTGTTCCACACACGTTAACCAATGAACAAAAATCAAGGAGAAGTGCACATTGCAGAGACATCATTTCAGCAGCTGAAAATAATCCAAACTTCTTAAAATCGATTGTTATTGGTGATGAAACATGGTGTTTTCAATATGATCACAAAACAAAGCGACAAAGTGCGGAATGGAAGTCAAAAAACTCACCACAAGCCAAAAAAAACAAGAGACGTTCCATCGAAAATTAAAGCAATGCTCATTACATTCTTTGATAGTAAGGGTATTATCCACAAAGAATTTGTTCCAAGTGGACAAATAATTGCTGGTGAGTTTTATTTAAATGTTTTGAGGCGTTTGATGGGCAGAATTCGTCTCATTCGTCCAGAATATTGAGATGAAAACAGTTGGTGTTTGTTGCACGATAATGCACCCAGTCACACCTCACTTCTTGTTCGTAGATTTTTGGCGAAAAATAACGTCTGTGTGTTCACTTATCCACCGTATTCGCCTGATTTAGCAACATGCGAATTTTTCTTTGTTCCCAAAACTTAAAATTGACGTTAAAAGGGTGTTATTTTGATGATATTTCGACCATACAAACAGCTTTGACGCGTGCTTTGGAGGCAATTCCGCAAAATGAACTGGAACAGGCATTCGAATCATTATTAAATCGCTGTAACAAGTGTACTGAAGCCGGAGGGACTGATTTTGAATAACAAACCAAAACAAATTATAATCTCTTGCTTCTATTTCATTTTACAGACCCAGTCTCAAAAATTCTTTGTATAATATTAGTATTTTTCTGTAATTACGAGTTCAATTTTGATAATCACTAACTTTTCAGTTATGCATTTAAACCTAACAGCTTTCCTGTACTACAAACAGCTATGTACTCGTAAGTCTAGCCTTGATCTTCAGAACGCAACAATTGCAGGACACATTAAATCGTACAAGTCAATTAAATCATCATAACCTACGCCAGAATCAGTGTATTTCGACACGAACCATGCGCGAACCATGCACAGTTACCATAAATAGGTGAACTTAGAAATTGGGTCCTGAAAGTCCTTGGGGCATTCGGAAGACACTTATCTCTCCAAAACACAGTGAAATCTTACAGTCCTCCCGAGGGCGGTGGCGTAACTTCTACCCCTGCACCTGCGAGAGGGGGGGCAGATAACTGAAGGGCCTACTGTAACTGCAGTTCTAATTTTATGACACACTCAGAACACGTACAAAAACAAACACCAAATAATTAACGCAAAGATTCTTATTTTCCTTTAACATATACACCGCCGATGAGACATTACATTATGACCACCTACCTAATAAGCTGTAGGACCCCCTTTAACCCGCAATACGACGGCCAATGGGCGAGGCATCGATTCGATGAGATGGCGATAGGTAACCTGGGGTATCTGGTACCATAATGTCAACGCCAGGTCCTCCAGGTACGGTACATTTCGGAGGTGGAAGTGCTTTAGCGGGAACACGCTTTTCCAAAGTCGAACCACAAATGCTCGATTGGGTTCATGTGAGGTGAATTTGTAAGCTAGGGCATTAATAGAAATTCACCAGCATGTTCCTCGAACTACTGCTTAACAATTCTAGCAGTGTGGCATAGCGCATTATCCTCTTAGTAATGGCCATCACCAGCTTAGAGCACAGTTACCATAAATGGGTGAACTTGGTCCGCAACGATGTTCAAATCCTGACAGCTGTCAGGGATTGTGCTGATGGGATGATGGGGCCTAAAGTGGCCCAGAGAACATCGCCCGCAGCATAACACCGCCGCCGCCGGCCTGTTTCCGCCCAACAGTGCATCCAGGTGCCATACCCTCCGTTTGTAATCGGCGTATCCGCGCTCGGCCGTCTGCGTGATGCACCAAGAATCTTGATTCGTCAGACCAGGCCACTTTCTTCAAATCATCCACGGCTCAATCTCGATTAGCTTGGTCCCATTTCATGCGTTGTTGGCGATGACGTGCTGTGAGCATGGAGACTTTGCTGGGTCTTCGGCTACGCAGGCCCATGCGCAGAAGGCTGCGATGAACTGTGTGATGTAACACATTGCCCTGATCACCACTGTTGTAGCTGCGGGTGATTTGCCGCACTGTGGCCCTGCGGTCACTGCGAACATTGGTTGCTATGTGTTGATAAAACGTGGAATGATCGATGTCTTCGTTTATTCACTGACGCCATGTGTTTGGAGGATTTTCACAAGTGTGTGGGAAATGCTGAAAAGAGCTGTTCCGTGTAATCTTCCAGCAACACTGAGAGAATCTGAGCGGCGTCACATACTTGCTGTTATTCGCAACAAACGTGTCCTTACTCGATACTAAAAAAGGGTTCTTATTTTCTTAACCAGTGGGTGCATCCTTTACGATATTTTATTTATTGCATTCCCTAAATTAATCTATTTTAATGCTTGTTTTGAAACAAAGTATGTTTCATAGCACATCTTTCTCCATTTCTTCTCTAAACAAAAAGCATGTGGAATGAATTGTGAATACAAAAATGTGAAGGAATTTGATTACTTAGGAATGAGGTCACGCTCTTAGAAATCAAGAGAAAGTCGTAAAGTCTATGCCCACTTAGCTTTGCTATAAAATCACACGAACACTTACAAAATCCAAAGATGTTTCATTTTAGAGCTCAGAACCTACACGAAATGTTTAGAAACCAAAGGTTATAAAATTTAGAAAAACATTCTTTGCCACTTTCAGAATTCTCTATTTCCCGTATGCAAATAGAAATTGTGCTGGCTGCATGGTGTTCATTTGCATGTAATGCATTTAAGTAGCATTTTTCATTAAGATATTACCTTTCGCAGAGTTATGTTTCCGGCTTCTAAAATTGTGTGAAACATGAAATTCCTTCCATTTTACATCCCCAGTTTTTCGAAACCCATAAGACAGGCAGACTTATGGACACTAATAGCATTAATTTTTACGTAGTATGTCAAAAGGCGAGATAAAAAAAAGGAGAAAGATACACTAAGAGTTTATGGTTTGTCTTTCAACGAAACATGTGAAAAGTTATGTCCTTAATTGAAAAGAAGTATTTTCGAAGTGCTGATGCTGTTTAACATGACTCATACAAACATAGACATGGGATCACGAAGATTTGAAGCCTTCTTTCATTCAGTGAGTAAATGCGTTGTTTTCTGCACAAGAGGAAAAAATGATAAATTATTCATCTAGGCATTTCTTATGAAAAGCAAAGTGTTTCGGTAGTCTCTTATTTAAAAAACATTATCTTCGTCATGGGGTTGTTCTGTTAATATAATATAAGTGCAATTGCCTTAAAGCTCTCTCCAACCATTCCTTATTTTTATTACCTTTGAAATATATTTCCAAATTAAATAGGAGCTACAATATAACTTTGTAATTTATGAATTTTTATTTTCCATATTTTCTCATTAGTTTTTCTTTTTCTTAATTTAAATATCTTCATAAACCTCTTAGGCAAGGAATAGTAACTCATTTGTTTCTCATTTAAATCCACCGGTTTGAGGAAACGGAGAGCTAGTGGTGCAAAAATCCATTCTTTAGTTGTTCGCTTGTCTCTGTTAATTATACATTCTATTTACATTTTGTTTGCTAACTTCACACGGGAAGCTAATATATTCAATTCTCTGGGTGTTCACACTTTATACACTACTGTTTGTGAAAATTGCAGCACGAAGAAGGAACCACGCAATTCGAATGACATTTACACCACCCATTACTGATATGAATGTAAATAAGTGATTTAATTTTCAGAACAATACAACAATTTTTACCTGCAAAAATCAATATCTTGGGAAGCCTCCGCGAGCTGCAATAAGAGCTCCTAGACGGCGTGGCATTGAATCGAAAAGACGTTGGATGGTGTCCCGGGTAACTGCTTGCCACGCGGCATGTATGCGGGTCAACAGATCAATGGTATTGAGCGTTGGAGGACTTTGATGGGCCATCTGCCGATTGACCATATCCCAGACATGTTCAATAGACGACATATCTGACGAACGTGCTGGCCAGGGAAGAACCAGTATCTGCTGTGCTGCAAAGATGGCTTGAAAATTCCTGACAACATGGGGTCGGGCATTGTCCTGCTGTAATGTAGCGCAAGGAGTTCTCTGAAGGAAGGGCATGACTTCTGCCTGTACAACTTCCCTGGTGTAGCCGTCGCTGTTGAGATTGTCCTCAAGTTGTACCAGCCGAGATCGCGAATGTAACACAATGAGTAATTAATACAGACATTTAACGTGGACCAGGAACATCAAACAAAGATCCTCGCTCTTTCCTCGTTTATACGTGAGTCACGGAAAAATTCTCATTGGCCGCCACCGGGAGTCGAATTCAGGGTCTTCCAGTTACGCGCCGGATATGCTTCCGCTACACCACAGCGGCCTCGAATTCCTCCAGACTCACACACGCTAACTGCCAAGCCAATTTGGCAGGTTACTTCTTGGAGCCCCGCACAATGCTGGGCATTCACCATGTTTGATGTAACACAATGGCACCCCACACCACCACACTTAGCGTTCGGCCCGTATGACGCTCGACAATACATGGTGGAAGAAGGTGCACACCCCAATACCGTTTAATGCGTATGCAGCCATCATTGTAGTCCAAATTGAATCAAGGACTCGTCCGAAAACACGACATGTTGCCAATCAGCACACCATTGACTTTATTGAAAACCCCATTCCAGCCTGATGCGTCAATGATTCAGGCTCAAATTAATCCGCCGTAAAAGGATACGTGCAACCAGTCCTCTGTGAAGCAAACAGCCTCGAACTGTGGAAGCAGACAATACCACCTGTTGCAGTGATCCACTGTTGTGCTAACACTTGCGAAGATGCGGCACGGTTCGTCACTGCCATGCGGATGAGGTGTCGGTCATCCCGCGGCGTCGTCACATTTCTCGGCCCACTGCCGGATTGCCGATGCACCTGGTTCTCCTCGGTCCACTGCCGCCACACGCGCATCACTGTGTTATGTCCCCTCCGAGCCGCAATGTCACGGTACGAAATTGCACCTTCACGCAGACCAATCATTCGTCCCCTTTCAAACTTTATCGTACTGTGATATTGCGCCCTTCGTCGTCGCGGTGGCATTATTGAATACTAGAGACCCCTTTTACAACTCACTGTTTGCGATACAGTACTGGTGTGTATCCTAAATAGCCCTCTCTTTATGCCACTCACTCGACTTTCTATAGGGCGCTGCCGGACACACACATGCTCAATGACTGCACTTATAATCATTTGCATGTCCAACCCTGCTCTGTAAGTTTCCGTGATTACCATCATTCCTTCATGGTGTCGCAATTTTCACAAACAGTAGTTTATGTTTACATCGAGAGCTGAGTGAAAGCAAAAGTCTTTGGTGACACCTGATAGAATTTCAACATTAGGTTATCCAGCTTTTATGACACAAAGCGGTCAGCTAACTTCTACTTCGACATCGAGAGCGCACAGTTGGTGTACCATAAGTAGGAATTCTCCTGTGACATACATGAATATACAGAAATGAGGCTGTTCAACAGTTTGCTCAGGGCTTGTTGGAAGATATCGGACACTACAATTCCAATTTCAGTTGCGTTGAAACAAAGGAAAACGGGAAACGACTGTTTTTTTTTTTTTTTTGTTTTTTAACAATAATGACTGATGATGAAGCACGGATCCAATATTCGGAGGCAGACAAAATTAGACACTATGGAATGGATTCCCACCACGTCTGACCCAAAAATTGTAACTAAGAACAACTGCAGATAACTGCAATCAAGTAATGCAGACGTATGTTTCCTAGTGACGAAACTGTAGAAAAGGTTCACTTTACATTAACCCTTTCAGTGGCCGACGTACCTGAACCGAAATGTCTCAAAACATTTTCTGACTCCCTGTACAGATATGTTCACATGGATGCCCAGTTTTTCAAAAGCTACGGCAAAACAGTTCTTTACCTCCTTTTATCTCAATAGTAGTGACCATAAACTTGCCAGTTGTGATAACAGGAGCTCCCTTCTAATCTACTATTTTCTGTTCCATGGCTCAAGGCATGGCTGGAAATGAACAGTCTCCTTGACACGGACATCGTGCCACAGGGTAGAAATAATGACTCAAACAACTTCTGTCTCCCTTCTTAAGTTTGTCGCCATTGTTATAGCCTTTTTAGCAGGTAATTAGTCAGAAAAGATTAGTGTCAATCATCCAGTTATGAGCAATAAACTTACCAGTTGGGTTAAAAGATCTCCCTTCTAGTCTTTTATTTTCTGCTCCACGGCCCAAGGCATGACTGAGAATTAATAGTCTCCCTGACACGGACATCATGCCACTGGGGAGAAACAAGTGGCTCAAACATCTTTTGTCTCCCGTCTTAGGTTTGTCGCCATTGTTATAGCCCTTTTAGCAGGTAATGAGTCAGAAAAGATTAGTGTGAATCATCCTGCTATGAGCAATTATGAATAACAAAGCTCTATTCAACGCTTTCTGGTGCGCAGGTTGACTCGTTCCAGTCGCGATTGGCCCATTTCTCAGACAGTGAATACGTTTGCTCGAACTGACTTCAGCCTATTTTGTCAAGCCCAAGTTAACTCCTTCCAGCCGGTTAAAGGGTTAAGAAGTAATTTCGTAAATATGGCATTTTAGTGCCAACAAGCATATGAGAACAGCAATTTCTGGGAAAGTTTCAGGAATAAACGTACTCCAAAAATTTTCCTAGCCTACGCACTTTTAATCAATTGCATTCTATTGCTGCAAGAACATCATTTTTTAGTCTGATATCTTAAATATAGTGGATCACCTAGCCATAGATATTCTATATATTGCTTACGTGATAATATATATATATTGATTCTATAAGGTTTTTTACCGTTACTCCTATTTTGAGAGAACGGCTAAACGTAAAGATATGGTTGAGGTATCAAAATAAAGGCCTTATCATGTATATGTGCCAGTCGAATAGAAAAATCAGATTAGGGCAACGGTTCGGGCGCTGTGGGGCGGCAAAGTTCCCATGTAAAGTCTATGGGAGAAGCGTGCGGTTGACTCACGCGCTGTCCGAAGTCTTATCTTTTCTGAGCGAACCGTTACGCAAAGCAACGCTAGTAGGCATTCTTATCAAAATTCTTCTCATCAGAACAGCGAACACTCTCGAAGATCTGATTGTGTTATGCTGTTGGATTGTGTGATGTATATATACAATATAATATTTATTCGATGTAGTTTATTCACATAGGTAAGATGTTTCCCATTATGTAACGATGTAAATAAACATTACGTTAACCATTGTTAGTTAAAATATTACAGGCGACTTCTTATAGCCCATTGAGTTGCTCACGGTGGTCGTTAAACCTTCAGTATAAAAAAATCACGAACCTGGACTTTTGTCTTTACTGAAGTGGTTGAATGAAACTGTTTGTTTCATATGAGTTTATTCTTTTAAAGAAAAAAAAACTAACCGTCGATTCCGACGGGTGAAGAGTATTCGCAACGCGAATCTCTTTCCAACAACATGTATAAGCACAATTGTGACTGAAAATGAGAGTGAAAGAGTGCGCTATCCAGTTGAATTTTGCACATGATCGAGATGAACGGCCTTCCGCCTTACATTTTACGACTGAAAAAGGGTGCAGTCGTGATGCTCATCACGAACCTGGCCGCCCCGGTGGCGCAGTGGTCTACGCGCTGATTTATGATGATTCTTTCATGAAGTATCCGAATTCGAATCCTGCTGAGGCAAGGATGTTGTGCTTGTCATACGGCACTGGTTCTTCCTCTTCCCTGGAACTACTGATAATAAATTAGGGACGAGCGACTGCTTATAGCCCATTGAGTTACTCACGGTAATCGTTAAACCTTCAGCCAAAAAAAAAATAAAAAAAAATACGAACCTGGACTATTGTCTTTACTGAAGTGGTTGAATGAATTTGACAATCAAATAAAGTTCACATTTGTTGCTTCATATGAGTTTATTCTTTTCAAAAAAATAATAATAATAATAACCGTCGATTCCGACGGGTTCCGTCTAGTATTCCTTAAATTCACTGAAGTTTTTTTTTTTT
Source organism: Macrothele yani (assembly GCA_039090855.1). NCBI lineage: Eukaryota > Metazoa > Arthropoda > Arachnida > Araneae > Macrothelidae > Macrothele > Macrothele yani. Next base: position 177,654,780 of record CM076990.1, read on the forward strand.
CCTTCGAGATTTAATCCCCCCCCCCATCCTCCCTAGCAGTGAGCAACTCTTAGATGTATTAGCTATAATAGCCCGTCACTAATTTAGGGCCACTTTTTTCCAGGGAAGGGAGAGGCCTATACCTCATTCATAATTCGAACCCAGGTACATCTCGGACGAGTGCACAGAAGCCAGCGCCTTCCACCGAGGTGGTTTCCTTTAGTTGTGGAGGCTTTTTTAATCTTCTGGGGACAGCTTTTTTTGCGTCCGTGGATGGCCTATAGTTGTCAACGTTCATAACAGCCACGGAAAAGTCTCAGGGTTGATCCCAGGTAGGGACGAACGCTCGAACCACTAAATATCCGCCGTGAGTCGAATGGGCACGTTAAGCCGTCGGACCCCGGATACTGGCTGGCCCCCGGTTACAAATAACGGCGTCTTCCTTCCTTTTTCTACCTGTTTCCGTGAGTTTCCTCTTGACGAGCAATTTACCTCAAATCTTCTAGCATCCTACTTTTAAGGGTTACTTAAACCGTGGTCAGACATTCCGTTCCTGAAGTTCTCTACATAAATCTTTATCTCTGATTTTTTCTCAACATTTATTAATAAAATTTCACTGAATTTATGTCAGTTCCACGAGTACATTTTCAATGCATTTTATCGTCGAAGGTTGCCAGACGCAACTGTTCTCTCGGCATGTATTTCCAATACAGAACAGATCATACATTCAACGTTACATACATACATACATATCACTAAGCTGTTCTCTGAGATTCAGAGGTTAGCTCCACAAAGAAATACAAATCACCAGATAAACTTTTTACCTGGTTATTTAGCTACTGTTGTCGTATCAAACTACTTCATTTACAGCGATATTTACACACAGCTCGGGCTTCACTAACATCCATCAAACGACGTACACAAGACCTTCTATACTTCATATTCAGAATTTTCTTCTTTTAATCTGATCCTCTTCTGTATCTGTTCCTCTCATGACTTCATTGGCCTGCCTCTAACTTTCTTTCCTGCCATTTAGACTCAAAACATTTTCTTAGTAAGCATCTCATCACTGATTCTTTCAACATGGCCAAACACCCTGAGAATATTAGTCTCCATCTTGCTAACAACATTCTGCCTCACATTACACAACTGCAACACCTCTTCATTCCTCACACGATCAGAGAGTGTCTTGCTACGAACTCTCCGTAAGTAATGCATTTCCCCAGCAGGAAAACGGCTCCTATGTTTTTTCTGCAATACCCAGGTTTCACTGCCATACATCAGAGTAGGAACAATTATACTTTCATACACAGCCATTTGGGACTCTGTTGAGAAACCATCATTCCTGTGAAAACCTCCTAAAGCAGCTATAGCTTTCAATGAAGAATTCCTTCCCCTACTAATTTCACCATCTAATTTATTCTCATTGTCAAACATGCTTCCTAAATACACAAACGCATTCACCTGGTCAATCACTGTGCCATTTAGACTTACTTTGCATTCAGTACTAACAGTTCCTTTCCCAAAAACTATAACTTTGCTTTTTCTCTTATTTACACTGAAGAGCAATTGAATTAGAGATACCTGTCTAGTAACGTGTAGCACCACCTTTCGTCCTGATGACGGCGGCGATTCGTCTCGGCATGGACTCGACAAGACACCGGAAGCATTGAGAAGCCATACGGATCCACGATCCCTGAACAAGCTCCCACAGTTCACGAAGATTTGATGGAGGGGGTCAGAGCCTCGAACATCTCTCTCGATGGCATCGCAGACGTGCTCGATGGGATTGAGGTCAGGTGACCTAGCTGGCCAAGAAAGCGAGGTCACGTCGGTGGAGTGTTCATCCAACCATTCGGATACGATTCGAGAGCAATAGCACGGTGCATTGTCTTGTTGCAGGATGAGGTCCCCAGTGGGACGTTGAAGACGCACAAACGGAAGCAAATGGTCATCCAGGATATCCCGGTAAAGTTGACCTGTGAGGGACGATATCACACGTACCAGGGGTCCCATTTCAGTCCACGTAAATAGTCCCCAGACGAGAATGCCACCCCCACCAGCTTGAAGAGTACCCTGCTGGCAAGAAGAATCCATCGCTTCTTGTGGTTTGCGCCGTACTCGTATCCTGCTATCCGCATGTACCAACGTGAATCTCGACTCATCAGTCCAAGCAACATTTTTCCACATGTCTAGGATCCAGTGGCGATGTTCCCGCGCCCATGACAATTTTTGCACCCTGTGATGTGCGGTCAGCAGCGGTGCCCTCGTGAGACGATGGCTTCTGTACCCCATAGGAAGGAGATGGTTCTGAATGGTGCGGCTACTTACATATTTTTGTGCACCAGCGTTAAATTGCCGAGTGATTTCTTGCACTGTGGCCCGTCTATTCGCTGTTACAATGCCAGCTAGCCGACGATGACCCTGCTCATCCACACGCTGTTGTCCACGGTAGTTGGCCCTTGCAGCGATGGTTTTACCGGATTCGATGTATTCACGGTGCACCCGTGACGCAGTGGCTCGTGAAATTCCCAGTGCCTGCACGATTTCCGAGATGGAGTGACCCATTCGTCGGGCCCCGACAATTTTCCCACGATCAAATGTGCTTAGATCCTTCGTCTTACCCATACTGCGTCCGACTCTTACTGATTCCCGTCGCATCACTCCTTATATTGTCGAATCGCTGCATACATCATGTCGTTTCCGTTTAAAGGGCCGCCCACAGCGCCACATTTGCATAACGTCAGCTGTCTCTAATACAATTGCTCTTCAGTGTATACTCAGTTAAAATTTCATACAAACTTCGTACATCCTGGACAACATAGTCTGCAACTCACTTTTGTTCTCTGCTAACAGGACTGTGTCACCAGCTTACAGAAATCTGCACACAAGGATGTTACCAAGACATAAACCAGTATTGCTCGTCTTGGCATCACGCATGCACTCATCCATAAAAATATTAAACAGCCACTGTGACATTACACAACTATATCTGACTCCTGCCCTAATAGAAAACCATTTTGATAAAACACCATTCACTGGTACAGAATCTCTACTACCAGCATACATGGATTTTACACTATTAAGTAGATTCCACACCATATTTATTCAATTCCTTCCACAGAAGTATCCTATTTAATATGTCGTAAGCTTTCTCTAAATCTATGAAGGCAGCAAAAATTTCTTACCAACAGCCAGATACTTATCAATCATCATGTGCAACGCAAAAAAAAAAAAAAAAGTGAGGCAGCCTTTACCAGGCATAAAACCACTCTGAACATCCCACACTTTCTCTACCTCTACTGTAAGACCTTGTACCTTTTCAATAATGACCTTACCAAACACTTTCCCTGGCACACTCAGTAAGCTAACACCGCGATAGTTCTTGCAGTCAATAGAATCACCTTTTCGGGACCATTCCTAACTCCCAGCACAACTGGCAAATTTCAGTTAACCAGTCAATTACAGAGTCACCACCATATTTTAACAAATCAGCAATTATGCCATCTACTCCCGGAGCTTTACCATTCGGAAGAGATTTTAGAGCTTTACAAACCTCTTCTCTTGAAATCCATCCTGTGCTTCCATCCTTCACTGTGACATCATCTGATTCTGCCTCAGAATCACTTTTGTTTTCTTGATCTAATAATTCACAGAAATATTCACCCCATCTTTTCACTTAACTCATTGGGCTCCCATGCTATTTATCCGATCCCATTCTTCACACAACTTGAAACTTTATTACCTCAATTTTTTCTGTGTCTCATGTACTTCCAGAAATGTTTTCTATCTTTCCAAAAAGCAAATATTCATGCCTTTCTAACTTTTCCTTCCTCTTTTGCCTTACTTTGGTGAACCAGTTTAGCTGCCTCACGCTTCTTACAGCGATATTCATCCTCATAAACTCTATATTGCAACATCCCCAAATATGCCTTCTTCTTTCTCTTTACTGCTTCTTCATTCTCACTATTCTACCAAGCATCACTTCTAATGCTACCCACTATTGTGGTGCCACAGATCTCTTCAGCGGCAGAGATAATACAGTTCTTAAAACATTCTCATTCTTTTCTAAACCCCTCTCATAGGACTTCAGCTCCTTCGGTCGTTCTCTGAGTAAATTAGAGTAACGCTGATGATCTTTAAGGTGCCATTTAACCTTTATTCTTTCCATCCTAAGCTTTTTCCTATTCTTTTTCCTTCAACCAACATTCAGTTTCACTCGTGGTATTACCAAATAATGATCAGATCCAACATCTGCACCTCTCATCACACGAGTATCAATAGTATTTCAGACGCTGAGCGTAAACAACAAAATCTATTACACTCGTTTGACCCTGTGTACGATTTTCCCAAGTATATGTGTGTGGATATACTTGTGGTTGAAAAACCTATTAAATACACACAAACCATTCTCAATGCAAAGTTTAATTAATGTTTCTCCATTATCTTCCACATAAAGATCATTAAACTTACCCAGAGTGTTATCAGAAATCGCATCCTGCACACCTACATACTCTAGCATTGAAATCCCCAGCTATTATAATTTTCTCTTTAGCATCAAACTGGCTCAAAACAGCTTTTAGCTCATTCTAGACATCTTCTTCCTTCATGAAAGAAATCATGAAAGAAGATCGGAAACTTGAAACTTGGTCGTTCTGGGTGGTGTAGTGGTTAGCATACCTAGGCGTTTTCTGGGAGACGCGGGTTCGAGTCCCGCTCCAGGACGATGAAAATTTTCAAGTTTTCGGATATTATCTGACTTACCATCCTTGTCACATTTACGCCAAAAATCGGATTGTCATCTTCAAAATTTGTATTACATGGCGTAATCCCGTATTTCTTTCATGATTTATCTGCTTCTCCGGGCAATCACGGGATAGGATTATTAACCTCCAGATTCGCTAAACATGAATGCCGGTTGCTTCGACTAGCGAATCCTGTGATGGTTAAATTCAAATTGATCGGAAACTTGAAACTTGGTCGTTCTGGGTGGTGTAGTGGTTAGCATACCTAGGTGTTTTCTGGGAGACGCGGGTTCGATTCCCGCTCCAGGACGATGAAAAAATTTTCAAATTTTCGGATATTATCTGACTTACCATCCTTGTCACATTTACGCCAAAAATCGGATTGTCATCTTCAAAATTTGTATCTTCTTCCTTATCAGAAGGTTCTGAATCACAAGGAGCATACACTAAGGCAATTACTGTTCTCTGAAGTTTCAAACGAATCCAAAGAATTATCTCATTTATGCAGCTGTAATGACTCAAGTTGTTCTTCACTCTTCACTTATAATCACAATTACACCATCCTGTCCTCTCACATTATGCAACACTCCAGACCGCACTCTCAAGATTTCATTTATTTCTTCTATCCCAATTTCCTTCTTTTTAGTTTCACTTACACACAGCATATTCAATCTATATTTGTTCATTTCTTCAATCACCTCATTCAACTTTCCAGTTATTCCTCTAGTATTCCATACACCAATCTTACACTCACTCAGTCAAGATCCTTTTAACATACACTGTTTGCCATTTCCGTACCGTTTTTGTGGTCGACCATCCTTCTCAGGTGTGGTAGGCCCACTATATCCCACACTAGAGTCCGTAAAAGCATTGCTTTGTGTCTTTTCAATCGGAAAAGTACACAAGTGCGGACGATTCGTCAACCGAAAACCTCTGAATGCCCAATGCAAAACATGCGATTGAAAAGTAACTCTCTGTCTTAAAATGTGACACGCGGGGTGTGAGAGAGTGAATCACCAGAGAAGCGGTCGACAGGCGTTTGCCTGTATCTTGCTGCGGACAATCGCGCTGAAAACCCAAACCAAAGGAAATGTCGTTTTACGGTATAGTATAGTCGATCAATGGAAATCTTCGTTGCTTTAAGAAAGAGACGACAATATTTTTTGTGTGACGAATCATTTTTCACTCAGCTGGCACCAGCATCGAGCACAAAATTCCACAGTACACATTTTTCTATGACATATTTATTTTATTTTCAAAAATAAAACGGAAATAAAACCAAGTCGAAATCGGGTCAGAAACAACTTGACGCAACCCGTTTGACCCGCAAGAAATTGTTGACCCGCTGACCCGTTACCCGTTTTCATCTCTGGTCCGAAACCTAAAAATAGATCTACTGGCCGTTTGGTTCTTCTAAAAATGTGTGAAGTTTTTTAGAAGAACCAAAGGCTTCTTTCTTCGCTTCGAAGAATGTGTGATGCTTCTTCCCCAAATCGTCTAGAATTAGTCGGAATTCCTTCTTCTACAGAGAGTTACTTCAAGCGCGGTTTGCCGACTGACCGGGATACCTAAGATTCCTTCCTAGCCCATTCTCAAGGAGGGAATATACACTGAAGAGCAATTGAATAAGAGACAGCTGGCGTTATGCAAATGTGGAGCTGTGAGCTTCCCTGTAAACGGAAACGACATGACGTATGTAGCGATCCGACAATATAAGGAGTAATGCGACGGAAATCGGTGAGAGCCGGACGCAGTATGGGTAAGACGAAGGATCTAAGCGCATTTAATCGTGGGAAAATTCTCGGAGCCCGACGAATGGATCACTCCATCTCGGAAGTCGTGCCGGCACTGGGATTTTCACGAGCCACTGTGTCACGGGTGCACCGTGAGTACATCGAATCCGGTAAACCCATCCCTACAAGGGCCAACTGCCGTGGACAACAGCGTGTGGATGAGCGGGGTCATCGTTGGCTAGCTTGCATTGTAATAGCGGATAGACAGGCCACCGTGCAAGAAATCACTCGGCAATTTAACGCTGGTGCACAAAAACGTGTAAGCAGCCACACCATCCGAAACCATCTCCTCGCTATGGGTACAGAAGCCATCGTCCCACGAGGGTGCCGCTGCTGACCGCACATCACAGGGTGCAAAGATTAGCATGGGCGTGGGAATGTCGCCACTGAACCCTAGACATGTGGAAAATGTTGCCTGGACTGATGATTCGAGATTCACGTTGGTACATGCGGATAGCAGGATACGAGTACGGCGCAAACCACATGAAGCGATGGATCCTTCTTGCCAGCAGGGTACTCTTCAAGCTGGTGGGGGTGGCATTCTCGTCTGGGGACTGTTTACGTGGACTGAAATGGGACCCCTGGTACGTGTGACATCGTCCCTCACAGGTCAACGTTACCGGGATATCCTGGACGACCATTTGCTCCCGTTTGAGCGTCTTCAATATCCCACTGGGGACCTCATCCTGCAACAAGACAATGCACTGTGTCATCGCTTCCGAATTGTATCCGAATGGTTGGATGAACACTCCACCGACGTGACTTCGCTTCCTTGGCCAGCTAGGCCACCTGACCTCAATTCCATCGAGCACGTCTGCGATGCCATCGAGAGAGATGTTCGAGGCTCTGACCCCCTCCATCAAATCTTCGTGAGCTGTGGGAGCTTGTTGAGGAGTCGTGGATCCGTATGGCTTCCCAACGCTTCCGGTGTCTTGTCGAGGCCATGCCGAGACGAATCGCCACCGTCATCAGGGCGAAAGGTGGTGCTACACGTTACTAGACACGTATCTCTAATTCAGTTGCTCTTCAGTGTATGTAACGTACCCACTTCAAAAGTGAAGCATATATCAAGACGGCAAGTATCAGCGGAATGTCCTAGCCGGCGTAGATTAATTGGGAGTACATTCGGCTCCGGAGCGTAATGTTGCGGTTTCGAATCCCGCTACCTGCAAATTTGGGTTTCACAAAAGAATCATACGTTTAATAAATACGAAATTATTTTCCTAAATGTACCTACAAGGCAACACGTATCTATAACATGGTTGCAAAAACTTACCTACACACTTCTTGATTGAAGGAAACTCAGTTTTTTCATTAAATATATAGCGCCTCTTCGCTATACTTTTTTTCTCTGCTCAACACCTGCGTTCGGCGAATTGTCTAAGTGCAGTGACAAGCAACATTAAATAATCTCTGCAAATAGAAAAGAAAGTGTCACAGAATGTCATAGTAGGGATTACGAATAGTGACACATGCAAATTCCAAAACTCATTCATAAAAAACATCTGTGTGTTTTTCATGAAGTGATGTGAAGTTGTTTATCTTCAAAACGAATGTTTCGAACAGTCTTGTTGTGATCCTTTAAAGTAGTCTGATACTCATAAGGGATTACTTTGGGCTTTCAGAATTGATCGAAAAGAGGTTTATTTATTACCTGGGTATTTAAAATTGTACATAATTCCTTGAGCTTTTCCCTGGTTAGTTATTTTTGTGTAAACAAAATACTGAGATCCATCCACACACACTGATATGCAGTCGAACAGCTTTAAATGAGTTTAATCCGTTTCAGAAAAAAAAACACCGTAAAATGGATCACAATCATTAATTGCATATAGAATTTAAATATTGCAGGTCTGATCTGCTGCAGAAGCCCAGATAATCCAAGGAAAGCCTATTTTTCAACACCTACTCAACGGATAATTGAGTGATCAATTGCTTACCCTAAGATTTATTATTTCTTGGGATCCTTTTCAAAATTGAAGTTGGGAAGAAAAGGGAAGAACATATAAAGACGAAAATTAAGGCATATTTATTTACTTGCATTTAAAACATTAAATATCTCAATATAACATAATCTAAACATGTATAATTTCCTTTGCCTGAACGTCTCTCCCGTTTTGTTTGGAACCGCTTTACTTTAAGACCGATTTTTCACAGCTGATGGTGTGACGTTATCTCATCTAAATCATTCTGACAAGATGTCAGAGATGCGTTATGTCACGCGAAAACAGGAAAACGTTACTTCAGGAATTTTGGTTCTACTTTGTCGTTCATAAATGACATATAGAATTTTTCATTTAGAATCGTATCGTATGAAATTTACTTTCAACATTCCCCTTGCAAACCTAAAATGATTATTTAGATCGTCAAATTAGTTTCTTTTCTCCTTTAAGTCTAAAAATTGAGAGTTCCAATACAGTAGGTAGCAGTGTGTCATTATTATTCCATGCGTATGTTGAAGAAATATAATTTGGGAACTTTCTTTTCCCTTAAACCATGAAATTCTCAGAACACAACAAAATTATTTTTGCAGATGATAACCAGATATTATTTTATTTATATTTGTAGAAGAAATGAAAAGGAAAGAAAAAATAATGTTTGTGCTTCTGTGCATGAATTACCATAACATTTTAACATTTGCATAAACGCCAATCTGAGTGTCTGAAAATTATTTCACAATTTTAAAACTTTTCTGCTACCTGGCAACAGCAGGAGCAAGTGAACGTAGTTGCTTCCCATCTACGTGATTTTTTTTACAGTAAATGAAATAATGCGTGCTTTAGGGCCACTATGCATTTTTTGAGGGGCCTTGAAAGGCGGGAACCACTGACAAGGCTTATTTTCTAACGATTTCATAAAAGAAAAACAATGTCGTAATTATTGCGACTGGCTGCTTGATTTGGTTTCGGTATTTCATCAGTTGCTTGTAGAAACGTGTGCGGCGAACGGACACTGGGAAGATGCGAGCGCTTCCCCTTTTGAATTTCGAATCCCTGCTTCAACCAATATACTTTTTTTTTCATTGTTCTAACGTTGTAATGTTCATGAAACATACTTTCACATGTGGACATCAAAAACAAAAAGAATACCTGGCTAATAAAATGTTACTGCTCTTATTTTCCCCCGTCATTATTGATAGGCTTTCACATCGTACTTGAATATAATTTGAAAGTAAATAGTCACATTGCAATACAGCTTTAAAAACAAACATACCGGAATGGAGCATCAAATGCCGTTCGATATTAAGTAGGAATATGAAACTAAATTTTTAAAATAATTCGATCGAAATATTTCAAAATAAACAGCTCCCCTGTTCTCTGGTGTCTAGAGAAGCGAGAAATGGAAATATCGCAACGACACTTGGTAGGTAACTTACTGAGGCATGGCGAAACAATTTAGCGGGGGACAAAATTTTTAAAATTGCGCCTCTAGAGGAACAATGGCGCTGCAGACGCAAAAAAAGTACAGACACATACGCGTGAATTTACTGTTTATTGAGAGCACAAAAGCTTCAGGACAAAATCTGCCCATTATGCTTGCCATTGCAAGAAATGACATGCTGCAAACGAAGAACATGTGACATGACTGCTCGGAGCATGTCCCGATCGATGCTGGCCTCTTCACGTCTGGTACTTGTTTTCAGTTCTGAGAGAGAGAGAGAGAGAGAGAGAGAGAGAGCGTATGCAGTGCCAATAACCTTTGTCTTTTAAGTATCCCCAAAGCCGTATACAAGGAGTGAGATCTGGTGAGCGGCCTGGTCAATACTGCGGAAACTTTCAAGAAATTATGTGTGCATTACCGAATATTCTACTAAGCAATTCCTTCACATGTCGATCGAAATGTGGAGGTGCACCGTCTTGCATGAACACGGTAGTGTCCAAACATTGCAATTCCTGCAAAGAGGGAATAGCATGTTACAGAAGAGCGAAGTACCATTCTTATAGTGTACCTTAATGAGACTTGGGGTGCCGTGATTTCGAAAACAAATAATCCAATGATGAAATCTGCGGTGAAACCACACCATAGTGTAACATATGGACTTCATAGAGGTCTTTTGTGAATAGCAGCTGGTCGTGCAGTTCCCCATATTCGACAATTCTGCAAGTCCACAATCTCAGTAATATTAAAATGTGCCTCATCTGACCACTGGTACTTAAAGGCTGCAGGCTGTCAACCTCCATCCGTGCCAGGAATCGGAGAGCTAAGTCCAAGCGTTGTTCCTTGTCGCTCTTGCATCACACATATCCGATACGAATACCAGACTATGATAGACCGCAGTACTTTGCGGTTTGTTGATCACGGAAGGTGCAACTCTCGAACCACCGCTCCAGCACTGCTGTATGAGAGTGTATTCCGGATTGCTATGTGGGCACTGGCAACGGCAATTTCATCCACGACATTTTCGAAAACTGAAGGGCGTACTCTACCCGACGCTCGAATGAATTGGAACTTCTGTATTATCCTCCTCAAAGGGTCCTCTCAATCATCGTCTGATTTATCGATACTGGCGTAGTGCATGATTGTCCTTCTTCTTCTCCTTATTCGTAGTCTGTTGACACCTACTGCATGGCATAGGCCTCCCCAGTCTTTTCCAACTTCCTCGATCATTAGCTTCAGTCCACCATTCAGCAGCTCTAAGTTTCTGAAGGTCATCTCTCCATTTTATTCTCTGGCGTCTTCTCCGTGTCCTTTCATCTCTCGGTTGCCATTCTGTTTTTAATCTTGTCTATCTTCAACCTTTCAGTCCTTTAACATATCCAGCCCATCTCCAATTTGACTCTTTTAGTATTTTTATAATATCTATTATTCCTGTTCTTTCTATTATAATTTCATATCTAACTCTATCTCTTCTTGTTATTCCTAATATTCTTCTCTCTAACTTTTTTTACCGATGCTCTTATTCTTTTACATTGTCACTCTGTGAGAGACCATGTTTTACTTCCATAAGTAAACACGGGGTTAATACAAGCATTGAAGATTTTTCTTTTTAAACACAATAGAAGATCACCGGTTAAATAGTCTTTACTTATCCAAAAGGCTCTATTGCCTTGGATAATTCTTCTATTGATTTCTCTTTCTTGTCTTTCTTTAAACCTGATTATTTGACCTAAATAGATGTATTCGTCTACTTTTTCAATTTATTTTCATTCTATCAAAATCTTTTCTGTCTCCTTTTCTGTATTGTTCATGTATTTAGTTTTTGCTCTGTTTATTGTCAGACCTTTTTTAAGATTTTCCATCCATAAATTCTTCATCATATTCTCCATTTTCGTATCGGTAGTTGCAATGATGACTATGTCATCAGCAAATCTTAAGTGATTTAGATACCTTCTATTTATGTTTAATCCCTTTTTTCCAAGTTTAAATTTCTAAAAAGTATCTTCTAATACAGAGTTAAATAACTTTGAAATTTATTGCCATTACTCAAATTTAAATAATAGAATTTCACCAGTAGCTGGCGTTCCTTCTTTGCAAGAGCCATACTGACTACCAGCAGCCCGATCATTGCCGCTTTTATCCTGTAAGAGTAAGACGCAGCATGCCAAATTTTCTTGTAAACATTTGCATACGAAACTTTTCATGTGAACGACCTGTAATTTGATGGATTTCAGCAGTGATTCTTCTGCTCTGCGTAAAAGGTAATCTCTTGTGATGGCCAGAATATTGAGCGGATTTTGTCCTGAAACGTTTGTGTTGTCAATAGCCAGTAAATGCACGCACCTTTCTGATCTATTCGTGTGTCTTCAGCGCCATTGCCTTCCTCCTAGCGGCAATACTTTGAACTATTTTTTCCGCTAAATCGTTTTCCCATGTCCTCGTCACGGTAACCCCATTTCTCGCTTTTCTAAACACCCGAGAATAGAGTCCTTTTTTATAACCACCTGGTATATTATTTAGATTAAGTTTCGAAACACGCACAAGCATATCGCCATACGGTTTCACAGTAAGTTAACGTATCCTGATGTAAGTTGGTGTCTAAAATTAATGTGATAAACACAAATTTCCAGAATATGTCGTAAACCAGACGACCGATATTAAAGATTTTTCAGAAACATGTGCAAGAAAAACGCTAAGTCGACGTACCCAATACACTCCTACTAAATCGACGTACCCAATGCACCCCTACTAAGTCGACGTACCCAATACACCCCTACTAAGTCGACGTACCCAATGCACCCCTACTAAGTCGACGTACCCAACACAACCGTGCTATGTCGACACCTAATACACGCGTGCTAAGTCGACTTACTCAATACACCTACACTAAGTCGACGAACCCAATACACCCATACTACGTCGACGTATTCAATATACCCGTACTAGGTAGATGTACCCCATACACACGTACTAAGTCGACGTACCCAATACACCATACTAACTCGACGTACCCAACACAACTGTGCTAAGTCGACACCCAATACACCCTGTCGACGTACCCAATACTCCTACACTAAGTCGACGTAACCAATACACCCATACTACGTCGACGTATTCAATACACCAGTACTAAGTAGACGTACCCAATACATCCGTACTAAGTCGATGTACACAATGCACCCATACTAAGTCGACGTACCCAACACAACCGAGCTAAGTCGATACTAAGTAGACGTACCCAACACACCCGTACCAAGTCGAAGTACACAATGCACCTATACTAAGTCGACGTACCTAACACAACCGTGCTCAGTCGACACCCAATATATCCGTGCTAAATCGACGTACCCAATACACCTACACTAATTCGACGTACCAAATACACCCATACTCAGTCAACGTATTCAATACACCCGTAGTAAATCGATGTACCCAACTACCCCAGCAACTCCTATGGAAATATGCAAATGACGACAGTATGTCATCGAGCTGGGTGGCACGCCACCTTGATAAACGTTGTTCTGAGAAGGGCGCGGAAACTGAATCTTGAGTTGAGCTGTTAGTGGGAGAATGGCTCCTCACCATCGCTTAGAAGACCCTTTACAAAACGGAGAGCGATCGGTATATTGGAAGCCGGGAAATCGCAAGCTGGTGTAGCAAGATGGCTTTTGTCGAGGGAAGTGGTCTCTAATCTCTAAAGACAGTTCCAGGAAACCGGAACAATAACCAGAAGGCTAGGACAAGGACGCCAACGAGCCACAATAAATCAATTTGTCTCTCAAGCTGGTCCCCCATAGGAGTCGACAGCTAGGCAACTCTCGCAGGAGCTCGCCTCTGCTACAGGAACCACGGTATCGAGGCAAACAGTTTGCAGAAAACTCACGAGAGATATCTGTATTTAAGAAGTTCAATGGTCTGTATCCCACTCGCAGCATCACACAGAAGGGTCCATCTTAATGGGGCCCGACATCTTCCCTCCATGGACCCGTGATCAATGGGCCGGAGTTCTCTTCGGTGACGACAGCCTAAACACTAAAAGAAATTGGCCAGTACGGTGATGGAGGATTCCTGGTTTGGGCTGGCCTTATGTTGGATGGACGCACGCCGCTGCACGTGTTTCCAGAAGACGTCGTGACTTCTAGAGGGATCCTACAGCCCTATGTACAGCTTTTTAAGGGAGCTGCCCCCCCCCCCCGTTCCTTATAATGGACGATAACGCCCGTCCCTATAATACTTGGCTAGTCGACAAATACCTGGAGAGTGACGGTATTCACGCGTTGGAATGTCCCGCGAAATCTCAGGATTTCAACCCGATAAAGCATGGCTGCAATGCCCTGGAAAACCTAATTGCAAGCCGGCAGTCCACTCTCAGAGCCCTCCTGGGTCTCTAACACGCCTTAGTGGAGGAGTGGCGCTTATTGCCCCGAAGTTTCGCTCACAGCCTTATAAAGAGCATTAGGACTCGTTGTACCAGCTATATTGCTGTTCGCGGTAATCACACTCTCTACAGTCCCTCGAAATCTGCACCATCTGTTGCATCACTTTTGGACTGCCGTGCTGTCATGCGCATGCGTTCTTCTCATGTGGCATTCCTTGCATTGTCGATATATATGCATGTCCGTACCAACTGTCGTTAAATTCTGTCGTGTTGATTTAGCGTTATTCACGATTTTCTGTCGCTGACCCGGTGGCGCAATGGTCTAAGCACTGACTTCTGATCATTAGATTTGCGTTAATCATTGATTTTGCGTTATTCACGATTTTCTGTCGCCGACCCGGTGGCGCAATGGTCTAAGCACTGACTTCTGATCATTCGATTTGCGTTAATCATTGATTTTGCGTTATTCATGATTTTCTGTCGCCGACCCGGTGGCGCAATGGTCTAAGTTCTGACTTCTGATCATTCGATTTGCGTTAATCATTGATTTTGCGTTATTCGTGATTTTCTGTCGCCGACCCGGTGGCGCAATGGTCTAAGCACTGACTTTTGATCATTCGATTTCCGTTAATCATTGATTTTGCGTTATTCGTGATTTTCTGTCGCCGACCCGGTGGCGCAATGGTCTAAGTTCTGACTTCTGATCATTCGATTTGCGTTAATCATTGTTTTTGAGTTATTCATGATTTTCTGTCGCCGACCCGGTGGCGCAATGATCTAAGCACTGACTTCTGATCATTCGATTTGCGTTAATCATTGATTTTGCGTTATTCATGATTTTCTTTCGCCGACCCGGTGACGCAATGGTCTAAGCACTGACTTCTGATCATTCGATTTGCGTTAATCATTGATTTTGCGTTATTCATGATTTTCTGTCGCCGGCCCGGCGGCGCAATGGTCTAAGCACTGACTTCTGATCATTTGTCCGAGAAGGGTCCTTATAGCCCATTGAATTGATCACGCTGGTCGTTAAACCGCCAATAAATAAGTAAATAAATAATTCTGTTTTAGTCTGTCACGTTAATTTTGGACATCAATGTAGTTTAAAAAAGTTAAGACATACATGTATTGGTATACTGTGTCGATTTAAATGAACTTATCGGGATATAGTATGAAACTGAAAATAGTTTGGCAATGCAATTTCAAATGAAAGTGGCATGTGACAATACGGGTATTTTAATTTAAATGTCATTATGATTTACTCAAAAAAATTTCTGATGTAATGCTTAGTTAAAGGGAGTATCTCCTCCCGATGTTTTTCACTGGTGTATCTCTACGAGTTTACTGTATCTGTGCATTTTCAATTTTCATATTTGGGTTTTTCTTTTCCTGAAATTTAATCCCTAATTAATTTCCGCAGAAAGTCACTGAAATGTTAGTTCACGAAAAACTACGTTTCTAGAACTCCAGCAATTTTTAAACACTAATGTGAAACTATTCGTACAATTATTGTAAGATAACTTAAAACTATGCGAAACGTTTAGTTCATAGAACGATGAAATTGATAAAAAATATTACTAAACCACTGAAAAAAATCTTTTCTCATTTAATTTCTCGTTCTTCAGGTTTTCTGCAATGAAACATGATTTTAAGGAAGGGAGGGGGGGTCACAGGAATGAAAGAATATTTCTTTGTCCCCTCGTTGTTGCATATTCAAGGAACTTAGTGTAAAAATGGCCACACACAGTATCGTAAAATCGGTTTCTTAATGGCTCAGTATTTATCACAACACAAACAAAGTGTACATCAAATCGCCCTGTAACATAGTTATGACTTGCAAAGTATTTTCTTTCCCAAAATGCTTTCGAAAAGGATCGGTATTATCCCAACTTCTCGGTATGTTGCCTTCTTTATTAGATTCAAATCTTTTTCCGTTATTTTTTATGCATATTGAAACGTGTATAAACAACCGAATTTCAAGAAACCTTTCAAAATTCTTTGTGTGAGCATTTTAAATTTTGTAACCTTAGCCTTTGCTAAATAAAATTTAAAATGAGATAACGAACAAAATTTTTTCGGTCGTGCTTACTTTAAAACAAGTCACGCTGATATACACTGAAAAACAATTGAATTAGAGATACCTGTCTAGTAACGTTTAGCACCACCTTTCGTCCTGATGACGGCGGCGATTCATCTCGGCATGGACTCGACAAGACACCGGAAGCGTTGGGAAGCCATACGGATCAAGCTCCCCTGAACAACCTCCCACAGTTCACAAAGATTTGATGGAGGGGGGTCAGAGCCTCAAACATTTCTCTCGATGGGATTGAAGTCAGGTGACCTAGCTGGCCAAGGAAGCGTGGTCACGTCGGTGGAGTGTTCATCCAACCATTCGGGTACAATTTGGGAGCGATGGCACGGTGCATTGTCTTTTTGAAAGATGAGATCCCCAGTGGGATGTTGAAGACGCACAAACGGGAGGAAATGGTTGTCCAGGATATCCCGGTAACGTTGACCTGTGAGGGACGATGTCACACGTACCAGGGGTCCCATTTCAGTCCACGTAAACAGTCCGCAGACGAGAATGCCACCCCCACCAGCTTGAAGAGTACCCTGCTGGCAAGAAGGATACATCGCTTCATGTGGTTTGTGCCGTACTCGTAGCCGGTCATCCGCATGTACCAACGTGAATCTCGACTCATTAGTCCAGGCAATATTTTCCCACAAGTCTAGGGTCCAGTGGCGATGTTTCCACGCCCATGCTAATCTTTGCACAATGTGATGTGCGGTCAGAAGCGGCACCCTTGTGGGACGATGGCT
The DNA here is from genome assembly GCA_039090855.1 of Macrothele yani. Taxonomy (NCBI): domain Eukaryota; kingdom Metazoa; phylum Arthropoda; class Arachnida; order Araneae; family Macrothelidae; genus Macrothele; species Macrothele yani. The sequence goes on from CM076990.1 coordinate 177,671,873, forward strand.
TCTGTACCCCATAGCGAGAAAATGGTTCTGGATGGTGTGGCTGTTTACACGTTTTTGTGCACCAGCGTTAAATTGCCGAGTGATTTCTTGCACTGTGGTCCGACTATCCGCTGTTACAATGCGAGCTAGCCGACGATGACCCCGCTCATCCACACGCTGTTGTCCACGACAGTTGGCCCTTGCAGGGATAGTTTTACTGGATTCGATGTACTCACGGTGCACCCGTGACACATTGGCTCCTGAAAATCCCAGTGCCTGCGCGACTTCCGAGAGGGAGTGACCCACTCGTCGGGCCCCGACAATTTTCCCACGATCAAATGAGCTTAGATCCTTCGTCTTACCCATACTGCGTCCGACTCTTACTGATTCCCGTCGCATCACTCCTTATATTGTCCGATCGCTGCATACGTCATGTCGTTTCCGTTTACAGGGCCGCCCACAGCGCCACATTTCCATAACGCCAGCTGTCTCTAATTCAATTGCTCTTCAGTGCATAGGACATGAATCGAGAAGAAGACACGCATTTTGAAGTTATGCATGCGTGAATGAATCGGAGAAGACAAAAATATTTTCTAACTTAATCATTTCAGAAAACACATGAAAACACGAGAACGTCGATTTATTTATTTCTATAGTGGTCATTATTTTAAAAAACTGCTATCGTTTCATTTAAAAGAAATAAGTCTTGCTTTCTTTCCAAGAGCTTTATGTTCTTCATGATTTATTTTCCGTATTTTTATTTCCCACTCTAATTAAAAAATTTGCTTCCATTTTATACGCGGACAATCATTTTAGTTTTCATTTATGTTTTTCCTCATGTGCCATTTTTCTAACTTCTGGTAATGCCAAATTAGCTTATCTTTCCTGCAAAAATTCCTTGTGTTACGATTGGTGAACTGAATTCCTGGTAAAGATATATTTGCGCAACTGTTATTTTACGGTTAAATGTTAAGCTACTGAATATCATGGGAGAAATCTGATGTTTAGAAAACGTTATTTTTTATTCATGAAATTCACTCAAATGCGTTTAAAATTAATGTGCCTCCCAGGATTTGAGTGTTTGTTTGTTGTTTGTTATATCACCGAAAGAAAGACGGCGTAAAAACGCAAGGTAGACCTAAGGTAATTACTTTGTTTATACAGGGTTAGAAGGAAAGCCCGTGATCAAGCCAATATCTCACAAACTATGGCAGTTAGCGATTTACTTCTTGTGCATTTGTATAGGAAACCCCTATGGCGCACACAATAACACTACGAAGGATCCCATCGCTCCCTTTTGGGGGGTTGAGGGGGCTATCCCCCCTTCGCAGATTGGGCAAAAAAGTCAATTACAAACTTGTCCAGCGAAGCAAAAATAGTACATAAATGTTTTTGTCCCATAACAAAAGATGGAAGGGGATTCTCCAAATGCGAAAAAACCGGAAAGCTACCTGAGTCGCAGTGTCCGAAGCATATTTGCGTGAATCTCAAATATGCCTTCTCCTCCGTCGTCAGAATACAACAAGTTAGTAAAATCATGCAATGCATTGATTATAATATGCTTTCCAACATACCAGAAATCATTACTCAAGTTATGAGGATAATGGCTGTGGAATAAATCTCGCTCCTATGCCCTGACCTTTGACCCCATTTTGATGATATTCAACAGAACCGGTTCAGTATACCTCCGAAATAACATGATAACATCAAACAAAGATCTTCGCTCTTCCACGTTTATAAGTGAGTCACGGAAAAAATCTCATTGGGCGCCACCGGGAATCGAACCCAGGGTGTTCCAGATACGCGCCGGATATGCTTCGACTACACCACAGCGGCCACTTATACACGTGGAAAGAGCGAAGATCTTTGTTTGATGTTCCTGGTCCACGTTAAATTTCTGTATTAATTGTTCATTCGCCTTCTAATTATTTCTTCAGTTGCTGCTTACCATCTTTGGTGAATCCCCAGCATTGTGCGGGGCTCCAAGAAGCATTCTGCCAAATTGGCTTGGCAGTTAGCGTGTGTGAGTCCGGAGGAATTCGAGGCCGCTGTGGTGTAGCCGAAGCATATCCGGCGCGTAACTGGAAGACCCTAGGTTTGACTCCCGGTGGCGGCCAATGAGAATTTTTCCGTGACTCACTTATAAACGTGGAAAGAGCGAAGATCTTTTTTTGATGTTCCTGGTCCACGTTAAATTTCTGTATTAATATGATAACATTTTGTCGCAATAGAAGCATTTTACGTAAGTTATGATGCATAAAGGCTATGAAATAGATCCCACTTATGTATCCTAACCTTTGACCCCATTTCGCCCATTTTCGATAGGATTTGTCCCCAGGCAGAACTCTACAACATACTAACATTTCATCTAAACCGAAGCATTTTTACATAAGTTATGACGCATAATGACGATGGAAGTTATTCCGCTCCTATGTCCTGACCTTTGGCCCCGTTTCGTCCATTTTCAATAGGGTTTGTCCCCAGATGGTTCCATACGACATATTAATATTTCATCGAAATCGAACCTTTTTTACGTTAGTTATGACGCATAAGAGCAGTGGAATGGATCCCGCTCCTATGTCCTGACCTTTGACCCCATTTCGTTCATTTTCAAAAGGGTTCCTTCCCAGGTAGTCCCCTACTACATACTAAAATTTCATCGAAATCGAACGATTGTTACGCGAGTTATCATGCGGATGGGCATACGCACACAACGCGTGACGTAATGAGGCAGATGGGAATCGCGACCATCTGCTCGAAAGAATGTGACATTTTTTTTTTTTTTCTATTGGAGGTTTTTAACGACCACCGTGAGCAACTCAATGGGCTATAAGCAGTCGCCCGTCCCTAATTTAGGGTCACTGGTTCCAGGGAAGGGAAAGAACCAGTGCCGTAAGACAAACACAACATCCATGCCTCACCGGGATTCGAACCCGGACCCCGTTCGGACGAATGATCAGAGGCCATCGCTTAGACCACTGCGCCACCGGGGCGGCAGAATGTGACATCATAAAACTTTAATAGGATCCACACACAACGCGTGACGTAATAATACAGATGGCCTGACCGCGCGCCAACATCTCAATCGCGAGCTTGTGACGTCATAAGATTTCTAAGCATGGGTAACATTAATGGAATGACGCCATGACACTGAAAACGTGGTAATTCGGGGTGGTTATTCAACCCACTAAACGAATTTTCCTAAAGTCGAGATCAAGCCAAATCGATTTCTAGTACCAGAAAACGGTAGGTTAACGACTTTCATCAAAATCCTTAGAGCCGTTTTCAAAATAAAATTTTCATTGATACAAGAATTGCTCCTTTAAGGTGGACGTCAAGTAATTTTGCTTCCTATACGTCCAATGGAAAAACTTCTGTACACATTTTCTTCCCAATTAATGCGTTCCCAAGGATGAAAATTTGAACATCGATTAAAATAGCTTCATTTTATAACTTGGAATACTTAATATTTTCTAAAACATAACCATAATTATCCAATCCAACATTTATTTGTCTACTGACGTCATCAAAGTACAGGTAGCGCCATTTATCTTTTTTTCTGGTTTCAACACCACCAAAGGAAACGTTATTGTTTTTTAATATAATTATAGTTATGTTTTAGAAAATGTTAAGTATTCCAAGTTATAATATGAAGTTGTTTTAATCAATGTTCAAATTTCCATTCTTGGGAACACACTAATTGTGAAGGAAATGTGTGTAAAAGTTTTTCCATTGGAAATATAGGAAGCAAAATTACTTGACGTCCACCTTAATAGTATGGGATAAGGGCGTTGGAATGAATCCCGATCCTATGTCCTGACCTTTGACCCATTTGTCCCATTTTCAATAAGATTCCTCTCCAGGTGGTTCCCTACCACATACTAAAATTTCATCGAAATAGAACCATTTTTACGCACGTTATGACGCATAAGGGCAGTGAAATGCATCCCGCTCCTATGTCCTAACCTTTGACCCCACTTCACCTAATATCAATTGGGTTCGTCCACAGGCGGTCCCCTACCACATACTAAACTTTCATTGAAATCGAACCAAATTTACGCAAGTTATGACGCATAAGGGCAATGGAATGGATCCCGCTCCTATGTCGTGACCTTTAACCCCATTTGTCCCATTTTCAATAGGTTTGTCCCCAGGTGGTCCCCTACCACATGCTAAAATTTCATCGAAATCGAACCATTTTTACGTGAGTTATCGTGCCGAAAGACGAACAGAAAAAGCTCGAGCATATACGCTTCTTCAACCTACGGTTGGAAAGCTTAAAAAATGATATGCGTGGTCCGTATGCCAGCACTTCCTGAACCAATGACGGCAAGTTGAAAACTTTGCCACGTACGCAAGCCAATTAGATGTGCATAGAGTTTTCCTATTGGAGGAGTGTATCGCCACTTTATGCCATTTCTCCTTGTCTCAGTGTATTTTTTACTTTATTGGATATCAAAGTCTGATATTGACTATGTCAAGGAACTGACTTTCATTTCAGAAAAAAACTGTTCATAAGGTTCGAACGAAACATTTTCCTTTGTGCTTTCATTTATTTAGAACTAACCAGTTTAGATAAGTTCTGAGTAATAAGTTCTCTAAATACTCTTACGGATGCTGTGATTTCCTTGGGGCCACATTCCCAGTCCCCTTCCATCTTTTGTTATGGGATAAAAACATTTATGTACTATTTTTGTCTCGCTGAACAAGTTTATAATTGACTTTTTTGCCCTATCTGCAAAGTGGTGCGAAACCCCCAGAAAGGGGGCGAGGGGATCCCTAGTGATGTTATTGTGTGCGCCATAGGGGGTTTCCTATACAACTGCACAAGAAATAAATCGCTAACTGGCATAGTTCGTGAGATACTGGCGTGATCAAGGACTTTCCTTGTAACCCTGTATATAACGTTGGTTCTCGAAACTCGTAAAAAAAACTCTGGTGAGATAGAAAATTTAAAAAGCAAGTTTGGGAAAAGAAATACATTCGTTAAAAAAGCATTTCGGGGAAGTTAACAATTACGGCAGACAGGATGAGGCCGCATTTGAAGTTGTGCTACCGAGCCTCCTTTCTGAGTCCAGCATTCCCGGAGATCGATACAAACGACACGACATCCTTCATCTCCGAGTTCCCGCTCACCCATGCAGCAACATCCCTGAATGTCATAAGATGCAACACACAGAACGAGGAAGCGTAGGAGGAAAGGAGGAGGATAGTCATGGCTGCCTTTGATGATCCCCGCATGATAAGCACGTGCTTCTTGCATTCAAAATGACATATTTGTGCTGACGCTTGCGGTTTGTACTACCAAAGTACGTTATGGCGTCGGGTTTCCTTTCTCCACATTTCTTTCTCTTGGAATTCTTTGCTTTCTTCCTCTCTCAATGAAAGATTAAAGAGAGAGTGAGAGAAAGACTGGGAGCAAGAGTTTATAATAAAAGAAGAACGTTTAAGGGGATCCGATCACGTCCGAAAATGATAATAACCAACGCCAAAGTTCTTTGTTGTCTTAAGTCGATTTATGGATGTTCGTAGAAGTTATGGCAGCAGGAGGTCTGACGGAATTCCCTTGAATAGAGAACCTCCAGGAGAAACCTTCTCGTCACCATACCAAACGCAAAATATATTGCTTTGTGTCTCCAGTGAGGAATGGCCATGGAATAATGAACTTTGTTCCGTTAAAATGAAACTCAAAAAGATTAGGAAATTTTTTTCGAAATGTGTCGGAGAGCAGATATTAATTGCTATATTTGAAAAGTTATTGCTCTTTTAATTAATGCAAACCTGCCACGGCGTGTTATGTCTGTCAAAACGAACGCTCACAAGAGGTGTAATGATTGAAGTAGCACTTGTGTATAACAACTATTCTTAAATGCCAACTCAGACAAAATCTATGCAGAACGCTCAAATCTGCACTCGCTTATTTATCAATGCCTAAGAATATCGGAACTTTAATAAAGTTCCGATATTCTTAGGCATTGATAAATAAGCGAGATAATACTCAAGTTATTTCTCGGAGAAACAGTTCTATGTTGGATTGAAATGTTTGAAAAAAAATAAATAAACCGATATCTAGTTTATGAGGTACGTCTACCTAGTTGCGGAATTCGTGGTCCATAGCCTTCAGAACATTCCTAATTTCGTCGCGGAATGGAATGTACCATACTATTGTGGAATTGTACCTGTGCCGCCAACTCTGGCCAGAGGAGGGATAATTGAACAGTTTGAAAGGGAGGACTGCTGCAGCAACCCAACTAACCTCGCCCACAAGTGGGACACAGCGCACACGCCCAACCCAAGCCCCAGATTCGGTACATGTCCGGTGCCACAACCCTGCGATCCACACAACGTATCAGACCGTAACTGACCGGGTGACCCCTCGTTACCGAACGGCACGAACTTCGTCCTTTATTCAAGAAAACGAACAAGTACAATTTACCAGTATCCACAACCAATTTGGAAATAAATAGTTTCTATATTAAAATTGCACCAATGAGCATTTACCTAATAAGCTGGAGGACCCCCTTTAGCCCGCAAAACAGCGGCCAATCAGCAAGGCATCGATTCCATGAGGTGGCGATAGGTATCCTGGAGTACCTGGTTCCATAATGCCAACAGCAGGTCCTCTAGTTCCCATACATTTTTTTCGGGGGGGGTGATTTAGGGCAAACCCGATTTTCCAAGTCAAACCACAAATGTTCGATTAAACTCATGTCAGGTCAATTTGGAAGGCAGGACATTAACAGCAAATCGCCAGCATATTCCTCGAACCACTGCTTGAGGATTCTGGCATTGTGGCATGGCATATTATCCTTTTGGTAATAGCCGTCACCAGCAGGGAACACAGTTGCCATGAATGGGTGAACTTGGTCCGCAACGATGTTCAGATACCTGAAAGTGGTCGAGGATTGTGCTATTGGGATGATGGGGTCTAAAGTATCCCAAGAAAACATCACCCACAGGATACCGCAGCCGCCGACGACTTGTTTCCGCCCAACAGTGCATTCAGGTGCCATTGCCTCGGTTGGTAATCGGCGTATCCGCGCTCCGCCGTCTACGTGATGCACCAAGAATCTTGATTCGTCAGACCTGGCCACTTTCTTCCAATCATCCACAGTCCAATCTCGATGATCTTGGGGCCCATTTCATGCGTTGTTGGCGATGACATGTAGTGAGCATGGAGACTTTGCTGGATCTTCGGCTACACAGGCCCATGAGCACAAGGCTGTGACTAACTGTGTGCTGAGATATCGCCCTGGCCACTACTGTTATACCTGCGGGTGATTTGTCTCACTGTGGCCCTGACGTCGCTGCGAACAATGCGCGACAGTCTCCACTCCCCTCTGGCATCAATGATCTGCGGACGGCACACGCCTGGACGACGGTTCGTGGTTTGGTCATCTCTGCACCACTTTTGATACGCACTCACTAGAGTGGCATGTGAATAACCCACACGCCGCGCCGTTTCCGAGATCGTAGTTCCGAGCGGACGAGCTATTACAATTTGTCTTTTATCAAACTCCGATGAATCGTCAGCTTTTCCCATTCTGACTCGGGACACTGTACTAACCGAAAGCTGGCCTTCGGGTTGTATAAATACTGCTCTGTGAACTTCACCTGCGCCACCGTTCGGTCTCCAGACGCGCTCATTTCGCTAAGCTGGGGTTGGTCTTGTAATGTCTCATGGGTGTAAGTATTCGTAATTAACATTATACATTTCTACACCGTTAATACTATGTTCCAGAAGCAATTATAATATTTACTGTTTTTATAATGTTAATACTTAGATTTCAAGTCGTAACTTTCTTTTTTATACCGAATTTAATTTACAAGGTCATACTCTAAATTCTAAGATAAAGCAAAATTTTATCATAGTAACCAATTAACACAGTACCGAGATATCTTGCAATCACTATATCAACATCGAAACCAATTTTCTAACACAACTATTAATATTAATTTTACTGGACACAGTCGTAACCATACTCCTTCAGTAATCTATCTACACGGTTTAATGAATATATCCAAGGATAATAAAAGATATAGACAATAACAATCAACATAATCAACTTTCTTAGATTTCCTACTTTCCAACACCAAGTTAGTTTACAAAGTCGTACACGATAATAAGTAAAGAATCCACGTATTAACATTACTCGTTTGAAAGTCATACACGATCTTACAAAAAGATCGTGTATGACTTTGGCATGTCATAAATGATCTTTTAATTGCTTCTTGAGCATGATATAAAGGGGGTAGAAATGTGTAACGCTAATTGTGAATACCTAATTTCAATATTGAAACTATTTGTGAATTGATTATGGATATTGACAATTGTAGTTTTTCTTGAATAAAGGAAAATATCATACATTGCTGACGATCAACATTTGCCGATTAACACTCACATCAAAGCGATTAAAATAGGTACCTAAAAACTATCCATCAATTATCGTTAATATCAGGAAATTTCTAAATTACACTTGCAAATTACTAATCAACATCCCCATGGTATCAGCCTCCCCGGTAACCCTCCCGCTCATCAATAAGATCTATCTACATCCACAATTTCAGACTCTGACATAGTCTGGAGTCAACATATGCAATTCCAATATCACTATATCTAGAGTAATTGTTATTATTTTTATTTTTAAATATCTGTACACCGATGAGCTATTACATAACGACCACCCCCAGCCTACAGAAATGAGCGCGCCTGGAAACCGAACGGTGGCGCATGTGATGATGATTATATGTAGAGGATTTTAGGAAGGGAGTGTCTGACCCCAGGTCTTAAGCAATCTTTAGAAATAGGAAGCTACGAGATTTGGGCTAGAGTGCTCGATAAGAAAGTGACACGGAAGCGAGGTAGAAGACGCCCTTATTTACTACCGGGGGACCAGTACCCGGATTCCGACGGCTTAACGTGCCCATCTGACGCACGGCGGGTATTTAATGGATCGAGCGTTCGTACCTGCCTGGGATCGAACCTGAGGTCCTTTCCGTGGCAGTCGCGAACGTTGCCCACTAGGCCACCCGCGGCCCGGTGGCGCATGTGATGTACACAGAGAAGTATATATACAATACCTGCACCGGCTTTCGATTAGTAGGGTGTTCTGAGCCACAATGGAAAAAGCTACCAATTCATTGGAGTTTGATAAAGGTAAAATTGTGATGGCAAGGCGCCTCGGAACTACGATCTCGGAAACGGGCGCGGCTTGTGGGTTGTTCACGTGCCGCTCTAGTGAGTACGTATCAAAAGTGGTACACAGATGGCCAAACGACGAGCCGTCATCTAGCAGCTGTGAGTCATCCGCAGCTCATTGATGCCATAGGGGAACGGAGACTGTCGCGAATTGCTCACAGCGACCGCAGGGCCACAGTGAGACAAATAACCTGCAGCTACAACAGTAGTGATTGGAACAATGTATCACAGCACTCAGTTCGTCGCAGTTTTCTGTGCTTGGGCCGTATAGCCCAAGACCCAGCCGAGTCCCCATGCTCACAACACGTCAGAGCCAACGACGCATGAAATGGGCCGAAGATCATCCAGATTGGACCACGGATGATTAGAAGAAAGTGTCCTGCTCTCACGAATGAAGATTCCTGGTGCATCATGTAGACGGCGGAGTGCGGATACTCCGATTACCAACGGAGGCAATGGCACCTGGATGTACTGTTGGACGGAAACAGGCCGGCGGCGGTGTTTTCTTGGACCACTTTAGGCCTCATTATCCCAACAGCACAATACCTGACAGCTGTCAGTTATTTGAACATCGTTGCTGACCAAGTTCACCCATTTATGGTAACTGCGTTCCCTGCTGGTGATGGCTGTTACCAAAAGGATAATGTGTCATGCCCCACTGTCAGAATCGTCGAGCAGTGGTTCGAGGAACATGTTGGCGACTTTCTGTTAATATCCTGGCCTCCAAATTCACCTGACATGAACCCAATCGAACATTTCTGGTTCGCCTAAATCCCCACCACCCCGAATGATACTGGAACTGGAGGAACTGCTGTTGGCATTATGGTACCAGATACCCGAGGATATTTATCGCCACCTAATGGAATCAATTCCTCGTTGAGTGGCCGTTGTGGTGCGAGCTAAAGGGTGTCCTACAGCTTATTAGGTAGGTTGTCATAATGTAAGGACTCATCGATGTAAGTTATAATCAGTTATCTCACATTACAAATCCAGCAAGGAAACAGAGAATCATTACGATCGAAATACGAGACGGAGCCACCGTCTCTGTCCCCAGAAGAATCAAGTTTAAAAGAGTTCCCTGTGTCTTCAAGGAACAAAACAACGGCAAATATTATTACTAATTTAAATCGAAAACAAATGCCGTCTCCTGCACGATACACTTTACTGATAAAAAATGTGTACAATTAAAATAAGTATATGTTTAAGAACTTTCAAACATATACTTATTTTAATTGTACATAGTTTTTATCATTAAAGTGTATCGTGGAGGAAACGGCATTTGTTTTCGATTTAATAGCTTTGGTGCACTAGTTAATTTCTTCATTATTACTATATATTTTAACTATAAACACCTTAACACTCACTCGAACACACCATTCAAAAATCCGACAAACGCAGAGTCCTGATTCTCCTCATTGTGATGAATCATCTACGAGACGAGATATTATTTCTTAGTCTTGCCGAGGACAGGATCTCATTATCATTCCAGGTATAACCAACCGGAAAGAACGAATGTCTGATATTGGACACAGCAGACTCCGAATAGTCCCCTGATCCATTGGACAGCCACAAGAAGAGACCTTTACGGAGAACCTTGAAAAATAGGCGGGACATACTCAGTGCTACGTCATCAGCTGGTTTTAAAATTTGTCCACCAAACATCTACTTATTGAAACTCTTGGGTGAAATTTATCGGTTGAGCGGACCCTATCCTCTTCATTCCTTCTGCCCTGCCCCTCCTCAAGCAATTTTTTTAGTACGCCTGAGGGATTTCTGAAGGCAAAAGTTAACGTCACCATTGGCACCCTTTTGGCAAGTGCAACAATTCCATAGGAACGGTTTAATAATTGCGATCGAAGCAAGTGCAGACTGACTAGTCTCTCCCTCATCTGAGCAATGCTCATCCGAATTCCGAACCTCCTGAACCAAGGGATCCCAATTATTAAACCGTTCCTATGGAACTAGTGCCAACTGGCTGTCACAGAAAGCATGTAATGTCTCTGTGCTCCAGTTTGTGGCCGCCCAGCTTAGAGCCTCGTTAATTGCTTTGGGCTCAGCTTGAAAGATTGGACTGTTGTCTGACAGTCTGATGCTTTCTTTCGTGAAAACATTTCCATTATTTTAGGCGCAGAAACCTGAAACCACTTTCCCATCAATTCTACAGCCATCGGCAAATATCTCTTGCCCAGTTCCTGTTGGTAGTACTCTGTTTTCACAAAAGAAGCCACAATCAGCTGTGGCCTGATGAATAGTCATATCCACCACGTGTGATGTACTACAGAGCTAAACCACGTGTCAAGGTGACAAATCTGCAGCGATACATTCTGTCCGTGTAGCTTAGTTCGGAAAAGGGGGGTAGGTGAGGGGAGAGTGAGGGGGCGCGATTTTAATCTTCGTCACGGTCAAACTTGTGTTTTCACGCACGTCCCTCTTGACGTCTTCAGCTGGTAGAAATTTAGATTTTTTCTTGATTTCATTAGTCGGAATAATAGATCCTCCTTCTCTACAATCAAATCAAGGGGCTCACGTCCAGACAGAACTTTTATAGCGGTCGTAGATACAGTGAAAAAACTTCCCGTAATTTCTAAAAAAATTGGGCGTTGGATTTGACTCAATTTTCTTCTCGCTGTACCCGAGTCCCTACACCAGCTACTACATGTGTAAGTCACCAATCTTTCAATTCCTTTCTTGTATATCGCTTTTAAAACCTTTCCCGGAAGTTTCATACCTTCAAGCCTGTTCCAGACTTTAAGAACTTTTGTCTGGTATATTATGGTCTAACGTGACACCAAGGTTTCATATTTTTTACCGCTCTGATAGTAATTCCGGAAAATCTACATTGCGATTGGGTTTTCACCTCCCCACCTTTGGGAAAGCAAGAGTTGTGTTTGCTGGAACAAAAGGTTAGTTTTAGATTTTTGCACCATTCATCCAGTTGATTTAGTTCTCTATGAACTTTCTCCTCAATAACTCACCTTCCACTTGCGGAGACAAGCATCACAAAGTCGTCCTCATATGCTTGAATGGAGACCCCATTTTCAAACGGCAGCCTCAAGGCCAAGCTTGCAATTATGTTCGAATGCAGGGGGGCTGGAGTTTGACCCCTGTGGACAACCCTTGAAATATTCTCTTTGAAATTCATCATGTCAAATATAATTTTTCAATTTGAAAGAAAATCGCTGACCACGCAGAATAGGTTTCTTGGTAGATGTCCTTTCAACTGAGGCAAACCTGCCGTCCACCACACGTTATTGAACGCATTTCTTATGTCCACGGAGACATTACAGGCATACATAACCTTTTCTTTATTATCTTCTACTGTGGCTCTAATATACCATATGCTGGAAGCATCGTGCAGGAATGTTTTACCATGCGGAAATGACGGAGTGGCGCAGTTGCTGCTAACTGGACAGCGGAACAGTATCGCATCAGAAATTCAGTTCTACATCATCCCAGAGATTCCCGATGGGGTTTACTTAACGGAGTTCCATTCCCTATGTGCTCGTTGTAATCGCTCATGACGATTATCAAGGGCTGCCTATCCTTGTTATTTACCGGGTTGAGGTCCCTTTTGCAGCTAAAAAGTTTAATGATGTAAGAATGCTAAATACGTTCACTTTATTCTGCAAAGTACAGGCTGTTGTCTTTTACAGTCCTTTGCCACAACTCCACGGCGGTACAACTCGGCAGGCCTCAAGGACAGAAACTCTCTGTTTCTGTATTTCACATCCACCACTATATCGAAGTGTCGTCCTTGTAGGAAATAGGCCATGAAGCGAAACACGTGGTAGTTGGGTGAAACAAAATCCGGACTGTGTGGAAGATGGGGTATGATCTCTACCCTTTCCAATTCTTGTAGTTTTCGGAAGACCATTCTGCAGGTGTGACTTGGGGCATTATCTACTTCCACCAGGGCTCGCTTCTTATTGATGAACGCTGAACAGCGTATGCGCAGAGCAACATGGACTCGATGCAGTTGCTTGGCACGGAGATTCTCCTCCACACACTGACCATCTGACACGAATTCCCAGTGTACAGGACCCTCACCATTCCACTAAATGCACAGCATGACTTTCCTCTCGAGCTTCCCTCTTTGCACCACTGGCTGTGCTTCCCGAACTGGAATCAGCAATTGGTTCCCAGAGGTAAGATAACGTAGGAATATTCACTTTTCATTACCCGTGAAAATACGACGCCCCAACTTATCTTCATTTGGATTTGACAGAAACCTGCGGCGACACGTTGTTCCACCTAGTATATGTCAATTCATGGGAAATTATTTGAAGGTGCCGGAAAGAAGGACCAATCTGCTGCAGGTGACGAACAATGGTGAACTGGGAAGACCCTACCTCAACTGCCGCTAATCGTCTACTTGTACAGGGGTTCGACCAGTGTGTCAGTGTAGGTGGTCGATGCGCGTCCTGACGTCGGCTTGTCTTTGAGATGTGTGTCCCCAGCATTGAAACGCATGAACCATTTTCCTGACGTCGGCTTGTCTTTGAGATGGGTGTCCCCAGCATTGAAACGCATGAACCATTTTCCTGACGTCGGCTTGTCTTTGAGATGTGTGTCCCCAGCATTGAAACGCATGAACCATTTTCCTGACGTCGGCTTGTCTTTGAGATGGGTGTCCCCAGCATTGAAACGCATGAACCATTTTCCTGACGTCGGCTTGTCTTTGAGATGGGTGTCCCCAGCATTGAAACGCATGAACCATTTTCCTGACGTCGGCTTGTCTTTGAGATGTGTGTCCCCAGCATTGAAACGCATGAACCATTTTCCTGACGTCGGCTTGTCTTTGAGATGGGTGTCCCCAGCATTGAAACGCATGAACCATTTTCCTGACGTCGGCTTGTCTTTGAGATGGGTGTCCCCAGCATTGAAACGCATGAACCATTTTCCTGACGTCGGCTTGTCTTTGAGATGTGTGTCCCCAGCATTGAAACGCATGAACCATTTTCCTGACGTCGGCTTGTCTTTGAGATGGGTGTCCCCAGCATTGAAACGCATGAACCATTTTCCTGACGGCGGCTTGTCTTTGAGATGGGTGTCCCCAGCATTGAAACGCATGAACCATTTTCCTGACGGCGGCTTGTCTTTGAGATGTGTGTCCCCAGCATTGAAACGCATGAACCATTTTCCTGACGGCGGCTTGTCTTTGAGATGGGTGTCCCCAGCATTGAAACGCATGAACCATTTTCCTGACGGCGGCTTGTCTTTGAGATGGGTGTCCCCAGCATTGAAACGCATGAACCATTTTCCTGACGGCGGCTTGTCTTTGAGAAGGGTGTCCCCAGCATTGAAACGCATGAACCATTTTCCTGACGGCGGCTTGTCTTTGAGATGGGTGTCCCGAGCATTGAAACGCATGAACCATTTTCCTGACGGCGGCTTGTCTTTGAGAAGGGTGTCCCCAGCATTGAAATGCAGGAACCATGTCCGTGTAGTGCTGCTGACCACTGTTTCGTCGCCTTAAGATGGTCCCACCTAAAATCTCTGTCTTATGTTTCCAATGGTAAAACTTTTTTTACATATTTTCTTCGCAATTAATGTATTCCCAAGGATAAAAATTCGCACATCGATAAAACTAACTTTAAATTATAGCATGGGATACTTAACACTTGTTAAAACATAACCATAATTAAGCAATCCGACATTAGTTTGTCCATCAATATACATGTCGCGCCATCTATGAACAGATCTGAACATTACTCCAAGAAAAATGATTGATGTTTAATATAATTATGGTTACGTTTTACCAAGTATTAAGTATCCCATGCTATAATTTAAAGTCAGTTTTATCGATGTACAAATTTTCATCATTGGGAACGCGAAGAAAATATGTAAAGAAGTTTTACCATTGGAAACATAAGGCAGAGATTTTAGGTGTAACCACCTTAAACTACACACATTACTCTCCCTGCAGCTGTCGCGTTTGTTTTCTCCAGTAATGACGTGGGAGTACCCGAACGGCACGTTTATCGACATCTATCCTTTGTTCATCGGATACTGCAATGTGACTCCGTGCCAAATGCACGTTATCAGCCTCGTGTGTTCCACGTTATCGTTGCACCCAGTGGACGATTGCGTGCGTTTCGCAGGGGAATGAATTCTTAACATTATGTTTACTTCAAAACGGAACAAACGTTTGACTCCCCTGGTAGATGTCGAATTTCCTCAAAATACTGAGAAAAATGTTTTGTTAATTCAGCAACAAAATTGTTGAATCAACCAAAATATTCTGTTGATATGCAGTCTACAAGTATTTGTTGAATTTACAAATGTATCTTGCTGAAAATTAAATACTCAGTTGACGTGGACCAGAAACATCAAATAGAAGTCATCGCTCTTTCCACATTTATAAGTGAGTCACGGAAAATTCTCATCGACCGTCACCGGGAATCGAACGCAGGGTCTTCCAGTTACGAGCCGGATATGCTTCCACTGCACCACAGCGGCTTCGAAATTCTCCAGACTCACAAACGACAAACTGCCAAACCACATGGCAGGGTTGCTTCTTTGGAGCTCCGCACAATGCTGGGGATTCACCAAAGATGAACAGCAGCATCTGATCAAATAATTAGAAGGCGAATGAATGATAAATATTTATCATTCATTGATAAATATTTATGCCTAGGTCGATTTTTAGGAATTGGTTTCATCCAACATATAAATATTTATCATTCATTCGCCTTCTAATTTTTTGTTCAGTTGCTGTTTACCATCTTTGGTGAACCCCCAGCATTGTGCGGGGCTCCAAGAAGCAACCTGCCATGTGGCTTGCAGTTTGTCGTTTGTGAGTCTGGAGAATTCCGAGGCCGCTGTGGTGCAGTGGAAGCATATCCGGGGCGTAACTGGAAGACCCTGGGTTCGATTCCCGTAACAGCCAATGATAGTTTTTCCGAGACTCACTTATAAACGTGGAAAGAGCGATGAGTTTTGTTTTATGTTGCTGAAAATTATTGTTGATTCTACAAATTTTTTGTTATCATGACAAAACGTTTTGTTCGTTTAACAAAATACCTAGGTGTATTGTTATCGTAATAAAACGTTTTGTTGCTGCAACCATGCAAATTTTTATCGTGACAAAGTAATTTCTTGCTCTAACAAAATTTAGAGTTTCTCTCGCTGCAGCGTTTGTTTCCTCCGGTAATGACGTAAGAGTACCCGAACGTCACGTTTATCGACATCTGTCCTTTGTTCATCGTTATCAACATCTATCACGTTTATCGATATCTATCCTTTGTTCAAAGTAGCTGGGCTACTTTCTCCCTAAGCTTTTTTCCGATGGCAACTCTTTGCCGTTGTAGTAATAATATTTCGACCCTGGGGGTCCGCCATCCCCCCACCCGTATTTATTTTCAGTGGTGTTTAAATTAATTTGGACGGTATTACGTCAAGAGGAAATTTTTTCCGAGCCAGTGAAAAATCTCTCACCGACCGGATTTGAACCTGAGACCACTACTTAGGAACTAGGCGGGCTAACCACTCGGCTATACCTGTTCACACAAGCCGATTTGTATCTGCGAATTCAGCATTTGAAGATATGTTTATTACCTTCTGGAATGTTCACGGACGATTTATTCTTCACATAACGACGTATTGACACTATTTTGGTGCGTGTGTAACATGTTTCTAAATCCCATTTCTTTTTAAATGATTTCCTTAGTTTTTTTTATGAAACAAGTTATTGACATTTTTTGTTAGACAAAAAGAAATCGTAATATTTTTCTTAACGTTCTATATGTTCCATGGTATTATCACCATGCAATCTTTAGTTGCCGCATGAATTTTGAAACACCCTGTAGCTTAATCATGAAATCAAGCTCAATACGCAAATTACAACTCTTATCATTACCTCATGTGCAAATTTTTAATTGCGATCAGGAACTGCAAGCTGTCATAAGGAATGTATTATTGCTTTATCAGAAATCTGGGTTTAAATTTAATACGTGCCACTGTGCATCTAATAAGATGCGGATTCTACCGTGTTCATTGTAATTATGAGTCTACAAAGTGAGACCAAATTATCACTGAAATTCACTGAATCCAACCAACATGTCACACAATAAACACTAGCATAAAAATACGTCAGAATTATTAAGATATATTAGAAATTCTTATCCTCTGAATGTCTCTATCAGAGTTGACCGATCCCAGTCTTCTAACAATGCATTCACTTCGTAGTCAGCCATAATTCAAAACGAAATCTTTAGCGCAAAACAAGATTCTTCTGGTCAGTGTTAGTCTGGTAGTGCCCGTATGGAGTAGTTAGTAATCGTGGGCTTTGGCGTAAGGTCGATACCATCTCCATATCGTTGAATTAACAAATATAGCCAATGAAATAATTTTTGGTTGCCAACAAAACAATTCCTGTGGATATATTAAGAGAATACAACGTCGTTTGTCAAAAATATTTATTTTTTCAAGTCGACCATGGTTTCGCTGGGTATTGACCTAGCTTCATCAAGACGAAGCTAGTTGAATACCAAGCAACCCCATGGTCGACTTGAAAAAATAAATATTTGTGACAAACGACGTTGTATTCTTTTAATACATATAATCGTCACGAGACTGGAGTCTTTGAGATCAAAAATCCCGATGGAGTTTGGCTAAAGCAACAAAATAAATCGACAAAGCAGCTCAACAAAACTATTTTGTTGTTTCAAACAATTTTTTTTTCTCAGTGGAAGCTCTTCGACATGTATACTGTACATATACATTGAAGAGCATTTGAATTAGATATACCTGTCTAGTAACGTGTAGCACCACCCTTCGCGCTGATGACGGCGTCGATTCGTCTCGGCATAGACTCGACAATACACCGGAAGCGTTGGGAAGCCATACGGATCCACGACCCCTGAACAAGCTCCTACAGTTCACGAAGATTTGATGGAGGGGGGTCAAACCTCGAACATCTCTCTCGATGGCATCGCAGATGTGCTGGATGAGATTGAGGTCAGGTGACCTAGCTGGCCAAGGAAGCGAGGTCACGTCAGTGGAGTGTTCATCCAACCATTCGGATACAATTTGGGAGCGATGGCACGGTGCATTGTCTTGTTGCAGGATGAGGTCCCTAGTGGAATGTTGAAGACGCACAAACGGGAGCAAATGGTAGTCCAGGATATCCTGGCAACGTTGACCTGTGAGGGACGATGTCACACGTACCAAGGGTCCCATTTCAGTCCACGTAAACAGTCCCCAGCTGGCAAGAAAGATCCATCGCTTCATGTAGTTTGCACCATACTCATATCCTGCCATCCGCATGTACCAACGTGAATCTCGACTCATCAGTCCAGGAAACATTTTTCCACATGTCTAAGGTCCAGTGGCGATGTTCCCGTACCCATGCTAATCTTTGAACCCTGTGATGTGCGGTCAGCAGCGGTACCCTCGTGGGACGATGTCTTCTGTACCCAATAGCGAGAAGATAGTTCTGGATGGTGTGGCTGCTTACACGTTTTTGTGCACCAGCGTTAAATTGCCGAGTGATTTCTTGCTCTGTGAACCGTCTATCCGCTGTTACAATGCGAGCTAGCCGAGGATGACCCGGCTCATCCACACGCTGTTGTCCACGGCATTTGGCCCTTGCAGGGATGGTTTTACCGGACTCGTTGTACTCACGGTGCACCCGTGACACAGTGGCTCGTGAAAATCCCAGTGTCTGCACGACTTCCGAGATGGAGTGACCCATTCGTCGGGCCCCGACAATTTGCCCACGATCAAATGCATTTAGATCCTTCGTCTTACCCATACTGCGTCCGACTCTTACTGATTCCCGTCGCATCACTCCTTATATTGTCGGATCGCTGCATACGTCATATCGTTTCTGTTTACAGGGCCGCCCACAGCGCCACATTTGCATAACGCCAGCTGTCTCTAATTCAATTGCTCATAGGTGTATAAATACAGTACATTTTTACCATTTATTGTAACCAGAAATTCGGTTGTTGTCTTTATTGTTTTTTCCTTCTATACCGAGCGTCTGCGCCGGATGAGGTCTTTGCCTGTCTACGCGCAATAGAGTTCCTTTTCAGAAAGAAAGCAGCAAATCGAAATTCTGTTTCTCGAACAATTTTCCACGGATCCGCCAATCCAGAGGGTTGAGGAAATATGATTGCAGAAACAGAGAACATTACTGATGTACAGGTCCTAGCAGAAATGTTTCAGTTCCAGGACGTTTTGCTGCCCTTGTCTGGAATCATTTTCCTGTAGTTTCGTAGAAGAGAGAAAGTACATAAGCAGAGTACTTAGTTAGAGACGTGTGTATTTCTTTCCAATTGCTTGAACCGTTCCCGAACTTCGGATGAGGGATGAGTGGTAAACTTATCTAACTCTGCTCGTTCTTTTCTCTCCCTTGAACCAGAGGTGTCAAAGTTGACTCGGGCTCATATCCCTAGGCGTTCACTGCGGTAATTAAAGCCTGAAACAAACAAAAAAGAAATAACAAGTGAGTTTGATTTATAAAATTTTAAGTTTTCGTGAGAAGTCACTATTTTAGAGCCATGATATTTTGCAAAATGTGAGATGACATGTGTGAAAATGCAAATTTGCCGGTGGCGAAGATCGGACCCGCTTCGTTCTGTTGCAGAGCCAAATGCTTTCACAAATAGGCTACACCGATTGAATTTACCTCTGCAATTTTGTCGTCTTGGCATATGCATCGCCTCTGTAATGCCTCAGATATGCGATTTTGTAATGCCTCAAATATGCGATTTCGGGTCAGCCACAAACCATGCTTGAGGTAACTCTTTGTAGAAGAAGGAATTCTCGTTAATTCCAGACGATTAACGAGAATTCCTTTTTCGAAAAATGTCTGGACGTCACACATTTTTCGAAGAACCCAACGGCTAATAGACGCACTTCCCAAATCGGGCGCCAATGTGAAAACACAAATTTGCTGTTAGCGAGAATCGAACCCTTATCCTTGTGCCCCGGAGCCGAATGCTTTCCTAATTAAGTTACACTGACGGAATTCATCACTGCACCTTTGCCATCTTGACATGTGCGTCACTTCTGTAGTACGTCACTCATGAGGATGCTGTGCAATTACATGTTTACCGATCTTTACTGTGCAACACTGTCAAAAATCATGTTGACGTTGAGAGTCCACCAAAACCAAAGGAAAACCTTAATTTTATGCGAAATATTAGTAGAATCAGAGTTGCGATCTTGACTTACTGATGTGCGTCACAGAGTTGCTATTCTTAAGGTTGCAGTTATGTGACAGAAAGCAGAAGCTGAGAAGGTGAGAAAAACACAATTCGATTGCAACAAGATTGCAACACAATTCGATTGCAACAAGATCAATAACTGGAATAACGGGAATTTATTTTTCAAAGGCATTCTTGGTAAACTAAACACGCAAGTTTCTCAGCAGAGGAAAAAAGGTGGATTAAAGCAGACGAATGGCTATAATTTATCGCCATACATTCTTCTGGTTATGTTTGAGATGGTTATCTAACTGGACTTTGTTGCTGTGCTTCTACCGAAAAATATTAATTTTTGAAGAGCTTTAAAATACTGAAATCATCTGCATTACAATAGAATCCCCAATAAAAAGAGCGTTTGGGTCACTAGAATTAACAAGAATTCAGATTCTCGAGTTTCTTTCACATTTTCATTGCTTTTCATTTGTTCGGCTAGTGATTAATCTATTCTCTAATCTCGCCTCTATTTGTGCTTCTTAGAATCCAGGTACTGAACTGCTATTGGAGAATCAACGCGCATACTCTACCTTTGTCTTCTATTCAAAATATTTTCAAAGTCAGCGCAATTTCGTGAGGAGAGACGAATGCAATATTTCTGAATTTAGAATTTTAGTCGAAATGTTGAGTTACTAACATTTCCAGCGCAGATCTCTACCATTGTGACGTATTTCTCATAACCACACTGCGACTCGACTTATGATGAACAAAACGGAAGTTCCTCTAGGCAGCTTAAAACATTATACACTGCTGGCCACCCAAAATGCAACGCCAAGAAGGAAGCATCCGATTGGCCTGAAATTTGCAGCATGCGTCGCCCGCGAGAGGACATGCAAACGATTAGAATTGCAGGGCATATGCAAATCACGTGCGCGCGGCACGCCAGCGAGAAGCACTATAAGAAGGGTGCACAGAAGGCTGGGTGAAAGTAGTGGAAGTGTGTTGTGCTGCCAGACCTGTGCGTGGGAAGCTTCCTGATGCCTCGTTGCTGAATACGGCAGTCATTCCAGCACGTTGCGGAGTTCGACAGTGGACGAATAGTGGCTTATCGCGACAGCGGTTTATCGTACCGAGACATCGGACCCTCGGAGCCCGTGTGGGACGACATCCAGCCACAGTGAGGCGAGTATGGGTTCGGTGGGTGCAGGAGGGACGGACGGACCGACGTGCGCGATTGCCGCAGCCGCGACACACCACCAAACGAGAGGACCAGCATGTTGTGCGGCGGGCATTGACGGCTCACACCGCCACATCACGAACGTTAGCGCAAGAATTAGGGTGTGTTGCGCAAAAACCTGTGTCAGCACGTACCGTTTGACGTCGTTTGCAGGAGCGGGGACTTGTCGCACGACGCCCATTGCTCCGATTACCATTGACGTTACACCACCGGCGAGTGCTGCGGCAGTGGGCCGTTGAACGCCGCACCTGGTCTGCGGAATGGCACAACATTGTCTTCTCCGACAAATCCTGCTTCTTCCTGCAACACCACGATGGTCGGATCCGCGTGTGGCGGCACCGCGGCGAGAGACTGTATGAGGCCTGCATTATGCATCGCCATACCGGTCCGTCGCCTGGCGTTATGGTTTGGGGCGCAACTGGATATGACACCCGCACCCCTCTGGTACGCATCGCCGGTACACTCAACAGCCACCGCTACATCTCTAACGTTTTGGAGCCTGTAGTCCTCCCTTACCTGCAGGACCTGCCAGCGGCCACGTTTCAAAAGGACAATGCGCGCACGCACGTGGCACGCATCGTGCAACAATACTTCACGGCCCACCAGGTGTCACTGCTACCGTGGCCCGCCTGTTCTCCCGATATGTCTCCCATCGAACACGTCTGGTCGCTGATCGACAACTGAATGGTCCGGCAAGCATCACCCGCGGCTACGCCTGCTGAACTGTGCTAACGTGTGGAAGCAGCCTGGACCGACATACGCAAGGCCACATCCAAAGCCTCCTTCGTTCGATACCGCGGCGTGTAGCGGCCTTTATTTCCAGCCATGGGGGCCACACGAACTATTGATGTCTGCTTGTTCCGCAAGTCGCACGGGCCTGTAAGCTCAATCGTTTCATCTTTGTATCTGTTGTTATGTGTCCAGTAAATCTGGGTTTGCTATCTCGTGTCCTTCTTGGTGTTGCATTTTGGGTGGCCAGCAGTGTAGTTAACATGAATGCTGTTGTCCATTAGTGTACGTAATCATAGCAATGTAACCTCGCTTGTAAATCAGTATTTGAAGGAGGAAATCACTCACGGAAAACTTTCTTCTATTTCATCCAAAACTGGGAGCCATCAAAATACATTCAAAACTGTAAATATATTTCATGTGGGTCAGGAACATATGTACTGATGAAAATATATCTACTTTATGTCAATAAAGCCATTGCTGCTGAGAGTTTTAATTACATCGATTAGTACTTTCATCCTATTTGTCTTATTTATTTATTTATTTATTTTCTGCAATAACACTTTCAGCCCAATGGGATTATAATACACGGCGCCCGCTGTCCAGGTATGTTGACTGAAGATATCTCTAAGACTTAAATCCTTGTGTCCTCTACTTCATACGGGAGAATTCACGTAGCTCATATGACGATATTAAGAGGGATAAAGGAGTGCCTTCAAAGACCATTAGAGAGAAATCCTTCACAGCAGGTCGTCACTGGGCCGTTGATTCCAGCGAAGGCATGGATTTAAGCATATCTGTTATCTGATGAAGCTACAATCCACGAGATGTACTCAATTAAAACCTTCCAAGACGCATTAATGAAGGCCATAATCAAAGAGGATGACTATAATTCCAGGCGGAGAGTCACTGATAAATGGGAATGAAACGGTACTCCCTTGGAAAAGAATGTGTCGAGAGATGGACATATCCATCACTGTAAAATGAGGTCCGGTACTCAACGTATTGAAAGATTACTTAACTCTTCTCTAAGGCAGACATGTTTTGGCAAATGTGAGATCGAAATTCATGCCGTTTTAGCCAGCTGAATGTCTCACATGAAAGATAATATCAAAATCTCTATCTCTCTCTCTCTCTCTCTCTTACTTATAAATCTTTTAAGAAAAAGCCTGGATTTCGAAAATAAATTCTCTGTAGTTTATGGGCAATATTTTGCCAGCAGGTAATGAGGAAAACAATATGAAGTCGAAGATTGTTTTAACTTGGAACGGAGTAGCACGCATCAGAATCAATGCCAACGTTGTATCCAATTACCAGAGCAGTCACGAGAGAGAAACTTTACTTATGGAACGGATGGACATTATATAGTCGCCATCACTAATACGTACTAATTTACATGGACTCCAAGAAGTCACTCTTGTTAAAGACTGCTTCTCCTGTAAGAACTGTCTGGGGTAGCTGATCTTTGGTGAATTCTTTATTTCAGTCAAAGGACTGGCTTTGCTTAGGATAGAACCTATGTGACATATATTCTAACTTAAATTTCATTTTGACGTGGATACGTCATTAAAATCGATCCCATACGACTGATTTTTTCCATGGGATTTTTTCCATGTCCATGTTTTCCTGGAGGGTTCCTTCTATTAAAACTTGACCGACATAATTTCTTACGATTTATCAAATGCTTATAATTTCTAAATTATAACAAATAGCTGAAATCTAATAACTGACATAAAAAGAGTAATAACCAGTGATTCTAAAAATATCAACTTCAAGGTCATGTGCATGCGCGGGGAGATGAGAGGGCGTCCGCCATTTTGGGGTCGAATATGCTGAGTCAAGCGCCTTAAAATCAGTATAACTCGAGATCGTGTAGGGGTAGGATCGTGATATTTGTCTCAAACGATTTTTCTGGATAAGATCTATCTAAAACGTAATAATTCATAAACATTTAATAACTACTTTGCAAGTTATAAGGGATAAACGAAAACCATTCATAAATCACAAGGAGGAACATTTGATCAAATGGTGTTTCAATATAACAAGTCACAACAGAATCAACTAGTATATGTCACTTTGACCAGGGTTACTTCCTTAGATGGCTTATACATTACTTCCTTAGATTGCTTATATGTCACTTTGAGCAGGGTTACTTTTTTAAATGGCTTATACATTACTTCCTTAAATGACTTATACATTACTTCCTCAGATGGCTTATACATAATCAATTCAAAGGACGTCTTCAAGTTCTGCCATTAATACGGAAGTACTACGCCGACTGCGAAGGAATTACGAGACCAATACGCCAGAATGAGTAATAACACATTACCAACTTTGATGAAGCAAGTAGAGTCCTGTAGTTTCAAAGAAGACAAACAATCGAGATCTAAACGGAAATTACTTGTCATTGTGAGTATTGTCATCGCCCAGAGTTTAATTGCCCATGCTGAAGACATTATCCGTGATCCTATACTTCGAAAATCAGACTACTTAGCCGTGAGTGAAACTTGGATGAATGATTCTAGTTCCATAAATTTCCCCCTGTTTCGAATTGAAGGCGAAAAGAAATAGGGCAATAGCCCAACACAAAACATCCATTTCCAAACGTACTACTTCGCCCACAAAACGAACTTCGGGGGAGTGTCCATTTTCAGGAACATCAATAGTCTAACAGATTGCCAACCCGCAAATGTCTCAGTCAACAACAGATTTGAAGATGATCTATGTGGGTTACATGTGTCTAGTTGATGTGACAGTGTCTGCTCAAACTCGTATTATACTTGGTACGGTTTACGTTCATCCCAACGTTTGACAAACATCACGTTTTCTGATGTTATTTGACTTACCACTCTTGTCATAATTTACACTGGAATCACTACTTCAAAATTGTACTGAATACTGGTGTAATCGCGTATTTCATGGTTTATCTGCCTCTCCGAGCAATCACGGGAGACAATGAATTCTATTCTTCCAGATTTGCCAAATATGAATTCCGTTGCTTTGACTGGCGATTCCTGTGATGTGCTAAATTCAAATTACTCGGAAACTTGAGACTCGGTCGTTCTGGGTGGAGTAGTGGTTAGCATACTCGAGCGCAAACCGGGAGACGCGGATTCGACTCTCCCTCCAGGTCGATGAAATTTTCAAGTTTTCTGGTATTATTTGACCTACCAGTTTTGTCATATTTTACACCAATAGGCGGAACACAACTTCAAATTTGTATTACCACTAGAGGTCTTCATGTTCCAGATGCTATGCGATTACTCTGAAAACATCAAGAAAATCATACAAAGTATAGTACCGGATACCCAAGTGCCTATCATTCTCACTGGTGACTTTAATATTGATGTGCAACAAAACACCAACATACTCAAGTTCATGAAAGACAATTTCAGCTTGACTTATATAAATTCTCCAACAACCATCTTAGGCAATACTTGTATCAACTTAACCTTTTTACGAAACATAGATGTGAATTGTATGCCATATAATAACGCAAGGAACTATACACCAACTATACATAAGATAGTTTAACTATACTAGTTATCCAAATTTATTAGCGTTGATGAAATCAAAGGTTCCCAAAGGGAATCTTTGATAGTTATACTATCTTATGCATGCCATATGTTTGTTACTTTTCATATCATCGCCCTGTACTAAATAAAATTATAATCTAACTGCATTCCTCTTTCATTTATCAACCGACTTCTACCTCAAACCCCTTACTGTCAAACACGTATCCACGTAAATAAAACCTGCGAGTGTGTTCCAGACACAGATTAGCCCCAATTTTTTGGCTTCCTTCTCTATGTAAATTTTGAGTTCATTCTCTTTAAGTATTTCAACCTTAACATTGCATTTTTCTCACTCAATCAAAAAATGTGTAGCAGCAGTCTTGAGGTTAAGTTGAGTGATGTGTGTATGTTTTGACAAGATAAGAACAATGTATGAAATGTGTGAAGCGAGCAGCGAAGAAGTGTGTGTAGATAAGTGCAGTCTTGCGTTGTACCCGCAAATCTAGGTATGCAGGGTAATTCAAAATGATTCATCTGATTTCAGAAGAACATAATCCCATACCAATCAACCGTGTACGGCCTGGGCTTACACCAAATGAAAGAGGACATCTCCGAGTTTTAATAGGTCACTATGAGAGGGCTACACTCTCTCTGTGGAGCCGCCTCATGGGCAGAGCCGGATTAGGGGGGGCTATAGGGGCTATAGCCTTGGGGTCCACCATGAGCAAGGGCCCAGGAGACATGCCTCGACAAATAAGGGCCGCGGGTGGCCTAGTGGGCAACGTTCGTGACTGCCACTGAAAGGGCCCCAGGTTCGATCCCAGGCAGGTACGAACGCTCGATCCACTAAATATCCGCCGTGCGTTGGATGGGCACGCTAAGCAGTCGGACCCCGGGTACTGGCCCCCGGTAATAAATAAAGGCGTCTTCCTCCCCTTTTCTACTTTACTTCCGTGTCACTTTCCTATCGGGCGCTCTAGCCCAAATCTCCTAGCTTCCTAAAGACCTGGGGTCAGACATTCCCTTCCTAAAAATCCTCTACATACCATCATCATTTGCCTCGACAAATAATAGATAGCCAGAGAGAGAGAGAGGGGGTGGTTATAAAATAGTTTTACTTTTGTCTCGTATAGCTGGAAGAGGGACAGATTCCAAAGAACACAAAGGCTGGAAGAGCGACATACGAAGTCTAACAAAAGCTGGAAGAGGGACAGATTCCAAAGTCTAACAAAAGCTGGAAAAGGGACAGATTCCAAAGCAGTGACTCAGCAAGTGTAAAAGGTTTCATGTCGCTATGTACAACGGGGTCGGTGAAACAGTTTCAATTTTTTCACTACTACCATCCACCCATACCACCCAATTTGGGCTTGGAACCGTTAATGGGAGAAGTTCCTTGTGTCATCACATTGCATGCAATGAGAAAAGTATACAATGATAAATCATTAGAAAATACATATCAAAATCTAGGAATCTTAAGCTTTTAACTCGTGTTCTTATGAGAAAAATGAAAAACACAGCAACTCTGCAGGTACTTTTTCAGTTTGAAGAATGCCTTACTCTTTTTTTTTTTATGACAATCATATTGCTACAGTTTCGTGTTTTAACGGACTTCATAAGGATTCCCCGTCATAGGTTCTTTAGGGCCCACTCAGATGTCTCAGCCTAGGGGCCCACTCAGATGTCTCAGCCTAGGGACCCACTCAGATGTCTCAGCCTAGGGGCCCACTAAGGCCTTAATTCGGCCCTGCTCATTGGCATTGTGCTGTTCACCGTTTCCTCAACGAAGGAATTGGATTGGTCGCAGTGGACCTCTACATCTGGCCCCTTAATTCACTGGAACTTACACAGTGCAACTTCTTTATTTGGAGGTATGTTAAGAATACTGTGTACATGCCACCATTGCCTACAACCCTGAATGAGCTCCAGGGTTTGTAACGTACCAGGAGATGTGGCGTACCTGCCCGAAGGACGCACACGACATAAATGCAGATAGGAATCAGAATAAAACGTCCGCGTAGCTCAATTGGTAGAGTGACTTATTCCGGAATGAGGGGACCCGGGTTAGAATCCTGGCGCGGATAAAAATGACGGAGAAATTTACTTCGTTATAGTGGCGCCCGAACTATCCGGATGACCCGACCGTTCAAAATCTCGCATTGATGTGATGTTATTTCCACACCGCGAGATAGGAAAAATGAGAGAATCCTTTCTCCAGCACTTCGAAAAAAAAATAATAATAATAAGGGGGAGATGATGTAACGTACCAGGAGATGAGACGTACCTGCCCGAAGGACGCACACGACATAAAGGCAGATAGGAATCAGAATAAAACGTCCGCGTAGCTCAATTGGTAGAGTGACTTATTCCGGAATGAGGGGACCCGGGTTCGAATCCTGGCATGGACAGAAATGACGGAGAAATTTACTTCGTTATAGGTTGTAGGCAACCTTTCTAATGCGGAGGTTCACTCGCCGTTGTAACTGACTCCAGCGCAGTAACAATGTGTTTTATGAGCTGATCCACCTCAAGTTACAGATGTTCAGAGTGTTGTATTCATCGAAGTGTTGCTAATGATTTAAGGTGACCCCTGTGTTTTTTCTGATGACTGTCATTGATGAATTCGTGAACTGAATTACCTTGAAGATAGAATAAAGACTGTGGTTTTCGTAAGTTACAAACGACACTTTTTTGGCGGTTAGGTCGCCTAATATTGTTTATTGTATAATTAATCATTTTGTATTTGCTATCCAGAGCATAGTGTTTAAAAGCTCAGTGTTACAAGAACCATCGGTTGTACGATAGGTAGTGTTTAAATCAGAAGCGTAGGGTGACCTAAATTTTATCATGGGCTAAATATTTTTAAAATTGTTCTCAACCTTCTTCCGTTCTATGAAATATAATTTCAGTGGAATGCGAGGTTTTCAAACGCCACCTGCTAAAATCACACTCAACCACATAGAATGAAATAGAAATTTGATTCATATACACACAGTCGAGTCACGTCATTGTGCCCACCTCCTACTTTTGACGTCAACAGCGCGTAGCCAGTGAAAGAAGGCACATGTCATAAGCTGGCTTGGAGGGTATATAAGGTGTGCTGTAGCAATTCTGAAAACATATCACTCGTTGCTGTCATGGATAAAAGGTGTGACTTATCTGATTTGCAAAATGGGATGATTATCGGCTTTCTGCCCAAGGGTGACAGTGTTTCTGAAACAGCGCAGTTTGTGAACTGTTCGCGTGCTGCTGTGGTTAAACTGTATCGTGATTGAAGAAATGGCACCATCGCGAATAAGCAACGTGGAAACTGCAGAGCATCACGTGCCATTGATGCGAAAGGTGAACGTCGGCTTCGTAGGTACGTGAGGGCCTCTCGACACGCTACAGTGGAGCAACTCACTGGCCGAATGAACGAGGGGGCTACCGGAAGTGTGTCTAAAGAGACAATTCAGCAAACCGTGCTGCATATGGGGCTCTGATGCAGACCGATTATCACTGCACTTATGCTAACGAAGGTGCAACGGCAGAAAAGGCTTACATTTGCAGGGCGGCATCTGAATTATACGTCCGCTGATTGGCAAAGGATTGCCTTCTCTGATGAGTCACGTTTTCTGCTTCATCGAACGGATGGACGTTGGCGTATAAGGCAAGAAACATCGGAGAACAAACACTCTTCAACCATTGCTGGCAGAACACAAGCTGGTAAAGGCAGCGTTATGGTCTGGAGAATGTTTTCGTGGGATTTCTTGGGTCCACTCATACCTGTGGAAGGCACTGTGGACCAAATTCGTTATGAATCCATCCTAGCAGACCTCGTACACCCATACATGCTGATTGTCTTTCCTGGGGCAGATGGAATCTTCCATCACGACAGTGCGACGTGTCACACAACTAGAAATGCCCTTTGAGTGGTTAGAAGAGCACGATGGAGACTTCAAAGTACATCCCTGGCAACCCTAATTCCCCAGACTTAAACCCAATTGAACATCTGTGGGACAATTTCGATCGTGTTGTTCGCTTTATGGATCCTCCACTTCGCACCCTCCAGCAGTTGTCAGATGCACGGCAGTCAGCATGGCTCCACATACCTGTGAACACCTTATTGAGTCACTCCCAGCCCGTCTAGCTTGTGTCTGCGCTGCACACGGCTGTTACTCTGGATATTAACTGCTGGTCACAATAATGTAACTCGATCGTGCATATGCAGTCCTGTATAGCATACAAAACAGTAAAAACAAAACAAAGCGCGTTTGCTTTAGTTTCCAGTTAACCTGGATATTTTGCTATACCACTCCGCAATAAATATGCTAAACTGATTCTTATGTTTTTGCACCAAGCAGATATTTGGTCGATGTGGACCTAAGTCTTCAAAGTTTTCTTTTTCTTCATCCCTTAATAAACTACACTAAAGTGTCAAAAGTCATGGGATAGCAGTATGCAAATTTTTAACTGGCGCTGCTGTTGTACAAAAGCATCGACGCATTCCACGATTTTTATGAGTTGCGAGGTGTAATGTCGTGAGTCAGGTTGAACAACCGCCAGTAGGATTATGGCAAGCCGACGTGAATTATCGGAGTTTGAACGAGGCATGGTAGTGGGAGCCAGAAGGACGGGACATTCAATTTCCGAAGTTGTGCGAACATTCAACATTCTTCAATCCATGGTGTCACGTATGTACCGATAATACCACCTCACGGAAGGCATTACTACCAGCCGTGGAAAGCGCAGTAGCCGACCACCGGTGCAGAATGACCGGGACCAGCGGCGTCTGACCAGGATTCTCAATGCTAACAGACAAGCGACACTAGCTCAAATAACATCCACATTCAATGCAGGAGGTAGCAGAGACATATCCATCTGATCAGTGCAGCGTAATTTAACGTCCATGGGGTATGGGAGCAAAACACCTACTAGAATGCCTTTGTTAACACTACGACATCGGCCACAGCACTTCACCAGGGCTCGCGAAAGAGGCAATTGAACCCTAAAAGACTCGCAACATGTGGCGTGGTCCAATGAGTCACGCTACCAGTTGTTACGAGCTGATGGTAGGGTTTGAGTGTGGCGCAGACTCCATGAGATCATGGACGTAAGCTGTCAACAGCACTGTGCATGCTGATTTTGGTTCCATACATGTGTGAGGTGTCTTTACGTGGCACGGTTTAGGTCCTCTGGTCCTCATAAATACGTCATTAACTGGTAGCCGCTTTGTTGGGTTACCATTTGCAGCCACTCATGGATTTTTATTGGATGTACCCCAACAAAAATGGGATTTCCCAGGTGGAAAATGAACCATGTCATCGGGGTCAAGTTGTCCAAAATTGGTTCGAGGAGCATTCTGGACAATTTCGACGGATGGTGAGGCCACCACGTTTGCCCGACATGAATCCAATAGAGCCCTTATGGGACGTAGTGGAAAGTTGCATTCGCACCCAAGATCCTGCACCTACAATACCAGGAAACTATGGGTGGCTGTTCAGACGGCATGGCTCAACATCTCTCCAAAAGTCTTCCGGCCAAATATGGAATCGATGCCACATCGAGTTGATGCACTTTGCCGGGATAAAGAAGTCCCTACACGATACTAGGTACGTATCCCATGATTTTGGTACTTCAGTGTAAAACGGTGTTGAAACAAAAAGTCCACTTTGTTCATTTTACCTAAGCTAGCGAACCTTACAGCTTGACTCTACAAACGAAATTCAGCCGCTCAATATAGGACGACGCGAAAGCAAAATTAGTACTGTTAAAAAGAGAAGCGACCTGCCCCGAAAGACAGTTTTACGTATGCGTAGTTCATCCCGCATGTGCTCATTCATTAATGTTCTCGACTTCGCCAAGGCGACGAGTTGACGAGAGTCACCACTGTCACACACGCGGTGTTCAATGCACTCAAGTGAACGGATATGGAAGGCTGTAATGTGTTACCCAGTTGGTCAACTACTGTAGTAGCTCACATTTGTCACTCAGAAAATCTGGGGACTGATTACTGACGATGATTTTCTTTCGGAATTTTTCCAATTAAAAGGAAAAACATTATTTTGTTTCTCATTTTCATGCTGGGCTTAGCCACGGATGCCCATAATGACCCGACGCCACTGGTTTAAGTGAACATTTATTAGTAAAGAGTATTAAATTTAAAAAACACCTTGCACCTCTTGCAGAATAACGAAGAATGCTTAGCCAAAGACCCAGCCTCACGTGGATTAGTTTCGTTTGAGATGGAAGCTATTGTAGGAATGAAGGATTCATAGTAAAAGATCTTACCTGACACGGACTGGTCTTGCTTTAGATTGAAGCTCTTGTGGTAATGAAGTGTTCCTGGTAAATATATTGCTTGGCGTAGACTATTCTGGCTTGGGATGAAACGTCTTGTAGCAATGAAGAATTCTTGGTGAAATGTCTTTCCTGACTTGGACTAGTCTTGCTTGGGATGGAGCTTCTTATATAAAAAGAAAGCGTTCCTGCACAAAGTTCTTGACTAATGTCGTTCAAAATGTTTTGCCTTCGGTGTGGAATCCGCCCGTACACATTTTATAGGTTTTACAAACGAAAAAGGATTTCTTGAGATGGAAGATTGAAATATGGATCAGTTTCTCACATTTTATTCCCAGTAGCTCCCCAACCAAGATATTTTCGCATTTCTTGATCATCAATTCCACGGAGATGAAAACAACAACAAGGTCAGAACAGAAAAGCAAAGTGCTTACAAAAAATGTTGCCGCCGCATTGTGTTTAATATGGCAAAGATGATTAATGAATTATTTTAATTCCCATGCCTAATCTGTGTGATCGAGCTGGAAAAATAGCAGGAGGATCAGCAAAATCGAGCAGCAAAAATAAGGACACCTGCATGGTCTACAAACTCGAACAGTAAAAATGAGGACCTCTTAATGGTCTACAAAATAGAGCAGAGAAAATGAGGACATCTGCATGGTCTACAGAATTGAGCAGGAAAAATAAGGACTTCGGCATGGTCTACAAAATCTGACAACAAATATAAAGAACATCTGCATGTGCTACAAAATAGAGCAGAAAAATAAGGACATCTGCATGGTCTACAGAATCGAGCAGTAAAAATAAGGACATCGGCATGGTCTACAAAATAGAGCAGGAAAATTGAGGACATCTGCAGTGTCTACAAAATCGAGCAGTAATAATAAGGACATCTGCATGGTCTACAAAACAGCTCAGGAAAATAAGGACAACTGCATGGTCTACAAAATCGGGCAGTGAAAATAAGGACAGCTGCACGGTATACGAAATCGAGCAGTAAAAATAAAGGCGGCTGCATAGTCTACAAAATTGAGCAGGAAAAATAAGGACATCTGCATGGTCTACAAAATAGAGCAGGGAAATTGAGGAATCTGCAGTGTTTTCAAAATCGAGCAGTAATAATAAGGACATCTGTATGGTCTACAAAAGAGCTCAGGAAAATAAGGACAACTGCATGGTCTACAAAATCGGGCAGTGAAAATAAGGACAGCTGCACGGTATACAAAATCGAGCAGTAAAAATAAGGACATCTGCATGGTCTACAAATTAAAGTAGCAAACCAATACGAGGCCTCAACTAGCTGTAAGATCAATATGCAAATACACCTGATGTATGCAAATGTATAGATTATTTTATCTTCCATAACCGCCTGGAAAATTGAAATGCAATCAACAGGAATGACGGGTTACTTTCTCTTCCGTTATTTTATGCAAAAAGATTTACGTGGTATGCAAGATCGAAGTGTAAATAGTACTAGAAGCAGACTATTTGACACCTATGACCATAAAAATCGGGTCTGTGGGTTTACGAACAGAATAGGATTTCTTGAGATGGAATTCATAATACCAAATATAGCGTAAAAGCCATTTGCCAGTGGAGCAAATCGAAATCACATTCTTTTGCTCCAGAATCGAATGCTTTCCCAGTCAAGCTACACCGACAAAGTTTGTACCTGCAACTTTGCCGTCTTGACATGTCCGTTGCCTCTGAGGTAGGCACGTCACATATATCCCCCACCCCACCCCACCCCTTCGCCCATTTAGAAAGGAATGGGGCAGAAGGTTTCCGGGTCAGCTGGCAAACCACGCTTGAAGGACTGGACGAGGAATTCTCATTAATTCCAGATGATGTGAGGAACGAACATCATACAGTTTTCGAAGAACCGAACGGCCAAAAGATTCATTTCACGTTCGGGCGCCAACATAACGTAAAAACCATTTGACGGCTGTAGGAGCCGAATCCTTTCCCAATTAAGCAACACCGACCAGGTTTGTCGCTGCAACTTTTGCCTTCTTGATATGTTCGTCCCCTAAAATAAGTGGTGCGCATTGGTGGAAAATTTTTGAAAATAACGTAGAGCAGAGTTGCCGGCAGGTGACCGTCATTTAACAAAATTTCCATTTCTTGATAAGTTTCCGTTACTTTCCTATTTTCACAAATTTTCCGTAGTTAGTAATTCCGTTTATTTCGGGTTATTACGTGTTTATGCTGAAATTTCGCAAAATCAAAGACACTGAAATTTTTTAGCCCTTACGCCAAAGAATTCTTTTGCACCAATGGGACCAGAACCGACGCCGTTTGGGTTTTTCATATTTTCAGAATATTTTCTATTTTTCTTAACACACGGTTTTTCTGATCGCTAGCATAAGTTTACATTTACATTTCGCAATATTTCTAGTTTTAGAATTCGGATGGAAAAACAATTTTTTCTTTTCGTAGCACAGCAATGAGTAGCGCTGGCGACAGATTTTCACACCACCAAGTAGCAGTTTTCCCTCTGGATGGCATAAATATGTAGTCATATTTGAGACGATATGTCTTCCTCCCGAAGCACGATTGGAAAATATCTTTTTTAAATTATACAGCTGTAATGGTACCAGTCTTATCTATAAGTATATTTCGGTTTTCCTTATGCAAAAATTTCGATTGCGAGAGCGAGTAATCTGCATTCTACAAGATGCGCTTCCCGAAAGCAAAATTGAAACAAAAATTCTAGAAAGAGTTAGTGCATATTGCATTCATAATATCTATATGCACCGAAGAGCCAATATATTATGACCACCTGTCGCATTTGAAATTAGCCCTCCACGTGACGTAAAAACAGCTCTTGCCCGCCGAGGTATAAACGGTACAAGATTTCTAAATTGTCTTTTAGTATTTGGTACCAACATCCTTTAGCTTTTGTATCATAAGTTACGTGGTTGAGCCGCCGCAGTTTGGATTTGGTGTTCCACCACAAAATGTGCTCGATTGGATTAATATCTGGAGAATTTGGAGGCCAGGAAAATACATTCAAGTCTTCCTCATAATCCATGAACCATTCTCGAACAGTCCTCCTGTAAGAAACCACTACTAGAGGGGAAGATCTCAAAAGATGTACGTGGTCTACAATGATGTTTAGGTAGGTGGTAAACGTCATAGTTTCCTGCACATGAATGACTGGACCCAGGATTTCCAGCAGGACATACGAAGGCACTGCTAGAGGGAAATATCGTTCCCATGGAGGAATGTATTTATAACTGGTCTGCAATGATGTTTAGAAAGGTAGTAGACGTCATAGTTTCCTGCACATGAATGACTGGACCCAGGATCTCCCAGCAGGACTTACGAAGGCACTGCTAGAGGGAAATATCGTTCCCATGGAGGAATGTATTTATAACTGGTCTGCAATGATGTTTAGAAAGGTAGTAGACGTCATAGTTTCCTGCACATGAATGACTGGACCCAGGATTTCCCAGCAGGACATACGAAGGCACTGCTAGAGGGAAATATCGTTCCCATGGAGAAATGTATTTATAACTGGCCTTCAATGATGTTTAGGAAGGTAGTAGACGTCATAGTTTCCTGCACATGAATGACTGGACCCAGGATTTCCCAGCAGGACATACGAAGGCACTGCTAGAGGGAAATATCGTTCCCATGGAGAAATGTATTTATAACTGGCCTTCAATGATGTTTAGGAAGGTAGTAGACGTCATAGTTTCCTGCACATGAATGACTGGACCCAGGATCTCCCAGCAGGACTTACGAAGGCACTGCTAGAGGGAAATATCGTTCCCATGGAGAAATGTATTTATAACTGGCCTTCAATGATGTTTAGAAAGGTAGTAGACGTCATAGTTTCCTGCACATGAATGACTGGACCCAGGATTTCCCAGTAGGACATACGAAGGCACTGCTAGAGGGAAATATCGTTCCCATGGAGGAATGTATTTATAACTGGTCTGCAATGATGTTTAGGAAGGTAGTAGAGTCATAGTTTCCTGCACATGAATGACTGGACCCAGGATCTCCCAGCAGGACTTACGAAGGCACTGCTAGAGGGAAATATCGTTCCCATGGAGGAATGTATTTATAACTGGTCTGCAATGATGTTTAGGAAGATAGTAGACGTCATAGTTTCCTGCACATGAATGACTGGACCCAGGATTTCCCAGCAGGACATACGAAGGCACTGCTAGAGGGGAATATCGTTCCCATGGAGGGATGTATTTATAACCTGGTCTGCAATGGTGTTTAGGAAGATAGTAGTCATCATAGTTTCCAGCCCATGAATGACTGTACCCAGGGTTTCCCAGCAGGACATACGAAGGCACTGCCAGAGGGAAATATCGTCCCCATGGAAGGATATATTCATAACTGGTCTGCAGTGATGTTTAGAAAGGTGGTAGATTTCATGGTTTCCTACACATGAATGACTGAACCCAGGGTTTGCCAGCAGGACATACGAAGGCACTGCTAGAGGGAAATATCGTTCCCATGGAGAAATGTATTTATAACTGGTCTGTAATCATGTTCAGGAAGGTGGTAGACGTCATAGTTTCCTGCATATGAATGACCGGTCCCAGGGTTTCACTGCATAACAATGCCCAAAGCATTACACTTCTTCCACCGGCTTGCTTTTATTTCACGGTGCATCCTGGTGTCAGCACTTTCCCAGGTAAACGATGCACATATATGTGCCGGCCGCCGACGTGGTGCAACAGGAAACGAGATTCATCACACCACACCATATTCTTAAGTTCCAGTTTTGATGCTCACATGCAAGTTGTAGGCACTCTTGACGGTGAGCCGAGTTAGCATGGGCACTTGGAACGGCCTGCGGCTACGCAGCCACATTTTCAACATGGTTTCCGATGTACTGTGTGTTGTGATTGTGACACATTACTCTCATCACCAGCATTCATATTACTAGAGAGTTACGCCCTAAATCCCTTCTATTATCTCGTACCATACGGAACAGCCATAGCTCACCTCTAGCATCGATGAGACGTTGTTCTGTCACCAGCATACTCTCATCATTACTCTCGTCACCAGCATTCAAATTAGCGGAGAGTTGCACCACAGTATTTCTTTTGTTGTCTCAGTACCACACGGGATAGCCTTTACTCACCTCTAGCATCGATGAGCCGTAGTCTCGTCACCAGCATACCCTCGTCATTGCCCTCGTCACCAGCATTCAAATTACCGGCGAGTTGCGCCTCAACATCCCTTCTGTTGGCTCGTACCATACGGGATAGCCTTCTTCACTTCTAGCATCAATCAGCCGTACTCTCGTCATTACTCTCATCACCAGCATTCAAATTACCGGCGAGTTGCACCACAGTATCCCTTCTGTTAGCTCTTACCATACGGAATAGTCTTCCTTACTTCTAGCATCAATGAACCGTACTCTCGTCACCTTCTGTTGGCTCGTACCATACGGGATAGCCTTCACTCACCTCTAGCATCGATGAATGAGCCGTACTCTCGTCATTACTCTCGTCACCAGCATCCGAATCGCCGGTGAGGTACGCCACAGTATCCCTTCTGTTGGCTGGTAACATACGGGATAGCCTTCACTCACCTCTAGCATCGATGAATGATCCGTACTCTCGTCATTACTCTCGTCACCAGCATCCAAATTGCCGGTGAGGTACGCCACAGTATCACTTCTGTTGGCTCGTACCATACGCGATAGCCTTCACTCACCTCTAGCATCGATGAATGAGCCTAACTCTCGTCATTACTCTTGTTACCAACATTCAAATTGCCGGCGAGTTACGCCACAGTATCCCTTCTGTTGGCTCGTACCATAAGGGTTAGCCTTCGCTCACCTCTAGCATCGATGAGCCGTAGTCTCGTCATTACTCTCGTCACCAGCATTCAAAGTACCGGCGAGTTGCGAAACAGTATCCCTTCTGTTGGCTCGTACCATTCGGGATAGCCTTCCCTCAACTCTGGCATCGATGAATGAGCCGTACTCTCGTCAACAGCATCCAAATTGCTGGCGAGTTACGCCACAGTATCCCTTCTGTTTGCTCGTACCATAAGGGATAGCCTTCGCTCACCTCTAGCATCGATAAGCCGTGGTTGGCCCATACCTTTCCAGCGGTTTGTGGTTTTACCCTCTTCGAAGCATTATTTGAAGGTACTAACGACGGCTGACCGGGAGCACCCCACAAGATTTACCGTCTCAGAAATGCTCTGACCCAGTCACCTGCCATTACAATGTGGCCTTTTCCAAACTCGCTTAAGTCCGCTGTCTTTTCGGTCTGAAGAACAAGAATAACACTGATAAACAGAGTTCAGTATCAGGTGTTATTTATTTATGCCGTTTCATGATCTTCACACGCGCCGTTGTTTACCTGCAGTTGCTTCGACTTGCATAAAGTCGCGCTGGTCATAATGTCCTGGCTTCCCCGGAGTATTACCTATAAACAAAATTTTAAAATGCCCAGAAAATTTACAGCTTCTAAATCACCACTTAGCGTTCAATACATGAAAAACATAAAAGCCGTTTTTGCACATTAAGGTGAGATAATACCAATTGATATGAAATTAAAATCATTTATTAAAATACATGAAGTAAAAATCCCAACACACACACATTAAATCTTTCAGCCTCACTATGAGGTCATCCTCAGATGTAAAGAAACTTGAGCAAGTTCGGCATAAAGTTATATCTCAAATCCGTCGCCATTCCGCCTGTACTAAAAGGATCAGATGCATATGCTACAATAACTTACCTGGGGGAGGGGATCGTTGTATTAATATTACTTAGATGCCCAGGACTATCTAGAATTAAGTTGGCATTTTCTGAAAATAACCTCCTCCAGGTTTCTAACACAGAGGTCGATAATTAGCCATTACAGCATATTCCTCGGTGACTATGAATGCAGATGCTGTCAGTAAACAGTAACGATGATTTAGATGGGGGGGTAACTAGGATAGTAACCCTATCCCATGCTGTGTAAAATTTACTTCCTGAGGCTAAACGTGATAATGCTGTTGATTGAGAGCCCATCTTAACACTGTATTTATGTTCTAAGAGTCTAGTTTGTAATCTACGTGAAGTAAAGCCGATGTACACACATTCTGTATCCTCAAGGTTCATTGTTGAGAGAGGCACACTGTAAATTCCATGTCTGTCGTTCAAGTCCGCTGAATCCCGATCATTCTTTAAGCTTGCAAAAATGTTTGTGGTCCTAATACCAAAGTCTAAATGATATTTATGACAAACATTCTTCAGAATGTTAGCAACATTGGGGACGAAAGGTAAAGATCCTACATATTTAAGGTTGTGTTTCTCACCAGTAAAGGAGCTAAGTGCTTTATCGCTAACCTTATAAAAGATCGGTTAAACCATATAGTCTGGATACCCAAATGAGTGAGCAATATCAAAAATTTATTTCAATTCATTGTCACGAAAGGAATTATTCGAAGAATGTCAGCAAGCTCGAAGCATTAAAAAATAAAAACTTGTGATAATGAGGGTGAGCAGAACTGAAAGGTATTAAAGAAGGAAACGTAGATGGTTTCCGATAGACAGAATAACTAATGGAGTTTGAAACTGGAACCCGTCTAAGTAAAAAATCAAGAAACGGTAACGAGAAGTTATTTTCCAATTCAGTGGTGAACTTAATGGTAAGGTAAAACGAAGACATGAAAGTGGCGAAGTCAGATAACGAATCAGAAGAACCTGTCCAAAAAAGGAAACCATAATCGACGTACCTAAGATAGAGTGAAGGAACAGTCTGAAATTGACAAAGGGACTTGTCTTCAAGATCCTGAAGGAGGATTTCAGCGAGAATCGGCGAGAGGAAGAGCCCATGAGAGCTCCCTTCAGTTGATGAGAAATTTGGCTATTAAATTTTTAAAAATTCCGCTTTTGAATAAGGCTAAGGGAGTTCATGACAGCTTTAATCTCGGTGGCAGGGGGGCGACAATTCCGAATGAAAGTTCATATTCAATAAGACTGTGGACAGTAGGCAAGGGAATGCTAGAAAAGAGAGAAGCCACATCAAATGAAGTCATCGTGAAAAAAGTATTATGAGAGTTTAAAGACTGAATTTTCTGAAACAATTTAACAGAGCTGTTAATCGAGAGTGTGAAGTGGACAAAAATCTAGCAAGTGCCCTTTCTAAAGGGCGAGTAGGGTTAAATACGCCAGAAACCAGAGGTCTCAAGGGAAATCCCTCTGTATGAGTCTTAACTTTCCCAAAATTCTCGGGTGTAAGACGCCCACAGACTGAGAACAGGGATTCTGAAATACAAGATGGCAAAAAATCGTGATTTTTAAGTTTACTAAGTGCAACTAAAGTAGAAGATGTTGGATATCTATGTACAATAGAGTGGGGTATCTTCCTAATAGCCTCATACATTATGGAGTTATCATTAGTCTTGTTTAAAATGATAACCTGCATTGTTTTGTCAGCTGTTATAATGGCAAAGTCTGGGTTCTTGTGAAGTAACTTAAGTTGGCTTATTTCTTCTTTATAAGGATTGTTCTTTTGATTTTTCTTTTTATTATCGGTACAATAAAGAAGTCAAGTAATTCTTTGTCGAGTGAATTCCTGTTCCTGAATTTGCAGCGCTTTTACGATGTTCTACACACGGCTAACAAGCAGAAGGTTATTGGTTTTAACAAATGGGTAAGCGAACTTTAGACCCCTTTGTAAAGCAGATTTCTGTACAGAGTTAAGTTGATAGTCACTCAGATTAATACACTATCTACCAGCAAGTAATTGGACACCTGTGATAGCAAAGGAAAACGAAGTTTATTCACCTTCAATAGTTGGTGCGGCCTCCACGAGCGGCGATTACAGCTGCGACCCTCCGGGGCATACTCTCAACCAGGCGTTGTACGACGGCTAGCGGTATTTTCTGGCTTGGAGAAAACAGGTCAATTCCTTCACCGATTGCGGACTGTGGGAGCACCCCTTAAGTCGACGCTCCAACTCGTCCCAGAGGTGCTCGATATGGTTAAGGTTCGGGCTCTGTGCAGTCCAGTCCATTCTATTAACCCCATCGTCACCATACCAAGCCATGGTGGACCTCGCAACATGACAAGTGGCATTGTCCTCCTGAAGGTAACATGGGTCCACCCCGTAAAACTGCCACAACGTAGGAAGTGCATGATCATCCAAAATGGTGCAGTAAGTCTCGGCGTTGAGTCTACCAGAAATTACGACCAAGAGTCCCGTGCCATACCAGGAGAAACACCCCCATAGCATAATTCCACCGCCGCCGAACTTCACAGTTGGCACAATACATTCCGGCAGGAGGCGTTCTCCAGGCAGACGCCAAACCCAGACCCTGCCATCCGAACGGTACAAGGTGAACCTTGATTCGTTGTTCCAGAGAACCTGCTTCCACTGTTCAACGGTCCACTGTCGACGTTCTTTGCACCACGTTAGCCGAGCAGCGCTATTGGACTTGGTGATCAAAGGCTTTTGGGCGGCAGCACGTCCGTGTTAACCGAGCAGATGGACTTCCTTGCGGATGGTATTCATCGAAAGAACACTCCCTGATGCCTGTTGAAACTCCTCGCGGATGTGGCCCATCGATTTGGTGCGGTTCTTCCTGAATTTCTCTGGCCAGCACCCGTCGGTCTCTAACTCCCAGTTTTGTGGGTCTGCCGGGTCGGGCCACATTCCGACAGTCACCTCTCATCTTCCACTTGCCAATTACGTAGGCCACTGTCGATTTTGGGTACTTCAACTCGCTGGATATGTCACGTATGGATCTGCCATTTCTATGATACCCGAGGATTATACCTTTCTCGAAATCAGAGAGCTCCGAAATGCGTGGCATTTTGTATGCGACTGGTTGCGTTGTTGTTTCCTACACGATATTTAACGGCGGCAGCCGTGACGTGTATCAGGACTGCAGATATCGTCGATTGCAGGGGTGTCCAATTACTTGTTGGTAGATAGTGTATAATTAGATGGTAAAACTATATGTTAGCTATGGATATTATATTTTCGTATGGGACGTTTTTTAATCAAGGCCAGACTCACCAAGTTGCGAGTTTTTTTATATGAGTGTTTTTAAGTTGCTCCAGCTCGTTGTCACATATTGCTAGTTGAGAGATACGTATTCTATCCCAAAGTATTGGGTGGAAACTCTTTGCTGTCTGTAAATGAGCGTAGTAGGCTTTGCCCTGTAAACGGTCAATAAAACCAGGTTTTAATCGTATCTCAGTTAAAAGTCTCCTCCGATCAGCTATCGAAATAATATTAAAGTCACGTCTAGACAATGATTTATGTCTAATAGGCAGGTATTTTGGAACAACATCTAAATCTCTACAGTTAATAAGAAAGGTCAAATGTATTTTTTCAACTTCCACTTTATGTTTAGAATCACGGAACTTAGCGCGCATTTTAATATATTATCACTTATCGTGCATTTTAATATATTATCACTTAGCTTGCATTTTAATATACTATCACTTAACGTGCAGTTTAATATAATATCTTAGACTTGAAAGCTCGTGTCAAAAAGTGTACTCATCGTACGGAGAAGTTAGTGGTATTCAAGTTAACAAATATTAAATTAATAACTCTTAACCGATATCATCTTTTGGGGATTAGAAACTAACATTTTCAAGAAATATCTTGAATGATGTTAAAATATTCTTTGGTATAGAAAAAGACTTCAATCGGATTAATAGTGGTTTTTTTTTTTTTTTTTTTTGCCTCATTCAGAGATCTGACACACTCAGCCGGATTTACAAGTCACCCATCGCATAACAAGTTTCAGAATGATCTGGCAATAGAGTTTAAGTAAAGTTTTAAATGTAAAATCAGAAAATGACAGTTTATAACATCACAGAATCTATATCTATACTAATATACAATCATCGTCAAAAAAATAGTTGCACCCAGAAGGAAACAACCGACAAGAATGAAACTTAGTGAGTATGTTTGACATCGTGAGACATGCAAATGATTCAAGTATCACGCTTGGCCTGCGCATGTGACGCCAGCAAAGAGGGGTCGTACCGCTGTGCCCAACCGGCTATATCAGGTCTTGCCGTTGCGCGTGCTTGCCATTCTGACTCGTGTTGTTGTGTTGGTTGCATCCTTTGAAAGTAACATGTGCCTCGTAGAAAAGTTCGAGCGGCTGGAAGAGTTCGAGAGGGGCTGCATCGTCGGACTCCGGGAAGCTGGATGGTCTTACCGCCGTATTGCGCACCAAACTGGTCGGGCGGATATCACTATAAGCACGCTGTTGGCGGCAGTGGATAGAGCAAGGCACGGAGCAGCGTCAGGAAAGGTCTGGGAAACCTAGATGAACCACGGAGAGAGAGGACCGATGGGTTGTCCGACATGCGCGGAATTACTCAACATCCACGATTGCGGATATTCAGCAAGCACTGGTTCCCTCCATGCGTCATCCGATTAGTGCCAGCACCATTGGAAGACGGCTGCACGACGTAAGACTACACGCATACAGACCGTTACGACGACTGCGCTTAACACCATTGCATCGTCGCCAAATACTGCAATGGTGTAGTGTCAGACTGTCAAGGAGCCACTCAGAATGGCAGCGGGTGATCTTCAATGACGAGTCCCGATTTTATCTTGAAAGAGGCGACCAAAGAATTCGTGTGTAGAGGCACCATGATCTGCGCCAAGATGAACGGTTTGTTGTAGAGCGTCACACGTCCAGAAGGCCTAGTGTCGTGGTGTGGTGTGCAATTGCTTACGCTGCCAGATCACCTTTGATGTCCATTACAAGAACTTTGACAGCCAACGTTACGTTAATGAGGTCCTGTATCCAGTGGCCCTACCTTTTCTGAACGCTCACTCCGGTGCGATTTTCCAACAGGACA
The DNA here is from genome assembly GCA_039090855.1 of Macrothele yani. NCBI lineage: Eukaryota > Metazoa > Arthropoda > Arachnida > Araneae > Macrothelidae > Macrothele > Macrothele yani. The sequence continues at coordinate 177,715,773 of CM076990.1, forward strand.
ACGCTCGTCCGCATACTGCTGCTGTCTCGAGAGCTTGCCTTCATGGCACTGATACTGTGCCATGGCCAGCCGCATCGCCAGACTTATTGCCGATTGAAAATGGGTGGAATGCTATTGGGTGCGCTATCCACACTTCACCCCTACCGTACAATCTGCAGGAACTTCGTGAAAAGATTCAAGCTGCATTGGATGGCTTATCGCAGAACACCATTAGCAACCTGTACAACTCTATGCCGAGACATCTGGCATGCTGCGTGGGCAAACATGGCGGCCGGACGCCATACTGAGAGACACTACTTATTGGTGTGTAGGTCAATAAATATTGCCCATACAAGTCTCAATGTTTAATCATTTATTGTTCCTGGTAACTTTTACCTTCCTCCCGAATAGCATTGCAATCAGACATGTCCTTCTGGGTGCAACTATTTTTTGACGATGAGTGTGTAAAGACAGAAACTTTGTGTGTTTGAGGAAATCTTGAAAACTACTGAACCGATTTGGATAATTCTTCCACCGTTGGGAAGCTTATTACTTTCCTGTGGACATAGATTATTTCGTTCATTTTTATTTTTTATTTTTTTTTTATTTTTTATTATTTTTGGCTGTACTACCGTATAAGATTGCTCGCAAGTAGTTCCCGATTTTTCGTGTATCGTTCCGCTTTGTTTACATACAACTTGATCACGTCCAAAGTGAAAGAAAGCAGTTCATGATAACATACGGAATTTTTTTGTACTAATCTCGGAAACTACTGAACCGATTTGGATAATTATTTCTCCGTTGGGAAGCTTACTTCTTTTCGGTGGACATAGGCTATTTCGTTTATTTTTTTTTTATTTTTCGCAAATTACCTAATCAGAACGGTTTGATTCCAGTACATTGTAAACTGGAAAGCATTTTAACATATATATTAAATAATTAGTTGACAAAATTTATTAAAATGTACAAAATTTGCTCCAAAGAAGTCACAACTGGATGTGTGAACGAGCTATCGTATCTCCAAGGAACGCATCTGTTGATGAAATAAACGATGCTATTTTGCAAAAACTGCCCGACGAATACGGAATTTACTCATCGATCGATACTCTCGCTAACTTGGAAGATACAATGCATTATGCACATGAATTTTTAAATTTTTTAAGTCCCTCAGGACTTCCACTGTATTATTTTAAATTGAAAGTTGGCGCCTATAATATTATTACTGAACTTGAATCCTCCAAACCTGTGCGATGGTACAAGATTACAGGTCAAAGTGCTACGTAATAGTATAACTGGGCCAGCAGCTGGACAAATGGCACATATACCCAGGATCTCGACGATTCCGACGGTCTTGTCTTTCACGTTCAAAAGACTACAGTTCCCTGTTAAACTATCTTTCACTATAACGATCAATAAATCCCAGGTCCAAATTTGCAAACATGTGGGATTGGATTTGCGTCCAGAATGTTTTTCGCACGGACAGTCATACGTCGGCTTATCGAGAAAGGCAGTTCAGACAATCAATTTATTTTGATAACGACTGGAAACGAGACAAAAAATGTTGCATATGCAGAGGCATTATGAATTATTTTCAAAAAATAAAACAGAAATTATGTACTTAAATTTATGTAAAAATTAATTATAATTTTATTTCACGTAAAAAATTAAGTGCCGATCATTTAATCTTTCGGCCAATTTCCTCCATCGGTTGCTATGAAATACAACTACAGCTCTTATGGATGGATGGGATTACACGTGTTATCTTAGTCCTGTTTTTCAGTGATATCTTCCACGCGAGAGAAGCCGTGGGCGCAGCTAGTTAAAAATAAAAACACAACGCACCATGTTTTCACAGGGTATGGAAAAATCTTGTGAACATGTGATTATAGATATTAATATCACTCGTGTAGGTTACACTGCACACAACAAAGATTGGGATTATCGTTTGTGTATCTTTTCTTTCTATACATAGATTGTATGCCAGTGTTGTACAAGTTGTGCTCGGCAGTCGTTTGTATGTGCAGTCGGCGAATTGAGTAAACTGTCAGATATCCAAAGAGAAAAATTCGTGGGAGCCCATTTAGCTGGAGTTTGTACAAACATAACAGATTTAACAATATTATTTACCACCAAAAAGCAGGTACACCCTTGGGTTCACCACTATCGTCTCTTTTAGCCGAGGTGGTGTTACAACATTTAGAAAATAAAATTCTTGAAGAGTGCCCACTAAAACCATTACTTTTTCTTAGGTACGTTGATGATGTTATTGTACTTTGGCCTCGCTCTGTCTCTGATCTTTACGATTTTGCTAAATTACTCTCCGCCCCCTTCCACACCATACAATTTACCGTCGAACTCGAAACACAGTGCTCGCTACCTTTCCTCGACTTTTGTCTGCATCGTAACATACCAAACCGCTCAATCTCTTTTTCTGTGTTTCGTAAACCTTTTGCACCACCCACGTTGATCCCATTCTCTTCTGCTAACCCTACACAACATAAGTCGGCCGCTTTATCCTTTTTGTTTCGTAGAGCGTATTCACACTCATCATCTGTCAAACTTCGGAATAAGGAGATTAAATTCATTTTTAATCTGGCTTCTCAGTTTGGCTACCCACGCGATTTTGTTGTACATCAACTTCAACGGCGTCAACGCTCCATGTATACTACTTTAAGAATTAACGTGGATGTTGACAGGTACATTGGATCTATGGATTATGTCCCTGATCTAATTCACATCTTAAAGAATGCTTGTCATAAGCAAGGCATGGAGTTTGGTATTAAGACAAAGTTATCTTCATTATTAAGGAAGGATCGTGACGAAGTTAGTATGCTTCAGACACATGGTGTTTATTCCTTCCCGCTTAAAGCTACCGACCCTAATGCACATGACACTAAGTATGTGGGATCCACCCTTCGGACCATTAGTACACGTGTGTCTGAACACAAGTACAACGTTAGAACGGGTTCGAATGCCACAGCTCTATCTAGGTTAGTTAACCAAGGTAATCATGTTCCGGAGTGGAATAGCATTTCGTTAATTGCACCAGCTACTACAAAATCTGACTTATTGTTCACAGAAAGTTTGTACATAAATATCTTAGCTGACCACTGTTGTAACGATGACGTGCCATGGATTCTAATGGCCTCATGGAAATATTTTACAGCAAAACATTGTACACACCATCAGAACTCATAACCGTGTTTTGTAGATTATTTGCATTTTTGTATACATGCCAAATGCGCGTGTGTGAAGGGTTGGAGCAACACCATGCCAAGCTGTTGCATTGTGGGTGATTGCTTTCGACTGTATAACCACGGTGCTTCACCCTCTCTGTTCCTGATGACGAACCCATAGTGGGTTTGATAGATCTTGCTTCTGTTTTTAGCTGGTTTTTATTGTAAATAAAGTATCGTCTCCTAAAAATTACAATTATTTCCTTTAGGAATCCATCTGGTTGATGTGCGAAAGCTTCGAAACTTTTATTTCTATTCTACGCCAAGAAATTTCGGATCACTAGTACATTTATACTTTTTAAGGTACAATTATTTCCATTATTAATCGTGTCTCGACAGCATTAAGAATATTACGTATGTACAAACATAACAGCCAAATTATTCAATTGTTTGGTGTTTCAAGAGCAACAATCTCGGCAGTTATGACTGGGTACACAAAACATGGCAAGACTTCATCGGCGAAGAAGAATAGCGGGAAAAACCCGAGACTGAATGAGAAGGACAGTCGAACACTAACAAGGATTGCGTCCAAACAACACACAACTACTGCAGAAAAAGTGACAGCAGATCTCAGTATCCACCTGGAAAACCTTGCTTTCATAAAAATAGTCCGCAGAGAACTTCACACACCCAACATCCCTGGAAGAGTTGCAATTGCAAAACCTTTAAGACCTGATGAATGGAAATATGTGATATGATTCGATGAGTCCTCATTTATATTAATCCCAATAGTTGTCTGGTTTATGTATGGAAATTTCCCAAGGAAGCGTACAATTCGGGATGTCTGGTTCCAACTGTCAAACATGGGGGTACATCTGTGGTGGTATATCTTGGTATTCGCCTGGCCCCGTCATTATCCTATATTGTTGGGTTGCTCCCAGCGAATACTTGGACATTCTAGGTGATCTGAATATCCTGCAGTCCAAATGTTGTTTCTCAACAATGAGATTATTTCTTAAGATGATAATGCGCCCATACACACAATCAGATTAGTTGATTCTTGTTGAAATAGTTGAACCACAGGCATTGCATAGTTATATTTCATTTATGCATGAATGAAATACGGGATTACACCATATATTACAAATTTTGAAGATGGAAATCCGTTTCTGGGTGTAAATATGACAAGGATGGTAAGTCAGATATTATCAGAAAACTTGAAGATTTCTTCGTCCCGGAGAGGGAATCCGCGTCTCCCAGATAGCACCCGGGTATGCTAGCCACTACACCACCCAGAACGACCAAGTCTGAAGTTTCCGATTAATTTGAATATAACCATCACAGAATTCGCTAGTCGAAGCAACCGGCATTCATGTTTAGCGAATGTGGAGGTTAAGAACCCTATCCCGTGATTGCCCTGGGAGCAGATAAATCATGAATGAAATACGGGATTACACCATATAATACAAATTTTGAAGATGGCAATCCGTTTTTTTGTGTAAATATGACAAGGATATTTATTTTTCAACAGTACAGGGGGCTATGCAAAATCTTCCATAGCCCAACACTGTTGGGCAAATAACCACCAATTTCTGTTTAATGACGCTAAACTGTTAGATAGACCTAAATCAATGTTTGACCTAGAATTTTTAGATGCCTTTCGTATATTTCAAAACAAAACCGTAATACCTGGTAAATGATTTATCTTCATCTCCATACCTATCAAGCGTATCGAAAGCACTCATCAATCTGCAATCTATGATGGCCGCACGAGGCGTTTAACACGTGAAACTGGTAACATCGTCAGAAGCGAGAAATGAAAGCGCTTAGTCCCGATGAAGCTGAACTATAGCTTTCAGCAAAACTATGGTAGACTTTAAATTGTGAAAATTGCATTAGTAAACGTTGTTTTCTCAATTAAATGAAAAAGATAATTGAGTCTTGGTTTGAAGAGCACTAAGATGAACTTCAATATTTTCCATGGCCAGATCAATCACTGACTTGAATAATATTGAACTAATGAGGGCGGTTTCGGAGATCAAAGTGAGAGAACCAAAATTCCTTCTCCAACATCTCTGAAGAAACTGACTGACGCTCTGATCGACTAATGGTACAACATTCTACTGCAGGATATTAAAAAGTTGTAGGATTTTATTCCAAGAAGGTTGGAAGCTCTATTAAATGCAAATTGTGGTCCAACACCTTATTAATAAAGACATATCGCCTGTTTCTCAGATGTTCACATTCTTTTGTCCAACTGTTCTGTATGAGAACACCAACGCATTTCGAACATCATTTTTATCTAATGACGAAGAATTGGTAGGACAGAAGTATTTTAATCCATTTTAAGTTTTAGCTGCATTGTCCTCAGCTGAAAACAAAATTAAAATCACGAACTCGCGAAATTTCGTTGGAAAGATGCTCAGTTGTGAAAATTTATAGGGAGTAAATATTTCCTGAATTCGGTCAGAAAAACCTATTTGCTATGGATTTATTTTATTGCTCCACATATTATCGAATTTCAAGAAATATTTGCTCCCCATAAACTTCCACAATTGAATTTCAGTGTAACCGGCATTCACGATAGACCATAGTTTATGGATTGAATTTTATGTAAGTTACAAAAGAGAACCGCATGTAATGTTATTGTCGAGTCCTTATTCTTCTGCAGCAATTCCATGCGTCTTTGAATGAACATTTCGGGCCTTTTCAGAAGTCCTCAGGGTAGATAAAAAAAAAACATTGCTCTTGCTGGATAGCGGGAATATTCTAAAAGTAGAATTCCTTTTCAACTTTTGCGTCTAAGCATTCATTGGTTTGACAACCGCTATTCATTCAAATGAATATGCACGCCAAACGTATAAAAAATGATTTTTTAATTCATCACCTAAATGCAAAAATATTGAGAAAACTGCAAAAACACATGCACGTCACCTAGTATGCAGTTTTCGCCAAGAAACACAGGAACATGGAGAAATTCATAAAATAAATGAATTTTGCATCCAACTTAAAGAACCGATATATCATATCCAGTGACGCAGCCACTATATCATATCGAAGAATCCGAAATTCTGTCTCACATTCTTAGTGTATGTTTCTGTGTGCGTGTTCGTGCGTGTTTATGTATCATCATCAATAATTATTAATCAACTGCTTGATAAACATCTCCCCAAGTCTCTTCTAGATCAATTAAAAAATATTATATTTAATTTAAATTTAATTAAAAAAGATATACAGTGAAACCGTGTTCCCGGTCACTCACATTCCACGGTCACTTGCCAAAGCGAGGAGTTTCGTGTGGCACGGATATTTTTACGCGTAGAAACAATGCATAACAGATCTTTATTTGGCAGTCACCTGCAGGACGCAGCCAAGGGCAGCCATTTTTGAAAGGCATAACGAATATACCTGCATTTCACGGTCACCAACATGCAGAACGAACTTATAGAAAACTCTTGTTTACGATGGTCTAGAAAGATAACGAAAAGAATGTGAGTTAAAAAATGTGAAACACCTCTTTCTTTTTCTGTCTCTTTCGATCACTACCATTCACGAAGATATACAGGGTGTCAGAGAATTATTGGATACATTACACAATTATATAAAACAAAACATTAAACATATAGAAAGAAACTGACTGTACTAACTTACAATGTAACTACACAAGTTAATAAATTTCGATGTGAGATCCCTTGGTTGCTCGTAGTACGTCCAAGCGATAATCGATTTCATGCCATGTATTGGCAAGTATCTGAGGAGTTATGGAATTAATAGCAGCTGTGTTACACTGCTTAAATTCCTGCAAATCAGTACAAGGCGTCTGATAGGCACGATCCTTCACATAACCCCACATGAAATAATCCAATGGAGTTAGATCTGGAGAGCGAGGAGGCCACGGAATGGGACCACCACGCCCAATCCATTTGTTGATGAAATGCTCGTTTAGGCGCTTACGTACACACGTTGACCAACGCGGAGGCGCACCGTCTTGTTGGAAAACAACGATGTCATATCTTTTGATCTGGGGTATAGCGAAATTTTCAAGCATATCCAAGTAAATGTCACACATTTATGGTTTTTTCGCAGAAGAAGAAAGGGCCAATCACTTCTCTTTTTGATAGGGTGCACTACACATTAACTTTTGGAGAATCATGTTCCAGTTCAACAGCAGCATGAGGCTGTTCCCTGCTTCATATCCTACAGTTGTGACGATTCACAATACCTGATACATTAAATGTGGATTCATCACTAAAAATTACAGTACTGAGAAAGTTTTCGTCGTTTTCCACTCGATTCAGCATATCCACAACGAAATCGTACCGCAGAGTGTGATCATTTACATGCATCTTTTGCACTATTTGAATTTTATAAGCATGAAACTTTAATTTCTTCTGCAAGATATCGTGAACTGTCGATTTCGGAATGCACAGTTCTCTGCTTGCTTTACGAACGGATTTCCAGGGGCTTCGTCGGAAACTTTCATTAACTTGGTCAACCGTCTCACCGCTGACGCTAGGCCTACTGGCTCCTCCACGATGTTCCACATTGCCAGTTTCTTTAAACTGTTTCATCCACCGCTTAATTAATTTCGTTGACGGAGGATTACAACCATACTCTAAACGGTACCGTCTTTTAACTTTAATGACAAACTTTAATTTCGCAAGACATAATACACACATCGCCTTCTGCTGTACGGATGACATGACTACTGATTGCGCATTTCTCATACATTCCTCATCAGGCCACTCCTAGCGCCATCTATCGGATTCTGGGAATAACAATTCTGCAAATCAAAAGTATAGAAACCGTGTTAGTAATACGTGACAAAGAACAACAGACAATGCTCATAGTTTTTTTTTTTCGTATATAATTTTGTAATGTTTCTAATAATTATCGGACACCTTGTATATATAGATGGTCCTTGGGGTCTGTCAAATTCTTAGAATTTTGTTGTACACAGTGTGATTTTCAACTAACTAGGGTATGCATGGTTGATCTTTAATCGCCCTATGAAGACAAAACAAGAGAGGTAAAACTTCTGTTTTGTTTTCATGCTTAATCGATCTTCAAGCATGAAGACCAAACAGGAGTTTTACCCCTCTTTCCAACGAACCTTATCTTCTCACGTAGCAGCCGTATTGTTTGGTCAAGCTTGATGGTCCACTTCAGATGGGAAAAGAATATATCTCAGACTTTAAGCAAGAGAAAGGAGGGGGCGAGTAGAAGATGCTTCAAAGATCAACCGTAATAGTGATGCTATTGCATTCGGTATCTTCTTACCTTCCATTTCCTTGGAGTAGGGGAGATGGGACATGTGGGTGGAGCGCCCGATTTACGATAACTACGTATGTTCGGAACGTCTTACTCCATTCTGCTATCTTTCTCTTGTCTATTACTGAGAGATTTAGCGAATGACATTCCGGAATCTGAAAATGGTAGAAACGAAAGATAGCAATAACAAGTACTTCACAGTATGCTGCATTAAGAAACGGAAGTATTATTTATTTCTTTTAAAAGAGGATGGAAGATATTTTGGCAAAATCAGCCACTCTGTTTGGCAGTCACATGTCGAGACACTCATTTCTTCACAAAAACGTTAATAATCTTGCTAGACAGGTTCCACAGTACACATGTACATTACACTCAATAGACAAAACCTACTAATAGCGTGTTGGTCCTCCACTAGCGCGAATCACAGCCTGTACACGCCGAGGCATCGACTCCACCAGACGCCGAAGGGTTTCGGGTGGCATTGCCAGACATGCCTGTTGCAGCATTATCCACAAGACATTGGTCCAGGTTCCATGGATCTGATGTTCCGCTCTACGTCACCCGACAGAACTTCTACAGAGTTTAAATCCGAGGACCTTGGGGCCACGCTGGATTCAAACTCAGATGAGTGTTACTCGAGCCATGCATGGGATTTTTTGTCCTGCTGGTACAGATCATCGGCCTCAGGATGCGCAAAGGCCATGAAAGCGCGTAGGGGATCAGCCAGCACATGGCACATGCTGGTAGTGGGCAACGATTAAGGGCCTCTCCAGACACACTAAGGGACCTAATGTGTCTCATGAGAAGGCTCTCCAAACCATCACAGAGCCACCACCACCTAAAAGAGAGCCGATCTGGTACGAGGGCGTCATGGCCTCATGCTGTCGACGCTACACCCGCATCCTCCTGTCAGCTCAGTGCACCTATAAACGGGATTCATCAGACCACACGACGCGTCGCCCGCCTGCAGAGATCCAGTTTGGATGTTCTTGGAACCAGGCTAGGCGTAATGCCCAATGACGATTAGTCAACGGTGGCACACGAGTAGGGCATTGGCTCCCGTGGCCAAGGGTATGCAGCATGCACCATACCGTTCGCTCGATGACGTTGATTAGGACTCCGGCCTTTAATCTGTATGTGATTTGCGCCGACGTTGTCAAGCGGTCGGTCTGTGCGAACCTGGATCATCAATGGTGTGTAGTCGATCACACTTGCTCTCTGGGCACTGGTACATCCGTCGATGGAAAACTCGCGATACACCCTTGATATGCTTGCTCTCGTGGACCCTAGGTTTCTTACTACTTGAGCGACAGAATGAACCATATTTCTTGCGCCGAGAATGCATCCACGATCGAAGTCGCTTAGATCACCAGGTTTACTCATGTTCGTCGATTGCGATACACTGTTGGAGGCCCTGCTGTTCTCCTATTTGTCTCCTACGTTCGGTGTGGTTCTGTTCCACTCTGCGCAGCTAATGCCCATATCAACTGCGCATCGTTCCTATCTCTAATGTTTTGTCTACTGAGTACATAGCGAACTACTTTTTTTTTTTATTGGAGGTTTAACGACCACCGTTAGTAACTCGATGGCCCACAAGCAGTCGTTCGTCCCTAGTTCAGGGCCGCTGACTCCAGGGAAGGGAGAGAGCCAGTGCCGAGAGACAGACACAACATCCATGTCTCACCGGGATTCGAACCCGGACCCATCTCGGACGAATGGTCACAAGACATCGCTTAGACCAGTACGCCACAAGGGTGGCATATATAAAACTTTCCAGTAGTAACTGAAGTGCTGTCAGTTTACTCCATATTGCATAAAATGTATGCATTTCATGTTTTATTCTGTAATTTTATTATTTGAAAGCTTTTCATCTTTGTAAAAGTATTTTGTAAAAAAAGCGCAAAATGGGAGACCCCTTGTGCTGAGAGAAATGACATCTTCGACTTCATCTGCACCAAAAGGAACATCGCTGAAAGAAGAGTCAAATCATTCAGTCACTGCTTCTACATTTTACTCCTTAAAACAAATTTAACATTCGCTATCGAAAATGAATTTTATTGCTGATGAGACTGGGAGCTTTTCCAAAATTTTCAATCGCCTCCAAATACCGGGGTAGAATTTCTGCTCACAGGAAACAACAGTTGTAGTAATGTCGGCGAGTATTAATTTCTCTGGTATCTCCGTTTCCATTGCTCACACCATATGAGATACGCATTCTGTCTTTACTGTTGAACGAACTACAGATTTTCAAAGTAAGGCTCTAAATCATGCATTAAATTACTTTGTTCGGCGATACTACACAGTCTTTTCTGCGGAGAAACAAAAGATATTGTATATAAAATATGCAATGATGAAAGAAACAATGTTGAACTCGTAACATAATGTACACAGTTGTATCAGAATAATGTGATCACCTACCTAATAATTAGAATAACCACCCTTTGCCCAGATGACAGCGGCGAGACGGCGTAGCATGGACGCAATGAGGCCCTGGAAAGTTATCCAAACCACACGTTCCCATTTGGTCTGCAGCAGAGCATGGAGGTCCCGGAGATGAAGTGGTTGTAGGTCGGTACATCAAACCTGTCGATCCAAATAGTCTCACAAGTTCTCTATCGGATTGAGGTGGGGAGATTTAGCCGGCCAAGGGAGAACGGAGACTTCGCTGTCGTGTTCCTGGAACCAGTCATGCACCCCCTTAGTGACGTTGCACGGCGCATTGTCCTGTTGGTAGATACCATCACCACCTGGGTAAACATCCAACATGAAGAGATGCACGTGTTCAGCAAGGATGGACAGCTAGTCATTGGTGTTCAGGGACCCATCCAGTAGTACCAACGGTCCCAGGTCATATGAAGAACCTACGACCGTTGGTACTACTGGATGGGTCCCTGAACATCAATAACTACCTGCCCATCTAATGACTACTTGCCCAATCTTATATTAAGAAAACATCCACCAGACATGCACACTGCCACCGCTGTCCTGTATTTGACCGACAAGCGTGTCCTGTGTTGGTTCTCGTGTGTCTGACGCTGTATCCCCACTGCCCTTTAGTGTAGAAACCTCGATTAGTCGGAGAAGGCAACCTTTTTCCACTCTTCCACTGTCCAATGACGGTAGTCCCATGCGAACTGCAGGCGTCGTTGCCGATGGACCTGGGTTAACATGGGCGCCTTAACGCAGCGTCGACTCGGGAGACCCATGCGTAACAGGGTTCGCTCTACTGTTATCTGAGACACGTACCTGGGTGCCCCAGCGTTCATTTGCGTGGTCAATTGCTGCACTGTTGCACGTCGATTGCCCTTTACCAGTCGACTGAGGCGACGTTCTCCTCTGGGATCGATGGCCTTTGTGGCTCGACAGTTATGACGTCGGGAGGTACTAGGTGTTCAAGCGGTCCGTTCTTTGTACACCCTTACTGCAGCATGTCATGAACACCTCACGGTCTTCTGTTTCTGAGATGCTTCCACCCTTGGCGCGGTAGCCGATGATTATTCTTTTTTGAACGTCCGTCAAATCACTATACCTCTGCCCATAGTGCTCACTTCACGCACTATGGCTCATCTAACTTGGCCGGCAGCTTATATCTTCGTGTGGTCGACCTTGTCACGTGCACTCTGCCACGCGCATGGGTGGGTTCACTATGATTCCGGGGTGGTCATATTATTCTGATACAAGCGTGTATATTCAAATTAAGGTATAATAACTACAGCTAACCTGTTTAATTTGCGAATTTGAGGGGGGAATGCGCGAACTGTATTCAATTATATCATAAAACTACGTATTTTGAAATGAATACTGAAACAATCACAAAATTGTTACAACTGAAAAATTTCGGGGAGGGTCTGGACTCCTAAGACTATACCGTTTACTACGTCTCTGATCATGTCCACCAACAAACAGATGTAATCACATATCTGCAATACAAACACGTTCTTTCCTGTGACATTTGCATCGATATGCTCTCCTGTGACACTTATACTCGTATCTACATCAACGAATGCTAAAGAACTGAAAGTCATAGCCGGATAAATAGAAGCAACTGGACTAAAACAGAAAAACGGAATTCCCCGAATGAGACTAGTAGATTTCTGGTGAAAACATATTTTATTTTGAAAATCCAGTCCCAAGACATTTGTGGGAAGCTACCAATTGCTGGGAGTGGTGCATTGAGATCCCTCACGCTGTTATGACTTCGTCTTATTTCTTTGTGCCCAAAATTGGAAAGATTTCGCCACTTTTTCTGAATCCCACTGCTTCATAAAATTTTGAAGACTGCAGCCGATGGGCTATAAAAACAAAGCGGTTTTGTGTCCATCGAAATAAGGCCTTCAATACTGCAAGCTGAAAGAGAGTAATCACTTTCTTCTTCGAATTGTCATATCCCACTTCGAAACTGAAAGCATAATAAATAACACTGCAAAATCCTTCGGAAGATTTATGCTGAAACTGCACGGGATCGATGGAGAACGCTGCTGATCCCCAAGTAAAATACTTGCGAACGGTTGTTGATTTAAAAAAATTCTACACTGAACGCAGAAAATAAATTTAATATCTGAAGTTTTTAGAGCTTTTACACTAAGACAAGTAATTGGGCGTTAAGACTGTTAGTTACAAGAATGCTTATATTAGACTGCTTTGCTCTCGCATCCCGCACATTAACGCTTCCCCACATGGTGGTTATTCCGTGACTCACTTATAAACGTGGAAAGAGCGATGACTTCTGTTTGATGTTCCTAATTCACGTCAATTTTGTGTATTAATTATTCATTCGCCTTCTAGTTATTTGTTCAGTTGCTGCTTGCCATCTTTGGTGAATCCCCAGCATTGTGCGGGGCTCCAAGAAGCAACCTGTCATGTGGCTTGCAGTTAGTCGTATGTGAGTCTGAAGTATACGAGGCCGCTGTGGTGCAGTGGTAGCATGTCCGGCGTGTAACTGGAAGACGCTGGGTTCGATTCCCGGTGGCGGCCGGTGAGAATTTTTCCGTGACTCACTTCTAAACGTCGAAAGAGCGATGACTTCTGATTAATGGTTCTAGGATGGTTACGTGAGCTATATGCAGTCGGTCCACAGGAAGTAGCCAGGAAAGAAGAAAACATGTTTTCGGAAGCATATAAACAACCTTTCAGCTATTTCTGGTGTTTTTTTTATTGGAGGTTTAACGACCACCGTGTTCAACTCAATGGGCTATAAGCAGTCGTCCGTCCCTAATTTAGGGTCACTGGTTCCAGGGAAAGGAGAGAACCAGTGCCGTAGGACAAACACAACATATATGCCTCACCGGGATTCGAACCCGGACCCCCTTTCGGACGAATGATCAGAGGCCATCGCTTAGACCACTGCGCCACCGGGGCGGCCTATTTCTGGTGTACTAGGGGGATATCCGGTGTACCGGGTATGGGGGGAGTCGTCTGTCCGTCACACTAGAAAGTGTTAAAAGTACTGTCGCATATCATGCCCAGAAGTGCCAAAACATTATGACCAGATGCCTAATATGGTGGTGGTCCTTCAAGTGCCGCCAAAACAGCTCTCACCAGGTGAGGCACCGACACTACAAGATTTCTAAAGGTGTCTTCTGGTACACTGTTATATATTTCAGTTCAACGTTGCACCACAATTTGGTGCAGCACCTGGCACTTACACCATGATCTGGTGCGATTTTCACAATTGCACCATAAAGTGGTGCATGAAAACGTATGACTTGCACCAAGTTTCCGTGCAAATAACCAAGCCACCCCGGTGGCGCAGTGGTCTTACCGATGGCCTCTGATCATTCGTCCGAACAGGGTCCGGGTTCGAATCCCGGTGAGGCTTGGTTATTTGCACGGAAAATAACCAAGCCTGTTGTGTTTGTTTTCAAGCCTGTTGTGTTTGTTTTGGATGTTGTGTTTGTTTTACGGCACTGGCTCTCTCCCTTCCCTGGAACTAGTGGCCTTAAATTAGGGACGGGCGACTGCTTATATCCCATTGAGTTGCTCACGGTGGTCGTTAAACCTCCAATCCAAAAAAAAATAAATAAATAAATAAATAACCAAATGCAGCCAGCGCGGCGTTACCTTGAACCACATTTTGGGGGAGTGAAGGAAACGGCGCATGGTTCTTCGTCATCAAGTCATCCGAAGGAGACAGATATTGTGTTGTGCCGTCATGTTGATTTTGTCGTCACAGTGAGTGTGTAACGTACCAGGAGATGTGACGTACCTGCCAGAAGGACGCACACGACATAAAGGCAGATAGGAATCAGAATAAAATGTCCGCGTAGCTCAATTGGTAGAGCAACTTATTCCGGAATGAGTGGACCCGGGTTCGAATCCTGGCGCGGATAAAAATGACGGAGAAATTCACTTCGTTATAATGGCGCCCGAACTATCCGGATGACCCGACCGTTCACAATCTCGTAATGGTGTGATGTTATTTCCACACCGCGAGATAGGAAAAATAAGAGCAGCACTTCGAAAAAAAAAAAATAAAAAAAATAAGGGAGATGATGTAACGTACCAGGAGATGTGACGTACCTGCCAGAAGGACGCACACGACATAAAGGCAGATATAGGAATCAGAATAAAATGTCCGCGTAGCTCAACTGGTAGAGTGACTTATTCCGGAATGAGGGGATCCGGGTTCGAATCCTGGCGTGGACAGAAATGACGGAGAAATTTACTTCGTTATAAGTGCGAGTTTAGAAAATTTGAAAGAAGTGTTCACTCAAGTAATAAATTAAGAGATGAAAAAAATTTTGTAGCATATATATATATATATGGTGTTCCTGACAACTTTTTTCACGTTGAACTTTCTAATTTTACATATGTGCCTAGCCACGTGTAGGACTACAATTTTAGTTTTCTGAGGAGGTTGTTCACATGGAAGTCGTTTCTAATGTAGTATAACAAGCTCAAATTGCGGCATTAATTGGCCCAGTGTATTGATCTTGAAATTGAGACTATATGTGCTAACATAAGTAATGAACATTAAAATCTTCCGAATATGCGAGAAAAAATTTCAAAGGGAAAAAAACAGGAACCTTTTATTCCTAAATTGATGAAGTAAACACAAACTTTTTGGAACTGTACACAGAAACTTTGTTTTCAAAATGTTTTATCCATAAAGCAGTGATGTAAACAGACTACACTTAATTTTGGTGATATGTTGCACCAATAAGTGGAATTACACCAGCTGCACCATATTTTGAAAAAGTTACACGAATAAGTGGTGTAACTTTGCACCATATTAGGGAGTAAGTTTGCACTATAAAACGGTTCATCCTTACATTTAATTCTGTAAGATTGGATCATTTTATGTTGCACCAATAAGTGGAACTGCACCATATTTTGGAAAAGTTATACGAACAGGTGGTGCAACTTTGTACCATATTATGGAGTACGTTGGCACTATATAATGGTGCATCTTTACATCTGATGGCGCAACCATACACCATATTATGGTGCAACCTTATCCTATAAAGTGGTGTAAGGTTGCACCATATTTTTTGGTTTTGTTTGCACCACATAATGGTGCATCGTTTCTCAAAAAGTGGTGCAACTGGTGTAGCACCACTTTTTGGAGCAACCTGTCCCCAAATTTTTAACAGTGTATCTGGTACCGACACGTTAGCAGCAGACCCTTTAACTCTTGTAAGTTAGGTGGTTCATCCACTGCAGGTCGGATTTGCTGTTCCAGCACATTCCACAGATGTTCGATTTGGTTGATGTCTGGGAAATTTTAAGGTTAGGGCGATAACTAGAAGTATTCCTCATGTTTCGCGAAACAGTCTCGAACAATCCGGGAAATGCGGCGTAACACTAAATATGTCGGAACACTACACAAACAGTTCTTAATAACTCCACTTTTAAGCGAATCAGGAGTCACTCAAACAACTTCAGAAAAGATTACTTACTATTCGTCTTTATTCATCAAAAGCGTCTTTATCTCGACTCAGCCTTCAACAACATAAGTAAAAATAATCCAACGAACGCAATTCGGCTACACTTTAGAGTTCGGCCCGCAATCGTCTGCTTCAGCTATCGCGCCAATGGAATGCCGGGAGAAACGTTTCGCGATAGGTCGCGCTGCAGCTGCGTCGGCGTTTTCTCCCGCGCTGTGTGTGTTGCGTAATCGCTGTTTGCTGAGTGCGTTTTCCGTCTTCTGTCATCGCGGTCTTCTGTTCGCCCTGTTCTAAGCGATACGTGGCTTGTATTCTTTTCAGCGTGCGTTGTAGCTCTGTCAGTAGTCATGTGGAACTGGAGGCGTTTCTTCGACGAAGTTGGAAAGGATGAAGAAGCATGCATTGCATGGTGTGAGCGGAAAGGATTGCTTCCAACCGAACGAAGATGTTCCGCAGGTCATCCAATGACTTTGCGAGTGGATATGCGTCATCGTTTAGGACAATTCAGGTGTGTTTTTTTTTTTTTTTTTTTTTTATTTTTTTTTTATTTTTTTAATTGGAGGTTTAACGACCGCCGTGAGCAACTCAATGGGCTATAAGCAGTCGCCCGTCCCTAATTTAGGGTCACTGGTTCCAGGGAAGGGAGAGAGCCAGTGCCGTAAGACAAACACAACATCCATGCCTCACCGGGATTCGAACCCGGACCCTTTTTGGACGAATGTTCAGAGGCCATCGCTTAGACCACTGCGCCACCGGGGCGGCACAATTCAGGTGTAGGAAGAATCACGTTACAGGGAAAAGTGAGCAGTGTTCCCGTTTACTTGGGACGTGGTTTGAAGCTGCTTGTATTCCTCTTGATAAGGTGATGACTCTTTTGTATTGTTTCGCCGAAGGATTTCCCAACGATGATGCAATTGAGGAATCTTCCCAGGGTGGGGTTTCCACATCCTCTGCGACAGGCAGTGACTATTATCAGTCTTGCAGAGAACTAGTCGCAGAGTTTATGGTAGCTTACGAACATGACGAAGGACAGCTTGGAGGCCCTGGTGTTAGCGTAGAAGTGGATGAGGCTAAGGTTGGGAAGCGGAAGTATGATTATTGTCGTCTCGTTGAGGGCACCTGGTTCCTTGGCATCTTTAAACGAGATTCGAAGCGATTCACGGTTGAGATCTGCCCTCAGAATAACCGCTCTGCTCACACATTGCTACCGCTCATCCAGAAATATGTTCAACCTGGAACTACTGTCATGACGGGTCAGTGGGCTGCGTACCGCAATCTCTCATCCTGTGGTTTCCAACATCTGCCAGTAAACCACTCACTCAATTTCGTTGATCCGACTACTGGGGCGCGTACGCAAGGTGTTCAGAGCAATTGGCGGCCCCACAAACGCACACTATCTAATGGCATTCACAAAGACCACTTGGCCGACCACATTCTGGAATATTAATTCCGACGAAATTGTCGTCTTTCCTCTGAACACTGTTTTGAGGTGATGATTGCTATCATCAAACAGTTCTTTCCTAGTACGTAATGTTTTCCACTTAAATATTCGTACTAGATAAACAGGTTCTCAATGAGGAGGAAACACTTCTTTTCCGTCGTTATAAATATTTAACAGCACCTGCACTACTCACATTCCATAAAGGCCCTTTTCAGGGCCATCCATATTAAAAAATAAACCCCTTCCTTTCAAAAATACCCCCCGCCGGATATTTCACGTCCCTAGCACTCCTCCCACACACCACACACACCGATTACGTAATGCACGCAGCGAAGTGGCAAAAATCGCCGACGCACCTGCAGCGCCACCTATCGCGAAGCGTTTCTCCCGGCATTCCAGCAGCGCGTTAGCTAAGCTAAAGCAGACGATTGGGGGCCGAAGATTAAAGTGCATCCCGCAATTCTTTGTTAAGAAAAACACAACACCAACAGTAAAGTAGAACACAGTCGTCAAATAACTCAAGCTTCAATTTAACATAGTCTCTCAATTAGTGTGATAACTTCCACCATCTCCACACTGCTGTTTCTCGAAACATTATATATACACAATCGAGTCGCATTATTGTGAACACCTCCTAATTTTGGCATCAATAGCGTTTAACCAATGAAAGAAGGCTCGTGTCGTGAGCTGGCTTGGAGGGTATATAAGGTGTGCGGAAAACGTATCACTCGTTGCTGTCCTGGCTAAAAGGAACGGTTTATCAGATTTTCAAAAAGGGATTATTATCGTCATTCTGGCCAAGGGAGGCAGTATTTCTGAAACAGCGTTTGTGAACTGTTCGTGTGCTACTGTGGTTAAAGTGTATCGTGATTGGAGAAATGGCCCCATTGCGAATAAGCGAAGTGGAAACTACTGAGCACCACGTGCCATTGATATGAGAGGTGAACGTCGGCTTCGAAGGTGCGTGAGGGCCGATCGACAAGCTACAGTGGCGCAACTCACTGACCGAATGAACCAGGGAGCTACCGGAAGTGTGACTAAAACGACAGTTCAGTTAACCGTGCTGCGTATGTGGCTCCGATGGAGAAGGATGGTCACTGCATCTATGCTAACAAAGATGCATCGGCTGAAAAGGCTTACATTTGCAAGGAAGTATCGGAATTGGAACTCCGCTGATTGGCAAAGGATTGCCTTCTCCGATAAGTCATGTTTTCTGCTTCAACGAACGGACGGACGTTGGCGTATAAGGTGAGAAACATCGGAGAGCAAACGCTCTTTTTACCATTGTTGGAAGAACACAAGCCGGTGGGGGCAGTGTTATGGTCTGGGGAAATGTTTTTGTGGCATTCTCTGGGTCCACTAATACCTGTGGAACGCACTATGGACCGAATTCTTTATGAATGCATTCTTGCAGACCACGTATATCCATACATGCTGATTGGCTTCCCTAGGGCGGATGAGATCTTCCAGCACGAAAATGCGACGTGTCGCACAGCTAGAAATGTCCGAGAGTGGTTGGAAGAGCACGATGAAGACTTCAAAGTACTTTCCTGGCCCTCTAATTCTCCAGAAGCAAACCCAATTGATCATCTGTGGGACTACCTTGATCGTGTTGTTGGCTCTATGCATCCTCCACCACGCACCCTCCAACAGCTGTCAGAGGCACTGCAGTCATCATGGCCCCACATACCTGTGAACACCTTCCAGCATCTTATTGAGTCATTCCCAACCCGTCTAGCTGCTATCCGTGCTGCACACGGCAATTACTCTGGATATTAGCTGGCGGTCATAATAATGTGACTCCACCGTGTATATATATTGGGTTGTCGGAAAAGTCATGACGTATTTTAGCCATATTTTCCAAAGGTCATTTATTGATAAAAAGAACAAAGATCAATCAATGATATAATGCCCGTTTTGTTCGATAACCTTTTGCCATCTTTCAGTGAGCTGCAGAATGCCTCGTTCATAGAGAGGGACCTGTCTTTCGTCGCGAAAAACTGTACAAGGTGCTGATTTACAGCTTCATCTGAATTGAACGTTTTACCACGCAAGGACTGTTGAAGAGAGCGAAACAAGTGGAAGTCTGACGGCGCAAGGTTAGGCGAGTATGCTGGGTGTGGCTACACATCCCACCCAAGCTCCAATAATTTTTGGCTGGTGATCAAACTTGTGTGTGGTCTCCCGTTGTCGTGATGGAACACAATAATTTTACGATGAACGAGCTCTGGACGTTTCTGGATGATGGATTCGTTCAAACTGTCTAATTGCCGACAGTGCACATTCGAATTGATTGTTTGTTTCCGTGGTAGGAGCTCAAAAAACACGACACCTTTAAAATCCCACCACACTGAGACCAGAACCTTCCGCTGATGAATGTCTGCTTTGGATGTCGTTTGAGGCGAAGCAGCACGTCGGAACCAAGACCGTATACGCAGCACATTTGTTGTACACAATACACTTTTCGTCACCAGTTATCAGTCGCATCAAAAAGGATTGTTTTCCTCACGTTTAATGAGCATATCGCAGATGTTTATACGCGCCGTCAATTGAGCTTCTTTGAGTTCATGAGGAACCCACACATCGAGCTTGCTTACGTATCCCAGCTTCTTCAGGTTGTCGTAAACGCTTGAATGATGGATGTGCAATGTGTCTGCAACCTTTCGTGTCGTGTAACGTGGGTTTGACTCGATCAATGCCTTGATTTGGTCGTCATCAACCTCGGTGGGCCTCCCCGACCGAGGAGCATCGTTGAAGTCAAAATCACCAGCATGGAAATTTGCGAACCGCCGCTGGCACTGACGTTCTTGTAGAGCTTTATTACCGTACACTTTACGCAACTTTTCACAAGCTTGACGCGCGTTCTTCCCTTCACGTAAGTAAAACAGTAAAATATGGCGAAAATGCACAGTTTGGTCTTCCATCTTCAACTTGATGTCAAATCTCCGAAAATCAACCAAATCGCTCACTATTCCTTTTAGACTGCTGGTAGAACTAGCACCTGTCGAATTCCATAGCGATAACAGAACTGCGCATGTCTCTAGTACTTCCAAAACCGCCCAACCGCCATCGGGGTTCAAAATATGTCATGACTTTTCGGACAACCCAATATATTGTTCAGTTCTCGTCTCAGAGATCCACACGTCATTCGTTCTGACCTCAGAGGTGTTGCCAACCATACTCTTGCTTGAAAAATGCTAAGGAGAACGAACTCCAATTTACATAGAGAAAGAAACTAAAGAGGAAAATTAAATTAGAGTGTACGTCACACGTAATGGGTAGGTGGCAGGTGGTATAGGCCACATAGTTTCCTGTACATGAATGACTGGACCCAGCGTTTCTCGGCAGAACTTATCTCAAAAATAGGCGTCTTTATAGAAGAAATTAAGATATTTGAAATGATTTTGGGTAATGCTATTAATTTTCGTTTGATAAAGTTTTAATAACGTAACACGATTTTTCGTTCATTTCCTTACAATTAAAATGGTAACTTTATCTTCCTAAGTGCAAAGAAAATGTCCGCATGTAGTGCATACCTGGAGCTTCCGAGATGTAAACGGACGCTTCGAACTACAGTGCGCACTAGGTACACGACATGCAATGCATTTTTAAAGTAACGCTAATTATGATTTTTGATGAGCCGTAACTAACAAAAGTTCAGTTATTTAATTGGCAAATTTGATATAAGTCACTCTTTATGTAAAGCCACGGTGTTATGCAACAAACAGTAAAGGTGCCTGAAAGGTTGACTATATTTCTGTCCTCTTCGCTTTCACTGTTCTATGAACAAACTGGTTTTTGCGCCCTAAAGGCCAAAATCCAGCAGCGTGGGGGTATTGATAGCCCCTGCAACCCTCGTAGTGCGGAGGGAGCCTCATGCCTAAGAGCGTATCTAGCCTTAGCAGAAGGGTTTTTCAAAATTTCGGAGGGAATTTGAAATTATGAAACTGGTTAAAGAAATGGCCAGAAGGTTTTGACGGCAGATTGAGTGAAGTATTAAAACGAAAAGCTATTTTTGGTTGTTATTTTTTCAGTAAATAAGTAAAGTGTTCAAGAAATCATTTCCGCTTTAGTTTATAAAAATTAAGTGACAAGAAAGACGCTATTCTAGACGACTTGAGGCCTTTTTTCACAGCCATAGTAATAGTTCCTATGAATGTTTAACAAGAGCATATAAAAAGTAATATGAGTAGGATAAATGAAATGTTTAAAACAATGTGGATAAAGCGTTATATATTACACTTGTTTGCACATTACTACGCATCCTTCAGAATATAATGAGCTAAAAGGTGATCTTCGCTGTAACGAAAAAACAGAGAGCAGTGTAATTTTTTATATATATAACGGAGTCAAAAGAAAATACTTTTACTATGTGTAAAATATTGTAACGATATGTTTAGTAAATTATTATTTTTTATTTGCTTAATTACGTTCTGTACTTTCGTGTAAATCGGACAAAGTCGTTACACACTGTCACGTGGCAGTTATGTGCTTTATGTGTGTGATTGTGAGGCATTTCAAACCGGCTGGCCGCAGTTGTCTAAAAGATTAAAACTTGCATGATGTGATTAACTTTGGCGTAAGTGTTCTGTAATACTTTGTATTGGTATAAAATTAAGGCAAAACGTGTACATTTGTTTTACACGCAATCAAGTGTAACACTATTTTGTTTTTACCACAAATACGTATAGGTTCCAAAGAATATGAATTACAGAACGCCCGTAAAACCTAGTGTAATATGGAATTTAAAAATTCAGTAACTGAAAGGAAAAAAATTTTCGCAGAAGGGCCTAGAAGATATTTTTTGCGGGGGGTGGGGTGAGTTTTTCCGGTACGCCACTGTCCAACAGCATCTAAATGTGCACATAAACACACGGATCTCAGCTTCAACTGGGCGTATGCGAATAACATTGAAAATTTCCATTTTCAAAAAATGCGTTCACCATGACACAAATATTGAAGTAGTAGCTAGTTGTTGAGAGTTCTGAGTTTGTCTAAAATTGAATAAACTGGGGCTAGAGGTCTTCTTTGAATAATCAGAGAACGTTGATGATTCCTAGATTCCCTCTCTCGAGATCGGAAAGCAAGTTCGTAGCTTCAGGGTGTTGCCATACCAACACGCATCGACCGAAGGAATTCCACATCCTTGTAATCACAAATGCTTGTTGCTCGGCGGATTCTGGAAACCAAATTACGGGGACACGAAATAACCTCCGAACCCAGAAGATTTCCGGAATAATATCTTTCAGCGCGATTATAGTTTTCTAAAGAATTTACATGAAAAAAAAAAAGCTGTTCTTTTCTGCTGTACAAAACAGAACTAATTCCTCCCGATTTTTTAACAATTCAAATCCCAGGGAGGAAAGTCAGACGTTGTGATGTAAATGCGAAATCAATTATTTTTTGAAACCCGTGAGCTCCTGTTTGGAATGCAAAGGCTTTTTAAAACACATTTTGTACTCTTGCACATTTTGGGACTTTCAGTCTTACAATGGAATTGAAGAATTCTAACACGACAGGAATGATTTCCCACGGGCTCTGGCAACTTAATTTTTGATTTCAACGCAGCCTTTGTAAAGCATTCTTCCGGCCTCTAACATTTAGAGGAGCAAAATATATTGGCAATGAGGATGTATATACGATGACTATAATTTATCACACAAAGCCACGAGATTTCCGAGACGACTGTGAGAATAACGTACTACTGACTTTCTTCCGCTTAAGCTATCTGAGAATAATATCATATCTGATGAATTCGATGTAATAATAAGCACCCCGGACAAAAAATTACGGAATGCTGTCATCCGGAGGAACAGTTTGAAACTACTCAGGCTGAGAAAAATGCGTGTATATAATGGAATAGAAAGTATTGTATGTTACGTGTTACATTTTCAGCCTTGTAAGACGTGCATGCCTAATCAGTTTTATTGTTGCTTACAAGTAATACCATGGGTAGAAAAGGTGACGTAACATAGTGGCAAAAGGGAGCTATCGTTTTTGGTCGTGAACATGGTCATTCGCTGAGGGATGTGGTGGAGTTCGTTGGCGTGTACAAGTCCACAGTCAGTACTGTTCATTTAGCGTGGAAGGAGTCGGCCAGAGACAATTCTCGTCGGAGCACCTGCGGCAGAAAAACCATCATGAGCAACCGTGATCGTCGACGTCTGGGGCGATTTTCAACCGCAAAACGGTTCCAAACCCGGCAGAAATTGCTGCAAGAGTACAATGCGAGACCCAGTCAGCCTGTTTCCGAACGAACGCTTCGACGAGAACTGCATGGTGTGGGAATATTCAGTCGTGTGCTAGGGTACGCCCCAAGTTGTCTGCCATACACAAGGAAAAGCGGCTGGAATGGGCGAGGGAACACCGACACTGGACCACACATCAGTGGCGACGCCTCATCTAGTCGGACGAATCCAGGTTCTGCCTGTATTCCAATGATGGTCGATCCAGAATCATGCGGAAGGACGGAGAGGCCTTCAATGCAGAGTGTGTGCAAAGGGCTGTACAGAAGGAGGATGGAAGTGTCATGTTTTGGGGATGTATATCCATTGCTGGGGTGGGTCCCTTAGTTCATGTGTCTAATGGCATGAAAGCGGTGGACTACGCGAAACTGTTGGATAACGAGGTGTTGCCATAAGTCCAGTTCCTCCAAGATGCCGCCATTCCAGATCCACGTTATCAAGACGACAACTGCACTGTCCACCGACTGCTATTGGGCAGGATTGGTTTGCAGAACATGAGGTCGACGTCCCACATCTCACCTGGCCCACCAATTCGCCTGATCTAAATGTTATAGAGAAAATTTGGGACATGCTCGAACGGGCCGTTAAGAAGAGACAACAACACCCTCCTAATTTGACTGCTCTGCGGGACCAGTTGTTCACGGCGTGGGACAAACTGGACATTAATGTCTCCGCTCCCATATTGACAGCATGCCAAAGAAAATCAAGGCTGTACTTCGAGCTCGTGGTGATCTAACCTCATATTAACCAATAAAATGAGCATTGCGTAATTTTTTGTCCGGTGTGTTTAGCTTAGGTTCTTATAATCGAATGCACAACGGCCGTTCCATAAAAACTGAGAGTAAATTCACACAAAATGACGAAATATAGATACAACAAAACATATGTTATTCTTTCTCAAAGTGTCTTCCCTCTGATGATATGCAACGGTCCCATCGTTCAGTCCACTTTTCAAAGCATGTGGCGAAGGCATTTTATGGAAGCTGCTTTAGCAACCCCTGTACAGCTTGAATAACATCAGTATCTGTGTTGAACGTTCCGGCATGGAACTTCCCCTTCATTGTTGGAAAAAAACAGAAATCGCACGGGGCGAGGTCAAGGCTATAGACCGGCTGTAGCACGATTTCAATACTACATTTCGTAAGAAGCTGTTGAACACAAGCAGCCACGTGTGGGCGAGCATTCTCATGGTGTAGGGTCCACTTGCCCACCAGTTTCGGTAGCTTAATCGATATGTGTCATCGCAGACGCCTCAAGACTGAAATGTAATACTCAGCATTGACAGTAACTTGTGGAAGAACAGCATGCTGGTAGAATACACCTTTATGATAAAAAAATTATCATCATCACCTTCGCAGCTGATTTGGTTTGGCGGACTTTTTTCGGAGGAGGCCAGCCTATGTGTTTCCAGACACTCGTTGCGCGCTTCGTGAGGGGTTCGAAATAGTGCACCCATGTTTCATCGCCAGTTACTAATGTGTTTAGACAGTTTGAATCCTTTGCAATCATTTGTTTCCACTCATGACACACCTGAATTCTGGCTAACAATTATTCTCTCGTCAGGTGATGAAGTACCAATCTGGAACACACACGATGCAGTAGTAATTTGTCGCGTAGAATGCGGAATGCCAACGTTTTTGAAACATTAGTTCACACAGCTATGTCTTGCCACGTCATTCGTCGATCTTCTTGCAGGATTGCCTAAACTGTATTAACAATGATCTATGTAACAACACTTTCAGATCGACCAGGCGTAGGAGCGAGTTCTGCCGAGAAATGCCTTTTTTGGGAATCGTGGTCCCATCTAAAAATCGTTGACTCACCCAAACATTTATCTTCGTAAGCTTTTTCATTAAACCAACTGTTTCTGGAGCCGTTTAAACCTAAACGATAGCAAACTTTCATCGCACATTGTATTTCACTTTTTAGCTCTGAATCACTCGCCTCCATAGCTGTATGGAGAAATGCAGACGTACCTTAAACAACTGCGCAATAACAAAACTAGAATCGTCTGCCACGGCTAATAACTGTTGCCATAGATACTGCCTTAATTCAGTTCTTCATCTGAGTGGTTATTTTCCCCCGTTGCACTGTTGCCAACTCAAAAAAATTACTCTCAGTTTTTATGGAACGGCCTTTGTACAATATGCGTACTTTTTCCACCGCTTCGCAGTGGAACATGAAACTCAATGAGCTGATATTGAAAGAAGAAAAAATAAACAATTGATAAATAAAAGAAACATGCTTCTTTTACGACTAACACAAATATCAGAAATCTATTCTAACGAGCCAAAGATATTTCAAATTAGTGACTCAGTCAAAAGTCCTTCGAAACATAATTTTAATGGCTGACAAATGAAGAAAAAGTTAAGGGGTTCCACAAGGGACACAAAGTACGGCGTGTCGAATGAGGTATCCCTTTGATAGAAAAACCCCTTCCGCTTTTCACTTGCTAGTTTCATGACGTCACTAACCTACCCGATGACATGAAATAATGGAGTGGTTCCACTTTTACCGGAAATACGAGTAAATTAAGTTAAAGGAAAAATTTTGTCTTCTTTGATTATTTTCTAACAAGGAAACATTTCACGTAAAACATAGCTGTAAGTTCGATTTTAGACCTCGATGTATTCGTATTATGCTTTCTTGCATGAAAATTGACGCTCAGTGACAAATGAATGATAAGCAGTGAATCGCAACGTAACGGTAGTAGTGTTAAAATATACGTTAGAAGTTATTTTTAATATAACAAGAAGCGAGGAGCCCTGATATCTGTATTTGTCAACCTTTGATACTGTGATTATGTGATAACACAGGGGGGTCTTCTATTTCGATTTGCTCACCGGAGTGTAAAGTGGCTAGGGCTCAGCGGTGTTTGATACATTCAAGCAGTTATTTTGTTATACAATATTTAGATGCCCTTCTCAAAGATCTAAAGAACTTGTACAGGAAAATTAGGTGGTAAAGTCATCTGACTGCGAGTCTTTCTTGCAATCTTAAGAATTTGTCTTACTGAACGGAATTCCCATAATATTTCTTCTAATCTTAAAAAGGGGTTCTCATTTTTTGGGCTAAAATTACTGCTTCTTTTGGAGTGTGTATTGACGAAGCTATGCAATCAATTCATTCCAAAGTAGGTACATCTATTTATTATCATTTAATGTATTTACAAAACAATTTTTAATAAGTTTCATGAAGAATCACGCCCGTAAATCCCCCTTGAGCATGACACTGCGCGAAGATCAGCGGTCGCATGATTTCTCCACTCCAGGTGACCTGAAACAAAAAACTCGAACGGCGTTTTACTCTATACACAAGTAGTTATCGTTTGATGATCCAGAAAAAATATATATACATATTTGAGGAAATGATGACTTGTCAAACTCAAATTATCAATTTAGCTCAAAAAATTGACAATGTTGTTTGCTATTAAAAAACATATACATAACGTATAGCGTTTCTGGTTCATCAAACGATAAAAGGATATTTGCTGAACATGCAGTTTTACATTTGAAGTCGATCGGTCCAATAGTTTTTGGAATATCATGCCAACCATTCGCGAAAAAGCTGTTTCGAGAAAAACGCATTTAAAGTTTCAAGTACAGTTTACGAGTACTTTTTTCTGCTAATCTGCTATACCAGAGCCATACAGTGTTCCTTCCTCTGCTTTGTAGAACACGTTTAGAGGCATTTTCTTGCTTCTACGCCTTGTACAAGCCTCTTTTGTAGTCTCGAGGCTGCGTCTCGACGATCTTTGCAGACGCTGTTGGTCCCGCGCGTTCGTAAATATCTCCATTTGCTCGCCAATAACGATTCCTATCGTTGTCATCATTTTCAGGACAGCAAAAAAACCTTCATTAAAAATGCCTGCTGCTACATAAGCTGCCATTTCGATGGTTTTTTAGCCACAGGTGTTTGGTAGCGAACCACCAAACAGTAGAATTGAAACTTTCGTTGATTTGAGTGTCACCACAGACACACCTTTCTAGCAACTCTCTTGATGACAAATCGTTGTAAATTGACTTCATAGCATTTTCCACATCTGTATGAAGTAGCGGTTCGTGATTGAATTCATCCAGAGGTTTCTCTCTGTGACCCCGCTGGACATTAATACATTATAACTTGGCCAATTTTGCGAATTTTCACTTGAAATTTGGTACACATATTCTTAAGACCTAAAATGACAAAATAACGTAAAAAATAAAAATCGATTTTTTTTTTCAAAAAAAAAAAAAAGAGAATCCCCCTTTAAGGGAGGGATTTCCGTTAAGTCTTTCCTGTAATCTTGAGAAATCATCATCGCTGGGAGAGATTTCCGTGGTCATGCCTGTAATTTTAAAAGTTTGACAATCTCTGACTATGGCCAGCTATTTGAAAAGATAATAGTTTTCTTCTGAGCTTCATGTAATGAAACTCACCTAAAATATGAGCTCCCTTGATACTGAAAGATAATTTGCACAACAGCTTTTAGAAATAGGTGAAGGCAAGAACTACGGCGCAAGTAAATTATATCAGAGATGCTACCCACAAACGCAAGATCCAGTTGAAAAAATCTATGGTGATAGAGACTTCATTACCGTCACTTCTCAGCAGCTAAAAAGAGGAGGAATTCTCTGAATAATGAATGAAGTATCACTCGTGCTCAATTATCGCATATTGGAGTTTATGCCAAGACAGGATCTGCAAAATTGCAGCTAGTATCGTTAGCAAGCATGCTCAAATTCAGCTGCATACTTTGAAGAATATTGGAATTTCTAACGCCAAATGCAAGTTTTTATGTATAAAAACTCCTTTTATTTTTGCGTAAAAGACCACATGCACAAAAAAAACTGCATTTCCACCACACAATTAGGAGTAGAAAAAAGTAGCTGTCATCATGCTACAAAAAGCTACAAACTCAGTTAATGCAAAATCTGTTCTCAAACCCGGAATACCATTTATCCTCTCAAATGCTAACACGAATTCTAAATTTAAGCGTGAGAAATTACCAATTTCGTTAGCAATATATATTTTTGCCGTAGAGAAACACCAAATGAATTATATATATTCATCAAGAGTTTCCGACACAAAGCAACATATTTTGAAGAGTGACAATTCTCTAGAGTCTTCTGTGAAATCACTAAAATCCTTATGTTTTTTTAAGTAATTATCATGCTTTTAATATTATTTTTATTCTTATACTGTGCTATATCTTACACTTAGTCTATACATTTTTTTTAAAACTTAAAAACGTTCATCAACATATCACTCATGTTGACATCAATTTTTTTCTCTATGATGTCAACATAAATGATATGTTTTGAAGGTTTCAAGAAAAATGTTTAGACTAAGCGTAAGATATATCATATTATAATAATAAAAATAATATTAAAAACATGATAATTAATTCATAAAATATGAGGATTTGAGTGATTTCACAGAAGATTCCAGAGAATTGTCACACTTCAAAATGTGTTGTTTTGTGCCGGAAACTTTTGATGAATATATATAATTAATTTTGTGTTTCTCTAAAGCAAAAATACATATTAGTATTGTACAAGTGTGCTTCATAGGAGGTTATAACCTGTCGAGATTATATTTTTCTGGTATTTAATACCATTAGCTTTTATTCGATGACCATCAACAAGTCGCAGGGCCAGACGTGAGACAAAACCTATATTTATTTTCCAAAACCAGTTTTGGGTCATGGTGAGCTTTACGTAAGTTTCTCACGAGTAATATCATTTGGTTCTCTTACTGTTGCAGTAAGGGATTGAACATTTTGTGTATAATTTTTTTATGCTAAAAAAATAGTTACACTGCGGTAACCCTAGTATTAGCAAAATCCGTTTAGCCCCTCTTTCGAATAATGTGCATAAAAACAGACAAAAATAAATTTCATTGCCATTTCATTGAGAAAAAAATAGAGTGAGAAAAGTCTTGTCAAAACAAGTTGTTCAAAAGAAAACAATCGCCTTCGAGCTAAAGATCTGTGCGTTTGCTAATGACGTTGTTTCTGTAAATAAATAGCAAGCGATTGGCACGCTCACTTACCTTTTTCACTCTTCAGACAATGATATTTTTGTTTTTGTTCTGAGACAAAGAGCATCTAACTATTGTGCCCCAAATAGTGTTCTTCTTGAGCTTTCAATTCATTCGTGAAGCAAGCAAGCTTATTCTCTCTGTCTTGCACACACAAGCAAGGTACAAGACAGCACGCCAATCCAAGATGGGCAACAATAAATCAAAATGTCTTCATAGGTGGCCTCAGGCGATCAACCTTAAGTTAGAACAGAGTTTAATCATTACAACTCAGTATCACGCATAGAGCTGCCGTGATATTAATCCATAAAATAATTTCCAAAACACTTTAGTGCGAAGCCCAGGATGTCTTAATTGGCTAACGCTTCTAAATAATACATTCATCAGATTTTATCTGGTTTAATGCTAAAAGTCACGCATTTTTATATTTTAATGCGGCAGTTTCGTCGCGGTTTGCAGACTGAACAAATTAGCTTTATTAAACATTTAGAAAGAAAAAATGTTTCTTTTGTTTAACATGATAAACATCCTCTTTGTTGTTTAGAGTTATTTTCTGAACATGTTAGGTTGTTGCAGGAGAAATATCGGAATATTGATGGAAACTTGAAAGTCTCAAAACATGATACAAAATAAACTTTATTAACCAAAAAAAAAAAAAAAAACTGCAAGCGGCAAACACACTTTTGCCAACGAGGTACAAGAACCTCTATGGCGTCGTAAAAATATGTCGAGCTTCGGAATGGGACAAACTCATGGAACACAGTTTCAACTTATGTTTAACTGGGAAACGATTTACACGTAGAAAGGTATCCAGGGGTTTGAAGAGCTAATAATCCGTAGGAGACAGATCAGATGAATAATGCGGATGAGATAAGGTCTTGCACTTCATTTGGTACAGCTACTGGATCGTCTGGAGTGCAACGTGGTGTCTCGCGTTTATCATAGAGAAACATGAGCTCACGGTGATTGACTAATCCCACCTGTTTGGTGAACAGTATTCCATGCATAATGTCAGGTTCTTGACAACACCTGTGCGCCGTGAGGGTCTGACCAAGCTTGTGGATCATGTGGAGTGCAACATGAGGTATCACGTTATCATGGAGAAGTATGGGGCCGTGGCGATTGACTAATGTCAGGTGTTTGGCGGACAGTTTCCATGCATAATATCAAGTTCTTGACAATACCCGTCCTCCGTGATGGATTGACCAATCTCTTGGATTGCCTGGCGTGCAAAGTGGGGTCTCGCGTTATCATGGAGATGTATGAGTCCATGGCGATTTCCTAATGCCGGCTGTTTGGTGGGGAGTTCCATGCGTAATATTAGTTCTTGACAATTTCCTGTCCTCCGCAACAGTTTAACCCCTTTGTAAGACGAAGGAGGGGATCACACCAGCTGAGTTTCCACCAAACAACATCTTCGAAATGACCACCGTTCTTCCTGGAATGGAATTTCGGCTTTAGGGTGTGTTTCGGAGATTCACCGGAGACGAGCCTCCAATCAAAAAAAAAAAAAAAAAACTTCCTTCAGAAATACCAAGCTGGAGAGTTAATCGAGAGGTACATGCTTGGTGTAACCAAGAAAGATAAGAGGAGGAACTCGTTGATAAGGAGAATGACAAGAGTGGAAGACATAATCAGAGTGAAATAGCTGAAATGGAAATGGACTGGACGTGTTGCTATATAGAAGAATGGGCCACCGATGGATAACCAAAATTTTAGACTGGATTCCTAGGGACAGAAGACGCCCACATGAGAGATGGATAGAATAAATTCGAAATCATGCTGGAATGACGTGGAGGAGACAGGCTTAAGAGAGACAATTTTATATACATATATATATATATATATATGACCATAGATTGGTGAGATTTAAGATGCACCTCAACACTAAATTCGAACGTGGCAAGCTCATAAGACAAACAAAGTGTATTGATTGACATAACCAACCTTAAAAAACACCATAATACCTTCACGTTAGAACTGAGGAACAGATTATCTGCTTTAGAAAGCCTAACATCGGAAGAAATGGATATTTCTGAAGTTAACAGAGAACTCACCAAGGCTCTTATGGAAACAACAACAAAAACAGGTGGTACTGAGAACAAGTTACATATGAAGAAAATTAATTTAAGGAAAAACAAAAATGTTGATGCAAAAGAGAAGGGAGATGAGGACAAATTGAAACTACACTCGCCCAAGTTTTCACTAGATGTCTTACTGCAGGAAAGATTCCTGAGGATTGGAACAATGCTACAATGATCCTGCTCCATAAAAAAGGGGACGTTGAGGATCTCAGAAACTACAGGCCCATCAGTCTCCTTTCAGTGGTTTATAAAATCTCCACTAAGGTTCTTTCACATAGCTTGAAGGTAACACTAGGTATGGTCCAGCCAAGAGAACAAGCTGGATTCAGGAGTGGCGACAGCACTATAGATCATATCCATGTACTGAGACAACTAATTGAAAGAACAAGAGAATATGTATAAAACTTGGATGGAGAGCTTTTGGAAGAAACAGTACAATTTTCAAGAGCAGTATGCAATTATGTCTCAAAAGAAAAGTGTTTAATCAATGCATCCTTCCAGTGCTTACGTATGGAGCAGAGACGTGGACCTTAACTAAAAGAGACATACAAAGGCTGAAGACAACTCAAAGAGGCGTGGAGAGATGCATGCTTGGTGTAACCAGGAAAGGTAAGAAGAGGAACTTGTAGATAAGGAAAATGACAGGAATGGAAGACATCATGACCAGAGTGAAATCACTGAAATGGCAATGAGCTGGACATGTTGCCAGAAGAACGGACCACCGATGGACAACCGAAATTTTAGACTGGATTCCGAAGGACAGGAAAGGACCCAGAAGAAGACCCCGTGGGAGATGGATGGATGAAAGTCGAAAGTATGCTGGAGTGACAAGGAGGAGACAGGCCCAAGACAGACAGTTGTGGAAGAAATTTGGGAAGACCTTCATCCAGCAGTGGATTGATAATGGTTGATGATGATGACGATATATATATACACTGCCTGACAGAGAAAATACCACGCCATGAAGGAATGCTCGAAAACAGACCAAACTCCACACACAGATACCAAAGCAGGTAATGAACAAATGGTTTAATTGACACGTACAGACTAGGCTCTAGTGGCCGAATATACAGGATGCCGCCACGAAGCCTCAGTGGTCTAAGCGCTGGCTTATGACAGTTCGTCCGTGAAGGGTACGGGTTCGAATCCCGGTGAGGCATGGGTGTTGAGTTTGTTTTATGGCAATGTCTCTCTCCCTTCCCTGGAACCAGTAGCCCTAAATTAGGGACAGGCGACTGCTTATAGTCAATTGAGTTACTCGCGGTAGTCATTAAATCTCCAATCAATAAAAAATATATATATACACTAACGGAAAAAAAATCCCAACATCAGGAAGGGGTTGTGTTAGATAAACGACAGTTGGTAGGTCGTGTGAGTACATCTGTAAGATGACGTCTATGAAAATTTCGCGCTCGGCGCATACGTGTGGCGCTAGTAGCGCCCCTCGGAACATGCAAAGCAGGTTTGCTGTAAATACGTGCTGTAACGTTCGTGAGCGTTAGTTATCGTTGAGATTCGACATAGTGTGTTGATGTTAGTCAAGAATGCCTTTAAGAAGACGACAAAGCCATTATCAACAGCTCACGGAGTTTGAACGAGGTCGTACGAATAGGGCTACGAGAAGGTGGATTTTCTTTCCGCAATATTGCAGAACAACTTGGTAGGAATGTAGCCACCGTGCATTATTGTTGGTAGCGGTGGTCAAGGGAAGGTACTGCCTCAAGAAGACCGGGTTCCGGCCGGCCAAGTGGCACCACTGAGAGGGAAGACCGCCGTGTACGGCGTATGGCCGTGGCGCATCGTACTGCGTCTGCGGCAGCAATTCGAGCTGCAGTTGCCACCACAGTGACACAACGAACTGTTACAAATCGGCTACTTGAAGGACAGCTCCGAGCCAGACGCCCTGTAGCGTGCATTCCACTTACTCGAAATCACTGCCGTTTGGGACGTCAGTGGTGTCAAGCTAGAGCTCATTGGAGGACGGAGTGGAGATCTGTTGTGTTTTCTGATGAAAGCCGGTTCTGCCTGGGTGCCAGTGATGGACGTGTGTTGGTTAGAAGGAGGCCAGGTGAGCGCCTGCAAACAACCTGTCTGCGGCCGAGACACACTGGACCTACACCTGGAGTTATGGTCTTGGGAGCAATTTCCTATGACAGCCGGAGCACTCTCGTGGTTATCCCACGCACCCTGACGGCACAGTTGTACGTCGGTCTGGTGATTCAACCTGTTGTGCTGCCATTCATGAACAGCATTCCAGGGGTGTTTTCCAACAGGATAACGCTCGCCCGCATACCGCTGTTGTAACCCAACATGCTCTACAGAGTGTCGACATGTTGCCGTGGCCTGCTATATCACCAGATCTTTCACCAACCGAGCACGTATGGGACATCATTGGACGACAACTCCAGCGTCACCCCCAACCAGCATTAACCGTCCCTGTATTGACCGACCAAGTGCAACAGGCATAGAACTCCATCCCACAAACTGACATCCAGCACCTGTACGACACAATGCATAAGCGTTTGCGTGCTTGCATTCAACTTTCTGGCGGTTACACCGGTTATTAATGTACCAGCATTTCACATTTAAAATTGCTCTTCTCGCGCTTACACTAAGCTGTCATCTTGAAACCTTAATCGATTAAATATGTTACCTATACAAATGTATTGCTGCCATTTCATTCCTCTACAACTATATTTCCTGGTGATGGGAATTTTTTTCCGTCAGTGTATATACAGGATGATCAATAAGGAGTGTGGCCCCCATTTTCATTGATACAGTGGTGAATCTGACGTGGCATAGAGGCAATGAGAGTCCGAATAGAGTCCTAGGGTATCGTGGACCACGTGGTGCTGATCCGAGTCCACAGTTCATCTTCATTTTGCGGGGGTGGGGTACTCAACAGACGTCCAATCGTTGCCCCACAGATGTTCGACGGGCGAGAGGTCGGAAGATCTTGCTGGCCACGGGTGCATTCGCACGTCGTGTAAAGCATTCAGGCTGATCCGAGCGGTATGCGGCCGGGCATTATCCTTTGAAAAACGGCGTTGCAGGTACGGTAGCGCCACGGGCCGCAGCACCTCGTCAACACAATGGCGTGCTGTCAATGTGCCCGTAATGCGTACCAGCAGTGAGAGGCTGTTGGCGCTAATATCACTCCACATCATGATTCCACTTTGCCGGGATGTGTGGCGCTATACAATGGCGGAGGAGTGTTGGCTACGTCGCCTCCAGACTCTCACACGGCGATCGTAAGTGGTGAGACAGAACCGCGATTCGTTGCTGAACACCACACAGTTCCATTCGACACCCCACGCAGCTCTGGAACGACACCACTTCTAGCGGTGACGACGATGGCTCACTGTTAAGGGTAACCTTTGCAACGGACGGCTGGACAGCAAACCACACGCAGCCAATCGGCGCAAAACTGTCCTTGTTAGTGTCCGCGTGGATACAGGAGCATCCAAGCCTCCCCGTACACTCCGCAAAATGTCTCCCGTTATGGCCTGTGGGTTCGTTACGTCATGACGTCGGGTGCAACGATCGGTGCGCTCAGAAGTCCGTCTCCGTGCTCCGGTCCCTCTATGACGTTTCACAGATCCTTCCTCGGACCACTGACTCCAAATGCGATTGACGGTTGTGGCACCACGTTGCGTTTCTTCCGCAATCCGACGCAATGACCATCCGGCGGTACGAAGTCCTACGATGACATCTCTCGAGAACACATCCGCTTTACGAAATCGCATACGACGGCGTCTTAACGGCATTGGCACCCTTTGTTCGTTCTCCAGACATGGTTACAGCGGAACCACTCACTTCTCACGGCCGTGGCGACGTCTCGACTGATGGCCTCATGGCCTGGTTGTCCGTTTATAACCCGCGCGCCGTTCGTGCGATTGGCATGCAAATCCAAGCATTTTACATAACTTATACGTGTGTACCCACTCTACAATTTGCATGGCGCTTCGTTCACGTCTTCGTGGTGAGGCATTTTCGCTGAAATGCC
Organism: Macrothele yani; assembly: GCA_039090855.1. Taxonomy (NCBI): domain Eukaryota; kingdom Metazoa; phylum Arthropoda; class Arachnida; order Araneae; family Macrothelidae; genus Macrothele; species Macrothele yani. The sequence goes on from CM076990.1 coordinate 177,751,882, forward strand.
ACACCACGAAGAACGTCGTAGGGAGACCGGATCACGGAGACGGACGTCCGAGCGCACCGATCGTCGCATCTGACATCATGCCTTTGTGGACCCACAGGCCACAACGGGCGACATTTTGCGGAGTGTACGGGGAGGCTTGGATGCTCCGATATTGACGCGGACACTATCGTGTCGATTGGCTGCGTCCGATTTGCTGTCCAGTCGTCAGTTGCGAAGGCTACCCTTAACAGCGAGCCACCGTCGTCACCGCTTGGAGTGGTGTCGCTCCAGAGCTGCGTGGGGTGTCGAATGGAGCAGTGTGGTGCTCAGCGACGAGTCGCGGTTCTCTCTCACCACTGATGATCGCCATGTGAGAGTCTGGAGGCACCGTAGCGGACGGGCATATTCCTCCGCCACTGTGGAGCGCCACACGGCTCGGCAAAGGGCAGACATGGTGTGGAGTGATATTAGCGCCAACAGCCTCTCACTTCTGGTATGCAATACGTGCACATTGACGGCATGCCTTTGTGTTGACGAGGTGCTGCGGCCCGTGGCACTACCGTATCTGCAGGGCATCCCAAACGCCGTTTTTCAAAGGATAACGCCCGGCCGCATACCGCTCGGATCAGCCTGAATGTGCGGATGCATCCATGGCCAACACGACCCTCCGACCTATCATCCATCGAGCATCTGTGGGACACGATTGGATATCTGTTGAGTACCCTCCAATCCCCGCAAAATGAAGATGAACTGTGGAATCGGATCTGCACCACGTGGTCCACGATACCACAGGACTCTTTTCGGACTCTCATTGCCTCGATGCCACGTCAAATTCAACAATGTATCCATCAAAACGAGAACCACACTCCTTATTGATCATCCTGTATATTCAACCACTGGAGCCTTGTCTGTATGTGTCAACTAAATCATTTGTTCAGGACCTGCTTGGCTATCTGTGTGTGCAGTTTGGTCTGTTTTCGAGCAGTACTTCATGAAGTGGCATTATTTTTTGTCAGGCAGTGTATAAATGATGAGATTTAAAACATACTGGAGTTACTTGGGAGAGACTGGCTCCAATATAGAAACCGTAGAAGAGACCTGGGGAGATCTTGAGCAAGCACTTAATTGAACAGTGCGTGCGTGCGTGCGTGTGTGTGTGTGTGTGTGTGTGTGTGTGTGCGTGTGTGTGTGACGAAATCTAGACATGGAGACGCACCTGACAGAGCTCGGGAATACAAGATCATAAGGCATTTATGGCCTTCGACAACTTAAGTAGAGGTATGATACACTGAAAAGCAATTTAATTAGATACCTGTCTAGTAACGTGTAGAACCACCTTTCGCCCTGATGACGGCGGCGATTCGTCTCGGCATGGACTCAACAAGACATCAGAAGCGTTGGGAAGCCATACGGATCCACGACCCCTGAGCAAGCTCCCACAGTTCACGAAGATTTGATGGAGGGGGTTAGAGCCTCGAACATCTCTCTCGATGACATCACAGATGTGCTCGATGGGATTCAGGTCAGGTGACCTAGCTGGCCAAGGAAGCGAGGTCACGTCGGTGGGGTGTTCATCCAACCATTCGGATACAATTCGGGAGCGATGGCACGGTGCATTGTCTTGTTGCAGGATGAGGTCCCCAGTGGGATGTTAAAGACGCACAAACGGGAGCAAAGGGTCGTCCAGGATATCCCGGTAACGTTGACCTGTGGGGGACGATGCAACACGTACCAGGGTTCCCATTTCAGTCCACGTAAACAGTCCCCAGACGAGAATGACACCTCCACCAGCTTGAAGAGTACCCTGCTGGCAAGAAGAATCCATCGCTTCATGTGGTTTGCGCCGTACTCGTATCCTGCCATCCGCATGTACCAACGTGAATCTCGACTCATCAGTCCAGGCAACATTTTCCCACATGTCTAGGGTCCAGTGGCGATGTTCCCGCGCCCATGCTAATCTTTGCACATTGTGATGTGCAGTCAGCAGCGGTACCCTCGTAGGACGATGGCTTCTGTACCCCATAGCGAGGAGATGGTTCTGGATGGTATGGCTGCTTACACGTTTTTGTGCACCAGAGTTAAATTACCGAGTGATTTCTTTCACTGTGGTCCGTTTATCCGCTGTTACTATGCGAGCTAGCCGACGTTGACCCCGCTCATCCACATGCTGTTGTCCACGGCAGTTGGCCCTTGCAGGGATGGTTTCACCGGATTCGATGTACTCACGGTGCACCCGTGACACAATGGCTCATGAAAATCCCATTGCCTGCAGGACTTTCAAGATGGAGTGACCCATTCGTCGGGCCCCGAGAATTTGCCCACGATCAAATGTACTTAGATCCCTCGTCTTACCCATACTGCGTCCGACTCTTACTGATTCCCGTCGCATCACTCCTTATATTGTCGGATGGCTGCATACGTCATGTCGTTTCCGTTTACAGGGCCGCCCACAGCGCCACATTTGCATAACGCCAGCTGTCTCTAATTCAATTGCTCTTCAGTGTATATTGTATTACATTGGCGACCAAGCAGATGGCGATCACAAAAGACCATATGGAGTGCACAGAAACAAGAGAGATTCTCTATTTGGGATGACGCAACAGCACTTGATGCTGCCACCTTACGGAAAAATTCTGAGAAACGTAGTGAAGATTTACCTTTCATTTGAGTACTCAAAACACAAAAAAAAATGGTAAAAACCTACAATTAGCCTTCCCACATGGAAAAACAGAGAATGGCAAAATGCATGACAGTTTAAACAAAATTAAAAATGTACTCCATTAAAAAATTCCTTTAAAAAGAGATTCACATTATCTTTAGTTTCTCCGTCGTCAACTTGTACCCGACACCGATCAGCTAATAAATACGAAATGAGAATTCTTTTATACTTCATTACTACAACATAGGCAGGAAATGAATTCCTGCGATGGCTGCTTTCTGACAGAAAAGTAACAAGAGCACATAGTAATCATTTATTATCTTTCTAAATATTTATATTAGGTCTGCATAGTTAAACGTGGGTTAATCAGTGCTCAATGCATTGGTAAAAATTAGCTTAAAGGAAGTACCGTTCGATAAGCACTGACAGTCCTTCACTAATCATTGTTTTACTTTAATCGAAGCCCCAAATGAGATTTTCCCAGAACACGAGCGTTAAATTCCTTGTTGGGCTTTTTTCTCTCTGCAAATGTGCTAAATTATTGATTACATCATGCTACGTTTAGTAGTGCTTATTCCACCATCGTCATCGCAATCACCATCTTTTCTCCAGAAAGGAAAACAGCACCGATGATTAATTTAATTTTAATGAATAAATTGTTACTGTAATCACCCATGTATGCATATATGTTGACCACTTAAGTTTACCTGAAGTATGAGGTTATTATGCTTTCACACACGATGGTCAAATATTCCCTTCTTTCTTTTGCTGAAAAACTTACATCTTCTGTGCATTTCGGAGAAACATGAAAATATTATCATTATTGTTATCCTATAAATATTTACAGAACTTTATGTTGCGAATTGGAACATCTCTTAGCAGCAAGAAAAAAAGAGAGCTTTATCAGGGGTGCATATTGCATGAATAATAAAACGTGGCACTCTCTTTAAGGAAATTGTTAAAGGAATATTTCCCTATTTGAGAATTAATAACCTTAATTTGCCTTTTTTAGATGTAGAAAATGAATTGGCTAAATGCCAATTGCAAATAAGAACCTGAAAGATGACACAGAACTTTTGGTTGTAATGATAACTTCTTTTGAATCCTCTCCGACACAAATAAGATATTTCAAAGTTATTGAGCGAAGCGAGGACGAAGGCCGAGCGGAGCTCTCTTTACGAGACTCGAGGCAATTAGTTGTTCGGGCATAGGTACGAGATGACACATCCGATCACTGTGATATTTTTGCATGCGATTGGACACCGTCCATGGTCAGATTTTGACGCCTTCCGATTCCCGAAATTCCGCGTCAATAAGGAATAATCATCCAAGTGTTTTTCCGGGTTTTGAGAAGGGTTCGTTTGTTATCTATCTCCTCCAAAGATCTTCAGCCGATCGCGGTGACACTTGCTACAGAGAAAGGGGAGGACATGGTGAGTTACATGTGGGGTTTGTATCATGGTGATTGGTCGTGTCGTATAAAAATAATGACCATTAAAAAACTGACCAATTTTAATAATAATTGAAAACATCCGCTCTCTATATGAGACTCGGGACAATTAATTGGTCGGCCATAGCTACGACATGACACATCCGATCACCGTGATTTTTGGCATGCGATTGGACATCGTCCACGGTCAGGTTTAGACTCCTACCGATTCCCGAAATTCCGTGTCATTGGGGAATTTTAATTAAAACTAGATGGCCTTTTACTTGAACCGTTTCACGGAAGTCGGCTCACTAACATTAGTTTAAAATAATCGTTTGATTGAAAAACGAAGAAGTGGAAAGACTCCGTCTGTTAGCTTAACACTTGCTTAATCTATAATAATAAAAGGAAGTTTGTGTATGTGTGTGTGTTTCTGTCTCTCACTACACAAAATAAAAAACGTGGTTCCCGATCTGAATGTATCTTCCCGCTTTGTTTACATGCAACCTGGTCACAACCAACGTGAAGGCGTGAGGGAAAGTAGTTTCTGATAAATTTTAGGCATTTTTTTTCAGAATGCTTCGTACTTTTGTTCTGGAAGTCATAAATTTTACGCGTCAGGTTTTTAGAATTTGTTATAATAATTTGTTACCTTAGTGAGCTTAGATTTTGCAATATCTTTGCTCAAAATTTGCCAACGGTACTCGAGTTATTGGTAACCGTTGGTGGCTTGTCCTAGTTTTTAGTAAATGGAACCTGTTACAAAAAAAATTAAACGGATTTTAACAATCAATGCGACAAATTGATAACGAGGAACAATATACCAATTATGTAGAAAATAGTAAAACTCTACTAGTAATCCGATTTATTGGCGTAGGAATATATAAACAAGCGTTCCCAAGATTTCGCACATCAACCAGATGGCTTTTTCAAGGAAGTTGGACAGAAACTGCAAACTGAATAATAGAACGCATTAACAATTTGAACGCGGGAACTTGACTTGACAACAAATAGATACAACGTTACATTCATTTAAAGACACGAGGTCCTGGTAGGGAGAAGGCGTTACTTGAAGAATTGGTTCCAAATTCTTTTATTAAAGAAATTTTATTTCTTTTAGGTAGAAATATATGAAGAGAAGTCAAATTCAAGTCCGCTACTCCTATGTGGGATGATATAAAGAAATTATCTACCTACTCTATCCTTAAATGTACAGCCATTCAGGAAACCTTCGAGATCATTCCCAACAGCGATACCTGCAATGATAGCGTCTCACTCGAGTTGCCACAAATTTGGAACCAGTTCTTCAAGTAACGCCTTCTCCCTATCAGGATGCTGCGTGTGCAACCAACGTGATACCTCTTATCATCATCATCATCATTGTCAACCATTATCAATCCACTGCTGGACGAAGGTCTCCCCAAGTTTCCTCCACAACGGTCTGTCTTGTGCCAGTCTCCTCCATGTCACTCCCGCATATTTACGAATTTCATCCACCCATCTCCCATGTGGTCTTTTTCTGGGTCTTTTCCTGTCCCTTGGAATCCAATCTAAAATTTCGGCTGTCCATCTATGGTCTGTCCTTCTGGCAGTATGTCCAGCCCATTGCCATTTCAGGGATTTAACTCTGATCATGATGTCTTCCACTCTCGTCATTTTTCGGATCCACGAGTTCCTCTTCTTATCTCTCCTGGTTATACCAAGCATGCACCTCTCCATGCTACTTTGAGTTGTCTGCAGCCTTTGTATGTCTCTTTTAGTTAAGGTCCACGTCTCTGCACCATACGTAAGCACTGGAAGGATGCATTGATCAAACACTTTTCTTTTAAGACATAATGGCATATTGCTCTTGAAAATTATGCTGTTTCTTCCAAAAGCTCTCCAGGCAAGTTTTATACGCCGATTAATTTCTTCATCAATGTGACCCTCACTTGATATCTGCTGTCCAAGATAAACATACGTATCTGTTATCTCCAGTTTTTCTCCATCAATCGATAAATCTTCATTTCTTGTAAAAGCATTGAACATCACTTTTGTCTTCTGCAAGTTCATTTTTAATCCCACTTCTTTACTCTTGTCAGCAAGTTCCTGGATCATACCCTGCAGCTCTGATGGGGTAGTTGGAAAAATGACTACGTCATCAGCAAAACGAAGGTGGGTTAGATAATCTCCATTAATCTTTATCCCTTTGTTTTCCCAGTTCAGTGATTGAAAGACATTTTCCAATGTGGCATTAAAGAGCTTCGGGAGATATGGTGTCACCTTGTCTCACTCCCTTTCCAATTTTTATGTGTGTTGTATTTTCAAACAGCCGAATCTTTGCACTTGCATTTTCATAGATGTTATTAATAATATTAATGTATGCATCTTCAATACCGCAGGATTTCAGAGCCGTGGTAACTGCTGATGATTTCACCGAATCAAAGGCTTTTTCATAATCGATAAAAGCCATGCACAATGGAAGTTCATATTCCCTCGCTCTTTCAATTAGTTCTCTCAGTACGTGGATATTATCTATTGTGCTGTAGCCACTCCTGAATTCAGCTTGTTCTCTCGGTTGAGCCATGTCCAGTGTTACCTTCAAGCGGTGTGAAAGAACTTTAGTGAAGATTTTATAAACCACTGATAGGAGGCTGATAGGTCTGTAGTTCTGAGATCCTCAATGTCACCTTTTTTATGTAGCAGGATCATTGTAGCATTGTTCCAATCCTCAGGAATCTTCCCTTCATTAAGGCATCGAGTGAAAATTTGGGCGAGTACTGTTTCAATTTCTCCACTTGCTTCTTGTATGATGTCTACAGTAATTCTATCTTCTCCTGGAGCTTTTCCCGGCTTCATGTTCTTGATGGCATGTGCAACTTCTGCTGGGAGGACGGGAAGAACTCTGCTACTGGTACCTTTCATGATGTCTGGAGTACATGTATCATCCCTTTCATATAATTTGGAGTAGAAATCTTTCACTCTTGTCAAAATTTCGCATCTATTTCTTGTTACAGAACCATCTTCTTTTCTTAGTGCGATAATCTGTTTTCTTCCCTTGCTGAGATGTCGCTTTGCTATCTTTAGGCTTTTGTTGTTTTCAATTGCTTTCCTCACTAGTTCACAGTTGAATTTTCTTACGTCTTCAGTGATACTTTTTCTTACTGTCTTGCATAGCTCTATATATTCCACTTTGGAAGTCACATCTTCTTTAGTTGTCCTCATCTCTTCTTTTTTGCATCAACATTTTGGTTTTTCCTGATAATTTGTTTACATGCAACTTGTTCTTAGACCCAGCTAATTTTGTTGCTGTTTCCATAAGAGCTTTGGTTACTTTTCTGTTAACTTCCGAAATATCCACTTCTTCCGATGTTAGGCCTTCTAAAGCAGAGAATCTGTTCTTCAGTTCCAACTTGAAAGTATTATGGTGTTTCTTAAGGTTGGTTATGTCAATACATTTTGTTTGTCTTATGAGCTTGCCACGTTCCAGTTTAGTGTTGAGGTGCATCTTACATCTCACCAATCTATGGTCACTACCTGTGTTGAACTTGTTCAGCACACTGCAGTCTTCGATGACGAATTTTTTGTTACACATAATAAAATCAATTTCACTTGTCGTCCCAATTGGATGTCTCCATGTCCATTTCCTGTGTGGCTTTTTCTTGAAAAAGGAATTCAAGATGAAAAATCCTTCTGCCTCTGCAAACTCAACGAGAGTATTTCCACGCTGGTTTCTGTTGCCGTGACCGAATTTACCTACTGAAGTTTCATTCTGTTGCTGGTGCCCTATTTTTGCATTGAAATCTCCCATAATTATCTTCAAGTGCTGCTTACCTTTATTATTTAGATGACGAATTTCCTCATAAAATTCTTCAATTTCTTCTTCAGGATGACTTGTGGTGGGTGCATAAGTTTGAATAATCTGAGCCTGGTATCTTCTCGATAGTTGGATAACGAGTCGTGCAGCTCTGTCAGAGGAACTTTCAACTTCTACCACTTTATCCTTCAGTTTCTTGTTTATTATAAATCCAACACCACTAGTTCTGCCAGTATCTGTCCCACGATAATAGAAGAGATGTCCACTTTTCAGTTCAATGAGATCTTCTCCTTTTCTCCTTACCTCACTTAGCCCGACGATGTCCCACTTGATCCTTTGTAGTTCCTCTTCCAATTCAAGAAGCCTTGAATCAGAAGATAGGGAGCGTCCGTTGTAGGTAGCCAAGGTCAGCATCAAATGGCAGCCTAGTCCGGTCCTCCGGGGATTCTTAGCACCCTCTGCCTTCATGTCGCACTGGCCGCTGCCTTGGCCAGGTACATTCCAGCTGCCGGAGACTGAGGGCCAAGATTTAAGTTGTAGAGTCATTTTGGAGGTGTTTGGCCATAACTCACCACGCTGGCCAAGCGGGTTGGTGAGTGTGGGATAGCATTTCCTCTGATCCCGATGGTATAGTTATACCGCTATTTGCGGTCGTCAGAGCCCCTTTAGTGGGAACAGGATGCACCACGAGAAGGCGGGGGTTGACATTTGTCAAGGAGAGGCTGTGATGTTACGCATCACCTGACCTTACATCCATACCTCTTATATTTAAATGAATATATCGTCGTATCTATTTATTGTCAAGTCAAGTTCCCGCGTTCAAAATGTTAAAGCGTTCTATTAATCAGTTTGAAGTTTGTATCTAACTTCCTTGAAAAAGCTATCTAGCTGATGCGCGAAAGCTTGGAAACGCTTTTGTACATATCCCTGCCTCAATAAATCGGATCACTAGTATAGTGTTACTGATCAATAAGACATCTAGAAATAGAAATAATAGCTACTTTCTTCCACTAGTGGCTGAAAAATATGTTACAGAAATTAACAAATTGTGCACAAAAAGTTTCTCCTAGATCAAGGAAGATATCAGAGATAAAGAGTCTCAAAGCGAATAGATAGAAGAGACATAGAGGAGAACATGGTATAAATTTACACCACGAACAGAAGAATTTTGAATAATGGAAAGGTAGAAAATATCCTATAAGTATTTTTTCAGGTAGAAATATGCTATAAGTATTAAGCGTATTAGAGTGACAGACCTGGGTGATAAAAGTAAACAAATAGTCTGTGCTTCTGGATCCCCAGTTTAAAGTACCAATGACACCTCGGGGTGGTCTTACAGCTAAGAGACGAGAACGAGTGGATGCATTGTTGTTTTCCTATCCTGAGATTCACAGACCATTAGACCGTAAAACATTTAAAAAGATCTTTGCGCCGTCGAAAAATGCAAGACCTATTACGGCTGCGTTTCTTAAAGAACATCACGTAAATTTGAATCAATGTGTACCACAGTTAAACATATTACTGAGTTGGGTGATTTAAATGGATCTCAAACCTGACATACTTAAGGACTATTATGACATTTTTCATAAACGAATCCAAGGTATTCAGGTATATGTTAAAGATCATGGATTGTCTCATAGCACTTGAATACAAAAATTAACAAACTATCTTTCGAATTAAGGATTTTGATTGAACTTGTAGTGATGCAGTTTTTATATTGAACTGTTAACAATTACTTAATCTTGTTTTCAGTTTGTACAATATGTTAGTTGGGTATCAAATTTTCATGTTTGCCAATTAAGTTTCTAATTTTTTTTTGTTACTAATGTTATTCCCTCTTTTATAATATATTTGTTGTTTATCATGATTAATTTCTATAAATCAGGTGTGCGTGTCGCGCCTGCAAGTTGTTATCAGTAAAAGCTATGCTAAAGAAAACGAATTTTTAAAGTACGTCAGGAGACGTATTTTAAAAATTTGTTTTCTCCTGAAAGCAGCTATAGCGAGAAAAATCTGATTTACATCTACGCCTCCTGACGGAAAAACTATATGCATCATTTTAAGCAGAAGAAATTTTGGAAAGGTTTTTCGTATTGATCGGTATCTGACCACGAATGACTTTTTTCAATCGAGTTTTCAGAATCGCAGATATTGCTGCAAATATATCAGAAATATAAATATGCGCTTACGCCCCCTAGTGGAAATTCCGTGCTTTACCAAGAATTAGAAATCCATTCCCTCCTTCCTCTCTCTTTCTCTCCTTCTCTACATTTTCCACCAGGAGCTCTATCCGATACAAAAAATAATTTTTCAAATCGATTATTTAGAAACAGGGAAATTGCGATTTGTCTTTACACCCTTAGTGAAAAAAACTGTGTGTTACTTGAAAAAGAAACTGTACCTAAAATAGTCTTCGTTATGAATGACAGCGAAAGAAAGAAATAATTTTTTTCAGTCGGATATTTAGAAGTAAATATATGGAATAAAATGTGTTTTGAATTCGATTGCATCTGCATTTACGCCCTCTAGCGGTGAAACTGTGAAGCGGAAAAAACCCTGAAGACAAGGATCATCGTTCTTACATTTCGGGCTTCTTAACGCAAAATGAATTTTACAAAACGAAGAAATAGTTGCGGAGGTATGGCGTCCACTAAAGGACGGACGGCGAGGCGGATGGAAAATCTCACAAAGGGACACTACAGTATAAGCATGCAAGGCTTTACAGAGGAAAGGACTAGTCCGTTCTTTTGAGGAACTGAATGCCGACCCGTGTCTGAAAGTGTGGGCGGAAAATGGATCAGGCACATCTTCCTACGTCATCACGCTGGCCTGCTCCTCAAGCTTTGTTTATCTGGCTTCCCTTCAGGACCCAGTTTTACAAAACAAAATCTCTCTCTATCTCTCTCACCTTTCCTTCTATTTCCCTCTCTCTCCTCTCCTTCTCTCTCTCCTTCCCTCTATTTCCATCTCTCTCCTCTCGTTCTCTCTCCCTCCTTCCCTCTATTTCCATCTCACTCCTCTCTTTCTCTCTCTTTCCCTGTCTTTTTCTTTCTCTCCCCTCTCCCTACCATCTATTTCCATCTCTTACCTCTCCTTCTCTCTCCTTCTCTCTAGTTCTTTCTCTCCCCTATCTTTTCCTCGCCCTCTCTCCCTTTCCTCTCTTTATCTCTCTCCTTCTCTTTTGTTCTTTCTCTCCATTCCCCTCTCCCCCCTATCTTTTACTCTCCCTCACTCTCTCCTCTCTCCTTATCTCTAGTTCTTTCTCTTCATTCCCCTCTCCCCTATCTTTTCCTCTCCCTCTCTCTCTCCTTCCGTCTATTTCCCTCTCCTCTCTTTCTCTCTCTCTCCTTCCATCTGTTTCCTTCTCTCTCCTCTCTTTCTCTCTCCTTCTCTCTCTCTTTCTCCTTCTCTCCCCTCTTCCCCTCTCTCTATCCCTCTCCCTCTCTCGCTCCTTCCCTCTATTTCCTTCTCTCCCCTTCCATCTCTCTCTCTCTCTCTTTCTCTCCCTCTCCCTCTCTCTCCCTCTCTCTCCTTCCCTCTATTTCCATCCCTCTCCTCTCTTTCTCTTTCTCTCCCCTCTCCCTCTCTCTCCCTCTCTCTCCTTCCCTCTATTTCCATCCCTCTCCTCTCTTTCTCTTTCCTTCTCTCTCTTTTTCTCCCCCTTTCTCTTCCTCTCTTTTCTTCCCTGTATTTTCCCCTCTCTCTTCTCTTCTTCTCTCTCAGCTCTCTTTCACTCTCTCCTTCTCTCTCGCTCTTTCTCTCCCCTCTTCCTCACTCTCTTTCTCTCCCTCTCTCTCCCTCTCTCTGCTTCTCCCTCTATCTTTCTCTCCCCCTCTTCCTCTCTCCCCTCTCTCCCTCTCCCTATTTTTCTGTCGCTCTCTCTCTCCTCTCTTTCTCTCTCTCCTTTCCTCTATTTACCTCTCTCCTCACTTTCTTTCCTTTCTCTCACTCCTTTCCTCTATTTACCTCTCTTTCCTCCCTTTCTCTCTCCTCCCTATCTCTCTCTTTCTTTCGCTCTCCCTCTCCCCCCCCTATCTCTCTCTTCCCTGAAGCAGGTGACTTTAAAGTAAGGACAGGGGAATTCCTCCAGCTTTCCGCACCCCGAAAAAAAAAGAGCATATTGATGCAAAGTTTTATTACTTTTGTTCTAATGGCGTGGCCAATGATGCCGATGATTAATTGATTGTCTAATTAATTCGCGACCGCTCATGGAGCTTCAGGGCAAATAGAAGAGATTTCCCCAGATGTAAAAGTTCCTCTCAGAAAGGCTTTGTGCACGGTGTATTTTGGGTCGTCCGGAGGCGGTAATTTGCCAATTAGTCAGTTTCGAGTATAACAGGGCCTAGACTAAACAAAGATTTGGAGATGCCGTTTGCAAGATAGATCTATAGGAAACGAATGCAGTTTGAACAAAATGCGCTGGTAATTCGGGTCACTTTTAAGGCAGGAAAGTAGAAAATGCATCCTTTGGGGAAACAGCAAATCGAAGGCTAGCGAGCCCTCGATTTGCTGTTTTCCTAAGCAAGAAAGAATGAAAAGGTCAGTTGCTTCCTGGACTGAGAAAGCGAAAAAAGGTCTGACAGTATCTTAAAAGCCGTAAAATGACGATGCGTAGAAGAATGCTTCTGCATCAGCAGACAATACCTGCTTCAAATGTTTCAACTCGGTCTTGGATTGTGCGGAGAAACCGAAGCCTGGTGAACAACGGATAACCTGCGTCGAAAACCCAATGGAGCAGCGAACAACGAAAGGGTCGAGGTAATTTCCCTCACACTCTTAATATTAATAAAGGCCGAAGAGCAGGGGTGGACCTGCTCTGCTTGGCGTCCGCCCATGGATCGTGGCGGAGGAGAAGGAACCAGAAAAAGTGTGTGTGAGAACGACACATGGCCGTCACTTCTACAAAAAAATCTAAGCAGGGTTGCCGTAAAGCATATCACCGAAAACAAACGCTCTGGTGTATCCCATCAAGTGTTAAGTACTTGGTGTTGTTATGTATGAGCAGTGCACAAACGGATAACCACGCAGTTGTCAAGAAATATTGTAAGTAAATCCTACACTGTTAAAAATTTTATAATAGGTTGCACCAAAAAGTGGTGCTACAAAAGCTGCACCACTTTCTGGGAAAAGATGCACCACTGTGCGGTGCAGACAAAACCCAACAGCATGATACAACCTTACACCATAATGTGGTGCAACCTTGTACTATTACGTGGAGCTGGGTTGTACCGTGTTCGTGGGTTTTGTTTAAACTGCACAATGGTCTATCTTTTCTCAGAAAGTGATGTAGCTGGTGTAGCACCACTTTTTGGTGCAACCTATCACAAACGTTTCAGCAGTGTAGTTTACTTGATTCGTTTATGCTAATGTGTTCTGGCTAGGAACGTTAATCCAGCAAGGGCAGACTAAAAATAACCAATACTGTTACAAGACGTTTGATTGGCTGTCTCAGCTCTTACAATTGGACATTGTGATCCAAAAGAAGTTAAGACCCTGGTCTTAGTAATCTGTCTATAGCCATACTTGGATCTAATTCTTCATCATAAATTATTGGGCTGTCGGAAAAGTCTTGGCGTATTTTAGCCATGTTTTACAAAAGTCGTTTATTGATAGAAATAACAAAGATCAATCAATGATATAATGCCCGTTTTGTTCGATAACCTTTTGCCATCTTTCAGTGAGCTGCAGAATGCCTCGTTCATAGAAGGACCTGTCTTTCGTGGCGAAAAACTATACAAGATGCTGATTTACAGCCTCATCTGAATTGAACGTTATACCACGCAAGTACTGTTGAAGAGAGCGAAACAAATGGAAGTCTGACGGCGCAAGGTCAGGCGAGTATGCTGGGTGTGGCAACACATCCCACCTAAGCTCCAATAATTTTTGGCGGGAGATCAAACTTGTGTGTGCTCTCGCGTTGTCGTGATGGAACATAACACCTTTACGATGAACAAGTTCTGGACGTTTCTGGATGATGGATTCGTTCAAACTGTCTAGTTGCCGACATTACACATTCGAATTGATTGTTTGGTTCCGTGGTAGGAGCTTGAAAAACACGACACCTTTAAAATCTCACCACACTGAGACCAGAACCTGCCGCTGATGAATGTCTGCTTTGAATGTCGTTTGAGGCGAAGCAGCACGTCGGTACCAAGACCCTTTGGTGAGCACATTGTTGTGCACAATCCACTTTTCGTCACCAATTATCAGTCGCTTTAAAAAAGGATCGTTTTCCTCACGTTTAATGAGCATATCGCAGATGTTCATATGCGCCGTCAATTGAGCTTCTTTGAGTTCATGAGGAACCCACACATCGAGCTTGCTTACGTATCTCAGCTTCTTCAGGTGGTCGTGAACACTTTAATGATGAATGTGCAATGTGTTTGCAATCTCTCGTGTCGTGTAACGTGAGTTTGACTTGATCAATGCCTTGATTTGGTCGTCATCAACCGCAGTTAGCCTCCCGCACCGAGGAGCATCATTGAGGTCAAAATCAGCAGCACGGAATTTTGCGAACCACCGCTGGCACTGTCGTTCTTGTAGAGCATTATCACCAGCACGGAATTTCGCAAACCACCGCTGGCACTGACTTTCTTGTAGAGCATTATCACCGTACACTTTGCGCAACCTTTCACAAGCTTGAAGCGCGTTCTTCCCTTTACGGAAGTGAAACAGTAAAATATGGCGAAAATGCACATTTTGGTCTTCCATCTTTAACTGGATGTCAAATCTCCTCAAATGAACCAAATCACCCACTATTCCTTTTAGACTGCAGCTAAATCTGGCACCTGTCGAATGCCATAGCGATAACAGAGCTGCGCATGCCTCTAGTACTTCCAAAACCACCCAACCGCCATCGGGTGCCAAAATACGTCATGACTTTTCCGACAACTCAATATATTAACAAATGTCTAAATTAAGAAGTGTATTTTTATGCGCCCGCAATCCTCGCACTCGGTTTCTGGATGCACTGGTTACTGTAAAATTTAATTTTAGTGCTCGCTCTTAAATAACGGCAGTTTTTGCCAGAGAAACGTACTCAAATTTTCGAAAGATTCACTCTCGATTCATTACAATACCATGCAGTAACAATTATTTTTCACTCATCTAGTTAGAAATCTAATATCTGAAATTTAGTCAGAATACAAAAGAACTTACTGTATTTGGAATAATATGGATGATCTTAGCTCCTAGTATGGATAGTCCGGAGTGCGCAAGACTGGGGGAGTGTTCCTTGTTAGAACACAGGTTCCCTCATTTAGTTGAAACCGGTGACCCAAGTTCAATGGCGACATCAACAGTTTAGAGCTACAGGTTTAGACTAAATAACGCGCAAAGCCGCACAGTGTCTTGAAGTTCTTGGCCTAAACTTCGTAAAATATTCCGTATCGTGTAGATTTAATCCGACGCTGATGATGCTGTTCCCAGTTCAAAAGTATTTTTCATAAACACATTGTATGTAGAATTATATAGTATTTCATGTATTCAGTGTATGTAGTACTAGCGACCATGGTCACGAGCCTCCATGCACATCAACCAGTTACTATTTCTTCGCGATAACCAGTTACTATTTCTTCGCGATAACCAGTTACTATTTCTTCGCGATAACCAGTTACTATTTCTTCGCGACGTCATTTTTGCTTTAAATGTGCTATGATAAGACTGTTTACGAATTTCAGTTTTGTGAAAACTCTAGTTTGTCCGCGACGGCATGGAATCCGTGTCCCCCTCACTCCGGAGTAAGTCGCTCTTCCAACTAAGCTACACGGACAAAATGCCTCGCTGCAGATTTGTCGTCTTGACACATGTTTTCATCTCTGGAGTACGTCACAGTTTGTAATTTGATAAGGAATATCTCTCAACTTTTTCAACTATGATTGCGGAAATGTTACCTTCTACTATTCTCCCAAACATTCTCGATTTGACATTGTAGTATATATGTTACCGGCAATGAATAAAAACCAAGCATTCTATAGAATACCTAGGCAATGTATAGAATGCCTGGCGTTTTTAGGCAAAGTATGAAATTTTCAAATATTACATATACTTTACCTAGGAATTGTATAGAATGCCTAGGCATTATATAGAATGACTAATGATATTTAGGCAAAGTATTAAAAGAGTTTCATGAAAAGGCTTTTATTGAAAAGACGTATATGAAAAAAAATGAAAACAGAAAATATGAAATAAAAAAAACTGAACTTTCTAACCTACTTGTTGCAACAAGGAAGGCTTGTATGACATTTTGAATTGCACTTCATTCCTTTTTTTACACAAAAACACTTCATGTTTTTGGCACTTTCCATAATTCCTTCTGGGAAAATACACCTTTTTCTTCCATTTTGTACTTGACTTCCGAAAAAAGACTGAAATGCAAATGGTGAATTCTTCGTCCTACGCGAGTGTTGAAAGTCAATTACCTTGCCACGTCACATTAGAAACATCATTGGCGGGAGTATTTTAAACTTGACTTCCGAACAAAGACTGAAATACAAATGGCGAATTCTCCGTTTTACACGAGCGTTGAAAGTCACGTGCCTTACGACGTCACGTTAGAAACATCAGTGGCGGGAGTATTTTATACTTGACTTCCGAACAAAGACTGAAATACAAATGGCGAATTCTCCGTTTTACACGAGCGTTGAAAGTCACGTGCCTTACGACGTCACGTTAAAAACATCATTGGCGGGAGTATTTTATACTTGACTTCCGAACAAAGACTGAAATACAAATGGCGAATTCTCCGTTTTACACGAGCGTTGAAAGTCACGTGCCTTACGACGTCACGTTAGAAACATCATTGGCGGGAGTATTTTATACTTGACTTCCGAACAAAGACTGAAATACAAATGGCGAATTCTCCGTTTTACACGAGCGTTGAAAGTCACGTGCCTTACGACGTCACGTTAGAAACATCAGTGGCGGGAGTATTTTATACTTGACTTCCGAACAAAGACTGAAATACAAATGGCGAATTCTCCGTTTTACACGAGCGTTGAAAGTCACGTGCCTTACGACGTCACGTTAGAAACATCATTGGCGGGAGTATTTTATACTTGACTTCCGAACAAAGACTGAAATACAAATGGCGAATTCTCCGTCTTACACGAGCGTTGAAAGTCACGTGCCTTACGACGTCACGTTAGAAACATCATTGGCGGGAGTATTTTATACTTGACTTCCGAACAAGGACTGAAATACAAATGGCGAATTCTCCGTCTTACACGAACGTTGAAAGTCACGTGCATTACGACGTCACGTTAGAAACATCATTGGCGGGAGTATTTTATACTTGACTTCCGAACAAAGACTGAAATACAAATGGCGAATTCTCCGTCTTACACGAGCGTTGAAAGTCACGTGCCTTACGACGTCACGTTAGAAACATCATTGGCGGGAGTATTTTATACTTGACTTCCGAACAAAGACTGAAATACAAATGCCGAATTCTCCGTCTTACACGAGCGTTGAAAGTCACGTGCCTTACGACGTCACGTTAGAAACATCATTGGCGGGAGTATTTTATACTTGACTTCCGAACAAAGACTGAAATACAAATGGCGAATTCTCCGTCTTACACGAGCGTTGAAAGTCACGTGCCTTACGACGTCACGTTAGAAACATCATTGGCGGGAGTATTTTATACTTGACTTCCGAACAAAGACTGAAATACAAATGGCGAATTCTCCGTCTTACACGAGCGTTGAAAGTCACGTGCCTTACGACGTCACGTTAGAAACATCATTGGCGGGAGTATTTTATACTTGACTTCCGAACAAAGACTGAAATACAAATGGCGAATTCTCCGTCTTACACGAGCGTTGAAAGTCACGTGCCTTACGACGTCACGTTAGAAACATCATTGGCGGGAGTATTTTATACTTGACTTCCGAACAAAGACTGAAATACAAATGGCGAATTCTCCGTCTTACACGAGCGTTGAAAGTCACGTGCCTTACGACGTCACGTTAGAAACATCATTGGCGGGAGTATTTTATACTTGACTTCCGAACAAAGACTGAAATACAAATGGCGAATTCTCCGTCTTACACGAGCGTTGAAAGTCACGTGCCTTACGACGTCACGTTAGAAACATCATTGGCGGGAGTATTTTATACTTGACTTCCGAACAAAGACTGAAATACAAATGCCGAATTCTCCGTCTTACACGAGCGTTGAAAGTCACGTGCCTTACGACGTCACGTTAGAAACAACATTGGCGGGAGTATTTTATACTTGACTTCCGAACAAAGACTGAAATACAAATGGCGAATTCTCCGTCTTACACGAGCGTTGAAAGTCACGTGCCTTACGACGTCACGTTAGAAACATCATTGGCGGGAGTATTTTATACTTGACTTCCGAACAAAGGACTGAAATACAAATGGCGAATTCTCCGTCTTACACGAACGTTGAAAGTCACGTGCATTACGACGTCACGTTAGAAACATCATTGGCGGGAGTATTTTATACTTGACTTCCGAACAAAGACTGAAATACAAATGGCGAATTCTCCGTCTTACACGAGCGTTGAAAGTCACGTGCCTTACGACGTCACGTTAGAAACTTCATTGGCGGGAGTATTTTTTACTTCACTTCCGAACAAAGACTGAAATACAAATGGCGAATTCTCCGTCTTACACGAGCGTTGAAAGTCACGTGCCTTACGACGTCAACGTTAGAAACTTCATTGGCGGGAGTATTTTATACTTCACTTCCGAACAAAGACTGAAATAGAAATGGCGAATTCTCCGTCTTACACGAGCGTTGAAAGTCACGTGCCTTACGACGTCACGTTAGAAACTTCATTGGCGGGAGTATTTTATACTTCACTTCCGAACAAAGACTGAAATAGAAATGGCGAATTCTCCGTCTTACACGAGCGTTGAAAGTCACGTGCCTTACGACGTCACGTTAGAAACTTCATTGGCGGGAGTATTTTTTACTTCACTTCCGAACAAAGACTGAAATAGAAATGGCGAATTCTCCGTCTTACACGAGCGTTGAAAGTCACGTGCCTTACGACGTCACGTTAGAAACTTCATTGGCGGGAGTATTTTAAACTTGACTTCCGAACAAAGACTGAAATACAAATGGCGAATTCTCCGTCTTATACGAGCGTTGAAATTCACGAGCATTGCCACATCATATTAGAACCATCATTAGCGAGAGTATTTTATACTTTGCCGGTTTCTGTTTAGGCATTGTATAGAATGCCTAGGAAATATGTGAAATATTAACAATTTCATACTTTGTCTAAAAACGCCAGGCATTCTATACATTGCCTAGTCATTCTATAGAATGCCTGGTTTTCATACATTGCCGGTAAGATATGCAACATTGAATTTAAAAAAAAAATTAAATCTATGTAACAAAACTCCGGTGAATCCGAAAAATTCACATACGTTTATGCAAGTTCCTTGAAATCTTAAATAGTTGTACTCACTGTGTATTCTAACTTTTTGAATATTTGAAGGGGTGGAGATGAAGGGGGGCTCAAATAAAAATTAAATGGGCTGAAGCCCGCATTATGCCGCCAATGGAGTCGCGCCTGCCGACATTTGAGACGGACAAAACTTTTTTACAGCCTTACTACACTCACTAGAGGAAACATTAGGGATAAGGGTGTTCGGAAGAGATGACACGGGCATCCCCCGCGCAAAAGTAAAGCAGACCCAAACCACAGGCAATAAATAGACGGACAGCAGGGCTTAACACCAATATGTCGCAATCGACGAACATGGGTGAACGTGGTGATGATCTCATTGACTTTGTCCGTGGACGCTTTGTCGGCGCAAGACAGATGGGTCATTCTATCGCTTTAGTGGTAAGAACCATGGGATTTTAGAGAGCAATTATATCAAGGGTGTACCACGAGTATACATGCCATCGATTGACGTACGAGCGCCCAGAGAGCAAGCAATGGCTGACCCATTGATGGCCGGGGTTAACACAGACTACCCAGGCTTGTAAATACCGATCGATTGGCAACGGCAGCACCAATTACTTCCACGCCACACGTTGCATACCAAGGGCTACGGGAGCCGACGCCCTACTGGTATTGCCACTGCTGACTGCTCGTCATTGGAAATTACGCCTCGCCTGGTGCCGGGAACATCAAAACTAGACCTCTGGAGAGTGACCCTGCGTCGTGTGGTCAGATGAATCCCGTTTTCAGCCATACCAAATTGACGGAAGACTGCGGGTGTGGCGTCGATAACATGAGGTCATGGCCCGTCGTGCTAGATCGGCTCTGTTCAAGGCGGTGTTGGCTCTGTGATGATTTGGGAAGCCTTCCCCTTTGACACATTATGTCCCTTACTATGTCTTCAGAAGTCGTTAACCGCTGCGCGATACTAGCATGTGCTGCCTGATCATCTACACGTCATCTTCATAGCCTTCGCGCAACTTGAAGCCGATGGCCTGTCCCAGCTATACTATGCACCACCTTACCGGGCCGCAACCACCCATGCGGGGCTCCAGGAACTCTTATCTGAGTTTTAAACCTCCCAGTGGCCCTACGAACCCCGGATTCAAACCCCGTGGAAGCTGTCTGGGATGCCATTGAACGGAGCATAAGATCCATGGATCCTGAACCAACGTCTTGGGTGGAGCTGTGGAAATTCTGCTGGCATTACCTCTGGAAACCCTCCGGTGGAGTCGATACCTCGGCGTGTTCAGGCTGTTGTTCGTGCAAGAGGAAGATCAATACGCTGTTAGTTCGGTATCTCAATTGTTTTGTCCACCGAGTGTATACCGAAAGAAACTGCGCAGTTGGATATCGTCTTATTAAGAGTCAAAAACACTTTAAAAATCCCTAAATTCAATTTTTATTGGAGGTTTAATGACCACCGTGAGCAACTCAATGGATTATAAGCAGTCGCTCGTTCCTAATTTAAGGTCACTGGTTCCAGGGAAGGGTGAGAGCCAGTGCCGTAAGACAAACACAACATCCATGCCTCACGGGATTCGAACCCGGACCCCTTTCGTACGAACGATTAGAAGCCATCGCTTAGACCACTGCGCCACCGGAACGGCCCTAAATTCATTGAAGTAGATTGCAACCTTATACTGCAAGACTAAAAAATAGTATTGTAGCATTAATAGCATTATGTATCAGTATCTTTCAAAGGAAGTTAAACTTCCTTTGAAAGATTCGGTTGGTTGATTCGTCTGCCAAGTAAAGATGCAGACTAAAGAAAAATCTCTGTTCATTAGGCCGCCGTGCACAAAAGATACGGCGGGAAGTTCCGAATTTCTTGATCGATGTACGAAACATGGCGAACTCCATTTGTCAGGGGGTTTTTGTTTGTTTGTTTGTTTGTTTGTTTTGCGTTTTTGTTTCTTTCTTTCCTTTTTTTTTTTTTTTTTTTTGAAAGGCATGGCCTTTGCGATCCGAGCGCTCAGGAAAAACCATAACTGCTAAGATATATTAGGCAGAGGGAGAAGATTGATTCTGATGAGGTCACGTGCACAGGGCTGATCCCCACAAAATGAGAAGAGCGGCGGGTAAGGATTTCCTACAGGTTTGAGAGCAACGGAACCCTGTTGTTCGATCACTTGCCATTTACAGCTTGGCTCTCTTAAGTAACGGAAGCCATTTTCAAATGCCAACGATGCGTGACTTCCAAAAAAATGGGTAAATCAACAAATAAATAAAAAAATCCGTAAATAATTAAAAGGGCCGAGACAGATAAGAAAGAAAAAGAGGAAAGAAGGCGTCGAGAAGAGTTAAAGACGAAGCGGAGTGCCAACCTCAGTTCCCCTTAGTGACAATAAATCCAACTATTTTGTTGCTTTCACGTTAAAATGCTACCAAATGAATTATGCTTCTGAATACCTAATAGCTACAGACAATGAGTATACAGTGACTACGGCTATTCCCGCAATGCATATTCGCTTTAGTGGGGTAAAATACAGTCTTTGCAAAAAAAAAAAAAAAAAAACGAAGCACCCAAAAGTAATCATCCAATCGAGATGAAAATTGATATGTGCGTTGTTCATGTACATAAAAGGAAATGATTTCAATTCCAAAGAATTTGGGATATTTATTTGTACAAAACAGCTACACGAGTGGAACAAGTCAGTACGAAATAGCGCCGCCTCTGGCTCGGATACAAGCGGTTACGCGGCGTTGCATACACCCATACAGTTCACGGATACTCTCCTGAGGTATGGCATTCCAGAGGGTGTCCAAATTGAGGGCCAGTTCGCCAACATTCCGGGATGGGTGTAAGTGGCGTCCCATCATGTCCCAGACATTTTCGATTGCTGAGAGATCGAAGATCTGGCTGGTCGTGGAAGGCTGTCGCCATTACGGAAGCAGGAATGAGAGAGCTATGTGCCGTGTGTTGCTGGGCATTATCGTTGAAAAATTGCTCGATGAGGCTGCGAAAGAAATGGCAACACAACACGCCGTAGAAGGCCCTCGAAGCACCATTAAGGGTGGTATGGAGGCCTACCAAAGGTGTCTGATCGGACCATATGTAGAGGATTTTAGAAAGGGAGTGTCTGACCCCACGTCTTAAACAACCTTTAGAAATAGGAAGCTAGGAGATTTGGGCTCGAGTGCCAGATAGGAAACTGACACGGTAGCGTGGTAGAAAGGGGGAGGAAGGGAGGAAGACGTCCTTATTTAATAACCGGGGCCCAGTACCCGTATCCGACAGTGTTAACGTGCCCATCTGACGCACAGCGGTAATTTAATGATTCGAGTGTTCACGCCTGCCAAATATCGAACCTGAGGTTTCCTCCGTGTCAGTCATGAATGTTGACCACTAGGCCACCCGCAGACCCCAAAGGTGTCCGGCTATCGTATGCAACAGTCACTCCCGGTATACGAGCCGTGTGCCGTCCCACGGGAAAGGCAGGATCGGTGCGCTGGCCACCTCGTCTTCAGACACGCATACGCTGGTCATAGGCGCTAAGAGTAAACCGTGACTCATCACTGAAGACAACAGGATGCCATTGGAGATTCTCCCACGTTGATCGGGTCCGATACCAGTGCAACCGGTGCCGGCGATGCTCGCATTTCAGTGATAGGCGGTGGAGTGGCCTCCTGGAATGTAGTCCCCGTAACACAAGTCGTCTGCAACGATCTAGATGGACATGGCCACGTTGAGTGACCATCAACGATCTTAATGGTCACGCAACATGGCCCCGGATGGTTGAGAGCGACAAAGTCTGTTCGTGCGGCTCTCGCAATCGCACGATGTTGAGTTCTGGTGTCGCCCTCGGCCGTTTACTCCCCGCGTGCCGCTTGGTTGTGCCTTCGTCGACACATTGGCGCCAACATCGTCCGATAGCCGCGTCGTTCCAACCTAAATGCCTCACGATATTGAGACTTGACAAGCCGGCCTCTCTCAGCCCAACTATACGTCCTCTCTCAAACTAGCTCGACTGCTCATAGTGTGCACGGATTCAACGTCGAGGTATCCTCACAATCCGTAGAAGTTAATGTAACCGCTATCTGCTGTCACAATTGTTCTAGCGTGCGAGATTCGCTCTTGATAAACCCTCCTCGATGCGCGGTTCCCATGCGCTGTAGTGGGCCGCTATTAAGTCATTGATCGTTGTTTTTTAACCATTTGCATATTCGGCCCTAGTTGCATGCGGAGTTTCATCAAAATCGAACAATTTTCTCGGAGAGTTTTTTTTTTTTTTTTTTTGCAGAGTGTATACTGTTTTGAATTTCAACTGTTTCAAAAGTCAAAGTTACACTGGAATCGTCATGCCTGTAGCAGTTTTTACCACTTACAAATCATTGATTCCATTGTGATAACGCAATTACTTGGAATGTCGTCATTAGTTTCAGTAAAATTTTGATTGATGATGTTGAACAGAAAAACTATACGTGTGTGTGTGTGTGTGTGTGTGTGTGTTACTAGAAGTAAACTTGTGGAAGTATGTGTATCTCTCATTATGGCGTTACTCTCAGGCACAATCAGCCCTTGTTCAACCTCCTGCAGTCTTCGACAACACTAAAAGAAAGACAGTCATATATTGTACACCTCAACAAGCCTTGCACTTATCGTTTTGCCAACACATTAGCCCTTAAAGGGGCCGGGTTTTTTTTGTTTTTGTTTTTGTTTTTGTTTTTTGCCCATTAAAGAGGAAATGTAGGTTTGGAAATTACGCTCCCTTGAGAAAATTTTCAGCGCACATAACTGCCGGGATTTACCAAACCTACGACAAAATAATTCCTTTTTCTCTCTCATCTCAGAAGTACCGAACATAAACCTGTCACGGGAGATAAGCGCTCCCTTCTAGTCTTCTATCATTTTCTTTTTGTATTTGGAGGTTTAACGACAACCATCTACAAGATGGGCTGTGGAAGTCCCTAATTTAGAGCCACTGGCTTTAGGAATGGGAGAGATCAACTTCCGTAAGGCAAACGCAAAATCCATGCCTCACCGGGATTCGAACCTGGAACCATCTTGGACAAATGTTCAGATGCCAGGGCTTAGACCACTGCGACACCCGGACGGTCCTCTATTCTCTGCTCGACGCACACTCGTATATGTGCATGGTATTTCCTGCTGAATGGAGCTACTTCCAGGAAGGACAATACTCTATGCCACAAGGCTCGGATCGTCACACAGTGGCTCCGGGAGCACGACAATAACTTCAAAATGCTAACATGGCCCCCCGCAACCTTTAGAACATAACCCAATTGAA
Source organism: Macrothele yani (assembly GCA_039090855.1). Taxonomy (NCBI): domain Eukaryota; kingdom Metazoa; phylum Arthropoda; class Arachnida; order Araneae; family Macrothelidae; genus Macrothele; species Macrothele yani. The sequence continues at coordinate 177,776,422 of CM076990.1, forward strand.
CACATGTAGGATGAGATTGAGAGCGCCATTCGTAAAAATGATTCTCCTCCAGCAAACATAGGGACGCCATCTCATCCACTTGAATGAACATAGATAAAGAAGCACCTCGTTGAATCTATGCCACATCGTATCAGTGCTACCATTCTACTGTTTTATCAGTAGATCTACAGATTTCGACTCCCATCAACTGAGAGATTTTCGTAATCTACTGGTTGTTTTCCTGTTTTAAGGCCACCTCTTGAATTTTCTACAGAGGAAGAGTCGGAAGTTTTGCAATATTTGGATCACTTATGTCTTCATACGACCTTTACGACGAAAGCTGACTAGCATTCAAAGTATAGGCCATCATGTTGAACCGTCTTTAGCCATCTGTCTGCCAGTTCTTCGATTCTACAGAGGGTGAGTCGAAAGTTTTGCAATATTTGGATCACTTTATGTCTTCATACGTTCCTTTACGACGAAAACTGACTAGCATTCAAAGTATAGGCCATCATGTTGAACCGTCTTTAGCCATCTGTCTGCCAGTTCTTCGATTCTACAGAGGGTGAGTCGAAAGTTTTGCAATATTTGGATCACTTTATGTCTTCATACGTTCCTTTACGACAAAAACTGACTAGCATTCAAAGTATAGGCCATCATGTTGAACCGTCTTTAGCCATCTGTCTGCCAGTTCTTCAATTCTACAGAGGGTGAGTCGAAAGTTTTGCAATATTTGGATCACTTTATGTCGTCATGCGTTCCTTTACGACGAAAGCTGACTAGCATTCAAAGTATAGGCCATCATGTTGAACCGTCTTTGGGAAGTGAAGTACAGAAAGATACCAGTGAGTTCTGACATCCATCCAGATTCCAGGACTGTAAGGGTCTTAATTACTAGTCGCTAGATGATCAGGCAAGTCAACTCTCTAGACATTGGAAATCAAAGAGAGTACATCAGTAATTCCGTGTTTTATCTAACACATTTAGGGGCATGCTGTCGAAGAATATCTGCAAAATAATTCGAAACGGGTCAAAAACTTTTAACCCGGACCCGACCCAGACAAATCTGCTTTGAACTATAAATTCAAAATTCAATTTGTTTTAATACATCATTATACATGGTCGTGTCATAATAACATGACCACCTACCTAATAATGGGAATAACCACCCTTAGCCCGGATGACTGCCGCGAAACGGCGTGGCATGTGTAACGTATACTCTATATTCACTTTCCTTTTGATTTTACTATCTCTGGTTATTTTATTTTACTATGTAAATTATCTTCCTACTGAACGAAATATTATTTCACCCGCTGAATGAGATCTGGCAATGAGTGTAAGTCATGACGTGGTGGTAGCTAGTATATAGGCGCGTTCATCGAGACTTGTGTGTGGAGGTTGAGTTGAGTTAGGGTTGTGTTGGTTGTTGCGTTGGCGAGAGCGTTGGTTGATGTGTTGGCGTTGCGAGGTGTTGTTATGAGAGTGTCTGTACTATAAGAGGAAAGTTTATTCATTATTATGTACAAGATATATGAGTGCCTTAGTTGACCAAGAGTCTTGGAAATAAACAAGTTTACAGTAAGTTCAGTCTTTCTCAATTCATAGTTTTTGTCAGACCTCTGTCTGGCTGTTAGGTTTATGACTTTGATTACTTAATATAAATAACCAGCGTTGAGACTTTGTTTAAGTTCATAATTAACGAGTAACAACACCCTTTTGGGAATTCATTATTTTGAAGCTTAGAGCTAGTATATCCTTAGCTAGCTGGTAAGAATTATTATCATTCATAATAATTAGCTTAGCGAAAAGATTATAAAGCTAATACATTATACATGGATGTAATGAGGCCCTGGGAGACTGCCCGAGGCACACATGTCCATTCGGACTGCAGCAGAGCACGGATGTCCCGGAGATGACGTGGTTCTTGATCGGAACGTTGAACCTATCGATCCAAATAGCCCCGCAAAGTGCTCTATGGGATTCAGGCAAGGTTCTTTAACACATAAGGTTGTTCCCGTAAGATCCCTGAAGATCTTCTCTTTCGCGGGAGTGCGGAGGAAGTTGTCTGATGACGTCAGCTGTCTTACGAACTAACTACACTACCGGCCACCCAAAACGCAACACCATGGAGGAAGCATCCTATTGGCCTGAAATTCGCAGCATGCGTCGCCCGCGAGAGGACATGCAAACGATTCGCATTGCAGGGCATATGCAAATCATGTGCGCCCGGCATGCCACCGAGAAGCACTATAAGAAGGGTGCACAGAAGGCGGGGTGTAAGTAGTTTAAGTGTGTTGTGCTGCCGGACCTGTGAGTGGAAAGCTTCCTCATGCCTCGTCGCAGAATACGGCAGTCATTCCAGCACGTTTCGGAGTTCGACAGAGGACGAATAGTGGTTTATCGCGACAGCGGTTTATCGTACCGAGACATCGGCGCCCGTGTGGGACGACATCCAGCCACAGTGAGGTGAGTATGGATTCGGTGGGTGCAGGAGAGACGGACGCACCGACGTGAGCGATTGTCGCAGCCGCGGCACACCACCGAACGAGAGGACCGGCATGTTGTGCGACGGGCATTGACGGCTCGCACCGCCACATCACGAACGTTAGCGCAGGAATTTGGGTGTGTTGCGCAACAACCTGTGTCAGCACGTACCGTTCGACGTCGTCTACAGGAGCGGAGACGTGTCGCACGGCACCCATTGATCCGATTACCATTGACGTTACACCACCGGCGAATGCGGCGGCAGTGGGCCGTTGAACGCCGCACCTGGACTACGGAATGGCACGACATTGTCTTCTCCGACGAATCCCGCTTCTGCCTGCAACACCACGATGGTCGGATCAGCGTGTGGCGGCACCGCGGTGAGAGACTGTATGACGCCTGCATTATGCTATCGCCATACCGGTCCGTCGCCTGGCGTTACGGTTTGGGGTGCAATTGGATATGACACCCGCACCCCTCTGGTACGCATCGCCGGTACACTCAACAGCCACCGCTACATCTCTAACTTTTTGGAGCCTGTAGTCCTCCCTTACCTGCAGGACCTGCCAGCGGCCACGTTTCAACAGGACAATGCGCGCCCGCACGTAGCACGCATCGTGCAACAATTCTTCACGGCCCACCAGGTGTAACTGCTGCCGTGGTTCGCCTGTTCTCCCGATATGTCGCCCATCGAACACGTCTGGAAGCTGATCGGCAACCGAGTGGCCCGGTAAGCACCACCCGCGACTACGCCTGATGAACTGTGGCAACGTGTGGAAGCAGCCTAGACAGACATACCCCAAGCCCACATTCAAAGCCTCTTTCGTTCGATGCCGCGGCGTGTAGCGGCCGTTATTGCCAGCCATGGGGGCCACACGAACCATTGATGTCTGCGTGTTCCGCAAGTCGCTTGGGCCTGTAGGCTCATTCGTTTCATCTTTGTATCTGTTGTTATGTGTCCAGTAAATCTGGCTTTGCTATCTCACGTCCTTCTTGGTGTTGCATTTTGTTTGGCCAGCAGTGTAGTTTAGTGCACCGAAGGTCAAAGCAGTCGCAAATGTCATTTGACTCTTATTCAAAGGGCTGTTTTTCTGCTTCTAGAATAATTTTAGTGTGTATGTAGTAAGTGGAATAGCTAAGTTTGTTTGCAAATAGTTTACGAGATGCTTTCGAGTTCCTGCACTGTTGCAGACTGCAAGCATAACTGCAGAAATACCAAAGGATCCCCAATTATATACCACAGATTTCCGAAAGTGACTTAGATCTGCAGGCTATGGAAATTACGCTGTAAACGAGGAGATACTTTTTTTTTTTTATCCAGAATCAGGGGCGTATGGATGGATGGCAGAAGTGGGGGGGGGGGGGTCACGGCTTCAGCAAAAACGTTTTAAAGAATAGACTTTTTTGCAGAAACTTCACATGAATAAAGAAATAGTCAGGAATATTTTGAGGGAGCTTTAAAGGGAGCATTAAAAAGAAAAGTAGTTTTTGGTTGTTGTTTTTTCCGAGATTTAAATTTATAAAAACTAGTTCACGGGAAAACAGTTATTTCAGAGGGCCTGGGGCCCCTTTTCATATCCATACCAAAGGTTCCAATGAATGTATATTAACAAGAGAATGTGAAAGAAGTATCAGTTCAATGAATGAAAAGGTTTTATCAATGAGGATAAGGTGTAATGAATTACAGTTTTTTGCACGCCTGCTTCAGCATATAATGAATTGAAAGTTGTTCTTTTCGGTATACGCAGAGACCTGTGTCGTTTTTGTTTTTTTATAACAGAGTCAAAAGAAAATATTTTACTAAGTGCAAAACATAGTGACATTATGTAGTGTTTTTATATTCAAAAGTAAATAATATACGTAGTTTTGCTCTTTTTTTTTTTTTTTTTTTTTTTTGGTGCCATGATTCTTAATTGTTACTTATTTATTTGCTTACGTATGTTCTATATTTTAGTACAAATCCGAAAATTTCATTAAGCACTCTCACAGAAGTTGCGTGTTTTGCAGGCCTGATCGCGAGGCGTTTCAAAGAGGCTGGCCTTAGTTGTCTAAAAGAATAAAATGTGCATGACATGTTCAACTTTTGTGTACTTGTTTTGTAGTATTTTCTACTGGTTTAAAACAAGGACAATTATTTCAATTACAACGTCCAGTTTTGTGTTACACGCAGTAAAGCGCAATAATTTTGGTCTTACGCAAAATACCTGTAGGTTCCAAAGAATTTTAATAATTAAAATGCCTATACTTAATTAATAACATGGAATTAAAAAAATAAGTAACTGAGTGCCAATAGATTTTCGCAAAAGGTTCTAGAAGAATGTTTTCCGGGGGCTCCGAGATTTTCCGGTACGCCGCTGTCCAAGATGCTACTATTTGCTCCAAACATTTTGCTGAAGGCGACTATAAACGGGATTTGTAAAAGTGAACTAGTAGGGTTGCCGCAGAAAAAGCATTGAACGGATGTTCCTCCCAATTCATGGCGAACATGAAATTAAAAAAAAAAAGTGAAAAATATTACGAGAAACGTATCAGAGGCAATGGAAAAAAATTCCTCTAAAATTCAGCCGAGGCATTAAACTTTTCATGAAAACACGTACTATATGATTCGAATGGGGCACATCAATTCACAGCTGAAAGAGGAAGAAAAGAAATTGGAAAACTCAAGCTTCTGAAGATAACTACATGAAGAAAGGAATTTTTTTTCAAATTTGTTATTTCTCACATTTGTTCAATGGCGCCCCGAGGATTTTTTTATATGGGTGGCCAAAAATATTGAAGATGCAAATGAAAATACACCGGAGAAAACATCTCCGAAAATATTGGTAAGTGTTAAAAATATCTCCGCCATATTGAAGTATTTCCAATGATTCATAATATATATTTAAAATCACAAACAAATGTATTAGAAAAATACGCAGCCAGTAACGAATAACGAAGGACCAAGCGATACCGGGTCCGTGGGCCAACCCAACTGAGAAACGCCAGAGTATTTGTTTATTTACAGAATTTTGCATATAAGAAATCATTAGATTTTACTCTGAGAGCATGTTGATACTTAATGATAATCAAATTCGAAGACAAATAATTAGAAATTCATTTATTACAGAACTAAATATACGAAGTGATTACGCGAACGCATTGCTTCTACCAACAAACTGTCTGTATATCAAAAGACAGAAGACAACTCTTGTGTTCGCTGCTTTCTCTTGTAAGGCCGGTGACGTCAGAGGGGATGCTGTGCAGAAATACTCATCCGGTACTCCAGCATGAGCAAACCTAGTAGTCTATTAAACTTGGGATTGAGGTAGGGCGATTTCTCCGGCCAAGGGAAAACGCAGACATCGCTCTCGTGTTCCTGGAACCAGTCACGCACCCTCATAGAGACGTGACACAGCGCATTAGTTCTGTTCGTAGACACAATCGTCACCAGGGTAAACGTCCGACATGAAGAGATGCGTATGGTCAGTGAGGATGGACAGGTAACCATTGGCGTTCAGGGACTCATCCAGTGATACCAGCCATCCCAGATCATACAACAAAAACATCCCCCAGGCATGCACACTGCCGCTTCCGGCCTGTATTTGTCCGTCAAGCGTGTATGAGTGTTTGTTCTCGTGTGTCTGGCGCAGTATCCTCTACCGCCCGTCACTTTTGTGGAGTAAAAACCTCGATTAGTCGACACTCCAAGGAGGGTAGTCCCATCCGAACTGCAGGTGTCTTTGCCGATGGACCTTGGGCGCCTTGACGCAGAGTCGACTCCGGAGACCCTTGCGTAACAGGGAACTCTCTCTACTGTTATCGGGAACCCGCACGTCGGTGCCCCAGCGTTCATTTGCGTGGTCAATAGCTGCCGTGTTGCGCGTCGATTGCCCCGACAAGGGCGACGTTCTCCTCTGGAATCGATGCCTTTTGTGGCTCCACAGTTATGACGTTGGGAGGTACTCGGTGTGGCAGCCGTCCATTCATTCTTGGCACATCCTTACTACAGCACCTCGCGAACAGCTCACGATGTGTGCTGTTTCTGAAATACTTCCACCCTTGGCATGGCGGCCGATGATCATTCCTTTTTGAACGTCCGTCAAATCACTACCTCTACATTGTGCTCACGTGACGCATATTGGCTCATTTGTCCTGGCCGGTCGCATAAATCTCCATGTGGTCGACCTTGTCACATGTATTCTGTGGCGCCTGGGCGGGTATACAGTGATTCCGGGGGTGGTCATATCATTCTGATACGACCGTGTATATAAATCAAACAAATGTATTACGGGAACGTATAATTTACTCACTTACATACAGGAAGCGTTGGAACGGTAATTTTTCATTTGAATCTCGCAGAATTCAGAAAGTCCCTCTTCAGTCCTGTTAAGGCTGTTCCACCTGGCGCTGCAGTCAACATTTATGAATGAAGTAACTTGTGCGCTAAATTTCAGTTTTTGCTGGTTTCTAGATAACATATCAAGTTGCAGAATATGTTTCATAGCAAGACCAGTTTTCATAAGCTTGTGATAAGTTGAAAGTTTCTGACATGTGAATATTGATTTCATCATTGCCCCTCAGTAGGAAGGGACACTCATGAATATGACACGCGGAGTGTGAGAGAGTGAATCAGTGGAGAAACACGCGACCGGAGTTTGCCTGTACCTTGCTCCGGACAGTCGCACTGGAAAAAAATGAAAAAGGAATTTCGTTTTACGATATGGTGTCAGTGTATCTAACGCTAACGTCGCCACCATACCATCCCTCACTGGGAATCTTTGCTTTAAGAAAGAGACGATAATATCTTTTCATAAAAAAATCATACTTCACTCCACGGGCACCAGTGTCGAGCACAAAATTCCACAGTGCGCATTTTTGCATTTTTCTTTGAAATATATTCTTTTCAAAAATAAAATGGAAATGAAACCGAGTCGAAATCGGGTTAGAAACACCTTGACCCGACCCGTTTGACCCGCAAGAAATTATCGCCCCGTTCACACGTGACCTGTTTCCATCTCGGATCTGCATCCTTTCATTACTCACCATCTATTGATCCAATCAACAAGACTCACCTTAAAAGTGGTCTGTTTCTACAGGTTACGGGTTTTGAAGAACCCGTTACCCATTTCCATCTCTGATCTGCATCCTTTCATTACTCACTATCTATTGATCCAATCGACAAGACTCACCTTAAAAGTGGTCTGTTTCTACAGGTAACGGGTTTTGAAGAACCCGTTACCCATTTCCATCTCTGATCTGCATCCTTTCATTACTCACCATCTATTGATCGAATCGACAAAACTCACCTTAGAAGTGGTCTGTTTCTACGAGTCACGGGTTTTGAAGAACGCGTGACCCGTTTCCATCTCTGATCTGCATCCTTTCATTACTCACCATCTATTGATCGAATCGATAAGACTCACCTTAGAAGTGGTCTGTTTCTACGGGTCACGGGTTTTGAAGAACCCGTGACCCGTTTCCATCTCTGATCTTTATCCTTTCATTACTCACCATCTATTGATCGAATCGACAAGGCTCACCTTAGAAGTGGGCTGTTTCTACGGGTCACGGGTTCTTTAAAACCCGTGGCCCGTTTCCATCTCTGATCTGCATTGTTTCATTACTCACCATCTATTGATCCAATCGACAACTCACCTTAGAAGTGATCTGTTTCTACGGGTCACGGGTTTTGAAGAACCCGTGATCCGTTTCCATCTCTGATCTGCATCCTTTCATTTCTTACCATCTATTGATCCAATCGATCAGACTCACCTTAGAAGTGGTCTGAAGAGACAAAGCTAACGAACACTAAAAATTCTCCAATACCTGTTCAAATTCATACTGGCTGACATGTAATGTGTTTTTTTATTCTATATAACTAATTAGTCAGTTATACACAGATTTTTCCCTAGTATTTTGTTGAAACCCAGGATATTAGGAAAACGTCTTTAGTAAGATATTCGTGTTAGTGGTACTGTTTTTAGTACAATACTTATTTCATATACTTTGGGTACATCCGCGTATAACTGGCTAAGAACAGTTACACTGGGAGGTTTTATCGCACCCGGCTTACTCCCCGGACACTGTACCCTCACACTTTCATCTGTTTCGCTTTAAGGAACATGCCCTAGCCTAACAGCGGTTCACCGCAGTTCCAGAAGGTGGAAAATTTCGTCACTGCGTTCTTCAGCTCAAAACCCGAGTCCTCCTATCACACGAGCATTCATTTGTTGCTTGAAAAATGGCAAAAGGTCATTGATGCTAACTGCCAATATTTCGTTGAATACATGTGTACTGGTTTCTGATTGTTCCTGTCTCCTTTCTCCTTAAAACAGCGGAAACTTTTGCATATCCCTAATACACTGCTGGACAATTGCTAAGGACGGATCATAAACGGCTATATAGCGCATAAAAAAGTAAGTGTGGTTGGATGCCAAGTGAAATAAAATAATGTCAGAATGCCAGGACATTACAAAAAAGACAATTTATTGTGCTCTGAAATCCAGAAGGCTTTGCAAAGTGTTCAAGGGACAAACAGGCCATTTTGTGCAGAATACGTAAACGTGTAAAAAATGCAATTACTGTCCGCAGGCGTTCCGGCGTAAGATGTCAATACGGGATATGGCCACCTTGGAGGGCGATGCAAGATTCCACACGTCGTGTCATGCTTTGCACAACATTATCAAGCAGCTGTTGGGGTAATTTATCCCATTCCTCTGTCAGTGCACGGATGAGGGTGTCCTTGTTTATTGGAGGGCATTGGCGACCAGCAAGACTCCTCCCCAAAGCATCCCACACATTTTCAACGGGATTCAGATCTGGAGAACGTGCTGGCCATACGAGGCGTTGAATATCCTTGCTCTCAAGACACTCCTGGACAGCGACTGTTCGATGACATGTTGCGTTGTCGTCCATGAAAATGAATCTATCACCGAGAGCACCACGGAACATGCGAACATGAGGTAGCAGAACATAATTATTGTATCGTTGGCCAGTCATAGTCCCAATTGGAAGCACATAGAGGGACGTATGGCCATTGATCATGATGCCAGCCCATACCATGACACTACATGTCGGATATCGGTCCCTTTCCTGTATGTTTGCTGGACAATATGCAGTACCACTATCACGCCAGATCAGTTGTCGTCGACAATCAGACGATAGACTGTATCTACTCTCATCTGAGAAGAGGACAGCAGACCAGTCGTTATCAGTCCAATTGCGATGTTGATGGCACCATTGCAAACGGGCGGTACGGTGACGTCTGGACAATGGGATGCACCCAACAGGACGGCGGGCGTATAGACCTCCTTCATGCAAACGTCTGGCGACAGTTTTTCGGGAGATCCGCTTGCCAGTAGCAGCCATAAACTGATTTGCTACCTCACTAGCTGTGCTGCGCCGGTGTCTTTTTGTTGATAGCACTATGTACCGATCTTCTTCAGGTGTCGTACTGCGAACACGACCTCTCCCGTGACGTTTGCTACACTCTCCATTTGTTTGAAATGATTTCCAAAGCCTTGAAACAACACTGTAGCTGACGTCGAACTCCCTGGCAACATCTGTTATTTTTCGCCCTTCTTCAATCTTGCCAATAATAGGGCCACGCGTAAAATCATCTAGGTGATGTCGGGAAGACATACTGAAAATTGCAAGTTCGTCAATTGATTCTTTCCCTTTCAACTTTGCGTTTGAACAACAACGGTCAATACGCGTCAAATCCTTTATATCTCTTATCAGCGCTATGACGTCACGAACAAGTTCGGCAATCCAAAATTTGCATACGCACAACACGTCTTACTGTATCCCGCACTTATGCTAATTTCCACATTTTCCTGCCTTCCATTTTATGGTTGCTATCGTTGCTATTGTCATCCGTCCTTAGCAATTGTCCGGCAGTGTATAAACCGAGGTCTGCGACAAGGAGATATTTTATTACCAAACTTCTTTACATGCACTCTGGAAAACATTTTAAGAAAAATTGACTTAAAAGGTGGCATAAATATTGATGGAGAGTTGCTCCAAATATTAATGTTCGCAGGGGATATAATACTTATAACTCAGGATCCTCTACAGCTTGAAAAACTGCTTCATCAAATAAATGACGCCTGTAACAAAATAGGTCTAGAAATCCACCCTGATAAAACCAAATAAATGAGAAATAAATACTATCCTAATTCCATTATCCAACTAAATAATTTCACTATGGAAAATGTAGATTAATACACATACCTTGGGCAAACAATAAATATGGACAATGACATCTCTAAAGAAATATCTAAAAGAAAAAGAGCGGCCTGGACCGCCTTTAAGCGTATCAAAACTATATATATCCAAAGCTAGATATCAATATAAGAGCTGAGATGTTCAACAGCTGTATCCTCCCATCTCTAACATACGGCTCTGAAACATGGAGCACCACTCAAAAGAGGAACTTAGTCTTCAAACTATCCAACATTCCATGGAAAGAAGAATCCTAAGGATAAGTAAAAAATATCACATCACAAACACAACCATCAGAAATTTAACTGGTGTAAAAGAAGTAATGAAAACGATATATGTCAGAAGGCACGATGGGCAGGTCATATTGCCAGACTCGCCGACAACAGGTGGACCTACGGTGTCACAAACTGGCATCCAAGATCAACCAAGAGAAAACCTGGTAGACCTCCAACTAGATGGGAAGACCCTTTAACCAGATCGATAGGAAACAACTGGAGAAGACAGGTTCTGGATTGCCCTCGCTGGATGCGACCTGCAATCATGGAGAAATCCTAAATGAAAAACATGTCCATCTAGGTAATCTAGGTAATTGTCGTAAAAACAATGAAAGATGATACGTGAGTCATAAAAGTAAATATTTACTAAACTTTTGCAGCGACAGTAGTAGGTATTTCGACTGTTTAGTTTTTCAAATATAGTATTATATATTATTCAGATTTAGACGAACATAAGGAAAACGGTAACACCGATGAAATGCAAGGTAGCTACTAAAGCCAAATTTTAGTTTGTTCATGCACAAACTAAAATCTGACCTCAAATAGAAAGAAAAGCTAAATCGCAAGTGTGTTAGTGAGAGGCATTGTCACGTTTGGCTCTAGGATATGCACCATCGTGTTATATATGTTAGTAACTTTGGCTGGAGGGTATCTACCATCGTGTTATACACGTATACGTATATTGGTAACTTTAGCTCTAGGATATCTACCATCTGTAACGAAACAGGAGATGTGACGTACCTGCTTGAAGGACGCACGCGACATAAAGGCAGATAGGCATCAGAATAAAACGTCCGCGTAGCTCAATTGGTAGAGTGACTTATTCCGGAATGAGGGGATCCGGGTTCGAATCCTGGCATGGACAGAAATGACGGAGAAATTTACTTCGTTATAATGGCGCCCGAACTATCCGGATGACCCGTCCGTTCAAAATCTCGCAATGGTGTGATGTTATTTCCACACCGCGAGATAGGAAAAATAAGAGAATCCCTTCTCCAGCACTTCGAATAAAAAAAAAAAAAAAAAATAAGGGGGAGATGATGTAACGTACCAGGAGATGTGACGTATCTGCCAGAAGGACGCACGCGACATAAAGGCAGATAGGAATCAGAATAAAACGTCCGCGTAGCTCAATTGGTAGAGCAACTTATTCCGGAATGAGGGGACCCGGGTTCGAATCCCGGCGTAGACCAAAAATGACGGAGAAATTTACTTCGTTATACATCGTGTTATACACGTATACGTATATTGGTAACTTTATCTCTAGGATATCTACCATCGTGTTACACTGACGGAAAAAAATCCCAACACCAAGAAGGGGTTGTGTTAGATAAACGACAGTTGGTAGCCGGTGACAGTACATCTGTAAGATGACGTCTATGCAAATTTCGCGCTCGGCGCATACGTGTGGCGCTAGTAGCGCCCCTCGGAACATGCAAAGCAGGTTTGCTGTAAATACGCGCTGTAACGTTCGTGAGCGTTAGTTATCGTTGAGATCCGACGTAGGGTGTTGATGTTAGTCAGGAATGCCTTTAAGAAGACGAAGAAGCCATTATCAACAGCTCACGGAGTTTGAACGAGGTCGTGTAATAGGGCTACGAGAAGGTGGATTTTCTTTCCTCAATATTGCAGAACGACTTGGCGGGAATGTAGCCACTGTGCATGATTGTTGGCAGCGGTGGTCAAGGGAAGGTACTGCCTCAAGAAGACCGGGTTCCGGTCGACCACGTGGCACTACTGAGAGGGAAGACCGCCGTGTACGACGTATGGCCGTGGCACATCGTAATGCGTCTGCGGCAGCAATTTGAGCTGCAGTTGCCACCACAGTGACACAACGAACTGTTACAAATCGGTTGCTTGAAGGACAGCTCCGAGCCAGACGCCCTGTAGCGTTCATCCACTAACTCCAAACCACTGCCGTTTGCGACGTCAGTGGTGTCAAGCTAGAGCTCATTGGAGGACGGAGTGGAGATCTGTTGTGTTTTCTGATGAAAGCCGGTTCTGCCTAGGTGCCAGCGATTACCGTGTGTTGGTTAGAAGGAGGCCAGGTGAGCGCCTGCAAACAACCTGTCTGCGGCCGAGACACACTGCGCCTACACCTGGAGTTATGGTCTGGGGTGCAATTTCCTATGTCAGCAGGAGCACTCTCGTGGTAATTCCACGCATCCTGACGGCACAGTTGTACGTCGGTCTGGTGATTCAACCTATTGTGCTGCCATTCATGAACAGCATTCCAGGGGGTGTTTTCCAACAGGATAACGCTCGCCCGCATACCGCTGTTGTAACCCAACATGCTCTACAGAGTGTAGACATGTTGCCGTGGCCTGCTAGATCACCAGATCTTTCACCAATCGAGCACGTATGGGACATCATTGGACGACAACTCCAGCGTCACCCCCAACCAGCATTAACCGTCCCTGTATTGAGCGACCAAGTGCAACAGGCATGGAACTCCATTCCACAAACTGACATTTTTTTTTTTTTTTTTTTTTTTTTTGATTGGAGGTTTAACGACCACCGTGAGCAACTCAATGGGCAAACTGACATCCAGCACCTGTACGACACAATGCATGAACGTTTGCGTACTTGCATTCAACATTCTGGCGGTTACACCGGTTATTAATGTACCAGCATTTCACATTTAAAATGTCTCTTCTCGCGCTTACATTAAGCTGTGATCTTGAAACCTTAATCGATTAAATATGTTACCTATACAAATGTATTGCCACCATTTCATTCCTCTACAACTATTTTTTCGTGGTGTTGGGATTTTTTTTTCGTCAGTGTATATAGGGGGATTGGTAGCTTTGGCTCTAGGACACCCCATCGTGTTGTACATATATCATTTTAAAGCTCTCGTCAAAGTGGGATCGAGAGGAAGCTAAATTTCGCTACGACATATACTTTACCACTGGTGGAAAAGATTCATTGCATCAAAATACATTTCTTCAATGGCTTTTATCATATTTAGCATCAGGTTACAGTAATTTACTCAGCTTTCAATTATATATCGTTGCGTTTATGTAAAACGTGATAAAGAAATGTTCGGTGATAGTTTAGTAAAATATATTTTTGAGTATTACGAAATTAACCATTGTTGCGTCTCTTTGCAGAAGCATTCCGCACGATCATATTTCAAAAATGGTTTTGCTAATGTCGCACCAAAACTTTTGCGTTACATCGAAACTTTTTACCTGGAATTTACTTTATTACTGTCGGAAAAGATGCATAACGTCAAAAACAACCAAGACAATTTAACCGTCACGGCGTATTTTCCATGTGTGGAAATACAAGTTTTTCCTCGACGGGCATCGATCCCCGTGTCCCCTCAGTCCGGAGTAAGTCTCTCTTTTAATTGACACAATGTCTCGCTTTAGATTTGTAGTCTTGACACATGTTTTACCTCTAAAGTACGCCACATCATCTCCCTCTTATTTATTTTTTTATTTATTTTTTTTTTTTTTTTTTTTTTGCGTTCGAAGCGAAGTAGGAATTTTTTATTAATTCCAAACAATGTGTGCAACAAACATCACACATTTTTTGAAGAACCCAACGGCCAGTGGATCCATTTTCCACAATCGGGCGATAATCTGAAAACACTAGTTCGTCCACGACGGGCATCGAAATCCGTGTCGCCTCACTCCGGAGTAATTCGCTCCCCCAACTGAGCTACGCGAGTACATTGTCTGGCTTCAGAATTGTCGTTTGACACATGTTTTCACCTCTGTAGTACACCACACATGAGCAAATAAAAAAAAAACAAGATACAAACGCTTGGAACCAGCCGTTGTGATGGAATGCCCTATCTACATAAGTATATTGTTTTGCCTGCAACTGAAATCGTCCGCTGATGACCAAGAAATGTGTCGTTGTTTGCATTCTTGAGGTAATAATCCTGCATTGCCGTTAGGACAGGTTTAGACAGTCCTTTAATGGGGTTTCGCGTTTCTAGAAATTCTGTGTTACATTTTGTTAGTCCTCCCAGACTGTTATCGGCGAAATTACGAAAATATCACTGCTGTGTCTCTTAAGAATATGAATTACTCTCTCATACTTTGATTATACCTATCATACATTTTATAGCTAACAGAACGAGGAAAGAAAATAAATTCTCTACCGCACAGTAACCGTGTTCTCAGACCACCAAAAAGAGAATCAAATAAAGCTCGAGAGAGAGAGAGAGAGAGAGAGAGAGAGAGAGAGAGAGAAAGTCAAATATGCTCGAGAGAGAGAGAGAGAGAGCCAAATACGTTCGAGAGAGAGAGAGAGAGAGAGAGCCAAATACGTTCGAGAGAGAGAGAGAGAGAGAGTCAAATACGCTCGAAATATCAAGAGAGTGTGATAAATACGCTCGAGAGAGAGAGAGAGAGAGAGAGTCAAATACGCTCGAAATATCAAGAGAGTGTGATAAATACGCTCGAGAGAGAGAGAGAGAGAGAGTGTGTGTGTGTGTCGAATACGCTCGAGAGCGAGATATAGGGAGAGACAGAGTCAAATACATTCTAGAGAGAGACAGAGACACAGAGTCAAATACGCTCGAAAGATCAAGAGAGTGTGTCAAATACGTTCGAGAGCGAGATATATGGAGGGACAGAGTCAAATACGTTCGAGAGAGAGAGTCAAGTACGCTCGAAAAAGCGAGAGAGAGAGAGAGACAGACTGAATCAAACACGCTCGAAAGAGCAAGAGAGTGTGTCAAGTACGCTCGGGGAGAGAAAATGTGTCTCAAATACGCTCGAGAGAGAGAGAGGGAGGGAGTCAAATACACTCGAGAGCGAGAGTCAAATATGCTCGAGAGAGAGAGAGAGAGAGAGAGAAAATCCATACACGTAAAAAGATTAATGATCAGAGAATCAATGCAACAGTGCATATTCAAATTCTACATAGTATTAAGAAAAGCTAGTGCTCGCATCATAAATAATTTTATAAACTTAAGGAGAAAAAAATGCATAAACTTTATTGCATTATGTCGTAGAAGGTATGTACCATGAGTTGACTATACATAATCAAAAAATATTACGGGTGTAAGTTGTGGAAATTTTCGGAAGTGTGAAAATTTTCATCCGTGGACACAACTAAAATTTTACGGGTGAAAATTTTCGTCTCTACACACAACTGAAATCTTAAGGAGAAATTTTTCGTCAATGCACACAACTGAAATCAAGTCACTGCAACAACACCATCTGGTGATCAGAAGAGGTAGTAGGCAATGTTCGGAAGGGCCGCTCGAACCTCTAGTTCAAAGCGCAAGCATAGAATGCTACGACCGTATAGCACATAGCGCTACCAGGAAATTCTGTTAACTGCGCAGGAATGCGACCAATGTTTCTCAAGACCAGTGAATTCTGAAACGCTTCCATTTTTGCTTATGATTTCATTTGAAAAATATCTGGCGATTTATTACAGATCTGTTACTTTTATTCGTTTTAATTAAAGGCGTTTTATAAAAATAATCTAGAAGTCAGGAAATTTTAATTCATTTTCAGAATCTACAAGATCAAACGCAATAAAAATGAGTTGCTATTATTATTATACTCGTAGCTTCAATATAATGCTTGCTGGGGAGTGTTACTTTTGTTTTTTATCACTTCACAGTTAAGCAATTTCAGGAACAATTCATTTGTTTTATCGTTAAGGGAAGCACATCTTTGACCTTTCGCCCTTTTGTAGCACAGTGATAAATAATCTGAACCACCAGCAATCTCATCTTCGTTTTGAATTGCCCAAACATCATTTCATTACATTTATGATTTCCTTTGCTGGAACAAATGAATTCTTCTCGCCTCTGGGTTGTCATACAGATATTCTTTGATGATCCAGATATGTTTGGTTTTGTATGCTCAGAAGACAGCGAGCAAAGAATTTTCTCTGCGTGGGTTTAACAGAGGAATACAAACGATGCACCAGAGCGATATCTGATGTGTGTTGTTATCTCCTACCAGTTCGTTTAAGTGGGGGAACAGAGGTGGGTGAAACAAAGCAAACATCTTTACTATACTATTTATACTATAACCAATATCCCTCTAACCCGCTTCAGCGTTTGATCTTCTTCTACGTCTTTGTAATCTCAAGAGATCAAATATTTATTTTCCCTTTTTGTCTGTTGACTCAACGGAAGTTTGAAAACAAAGAATGAATGGCACAGACTGGAAGAAAAGATATTTAACAAAGGCTCTTGAGAAAGTATTCATATGGACATGATACCGAAACGTTTCTGGCAAAAACCCTTAGGACCTTATAAAGCATGAAATTTAAGCTATTTTCCAGACAAGCTTAAGGTTCTTATTTTATGGTAGTTCGTCTTTCATGCACTATTTCTTCATTGTAACTACTCCATACATGTTGAAGATCGTAAAGTTAATCTGACATAGTAGATAGAAGAAGGTATCTGAGAACTTTTTATAAAGGAAAGCTATTTTCTTAAGATTTTTTTCCCCTAATAGTCCTTTCTAGCTATTATACATGGTGCCTTTTTAATAAGAACAAAAAAAAAACACACTAAAAGCTTGTTTACAAAAATACAAGGGACTGACGTTATAAAATTTAGAAGTAACGTTCCTTGAGGACTGTCTGGTGTCGCCAACTTTCGGCTTCAAGTAAAACTAGATATTCCCTCTTGAAGTAAACAAGAATGACGTTCATTGTGAAGGATGTGAATTACCTCAAACGTATGTTGTGAATTATCCCAAAACAGAAATATCTGAAATAACTCAGAATGGTTTCTGTCGTACTTAGGATGTTGAACTAAACCTGAAAATACAGACGAAACATATATTACATACATACATACTGTGACGTGCCTGCCCAGCAGGACGCACACTTCATAAAGGCAGATAGCAGAGATAACGAACGTCCGCGTAGCTCAATTGGTAGAGCGACTTATTCCGGAATGAGGGGGCCCGGGTTCGAGTCCCGGCGTGGACAAAAATGACCGAGAAATTTACTTCGTTATAATGGCGCCTGAACTTCCCGGATGACCTGGCCGTTCAAGATCTCGCAATGGTGTTATGTTCGTTCCACACCGCGAGATAGGAAAAATAAGAGAATCCCTTCTCCAGCGCTTCGAAAAATAAATGTGTGTGACGTTACATTCCACACACCAGATTGACTGGGAGTTCTCAAGTGCACGTTCTACAGCGGATGACTGCCTGCAACGATTCATGGTCACGGCTGACCCGTGGGCCCCCGGCACTCTTTCGGGGGGGAGAGATGTGACGTGCCTGTCCAGCAGGACGCACACGACATAAAGGCAGATAGCAGCGATAACGAACGTCCGCGTAGCTCAATTGGTAGAGCGACTTATTCCGGAATGAGGGGACCCGGGTTTGAGCCCCGGCGTGGACAAAAATGACGGAGAAATTTACTTCGTTATAATACACTAAGCTGCTCTCTGATATTCGGAGGTTAGCTCCACAAAGAAATAAAAGCTACCAGATAAATTTTAACTAATTATTTACTTACTGTTGCCGTATCAAAGTTCTCCATTTACAGCGATCTTGACACACAACTCGGGCTTCACTGACATCCATCACACGCCATACACAAGACCTTCTATACTTCATACTCATATTCTTTTTCTCATGCAGACACTCCTGAATTTGATCCTCCCACGACTTATTTGGCCTTCTTCTGCGTTTCCATACTGCCACTTGGACTGAAAATTTTTTCTTAGTAAGCATCTCATTACTCATTCTTTCAACATGGCCAAACGACCGAAGCATATTAGTCTCCACCTTGCTATCAACATTTTGCTTCATATAACTCAACTGCAACACATCTTGATTCCACACACAATCAGAACGTGTCTTGCCACAAACCCCCCATAAGTAACGCATTTCTCCAGCACACAAACGACTCCTATGTTTCCTCTGTAGCACCCAGGTTTCACTGCCGCACATCAGAGTAGGAACAATTACACTTTCATGCACAGCCATGCGGGACTCTCTTGAGAACCTATCATTCCTGTGAAATCCTCACAAACCAACTATGACTTTCTATGAAGAATTCACTCGCTTACTAATTTCAACATCCAATTTGTTCTCTCTATCAAACATTCTTCCTAAATACACAAACTCATTTACCGGGTCAATCAGTGTGCCATTTAGAATTACTTTGCATTCAGTACTAACCGCTACTCGCTAAAAATCCATAAGTTTGGTTTTTCCCTTATTTATACTCAGTTTGAATTTCATACAAACTTCGTACATCCGAGACAACATACTCTGCAACTCACGTTTGCTCTCTGCCAACAGGACTGTGTCATCAGCATACAGCAATCTGCACACACGGATATTACCAAGACATAAACCAGTGTTGTCCATCTTGGCATAACGCATGCACGCATTCATAAATATATTAAACAGCCATGGTGACATTACACAACCTTGTCTGAGCCGCCCCGGTGGCGCAGTGGTCTAAGCGATGGCCTCTGATCATTCGTCCGAAAGTGGTCCGGGTTCGAATCCCGGTGAGGCATGGATGTTGTGTTTGTCTTACGGTACTGGCTCTCTCCCTTCCCTGGAGCCAGTGACCCTAAATTAGGGACGGGCGACTGCTTATAGCCCATTGAGTTGCTCACGGCGGTCGTTAAACATCCAATCAAAAAAAAAAAAAAAAAAAAACCTTGTCTGACTCCTGCACCAATAGAAAACCAGTTTGATTAAAACACCATGCCGCCCCGGTGGCGCAGTGGTCTAAGCGATGACCTATGATCATTCGTCCAAAAGGGGTCCGGGTTCGAATCCCGGTGAGGCATGGATGTTGTGTTTGTCTTACGGCACTGGCTCTCTCCCTTCCCTGGAACCAGTGACCCTAAATTAGGGACGGGCGACTGCTTATAGCCCATTGAGTTGCTCACGGTAGTCGTTAAACTTCCAATAAAAAAAAAAACACCATTCACTCATACACAAGTTCTGCTGTCAGCATACATGTCTTTCACACTATTAAGCCGAACCATATATCACGAGCTCGCATAACACGTTGCTCTGCATAAATCGAAGTTTTTGCAGATCCCTTGAACTTTGTCATATTCTCTCTCTTGTTATTTTAACCTTACATTGCCGCCCCGGTGGCGCAGTGGTCTAAGCGATGGCCTCTGATCATTCGTCCGTAAGGGGCCAGGGTTCGAATCCCGGTGAGGCATGGATGTTGTGTTTGTCTTACGGCACTGGCTCTCTCCCTTCCCTGGAACCAGTGACCCTAAATTAGGGACGGACGACTGCTTATAGCCCATTGAGTTGCTCACGGTGGTCGTTAAACCTCCAATCAAAAAAAAAAAAAAAAGAAACTTACATTACGAACAATAATTTTTGGAGTAACCGCATCTAGCGAAGTTCGTCACGATGATCAGCAAACAAAATAAGTAACATTCTCACCCAGTTTTTAAGCCTTCCTCTTTCACTGGAAAACAAGGAATTACCTGCTGTTGACAGCACACAGTGGTTCTCCTTACCGGTAGATCACTTCGTATGAAGGCAAGAATGTGTCAGTTGTTTTTTACGGTTAAAATTTCTTACAAGAACTGTGCCTGTGGGAGTCCTATGACATTCAGCCTAGAAGCCTCATCTTTAACCGAGTTGCAGGCGGTACTACCGCTGGCTCTTAACCGTTTGTTCGCTGTTAGTGAGTGTTGCCAATACACCGCTCTGCTTACTTCGCGTTTTCGAGTTGCATGTAGACGGTGTGTATAGTGTGCGTTCGTCCAACAAAAGGTAAATTGATGTGTTAATATTACGTTGACTTTTTAATCTTCTAATATTGTTTACCTTCATGCAAGTATAGTTCATTAAATATGCCAGTGATCACTGAATCATGGCCACCCCTATAAAAAGTGGATGTCCGTTGACAATGTGATTTCCGAGAGGGCACGATTAGTCGACCGACGTGGCATATACGAAGGAGAATTGAAAAGTAAAGCACAGCATTTTTTTTTTCTCTTTACAGGTTGCGGTTTGGCAGACAACGAGTTTGAATATCACGCTACAGACCGGTTTGGCTGGGTCACGTGTCGTCGTGGTGGAACAAAGTGGAATGGCGTCACAAAGATATATCGCGTTTGTTATTGTCGTCTACTAATGAAGAGTAACGCGGTGTAGTCCGATTTTTGTGGTATAAACGGAAAACGCAGACGGAAATTCGCAAACAAATAGTCGAAGTGTATGGTGATCATTGCCTGGACCGCAGTAGCATATCCAAACGGTGTAGTTTCTTTGTAGAGTACCGTGGTGAAACCTTACAGATTCGCCACGTTCCGGTCGACTTGTAACCGCGTCATCACCTGCTTCTGTGAGAAGCACTGAACAAGCAATTCTGAGTGACCGGCGGATCCATCTGCGCACATTGGCACAGAAGTTCAACATTTCGTACTGTATATCGTACTACATTGTGCATGACAAATTGTAATTTCGCAAGGTCCGTGTGCAATGGGTGCCCAAGAACTTGACAGACGGCCAGAAGGGACAGAGAATGATGTCATCCTTCGATTACTTGATGCGTTACGCAGAAGAAGGACATGAATTTCTGGCAGGTGTAGTGACGGGCTATGTGTCCTGGGAGTACCACTACACTCCCTAAACAAAGAAGGCCAGTACGGTGTGGAAACATTCCGACTCCCCGACTCCAAACATATTCAGAGTAACCCAATGTCCACAAAATATCCTCATAACAGTGTTCTGGGACATGCATGGCGTTCTCCTGGTGGAATTTCATCCGACGGGGACCAATGTAAATGCAAAAACCTACGCTAACACATTGACAAATTTGCGTCGTGCCCTTGGTGACAAAAGACCCAACAGAAATGCTGCAAATGTCAGACTGCTTCATGATAATGCTCACCCATATGTTGCACAACACGTTCGTGACAAAATTGCGCAATTTGGCTGGGAGGTGCTACGGCAGTAATCTTACAGTCCGGACCTGGCCCCTTCGGAATTTCATCTGTTTAATTCCTTGAAAAAATTCTTTGGCGGTCGATTCGGCTGACGAAGTCAAATCGGTTGTCCTCAGGTGGCTATACGCCCAGAAAAGGGACTTTTATGAACAAGGTATACTAAAACTGGTACCACGCCGGGATAAGTGTCTGGAGCGTCTCGGTTTTTACGCTCTCCAACCGTAGGTTGAAGAAGCGCATATGCTTCAGCTTTGTCCGTCTGTCTGTCCGTCATCACGATAACTCACGTAAAAAAGGTTCGATTTCGACGAAATTTTAGTATGTGGCAGGAGACCACCTGGGTATGAACCCTATTGAAAATGCGCGAAATAGGGTCAAAGGTCACGACATAGGAGCGGGATCCATTCCATTGCTCTTATGCCTCATAACTTGCGTAAAAATGGTTCGATTTCGATGAAATTTTAGTATGTGGTAGGAGACCACCTGGGAATGAACCCTATTGAAAATGGGTGAAGTGGGGTCAAAGGTCAGGACATAGGAGCGGGATCCAAATCTCGGGGAATCTACCCGTCTTAGGTCCCGAGAACGTGTTTCTTGTTTTGGAGCACTGATTCAGCTTTTCCTTTTGCTTCCTCCAAAGCCTCACATTAACTTCTGAAACTCCATACTCCCTAAAACAAGCGCGATTGCCAGTTTTCTCTGCATAGGCAACCACCTGCAGTTTAAACTTTGCTGGATAGTGTTGCCGTTTAGAATACATCTCTGGACAGTATACTTCACGTTCAAGTAACAAAATGCTGTGCATCTTTCAGAGAACAATACTATGAGGCAAGCGACTGTCCGTATTTTATATCTTTCGCCGAAGCTACTCAACGAATGTAGAAGAATGGGGAAAGTTGGAGATTGTCGATGGCCATAGCAACAGTCAGACGCTTAGAGGAAATTCCATCCGCTGGAGCGCCGCAACGACGACATCTAGACAGTCGGGCATTTGCGAGACTCCAGATGTAGGTATTTTTCATTGATTCTAACGCGCACCCGGATAAACAGGTTCAATTTTGAAGGAGAAAAGTAAGCATTAGATTCGAGTAAATACCGTAATAAAACGAATGTACCACGGGTATGTCGCAGTTGATTGACGCCCTGCGCTTTGTGTAGAAGACGGACCTTTCTGACGGGCGTTCGCATCCCGGTCCTTCCAGCCATCTAGTCAGCGGTTTTTCCGGGGTTTCCCGAAGATTTCCTGGGTCTGGAGACGCGAATGCGTGCATGATTCCCTGTTAAGTCAGTCGCCCCGGGAGCACCTTATCACGATATGTAACAGAGGAATGGCGATCCGGGAGCATTAATTTGCCGACATCCTCATAGATGGAATATTCGTCTTTGAGGAACTCAAATGAATGCATAGATGCTTCCCCGTGAAGTCGGCCCCATACGCACTTTGTCCCTTGTCCCGATATTCAGCAGAGGAGTGGCGAGCCGGATGCATTAATTCGCCCAACATCCTCATAGATCGAATATTCGTCTTTGAGGAACTCAAATGAATGCATAGATGGTTCCCCGTGAAGTCGGCCTCAGACGCACTTTGTCCCTTGTCCTGATATTCAGCAGAGGAGTGGCGAGCCGCGTGCATTAATTCGCCAACATCCTCATAGATGGATTATTCGTCCTTGAGCAACTCAAATGAATGCATAGATGGTTCTCTGTCAAGTCGGACCCAGACGCACTTTGTCCCTTGTCCTGATATTCAGCAGAGGAGTGGCGATCCGCGTGCGTTAATTCGCCAACATCCTCATAGATTAAATATTCGTCCTTGAGCAACTCAAATGAATGCATAGATGGTTCTCTG
The DNA here is from genome assembly GCA_039090855.1 of Macrothele yani. Lineage (NCBI taxonomy): Eukaryota > Metazoa > Arthropoda > Arachnida > Araneae > Macrothelidae > Macrothele > Macrothele yani. Next base: position 177,800,099 of record CM076990.1, read on the forward strand.
TCAAGTCGGACCCAGACACACTTTGTCCCTTGTCCTGATATTCAGCAGAGGAGTGGCGATCCGGATGCTTTAATTCGCCCACATCCTCATAGATTAAATATTCGTCTTTGAGGAACTCAAATGAATGCGTAGAAGGTTCTCTGTGAAGTCGGCCCCAGATGCACTACTTTGTCTCTTGTCCCGATATTCAGCAGAGGAGTGACGATCCGGATGCATTAATTCGCCCAACATCCTCATAGATTAAATATTCGTCTTTGAGGAACTCAAATGAATGCATAGAAGGTTCCCTGTGAAGTCGGCCCCAGACGCACTATGTCTCTTGTCCCTGATATGCAGCAGAGGAGTGGCGATCCGGATGCGTTAATTCGCCAACATCCTCATAGATGGAATATTCGTCCTTGAGCAACTCAAATGAATGCATAGATGGTTCCCTGTCAAGTCGGCCTCAGACGCACTTTGTCCCTTGTCCTGATATTCAGCAGAGGAGTGGCGATCCGCGTGCGTTAATTCGCCAACATCCTCATAGATGGAATATTCGTCCTTGAGCAACTCAAATGAATGCATAGATGGTTCCCCGTGAAGTCGGCCCCATACGCACTTTGTCCCTTGTCCCGATATTCAGCAGAGGAGTGGCGAGCCGGATGCATTAATTCGCCAACATCCTCATAGACAGAATATTCGTCCTTGAGCAACTCAAATGAATGCATAGATGGTTCCCTGTCAAGTCGGCCTCAGACGCACTTTGTCCCTTGTCCTGATATTCAGCAGAGGAGTGGCGAGCCGCGTGCGTTAATTCGCCAACATCCTCATAGATGGATTATTCGTCCTTGAGCAACTCAAATGAATGCATAGATGGTTCTCTGTCAAGTCGGACCCAGACGCACTTTGTCCCTTGTCCTGATATTCAGCAGAGGAGTGGCGATCCTCGTGCGTTAATTCGCCAACATCCTCATAGATTAAATATTCGTCCTTGAGCAACTCAAATGAATGCATAGATGGTTCTCTGTGAAGTCGGCCCCAGACACACTTTGTCCCTTGTCCCGATATTCAGCAGAGGAGTGACGATCCGGATGCTTTAATTCGCCCACATCCTCATAGATTAAATATTCGTCTTTGAGGAACTCAAATGAATGCGTAGAAGGTTCCCTGTGAAGTCGGCCCCAGATGCACTATGTCTCTTGTCCCGATATGCAGCAGAGGAGTGGCGATCCGGATGCATTAATTCGCCAACATCCTCATAAATGGAATATTCGTCTTTGAGGAACTCAAATGAATACATAGATGGTTCCCTGTGAAGTCGGCCTCAGACGCACTTTGTCCCTTGTCCTGATATTCAGCAGAGGAGTGGCGATCCGCGTGCGTTAATTCGCCAACATCCTCATAGATGGAATATTCGTCCTTGAGCAACTCAAATGAATGCATAGATGGTTCCCTGTCAAGTCGGACCCAGACGCACTTTGTCCCTTGTCCCGATATTCAGCAGAGGAGTGGCGAGCCGGATGCATTAATTCGCCAACATCCTCATAGATTAAATATTCGTCTTTGAGGAACTCAAATGATTGCGTAGAAGGTTCCCTGTGAAGTCGGCCCCAGACGCACTATGTCTCTTGTCCCGATATGCAGCAGAGGAGTGGCGATCCGGATGCATTAATTCGACGACATCCTCATAGATCGAATATTCGTCTTTGAGGAACTCAAATGAATGCATAGATGGTTCCCCGTGAAGTCGGCCCCAGACGCACTTTGTCCCTTGTCCCGATATTCAGCAGAGGAGTGGCGAGCCGGATGCATTAATTCGCCAACATCCTCATAGATGGAATATTCGTCTTTGAGGAACTCAAATGAATGCATAGATGGTTCCCTGTGAAGTCGGCCTCAGACGCACTTTGTCCCTTGTCCCGATATTCAGCAGAGGATTGGCGAGCCGGATGCATTAATTCGCCAACATCCTCATAGATTAAATATTCGTCTTTGAGGAACTCAAATGAATGCGTAGAAGGTTCCCTGTGAAGTCGGCCCCAGACGCACCATGTCTCTTGTCCGGATATGCAGCACAGGAGTGGCGATCCGGATGCATTAATTCGACGACATCCTCATAGATGGAATATTCGTCTTTGAGGATCTCAAATGAATGCATAGATGGTTCCCTGGGAAGTCGGCCCCGGACGCATTTTGTCTCTTTTCCCGATATTCAGCAGAGGAGTGACGATCCGGATGCATTAATTCACCGACATCCTCATAGATGGAATATTCGTCTTTGAGTAACTCAAATGAATGCGTAGATGGTTCCCTGTGAAGTCGTTCCCAGACGCACTTAGTCTCTTGCCCCGATATGCAGCAGGGGAGTGGCGTGCTAGCTGCATTAATTCGCCAAACATCCTCATAGATGGAATATTTATACAGACATTTAACGTTAACCAGGAACATCAAACAAAGATTTTCGCTCTTTCCACGTTTATAAGTGAGTCACGGAAAAATTCTCATTGGCCGCCACCGGGAGTCGAACCCAGGGACTCACTTATAAACGTGGAAAGAGCGAAGATCTTTGTTTGATGTTCGTGGTCCACGCTAAATGTCTGTATTAATTATTCATTCGCCTTCTAATTATTTGTTCAATTGCTACTTACCATATTTGGTGAATCCCCAGCATTGTGCGGGGCTCCAAGAAGCAATCTGCCAAATTGGCTTGGCAGTTAGCGTGTGTGATTCTGGAGGAATTCGAGGCCGCTGTGGTGTAGCGGAAGAATATCCGGCGCGTAACTGGAAGACCCTGGGTTCGACTCCCGGTGGCGGCCAATGAGAATTTTTCCGTGACTCACTTATAAACGTGGAAAGAGCGGAGATCTTTGTTTGATGGAATATTCGTCTTTGAGGAACACAAATGAATGCGTAAATGGTTCCCTGTGAAATAGGCCCCAGACTCACTTTGTCCCTTGTCCCGATATGCAGCAGAGGAATGACGAGCCGGCTGCATTAATTCGCCAAACATCCTCATAGGTGAAGAAGTTGCGTCTTTTCAGTGTTATACTTTTAGATTTTAACGACTGGAAAATTCTAAACGTGTTCTGTTAGCGTAAATCAGTGATGGCCAAAGCGTCGATCGCACGGCGAAAAATGGTAACCTGCGGAAAAAAATCGTATTATTTGCGAAATTTCAGTATGGTCACGTTTCTGAAGGCAACTCAAACGTGGGAACCAAGCCTTTGGAAACCCAACGGATTTTCTTCGTTTGCAGTGCTCTAAAAATTCGTTACCGTTCGGTGGCGATGCCAAATCTTTTCCATTTCCCCTGATTGCTGCGCTCTCGCACTGCGCATGCGCGTCGGAGATTCGGCGCGGAGAGGCAGCGTTGCAATGGACTTGGTGTTCGGTGGAGTGTACTGTTGCTGTTTGGTACTCCGAGTTTCACGTTATTCGATACACTCTAACCAATATGAGTGCAAAAGGCGGTAGTAGTAGAAAGCAAAAACTTATCACTGTCACAGTGAATGAGCAGAAAAGTTTTTATTTATTATGGTTAAAGATTAGTGTATTTGTCTCTTTTGTAACTTCAATGTTGCGTTGTCTAAGAAAGCGAATGTAGAAAGACATTTTAAAAACGTTCACAAAACATTCGCTACGAGTTTCCCAATTGGTAGTGAACTTTGAAAGACTAAAGTTCGTGAACTTGAGGCGAATCTGAGTACTCAGCAGTCTGCATTCACAAAGACTTACAATAAATCAAAAGCGGTGACATTGGCGTCTATCAAGATTACTGAAGTACTTATGAAACGATACAAACCATTTGAAGACGGAGAACTCATCAAAGAGGCTTTCTGTATTTTGAATACATTTCCTCTTTCAGGTTGATCGAAGAATACATTTCCTTTTTTTTTTTTTTTTTTTTAATTATTCTTTTTTGTATTGTTTTAAATGCATTTCCTACGCTTCAGGTATAAGTAAATATTTCAATCTGTGGTGTTTATTATGATATCCTTGCCCTTCCCCCTATGAATTTCGTCAGTTAATTTATTAGTCGACCTCCAATGTGTACTAAGATCGAAAGTAGCCTCAGGACCCAAAAAGTTTGACCATTCCTGGCGTAAATGGAGAAACGACAGTAATGTTCGTTATGTGAATTTTAACAGTATATCCGTCTACGCACGAGTTTCATAACCCGAAGAAATGCGAGCAGTTAAAATACTTTGAAATTACAAGCTTAAAAGCACATGAGATCTTTCGAACCTTTTTTGTAAGGTTCTTCCTCAGATGTAATGACTACATATGGGCACGAGTGTCATGTTTGTATACACGTTAGTGGAAGACTGTTGGTGACGTTTATTGTGAGCAAAGCAGATTTCAAAAGTGAAGGAGATTGTAAAAAGGTTCGGATATGGTCGTCAACAACATCCTGCGTAAAGTCCAGAGGTCAGCATTTATTACATTGCTTAGAGAGGGTCCTGACCATCGATTTGTGGGATCGATGAATTACGTCCCCAGAGTCACACCCATTTTAAAACCATTTCCCGAAGCCATAATCTAGATTTTGGAGTAAGAACAAATAATCTTATGACAATTATTAAAAAAGATCGAGACCATGTGGATTTCAGCAACAGATACAGAGTGTACAAAATCCCATTACAGCCTATGGATCTGGGAGGACCGAGTGTCATGAGTGTCATGTTTGTATACACGTTAGTGGAAGACTGTTGGTGACGTTTATTGTGAGCAAAGCAGATTTCAAAAGTGAAGGAGATTGTAAAAAGGTTCGGATATGGTCGTCAACAACATCCTGCGTAAAGTCCAGAGGTCAGCATTTATTACATTGCTTAGAGAGGGTCCTGACCATCGATTTGTGGGATCGATGAATTACGTCCCCAGAGTCACACCCATTTTAAAAACCATTTCCCGAAGCCATAATCTAGATTTTGGAGTAAGAACAAATAATCTTATGACAATTATTAAAAAAGATCGAGACCATGTGGATTTCAGCAACAGATACAGAGTGTACAAAATCCCATTACAGCCTATGGATCTGGGAGGAACCGATCAAGTTTATATAGGCTGTACTCTACGAACATTAAAAACCAGACTAAAAGAGCATAAATATAATGTAAAATCAGTATCAATGTCAACCGCTCTATAACGTTTGACAAGATGTGCAACGCACTACCCTGTATGGAATAAATCTTCTATTTTAGCCACTCTCCAATCGAAGTTCGCTACTTTGTTGACTGAAAATATGTTCATTTATAGTTATGGAAAAAGATGTAACGACGGCACTCCATACTATACCCCTCACCCATGAAGACCATTATTACTTGGAATGATGCTGGATCAAGAGCAACCACAGAACATCGGTAATAATTAGTTATGATTCAAATAAATGTACCATGGACTATGTCATGGCATTTTACTGAGCATGTACTTTGCTCACAATAAACGTCACAAACTGTCTTCCGCTAAGGTGTATATAAACCTGACACTTGTACCCATATGCAGTCATTACATCTGAGGGAGAACCTTACGAAGGTTCGAAAGATCAATTATGTGTTTTTTAACCTTGTAATTTTAAGATTAAAGTATTTTAGCTGCTATGGCTTTTATCTTGTCGACTAGCATTTCATCGGATTATGAAGATTGTGCGTAGACGGATAAGAGTGTCACAACAAAAGTTTTGCACACGTTAATCTAAAATGGAAGTGGATGATACAATCGGGAAAATGATGACGTAATGTCAAGGTCAGACTCTCAGCAACGCAGTGGTGTCAGAACGACGCGCTATCATTTGCTGTGTGGACGTGGGAGGGTTTGGAAACGGAAGCATACAGCTCCTCAGGTCGAGTCACAGCGTTTGACCAGCTCTCGTAAGTGAAAATAGAAACATCAAACAGAAGTCATTGCTCTTTCCACGTTTTTATAAGTGAGTCACGGAAAATTTCTCGTCGGCCGCCAACGGGAATCGAACCCAGGTCTTCCAGTTACGCGCCGGACATGCTAACACTGAACCACAGCGGCCTCGAACTCCCCCAGACTCCCATACGACTAACTGCCAAGCCACTTGGCAGGTTGCTTCTTGGAGCCCCGCACAATGCTGGGGATTCACCAACGATGGTAAGCAGCAATGGAACAAATAAGTAGGAGGAGAATGAATAATTAATACAGACAAGTGACGTGGACCAGGAACATCAAACAGAACGTGGAAAGAGCGATGACTTCTGTTTGATGTTCCTGGTCCACGTCACTTGTGTGTATTAATTGAAAATGGAAACTCTGCCGGGAAAGTTCCTTCCAAGAAGTTTATGGGAAAGGAACTCTTGATCGTAGCACAATTTATTTCTGAGGACAAAGTTGAGACCGAAAATTCGTCAAAATCGCCCCAACTTGTTCGAAGCGGGAGCGATCTTGCTGCACGACAACGCATCGTGTCATCGTGCAACGTCGGTACGGGACCTTTGTCGAAATATGTCTGGGAAACTTTATCCCACCCACCATACAGCCCTAATCTCAGTCCACCCGACTTTAGTCTTTTCCCAAAGTTAAAAAATCGGCTTCGTGTCATCTGCCACAAATCGCTGGACGAACTGTCATTGGACGTGTCTCGAGTAATACGACAGTTGAACAAAGATGGCGTACTACCAGGCATACAGGAACTATCTCACCGCTGGCTAGCTCTCATTAGCAGCGAAGGGGAGTATATTGAACGGCGATAAGGTACGTTTCCTCCATTACTTCACACTTTTCTCAAAAATGGATAGTGTGTAGAACTTTTGTTAGGGCCCCCGTATACTGTGAATATTGACGATGATTAGCACGAAATGGTCATTCTTATTACTTACCGTTTGTTTGTAACAACTACCTGAATCACCCGGCGTTGCTCGGGAGAATTTGCTGATAATTCACTATCTAAATTTTGTACAAATCAAATGAAAACGATTCAATTTTTACGGCATGAACCGTACCTAATACTTCATTTCATTTCTTCATTCAATTTGAATTTTATTCTCTGTAGGGTCTTTATTCACACAGTATTTTTAGTTTCAGTTTTTGTTTTTCCGTTTGATTTTTTTTTTTTTTATATATACTTATAGCAGAGGTAACCTGCATTTCCCGAGTAAATATTACTATTCGTGGGATCACCAAGTTCAGCGGGTGAAAGTTTATGAATGAAAAAGATATTTCTGTAATTTTCCAGTAAATTTATTATAATTCATTTAGGTAATTGAGCTGGGATGGGTGCAAATGCGAAAAATAAAAAAAAATGATTTAGTTAATTTACTTTTACGAAAAAAAAGAAAAAAGAAAGGAAGAGGAATAGAAATACTTACCTTCACTTCCGATGCTGAACTGTGTTTCAGTTCTTCACTGGAAAGCACTTGTCACAAAAAATTCAATTCTTGCACATATTACAACAGAAAGTATTAAATTCGAATTCAAAATGAAAAAGAAAAAAATGTAACTTTTTACGAAAATGTTTCATGGGGGCCCCTTGACAGTGGGCTCCGACCCCTTCCACAAACCGCCTGAGGTCTAAGTTAGAGTACTATGAGATACTACGGTGTACCAAATTTTGTAGTTCTAAATTGAAAACTGCAGACTGGGCTGGTCGTTGGTGATCACCAATTATTTCCTGAGCCTGTCGCCCAGAGACCAGTAACGGTCTCGATGTACCCAGTACATCCTGAAGTCACAGATGCTATGCTTTGTGCTTTTCTTATGCAATCCGGTCGTGTTGTGGGTAATATTACCACACACTCCACTGCTCCAAAGGACGAGGATGATCGTTCGATTGAAAGTACCCGACGAGTTGCGCGAGTAGTATTCTCTTCGGATGAACATATCAAGTCTTTTCCTACTCTCTTCACTGTAAAATGCGGAGATCAAATCCGACGCATCGACGTTTTAACCTCCTTTCATTGTCAGACTTGTAAGGCGTATGGCCATCAACGTAGTGAGTGCTTCCGCCGCCCTGCTGTACCTCAGTCTTCGGGACCAAAAGTCACTCGTGACAGCCCTGTGTCGTCCACCCCTACCGTTTCTAAGGAGGTGTCTTCAGAACTTCATCAACCTGCTCTGCCATCGGGCCTTCCTCCACGGGGTCCTGCCCCACAATTGTTGACAGAGGACTTTCCTCATCTGGTACCGACAGCTCCGCCCACGTTCCTTGCAGCTCCAGCTGACCTGACTGCTGACCTTCATCTTCCATCGGATGAAGACACTCCAAGTACAGTTACTGACATGGACTGCCCTACTGCTAGTGACACTTCTGGCAATCACTCTGACCCTACAACTACCAGCAAGCCTGCTCGACGGGAGTCCTGGAGTGCTCCGCAGACTCCGCTCCCTCCTCGCATCGGTGCTGCAAGAGGTCGTTCTGTTGACTCATCTTCCCGCTCCTCCTCTCAACGTCGTACTTCGCCACGAACAAGTCGACACCCTGCTGTGATTCCAGGTTCTAAGACTCCACCCCCAGTGCTTTCCCTAGATTCTTTTCTCCGATACCTAGCTGAAGCGAAGGCGGATATACCGGTAGGTCCGCTTTCTCTTCATAAAATATATGAAGTATTATGCTCTCATAAACATCCTAGATTCTTTAATCAGTTTGTTGCACGTCATTTGCTTGATCTTCCTACTGTTCTAACCCAAGTTTCTAGTGTGATATCTGTGTATCGAAATCTTGTGCTTTCCTATCCCGATCTCAAATTTAGTGTTGACAGAATGAAGAAGCAAGCGAAGAAAATAACAGATTCCAGCGCACGTGCGTGTCGACCTGGGAAGGACCTACCGATTCAAGGTGGTCACACTTAACTGCAGAGGGTTCTCTGCTTCTCCTAGAAATGCTCTAGTGTATGAGGACTTGGCGCCTCTACACGCAGATCTTCTCTTGCTCCAAGAGACCAATTGCTCTGCTACCACTTTGTTCTCTCGTTGGCGGGCTTGGCCCTACGATTTTCACCATGCTTATTGAGTTGGACGGAATGGTGGCCTTGCACTTGGGATCCATCACCGCCTACTCCCTCTGATTTCGACGCCAGTGATTCGTGCCTTACATGTGGACAACCTCCAGGTCGCTGTCTTTTGCATTGAAAACGTGACCTATCATGTTTTTAACATATATGTCCCCTGTGATGAACGTCTGTTACCTGATCTTCTCTCCACACTCCGTACAGAGCTGTCATGCATCCCACCGTCTGAATATATTCTCATCGGCGGAGATTTCAATTGTACGTTGTTGCCGGCCCTTGACCGCAATTCAACCGTTGGAGAATACCGCAGACAACGTGTATTACAGATTTCCCAGCTAGTTGATGATTTTCAATTGGTTGATGCGTTCTGGCATCTACACCCGTCGGAAATCTCTTTTACCTGGCGCTCTTCCATCCATGGCAGCACTACGGCCGCACGGTTGGATAAATTTTATGTTTCGACTGCTCTTCTCCCGTCGATCGCAGCTGCTGCCCATCATCCTTCCGCCGCTTCAGACCACAGTATTGTCAGTCTGTTGGTTGGTTGGTTGTTGGATTTTATTGGCGCAAGGGCCAGGTTTGGCCAAAGAGCGCCAGACAAAGAACGATCAGCCACAGATTTTTAAAAACGTGGAAAATGATTAAGATCAGACAGGCTTGGTAAAAGTTGAAAAAGAGTATGAAGAAAGCAGTGAAGAAAAGGTAGTTAATGAAGTTTATTAAAAGTAATATATTTACTAATGGAAAAGGACGAACCGTCACTCTCCTCCCCCCACACTCCTCTGCAATGCTGGCAGAGGGCGGGGACGAACTGTCACTCTCCTCCCCCCATGTTCCTCTGCAATGCTGGTAGAGGCTGGGGACGAACTGTCACTCTCCTCCCCCCGTGTTCTTCTATAATGTTGGGTGAGGGTGGGGACCCTCGCTGAGGCCGAGACAGTTTGATGGACACCGCACACCTTTGCGGATTGAGGGCCGGGTCTTCCGCACGTGCAGGCTGTCTGCTGGGAACCGGAAGAGGCGGGCGTCTTCAAAAGAGAAGGCGAAGACGCAGCTGGTCGAATAAGCTGGAGCTCGGTGAAATCCACCTGTGTCGCTTGTTCAGCTGTAGATCGCTTGGCAAGTGCGGCGAGAGCTACAGGGCGCGGAACAAAAGGCTGCACGGGTTGTGGCTGAGACTGAACAACTGCGGCAAAAGTACGCTGTCGGTTGTTGGGAATACCCAACTTGGCCTTGGCAGCAGGGTACGAGAGGCCCTCCAGGGTCTTGAGGCGCTGGATCGCCTTCTCGTCGTTCCACTTCGAACAGGACCTGGCATAAGCAGCGTGGGAGTCACCACAGTTTACACAGCAGGGCTCTGAAGTGCATCCAGTCCCTTCGTGGTCGCGGGAACCACAATTGGCGCACCTCGCAACACTGTTACAGGACCGCTGGGAATGTCCATACCTCTGGCACTTAAAACAGCGTAGAGGATTTGGTATATAAGGACGAACTGCACATAACAAGTAACCAGCCTTTATTTCAGTAGGTACCTTCGGGCTGTTAAAAGTCAAAATAACATTTCGTGATTTGATCAGCGCGCCATCGCGCCTGAAAGTCATGCGTCGGGCAGCTATGACACCCTGATCAGCAAGTTCACACACAAGTTCATCTTCATCGCAGACCAACAAGTCGGGCTCAGAAATGACTCCCTTGGAGGTGTTGAGATACGGATGTGCCGTCACTTGAACTGGAATATCTTGAAGTCTGGTCAACTGCAGAAAAGATTTGCTCTGAGAGAGAGTGCAAGTTTCCACAAGCAGGTCACCAGAGCGTAGCTTCTTCACTGACTTCAAAGAGCCAGCAACACCCGCAAGTGCCTTCGAGATGAAAAAAGGAGACTTTGAGGAAAGTTTCAACATCTGGTCAGTAGAAGAAATGACGAGAAAAGTAGCTTGAGGTATCGAATCTGCAAGTGTAATGCGACGTTTCTGAGCTGACGGCTCAACACCTGGATCTAAAGATACGTCGCGGTGATGTCGTTTTTCAACGAAAGTTCTCTTCAGTGTGTTATGTGTGGGAGGTGGTTGAGGCAAATTTGGCCCTGATCAATCACCATATCCTGTTGTTTTTTAAATTTTGAGGAGGGTTTATGTTTCCCCATGGGAGTAAGAAAAAATTCATCAGCAACGTACTCCGCCCACAATCGAGCCCAACAGGGGAGAACTGGAGGTCCGCAAGCCAAACACATGACGCAAGACACAGTTCTAGAGCTTAGTTGCAAATATAGTCCGTTGGCTGTGATCACACGCACTCGGCGGACACTTCGGCCTCCGGGTACCGTCATGCCAGCGCCTTTGGCATGATCCCACAGCCCCCGGGCTCACCCTGCCGTGCAATACGACAAAAAGCCGCTAAAGCCCTGCACACAACTTGGTACAAGACTTCGGACCAGAGGTGGGTTAGGCTCTAGCCTCCCGTTTACAGCGAAGCCGGGGTCGAAGAGGAGTGTTGGTACACAGGAGGCACTTAACCGGTCTCCTGCGACCTCAGCCGCCAGACATCCCATTTCCGCCTCACGGGTCTCCGCACGCGGCAAACATGCAGGTAGGTCTAGCACCCAAACCAGCTAAAAAAAAAAAAAAAAAAAAAAAAAAAAATCCAAAGAAGACAAATCCTGGCAGGGAACCTAAACGGAATCTCAGCAACCTACGAACTGAGCGGTTAATATAAATCAGTTAGTGGTGGAGGGTAACAAAACCACAAGACCGGGGTGTTAGTACATAACGTGGTAGCGATTAGGTAGAGAATACAACACGGGCAACTAGCCAGTGGAGAAAATAAATAAAAACGAAAAAGCGAGACACAAGACCAGCTCGGGAACGTGGGGCCGCGACTCCCCAACAGCTGGATGAACAGCCGTCCCTGCAAACACCAACAGCACCAAAATAAGAAAAAACAAGCTGTGGCATGACATCAGATGTTGACCAGTCACAAGGTCAGCTCGGGCCGTGGGGGCGCCGCTCCCAAATAACTGGAAAACCAGTTATCCCCGTGCGGGGTTGTCAGTCTGTCGGTGTGTGCTTCGCCTTCACCTTCAAGGACTCAACGAGTATGGACTTTTCCGGACTCGCTCCTGGATGATCAACAATTTTGTGTTGCTGTGCGTGAGTTCCTCCGAAGTCGTCAGCCCCTTCTTGATACTACGTCCGACGCGATGCAACTGTGGCTCAGTGTCAAACATGACTTGGTCCTTTTTGTACGGCGCTACTCCCATGCCTCTCGGAATGAGAGCGATATGAAAATTGCGAATCTACGTGCTCTATTGTCGATGCTCTCTCTTGATGATCCGCAATACCCCGGCTATCTGGCAGATCTCCACGCTTTGCTTCTTCCTCGCGCATCCGATGCAGCCTGCAGGATGCATTTCTTGCATCTCTCCCCTACAGCTGATTCTCACGATTACTTAACCGCCTTGGAATCTCAACATCGTTCTGCTACATCTTTGCGTCATCTTCGCCTCCAGGATGGTTCCATCACTTCGAACCCATCGAAGCTATGCACTTTCACCAGACAGTATTTCATCGCCAAGTACAGTGCGGTAACGCAGTCTTCATCCTCATTAGCTTCTCCTCTTCTCTCCTCTCTTCCTCAGGTCCCCTCTACTTTATCTACTTCTTTACTCTCTCCTTTCTCTCTTCGCGAACTCCGCGAGGCTTTCGCTACTCTCAATCCTCATGCCGCTCCTGGACCTGACGGCCTTCCTCTGTCCTTTTATCGTGCTTTTCTACCGTGCCTTCTGCCTTTTCTGTCTGCGTGTTTCTCGTCTGCTTTTTCCTCTCCTGCGTTACCGCCCGACTTTACTTTGGCACACACCATCCTCCTTCCTAAGAAGGGTGACCTCTTGGATCTTGGAAACTGGCTCCCTATCTCCATCCAAAACACTGACTATAAGTTCTATACAAAACTCTTATCCCGTCGCCTTAATTCTGTTCTCTCTTTCGTTATTTCTCCTGACCAGACATACACTGTGCCTGGTCGGACTATTTCCACTAACGTTTCTCTTCTCCTTCATCTTCACTTCCTCGCTCGCTCTTTTTCTGAACCTCTTGCCTTTCTCAATCTGGATCAAAAGTCCGCTTTTGATAACGTTTCTCATTTTTATCTCTCTGCTGTCCTTTCACAATTTGGCTTTCCTCCTACCTTTTCTTCCGCACTCTTGGCCCTTTTTCAGGGCGCCAGTTTCCATGTTCGAGCGGCCACATTTCTAACCGCTCCAATTCCGTTTAAGCGAGGCATCCGGCAAGGATGTCCGCTCTCCGGCCAGCTATTCGCTCTCGCTTTTGAGCCTTTCCTGTTAACAGCCCGAAGATCACTCCTGGATGTCCTACCGCCGACAGTGGCTAGTACTCGTCATCATCGAATAATTTTCACCGCCTATGCTGATGATGTGACCTTTTGCGTCCGGGATGAATCTCAATTTGATCGCCTGTATTCTGTATATCAACAGTATGTTGCATTATCTGGAGCAGCGCTGAATGCCACTAATAGTACTGGCTTATGGTGCGGGGCATGGGCTGCCCGCACCGATGCTCCTTGGGGTGCGCAGTGGACAGCCACTACACAGAAGATCCTCGGTGCGTATGTCGGATTGCCCTTGGCTTCTGCATCTGCCACCTGGACTGCTCTTCTTCCCCGGATACAACGGACTGCTGCCTACTGGAGTAAGGCCCGCCCTTTCACATCGTTCCGTCAACGAGCAGCCGTTGTTCGTCGACAACTTATCTCTCTATGCGAATACTCTTGGATGTCGACGGTTGTGCCCGTGTCACAAATGATGACCATCACTCGCCTCTCAACTTCCGTCATCTGGTCTTCACATCACTGGGTTAAACCTGCCACGCTTCATCTGCCAGCCTCTTTAGGTGGCATCCAGCTTCCTGATCCAGCTGTCCTTTATAAAACACATCGCATTATTCATTTCATTCGCCTTGCCACTTCAACTGTTCCGTCCCTTACCACTGCCTTGAATGTTCTAGCTTCTTTCCGTGACCCATCTTTCACCTTCCTACTGTTTTTGAAGATGGATGCATACTCTCTTCTCCCGTCCCACCTGCCTCCTGTCCTGCGAGAGGGCCTTTCTCTCTTTCGTTCGCTTCCTCTTCTCCGTTCATTTCCTTCTTCAACTCTTGATCTCCTAGATGAACCTCTCTTCTTCTCTTCTCTTATTCACCCTCCTAACCTCCCTTACTTTTACTTTCCTCATTGGATCCGCTCTGGTGTGATAACTGTCCGTTCTCTCGTAACTTCTGATCTAACCTGGAGACCTCTTTCTTCCCTGTTTCTATCTCCAACCATTACTCTTGCTAACGAATATCTTCTTCTTCGCACAGCGCTTTGGAGCCTCTTTCCACTCCTCGCTTCACCTGATGGTCTCTTCTTGGTCCCCTCTGCTCCTCTTTCCCTACCGTTCTTTCTCCTCATTCGTAGCTCCCCGGTTCTAGTTACTTCTCTCTCCTCCTCTTCTCTTTATTGGCTTCTTCTTTCCCCTCCCGCACTTCCACTTTCTGTTCATTCTGCTCCTCCTTCTCTTCTCCCCGCCATCTGGACAGCATCTACCTCTGCCCTTTCCTCCCCTCTTGAACTCAATGTCCATTGGCAATTTCTTCACCTTCGTCTCCCCGTCCCATCAGTACTGTTTCGCATGACCCTTCTCACCTCTCCGCAGTGCTCCTTTTGCCCTGAAGTCAGCGACGTCCAACATCAATACCTATTCTGCCCCGTTCTCCTGCCAGTCCTAAACACAGCATTTCGTCTTGCTGATCGAATTTGTGCTCGATCGTTACCATTTCTTGCATATGCTTGGCTACTCCAAACTAAGCATCCACCTACTCACTTGCCTCCTGTGTGCCGTTATATTTTTCTTCTTGTGAAGTTCACTGTCTATGCTTTCCATCTTCAACAACGCTTCCCCGCTATTATTCCACCTCCTCAGGAGGCAAGTGCTATCATTCGGAGACGCTTCCTAGCACGGTTAACCACTCGCCTCCAAATGGAGCACTCTCGTGCTGCCTCAACAAACACCGATAGCGTTTTTCAATCCACTTGGGCCCAATCGGCTGGGTGGTTCCATATCCACAATTTGCAGTTACATCTCAACCTATAAGTGGGATTTTTGTTGTCGCCCACGTTCACTGTAACAAATCATGTTTTTACGTATTAATTTTGGTGCTTCGCTATTTGTGATTTTTCTGTTTTAATGTGCCATTGAAGATAGCTCACCATGTTTCCCATGTTCTCTTCGATAATGTTGGGTTTTATGTTGTTGTATATAATTCTTCCTTCTGCACAGTTTACTGCCCACGCAATGTCCCCTTCATTATGTTGAATATTTTTTTTAAATATTAGTCACTGTGTGTATAATATAATGTAACAAGATGCCCTTCTGAGTACATTTAGCGTTATTTCCCCTTGTCACTGAATACTTCTGTACATATGTTGTAAATTTTGAATGTAGCATCACTGATGCATTTCTGTGAATTAGTACCTAATGTTTAATCTTTAGTATGGTAGTAATGCTTAATTGGAATTTGTGCATAGTATAGAATCATGTCTTGCCCTGTCTACAATACTGTAGGTAAACATTTTCGTTTGTATCGCTCGTGCTTTATTGTCTGCCTCTCCTTCGCCCTACGTGGCGAAATAATTTTTTTTTAATGATTTTAACAATATTTTGTTTTACGTTTCACTGGAACTTTCCAGCTGATGTATATACCGCTGTATTTATTGGCAGAATTCCATTGTCATGTACATAGAAATGTTATTTTACTGAAGAATAAAGGCAATTTTGAAATGTAGATTTGCATAGCGAACAAACAAACATTAAAATTTATACTGTATATTAGATGGGGCTTCGAAGCAGATATTTTTTTTTTTTTTTTTAGATTGGAGGTTTAACGACCACCGTGAGCAACTCAATGGGCTATAAGCAGTCGCCCGTCCCGAATTTAGGGTCACTGGTTCCAGGGAAGGGAGAGAGCCATTGCCACAAGACAAACACAACACCCATGCCTCACCGGTGTTTCGAACACGGACCCCTTTCGGACGAATGATCAGAGGCCATCACTTAGACCACTGCGCCACCGGGGCGACGAAGCAGATCTGAGGAATGGATATATGCCCTCGTGGTTTCCATTTTCTGTGGAATGCCCCATCCTGACTTTATTCAACCTTTAAGCTTCCTAAAACTGGCTGAAAAAAGATTCTTCTTATTGGGCAAGTACACATGCATCCCTCAGAAAACTTGAAAATCATATCGTCCTGGAACGGAAATCGAATCCGCAGCTCGCGATTTACGTTCAGGTATGTTACTATTACACCACCCAGAACGAAGAACCTTCCAGCAACTGAGGATGTATTTCAGGTAGGCAGGTATCCAAGGTGGGGGTCCGAGAGGCCCGGAATCCTCCCAAAGGTTACACAACAGCAACCAAAAATGTGGATTTTTTTTATGATTTTTTAACTATTTTTTTAATAATTGCGCACAAAATTATTTTCGAGGAAGAGTTAAACAAATCTGTTACTGGGAAGGGGCACCAGCGCCCTCCACACGTGCTCCTACCCTGAACCCATTCCTGGGCCTACGGTTACGTAGACATTAAATGAAGGTAGTAAATAACTTCTTAAGCTTTTTTATATAGTCTATTAAAATTAATGAATGAATATAGAACTGTTCATGAATGAAATACGGGATTACACCATATAATACAAATTTTGAAGATGATTATCCGTTTGTTTGGTGTAATTGTGACAAGGATGGTAAGTCAGATATTATCTGAAAACTTGAAAAACTCGTCCTCCTGAGGCGGGAATCGAACCTGCGTCTCCCACATAGCGCCCGGGTATTCTAACCACTACACCACCGAGAATTACCAAGTTCCAAGTTTCCGATTAATTTGAATATAACCATCACAGGATTCACTAGTCGAAGCAACCGGCATTCATGTTTAGCGAGTCCCGTAATTGCCCGGAGGAGCAGATAAATCATGAATGGAATACGGGATTACGCCATATAATACAAATTTTGAAGATCGTAATCCGTTTTGTTTTTTTTGTTTTGTTTTTTGGCGTAATTGTGACAAGGATGGTAAGTCATATAATATCCGAAAACTTGAAAATCTCGTCGTCCTGGACGGGAATCGAACCGCGCCACCCAGATAGCGCCCGGGTATGTTAACGACTACACCACCCAGAATGACCAAGTTTCCGATTAATTTGAATATAACCATCACAGGATTCGCTAGTCGAAGCAACCGGTATTTATGTTTAGCAAATCTGGAGGCTATCTGGGAGACGCAGGTTCGATTCCCGCTCCAGGACGACGAAATTTTCAAGTTTTCAGATAATATTTGACTTACCATCCTTGTCACAATCACACCAAAGAGCGGTTTGCTTATGAATGATTTTCAAGGCAAGTTTCTGCGTAATTTAAATTGGCAGTTTAATATATTTCTATAAATTGCGCATTTTCCTCTTTTTCCCTAGTAGCAACCCTAATTTATTATTTTATTTTCTATTATATCATTTTGAAAATTTGTCTCTGTAATCTCAGGGTTTCCGCTCCCTCCCCCAAAAGACGTGGTATAGTAAAATGTACATTATGCATGCGGCAGGTTAGTACAGCATATAGTCAATACAACTTGCCACCTGCATCTGTTATATATAAATTATTCTTAGTTTTTGCTCGAACTCGGACCCTCCCCCCCCGAACAAAATTCTTGAATACGTGCCTAGTTTCAAGACTCAGATGAAGCTCTCTTTGTTCTGGGTGGTGTAATGGTAACATCATCATCATCATCATCATCATTGTCAACCATTATCAATCCACTGCTGGACGAAGGTCTCCCCAAGTTTCCTCCACAACGGTCTGTCTTGTGCCAGTCTCGTCCATGTCACTCCCGTATACTTTCGAATTTCATCCACCCATCTCCCATGTGGTCTTCTTCTTGGTCTTTTCCTGTCCCTTGGAATCCAATCTAAAATTTTGGCTGTCCATCGATGGTCTGTCCTTCTGCCAGTATGTCCAGCCCATTGCCATTTCAAGGATTTAACTCTGATCATGATGTCTTCCACTCTTGTCATTTTTCGGATCCAAGAGTTCCTCTTCTTATCTCTCCTGGTTACACCAAACATGCAGCTCTCCATGCTGCTTTGAGTTGTCTGCAGCCTTTGTATGTCTCTTTTAGTTAAGGTCCACGTCTCTGCACCATACGTAAGCACTGGAAGGATGCATTGATCAAACACTTTTCTTTTAAGACATAATGGCATATTGCTCTTGAAAATTATGCTGTTTCTTCCAAAAGCTCTCCAGGCAAGTTTTGTACGCCGATTAATTTCTTCCTCAATGTGACCCTCACTTGATATCTGCTGTCCAAGATAAACGTACGTGTCTGTTATCTCCAGTTGCTCTCCATCAATCGATAAATCTTCATTTCTTGTAAAAGCATTGAACATCACTTTTCTCTTCTGAAAGTTCATTTTTAATCCCACTTCTTTAATCTTGTCAGCAAGTTCCTGAATCATACTCTGCAGCTCTGATGGGGTAGTTGAAAAAATGACTACGTCATCAGCAAAACGAAGGTGGGTTAGATAATCTCCATTAATCTTTATCCCTTTGTTTTCCCAGTTCAGTGATTGAAAGACATTTTCCAATGTGGCATTAAAGAGCTTCGGAGATATGGTGTCACATTGTCTCACTCCCTTTCCAATTTTTATGTGTGTTGTATTTTCAAACAGCCGAATCTTTGCACTTGCATTTTCATAGATGTTATTAATAATATCAATGCTCTGAAATCCTGCGGTATCTTCAATACCGCAGGATTTCAGAGCCATTGTAACTGCTGATGGTAACATACCTGAACGTAAATCGGGAGCTCCGGGTTCGATTCCCGTCCAATGTGATTTTCAAGTTTTCTGAGTCATGCATGTGTACTTGCCTGATTTCTTTAGCACCCATATTCCTGCACATTTATTTAATTATCATTCTTCTTATTGGTTTAACACCGCAAAATTAAAACTGTTTCCTTTTGTAATTATCGGCGTTACATAACTTTCGTACTATTTTACCTCTGGATGCATTTTAATGATCCATTTCCTCCCAACAAAAACTGAAACCATCTTCACGATAGCAGTTCTATGTCTTAAATTCCCAAAACATATTTTTTACAAGAAGAAAGACACAATGTTGGATACTAATCTATCTGCTTTTGTGTGTGTGTGTGTGTGTGTGTGTGTGTGCGCGTGCATCAATTTAATTTAAAATCTGCACAAAAGCAGCTCTCTTTCCGGACGTCATGTGCCTCGCATTATGTATGTTCCGTAGGCAGAGGTCATTTGCTAGTCTGCGCCTTCTGCTCGTAATTTCTGTCTTGCTGTCGTTCTGCCGTCACAAGACTGTCACCCCTAACCCTTCCCTCCCCAGCATGAAGTCCAAAATGTCGTGCGCCGTTAGCCTCCGTTTTCTCCCAAATGCCCTAATTTGTAAGCTGAATGAATCGGATAGCGTTTTGTTGTGCGCTTACTCACTCGCAGATGCTATTGATCAGACGAAGTCCGGCGTCCTCTAGTTCTCCTTGACGACCGCCAGTCGTCCGTCTGACCAGAGGTACGCTCCCGAACGACCGTCCAGCCGTCTACGGGTTTGCCGTCGGGGATACAAAGTTTGCACTACTATCCCCCCCCCCCCCATCATTTCGTATACCGATGAATGATAAGCCCCCGTGCCATTTGCAAAACACTAAAGTTTCGCTATTTATTCGTCGCTGCCAGCAGAGGCATCCAACTATCTCGCTGAATTTACAAAAGCGGATTTTCCAACCACGTGTCGTATTTAATAACATAAACTCTAACCCCCTACCTCTTTCCCAGCCTCTTTTTATACCTGAAATTTCGTTTTTCATCCTGTCTGCACACTATTAGAGATTTATGTGGAGGATTTTATAAAGTGAGTGTCTGCCGCAGGTCTTAAACAACCCTTAGAAGTAGGAAGCTAGGAGATGTGTTCCACCGGAAAGTCATACAAAAGCGAGGTGGAAAGGGGGAGGAAGACGTCCTTACTTATAATCGGGGGTCAGTACCTGGTGTCCGACGGCTTAACGTGTCCATTCGACCCAAGGTAGATATTTAGTGGTTGGAGCGTTCGTACCTGCCTGGGATCGATCTTGAGACATTCACAGTCACAAACGTTGACCACTAGGCTATCCGCGGCACCATGTGTGCACACTATTGGCTGGCCGCCCCGGTGTTATAGAGGCTTCTGACCGTTCGTCGCAGTGAGCCCTGGTTCGAGTCCCGGATGAGGCATTGGAGAGGGGTTGGAATTAACGGCTACCGTGATCAACCTAATGGGATATAAACAGTTGTGTGTCCCTAATTTTGAGCCACTGGTTCTAGGGAAGGGATAGAGCCAGTGCTCTGATACAGATACACTATCGATTTCTCAATCGGGATTCGAACCCGGACCCATTTCATACTAACGATTAGAAGCCATCGCTTTGTACCATTTACCCACTAGAGCGGCTGGATGACTTTTTAGAGTTGCTCACGGTGTTAGCAACCCCCCCCCCCCCAAACGAAAAAACCTGTGTTCAAAATCAGGGCTATCTCATCCTCCTTCTAGCAAGCAAGCTTTCTTCCTCATTTTCAATACGACAGCCAAGTTGATGAGTTATTAAGTAAAAGAAATAAATAATATTTCAGACACGTGCTTTGTATTCCTTCATGGAGCATATTGTTTTTATTGGACAAATGAAATGGTATTTTACGTGCCTTCTTATTCCGAAATCCTATTATTTCAAAGGAGGAAAGAAAGTAAAAACAGACAAAAGTTCAGTTCGTTTGAGTTACTTAACCACCAGTATTTTTTATGTATAAAACACCGAGTATATGATAGGTTCTTCACCATATGTTCAGTTTTAAAATCCGAAAGTGTTAGCTTGGGTCTTCCATTTTGAGAAATTTATGCTCCTATCAAAACTGAAAAAACTGAGGGTTTTTTTCAGCAGTTCATTAACGATATCACTCCTTTTAATTCATTTACGTTTCCTAAGTGGCGACGGCTTCCAATTAAACGCCTCTACAAAAGCCGGGCGGTCTGAGGCAGTGTTTTCTGACAATTCGTCCGAGTCTGCCCGGGTTCGAGTTTTCTAGAGGCATGGGTGTTATTCTTCTCTGAGGGTGCTCTGAAACCAGTGGCTCTAAATTAGATGCAGACCTTACTCTTGGTTGTTTAGTTAAACGCCTAAGCAAGAAAGAAAAAATAAACTAAACCAGCTGACGTAGAACACATGCCTTCTAAGTTGGAGCAAAGCAGCAACTGGTACCTCTAGCTCTTACGTAAGCGAAGATCTGCCCACGTATCACTCCATTGCCATGGCAACGCGATTCCAACTGGGAAGTCTGCTAGGTCAGCCTGCGAAGCCATCGCATACGAAACGTTTGCGCTAACCGTTCTATTGAGGACAAATGCGAGATTCCATTCTCTTAGCCAAAACGAATGCAATCACACATACACTGGCGTACTATTAAAAGACATCTGCAGAAACCTTCAGCTTGTATAGCCGCCTCTAGTCTTCGTGGAATTTTATACATATATAAGGTGATGCAATATAGTATATAAGGTTATGCATTATTAGGTGATGATTTCCCTGTGTAAGGACTTTCCTATACACCCTGTATAATATACAGGGTGTATAGGAAAGTCCTTAAACAGGGAAATAACTTTCGAACGCAAAATGCTAGAGTTGTGAAAGTAGTGTGTACGTACAGTAAAGTGACTATGTTCTATCAGATGAGACCGATTGCAGCATCCCTAGCGGCGAATTTTGGAAGTTAGCTATCCTATCGCGAGAACCAAGAGACATAGCGAAAAAAATCAATGGCAATCGTGTAGAGCCTCACCGATTTAGTATGAAATGATGCCCTACATTCACCAAAAACTCCAATAGAAGTCCGAAAACGCTGATCTCTCGGTATCCGATCACCGGCATAAATACGTCACTCATCGCGTGCAGAAGTGTGACATTATAAGGTGATGCAAATTTACTAATAAAACTAATACATGCACGTGTTAGCAAGGTACAATTTATTATGTACTGTACAGTAAAGTAGTAGGAAATTCATACAGTAGTAGGACATTATGAAGAAGTAAAACACAAAATAATGTTCCAGAAATACAAAATGTCAGTACTAATACTTAAGCATTCGCGATGTGTCCACCAACGGCAGCAATACGCATCTGTATTCGAGCTAGAACTTCTTGTTGGACGTTCTGCAGCATTTCAGGTGTTACGTTACTGCATGCTTGGATAATACGGGGTTGAAGAAATTTGCCATACACGACCAAATGTAAGGCCACACGTCGCACTGATGTCTCTCGTACTGCAGTGTGGGCGGGCTAGCGCATAGGCCAGGACGTTCACTGGCTGCACGTGCACACCTGCAAGTGTCGGCCTACCTGAACGGGAACGACTTGTAATGCTCCAGGTTTCTCTCCGCCGGCGAACGACATTGGTGATAGTAGCCGCAGTAGGATGAGAACGATTAAGGAACCGAGAAGCATTTAAACATACCCAAGTGGACTGATGCACTGAATAAGTGGAAGACACATGGCATGCCTAAAACAGCAAAACGTACCGGCAGACCAAAGAAAATCAGTGATAGAGAACTTCGAATCCTCAGGAGAGTCGTTACAGCTAATCAATGGAGTACTGCACAAGACCTCAGTGTACAGGTGAGTAAAAATGCTGGAACCTCGGTATGTACACGTTCCACTTGCATGCAGAGAACTTCATTCCATGGGTTACAGTGGTCGTGCGGCTGCTCATAAGCCTTTCATCTCCACTCGGAATGCTACTCGTAGTTTAGCATGGTGTAAAGAACATTTATCGTGGACCATAGATCAATGGAAACGGGTCCTATGGACTGATGAATCCAAATACACGATCCATCAGTCTGATGGCCGTGTGTGGGTATGACGGCAGCTGGGGGAACACTATTTACCTCGGTGCACTGTTCCTACGGTCACGTTTGGAGCTGGCAGTGTACTCCTGTGGGGGTGGTTTTCGTGGTATGGTCCCGGCCCATTGTTTATCGTGGACAAAATTGTTAACCAGCACGTCTACCTCGATATTCTGGACAATTATGCTCTACCAACTCTGTGGCAATACTATGGAACCGAGCCTTGTTGGTGCCAGCAGATAATGCACCGAGCCATAAAGTAAGGAATATTACGGCGTGGTTTCACGATAATTCCGTATCGTGTGTAGACTGGCCAGCACAGAGCCCTGATCTTAATTCCATAGAGCACCTATGGGATGAATTAGAGCGCCGCATAAGAAGTTTGGAACCAAGGCCCACTGCTAAGCAACAGTTAGCGGCAGCATTGTGTACTCGATGGAAGCGCATACCTATCGAAAACCATGTCGAAAGCATGTCTCGAAGGATCAGTACATGCATTAAGACCAAAGGTGGACCGACACCGTACTAATGCATGTCAATAAGTGCTATGCTGTGCTTCTCTTCTAGGTGTCCGGTGACTTTTGTCAGTATAGTGTATATATATTGGGTCGTTTCATAATTATTGACAGATTTGGACACAAAGAAACAAACAGCAGTAACAGACGACGAAATACATTTTATTCAGAAAAATGTCTGCCCTCGGCAGCAATACACTGTGCCCAACGTGTTTTCAGTGTAAAAATGCCACGGGGGCAGAAATTGGCATCACAGTGGTCCAAGAAATGGCTAACTACATGAACCACAGCATCCTTGTTAGCGAACCGTTTGCCCCTCAAGAGGTGGTCCAAATGGCGAATCATGTGAAAGTCTAAGGGGGCCAAGTCAGGTGAATAAGCACGGTGAGAGAGGACCCCAAAGCGTTAATTTTCCGCATGCTTCCAATAGACACATGCGGTCGTGCGCCGTCCTGGAGCGGTATCGGAACCAAACGATTGTCAAACGATGGTTGTTTGTTGCATAATTTCTGGTGACATTTGTCCAGCTGACCGCAGTACACGTCCGTTGTGATTGTTCGACCTCGCGGCAAAAACTCATAATAAACCACAGTCTTGGCAATCCACCACACAGAGATCAGAACCTTCTGTGGGTGCAACTCGGGTTTGGACATGTGTCATCAACCGTAAGGATCCGATGCAGAAAGGGAGCGCTAGACTCACGTTTTTGGAGGCCAATGCATGGTTCCAGACGCCGTATCGGCTGCTGTTCGGTGAGTTCGTGTGGAAGCCAGGTATCCAGTTTTTTAACCTTTCCCATAGCTTCCAGATGTCTGGAGACTGTCGCTGATGATTCGACAAGTTGGGGACTGAGCTCACGTACTGTGGGCGTTGGTTTTTCTTCCACTTTCCGCCGTAAACGCACCGTGTCACACTCAACCGGACGACGGGCTCCTGGCTTATGGTCGATGGCAACATCACCGTCACGGAACTTGGAAAACAGTCCACGGACAGTTCTGTCACTCGTCGTGCTGACACACCACGCTCTATTGGCACTTGCGACCGTTTCGGACACATTCCGGCCAAATTTAAATTCGTGCAAAATCACTGAACTCACTCTCCGTTGTTTCATCACTTCCCCAACTGCTGAGATCTGTCTGAAATACCGATGCGATTCACTTTACAGGGGCGTTTGGTAGTTCCTTCTACCAGGTGTCTCTTGTAACCGGCTATGCAAATTCGCCTTGCCGGCATCGGCCAATAATTATGCAACGACCCCATATATAAATGTCTGCCATTATATTCAGTCATTCGTAACACTTCAATTTTTGTTCCATAGGAACGACTGCTTCCTTTCATTTTTCATTGTCTTCTCATTAGAGAAGATTTCCTTTATGAAGTTCCCCTTCGTACTCTGATATTGAGCGTTTTCGGATCTGAGAAGTTTTTCATCGAGAGAATTTATGAGCAAACGTAGAATTAGGAAGATTTTTCCAAGGTAAAAATGTCTCTTTGATTACTGCGTATATTGGCACAACGTCAAATTTCGAAAAGTTTTTTTATTTGATTGGAGCTTTAAAGACCACCGTGAGCAACTCAATAATGGGCTATAAGCAGTCGCCCGTCCCTAATTTAGGGCCACTGACTCCAGGGAAGGGAGAGGTCCAGAGCCGTAAGATAAACACAACATCCATGCCTCATCGGGATTCCAACCCGCACCCGTTCAAAAAAGTTATTAACCTTCCCTCTTTCAGCGAGCAGTAAGGTGTAAATAAATTAAATAACTTCAACGATGTATATTTTGTCATTAAGAGATTCATATTATCTTCTGCTTTAATGCATCCAGACAGTCTAACAAGCAGCTATTTTTAATGGTATATGTTTATTATTAATTACCGGATATATTCCTGCATAAGTTGATCTTGTGTATAAGTCGTATCCCTTTTTTTTTCGGAAGAAAATCTAGAATATTTTCTCTGCTAGGAGCCCAATTCACCTCCTGGTTAATTACACCGAGAGAGAATTTAAACTACCACCCATGTATAGGTTACTCGTGTAAAAGTCGAAATCATAATTTTGTTTCAACAAGTTAGTAAAATCATGCAATGCATTGATAATAATACGCTTTCCAACATACCAGAAACCATTACTCAAGTTATGAGGATAATAGCTGTGGAATAAATCTCGGTCCTGTGCCCTGACCTTTGATCCCATTTCGATGATATTCAACAGAACCGATTTGGTATACCTCCGAAATAACATGATAAAATTTTGTCGCAATCAAAGCATTTTTACGTAAGTTATGATACATAAGGGCTATGGAATAGATCCCGCTCCTGTGTCCTAACCTTTGACCCCATTTCGCCCATTTTCAAGAGAATTCGTCTCCAGGCAAGACCCTACAACATACTAACATTTCATCTAAATCGAAGCCTTTTTACGTAAGTTATCACGCATAATGGCGCTGGAAGTGATTCCGCTTCTATGTCCTGACCTTTGACCCCATTTTTCCCATTTTCAATAAGGTTTGTCGCCAGATGGTCCCCTACCACATACTAAAATTTCATCGAAATCGAACCTTTTTTACGTTAGTTATAACGCATAATGGCGCTGGAAGTGATTCCGCTTCTATGTCCTGACCTTTGACCCCATTTTTCCCATTTTGAATAAAGTTTGTCGCCAGATGGTCCCCTACCACATACTAAAATTTCATCGAAATCGAACCTTTTTTACGTTAGTTATAACGCATAACAGCAGTGGAATGAATCCCGCTCCTATGTACTGACCTTTGACCCCATTTCGTTCACTTTAAATAGGATTCCTTCCCTGGTGATCCCCTACCAGATACTAAAATTTCATCGAAATCGAACGATTGTTACGCCAGTTATCCTGCGAACCGACATACGCACACAACGCGTGACGTAATGAGGCAGATGCGAATAGCGACCATCTGCTTGCCGCAAGAGTGTGACGTCATAAAACTTTAATAGGATCCACACACAACGCGTGACGTAATGAGACAGATGGCGTGATCGCGCGCCAACATTCTCAAAGGCGAGATTATGACGTCATAAGATTTCTAAGCATTGGTAACATTAATGGAACAACGCCATCACTAAAAACGTTATAATTTGGGGTGGTTATTTAACCCACTAAACGAATTCTCCTAAAGTTGAGATCAAGTTAAATCGATTTCCAGTACCAGAAAACGGTATGTTAACGACTTTCATCAAAATTCTTAGAGCCGTTTTCAAAATAAAATGTACATACATACAAGAATTGCTACTTTAATGTGGACGTCAAGTAATTTTGCTTCCTATACTTCCAATAGAAAAACTTTTGCACACATTTTCTTCACAATTAATGCGTTCCCAAGGATGAAAATTTTAACATCGATTAAAATATCTTCATTTTATAACTTGCAATACTTAATATTTTCTAAAACATAACCATATTTATGCAATCCAACATTTGTTTGTCTACTGACGTCATGAAAATACAGGTCGCGCCATCTTTTTTCTGGACAATTAATGCGTTCACAAGGATGAAAATTTGAACATCGATTAAAATATCTTCATTTCATAACTTGCAATACTTAATATTTTCTAAAACATAACCATATTTATGCAATTCAACATTTGTTTGTCTACTGACGTCATGAAAATACAGGTCGCGCCATCTTTTTTCTGGACAATTGATGCGTTCACAAGGATGAAAATTTGAACATCGATTAAAATAGCTTCATTTCATAACTTGGAATACTTAATATTTTCTAAACCATAACCGTAATTATGCAATCCAACATTTTTTTTGTCCACTGACGTCATCAAAGTACAGGTCGAGCCATCTTTTCTCTGGTTTCAACACCACCAAAGGAAAAGTGATTGATTTTTAATATAATTATGGTTATGTTTTAGAAAATATTAAGTTTTCCAAGTTATAATGTGAAGTTATTTTAATCGATGTTAAAATTTTCATCCTTGGGAACACATTAATTGTGAAGGAAATGTTTACAAAAGTTTTTCCATTGGAAGTATAGGAAGCAAAATTACTTGACGTCCACCTTAATAATATGGGATAAGGGCGATGGAATGGATCGCAATCCTATGTCCTGACCTTCCACCACATTTCGTCCATTTTCAATAGGGTTCGTCCTCAGGTCGTCCCCTACTACATACTGAAATTTCATCGAAATCGAACCATTTTTACGCACGTTAGGACGCATAAGGGCAATGGAATGCATCCCGATCTTATGTCCTGACCTTTGACCCCACTTCACCCATTTTGAATAGGGTTCGTCCCCAGGCGGTCTCCTACCACATAGTAAACTTTCATTAAAATCGAACCATATTTACGCAAGTTATGTCGTATAAAGGCAATGGAATGATCCCGCTCCTACGTCATGACCTTTGTCCCCATTTGTCCCATTTTCTATAGGGTTTGTCCCTAGGTGGTCCCCTACCACATAGTAAACTTATCATTGAAATCGAACCATATTTACGCAAGTTATGACACATAAGGGCAATGGAATGATTCCGCTCCTACGTCGTGACCTTTGACCCCATTTGTCCCATTTTCAATAGAGTTCGTCTCCCGGTGGTCCCCTACCACATACTAAAATTTCATCGAAATCGAACCATGTTTACGCCAGTTATCGTGCGGACAGACGGACGGACGGACAAAGCTGGAGCATATACGCTTCTTCAACCTATGGTTGGAAAGCGTAAAAAGTATGGTCTTCAAAACTCGGCCTATACATGAGTTGTCACGCATGCTCTAACCCCCCCCCCCCTTTTTTTTTTAGTTCTTGTCTTCTTCTTGCGTAAGTTTTTGTGTTATTCTCGTTAAACGTTTTGCATTCTGAACGCCACATTTTTCACCATCGACGAATTTGTATTTGGCAACCTGACAACACGTCAAAGACTAATGACTTAATCGAAAGCTCAAGATAAAAGATTTGTAGTCAGATAGATGTTACGAGCAGATGACTGCCAAATTAATCAGTTGCTTGGAGGTTCCTTGTTCTGGGTGGTGTGGTGTAACGGTAACCGTAAATCGGGGGATGCGGGTTCGATTCTCGTTCCAGGACGATCTTATTTTCAAGTTTTCTGAGGTATGTCTACTCATAAGAGTTAATGTTTTTGTTGTATGATTAGGAGTATTTAGTGTGAGTATTGTTTAGAGAGAGAACTTGTTTTGTAAGAGCACTGTTTTGTCGTAGCATGGTTTTTGAGTCTCTTTCACTATAACAAGCACTGTTGTATCACGAGCATTTGATTGTTACTCTCACTTTTTTTTTTTGGTAATGACACTTGTTGATCAGTTTGACTTGTTTTCCGTTCCTGATGTATGAAGCACAATAGTTCGGATTGCTACGAATTGATCTTAACGATTATACCAAAGCGAGCGCCGTATTGAATACTTCTAAGCATAGAGAGGAATGTATCAATCTGAATGTATTCTGTAGCCAAGCTATTGGATTAAGCAGAGTGTTTGTCAAGCGACTTATTCTTGACGAAAGTAAATAAAAGGTGGACCTTGTAAGAAAGACATTTTACTTCAGTTAGCGTTATATTTCTTACAGTGCTTGATTAGCTCTTTTCATGCTTAATTATGAATTACAAGGAAGTGAAGTTATCCGGAATTCAACTAAAGTAATTCAGTAAGCTTAAGTGTAACTTTACAGTGAAGTAGAGGTCTGCACGGGCCGGGTCGGGCCTTTTTTTAGTTTAGAGAACAAAGCAACGGGTCGGGCCGGGCCGGGCCGGGCTTTTTTCCAGACACTTACGACCGGGTCGGGCACAGCTGGGCCAAGTCGACCCATTCTTTTTATCGCAATGGTAAAGAAAGAAAAAAAGTCGTGCTCCCCGATTTTCTAGTCTGTTTAACTGTTTCGCTGGCTTTACTTTTTCCATGACATAGCCCAGGGCGTAATCAGAAAAGCAAGGAGAGGCACTCAAAGTGTTTTTACCAATCTGTTGGTATTAAGATGGCAAAACCATCTTGAAGCTTGTTGACAACAAAAGATTCGACCCCGAACCAGTGTGTGTGTTGTGTTGAATGGGGAACGGGGAGTGTCTTCAGTGGAGTGGGGTGTGTACGTGTGTGTTTGCATGAGAGAGTGGGACGACATCGACTTTTTCTCCTATCCCTAATCTGTATAGAGACTGACTTTTGTGGTGTTACCGATTACTATAGTTCAGAGAAAGGAAGTTTCTGAACGCGCTTAGTCTTCCTTTTTCTCTTTCTTTAAAAAGTTATATTTTTCCATAATTGTCAAAGTTCAGTTAATATTTTTAGGCTTACATTCAACTAAATATTTTCAATAATATCTCATTTCATTATTTAATTTTCACATTTTAATAAAATACAGTAGAAAGACAAAATAATACCAAATGGCACATCACGGGCCGGGCCTAAATAAGAGCTACAATTGACGGGCTCGTGCAGGGATGGGCCGAGTGGCTAATATTTGAAACGGGCCGGGCTTGGGCTAGGCTGTTTCAAATAAAAATATTTGAAACTGGCTTAAACGCACGGGCTTGGGCCGGGCTCACCAAATTAGGGCCGGGATGGGCCGAGTATCTAATATTTGAAACGGGCCGGGCTTCGGCCGGACTGTTTCAAATAAAAATATTTGAAACTGGCTTAAACGCACGGGCTAGCGCCGGGTCGGGATCACCAAATTAGGGCCAGGATGGGCCGAGTGTCTAATATTTGAAACGGGCCGGGCTTGGGCCGGGTCGTTTTGTGTCCAATATTTGAAACTGGCTTAAATGCACGGGCTTGGGTCGGGCCGGGCTAACCAAATTAGGCGCGTGCAGACCTCTACAATGAAGCACGTAACTTTGGCAAGTTTAAGTTAACAGTGTAGTGCTTTACAGTGAAGTTTTATGTAGGGGTTGGAATCTACGAACAATTCATTAAAGTATTATTCTACAGAGTATATACGGTATGCGAAAACGTTTGGAATAAATAAAAGATACTTCGGGTAATACAGAATGGGAGCCAATCGGGATTGTACTGTATCGCATATGCACAGTCCAGTCAAAAAATTATGTCCACCTGTTTGTATCACATTATGGTCTCCTCGTGCCGCAAGTATTTACCGAAGATATACGGCAACGGTTTTACCCACTATTCTTGGTTTTTAGTCTCTATTCTCGGTTTCAGTCTCAGTTTTAACCCACTATTCTTCCCTTTTTTCCGTTGTAGATATACGGCGTGGCATTGATTCAATGAGGACTTCTGAACCTATCTGTAGGGATGCTGTGCCATGCAGACACCAGAGCTTCTCGCAGATCATCAAGAATCGTCGGAATGATTTCTGTCAGCAATGCCTAACCGTACTCTCTATCAACCATCTGCACGATAAAGTGGAAAATGTGATTCGTCTAAAAAGGCGACTTTCTACCACTGTCCAATGCCTCCTCTCATATGCAAATTCACGCTGTAATCGTCGATGTCTGGCAGTCATCATAGGTACCTTGAGTGGACGGCGGCTCCGGAGACCCATAGGGAGCAGAGTTCGTTGCACTGTGGTCTGCAGTACACTCTTCAATGCACCTGCCTTAAATGCTTCTGCAAGTTGTTCCACTGTGGCCCATCTGTAGCCGTCGTTGTCCACGGTCGTCGATGCTCCACGGGCATCTGCTATTACCCTTATTACTGCAGGTCTTGCCGGTTTCCTTCCATTCCTAGAACACTCTAACAACTACACCACGTGAACAGCCCACAATATCTGCCGTTTCTGTAATGTTACCACCCTTCAGTACGGTAGCCAACAAATCAACAATCATTCCTTTTTCAAACTCTGTTAAGTCACGTCCTTTTCCCTTTTTCTCGCGAAACTGCCAACCGTCAGCGAGTTCGTATCCTTTCAAATGCCTTACATGATTTTATAACGAAGTAAATTTCTCCGTCATTTTTGTCCACGCCGGGCATCGAACCAGGGTTCCCTCATTCCAGAATAAGTCGCTCTCCCAACTGAGCTACGCGGACGTATGCTCTCGCTGCTATCTGCCTTTATCTCATGTGCATCCTGAGGGGCAGGCACGTCACATCTCCTCCCCCTCCTCCGAAAGAGGGCCGGGGGCATGGCCCACGGGTCAGCCGAGACCATGAGTCGCTGTACGCAGTCTTCCGCTGAAGAACGTTCATTGGAGAAATCCCAGTCAATTTGGTGTGTGGAACGTAGCATCACACACCTTTATTTTTCGAAGCGCTGAAGAAGGGATTCTCTTATTTTTCCTGTCTCGTGGTAAAGAACATCACACCATTGCGAGCACTTTAACGGCCAGGTCATTCTTGAAGTTCGGGCGCCAATATTACGAAGTAAATTTCTCCTTCATTTTTTTCCACGCCGGGCATCGTACCAGGGTCCCCTCATTCCGGAATAAGTCGCTCTCCCAACTGAGCTACGCGGTCGTATTCTCTCGCTGTTATCTGCCTTTATCTCACGTCACAATTTGCATATGTTGTTACGCAGGCCATCTGAATGTTGGTTACGATTCGGGTAGTCATGATTTTTCACTGGAGTGTGTATGTCGACATTTGTTTGACGTAGGATAGCGTCTAACTCCGCGGATAGCATGGGGCGACTCATGGCCGACCGCCTGTGACAAGAATAGGTCCCAATTGAAATTATTATAGTGTTAAAAGTACGTGCCGCACGCTAATCGTGTTAGCATATTCGTAAACAGCATGGAGTCCAATTCGTGTACTGCGCAATACATCGTGCGCGCGACGCTCCCCTCACTCCCCCTGCGCGGGGGAGATGATGCAATATTTCTGGGTGTGTCGTCGCGTTTGACTGTCTATCTCGGCAGCCGTGAACACATGACTGTACATGGTATCGTTTTAAAGCTCTCCACGTGATCTATTCAAATGTACCGAAAACATATCGCAGTAGTTTACAATACAATTTTTTTTTCGTGTAAACGGGTTAACACTTTCAACAATGCCGCAGAATTCGCAAAGTGAACGCAAGCAAAAGTGAAGAAAATTGAAACGAGGGACAAGAGCAAGTGATCAGGAGTGTAGGGAGCCCAAGAAAACTGCAGCCAAACGAACTAGAAAGTATTGAGAACGCCAGAAAGCAGACCAACGAACTAGAGAGTATCGAGAACGCCTGAAAGCAGACCAACGAACTAGAGAGTATCGAGAACGCCTGAAAGCAGACCAACGAACTAGAGTATCGAGAACGCCTGAAAGCAGACCAACGAACTAGAGAGTATCGAGAACGCCTGAAAGCAGACCAACGAACTAAAGTATCGAGAACGCCTGAAAGCAGACCAACGAACTAGAGAGTATCGAGAACGCCTGAAAGCAGCCCAACGAACTAGAGAGTATCGAGAACGCCTGAAAGCAGACCGACGAACTAGAGAGTATCGAGAACGCCTGAAAGCAGCCCAACGAACTAGAGAGTATCGAGAACGCCTGAAAGCAGCCCAACGAACTAGAGAGTATCGAGAACGCCTGAAAGCAGCCCAACGAACTAGAGAGTATCGAGAACGCCTGAAAGCAGCCCAACGAACTAGAGAGTATCGAGAACGCCTGAAAGCAGCCCAACGAACTAGAGAGTATCGAGAACGCCTGAAAGCAGCCCAACGAACTAGAGAGTATCGAGAACGCCTGAAAGCAGCCCAACGAACTAGAGAGTATCGAGAACGCCTGAAAGCAGCCCAACGAACTAGAGAGTATCGAGAACGCCTGAAAGCAGACCAACGAACTAGAGAGTATCGAGAACGCCTGAAAGCAGCCCAATGAACTAGAGAGTATCGAGAACGCCTGAAAGCAGCCCAACGAACTAGAGAGTATCGAGAACGCCTGAAAGTAGCCGCTTCCAAACAAAAATCGAGCACACCGGTTGTAGTCCTACGTTCCAAACTGACGGCTCAATCAGAACTAAGCCTACATGTTGTTGTTGTTCTTTATACATCTCAGATTAAACTTAATTTTTTTTCAGCTCACGCGTTTGTTTTTTGCCAGGGCAGCGCAGGAAACTGTAAAGGCCTTCATAAAAGCAGCATCTATGAAATTGGGAGCGGAAAAAGTGCGGCGTAACATTATCTTAAGCTTTTACTGGTTCAGTTACGATACATTTTCACCAGCCCATGAGTATTTAGATGCTTCAGGGAGATTTTATGGAGTTTCACAAGTTCACTTCACGAAATTCGAGAAATACGACACTCTAAATATGCTTCCCCTAAGGAGAAACACGGAATGTCGCTTTATGTTTCATGCATTGATGTAGTTTAGAATGGTCCGTATACTGAGGAAAAACGCTCTAAGGCAATTTATTTTTGGAAAGTGTTGAGGAAATCGAGCGATTTATGAGGAAATGTGCGCAGTCATATGTGTATATAACAATATTCATCGCTGTTAACCGGACGTTGACGATCCACTCATTCGACAAACTTGACCGAATAGCTGCGAGTGAGTCACCTGGCCGGAACTGGTCGATGATTGCTCTCTTTGTGGGAGCATTTAGGGTTGATGAATTTCGACGCATTTTTCATTGTCCGTTAAGGAAGCGGCGATCGTTTGCGATATCGCAGCGGTGCTGTTCGGTTCGGTGAACAAAGCCGACTCCAAAGCAATTCTCTGTACTTGTAAAACACTTCCTCGCAACATTAAAGCGAACGTACCGGTAATCCTCTTTAAACTCGCAGAACTTCATGTAGGAAACAGGGGACCATGAACTCTTCTGGCTTATCGAACAGCTTGTATTGCGGTAAAGAACGTGGCATTCATTTTTGTGAACGCCAGTTGTTTGATTAAACTACGATTCTGCTTCAAATTTCGTTTTAAAAGTAAATTACTGGAAAGGAAACGGAAGAAGTATTTAAACGCGGTGATTTAAGAACAGAGGTACAGTCTGAGTAGACGCTTAATCCGTCCAAGCACGATAATTAACCGAGAGACAGAATGGAGCTCACAGCATTCACAAAGCTGTGAGCTCCATTCTGCCATTAGGTCCCACTAATCTAATACGGCACTTAAATATAACATTAGGTCACATTCATCTAACACGGCACTTGCGAGAACTGTAAACAAGGACACTGTGTGGGAAGAGGCGCGAATCCGAACTAGCACCCGGACAAAAAAAGCTACATTTTTTACTGAATGTCTCTATATCTTCCATAAATGATCATTATGTTGTAAATATGAACTTCCGAGGTACATAACTTTGCCCTGGAGAAGTGTGGTTGCAAAGAAGAAAAGAAAACCGGTTATGGAAGACCATAATGACATTACTTAAAATTATAATTTCATGACTTGGATTCCTTTCGGTTGACCACGTGAACTGACTATACTAATCAGATTCACGTATACGGCAAACAAGACTATATAAGACAGATGTCCTTGGCTGCTTGCCAGGGCCGTAGCTAGCAGGGGGCAGGAGGGGCTCAGCTCCCCCTGAGAGGCAAGCAAGCCCCCACCCCCTGGAAGACAGACGTTGTCGTAAATTCTTTGAATTTTTATTTTTGGTGGTTTATAAAAATTACTCTTGTGTTCCATTATAAGCACAAACACCTTATTTATTTAAAGTTCGTGTATTGAACTTTTAAAAAAAGCGAAAGTGATATGATACAGTACAAACAATAAATGACTCAGAAAAAAAAAAAAAGAAAGAAAGAAAGACTTCTCGGGGTGAATCTGTAGAGACAGTTGCGCCCAGGGCTGGTTGCGCCAATGACACTCAACCACACAGGGCTTGGTTCAATTAAGGGTCAGGAAAGAGAGAAATGCCGTCAAGTGGGGGAGGGGGACATCAGACGCACACTGCAATTATCAATTGCCACCTTTAATGACCGGGGGTGAAAGGGCAGAGCAAGCTGTTTTTTACTTGAAGCAACGATCACACAATCTATTCCTTCTGGGAGCTGTTTTGTGTTAGCCAGTTTTGTCAGAGGACTTTAGGCAAATGCGATGCTCATTTACTAACCATTTACCTTTTTTGAAGTCAACGCTTGTATGCGACGAAAAAGGATCCGTGGGAAGAGGGGTTGTGGTGGGGGTTGGAAAATCATCAGGTCCTGTTTACAGCGAAGCCAAGCTATTAGAAAAGTCCCCGGGATCATCCATAGAAGACGTCTGCACAGGATTTCTGACTGCACCAAGAATTTCATGGTATGCCAGATTAAAAAATAATACCTTAAATAATTTTTAACCACATATGCCAAAGTTTATTGAAATCTGATTTGTATCATTTGTTTACCTAGGGCCTAGTTACGAGAATTCACCACAAAGCCTGTATGGATAACAACGTTAGCATATCATGGTTCCAGACAACCGTGAAGGGTCCGGGTTCAAATTCCGGTGAGGCATGGATGTTGTGTTTGCCTTATGGCACTGGCTCTCTTCCTTCCCTGGAACTAGTGTCGCTAAATTAAGGACGGAAGACTGCTTATAGCCCATTGAGTTGCTCATGATGGTCGTTAAACCTTCAATAAAAAAAAGACTGTCGTGCCCTGGTCTCATAAAAAATCTATTACTACATAATCCGGAAATTTCAAAAAAAAAAAAACGTGAAAGGTGACATCGAATTTTTGGGTGTATTGAGCACGTTTTTTGAATCCGTTCTGACGCGAATTAATTTATCAAAGCTATTCAAAGTCAATGAAAACGGTATGAAAAACAATAGTACCTGACCGAAGGAAGACGTTTTTCAATCGGGTTTTTAATCCTGCAGATACTGCTGTAAACGGGATCGTGAACTTACACCCTCCAGCGGCTCACTAGTTCTTTATGAAAAATTCGATATATATGAGAAACATTTCGCAGCGAAAATGTTCTCCAACAAAGAAATAATTTTTGAAATCGGACTCTTAGAAGCAGAGATATCGATAAATATAAGATATGAATCTACTGGCGGAAAAAACATGCATTATTTTAAGAAGAAAGTATTCTCAAAAGGTTTTTCGTTGTGAGCGGTATCGGTCCAGGAAATAATTTCTTCAGTCGAGTTTTCAAAAGCTCAGATGCTGCTGCAAATACCTCAGAAGCAGAAATTAACACTTATGCCCCTGGTGTTGTCCTTCGGCGGTCCGTCCTTCTGGCAACATATCCAGCTCTTTGCGATTTCAGGGATTTTGTTCTGATAACGATGTCTTCCACTTTTGTCATTTTCCTTATCCACGAGTTCCTCTTCTTATCTTTCCTAGTTACACCAAGCATGCATCTCTCCATGCTGCTTTCAGTTTTCTGTAGTCTTTGTATGTCTTTTTTAATTAAGGTCTACGTCTCTGCACCATACGTAGGCACTGGAAAGATGCATTGATCAAACACTTTTCTTGTAAGACATAATGGCATATTGCTCTTAAAAATTGTACTGTTTACTTTGAAAAGCTCGCCCACCAAGTTTTATACATCGATTAATTTCTTCATCAATGTGATTCTTGCTTGATATCTGCTGTCCTAGGTAAATGTAGTTATCTGTTATCTCCAGCTTTCTCCCATCGATCGATAAATCTTCGTTTCTTGTAAAAACATTGTACTTCAGCTTTATCTTCTGAAAGTTTCTTTTTAATCCCATTTATTTACCCTTCTTAGCAAGTTCCTGGATCACTCTGCAGCTCTGAAGTATTATTTCAGACCTCTGAAGGGTTCTTTAAAATCTTTTAAGCTTGTTTTCTTTTCAAAAATATAACGGAAATAAGATGGGGTCGAAATTGGGTCAAGAACACCTTGACCCGACCAGTTTGACCTGCAAGAAACTGTCGATCCTGTGACCCGTTTCCATCTCTGGTCCCTTTCGGAAACTCTTTATCAGAGACAGCAAAAGGTGCTAATTGCAGTTCCCCAACCCAAGGTGAGGCTACAATGCACACAGCCATGTCTTCAAACGTCTCCCTTCATTGTGACATCTTTGGAGACGAAACCCGAGAATGCGACTGACGTCACAGATACAAATTTGCGTAAGGATATGAATGATTCGGCTGTCTACGTTGCACTCGCGTTTTCCACGTTTCTGCAAGATATCACACGATTGGCTTGCATAATGTCGCCAAAATCATATACTCCATTAATTATTTTGAGCGGTATAATTTATCCAACAATAAAGGACTTGCAATTCCACCACCATCAAACAAATTTTCTTTCAGCCACTCGTTTTTCAAAATGTGAATTTTTTTTTTTTTTTTTACTTTTTGGCTTGAAAAAAATTATTTTCTAGTGAAGTAAAGTAACAAAAGGAACAAAAAAAAACAAAGAAAAACTTGAGAATGCATTAGTGGAAAACCTGAGTTTATGGTGTAACGCCGAGAACCCGCTGGGTCTGGGTCCTAGCTACGGCCCTGCTGCTTGCTCCAGGCCAGAAGACGGACCAATAGTTGGTCCGAAAGTACTTGCGTTTTAATTGTATTTTAATTAAAAACCTTTTAGCTTTGTGGATGCTGGGAGCTCCATTCTGCCTCTTGGTTAATTATCGTGCTTGGACGTATTGTCTACTCAGTTAGTAGGATGCACGAAATACATCTTATTTTAGAGGTACAGTCATTTGAAAAGTTTAAGACCACCTCTCAATTTATTAAAAATTGAGATTTTCAAAGAAACAACTAATTACTACTAGTCAGAGATATTTGAAAAAATTACACAACAGATGAATACTTACATTCTTTAGAACACAAAAAGACCGAAATCCGTACTTCACCTTTGTTTTTTTACAGCGGACAAAATACTATGTGGTATACTCTCAATGCGGGATTTGCAGTAGTCACTCGAAATGTCTTTCATCACACGTACTTTATCGCGTCAATCAAAGCTTGGGAATTTAATGCCTGCTGTTTTTCTGCTACCTTATCTTTCAAAATGGTCCACAAATTTTCGAAGGGGTTAAGATCAGGACTATTTACCGGGCCAGTAAAACAGCCCCCAAATTTCCAAGCTTTGATTGCTTTCCCTCTGCAGGTAGTCCTTTACTGTCTTTGATCTGTGGCATGGAGCACCATCTTGTATAAAGATTGTGCATCTGTGCCGTTTCATATGAGTTAACAGCTTCTCGTGTAACATTTCCACATAAAAAGGACCAGACATGGTAGTGCCTGTTGGCAAAAAGGATAATGGAGCAGTACCGGATGCTGACATACCACACCACATCATCTGACTAAACCTTTTGCCTTTTGATCGTCGAAAATGTGCTTCGCGTGATTCAAATGGTCGCACAGTTGCTTCATCGGAAAAGAACTTGACCCCAATTTTCAGCGGTCCACGATTGATGACGCTAGCAAACTGGAGTCTCTTCTCTTTCATGACAGAGGTTTATGTGCAGGTTTGTAAGACTTTAATCAGAAATATTTGCTAAAACATCGGCAAACAGTGCTGATACTAATATCAGACCCTTTTGAATGTAAAAAGACCTTAACTTTCTTGCACGAACTCCTAGGAGAACGCATAACTATTCGCCTTATGGTATTGTCATCACGTGGAGTTGTTTTCCTTAGACGTCCATCACGTGGACGTTCTCCTATGCGTTCTCCTAGGAGTTCGTATATTCACCTGTATCTCGATATTTCTCTTTCAGTCACTATATTCACCTGTATCTCGATATTTCATAACCGTATTTTGAACACCAGTCTTTCTCACATTCACCTTTCTACTTATGTCACGTTCGGAGTATCTTTCATGATATAAAGTCACTATTTGTGCCCTCAGAGTAACACTTAATGATGAATTTTTGCCCATGTTTCGCTATGTAGAAAATACATACAAAACCTTTCAGCATGAAAACCAGAAGCAAACTGACACTCGCAGGCTTCCCCTAACTCTATCAACAGCTGCCTCTGTAGGATGAGCAACACTGACAGGAAATTGAGTAATACAGACAGTAGCTGACGCAATCTGCAGAAATCTCCTAATACCAACAGGTGGTCTTAAACTTTTGTAAATGACTGTATTCAAACGTGGGGATTTCATAACAGAGGTAGCTGCATTCAGAGGGGTCTTCACACAAAAATCATGACGTAGCCTTGCAATTTAACGTAGGCTCAACACTAAGCCACCGTCTTTTAGGAATAGAATAGAAGACAGTGGCTCAGAGTTGGGCTAACGTTAAATTGCAAGGCTGTGCTACCTAGGTCTCTAAGCCTCAAGCAAGTATCTCCTCAGATTAAACTGCAGTTAATTGCGCAAAACAAAAAGAAAAAAACTATCGGACGAATAGCAATATGATTATATGCGAAATTTGTTTTGTTTTCTGTTCTTGATTATTTCTTTTACGGCTGTACGAGAGGTTGCTGTTAAGCCTTTGGCTTTAACATCTTATTTTCCTCGACAAATGAAGCATATATCACATGTAATCATACACAATATAATCAGAATAATATGACCACCTACCTGATAATGGGAATAACCATTCTTGTCCCGAATGACAGAACTGAGAACACGTGGCATGGACGTAATGAGGCTCTGGAAGGTTGCCCGAGACACACATGCACATTTGGACTGCAGCACAGCACGGAGGTCTCGGAGATGACGTAGTTGTGGGTCGGCACGTCGAACCTGTCGATCCAAACAGTCCCACAAGTGCTGTATGGGATTAAAGTCGGGTGATTTTGCCAACCAAGGGAGAACGGAGACATCGCTGTCGTGCTCCTGGAACCAGTCCCGCACCCCCTTAGCAACGTGGCGCTGCGCATTGTTCTGGTGGTAGAAACCATCACCACCAGGATAAACGTCTAACGTGAAGGGATGCATGTGGATAGCGAAGATGGACAGGTAGCCATTGGCGTTCAGGAACCCATCCAATAGTACCAGCGGTCCGAGGTCATACCAGGAAAACATCCCACAGACATGCACACTGCCACCGCCGGCCTGTACTTGATCGACAAGTGTGTCCGGGTGTTGGTTCTCGTGTGTCTGACGCCTTATCTACCACCACCCGTCACTTCTGTGGAGTAGAAACCTCGATTCGTCAGAGAAGTAAACCTTTTTCCACTTTTCCACACTCCAATGACGGTAGTCCCATGCGAACTGCATGCGTCCTTGCCGATGGACCTTGGTTAACATGGGCGCCTTGACGCATCGTCGACCCCGGAGACCCATGCGTAACAGGGTTCTCTCTACTGTTATCGGGGACACGTACCTAGGTGCCTCAGCGTTCATTTGCGTGGTCAATTGCTGCAGAGATTGCGCGTCGATTGCCCTTTACCAATCGACGGAGGCGTCTTTCTCCTCTGGGGTCGATGGCCTTTCTGGCTCCACAGTTATGACGTCGAGAGATACTCGGTGTGCTAGCAGTCCATTCTTGATACACCCTTATTACAGCACCTCGCGAACAGCTCATGAAGTCTGCTGTTTCTGAGATGCTTCCACCCTTGGCGCGGTAGCCGATGATCATTCCTTTTTTGAACGTTCGTGAAATCACTACCTCTTCCCATTCTGCTCACCTTATGCACTGTGGCTCATCTGTCCTGGCCGGCCGCTTATATCTCCGTGTGGTCGACCTTGTCACGTGCATTCTGTGACGCGTCTGGGCGGGTACACTGGGATTTCGGGGTGGTCATATTCTGACACGGCCGTGTATATCTTATAATACAATGGTGTCCAAAATTAACCTGACAAATACAAATTGAAGCATATGTCTAAATCGAGACGACCGATTGTAAAGATTTTTCAGAGACCTGTGGAAGGGGAAACACTACGTGGACGTACCACAGCAACACTGTGCTACCTCCTATGGAAATATGCAAATGAATCCACTGGCCGTTGCCTATATGCCTATGGAATATACAAATGAATCCACTGGCCGTTGGGTTCTTCGAAAAATGTGTGATGTTTGTTCCACACATTGTTTGGAATGAATGAAAAATTCCTACTTTTCTTCAAAGACAAAAAATAATAATAATAAGAGGGAGATGATGTGACGTACTAAAGAGGTGAAAGCGTGTGTCAAGACGACAAATCTGCAGCGAGGCATTCTGTCCGCGTAGCTCACTTGGGAGAGCGACTTACTCCGGAGTGAGGGGACACGGATTCCATGCTTGTTGCGGACAAACATGTGTTTTCACAACAATTGTTAACTTCGGCGTATCTGAGCAACACGACAGAAAATGTCCAAGTCATGCAGTTCTCTCCTTAGCGTTCGTTCTGAGACTAGTTTACTAGGTCCAGCATTGTACTGTTGAAGCCGTTCTTGACGAGCCTGGAAACGTGCAGCAGTTGATAATCGTCCCGAACGCCTGCGATCCCGATTTGTCATAGAGCTTCTACCACAGTGACAGCTTCCATACTTCTTCTACAGTACTGACTGTTGACTCAGTCAGTCCAACAAACTTCGCCACCTCTAGCAAGGAATGACTATGTTCTCAGCAAAACCCAACGGCCCCCTTTTTCCACTCAGTACCGTCACCTTTACGACACATATACTTCTAAATATTGGGAATAGGGATCTAAAGGGGATGGACAACGATGTGGACATCTGTTCGCTCCTAGGAACGACCCTAAATACTTTATATTACCTAATTTTTAAAATACACACTAACGTAGCAAATTTACGTAAACGAAGAGAGCCTAGATTGGTTTTGCGAACGAGTCATCCTAGCTCCGAAAAACGAATATGCCGGTAATATCAATGCAAAGATGATGGGCTTGTTTCATGCGAAAGAAAAAATTTACCTTTGTATTGATCGGGTGGTGGAAGAAAATAATTATGTTAACCATAGGCGCCGACTTGAAAAATTATTGGGGGTTCCGGAAATTTTTAATCGAATTACACATGCATTTTTAAAAGTATTGTCTAATTTAAATTACATTCAGTCAGATTACCTGGCACAATAAGACGCCTGAAGTGCTAAAATGAAGCAAATTATAGTTAATTACAGAAAAATATTTTTTTCTAAATTATTTTTTATTTTATTTATTTTGCTTTTGTTGGCTCGACATTATTATATACAATACACAAATACTGTGAATTTCCAACTGAATCGACTTTATAAAAGTAACAAAAACATGTAAAATTTAAGTTTTTTTCTTACCAATTTTAAAAATGCCTATAAATTTTGTTTTCAAATGATTTCTCAGTTAAAATAGGAGGTTTGAACGGAGAGGACATAGCATCAGCGACATGCCCTGCGTTTTCCCTGGGCTCCACTTCGTATCAGCTGTGAATGCCTAGTATGCCCAATTTGGACTGCTTCTGTACTTTCTATGGAGAAATCGTCGACTTTGAAGAGGTTTCAGAGGCACTTGTACAGCATGTACAGTCAGGAAAAAATGAGACTGAAATATACATGCACATGACTAAAAATTTGCAAAAAATTACAGAAATGCTGTTTAGT
The DNA here is from genome assembly GCA_039090855.1 of Macrothele yani. Taxonomy (NCBI): domain Eukaryota; kingdom Metazoa; phylum Arthropoda; class Arachnida; order Araneae; family Macrothelidae; genus Macrothele; species Macrothele yani. Next base: position 177,842,813 of record CM076990.1, read on the forward strand.
ATTTTCTAAAAAACATTTAAACAAAATTATGCTTCGTAGAGCGGAAGTGCATATTGCGTATTAGCCAATCACGGCCTTTCTAAAGCTGTGGGTGCCTTGTTGCCTTTTAGGGACTGCTGCTGAGAGTAAGAGACGGCCGCTATCAACCTGTGCTGCAGCACAGGTATTCAGGAAGTGACGTCACGTCACTGAACCCTCTCCACCCAGAGGGCGCAAGAAACCAGATGATCAGATTTGGCTTTGCCAGCGGCTGCTGATGCTATCTCCTCTCTTTTCTAACCTCCTTGGTCCCCGACTGTCAGAAGATAGAGTGGGTCAACTGACTGTACAACATATTTCCGCCTTTATCACTATGACCTCGAATAGGTTCTCGTCTCCGAATGTAAAGCTAGACTTTTGTATTTTGTGTGAACCCAGGCAAACCGAAGAATTTTCTTTTATAAAGAATGCAGCTTTAAATGCTCTTAAACAACGGTACTATAGGTATTGTCAGTCGCGTCAAATTTCATGAGCGAGAACAAACACTAATTCTTTTTTTAGGCACAATAAACAGTCTGAGAGATAAATTTCTATACACTTTCTATATATAGTAAACGGGGAATGAATATAAAACACTTGAAGAATTGATAACGAAAAACAAAATTTATACATATACGCGTACGTGTATTTTTCCCACGAAATACGCGCAAAACTATTAAGGATTCGAGGAGCCCACAACAAAATCAGTGGGGGTTCAAAAAGTGTTTCGAACCCACGAAGCCGGCGCCTATGATGTTAACTACCCTGTGGAGTTCTTGAATTCATTAAATCCTTCTGGAGTGCCTCCACATAATTTACACTTTAAAACTGACTTTAAAACTGACATTCGGAAAGAAGAGATTGTTTATATCCCAAGGATACCCCTCATACCAAGTGACTTACTACCCTTTCCAACTTAAGAGGCTGCAGTTTCCGGTCAAACTTTGCTTTGACATGACCATTAATAAATTTCAAGGCCAGTCCATCAGATCGACATAAGAACACCTTGCATTTCTCGTGGACAGTTATATGTTGCATGTTCTACTGTCAGTTAATCTGTTTCTTTTAGCACCATCAAAAAAGACATAAAATATTGTTTATAGGGAAATTATCAATTGACCTTCACCATTCGATCGCCTTTTAACACCTTATAACATTAAGTACTATTTTGAAATGTTATACTTAGCCTACTTTCACATTTTATCAAACAATTTAGACCAATAATGGGTTAATATTAAACAAGAATTTTTGCTTAAATTTCTTTTTCCTTTCGTTGATTTTATGTTCAAAAAATGATTTTATAAATTCACCGTGTGGGAAATGGGTATGATTGCTGGTAAACAATAAAGGCATGGTGTTTTTGGTAAAGAAAATACCCTACTACAATTTGCAGCGTGCATTACAATGACAAATAACTATCAAAAAATTGAATTAGTGTGACTTTCGGTATCTTCGATGTTACAGATTCATCAGTAGTACCGTCAAAATTTTTCTACACTCACACACAGATCATATTGGAGATGATCGAAGAATCTTCCTTCTATCTCCGTCTCACGCATAACTCACGCCCGGCCCAACAATCGTTTAGGTTGACCTCCAGCTTACAACTTGACCTCCCACCGGACAAGCTCCTTTTGTTGGGCAATATATGTAAATACGTGCTCTCTCCGCGGTCACGAACCAGAACTACATCAGCTTGGTTCGACAGTCAAGAAAAGGATTAACAATTTTTGCGTGGTATTGTGTCCAAAAGAATTGATGCCAACTTTTGGAGAAATAACATCAGTTCGTGTTGCCGCAAAATGCAAAATTCAGAGCTACATGAAGTCAATGAAAATATTCAAATATATATTTTGAAAGTTTGTGCTCGCACTGCTGTTTTAAACCTTGCATTGCTAACTACCGTTATTTAATTATCTGAAACCCTGTACAGTGCCTTCGTATAATTGGTGTTTATGACGGGGGGCCACACTAAACTACGGCCATGTTCAGAAGCCTGATCATTCGGCCACAAGAGCAGATTATTTTGTCTTAAGGTGGCCGTCTTGTGATTTCGCTTCCTATACTTCCAATGGGAAAAAAATCTATCCGATTTCCATCAAAATTGGCTCACTGATAAAAAAAACAAAAACATACTAGCTTAGTTAAGATAGTATAGAGCACGTGACATCATAAAACTGTCTGCGCGACTTCGGCGTGGTTAGAAAGTACCTGAGCTGGCCTCTCTCCATTCTTTTCAATGGCTGCTGCTGCTGTAATTAGAGTTAAAAAACTGTTCTTTCTGACAAAGTTTGCCATCTTAATGTGGTGGAAAAGCAACGTTACGAAGAAAAGCTTAGAAATAATGGCATAGAAGATCCATATGGCATACGTGAAAGATATTTTTATCGTCTAGAAGTTTGTGTTGCTACGGACCTCTCTGATCTGAACTATCACATTTATAACTATTTAATAGGCAGTTTTTCGTGTTATGCCAGAGAAGCTCTAAAAGCTTATAAAAGCCTTGATGCATATAAATATTTTTCCAATGGGTGGGTTAGAAATGTATTTATTCTGAAGACTGAAAACGAAAAATTTCTTATCCGGTCTAAGGTACGTTGTTACATTTCTGACTGGTTCCAGTGTGTATGGGTGGTTCCAGTGTGTATTGCAATTAAAAAAAAGAAAATACCTACTTATCATGTCCCGAAAAACAGACTATTTTCTTATTTTCTCACCAAAAAAAAAAAAAAAAAACGGATCCGGGAAAACGACTACATAATAATGTGTGACAGCACCCTATAATTCTATGTAGACGTATATCCTTAAATATCGGTTCGAAAAAAGCATCCGTTTCAGTATTTAGAAATCAGCAACAGTACAAAATCTTGAAAGTTCACGAAAGCTTAGCAATTTCCGATTCGACAGCAAAGTTAATCCGTCATGCATTCAAAGAATTTGAACAGAATAACAAGAATTTACGTCAAAACTTGAAAATAATACATAAGAGTGAACAAGAAAATGTACCGATATAAATTTGACTATTAACGTAGTAAAATACGCAGATTTACGATACATGAAATGACGTGTTTTTTTTTTTTTTATTGGAGGTTTAACGACCACCGTGAGCAACTCAATGGGCTATAAGCAGTCGCCCGTCCCTAATTTAGGGTCACTGGTTCTAGGGAAGGGAGAGAGCCAGTGCCGTAAGACAAACACAACATCCATGCCTGACCAGGATTCGAACCCGGACCCCTTACGGACGAATGATCAAAGGCCAACGCCTTAGACCACTGCGCCACCGGGGCGGCAACGTGTTTACTGCAGGTCCTGTCATACGGCCTGGGCGACCGCATGCCTTCCGATTTACGGTTATTTTCCACATAATCAGGCGTTTTTCTGCCGTTGGAAAGCGATAAAAGGAAATTCCACTACCTTACTCGTACTTTGAGAAGCACCCATACGCCACACAACTTTTAACCATTTCTAAAACTTCAAACAATCGAGTGACAGAGGGTCCAGGAATCGCTTCCCCATGTTAATCCTATGGGAACCTTAGCAGCCGAACTTTCTTTTAACCACCCGGAAGTAGCTGTGACGCCAAAAATGACGTCAGTGCAAAGGCTCTACAACTATACTAGTAATCCGATTTGTGTGTGTGTGTGTGTGTGTGTGTGTAAAATATAAATCAAAGTTTCCAAGATTTCGCACATCAACCAGATTGCTTTTTGAAGGAGGGTAGAGAGCAAACGGCAAACTGTGGAAAATAGAACACTTCAAACGTTCTATTATTCAACTGGATAACGCTTCAAGCGTTCTATTATCCAACTAGATAACGCTTCAAACGTTCTATTATTAAGTTTGCAGTTAGCTGTCAACCTTCCTTGAAAAGCCTATATGGCTGACGTGCGAAAGCTTGGAAACTTTTATTTCTATTATATGCCAAAAAAATCGGTTTACTAGTATAGTTATACTATCTTAAGTATAGTTGGTGTAATGTTCCTTGTGTTATCATTTATACACTAACTTAGATTGCACGATTGGTGTTTCTTACAGAAATTTTTTTTTCCTGAACTACGTATATTAAAAATTAATAACTTTACTTCGATGTAGCGGTAAGGAAAACTGTCGCCACCTATGAGCAAGTATCATAACTAAATCGAAGTAAAGCTATTGATTTTTAATATAGCTCAGGAGAGTTTTTTGCAAAAAAACACCGATTGTGCAATCTAAGTTAGAATGTTTCTTATCAGTGGGCTAATTTCAATGTATAGGAAATCTTTCTTTGCTGAGGAAATAGGTTCGAAATTTTTTCCATTGGAAGTATAGGAAGTAAAATCCTTTATACGTCCACCTAAATTTAGCCTGAAATTGGTTGGTGCAAAATTCGCTCACCACCTGCTCGAGCACTGTCATGCGCGGATAAGCATCAACTTCACGTAGAGCGTGTGCAGTAATGCTGTCTGCTTTAAAGTATTCTTTACTCATTCTTAACGGCTAGTCTCTCAGAGTAGGATATCTAGTTTCTTAGTAGGGTTAGGAAAGAAAGTTTAGCAAATTTCATCGAAAATTAACAATGAAAGCAAAAAGCAGCAGTGCAGGAAAGAGAACCAAAATTGCCACCAGGAAAAAAGGAGAATCTGACCTCAGCAGTTCGTCTGAAGGTGAACTCCAGTCCAGCCGCCGGAAGGGGTACCAGAAGAAGAGGGCAGAAACGGACAGAGATTACCGGGATTGCATCCGCAAAACCCTTAAACTGGTGCACAAGGGTTCCAGTTTGTCGAGAAGCTCCAAGAGGATTGTGAACAGCTTCGTGAACGACATGTTCGACAGAGTGACCGAAGAGAGTAGTCGACTGGCAGCATCAGTTGGCAGGTCAGTTATCACAGGAAGAGATGTTTCTGCGGCTATTCGACTGTGCTTTCATGGAGACCTCGCATCGCATGCCATCAATGAAGGAGAGAGAGCTGTCGCTATGTCTGCGATTTCCGAATAATCATCTGAAACTCAACAAATCGTGGAACTTTGTAAAGCACGATAAAATTCACTCTAACACCTGATCTTATAATCTAAAACTTAAGGATAGTAAGGATACTTTCTTCTATTAAATGTGTAGCATTTGAAGATATTAAAGTAATATCTAGAACAAGAGGTTTTTTTAATTCGTATAAAATTAGGGAATGCATACACGGTTGTTTTCAAAAGAAATTAAGTTAGTAAAATTTAACTACAAAGAATAAATTAAGTTTTTCAACTAAAAAGAATTAAGATTTAGTAAAGAAGAAAAGTAAAAATTAACTATTAAAGAAAAGCTAGGGCTGGACTTCCGAATTAGAACGCTTTCAAATAGTTCCCGATTTCGAGTGTATCGTTCCGCTTTGTTTACATAGAACCTGATCACACTCAACACGAAAGAAAATAGTTCACGATAAATCTTATGAGGATTTATTTTTACAATTTCGTTACAAAAGATGCCTCAATGGCTATTTTTATTTGTAAATGCATTTTATAAAAGAAATATGTCGAATAATGGTACTGCGTTTCTTTTTGTTTTGTTTTTCATTCTGAAAAATCTGAGAAGCCATACTTCCAAATCGGAAGAACTATTGGCCTAATGGAATATTTGCTCCGATGATTTTGTAAAAAAATACAGGTAGGTTCAGTTCTGATTGAGCCGTCATTTTGAAACGTAGGACTATGACTTGCAGATCGGAGAGCTGAAATGAGCTAGTCGAGTATGGTTTCAAAGCGTTTATTCAATTTGTTATAGTCAACACAGAACTATGATATGAAAAGTAGCTTACATAATTTTTACAAATAATGCTGGATGTATTGTGAACACAAAGCATATCGATACAGGAATTACCCAACGTGATGCTCTATCTACTTGGGTTCTTCACATTCATTATCACTTGCTCTTGCCTCTCGTTTTGATTTTGTCCACTTTTGCTTGCATTCATTCTGCGAATTCCGCGGCATTGTCGAAAATGTTTATCCGTTCACAGGAAAACAGTTTTTAAAACTTTTAGTTTAACCCACTGCGATATGTTCTTCATATATTTGGATAGATCTTATCAAGAGGTTTTCAACATTACCACGCACAATCGTTTTGCACTCACGGTTGCCAAGATTAATCCCGATATTGTCAAAAGTGTTCATCGGTTCCGAAAAGTGACCCCATACACAACGGTTAAAGCCCCAGCCTATAGAGAAATAGTAGAAATCCTGTCTAATCCCGACGTCTGCAATGTAGACACCCCCACAGTTACCTTACCATGAAAAATATACGGGATTACACCATATAATACAAATTTTGAAGATGACAATCCGATTTTTGGTGTAAATGTAACAAGGATGGAAAGTCACATAATATCCAAAAACTTTAAAATTTTCGTTGTCCTGGGGTGGGACTCGAACCCGCGTTTCCCAGATAGCGCCCGGGTATGCTAACCACTACACCACCCAGAACGACCAAGTGTCAAGTTTCGGATTAATTTGAATACAACCATACCTTATGTCTAGCACTCGATCCTGGGCATCACGAAACGCTAAATCATACGTCAAGTATCACATGCGCGTGGCAATGTCATTATTTAAGCAGTTTTATTTTACTCTCGTTTAGATTTTGAAAACTTCTGTAACTGTTTATATATTTCCAATTTAGTGTTTATATCAAGAATGCCGGTTGCTTCGACTAGCGAATCCTGTGATGGTTAAATTCAAATTGATCGGAAACTTGAAACTTGGTCGTTCTGGGTGGTGTAGTGGTTAGCATACCTAGGCGTTTTCTGGGAGACGCGGGTTCGAGTCCCGCTCCAGGACGATGAAAATTTTCAAGTTTTCAAATATTATCTGACTTACCATCCTTGTCACATTTACGCCAAAAATCGGATTGTCATCTTCAAAATTTGTATTAGTGTTTATATTTAGCCTTGCCTGACGAAGCCACCCGTGAGTGGCGAAAGCTTGCTTTTACGCTCTTTTTTTTTTTTTTTTGATTGGAGGTTTAACGACCACCGTGAGCAACTCAATGGGCTATAAGCAGTCGCCGGTCCTTAATTTAGGGTCACTGGTTCCAGGGAAGGGAGAGAGCCAGTGCCGTAAGACAAACACAACATCCATGCCTCACCGGGATTCGAACCCGGACCCCCTTACGGACGAATGATCAGAGGCCAGCGCCTTAGACCACTGCGCCACCGGGGCGGCACTTTTACGCTCTAGTTTGTACCCTACGCCAATAAAACGGAGTTCAAACATTTACTGTTATTGATTTAGACGTATTCTACCCGATTATACATAATAAATTAGCCACTTTGACTTCCCGAGCAAAATTTGGAAATAGCTTCGCATAAGAAGCATTCCAGCTCAGGATAAAAACAGCAACAAAAACGTAGCTATTATTCGATATATTTCCTTCATAAAATATTTTTACAAATAAAAACAGCCATTAAGGCGTCTGTTATAGCGAAATTGTAAACAAAACCCGCACAAAATTTATCCTGAACTAATTTCTTTCACGTTGGTGTGATCAGGCTCTATGCAAACAAAGCGGAACGATACATTGGAAATGTGGAACTACTTGAAAGCGTTCTGATTCGGAAGTCCAGCCAATCTAAAAGCTGTAAGTGGTCGTCCGCCCGTAATTAAGGGGAACTTGTTCCAGGGAAAGGCAGATCCATCGTTTTAAGACAAGCAGATCAACTGTGCCTTATTCAGGACTTATACCGGGCCCACTTCGGAAGACTCGCCAGAAACTTCCGGTTCTGACCATTCGGTCAACAGGAAGGGTCACGTATGACACATGATGTGATGTTGATCCTATTAAAGCTGCGCAACAGTGCAAGTTTTATCTCTCTTCAAGAACATCAAACCTAGGGAAAGACCAGGATAAGAACAAGTACACAAAAACGACACCAATTAATCATTGAGACTTTTGTACACGTATTCCCTTCAAAAAACAGATTTTCAGCCTCAAAATCATTTTCATCTTTTCCATATTGAAATTTTACGCTAAGCAACATGTATTAGGAAATTCATATGATTTGTATTGCGTAGTTTCAGACTGTCCAGGAGAATTCCTACAGGTTTCAAATGTAAGGGTCCTCTTTAATCCACCAGATGGACACCTCTGTGCATGTATTTAATTCTGGTACTGCAAATTATCAAGACCAATTTAACGCGATAATGCAGCGCATTTAAAAGCGATTGTGAACAATCCTTTATTTTGGTTATGCTTCAGAGCGCACTTGAAGTTGAGAAAATTCGGTTTGAAAGACGACATTTCCTGCGCATTAGCGAGTCGTGGAGCAATATCTGCATCGGCTTTGAGATCTCTTTAGCGGAAACCGCATTACATGGAATGAGGGACAGTGAATCGATCGAAGGCTGCCGTATACTCCAGTCTCCTGAGTGCGGAAGCACTTGGTAAAACAGAACGGGAAGAAGCACATAGCACTTTAAAAGAGGGTAAGAAACCATAGTAGGACTGACCGCATCTAGCCTCGGCTAAAACCAATTTAGGCCAGAGAACATTAAACGCAGTTCATTGCACTTCAACCGTTTTCAGGAGAACGCTTTTATGAATTGGAGTTCGGTTTAACGACTTAAGAGCTCCAAGCTCTTATTTGCAGCTGGGTTGATGCTTTAGTTATCAAGGAACCATCCACAACAGAGGATTACGCTTAAAATTATATCGCGTGGATTCCTCCCATATAAGAACAGTTTCGTCTCATTCAAGAGGATCACTGAGAAACTTTTTTATTAACGAATAAAGTTACGACTTTTTGTTTGCTTCATATTTTTTTTCAATCACGTGAGTCTTTTTAAACTGCCATTCACTCTTACGTCGCTCTAATCTGGAAGGAGTTAATGCATCGTTTTGGACCTGAGAACTTAACAAAATGTTCTGGGAACTTATGAAGCGCAGGTGGGAACAATCTTTTTCGTGTAAATATGGGAATAAAAAGTGAATTAAAGATTTCAAAATACTACTTTCAGATACATATACAACAGGTTTTTTAATGCACGTTATCCAGTTTCATTGTGAAAATTTCAGAACTACTTCATTTGGTGAAATGGTTTCTTTTTAAGGCTATACTTCCGAATCAGAACGCTTTCAAGCAATTCCCGATTTCGGGTGTATCGTTCCCCTTTGTTTTCACAGAACCTGATCACATCCAATATAAAAGAAAGTAGTCCACGAGATAGATACGATTTTTTTTTTTTTTTACTATTTTCATTGAAATAAATCTTATTCTAATGGAAATAATTATAGGCATTTATTTCACTATGGAAAATAATAATACATTTATTTCATATTACAGATTTATGCATCGTAATTCCATAAAGTATCATAATGCAACGTCCTTTTTCATGTTACGTAATAGTACGAAATTAATGTGTCTAACATTTATTTTCCCACTCGGTATAACGAAGTACTTCAATGAATTGTTCAAATGGATCGAAATTTTTTTTTTTTTTTTTTTACAAAATCATCGGAGCAAATATTCCATTAGGCTATCGGGCAATAGTTCTTTCGATTTGGAAGTATGACCTCAGATTTTTCCGGATGAAAAACAAAACAAAAGAAAACGTAGTACTATTATTCGACATATTCCCTTCAAAAAAAAAAAAAAATGGTACGCCCCGGGGAGCCAGACTATCGAATAAAAATAGCCTTAAGAATTAGATGTCAGGATGTCAGGCAATTGTTGACGACCCGTAGGTAAACATTAGAATTTCGAATAATTACTTGTGAGCCCTTTATCGCCGAAATCTTACGTGTTGGTGAAAAGAATTTAGCCTGCAATTTAACCAATCAAATCCAAGAAATTCTGACACTCATAATTTATTCATGCAACTTCAGGACTGGCACGAGACAACAGACATTTAATCAATTTAAATAAAACAGATTATGATGAAGACGTTTATATACAGAGGATGGTGAAGAAAGGGCGCTGAATAAACTCGTCCTTTTAGGGACAACTCATGGGCTGAATTTATTATTAAAGTACAATGATTATTCGTCGGTATGATTATCCACTGTCCGGCTTGAAACAGTTATCAGCCGACGGAAGTTTATTGCCTGACCGGAGCCAATTTATTCACATCTAGTATGCATAAATGATTACAGTACTTATAGCTTTTCCACGTGTATCCGTATTTGATGCACTCACTTAGATGTTTGATGCACTTGGTCATCTTTGCTCTGCAGGCGCACCTGTGTGACGACACGACCCCTTCGAAGCGCGCACTAAGACCGATGGAGGGGGAGTCAAACCCCGTCTCCCACTTACTCTCGTGTATACATTTTTACGTTCACTTGTATGAAGCCACGAGAGCATCTATGCGCACCAATGTCGTAAACGAACGTGGCCCCCGACGTGCTAGCAGATTCCGTCCGTCTGTTCGTCTCAGCCAATTGGGGCTGCAATTTCTTCACTTCATCTGATCTCCGGGATGCTGCTTGCTTTCTCGGTAGAAAATTACATCCAGAACTTACGTGCAATCTAGCACAAGGAAATGAGCTATCTTCCCCTCCTATTTCCTCAGGGTAACGTCAACCGCCCGGCAGCTCTTAGTTTAGCTGGCCGACTTTTCCGGAAACAAGCTTTTCTTCCGCCGCAAACACCAAGTCGCGGGATCTCCCCTGGCCCCGCTATCCGAGTCCAATACTTTTCTTTCACGGATTTGCACCAGGCTAATCTTTTTCGGTTATTCACCTTTTACCAAAGAGTTTTTTGCTCAGTTGCTAGGGGTCTGTTTTAACACTCTTATCAATTTTATTGCTTCCTAAGAGCATTCGGCACGACGAAGATTATAAGAAATGCATGTCTCTGCATTCGGAATATATGGGCAAACACATAACTTAACTAACACTTCTTTGTCCTGCCACGGTTCGGATTAGAGAAGGCTATAACTTTCCCGATCTGTTGACACCAACTGCTTACCAAACACCGAACCAGTTTTCATACTTAACAGACCTCCCAACCCGTCGTGGGGGCAACGCATTGTGTTCCTCACACCAAGCGACCCATGCTTCGCTTCAGATTTCTCCCTTTCAAGAAAAGAGGCTCTTTTCTCTTTTCTTCTTTCGCAATGGAGGAAACCACTAGCTGTTAGTTTTTCAACCAACAATTAACGCTGTACCCGCCTCTCGCAAAACCAGCTAATCGAATTAATTACCGCACCCCAAAGTCGTAACAATATATTTACAAACAAAAATAGTTATTAAGGCGTCTATCATAACGAAATTGTTAAAAAAAATCCGCACAAAATTTATCGTGAACTACTTTCTTTCCCATTGGGTGTGATACGGTTCTATGTAAACAAAGCGGAACGACACAGTCGAAATCGGGAGCTGCTTGAAAGCGCTCTGATTCGGAAGTCCAGCCCAATAGGTTCTTGAAACTTATAAAGTGTAGGTGGGAACAATCTTTTCCTGTAAATACAGGAATAAAAAGTGTATTATAGATCTCAAAATACTGCTTTCAGATACATATAGTTTTTTTAAATGCACCTTATCCAGTTTTATTGTGATTATTTCAGAACAACTTCATTTGGTAAAATGGTTTCTTTTCAGATATTTGCCTAACTAATACACGACATGAAAAGTTGCTTTTTATGTAAAATCAGTGTAATAGTACACCGGGAATATTATTTAAGATGCAGTACGTACGAGAAGCGTTCCATGTGTTCTAAGCTTGACCTTGAAAGTAGTGGTTGGAGGCTGACACAAGTATTGCGAAGTATTGCATCATCCTTCAATTACTTAACAACCACGCCACGTCTCTGTATCAGCATTTGAGACGGCGCCACAGTGCATTAAAATCGATAAGCTGACAATGGATGAGCTACAGAAGAAATTGCGGAAACGAGCGGTGATTAAATTTTTGACGAAGAAAGGTGAAACCACGCAGTTTTCATAAAAGGATGGTCCGTGCGTACGTCGATGGTTCACCTTCATGTGCCACGGTCAAAAGATGGGATACTCTCTTTAAGGCTGTCTTTAAATGATTGTTAGGATTCATCTTCTACTATAGTTGGCGCAAGAAAAGCATTCCTTCGGCGTGGTCTTTACGTCTTGAACGACTGTCTCAGATGTTGGCGTCAGCGAATCACTGCAGACCTCACCATATTTAGAATGGAAGCGGTCTGTCGTTGGCTACATAATGAAAAGACAAAATACGCGGTGTTCCGTTTTAACCAATGACGTTATTTGGGGTAGAGCGCAGTAAGTGGGCGGAGTTTCTGTAGCTCAAATTTACGGTACACTGCTAATGTACGTATTTTCTCCTGCAAAAATGAACGTACAGTAGGATTTAAGATGGTCAATAGAAGACAAGATTCCAGTCTCACTTTTGCCCCTTTTCATTGATTTCAATTTGGCTCAGATAATTAAAAAAATCAGGCAGAAATAAGAGATTTCGTTGTTTTCAGACAGAAACACTGCTATGCTAACTTATGGCGCCATCTAGCGCCAAATTGGAATGCTTTGAGTCAATTAAATTAAATTTAAAAAAAAATCTAACAATTTTTTTGGGAATAATAACTGTGGCATATATTAGCTATGGGTCGTTTTTATTTGTGCTCAAAATTTCAAACATTACAAAGTAATAGTCTTTGAAAAAATGTGTACAACAGAATTTGCTTTACAGATATAGGATAGAATTTCTCTTACACTCATTCAAAGACAGCCTTATACGGGTAATATACGCATCGGAAGAAGACCTTCACGCCGGACGTTCAATGGAGGTGACCACAGAGAAAATGTGCCGAAAATGGAAGACCTGGTGATTCAAACCGAAGAATTCGTGTAGTACTGATTGCTAAGGAACTGATGTTAAATACCGGTAGTATTTGGATCACTTTGCATGAGAGATTAGGGATGTAATAATAGGATGTAAAAGTATGTGCCAGATTGGTTTCTCGACTGCTAACACCTGAGATGAAGAGTGATCGTGTTGAAACAATTAGCGTTCGACTTGATGGCTTTAACCGCCAACCAGATGACTTCTATTCATCTGGTTGAAAAAAATGGTGAAGCCTCGTCTTTTCTGGTGATGAGACGTGGCTTCGACATTGGGACCCTGATACTAAAGAAGAGAGCATGTAGTGGAAACATCAAGGATCACAACCACCAAAGAAGTTCAAAACACAATCATCTGCAGCAAAGTTCCATATGACTTCTATTCCTGTATTGTGACTGCTAATGAGACGTGGCTTCACCATTGGTACCCTGATATTAAACAAGAGAGCATGCAGTGGAAACATCATGCATCACCACTACCAAAAAAGTTCAAAACACAATCATCTGCAGGGAAGATCCAGATGACTTCTATTCCTGCATTGTGACTGGTGATGAGACGTGGCTTCACCATTAGGACTCTGACACTAAACAAGAACATGCAGTGGAAGCATTATGGATGACAACCACCAATCAAAGTTCAAAACACAACCATCTGCAGGAAAGATCCAGATGACTTCTATTCTTGAATTGTGAATTGTGATGAGACTTGGCTTCACAATTAGGACCCCTGATATTAAACAAGAGAGCATGCAGTGGAAAGATCATGCATCACCACCACCAAAACAGTTCAAAATACAATCATCTGCAGGGAAGATCCAGATGACTTCTATTCCTGCATTGTGACTGGTGATGAGACGTAGCTTCACCATTAGGACTTTGACACTAAACAAGAGCATGCAGTGGAAGCATTATGGATAACAACCACCAATCAAAGTTCAAAACACAACCATCTGCAGGAAAGATCCAGATGACTTCTATTCTTGAATTGTGAATTGTGATGAGACTTGGCTTCACAATTAGGACCCCGATATTAAACAAGAGAGCATGCAGTGGAAAGATCATGCATCACCACCACCAAAACAGTTCAAAATACAATCATCTGCAGGGAAGATCCAGATGACTTCTATTCCTGCATTGTGACTGGTGATGAGACGTAGCTTCACCATTAGGACTTTGACACTAAACAAGAGCATGCAGTGGAAGCATTATGGATAACAACCACCAATCAAAGTTCAAAACACAACCATCTGCAGGAAAGATCCAGATGACTTCTATTCTTGAATTGTGAATTGTGATGAGACTTGGCTTCACAATTAGGACCCTGATATTAAACAAGAGAGCATGCAGTGGAAAGATCATGCATCACCACCACCAAAAAGTTCAAAACACAATCATCTGCAGGGAAGATCCAGATGACTTCTATTCCTGCATTGTGACTGGTGATGAGACGTAGAACAAGAGCATGCAGTGGAAGCATTATGGATAACAACCACCAATCAAAGTTCAAAACACAACCATCTGCAGGAAAGATCCAGATGACTTCTATTCTTGAATTGTGAATTGTGATGAGACTTGGCTTCACAATTAGGACCCTGATATTAAACAAGAGAGTATGCAGTGGAAAGATCATGCATCACCACCACCAGAAAAGTTCAAAACACAATCATCTGCAGGGAAGATCCAGATGACTTCTATTCCTGCATTGTGACTGGTGATGAGACGTGGCTTCCCCATTAGGACTCTGACACTAAGCAAGAACATGCAGTGGAAGCATTATGGATAACAACCACCAATCAAAGTTCAAAACACAACCATCTGCAGGAAAGATCCAGATGACTTCTATTCTTGAATTGTGAATTGTGATGAGACTTGGCTTCACAATTAGGACCCCGATATTAAACAAGAGAGCATGCAGTGGAAACATCATGCATCACCACTACCAAAAAAGTTCAAAACACAATCATCTGCAGGGAAGATCCAGATGACTTCTATTCCTGCATTGTGACTGGTGATGAGACGTGGCTTCACCATTAGGACTCTGACACTAAACAAGAACATGCAGTGGAAGCATTATGGATGACAACCACCAATCAAAGTTCAAAACACAACCATCTGCAGGAAAGATCCAGATGACTTCTATTCTTGAATTGTGAATTGTGATGAGACTTGGCTTCACAATTAGGACCCCGATATTAAACAAGAGAGCATGCAGTGGAAACATCATGCATCACCACTACCAAAAAAGTTCAAAACACAATCATCTGCAGGGAAGATCCAGATGACTTCTATTCCTGCATTGTGACTGGTGATGAGACGTGGCTTCACCATTAGGACTCTGACACTAAACAAGAACATGCAGTGGAAGCATTATGGATGACAACCACCAATCAAAGTTCAAAACACAACCATCTGCAGGAAAGATCCAGATGACTTCTATTCTTGAATTGTGAATTGTGATGAGACTTGGCTTCACAATTAGGACCCCGATATTAAACAAGAGAGCATGCAGTGGAAAGATCATGCATCACCACCACCAAAACAGTTCAAAATACAATCATCTGCAGGGAAGATCCAGATGACTTCTATTCCTGCATTGTGACTGGTGATGAGACGTAGCTTCACCATTAGGACTTTGACACTAAACAAGAGCATGCAGTGGAAGCATTATGGATAACAACCACCAATCAAAGTTCAAAACACAACCATCTGCAGGAAAGATCCAGATGACTTCTATTCTTGAATTGTGAATTGTGATGAGACTTGGCTTCACAATTAGGACCCTGATATTAAACAAGAGAGCATGCAGTGGAAAGATCATGCATCACCACCACCAAAACAGTTCAAAATACAATCATCTGCAGGGAAGATCCAGATGACTTCTATTCCTGCATTGTGACTGGTGATGAGACGTAGAACAAGAGCATGCAGTGGAAGCATTATGGATAACAACCACCAATCAAAGTTCAAAACACAACCATCTGCAGGAAAGATCCAGATGACTTCTATTCTTGAATTGTGAATTGTGATGAGACTTGGCTTCACAATTAGGACCCTGATATTAAACAAGAGAGTATGCAGTGGAAAGATCATGCATCACCACCACCAAAAAAGTTCAAAACACAATCATCTGCAGGGAAGATCCAGATGACTTCTATTCCTGCATTGTGACTGGTGATGAGACGTGGCTTCACCATTAGGACTCTGACACTAAGCAAGAACATGCAGTGGAATCATTATGGATAACAACCACCAATCAAAGTTCAAAACACAACCATCTGCAGGAAAGATCCAGATGACTTCTATTCTTGAATTGTGAATTGTGATGAGACTTGGCTTCACAATTAGGACCCCGATATTAAACAAGAGAGCATGCAGTGGAAAGATCATGCATCACCACCACCAAAACAGTTCAAAATACAATCATCTGCAGGGAAGATCCAGATGACTTCTATTCCTGCATTGTGACTGGTGATGAGACGTAGAACAAGAGCATGCAGTGGAAGCATTATGGATAACAACCACCAATCAAAGTTCAAAACACAACCATCTGCAGGAAAGATCCAGATGACTTCTATTCTTGAATTGTGAATTGTGATGAGACTTGGCTTCACAATTAGGACCCCGATATTAAACAAGAGAGCATGCAGTGGAAAGATCATGCATCACCACCACCAAAACAGTTCAAAATACAATCATCTGCAGGGAAGATCCAGATGACTTCTATTCCTGCATTGTGACTGGTGATGAGACGTAGCTTCACCATTAGGACTCTGACACTAAACAAGAGCATGCAGTGGAAGCATTATGGATAACAACCACCAATCAAAGTTCAAAACACAACCATCTGCAGGAAAGATCCAGATGACTTCTATTCTTGAATTGTGAATTGTGATGAGACTTGGCTTCACAATTAGGACCCTGATATTAAACAAGAGAGCATGCAGTGGAAAGATCATGCATCACCACCACCAAAAAAGTTCAAAACACAATCATCTGCATGGAAGATCCAGATGGCTTCTATTCCTGCATTTTGCCTGGTGATGAGACGTGGCTTCACCATTAGGACCCTGACACTAAACAAGAGCATGCAGTGGAAGCATCATACATAACAACCACCAATCAAAGTTAAAAACCTTCGAGCATTTAATCTCCTAATATTCTATATTATAATGATCACTGCGTACAATCCGTAATTTAGACTCATTGTCATAAATATCTGCGCACCAAGAAGGAGGCGTTGGATTGAAATGAGACACTAGTAGTGAGATGCTGCATACCAAGGACAGAAGTGATACAGTATCACAACAGCAGGATGATATCCAGCTGACATACGAGTCAGCAAAAGGTAGTTTAGCCGGAAAAAACGCGGAGTTCTCTCGTAAAAGAAAAACAGAAACGTGAGGTGTAAAAGAAGCGGGTTGCGAGAGCGCAGCGAAAGAAAGACGAGGGATGAACCCCGTAGTAGCTAGCCGTGACACCGCTCTACCAAGGGTGAATAGCCCGAGCCAACTACGATGACGCTCTAAATTGACGAATAAATGTTGATACTTGCAAATTTTGATTATATTTGTTGGAGACTTGGTCTTATTAGTGACGCCGGACTCTCTTGCCTCCCAGTACAGAATACCCAAAAGTTAGGGAGAGCCTACCAGGTAACCTGAATAGAAGATACCTAATAGTATGGCTAACATATAACACATGAGATCTACTTCGTAATAATGAATAAAAGATCATGAGCAAAACATGAATTTCTTTTGAAGTAGGACTACGTCTAACTCCGCGGATAGTTTGGGACGACTTACGGCCAACCGCCTGTGACAAAAATAGGTCCCAATTGACGTCATTATAGCGTAAAAAATACGTGCCGCACACTAATCGTGTTACCATATTCGTAAACAGCATGGAGTCCAATTCGCGTACTGCGCAATACATAGTGCGCACGACGCTCTCCTCGCTCCCTCTGCACGGGGGAGATGATGCAATATTTCTGGGTATGCCGCAGCGTTTGATGAGGTCTATCTCGACAACCGCGCGTGAGCGCAACACGACTGTGCATGGTATCGTTTTAAAGCTCTCGACGAGATCTATTCAAATATATGAAGAACATTTCGCAGTGGTTAGAACTAAACATTTTAAAAATTGTTTTCTTGTAAACCTTTTGACAATATCGCGGTTTATCTAGAGAACCGCGAGTGCGTGATATCGTTTTAAAGTTCTCGACGAAAGCTATTCAAATATACCGTATAAAGAACATATCGCAGTGGTTTAAACTAATTTTTTTAATTGTTTTCGTGTGAACGGGTTAATATTTTTGACAATGCCGCGGAAGTCGCAGAATGAACGCAAGCAAACGTGGAGAAAATCAAAACCAGAGGCAAGAGCAAATGATGAGGAATGTAAGAAGCCCAAGAAGACAGAGCACCACGTTCGGTAATTCGTGTATCGATTTGCTTTGTGTTCTCAATGTATCCAGTATGATTTGTAAAACTCATGTAAGCTACTTTTCATATCATAGACCTGTGTTGGCTATAACAAATGAAATAAACGCTTTGAAACCATACTCAACTACCTCATTTCAACTCTCCGATCTGCAAGTCGTTCCAAACTGACCGCTCAATCAAAACTGAGCCTTCCTGTATTTTTTTATTTTTTTTATGGTTTCGACTCTCATCTTTAAGCCTATTTATTAGTTCCCAACGTATCATCAGTTAATATTTTTTTATCCTTAACACAGGATCCTTCAGAAACAATACTTCCATGCTATACAGAAATAAATATTTTTAGCAGTAATGTTCAAGCGTATGTCCTCGTCTTCCCCCTTGTTTTGCAGGAAGCACTAAAAATATTAAACAAAAAAAGCGGCTTCTGATGAACTGCTCTTATGTTTCCGAAATGCACTTTAAAATATTGTGATTTCCCATCTCCGCAAAACATAAACGCTCTCCTTTGAAGGTAAAAAAACTCACACCATTTTTTGAAGTGAAAACGCAGAACACAAAGTGTTTTATTTTACAGCAAAAGCCGCTACCCGCGGAAAAAGAGTTCGACAAGTCTGAAAAATGGCAGAAAGGGTTGAATCATTTTGAGAGCGCTGCAGAAGTCTTGTTCCTTCTTTAATCAAAGAAAGTGGAATGAAACGGGGAAGAAGAGGGGGTCCTGATCATTTTTCTTTTCGCGCTTGACAGCAATTACTCGTAATGGGAGAAAAAGTGTCATTTTTGATATTTCACGCCAGAACTTTCGATCAATGCTGTCACTGAGGCGGTTGTTGTTAGTTGGGTAATTTATGACTCCTTTGAAAATAGTTAGCCACTGGACTTGTGGCTGTTTGGGGTCAAACTGCGAGGGTTCCTCTTTTAGAATCCAGAAATTCCAGGACTTTTTTGGTCACAATTGTTAAAGCACGCTTCAGTGACATTTTTTCAACTCCTATTATTGATTCTTATATTTGAAATGAAATGTGCTCTTGTCCACACCAGCAAGCATGGTAGCAACATTTTATTTTTACTTTGTCCAAATAGATTCGATAAAAAGAATGGAAGAAAAATGCATGTATAGTTGTCGCCTATTAATGTGATCATTTCGAAATATAACTATTCTTGACGATAACAACCGAATGAAAGCAGTAACTAATGAAAACCGAAACTCAGTATAATATAATTTATTGACATTAAATATATATACACTGTAAAAAAAATTCTGAAATTCAGATGCCATTTTCCGCGATTCCTTTTGTGAATCAACGGAGCATATTCCTGATGCAATCTTTTCCCTGAAATTTACGGAAAAAACTTTACCTTCACGGATGCCAGGAAAATTCAAAATTTTCAGAGACCTTTTCGCAATTCCTTTTTTTTTTTACATTACTGAACGTAAATAGGAGTTTTTAACCGTAGTCGGTCACTACACGTTGAACAACGCCAGTGATCGCTCATGAGAGCTTTTCTCACACTACGTTTTTCCGCTGTTTTAAGTAATCTACTCAATAATAAACTGCAGAATTTTTTCCTTGCAAGAAATTCACAGTCGTATCTGAATAATATGAAAACCCCCAGAAAAACAGTGTACCCACCCGGGCGCGTCGCAGAGTGCACGTGACAAGGTCGAACACACGGAGATATAAGCGACCGGCCACGACAGATGAGCCATAGTGCGTTATGTGAGCACAATGGGAAGAGGCAGTGATTTGACGACCGTTCAAAAAGGAATAATCATCGGCTACCGCGCCAAGAGTAGAAGCTTCTCAAAAACAGAAGACTTCCTGAGCTGTTCGGGAGGTGCTGTAGTAAGGGTGTACCAAGAATGGACCGCTGGCACACCGAGTACCTCCCGACGTCATAACTGTGGAACCCCAAAGACCAACGATCCCAGAGAAGAACGTCGCCTCCGTCGACTGGTAAAGGGCAATCGACGTGCAACAGTGCAGCAATTGACCACGCAAATGAACGCTGGGTCACCCAAATACGTGTCCCCGATAACAGTAGAGCCAACTCTGTTATGCATGGGTCTCCGGAGTCGACGCTGCGTCAAGGCGCCTATGTTAACCGAGGTCCATCGGCATCGACGCCTGCAGTTTGCATGGGACTACCGTCATTGGACAGTGGAACAATGGGGAAAAGTTGTCTTCTCCGACGAATCGAGGTTTCTACTCCATAGAAGTGACCGGCGGTGGCGGATGCTGCATCAGGCCCACGAGAACCAACACCCGGATGCGCTTGTCGGTCAATTACAGGCCGGAGGTGGCAGTGTGCATGTCTGTGGGATGTTTATTTGGTATGACCTGAGACTGCTGGTATCACTGGATGGGTCCCAAAACGCCAATGCCTACCTATCCATCCTCGCTGACCATATGCATCCCTTCATGTTGGATATTTACCCTGGTGGTGATGATGTCTACCAACAGAACAATGTGCCCTGCCATTTCAGTATAGGGGTGCGTGACTGGCTCCGGGAAAAGAGAACGTGATGTCTCCGTTTTCCCTTGGTTGGCGAAATCGCCCGACCTCAATCCCATACAGCACTTGTGAGACTATTTGGATCGACAGGTTCGACGTGCCGACCCACAACCACGTCATGTCCGAGACCTCCATGCTCTGCTGCAGTTCGAATGGGCACGCGTGCCTCGAGCAACCTTCTGGGGCCTCATTGCGTCCATGCCACGTCGTTTCGCCGCTGTCATCCGGGCCAAGAGTGGTTATTCCCATATTCTGATACGACAGTGTACAGTTAATACACGGGGTGCATAGGAAAGTCCCTTTAGCCTGGAATAACTTGCGAACGGAGAGAGGTACAGTTATGCAAGTGAAATAACGGTTTAGTAAAGCGACTACGCCCTATAGAATGCAACCCAAAAGCAGCTCCCCTAGTGGCGAAATTCGGAAGTTAGCCATTGCAAATCGAAAACGAAAAGAAATAGGGCAAATTTTCCAATCACACAGTTTTATGGCATCAATTATTTAGTACGAAAAGACATTTGTTTCACACGGATAAAACAAATTGTCGCCTGAATATCCTAAAATGTCCGAAATTGATGTGCGACCTTTCGTGTGAACGTTTGAAGGGAACAGGCATAGGTATGAGCAAATACACACAATTTAGTGCATAAATGCGTACTTATGTCAATACAGTTTGATGACGTTAGACAAAACAAAAAACAAAAAAGGCAAACTGGAGCACAGTGATAAAAAGTTCATGTCGAGTATGTTCGAAGAGTTCGCCGTTGCCCACGATACAGATTTGTATTCGTGAAAGTAACTCTGCATGAACATTCCTCAGCGTGGAAGGTGTCACACTGCTGCAAGCATCTGTAACACGACGACGTTGATCCAGCAGACTTGTAGGCGCTGTTGCATACACCTGATTTTTAACGTAACCACAGAAATCCAAGCTCGCCATTCTCACACAGCGTACGTAGACCCAAACTTCTGATCAAGGTACATCCTGCTACTGGTTTTTATATCGTAGGTACGATACAACGTCACAATCTGCATTTGCATACGGCTACATTTGCGAAATGTGAATATGCAGATTCAAATCGTCGCGCATCGATTTCGGATATTTTAGGGTATTCAGGCGACAATTTATCTTGTCCGTGTGAAACAAATGTCGTTTTGTGCTATTTAAATGATGCTCTACAACTTTATAATTCAAAATTTTGTCCTATCTCTTTTCGTTTTTGATTCGCAATGGCTAACTTCCGCATTTCGCCACTAGAGGCACTGCTATTGGTTGCATTCGATCGGGCGTAGTCGCTTTACTATACCGTTATCTCACTTGCGTAACTGTACCTCTCTCCGCTCGCAAGTTATTCCAGGCTAAAGGGACTTTTCCTATGCACCCTGTTTACACTGACAGAAAAAAAATCCCAACACCAAGAAGGGGTTGTGTTAGACAAACGACAGTTGGTAGGCGGTGAGAGTACATCTGTAAGATGACGTCTATGCAAATTTCGCGCTCGGCGCATACGTGTGGCGCTACTAGCGCCCCTCGGAACATGCAAAGCAGGTTTGCTGTAAATACGCGCTGTAACGTTCGTGAGCGTTAGTTATCGTTGAGATTCGACGTAGTGTGTTGATGTTAGTCAAGAATGCCTTTAAGAAGACGAAGAAGCCATTATCAACAGCTCACGGAGTTTGAACGAGGTCGTGTAATAGGGCTACGAGAAGGTGGATTTTCTTTCCGCAATATTGCAGAACGACTTGGCAGGAATGTAGCCACTGTGCATGATTGTTGGCAGCGGTGGTCAAGGGAAGGTACTGCCTCAAGAAGACTGGGTTCCGGCCGGCCACGTCGCACTACTGAGAGGGAAGACCGCCGGGTACGGCGTATGGCCGTGGCGCATCGTACCGCGTCTGCGGCAGCAATTCGAACTGCAGTTGCCACCACGGTGACACAACGAATTGTTACAAATCGTTTACTTGAAGGACAGGTCTGAACCAGACGCCCTGTAGCGTGCATTCCACTTACTCCGAACCACTGCCGTTTGCAACGTCAGTGATGTCAAGCTAGAGCTCATTGGAGCGACGGAGTGGAGATCTGTTATGTTTTCTGATGAAAGCCGGTTCTGCCTGGGTGCGAGTGATGGCCGTGTGTTGGTTAGAAGGAGGCCAGGTGAGCGCCTGCAACCAACCTGTCTGCGGCCAAGACACACTGGGCCTACACCTGGAGTTATGGTCTGGGGAGCAATTTCCTATGACAGCAGGAGCACTCTCGTGGTTATCCCACGCACCCTGACGGCACAGTTGTACGTTGGTCTGGTGATTCAACCTGTTGTGCTGCCATTCATGAACAGCATTCCAGGGGGTGTTTTCCAACAGGATAACGCTCGCCGCCCGCATATCGCTGTTGTAACCCAACATGCTCTACAGAGTGTCGACATGTTGCCGTGGCCTGCTAGATCACCAGATCTTTCACCAATCGAGCACGTATGGGACATCATCGGACGACAACTCCAGCATCACCCCCCAGCCAGCTTTAACCGTCCCTGTATTGACCGACGAAGTGCAACAGGCGTGGAACTCCATCCCACAAACTGACATCCAACACCTGTACGACACAATGCATGAACGTATGCGTGCTTGCATTCAACATTCTGGCGGTTACACAGGTTATTAATGTACCAGCATTTCACATTTAAAATGGCTCTTCTCGCGCTTACAATAAGCTGTGATCTTGAAACCTTAATCGATTAAATATGTTACCTATACAAATGTATTGCCGCCATTTCATTCCTCTACAACTAGTTTTTCGTGGTGTTGGGATTTTTTTCCGTCAGTGTATATATTCATGTAGTTACAAATCAAGTTAGGCGAAAAACTGATTCTTATCATCGCGTTACCTATAAAAATACAAAACACCATTGCCAGTGATCGCTTGATCAGAAAAGCTCTCAAGTGACGCAAACGGCAGCGGTCGCTTGATGAGAGAAATGTTCATACGAGGCACACGGGAGCAAAGTGCAGACTGTTTGAAGGTCAAAGAAGGTTCAATCCTTATCAGAACTGACAACAGATTATTGAGAAAATTCTAAAAGTTAGCTTGAGTGGGGGTAATGCCCCCATGGTAGCTTCCAAATAAATGGCCCTTTTTATATGTGTTGCCACGCCAAACTACGTTTGTCGGCCACATTTGTTTATTTTTATTTAAATTAAGGTGAAGAGCTACAATTCAATTAATTTATATTTCGAGGAAGTTTAAATTAAGAAAGGGGGCGGTTAGTTTTCATAGCGTGAGATATGGGTTAAGTTTTAGTTTTAAGAGGAATTCATGAGGAACAATTTTTAAGTTCGAATCATTTTCCTACCTTGGAGGAAGACCACCACACAGGAAAACTGCCACACATTTTCCAGCAACTTAGAAAACTGCCACACATCGGAAAATCGCCACACAAGAAAACTGCCACACAGGAAAACTGCCACACGATTTTCATTAAGGCGCCGTGCACTAATTGCTATTCCTCCGAGGAACACTTTGAATGTGTGGCAGTTTTCTGGTGTGGCAGTTTTCCAAGTTTCCGAACTATGTATGGCACTTTCCCAAGATGCCTAACGATGGGAAGGAGCTCTTTTGTTTGTCTGAATTTTCATGTCGGTTTATACTTAGGGCAACTGGGGGTCGAAACGTTTGGGGTTCGCTTGCCTGGGATAAAAATAGAAAGATCACACAGGAAAACTGCCACACAGGAAAACTGCCACACAAGAAAACTGCCACACCGGAAGATTGCCACGCAAGAAAACTGCCACACCGGAAGATTGCCACACAGGAAAACTGCCACACGCTTTTCATTAAGGGGCAGGGCACAAATTGCTATTCCTTCGAGGAACACTTTGAATATGTGGCAGTTTTCTGGTGTGGTAGTTTTCCAAGTTTCCGAATTATGTGCGGCAGTTTCTCAAGGTGCCTAACGATGGGAAGGATCTCTTTTGTTTGTTTGAATTTTCATGTCGGTTCATACTTACGGCAATTGGCCACAGAAGTTCGAGGGGGGGGGAAGGGGGTGTATAAAGAATGCCGTTTCTTGGCCTATATTGAGAATTTCATTGGAAACTCCAAACAAATTTCGTGAAAACGTTCTATTTAGGCGTCAAGTGTTCAGGAAAGATCAATAAGGTGTGATTTTTTTAATAACGCTGCACTTTTACTTAGGCACTAAATATTTGCATAACATGTCAAATTTTTTATATTTTTCTTTTACCTAATGAATTCATAGGCCCTACAACTCGGCCTTTTTAACAGCTTTTAATTCGCCGACTTTATATTCATAACGCTTACGTATCAAATCAAGTCAATAGCATTGCTCTTTTACTTAGGCACTAAACAGTCATAGGCCACAGGCATAGGCATTTTTAACAGGCTTTATTCTACCAGTGTCATATTCACAACGTTTACACATCAAATCAAGTTAATAATATTGCGCTTTTATTTCGGTACGAAATATTTATTCACAGGCCCTAGGCCTAGTCTTAGGCCTTTTTACCAGTTTTTATTCTACTAATGCCATATTCACAACATTTACACAGAAAATCATGTTAATAATATTCGGCGTTTTCTCAGGCACGAAATATTAATTCACTGGCCCTAAGTCTAGGTCTTGTTAATAGTTTTTACTCTATCAATAACATTCACGCAGTTTACACACAAAAAAAATGTAATAATATTGCTCTTTTACTTAGGCACGAAATATTCGTTCATAGGCCCTAGGTCTGGGCCTATGAATTAATATTTCGTGCCCGAGTAAAAGCGTGATATTATTAAATTGATTTGTTGTCTAAACGTAGTGAATATGGTATTGATAGAATCAAAACTATTAAAAAAGCCTACGGCCTATGAATTTATATTTCGTGCCTCACTAAACGCCCAATATTATTAACATGATTCACTGTGTAAACGTTGTGAATATGACATTGGTAAAATAAAAACTGGTAAAAGGGCCTAGGCCTAAGGCCTGTGAATAAACATTTCGTGCCTAAATAAAAGCGTAATATTATTAACTTAATTTGATGTGTAAACGTTGTGAATATGGCATTGGTAGAATAAAAACTGTCAATAAAGCCTAGGCCTAGGGCATATGAATTAATATTTCCTGCCAAAGTAAAATCGCAATATTATTACATTTATTTGTTGTGTAAATGTTTTGAATATGGTAGTGATGAAGTAAAAACTATTAAAAAGGCCTAGACCTAGGGCCTATGAAGTAATATTTAGTGCCTAAGTAAATGCCCAATATTATTAACTTGATTTTCTGTTAAACGTTGGGAATATGGCATTGGTAGAATAAAAACTGGTAAAAGGGCCTAAACCTAAGCCTGGAGCCTCTGAATAAATATTTCGTGCCTAAATAAAAGCGCAATATTATTAACTTGATTTGATGTGTAAACGTTGTGAATATAAAGTCGGCGAATTAAAAGCTGTTAAAAGGGCCGAGGTGTAGGGCCTATGAATTCATTTGGTAAAAGAAAAATACTACAAATTTGACATGTTATGTAAATATTTAGTGCCTAAGTAAAAGTGCAGCGTTATTAAAAAATTCCCACCTTATTGGTCTTTCCTGAACAAAACAATTTTTGCTCGGCTTACATAGAACGTTTTCTCGAAATTTGTTTGGAGTTTCCAATTAAATTCTCAATATAGGCCAAGAAATGGCAATCTTTATACACACACACCCCTACCCTCGAACTTCTGTGCCAGTTGCCCTAAGTATGAACCGACATGAACACAGCAATTTTCGCTTGGCTTACATAAAACGTTTTCTCGAAATTTGTTTGGAGTTCCCAATTCAATTCCCAACATTGGCCAGGAAACGGCAATCTTTATATCACCCCCCCCCCCTCCCTCGAACTTCTGTGGCCAGTTGCCCTAAGTATGAACCGACATGAAAATTCAGACAAACAAAAGAGCTCCTTCCCATCGTTAGGCACCTTGGGAAACTGCCACACATAATTCGGAAACTTGGAAAACTGCCACACCAGAAAACTGCCACACATTCAAAGTGTTCTTCGGAGGAAGAGCAATTTGTGCCCGGCCTCTTAATGAAAAGCGTGTGGCAGTTTTCTAAGTTGCTGAAAGATGTGTGGCAGTTTTCCTGTGTGGCAGTCTTCCTATGTGGCGGTCCTCCGCCAACCAAGTGCGGGGCCTGGGGCTGCAGCCCCTCCTGAAATGGGCTCTGATCTCCACATAGCGAAGAAAAACTTTCATTAAACAAAAACATGTGACATTTCTTTCACTTTTTTTATAACGAATAGAGCATTTTATTTTACATTATAGAATCTATGAAGTATATAGTTATTTATATCACATTATGGGTACTGATTCTTACTTTTTGTTTTCAAATACGTCTGATTACGGTTGAGATTATTTGAATACACAAAGAAGTAGTGAATATACTGAAAGGGCCCCGGGGCCTTTTTTGGAAAAACATCGTTAGTAGATCACACATATACTACTATCGTTTAAAAAGCCTTCTACATAGATTTCACTTAGAGTACAAAAGATGACACGTCTGATTTCTGTTGGGATTATCTGAATACACAAAGAAATGCTGAAATTAACTAAAAGGGCCCCGGGGCATTTTTGGAAATAGCATCGTTTAGAAAGCCTTCTATATACGATGAGACGTCTGATTTCAGTTGGGATTTGAATACACAAAGAAATATGTAGTTTGCTCACAGGAACCCCGGTGCGGTTTTGGGAAATAATATCTTTTAGAAATCTTGCAGTTGAAGTAGAAAAATATCAAGCCCGTGGATTCGCCCTTTTGTCATGGCGCCTTTTTTCCGCTTCGCCTTTTTGTCGTATTATTCTTTTGTTGTATCGCCCTTTTGGCGCATCGCTCTTTTGCCTTGCACCCTTTTGTTGTGTCGCCCTTTTGTCATTCGTCCTTTTTGTCGTTCGCCCTTTTGACGTTCGCTCTTTTTGGTGCGCTCTTTTGTCGTGCGCCCTTTTGTCGTGAAACGGTACATCGAACCCTGTTGAAAATGGGGCTGCGTACCCGCAAGCCGCTTCGAGGGCCAATGCTAAACTCCGTTCACTGTGGAAAGCCCCTACAATGGTCATGTAGGCATCAAACCTGGACACTGAATTATTGAAAGAAGGTCGTCTGGTCTGATGAATCTCTTTTCTGGTTTCACCGTTTTCCTGGAGAAGTGTTGGCACCAGGATTGCGCCGTGTAATGAAAATATGCCGGTGGAGGAAGAGCAATTCTTAGGCCAATGTTCTTCTGGGAAACACTGGGTCCAGTCATTCATGTACAGGAAACTATGAGGTCTAAACATCATTGCAGACCAGGTATATCCTTTCATGGCAACGGTATTCCCATCTAGTAGTACCTTCTTTCGGAAGATGACGGACCAAGCCACACTGCCCGGATTAATCGAGAATGGTTAGCGAACATGAGAAAGACTTCCAGGTATTTCCATGCCCCCAAATTCCCCATACATCAATTCAATCAGGCATCAGTGGTATGTGTTGGAACATCAAATCCGACTTCCAGCAGCTGAACCACATAATTTACAAGAGTGAAATGGTCTGCTCGCCGGTTTAAACTCCTTCGGCGGTATTTGGAGGACAAACATCATATTGAACAGGTGCTCTAATATTTTGGCTCTTCGGTGGGTGCTACTTTAGTGAATAAGAATGACGTTCAAATATATTGGTTTGACGGTTAATGCCGTTTAAAATGCAAATATATTGGTTTGTTCATGCTGTTTTTTTCACCGCACTATAGGAATGTAATACATCAGAAAGCAAAACGGAATCAATCAACTATGTATCCCCATCCCCCTTCATGCTGGTTTATCATGGTGCCCCAACGTCTGGGTAAGTTTGCAATGCCATTCATGAAAAAACATACTGGTTTTGCTGCGAAGAAATCATCAAGGAAATTCTGGAGCTCAACATCATTGTTTAACGTTCTGCCACGGAGTATATTCCACAGAGATCGCAACAGGTGATAGTCTGAAAGTGGAAAGATCTCCCATTTCATGTCCTGAATGGCCATTTTGGTCATGTTCGCATTGTGAGGGCTATAACGAAGTAAATTTCTCCGTCATTTTTGGTCTACGCCGGGATTCGAACCCGAGGCCGCTTATTCCGGAACAAGTCGCTCTACCAACTGAGCTACGCAGACATTTGTTCTGATTCCTATCTGCCTTTATGTCGTGTGCGTCCTGCTGGCAGGTACGTCACAACAACATAATCGTAGGATGAAGGTCGTGTTTCGGACGTGGTGTGGGCGTCTTGTTTGGGCTCAACCATTCCCTCCGATGCCTGAAATTCACGTACAGGCACCACTTTTCATCTCCAGTAACAATACATGACAGAAAGGGTTTGTGCTGCTGAGAACATTCTTGATAACAGGAGAGCAAGCAACCACATATAGCAACACGTTGATTCTTGTTGTCCTCGGTGAGAGTGTGAGGCACCCAAGACCCCAATTTCTGGACCTTTCCCATGCGTTCCAGGTGTCGCACCACTGTGGCCTGATCACAGTCCATCTCACTGGCCAATTTGCGTGTAGTTTGACGCGGATCCAAGTGGATGAGATGGTTCAAACGATCCTCATCAAAGTGAGATGGACGACCTGAGCGTGGAGGGTCGTTGAGGTCAAAATTGCCACCTCGGAACCGCTCAAACCATTTGCGGGCTGTCCTCGGAGCAATAGCTTCCTCCTCATACACAGCACAAATTTGTCAAGTAGCCTCGGCGGCTGTGGATCCCTTGTTAAGCTCGTAGAGGAGCAGATGTCGGAAATGTTCATTCCTCTCTACTTGACACTCCGTACTTTCGGACCTAAAACCAAAAGACCATTAGCCACAATCACACAACGCAATATGATTTAGATACTCGATATTACTGGCTACATTTTGATATACAACTGGCCATCTTCACCGTCACTACTGACCTGGGAAACACTCGTGAAATAAAACGTCATCAAATTATGCATTAACCCAATAAGTGAGAATTTGACTAAAATTTATTCATAACGCAGTAGAAAAATCATACGAACTATGTACTTTTCAGCGTAGGCCCCATTAACATTAGCAATACAATCTTTAATCTTTTAATATGAATTAAACACAGTCATGTTGAAGTTTTGAAAATTCTGTTTTTTATCAGAAGCAGCAAGTTACGCGGCTATGTAATCACATTTTGGAAAACAAAGTTATTTGTATATTGTTTCGCTGATGAAACTCGCATAAGTGAATCAAATGCAGTAATGCGGAAATGGAGTGGCGTGGAAGTTAGCGGGGCAACGCAAAGACAATAAAGCTTAACGATCTTAATTATGCCTAAGTTGTCTTCTGATAGATGTAATAAACTTAAGGCAAAGTCCTGAAGACGATAAGAATACTTAATAAACGGGTGGAAACAATGCAAAACAAATAAACTGGGAAATGCTGTTAAAGTAGATTTAATCATTTATTCTGAAAAGCCAAGGTAATGAGGTTGATTTATAACTAAACTGCAAAGTTAGTAATTTCTAAGGCAAAGGGTTTTAGTTGAATATACATAAACATAAACATCAAGCACGATATTTCTGTTTTTCGACAATCTGGATTCTCTAGATCCAGTAACTGTAAATCAGATTTCAACACGAGAATGATGAACAGTAGAATTACACAGTGTGGCAAAGAATTTTTAAGACTGGGTCTGTAAAATGAAATAGAAACAAGAAATTATAATTTGTATTGATTTGTTATTCAAAATAAGTCCCTCCGGCTTCAATACACTTGTTATAGTGATTTAATAATGATTCGAATGCCTGTTCCAGTTCACTTTGCGGAATTGCCTCCAAAGCACGCGTCGAAGCTATTTGTACGGTCGAAATATCATCTAAATAACACCCTCTTACCGTCATTTTAAGTTTAGGGAATAAAGAAAAGTCGCAGGGTGATAAATCAGGCGAATATGGTGGATGATTCAACACACAGACGTTATTTTTCGCCGAAAATCTACGAACAAGAAGTGAGGTGTGACTGGGTGCATTATCGTGCAACAAACACCAACTGCTTTCATCTCGATATTCTGGACGAATTCTGCCCATCAAACGCCTCAAAACATTGAAATAAAACTCACCAGTAATTGTTTGTCCAATTGGAACAAATTCTTTGTGGATAATACCCTTACTATCGAAGAATGTAATTATCATTGTTTTGATTTTCGATGGAACTTTTCTTGTCTTTTTGGCTTGTGGTGAGTTTTTTGACTTCCATTCCGCACTTTGTCGCTTTGTTTTAGGATCATATTGAAAACACCATGATTCATCACCTGTAACAATCGATTTTAAGAAGTTTGGATCATTTTCAGCGGCTGAAATGATGTCTCTGCAATGTGCACTTCTCCTTGATTTTTGTTCATTGGTTAACGTGTGTGGAACAAATTTAGCACAGACTTTTGTTTTGCCCAAATCTTCATGCAGGATTGTTCGAATCGTTTCTTTATTGATATTTAAAGACTCTTCCATCATTCTTAGTGACGCACATCGATTGTTTTCCACGAAATTCGTGGAAAATCGATTGTTTTCCACGAATTCAATAATCTCAAGTGTCCTAGATGAACTTGGTCTTCCGGTATGCTTATCATCTTCTAGCGTGTCTCTTCCATCCGAAAAACGTTTGTGCCACAGGAAAACATTTGATCTACTTAAACAAAACTCACCGTAAACTTGTTTCATCATTTGGTACGTTTCCAAGGCACTTTTACCAAGTTTTGCGTTAAATTTAATAAGAGCTCTTTGTTCCATCTTAATAATTCAACATGAAAAACATTTTACTTCTCTAATGAACGGCCGTTTCGTTTGAGTTACTGTAACAACTGCTCAGTACTTTTGGCAGAAAGCAAGCAGATGGTCACGGTTTATAACGCATTCGTGATCATGTGTATTTTAGAAATATTGCGTTTCAAAATCACAACAGAAGTTGATCATGTGTATTTTAGAAATATTGCGTTTCAAAATCACAACAGAAGTGACTGCATAATATCGTCAACATCAACCATTCTCAATCCACTGCTGGATGAAGGTCTCTCCAAATCTCTTCCAGGATTTTCTGATTTGAGTAATTAATTCCCTTCCATCCCTCCGGCATGATTTCAAATTATATCCAATAATTTTCCACGGGTTCTCCTTCTGGGCCTTTTCTCATTCTCAAGTATCTGTTCTAGCATTTCATTAAACACGGTGTGTTTTTCGTGCTAAAATTACTAACCAAAAAGAGTAATATCCAATACGAGGCATGATAAGAAAACTTGTCCCACTAAATATTCAATGAACAAGTAAAAGCTTTAATTGTTAAAATTACATTAAAACCGAAGTTAAAAAGCGTAAGATCTTTCGATCCTACGTCAGGATCGTCATTGGATGGAGTGTCCATATTGGAAGTAATTACATACATGTATGTCGTGCACACTATCGGTAGGAATCATATATGTCGTTTAAATATGTTGGAAGTATGACCAACATACCGAACATCGTTCCAATCTTAAAAAAACATCTGTCGAAAAAACAAACTGGACTTTGGAGTAAAAACCCAAAACATCCCCTCGCAGGTTAAAAAGCACATGGACCTTATCTCTATGGACAATAAACATGGTGTCTATTGTGTACTCATGAAGAATGTTAACTCCAATAGCAATGACTTTTCATACATCGGTTTAACCTCAAGAATATTAAAAACCAGAATTAAGGAACACAAGTATGATGTAAAAAGTGGTTCCAGATCAACTGCTCTGTCCCGACTAGCAAGAGGTGGTAAGCACCTCCCAATTTGGAATGATGTCACCTTACTGTCCACTCCACATACTAAGTTCTCTTGTTTACTTTCCGAGAGTTTATTTATTTTAAATTTTGAAGAAAAATGTTATAACGACGAAGTTCTGAACCCCATACCAAACCAATGGAAACAACTTATCACAGAAAATAGAAGTTCATCCGAAGCACATCCTATCTCTTCAATATTGAATAATTGGCAACTTTAAGGACTGCGCTAATTTCTTTGTAAAACTGAGCATGCGCAGCGTGTGTCTATTACGTTGTTGATGAGGTTGAAAAACCCGATATACACTCACAGACAATGAAATTTGCTCACCTAGAAGAAAACATGCTGCAACCGCGAAACTTTGCAAATAACTAGAGGAATGATGGAATGCAAATTATCGTGATGGAAATGCAAATGATCCACGTTTGATGCGAGTGCGCATGACCGCACACCCTGTGGTGACGCTGCAAGCACGAACCGGCAGCATTATAAACTGGCACGTAGTACCCCGTGAAAAGCGAAAAGCACTGGCCGACGCAAGCAAGAGCGCAGAGTGACAAGAATGCCGGGTAGACGTCAGAGACGTCGATTTACGAAACATACGGACTTTGGGAGAGGCCTGATCATCGGGCTGAAAACCGCAGGGTGGTCCTCGCGCCGTATGGCCCGCCACGTGGATCATTCTGACCATACCGTCCGACTGTGTTGGGTGCAGTAGACACGTGACAATACTGCTACACGGCGGAGCGGCTCCGGATGGACCAGGAGGACCACCGGAAGACAGGATCGACGGATCGTAAGCCAGGCACGAACGGATCCCACGGGGACCAGGTCTACTATACAGACAGTTGTAGCAGCTCCTGTGTGCCCACGAACTATTTCCCGGCGTCTCGCGGAAACGAATCTGAGATCCCAGCGCCCCTTACATGTGCTGCCATTAACACCGGAACATCGCCGGCTCCGTGTGCAGTGGTGCTAGGCCAGAGCGACGTGGAACGGCACAGACTGGCGACGTGTGGTGCTTAGCGATGAGTGCTGCTTCATTCTGGGGACAGATGATCGTCGTGTCCGGGTGTGGAGGTCCCTGGGTGAACGGCACAATTCCAACCTTGCTTTCGAGCACAGCACCACCATCACCGCAGGCATTATGGTCTGGGGAGCCATTGCCTACAATAGCCTATCAGCTCTAGTAGTGATACGTGGATCATTGATGGGCCAGCGGTATGTAGATGAGATCTACGGCCCCATGTGGTCCCATTCCTGGCCAGAATTCCAGGTGAGATATACCAGCAGGATAATGCCCGTCCGCACACGTCTCAGGTTGCCCAAGACAGCCTACGTCATGTCCAGACACTTCCAAGGCCTGCCCGCTCTCCGAACATGTCCCCTATCGAGCATGTGTGTGGGGCCAGTGGAAGCGTCCGCTGCCGCCGTGCCGCACTATCTGGGATTTGGAGCACACCGTCCAACACGTGTACCGCAGGACAACATCAGGTGTATGATCGCCTCCATGCCGGACCGTATTGCAGCATGTGTGGCTGCACGAGGCGGTGCGACGCGCTATTGAAGATGGCCTGACTGCGTGCCACAGATCCCTCTGTAATTGTCCTGTAGCTCTGTTTTTACCATCATGTGTGTCATTAATCTATATCATTACGTCCATAAAATTTCAGTTCAATCCGATGCCTCCTTCTTGGTGCGCAAATTTCATTGTCCGTGAGTGTATATCATCATCATCATTGTCAACCATTATCAATCCACTGCTGGACGAAGGTCTCCCAAGTTTCCTCCACAACGGTCTGTCTTGTGCCAGTCTCCTCCATGTCACTCCCGCATATTTACGAATTTCATCCACCCATCTCCCATGTGGTCTTTTTCTGGGTCTTTTCCTGTCCCTTGGAATCCAATCTAAAATTTCGGCTGTCCATCTATGGTCTGTCCTTCTGGCAGTATGTCCAGCCCATTGCCATTTCAGGGATTTAACTCTGATCATGATGTCTTCCACTCTCGTCATTTTTCGGATCCACGAGTTCCTCTTCTTATCTCTCCTGGTTATACCAAGCATGCACCTCTCCATGCTTCTTTGAGTTGTCTGCAGCCTTTGTATGTCTCTTTTAGTTAAGGTCCACGTCTCTGCACCATACGTAAGCACTGGAAGGATGCATTGATCAAACACTTTTCTTTTAAGACATAATGGCATATTGCTCTTGAAAATTATGCTGTTTCTTCCAAAAGCTCTCCAGGCAAGTTTTGTACCCCGATTAATTTCTTCATCAATGTGACCCTCACTTGATATCTGCTGTCCAAGATAAACATATGTATCTGTTATCTCCAGTTTTTCTCCATCAATCGATAAATCTTCATTTCTTGTAAAAGCATTGAACATCACTTTTGTCTTCTGAAAGTTCATTTTTAATCCCACTTCTTTACTCTTGTCAGCAAGTTCCTGGATCATACTCTGCAGCTCTGATGGGGTAGTTGCAAAAATGACTACGTCATCAGCAAAACGAAGGTGGGTTAGATAATCTCCATTAATCTTTATCCCTTTGTTTTCCCAGTTCAGTGATTGAAAGACATTTTCCAATGTGGCATTAAAGAGCTTCGGAGATATGGTGTCACCTTGTCTCACTCCCTTTCCAATTTTTATGTGTGTTGTATTTTCAAACAGCCGAATCTTTGCACTTGCATTTTCATAGATGTTATTAATAATATTAATGTATGCATCTTCAATACCGCAGGATTTCAGAGCCATTGTAACTGCTGATGGTTTCACCGAATCAAAGGCTTTTTCATAATCGATAAAAGCCATGCACAATGGAAGTTCATATTCCCTCGCTCTTTCAATTAGTTCTCTCAGTACGTGGATATGATCTATTGTGCTGTAGCCACTCCTGAATCCAGCTTGTTCTCTCGGTTGAGCCATGTCCAGTGTTACCTTCAAGCGGTGTGAAAGAACTTTAGTGAAGATTTTATAAACCACCGATAGGAGGCTGATAGGTCTGTAGTTCCTGAGATCCTCAATGTCACCTTTTTTATGTAGCAGGATCATTGTAGCGTTGTTCCAATCCTCAGGAATCTTCCCTTCATTAAGGCATCGAGTGAAAATTTGGGCGAGTACTGTTTCAATTTCTCCACTTGCTTCTTGTATGATGTCTATAGTAATTCCATCTTCTCCTGGAGCTTTCCCCCGCTTCATGTTCTTGATTGCATGAGCAACTTCTGCTGGGAGGACTGGAAGAACTCTGGTACCTTTCATGATGTCTGGAGTACATGTATCATCCCTTTCATATAATTTGGAGTAGAAATCTTTCACTCTTGTCAAAATTTCGCCTCTATTTCTTGTTATAGAACCATCTTCTTTTCTCAGAGCCATAATCTGTTTTCTTCCCTTACTGAGATGTCCCTTTGCTATCTTAAGGCTTTGGTTGTTTTCAATTGCTTTCCTCACTAGCTCACAGTTGAATTTCCTTACGTCTTCAGTGATACTTTTTCGTGTTGTCTTGCATAGCTCTATATATTCCACTTTGGAAGTCACATCTTCTTTAGTTGTCCTCATCTCTTCTTTTTTGCATCAACATTTTGGTTTTTCCTGATAATTTGTTCACATGCAACTTGTTCTTAGACCCAGCTAATTTTGTTGCTGTTTCCATTAGAGCTTTGGTTACTTTTCTGTTAACTTCCGAAATATCCACTTCTTCCGATGTTAGGCCTTCTAAAGCAGAGAATCTGTTCTTCAGTTCCAACTTGAAAGTATTATGGTGTTTTTTTAAGGTTGGTTATGTCAATACATTTTGTTTGTCTTATGAGCTTGCCACGTTCCAGTTTAGTGTTGAGGTGCATCTTACATCTCACCAATCTATGGTCACTACCTGTGTTGAACTTGTTCAGCACACTGCAGTCTTCGATGACGAATTTTTTGTTACACATAATAAAATCAATTTCACTTGTCGTCCCAATTGGATGTCTCCATGTCCATTTCCTGTGTGGCTTTTTCTTGAAAAAGGAGTTCAAGATGAAAAATCCTTCTGCCTCTGCAAACTCAACGAGAGTATTTCCACGCTGGTTTCTGTTGCCGTGACCGAATTTACCTACTGAAGTTTCATTCTGTTGCCGTTGCCCTATTTTTTGCATTGAAATCTCCCATAATTATCTTCAAGTGCTGCTTACCTTTATTATTTAGATGACGAATTTCCTCATAAAATTCTTCAATTTCTTCTTCAGGATGACTTGTGGTGGTGCATAAGTTTGAATAATCTGAGCCTGGTATCTTCTCGATAGTTGGATAACGAGTCGTGCAGCTCTGTCAGAGGAACTTTCAACTTCTACCACTTTATCCTTCAGTTTCTTGTTTATTATAAATCCAACACCACTAGTTCTGCCAGTATCTGTCCCACGATAATAGAAGAGATGTCCACTTTTCAGTTCAATGAGATCTTCTCCTTTTCTCCTTACCTCACTTAGCCCGACGATGTCCCACTTGATCCTTTGTAGTTCCTCTTCCAATTCAAGAAGCCTTGAATCAGAAGATAGGGAGCGTCCGTTATAGGTAGCCAAGGTCAGCATCAAATGGCAGCCTAGTCCGGTCCTCCGGGGATTCTTAGCACCCTCTGCCTTCATGTCGCACTGGCCGCTGCCTTGGCCAGGTACATTCCAGCTGCCGGAGACTGAGGGCCAAGATTTAAGTTGTAGAGTCATTTTGGAGGTGTTTGGCCATAACTCACCACGCTGGCCAAGCGGGTTGGTGAGTGTGGGATAGCATTTCCTCTGATCCCGATGGTATAGTTATACCGCTATTGGCGGTCGTCAGAGCCCCTTTAGTGGGAACAGGATGCACCACGAGAAGGCGGGGTTGACATCTGTCAAGGAGAGGCTGTGATGTTACGCATCACCTGACCTTACATCCCGAGTGTATATAGATCCTTCCAATAGTGTGCTCAGTACTCAATCCACCCTCGGGGGGGGGGGTCCGGAACCAAAGACCACCCCCTTGGCTACGGCTCTGACTCAGATGTCGCAGCCCACTCAGATGTCTCAGCCTAGGGGACCACCCCCTGTTGGGCGGGAGAAGAACATGGCTTTTGGCATTTGATATGTCCACTGGGACAGCAATGAACGAGGACTGTGGCGAGCGTGATTTTCTGTAACGAGCGTAGCGGCTCCCTTTAATCTTTTAAAAAATCGAAATTCTTCCCTTATCTATTTTGCCTTTATTTTTATTTTAAATTTTAATGGGGATAGCAATTTCCAGGGGGATTACTTGACCCTTTCTGACGCTCGTTGCGGGGTCCATGAATCCATGTCTTTAATTCAAAAGCAAGAACTGGAAAGATGCATTGGCTAAACATTTCCGTGATGTGTTTAATTCGTTCGAGATGGGCACGGGCTGCTGGAGTTTCGATGTGGCATGGATGGTGTGTTGGTCAGGTGGCTCTGGCGCTGGATCTGTCCTTTTCTTGGAGCCACTGGCCCGAAATTGGGGATATGCGACCGTTCGTTAAACCCGTTAAGCTTAGTAACTTAAACCGTTCGTTAAACCTCTGACCCTTAGTCGTTAAAACCCTAAACAAAAAGAATGGAGAGAGTTCTCTGGTACTCTTTGTAGATAATTTAGGATATGCATCTTTCGCATGCCAAGATGTGGGTGTGTAATAAAACGATTGAATCCGGAGTATATATTTCTCAACGTACAAGGACCGCGGGTGGCCTAGTGGGCAACGTTCGTGACTGCCACGGAAAGGGCCTCAGGTTCGATCCCAGGCAGGTACGAACGCTCGATCCACTAAATATCCGCCGTGCGTCGGATGGGCACGTTAAGCCGTCGGACCCCGGGTACTGGCTCCCCGGTAATAAATAAGGGCGTCTTCCACCCACTTTCTACTTCCTTCCGTGTCACTTTCCTATCGGGTACTCTAGCCCAAATCTCCTAGCTTCCTAATTCTAAGGGTTGTTTAAGACCTGGGGTCAGACACTCCCTTCCTAAAATCCTCTACAGATGATCATGATCATGATCAACGTACAACACGGGTCACTCACGAGCACGTCGAGCCACAGCCCGGTACACACTAAGTGGAATTAAATTATAAAAACGAACAATAAGGTTCTCTAATTCCTGACGTTGAGCGGTACTTAGGTAAACGCATAGATGAATGTCATTTTCATTAAACCAATGAAAGCCGATATGTGCGTCACAAAAGTAAATATTTATTAAACTTAGACGGCGTCAGTAGTGAGTATTTCTACTGTTTAGTTTTTCAAAAACGATATTTAGTTTTATTATTATCATTCTACGAGCGTTGTACCGAAAGTAATGCAAAAGTAGGCATAACTTTTTTATTAACTGACAAAGGTCGTTCAAATTGCATATGTTGGTAGAGTTAAAGTAATTATTTTTCTATACAAAGGTACCACTCAACATAGTCTCCATCACAAGCGATGCATTTGCGCCATCGCTGAACCCAACTCTCGAATCCTCTTTGAGAAAATTCAGAAGCGGACTCTTCTACCTACATTTTTACAGCCACTTTCACCTCTCCTGTGTCATTAAATCGTTGTCCCCGGAGACTGTCTTGTATTACAATGAACAGGTGGAAGTCGGAGAGCACCAGATCTGGGCTGCACAGTGGATGGGGGGGGGGCCACCGACCACTCCTAATTTGCTGATCGCCTGATTTATTGCCAAAGATGTGTGTGGTCTCGCATTGTCATGGTGAATGTGGATCCTTTTTCAGATTCTTGTTCGGTCTCATCCTCCTTATGGCTTCTCTAAGCTTCTTGAGTGTCTCAATGTACCGCTCGCTGGTAAAGGTACGACCACGTTCTAGAAAATCAAGGAGAATGACACCCCTCTCATCCCAAAAAACAGTCCCCATGACTTTCTGTGCTGAACGCTGGCTCTTGAACTAATAGGACTTGGTAAAGAGGTGTGACGCCATCCAATGGATTGATTCTTCGTTTTCGGATCGTAGATATACGCCCACGTTTCATCCCCTATCACCAGATCCGAAAAAAAAGTGTCTTCATAGGCTTCAAACGCTTCTAGCAAATCAGAGCAGACTTCCACCCTTGCGTCCTTCAAAGCGGGTGTCATTTTGAACAGACTTTGCGCTACCCTAAGTCTTCCACCATCTTCTGTATGGCATTGTGACCACAGTCCAGTTGTGCAACAAGCTCACGAACTGTGACTCGTCTCTCCGCGCGATTTAATTCATCCACTCGCTGACGATTCATGTCAGTGGTTGCAGATGATGGTCTCCCACTGCGTGGTTTGTCTTCAATGCCGGTTTCCCCCTTCTTTAAACTTCTCCATCCATCTGTGCACATTGCTGTCGTCAATGGTGTCAGCTCCGGAAACTTTCTGTAGCCTTCTGTGTATGTCGACAGCCTGCATCCTTTCTTCGTCAAGAACTCAAAGACGGCACGTTGCTTCTCCTTGGAATCCATTATGTATCTGAAATGAAGAAGAAGGGTTCCTATAGAGGAAGAGTTATTCTACCAACATGTGCAATTTGAACGACCTCTGTCAGTTAATAAAAAAAAGTTATGCCCACTTTTGCATTACTTTCGGTACAACCCTTGTAACGTACCAGGAGATGTGACGTACCTGCCAGAAGGACGCACACGACATAAAGGCAGATAGGAATCAGAATAAAACGTCCGCGTAGCTCAATTGGTAGAGCAACTTATTCCGGAATGAGGGGATCCGGGTTCGAATCCTGGCGTGGACAGAAATGACAGAGAAATTTACTTCGTTATACCCTCGTATATTATTCAGGTTTAGACGAACGTATGAAACGACCGTGACACCGATGAAATGTGATGTAGCTAGGAAAGTGGATATGCGCTTGCGCAAGCTAAAATCTGAATTTAAGATAGAAAGAAAAGCTGAATCGCAAGTGTGTTAGTGAGAAGAACTGGCAAGTTTTGGTCTAGGATATCTACAGGTCACGCCCGATCGTATTATTCATTATTTTAAAGCTCTCGTCAATAGCAGGTAACCACGCCCTCCCTGGCGGGGTCGAAAGGAATCCTAATTTCGCTGCAATGCATTTTGTAGGGAAAGATGCATAACATCAAAATGCATTTTTGTAATGGCTTTTATCACATTTATCATCAGGTTCTCATAAGTTACGCAGATTGCAATGACATATTGTTACATTTATGTGATACGTGATGAAATAATGTTCGGAGATAGTTTAGCAAAATACAGGGTGATTCAAATGTCCTCGAACTCTGAATTCAAATATTTCTACCACAAATGATGTATAATTATTTTACATACTGTTATATTGAAACTCATACTTACAGGTAATGAAAACCATTTTACAATAGATGTTGGAATTGTCCACCATTCTGTTGAAGACACAAATTCACCCGACGACACATGTTGGCGGCCACTCTTTTCAGCGTGTTGGCTGGTATGTCCATAACGGCTGTAATGATGTTGTTCCGCAGATACTGTACCGTGTTAGGGTTGTTGTGGTAAACTGTGTCTTTCAGATAGCCCCACAAATAAAAGTCTGGAGGACTCAAGTCTGGTGAGCGAGGCGACCAAAGTTTTTTCGAGATTAATAGATCATGGAAGAACTCACGGAGCATCTCCATTGTGTCGTTTCATGTTTGGCACGTTGCTCCATCTTGTCGAAATCAACAGTAACGTTCGTGTTCTTCCATCATTGTACAAATTGGTGGATGATATCTGCATACACAGTGGAATTTACAGTTGTGTCGAAACAAAAATGGCCCTACAGTTAGTTCGCCGTCTAGACATGGCGCACCACACTCCAACTTTCTGACAGTGAGGTCCAACCTCATGCAATGCATGTGGATTGTCCGCAGCTCATATGCGAGTGTTTTGGTTATTGACATATGCATTCAAATGAAACCATGCCTCGCCATTGAAAAAAGCGTTGTTAATATAGACATTTAACGTGGAACAGGAACATCAAACAAAGATCTTCGCTCTTTCCACGTTTATAAGTGAGTCACGGAAAAATTCTCATTGGCTGCCACCGGGAGTCGAACCAAGGGTCTTCCAGTTATGCGCCGGATATGCTTCCGCTATACCACAGCGGCCTCGAATTCCTCCAGACTCACACACTCTAACTGCCAAGTCAATTTGGCAGGATGCTTCTTGGAGTCCTGCACAATGCTGGGGATTCACCAAAGATGGCAAGCAGCAACTGAACAAATAACTAGAAGGCGAATGAATAATTAATACAGACATTTAACGTGGACCAGGAACATCAAACAAAGATCTTCGCTCTTTCCACGTTTATAAGTGAGTCACGGAAAAATTCTCATTGGCTGCCACCGGGAGTCGAACCCAGGGTCTTCCAGTTACGCTCCAAGTCACATTGATGCGCGTGAAACTCTTAAACCATTGGCAGTAGGCAATGCGCTTTTCCGAGTCCAAAAGAAGTAGTTCTTGCACTACTCGAATTTGTTTAGTAGCTCTCTGGCAGGCTGAATACGATGCCCCTAACTCTCGAGACAGCCGCCGAAGTGACTTCCTGGGAGAGCGCTGCAGGGAAACGTGAATTTTCTCCCGAAACGTGGTCGTCACCACGGACGGCCTGCCGCTTTTAAGCTTATTCTGAACACTGCCTGTCTAGCGAAACTGGTTCACAAGGTCATGCACAGTTGTTTTCCCTGGTGTAGGAGCATCAGGAAACTTCCTTTGAAAGAGCTGGATGCAACGTTGGTAAGATTTTTAAGTACCAAAGCGACTCTCTGTTCTTGCGTGAGACTCATGGCTGATTGAACGTTACTGCTTGCCAGCGCTCGCGTAAGCGTAGTGTCACGTGGTGCTATCACGTGGTGCAGCTCGTTCCCCAAGGTCACACACAACAGCCACAAGCAGCAATACTCGGATAACTTTTATGGTTTTACAGCAAATACGTTTTAAAATATAGAGTCCGGGGACTTTCGAATCACTTGTATATTGTTGAGCAACAATGAGATTAACTATTTTTGAGTAACTCATGGGACAGCATGCAGCATGATCAGATTTCAACAATGCTTTACTACTTCCGTTACCCATTTCCGTTCCACCGAAATTTTTTACTAGGGATTTACTTTACTATTGTCATGAAAGATACATGGCATCAATAACAGTTCTCTTTTAAAGCATTAACTCACCACACTGGCCATTGGGTTAGGTGAGTGTGGGATAGCATTTGCTCTGACTTCGATGGCATGGCTACACCTCTGTTGGTCGGTTGTCAAACCCATTGAATGAGGACAGAATTCACCACATGAAGAGCCGAGGAGGTTAGAATAAGATATCTGGAGATACTCTTGTTAATGGAGTAGTACAACTTTGCGTGAAGCCTATAACTGTGTCATCAAAGTGTGGGAAAGCTTATGGTTTTCAAGACTATTGCAATGCATTTCGTGTTGGACGAATCGCCTTCTTTCGTCACAAATGTTTCCAATTTCACATCGTAACTTCTGCCGATGTGTGATAAAATGTTGAATTTACAAAATCCTTAATTATTTTGAGACTCCTCATTTTTATTTTAAACTGAAGTACACGAACGTTAGTGCGAATTCTAAGCAAAACATAACGTTAAAATTGAAAACTTTACTCGTGTAAGAAGTATAATTCGTTACGGTTTGATATTAACACGATTTCTGCAACCAAAATACACTCAGTTCAAATTATAAAAGTATCGTGTGAACAACCTCAAATCCCACACCTTGCGGCTTCGTGGTTAAGAGACTCAGAGAATCTCCAGAAGTATAATTCTAACCTCCTTGTCAAGGGCGCGGTTGACATTTTTCTCGGGGAGGCTATAAGTTGAGCATAATAGTCCTTACAAAATGGAATAACAATCGAACATTTATTGGAATGCGAAATTTTGAGACCAATTGTTTATTATACCTAACTATTCGTTCGTCACAGGAAGGGCAGCCCGGCAGTAAAAGGACGTTATAAACAGGGCTTTTCGCTGCAAGGAAACTGCTGCACATAGAAATATTCATTGGCGCTTCTGGCAGAAAACTGAATTACCGTAGTAGAAAATTTATGCAAAGCGTTGTTCGCAAAGATAATCTAGCTCAAGCAAGAAAGCTTTTTATCTGTTGTACTTTCGGAAACGGAAATGTGGTCGTAAAAAGAAATAAACTCTTGCGCCTTTCGCAGAAAATTTCCTCATTAGATGATAGAAATATACGTAAATCGTTGTCATAGTAACTAAAATCGATTCAGAAGACATGCTTTCAATCGAAGCTTTGATTCCAGATGTAAATATGTTGTACCCCTTAACGATTAAACTACGCATTATAGGAAACTAAAAGTGTAAATAAAATGTTTCTCGCTTTGCGTCACAAAAAGCGTTTCTCAAAGCGGGTTTGACTCCCTGGTGGAGCAATAGTCTAAGCGCTGGCTTATAATTATTATTCGGCCGAGTTGGATCAGGGTTCGAATCCAGTGGAGGCGTGGATGTTGTATTTATCTTACGGCATTGGCTCTCTCCCTTTCCTGAAACCAGTAGCCCTAAATCAGGGAATGGGAACTGCTTATAGTCTATTGAGTTGCTCACAGTGGTAGTTAGACCCCCAACTACACACAAAAAAAAACGGGGTTTTAGAAGGCAATCAGAAGGGGGAAAGCGAGTTTTCAGTAGAAAATCAGAGAAAAAAAAACAGGTTTTGGGGAGACAATCAGAGAAAAAAGAAGTCAGAGAAGAGAACAAAAACACAGGTTTTGGGGAGACAATCAGAGAAAGAAGAAGTCAGAGAAGAAGAAAAAACGGGAAAAGCGGGTTTTCAGAAGAAAATCAGAAAAAAAAAAAAGCAGGTTTTGGGGTGACAATCAGAGAAAAAAGAAGTCAGCGAAGAAAAAAAGCTGGTTTTTTGAAGGCAATCAGAAGGGGGAAAGCGGGTTTTCAGAAGACAATCAGAGAAAAAAAGCAGGTTTTGGGGAAACTATCAGAGAAAAAAACGGTTTTTAGAAGACAATCAGAGAAAACAAAATATGCATTTCTTCTACCATAGAGAAAAAAATGCTCACATGC
The DNA here is from genome assembly GCA_039090855.1 of Macrothele yani. Lineage (NCBI taxonomy): Eukaryota > Metazoa > Arthropoda > Arachnida > Araneae > Macrothelidae > Macrothele > Macrothele yani. The sequence goes on from CM076990.1 coordinate 177,887,387, forward strand.
ACCGTTTTCATCACATTGTGGATGGTATAAAAAAACAGGAGAACAAAGGTCAAACTGTAAGCTAAATTATATTTTTAAGGCTTTTAATTTTTTCTACGAGATTGGTGATTGTAAATGTTGAAACGTATCAGTAAATGGTAGCCCATTAATAAAAAAAATCTGTATGACTCTATGGCCAAGGGCATTGCAAAAAAACACACTCAATGGGCAAAATGCGAGATAAAATGTTTATTACCTTTGGTGTCTCAAATACCGAAATCTCTGACGAGGGATATTTTCTGCTGAATGCAGGACACGTATCGGATTTTTTTACTCCTGATAAAAGAATTCTGTGTCATGTTCTTCAGACTACATCTCTGTAGCTTTCTAGAACTCATTATTGTATCCGAAACTCTTTTTTTAAGGAGATGCGTCCAAAAGAGGAAAAACTCATTAGGGTATAGATCTGGAGAACAATGATTGGGAGCTGATGACGAGCACATTTCTTTTTGGGGGAAGAGCAGCCTCAGAAACATCATCTATGTGCACTGCAAGGTTGCAACGGTGAAATTGCACTCTCAGACGTGGCTCCCATTACGCATTTCCTTAAAGTGTCCATCTTAGCTCATCCAACAGGTTAGCATGTAACTACTGAACCCCCGCAGTGCGGGTGGGGGTCCTCCTGGTTAAAAGGAACCTCTAGCCTGAGAAAAAGATTTTACAAATTTTTTTTGCGGGGACTTCGTATGAAATTGGTTAAAGGAATAGCCAAGAATTAAGGCAACTTTGAAGTTTTAAGAAGAAAAGCATTTTTTTCTCGGTAAATACGTAAAATCTTTAGAAATCCTTCAAAAAGTAGGAACTGTACACCAAATTAAACTCAAAATAGTATAACTATATACTAAAAATCCGAAAATTTATTGGCGTAGAATAAATAAATAATTTGATTATTTATTCTACGCCAATAAATTTTCGGATTTTTAGTATATAGTTATACTATTTTGACTTTAGAAATCCTTTTCGCTGATCTTTAGAAAGCATTTTCGTTCATTAAGAAAAGAAATCTTTAGAAATCATTTTCGCTGATCTTTAGAAAGCATTTTCTTTCATTAAGAAAATAAATCTTTAGAAATCATTTCTTTCATAAAAACTGGATGACCGAAAAGCGGCTATTCAAAAAAACTTGAGGCCCCTTATTATAGCCCTTGCTGTTGCAAGGGTCCTCAAGTTCACAGTCCTTGCAATAGTTTCTATGCAGGTATATTAACAAGAGAATGTGCAAAAAATATCAGTTCATTGAGCGGAATTTTTATACCAATGAGGATAAGGTGTTATGTTATGTATTACAGTTGTTTGCACATAACTATATGCATTCCCCGAACAGAATGAACTGAAAGGTGTTCTTCGCGGTAGCGAAAAATCAGAGGCCTTTGTCATTTTCATTTTTTATAACAGAGTCAAAAACGGTTTTTTACTATGTGCGAAACATTGTGGCATTATGCTAAGTGTGTTTTTTTATATTCCAGAGTAAATAATTTAATTAATTTTATGTTCTTTGTGCTGCAGTTCTTAATCATCACTTAGTTATTTGTCTACTTATGTTATGAGATTTCCTATAAATCGGAAAAAACATTAGACACTGTCACACGGCAGGTGAATGTTTTGTGTGTGAAATCGCGAGGCATTTCAAAAAGCAGGCCTTAGTTCTTTAAAATAATAAATTTTGCATGATATGATTAACTTTAACGTAAGTATTTTGTAGTAATTTATATCGGTAACTAGGGTAATCATTTTATTTACACATTTGTGTTTCACGCAATAAAATGGAATAATTTTCATTTTACGAAAAATACTCGTAGGTTCCAAAGAATTTGATTTATTAAAACACCAGTAAAGCCTAGTTAATAATATGGAAGTTAACATTTTGAGTAATTGAAAATGAAAACTAATGGATATTTTCCAAAAGGGCCTCGAAAATATTTTTTGCGGCGGGAGGCCTCGAATTTTTCCGGTACGCCACTGATAAATGTCCAGCATTCTTATGAAACATTCCTTTGATACCTCAAAATGCCATGATTTTATCGACTAAAAATTCGATGCCCCGTGCAGAAAAACGTCACACGCTCCCAGACCATTATTTTCGACGTGTATCGAAGTCTCATCACCAAACACTGTTCGGGAAAATAAGTGTTTATCGTTTTTAATGCACGATAAACTAGCGACGATAAGCCACTATGTACACTGCTGGACAATTGCTAAGGACGGATCATAAACGGCTATATAGCGCATAAAAAAGTAAGTGTGGTTGGATGCCAAGTGAAATAAAATAATGTCAGAATGACAGGACATTACAAGAAAGACAATTTATTGAGCTCTGAAATCCAGAAGGCTTTGGAACGTGTTCAAGGGACAAACAGGCCATTTTGTGCAGAATACGCAAACGTGAAAAAAATGCAATTACCGTCCGCAGGCGTTCCGGCGTAAGATGTCAATACGGGATATGGCCACCATGGAGGGTGATGCAAGATTCCACACGTCATGTCATGCTTTGCACAACATTATCAAGCAGCTGTTGGGGTAATTTATCCCATTCCTCTGCCAGTGCACGGATGAGGGTGTCCTTGTTTATTGGAGGGCATTGGCGACCAGCAAGACTCCTCCCCAAAGCATCCCACACATTTTCAATGGGATTCAGATCTGAAGAACGTGCTGGACATACGAGGCGTTGAATATCCTCGCTCTCGAGACACTCCTGGACAGCGACTGTTCGATGACATGTTGCGCTGTCGTCCATGAAAATGAATCTATCACCGACAGCACCACGGAACATGCGAACATGAGGTAGCAGAACATCATTAATGTATCGTTGGCCAGTCATAGTCCCAGTTGGAAGCACATAGAGGGACGTACGGCCATTAATCATGATGCCAGCCCATACCATGACACTACATGTCGGATATCGGCCCCTTTCCTGTATGTTTGCTGGACAATATGCAGTACCACTATCACGCCAGATCAGTTGCCGTCGACAATCAGACGATAGACTGTATCTACTCTCATCTGAGAAGAGGACAGCAGACCAGTCGTTATCAGTCCGATTGCGATGTTGATGGCACCATTGCAAACGGGCGGTACGGTGACGTCTGGACAATGGGATGCACACAACAGGACGGCGGGCGTATAGTCGTCCTTCATGCAAACGTCTGGCGACAGTTTTTCGGGAGATCCGCTTGCCAGTAGCAGCCATAAACTGATTTGCTACCTCACTAGCTGTGCTGCGTCGGTGTCTTTTTGTTGATTGCACTATGTACCGATCTTCTGCAGGTGTCGTACTGCGAATACGACCTCCCCCGTGACGTTTGCTACACTCTCCATTTGTTTGAAATGATTTCCAAAGCCTTGAAACAACACTGTGGCTGACGTCGAACTCCCTGGCAACATCTGTTATTTTTCGCCCTTCTTCAATCTTGCCAATAATACGGCCACGCGTAAAATCATCTAGGTGATGTCGGGAAGACATACTGAAACTTGCAAGTTCATCAATTGATTCTTTCCCTTTCAACTTTGCGTTTGAACAACAACGGTCAATACGTGTCAAATCCTTTATATCTCTTATCAGCGCTATGACGTCACGAACAAGTTCGGCAATCCAAAATTTGCATACGCACAACACGTCTTACTGTATCCCGCACTTATGCTAATTTCCACATTTTCCTGCCTTCCATTTTATGGTTGCTATCGTTGCTATTGTCATCCGTGCTTAGCAATTGTCCGGCAGTGTATTTCTTCATTTCTGGCATCAGCATTTTTGGGAATCCATCTTCCTACACACACTTTAGATTTGTGGAATTTTCGTGTAAAATTGTCCCTACGGTTGCGATACTGAATTTGATCTTTGCATAAATCATAAATCTGTGGAGTTGTCACGCGTTGATTATGCAAAACATATACCTCAGTTTTACGGTGCATTTCTTCCATGCTTGCTCTAGTTGGCCCACTTCCGGAAAAGACCGTCTTACAGCGACACTACCTCGTTGAAGTAGTGCTTTCTTTTTTTTTCTTTTTTTTTTTTTTTTGATTGAAGGTTTAACAACCACCGTGAGCAATTCAATGGGCTATAAGAAGTCTCCTCCCTAATTTAGGGTCACTGGTTCCAGGGAAGGGAGAGAGCCAGTGCCGTAAGACAAGCACAACATCCATGCCTCACGAGATTCGAACCTGAACCCAACTCACACCAATGGTCATAAGCCTGCGCCTAGACCACTGCGCCACTGGGACGAACTTTTGTAACTTAATATCATGCAGCATTTAAATGCGCCGCTAAATACTGTTGTGCAAGGGAAAGTCCAAAATATCGGTAATATTTAGTCATGCCCCTGGTTTTTCTAACAAAATGCCAGTTTTAAAATTAAATCAAGAAAGAAGCAGCTTGACTCACTTTGAATCCTGCAAATGCCACCCAGGTGGTGCAGTGGTCTAAGCGATGGCTTCTGATCATTCGACCAGGGAGTGGTCTGGGTTCGAATCCCGGTAAGGCATGGATGTTTATGTTTGTATTTCGGCACTGGCTCTCGATGTGTTTCTTGATCATTTGGCATACTGTTTACCATGTTCGCTATGTACACTGCTGATGTAAAATAAACTTACTGTCTATGTCTGCCTGACAGTACTGTGCAACTACGTCTATTTATCCTGTCACTGTATCTGTACCACCAAGTCGAATAAATAATGCTTTTTAAACCTTCAATCTAAAAAGAAGAAAAAAAAAAAGAATGCTGGGAAGAGCTTTTTGATGAAATGCAATTACTTGGTGAAATTGTTGATTTCAAAGTATTTGTTCCTGAGCTAGACGCTCTTATCAGGAACTTTCATAGCAGGTGTAAATAATTTTATGAACTCAAACCGAAAATACGTCTGTTCAGCAATCAAATGTTGGCGTTTAAAGCACAAACCCCATTTACCAAATGGAATTGGGAAGCGGATAAATTTACACGTTAGGGCTCGATTAGAGACTGCAGAAGAATTGTTTCAACTTTTTTTCGCTGAGAAAAACACCCCAGATTTGGGATTAAAAGCTGTGTCAATGTTTGGAAGTACTTACATATGCGAGAGACCATTTTCTAACATGATATACATAAAGTCAAAACGCAGGAAAAGCATGAATGGCTCTACTCTTAAATAAATTACTTCGATTTTCAGGGACAATCGTCGAAGTGGACACGCAACAACATTTAATGGAGTTTAATCATGCATAGTGCTCCCATTAAATGTATTTCTTTTTCAAATTTTAAATTTTAACGTTTCTATTATTAATGGAACGATTTTAAATATTTAATAAATTAAACAGAACATCTTTATATTTACATCATCTCATAGATAGATAGATAGATAGATAGATACGGAGTAGGATCCAAAAGTTTGGGGACAGCGCCTACCCTTGACAACGCAAGCATATAGTTAAAGTTACGGCTTCTGAAATACATCCTGCCAACTCTCCCCTGCGTAGTCAGAATGGTTTGGCCCATGGAAAATGATTGGAATGCGCGCGCAGACGTTTGCTGCTGTGGTTAGTCGTCTGTCTTCTGCGATGTGAGAAACATGGCTTTTGAAGAGCAACGTCGTAACATTAAATTTTGTCAGCGTTTGGGTAATACAGCTGTAGATACCTTAGAATGGCTTTCGAATGTGTACGGTCACTCTACGATGGAGATATCGAAAGTGTACGAGTGGTATCGGCGTTTCAAAGAGGGCCGAGAATCCATCGCAGACAAAGAACGCTGTGGTCGACCTACGACTACATGGAGTGAGGAAAACATTACGATGGTGGCGCAGTTTGTTCGTCAGGATCGTCGCCGAACCATTGAGGAAATCGCTAACGCAACTAACTTTTCGGAGACCACATGACAGAGCATTTCGACGTAGAATTTTAACATGCACCTCGTGTGTCAGCATATTGTCCCTCGCCTTTTGACCTCCTAACAAAAGGATGAACAGATGCGGATATCGGGCGAATTAATCGACAAAGCCGATAGCCATCCTATATTTTTGGATAACATCATCCCAGGTAATGAAACATGGTGCTACTTGTTTGATATTCAGCAAAGCATGCTCTTTGAACATGGATATCACCGTCTTCACCGCGATCAAAGAAATTCAGGCAGGATCGCAGCAAAGAGAAAGTCATGCTAGAGGTGTTTTTTGATTCTCACAGCATTGTACATTCCGAATTTATTCCTGAGGGCACAACAGTTAGCAAGGAACGTTATCTGGACATTTTACGTTGCTTACGGGAGATAATCCGTCGTAAACCGTCGGAGATGCTGCGAAGTGGACAATGGTACCTTCTTCATGACAACGCGCCTGCACATTGGTTCCTACTGGAAACATACTTTCTCGCCAGAAATCGTACTAATGTGCTTCCACATCCGCCTATTCACCAGACTTAACCCACTGCGATTTTTACCTCTTTCCACTGATGAAGTAAAATCTGCAGGGACGTCGTTTTGTGTCAACAAATAAGGTAAAAACACCAACGCAGGAGGCATTATGAGGGGTTGCAAAACATGGCTTTCAGCAATGCTTCCAGAAGCTTTACGAGCGCTGGCAAAAGTTCTTAACCGCCCAAGGTGATTATTTTGAAGGGGTTATGCATCGGTGTTTTGAAGCATTCAAGGTAAGGAACTATGCGTCAAGTCCCAGAAGTTTTGGATCCTACCTCGTAGATATACACCAAGTGATCACTGAATTATGACCTCCCCTATCAAAAGTGGATGTGGCCCGTTCACTACGTAATTTCTGAGAGGGCGCGATTAGCCAACCGACATAGCATACACTACATTGACAAAAGTCACCGGACACCTAGAAGAGAAACACAGCATAGCATTTATTAGATTTCATCGAAGAGTAATGGAAGGGCAAGAGTTGGAGAGCGTATGAACTGTCCTTCCAGCGGTGTTTTTATTAGTGATTGCTTTACCTACATTGAAGTTGCTTATTAGTACGGTGTCGCGCCACCTTTGGCCTTAATGCATGCACTGACCCTTCGAGACATGCTTTCGACAAGGTTTTGGAACACAGCGATAGATATGCGCTTCCATTCAGCACATAATACTGCCGCTAACTGTTCCTTAGTAGTAGGATAGGGTTCAGATCCGGACTGAGTGGCCATCATTCAGTCCAGATCTGAATCCTATTGAAAAGCTCTGGGGAATCTTAGCTCGTGATGTGTATGCGAATGTACGGAAGTTCTCAAGTGTGGCGGCATTGAAAGGGCAGATTGAACGAAGCTGGTACGCACTCCGTCCAGAACACTTACATCGCTTGATGGACTGCATGCATAATCGGGTTTTCAGTGCTATTCGGAACAGCGGCTACACTATTCGTACCGGAGGTGCTCATAACTAATAAGTCTTTATATTTTTGAAACAGCGTATTTCTGTTTGGTCATTTTTCTTGTGCTTGGCGTTGGAATTGTTATGTTTCCGTCAAACTATTGTGCAGCTGCGTGTCCTATGCTATTTTTGCTATAAATATGAGGTGTACATTTCAGCTCGTTGTTGTTTCTTTTTTATTCGAGAATTTGTTCTGTCTCTATATTTATGCGACGCACTTTGGATAGGTGGTCATAATTCAGTGATCACTCAGTGTATATATATATTTAAAGACAAGAAAGATGACACCGAATTCTCGGGTATAATAAGCACGTCTTTTGAATCCGTTCAGACGCAAATTAAATTTATCAAAGCTATTCAAAGGCAATGGAGCCGTATGGAAAACAATAGTATCTGACAGAAGTAAGAAGTTTTGTAATCGGGTTTTTAATCCCTTAGATATTGTTGTAAACGCAATCGTGAGCTTACGCCCTCTGGTTGAAGACTTGTGCGTTAAGAAAAATATGAATTTATATATGAGAAACATTTCGCACCGGAAGCGCTCTCCAACACAGAAATATTCTTTTCAAATCGGACTCTTAGAAACAGAGATATCGACAAAAATAAGATGTGACTTTACGTCCCCTGGTGGGAAAACCATGCATTATTTCAAGAAGAAAGTATTCTCTTTTCAATACGAACGGTATCGGTCCAAGAAAAAAATGTTAGTCGAGTTTTCAGGAGCACAGATTTTGCTACAAATACATCAGAAGCAGAAATTAACACTTATGCCCCCTGATAGCCAAACCATTCTTTACCAAACATTAAAAATTATATGAAAAATATTTTCCATTAGGTGTTGTATGCGATACAGGAAGAATTTTTCAAATCGGAGTTTTAGCAGCAGAAATAACGCAGAAAACGCAATTTACCTTTGCACCTCCTAGCGGCAAGTCTATGATTTACTTGAAAATTCTTAATTTATGTGAAAAACATTTCGCATCGGAAACGCTATCCAACAAAGAAGGAATTTTTCAAATCGGACTCCTAGAAGTAGAGATATTGACAAAAATAAGATATACATCTACGACCCCTGGCGTAGAAACTGTGCATTATTTTAAGAAGAAAATGTTCCTAAAAGATTCGTCGACATGAGTAATATCGGTATGCAAACGAATTTTTTTTCAATCGAGATTTTTGAAACTCATATTTTGCTGCAAATACATCAGAAGCGGAAATTAAGGCTTACGCCACCTGGTGGCCAAACCATTTTTACAAAAATTAGAAATTATGTGCAAAGGATTTCCCATCAGGAGCTGCATCCTGTGCAGAAAGAATTTTTCAAATCGGAGATTTAGAAGCAAAGATATAGGGGGAAAAGCAATTTACCTTCACGCCCCCTAGCGGAAAGTCTATGAATAACTTGAAAATTTTGAAATTATATGAAAAACATGTCACACTGAAAACACTATCTAGCAAAGAAGGGATTTTTCAAATCCTGGAGGTAGAGATATTGACAAAAAATAAAATGTACATCTACGTCCCCTGGCGGAGAAACCATGGAATATTTCAAGAAGAAAATATTCCGAAAAGGTTTATCCACGTGAGTGGCATTGGTCCACGAAAGAATTTTTTCAAACGAGATTTTAGAAGCTCAGATTTTATGGCAAATACATCAGATTCAAAAATTACCACTCACACTCCCTGGTGGACAAAGTACTTTTTACCAAAAATTAGAAATTATTTGCAAAAGATTTTCCATCAGGAGCTGTATCCGCTGTAGAAAATTGTTTTCAAATCGGAATTTTAGAAGAAGAATTATCGGGGAAAACGTAATTTACTTTTACGCCCCCTAGCGGAAAATCTATGCGTAACTTGAAAAAGTAACTATATCTAAAATACTGTTCTACGTAAATGGAATCGAAAGATAAAATAATTTTTTCAATCGGATGTTTAGAAGCAAATATGTGGAATGCAGCGTATTTTTGAATTCGACATATCTGCATTTACGCCTTCTAGCGGCGAAATTGTACATCGTAAAAAAAACGAAATAAAGGATCATCATTCGCATATTTCAAGCTTTCCAATGCAAAAAGAATTTTTCAAATCGGTCTAATAGTAGCAGAGATATCGTGTCTACAGACGGACGGACGGACGGACAGACAAGCCGATAATATAAGCACGATATTTTTTTACAAAAGACGTGCTAAAAATATGGGCCCGCCATTTAAATCTTTTGAAAACATTGGCTATGGCTACATAGCAGTTGGACTACATTGGCGTAGAATATTTATAAACTCCAACCACGTACTCATGAATTCTGGCAAGCGGATTTCTCCTTTCATTTGAACTGCTGCCATTGCTCGATATTCCACTTTACGAATTTTCCAGGGTGACAGATCAGATTGTTATTCTCTAACAACTGATATTTAATGGCTGCCTCGTTGATCTTTTACTGCCAAAGATGACGTAATGCTGATAAGCTTGTTAACACTCATTCGTTCTTGCAATGAACTCTCATACCCAAAGCTCCCCACCGCCCCATTGGAACAGTGGCCCAAGCGCTGGCTTCTTACGATTCGTCCGAGATGGGTCTGGGTCAGAGCCCCGGATGAGATATGAGGGAAGCACTTGCATTACAGTACTGGCCATCCATAAAAGGGACAGCTTGTTATTGTCCACAGATCTGCTCACGATGGACATTAAAACCCTAACTTAAAAATAAAAAATGATACCCAACGTTCTCTATCGTCCCCAACGAACGGAACGGCTGATAGCCAGAGATGGAAACTGGTCACGGGTCAACGGGTTGACAATTTCTTGCGGGTCAAACGGGTCGGATCAAGGTGTTCCTGGCCCGATTCTGACCCGATTTTATGTTTGAAAGAAGGATTTACACATAGCACCACAAAGAAGTATTTACACATACCACATACCAAAAGAAGGATTTACACATACCACATACCAAAAGAAGGATTTACACATACCACCACAAAGTCCTTCTTTGACCAGGAGATCAGATATATCTACAATTTGGCCAGTTGTTTTGGTTATCCCACCCATTTAGTCAAACGTATTTTCGCACGTGTCAGGGCCAGCCGTACCACCACCCTTACAAGAAATGACACAAGGGACAACTGGAAATTTGTAGGCTCAATTGAATACATACCATACATCTGTAATGTACTATCTCGCTTGTGTTTTAAACATAATCTTAGAATTGGTGTTAGTACTAAATGTATGTCAACGTACGTTAGAAAAGACCGATGCAAAACCTACATGCTGCAAATATGGGGAGTGTACAATATTCCTATGCTAGATCCACGATCAGGCGAAACCACCAGTAACTACGTAGGATCTACAAAAAGACAAGTGGGCTTGCGATTACAGGAGCATAAATACAGTTTAAAGGCAGACCTAAACAGCACAGCCCTGGCTAGGAATGTTATTTCTCATGATATATATCCAGACTGGGAAAATACCAAACTACTGGTATCCTCCGCTTGTACCCACTCACTGCTATGCTTGGAGAGTGTATACATCACAGCCTTTGGAGACCAATACTGTAATGATTACACCCCTGCTGAGTTATCTGGAGATAGCAAATAACTTATTCATGTATTACGAGACAGATTGTTGTATCGAGTAGTGTGACATGTTTTAATTCTAATGTAATCTCGTACTCATAAATTATCCTCATCATGATTTGCATTCAAATTTCACAACAGCCGAGTCATGTCACGTGACCAAGCAGCAGGGTACTAATGGTGCACAAGTGTATATATGTGATATTGAGATGCCGCTTATATTAGTACATCTGAAGATGAAGTGAGTGTCACTTCGAAAATACTAATGTATGTTTTAACCTGTATATAGTATTTCATCTTTTAAAATAAATCGTGCTAAGACGGTATTCCATTGCAGCCTATTTAGTTCTGTTGCACGAAGTCTTCTAGCTTGTATTTAACCATACAAGTTACTTCAAAAAATTTGACTACAGCTCCATCAGAATTGAATGGAACAGCCTTAACATCACTGCGAAGGGAAAGTTTGACTCTCGCAGATGTTTGAAAACATGTGTAAAACAGTTAGGTTATGTCTTGCAAATGAAGGGCGATCGTTTCAATACTTTTTGTAAGAAAGTGAGTAAATTATACGTCTCATAATATTGGGTTGATGCATAAGTTCATACCGTTTTTTTTACTGCACTACAGGAATGTATGACATCAGAAGGGTAAACGGAATCAATGAGCTATGTATCCATCCCCCCCATTGTTTACGATGGTGTCCTAACGTCCGGATAGGTCTGCAATGCCATTCTTGAAGAAACGTGCAGGTTTTGCTACGAAGAAATCATCAAGGAAATTCTGGAGATCAACATCATTGTTAAACGTTCTGCCACGAAGTGCATTCATTCAACGGCGACATCTAAGGAATAGGCCGGATGTGGAAGGATCTCTCATTTCATGTCCTAAAGTTCCATTTTGGTCATGTTTGCACTGTGACGGGGTGCGTTATTATGTTGGAGAAGGACAGCATGGCGCTGGTTGGCGGCCGTTTCTGCTGCTGGATTGCTCCCTCCACACGGAAGAGTTGCTCACAATATAGTACAACGTTGATGGTCCATTTCCTCGGTGGCATTTCCCAGTGAATAATGCCTTCCATGTCCCACCAGACAACAACATAATCGTAGGATGAAGGTCGTGTTTCGGACGTGGTGTGGGCGTCTTGTTTGGGCTCAACCATTCCCTCCGATGCCTGAAATTCACGTACAGGCACCACTTTTCATCTCCAGTAACAATACATGACAGAAAGGGTTTGTGCTGCTGAGAACATTCTTGATAACAGGAGAGCAAGCAACCACATATAGCAACACGTTGATTCTTGTTGTCCTCGGTGAGAGTGTGAGGCACCCAAGACCCCAATTTCTGGACCTTTCCCATGCGTTCCAGGTGTCACACCAGTGTGGCCCGATCACAGTCCATCTCACTGGCCAATTCGCGCGTGATTTGACGCGGATCCAAGTGGATGAGATGGTTCAAACGATCCTCATCAAAGTGAGATGGACGACCTGAGCGTGGAGAGTCGTTGAGGTCAAAATTGCCACCGCTGAACCGCTCAAACCATTTGCGGGCTGTCCTCGGAGCAATTGCATCCTCCCCATACACAGCACGAATTTGTCGGCGGCTGTGGATCTCTTGTTAAACTCGTAGGGGAGCAAATGTCGGAAATGTTCATTCCTCTCTACTTGACACTCCATACTTCCGGATCAGAAAACCAAAATAACCATTAGTCACAATCACACAACGTAATATGATTTAGATACACAACATTACTGGCTACATTTTGATACAAAACTGGCCATCTGCACCGTCACTACTGACCTGGGAAACTCTCGTGAAATAAAACGGCATGAACTTATGCTTCAACCCAATACATACGTTTGATGGATTTCCATATAATCTAAGATATCCACTGTAGAGAGACTTTTGAACGCCCTGTATATATATACATATATATATATATTACAATTCAAAGCAGATTTATCTGAGTCGGGTCCGGGTCGGGCCCAATTATGTGACGTCCGGGTCCGGGTCTAAAATGTTTGACCCGCCCGTTTCAAACTCTGCTGATGACATCGGTCCAAGACCGGTCTGGTGCAGTGGTCTAAGCGATGGCTTCTGATCATTCGTCCGAGATGGGTCCGGGTTGGAATCCCGGTGAGGCATAGATGTTGTGTTTGTCTTAACGCACTGGCTCTCTCCCTTCCCTGGAGTCCGTAGCCTCAAATTAGAGACGAGAGACTGCTGATAGCCCATTGAGTTGCTCACGGTGGTCATTAAACTCCCAATCAAAGAGATAACAGCGTGCTAATGATCTACACGGTAAGCCTTCCTGAATTAGAATAGCGCGTAGGCTACTCCACGCTTTTCTGAAAATATTTTTTGCGCAATTTTCTCTCTTCTCGGAAAAACCTTTTTTAAAGATCTGGAAATGCATCTTTTCATTTCCTGTGAAAAAAAGAAAGAAAATAAGATCAGTATTATCAACTTCATTTATAAAATAACCAATCGTATTTCAAAATTTTAACAATCCCTTTTAGCGTGTAAATAAGTACACGAATGACTTTGAAGCTTCCAGAATATATAATAACTGAAGTATTACTGACTTTCCCTCTCCTAAATTCCAAAATCCCTTTTAAGCAACTTGAAGCATAAACTGTGTAACATTGGAAAGGAAAACTGATTCTAACATTGTCTCGGAAAACTGATTCTCTGAAAGTTTCTCGCAGAAATGCTAAATTCAGCAATTAAAATGCATATGGAGTTTATCTCCTCAATGGTTCAAAAAGCGGAAGAGGGCTTTGAAACAAATCTATATGCATGAGCGCATATTCGTCTTCACGCGACGTAAATAAGTTAACCAAGACTGCCAAATGTGTTTGTGCTTTCGTCTGTCCTTGGAACGGTTTAACACATGCAACATTATTTTTCCGTTGTACGTGGTTTATTCGACACACACACAGAGAAATGGAATCAATATTCCTTATTCGCAGACACTCCACGCTTGAGAAACAGATTCCAGAATTGTAGAGCCATCTGTTGGCTTGAATTTACACTTCAGTTTTTCAGTATACCATAATTGTTAACCTGAATCGTTTAAAAACTGATTTCATCACGAAACAACTTTTTTCGGAAAAGAAAATGTCTTTCCATGCAGCCAGTTTCTTTACCGGACATCACGAGTAACGAAAATGGCTTTATTGGATGCACCAGGTCAACCATGTGAAGGAAAATAAATTCGTAAAATATTTTCCTTGAAATGAAACTTAGAAAAAATTTTACTCGCCAGAAAGTTTCGATAAAACTTCAAATTTTAGCACGTCTTTTGTAAAAAAAGATCGTGCTTACTTGCATGTCATTCGTTCGTCCGTCTGTCTGTCAGTCCGTCTGCAGACACCATAATTCTGCAACTAATAGTCCGATTTAAAAAATTCTTTTTGCATTAGAAAGCTTCAAATGTGCAAGTGATGACCCTCCATTTCCTTTTTTTTTTTTTTTTTTTTTTTTTTTTGTGATGCCCAATTTTGCCGCCGGAGGGCGTAAATGCAGATGATATCAAATTCGAAATACATTTTATTCCATATATTTCCTTCCAAACATTCAATTCAAAAAATTATTTTACCTTTCGATTCCATTGATATCGAACGAAGATTATTTTAGGTACAGTCACTTTTTCAAGTTACGCATAGATTCTTCACTAGTGAGCGTAAAAGTAAATTGCGTTTTCTCTGCTTCTAAAACTCCTATTTGACAAATTCTTTCTGCGCCGGATACAGAGCTCTTGATGGGAAATACTTTGCATATGATTTCTAATATTTGATAAAGAATACTTTGGCTACCAGGGGGCGTAAGTGTTAATTTCTGCTTCTGATGTATTTGCAGCAAAATCTGAGCTTCTGAGAACTCGATTTAAAAAATTATTTCGTGGACCGATACCGTTCGCACGGAAAAAACTTTTGGGAATACTTTCTTCTTAAAATAATACATGGTTTTTCCGCCAGGGTACGTAAACCCATATCTTATTTTGTCGATAGCTCTGCTTCCAAGAGTCCGATTTGAAGAATTCCTTCTTTGTTGGAGAGCGTTTCCGCTGCGAAATATTTCTCATATAATTTCAAATTTTTCTTAGCGCACAATCTGCCACTAGAGGGAGTAAGTTTCCGTTTACAGTAATTTCTGCTAGACAAAAAAACCCATTGGAAAACTTCTCTCTTCAGTCAGATACTACTAACTATGCAAACTCTGTGTGTCCATTTTCTTTCCAAAATAGTGCACAATTTCGCCACTAGGGGAGCAAATGCTTAATCTGTTTTTCTCAATATCACTGCTTTTACATGTGCGATTTAAAAATTCTTTCAACACCGGATGCCATTTGCCTTGTAGAACACTTTAGGCTAGTATGTGAGGAATTTTGTAGTTCACAGTTCTGTCGGTAGGTGGTGTTTGAGTACTTCAGTTTGCAGCTGTATCGGCGCTTCTAAAAGCGCTATTGAGATTTTTTTTTTTTTTTTACTGCATGCCGTTAGCTACAACAGAGATGTGGAGCATTATTTTCTTTAAATAACGCAAAGATTTGCCGCTGGCTGGGTAAAGGTAGAAACCTTTTTTTTTTTTCTTCTTATGCCCTCTCTGCTCCCGGGTGACGTATTTGAAAAGTTATTTTCCCTTAGCATAGCTTTTTCCATGAAGAATATTTTTCACCTATTTTCAACTTTTCCGTTACGCAAAATATTTCCGCTAGCAGACGTAGACTTATATCATGTTTCCTTCAACATTTCTCCTTTTAACTGTTCGATTTGAAAATCTCTGTCTCTGGTACCTTCCTTGTACTATCAGAAACTTTTTGTTCGCCATTTGTTAATCTTCGTAATATGCGTTTTTGCCGCTGGTAGAACTAAGATAGATGTTTCTATTTCTGGATGGTTTATCGATTGTTGGAACCGGTTGATTGCTTTCCAAACCGGTTCCATTGACTTTGAATAGCTTTGGTAAATTTAATTCTTATAAGAACGGATTCAAAAGACGTGTTTATTACATCCGAAAATTCGGTGTCATCTTTCTTGTTATTTCATCTTGTTAGCCTGTTAACTAGAGGTCTGCACGTGCCCGGGCCTGCCCGTTAGGCCCGAGCTCGACCTGGTCCGCGGGCCGGGTCGGACCTTTGCTCATTTCTAAGTTGGGAAAACCGGCCGGGCCAGGCCTTCAATATTTAATGTAAAGCAGACATGGGCCGAGCAGGGTTTTTTTTTTGTTTTTTTTTTTATGAGCGAAACAATCGATGTACGATGCCTTTCTCGTTTGTAAAACTCGCAACATACAGCAGCAGGATAAGATTGAATAATTTCCGCTGATGGAAAAAATAGAAGTTTTACGACATCATCCCCTCCTACAAAACAATCGGAGTGGGTCAGCTCCCTTTGTTTTTCAATGTGAATGTGGTCCCTTCTCTCTCGTTCGCTGTCTAACTTCTACCCTCCTCTCATGCTTCAGGGCAGGCTATTAACTGCAGCATTTCTAAACCGAGTCACCCGCTCGCAGACGATCTTTTTTATTGTTCTGGTCGGCGGCACTTTGTTCTCTAGTTGTGTGAAAAGCTTTTAAGTTGTCTTAAATGGCACGGGAGAAATGGGATGGGAGAAACTGACTTCTGTGTATAAATCTGTGCTGTATTTTCCCCATTTGTACTATCAGGCAGCCGTTTCCAAAACTTCTGTGACACTGATTAGCTGGGCAGTCAGTTGTTGTTTTCCCTTAACATATGCTCAGTTCAGTGTAGCTGATAAATACTCTTCCATACTTATTATGGAGTTTAAGAAAGCGAAAGATTTTCGCGAAAAAATCGCTTCCGGAGAACATGTGCTTGTAGACAATGTAAAGGGAAAAAGCGATATTTGGAAATATTTTAAATTACTGTCTCGTTCTGAAACTAGTCGGCTTGTAAACGTTGTGCAAAAACTTTTGAGTTACGATAGCTCAAAATCTGGAACATCGCATATTAAGCAGCACAAATGTGTTCCACACACACACACACACACACACACACACACACACACACACACGAGAGACATATTGGGTTCCAGCGATATGATATGCCAGTAGAGATAGGTGCAGTTCATAAAGCCATAAAATCTTCTCCCAGTAAAACGATCGGACCCATAATTCTGGATATTTAACACCCTTAACCCTAAGGATATTTCCTGGTCCGGTGGTAGGGAATGATAATTTGAAAGGCATGGAAATTGTCTTTTTCGTGCAATATTTTTGAGTATAAATGCCTCCCCCCCTCCTTCTCGGACGTCTCTTGGCTTATATAGAGTCTCAGAAATATTCTGAATTAACGTTTATTGTAATAAAATACGTGCAGCAATTAAGAAAACGAAAACTCTTCAGGAGTCGAATGACCGAGTGCACCAGGTGTCAAATTCGTGTTTTGGTAATTGCTGAAATTTTACGGGCCGGGCTGAGCCGGGCTTTAATTAAAAAATTTGAAACGCGCCGGGCTTTAATTAAAAAATTTGAAACAGGCCGGGCTTTGGACTTGCGGGCTTGGGCCGGGCCGAGCCGGGCTTTCCAAATTAAGGCCCGTGCAGACCTCTACTGTAAACTTCTTCAAAGTGAGCATAAAAAGAGGAAGTAAGTTTAGTTCGGTAGTCTGTAAAGCTTTAGTTATATTTAAATGGTTGCTCTAGTGTATTCAAGCTGTAACGGGTGTAATGTTAACGTTTACTTGAATGTACATTGTTTAGTAGCTTAACTACAAAATTTGGCTCTGAATTTGTGAAGCACTTGTGAATACAGAAATCACTGACCGCTATGGTAATGAATCAGCTAAAACAACGTACCTGAGTCCGCTTACAATATTCCCTTCACTAGCACTTCAGAACAGGTAGATCAACACTAGCCTAAATATGAACCTTCTGACTTCAATCCGTATAGCATTCATAATAAATACTCCATAATCGCCGCCCTGCTGGCTTGTGACCATCCGTTCCAGATGGGTTCCGGTTCGAATTCTGCTGAATCATGGATGTTGTGTTTGCCTTCCGGCACTGACTCACTCCCTCTCCCTTCCTTAGAACCATTGGCTCTAAATTAGGGACGAGCGACTGCTTATCAGTGCTCAGACTGTCTTGTTGCAGGATGAGGTCCCCAGTGGGATGTTGAAGACGCACAAACGGGAGCAAATGATCGTCCAGGATATCTCGGTAACGTTGACCTGTGAGGGACGATGTCACACGTACCAGGGGTCCATTTTCAGTCCACGTTAACAGTCCCCAGACGAGAATGCCACCCCCACCAGCTTGAAGAGTACCCTGCTGGCAAGAAGGATCCGTCGTTTCATGTGGTTTGCGCCGTACTCGTATCCTGCCATCCGCATGTACCAACGTCAATCTCGACTCATCAGTCCAGGCAACATTTTTCCACATGTCTCGGATCCAGTGGCGATGTTCCCGTGCCCATGCTAATATTTGCTCCCTGTGATGTGCGGTCAGCAGCGGTACCCTCGTGGGATGGTGGCTTTTGTACCCCATAGCGAGAAGATGGTTCTGGATGGTGTGGGTGCTTACACGTTTTTGGGCACCAGCGTTATATTGCCTAGTGATTTCTTGCACTGTGGCCCGTCTATCCGCTGTTACAATGCGAGCTAGCCGACGATGACCCCGCTCATCCACACGCTGTACTCCACGAAAGTTGGCCCTTGCAGGGATGGTTTTACCGGATTCGATGTACTCACGGTTCATCCGTGACACAGTGGCTCGTGAAAATCCCAGTGCCTGCATGACTTCCGGAATGGAGTGACCCATTCGTCGGGCCCCGACAATTTGTCCACGATCAAATGCTCTTAGATCCTTCGTCTTACCCATACTTCGTCCGAGTCTTACTGATTCCCGTCGCATCACTCCTTATATTGTCGGATCGCTGCATACGTCATGTCGTTTCCGTTTACAGGGGCGCCCACAGCGCCACATTTGCATAACGCCGGCTGCCTCTAATTCAATTGCTCTTCAGTGTACATTGTTTAGTAGCTTAACTACGAATTCTGGCTCTAAATTTGTGAAGCGCTTGTGAATATAGAAATGACTAACGACTATGGTAATGAATTAGCTGAAACAACTTACATGAGTCCGCTTTTAATATTGCCGTCACTAGGACAAGTAGATCAACACTAGCTTGCATATAAATTTGTTGACTTCAATTCATACAGCATTCATAATAAATACCCCGGAATAGCTGCCCTGCCGACTTGTGACCATTTGTTCCAGATGGGTCCGAGTTCGAATCATGGATGTTATGTTTGTCTTCCGGCACGGGCCCTCTCCCTTTCCCTTCCCTAGAGTCATTGGCACTAAACTAGGGACGGGCGACTGCTTATCAGTGCTGAGACGGGTCGAGCCAGGGTCCAAACCGGACTCGGTACTGTATAATTTTTTCTGCGTTTCGGGGTCGGATTTTACTGCTATTCGAATTTTTACTCGCTCGAAATTTTAATGCCGTTCGGCTTCTTTTTTTTTTTTAAAGACATTTTGTGTATTTTAGCACACGAGACTTCCCTTATACTTTTTAGATGGCAAAGAGAATTCTTCGACAACTGGATCTAAGTGGGGAATGGGGACTTGGAAGGGCTATTTATACAGGGATTGGGTGGCAAATGCCTTTCGTCCTGGTTATAAATAAGGGCGTCTCTTCCTCCCCTTTCTACCTCGCTCCCGTGTGACTTTCCTGTCGGGCACTCTAGCCCAAATTTCCTAGCTTCCGGTTTCTAAGGGTTGTTTAAGACCTGGGATCAGACACTTCCTTCCTGAAATCCTCTATATATGATCCGAAATGCTATTCGCTACGCAATAATGGATTTCTGCAAAGAAGAAGAAGCTTCTTCAAGAACTGCAGATACTACAAAGTAGATAGCACGCCGATTAAATTTTATCCCCTACCTTCACGACGCAGCTCCTGGTTACTTCTTTTGAACAACGTATGTACAATAGATGGACGTGCTGCTCAATTTTTCCGATGCCTGGCCACCCCGAAGCATTTCAAGAGATAACGAATGGTCAAAGAAAATCGTGCGGCTATAGTATGAAAATATATTTTTCCTGCCGCACTTTACAGTCGATAAATTGTTTTTTTTTTTTTAATTCCAGGGCGGAGAGAATGGAAATCTGGAAGTGGATGTTCTTTTTATCAATGTGTAACCCGTTTAGTGATATTTTTCGGGCTCGTTCGGTTCTTGCAATGCAAAATTCTGACTCGGCTGACATACTTCGGGCCCGAAGCTAAATTTGAACCCGAACTCAGCATTGCTGCATTTATCCAAGACAGTCTAAAGTACAAGACCATGACATTAGAGAAATGAGTTCCCTTCGTTTGTGACGCGACTCTCATGTTGCACGGCCTGATACGTCGATGTCGTGTTTGCCGTCATACACGACAGCGTTGGAATTCCATCGAAAGCCTTGGTTTCTGTGTGACGTCACTAAAAGAGGGAACTCATCTCTCTTATGCCATGGCATTTTTGATACAGCCCATCGGGTTAAACCCCCAAACAAACAAAAAGCTCCGTAATTGTAACATGTTTTTCTAAAAGGACGCTATATTAAATGCACTTCTAACAACATACTGTTTCAAATGCACTTTTAACAAGTCGCTGTAACAAATATACCTCAAATAAGTTGCTCGCACAAACGCGTTCTTGCTACATATAGGGATTGTCCAAAATAATGGAAACACTTCGCTGAAAATAGTGTCTGTGCTGCTTTTTGAGTAAAACGAACACGTAACTACATTTTTCTTTTCTTTTTTTTTTTTTTTGTAAAAAAGTGTTGCTTATAGTCTGAAGGATCTCTGTGTTGCATTGTAAATCGGTGTTTGCATAATTTCGTTCCAGGTGAAGGCACAATGAGTGACCTGTCGGAGTTCCAAAGAGGGCGAATTGTAGGAGCCCGTCTGGTTGGTGCATCGGTAGCCACAGTGGCACAGGTGTTAGGGGTATCGAGAAGTACCGTGTCGAAGGTCGTGACAGCATACAATGTTCACGGCACAACATCACCTGCGAGACACAATTGTGGAAGGAAAACCAAACTCACTGCGAGAGACAGGAGGTCATTAAAGAGGATTGTGACCTCAAGGAGGAAGACCACGGCGACAAAAGTGACTGCTGAGCTTACTGCACGCCTCCAAAACCCAGTGTCGACCCATACCGTGCGCAGGAAATTGCATAAGCACAATATTTACCACAGAGCTGCGATTGCAAAACCCATGGTGTCACAGGTGAATATGAAACGGAGACTACAGTGGTGCCAGGAACATAAAACGTGGACTGCGGTTCAATTGAAACATGTCTTGTTTTCTGATGAATCAAGTTTCTCACTATTCCCCTAACACAGAACGGATTTACGTGTGGAGAACCCCCGGAGAAGCCTACAACCTAGACTGTCTCCTTCCTACAGTGAAGCATGGGAGCGGTTCCGTAATGGTTTGGGCCATGATCTCGTGGTTTGCAGAAGGTCCCATTATCACCTTACACGGACGGATTACTAGCGGGACTATGTCACTCTTTCGGCCGACCATGCGCATTCAATGGCGCAGGCATTGTTTCCGTCAGTGAATTGCACCTTTCAAGATGATAATGGCCCGATTCACAGAAGTCGAACTGTTCAGTCATGGTTTGAGAAACATGAGGATAAAGTTGCACACCTTCCCTGGACTGCACAATCACCGGACTTAAACATCATTAAAACCCTATGGTCTGTGTTGGAAAACAGAGTGCGATCCCGTTATCCTCCTCCTGCGTCTCTCAAGGAATTGGAGCTGTTTCCGCAAGAAGAATGGTGCAACATACCACTTACCACCATCCAGGACTTGTATGCGTCCATTCCAAGGAGGATTCAAGCTGTTTTAAATGCCAAAGGTGCTTCCACACCATTATAGGTGCGTAACACTTAATGTTTCAAGGTGTTTCCCGTATTTCCGTATATTGTTAATGTTATATTAACTTCTGACCCACTGTCAGTGCTGCCAAACTGAGACAGTTCATCGGGGAAACCAATGTGACGTTCAGCAGAAAACCTTTAATGAGAAGAAACTAAATTCAGGAAAGAACACAGAATCTCAAAAGGAAGATTAAATGAGATGCATACGTCACATGTTCTTTCTTTTGCATACCCATGATACCGAGTTTAGAGGTATACGACAAAGGTCCTTTATTCGCATACTAATGCAGGGTTCCCACTCTTTTTGTCTCACAAAAGTTAAGCACTTTTTAAGGCCTTGTAAGCACCTTACGCGAAGCACGCGCGAAACTAACATAAATACAATATACTGTTACACATGAATTACCTATATAAACTGAAGTATGCTGATGAAGTTTGCAATATTGTTGTATACAGTTCAAGTTTGTGGATGTAATAAATTTGAATTTCTGCAATTTAAAAGACAGTCCTGCTGGTTGAATCAGTTTCCATATGAGGGAATAATCATATGCAACAAAAAGAATGTAAATTGTAAAACTGTAGTTAAGGTTACAAGTTTCAGATTTGAATATTGTACATAATCATTTAATCGCTTGAATTGCAAAACGGAAGTCAAAATTGCGCGTTCAAGATTTCGATTTTGGCCCTGGATTTCCTCATCGTATAACAGAATAACTGTGATTTGCATATACAAAAACAAGAAATACAAATATCAGTTCAATTAATTGGTGATAGAAATTGCTCAGTGGAATCTGCTGGATGTGTTTTGTAGCATGTTGTCCTTCCCTTTTTGTTGTAAATTATTTATTTTCAGGTTTATATCTTCTAGCTCCGTTTTCTTCTCTTTCACAGTTCTTCGGAAGCTATTTGACTGGCAAAGAAATTTTATGTCACCTGTGTTTTCAGCTTTATCAGCAAGCTTATCTGCAGATATTTGCAGATCGTCCATTGCTTTGGTTTTCTTTTCATGTGCATTTTCAGTCGCTTTGCCCATTTCACAAACGTCCAGCTCTTTTCCTCACAGCCGACAAACGCTTTATGAAGTTTATTTTCCACTAGAGATATTCACCTGTTATATAGTGGATGGTCACGCCACACAACAGTCAATGAACATTTTCCTGGCATGACTTTCACTTAAGTTAGATAAGAAACTGTAATTAATGTACTTCACAAATAACACTATCACATGCACATTGCAACAAAAGCAGATGAAAAGTAAGTATCTCTGTAAATGCGAAACACAGACAGCCGAAGTTTCTTCTAATTTTTTGCGGTTACGTTAGGCACCATCCGGGAACGTGGAAGTTTGCTATGAGCCCCTGACTGTGAGCTTACCCCGCTCCGCGCTCTGCTGACGTCACAAAGTGTCATCATCAACATAGCCATTTAGCAGCAGAAGATATATGGATTGCATTGTCACTCCTGCATTTCGAGGAGGAAGTCAGGAAAAAAAAATAAGTACTTTTTAAGGATTTGGGGGTATTTTGGGCATAAATTAAGTACTTTTAAGCACCCTAAAAAAATTAAGCACCTTTTGAGGACTTTAAGCACTTTTTAGGAACCATGGGAACCCTGTCATGTTCCTAAGTTCAGAGGTATACGTCACGGGTCCTTCCTTTCGCATGTTCATGTTTCTGATTTTATCAAAGTTTTCATTATCATGTGTAACCTCGACTACCATTTTAGAGGAAGGAGCCCCCTTCGACTCACCTGAGCGTACGTTTTCTTGTAATACTAAATTTCATAGTGTTAGAATCATGGAAAGGCTTGGGCATGATTAGTTCGCATTGTTTTTAAGGTGTATTGTTCCTTGTGAAATTGGCAGCCAAAAGATATCAACAGAATGAATGCTGTACGAAATGTCGACAGTTAAAACTTGGACAGTCAGAATATCCATAGGGTCAAAATGTCGACAATCACAATGTTGTCTTTTCTTATATTAGCAAATGCTTCGTTTTCACTTTCATTTTATGTAATTTCAGTTTCAAGTATCCTTCGCCTAGGCAGAGGAACCCATTAGCACCATGTCTCTGTCGCTCAATGGATCTTCACGAAATTTGACGTATAACAGAGCTTATCTGGCTGAGCGGATAATCGCGAAAATTAATATCTGGGTTCTACTAGTAATTGTGGGCCACAGGTTGCATACTGAGATCCCGTAACTACACTAGGGTAGAGTGAAGGGCACAAAAAATATTTGGGGCACAATGAGACCTTGCAGTTCAACGAATATCAGCGAGCTTTAACATACGGGTTCTACACTAAGAGAGGAAACAAAGAGCTATTCCATAGCTCTTGACATTAAGTCAAGGCGCAGGAGGACAACAACAAAAATCCAAAACGCTATATGCATAATACAAAATGAAATGCCTAAAACACAATAATAAATGCTGTCCAAAGCGCAATAAAGATATCAGGAACAAGATAAAAATATTTTTAAGACGACAAAAATGACAAAACTGCAAGAAAAGGAAAAATGTATATTTCTTTGTTACTATGGACATTTTGATCCTCTCGATATTCTCACTGTCGGCATTTTGGCAGTGGGTATGTCCATGTCGACATTTGGAACCTTCGACTTTATTGCACCCGTCGACGTGACACCGCCAACGAACAGAACATTGAGTTTCAGCTGTATGCCGTGTTGGTATTGGCTAGCTCAGTAACTGCTCATTAAGTAAATTTGATTTTTCCTTTTTCCGAAACATTTCTTCCGTACTACCATTTTATTTATTCATTTACTTATTTATTACAAAAACATTCGTATTAGAGGAATCGCTTATTAAAACGATGAAGTTTCTGTTGATGGTAAACCAAGGGTACAAACGATCATACTACAGATGTGAGTAAATCGCTATCCACAAGTATTGTCGAAATGTGAGCACAAAGTTAGATAAGCTAAAAATAAAGAACACATTTCACATCAAAAACAAACGCCAAGAATCGGCATCAAAATGCAAAAGTTAAGAATCATACATCAAAATGTAAAAGCTAAGAATCAGTTGTCAAAATGCATAAACCAAAAGCAAGGCGTTAGAACACAAACATCAATAACGGAAGATCGAAGAATACTGAATTTAATGAAGTCACAAAAAAAAAAGAGAAGAAGAAAGGGAAAAAAATTCGGCAAACGAGACAAAAGAGAAAACAACTACCGAAAACAAACCGTACGGAAGATGGGACAAGGTTAAGAAGGAGGCAACTGAAATCAAGAAAGAAAGTAATTGACACGAAAACAAAATCACTACGATTAAGAGAACGCAGAACTAGGAAGGAACTAAGACGCTCAGAAAGAGCTCGTGGGCATGAGTCTTTTTATTAACCTCACAAATGATCTTCAGTGGGAGTTTCCAAATTGACTCACTAATGGTAACCCCCAGTTCGGCACACGACTTCCTGAATGTTTTAGGGGACAGCTAAGACTGGGTAATAGCTTTTGCAACAAGAAAATTTAACAACTGAAACATGTTGTAGAAGACTCAATGCGTCAAATGAGAAAATTTCGACACGTTCAAGGTGGAAGAAACATTCACAGTTGAGTGAAGATCTGCAGTAAACGCATACAGAAGAGCGTGCGATTGCTAGACATGCTCAATGGTTGAGTTTAATAGAAGACTTAGTTCTTGAGGACAAGAAATGCACGCACCCAAAAAAGTTTTGTACCATCCACTTGTTGGAAAAGAGAGGCAGTACGCTACATCGATGTCAAGTGAACAGCATACAAAGGACACAGAACAGTGATTTGAACTGGTATTCATTGCAACAAAGAGAAAACATTTAACAAAGAGATCCAAAACAGTCGACAACAGGCTGTTAATGACAGGGCATGCATTGCAAAACACAACCAATACACTCCCAGTAAATATACTAAACAATCCACTGCCTGTTTTTGCAATGCATGCATGAAACATGCGTTGCAAAACACAGCCAATACACTTCCAGTAAATATACTAAACAATCCACTGCCTGTTTTTGCAGTGCATGCATGAAACATGCGTTGCAAAACACAGCCAATACACTTCCAGTAGAATGTGAGTGACCTACGAGCAGTGTAACAAACTCATATTAGCTGAGGCATATTATCAAAATGTTATCCAGCAGCTCCTGGTCTATTAAGGCCCATTCTTGAATAGCTGTTTGTCAGAGTTCTGTTAAGATCCTTGGTTGTGATCTCCTTAGCCGCAGAGCGTCTTTCAGACACCCGCACGCGTACTCAGTAGAGCTCACATCCGGCGATAGTGTTGGCCAGTCCATTCGAGTGATACCAACGTTTTGCAGGTACGTGCTGTTCAGACGTGTCCGCTGTAGTCAGGCTTCATCATCTGGAGAACGAAATCCGCGACGACTGCGACAGGTAGAGATTGAACAATAGGTGCCAGGATGATGTCCCTATACGATGCTGCGGTCACCAAGCCATCACGGCGCCTATGCAAAAGAGGGACGATCTCGGCTGTTCATGATGTAGTCCAAAAACATGGGGAAACAGCATCTCGAAGTCGTGACACGTTAGCAGGCTCACGCCAGATACGAACACGATTATTGTCAGGGGTCAGACAGATCCAGGTTTCATCCGTAAACAGTACGTTGTGCCAGACCGCCGGCGTCTATGTCAGGTGGGAATTTGTCCACCTACGCCTTGCTCCCCTGTGGCAAGCTGCCAGTGGAGGTACCTGCCATGAACCCAGATGAGCATGATGCAGCCTATTTCGCACGGTCTGTGTCGACACCACAGTTCCAGTGGTTCCTGCCAGGTCATTGCAAAGCTATGGTGCTGTCGTGCTGTTCCTGAGCTCTGTAAGACGAAGATCACGGTCATCGCTCAGTGTGGTTACTCGAGAACAACCTGTATTTTGCTTGTCGTCTACATTTCCACACTCTTGGTAACTTCGACACGTCCGTGGTACAACAGCATGGCAGCACCTCACCTTATGTGCAACTGCACGCAGCGACAGACTTTGTTGTCGCAAAGTCACGATCCGAGCACAGTTAAACGTTGGAATACCTCTAGCCATCGCTCTTAACACTACCTTCCCTTTCTGGGCAGCGGTGCACTGTTTTTATACTCCTCATCGTGCCGCAGCGACCTATGGCTGTACAGCTATTTACATTTTACGAAGACAGCAGAACAGCTACCAGCTGCATTCCAAGCAGGACTTTTCTTTAAATGTTTGCCAAACAAGATTTAGTTTTAAAGACGACGATTAACATGGAGATAAAAACAGCAAAGGGAGGATAATAGTTTTAGAGGGGGCTAACATAAACAGCAAAGAAAAAATAAGATTATTAGTGATAGGACAAAGTAAACAAGCTAGATGCTTCAAAGGCATGAAATCTTTAGAAGTTGACTACCGTTATAATAGAAAGGCATGGATGACAAGTGATATTTCTGAGCAGAGGATTTTCAATTTCAATAAAATCAAGAAAGATGACACCGAATTTTCAGGTGTAATAAGCACGTCTTTTGAATCCGTTCTGACGCAAATTAAATTTATCAAAGCTATTCAAAGTCAATGGAACCGGTATGGAAAACAATAGATCTGACGAAAGAAAGAAGATTTTCAGTCGGGGTTTTCATCCCTCAGATATTGCTGTAAACGGAATCGTGAGCTTACGAACTCTTAGAAACCCAGATATCGACAAAAATTAGATGTGACTTTACATCCCCTGGTGGGAAAACCGTGCATTATTTTAGAAGAAAATATTCTCAAAAGGTTTATCCATATAAGCGGTATCGGTCGAAGAAAAAAAAATTAGTCGAGTTTTCAGGAGCCCAGATTTTGCTACAAATACATCACAAGCACATATCAATACTTAAGCCCCCTGGTGGCCAAACCATTCTTTACCAAACATTAGAAATTATGTGAAAAATATTTTCCATCAGGTCTTGTATGCGATACAGGAAGAATTTTTCAAATCGGAGCTTTAGGAGCAGAAATACCGCATAAAACGCAATTTACCTTTGTGCCCCCTAGCGGAAAGTCTATGATTTACTTGTAAATTTTGAATTTATAGGAAAAACATTTTGCATCGGAAACACTATCCAACAAAGAAGCAATTTTTCAAATCGGACTCTTAGAACTAGAGATATTGACAAAAATATGATATACATCTACGACCCCTGGCGTATAAACCATGCATTTTTTCAAGAATAAAATGTTCCTAAAAGGTTTTTTGACATGAGTAGTATCGGTCAACAAACGACTTTTTTTTCAATCGAGATTTTAGAAGCTCATATTTTGCTGCAAATACATCAGAAGCGGAAATTAAGATTTACGCCACCTGGTGGCTAAACCATGTTTTTACAAAAATTAGAAATTATGTGCAAACGATTTCCCATGAGGAGCTGTATCCGGTGCAGAAAGATTTTTTCAAATCCGAGATTTAGAAGCAGAGATATAGGGGAAACGCAATTTACATTTACGCCACCTAGCGGAAAGTCTATAAATTACTTGAAAATTTTGAAATTATATGAAACACATGTCACACTGGAAACACTATCCAACAAAGAAGGAATTTTTCAAATCGGACTCCTAGAAGTACAGATATTGACAAAAATAAGATATACATCTACGCCCCCTGGCGTAGAAACCATGCACTATTTTAAGAAGGAAATGTTTCTAAAAGGTTTGTCAACATGAGTAGTATCGGTCAACAAACGACGTTTTTTTCAATCGAGAATTTAGGAGCTCAGATTTTGCTGCAAATACATCAGAAGCGGAAATTAAGATTTACACCCCCTGGTGGCCAAACCATTTTTTCACAAAAATTAGAAATTATGTGCAAACGATTTTTCATCAGGAGCTGTATCCAGTGCACAAAGAATTTTTCAAATCGGAGATTTAGAAGCAGAGATGATCATGATCATGATCATATGTAGAGGATTTTAGGAAGGGAGTGTCTGACCCCAGGTCTTAAACAACCCTTAGAAATAGGAAGCTAAGAGATTTGGGCTAGAGTGCCAGATAGGAAAGTGACACGAAAGCGAAGTAGAAAGGGGGAGGAAGACGCTCTTATTTATTACCGGGGGGCCAGTACCCGGGGTCCGACGGTTTAACGTGCCCATCCGACGCACGGCGGATATTTAGTGGATCGAGCGTTCGTACCTGCCTGGGATCGAACCTGAGGTCCTTTCCAGAGCAGTCACGAACGCTGCCCACTCGGCCACTCGTGGCCTAGAAGCAGAGATATAGAGGGAAATGCAATTTACCGCTACGCCCCCTAGCGGAAACTCTATGAATTACTTGAAAATTTTGAAATTATATGAAAAACATGTCACACGGAAAACACTATCCAACAAAGAAGGAATTTTTCAAATCGGACTCCTAGAAGTAGAGATATTGACAAAAATAGCATGTACATCTACGCCCCTGGCGGAGAAACTGTGGAATATTTTTGGAAAAAAATATTTCAAAAAAATTTATCGATGTGAGTGGCATCAGTCCACGAAAGAATTTTTTCAATCGATATTTTAGAAGCTCAGATTTTATGGCAGATACATAAGAAGCAAAAATTAACACTTACGCCCCCTGGTGGCCAAAGTACCCCTTTACCAAAAATTAGAAATTATATGCAAAAGATTTTCGATCAGGAGATGTATCCACTGAAGAAATTTTTTTCAATTCGGAGTTTAAGAAGATGGGTGTCTGCGGTTGAACTCAGCTGCAACCTTCCTTGAACTCCGTCCACCATGATGCAGGATTATGTCAATACGCTCCTCTTTGGTCAATTTCATCACATTTCATGGCAAAACAAAGTCGAAACATTCATGCGTAAAAGAAATACAGCAAGCATCGATTAATAATATCCAGTAACTCGAAAACTAATAAAGATATGTAAACAGTAATGGTATCACTATTTTTATGAGAAAATTTCACATAACTTTGAATGGTCACATGACTCTATTGCCATGGGCCGCGGGTGGCCTAGTGGTTAACGTTTGTGACTGCCACGGAGAAGACCTCAGGTTCGATCCCAGGAAGGTATGAACGCTCGAACCACTAAATATCCGTCGTGCGTCGGATGGGCACGGCGGATATTTACTGTCCCCCGGTAATAAATAAGGGCGTCTTCCTCCCCCTTTCTACTTCGCCTCCGTGTCACTTTCCCATCGGGCACTCTAGCCCAAATCTCCTAGCTTCCTATTTCTAAGGGTTGTTTTAGACCTGGGGTCAGACATTCCCTTCCTAAAATCCTCTACATATTATCTGATCTGACTCTATTGCCATTTGAAAAATTAAAGTTGAATCCAATGTGGCGGATTCCAAAACGGCGTATGGGTGTCAGAGGTGCAATACTTGGTCCAATGTACAGGGTGATCCATTTAAACCAGTACCATGTGATTTACTTATAACTTTTTTATAAATAACAAAAAAATCATACAGTAAGTTGAGAATTATACATGTGGTATTGGAGAATCATTTTTTCAAAGAAAATGTTGGAATTGTCCTCCATTTTCTTGTAAACACAGTTTAACACGCCGCATCATATTCAGTGATGTCTCATGTAGAGTACGAGCAGTAACATTGCCAATTTCAGTCGTGATTGTTTTACGCAATGCATCCAATGGCTTTGGATGGGTTTTGTAAACTCTATCCTTTAAGTAGCCCCATAAAAAAGTCAAGGGAAGTTTAAGTCCGGAGATCGGGGAGGCCATATGTTTTTTTAAATTAATCTGTCATCAAAGAAGCTGGTTATGAGTTCCGTTGAGACTTTCGATGTGTGACACGTAACGCCATCCTGCTGAAAGTAGCCCTCTGTCAATTCAATGTCATCAAGCTGTTCCACAAATTCATTGAATATGCGGCAATAAACGTAAGTGTTGACAGTCTCAGAGAAAAAATGGGGCCAATAATTTTCGTAGACGAAACCGCACACCATACACCAACCTTTTGTGAATGCATCGGTGTTTCACACATAACGTGTGGGTTTTCGGCAGCCCAATATCTGCTGTTTTGCGAATTGACGTAGCCTGACAGATGAAACCAGGCTTCATCCGTAAACCATGTGATGGAGAGAATATCAGATCGCAAATTAAGAAAATTTTGAAACCATTTGCAGTAACTTACTCTCTTTCACTTGTCCGGTTCCTGCAGCTGATGGATAGCGTGCACTTTAAATGGTCGAATATTCACTTTTTTTGCTGCCCTTTGACAAGTTTCGTATGAATGTCCTGTCTGTTAGCTTAATCTGCGCAACGATTTCGTCGGAGTTTGAAGTAAACGTTGTCGAACATCGTCCACACGCGTTTGGGGCATCGGAGGTTGATGTCTACCGCTACCGCTGAGAAGAGAACCGGTTTGCTCCAGTTTTTTTGCCATCGACAGAATTGTTGACTTGCTTGGCACTTTTCGAACTCCAAACTCGAAATGCTCGTTGCGTTTTGATGACAGAATTGGTTACCCAAAACGATTTCACTAAAAACACGCTCTGGAACAGAGTACTGCATGTTTCCGAATGCACGCAAGTAAATAACAACGCAACAACAAACAAATCACGAGCTGAGTTACAGTTACGGTTAACAATCTTCTTCACGGTGGCGGTTTTCATTCTCCAGGAGTTGCTGCTTCTATTGAAAAAAAAAGTAGTAGTTCCTTGCGCGATCCCTTGCTAAAATGTAAGGTTTTTTCAGGGTACTGGTTTAAATGGATCACCCTGTATATTGCACATGGTTACATTCGTGTGCTGTTAAATGTCTAGAAAATATTTGGGTGATTCCAGACTTATGAATCACCCTGCATTTCTTCTTCGATGTGGCTCTCACTCGATATCTGTTATCGAAGGTAAATGTACGAAACGATTACTTCTAGTTTTTCTTCATCAACATCTTCTTAATACTTTCATGGGGAAGGTATGTTTGCTCTGAGTTCACAATGAATAATGAATAAGATAAACAAGACAATTTCAAATCAATCCCGATTGATTATCTGTAAATGGATACTAACACTGTCTTTCTTGTTTACCTTTTTTTTTTTTTTTTTTTGCCTTTGTGACTCCGGATTTGTGTAAAGGCCTGAAATAGATTTTTAATTTGCTCAACATCTATAATTATCCCAAACACACATCACGTTTATCTTCGTACTCATAACAAAAAATGAAAATGCAGTACGTAAATTAAGAAATGATAATTTTGGAAAGTTTTTAACTTAAAAACATGTTGTGTTTAGACTAAGCATATACGCATCCACCCGAAGAAATGACGAGGAAGTAAAGAGAACAACAACCGTTAATTAAGCAACAGTAGAGAGCAAACTTGGAGTTTCTGGAATGCAAAAGTTTTTCTTTGGAAAAGCAAGAAGTGATGGATGAGATCTCATTAATTAGTAAAAATGAATCGCTAAATCATAAATAACAAATGCGTCATGACTCAAGATAATTTTTATCGTCTTCCTAATTGTATTTTAAGCTAGTTCCATTTATCCAGACACTCAGAAATTAAATATTTATCGGGGAATTCTCTTCTCGTATTTGAACTGCTTCTCAAAACATAGGGGTTGATTACGTGCCTGATTTCCTCCCAGAGACATAAAATGAAATTCTCGAGTCTTCTTTGTCACTATTGCATTCCTTCTTTCTCTGCCTGGATCACGCGACGTTTTCACTTTTTTCTTCTTCGTTTGACGGTATCATCACAAATTCAGGTATCATTAGGAATGTCTTAAATTAGAGATTGTGAATTCTTTCAGAGATTCACCGAAAAACAAAACAAAATGTCTTTACATTTTCTTTTCTTTCTTTTTTATTTTTTTCCTTAAACATGGCGAGCTACACTTTGTTGTTAGGCATTCCAAGAACGCAATTTCTGCTGTTCATCAAGGCAAAGGAAACAGCGAATCAGGCGCGACGCTTTTTTATTGCACACTATTTATCCCCCTCCTCCCTATTCAAAACATTTAAGCAGTTAGAACACACGTCAGTTGAAATCATCTCAAATTTTAGGGAACTTGGTTAAACGTAAGTGGATTTTTCGAATTCATAGAAATTTTGTAACATAAAATGAATTTTCTGTTAAATTTAGTGTTGTACTCTTCTGGGAAATGGAAACTCTTCTGTGTAAATGTCTAAGAGAGCAGTACAAAGACATCTTTTTTTTTTTTTTTTTTCGTAGTTCAAAAAGATGAGAAAGAGAGAGAGATAGATATATATTCGTTGTCAGATTACAAACTAAAATTCATAAACAACCTTATGGCAGTAAATATTAAAATAAAAAAAATAACCGAAATAAGCTAGCTAAAATTACAAAGAAATGGTAACTTGTTAAAGGCCATGAAGATTCGCACTCATAGTTCCCAGTACTACGTACATTGAATAAATACTACCTACAGTATGTACCAAAAACCTTTTTTACCCATGAGGGTGTCATCAGCGTTTGGTTAAATCTCCATAAACTGAATTTTTTGGCAAAATTTCTGCCTAGCACTTCTAAATCTGTGCCTTCCCCCTCTTATGATGCTTAGTCTCCTAATAGAACCCCCTTCCTCATTTCTGAGCTGCTGGCGTCGTCACGGCAACGAAAGCTGGAAGTTTTGGGGCGAATTTTTGAACATGGTATGTGCAAAAAAATAAATTATGGCGTTAAATCAGTAAACGTGCAGGTATAACTTGCATGCAATCGTTTCATTACTGATTAATAGTATGAGAATCGATAAACAGTTTTAGAAAGCTTCTTTTCCGTAACCGATTCATCCAATCAAAATTCATGACCGAATTGACCTGGATGCATTATTTCTGAATGCAGCGTTCCATGTATGCAGCTAAAAGTGATAACGGTTCATTTAACCGATAAGAGAAAAGGCCATTTGATATTTTTAATTGATTCTTATTTGATTTATCGGCATTCGAGTGAGTTCTGACCATCGAGTTTATATTAGGTGGAAACACCACTCCTATCCACGCAGGGCCGCGGGTGGCCTAGTGGGCAGCGTTCGTGACTGCCACGGAAAGGGTCTCAGGTTCGATCCCAGCAGGTACGAACCCTCGATCCACTAAATATCCGCCGTGCGTCGGATGGGCACGTTAAACCGTCGGACCCCGGGTACTGGCCCCACGGTAATAAATAAGGGCGTCTTCCTTCCGCTTTCTACTTCGCTTCCGTGTCACTTTCCTATCGGGCACTCTAGCCCAAATCTCCTAGCTTCTTATTTCTAAGGATTGTTTAAGACCTTGGGTCAGACACTCCCTTCCTAAAATACTGTACATATGATGATCCTATCCACGCAGCACTGGCCGCCATAAGTCACCGTCTGTGCTGCAAGTGACGTCATATCCAAGGCACGCCGCAGAAAAGAAGCGGCTTTGAAACCAATGGAACAAAAGCTTACAGACAGATAAAATGAGTAATTCAATAATCTTTATCAATCATAGACAAGCTTACTGTTTTATCAACTGTATAAATTCAGTTCTTTTTTGCCTGTATGTGACGTCACGCTAGCGATTATCCGTGACTTATGGCGACAGAGTCAGTGGTGTCTCCATTTAATATAAGCTCGGTGGTTCTGACCCTGAGGCATTTCTCAGCAGCTATTAAGTATGGTTGAACCTTTTTCTTCGCATTTGTTTTTCATGTTTTTCTTTCTTTTTTTTTCTCCCAAAAGATAACGAAATCTTTCATTTCGTGGAAATCAAATTTAAATGAATATATCTTACGTTTTAGAGCACATTCCACTAAAATTTTTAAAAATAACGATTTTCATGCTTTATCGAAACAGAAAAGTGATCGTAGTCTCATAAGACGACTAGAAAGCAGTTCACTTCGGCAAAAGTTGACTCAGACAGTCACTATAACTATTTCCAAGTGGCTTTGCCATTTTGGTATTTACCCGATGAAAGGTTCAAGCAGGGATTTGTTTGCTTACGGCAAGTCACGGGTGATAATTCATCCTGGGAAGGTACTGACCGACATGGCCGTTGTGAATATCAGGTCATTCCAGCGTCTCTGATGTGGAGCATTTGAGAGCGCTCATGGGAATAGAGGGACCATATGACGTGACACTATCGTATAGTGTGACATCCTGAGAACATATGAGATCAAAAAATAATGCTATACAGGCCATTGGCTTCTGGGGCGTAAATATAGACAAGGAGAATGACCACCATAAACAGTTGAAAAAAATTCCTATTTCGTCCATTCGTGCGGGCACGGATAAGCGAAATACCACTATTAGAATGAAAGTTCCAAAATTATTAAAAATTCATTTATGATTGATCTCTGATGAGCATGGCGGCGCAACGGTCTAACCGCTGGTCTCCAGCCCTTCGTCGGAACGGGCCAGGGTCAGAACCCTGGATAATGCATGTGGTGGCTCTTCGTGCATCCCCACCCCCTTCTTGGAACCAGTGTCCCCAAATCATGGACGAGCGGCTGCCCATAGCTCTTATTAGAGCTGCACACTGTAGTGGTTAAACCACATAGCGTCAACCCGATGGCGCAGTGGTCTAAGCGCTGGCTTATGACCATTCGTCCGTGAAGGGGTCCGGGTTCGAATCCTGGTAAGGCATGGATGTTGTGTTTGTCTTACGGTACTGGTTCTCTCCATTCCCTGGAACCAGTGGCACACTGAGAAAAACGCTTTGTTAATTCAACAAAAAAATGTTGTTGAATCAACAAAACTTTTTTGTCGATATACAGTCAACAAAAATTGTTGAATTTGCAAAATTATTTTGTTGAAAATTATTTTTGATTTAACAAAATTTATTGTTATCACGACAAAACGTTTTGTTCATGGATTACCTGAAATCATCCCAGAATCCAAAACCTTGATTTAACAAAATTTATATCACTATTCCCTTCGTCAATATTTCAAACCGGACGCTCACACTGGAAGAAAAGAAAGTTTTGGAACTTGGACCAAAGTTCTGCTTCCGAACGAGACCGAATCCAAAAATCGTCATTTCGGAGTTGGAGAGCATTATATCGCGAGCTCCGGAAAACACCAAAGACGAACTACGCCAACTCTGTTGCTCTAGGCTCCGATCGCTGTACAATCCAAAACAATTGTCCAATGGAATTAAAATTCCGAGACCGATTTCGAACCTTAGAAATGACCGTAATATAATATTAACCCTAACGGACAAATCCGGTCAGATGGCGATTATGGATGCTGCGGACTACAATCAGAAACTCGAAGACTTCATCTCCGCTTCTGGATCTATAGTACTACGAAGGAACCCTTTAAATTGTTGGATTGCACAGGTACAAAGAGCTGCTAGGTTGACCGCTATCCCGGAGGATCTCAAAAAAGCCGTCAAATTACCACCAGGCCCCCAAATCCCGAAGCTCTTCGGAAGACTTAAGCACCACAAGCCCGACAATCCATTGAGACCCATCGTGTCGAGGAGAACCGCACCGACGTACCATTTAGAGAAGGCACTCTGCAAATTTCTAGCCAATCACCTCCTGAATCGGACTTTATAATAACTTCCATTCAAGATTTCATCACGAAAATCAAGCAAATCTCTGTCCAACAGCGTGACATTATCGGCAGTTTCGACGTGGTTTCTCTTTATCCTTCGGTCCCCGTGCATGAAGCCATCAAAACGTTAAAAGAGGCTATATATAATTCAGCACTTTATTCGCAAGAATCTTGCAGCAGCATCTTCAAATTAATGTTAGTCTCAAATTCTAGCTACTATAGTTTCCGAGGAAAAATCTATAAACAAACAAATGGCGCTCCGATGGGATCTTCACCATCAGCAATTCTCACTGAAGCCATCCTTCGCCCAATCGTGCAGCACATATTCACCTGGTGCATTACCCCAAGACCTACCACTTGGCTCCGATATGCTGACGACGTATTTTTCATATGGCCTCATGGAAAGGAGACTCTCCCGCTTTTTCTGGATAAAATCAATGATATACACACTATACGATCAATTTCACTATGGAGTTAGAACACAATAATGCATTGCCTTATCTGGATGTTTTACTGAGTAAATCGCCTGAAAATCGCTTCCGTACACAAGTCTATTACAAACCCACTTCCGTTCTCAACCTGATGCTCCGTAGCTCATTCTGCCCCGCTGATTACAAGACAGCTTTCTTCCGTTCTCGAATCAGAAGAGCATTCATCATCTCCTCCGATGATCCTTCTAGACTAAGGCAATTAAAAAACGTTATCGATTTGGCCACTGAGACAGGATACGATCTGAACATGGTGCATAGATATATCGAAAGAAACAAAAAGAGGCACGCCGATCTTTCTATGTCGTGGCTACACGCTATCTGGGATCTATTCCTTACGTACCAAATGTTTCCTATAAACTCAAGAATGCGCTCAGAAAGATGAACCTCGGTGTTGGCATAAGATCTCCGACATCTTTATATGCTATGCTTAAGCGAAATACTGACGAGCTCCCACTTTCCAACGAAGCAGGTGTTTATGCCATCTCTCTACAATATCCGGATGGCTCCAAGCAATACTACATTGGGATGACCAAGCGTTCATTTAGCATTAGACTTAACGAGCATAAGAGGGACATAAAGAACGGCAAATTTAACCACGGCCCTATCCAGAGAAGTCCAGTTCAATTCCGCCGATCCTATGTGGGATGACATAAAGAAATTAGCTGCCTACTCTACTCCTAAATCCACAGCCATTCGGGAAACATTGGAGATCATTGCCAACGATGAGGCCTGCAATGATAGCGTCTCGCTAGAATTACCACGAATTTGGAACCAATTCTTCAAATAATGAATGCCTTTTATTTTCCTCCAAGGATTCCGCGCGCAAAACGAACATGATGCCTTGCGCTTTTATTGAATAATTACGTTCGCATCTCTTCGTTTATTGTCAAGTTAAGTTACCGCGTTCAAATTGTTGAAACGTTCTATTATCCAGTTTGCAGTTTGTTGTCTACCTTTCCTTGAGAAAGCCATCTGGTTGATGTGCGAAAGCTTGTAAACCTTGATTTTATCTACGCCAATAAATTCAGATAACTAGTATAGTTGTACTATCTTATAAAATGATTAGGTTGATTTTGGGGAATTTGTTTGATTCAACAAAACATACTGTTATCATGACACAACATGTTTTGTTGCAGCAACAAAACGTTTTGTCGTAATAATAATAAATTTTGATAAATAAACAATAATAATGTTCAACAAAATAATTTTGCGAATTCAACAATTTTTTTTTTTTTTGTTGACTGTATATCGACAAATTTTTTATGTTGAATTAACAAAATGTTTTTCTCAGTGCACTAAAT
Organism: Macrothele yani; assembly: GCA_039090855.1. Lineage (NCBI taxonomy): Eukaryota > Metazoa > Arthropoda > Arachnida > Araneae > Macrothelidae > Macrothele > Macrothele yani. Next base: position 177,925,466 of record CM076990.1, read on the forward strand.
TAGGGACGGGTGACTACTATTATGACCCATTGAATTGCTCACGGTGGTCGTTAAACCTACAATAAAATAAAATAAAAAAAACCTCACACCTCACAGCAAAAAAAAAAAGGGGGGGAGGGAGGGTCAAAGTTAAAGTAGTCACGCGTTTCAGGCGTCTGCCTGTTTAATCCAAAAGCTATTTTTTCTTTCTTCGACATGCTTTTTTTATTTTTTATTTTTATTGGTAGTGTAGCGACCACCGTGAGCAACTTTATTGTCAATAAGCAGTCGCCCGCCCTCAATTCAGGGTCATTGGTCCGCATACGGTTATTACCATGCAATGTCCTTTGCGTGGTAACAGCCGTACACGCGGCCGGGCATTATCATGCAGAAGCACCATACTCTAAGTGAGGTTGCCAGGTCTCTTGTTTTTGACGACCTGTCGAAGCTTCAATGAAGTTTGACAATATCATTCGGCATTGATGGTTGATCCTTTTGGTAGACACTCAAGAAGCAATGGCCCTTGTGACGTATATTCTAAATTAACTTTCCTTTTTAGTTTCTTTCCCTATGTAAATCTTGAGTTTATTCTGTTATTCTTCACTCTTAACGTGAGATCTTTTCTCTCAAATCAATACGATTAAATTCTCTCAAATGAATACGATTAAATTACAAGTTCCTCTGAGAAGGAGGAGGGCCGCCAAAGGACAAAGGCAACACAATTGAGGTTGAATACACGTGACGTATGCCTGATATTGATAAGAACAAGAGATAAAAACGACGACTATCTATTGTTTGAGAGCGTTGTAAGAGAGAGCGTTGGATTGTAAACTGATTATTGAAAAGAGCGTTGTGTGGTGTGTGGAGAGCGTTGTGTGGTGTGTGGAGAGTGTAGTGCAATAGGCTATGCTACGATGTGTTTGCTACATCCTGAATAAAGCATCTTTTTCCGTAAGTTGACTTCTGTTGTTTACATGTTTCGTCTGGCCGTTAAGGTTTCTTTCATTTAGGAATTATTTCTTAGTATGTTGATGTGTTAAAAAGACGTAGGAGTCGAAAAGACTTTTACGCTACACCCTCGATGGTCAAAGAACAGGGTTAACATCACCTTGCGTGCAGAAACGGTGGACGCTGATGGCTGTGGCGATAATACTTGTTTCCACTGCATGATCTGGCGTTTCGATTCTGTCTTGAAATGATGATACCAGCTTTCTTCCCCGGCAATAATGAGTTGCAGGAAATCTTCACCTTCCTCATGGCAGCGGAACAGATGCCGTAACGATAATCCCATTCGTTGCCTCATCTGTTCATCGGACAGATGTTTCAGTACCCACGTGGCGCAGACTTTACGTTGTTTAAGGTACGAATGCATGATTAGTCCCGATGCTCACACGCGTACAGTCCGCCAGTTCTCAGATCGTGATTCTTCTGTTGGCCTCTACTGCAGCATCCACGTGCAATCGTCGTCACTGAAACAACACCACGTGGTGTTCCTGATCTTGGCTGGTCTACAGGGCTTACTCGTCCACCACTAAAGAGTACTGCGCATCGCCACCGCATTACAGTACTGCGCGGAAGACAAGTAGGCCCATACATCGCCTTCATTCGTCGGTGAATCCTGCTTGGTGCAGTTTTCTCCACTTTCAAAAACTGAATTACAGCACGTTGAGCAACTTTGGACGTATCCATCTCCTACGAGAGAACAATAAAATTAGTCCAGCACGTTACACGTTATCCGTAACAAACAAGCTGCAATGCAGTTGCATAGCCTTTAAATCGCCTGCACACTAGCGCCACCCACTGACAAAATTAGGAAGCGCAAACGCACTCCAGCCAAAGAGTCCCACTACTTATTGCGCAACCCTTATGAAATAAGCAGTTATATGAATACATAGTAGCAGCGAATTCTGAAGCAGGCGTCATGTGAAAACAGTTTTAAAAAGGAATCCTAATGTTGTTTATTTAGTTTTATAATATTTATGTTCCCTTTATCTTTTCGTCGAATAATACATGCTAAATACCTGAGCACCACCGTAGTCTGTAACTTCAGAAAAATAAAAATAAAACAAACGTTGGAGATTTTCCCCTCCAGCAGTGTCTATTGCATACAACGGTGGCAGAGTGTTTTCTTCTTGACTTTCATCACTAGCCTTTTTTGCCAAGGTATAGACCGCCGTTTTCAACTCTGGGCAAAGCCTCTTGGAGTGTGGGGTGGAGAGAGTCTCTTCCACAACTCCAGTATACTTCCTCCCCATTACTTTTCTATCAAAATGCTTCCACTAGCACTCAACTATTTCTCTAGGCCAGGAGTAAGGAACCTGCGGCCTTTTGAGTGAATCCAAATTTGCGGAACAAATTCCTTTATTTTTATTATGTTTAGCTAGAGAACGGTGTTTGCATTTTCCCTTGCAGCTCGCTTCTCTGGTGTTTCAGCAGCTCTTGAAGTTGCTTTTGCCTGCCGGTCTCTAGCTAGTTTTGCTCTGTAAGTCTTTTAGCAGGAGACATTTTTAGACTAATTTTCAAACCAAAAATATTGCCGGTGGCGCGGTGGACTAAACGCCGGCTTGTGACCATTGGTCCGTGATGGGTCCGGGCTCGAATCCCGGTGAGGCATGGATGTTGTGTTTGGCTTACGGCCCTGGCTCTCTCCCTTCCCTGGAACTAGTGTCCTAAGCTCATAAGCTCATTGAGTTGCTCATGGTGGTCGTTAAACCTTCAATCAAAAAAAAAAAAAAAAACCGGCTGTGCTACCGAATCAGACTAGCGTCTCGCGACAGCGATATCCACATGTATCGAGTTATCTCATTGGCAGCAATAAAACTGGCACCCACCAATTGGCGACCGGCACTGAAACAGCACTTGTAGTTCGTATACGTCGTCGAAGTCGTGACACAGGTTGTTTACATCTTAGTTAACATTAGTTTCTTCATTGGCGGCTGTCGGCACAAATCGAACAATTTAACCTGTTTGCAGTATACATCCAAATATAAAAATGGCAATTATTCCACAAACGGGCGCATTCCTCATTTCTCACAGCTAAGACAGCGGAACGCTAGAGCAGCTCCGCGAGCAATCTACTGTTTTCGATCTGGCAATGCATCTGTTGTTGTTTACATTCGAATGCAAACATTATGGGTGGTTATCTTTGCATTCTGTTCTTATTTTTTTATTCATCATGATGACTAACGTTGTGTTATTTTTGTATTAACTGAAAACTATAACTGAGATGTTGAAAAAAAACTAAAAAAAAATGAATGATCTTAGCGCTATATACGTTGGGAGACAGATAAAAAATTGTACTTTCGTATTTACAGTAAGCATTTTAATTCGTACTGAGAAATATATAGCAAAAGACAATTAAAGAAGAAAAGCAGCGATATTTATTGCCATTCGTGATTCCTTATTATTTCAAGGGTGGGTAGCGAACCATATCTTTCACACCATGATATGCATGTTTTTCTATCTCGTACGACATCGTTAACGAGACTATACAAATTCCATTGAGGCATTATAAAATACAACAGACCACTTCAATGACAACTTCAGGGAATTTTAATACTATCGAAGGGTAATATGGACCGACAACTTAATATTTACTGAGCGTTGCCAGATCGAAAACAGTAGATTGCTCGCGGAGCTGTTCTAGTGTTCCGCTGTAAACAACAAGTGCCGTTTAAGTGGCGGTCGCCAATTGGTGGGTGCCGGTTTTTATTGCTGCCAATGAGATAACTCGATACATGTGGATATCGCTGTCGCGAGACGCTAGTCCGAATCAGAACGCTTTCAAGTAGTTCCCGATTTCCCGTGTATGGTTCCGCTTTGTTTACATAGAACCAGATAACACCCAACGTGAAAGAAAGTAGTTCACGATATTATACGGTTTGTTTGGGGTTTTTTTACTATTTTCATCGAAATAAATCTTATTGTAATGGAAATAACCATAGGTATTTATTTTATTATGGAAAACAATAATACATTTATTTTCATATCACAAATCATAATTCCGTCTCCACCCTTCTGAACATACTTTCCCTTTCGGAAGAACGCCATTACTTCCGTCCGCTTAACAGCTGTCTTCGAATCTTTGGCTGCCTCCCGCAGCAATCATAACCAATCCCACATCAGCAATTTTTATAAAATTGAATAAATACTATTAAAAACTTAGACACTTTGACTTCCAGAAATAGCTTCGCTTAAAGAATACGCTCTCACGTGGCCGACAAGTTCAATGTACTTGAAAGATTTAATTAATTAACTGTAGTACTAATGTAGTTAATTAATTAAATATTCCAAGTATATTCAGTTGTTATGGATGCATAATACACTGGCGCGCAAAAATTAAGGATGAGACGGTTTTTCGAATGTACCGTCGTGCAGAAGTGCTCCACATCGACTCAAATTATACCATAAGGTCCCCAAGATGTAAGAATATGGGACAAGTGAGCAAAACCGTCCAAACCAGGAATCCAAAGGATACAAAGGCACTTTATTGAAAAGGTAGCTTCGAGCACAGATGGACAGAAAACAGAAACGCCCATGTGACAGGCGGCTGCCAAGAAAAATCCAGTCTTTAGTAGGGGATATAATCACCCCTGACTGCGTTGCAGGATTTACAACGTCTGTCCATGCTGAGGACGAGGTTGTCAAGGAGCTGTTGAGGCATCGCGGCCCATTCTTCTTGTAGCGCCAATCGCAGCTGCGGAATCGTTGCTGGCGGCTGGTGACGTGCTGCCAAGCGTCTCCCGAGAAGGTCCTACGCGTGTTCGATTGGATTCAGGTCCGGGGACCTTGCGAGCCAATCCATGCGTTGAATATCTTCATTCTCCAACAGCTCTGCGACAGCCACTGTACGATGAGGAGTAGTGTTGTCGTCCATGAAGAGGAACTCAGGACCCACAGCACCTCTAAACAGACGCACGTGAGGCAGGAGAACCTCGGTACAATAGCGGACACCAGTGACTGAGCCTCCTTGGAAGATGTGGAGGTCAGTACGGCTACCAAGCATGATACCGCCACAAACGAGAACTCCGCCACCTCCAAACCGGTCCCTTTCGATGATGTTGGAGGTGTGATTGCGTGTTCCCTGCTCTCTCCAGATGTGTATAAGTCCAGAATCGCTCGTCAGACTAAATCGGCTCTCATCCGTAAAGAGAACTCGACCCCATTGCTGATGTGTCCAGTTCTTGTGTTCCTGGCACCCCAGAAACCGCCGTCTTCGATGAGCAGGCTTTAATGGCACACACCGCACTGGTCGTCGTGCAAATAGACCACCTTTGTGCAGCCTCTTGGCTCCGGTAAAACGCGATAATGGACGTCCAGTTGTCTGTTGCATGTGCCTTGCGACTTCTCCTGCTGTCTGCCGTCTGTCTCTTATCGCCTGTAGGACAATATACCGGTCGTCCGCCGCCGTGGTTTCTCGTGGACGACCACTGCTAAACTCCCGGACAGCTGTTCCTGTCGTTTGAATTGCTCTCCAAGCTCGTGAAACGATGCTGTGAGCGATCCCTGAACTCCTCAGCCACACTAGTCACACTTCGACCTTCTTCCAACTTCCCAATGATGCGACCTCGGGTAAAGTCATCCGGATGTCGTCTACTGGATTGTCTGTTGGCGATATCACACAGTGGCAGCAATTCGACGTTGTTCAAACCGATGGACACCGTGCAATAGCTTTCACCGAATTGCTGAGCGTACACCACCCGTGTGCTTTATACCCTTCCAACACCCTCCCCTACGCCATGCTACATATATGCGCATGCCCTACCGTACCGGATCCTAGTCTATCTCCTAAGTGGTCTTTCGGTCCGTTCTGCCTGCTCGTTCCGCTGTTATGCTAATTTCTCCTCTTCGTCCTTAATTTTTGCACACCAGTGTATAAACGTATTGCATATTATCACGTATGCATATTTTTACATTGTGGGAATTTTCAACTAAAAACGGATTTAGCGAGGGTTTCCGTTGATCCCTAACTCCTAGTTAAGATGGTCGTCAAGGGATTTTGCTCCCTATACTTCCAATGGTAAAATTTGAACCCTATTTCCTCAGCGAAGAAAGATTTCCCATACATCAAAATTGGTCCACTGATGAAAAAACATACTAACTTAGATTGTACATCGGTGTTTCTTGCAAAAATATTCCTGAACTATATTGAAAATCAATAATTTTACTTCAGTGTAGTGGTAAGGAAGAGTGGTGCCACCTGTAAGCAAGTATCACAACTACACCGAAGTAAAGTTATTGATTTTTAATATAGTTCAGAAAAGTTGTTTGCAAAAAAATACCGATTGTACAATTTAAGTTAGGATGTTTTTTCAGCAGTGGGCCAATTTTGATGTATGGAAAATCTTTCTTCGCTGAGGAAATAGGGTCGAATTTTTTTCAGTTGGAATTATAGGGAGCAAAATCACTAAACGGGTTCTACTGTACGTGCAAAAACTACGCTAGACCAGAGACGGCTCCTGTTATGGGGCTGAGAGGCTGCAGACCCCCCCCCCCAACCCCTTACCCAAAGCAGTTTTTTTTTTCATGCCGTACCGAGAGACAGAGAGAGAGAGGTTTTCTGAACTCAGCTGGAAGTTTTTCCGGCATAACGCCACTCGGAGTGAAAGGAACGCCGGCGCGCGTTGGCGGGCTGCTCTGCTTGCAGCTCTGACTGCTATTGAAACCAACTCATGTGGGAAACTCTGCCTATTCCCACACCAGTTCGTTTCATTTTAATAAAACGTTCCTGGGGATACTTTGATTGCAGCTCTCGCGGGTACAGCAGATGTGAGTGGTCTTCGGAGTTGCTCGCTAGGAGTGACGTAGCTACAATGCAGTCTTAAGTCGGCTGCGAATCATCGCCGGGCTCTATTGTGAGCTTCGTTGATTAATACGATTTGTTGAGCTTCCGAATAAGAAATAAAATAGGGAAATGAATTAAATAATGACGAGTGTATTCTTGTATTATTCAAATAAAAATAATGACGAGTATATGGTATTATTCAACATTTTTTTTTTTTTTTTTTTTTTTTCAACTTTTGGTTTGTTCCTGCTTTTATTCAACATGATAATTCTAGCAACCGGAAATTATTCGTGTTTGCTAACAACAAATACTCAGTTGCCGGGATGATTTTTTGCAAAAAAGTTTCACTTATACATATTTTCTTTTTGGTCAAAATGGGCATGTGAACAAATTGCAATTAAGAATAAAGTTCAGTAATCAATAAATTGAAAAAAATATATGACTAATTTCTGCATCAAAATACTTGCACGAAATTAATATTTCCACTTACCAAAGCACAGCGAAATTTTAGCTTTCAAACTCATATAAACACTTCTCAGAAAACTTGAAAATCTGAGAACTTTCAGATTTTTATGTCTCAGTTGGTTAACCCTTTTTTGTCCTGAGTGGTGTAATGGTTAGCATACTCTCCCGGTAATTGGGAGATTCGGGGTTCGGTTCCCGCTCCAGGACGATGATATTTTCAAGTTTTCTGAGAAGTGTTACATGGATGCCCAGTAAGTGGTACAAGCAAATTCAGTTTGCTTTGCTTGAATATTCTGTGAATTTTCCATGTATTATGAAGAATATTTCTTCCTTCACTGATTTGTCCCATGTAAGTTTTTATTCATCAAAAATAACTGAAGTTGCTACATTTTATTTTTCTGCTGCACCCCCGTTCCCTCACAAAACAAAATAAGCTGCGCATTTCAGTTGAGGTAGTGCTTTACACTTAATTATTTTGAAAACAACATTAATCAAATACAATTGTTTAGAAAATTTACGAAGTTGGTAAATTTTGACAACAAATTTTTCTACACTAAATTATAATCATGGCTTCAAAATTAAAACCGGACTGAATATGTTTGCAATTCGTATTTATTAAAATAGAGAATGCCTGTGTGTGAGTATCGCAATAACAATTCATCGCGAAATTGTGGCAGACCTTTCAAAATTCCGCTAAATGTTTTTCATGGCCGTCCGAGTTGCAGTGGCTGGTTTCAAGTCGAAGTTCCAAAGGGAGCGTATCAGAAGAAAAAATATTTATTATATTTCTAGAGGTCACAATTGACACCTAAAAACGCGTATATGACGTTGAGTGTGCGTCCGCTGCCACTGGCACACGCATTAAATTTCATTTGTCCTTTAAAACTGGTTCATTTATTGAGCACGTGTTGCTCTTACATTATATATGTACACTCGTTATCCAACTCTCGAGAAGATACCAGGCTCAGATTATTCAAACTTATGCACCAACCACAAGTCATCCTGAAGAAGAAATTGAAGAATTTTATGAGGAAATTCGTGATCTAAATAATAAAGGTAAGCAACACTTGAAGTTATTTATGGGAGATTTCAATGCAAAAGTAGGGCAACAGCAACAGAATGAAACTTCAGTAGGTAAATTCCGTCACGGCAACAGAAACCAGCCTGGAAATACTCTCGTTGAGTTTGCAGAGGCAGAAGGGTTTTTCATCTTGAACTCCTTCTTCAAGAAAAAGCCACACAGGAAATGGACATGGAGACATCCAAATGGGACGACAAGTGAAATTGATTTTATTATGTGTAACAAAAAATTCATCATCGAAGACTGCAGTGTGCTAAACAAGTTCAACACAGGTAGTGACCATAGATTGGTGAAGAGATGTAAGATGTACCTCAACACTTAACTCGAACGTGGCAAGCTCATAAGACAAACAAAATGTATTGACACAACCAATCTGAAAAAACACCGTAATACCTTCAAGTTGGAACTGAAGAACAGATTATCTACTTTAGAAGGCCTAACATCGGAAGAAGTGGATATTTCTGAAGTTAACAGAAAAGTAACCAAAGCTCTTATGGAAACAGCAACAAAATTATCTGGGTCTAAGAACAAATTGCATGTGAACAAATTATCAGGAAAAACCAAAATGTTGATGCAAAAAAGAAGAGTGATGAGGACAACTAAAGAAGATGTGACTTCCAAAGTGGAATATATAGAGCTATGCAAGACAGTACGAAAAAGTATCACTGAAGACGTAAGGAAATTCAACTGTGAACTAGTGAAGAAAACAATTGAAAACAACCAAAGCCTAAAGATAGCAAAGGGACATCTCAGTAAGGGAAGAAAAAAGATTATGGCACTGAAAAAGAAGATGGTTCTGTAACACGAAATAGAGGCGAAATTTTGACAAGAGTGAAAGATTTCTACTCCAAATTATATGAAAGGGATGATACATGTACTCCAGACATCATGAAAGGTACCAGTACCAGAGTTCTTCCAGTCCTCCCAGCAGAGGTTGCACATACAATCAAGAACATGAAGCGGGGAAAAGCTCCAGGAGAAGATGGAATTACTGTAGACGTCATACATGAAGCAAGTGGAGAAATCGAAACAATACTCGCCCAAATTTTCACTCGATGCCTTAATGAAGGGATGATTCCTGAGGATTGGAACAACGCTACAATGATCCTGCTACATAAAAAAGGTGACATTGAGGATCTCAGGAACTACAGACCTATCAGCCTCCTATCAGTGGTTTATAAAATCTTCACTAAAGTTCTTTCACACCGCTTGAAGGTAGCACTGGACATGGCTCAACCGAGAGAACAAGCTGGATTCAGGAGTGGCTACAGCACAATAGATCATATCCACGTATTGAGAGAACTAATTGAAAGAGCGAGGGAAAATGAACTTCCTGTTGTGCATGGCTCTTATCGATTATGAAAAAGTCTTTGATTCGGTGAAACTATCAGCAGTTACAATGGCTCTGAAATCCTGCGGTATTGAAGATGCATACATTAATATTATTAATAACATCTATGAAAATGCAAGTGCAAAGATTCGGCTGTTTGAAAATACAACACAAATAAAAATTGGAAAGGGAGTGAGACAAGGTGACACCATATCTCCGAAGCTCTTTAATGCCACATTGGAAAATGTCTTTCAATCACTGAACTGGGAAAACAAAGGGATAAAGATTAATAGAGATTATCTAACCCACCTTCGTTTTGCTGATGACGTAGTCATTTTTGCAACTACCCCATCAGAGCTGCAGAGAATGATCCAGGAACTTGCTCACAAGAGTAAAGAAGTGGGATTAAAAATGAACTTTCAGAAGACAAAAGTGATGTTCAATGCTTTTACAAACAATGAAGATTTACCGATTGATGGAGAAAAGCTGGAGATAACAGACACGTACGTTTATCTTGGACAGCAGATATCAAGTGAGGGTCACATTGATGAAGAAATTAATCGGCGTACAAAACTTGCCTGGAGAGCTTTTGGAAGAAACAGCATAATTTTCAAGAGCAATATGCCATTAAGTCTTAAAAGAAAAGTGTTTGATCAATGCATTCTTCCAGTGCTTACGTATGGTGCAGAGACGTGGACCTTAACTAAAAGAGACATACAAAGGCTGCAGACAACTCAAAAAAGCATGGAGAGGTGCATACTTGGTGTAACCAGGAGAGATAAGAAGAGGAACTCGTGGATCCGAAAATGACAAGAGTGGAAGACATCATGATCAGAATTAAATCCCTGAAATGGCAATGCGCTGGAAATACTGCCAGAAAGACAGACCATCGATGGACAGCCGAAATTTTAGATTGGATTCCAAGGGACAGGAAAAGATCCAGAAAAGGAAGATAATTATGGGAGATGAAATTTGAAAGTATGCGGGAGTGACATGGAGGAGACTGGCACAAGACAGACCGTTGTGGAAGAAACTTGGGGAGACCTTCGTTCAGCAGTGGCTTGATAATGGTTGACAATGATGATGATGATGACATATCATTTACAACCACTATCTCAATCCACTGCTGGATGTAAGTCTCCAAGTTTCTTCCACAACAGTCTGCCTTGAACCAGTTTCCTTCATGCTTCCGAATTTCATCTACGCATCTCCCACACGACATCTTCTGGTTTTTTTTTTTTTTTTGTTCCTTGCCATCCAGTTTAACATTTCAACTCTCCATCATGGTCTTTCTTCTAGCAATATGCCCATCCTGTTGCAATTTCTGGGATTCTGATCATTGATGCCTTCCACCGCTGTTATTTTCCCGATCCACGAGTTCCTCTTTGTATCTTTCCTGTTCCTGGTTACATCAAACATGCATCTCTCCATGCTGCTTTCAGTTGTCTGCAACCTCGGTATATTTATTTTAGTTGAGGTCCATGTCTTTGCTCCGTGCGTAACAACTGGTAGGATGCACTGATTACACTTTTCTTTTAAGAAATAATGCATCAAACCAAGTTTTATACACCGATCATTTTCTTCATAAACGTGGCCATCGCTTGATATATACTATATTGACAAAAGTCACCGGACACCCCTTCAAAAACAGATGAACGGATCCGCTGCGTTGTTAAGATGCGCGGTACAGCTGCAAACGGTATAAAAACAAGCCTGCAGCCGACCGCGATCATATCGCACTGTGAGGTTGAGTGAAAATGTCACGGCGGGAGAGAACTGACTTTGAGAAAGGAAAGATTTTGGGATGTTATATTAGTGGGTTGTCCATAAGAGAAACCGAGAGGCGTTTAAACATACCCAAATCAATTGTTTTGGATGTACTGAATAAGTGGAAGACACATGGCGTGCCTGAAGCAGCAAAACGTACCGGCAGTCAAAGGAAAATCAGTGACAGAGGACGTCGAAGCCTCAGGAGAGTCTTTACAACTAATCGACGGAATAGTGCACAAAACTTCAGTGTACAAGTGAATAAAAATGCTGGAACTTCAGTATGTACACGTACCATTCGCAGAGAACTTCATTCCATGGGTTACCGTGGTCGTGCGGCTCTTCATAAGTCTTTCATCTCCACTCGGAATGCTACTCGTCGTTTAGCATAGTGTAAAGAACGTTTATCGTGGACCGTAGATCAATGAAATCGGGTCCTACGGACTGATGAATCCAGATACACGATCCATGAGTCTGATGGCCGTGTGTGGATATGGTGGCATCCAGGGGAACGCTATTTACCACAGTGTGCTGTTTCTACGGTCAAGTTTGGAGCTGGCAGTGCGCTCGTATGGGGGTGTTTTTCATGGTATGGTCCCGGCCCATTGGTTATCGTGGATAAACCTGTGAACCAGCACGTCTACCTCAATATTCTAGACAATTACGCCCTACCAACTCTGTGGCAATACTATGGAACCGCGCCTTGTTGGTAGCAGCAGGATAATGCACTGAGCCATAAAGCAAGAACTGCTACGGCGTGGTTTGACGATAATTCCGCATCGTGTGTAGATTGGCCAGCACAGAGCCCTGATCTTAATCCCATAGAGTTCCTATGTGATGAATTAGAGCTCCCATAAGAAGTTTGGAACCAAGGCCTATTACTAAGCAACAGTTAGCGGCAGCATTATGTTCTGAATGGAAGCGCATACCTATCGCTGTGTTCCAAAACCTTGTCGAAAGCATGTCTCGAAGGGTCAGTGCATGCATTAAGGCCAAAGGTGGACCGACACCGCACTAATGTATGTTCCTGTGTCTAGATGTCCGGTGACTTTTGTCAATCTATGTTGCCTAATTTAGGCATCGGTTACCTCTAGATATTCCCTATCAATCGCTAAATATAAAATCTAAATATTCATTTATTGTAAAAAAGCACATTCGATCAATATACGAGCATATACAGTATATAAATTATTATTAAACGGACATAATCAGCAGGCTCAGTAACCTAAATTACGAAGTGATACATACAAAATTGGGATGCAGCTCCTTAATATCAGCTTACCACGAGCCGCTACTGCGCTAGATATATTAGAATTATTTCTTATGATATTAAATCCATAATGCGTATTGTTTCACATTTAGTTACTTCAACACACGTTGCTAAACACTTCATTTTTTTCTTTTGCGCCTACAGATACTGCGGGAAGTTTCCAGAAGAGAACGCCACATGGCAGCTACGGCTTCAGAAGTAATGAATTCTGGGAAAAGACCGTGTCAGAATTAATTTCCTCGATCGAAGGACCCCAGCCTGTCCGTCTCTATCCTGATGTTCGGCAGAACACCGGGAATTAGTTCTTCCTCTTCGGGCGAGAGGGCGACAATCAATTCGTTGGAGTAGATCTTCCGAATGAGGCTACCAACGTCTGTTGCCTTCCATTTTCTCCTCGATCGTCGTGTCTAGCACGCCTAGGGGGGAAACTAGATCACCTTACGAGGCTGCTGTCTGCCTTGTAGTAGTTCTACCATCGATAATGCACTGATCGAGGAGATTGATTATCCCAACTTTTACTATTTTATCCCCCTCTCTCGTTCTCTCACTTTTTCTGATCACAGAACTAATTTACCAATTCGGCAACTACAGTGTTTCGTTTCTCGAAAACTTGACCCGGAAATTTTTGCTTCTATTAGGATCTGTTAGGGGAGGGGGTCAGCATCTCGAGGCATCGAGAGTTCCGCGATGGATTTAAGATAATAATTTTAAACTAGTAGAAATAATCGACGTTGCTCTGAAAACTGACTTACGGAGGTAACGTTCGGGGAAGGGTAAGGAGGGAGTCAAAGCTTTGTTGGAATCAAAAAATCAATCCTGCGTTAAACGCACGGTGAACCCTTTAACTACGGGATCAAGGGAGAGAGTGGTTGTCGCCCCTGTGGAGCAATAGTCTAAGCCCTGGCTTCTGATCATTTGTCCGAGATGGGTCCGGGTTCGGATCCCGATTAGACATGGATGTTGTGTTTGTCTTACGGCACTGGTTCTCTCCCTTCCCTGGAACCAGTGACCCTAAATTAGGGAGCACGCGACTGCTTATAGTCCATCGAAGTGCTCATACTGGTCGTTAAACCGAAAACAAAAAAAGATTGGTCCCAGTCCAGTGGTGTAAATATTATTAAGCGATGCGTAAGGGTCCACGACGTTAGATGCCCAAAGAGGATTAATAAAATAATCAAATCTACAGACAAAAAACGAGAGATGAGGGGAGAAAGAAAAATAAATGCAAACAGCAAACTGCCGCCCCGGTGGCGGAGTAGTCTGAGCGATGTCTTCTGATCATTCGACCAAGGTGGGTCCGGGTTCGGGTCCCAGTGAGGCATGAACGTTGTGTTTGTTTTACGGCGCTGGCTCTCTCCTTTCCCTGGATTCAGTAGCCCTAAATCAGGGACGGGCGATTGCTTGAGTTGCTCACGGTGGATCTTAAACTTCCAATCAAAGAAAAAAAACAGCAGCCTAAAGGAAGAGCAGAGCTCTTTTCATTTCCTCGTCGCTATGGCTTCAGAACTGCAGGAGACGTCGCGCGTCGTTGGCATGATGCCAAACACTAGATTACAGATTTACATGAACTGAAGACGCATTTAGGGGAAATTTAGACACATGTGTAACAGACGCATTCAGAATTTTTGATGCTATGCTTCTTTCCCGACAGTACTAAAGTAAATCCAAACTGAAAATTTTCAATGTAACGAAATTGTGTAACGGAAGTAGTCGATGATCCCCCTAGGTTAACTTTCTCAAACATCTCGAAAACGGTGCGTCGTAGCGAAATTTGACTTCTTCTCGACTTTTTTTTTTTTTTTTTTGATTGGAGGTTTAACGACCACCGTGAGCAACTCAATGGGCTATAAGCAGTCGCCCGTCCCGAATTTAGGGTCACTGGTTCCAGGGAAGGGAGAGAGCCAGTGCCGTAAGACAAACACAACATCCATGCCTCACCGGGATTCGAACCCGGACCCCGTTCGGACGAATGATCAGAGGCCATCGCTTAGACCACTGCGCCACCGGGGCGGCCTTCTCGACTTGGTTACCTGCTATTGATGAGAGCTTTAAAATGATGTATAACACGATGATGTGTAACCTGTAGATTAGTGGCGTAACCGTGTTTCAAAATCTAGGGGGTTTCGATACACACATTATATGTATACATGCAGTATATATATAATATTATACTGTATAAGCACCCCGGTCAAAAAAATACGGAATAATGTCATCCGGAGGAACAGTTGGAAACTGATCAGGCAGAGAAAAATGCGTGTATATAATGGAATGGAAAGTATTGTATGTTACTTGTTACTTTTTCAGCCTTGTAAGACGTGCATGCCTAATCAGTTTTATTGTTGCTTACAGGTAGTAACCCTGGGTAGAAAAGGTGACGTAACAGAGTGGCAAAAGGGTGCCATCGTCTTTGGTCGTGAACATGGTCATTCGCTGAGGGAGGTGGCGGAGTTCGTTGGCGCGTCCAAGTCCACAGTCAGTAGTGTTCATTTAGCGTAGAAGGAGTCGGCCAGAGACAATTCCCGTCGGAGCACTTGCGGCAGAAGAACCATCATGAGCAACTGTGATCGTCGACGTCTGGGGCGATTATCAACCGCAAAACGGTTCCAAACCCGGCAGGAATTGCTGCAAGAGTACAATGCGGGACCCAGTCAGCCTGTTTCCGAACGAACACTTCGACGAGAACTGCATGGTGTAGGAATATTCAGGCGTGTAGCTAGGGTACGCCCCAAGCTGTCTGCCATACACAAGGAAAAGCGGCTGGAATGGGCGAGGGAACACAGACACTGGACCACAGAACAGTGGCGACGCATCATCTGGTCGGACGAATCCAGGTTCTGCCTGTATTCCAATGATGGTCGATCCAGAATCATGCGGAAGGACGGAGAGGCCTTCAATGCAGAGTGTGTGCAAAGGGCTGTACAGAAGGAGGATGGAAGTGTCATGTTTTGGGGATGTATATCCATTGCTGGGGTGGGTCTCTTAGTTCACTTGTCTAATGGCATGAAAGCGTTGGACTACGCGAAAGTGTTGGATAACGAGGTGTTGCCATAAGTCCAGTTCCTCCAAGATGCCGTCATTCCAGATCCACGTTATCAAGACGACAACTGCACTGTCCACCGAGCTGCTATTGGGCAGGATTGGTTTGCAGAACATGAGGTCGACGTCCCACATCTCACCTGACCCACCAATTCGCCTGATCTCAATGTTATAGAGAAATTTTGGGGCATGCTCGAACGGGCCGTTAAGAAGAGAAAACAACACCCTCCCAATTTGACTGCTCTGCGGGACCAGTTGTTCACGGCGTGGGGTAAACAGGACATTAATGTCATCCGCTCTCCTATTGACAGCATGCCAAAGAAAATCAAGGCTGTACTTAGAGCTCGTGGTGATGTAACCCCATATTAACCAATAAAATGAGCATTCTGTAATTTTTTTTCCCGGTGTACTTACATACTGTATAAGATAGAGTTTGAGACCCCCTTCCCTACACACGCAGGAGCAAAGCAGTTGCTGAGGCACGTTCTAACGGGCACGACATATGCGCCTCTGTTGGCGAATTGTGGAACTGATCAGAAGCCATCGGTTAGACTACTCCGCCACCGGGGCAGCAGTTTGCTGTTTGCATTTATTTTTCTTTCTCCCCCTCATCTCTCCCTGTTTTTTTTTTCTGTAGATTTGATTATTTTATTAATCCTCTTTGGGACTCTAACGTCGTGGACCCTTAACGCATCGCTTAATAATATTTACACCACTGGACTGGGACCACTCTTTTTTTTTTTTTTTTTTTTTTTTTAGGTTTAACGACCAGTGTGAGCAATTCGATGGACTATAAGCAGTCGCGTGCTCCCTAATTTAGGGTCACTGGTTACAGGGAAGGGAGAGAACCAGTGCCGTAAGACAAGCACAACAACTGTAAAACTATGATAGAAAGGGCAGAAATGTAAATTACAAAGTTGTAGAACTCACTTTGCTTATTATTAATCGATATCGCTGTTTCACTAAGTACACATTATACACGTGTTTGCATTCTACGAGAAATTATAATCTTATATAATTAAATTTAGTTGGTTCACATCAATAAAAAAGTGTGCATTATATTCCCGAAAAATTTGGGGGGTGGGTCCTTTACATTGGGAATCCCCGACTCTGAAAATCTGGGATGGTCCTGGACCTCCCCCCCCAGTGGTTACGCGTAGATATCCTGGACCCAAAGTTACCAATCCCCCTCATTAATACACTTACGATTCAGCTTTTGTTTCTATCTTGAGGTCAGATTTTAGCTTGTGCATGCGTAGGTGGACTTTTGTGACAAATCACATTTCATCGGTGTCAGACGTTTCTTTTTTTTTTAAAAAAAAAGACCACTCTTTTTTTTTTTTTTTTTAGGTTTAACGACCAGTGTGAGCTTCAACAATATTTTATTTGGAGCAAACATGGACAGGAAGATACAGATGGCCTGTGCTTAACAGTTACCAAAAGGTAAACAAGTGGATGACCTATTTACAATGACAATGAGATATTTACATTATGTGGATGCACTATATACAATGTAAGCAAATTCATAACACTGACAATACTGGACTGATGGGTTGACTTACTCTATGTACAACATATGTTCGCAAAGTGCATCAGCAGAGTGCCATCTCTAATAGGTGAACACCAGTACAAGGTATAACTATAAATTTTACAGTGTAAAAACAAACATGTATATTTTGAGCAATCTTGAAAAAAAGAAGAAAAGAGAAGAAAAGAGCAGAAGGTTTATACTTTTCAGTATCTGAAAGATAAGCGAATAAATGATCTATCCACAATGATGGTGTGAACTCTATACAAATTGAATGCAATATCTCTCTTGTGAAACGCTGTCAAATTACAAAAAGAACTATTACTTAGGCTTAAACAAGTGCCTCAATCACAGTGCTATAGATTAACTTGTAATGAACAACAACATATGTACACAAGATGCAACGGCATAGGGAAGACACTAATAAGGAATTACAATTCCATGGTACAACTGTAAATTTCACAGTGCAAAGAGTAAAGTATATTAGTACAAACAGAACTTGCGTTTTACAGAAAATTTATACTTCGAGTACAATACAAATAATGAAAATATGAAACTGACTCTTTGTACAGCAAATATGCAATACAGCGCAGAACATTATCTAATAGACTGATTATTTCCTATTAGGCACATGTGACATGAGAAAAACCACACTGTGTAACATTAACATATAATTGAAATACTATCAAAGCGTTTGCTCCGCACCATGAGCAACAATTCGATGGACTATAAGCAGTCGCGTGCTACCTAATTTAGGGTCACTGTTTACAGGGAAGGGAGAGAACGAGTGCCGTAAGACAAGCACAACAACTGTAAAACTATGATAGAAAGGGCAGAAATGTAAATTACAAAGTTGTAGAACTCACTTTGCTTATTAGGAATCGATATCGCTGTTTCACTAAGTACACATTATACACGTGTTTGCATTCTACGAGAAATTATAATCTTATATAATTAAATTTAGTTGGTTCACATCAATAAAAAAGTGTGCATTATATTCCCCAAAAATTTGGGGGGGGGGGTCCTTTACATTGGGAATCCCCGACTCTGAAAATCTGGGATGGTCCTGGACCTCCCCCCTCCCCAGTGGTTACGCGTAGATATCCTGGACCCAAAGTTACCAATCCCCCTCATTAATACACTTACGATTCAGCTTTTGTTTCTATCTTGAGGTCAGATTTTAGCTTGCGCATGCGTAGATGGACTTTTGTGACAACATCACATTTCATCGGTGTCAGACGTTTCTCACCGTCGTATAAATCTGAATAATATACTATAATAATAAACAAAATAAATACTGGATTTTTTTTTTTAGCTAAACTGTCGAAATATTACTATTGCCGCCGCCATAGTTTAGTAAATATTTATTTGTGTTACTCCCATATCTTCTTTCATTGGTTTTGCTAAAACAACCTTCATTAATCCACGTACGTAAGTACCGCTGTATGTCAGGAATTAGTAAACCTTATTGTTTGTTGTTATGATTTCATTCCACTAAGTATGTACCGGGCTGTTGCTCGGCGTGGTCGTAAATGACGCGAATAAATGCAATGTGTTGTATGTAAATAAATGTATACTCTCGAATCACTCGTCTTATTTCACACCCACAAAGGTCTTGCTTGGCATGCGAAAGATGCATAGCACAAATTCTACAAAGAGTATCAGGGTACTCTCTCGGCTTTTTTTTTTTTTTTTTTTTTTTTTTTTTTGATAAAATAAGTTAGAAAAATATTTATTGGTATGCAAAAGGATTTGTCAACAATTTCGCCGCCTTTTTGAAGCCTCACAACTTGCTTAAACTAACGGAAAGTGCTGTTTTGAAATATGCAGACGATTTGCAAAAAATTATATGATAAGGATCGAAGTAAAAATTTCACCATTTAACTTTTGCGAATAGTTTCAATAATATTTATAAAAGAAAAAAATTATTGAATCAATAAAAAATCAGTAAAAGAATTCGCAGGATTGTTAATAGTGACGTTTAACAATTTTTTATATAGTTACCCGGGATCCTCTACAGCACTTAATTTGCAATTAACAATGCCGATTACTGTAACTTTTTCTGAAAGATCATTTAACAAGCTGAAAATTTGTAAACAAAAATGATTTGCGAAATGTAATGTGTCAGGAACGACTCAAATATCTTTCACTAATTGCCACTGAAGCCCAAGACGCAGATAAATGAAGTACCAAATTTTCAGCATATAATTGCTATAATTTATTACATTAGTACCAGATTGCTATGATATATTACTATGATTGATTGCTATAATACTTTACTATGATTGATTGCTATAATACTTTACTATGATTGATTGCTATAATACATTACTACGATTGATTGATTTTATTCAGATTCATATAATACATTACTTACTACATTACTATGATTGCTGTAATTTATTACATTAGTATCAGATTATTACAGTTTATTATATTAAGTACAAAAGATTGCTATGCAATGGGCCAAAAATTTAAATAAAGATAAAATCACAAGGTTTTATTTAATGAAATAAGTGTTATTATAAGTCAAAATATATATACAGGGTGATCGAAAAGTTCCCGAACCCTAATTTGAACGATTTTTACTTGTACAGATACATAAAGTTTACTTACAGCTGTGATACATCTTCCATCGACTTTTGAGCAACTGATGTTGAAATAAAGAAGGTGCTGGAAGTGACCTCCGTGTTGCTGGAGGCAAATATCCACGCGGTGGCACTTGTTTTTCTTAACGCGTTTCAGCATAGATGGCGTGATTTCCGCTATATCCTGAATAATGTTTGTTTTCAAGGACTGCAGGTCATGCGGGTTGTTGCATAAACACGGTTCTTTAAATATCCCCACAGGAAAAAAATAACCTTATTCCGAAAAGAAAACATTATTCAATAAGCCCTTGTTGTATCGAGTAAATTTACGAAACCAACGGCAATACAGCAGGCTCTTATGCGTATCAGGTGCCTTCAGTTCTTTGACCACTTTCACTTTGTATGCATGACGCTGCAATCTTTTAGTCGCTTTCTGTACTGAGCCGTAAGAACGTTTCACTTGCTGAGATAAGCTACGAAGTGATTTTGTAGGTGACTGTTGCAAACGTTTTTCAACATCGTTTATCACTTCCGGCGTTAACACACTTGGCCGGCCATTTCTAGGCATATCATCAACAGTTTTCCGAAATCGTACGAGTAAACTGTGTATCGTTGATTTACTTACCACAGTATGCTGCCGAAATTTTTTCCTGAACTTTTCTATACACTGTTTGTAAGACTGCGCTTGCAAATAAGCTTCAAGTAAACAAATTATCTGCTCCCTCGTCAAATCCATGCCTCTTTGCAAATGGCGACACTAAAGTGGGCAAACTGCGTAGCACACATAGAACCGGTTATTCATTTCTGGCACTCTGCCAATTTCCTTCAGGCATTCGACATCGCAGTATTTGATCTCGACGAGTTGTTGACTCGTGTTGCGACATCAATTGGTTGAACTTTGGCTTTCAGTGTACACAATTATTTTTTTAAATTTAGGGTTCGGGAGCTTTACGATCACTGTATATATATACAATTTTTAGTTTGATTTTCTTTGTTAGTTTTGCGAGCAGAAGTAGGGTAGAGGGGGCTTTCTTTAAAATTTTGCTTAAGGGCGAAAATTTTGTAGTTGCGCCTCTGTTCCAATTTCAACATAGAATCACATGAATGCACCAAGAGCTAGTATCCAATTCCAGTGCTATAATTAAATCGTTTGTGCCGTTAAGCCACACCAGATGGAGATGTCTCAGATGCTGAGCCCATCCCTACGGATTTGTGAAGTCAAATGCTGACAGATAAACACACATAGCGCCATGGATTGCTGGCCACCGTAGCGTAAGACGAACGCACTCGGCTAGTTATCGCGAGATCTGGGGTTCGATCCTAGAGGTGTCTGGATAACAATTTTTCGGTTGCTGTGTGTTCATTAAAAATAAACGTGGAAAGAGCGATGCCTTTGTCTATTTGCATTGTCTCCACGTATTTGGAAGATTTTCACAATAATCATGAATCCTTTGCTGAAACTTTCTTTGAATTCTTAGAACCAAGTTTGTAAGTCTTTTCCTGCTCTTTTGCGATAGCAAGTCGATCTTTTTTTGTTACAGTCGTTTAGATAGATCTGTTACAGAGATTTAATACTAGAATTTTAGGCAAAGATATTAAATCTCATTTTACAACTTTTATTTCGCTTTAGCGCTCCATTTTCTTTGTTTCCACGATGCGTGAGAAAATGTTTTTTTCACCCCGCTATGACACATCGGAAACACGGTTTATTTAGAGACGCCAGTTTGTCGCCTTTATATTTCGTAGACGCATTGGTATTGTCCAGATCATTTAATCTTTGCCTTGTTAATTTCTAAGCAGCCGACTGAACGCGCAGGCCCTCTTAATTTCAACCTTGAAGTTTTGTGAAGCCGATGCCGGCGTTTTCCCCATGGTTTGGGGGAAAGTAAAGGGGTGAGTTTGCGTGGGGAAAGAGGGAGAGTTTGGGGAGTCGACTCGAGGAATTGAAAGCGAGCAGTCGCAAAGAGGAGGTGATGAAACGCCTTAGGTGTTAGGAAGCAGGTCTTCAGCTGACAAGAGGAATGGAGATTTTTTGTCGACAGGCGCAAAAGAGAGATGAAGGAATGACCGAAGAGCTATTTAGTGAAGGAAATCTTAGTTTCAGAGGAACAGGGAGAAAGAATTACTCAGCTGAGGACAACCTTTCTGCGATTAAGTAAAGAAAATAATAAAGTGCTTTTTAACAGATATCTAAAAGTATTGCAAAAAAATTATTACTTATAGCTATTGTTATCCTTACTTCACTACGTTAACTAAACAAGACTATGGAAGTTAACATAAACCAGTTAACAGATCCAGGCTTCATCAATAGTCACAATAAATTTCCATCCATCTCTGGCTAAGTGATTTCATAAGAAGTGTTCTGCGCTTGGCCACGCTAGCTAGGCAAAAGGTGGTGAACATCATTCATTTTTTTTTTATTTTTTATTTTTTTCAGATTTAAATCTTTATTTATCACTTTGTTTACAGTTGATACAGCGATTGTTAATGACTTAGCGATTGCTCTTTGGGTCGGTGGATTTTCTTTTAAGACCAGAGACCTTACTTTTAAAATAATCGTAAAAGTGCGTATCTTCTTTGGATATTCTTTTGTTCTTTTTCCTGTTACGACGTAAAACCAATGCTTGACGATTTCCCCCTCTATTATTACTAATATTGCTTATTTTACATTTAGAAATGCTAATTCCATGACTTTTCGCAGCGTTTTTTAATTACAGAATACGAATATTTCTCTTCGTAATAACCTTCTATCCACAGCTTGTTTACGTGCGCCATTTTCTTAGCACACGATATTTAACTGCAGCAGAAGTTTCTTTCGTGTTCATCTAACACACTGTTGACAGTTTCAGTTCTTTGAACTTCTTTTATTTTCTGTAATTTCTGATCAAAAATGTTCTAAAAATGTGTGAAGATCCTCTGTATTTGTTTGGTTTTCGGCTTTTGTCGAACCTCCATGAGCCTGTAAGGCCACAAGAGGAATGGAGGATGTCGCCTATCTTTCTAATTTAGAGCTACTGATTTCAAAGAGAAGGGAATGAACCAGCCACCGACGTAAAAATTCAATATCCATGTCTTTACCCCGCAGTACGAGTAGTTAGAAGTCTAAGCTTTAGAACCCACCAATGAGCAACCACATTCTCTTTAAATAGAAGTATTTTATAGGTATAAAATGCTTAAGAATCAATCTTTTGGACATCAAACGTCTAAGATAAGAAGTCACATGATGTAACGCTGAAAATGAACCTTTTATCTTGTGCTTATGCTGGGGATCTAAAAGTCAGGACACTCAAACTTATGTTTACTGTACAGGACCTATAAGTTTGAAAACAAATCCAGTTGAAGCGACAGGGAAGCTCGATTTGGCCACCCCGGTGACCGAGTGGTCTGAGGCGCAGTTGGGCCCAAGTCCCAGATGAGGTATGGATGGTAGGCGGATGACTCCCACTGCATCCTGGACCCAGATTAGGGACAGGTGACTGCTTTTAGACCTCAGAGTTACTCACAGTGGTCGTTAACACCCCCCCCCCCCATCGGGGGAGCTTGATTTCACCATTAGCCTAACAATTTGTTTGGTCCTGGACCAAAGTGAACATCTTTTTCTAAAACAAGAAACTTCAGGAAAATTATTATTATTGATCCAACGAAAATGTGGTAAATGCTGTCAAAACCTGGATACAGAAAAATGTTTCCCTATCGCTCTGTCCGTGTTCATTTCGTCCACGTTCACTTGGTCCAGTTCGTTTTGTCCGCGTTCACTTGGTCCACTTTGTTTTGTCCACGTTCACTTGGTCCAGTTCGTTTCGTTCACGTTCACTTGGTCCAGTTCGTTCCGTCCATGTTCACTTGGTCCAGTTCGTTTCGACCACGTTCACTTGGTCCAGTTCGTTCCGTCCACGTTCACTTGATCCAGTTCATTTCGTCCACCGTTCACTTGGTCTTGTTCATTTCGTCCACCGTTCACTTTGGTATGTGGTCCTTTCGCCCACCGTTCACTTGTATGTCCAGTTCATTTCGTCCGCCGTTCACTTGGTCCAGTTCATTTCGTCCACCGTTCATCTGGTCCAGTTAATTTCGTCCACGTTCACTTGGTCCAGTTCATTTCGTCCACCGTTCATCTGGTCCAGTTAATTTCGTCCACGTTCACTTGGTCCAGTTCTTTCATCCACGTCCACTTGGTCCAGTTCATTTTGTCCATGGTTCACTTTGTCCATGGTTCACTTTGTCCATGGTTCCCTTTGTCCACGGTTTACTTTGTCTGCTGTTCATTTACTCCACTGTTCGTTTCGTTCACCGTTCACTTCATCCGCCGTTCTCTTTGTCCACATTCATTACGTCCTCATAATAGATGGAATACCGTGGAAATTTTCGGTTTTGATGGAATTTTTGTTACTAGGCGGGGAAAAAAACGTAAGCGGACATTGCTTACAGGCGATTTTTTTTCTTCTGGCTCGATTTTTTTTTCTTCTGGCTTGCGTCCCGGAGTTCGTATATGACTCAGTAGAATTTTGGATGTTAGTAGGACTTACACCTGCCTGTAGCACCAGAATAAGACCACCGCTCTTCCGAATTGGAGGACAACTCACATTAGTTTATCTGCCAGACTCTTTTTGCATGGACAGGAATAGTCGCCAGGGTTAGTTACAAGCTCAGCCCAGACTGGCAACTGCCAATCTTGAGCTTTAGGACGCAGCATCCATCGCGTCTGGAAATCGGAATTCCAGTGCCTTCAGAATCATTTGCACTTTTCCTTGCGTCTTGCCGGAGTTTCAACGAGCCTCATGGTCTTTGTCAAATGTTAAGAGGCCACCGTCTCAGTACAGGGCGCCTTTGCTTGTCTGCATCGGAATTGCTTGCCAAACCTGCCACTTGACCCCGATAACCATAACTCTGGTGACCACTGTCCTCCTTTTGGACGCAAATGTTCCACGGAGAGACACGTTTACGAGAATTCCGAGTGATTCTTCTTTCAGCATTTGGCTCGTGGGTGGGCTTCTAAAAGTTTTTCGTCCCAGGGAGGGAGCGACCGCTGTCTTACAAGCACTTGTCTCTCCTTTGTTCTACTTTTTGTAAAGGCCTTTTAATTGTCCTCCCCAGTTAAATAAAATTATTTTCTAATTAGCGGTGTAACCGGCCAAATTATCGATCAAATTATTAACATAATTTTATTGCACTCCTTAACCCACTTCCATGCATAATTAATTACAAAAGTGGGCGGAATTACGCTTCAGTGTTATATATTCTTTCATATACAAACAGTTCTTTCATATTTTCTTTCATAGGGCATCTAGCCAAGAAAGGATTTTTAGAATCATTGATGCTTTTCCAAAAACAGCAAGATACGATTACGCCCCCCCCCTGCGGTGGAGCTGTGAATTATTAAAAAGTAGAAAATAGCGAAAGCAATGCGATGAGAAAATAATTTTTCAAATGCAACTTCTAGTAACAGAGATAGCAAGAAAGAGTTTTACATGTCGGCCTGCTAACGGAAAACCTGCGCATTTTTTAAAGAGGATAATTTTTGCAATCGTGCTTAGCGTGCAGTACAAAACATTTTTGTTCAATAGGACTTTTAAAAGCGGAGATACAGATTCAAACCGAAATGCAAACTAATGCTACCTAGCATCAGAACCATGCATTATGCAAAATCCAAGGTACAAGCAAAATGTTCCACGAAGTTAATACGTAGTACCCGACGTTAAATGACTTTTTCAAATCGGATTCATACGAGCAGCGATATGGTATCTAAGCGCTGGCTTATAACTGTTCGTCAAAGTGGGTTCGGGTTCGAATCCCGTGAAACATGGATGTTGTATTTGCCTTATAGCACTGGCTCTCACCCTTCCTTGGAACCAGTGACCTTAAATTAGGGACGAGCGACTGCTTATAGCCCATCGAGTTGCTCACGGTGGTCGATAAACGCTCAAAAAAAAAAAAAAACAATGCAAATCTATTCTTGTTTTCTTTTTCCCAAAAAACATACTAGAAAGGGCGATTAGACGATAATCTTGAATGTTTTGTTCATCACAATATGCTCACTCAATTTCAAATTATGAGTGTGGGAACAAAATGACGTGCCAGAATTTATTTTTTTTGGGGGGGGGGTACGAAATTTATTATTGTTTATACAATTAAATGTATTATGAGTGCATTTACTGACAATATTATTTTTAAAATATCGAAAGGTTCCAATTTTTTTTTTTTTGGGGGGGGTTAACACCACCCACCTCCCTCCAGGGCACGGCACTGTGTGGGGACACATTATTTTTCAGCACTAGTGTGTGTGTGAGAGCGCGCGTGCGCCTGTGTGTGTGTGTGTGTGCTCCAAGGCAGTTCTTACAGTAGAAAAACATTAATTTCTCTCCTGTATAACGAAAGATGAGAATTCTAGAAGCACAGTTTAACAAGTTTCTTTGTCGTTCACACACACACACACACACACACACACACACTTGTTTTTAGCCACTGGCATACAGTTATAAAAATTACATAAAAATTTCAGAATTTCTCTCTCTGTCTTTTCTTTCTTATATCTGTTATGCTTCCCTAATATTTTTTTTTTCTAATTCTTTCTCGCATTCTCCCAAACTCTCCAACGTTTATTTCCTTTGACATTACTATTTTTAATTCACTTTTTATTGGGTCTACCTAAGTTCTCTAGAGAATGAAACGCGAACTTTTTTTCCTAAAAACGGACTGAGGAAATTGTATGCTTCATTCTTGTTTCTTATCCTTTTCAAATTTCTTTTTCAGCTCAAAAATTTTTGCTTCGCGACAGGTATAAATTATTCGAATATTTTATTTCCAAATGAGAATGTCAGTATATTCTGTTTATGTATTTTCCTCGAGTCATCTCTCCGAATTTCTCAGACTTACCCACGTTTATTTCATTTGTCCTCACTATTAAATTATTTTTCATTTTCTCTTTCGTGCTAGTCTTCGTGGTGATGGACGAATGTTTTGAACCTCTTCTTAGGCAACGATGGGAGGGAATGCTACCATTTTCTTAAGCTTTTTATCATTGCACGAAGCTTTTATTGCTGTACCAAAACTCTAAACTCACTCCCTGTCCTTTTTTTTTTTCCACCGGTAAGTTATTCAAAAAGGAAGGTACCGGGACTTCTTCCTTATATACACTCCTCGCTATTTGTTCTCAGTCTCCTCTGGCACACTGAACTTTTCTTGCGTACGGAGAGTGGGTATTTTATAGTTTCCTTTCGCTCTCTTTAATCACTTTGTGAATTCCTTTTTCCTCACCCGTTTAGCATTCGACAGATACTGTTTTGTGCACTGCCCGACATAGAAAATGCCACTTAATGAAGATACACACGAAATACGATGAAACTTACCATACATGTAGGCAAATAAGTGGGAAAAAAAGGATTTCATTTCTGAGAGATTGCATGAATGCGATAGGCAAGGAGACAGTATAATCTAGCCTGAGTCAATAGGACGCATGGCATGCAGTGAAAAAGTCTTCTGGTGGTGTCCTGAGGATTACATGAATGCGATAGACGAGAAGACAGTATAATCTGGCCAGAGTCAATAGGTCGTATGGATGTCATGCTGGCTAGCTTGGCATGCAGTGGAAAAGTCTTCTGGTGGTGCCTTGAATATTACATGAATGCGATATGCGAGGAGACAATATAATCTGGCCAGAGTCAATAGGTCGTTTGGCTGCCGTGCTGGCATGCAGTGGAAAAGTCTTCTATGGTGGTGTCCTGAGGTATCGTTGAATTGTGTCTACAATTCATTAACATTACGGGGAGGTCGTGCAGAGGCATTGGTTTAGTTGCTTGCCAACCGCGTCCTACACGTTCTCTATAGGAGAGAAGTCTGGGTATGCGCTGCCAGGAAAACACCTGGACGCCTTGTATGCACTGTCGGATGATGTTGGCAGTGTGCGGGAGGGCATTGTCTTGTTAGAACTGGACATCAGGGAAACTATTTTGAAACTAATTTGATTAGGGAGATTGGGGCTACGCCAGGTCTTTGTTTGGCCTATTCCCTTCTCTTCCTAGCTGTTTTGTATTAATAAACGTAATAATATCAATTATTTTACATGTATTTGTATTAAAACAGGTGAAATAAAAATAAACAAATAAATCAGGGATACCACGGAGATACAGCAATAAAACGGTCTGCAGTACTTCATCGAGGAATCGTCGGGCTATCATTGTGTATGCGTACGAGTGAGAAATGGCTGTTGAAACTGATGCTGCCAAACCATGACACCAAGCCGAGGAGCTGTATGACACTCACGCATGGTATCAAGATCATTGTGGCAACCACGACGCCTTCAGACTCTCCATCGGGGATCGTCGACACTGAGACAGAAGCAAGCAAGGCTCGTCGCTGTATATATGGTTACATTCGTCCCGCCGCGCATGCCTGGTACGGCACCACAACAATCTTGCCCGACGATGTGCTGCTGTGAGTAGTAGTCTTCACAATGGCTGGAGAGAGCGCAAATTTGCTTTAGCCAATCTGCGATTCACAGTCCGTGTCGATACGGGGAAGTACATAGCTGACTGTACACCTCGTCGAATGTCCTCCGCTGTGGTTTTGCGGGGTTGTTACGTATGGTTGTCGAATGTGGCGATAGAGACGTTCGAACGTCCGTTTAACGTGCGTCGCCGTAATGGAACGGTGACGCAAGTTAGATTACTGTCACCACATTCGACAGTGTTTTCGCAGCAACACGACACTAGGACCAACCAGCCGTACGTGAACCTGTGATGAAACCTGTGGTAAAGGCATCCGTGTGACAGTAAAATTCCGGATGACGTCGCTCAGGTATTCTCTCTGTTTACATGTGCTTTAGTCACCGAGATAATGCAGTGATCCGCGCGTCCAGGTGATGAAAACCACACATCGCTACGCCGAACCGCAATGGCGGTTCGTGGGTTATTCAAATGGGGTTCACAATACATAAATTGTAAAAATTAAATTTTCAGTTGCGACATAACGTACAGGTTAAAATACATTTCTGTTTCTACAATTAAAAAAAAAGCAATGCAACTAAAAGAAAAACAAGCACTCATAGGTAGAAAAACTGTAACATTCGACTCTGTACAAAGGAAGATTCTATTACAGTAGTGCTTACAATTTACTTCAAAGGTAAACATTCAAAGGAAATGTTGATTACTCAAGTGCAATTTTTGTAAATTAAGTCAACCCGCCTGTCTCTTTTTGAGGCAAACAAATCAATAACATTTTCGTTGAGTTTAGGTATGTCATTTATCATGCTTTTTTTCCATTGAGAGCATGGCTAGAGCGCTCAGTCTGTCCTCACTCATGATGCTTCTTAAAAATGTCTTATCTCGTTTTAAAGTTGAGAAGCATCTCTCGGCCTCAACAGTTGTCATTGGAATAGTAGAAATAATTAACAACAGTTTGTAGGTCTCCGAGAACGTAGTGTGGAAGTTATTTTCTGTAACAAACTGTAGAAGACTAATGGCACCATTCATATTTCTGAAATCTGGTTTTCTGTAAATTACTCCTAGTTCAGTTTTCAGGTGACCCTTCTGTAACATGGGAGAAACGTCTGTTGTTTGCTCAACAAGCTGATTTGGAAACTTTTTCTCGTACTCCTGAAATTTTTCAGCTTGGAGGAGAGAAACAGCATGAGTTATAAAAGAGAATCTATCTTTTACTTGATTCGTGATAACATCACATATCTCTTTAGCTGCCACAGTTTTATTTATGTGAATATTTTCTCTTTTCCTTTTCTTTGAAGTTTCCTCTCCTTCTGATATCTTCATGGTCACTGTGTCTATTCTTTTCCTTTCTTTTTCCATTGACTGTTAGAAAGTGTTTACATGCTTTCGAATGAGTGCTACATCAGTTAGTGTTTTCTGAAGCTGGTTGTATAAAACATCCACATGTGGCATAAAATTGTGAAAAACTGTAAGCCAAAACACAAATACCGAGTCTTCCAACATACGCCGAATAGCCCCTGCTTGATTTATTGCTACAGCTTGTTTCGATGATGACTCTATTTTTTCCATGCATTCAGTTAACTGTTCCCTATATTCATACACTGTTTTGATGGTTCGACTCTTGAAATTCGACCTAGTGGCTGAACCATGAGGTATTTTTTTCTAACAGTTTCATCTAGAATAGCATTCCTCTGTGGAGAGTTACTGAAAAAGTTAGTAATGTCACTTAGGTTGGAAAAAACTACTCCAACTTGTTGATTCTGACTGGTTGCTTGGCCGACAATCAAATTGAGCTGATGTTCGTAGTAATGCACAAAATGTGCATTCTTATAGGTACGTTTAATAATAGCCTGAACACCTGAGTGGTGACCACTCATCACGTTTGCACCGTCGTAGCTCTGGGATATCAATTTCTCGGCTTTGTCTACAACGTGTTATAAACTAGCTTGAATACATCCAGCGATAGATTCTGGGATTAGTGAATTCCCAGAATCTCTCAACTGTTTGTCCGTTACCTAAAATGTATTGAAAAACGACAACCAATTGGGAAGCAGATGAAACATCAGTAGTTTCATCTGCTATCACTGCTACAAAACTTACTTTTGAGATTTCATTTTTTATGTGGTTCTGGCAAATAGTGAGCATACAATACAGTCTAATAAATCGTTTTGAATTTCTTTTGATGTTCCTTTAAAAACAGTGGCATTAGTGAGATGGTCTTTTAGAGATGCATCAAGTTCTGCTGAGAAGTTTATAAGACCTCTGAAAATGCCTGGATTTAACGAATCACCGCGTTCACCATGTCCTCGAAGTGCGAGCTCAAATGCGCCGCAAAACAGAATGCAGTCAATAATTTTGGAAAGAACATAACGATTTTTGGTTATTTGTTCATTGTGTTTTTTAACATTCGAACGAAATGCACTGTCAAGCTGTTGGCGAATATCAGTCTTTCCCAGCAAATAAAACTCTAATGTGGAGTTCAAATGTGATTGGGAGCAGTGATGTTTATTTATTTTATTTTTTGAGTTAAATGTGATAAATCAGTAACACCGTAACTCACCCAACTTGAATCGCCACTTTGTTTTGCAAACAGGAGACAGTGAAAACAAAAGAGCCTGTTAGTTAATTCACATCAACAGATCCATGGATATTTCTCATATAAGTAGGGTTTGAATTCCCTTTTGAAATCTCCAGTTTTACATTTTGTTACCTGGATCAGCTTAAGCCTAGGTGTTGGTCTGAGCATTTTGATTTCAATTTTTCTTTCCAGCGGCAACGTTGAAAAATGTAATTGCTTTAGCTCAGAAACACTGATTTTATTATGTGTCATCTTAACTATTTACATGTGTTCTTACACACAACAATAAAACTAACCTATAAAAACTAATAAACAGATTAATAACTGATAAACAACTACCCTAACCACTTGTTGCCACAAACCAAGGGAGAATCCGGACGAATAACAAACTGCCATGCCAATCCATCTGCGTGAGCTCCCGCACACTGAAAAGTGTACGAATTGAAAGCTTATGAGCGGCGCTTATTCCTCACACACGTGCCTCCTCTTCCCACCGGACAAACTGGTTTTCAAGTAGTTTCTTCTATCACACGTACGATCGACGTAAGGCCGGCCGATCTGTGCTGCTAACTTTCGAATTTTATACCATTACAGTCGCGTCTTGCCAGGGTATTTAGAGGGGGAGCTCTTCCCGAAATTGGCAAAACCTGGAAATGTGTTTACTGTTTTATTTTATTTAACTTGTTATATTTTAATTTCTTTCTTTCGTTTTCTCTTTTTCTGTTTTGGGGGTTGACGTGCTCATGTGCACCAATAGAGGGGTCGCCACTGCCGAACCATTTTGACCTTTTATCTCCGTTTCTTATCACGTGATTGGTTCTCAACTGCGATCATTCAAATAACCCAACTGTTGACATACACCCAACAATTTGCATGGCGCTCCGATGAATATTTCCTTGTGTGGCATTTTCTATGTCGAGCAACGTAGGTGATTTGAATTACAGAAAGTGAGTCGAAAGTTATGCAATATTTGGATCACTTTATGTCTTCATACGTACCTTCACTGCGAAAACTGACTAGCATTCAAAGCATACACCATCGTGTTGCACCGTCTTTAGCTATCTGTCTGCCAGTTCTTCGATTCCGTGGCGGTATCAGTTTTTGACCTTCGAGGCGAAGAACTCCTTCATCCCAGCTCCCAGCTGCCACTTCCTTTTGATTGTTGAAGTGCCGCCCGCGAAGGAAGTGGGCCATGGACCGGAACAGGTCCGGACTATATGCTGGGTGTGGCATCAGTTCGATGCCCTCAGGTTCCTGGAGGTTTGCCCGGGTCGTTCACCCGGTATTAGTCCGAGCATTGTCCTGCTGTAGGAGAGCGCGCTTTCTGTTCACCAGGGCGGGTACTTCTCCTCCAAAACGGCATACATCCACTCCAGCTGTTCAGAGTAGAGGTTGGCGTTGATGGTCCGACCGTCTGGAACAAATTCGTAATGGATTATCCCCTTGAAATTACACCAGACGCAGAGCATCACTTTGTGCTCAAAGTGCCCAAGTTTGGCAACAGGTTCTGGAAGTTGGCCCGGACTCAACCACTGCCATTGTTTGTTAGGATTACGGAAAATAGACCCACTTTTCATCGCACGCAACAATTCTCTTGATGAAACGTACATCGTGCGTGTTTTCTAGGAGTTTTGTGCACACTTCCACTCGGCGGTTTGCTTCAGCTGGCGTCAGTTTGTGAGGGACGATGCGGCAGCTCATGTAGACCTTGCAGAGGTCCTGAAGGTGACGAACCAGGATGGTCTGTGATATGACCAGCTCGCCTGATAATCTCCGAGTGCTGGTTGTCAGATTTGCTTCTACGGCTTGGCTTACGGCCTTCGAGTCCACAGTTCACGGCCTACCTGGCCTTGGCTGATCGTCGAGGTTTCTGTCACCTGAGTGAAATTTCTTGAACCATCTGGTTGCTGTGCTGTGTTCCACGGAACCTTCCCCTTTCGCATGACAAATGTTTCGTATTGCTTGAGCAGCGTTATGGCCGAGTTCAAGCTCGTAAAGCAATAAATTCCCTAATTAGCCGGTTGTAGCTGTTTATCTTTTAGGCGTCCCAACCACAGACAGAACGACGACATGCAATGCTGTTCGCAGCAACGACTACCACTTTATATCCCTTTCGACTGACTGTAGTGTGCGACTTGAACTAGTTTAAACACGTGACATACCAGCTGCAGCACATGCGTTTATGCAAATATTGCAACACTTTCGGCTCACCCTCTGTAAATAACTGGTTAACATTCTTGGCATCAGCTTATTTGCAATTAGAGGCCCCAAGAATATTCACATGGGTTCTCTCTACAACCAGTTCCACTAGGAGACGAAATTCGTGCATTTTCTTGTGGATTAATCTCTCAGGGTTATGTAAAAATGTGTGTTGCAAGAGTTAAGGACAGATTTTAACACCATATCTTGGTTTCCTGGACACTCAGCAGTTTTATTTTTGTTTCCTAGTGACGAGACAGACATCGTACCTTTCCCACCTACATTCGGGGCCTTGTTTTTGAGTGCTACGAGGGTGAGAATGAAAGCTAGTATGTGGCAAGTCGTTTCAGAAGTCTTCACCACTGGCATCCGTCGGACTCAAGAAGTACTACTCCTGAAAGACGCAGAGCAATCTGGTGTTCGAGACAGCTCGACTGGGCATCCTAGCCATTGTCGCGGAACGGGAGTTTTCAGACACTTAAACTCAGCTAATTAGACTGGTTATTTTCACTATTGCATATTGTAGCTGTTTTTGACTTTTAAAAAAACCCGTCGAATTTCAAAAGTGAATTATTCTTTCAAAATTCTAGGACAACACAGTAAAAACTAAGGACTTTCAGGATGTAAAAAAAGAAAAATCAGGAATTTCAGGGCAACTTCTAACCTTGGTAACCCATTGTTGATGAATTATTAACTGCAGTAGAATTATTTACAAATAATAAAATAAATATCAGTTGGCATATTAGGTTTTGGTGGTTTCTGACCAGTGTACGCGAAAATGGAATACCCAGTGCGTTTGGTGGTTTTTGACCAGTGCATCGTCTCATAAAAGAAATTGTAAGTAGTGTTGAGGAAAATTTAGAAGTCTGATATTTTTGAATGAAATACAGGATTACACCATTGTACAATACAAATTTGGAAGATGTGAATCCGTGTTTTGTTGTAAATATGACATGGATGTGAAGTCAGATAATATCCGAAAACGTGAAAATTTCGTCGTCCTGGAGCGGGAATCGAACCCGCGTCTCTTGTCGCCCCGGTGGCGCAGTGGTCAAAGCGATGGTTTCTGATCAGTCGTCTGAAAGGGGTCTGGGTTCGAATCCCGCGAGGCATGGATGTTGTGTTTATCCTAAGGCATTGGCTCTCTCCCTTCCCTGGAACCAGTGGCCCTAAATTAAGGACGGGCGACTACTTATAGCCCATTGTGTTGCTCACGGTGGTCGTTTTTTTTTTTTTTTTTTTGATTGGAGGTTTTTTTTTTTTTTTTTGATTGGAGGTTTAACGACCACCGTGAGCAACTCAATGGGCTATAAGCAGTCGCCCGTCCCTAATTTAGGTTCACTGGTTCCAGGGAAGGGAGAGAGCCAGTGCCGTAAGACAAACACAACATCCATGCCTCACCGGGATTCGAACCCGGACCCCGTTTGGACGAATGATCAGAGGCCATCGCTTAGACCACTGCGTCACTGGGGCGGCCACGGTGGTCGTTAAACCTCCAATCAAAAAAAAATCTGCGTCTCTCGGACAGCGCCCGATTATGCTAACTACTTACTACACCATCTAGAACGACCAAGTCTCAAGTTTCTTTTTTTTTTTTTTTTTTTTTTTTTTTGATTAGAGGTTTAACGACCACCGTGAGCAACTCAATGGGCTATAAGCAGTCGCCCGTCCCTAATTTAGGGTCACTGGTTCCAGGGAAGGGAGAGAGCCAGTGCCGTAAGACAAACACAACATCCATGCCTCACCGGGATTCGAACCCGGACCCCTTCGGCCGAATGATCTCAAGTTTCCAATTATATTTTTTTTAGGTTCAACGACCACAGTGAGCAACTCAATGGGCTATAAGCAGTCGCCCGTCCCTAATTTAGGGTCACTGGTTCCAGGGAAGGGAGAGAGCTAGTGCCGTAAGACAAACACAACATCAATGCCTAACCGGGATTCGAACCCGGACCCCTTACGGACGAATGATCAGAGGCCAACGCCTTAGACCACTGCGCCACCGGGGCGGCAATTATAATTTGAATATAGCCATCACAGGATTCGCTAGTCGTTCTGGGTGGTGTAGTGGCTAGCATACTCGGGCGCTATCTGGGAGACGCGGATTGGGTTCCCGCTCCCAGACAACGAAATTTTCAAGTTTTCGGATATTATCTGACTTAACATCCATGTCATATTCACACCAACAAACGGATTCACATCTTCCAAATTTGTCTGATATTTTTCTTTAATGTATTTTTTTATCATAAATATTGCGAACAATAAAAGATCCTGCACTGCACACTTCCCAGAAGAGCAGCTTTTCTGTCAATGGAGCACTTCTAAATTGTCACACACACACACACACACACACACACACACACACACACACACACAGGCAACCAGTATATGCAAAGAGAAATAGTTTGAATAAATGAAGTCGTGGCTGTCCTAGTGATAATAACAATTACTTAGGTTTGAGATGAATTATGTGGAATACTAGAGAATTTTATTACAATTATTTAATCAAACTTTCGGATTGTACTCCAACCAGTCCTGACTCAAGGGAGCAGGTGTTTCCATTCGCATAACTTCCAACATTTTTTTTTTCGTTATCATAAATTGTGTCTCTTTCTTTTCAATTCCTACACCACTTTTTCACAAAGTGCTGCTGATGAGAGAAAAACTTAAGTCCCGATGGAGAAAACTTAAAGTTCCGTCGCAATTTCTGTCTAACTTCCTTGAAAAAGCCATCTGGTTGATGTGCGAAAGCTTGGAAACGCTTATGTGTTTATTTCCTACGCCAATTAATCGGATCACTAGTATATTGTTACTATTTACTACTTAATTGGTGTACTATTCCTCGTTATCAACTTAAGTCCCAGTTAACTGAACGTCTGATGTCTATTTTTTGTTTGCTTGTTTCTTTGTCTGGGGGTTTAACAACCACCGTGAGCAACTCAATGGGCTATAAGTAGTCGCCCGACCCTAATTTAGGGTCACTGGTTTCAGGGAAGGGAGATAGCCATTGCCGTAAGACAAACACAACATACATGCCCCACTAGGATTCGAATCCGGACCCACTTAGACGAACGGCCATTAGCCAATGCTTAGACCACTGGGCCACAACTCCCACCAAACGAAAAAAAAACAAGCTTCTGGAGACAGTGTCAATAGACAGATGTTCGTCGTCGACCAGGACAAGACCATCTCGGAGATACGAGTCTGACTGCCAGACGGTAGTCTCTATTTGGAGCTTGCAACAACTACAAAAACGGGGGTTCCAAGATATACTGACTTCGTGAGCAATACTTTTATGCAAGGAGACGGGCTATTTGT
This sequence comes from Macrothele yani, assembly GCA_039090855.1. Taxonomy (NCBI): domain Eukaryota; kingdom Metazoa; phylum Arthropoda; class Arachnida; order Araneae; family Macrothelidae; genus Macrothele; species Macrothele yani. The sequence goes on from CM076990.1 coordinate 177,961,824, forward strand.
GTCCCTCCAACTTCCACTGCAGTGTAACGTGGAGTCGCCAACATTTTTTTTTATTGGAGGTTTAACGACCACCGTGAGCAACTCAATGGGCTATAAGCAGTCGCCCGTCCCTAATTTAGGGTCACTGGTTCCAGGGAAGGGAGAGAGCCAGTGCCGTAAGACAAACACAACATCCATGCCTCACCGGGATTCGAACCCGGACCCCTTACGGGTGAATGATCAGAGGCCAGCGCCTTAGACCACTGAGCCACCGGGGCGGCGTCGCCAACATTACACTTGGGAGTCCAGATCAGTGGGCAAATGCTCTCTTCACAGATGAATCGCGATTTATCCTAAGTACTGATTTACAAAGTATTCTCATCTGGAGAGAACCAAGGACCCGCAACAATGCCTCTAATATCAGAGAAAAGGACTGCGGTAGCGATGCCGTGGTCTGAGAAGGAATCATGATGTGACCAGACCTGCACGCCATGCAAAGTCACTCCGCTTTAGGGAAGCTGTGGGTCGATATTTCATGCTTATGGACTACACCCCAAACTCATCTGGTCAACGATTTCACGCTTATGGACTGCGTCCCAAACTCATCTGGTCAACTTTTTCACACTTATGGACTACACCCCTACCTCATCTGATCAACGATTTCATGCGTATGGACTACTCCCCTACCTCATCTGATAAACGATTTCATGCTTATGGACTGCGTCCCAAACTCATCTGGTCAACTTTTTCCCACTTATGGACAGATGAGGTAGGGCCGTAGGGCCTACCTCATCTGATCAACGATTTCATGCGTATGGACTACGCCCCAACCTCATCTGGTCAACGATTTCATGCTTACGGACTACACCCCAACCTCATCCGGTGAACGATTTCATGCTTATGGGCCCAACCTCATCTGGCCAACGATTTCACACTTATGGACTACGCCCCTACCTCATCTGGTCAACAATTTCCTCGAAGAGGGAGATATTCGCCTAATGGAGTGGTAAACCACATTCCCTGATCTCAATCCCACTAAGCACGTATGAGATGCTCTAGGGAAACCCATTGGAGCTCGCTAACCCTCCTTCCAACACAACTCAATACCTCAGAACGGCTCTTGGTAAGGGGTGGTCATTAATTCCTCAAGACCTGATCAATACCATCATAAACAATATGAGGAGTCATTGCTGTCATGGATAATAATACTCCATATTAAAATATCATGTTTTAAGCGAAAGACTTTAAATAGTGTTCCATGGATTGCTCTGTCATACAAATTACACTATGATATTAACACATGCAAATTATAAGATTAGGAATTTTTTCTGTTGGAGGTTTAACGACCACCATGAGCAACTTAGTGGGCTATAAGAGGTCGCCCGTCATTAATTTAGGGCCACTTGTTCCAGGGAAGGGAGAGAGCCAGTGCCATAAGACAAACACAGCCATGCCTCACCGGGATCCGAACCTGGGCCCATCTTGGACGAATGGTCAGAGGTCATCGCTCAGACCACTACGCCACAGAGGCGACCCAAGTTTCATTGAATTCCCTCATAAATATTTCCAGTTATGTATGAATATATAAATTCCTTTAATTTTAAGCAGCAGTGTAGAGAAGGTAACTAACTTTTTGTGTTAGTTTGTTTTGTTTTTCTGAAAGTGTAACTTTTTTTTTTTTGATTGGAGGTTTAACGACCACCGTGAGCAACTCAATGGCAGCTATAAGCAGCCGCCCGTCCCTAATTTAGGGTCACTGGTTCCAGGGAAGGGAGAGAGCCAGTGCAGTAAGACAAACGCAACATCCATACCTCACTGGGATTCGAACGCGGACCCCTTGGGACGCATGATCAGAGGCCATCGCTTAGACCACTGCGCTAGGCTAACTCAATTCTTCTTAGAGAAGCTTTTTTTTTTTTTTTTTTTTTTTTTTTTACCTTTCTAAAGAATTTTGCACTTTATTTGAAAACTACACGGAATCAACAACAAAAAAATCCATCTTAAATTTCCCTCCAAATGCAAACAATAAAATTTAAAAAAATCTTCCACTTGTAAAACAAAAAGAAGACTGCCGTACTACACAAAGGATGGACTAGAGTGTGGACTGCAATTGCGGTGGGATCTACATAGGTGAAAGTTTGAGACAACTAACGACACCTGGCAACTGAACATACAGTTGCAATAAAAAAATGTTACTAGCAAAACAGATCTTGAGAGACATGTTTAAAAAGCTGGGCAGTCAATTAACTGAGGGTCCATAAAAATTTCATCTCACCAGCAGCACTTTGTAAAAAGGAAGTTGGAAGATGTTGAACAAACTGAAAGAAGAGCAGGAGTTAGTTAATGACCAAAAAAGTTGGAAATTGCCACACAAGTGGAAAAGCCTACTCCCTCAAGTCGATTCTAATAATAGGTTGGAGTACAATTCAAAAGTTTAACAGCTATTCTAATAAAATTCCCTAGTAATTAGTGCCATTTAACTAATTTGTTCAATAAATTGGCTATTGTGGGCAATTAAAAAAACTGGCAGGAAGATTGATCAGTCTATTTTTAAACTGCTAGAATTTTTTCGGAACCCCCAATACACAGGGAACACTAGCAAATGAATATCACCTGAAGTAACATTTTGGTACTATAAATCTTTCTAGTTCCTGAGATGCAAAGATGGCTATGCGAAATGACATCCTGGGAATGCCATAAAGCAATTGTAGTGCACCATATGCTAGAAGAATTGTTAGCTGCCCCAGTGGTGCAGTGGTCTAAGCGATAGCTTCTGATCATTCGTCTGAGATGGGTCCGGGTTCGAATCCCGGTGAGGCATGGATGTTGTGTTTGTCTTATGGTGCTGGCTCTCTCCCTTCCCTGGAGCCAGTGACCCTAAATTTGGGATGGCGACTGCTTATAGCCCATTGAGTTGTTCACTGTGGTCATTAAACCTCCAGTCAAAAAAAAAATGTTAAAACAATATTAATGATTAATTTCAAAATGTTCATAAGAATGCAATTTCTCTAGTAAAAAAGCATTGGCATTTTCTTTATTTCTAGTTTTAGTTGTTTTTTATTTTCATAGAAAGCAGGCGATTTTATTGAAAATGACTTCACCTAAGGCAAAATTATTGAAACTAAATTCATCAAATGAATACCACTGAAAAACGACTTTTTCGAAAATCACGAAATGAATTCATCAGAATAATAATTTTGTTGATGAATTCATTTAAAAAAATAGATATGCAGTAGTACCTATCTTTCTCAATAGTAACTGTAAAATACCTTTTAAAAGACTCTCATCATCAGCATGATAAATGGATTGTTTTCCACATCAGGATAAGAATATAATTTTTGTTGATATAAGGTTTAATGAAGTTTGTTTTTTGTTTATTTGTTTGTGAGTGGTCTGATTTTGTTATACAAATATAACATATTTTACCACTGAAAAGGCTTTTCATATTTATCATTTTGAAAAAAACTCTTATTTTTTTTTTTTAATTTAAACATGGTTCGGAATCTTCAAAAGAATCCTTACAGAGTAGTTTAGTGTCGAAATGTGTTATATGAATGCCTTTGATTCTTATTTATTACAGCAATTATATGTATGGTAATTCACACAATGTACTGAATTTTCAACATTTTAAGAGCACATGTTTACTATTAAAAAAATTTAGGGCTATTAATTTCTTAATCTTAATCTCTCATTTGGGGTACAAAAAGCATAAATTATTTTCAATTGATAATTTTAAATTACATGTCAGTGATTTATTAAACTATCACCTTATTTAAAAGAAATTCAAGATTGCAAGTAATCTGGTAAAAAAAAATGGTATGTTTAAAAAATCCAGTTAATCAGCTTTTATCCACTCTCTTATAGAATATCACTTATATATATTAATACACATATGTACATATATATCATCATCATCATCGTCAACCATTATCAATCCACTGCTAGACGAAGCCTCTTCCACAACGGTCTGTTTTATTCCAGTCTCCTCCATGTTACTCCTGCATACTTTCGAATTTCATCCACCCATCTCCCATGTGGTCTTCTTCTGGGTCTTTTCCTGTCCCTAGAAATCCAATCTAAAATTTTGCCTGTCCATCGATGATCTGTTCTTCTGGCAGTATGTCCAGCCCATTGTCATTTCAGGGATTTTACTTTGATCATGATGTCTTCCACTCTTGTCCTTTTTCTGATCCACGAGTTCCTTTTATTATCTCTCCTGGTTACACCAAGCATGCATCTCTCCATGCTTCTTTGAGTTGTCTGCAGCCTTTGTATGACTCTTTTAGTTAAGGTCCACGTCTCTGCATCATACGTAAGCACTGGAAGGATGCATTGATCAAACACTTTTCTTTTAAGACATAATGGCATATTGCTCTTGAAAATTATGCTGTTTCTTCCAAAAGCTCTCTAGGCAAGTTTTATACACTGATTAATTTCTACATCAATGTGACCCTCACTTCATATCTGCTGTCCAAGATAAACAAACGCATCTGTTATCTACAGCATTTCTCCATCAATCGACAAATCTTCATTTCTTGTAAAAGCATTGTACATCACTTTTGTCTTCTGAAAGTTCATTTTTAATCCCACTTCTTTACTCTTGTCAGCAAGTTCCTGGATCATACTCTGCAGCTCTGATGGGGTAGTTGCAAAAATGACTATGTCATCAGTAAAATGAAGGTGAGTTAGATAATCTCCATTAATCTTTATCCCTTCGTTTTCCCAGTTCAGTGATAATATATATATAAACTTACACAAATAAAGTTTAATCGTCGATTCAGCTTCCACAAGTCAATGATCTTCATGGATTTTTTTTTATTAAGTGGACTGTAAATGGAATGAATATTATTCTTAAAATGAGGGGGAAATTAACTATATAACATTGGAAAATTTCAATTCATTCACTTAACCAACAAATGGAACCCACTAAGGTCCTCTAAATTACTGCCATTACTTCTCAGAGAGAATTCCATTTACACATACTCGTAATTTTCAAAAAACATGCCCTATGATGAATTCATCTTTCAGTGATTTTGCATTTGATGATTTTGCATTCAATGATCATCATCTAATTTTTGAAAAACTTGCCCTACAATGAATTATATGTTTAATGATTTCATCTTCAATGAATTTGCATTCAATTATTTTGTTTTCCATTAATTCATCTAGAGCCATTTTCATATGAAGAATTCAGACAGGCCTATGATGGTGCATGCCACTTATTGTGTGGTTTCCATTGGTGTTCCCACTTCGCTCACTCCAACTGGGTAGCACTGATTGTTTCACAAATTTCAATTCTTGCCTTGGAGAAGTCTGATACACAGAACTTCCTGCAAATAATATTCCAAAAACTTCAAAAAGCTGTCTCAAAAGAAAAGAAAATTTTGCTACACAATAAGGTCAATTCCTATTTTTAATATGGTTCCAGAAAAAGTTTTCACTATGTAACATGAGAAAAACCAAGCTAGTCATAGAAATTCTAAAATTCTTTATTTTATAATATAGTAAATTTTGGCAACTGAAAGACATTTCATTCACACAAAAATCATTGCATAAGCAGTTAAATTGATTCATGTCTCTCTATATCTGACTTTCATACACAAATTAAAAAATATGAAAAATATTATACACTTTTTCAACATTCCAAGGTTAGATAGCAACCAATTTGCTGATATATTAATCAAATGCATAGGCATAAGTTACTTTTCTGTCATGGAATATTAATCTCTTAACAATTGGCAAAAGATAAAAAGAAAAGAAATAAAGACTACTGTGAAGACTAGACCATGTGATATCAAAAAATGTGTGTTCTAATAAACACTGACAAATTAAAAACTTTTTAAATTCCAGATTATTCACTTTATAATGTGAATACAATAAATAGCAAACAAACTGAAGCTGTACATTATGATAATAAATTCTCAATTCTATTAACAACTGAATATGATAATTTACACCTTATGAAATTAAGAAACTACCTTCTCACCAACCCAATATACACCACATTTTGATATGAATGTAAACATATAAATAAACAAATTGCAACAGTTAATGTGCTGTTTCCCTGTAGTAATCAAAGAAGTAATTTTGAATTTACACTACAGTTTCTTATAGCTTGTCGTACAGCTAACATGATGTTTATCTTTCATTCACATCAATTGTACACTTACACATAAATTACAAAAATTACTTTACATTGATTCTGCAGACATGGGCAACTGACCCTAATAATTTTAAAGAGAGGGGGAGCAGCTTCTCGAAGAGCTAAATCAACGAAAAAATAAAACTGAGGGATACATATGTATATCATCATCATCATCATTGTCAACCATTATCAATCCACTGCTGGACGAAGGTCTCCCCAAGTTTCCTCCACAACGGTCTGTCTTGTGCCAGTCTCCTCCATGTCACTCCCGCATATTTACGAATTTCATCCACCCATCTCCCATGTGGTCTTTTTCTGGGTCTTTTCCTGTCCCTTGGAATCCAATCTAAAATTTCGGCTGTCCATCTATGGTCTGTCCTTCTGGCAGTATGTCCAGCCCATTGCCATTTCAGGAATTTAACTCTGATCATGATGTCTTCCACTCTCGTCATTTTTCGGATCCACGAGTTCCTCTTCTTATCTCTCCTGGTTATACCAAGCATGCACCTCTCCATGCTTCTTTGAGTTGTCTGCAGCCTTTGTATGTCTCTTTTAGTTAAGGTCCACGTCTCTGCACCATACGTAAGCACTGGAAGGATGCATTGATCAAACACTTTTCTTTTAAGACATAATGGCATATTGCTCTTGAAAATTATGCTGTTTCTTCCAAAAGCTCTCCAGGCAAGTTTTGTACGCCGATTAATTTCTTCATCAATGTGACCCTCACTTGATATCTGCTGTCCAAGATAAACATACGTATCTGTTATCTCCAGTTTTTCTCCATCAATCGATAAATCTTCATTTCTTGTAAAAGCATTGAACATCACTTTTGTCTTCTGAAAGTTCATTTTTAATCCCACTTCTTTACTCTTGTCAGCAAGTTCCTGGATCATACTCTGCAGCTCTGATGGGGTAGTTGCAAAAATGACTACGTCATCAGCAAAACGAAGGTGGGTTAGATAATCTCCATTAATCTTTATCCCTTTGTTTTCCCAGTTCAGTGATTGAAAGACATTTTCCAATGTGGCATTAAAGAGCTTCGGAGATATGGTGTCACCTTGTCTCACTCCCTTTCCAATTTTTATGTGTGTTGTATTTTCAAACAGCCGAATCTTTGCACTTGCATTTTCATAGATGTTATTAATAATATTAATGTATGCATCTTCAATACCGCAGGATTTCAGAGCCGTGGTAACTGCTGATGGTTTCACCGAATCAAAGGCTTTTTCATAATCGATAAAAGCCATGCACAATGGAAGTTCATATTCCCTCGCTCTTTCAATTAGTTCTCTCAGCACATGGATATGATCTATTGTGCTGTAGCCACTCCTGAATCCAGCTTGTTCTCTCGGTTGAGCCATGTCCAGTGTTACCTTCAAGCGGTGTGAAAGAACTTTAGTGAAGATTTTATAAACCACTGATAGGAGGCTGATAGGTCTGTAGTTCCTGAGATCCTCAATGTCACCTTTTTTATGTAGCAGGATCATTGTAGCATTGTTCCAATCCTCAGGAATCTTCCCTTCATTAAGGCATCGAGTGAAAATTTGGGAGTACTGTTTCAATTTTCTCCACTTGCTTCTTGTATGATGTCTATAGTAATTCCATCTTCTCCTGGAGCTTTCCCCCGCTTCATGTTCTTGATTGCATGTGCAACTTCTGCTGGGAGGACTGGAAGAACTCTGGTACCTTTCATGATGTCTGGAGTACATGTATCATCCCTTTCATATAATTTGGAGTAGAAATCTTTCACTCTTGTCAAAATTTCGCCTCTATTTCTTGTTATAGAACCATCTTCTTTTCTCAGAGCCATAATCTGTTTTCTTCCCTTACTGAGATGTCCCTTTGCTATCTTTAGGCTTTGGTTGTTTTCAATTGCTTTCCTCACTAGTTCACAGTTGAATTTTCTTACGTCTTCAGTGATACTTTTTCGTACTGTCTTGCATAGCTCTATATATTCCACTTTGGAAGTCACATCTTCTTTAGTTGTCCTCATCTCTCTTCTTTTTTGCATCAACATTTTGGTTTTTCCTGATAATTTGTTTACATGCAACTTGTTCTTAGACCCAGCTAATTTTGTTGCTGTTTCCATAAGAGCTTTGGTTACTTTTCTGTTAACTTCCGAAATATCCACTTCTTCCGATGTTAAGCCTTCTAAAGCAGAGAATCTGTTCTTCAGTTCCAACTTGAAAGTATTATGGTGTTTTTTAGGTTGGTTATGTCAATACATTTTGTTTGTCTTATGAGCTTGCCACGTTCCAGTTTAGTGTTGAGGTGCATCTTACATCTCACCAATCTATGGTCACTACCTGTGTTGAACTTGTTTAGCACACTGCAGTCTTCGATGACGAATTTTTTGTTACACATAATAAAATCAATTTCACTTGTCGTCCCAATTGGATGTCTCCATGTCCATTTCCTGTGTGGCTTTTTCTTGAAAAAGGAATTCAAGATGAAAAAAATCCTTCTGCCTCTGCAAACTCAACGAGAGTATTTCCACGCTGGTTTCTGTTGCCGTGACCGAATTTACCTACTGAAGTTTCATTCTGTTGCCGGTGCCCTATTTTTGCATTGAAATCTCCCATAATTATCTTCAAGTGCTGCTTACCTTTATTATTTAGATGACGAATTTCCTCATAAAATTCTTCAATTTCTTCTTCAGGATGACTTGTGGTGGGTGCATACGTTTGAATAATCTGAGCCTGGTATCTTCTCGATAGTTGGATAACGAGTCGTGCAGCTCTGTCAGAGGAACTTTCAACTTCTACCACTTTATCCTTCAGTTTCTTGTTTATTATAAATCCAACACCACTAGTTCTGCCAGTATCTGTCCCACGATAATAGAAGAGATGTCCACTTTTCAGTTCAATGAGATCTTCCTTTTCTCCTTACCTCACTTAGCCCCACGATGTCCCACTTGATCCTTTGTAGTTCCTCTTCCAATTCAAGAAGCCTTGAATCAGAAGATAGGGAGCGTCCGTTGTAGGTAGCCAAGGTCAGCATCAAATGGCAGCCTAGTCCGGTCCTCCGGGGATTCTTAGCACCCTCTGCCTTCATGTCGCACTGGCCGCCTGCCTTGGCCAGGTACATTCCAGCTGCCGGAGACTGAGGGCCAAGATTTAAGTTGTAGAGTCATTTTGGAGGTGTTTGGCCATAACTCACCACGCTGGCCAAGCGGGTTGGTGAGTGTGGGATAGCATTTCCTCTGATCCCGATGGTATAGTTATACCGCTATTTGCGGTCGTCAGAGCCCCTTTAGTGGGAACAGGATGCACCACGAGAAGGCGGGGTTGACATTTGTCAAGGAGAGGCTGTGATGTTACGCATCACCTGACCTTACATCCCCATATGTATATACTCACACATATGTGTATGTAAACATCACTGTGGTTGCTGGCAGAATGTGTACTTACTGCAACAAAGCTTAGTGAAGAAAAAATGGAAATTAAGAATTCAAGTTTTCCCAGCAAATTTAGATTTTCAGGGAAAGCAATTTGACACTTTTTTCATGTAAAATTTGGGAAACAGACCAGAGAGTTTCTAAAACTGCAATACGTTCAGAACGTAAGTTGCATATCACATTTAATATTTTAATAAAATTTGGTATGTCGTAGCATATTATAAGTTTATTTCTTTTACACCACTAAAATGATTTCTACATGCTTTTAAGAACAGTTTGTCAAGAGAAAAACAATCCTCAGTGGCAAAAGGTTTCACCACTCGCAATCTAAATTTAAGTACAAAAGTATTTGATTTAAAAAAATTTTACGTAGCTCACACATAGCTTTAGCTTTCTACTTCATTTGAAGATACATGTGAAGTACAAGCAGATGAAATTTCTTGTATAAACAATTAGAAATGTATAAAAACGATTGCTTCCTCTTTGGATGTACAGAGTGTATTAAGGATACTCCATAAAACTTTGAAGAATGCGGAAGGTCTGCAGGAAATCTTCGGAAAAAAGAACAATAAAATACATGTGCATAGCTGCCAACCTAGGAAAGTCAAAAACTGGGAGATTTTCACGTGCTTCAGATTCAAAAATCAGGAGATTTTGTATTTCTTCAGATTTTGGAACTTTTCTTAAAGTAATAATAGATATCTACCAAAATCTCATCAATTCCAGTTGGGCGAGAATCTGCACTTCTGCTTGCTGCTAAATCAATTCAATGGCACAGATAATTCATAATTAATATGTCCTTGTGATATTCTAATAGCTCTGCTGTAACACCAGTATTTCAGCTGATCATAAGATTACTGTCGTCACACCCGAAGGTTATTCCTCGGGATGCCAAAGTTTCAATTAAAAGTTTTCCAATGTTTCTGCCTGTTGAATCTTCACTTAGTATTGGTACACTGAGGAGTCTACTTTCAACCATGTAGGTCAAATCATTAAAAAAAGTAACAATGATAGGGTACAACATGTTTTTTCTGTCATTGCTTGCATCAATTTCTATTGCAAATGCTTGTTTCTGCAAAGAACTTATTATTGCTGCTGCTTCTGACATTGCCATCACATTTTTAAAGGTTCTGGGTAAAGCAACAAGCATACTTTGCAGTTTCACAGTTGGGCAACATTTTTTCGAAACAAAGGCACTGCATGATTGGCACAGCTTGGAGGTAAATTATATTTCACTAAGAATGAAGTGAATAAACACTCAGCATGAATATTGCTGAAGTCCTCAGCTGGAGGAAACAAAGTTTTTTTTTTTCAAAGTTTTGCATTATTTTTATGGTGCTGCACATCGTCAGTATGCTTTTTTGTTTTAATATGTGCTACAATATCCTCTTTTCCACTCTGTGAAACACGTCCACTCGACATTCAGAACAAAATGCGTACAATGATCCTTTTCTCGATTTTAGGAAGTAGGGAAATTCGGCATTTAAAGACTCTTTTTAAAAGTTTGATAATTTTTTTTTTTTTTTTTTTTTTTTTTTTTTTTTTTTTGTAGTAGTAGTCTTATCTGGGTCTATTTTCCCTGAAGGCTAACAAATCTAAACCTTAGATCAAGACTAGAAAGAGATGAAAAGAGTAACACATGCTTCTGACAAAACCATCTAACAAATAGGCCTAGCGACAAAAATTTCTTGTACTGACGACAAACTTGAGCAAAACTTTGCCATGCTTGAAACAATATATACGTTGCCAAACACTGCAGCAAGAGTGACAAAAAAAGCATCATCTTGAACTTTGCACAATCAATCAATACAAACCAAAAAAACCTATGTGATGCATGCATAATAATGAAACACGTGCATTCCACAGAACTTGCTTCCCTCTTGCATTGCAAGAAAAGATGCAGAAACGGTGGCAAATCATTTTGTTGCTCCCACTCCCTTCCCTCTTCAGCTATTCCGTCAGCTACCACGCTAACCCCACCAATGCGCGCACTTCTTTCCATTGCTTTCACTCCCTCTTTAGCTGTTCCGTGCTTTGCATCACGTGAATTACTGGCTGCTCAAGGAACAGAGGTCAAAAAGCTTTTGGCCTGATGCCAAGGGTTGAGTTTTTATAACTTCCACCTTCTGACCACGAATCTCTGAGCCAGACAAAGTAAACAACTCCATTAAGAAAAAAATTGCAGTTTTTTTTTTGTTGTTGTTGTTTTTTTTTGCTGAAGGCAGAAATCCCAAAAACCTGTAAATTTTTTTTTAATCCCAACCACTAGGATTTAAAAAAAAAAATTAAGAAACTGAGAGATTGGGCAACAAATCTGGAGGCCGAGAGATCAGTCTGAAAACTGGAAGGGTTGGCAGCTATGCATGTGAACCAGAAAATTTTACAATGTTTAGTAGGAAGATCCCTGTGAGGAGGACTATTAAATTTCAAGGGTGGTCTGGACCCCATGTCCCCTGCCATCTGCCATCCATGTCTGCAGATATTACGCAATGCAATCTCCACAAAGGCAGCAATAAATCACAAATTTAATGCAACCTAGCTCAGCAACTGATAATAAAATAATTAAAGCATCTGCTGCTTACTGGAGTTACTGATAACACAACAGTTACCACATAAAACAGCACTATAAAAAAAATGGAATACACTATCAAAGCACATATGAAATCACAAAACTGTTAAGAGAATTAAGGGAATCATTATTAAATCCTTAATTTGCTACTTCGGTAGACTTGCCATCCAAAAATTTCTTATATTTTACCGTTAAGCTTAAGTTCTCCTATAGTTTGAAGTGGGTGTCTTCTATACTTCTGTATAATTTGATACATAACGATTATTTCCTTACTCTGTAGAAATGAAAAAAATAAAATAAAACAGAGTGGAAAAGTCACTTCAGTTTGGTGATTTAACCGTCAGTTCACAGAAACGACTCATATCACTTTAAGAGGGAGTAGTCTTTGACCGATCAGTGGAAAGCTGGCAAAAAACATCAGCTGCTAGTTTCAGTACTTTTAATCCTGTTATGAACATCAATTTGGAAATGTAATTAAAAGGCAACATCTGCAAAGAATAATTAAAATTCAAAATCCATCTTGTAGAATCAGTGTGGAGTGACAGTGCATGCATGTGGAAATGAGAATTCGTGTGACCCTGCATGTTATTACTTGGAAGTCGAGAGCTTTTTGATGAAATTTTGCAGTTTGGGAGACGGCTGAATTCACCTGTCAATCATTAAGAATGTTTGAACTAGGAAAACCTGACTTTGCACAATGTTAAAAGGCAAAAAAAATATCTGGGCACTTTTTCATCATTCAGTTATGAATTTTGGAATCCTAGATGATAATCTGTCAAAACGGTTTGGAAATAATTAAAAGGTGGAAGGGGAAAAAAATAATATCAACCTATTAAGTTTCCAAGGAAGTGAGAAATTTTCATAAGAAAAAATAAACTATTGTACATGAAATGAAGGAATATTACTAATACAGTGGACCCCACTTAAGAAATTCCCGCTTAAGAAGTTTTATTTTTAGAGTCCCAATTTTTTTTCCATAGTGCTAATGTTAATTTTTCCCACTTAAGAAGTAACGATGTTTCAAGTATTCCCGCTTAAGAAGTTGTAAGTGTCACAAGTTTTTAAGTAAAAACATAGAATTTTGGAACTCGTCCAGCAGATAAGTACATGTCAAAAAAGTTGGGAGGAAACGTTTCTTTGTTCTCCCCGTACATGTAGCAAGCGAAGCCCCTGCCGGCTTTCCACGGTCAATGCAGGGGGTCATGTTTACTCCCCCACTTCTTCTGTGTCTGCCCTTTGTGTACCACAATCGCCTTATCTTTGGGGCTGGGGAAAGGCTGGGAAAGGAAACACCTGCTGAAAGTTAGTCATTCTGTCAAAGTTAGTCTCAGATCCTAGTTATATTTATTTTACCGTCTATACACGATGAAGATTTTGAATCTAAATATTCAAATCCGAAAAAGATCTTAAACCCACCTGCAACCATGAAATGAATCTAAAATATTGGCAACAACTAACACTAGAAGATCCTTGCTGCTTATGGAAAGTCTCTTTATTTACAAATATGATAAAAAGTGTTGCTACGAGGACCAACCCATCACGATCCCAACTCCATGGACAACATTATTTCGGCCAAGTCAAACCCAATAATAATACTCGCTAAGACTTTCTTTTGACTTGTTAATGTACGAGCCAATAACACTTGCAGTTGTATGATACTCAGTAACAACTCACGTGCTATTGACATCGCGTGAATGGTTATAAAATATGTTATCCATTTTTTGAACTGCTGTAATATAAACATAAAGTTTCTAATCTTTGTTGATCAGCTAATACCTGAAGATGAAATGCTTGGCGTTTTGAAAGATCTAGTAGTGTGTGAATGATCAAATAAAGATATTTATCTGGTTGCAGGTGGGTTTAAGATCTTTTTCGGATTTGAATATTTAGATTCAAAATCTTCATCGTGTATAGACGGTAAAATAAATATAACTAGGATCTCTGATGCACGAAATTAATTACTGTTGTTAGTCTCAGATGTTGCACCTCGCATACGTGGAGTTAAATGTTTAGTTTTATTGTTGAAATGCGTTGCTAGAAATATGGTGTCTGAAGGCATCAAAAGAAAAGCTTTATCTATGGTTGAGAAACGAAACACTATTACGAAAGTTGATGAAACCCTGCATTTAACTAGGGTGCAGATAGCAAAAGAACTAAATTTACCTGACACCCTCAATGGTATAGTGGCAAAATGGGAATCACTGTGCTTGCAAATGTTTCCCATTCATTAAAAATCAAAGAGATTAAGAAGGGTAAATACGAGGATGTGAAAAAGAAAAACTTCTTGTGTGGTTTAAACAAGCAAGAAACATTAACATTCCGATCAACGGGACAATTCTTCGTGAGAAAGCAGAAGAGATTTCCAAAAAATTAAATGTTGAATTTAATCCTTCGAATGGATGGATCGACCGTTTTAGGAAAAGAGCAGGACTGACTTATAAAACTGTTTCTGGAGAATCAAAAAGTGTTAACATCGAAGAAGTGGGTGATTGGAAATCTAATGCTTTACCAGAACTGTTATCAGCATTCGAAGCAAAAGATGTTTTCAACACTGCCGAGTGTTTTTGTTTTACAACCTTATTCCTGACAAGACCTGCTCTTTCACAGGAGATAGCAGCCACAGAGTCAAAGTAAATAAAGAAAGATTGTCAGTTCTGGTAGAAGATAATATGGATGGAACAGAAAAGTTGCCTTTATTGGTCATTGGAAAATCGAAGAATCGAGGTGCTTCAAAAAGGGAAAACTTTTCCATGCAATTACAGAAATAGCAAAAACGCATGGATGACAGTTTAGATTTTTGAAGGCTTTTTAATGAAATTTCAGAAGAAAATGGCCAAAGAAAATAGAAAAGTTTTGTTATTTTTGGATAACAAAACTTTTCACAGCCCATCCAAAGAACATGGATCATCTGGAAAATGCAAAAGTAGCTTTCCTGCCACCTAACTCGACTTCAATGTTACAACCAATGGACCAAGGAATAATTAAAACCATGAAACAATTCTACAGGAAACGTTTAGTTTTTTGGCTACTGCCGAAGCTTGAATCAGACTCAAGTTACTCCAGATGTACACTGAAATTGAATTTATTAGATGCTATGCATTTTATTGCTTCTTCGTGGAAAAAGGTATCATCTTCAGCGATCACAAATTGCTTCAGGGAAGCTGGTTTCAACGCTGATGAACTTAGTTTTTCTGGTGAAGAAAACAGTCATGACAACAATGAAGCTTGGGAAAGTTTTCAAAAAAAAAAAAAAAAACTAAACTTCAAATCTTCCTTTGAAGAGTTTGTAAATGTTGACAAAGATGTACCCACTTTTGAAATGTAAAATATCGACGATATTTGCTACATCGAAAACGCAAGAGGACGATGAACAAGAAATGCAAGAAGATGAGTGCAGCTGATCTTCTTGCTTTACCAGCTGAAGCTGGTAAAGCATTAGAAACTTTTCGCCGCTTTATAGAAAGCCACGAACGTGTTCCAGCGGACATAATGAGAAATTTGAGGGAAATGGACATGTACTTTGTGAATCTAGCGGAAAAAGGGCAGAAACAAACGCTTTTAGATCAGTATTTTTGTGATCCTGTAGCATAATAAATGTAGCTTTCAATTTTCATATTCAAGTTTAAATGGGTAAGTTGTGAAATTATTTTATGTTACTTTAAAATTAACTAAAATGTAATTTCTGGATTTAATCTATGCAACATTTTTAATCGCTAAAGTCTTACAAAACCCAATCAGACACTTCCCGTTTAAGAAGTTTTCATTGCTTCGTCCCAACGAAAACTTCTTAAGCAGGATCCACTGTATTTAGATAAATAAATTCTATATTTAAGGTTTACTGACATTGCCGGAAATACTGGATTCAGGACTCTAGAACAATTGCTTGATACAATCATAACCTCTCATTTGGGAAGCCTGTCTAATGGCTTACAAATGTTCTGTAGTGAAATAATGGATACTGTGAGGAAGGATTTATGTAATGCATTATACACATGAATTACAGGAACAGGAATCGCATCTATGAAATAAAAGGAT
This sequence comes from Macrothele yani, assembly GCA_039090855.1. NCBI lineage: Eukaryota > Metazoa > Arthropoda > Arachnida > Araneae > Macrothelidae > Macrothele > Macrothele yani. Next base: position 177,977,949 of record CM076990.1, read on the forward strand.
TACAGCTATAACACTTCTTTTTATTGCTGCCAATCGTACACTTAAGTTAAATGTACAAGTTGAGCATCCTTCATTTGAAAATCTCAAAACTGAAAACCTAAAAAATCTCGAAACTTTTTTTCAAGCACCAACATGACATCACAAATGGAAAATTCCAGAAGCCTCCCAAGTGTTGCATACCCTAAAAATTAAAACACGTAACCTCAGGTACCCTGGATGGGGCTCTGATGTGCTCTTCTGTTACAGCGATGGGCAAGCCGATTCTTTTTAACAAATTGATTCAACTCACTCACTAAAACAATTAATTTGCACTGATTCACTTGTTGATTCTTCCAGAGAACAATTTCTGCAGAGAATGACTCTCACAAATCAATTCTGAGTCAGACCCATTTGTGTTGTTCATTGACTCTTCCAATGAATGATTTCCACAGGGAATGACTATCATGAGTCATTAATCAATTCTGAGCAGGATCTATTTTCGTTCATTGACCGTTCCAGTTTAGTGAACAATTTTCAGTTTAAAATTATTCTAATATATCCTATGGAATATAAATTAAGTGTTTTGACTTGGCCCCATCTCCAAGCTCTCTTGGTGTATAGGCACACCACAAGCAAACACTCTAAAAAAAACCTAAATATCAAAAATTCAAGACACTTCCGGCCCCAAGCATTTTGGTTAAGGAATGCTCAACCTGTACTTTGCTTTTCACTTTATTTTTACTTCTCCAGTTCTACCTGGGTTATTCATTTCTCAATAACTGCTTTGAAACTAATGCAAACCAAATCTGATGGCATATGAATTCTGATCTTCACTGACTTAACAACCATCCCTGTGACTGGCGCACCCAAGAGGGGGGCTTTGGAGCTTAAGCCCCCACCCCGTACGTTAACTCTTTTATCTATCTATCTAATGCATATCTGTCTATCTTATGCACTATATATATACATATTGTATACACATATATATATATATATATATATTGTATGCATCATCATCATCATCATCATTGTCAACCATTATCAATCCACTGCTGGACGAAGGTCTCCCCAAGTTTCCTCCACAACGGTCTGTCTTGTGCCAGTCTCCTCCATGTCACCCCTGCATACTTTCGAATTTCATCCACCCATCTCCCATGTGGTCTTCTTCTGGGTCTTTTCCTGTCCCTTGGAATCCAATCTAAAATTTCGGCTGTCCATCGATGATCTGTCCTTCTGGCAGTATGTCCAGCCCATTGCCATTTCAGGGATTTAACTCTGATCATGATGTCTTCCACTCTTGTCATTTTTCGGATCCACGAGTTCCTCTTCTTATCTCTCCTGGTTACACCAAGTATGCACCTTTGAGTTGTCTGCAGCCTTTGTATGTCTCTTTTAGTTAAGGTCCACGTCTCTGCACCATACGTAAGCACTGGAAGGATGCATTGATCAAACACTTTTCTTTTAAGACATAATGGCATATTGCTCTTGAAAATTATGCTGTTTCTTCCAAAAGCTCTCCAGGCAAGTTTTGTACGCCGATTAATTTCTTCATCAATGTGACCCTCACTTGATATCTGCTGTCCAAGATAAACGTACGTGTCTGTTATCTCCAGCTTTTCTCCATCAATCGATAAATCTTCATTTCTTGTAAAAGCATTGAACATCACTTTTGTCTTCTGAAAGTTCATTTTTAATCCCACTTCTTTACTCTTGTCAGCAAGTTCCTGGATCATACTCTGCAGCTCTGATGGGCTAGTTGCAAAAATGACTACGTCATCAGCAAAACGAAGGTGGGTTAGATAATCTCCATTAATCTTTATCCCCTTGTTTTCCCAGCTCAGTGACTGAAAAACACCCTCCAATGTGGCATTAAAGAGCTTCGGAGATATGGTGTCACCTTGTCTCACTCCCTTTCCAATTTTTATGTGTGTTGTATTTTCAAACAGCCTAATCTTTGCACTTGCATTTTCATAGATGTTATTAATAATATTAATGTATGCATCTTCAATACCGCAGGTTTTCAGAGCCATTGTAACTGCTGATGGTTTCACCGAATCAAAGGCTTTTTCATAATCGATAAAAGCCATGCACAATGGAAGTTCATATTCCCTCGCTCTTCCAATTAGTTCTCTCAGCACATGGATATGATCTATTGTGCTGTAGCCACTCCTGAATCCAGCTTGTTCTCTCGGTTGAGCCATGTCTAGTGCTACCTTCAAGCGGTGTGAAGGAACTTTAGTGAAGATTTTATAAACTACTGATAGGAGGCTGATAGGTCTGTAGTTTCCGAGATCCTCAATGTCACCTTTCTTATGTAGCAGGATCATTGTAGCGGTGTTCCAATCCTCAGGAATCTTCCCTTCATTAAGGCATCGAGTGAAAATTTGGGCGAGTACTGTTTCGATTTCTCCACTTGCTTCTTGTATGATGTCTACAGTAATTCCATCTTCTCCTGGAGCTTTTCCTCGCTTCATGTTCTTGATTGCATGTGCAACTTCTGCTGGAAGGACTGGAGGAACTCTAGTACTGGTATCTTTCATGATGTCTGGAGTGCATGTATCATCCCTTTCATATAATTTGGAGTAGAAATCTTTCACTCTTGTCAAAATTTCGCCTCTATTTCTTGTTACAGAACCATCTTCTTTTCTCAGTGCCATAATCTGTTTTCTTCCCTTACTGAGATGTCCCTTTGCTATCTTTAGGCTTTGGTTGTTTTCAATTGCTTTCCTCACTAGTTCACAGTTGAATTTTCTTACGTCTTCAGTGATACGTTTTCGTACTGTCTTGCATAGCTCTATATATTCCACTTTGGAAGTCACATCTTCTTTAGTTGTCCTCATCTCTCTTCTTTTTTGCATCAACATTTTCGTTTTTCCTGATAATTTATTTTTACATGCAACTTGTTCTTAGACCCAGCTAATTTTGTTGCTGTTTCCGTAAGAGCTTTGGTTACTTTTCTGTTAACTTCAGAGATGTCCACTTCTTCCGATGTTAGGCCTCTAAAGCAGAGAACCTGTTCTTCAGTTCTAACTTGAAGGTATTATGGTGTTTTTTAAGGTTGGTTATGTCAATAGATTTTGTTTGTCTTATGAGCTTGCCACGTTCAAGTTTAGTGTTGAGGTGCATCTTACATCTCACCAATCTATGGTCACTACCTGTGTTGAACTTGTTTAGCACACTGCAGTCTTCTATGACGAATTTTTTGTTACACATAATAAAATCAATTTCACTTGTCGTCCCATTTGGATGTCTCCATGTCCATTTCCTGTGTGGCTTTTTCTTGAAGAAGGAGTTCATGATGAAAAACCCTTCTGCCTCTGCAAACTCAACGAAAGTATTTCCATGCTGGTTTCTGTTGCCGTGACCGAATTTACCTACTGAAGTTTCATTCTGTTGCCATTGCCCTATTTTTGCATTGAAATCTCCCATAATTATTTTCAAGTGCTGCTTACCTTTATTATTTAGATGACAAATTTCCTCATAAAATTCTTCAATTTCTTCTTCAGGATGACTTGTGGTGGGTGCATAAGTTTGAATAATCTGAGCCTGGTATCTTTTGGAGAGTTGGATAACAAGCCGTGCAGCTCTGTCAGAGGAACTTTCAACTTCTACAACTTTATCCTTCAGTTTCTTGTTTATTATAAATCCAACACCACTAGTTCTGCCAGTATCTGTCCCACGATAGTAGAAGAGATGTCCACTTTTCAGTTCGATGAGATCTTCTCCTTTTCTCCTTACCTCACTTAGCCCCACGATGTCCCACTTGATCCTTTGTAGTTCCTCTTCCAATTCAAGAAGCCTTGAATCAGAAGATAGGGAGCGTCCATTGTACGTTGCCAAGGTCAGCATCAGATGGCAGCCTAGTCCGGTCCTCCGGGGATTCTTAGCACCCTCTGCCTTCATGTCGCACTGGCCGCTGCCTTGGCCAGGTACATTCCAGCTGCCGGAGACTGAGGGCCAAGATTTAAGTTGTGGAGTCATTTTGGAGGGGTTTGGCCATAACTCACCACGCTGGCCAAGCGGGTTGGTGAGTGTGGGATAGTATTTCCTCTAATCCCGATGGTATAGTTATACCGCTATTTGCGGTCGTCAGAGCCCCTTTAGTAGGAACAGGATGCACCACGAGAAGGCGGGGTTGACATTTGTCAAGGAGAGGCTGTGATGTTACGCATCACACATACATATATATGTATACATATACAATGAAGTGCCAGAAAAACTGCTATAGATGAGCTTATGCAAAATACACAGCAACGTCACCCATGCACGTACTCGGTTGTGTCCGCCAGTGCGTATATAAAGCGATAGACATCCTTGCCAGCTGTCAGAGCTGTTTTCGGCATGAGAATGACAAGTGATAACGATTTAAGCGATTTTCAACGAGGTGTCATAGTTGGCGCTCGTGAGATGGGCCATAGTATTTCAGAGGTAGAAACAAAGTTCCGATTTTCATGGACGACCATTGCAAGGGTGTACCATGACTACAAGATTTCCGGCAAAACCTCCAACCCACGATACCAGTGTGGCCGTAAAAAGACATTGGGTGAACGTAACCATCGTCGGCTGTCAAGAATCGTTTCACGCGATAGGTGTGCAACACTCTCGCAGGTATCATCGGAATTCAATGCTGGAGCCTCAACGAGCATCAGCGTCCGGACTGTGCAACGTACCCTGCATGATGTGGGTTTTGGGAGCCGATGCCGGACTCGAGTTCCCTTGATGGGTGCACAGCACAGAGCTATGCACCTCACTTGGGCACGACAACACTGCCACTCGACATTTGATGACTGGAAACAAGTAGCCTGGTCTGACGAGTTGCGTTTCCAACTGTATCGGGCAGATGTGTGGCGCTAACTCCATGAAGCCATGGATTCTGCCTGTCAACAGGGAACTGTACCGGATGGTGGGGGGTCCATAATGGTATGGGATGTGTTTAGCTGGACTTCACTGGGACCCCTGGTATGTCTACAAACATCTGTGACTGGCCAATGCAAGGTGAGCATATTTTCTGACAAGGTACACCTGTTCATGTCCTGCATTCATGCTGATAGGTTGGGCCTGTTCAAACAGGACAATGCACCTCCACACAAGTGTCGGGACGCCACATTATGGTTAGAGGAGCATTCATCTGAGTTTGGGGTGTTGCCATTCCCACCCGAGTGCCCAGATCTGAACGTGATAGAACACATTTGGGATGCCATGCAACGCACTATCGAACACAGGAATCCGAGACCTCGGAATACACCCGAATTGTGGAACGCTCTGCAGGAAGTATGGTGTGCATTGCCTACAGCATATTTCCAGAAGCTAGTGGAGTCCATGTCCCATCGTATTTCTGCAGTTCTGCGATCTCGTGGGGGACCTACTAAGTATTAGACTGGTGTACCAGTTTTTCTAGCACTTCAGTGTATACATATACACACATACCTAAACATACATCTACCCCCCCCCAACAGGAATTCCTCGGTGTGCCACTGTCCCTGTGTGTGTAAGAAAATCTTCAAATTTAATTTAAAATTTGGTATTTTTAATAATGTGAAAATTTTTAAATTGAACTTCTTTAAGTGTCGCAGTTTAGGGTTCTAAAAATTTGCACAGAAAGAAAGGGGAACCTGGTTAAATGTTCTAATGACTCTGAGAGAACAAAAAGCTCTTCAAGGATGCAATTGAAAATATCTTGACAATTTATACAGTTATGACCAGCACTGAGCATGTCACTTGCAATTGGAAATATCTTGACAATTTTATACAGTTATGGCCAGCATGTCACTTGCTCAGAGTGGAATTAAGGTCTATCAAAATGTTCTAAGCCAGTGCTTCTAAAACTGTTCGATGTGGCATACTGCATCCCCCTCCCCACCCACAGAATAGACACTGACGTAGGGCTCTATTTAGAGAAATGTTTTTAAAGAATTGAAATGAAAAATTATGTGTTTCATAAAGAATGTCCCAATTTGAAAAGTGGATATCTCAGCAACCACAAACCACCGATGAATGCGACTCATATCATGTCTACAGGCGTGGCCCAGAGTTTGTTATGACTACCGCTAAACAGCCGCACAGGCATCCAAACAGCCGCTATGCTTAGTGAGTGAGAAGGCATTTTGTGTACTGGAATTTAGCAAGACCAAGTCTGTGATTACAGTGCAGTGTGCGTTTAAACAGCGTTACTGGAGTGCTCCACCAGTGGGCAAAAACATTTGTCATTGGTATCGACAATTTGAAGAAACAGGGTGTTTATGTAAGGAAAAAGAGTCCTGGATGACCAACCACCTCTGCGATGAATGTGCAACGAATTCACAAGGCATTTCAGTGAAGCCCACGGAAGTCTACTCATCGTGCGAGCCGCGAACTTGCTATCCCTCACGTGAATGTTTGGCGTTTTACGACGACATTTGTTGCTGAAGCCGTACATATTGCAACTAGTGCAAGTTCTTCCTGGAGGTGACAAAACAGAGTGAAAAGATTTTTGTGCAACTCTGTTAGAGGACATGGAGGACGACACTGTCGTACAAAGGTTCATTTTTCGATGAAGCAACCTTTCATGTAAGCGGGAAAATTTTGCACCACAATGTTCGCATACGGGGACTGGAGAATCCACATGAAACTCTCCAACATGAACGTGATTCACCAAAACTAAATGTTTTTTTTTTGTGGGGTTTCTGTTAGAAAGGTTTATGGCCCTTTCATTTTTGTGGACAACACGGTTACGAGCAACTCCTATCTTGCAATGCTGAAGGACTGGCTACTTCCACAGCTGCAGGACGACTCTGAAGATTATATTTTGCAGCAGGACAGCACACCGCCACATTGGAACCTCCAAGTTCGTCGGTTTCTAAACGACACATTGCCTCAGCGTTGGATTGGACGCAGGGAACCCCATGACTTGGCACTACATGCTTGGCCTCCGAGATCTCCAGACATCACACAATGTGACTTTTTTTTTATGGGGATACGTAAAAGACCGTGTTTTTGTTCCCCCTTTACCCGCTGACTTGGATGAGCTCCAAACGAGAATCATGGCCGCGGTAAATTCTGTGACTGAAGACACTCCAACGCGTTTGGAAGTAATTCAGCTATCGGCTTGATGTTTTCCGTGCAGCAGGTGGAGGGCACATTGAGAATTTGTAATTGTGGTGAGTGAAACTTTAGATCTTCCTTCATACTTAGCTCTTTGTTTTGTAAATATCCCACATTTGCCTTATTAAATATACTACTTTGAAATCGGGTCATTTTTTTTAACACCCTGTATTATGACCACCTACCTAAAAAGCAGTAGGACACCCTTTAGCCAGCAAAACAGCAACCACTCAGCGAGGCATCAATTCGAAGAGGTGGTGATAGGTATCCTGGGGTATCTGGTACCATGTGTCAACAGCAGGTCCTCCAGTTCCTGTACATTTCCGGGCAGTGATGATTTAGCGCAAACCCGCTTTTCCAAGTCGAACCAATTGGATTCATGTCGGGTAAATTTGGAGGCCAGGACATTAACAGAAAGTCACCAGTATGTTCCTTGAACCACTCCTTGACGATTCTGGTAGTGTGGCATGGTGCATTATCCTGTTGGTAATGGGTATCACCAGCAGAGAACACAGTTGCCATGAATGGATGAACTTGGTCTGCAACGATGTTCAGATACCTGACAGCTGTCAGGGATTATGCTGTTGAAATAATGGGGCCTAGAGTGTCCCAAGAAAACATCGCCCACAGCATAACACCGCCACCACTGGCCTGTTTCCGCCCAACAGTGCATCCAGGTGCCACAGTCTCCGTTGGTAATCGGCGTATCCCCCCACCCCCCACGTGATGCACCAGGAATCTTAATTCATCAGACCAAGCTACTTTCTTCCAATCATCCACAGTCCAATCTCGATGATCTTGGATGCATTTCATGTGTTGTTGGCGATGACGTGCAGTGAGCATGGGGACCCGGCTGGGTCTTCGGCAATGCAGGCCCATGCGCAGAAAGCTGCGATGAACTGTGTGCTGCGACACATTGCCCTGATAACTACTGTTGTAGCTACAGGTGATTTTTCACACTGTGGCCCTGTGGTTGCTGTGAACAGTGTGTGACAGTCTCCTCTCCCCTCTGGCATCAATGAGCTGCGGACGACACATGGCTAGACGATGGTTTGTTTGTTTGGCCATCTGTGCACCACTTTTGATACATACTTACTACAGCGGCATGTGAACAACCCGCAAGCCGTGCTGTTTCTGAGATCGTAGTTCTGAAACCCCATGCCATCACAATTTGTCCTTTATCAAACTCCAATAAATCGGAAGCTTTTCCTATTTTGATTCCAAACACTCTACGAACCGAATGCAGGTCCTCGCGTTGTTTATATACTGCTCTGTGAACTTCACCTACATCACCGTTCGATCTTCAGGCTAGCTCATTTCTCTAGGCTGAGGGGTGGTGATAATGTAATGGCTCATCGGAGTATAATTGTTTGAAAATATTTAAAATAAAGTATTTCTACATCTAGCTAAGAAGAAAATATTAGTAATATGTATTCAAACATATTTTGAAACATACTTTTCTTCCTTGGAAATTTGCTGTGAACTGGTAAGTGACAGTCATTTGCAGACAGGAACCATTTCTTTCAGAAGTATTCATCTAAGCCAATTAAGTGAGTACCCAAGTGTATATTTTTCTTACGTTTTCAAAACCATCTTCAGTGCCTAACATTTTTGGTCACTAATTATATATGAGGAAGAGTCAATAATTATCAGCAATGCAGCTATAAAATGTATTTCATTAAAAATAGGGAACTTACAACAACATCATTTTCCAACATTGTTTCCTTGTTTTTCAGCATAGTTGTTCCATCATTGCACAAGCTTCTTTATGCCCTCAGAAAAAAAAAAAATGTTTTCAGCTGAGCAGCATGCCATGCATGCACTGCTTCTTTCAGTTCTTGCTCTGAGGTGAATCTATGCAATCTCAAAAGCCTCTTTAAGTGGACCAAATAGGTGATAGAACCACGATTAATTTGCAGATGATTTGCAACTTCGTCAACATTCACTCGTTTGTCTAACAGAACCATGTCACTTATGCGCTCAATGTTGTCGTCAGTTGTGGCTGTGGATGGGCGTCCGGCTTCTTCTTCGTGCATAACACTTGTGTGAACATATTTGGACTTTTGAATCCATTGGTAGACACACCGTTGCAGCAAAACCCTGTTCCCATACTGTGCTGAAAGTCTTCAATGGATTTCGGCACCTGATACAATTCATAAAAAAACGGATCACTGAATGCTGCTCTTCTTTGGAGCAAATGGAAAGCAGAGCGACCGTGGTTAGCATCACAGCAGCAACAACGGAATTGACCTAGCAACTAAAAACCTGGGCAGCAGTGATGAGATGACAACCTCACCCAGCAATGTGGGTGAAGATGGCAGTGCTGCCAACAGAAACGCAAATACAACTACATTGCGGATAATTATTGACTCACCCTCGTGCATGTGAAGTTTAGAGCATTGCAATTTGTGGCTCGTACAAAATCGCTGCTGTTACAGTTCCTTCATTTTGTGCATGCTACATAAGGAATGGGAGACTTCTGCTTCCCTTAAAATGCTTATGGGTGTCTCTAAACTGCAAACTTAATTAGATACACAAGTATTACAAACCATGTTCTTTTTCTTTGGCTTTACACAAATGTAGCATCTAAAGTTCCAATCAGAACATAAAAAAAAATCGACATTTGATGTTCAAATGCACATGGAGGGTGATTCATAGCATGTGCAATTTAAAATGAGATGCTTTGTGTCTAGATGAATAGAATATTTACATGAATGCACCAAACACATGCTGACACAGGAGTCAAAAGATTTTAACTAAAAGTACAGGGTAATTACAAACTTCAGTAAGAAATTTAAAAATTCCCAGCTCACGTTAAACTTCATATTTGAAACTAAAACACGTATAATATACTGGGCCATACTTTATTTTAATTTTTTTACATGTGTGCTCCTTTGGTAAAACATATATCCCAGTGATAATCCATGTTTTCAAAGCACTAACACTGTTGGACATTCGAAGCATGTAGGCAGTATCCCTAACATAGCCCCATAAAGCAAAGTCTAGAAGTGCTTTTTTGTTAGTTTTGTTTTCTTGATTAGAGGTTTAACAACCACTGTGAGCAACTCAATGGGCTGTAAGCAGTCACCCGTCCCTAATTTAGGGTCGCTGGTTCCAGGGAAGGGAGAGAGCCAGTGCCGTAAGACAAACACAACATCCATGCCTCACCGGGATTCAAACCCGGGCCCATCTCAGATGAATGGTCATAAGCCAGCACTTAGACCACTGTGCCACCGGGGCAGCCTAGAAGTGCTGAGTCCCATGAAATGGAACAAGGAGCCTATTCTGTGGAGGCCACAGAACGGAACTTTCCCACTTCATTTGTTTGAACATGTTACAGCAAAAGACATATCAGGCGAGTTCATCATTTTCACTTAATATGCCAGCAGAATTCCAAGTCTGTACAGTTTGAAATCAAGTCTCTGTCACAGAATTTTCCACACTCTTGTCTAAAGAACCTGAAGATCTTGACTTGAATGATACATGAATTTCCACAGGCAGAAAAGAAAACTTTCCCATACTTTTTCAACAGCGTCCACTGAGATGTGGAATTTTCCATCACTATTACCCTGTCGAAACACAACCAACCACCCTCAACAAATAATTTATACTGCAGCTACAGTTTTCCTTGCAGGTGGTTCTTTAAAAAATTTTGCTTGAAATCATGTCCCTAGTCACCAACTCTGTTTCATTAAACCACATTGCAGGCTGCGCCTTCACCATCCCACTGAAATCAGCCATTTTGCTTTCTCAACTGATGTTCTGCCATCTTGTGGCCTATGCACAAAACAGTCATACCCAAAGTAACTTCAGGATATAATGCACGTATTAAAGCAGGTTTCATAGCTGTAGCTTACCTCAATAAGGTGTAGATAAAAATTACCAAAGCTAATAATTCTGCATAACATACTGATTTTGGGATATCAGATTCATTGATAAAAGATTTATGAATACACATTTGTCAGCAATTTTAATCCCCAACAATAATTTAAAGTGAATCAAATAACTCAATTCCAGGCAAAGCAACAATTCATCGTCTCTTAGTCTGTGAGTTTATTTCAAGCATAGTACAGCACCACATGATACATTTGACCATGTAATTAAAAAAACAGCATGGCCTACATCCAAGAGGTTCCTTTATCTGAAATTCTTGGGAAGCAAAAGACACAGCACAATAGCATTATCTGATATTATAATATCTTGATGTTCCTGTGCTTCTGTTAAAGGTTCCAAATAAATTGAAACATCAAGACAGTAACTTGTGCAATTTATTTGATGAGCTTATTTCATATTCCTAATATTTTTGCCAGAGCTGTGAAAATTAGAAATTTTCAACCTGTCTGCAAATGCATTGGAACAGACTACAAACCTGTCCTCCAAAACATTCCTCTTGTCCCACATAAGACAGCAAGCACTGTCCTTGTTTCATGACTACATAAGAAAACATGGGGCAATAAATAAAAATGTATGCAGATAGTTGGGTAAGCACACCAGTGACATTAAAAAAAATTGAAAAAAGAACAGTAAACTTTTGACCTGTGGGTCTTGATCACCTGTAAACAGTTGGAGCAAGACTAGTTGCAAAATTTGGATTATTAAGTGTTTCATTATGGATGTTACCAAATGCTAGAAGGAATTTCTGAATGATGGGGATTTAATATGAAAATGAAGAGCACTTTTGTTGAAGAAAGAAGCAATTTTCTCAGTATTCTTCCTGAGAGGCACTGCTAAAGTATCTGATAGAGCCAATAATGCCAAGGAAGAAGTAGGTATTTCCATGGTTAATATCCTTTTTACACCCAACCAGATATTTAGCAATGCTAAGAAATGTGCTGCCATGTAAACTGTGGTACCAAAAGAAATTGAAATGGAAATTCTGAACACACCAGGAACATGAAGGCTTTTGATTTTATCTCTGTATTAGTTTCATTATGGCAAGATTAGATTTGATACCAATCAAATAACCATATAATTCAAAAATCTGACACAACTGGTTGGTAGACTGGTCAAGGAATGCATGTAGCAAATTGTAATTGTCCATTGATATCTGGAAAACAGAGGTTAGTGGAATTCTTGACTTAAAAAGCTTTTTATGACTTTGTCCACCAAACAAGATAGGGAACTGGTGATGAGCAGTAATGGTCCAGAATAAAGCACTTAATAATCCAAATGTGGCAACCAGTTTAGCTCTAGCTGTTTACAGATGATCAAGACTACAAGAGAGGTCAAATGTCTACTTTTTTCTATTTTCTTAATGTAACTAGCATGTTTACCCAACAACCTTCATCTACTGCTACATGTACACTGCATGCTACCTATTTATAAAAAAATTATGCAAACTGTATTGAAAAGGTTACCTTTAATGATGTCTGATACACAGCGTAGTGCAGTTCACAATTCTGTTTATCACTGTTTGTGCCATCTACCCAGTCCTGCATTCAACCACTGATTAACAGCCAAACTAGGGTCAAAAATCTGACACAAAAGGTCAAACATTTGACCCCTATGCATGTATGGGGGTTAATGCTGTCATCCATCAACATGATCAGCAGGTTATCTTTCTGTCGTAACAAGGAAATGGCCTTACATCCTTAAAAAGATTACTTTTCACCACTGCTGGAATGAAGCAAAATGTATCACTTCTTTTGACAATTGATTTGCCCCCAGTTACCATGAAAGCCTGGAAATTCTTTTCAGCCTAAATAATTGCAATTCAGAATCTCCAATCTACATCCCGATGATCTGGAGATCGATTCTAAAATCTGGAAACAAAACTAACAACAAAAATTCAAACATAGAATCTGGAAACAATCTTAGTCATCCATTGGTGTGATTAAGACCTAAGACGAGGTTGAAAGCTCCCAACTTACGAATTTTCTTTGTAAAAGTTGTAATCTCTTAACATAACCAGCATGATCACTTACCTTTATTTGCTTTTCATCACTGTTCGCACTTTACTTTATATATAGTATTATGTATACTTTTGGGAGAAAATCGCAACAAATGTTCCAAATTTTTTCTCGAGTTCAGATGTGGCAAAACCTTTAGGCATGATATCGATTTCAAACCACATCACAAACATAATAAATGATGGAGAATTTGGGTGATATTTTTTGACTGTCCACAAGGATGTTAACTTCAGAAAACAACCCATCCTGATTATGCTGATTTTGCACCTTTCATTTTTGTTTTGCTAAATGTGCATTTGCATATATTACATTTGTTTAATTAATTATTAGCACTAGGCATTTAATCTCTTAAGAGGCTTGCAACCTTTCAACACCACTTTCATTGTGCCATACACAACCCAGCATTTGTGTGTTAACTAAAACATGCTTCAAACTACTGATGAATGTTCAAAACACAGCTACAGCATCATATATTGAGCCATGATACATAGCTGAGCTGTTGCCACTCAACTGAAATGTGATAAAAATCACTGTAGATATTCTTAATGTATCACACACACATAAATAAATAAATAAACCCCAAATAGGTTGAAACTACAAAAATTGCAGAGTACAATGGATGCAAACACCCTGTTTAGAATGCAGTGTTTCCATTTTCATGAAAGTTTTTAAAACATTAAAATTCAGTTTTGATTTGTATCTCCAGAAATGTTCATAACAATGCATGGAATAAAAACACTAGTGCAAACCTGATTTATTCCTGTATCTTGTAACCAAAATAGAGGGAAGAACTGAGAGAAATGGGAACACAGAATTAAAATAAAAGCTGTAAACAAAATGGAAATTCATACATAAGTTATGTAAAAAAGATATTAGTCTGGATACCAAGGGACAGTAAAATGCACAGAAAAAATTAATACTTAAGTTACATAAAAAGGATATTAGAAGAAGATTAAAAACCTAATTCAAAAGTTTCCATGAGGCATTATCCTTTCTTACGTAATTTAAGTGTGAATTTCTGTTTTCTTTATATCTTTTAAGAGAGGAAATTTTCCCATTTCAAAACATGAGAATACATCAAAGCTTTTTAACATCGGTAGAAAGACCATTTCACGTAATATGAAGAAACCAATAATGAAGTAAAAAATTTCATGAATGATTTATTACGTACTAAACTTAAGATATAGTAAGACCTTTCAGCTGAAACATCAGCCTTGTTCACACTAGAAGCAAGCATTCACATGTTGACATCGTTTCATTAGCTGTTGCCAGTAGAGATTTCCAAATTATCAGAATGCTGAAAGATGCGTCCGAATTGCGAGAGTTTGTATTGAATAAAATTTCAATGCTTTCTCTGTAACATAACAAAAATTTGTTTGAGAAGGGTGCAATCCTTTTGGTACAATTCCACGTGAACAAGGCAGATGTTTCAGCTGAAAAATCTTACTATATCTCAAGTTTAGTATGTAATAAATCATGCATGAAATTTTTTGCTTCATTAAAGCTTTTTAATTTTATTCTCTTGTGCTGGATGCAAAACATGGAAGTTATAGATATTTAAGATGATAGCACAGACTATAAATCCAAGCTTCTTGAATTCTTTCATAAATCAGCAAAGGGAAATTTACACTGATAAGTAGGAGATGCTGTTATTTCATTAACAATGAGAAACCCCTGTTAAATGACATACCACAATGCTGGAATTTAATGTTCTATTATAAATCCCAGCATCAACAGAAGAAACAAATTGCAGAAGTAAGAATGGGAAAAAATGAAACTCACCATAAAAAAAAAGAGAGAGAGAGAGAGAGAGAGAGAGAGAGAAATGCCATGCCAAGGACAACGGAGTTTTTAGTCAGCAAAAGTTGACAATGACATAAAATGTTTTTGTACTCTTTTTCCATCCATATGATTTGCTGTGCTACTTAAATTTATTCCCCATGATTATTATTCCAGCTTACACACTTAAAAAAAGTATCTAACCTACTGCACGCAGAATTTTTTTTTAAATTGCTTAATAAAGGAAAAACACAATGTAGAAAACCAACATTAAAATTACATGAATAAACATACATTATGCTTTCAAAAGTCACTGAACACCTCTTCTTACTTGGGTATTTTGGGACCTGCTAAGCGTGCTGCAGTCTTCAATGACAGTAAGTGTATATGGCCAGAAAAACGACAAGCTGTAAGGAACAAGTAAGCAAAACAAAATTTAATAAAGAAGAAAGTGTTACGTAGGCAAACTCACATTAAAAGCCCATGAAATGTTTGTGAAAAATCGCTACTAGAAATGCTACCATTAGCACCACCCCTATTAATCACAAAATGTTACTATATTTTATTATTCTCTAAACAAACCTGAAAAAGGTAACTAAGGCAATTTCTCAGCCTAAACAATAAAAATGTAATGAGGTCAAAAAAAATAATGCTTACAGAAATTATGGGATACACAATTTCACTTATGTACATTATTGCTGTGCTCATGGAAATTAGGATAAGTAGTCAAAGGATTAAACACTCAGAAGAAATACGTACAAACCAATGTAAATTACATTTTTATGGTTCATACAGCTATGCAACACAGTAAATGCCATGTGCCACAAATCACAATCTCCAGCCTCCTCCTCGAAGTTTTTACAACCACCATGAGCAATTCATAGGCTGATAAGCAGTCATCCCATCCCTAATTTAGAGCCACTGGTACCAGGGATAAGACAGTCAGTGCCATCACATAAACACACTACCCACGCCTCAGCGACTAAACAATTTTTCAACATTTTGGAATGTTAGATAATGAAACTGGAACAATATTATTAGAGCCTGCTAACAAGTCTTCTAGAATATCAAAGTTTTTATCAAGTGAACACATGTTTAAACATTGTCAATAGATTTCAACTTTCTAAAACCTTCACGGTGTTCAGTTACTATTGGTAACACAGTGCATTTTATGCAAAGTACAAAGCACAGAAAATTTTAAAAGAATTTTAATACTAAGTACAAAGCATTAAAAAAGTGTAATTAAAATACAAAATGATTCACATTCACCAAAATCAATTTTCTACACACTACAAGGACATACAATTACTTACACTAGAAAATCCAGCAGAAAATATCACATGGCAAAAAAAAAATTTTTTATATTTTTTTTATTTAAAATTAAATACTGCCAGATAAAGAAAAAAAAACAGAATTAAATGCGTGAACACTAGAAGACAGCAAGCAATCTGCAAAATGCTACTTCACATGTTAAACTGTGGAGCTGAAATGTTTCAACAACAATGTATGTGTTCAGTGACAGACAAATTGTAAAAAAGTTTACTCTAATCAGTGCACTAAGATACCTGGTGTTACTGACACAAGTAAACAATTTGCAAGAGATACACCTGAAGTAACCTTCCTAAAAACTATAAATAAAAAAAAAAGGAATGTAGCAAAAAAAAAAAAAAAACTCATAGTAGTATAAATCCATATTCTCTAAACAAATGCAGTCAAAACAGCTTTTTTACTGTGAAAAAAAATGAAATAAAATACACTGTAGGCTGGAATTTGATATCTGTACATAATAGCAACAATTCTAGACATGGCTACCTTCCCGGAGGATTTTCATTTATGCTAAATATTTGGTATTTGATGAGGCGTGTTGCATCTCCAGCTTTGGGAATTAATAAATGATCAATGGCAGTCACAATAAATCTATCCTCAGTGTTGTAACCATGTTTAAAAGTAATAATCTCTGGGCACTTCCGCTTGCTTGTTATTTTCACTATAGATGACAGCGGCCTTCTAGCAACTATATGAGCAAAACCTTTCTTCTGTGGGTTGGAACGCAGGATGAACATGTGAGTATTTGTAACTAGCAAATGGCTGCAAAGTAAAGAAAGAAAAAGAAGCATAAGTTGCCAGATGTTTTATGCATGACACGTAGGTTTTAAATTACAGTCTTACAAAATTACCACAAAAATAAATACTGGTATCTAAGTATCCCACATCAACCTGATCATACTAAGGCCATAACAAAACTTCTGCACACGTTAATCTAAAATGGAAGCGGATGATGCAATCAGGAAAATGATTGCGTTGTGTCAAGGTCAGACTCTCAGCAACACAGTGGTGTCAGAATGACATGCTATCATTTGCTGTGTGGACTTGGGAAGGTTTGGAAATGGAAGTGTGCATCTTCTCAGGTCAAGTCATAGCGTTAGACCAGCACTCATATGTGAACATAGAAACTCTGCAGGGAAAAATTCTGATACAGATCCACACTGCCTTGCAAGAAAATTGTAGGGATGGAACTCTTGATCAAAGCACACTTTCTTACTGAAGACAAAGTTGAGACCGAAAATTCGTCAAAAATCACCCCAACTTGTTGGAAGCGGGAGCGATCTTGCTGCATGACAGCGCATCATGTCATGGGGCAGCATCGGTATGGGGACTTTTGTCAAAATATGACAAGGAAACTTTATCCCTGTCATATTTGACAACCTTTACCATACAGCCCTGATCTCAGTCCACCCGACTTTGATATTTTCCCAAAGTTAAAAATCGGCTCTGTGGCATCCGCTATGAATCGCTGGATGAACTGTCATTGGAGGTGACACGAGTAATACGACAGCTGAACAAAGATGGCTTACTACAGGGCATCTAGGACCTACCTCATCACTGGCAAGCTGTCATTAGCAGCGGAGGGTAGTACACTGAATGTCAATAAGGTAAGTTTTCTCGTTAATTCACACTTTTCCCAAAAATGGACAGTGCGCAGAAATTTTGTTATGACCCACATACAATGGATTGAGATTAGCATACGTAAAACTCCACATATCACAGATTATTTCGTTTGTCTTCACTTTAATGTCACCAAAAAGCACTGAAAGCATCTCTCTCTCTCTCTCTCTCTCTCTCTCTCTCTCTCTCTCTCTCTCTCTCTTCCTGCTACATTGTTGAAAAATTCAAAATATTTAAGGGAGATGTCCAATTGAAGCTTGAGAAAATTTTGAGGAAAATCAAGTGGGTGCCAACAGCGTGGGGGTCTGTATTGGGAGCTTACTTTGATAGGAAGTTTTCCAAGTTCCTAGTTTAAGGATTCACATTGCCACTCCATGAATGTATACTTACAACACTCCTTCCATATTTTTCCAGTACGAAAAAAAGGTGACTTGATGAATTAGAAGAGGGGAAGCCACGTTTTTTTTTTTTCATTTTTTTTCTTCTATTTTGCTACAAATAATCAAAAAGCTGTATTGTGAATAGTGTCTGCATTCAGAAAGTGGAAACTAATCATTTAACCAGCACTTCAAAAAAATTTAAATAAAAAGAAATTATTTAAAAAAAAAATCATTTTTTTTTAACCTCTCAAACCAACTTACTGTAAAAAATCATCCAGGCTTACCAATTAAAAGGTCAATTCATTCATTCCTATCATGGTTTGAGTAACTACTACACAAGTAAGATTCAAACGAATTTTAAATCTAAACATTAAACACAGAAAATGAGCACAAAGTTCTAGTCTAAACCTGATAAAAAAAAAAAATAATAACAATAATAATTTACTTACACACAATTTAAACCACTGAATGATAAAAGAAAAGTGTAGAAATATAAATTTTCATGAATTACCCAAAATTATTTCAAATGGTATGTGTAGGGCCAGACATATCAATTCTTAGATAATACCTTTTGTTTCCCGCCGTATAGCGAGCTACCGCCTCGCCTTTGCTATACGATCTGGCTATCAAGGCGGCTGAAGGCGTCCTTGTGTAGAAGAATAATTACCTCGACAAACTCAGTCCAGTACACGGAAATAAAAACAACAACAAGACTTTATTATTCCGATAACATTTGCTTCACGGGTTTCCGATGACTTTCCGCTCAGGTTCCCGTGCTGACCACGTGCTACCTTTCCACAATTCTTTCCGCGATACCCGGTGGACGAAGGAATCCTCCTTCCCGTTCACCACGCTGCACGTCTGCGATAACTGCAGTCCTTCCGTCAGAAACCGGTGTCCAAACCAGGACCCTCTCTCCTTGACGACTGAAGCTCAACTGTCTCACTCAATTCTCCTCGCCCTTTCTGTCCTCTACCACGCATGCGCAAGAAAAACTGGTTTCCACAGTCAGCACGTGAAATACCTGTACTCAGGAATGTCGTCGGATACCAGCAGGGGATTACAACCTTGCACGTATACAAAAGCGGTATGACAACTTGTTTAACAGAAGCACTCGAGCAGATGACTCTTCAAGGTCAGGTGCCCAAGGTGTTCATGCACCCCTCTCTTAATCCCACATAGGATTAAAATTGTACCATGTGGGTGGTGAAGGATATCAGTTCTTATCTGAAACAATAAAATGGAGGAATGAAACGTCCGTCCGCACGTGTTCATCACAATATTAAAAGTACATAAATTCATAATTGACAGTTCGATTGCGAGCGACCCTTACAGTATGGTTTCACCTTAATTTTTAATATTCAGTAGCATTCAACTGTGATAATTCAATGTCAGACAAAGATTAATGTTTCCCGCAAGCACTTTGATATTCATACAACGTGAGAAACCATACAAAATATCACAACTGTATAGTTGACAGATATATACAATAAATCTTATAACTATTTTTTGAATAAAGCTCATGTTGAGAAATGGCTTCCTAGTTTAATTGAATTAATAATCTAAAGCAACTTATGGGAATTTTACTAGGAAATTTTTTCATTAATAGCAAATTTTCGGAGAAAACTCTTTTCCTTCTTCAGGCTGTCTTGTTGTTGTCACTTTTTACTTGTCACTGTCACGGTTACGGTTTACCTTGACGGTTACGGTTAACCTTGACAGTTTAGGTTATTTTTCAACAAATCCTGCCAGATGTTAGGCAGGGAAAATCCTTTGCAGTCATTTATGATGGAATTTTGATTTTTCTCAATCTCTATTCCTTCTTTCAGTTTTCTTTTTTGGAAATTGCTTTGGAAACTGATTACTTTAAGGGAATTCCAATCCATGCTGTGCCCAGTTTCTCTTACATGCCTATCTAATCCAGTCTTGTTGGAGCAATTTTTTATAGCTGCTTTATGCTCAGCTATACAAGTTTCTAGTCTGCAACCTGTTTCACCTATGTAAGATAGTCCACAACTACAATTTACTTCATAAACTACTCCTTGCATTTTTAAAATATCTTCTTCTCTTTGAACTATTTTAGGGAAAACATTTTTAACTTTGTTCTCTAAACTTGGAGCTAGCCTAATATTGTATTTTTTACTAATTCTCTTTAAAGCCTCAAATAAACCTTTGTGATAAGAAATTTTTCTAGTGAATTTTACTTGTTGCTTTTGTGGGTTCTTCGTACCATTAAAATTCAGAAGCTTCTCAATTTCTTCTTTAAGATAGTTATTCTCTGCAAGTATGAATTTAAGCTCTTCTTTATGGGCTTCTTTTTTATCTGCAGTAGAAACTATTTTATTAATTTTTTCTAAAAACTGACTTGCTACATTTTTCTTAATAGAAACTGGATGATACGAATTGAAATCCAGTAGTCTTTTAGTATTCATTGGTTTTTTATACCAACTAGTGAGGAATTTTTCATCTTCATAATAGATAGTAATATCTAAGAAGTTTATTCTTCTTTCTTTTTGAAGTTCAATAGTGAACTTAAGGGAATCATCTAATTCATTGAATGAGTCTAGAATTCTTTCTGGAACAATTTCTGAGCTATCTATTATAAATAAGATGTCATCCATGTATCTGCTATATAAGCAGAAGTATGTGGGTTGTACTAGAACTAATTAAAGGGAAGTATTAGTTGAACCCAAGAGTTAGACAATAGAAAGATGGCTCTAAGGTTTATTTGTTAGGAAAAGGCAAATATACATTGTGAAGAACATTAGAAATGTCTGCTAGAGCGACCTCCACACAAATTCAACACTGCAAAAAATTCTGCTCTAATCTCTTCTGAGTTGAACAAAGAAACCTGCGTAAATATCGTATGTTGAAGTTTTCAGGAGTAGTTATCTCTGCTAATCAAATGCTGAATTCCATAGCACTAACTAACCTTTTGAGATAGTTACAGAGGCAACAATGCATACAATAGAGTGGAATGAGAAAATCCTAAGTCTGTAATTCAATGACACTGGATATTAGACCTGAAGAGCACACGCGTATCTCATCTGCAATCGATATTATGGTGAAGACATTACCAGGCTAAGAACATGCAGAGAGCCATGTGAGGTGAATATCTACATTTCTGTTTGTCATTTCTAGGTGTGTTATGCCAAAATAGACAGTACAAGTTGAGCATTCCTTATCTGAAATGCTTCATGCAGGAAGTCTCTTGAATTTCAGATTTTTTTAGTTTGGTGAGTATTTGCATATGGTATGCCTATGCAACGAGATAATTTGGGGATAGGACCAGATCTGGACACTAAATTAATTTAAATTCCATAAAATTAAAAAATAAATTTAATCTGAAACTGTTCACCAGAGGAGTGAAAGAACAGCACATATGGATGCAACTCAGAACTAATTCACTAAAGTCATTCCCTGAAAATGAAGTTCACTGGAAGAGTCAACAAACGACATCAACGGATCTGATTCAGAGTCGAATTGTAAGAGTCGTTCTCTATGAAAATCATCCACTGGAAAATTCAATGAATGAAACAATGTGAATAAATCGTTTTAGTGAATCAAATTGATTCTTTGCCTTCTGCAACAATAGAACAGAGCCCCACCCAGGGTATCTCAGGTCACATGTCATAGCTGTTTTCAGAAGACTCTAAGGAGTGTGCGAAGACCTGCATAACACCTGGGATTCTTCTGGAATTTTCCGTTTGTGATGCCATGTTGGTGTTTGAAAAAAGTTTGGGATTTTCAGATAAGGGATGCTCAACCTGCGCTGGTTTATGTCTTAGAAATCCCTGTGTGCACAGGCCAGGTTGTTGTATGCTGATGACAGAGTACTGGTGGTGGAGAGCAAAAGTGAGTTGCATAGTGTGTTGTCACGGATGTAAAAAGTTTACGTGAAATTCAAAATGAGTACAAATAAGGAAAAAATAGAATCTTAATATCTGAGTGAGAAACAATTAGTACTGAATGCAAGATCAGTCTAACTGATACAGAGTTAGACCAGGTGAATGAATTTGCATATTTAGGAACCATGTTTGACAAAGAAAACAGATTTAATGGTGAAATTAGTAGGCAAGAAAACTCATCTTTGAAAGTCATACCAACCTTAGGAAGATTTCACAGGACTGATTGGTTCTCAAAAAGGTCCCATGGATGTGTATGAACCTACTGTGGTCCACAACAGTAAAACCTGGGTACTGCTGAAGTCACTTAGGAGTCACTTGTGTGCTGATAAAATGTTTTACTTATACAGGAAGTTCATGACAAGACACATTCTGATCATGTGAGGAATGAAGATGAGTTGCAAATGTGTTATGTGAAGCAAAATGTTATTAGTAAGATGGAGATAAATATTCTGAGGCAGTCTGGCTGAGTTGAAAAACTGGCAAATATTCTGAGGTGGTTTTGGCAATGCTCAAAAATTGGCAAATATGTGAAAAGCATACCTTGCTACAAATTATATCAGTATCAAAAATAATTTTTGAAGCAGAAATATCATCATTATGAAGATTTACACTAATGGTCCCTAGTGGGAAAATTAAATTATTGTTTTGAGAAAGAAAGTGCACATACTTAGCTAGATTTTTAGGAACAAAGATATGATTGCAAACAACTTAAAAAACAGAAATGTGTCACCCTAGTGGCAAAGCATTTTGTCACAAAATATTGTAAAAGACATTCAAATTATTTATCGCTGCTATCTCTACATAATGTAAAAAAAATTTGAAAAATCCAGTTTTCAGAAATAATTTGGGGAAACCCCAATATACATTTATGCCTCCTAGTCAAAACGCCATGCATTATTTCAAATACACAGTGCAGCAATTAAGATTAACAAGACTGATTTTTTTTTTTAATCCTGGTAGAACACTGCACACAGGTCAGGATGGCATGGGTACGAGTCATTTATCAGCTATGCGATAGAAACAGCATTTGTGTGAGAATTGCACAGATGATTATTTGTGATGTGCATGACGTTGCTCAGTGAATGAAAATTGTCCCCCTTTGTCATATAGCAGACAGCAAATATCTGGCTGTTTGAAAATCAGTAAAACTGCATCTGAGACAGTTGAATTGTTGTGTGGTGTGTATGGGGTTAATTGCTTATCTCGTGCACATATATTCTGACAGTATGCACGTTTCAAGGATGGGAGGGAAGATTTGGAAAATGACAAAAGGTGCGGATGCCAGGTTTCAGTACGCACGTCTGAACTCATTAAAAAGTTCACAAAAGGATAAAAAGTTATCATTGTGTGACCTTGATGATTCTGGAATGTGAGCTCAGTGTAAATAAAAAGATGATTCATCAAATTTTAATGCAAGATTTCGAGGAGGGGGAAAGTTTGAGCTCACTTTGTTCCGCATGCTTTGTTAGACGACCAGAAAAACATGCACAATACGCAAAACACCTCCTGGAGACTGCAGAAACATGCAAAATTTTCTCCAAAGCATTGTGGCAGATGACAAGACATGGTGTTTTTTGTTATGATCCTGAAAGGAAACTTCAATATTGCGCAATGGAAGTCATCACAGTCACCCAAAGGAAAGAAGATCAAGTTGCCGAAGTCCAAAATCAAAACAATGCCTGTGTGGTTTTACGACAGCAAGGGAATT
The DNA here is from genome assembly GCA_039090855.1 of Macrothele yani. Taxonomy (NCBI): domain Eukaryota; kingdom Metazoa; phylum Arthropoda; class Arachnida; order Araneae; family Macrothelidae; genus Macrothele; species Macrothele yani. Next base: position 178,001,638 of record CM076990.1, read on the forward strand.
CTGCATCACGAGTTCATTCTCATTGGCAATGCTTACACATCCATTTTGGAATGATTGTGGAAGAGAACTGTTCATGCCGGGCCTGAGTACAAAAATGGGCAATGGTTCCCTCTTCACAATAATGCACCTGCACACAGAGTAGTCAGTGGACAGCAATTTCTCGCACCAAAACAAGTGTGTGTACTCTAACATCTCCCCCTATCCTCCAGATTTGTCACCATGTGACTACTTTTTATTCCCTAAATTAAAGCTGCCTTTAAAAGGAAACGTTTTTCAAGACACTGAAGACATAAAAAGAACTGCAACATCACCTCTTCACTCTATATACCAAAAGATGACCTCTGCAAGTCCTTCCATCCGTTGGCTGATTGTGACACTTCTTGTATTAACGCAGGAGAAATGTATTTCAAATAAAACATGTTTACATAAGTTTTCCTGCTTTTCCATTTTTCTAAAAAATTCAGTTTCGTTACTTAATTGCTACAGTGTGTAGAAATAAAAGGCATCAGAAGGTAAAAACAACTTTTCAAACCTTTTCCCTTTCCTTTTTTTCTTTTTTTTTTTTTTTTACAAACTTAAAACATATATTGAATTTTACAGCATGTGCATTTATGCCCTCTAGTGATGAAATTATGCATAGAAAAAAAGACCCAAGTATATGGGTTATCATTCTCACAGTTTAGGTTTCGACTGAAGAAAGAATATTTGAAATTTGACTAATAATTGCAGAGATATGGTGTCCATTGATGGATGGATGAACATAGTGATACCATAATATAATATGATATTTTTTACAATTCCATATCATCTGCTTACAAGCCTTCTGAAGTGAAGTCACAGAGAAAAAAAAATACATTACCTCGGACATCTAACACCATCACTTTTAAGTTCATCACAGGTAAATGTATGGAGAACATCAGGCTTTTTCTCCCATGTTTGAATATTAATCTCTTCAGGTAGATCATCATCTGACTCAGTGAACCTTTCTCCCTCTATCAAAGATGTAACAAAGTAAAAAAAATCAGAATCACTTTTACTGTAATTTACAAAAGAAAAAAAATCAGGTCATTATGCACCACCTTTTAGTTACAAAGCCATAAATTGCACTCACATAGAAGATTAATTATTTTACTTTCAGCACTTTCAGAAATCCCTTATGACACATAATAACAAATCCAAATCAAAAATGAAAGCTACATAGCAGATAATTTTATCACACTTCTTTGTGTATGTACACAAAACATACTAAGTGTTTTTCAATACACTTTCCATGTTTATTGCATGCATATTTCTGTTTATTATGAAATTGTTGATTTATGTGAGAGAAATAATCGTTGTTCCTGGATCAAACAGCATTAAACATGCCCATAATACTAATATTTTGTCCTCACATTTATGCTTCTGGAGACTAAAAAGTTCATTATGCAATGCACATTTAACATGACCAAGAAATTCCAAATAGGAGTGGGAAAAAAAGTCATGGAACAGGCCGATATCTTGAGAACCATGACGGATAATTTTCTACTTTGTGCAGGTGTATAAGGAAGCACCTATGATCCTATCTATCTACCCGTAATGAAGCAATATTGGACTCTCTCACCTCCAATGGGGCAATAAGGATGCTTCTATATTGCCACCTTTTGGAGATACAGCAACAAAGTCAATTACAGTCGAATAGCAATCTAACATTTTTGGAGGGAACACAAAAATGAATATTACATCCAGAAAATCATTAAATGAGAAAATGCATGTATATATACGTATATTATTTGGAGATTTCAAAATCTAGCGTTAAATGTGGTAAACGATAGGTCATGATCTGGCTATACACAGTTGTAGAGCATGGACTTTTAAGGATTTCTTTTCCATCTTTGTCTGAGAAAAAAGATGGAAAAGAAATCCTTAAAAGTCAATACAACTTGGCAGCTATGTGTTTACCTCTGCTAGCACGGCACATAGGCTTTCATATCTGCTCATTCAACACGATAATTAAAGGTGTGTGCAATGTACCCTGTGTTGTCAGTCAGTATCTGATGCTCAAAAGCACCAGTTCTTCTGTAGTTATTTTTTTTAGGCACAGACTTAACAAAGACCACATACAATCATATTTTCTTTATGAATGATGTCTGCATTTATGAATGAGGAATTTTGCAAAATGGTTTTGGTAAATGGAAATGGAATATATGTGCAGCAGAAGAGGTGTATGCTACACAGTTTCATAACACCAGACATTTTGACCATAGGACCATCAGAAATGCAGTTTGTCAATGGCATGACACTGGGTGTTGCCAGTCATGTAAAAGATGGCCATAGTGGGTTGATACAGATATTCTGGCATATATGCTTGCACATATACATTGCAGCTCACAGGGATCACAGGAAGTTGGCAAAGAGAAGTTGACTGAGACTCCAAAGGAGTACAAATTTTGTAACACCACATGCATCCCAATTTGCATCGTTTTCAGGAGGCATGGCACCTTGGAGATCCAGAAATACAGTTGGAATTTCGTAAGAAGAGGAACCACATTTCTCGTAGAATGTCTTATGGACAGAGGAGTCAGAGTTCACACAAGATACCATAGTGAACAGACATCTACTGGTCACCGGACAGTTCACATTGGATGAGGGACACACATATTTCATTCAGAAGGTCCAGCATTATTTCGTGTGGCTTGTGCGGAAAACACTCAATGAGGCCTTTTTACGCTTTCCAACCGTAGGTTGAAGAAGTGTATATGCTCCAGCTTGGTCCGTCCGTCCGTCCGTCTGCATGATAACTCACATGAAAATGGTTCGATTTCGACAAAATTTTAGTATGTGGTAGGGGACCACCTGGGGACAAACCCTATTGAAAATGGGCGAAACAGGGTCAAAGGTCAGGACATAGGAGCGGGATCCATTCCATTGCTCTTATGCGTCATAACTTGCGTAAAAATGGTTTGATTTCGATTAAATTTTAGTATGTGGTAGGGAACCACTTGGGGACGATCCCTATTGAAAATGGGTGAAATAGGGTCAAAGGTCAGGACATAGGAGCTGGATCCATTCCATTGCCTTTATGTGTCATAACTTGCGTAAAAATGGTTCGATTTCGATGAAATTTTAGTATGAGGTAAGGAACTACCTGGGCACGAACCCTATTGAAAATGGGCGAAATGGGGTCAAAGATCAGGCAGAGCATAAGAGCGGGATTTATTCCATTGCCCCTATGCGTCATAACTTGCGTAAAATTGGTTCGATTTCGATGAAATTTTAGTATGTGGTAGAGAGCCACTGGGGACAAACCCTATTGAAAATGGGCAAAATGGGGTCAACGGTCAGGACACTGGAGTGGGATCCATTCCATTGCTCTTGTGCATCATAACTAACCTAAAAATACTTCGATTGCGAGAAAATGTTATCATGTTGTTCCAGAGGTATAGTGAACCGGTTCTGTTGAATATCAACGAAATGGGGTCAAAGGTCATTGCACAAATCCACAGCCATTATTCTCATAACTTGCATAAAACTGCTTCTATTACGACAAAACGTTAGTATGTTATTCCTGAGGTATACTGAACCAGTTCTGTTGAATATCATCGAAATGGGGTCAAAGGTCAGGACACAGGAGTGAAATTTATTCCACAGCCATTATCCACATAACTTGAGTAATAATTTCTGGTATGTTGGAAAGTGTATCATAATCAATGCATTGCATGATTTTACTAACTTGTTTTATGAATAATGAATACAGTTTTAAAAAAAGTTTGCAGTTCATTGAGAAAATAAAATATGTTAATGTTCCATTATCTGATTTATATATGGAAGTTTGGATGTTGTTGGGACTATGCTGACAGAGGGCACAGCGGAGGCAGCCAACGACAGATGTGAGAAAATTGTGGACATGTGAAGACGCATGGGAGCTGATATGAGAGAAGCCGCAGAGATGATACGGCAGAGGCTGCAATGTGAGAACTGATGTGAAACCTTATGACGCGAAAGACAAATGACGAAATATTCAGTGTGTGTGAGTGTTTGTGTATTTACATCTAATTCATATAAAATGATCTGCAATAAATTAGTCTCATCAAGTATACCTTTGATGTACAACTTTCTTGGAATATGTTAATGTGTATCAGAACCTGCAAACAGAAGCAAAGAAGATGTTGGATGCCAGAGAGCCCGTGCACGGACTCACGGAAGAGGTAAGAAGTTAAATATAAATACCTCTAATTACCAAAATTGAATTGAAACGCGAAAAGTAAGAACAGATGTAAAATCCTTATTCCTGAGTACCCCTGTTCCAAAAGCCATAGACATTATCATAAAAGAATTGAAAGATAAATCTCAGTTTAATAATGTACAATTACAAGAGGTTTTTTTAATATATTGACTTATATTTCTGATAACAATTATTTTGAGTTTGAGAAAAAAACTATAGACAAAAGGTTGGAGGCCCAATGGGATCCCCTTTATCTTCCTTATTTTCAGAAATTATTATGTGTGATATCAAAAACAAAATTATTAAAAATCTTCTGAAACCTCCTGTTATTTATTGTAGGTATGTAGACGACTAAATCAAAACAAGAAGAATTAGAAATACTTAAGACTAAATACACTGCTTATTATCCTGAAATCGAATTAACATTGGAATTTGAACAAGATAGATTCTCTTTTTGGATATCAAACTAATCAAAAAAGAATTAAACTAGCCTAGCGCAGTGGTGTCTTCATGAGTACTTGTAAATCAGAGCTTAATTCCCTTTTATTTTTGGTTTACTATACCCAAGCTGAAAGTAAAACTCCGATCCCAACTTCAGTTTGATCTCAACATGTCCAAAAGCAGGTGTTCAATGAGTGTAAAATTATGCCATTTTGTTCAAGAGTTTGGGGAGTGGATTTTCAGTAGCGATGGTGATATTTTCTTTTGTAAATTGTGTGAAGTCAAGGTTTCAGACCAAAAGCCTTTTAATGTTCAACAACAATGTGCTACCACAAAACATCAGAGGTGTTTAGCAAGATTTTCCTCCGCCGAGAACAGGCAGTGTCTCCTTTTTGAGACATCTTCTTCAACTGCAGGTTCACCAAATATACAGTCAAAATATTGTAAGGGCCTCTGTAAAATTACGATTACTTCTAACATTCCCTTAAGGAAATTAAGTAGTGGTAGCCTCAGAGAATTTTTGGAGACCAGTCATCCAATTCCAAATGAATCAACTCTTAGGAAAAACCATATCCCTGTCTGCTATGAAGATGTTTTAGGTAAGATAAGATCTGCTGTTGCCAACAATAAGATATGGTTTCAATAGATGAAACAAGTGATGTAGATGGAAGATACATAGCTAATGTTATTATCAGCACTCTGAAATGTGACAAGCCTGGGGAAGTATTTTATTCTAATGTGCGAAAATCTACAAAAAGGAAACAATTCCACTATTGCTATGTTCTTCGACGATTCAATGAAATTACTCTGACCAGATGGTGTACAAAGAGAAAACTGCTCTTGCTTGTAACAGATGCCGCTCCATACATGACTAAGGCAGCAAAGGGACTGAAACTACTTTATACGAAAATAGTCCATATCACATGCCTTGCACATGGTTTACACAGAGTGGCCGAAGAGATTTGAAGCAACTATCCTGATGTACATAAGCTAATTTCAAATGGGGGGAAAATGTTCATAAAAGCTCCGCTTCACATGCAGAAGTTCAAAGATATTGCTCCTACTTTGGCACTTCCTCCCCAACCTGTCCTAACGTGGTGGGGGACCTAGCTGGATGCGGCTTTGTATTATTGTACAAATTATGATTCCTTAGACAGGACAGTTAAAGAATTTGACTGTTGTGATTCTTTTTCCATCAAAATTGTGCAAGATTCCTTTTCTAACACCTTAGCTGGAAACTTGCCATATATAAAATGTAACTTCAGTGGAAAATCTAGTGCAATCACTCGCCTTGAAACTGTAGGAATGAAACTTGGCGATGAACTAGAAATTGTGAAACAAACTGTTAGTGATTTAAAGCAAGCAAAGGGGGAAAGTAGCTGAAAAAGTTGGTGACAAACTGCAAAGAGTGCTGCAATCTAATCCGGGTTATTCAATACTCTGCAAAATAAGTGACATTCTTTGTGGAAATGAAGCAAAATTTTGTGACTTCGAGCCAGAATTTTCTCCAGATAAGTTAGCATTATTTAAATTTGCCCCTGTAACCTCTTGTGATGTCAAGCGGAGTTTCTCTAGGTACAAGAACATACTGACGAGCAACAGAAGGAGTTTTGAGTTTGATAAACTGAAGATGCACGTAATCAGCCAGTGCAATTCTGTGATCGAATCTAGGTATGGCCATTATTTTACTCTCAAAATGTTCATTTTATTCCTTCAACTCTAACACTTTTGCACTGATTAGTACTAATTGTTTAATTAAATACAATTCATCAAGTTCTAAGTATGCATGAGTTATGAAGAATAAACCTTCTAGTTAAAAACTACAATCTATATGTGTATAAGCACTGAGTTTTAAAAATTGGGTGATAATTTCATAAAATTTATGAAGTCATATTTTCTGTTTAATTGGTCATATATGCTTGCATATTTTTGATATTTTTAGGTCGTAAAAATTTGCGCCCTAATTATGAAGATTTGGGGGAGAGTGGGGGGAGAGCACAGCTTGCAATGTGATCAACAGCATAAGTCACTGTCATTATCTATTAATATTTTTTTCTGTTTAAATATTACTCCAAGAATCTAAAATCTCATGCTAAAAGCAGTTTTCCATATTTAATCTATGGCCACTCGTCTTGTGGAAGGAAAAGCACTGAAGTTGTAGGAATGAACAACACATCATCCATGTCTTATCTGAAATTTTAACTCTGGCCCAGAGATTCAAGATTCCACACCCCAGACCACACAATCATTGGGCAATGTTTGGCTTCTATGGAGAGGTATACCGGGTGTCTCAAAAAAGATTGAAACAATATTTTATCTCTTCAACGGTTGATCATAGATACATGCTTTCAATTAGAAAAATACTCACAATGATGTAAGGACTTACAACGTGGCAATTGCAACTCTATGGGTGGCATTTGCAAAAAACTAAAAAAGTAATTTTTCATACATACTTTGCAAAAAAAAAAAAAAAAAAAAGTTCAATAAAAAAAAAAAAAAAAAGTTGCACAATGTCCTAATTAGTTGAAAAAAAAACAAACCCCATCACTCTGCTTGCAAAACTCAGAGATATTCACGATGAAAATTGTAAACAGTGTATTGTCGTCTGGAGTGATAATTTCCCGCATGCAAGAGCTCTTTCCTTACTCGCTTTGAGTGCTGCAAAGCGATGCAGTGAAACAAGCTACCGTTCACCCGTAAACTGGCTCCAGATGATACATTTTTTACAATTTTCGTCACGAATATCTCCGCAAGTTTTGCAAGTAGAACAATGGAGTTTGGTTGGGGTTTTTTTTCTTAAACTAATTAGGACATTACACAATTTTTTTTTCTGCAAAGGCTGTATAAATTTTTTTATTATTATTTTTATGTAAATACCAACCACAGGGGTGCAACTGCCATGTCGTAACTCCGTACATCATTTTGAGTATTTTTCTAATTGAAAGTATGTACCTGTGATCAACCATTGAAGAGATAAATAGCTCATTTCAGTCTCTTTTGAAGACACCCAGCATACTACTTCTAGCATACTTCTGTAACAATCTTACACGGTGTGTATCACTTGAACCTTACGGTATTCTTTCACACTGATACACGATTTTATGGGATTCCCTCATTAACTTTAAGGTACTAGAATTTCATTTGATATTGCATTTCTTTTAGCCAAACTACACAAAAACGGAGCAGTGATATGGGATGATTTACCTTCATGATCATCATCTATGCTGAACACAGGAGGTAATCCTCTGTATCTCTTGCCAAGGCGATCACTGCTGCTAACGTGCCTGAAATTAAAATTGACACTCTTACAAAACAAATTAAAAAAAAAACTGTACATAGAACATACTGATAACAAGAACAAATTTACAGATTTCTTGTCTTTTGTACACTATGAGTTTACTTCCTTTACTTTAGGATTGAAAAATGTAAATAGCATCATTACCTTATTAATATATTTTTAAACTTAAGTATCCCCCCCCCCGCCCTTTTTTCTGGTAGGGGCAGCTTTTAGGTAAATGGCATATTTCCAAACTTATATTTCATTGTGGACTTGAACTCATAAAATGAAAAAAAAAAAAAAAAAATCAAAATAATCAATGGAACTTGTACTGTGGTATTTTGAAAATGAGGTGGGCTAGTTACTACCTGCATTTGGTTTCACTGAGATAAACTAAATCCTGCACACTGGAAACATCTTCAACATCAATAACTCCTGAAATATCATAAAACATTGTTGCTAACAGTATAGTGGGTGAACCATTCCATGTCCGTAACTATCATGAAGTCCATCAACTCTTGAAATTATTCACTGACTGACTGTAGCAAAAAAAACTTCCCAATTTTCTATATGCAAGATGTATGGATGATATTGTTATTATTTTAAAAAAACAAAAATAGCTCTCTTCCATATGCCACATTAATTTTTTTCAACATTCTACATGAAGATCTGAAATTCACCATAGAGATACACACAGAAAATCAGCTTAACTATTTGGACTTGACATTAGTAGTAAAGGAAAAAAATTGAAACTAACATATGAAAAAAAACAACTAATAAAATGTTAGACTATCAGTCAAATCATCCTAACTAAATAAAAACACACATACCTCAAATTTCTGGAAAAAATAAATACTCTAAATTCTGAATGCTATAAAGTTGGTTTATCCATATTAAGCAGTAATTCTTCACATGAAATACTGAACCAAATATTTCATAAGTTCTGGGCTTTTTATACATTACACATCAAATTATGAAATATTTGGTTTGTTATTTCATATGAATTACTTAATCTAAATTCTTTAGAAGATTTTAAAAAATGCCCAAAAAGAAGAATTAAATATTATCCTAGAGCAAAATTAGCTACCCTCTCCTATAAATCACAAAAATCTTTAATAAAAAAGCCAAGAAAAAGTAGTCCCAAATAAGTAGTCACTTAACTAGAAAAATCACATACCATAAAGGACTGTTTGAAAAACTTTAGAGGATAAGTAAAAAACTTCATGTAAGACTGGCTACAGGATTATACAATAAACTAAAAAATTATCTCCCTAACATAAAGCAAAAAGATGAAAACATCCTATTACAAGAAGGATGTTTTCATCATTTACAACATAAAAAACATAAATGCGAATGTTTCATAAAAAAGTGAATGTCTCAGCTATGTGGGAGAGATGGTGGCAAGCAACTTAGAAAGAGAATGTCAAAACACAAAGCTGTGATTAAAGACATTTCAAACAAAATACGTTTGGACAGACAAGTAAAGAATGCAGAACACAAAGTGATTTGGAACTAAGTGGAAGTTCTGGCACACCAACAGCACTTTCTTAAAGGAAAAATAGCAGATGTAGAAGCTGAGTGAAGAACTACATTGAACCATCAGAAGGGCTGAATTTTATTACAGAAGTGGCATCACTTATTAAGCCCCAAAAATGGGTACATTTACAGCTAAAAATTTGACAAGTGAAAAACAATATATTCCTTAGAAATCCCATTTTATTCACTAAATTTATGAGTAAACTTTTGAAGTTTGCTGCTACCATCATGCATCATGGTGTTTTTTTTTTTGTTTTTTTTTTTTTGGTTTTTCTTTGGGGGGGGGAGAATACTTTGATTACCTGTGATAGAGTTTTACAGACAGAAATACAGTTGAACCTCATTAAACTGCTGTATTTTGTCCATCATGCTAACCTGATGGTGGCCTAAGAGGTTTGTATAAAAAAAAACACGTTAAAATACTCAGTGACAGTATAGGGAAGAATACAACATACTTTCTTGTGCATCAGATCTTGAAATCTTATGCAAAATTTCTTAACCTTGTTGTCCAAATTGGGAGCTAATCTAATATGATATTTACTGCTTACTCTCTTTAAAGATTCAAACAAATCTTTTTTTATATGTAATTTTTCTAGTGAATTTAAACTCTTGCTTGTTTGTATTTCTCAGTCTCCCTTTTGTGAATAACTTATTTATTTCATTTTGAGGGTAGTTATTTTCTGCTAGCAAGACTCCCAGTTTCAATTATATGGGCTTTTTTCAGTTCTTCCGAGGAGACCATTTTATTTATTTTTTTCTAAAAACTGACTTGCAATATTCTTCTTTATTGAGTATGGATGATAGTAGTCATAACCTAGTATTTTATCAGTATCCAAAGGTTTTTTGTACAATTTAGTTTGGAACTTATCTCCTACATAAATTGTCCAATCTAAGAAGTCTAACTTTTCCTCTTTTTAAACTTCTAGAGTGAATTTTAGGGAATCATCTAACTAATTAAAGCATGCAAGATTTTTTCCGGCAGATTTTCATCTTGCTACCTATAATGAATAAAATATCATCCATACATCTGCTATATAAGCAAAAATATGAGGACTGAATCAGATTAGCTCCCAATTTGGACATGGTTAAGAAATTTTGCCGTAGCTTAATTAAAAAAGAAATAAACTTGTTAAAAATGCAAGGAGTAATTTATAAAGTATCTTGCAGCTGTGGAAAATTCTACATAGGTGAAACAGGTCATAGGCTGGAAACTCGCATCACTGAGCTCAAAGCAGCAATAAAATTTTTTTGAACAAGTCAGGATTAGACAGACACATGAGAGCAACAAGACACCACATGGACTGGGACTCTCTAACAGTCACTGGACTTTAAACCAACTTCCGGAAATGTAAATTAAAAGAGGGACTTGAAATTGAAAAATACCATAACTCCATCATAAATTATTGCAGGGGATTAACACTGCCTAACATCTGGCAAGATAGTTTGCAGAATCACCGTAACCATCAAGTTAACCGTAACTGAAGACAGTGACGAAGATTAGATTGAAAGACTGCCCAACAAAGAAGATCAGTTTTCTCCAAAAATTTGCAGAAAATTAGTAACTTTACCCAGAAAAATCCCATAAAAAAGTTAACTAAGTTTTAATATAGTAATCTAGGAAACCACAAAACAAAGATGAGTTTAATTTACAGACAGATTCATCCATGTTACACACATCTTTTAGTTCACAGCCAAATATGATTTCTAAAAATTTATTTTCTTACCTCATCCCCTGAACTTTCAGAGGTTTCTGCAGTTTCACCTTGCGATATTCTCAAAGATAATCCAAAGACATGAGGATTATCATTGAAAATATGAGAGGTAAACTGCAAAATTGAATCTTTGAAGCCAACCATTACTGTAGCTGAATTCTTGAATTTGGTATTCTTTCCCAAATGTCTCACTTTTTCAAGAATAACTGGTAATAACTCCATCTTGGCATTTATCTGGACAATCTATAAAACAAAAGCTCTCTCTAAAGTATGTGCTTGTCCCTTTTAAATTTTTAACTGAGTGCAGTTGTTTTTTCAGATCCCATCCATTTATGTTTATTGCTTAATATGACTCCTACTCATGGTTCATACGCTCTTTCAATCACAGAATTCCAGGACTTTTCCAGGACTTTAGCATTTTTTCCAGGACACACGATCCAAATGCTTCTACTTAATAGATATTGAAACCGTAGGTCTGCTCAACCTGTAATTAACAACAAACAACTCCCTACAGGCTTAAGCAAACTTAATACAGAATGCAGGATGTTGAAAATGATGTCTGTTGCAGCCAATAAGAAAATTAGAACCACAGATAAATACTGAAATGCCAGAACTGTCACTGAAAATCTAACCAGGTTTAATTCTACAAAACTTTTTTAAGTACATTATACTATACTAATTTTGAGAAATTTATTTCTACTTCAATTATTGAAGCAAATTATAGAATAAAAAAAAAACTCAAAAATGCATAGGTATAAAATCTATAATTAAAACATAAATGTGGCATTACTTTTGAAATGCTTTCATATACTACACAATCAATAAATAAACTAAATACTATTTATATTTGATTATTTTGATATAATGCTTACATTGGAAATTTAAGGATAAGGAAAAAGTAAATATTTGAAACTTTTTCAAAAGAACAAAGGGGCTAATATTTCTTAAACAGATATTCAGTGTACATTAGGATTGGACTGCTATTGGTTTGAGCGTGTAAAGAATGTTTTCATATGATCGTAACTCTTTCCAGAATGCAAATGTCTTGATGTTTTTTACCACTTATATGACTTTTAAGTACTGCTTCACCCATGTTGAATATATTGAAACTTTGATCACAAATCTTGCATTGAACTCTAAATTTAACAGTTGTTTTTCTTTTTTTATCACACTGAACTACTTGCAATGTAAACAAATTACATTTTTTTAATTCTTTCCTTTGCATAACATCATAAGGCAATTTGTCACAACATTTTAATGGCCAGGAAGCAGAAGCAGGTTTTAGCCAAACCAAAAAAAGTCACAATAGCACTGAGCAATACTTTTAATGGCTGTTGTAATGACTAAAGCAAGAAAGATGACACCGAATTTTCAGTTTGAAAGAGCACGTCTTTTTAATCCTTTTTGACGCAAATGAAATTTATTAAAGTTACTCAAAATGAACCAGCTCGAAAAAAGAAATCGGCAAACTTTTAAAGCACCTGCTGGTGCAACTTTTCATTGGTAATTTTGCATATAATATTAAGTTTTCTATAGATTTTGTGTTTTTAGGAACTCAGTGGAGTGTAGGGAAACCGTTGGTTTTGGAACTTGTCAAATTTTTAGCAAAAAAGAATTTGGTATAATCTTGCCCTCAAAAATCATCTACAATAATGTATTCTTTTACTAATAATCAATGCAGCTCATAAATTTGTGTTATTTTTATACCTAATCATACTGATATATGTGGGTCCTGATCTGTGCTTTCGTCAGCAGAGAGTGCACCATGACAAAATGGCTGATTTCTCTCGGCGAAGCTTTCTCAGACATACATGCATACACTACAGTGAATAAATGTTTAATATAAAGGGATAAATTAGTGACCATATGTTTAGTGTTCTTCATGTTAATCAGCTCCAGTAAACGTTCAAACAGAATTTCCGTTGTAAAAATTACAAAATTTCGATTGACTACCGCATTTTTCATTATAAAGCACTGCAGTTTATGTGTTCTGAAGAATTCAATTGTGCAAAGGCACAACTCATAAACTGACACATTGGAAATATATACAGTAGCTATTCTCAAGTCTAATGTATGCATGCTTGATGTTCAGAAACAACAATAAACATGTATCACTGCGAACCTTAGCCATCCATTATATGTTACCTAATCACTATTTTTTTTATTGATCCACAGGTTGAAATTTAAAGATACAGAGCTAAATACTCAATGAAGTGCATCCACATCCTCACCACTCAGTGTGTGTTGTTTTGATCTCAATCATCTCACCAACATAGCAGAGGCTGTGATGTCGCAACGTTTTGCTGGCTTCATTCTGATTACACGAGGAGAATCAGCAAACTCTTACTCCCATCTATTGTAACCTTCTTGAGTTGAACTAATTGCTTTTATTGAAACAACAAAATAGTTTAAATCTGGCACAGAGAATATTGCAAATTACAGCTTACATACATATACAGTTATCAGTTATTATCTACAAAAACTAAATGCTAAAAGGAAAGCTATATGTTTGCCACTTTCTGAGGTAGGTGATCATTGAGGGGGAGATTTGCTTTAAATTTCCATGGCATCTTATGCATTTTTGTTTTATAGTTTTTTAATTTAAGCATGAGACATTAGTAAGAAGAAATAAAACAAATATCAAAACAAAAGAAAGAAAGAAAAGGGGAAAATACAAATTGCACAAACCTGTCTTCCACAACTTGTGGATTTGTGATGTATTCTACTAATCTTTCTCTCACAACAGCACCTCTAGCTTTGACAGCAGTAGCAAACTAAAGAGCAAAAATAATTTGTTGTGAGATGCAAAACTGTTACACCAAATACAATATATATAAAAAAATAATTTAACAATCCAGTTAATATAAAGTGCTACATAGTACTGGTCTATTTTATTTTGGCAAACACCACATCATTTACAATTAATATGACATTTTGATTGTGTACATAAAAATACTTTGACAGGCATTAAAGTTGACAATGTCATTTCTGATGACAGCTTTAAAACATTAATAACATTATTGAATTATACAATAGTCCATTTATTCCCTGAGAAAGCAAAAAAAGAAAATGCTCACCAAAAAAAATACTAAATTAAGATGCAGTAAAACCTGACTATAACAATTTGGTTTTACACACCATCTCAGTTATAACGTAAAAAAACAACAACTTTGGTCTCAAAAATTTGCAATTAGAGATAAAACAAGTATCATTTATAGCACTGGAAATGTCAATTTTCGTTTTAACACCATTTATCATTATCATTTTCTTTTAACTTCTCTCCTCCTCATGTGCAACAGTAATTGGAAAGTGAGACAGGCAGTACCAGGAGTGGTTTCATGGAAAGGGATGGAAATCATGTGGGTTTTTTTCCTTTCCACTACAGTGTTAGAATTACAAATAAATCTTCTACTGGCCCAGTGGACCACTAGAATTTGCAAACCACTGGTCCACCAAAATACCCACTGGCCCATAACAAAAAAAAAAAAAAAAAAAAAAAAAGAAGACATTTACAATATATGTAGAGCATAATGTGTCATTTTAATGGAATTATCTCCAATATTTGTTTTTAAAACATATAATTTGAAAGTGCAACTGACAGGACAAAGAATTTTCCAGAATAAGATCCCGACAGACTGGTGATATAACAGAGTAAGAGTGTATTCCTGATCTGTTTTTAAGTAAGAAGGAACAAGGAGACTCCAAGGGTACAAAAAAAAAAATCTTACACGTTAGTAGCCTTTTTTATGTTTTATTGTTTAGGATTTAGCTTCCTTCCCTTATTTTCAGTCTTATTGCTCACTCTGTTACTTTCCCATGAAGTTATTTTTAGTCCCCCATTTAAAACTGTTTCATGTGAATTTCTGTTTTACAAAAATGACCTTCACACATCTAATTGACCTTCTGTGCTAGTGTGTTTTCTTGGGCCAGTAACAAAAGCTGGCTTGTGTCTGGTGTCAGTACTGCTACATTCACTAGGGTACGTGAAGGTAATAAAAAAACAGCTGTAGCCATTACAAGACAAAGAATGGGAAACTGCCTTTCTGTATTAGCTGTTTTTTCCACTCTTTACAAATCATGAGGGGGAAAAAAATAGCTGTTGTCCAATAGCATTTCATGAAACTATGACTAGTTTGCAGCCTGAAAAGAAAACCGTACAGCAAGGTAAAAGAAATAGAAATTCATTTTTTAACTTGTGACAACTTAGAAAAAAAACTTACTAGCCATCTAGGCCAGTAAAATCAATAATTCAGTGGTCCGACAGAAGTTTTACAGGCCAATGGCCAGAGGACCACAGGGTAATTTAAACACTGCACACTCTAGCATTAGCTCCCAGTTGCACTGCTGTTGCTGAGTAATAAATACATCACATTTGGACCCTTGAGATTATACACAGGATATTTCACATATGGCCTGAGATACATAGGCCAGATAGGAGTGAGCCATTTAGTATACAATGTTCACCCTGGGGGCTTTGATCAGAAACATGATTTCATCTTGTGTAATCAGCGAAATTCTGATCTTATTTTCATATACTCATGGGCACCTGTAAAAAAGTTTTAACTTTGGAAAGCAAAGTGAAAATTGCGACGTGCCATAGAATGGGGAAAAGAAATTTTATGTTGGTTGTGAGTTCAATTTAACTAATTTAATTCTGTGTACAATAAGGAAATATTGAGTAAAAAATCTCAATGCATTTGAAATAAAAATGGCTCAAAAACAAACGCATATGGAAGCCTGTACAAGATGATCTGAATGAAGCTTTCCTGAAATGGTTCAAACAATAACAGAGGGTTAATGTTCTGTCACAAAATCCATCTTTAACAACAAAAAGCACATGAATTAGCTAAGCTTTTAAAATGTAAAGAATTTGTGCGCTGCACCAGATGGGTTAATCATTTGAAAATTCATCAAAACATTGTTTTTTATTGACAATCAGTCAGGAGGTTAAAACATAAAGCAACACGAGAAGAATGAATGGTAACATGCAGTGTGGCTGGAAATTCATAAAGGGTACACGAAAAATGAGGCTTTTGATGTTGATGAAACAGGCCTGCTTTTTTTGTTGCTGTTGTTAGTAACAAATCAAAAGTTAAAATTCAAGCAAGAGAAATGCAACAGAACAAGACTTTCTAAGCATCACATTACAATAGTTGTCATTTGTGGAACCATGGACACCAAATAAACATTAATCACAGCAAGAAAGAGCAACAATTCCAGAATGTTTTAAAAATAGGCAAAGTCTACCTGATTTGTATCATAATAACAAAAAGGCATGGATAACTTCAGATGTGTTGCAAGTGAAGGTAGAGTGCTCAGATCATCAATTACAGAAAGCAAAAGGGCACCTTCCTCCATATAATTACCCATTCTATCCAAATACTGAATATTTACAAGAACCATGGACACCAAATAAACATCAATCACAGCAAGAAAGAGCAACAATTCCAGGATGTTTTAAAAATAGGCAAAGTCTACCTGATTTGTATCATAATAACAAAAAGGCATGGATAACTTCAGATGTGTTGCAAGTGAAGGTAGAGTGCTCAGATCATCAATTACAGAAAGCAAAAGGGCACCTTCCTCCACATAATTACCCATTCTATCCAAATACTGAATATTTACAAAAAATTTAAGTGGTGTTTCATCCTCCAAAATGTGCTTGTGAACTGCTCTTGGTTCAGAAAAACATCTAAATTTAAAATGAAAAATGTTGAATCTAGTTTTTATTTTATTTATTTTCATTTTTTTTTTTTTGATAAAAATTATAGAATGGACTAAAAAATGATTTTATAGCAGAAAATGTTAGGAATCATAAATCACATTACTAATAAAGTGCTATTGCTTTCAAGTGGTGCAAAAGTTTAAGTCTTGCCCCCTGGACTTCGTCTTGCAGTCTATTAGGTGTGTGTGCAAAAATTTATATTACAAAGGCACAAAACAGTTAATATATATATACATCCCACTAAGCTGTTTTCTAAGATTCAGAGGTTAGCTCCTCAAAGAAAACTCTCCTGCCAGATTAAAGTTTAAAACTGATGGTGCTAGATTTTTTACTTACTGTTTGATGTATCAAACATTTCCATTTCCAGTGATCTCTGCACACAGCTCGAGCTTCACTGACATCCATTACACATCTTACACAACACCTTTTACATTTCACACTCATTATCTTTTTCACATGCAGATAATCTTGAATCTGGTTCTCTCATGATTTCCTTGGCCTTCCTCTACCTTTCTTTCCTGCCACTTGGCCTGAAAAAAATCTCTTAGTAACATCTCACCACTCATTCTTTCAAAATGGCCAAACCACTTCAGAATATTTAAATCCACCTTACTAACAACATTTTGCTTCACATTACACATCTTCAACACATTTCCATTAATCACATGACCAGAACGTGTCTTGCCACAAACATCCTGTAAGTAATGCATCACTCCAACACAAAAGCAACTGTCTCTTCTGCACAGCCCAGGTTTCATTGTAGTACATCAGAGTAGGAACAATTACACTTTCATACACAGCCATTCAGGACTTCCTTGATAACCCATCAATCCTGTGAAATCTCCATAAGGCTGCTATGACTTTCAAAGATGAATTCACTTGCCCACTAATTTCACCATCTAATCCATTTTCAACAAAATACTTTTTTCAACAGTCTGAGATTGCCCAAAAAATTAACGAAAAAACATGACAATAACATTGCTTGCAAAGATGATAAAGTTGAAAATATGAAGAAATACTTTCTTGGTGCTAATGAACGACAAAAATGTTGCTGCACAATCATGAGTCATTTCAACTTTATGTAGAATTTGGATGTTGTCTTTAGAGCTACAAAAAAAGCTCTAAAGACAGCATCCAAATTCTACAGAAAATGATCATGGAATATTGCAAAACAACCTTGAACATGTATACTGTTTTTTTATTATTATTATTATTATTATTATTATTATTATTATTATTATTATTAAAAAAGAAAGCAAATGGAAGATTGAAATTACAAATTTCTTTTGACCATCATAAATAATAACATATATGACTTCACTGGCATGTTCATCTCCCTTGATACTACTACAACTATAATTTTCATTTGTATATATAAAGAAAATTATTTATTTTGCATATAAGAGTTTTCAAATTAAAAGGTGCAATCTGATTGCATTACTTTAAATAATATCAGGATTTGTATGATTTCTTAGTATGACTTTATTTTAACATCTGCACCACTGCACTACATTCTGATCTAAGTCAGCCTCATTTAATATGACACTTGGACACCCCACCATTTATATGCCATGGTTCTTGGACAGACATTATAAACAAGCTCTAATGTATGCATAATTAATCTGATTCTTCTTTCTTTGTGCCAGTATCTGAAAAAAGAAGAAAAAATGCTTCACATATATACATTGCATTGCTTTCAATATTTTTCGTGGGGTCAGCAATTTTTAAACAATCATACTTTATTTAGACATTCATTCTTTTATACACTAATAGAGCATAAGTATCATAACTAAAAATAATTTCCACTGCTGCAGAAATTGACAATTTCATTTGCAGTAATAATTGCAATGGCCCAACACTTACTAATCTTGCTCAAGCTTAGTATTCAGCTCAGGTTTTTAGTCAGTAAAAAAATAATTAAAATATGCTAATTGGTTTAATCATTACTGGAGGAAGAAACTGGAATGCCACCATCATGTATTATTGCAAAAACTCTTGGAATTACAAGTAAATGCAATAATAAAAGCACTGTTTGTTTTTCCAATCAGTTTTAGATTATTTACAAGAAAGATTGATTACTTACAAAATATAATAAGTACACTAATATTAACAAATTAAAGGGCAGTTATATTTTTAGAGAAAATGTCTGACAGGACAATGATGATGATAAATATGTTAAATGACATACAGATAGACTGAACAGAAATCAATACACATAAAGAAGCAGACGTTTGTGAATGTACAGGTAATATAGGGTACATGAACAAAATGTACCATTTTTGGTCCTTGGCAAAGCAGAAGCAAACCGGCCATAACACTTGGAATATTGTCCCCTGTCAAAGTTTAATAGGGGATATGTACACCCCGAACTGCAATGCATGCATGACATCAGTTGTGCATGCTCTTGATCATATTTGTCCAGCATATCTTCAGGTAGGTTGTGCCACTTCTGTTTCAGCGCCACATCCAGCTCATTTGTGGTACGCAGTGGGGATTGCATTCCGCCATGCACCTTCCAAGAGCATCCCATACATGCTCTATGAGATTCAGGTCAGGGGAGTACACAGACCACTCCATGTGGTCTATTTCTTCACTGTTGAGAAGGTCATCCCCACAGACCGAACATCATCCATAAAGATGGAAGAGTTTTCAACAGCGCCACGAAAATTGCATACATGAGGAACGATAACATCTTAACAATAACGCTGAGCATTCATGGTTCCACTCTGCAACACATAAAGTTCAGTAAGTCCATTCGTAATGATACCAGCCCAGACCATAACCCAACCACCAATGTAATGGCCAGCTTCCACTCTGTTGGTGGAAGAATAGGCAGTGCATGGTTCACGCCAGATATATTGGCGCCTCAAATCGGATGACAAACAAAATCTACTTTTGTCCGAGAACAGGACATTGGCTCATTGCTCAGCAGTCCTGTTGGTGTGCTCACGACACCATCGATACCTGTGTGTTTTGTATGTGACGTGGTCAAAGATACACATCGTACCAGTTTGCGGGCATATAAACCAACACTATTCAATCTCCGTGACATGGTTTATATGTCCTGTTCTCGGACGAAAGTAGATTTTGTTTGTCTAACATGATATTGTAGCCCCTGTGCTTGCCTGAAGCTCTATTGCCAACATGTCAGCAGTTATCGGCAACATCTTTTTACCGTTAGTTATATAATGATCATCAGCGGGGGTTGTTTTGAGCTGTCAACTACTGCTGTGCTGTTTAGTAGCTGCTCCACATGGAAAATTTTTTCCACAGCCATGCAACTATGCTTTCACCAACTCCGTTGAATGCACTGCTTCCAATTTCCCCACAATTCTTCCACAAGTAAAATCATCGAGATGTGTTCTATGTGATCTTGTGCCACTCGCCATAACAACAAATAACGAACAGCAACAAGTAACCAACAGTTTAACACTCATAAAGATAACTCTATCGCTTCAGTTTTTATCACTATTTAGTAATCTCATGCTCTCCCATTTTTCCACATTTGTAAATTACGGGCAGCCAATCGGTCATACCTGCTTCTTACATCGGTTGATACCATCAGCGATCTTCGCAATTTAAGACTTACTTCATCGTCTGCAAATTTGCATATTGCTTCTGCCCCTTAATTTATGGACATCAGTGTAGTTATGTAATATGATAATGCAAAACATACAGAAAAATATCTAAAAGAAACCTCTGCATGAATGCAGCACTTGCAATACTTGAAATATTTTACTGAGTATGAATGAAACAAAAATGCCTTTAAACAGAAAAAACTGACAACCCATGGTTGAAATCTCTCTGATTCAGAGATTGCTGTTCTCACCAACAGTAAAAAGTCAAAATGATATGTAAACAATATCAAACTGCAGTGTTCACAATGAACAAGCAAAATGTGTCATTACATTAAGGAAAGCTCTGTCAAACCCAATAGAGCTTCAAAAGTGGCAAAAATTTATGACTCATGATTGTGCAGCAACATTTTTGCTGCTCAAATCATTAATGCAAGATATTATTTTCTGCTCTTGGCTAAAATTAGTAAGGGAGATTATTAATATAATTCAACATTTATTTTCACACAACAGTTTTTTGTATCAATAATTTCAAATATACTTCCCAAGTTATTACAGTTATAAAAACAAAGAAAACATAACTATAGCTTACCCGGTCCATAATAGAGATATCTCTCTCCATTATTCCATTGGACATAGGCTTTGAGGAACATATTATACAAGACTTAGGACAATGATCACTCAAAAATGAATCCAGACTGCTTTCAAGGGAGTGATGAAGAGCTACAATGATAAAATATACATATAAAAAAATGTATGCATACAAAATGATATAATACACACATAAAAAGATTTCAGAATTCATACTCTCCTCTGGGAGCATTTTATGCAAAAATACTTTTTAATTCTAAGCACATACGAGGGGATGCTGATAAGTTCTCGGCCTCACCAAGAAGGAAATGAGCTACAACCATGGAACTTACAGATTATTCCACATATTCACCCCGAAGTTCGACACACTTGGCACAGTGTTTCTGGAGTTTCTTTAACCGTTCCAAAAAATTCCTGAAGTCTGATCACTCAAATACTGCTCGGCTGCTGATATCACCTCCAAATCATTTGAAAAATGCTTCCCTTTCAAACTTTTTTAAGGTTTGGGAACAGGAAATAGTCCGATGAAGCAAGGTCTGGTGGGTAGAGTGGATGGTCTATGCACTTAAACCCCAGATCCCTCAAAACATCCATTGTCTTGCCAGCCTTGTGAGCTGGTGCATTGCCCGGCAAAAAGAGAACACCTTTCCACATATTTCCTCGCCTTTTTTCCTTCAACGCCTCCTTTAATCAGCAGAGCAAGTTGGAGTAGTTTTCAGCATTTATTTTTGGCCCTTTGGGAGATAGACAGTCACTAAAATGCCTTCCGAATCCCCCCCCCCCCCCAAAAAAAAAAAAAAAAAACGTTGCCATGACCTTTCCTGCAGACCTTTGAGTCTTGAATTTCTTTGGCTGTGGAGAACCAGAGTGCCAACACTGCAAGGATTATTGTTTTGTCTCTGGATCCTGCAGACCTTTGAGTCTTGAATTTCTTTGGATGTGGAGAACCAGAGTGCCACCACTGCAAGGATTCTTGTTTTGTCTCTGGATCCTGCAGACCTTTGAGTCTTGAATTTCTTTGGCTGTGGAGAACCAAAGTGCCACCACTGCAAGGATTATTGTTTTGTCTCTGGATCCTGCAGACCTTTGAGTCTTGAATTTCTTTGGATGTGGAGAACCAGAGTGCCACCACTGCAAGGATTATTGTTTTGTCTCTGGATCCTGCAGACCTTTGTGTCTTGAATTTCTTTGGCTGTGGAGAACCAGAGTGCCAACACTGCAAGGATGATTGTTTTGTCTCTGGATCCTGCAGACCTTTGAGTCTTGAATTTCTTTGGATGTGGAGAACCAGAGTGCCACCACTGCAAGGATTCTTGTTTTGTCTCTGGATCCTGCAGACCTTTGAGTCTTGAATTTCTTTGGCTGTGGAGAACCAGAGTGCCACACTGCAAGGATTATTGTTTTGTCTCTGGATCCTGCAGACCTTTGAGTCTTGAATTTCTTAGGATGTGGAGAACCAGAGTGCCACCACTGCAAGGATTCTTGTTTTGTCTCTGGATCCTGCAGACCTTTAGAGTCTTGAATTTCTTTGGCTGTGGAGAACCAGAGTGCCACCACTGCAAGGATTCTTGTTTTGTCTCTGGATCCTGCAGACCTTTGAGTCTTGAATTTCTTTGGCTGTGGAGAACCAAAGTGCCACCACTGCAAGGATTATTGTTTTGTCTCTGGATCTTAGTGATGTAACCACGTTTCATTAACAGTGACAAGTCTGCAAAAAATTATCACCAGATCACTCAAAATGCTGCAAGACTGATTTGGAAGTGTCCACTTGCTTTTGTTAATCATCAGCGTTCAAATATTTTTCTCATCAGCATCCAAATAATGGACACCCACTTTGCTGACATCTTCTGCATATCCAAGTGCTCATGAATTATGAACCCAACACGTTCCCTGGATATCTCCAGTGTCTCAGCTATTGTTTTAGTCGAGATTCGCCGATCTGACAAAATCAAGTCATGAACATGATCAACAATTTCGGGTGTTGTCACTGTTGTAGGCCTCCCAGATCTTGCTGCATCTTTGGTCTCAGTCTCCGCATTGAAAGTTGGCACACCATTTCTTCACAGTGGAATATGAAGGTCACTTGTCACTTAATGTTCGCACCATACATTCATAGATTTCCTTTGCAGTTTTCTTCGGCAGGAACAGAAATTTTATGACAGCCCGGAGTTCCACATTCAAAAATTCAACACTTGGCATTGCCATAATTCATTTCCGGAAGTCAAACATCTGCAAAAAAAAAAAAAAAAAAAAAAAGAAAGAAAAAAAGAGCTATTAGTCTGAAAATTGGCCCTTTACAATACAAAAGAACACTCATTCGAGCTGCAGTGACAAAATAATGCTACCATTACAGGAAGTGGGTTAGGCCGAGAACTTTTCAGCATCCCCTCATAATAATCAATGTTATTAGACAAATATATCAAAAGTACAGTATAAGCCACTTACAACTGTTAGCCTTGGGTGTATCATATCAGAAGAGTTAAAAAGAGGCCACCTACTTCTAGACAAAAACAGGATGGGTGGGGCTCAAACATATGTATGTGGATTTCTGGACAACAACTGTAGACATCAGTAAGGGACTAATGGAATGCCAGAAACAGGACATTAAATTCCCAGAATTGTGTCCATTGACTCTTTCATTCTCTGAAGTTCAGCTGTCCATTGACTTTTTCACTCTCTGAAGTTCGGCTGTCCATTGGTTATCCGTCCTTCTAACAATATGTCCAGCCCATTGCCTTTTCAGGGATTTTACTTTGATCATGTCTTCCACTCTTGTCATTTTCGTTATCCACGAGTTCTGCATTGTATCTTTCCTGGTTACACCAAGCATGTATATGCATATATGTTTATACAAGGGTTGTACCAAAAGTAATGCATGAGTGGCCATAACTTTTTTATTAACTGATGGAGGTTGTTCAAATTCTCATGTTGCTAGAGTAGCTCTTCCTCTATAGTAACCCTTTTTCTTCATTGAAGGTAAATAATGGATTGCAAGCATAAGCAGCATCCATCATTGAGTTCTTGATGAAGGAAGAGTGCAGGCTGTCCAACATCCACAGAAGGCTACAGAATGTTTACGGAGATGACACCATTGACAAGAACAATGTGATTAAGAAGAAGGTAGTGTAGAACATGCTAAGTTACGTATAAAAGTTTAATGCAAATATATTTCCGCCATTACTATGGCCTTCATCAGTGCGACTACGATTGGTTCACGTTGCCAGATTGGAAAGGTAAGTTTTGTAATGGTAACTCTGGGTGACGTGATGCAATGAGGGATTTCCGGATGTAAGGAACAAAAATTGGGAGTTCAGAGAAAAAATAAATAAAAAAAAGTTATCTCCCTTCCAACATTGATATGCTCAGAGGTTTAGAGAAAGTTTGGAAATTTTATTTTCCAAAAATTGCAACTCTGAGCTCCCCATTTTCGTTCCTTACATCTAGAAATCCCTCATTGCATCACATCACCCGGAGTTACCATTACAAAACTTACCTTTCCAATCTGGCAACGTAAACCAATTGTAGTCACACTGATGAAGGCCATAGTAATGGCTGAAATATATTTGCATTAAACTTTTATACATAACTTAGCATGTTCTACACTACCTTCTTCTTGATTTGTTTGTTAGTTACGTTCATTGCCTACCACTCATTTAAGAACAATGTGCACAGATGGATGAAGAAGTTTAAATAAGGAGAAACCAGCATTGAAGACAAACTATGCAATGGGAGACCATCATCTGTAACCACTGACACGAATCGTCAGCAAGTGGATGAATTGATTCGCACAGAGAGACGAGTCACAATCTGTGAGCATGTTGCACAACTGGACTGTGGTCACAATGCCATACAGAAGATGGTGGAAAACTTAGGATATCGGTTAGTGTGTGCAAAATGGGTACCTTGGCAGTTGACACCCGATTTGAAGGAGAGAAGGGTGGAAGTCTGCTCTGATCTGCTGGAAGCGTTTGAAGCCAATGAAGACACCTTTTTTTTTCAATCTAGCGACAGGGGATGAAATGTGGGCAGCGTATCTTTACGATCTGGAAATGAAGAATCAATCCATGGAATGGTATCACACCTCTTCACTAAGGCCTAAGAAGTTCAAGAGCCGGCGATCAGCACAGAAAGTCATGGCGACTGTTTTTTGGGATGACAGGGGCGTCATTCTCCTTGATTTTCTGGAATGTGATCGCACCATGACCAGCGAGCGATACATTGAGACACTGAAGAAACTTAGAGAAGTCGTAAAAAGGAAGTGACGAAAAAAGAATCTGAAAAGGATACACATTCACCATGGCAATGTGAGACCACACACATCTTTGGCAACAAATCAGGCAATCAGCAAATTAGGCTGGTCAGTGCCCCCCCCCCCCCCCCCCCCCATTTACCATACAGCCCAGATCTGGCACTCTCCGACTTCCACCTGTTCAGTCCAATGAAGGACAGTCTCCAGGAACAACGATTTGATGACACTGATGAAATTAAAGTGGCTGTGAAGAATGGGTACAACATTCCATACCATAATTTTTTCAAATAGGATTCGAGAGTTGGGTTCAATGATGGCGCAAATGCATTGCTTGTGATAGAGACTAAGTTGAGTAGTACCTTGGTATAGAGAAAGAGTTACTCTACCAACATGTGCAACTTGAATGACCTCTGTCAGATAATAAAAAGTTATGCCCACCTTTGCATTACTTTTGGTACAACCCTCGTATATACCCAGTCGAGTCATATTATTGTGACCACCAGCTAATATCTGAAGTAACTGCCGTGTGCAGCACGGACAGCAGCTAGACGAGCTGGGAGTGACTCAGTAAGGTGGCAGAAGGTGTTCACAGGTATGTGGAGCCATGCTGACTGCAGTGCATCTGACAGCTACTGGAGGATATGAGGTGGAGGATACATAAAGCGAACAACACGATCGAGGTGGACCCAGAGATGCTCAATTGGGTTTAATTCTGGGGAATTAGGGGGCCAGGGAAGTACTTTGAAGTCTTCATCGTGCTCTTCCAACCACTCTCGGACATTTCTAGCTGTGTGGCACGTCAAATTGTTGTGCTGGAAGACCTCATCCGCCCCAGGAAAGACAATCAGCATGTATGGGTGTACATGGCCTGCAAGGATGGATTCATAACAAAGTCGGTCCATAGTGCCTTCCACGGGTATGAGTGGACCCAGAGAATGCCACGAAAACATTCTCCAGACTATAACGCTGCCCCCACCAGCTTGTGTTCTGCCTCACAATGGTTGAAGAGCGTTTGCCCTCCGATGTTTCTCACCTTATATGCCAATGTCCATCCATTCAATGAAGCAGAAAGCATGACTCATCGAAGAAGGCAATCCTTTGCCAATCAGCAGAGGTCCTATTCTGATACTTTCGTGCAAATGCAAGTCTTTTCTGCCGATGCACCTTCGTTAGCATAGGTGCCGTGACTATCCGTCTGCATCGGAGCCCCATACTCAGCAGGGTTTGCTGAACTGTCGTCTTTGACACACTTCCGGTAGCCCCCTTGGTTCATTCGGCCAGTGAGTTGCTCCATTGTAGCGTGTCGATTGGCCCTCATGCACCTTCGAAGGCGACGTTCACCTCTCACGTCAATGGCATGTGGTGCTTTGCAGTCTTCGCATCGCTTATTCGCAATGGTCTCATTTCTCCAATCATGATACACTTTAACCACATCAGCATGCGAACAGTTCACAAACTGCGCTGTTTCAGAAACATTGCCAACCTTGGCCCGAAAGCCAATAATCATCCCTTTTTGCAAATCTGATAAATCGCTCCTTTTATCCATGAGTGATATGTTTTCAGAATGCCTACAGCACACCTTATATATCCTCCAAGCCAGCCCACGATGCGTGCCTTCTTTCATTGAGCTATGTGCTGTTGACGTCAAAAGTAGGAGGTGGCCACAATAATGTGACTTGACTATGTATATGTACTCAGGGATGTAAGGTCAGGTGATGCGTAACATCACAGCCTCTCCTTGACAAATGTCAACCCCGCCTTCTCATGGTGCATCCTGTTCCCACTAAAGGGGCTCTGACGACCGCAAATAGCGGTATAACTATACCATCGGGATCAGAGGAAATGCTATCCCACACTCACCAACCCGCTTGGCCAGCGTGGTGAGTTATGGCCAAACACCTCCAAAATGACTCTACAACTTAAATCTTGGCCCTCAGTCTCCGGCAGCTGGAATGTACCTGGCCAAGGCAGCGGCCAGTGCGACATGAAGGCAGAGGGTGCTAAGAATCCCCGGAGGACCGGACTAGGCTGCCATTTGATGCTGACCTTGGCTACCTACAACGGACGCTCCCTATCTTCTGATTCAAGGCTTCTTGAATTGGAAGAGGAACTACAAAGGATCAAGTGGGACATCGTCGGGCTGAGTGAGGTAAGGAGAAAAGGAAGATCTCATTGAACTGAAAAGTGGACATCTCTTCTATTATCGTGGGACAGATACTGGCAGAACTAGTGGTGTTGGATTTATAATAAACAAGAAACTGAAGGATAAAGTGGTAGAAGTTGAAAGTTCCTCTGACAGAGCTGCACGACTCGTTATCCAACTATCGAGAAGATACCAGGCTCAGATTATTCAAACTTATGCACCCACCACAAGTCATCCTGAAGAAGAAATTGAAGAATTTTATGAGGAAATTCGTCATCTAAATAATAAAGGTAAGCAGCACTTGAAGATAATTATGGGAGATTTCAATGCAAAAATAGGGCACCGGCAACAGAATGAAACTTCAGTAGGTAAATTCGGTCACGGCAACAGAAACCAGCGTGGAAATACTCTCGTTGAGTTTGCAGAGGCAGAAGGCTTTTTTCATCTTGAATTCCTTTTCAAGAAAAAGCCACACAGGAAATGGACATGGAGACATCCAATTGGGACGACAAGTGAAATTGATTTTATTATGTGTAACAAAAAATTCGTCATCGAAGACTGCAGTGTGCTAAACAAGTTCAACACAGGTAGTGACCATAGATTGGTGAGATGTAGATGCACCTCAACACTAAACTGGAGCGTGGCAAGCTCATAAGACAAACAAAATGTATTGACATAACCAACCTTAAAAAACACCATAATACTTTCAAGTTGGAACTGAAGAACAGATTCTCTGCTTTAGAAGGCCTAACATCGGAAGAAGTGGATATTTCTGAAGTTAACAGAAAAGTAACCAAAGCTCTTATGGAAACAGCAACAAAATTAGCTGGGTCTAAGAACAAGTTGCATGTAAACAAATTATCAGGAAAAACCAAAATGTTGATGCAAAAAAGAAGAGATGAGGACAACTAAAGAAGATGTGACTTCCAAAGTGGAATATATAGAGCTATGCAAGACAGTAAGAAAAAGTATCACTGAAGACGTAAGAAAATTCAACTGTGAACTAGTAAGGAAAGCAATTGAAAACAACCAAAGCCTAAAGATAGCAAAGGGACATCTCAGTAAGGGAAGAAAACAGATTATGGCTCTGAGAAAAGAAGATGGTTCTATAACAAGAAATAGAGGCGAAATTTTGACAAGAGTGAAAGATTTCTACTCCAAACTATATGAAAGGGATGATACATGTACTCCAGACATCATGAAAGGTACCAGAGTTCTTCCAGTCCTCCCAGCAGAAGTTGCTCATGCAATCAAGAACATGAAGCGGGGGAAAGCTCCAGGAGAAGATGGAATTACTATAGACATCATACAAGAAGCAAATGGAGAAATTGAAACAGTACTCGCCCAAATTTTCACTCGATGCCTTAATGAAGGGAAGATTCCTGAGGATTGGAACAATGCTACAATGATCCTGCTACATAAAAAAGGTGACATTGAGGATCTCAGGAACTACAGACCTATCAGCCTCCTATCAGTGGTTTATAAAATCTTCACTAAAGTTCTTTCACACCGCTTGAAGGTAACACTGGACATGGCTCAACCGAGAGAACAAGCTGGATTCAGGAGTGGCTACAGCACAATAGATCATATCCACGTACTGAGGGAACTAATTGAAAGAACGAGGGAATATGAACTTCCATTGTGCATGGCTTTTATCGATTATGAAAAAGCCTTTGATTCGGTGAAACCATCAGCAGTTACCACGGCTCTGAAATCCTGCGGTATTGAAGATGCATACATTAATATTATTAATAACATCTATGAAAATGCAAGTGCAAAGATTCGGCTGTTTGAAAATACAACACACATAAAAATTGGAAAGGGAGTGAGACAAGGTGACACCATATCTCCGAAGCTCTTTAATGCCACATTGGAAAATGTCTTTCAATCACTGAACTGGGAAAACAAAGGGATAAAGATTAATGGAGATTATCTAACCCACCTTCGTTTTGCTGATGACGTAGTCATTTTTGCAACTACCCCATCAGAGCTGCAGAGTATGATCCAGGAACTTGCTGACAAGAGTAAAGAAGTGGGATTAAAAATGAACTTTCAGAAGACAAAAGTGATGTTCAATGCTTTTACAAGAAATGAAGATTTATCGATTGATGGAGAAAAACTGGAGATAACAGATGCGTATATTTATCTTGGACAGCAGATATCAAGTGAGGGTCACATTGATGAAGAAATTAATCGGCGTACAAAACTTGCCTGGAGAGCTTTTGGAAGAAACAGCATAATTTTCAAGAGCAATATGCCGTTATGTCTTAAAAGAAAAGTGTTTGATCAATGCATCCTTCCAGTGCTTACGTATGGTGCAGAGACGTGGACCTTAACTAAAAGAGACATACAAAGGCTGCAGACAACTCAAAGCAGCATGGAGAGGTGCATGCTTGGTATAACCAGGTGAGATAAGAAGAGGAACTCGTGGATCCGAAAAATGACGAGTGGAAGACATCATGATCAGAGTTAAATCCCTGAAATGGCAATGGGCTGGACATACTGCCAGAAGGACAGACCATAGATGGACAGCCGAAATTTTAGATTGGATTCAAGGGACAGGAAAAGACCTAGAAAAAGACCACATGGGAGATGGGTGGATGAAATTCGTAAATATGCGGGAGTGACATGGAGGAGACTGGCACAAGACAGACCGTTGTGGAGGAAACTTGGGGAGACCTTCGTCCAGCAGTGGATTGATAATGGTTGACAATTATGATGATGATGATGATGTACTCAATGGACAAAACATTAGAGATACCTACATGACAGCATGCTGATCCTCCTCCAGCGTGAATCACAGCCTGTACAAGCTGAGGCATAGACTCCGCCAGATGCCAGAGGGTTTCCGGAGGCAATGCCAGGCATGCCTGTTGCAGCATTGTCCACAAATCTGCCCAAGACTTCCGTCCAGGATCAATGGATCTTATGTTTTGCTCCATGCCATCCCTGAGAACTTCCATAGGAATTAAATCCAGGGGAAGCCTTGGGGGCTGGGAGTCACTGGATGGTTTCAAACTCAGATGAGTGTTCCTTGAGCCATGCCTGGGTGGCTGTGGCATAATGAGGCAGCATTGTCCTGCTGAAACAGACCACTGACAGCAGGATATGCAGAAGACATGAAAGTGTGTAGGTGATCCGCCAGTGCACATGCTCGTAGTGTGCAGCAGTTAAGGAAGAACCTCTCAAGAAACACTAAGGGACCTAATGTATCCCATGAGTAGGCTCCCTAAGTCATCACAGAGCCACCACCACCTTGAACAGAGCCGATTTGGCACAACCAGGGCTATAGCCTCATGCTGTCAATGCCACACATGCACCCTCCCGTCAGCTCAGTACAGCTGAAAATGGGATTTATCTTATTACACGATGCACCGCCGCCCTGCAGAGGTACAGTTTTTATGTTCCTGGCACCAGGTGAGGTGCAATGTCTGATGACGAGCAATCAACAGTGGCACACAAGAAGGGCGTCAGCTCCTGTAGCCCGAGGCATGCACCATACACTTGTTGATGCTGCTTGAGCCTCCGACAACCTGTATGTGATTTGCACCACTGTTGCCAAGCGGTTGGTCTCTACATCAACCCCGGTCAACAATGGCATGTGGTCAGATACACACGGCTTGCTATATGGGTGCTGGTAAATCTATTGGTGGTATTTTCATGGTACACCCGTGATACAGTAGCCCTTAGAAACCCCAGGGTTCTTACCACTTGGATGATAGAATGACCCATCTGTCTTGCACCAACAATATGTCCATAATCAAAGTAGCTCGATCATCGCATTTAACCATATTTGTCAATTGTGATACACTGTTGGGAAGCCCTGCTGTCCACCTATTTATTAGGTAATCCCAAAAATACTGTCGTTTTTTCAACGTGTGAAGAAAAAAAGAAAAACATACCTGGAACAGTTTTAATCCATATAATAAGTGCCCCTGGTATTTACAACCTTCTCCCATCAATCGACAAGGTTTTGAATCCCAGACTTGTAGAATTCCATGGGTTTCGATGCAAAAAAGGCAGAAAGGGTTCGCCGTACCACCTCCACATTTCGAAGTGTAGTTCCAGCAAGATGGTTTTGCAGGCTGCGAATGAGATTTTCAGGGGAATATGCTGGATGCGGAAGTTTTTCCCATCAGAAGTCCTGCAACGTGGCACTGGTCATTTTTGCTGTGTGTGGTTTTGCCTTGTCTTGCTGCTGCGCCTTTATGATTCACAAGTGCTGGACTTTATTCTGCAAAGCAGTGTGTAGACTGACAGTAGACTTCCCCTGTAATGGTTTTGTTGGGTGGCAGCAGCTCGTAATGGATTATGCCTTGCATATTCCACCACACAGACATCAAAACCTTTTGTGGGAAACGTCCTGGTTTTGCCACTGCTGCAGGCACATTCCCTTTGGGAAGCCACAGCCGTTTACACTTAACCTTGTGATAAACAATCCATTTTTCATCACCCATGACAATTCTGTGCAAAAACGGCTCCCTTTTTTCACGGGAGAGCAAAGAAGTGCAAATGTACAACGCTGTTGCAGCTGTTGTGGAGTGAGATCATGGGGTACCCACTTATCCAGTTTCGACACATAACCGAGGTCCTGCAGATGCCGGTGAACAGGGGAATGGGTTGAATGAACAAGTGTAGTCAATTCCTTTCCCTCAACAGCAGCTTTCAGCACGTCATTATCCAGCTCAACAGGCCATCCGGGTCGCTGTATATCCTTGAGGCTGGTGTCTCCCCTTCGAAATTTCAAGAACCAGCATTGACATTAACTGACCTCCAGGGTACCTGGCCCATATACGGCATTCATGTTTCGTGTTGCTACCATCGCTGAATGTTGATGGTGGAACTCATACAGCATAATGTGCCTAATGTGGTCTTCTGACACTGCCATTTCCTATGCAGTTTAGGTACACAATGACTGCACCTAGAACTCCCGTTTGCGGTCTCAAGTGACTTGAAGGTCTGCTTGCGTGATCCCTCTTATACTCAACATGGTCGATGGCATAGTCTGGGCACCAGAGGGCTCATTACTGTTGGGCTTGCACAAAACGACATTAATTCTGCGATGACCTGATATTGTCTGTATTCAATTTGGGTGTGTTGCACTATGCGCAGGGGTGCCGATGCCAACTGCCCCAATCACTCCTATCCCTAACATTTTGTCTACTGAGTGTGTCATATATATATATATATATATATAATTGGATATACTTGAAAGATATAAATAATTAACTTACATTAGTACTATAGTTAATTAATGAAATCTTTAAAGTATATTCAACATGACAATGACGTGAGATTGACCACTGTTTAACTGCACAACACACATGAAGCAAAAGCAGCACTGATTCTCCCAATATAATGCCCGCTTGGAGGGTAAAAGGGGCAATGGACACAATCCCAGAAATTATTATCTCCTGTTTTCCCTCTTGCAACATTCTCATTCCATTGCTCCCCTATACCTCTCTGATATTTCCCAAAAATCCACTTACATATATGTGTGAGCCCATCTCATCCTCTTTTTGTCTAGAAGTAGGTGGACTGTTTTTAACCCTACTGACATGATCCACCTAAGGCATGGAGCAAATGGTGGAGATAGTCTTCTGCATAACTCACTTGTTGAGGGTTTGATGTACTCCCTCCCTATTACTCTTCTATCAACATTTTTCAGTTAGCATACATGGATTCCCCTGGACTGTTGCAATATCGTCCAGTAAACAAATTTCTATCCTTCCATTTCAGGACAGTGCGCAGCAAATTTTCTTTGTCTTGTTCAATAGGGAATTTCATTGAATTGTTTTACTTAGCTTGTTAAAAGTGATCAGCTCAGCTTTTTCTCCCTCACGGAATCCCCGGATTCAATGAAGGAGAATGTTGATAGAAGAGCAAGATCTTACTAAATACAGGCTCGTTATATGTGGGTTTTACTGTATATACACACTGAAAGAGCAAATTACTATACATGCCCACCTAATAACATGTGGGACCACCTTTCTCTCTCATAATACCAGCAACACATCATGGCATAAAATCTACTAGGTGCTGGAAATGTTTCAGTTGTTTTGCCACTCATGATTAGAGGACAGCAGCCCATAAAATACTGAGAATTCACAGAGGTGAACTTTGGGCTCCAATGACTGTTCCACTTCATCCCACGGATGCTCAATTGGGATGAAATCTGGAGAATGAGAGGGTCTTTCTTGGGTTGTGAACTCAATGAAATGCTTCTCCAACCAGTCCTTCACCAAATGGGAGTGATGAGACAGGGCATTTTCTTGTTGAAATAACACAGTCTGCTGTGGTCAATTGATAGTGATGAACATGTGCAGCCCCATGAAATTGCTTAATTAAATCCACCCAGGAACATTACACCACCTACACCAGGCTGTAGTAACACCCAGATTTGACAGCTAGGGACTATAGACTCATATGATCTACGCCATACACACAGCTTCCCATCAACATGTTGCAGTTATGGTTAAATTGAAGCAGTACCAAGTACTTTAATTTCAAATAATGTGCTAATAAGTCTATTTTCTTTTTGTGCTCATATGAAATAAGGTTTCAAAAAATTGGGAACTTACTCTTCTGAGCTTTTCACATTAGGGAACCTAAAAACACTGCTCCAAAAAAATTAGAGGATATTCCTGCTGTCAGCATGAAATGGTGGAAAAATCAATGAGCTAAAAGTCAGTGATGAAAGGTCAACCTCTGAGAGGCACATGTCAACAAGGGGATCATAACATGCAAATGAGCAGCACTGATGCACTTCTGCACTTCACCCAAGCAGAAAGCAAACCAGTTATACATTTCACACTAGCTGTTATTGCCATTCAGTAGGAAGTTACAGCTGAAGGCATTTTTCAGTTGAATGATGTCTCAGCAATGTGGTTACAAGAATTAAGAGCTTATAGAGCCATCAAAAGTCCAGAAGCCAGCCTCACATAAGATAGTGGAAGAAGTGGTTGGAGTCTCACAAAACTCATCAGTAGACTTTGGAGGTATTTCTGGGAGGCCAGAACAGTACAAAGAAGATTTGAACAGGTTCAGCCAACATCAACAACAGAGTAAGATGACCTGCATTTGAATTTACTGGCTGACATGAGTTGGATAATCACTGCGCCCTTTGTGGTGTGAATGAGAACACAAAATAATTCAGCCTTCATGCAGAATGAGACTCCTTCAGTGTTGGTGGAATCTTGTTGTGGGTAGACATCAGCAGTGGTGGTTATACAGACCTCTATGTCATCCAGAATGGCCCTATCATGACAGTCAGATATTGAGACGAGATCCAAAAACCTGTATTTGTGTAATATGTTGCAGCAGTTGGGGATATGTTATCCTCTTTGTAGATGATGCAGAACATATCTCCAACTGCAATACCCCCTAATTTTTTTTTAGTAGTGAAGTTGGATGATGAAGATCACTTCTGTCCATTTGGGCAATCAGTAATTTATCAGTACTTTTTAGCTAAGCTGTAGAACTTCACTGTGAGTGTGTGCATGCATGCATGTGAGTCATCATCATCATCATCATTGTCAACCATTATCAATCCACTGCTGGACGAAGGTCTCCCCAAGTTTCCTCCACAACGGTCTGTCTTGTGCCAGTCTCCTCCATGTCACTCCCGCATACTTTCGAATTTCATCCACCCATCTTCCATGTGGTCTTCTTCTGGGTCTTTTCCTGTCCCTTGGAATCCAATCTAAAATTTCGGCTGTCCATCGATGGTCTGTTCTTCTGGCAGTATGTCCAGCCCATTGCCATTTCAGGGATTTAACTCTGATCATGATGTCTTCCACTCTTGTCATTTTTCGGATCCACGTGTTCCTCTTCTTATCTCTCCCGGTTACACCAAGCATGCACCTCTCCATGCTGCTTTGAGTTGTCTGCAGCCTTTGTATGTCTCTTTTAGCTAAGGTCCACGCCTCTGCACCATACGTAAGCACTGGAAGGATGCATTGATCAAACACTTTTTCTTTTAAGACATAATGGCATATTGCTCTTGAAAATTATGCTGTTTCTTCCAAAAGCTCTCCAGGCAAGTTTTGTACGCCGATTAATTTCTTCACCAATGTGACCCTCACTTGATATCTGCTGTCCAAGATAAACGTACGTGTCTGTTATCTCCAGCTTTTCTCCATCAATCGATAAATCTTCATTTCTTGTAAAAGCATTGTACATCACTTTTGTCTTCTGAAAGTTCATTTTTAATCCCACTTCTTTACTCTTGTCAGCAAGTTCCTGGATCATACTCTGTAGCTCTGATGGGGTAGTTGCAAAAATGACTACGTCATCAGCAAAACGAAGGTGGGTAAGATAATCTCCATTAATCTTTATCCCTTTGTTTTCCCAGTTCAGTGATTGAAAAGACATTTTCCAATGTGGCATTAAAGAGCTTCGGAGATATGGTGTCACCTTGTCTCACTCCTTTTCCAATTTTTATGTGTGTTGTATTTTCAAACAGCCGAATCTTTGCACTTGCATTTTCATAGATGTTATTAATAATATTAATGTATGCATCTTCAATACCGCAGGATTTCAGAGCCATTGCAACTGCTGATGGTTTCACCGAATCAAAGGCTTTTTCATAATCGATAAAAGCCATGCACAATGGAAGTTCATATTCCCTCGCTCTTTCAATTAGTTCTCTCAGTACGTGGATATGATCTATTGTGCTGTAGCCACTCCTGAATCCAGCTTGTTCTCTCGGTTGAGCCATGTCCAGTGTCACCTTCAAGCGGTGTGAAAGAACTTTAGTGAAGATTTTATAAACCACTGATAGGAGGCTGATAGGTCTGTAGTTCCTGAAATCCTCAATGTCACCTTTTTATGTAGCAGAATCATTATAGCATTGTTCCAATCCTCAGGAATTTTCCCTTCATTAAGGCATCGAGTGAAAATTTGGGCGAGTACTGTTTCGATTTCTCCACTTGCTTCTTGTATGATGTCTACAGTAATTCCATCTTCTCCTGGAGCTTTTCCCCGCTTCATGTTCTTGATTGCATGCGCAACTTCTGCTGGAAGGACTGGAAGAACTCTGGTACTGGTACCTTTCATGATGTCTGGAGTACATGTATCATCCCTTTCATATAATTTGGAGTAGAAATCTTTCACTCTTGTCAAAATTTCGCCTCTATTTCTTGTTACAGAACCATCTTCTTTTCTCAGTGCCATAATCTGTTTTTTCCCCTTACTGAGATGTCCCTTTGCTATCTTTAGGCTTTGGTTGTTTTCGATTGCTTTCCTTACTAGTTCACAGTTGAATTTCCTTACGTCTTCAGTGATACTTTTTCGTACTGTCTTGCATAGCTCTATATATTCCACTTTGGAAGTCACATCTTCTTTAGTTGTCCTCATCACTCTTCTTTTTGCATCAACATTTTGGTTTTTCCTGATAATTTGTTCACATGCAATTTGTTCTTAGACCCAGCTAATTTTGTTGCTGTTTCCATAAGAGCTTTGGTTACTTTTCTGTTAACTTCAGAAATATCCACTTCTTCCGATGTTAGGCCTTCTAAAGCAGAGAATCTGTTCTTCAGTTCCAATTTGAAGGAGGTATTATGGTGTTTTTTAAGGTTGGTTATGTCAATACATTTTGTTTGTCTTATGAGCTTGCCACGTTCGAGTTTAGTGTTGAGGTGCATCTTACATCTCACCAATCTATGGTCACTGCCTGTGTTGAACTTGTTTAGCACACTGCAGTCTTCTATGACGAATTTTTTGTTACACATAATAAAATCAATTTCACTTGTCGTCCCATTTGGATGTCTCCATGTCCATTTCCTGTGTGGCTTTTTCTTGAAAAAGGAGTTCAAGATGAAAAACCCTTCTGCCTCTCTACCAAACTCTACGAGAGTATTTCCACGCTGGTTTCTGTTGCCGTGACCGAATTTACCTACTGAAGTTCCATTCTGTTGCCGTTGCCCTATTTTTGCATTGAAATCTCACATAATTATCTTCAAGTGCTGCTTACCTTTATTATTTAGATCACGAATTTCCTCATAAAATTCTTCAATTTCTTCTTCAGCATGACTTGTGGTGGGTGCATAAGTTTGAATAATCTGAGCCTGGTATCTTCTCGAGAGTTGGATAACAAGTCGTGCAGCTCTGTCAGAGGAACTTTCAACTTCTACAACTTTATCCTTCAGTTTCTTGTTTATTATAAATCCAACACCACTAGTTCTGCCAGTATCTGTCCCACGATAGTAGAAGAGATGTCCACTTTTTCAGTTCAATGAGATCTTCTCCTTTTCTCCTTACCTCACTTAGCCCGACGATGTCCAACTTGATCCTTTGTAGTTCCTCTTCCAATTCAAGAAGCCTTGAATCAGAAGATAGGGAGCGTCCGTTATACGTAGCCAAGGTCAGCATCAGATGGCAGCCTAGTCCGGTCCTCCGGGGATTCTTAGCACCCTCTGCCTTCATGTCGCACTGGCCGCTGCCTTGGCCAGGTACATTCCAGCTGCCGGAGACTGAGGGCCAAGATTTAAGTTGTGGAGTCATTTTGGAGGGGTTTGGCCATAACTCACCACGCTGGCCAAGCGGGTTGGTGAGTGTGGGATAGCATTTCCTCTAATCCCGATGGTATAGTTATACCGCTATTGGCGGTCGTCAGAGCCCCTTTAGTGGGAACAGGATGTACCACGAGAAGGCGGGGTTGACATTTGTCAAGGAGAGGCTGTGATGGTACGCATCACCTGACCTTACATCCCATGCATGTGAGTACCTTCACTTATTTTTTTTAGTAGTGAAGTTGGCTGATGATTCTATTGCTGGCTGATGATGTATTCTATTCACAGTTTATTTGAACATAACCACAGCAATTTTAACAACAAAAAAAAAAAAAAACCTGCAAAATACATTTCAAGTGCAGCATAGTATCTGAAAGAAATTTTGAAACTAACACACCAAAAGACACCAAGAATATATCACACAAAATGAATATAAGTGGCCACCACTAAACCAAATACATGATATTAAGACAGATCACATCATCTGTTGCATCGATGATAACATATGCATATATAACAAAGCTGTTCTTTGATATTTAAGGGATAACTCCTCAAAGCGAGATCACCTGCCAAATCAAAGATATAGAAGTTAAATTTTACTTACAGCTGACAAATCAAATATCTTCACTTACAGTGATCTTGGCACACAATTGGAGTTTCACTAACATCCATCACACATTTCACACAAACTGTTTTGTACTTCACACTAATTAACTTTGCACACATTTATAACATAACAGCTTTTGTACTTCATGCTAATTTTCTTTTCTTTCAGGCAATCCTGCATCTGGTTCTCCAAGATTTCTATGGTCTTCCTCTATTTTCTTCCCTGCATACTGGACTGAATTGATTCACTTAGTTAACACATATTTTCAACATGGCCAACCCACTTCAAAACATTTGTCTCCACCCTACTAACAAGATCTTCATTGAAAGTCATACCTGCTTTAGAAGGATTTCACAGAAATGATGGATTCTCAAAAGAGTCCCAAATGGCTGTGTATGAAAGTGTAATTGTTCCTACTCTGATGTATGGCAGTGAAACATGGGTACTGCAGAAGAGACATAGGAGTCCTTTGTGTGCTGTAAAGATGCTTTACTTAGAGGGGGCTTGTGGCAAGATATGTTCTGATCATGTGAGGAATAAAGATGTGTTGCAGTTATGTAACATGAAGCAAAATGTTGTTAGTAAGGTGGAGAGTAATATTCTTAGGTGGTCTGGCCATGTTGAAAGAATGAGTGATGAGATGCTTACTAAGATAATTTATTCTACCCAAGTGGCAGGAAAGAAAGGTAGAGGAAGGCCAAGGAAATCATGTGAGGACCAGATTCAGGAATATCTACATGAGAAAAAGATAATGAGTGTGAAGTACCAAAGGTTGTGTGTGTGGCGTGTGATGAATGTTAATGAAGCTCACGTTGTGTGTGTGGCGTGTGATGAATGTTAATGAAGCTCACGTTCTGTGTGTGGCGTGTGATGAATGTTAATGAAGCTCACGTTGTGTGCCACGATTGCTGCTGTAAATGGAGATGACTGATACAGCAACAGTAATTTTTTTCTGTAAGGAGTTAACTTCTGAATATCAGAGAACACGCACGTGTGTGTGTGTGTGTGTGTGTGTGTTAACAACATTTTGTTTCACATTACGTATCTGCAACACATAATTATTCCTCACATGATCAATGCCACACGCCCCACTCCAAAGTAACACATTTCTCCAGGGAACATGTGACTCCTGTGTCTCTTCTGCAGTATCCAGGTTTTGCTAACGTACATCAAAGTCATACATGAGACTGACCAAAGAACAAAAAAGCTGAACTTTTTAATCGGGCAAAAAAAAAAAAATGAGAACATGCGACAAGAAAGTGCATAAAACAGCAAGAGCAAGATGGAATTGTTCACTGTATTAACAATATAAAATTACTGAATTCAAAACAAAATAAAGTGATTTTAAAAGGCACTGCTTCAAATACATATTTTTTTTTTTTTTTTTTCTTTTTTTTGTACTTACTAGAACATTAGCTCAATTTTCCTCTTGTGTTGCTTTCTTCTCAGCAAGTTCTATAGTCATATTTGTCTTCTGTTGACCCTGCAGCTGCACAGCTTATCTTTACTTAGTTTTTCTTTCTGTTGATATAATTCCCTTCCTATTTCTTCACCACTTTTCCTTCCCCCTCCCTTTTTATTCCCTCAGATAACAATAATTTATCCATCATGCAGAAAGAACTTTCAGCCTGAGAACCATGAATGCATGATATCAAAGCTTTCGCTACTTTAGTGTGACTTTTAGAATATGAATACTTTTGAACACCATGCATCAATTCTAACAAAATTCCATTTTTGGAAAATTTCCACTCCTCATCAAGCTTAAGTGCAGACATTCATGGGGGAAAGTAACACTTAACAACAACACAGGTTAGTGAGAACATCGAGGAAAGAAAAGAAAAAAATGCGATTTCGGGAGAAATCTTCGCTCTGACCGACTTCCGTTTTCGGAAACTTCTTCCTCCAGTTTTAGACTGAAATGCAGTATTTGTGGAATAAAAAGCATATTAAGAACAATAGTGGACAGAAGGCACATAGCGAGAAAAAAATAAGATTACGGGAGAAATCTTCGCTGCATCTAATTTCTGTTTTTCGAAAGACGGAATCCCCGCTCCCACCATTACTCCCTAAAATTTCTGTTCAGTTATGCATTGGTCTCGAGAACGCCCAAAATGATAACGGAAATGACAGAATTTTTCGAATCTACGGAAGAATCTCATGCCTGAAGACTACAGAGAAATCTTCGCGCCATCTTAACTTCCATTTTTGGAAATCGTTGCCCACAGTTTCATGCTGAAATGTAAACATTTATGCAATAAAATGATATTTAATAACAATCAGGCAACATCATGAGAAAAAAGAAATTATGATTACAGGAAAAATCGTCACTCCGTTTAACTTCAGTTTTTGAAAGTTTTGAAAGAAATGCCATCCCCAGATGGAAAACGACCCTTCCCTACCTCCCCATTTCTTTTCAGTTCTGCATCGATCTCGAGAATTGCCCAAATGATAAAATTCGCACTTAGTATTAAATAAATACACTATTTTTGTAAAAGTAATTGTCATTACTTTTAATAAATAAATACACTATTTTTGTAAAAGTAATTGTCATTACTTTTACAAAAATAGTGTATTTATTTAATACTAAGTTTGAATTTTATCCAAACTCTCTATAATCCGGAAAATTCTAAAATCCGGAATCGGCAAAGTCCGGACGATTCCAGATTTTCGAGGTTGTACTGTACTTAGCTCTTACTCTGGAAAACCATCAGCTGTGCTGCTGCTTCATGCTTTTATAGCGATATTCAGCTTCAGTAATTCTACCTGGCAACCTCCCCTGAAATTCTTCCTTAATCTCACTGTTCCACTATGCATCACCTTTAATGTTACTTGCTGCTGCAGTATCACCATAAACCTCTTCAGCAGCAATGACAACAAAGCTCTTATAACATCCACTTCTTTTCCACACACCTTTCACATGTATTCAATTGGCCAATTCAGAGTATGCTGAAATTTTTGGGATGCCTTTCAACCTTTATTACTTTCATTTCAGGCATCTTTCTTTTCCTCTTGCATTAACCAACATTTAGTTTCACTCATGACACTAAAAGGTAATGGTCAGACCTGAGATCTGCACATCTCATTACATTAATGTCAAAACCTAAATGCAACAATGATAAACTACAGCTCAAAAAAGTATTCAACGTAGTTCTTTGGGTTTTAGGTTTCTAAAGCTTTTAACGATGTTTTTTTTTTTTTTTTTTTTGGAAATACATACACTGCGCTGGCCACCCAAAATGCAACACCAAGAAGGAAGCATCCGATTGGCCTGAAATTCGCAGCATGCGTCGCACTGCAGGCCATATGCAAATCATGTGCGCTCGGCACGTCACCGAGAAGCACTATAAGAAGGGTTCACAGAAGGCAGGGTGTAAGTAGTAGAAGTGTGTTGTGCTGCCGGACCTGTGCGTGGGAAGTTTCCGGATGCCTCGTTGCAGAATACGGCAGTCATTTCAGCACATCTCGGAGTTTGACAAAGGACGAATAGTGGCTTATCGCGACAGCGGTTTACCGTACCGAGACATCCGCGCCCGTGTGGGACGACATCCAGCCACAGTGAGGCGAGTATGGATTCGGTGGGTGCAGGAGGGACGGACCGACATGAGTGATTGCCGCAGCCGCGGCATACCACCGATCAAGAGGACCGCATGTTGTGCGGCGAATATTGACAGCTCGCACTGCCACATCACGAACGTTAGCGAAGGAATTAGGGTGTGTTGCGCAACAACCTGTGTCAGCACGTACCATTCGACATCGTCTGCGGGAGCGGTGACTTGTCGCACAGCGCCCATTGCTCCGATTACCATTGACGTTACACCACCGGCTAGTGCGGCGGCAGTGGTCCGTTGAACGCCACACCTGGACTATGGAATGGCACGACATTGTCTTCTCCAACGAATTCCCCTTCTGCCAGCAACATCATGATGGTCGGATACGCGTGTGGCGGCACCGTGGCGAGAGACTGTATGACGCCTGCATTATGCATCGCCATACCGGTCCGTCGCCTGGCGTTATGGTTTGGGGCGCAATTGGATATGACACCCACACCCCTCTGGTATGCATCGCCGGTACACTTAACAGCCACCGCTAGATCTCTGACGTTTTGAAGCCTGTAACCTCCCTTACCTGCAGGACCTACCAGCAGCCACGTTTCAACAGGACAATGAGCGCCCGCACCTGGCACGCATCGTGCAACAATTCTTCACGGGCCACCAGGTGTCACTGCTGCCGTGGCCCGCCTGTTCCTCCGATATGTCGCCCATCGAACACGTCTGGTCGCTGATCGCCAACCGAGTGGCTCGGCAAGCACCACCCGCGGCTACGCCTGATGAACTGTGGCAACGTGTGGAAGCAGACTGGATCGACATACCCCAAGCCCACATCTAAAGCCTCTTTCGCTCGATGCCGAGGCGTGTAGCGTCCGTTATTGCCAGCCATGGGGGCCAACCCAACTATTGATGTCTGCATGTTCCGCAAGTCGCACGGGCTTGTAAGCTCAATCGTTTCATCTTTGTATCTGCTGTTATGTGTCCAGTAAATCTGGCTTTGCTATCTCGTGTTCTTCTTGGTGTTGCATTTTGGGTGGCCAGCAGTATATATTAATACTTCAGTTTTCACTTAATATGAAATCAAGCTGAAAGAACAACTGCAGAATTTGTGTGAATAAAAAATAACAGCTTTTTTTTTATGAACTGGACACACTTTTCCCTTCAATTGTAAATCATTCCTGCATAAGCAATATGTCAGCTGAACTTTTTAAATCGCAATGGTCTGAAGAATGTTTAAATTTAAGATTATTAAGATACTGTATAGAATAATAAATAAGTCCATGGCATAAAGTTCATACATAATAATTTCAAAGAAATAAGATTTTCAAAAAAAATTTGTCATACCAAAATATCCACCTTGAGCAATGCTAATATAGCGTTGGTGCTTTTGTAGAAAACTGGCAATCACCATGTGAACATATTGATCTTCTTCTTCCCTGCCACTTCCCATGAAACAAATGTGCTCACCAGCTGCTACTGAGCTAGCAGCAATAGACTGGTCTTTGGCAGCAAAGAGGGCCTCAACAGCAGTGCAAAATGCAGCCGGCTCTTGCAGCATCTGTAACAAGTCCATAACAAAAGTTTTGTGAAACAATATGCATAATTACAAGACATGAATATCTATTCTGTCTAAAGTTAAATCCGCAAACATCGAATAAAATTTTAAACAAACGTGTAGGCAACCTACATACAAACATTCAACTTCCAAATTTGCTTTATTGCAGATATGGTCAAAATTTAAAATAATAATAAATAAGCATGCATAAGGATTTTTTGTTTATTTGTTTCATGAGCTCCAAACAGAAGGAGTAATTTACTTGGCAGCTCAATAGTTGGTGTTAGGAGTCTCTACTGTGCAAGCTAATGAATTGGTGGTCTCCCACTATTGTGTATCTATTGGGTTTGCTGCTGCATGTGTTGATCACAATTTTTGTGATCATTTTTGCTATCTATCATGACTGGGAAGCATAAGAACACCAAAAATGTTGAGAGAAGTCCGAAGAAATTATGCATAGTAATGACAAAAACTAAGGTTGAGATTATAAAACAGGTAGAGAGCAGAGAGATGAAAAAGATGACTGAAGTTGCACATGCATACAGTCAATGTGAGTCAGTCAGTCGTTGGGACCATTTTAAAAGACAAAGAAAATTCTTACCCACGTTAAAGTAAAGTAATATTTAGAATTCATTTTACTGATTATAACTGTTTTAGTAGAGGCAGATTTGGAAGCTTACCTTAGAAGGGGACGGCTGCTCCGATTAAAAAAAAAGGGAGAGAGAGAAAGCTAAATTAAGGAATTAGAATCACACTTTGTTACGTAAGAAGGTTAGAACTTTTTAAAAGTTCAAAAGTTGGGAGCTTTCAACCTTGTCTTAGGTCTTCACTATGCACAATGGAAGACTAAGATTGTTTCCAGATTCTAAGTTTAAATTTGTGTTGATGTTTTTGAGCCAGAATCTAGAATAGATCTCCAGATTATTGGGATGTAGGGTGGAGATTCCAGATTGCAAGTATTGGGTGTAAAAATAATTTCCAGGCTTTCACAGAAGCACAGGGTGAGCCGATTATCAAAAGAAGCAATACCCTTTGTTTCAGTTCAGCGGCGAAGTATCTTTCATTGTCAAAATAGACAAGGCAGTCATAAGGTTATCCTTCAAACCATCTTAAGTATTTGGATTATCCATCAAAACATCTTTTTTTGTGTTCCGAAATGTTTTGAAGGGTAACCCAAATGAAGACTTTCACAAAATCTGCGT
Organism: Macrothele yani; assembly: GCA_039090855.1. Taxonomy (NCBI): domain Eukaryota; kingdom Metazoa; phylum Arthropoda; class Arachnida; order Araneae; family Macrothelidae; genus Macrothele; species Macrothele yani. The sequence continues at coordinate 178,046,511 of CM076990.1, forward strand.
ATTTATTACTATAATTTTACAACAATAAATATTAGGCTAAACCACATAAGGCCATTACTTAGAATTTCTGCTCACCAGAAGCAGCTCATGGTTTAACAAGTGAATAGAGCACACGTAATAAGAACTGATACATCAACATTTTTACATACTTTATAATGGTAATAAAAGTACCTCAAGAAACAAGATGCCAAAAAAAAAAAAAAATTCTGGGATTGGACACCGAGTCCAATTTATCACGTTCTTGCAGAGCAAGTTCAAATGCACCCCAAAAACGAATGCAGTTTTTAATACAAGATAGGAAAACATACATTGATTGTTTTTTTATTTTATCATTTTGCTGTTGAACTTGCCACCTGTAACTAGAATTTAGTTGCTATCTTATGTTTTCCCCACTAAGTGCAGCCAAAATCAGTACACTATTTTCGTGTGCAGAGGACACGTTATGCTTCCAAGTTTTGCCGCCAAAAATCTTTCACACTGGTTGTATGCCATAGAATTTCACCTGTAAACAATAAACATGGAAAGCAAAGTATAGCATTTTTTATGTCATAGCCACATATCCATGCATTCTAATTAAATATGTTTTGTAAGTGAAATCCCTGATCCACTCAGTATTTATATCTTTAATTTTTTTCTGTAATTTAAGATCTGGTGCAGGTTTATCAAGTCTTTTAATTTCTAGTTTCTGTTCCAAAGAATGCAAAGAGAATGGGTGTTTCACAAAATAATCAACAGTATTCATGATTAAAAAGAGAATATTTAGCTTCTCATATTTCATTATTTATGTAAGGATTATAAGCAATAACTGGCACCATTCCATTGATAAAACAGAAAAATGGCACTAAAATAATCCAGTAACTACTGTAAGACACAGCAGCAAGCAATTGTGCCATTCCCTGGTAACAGAATGAGAATGGGCAGCGTGGAATTGTGCTCCAACACTTTTCCATCAAAGGCCAGCTAGCTTCCAGAAGAGTGCTTATGTGCATGCTGAAATATCCCTAAGATGATGCTGCAGCAGATTGTATGGATAGGAGGCAGAATTCAAGGTTGAACATGAGCTGTCAGCAGAAAACCTCAAATATTGAACTGCAAGGAAATGCAAGATGTTACACTGTTATAATGGTACTTTTCAGAACCCACAATAACATATTAATTCAACATGTTTTCAATGTAATCTTCTCACTCACAGAACTTTTTAACCATATTTTTCTTTTCATTAATCTAATAAAGTTTCCTGGAAAGTGGTGGGTACAGCACATGTTCATGTGCTCCTAAAGATGAACTGTCACTGCTGCTCACCTATTAAGAAACTAAGTTGAACATATGTGTGGCTTTCAGAAGGGTCATTTCACATGAAGACACCCATTATAAGAAAAAGTTGTCGCACCATAGTAATTTTTTTTTTTTCGCCATAGATATATACGATAGTGAAACCATCAAATCTGAATTTGGAAAATATTTTGCCCAATAATGGCCAAGATACAGGCATTTGACAAATGGTATTTTTACCAAATGGCAGAGCTATCTTGGATTCAGCACCCAGGTCTATTTTGGTAATAACTTGAGAACTAATGGTTCAAATTCAATAATTACGGTACCAATTTGAAACTATTTATATTAGGAGTGTATACATCATAATATCAAAACAATAGTAAATTTACATTTAATGTTTTTTTACATGAAAATTGAAAAAAATACCTTCAGATTAATAGTTAACTGTTATAAGGGCCGGGAAAAAAATGGTATATGGATCATTCCACGCCAAATCGTCAGATGCTATCATCCACCACACCATCTTCGATTCTTACGATTTTTTTTTTTTTCCATGAATAGATCACCCCAATGAATGAAAATCCTGAAAGTTTCATTTTATTATTTCCCATAGATTAGAAGATACTAATTTTCGAATTCTGGTGCATGGTGGGCCTTAATCGCGTAAAAACACGAATATCTCGGTTGTTTGGATAAAAACAAAAATCACCAAAATCACCACTCTTTTGTAATTACCCCCAAGGAATCGATTGGTGCATTGCACGAATTTCTATCTTCTTTAGTTTTTGAGTTACGTGCAACGGAAGAGCTTTTCTTCAAAATGTAAAAAAACAATGTAGTACAGCACTTAGAAGATTGCAATTGTTTTTCGTTTTTAAAGAAAAGTTTAGTCTAACAAATGAAGAAAAAAACCTTGGGCTTTCGCGTGCACACGGAGAAAATAATTTTTAAATATGGTGCATGGCTCATAACTTGCCACTGTGAAACCGCACGTGGCGAATAGCTTTGGCAGCTGGCGTGGATGTTCGCCTTCGGACAGGCGGCAGATCAAGATACCATTGCACGTGTTGGTCAGATCGCACGATAATTTGATGTGATGCTTGAAGGAGGAAGGATAGTGAATTAATGTTATGTTTAAAGGCATTTCAAATTATATCACTGTAAAATATTACTAAAGGGTCATTTCAAGCCAAATCGTCAGATGCTATCGACCACATTCTTAGCCATTCAACGACGAGGAAAACTAATATAAACCATTTTCTCCATACAGCTTACCAATATGAGCTATACCGTGAAAAAGGTTACACACAAATAATGCATATAAATTATGCAACAGACGTTGAAAATATATTAGTATTCTTAGCCATTCAGTGACGAGAAAAACTAATATAAACTTTTTCTCCCCGTATAGCTTAGCAATTATAAATTATGCAATTGATGTTGAATACAGTTTTTGGAATATTGATTAATGATTTCTACAGCTCATGCAATATCTGACAGAATTTTTAGACATGAAATGGTTATGTTTCAGGAATTAATAAATTGTCTAGTTGTCTACGCTTGCCATAAGAGAAAATGATCAAGGAATGACAGCTTGAGAAATAAAGTAATCGGGGATATACCCTCAAGAGCAATTGAATTTGAGACAGCTGGCGTTATGCAAATGTGGCGCTGTGGGCGGCCCTGTAAATGGAAACGACATGGCGTATGCAGCGATCCAACAATATAAGGAATGATGCGACGGGAATCAGTAAGAGTCGGACGCAGTATGGGTAAGACAAAGCATCTAAGCGCATTTGATCGTGGGCAAATTGTCAGGGCCCGACGAATGGGTCACTCCATCTTGGAAGTCGTGCAGGCACTCGGATTTTCACGAGCCACTGTGTCATGGGTGCAACGTGAGTACATCGAATCCGGTAAACCCATCCCTGCAAGGGCCAACTGCCGTGAACAACAGCGTGTGGATGATCAGGGTCATTGTCGGCTAGCTCGCATTGTAACAGCAGATAGACAGGCCACAGTGCAAGAAATCACTCGGCAATTTAACACTGGTGCACAAAAACATGTAAGCTGCCACACCATCCAGAACCATCTCCTCGCTATGGGGTACAGAGCCATCGTCCGAGGGTACAGACGCTGACCGCACATCACAGGGTGCAAAGATTAGCATGGGTGCGGGAACATCGCCACTGGACCCTAGACATGTGGGAAAATGTTGCCTGGACTGATGAGTCGAGATTCACGTTGGTACATGCGGATGGCAGGATATGAGTATGGTGCAAACCACATGAAGCGATGGATCCTTCTTGCCAGCAGGGTACTCTTCAAGCTGGTGGGGGTGGCATTCTCATCTGGGGACTGTTTACGTGGACTGAAATGGGATCCCTGGTACCTGTGACATCGTCCCTCACAGGTCAACGTTACCGGGATATCCTGGACGACCATTTGCTCCCGTTTGTACGTCTTGAACGTCCCACTGGGGACCTCATCCTGCAACAAGGCAATGCACCACGCCATCGCTCCCGAATTGTATCCCAATGGTTGGATTAACACTCCACCGACGTGAGCTCGCCTCCTTGGCCAGCTAGGTCACCTGACCTCAATCCCATCGAGCACATCTGGGATGCCATCGAGAGAGATGTTCGAGGCTCTGACCTCCCTCCATCAAATCTTCGTGAACTGTGGGAGCTTGTTCAGGGGTCGTGGGTTCGTATGGCTTTCCAACCCTTCCGCTGTCTTGTCGAGTCCATGCCGAAATGAATCGCCGCCGTCATCATGGCGAAAGGTTGTGCTACACGTTACTAGACAGGCATCTCTAATTCAATTGCTCTTCAGTGTATATCTCGGTGCCTATTCTTGCGAGGTAGAGGAGATATATACTGCGTTTTAGTTAACGTCAGATACTTGACGATCACAGATGATGACGTTAGCAAGGCTCAGTGTCGGGTTAGAAAAAATGTTATTGATTATTTTCTGGTAAATCTGGTATTTAAATGAAGGAGTATATCTCACAGTTGCCATCTTGCCTGTTTTTTTTTTAATATTATTTTTATTTCAGTTGCTTATTTAAAGATTACTCATCAGGTGGGAGCTCACGAAACTCTCAAGAGCTTATATGAAACAAAACGCACCACAGCACCCTAAAATAAGGAAAACACAGTTTAACTGTTCGTGGTGTAGCCCAAAAATAGGAAAATACAGTTTGATGGTTACACGGAACGAAAAATTTTATGCCTCCTAATCACATCCCGGTGTCAGAGTGGTAGCAATTGGATTTATTTCCGCTATTTTTATTTTATTTTATTAATCATGCCAATAAATTTAAAAATAATGGGAAACATTAACAGACCTCGAATGCATGAGTACGTTTACGTTAATGTAATAATCCAGTGTATCGCAATTGTTGATTACCAATTTATGAAAAACAAGTATGGAACTCGTGTTATTATTTGGCGATCGTAATTTGTCTGCTCTGTTTTATAAGCTTCTGTTTCTCTTTATCAGTAGCAACGCAGTTATCATCCTCATATTGACAAGTTACTTTAACAGTCTCTTGAATTAATTTTTTTTTTTTTTTTTTTTTTTTTTTTTTTTAACGCGTTATGCCACAATCACAATGCACAAAGACGCTGAAAAACTAGGCAGCAACTTTCAAATCGCAAGAGAATAAAAGAGATCTGAGAAAATACACTACGGAGCTTTTCCACTTGCGGTGCTCTCTTAGAAATTCGTTCTCTGTTTGCCAGAGGTCGTAAATTAGGATCTGAGGTGTTCTAGGTCTGAAGCCACCCTGTCTTTAAAAGAGAAAAAAAAAACTAGAAGCAAGCGTGTCGGCCATAGCACAGATAAAAAGAGTAAATCGTCTCTAAAAAAAATAAACAGTTTTGCATCTGTGGCGAACAGAAAACGTTATACCATAATGGCAAATAAATGAACAAACGCAGGGCAGTGGCGACGCTAGCCGCTCAGAACTGGGCGGGCCATTAAGGAAGGGGGAGGTGGCTAAACGTGATGGGAGAGGAGGCACACACTTTGAAGTGTTTGGCAGAAATTTTGGCAAAAAATTCCATTCATGTGCACTTCATTCGACGCTGATAATGTTATCCCTAGTCAAAAAAGTTTTCAAGTGAACACTGTATGTAGTATTTATTCAACGTATGTAGTATGGGAACCATGGATACGAATCTCTATGGCAAGTTACTATTCGCAATTTTAGCTTATTTAGGTCTTTCTCTCTCTCTCTCTCTCTCTCTCTCTCTCTCTCTCTCTCTCTCTCTTTCTTTCATAAGGCTATTTATGAAGTACAGTTTGTAACCTGACAAGGAATCTCTCTCTCTGATCGTTTTCAACTATAATTCCAAAACATGTGCTTCTACTGCTCTTAGAAATTCCTTCAGAAGACCCCCTCCCCTCCCCCCTCCCATTTCCCTCCCATAAGTACATTAAACTAACAGCTATGTGGAATGCTATTTTGCTTTTTTATTTAAGAGGCTACATTTCATAAACTTCTAAAAGCCAAAAGTTTAGAACTGATTGGTTTACATCGATGACACGAACATTAAATTTTCTTGCGGGTTATATTTAGTTTCCACCCTACAGAAAAAGTATTATATTACCTTCACAGAAAATAATCGGAGATTTTGCGTGCGCATATAAAAAAATTTTGAACACTTTTGGCAACATCATTTTTATCCTGCGGCGAATGGCAAGTTTATACCTTTTTTTTTTTTTTTTTTTCATTTATTGGAGGTTTAACAACCACCGTGAGCAACTCAGTGGGCTATAAGCAGTCGCCTGTCCCTAATTTCGGGCCACTGGTTCCAGGGAAGGGAAAAACCAGCGCTGTAAGACAAACATAACATCCATGCCTCACTGGGATTCGAATCTGGACCCATCTTGGACGAATGATCATATTCATAAGCCATCGCCTAGGCCACTGCGCCACCGGGCGGCAAGTTTATACTTAACAATATCTTTACGAGGAGCAATAAATTTGCGGGATGTTGATCAGACAAAGTGAGCAAAAGGTCTGGAGCATCAGGTCATTTGCAGTAACCCTCTACAAACAACATCTAAAAAGGAGAGAGGCTTCATTTCATCGCCGGCATGATAAATCTGAAAACTAAGCACAACGGAACTTTTTATCCATGTATACATACATACATACATACATACATACATACATACATACATACATACTCGCCAGAATAAAAAAAAGCTGATTAAAAAAAAATACAAGATGATCCCCAAAATTAGCCAAAAAAATTTCTCCACGATCTCTCGTCTAGAGCAAAAGCATTGACAGCAATCACCCCCCCAAACCACCACCACCCCCTCTCCCCAAATATTTTTTGTTTTACATCGATTTCAAGAAATGATTCAGAAGATGACACAAAACGTGGGAAAACCTCGCGAACACTGTAAAACCTTTAGATGTTAAATTTTATGATAATTGCCAAATTCTTTATCAGGAAAAAAAAAAAATGCATTCCATGGAAGCTCAACTTCCTCTTTTCTGATTTGATTAAATATAATCAAAAACTGACATGGAAGTTGGTCACAGCGTTGTGAGACATCGAAATATAAACATTCTTCATCAATCATGCTTTTTTAAAATAAAGAATTCCTTTCCTTCAAAACGTGAATTCAACAATACAAACGTCCGCGCGTTTGGGGAAGGGTGATGGGGGGGGGGGAGATCGCTTCTTGCGTGCGGGAGGAATGCCGTTCTTCTTCCGGTACCGAGTCTCTGCACAGCTGTGGCCACGACGCAGCATGCTTTGCCGATTGCAGTTTCACTGTGGCAATGCACTGGCCATGCACCATGTTTAAACATTATTTTCTCGGTGCTCAGGCAAAAGCCCAAGGGTTTTTTTTTCTTCCTTTTGATAGATTAAACCTTTCTTTGCAAAGAATAATAACGGCAGCTTTCTAAGTGTTGTACTACATTGCCTTTTTAAGCATTGAAGAAAGGCTCTCTCATTGCTCATAACTCAAAAACTACAGCAGACAGAAACGCGTGCATTGCGCCAATGGATTCCTTGGTAAAAATTAAGAAAGAAAGATGATTTATGTATTTCTTTTTATTCTAAATAACGGAGATATTTACGTTTTTACGCAAAATATCTCCGTTATTTAAAATTCAGAAAATTATATCTTCTAACCTATCAGTAATAAAAAATTGAAACTTTCAGGGTTCTTATAAAAAAAATCGTAAGAATCGGAGATGTGTTGGTGCAAAATTAATTCAAAATCTGACGATTTTGCGTGGAATGACCAACATAACAGTTTTTTCTGAAACTTGGTAGAAACAATAACTAATATGTGTGCTTTAAGTGGAGAAAAACTAAAATGGTAATATTTCTTAATAAATGAAAACAATAGCTTTTATACACATAAGATATCAAGGCATAAGAATCCCTGGTGCTAATAAAAAGCTGCCTAAAAACCACACCGTTATTATTCTTATATTTTAGTATCTTAATTAAAAATATAACAATAAATATAACCATAATTTAGCTTTGATGGTAGATATGAATTAAAGACATCCTGTCTGCACTCCACGAGACTGAAGAAAGGATCTTAAGGAATGACATAGCCCACAAACATGAAGTCTTTAGCTGTCAGACGTGTGAGCGAAAAGTGAGAGCACGGTCAACCGTCAGACCAAGGAACTTAGTCTCCGGCAAAACTGGTATGGCTGCACATTCGAAATGAAGCTCTGGGTACTGATAGAGGCCACACCTCTCGCAGAAATGGACACATGCTGTCTTGTCAGTAGAAAGAATGAAACCATTGCTGTTCGATGCTTTTACGATCTGGTTAATTGCAGACTGCAACTGCCTTTCAATAAAATGCATGCTGGATGATGAACAGAAGACGAGTAAGTCATCTACATAAACAGTAGCCAAAACCGCAGGAGGAAGATTTTTGAGAAGACAGTTAATGCATAGGATGAACAATGTGACAGATAAAATGCAACCTTGAGGAACAGCTTGTTCTTGATGGAACAGTGATGAGTCATACCCAGAAGCACGTGGAACACCTGATTGTGAAGAAAATTGGTGATGAACGTTGGGAGGTTTCCTCACAAACCACTCTCGTGGAGGTCACAGAGAATACTGTGGTGCCACGCTCAACTGTAAGCTTTCTCCATGTCAAAAAAAAAAAAAAAAACAGAAACCAGGTGCTGCCTATGCAAGAACGCCTCGTGGACAAATGTCTCAAGGCACAGGAGATGATCGCGAGGTGAATGATGCCGGCGAAAGCCACTCTGTGATGGTGAAAGTACTTGATAGTGTTCTAAAAAATGAAGTAACAGGGAATTAACCATGCATTCAAGAACTTTACACAGACAGCTAGTGAGAACAATTGGACGATAACTAGAGGGCAGAGTTTGCCGAAAAATAATAAAAAAATTTAAAGGAGTATTTTTAATTCTTTGAAAAAAATTTAGGGAGTAATTTTTAAAAGTGGGAAGTATTTTAGGAAAATTAACAGATGTGTGTGTGTGTGAAATAAAAATGCTGGGCGATTATAGAAAAACAATCTAGATTTTTTTCATATTAAAAAATATTTCACTGCCACTTAATGTACTTAGAATTTGGATCTGCTTTGCTTCTTGTTGTAATAATAAATATGATATTCATATTTTAAAACAATAACATTAAATTTATCATGTTCTGTAATGACCACATGCAACAGCAATGCATTCAAGAAGTGAATACATTAAACTTTTGAGATTCTTATAGACATCTAAAAATATCTAAGAAACTTCTCAGCAAGTTCCACAGCCACATTTGTCTTTTGTTGACTTTGCAGCTGTGCAGCATCCAGTGCTTAAATTTTCATTTTGCTGATATCTTTGTTTCCTTTTCCATTTCTTTATAGTCACTTTTTTTTTCTTTTTTTCTTTTTTTTACGCCCTTGGATGACAATTTTATTCATCATGCTGAAAAAGTTTCAGTCCATGAGGGTTGGTTGGTTGGTTGTTGGATTTTATTGGCGCAAGGGCCAGGTTTGGCCAAAGAGCGCCAGACAAAGAACGATCAGCCACAGATTTTTAAAAACGTGGAAAATGATGAAGAACAGACAGGCTTGGTAAAAGTTGAAAAAGAGTATGAAGAAAGCAGTGAAGAAAAGGTAGTTAATGATGTTTATTAAAAGTAACATATTTACTAATGGAAAAGGACGAACCGTCACTCTCCTCCCCCCACACTCCTCTGCAATGCTGGCAGAGGGCGGGGACGAACTGTCACTCTCCTCCCCCCCATGTTCCTCTGCAATGCTGGTAGAGGCTGGGGACGAACTGTCACTCTCCTCCCCCCCGTGTTCTTCTATAATGTTGGGTGAGGGTGGGGACCTCGCTGAGGCCGAGACAGTTTGATGGACACCGCACACCTTTGCGGATTGAGGGCCGGGTCTGCCGCACGTGCAGGCTGTCTGCTGGGAACCGGAAGAGGCGGGCGTCTTCAAAAGAGAAGGCGAAGACGCAGCTGGTCGAATAAGCTGGAGCTCGGTGAAATCCACCTGTGTCGCTTGTTCAGCTGTAGATCGCTTGGCAAGTGCGGCGGCGAGAGCTACAGGGCGCGGAACAAAAGGCTGCACGGGTTGTGGCTGAGACTTAACAACTGCGGCAAAAGTACGCTGTCGGGTGGTGGGAATACCCAACTTGGCCTTGGCAGCAGGGTACGAGAGGCCCTCCAGGGTCTTGAGGCGCTGGATCGCCTTCTCGTCGTTCCACTTCGAACAGGACCTGGCATAAGCAGCGTGGGAGTCACCACAGTTTACACAGCAGGGCTCTGAAGTGCATCCAGTCCCTTCGTGGTCGCGGGAACCACAATTGGCGCACCTCGCAACACTGTTACAGGACCGCTGGGAATGTCCATACCTCTGGCACTTAAAACAGCGTAGAGGATTTGGTATATAAGGACGAACTGCACATAACAAGTAACCAGCCTTTATTTCAGTAGGTACCTTCGGGCTGTTAAAAGTCAAAATAACATTTCGTGATTTGATCAGCGCGCCATCGCGCCTGAAAGTCATGCATCGGGCAGCTATGACACCCTGATCAGCAAGTTCACACACAAGTTCATCTTCATCGCAGACCAACAAGTCGGGCTCAGAAATGACTCCCTTGGAGGTGTTGAGATACGGATGTGCCGTCACTTGAACTGGAATATCCTGAAGTCTGGTCAACTGCAGAAGAGATTTGCTCTGAGAGAGAGTGCAAGTTTCCACAAGCAGGTCACCAGAGCGTAGCTTCTTCACTGACTTCAAAGAGCCAGCAACACCCGCAAGTGCCTTCGAGATGAAAAAAGGAGACTTTGAGGAAAGTTTCAACATCTGGTCAGTAGAAGAAATGACGAGAAAAGTAGCTTGAGGTATCGAATCTGCAAGTGTAATGCGACGTTTCTGAGCTGACGGCTCAACACCTGGATCTAAAGATACGTCGCGGTGATGTCGTTTTTCAACGAAAGTTCTTTTCAGTGTGTTATGTGTGGGAGGTGGTTGAGGCAAATTTGGCCCCTGATCAATCACCATATCCTGTTGTTTTTTAAATTTTGAGGAGGGTTTATGTTTCCCCATGGGAGTAAGAAAAATTCATCAGCAACGTACTCCGCCCACAATCGAGCCCAACAGGGGAGAACTGGAGGTCCGCAAGCCAAACACATGACGCAAGACACAGTTCTAGAGCTTAGTTGCAAATATAGTCCGTTGGCTGTGATCACACGCACTCGGCGGACACTTCGGCCTCCGGGTACCGTCATGCCAACGCCTTTGGCATGATCCCACAGCCCCCGGGCTCACCCTGCCGTGCAATACGACAAAAAGCCGCTAAAGCCCTGCACACAACTTGGTACAAGACTTCTGACCAGAGGTGGGTTAGGCTCTAGCCTCCCGTTTACAGCGAAGCCGGGGTCGAAGAGGAGTGTTGGTACACAGGAGGCACTTAACCGGTCTCCTGCGACCTCAGCCGCCAGACATCCCATTTCCGCCTCACGGGTCTCCGCACGCGGCAAACATGCAGGTAGGTCTAGCACCCAAACCAGCTAAAAGGAAAAAAAAGAAATCCAAAGAAGACAAATCCTGGCAGGGAACCTAAACGGAATCTCAGCAACCTACGAACTGAGCGGTTAATATAAATCAGTTAGTGGTGGAGGTCAACAAAACCACAAGACCGGGGTGTTAGTACATAACGTGGTAGCGATTAGGTAGAGAATACAACACGGGCAGCTAGCCAGTGGAGAAAATAAATAAAAACGAAAAAGCGAGACACAAGACCAGCTCGGGATCGTGGGGCCGCGACTCCCCAACAGCTGGATGAACAGCCGTCCCTGCATACACCATCAGCACCAAAATAAAAATCAAGCGGTGGCATGACATCAGATGTTGACCAGTCACAAGGTCAGCTCGGGCCGTGGGGGCGCCGCTCCCCAAATAACTGGAAAACCAGTTATCCCCGTGCGGAGTCAGTCCATGAGGACCATGAATGCATGATAGCTTTCACTATATTAGTGTAACTTTGAAAATATGAATACTTTTGAACACCATGCATCAATTTCTTACAAACTTTTCATCTTTTTCACTTTCGTTTTCGGCCAACCCCCCTCCATCAAGCTGAAATGCAAACCTTTTTTGGGACGAATATATAAGAACACATGACACATTTTCATTCAGAACATCATTGGGAGTAAAAATTAGTTGCAGAAAAAATCTTTGTTACATCCGATTTCCGTTTTCAACATTTTCCCTGAATTTTCAAGGTGAAATACAAATATTTATGAAATAAAATGATATTTAACAACAATACTCGGCAGAGGAAACACCGCGGGGAAAATAAAATTATGATTACGGGAGAAATCTTTACTGTGTCTAACTTCCCTTTTCGAAAGTTTTGAAAGACGAAATTTCCATTTTCAAAAGTTTCAGGCTGAAAGCATCCTTCACCAGTACAAATTGCCCCAAAATTTCTGTTCAGTTATGCATTGATCTCAAGGATAATGCAAATTATGACAAAAAAGGAGAAATTCCTCGAAGCCGTGGCACTCTCATACCTGAAGATTACAGGTGAATTTTTTGTGCCGTCGAATTTCTGTTTTTGAAATTTTTCCCTCCATTTTCAAACTGAAATACAAATATTTATGGAATAAAATGATATATAACAGCAATATTGAGCAAAGGAAACATTGCAGGAAAAACGCAATTACGATTATGGAAAAAATTTATTTCGTTTACTTCCGTTTTCGAAAGACAAAATACTGTCGCGATGCATATTTTTACGAGTAGGTAAAACTCTTCAATGCATAGATTTACGCATTGATACGTATTTTACACATTTCTTGATACATATTTTTATGCATTGATGTGTATTTTACGCATTTTTTTATGCTCATTTTTACGTGCCGTGAAAAATTCCCGAAGCGCGATCTTTGCCAGGCCTGGGAAAAGGTAGAACAAAAGCTTTTTGCCAAGATTGCGGGAAACTGCTGCGCTCCAACCAAAGGCGTTTGAAGAGGACTAAAAGATTCTTGAGAGACGACTGTGAGAGATGACAGACCATATCTTAGTGGATGCCATCAGAACTGACAGAAGTCGTACCGGACCAATGCGGAGTCACCCGTAGTTCAACCATGCTGAAAAGGAAGTTATCGTCTTTGTTGTGAAAAGGCGCAAACGAGATTTTCTGGCATTCGGCTTGTGACTTAATCCTTTGAAAGGAGGAAGAATATGCCAGATCACTGGACACAGAGGCAAATGCCTCACCCAAACAATTCCCTTCTCCCCGACTTCAGCATATGTGTAAGCATTACTCTCGAGAATGGAAATCTGGTGAGAACTATAGTTATCTCGGATCTTACGAATCTTTACCCACACAGTTTTGAGACTGGCACATGAATTGATAAATGAAACATACTGAATCCAAGACTCCTTCTTGCTTGATCAACGCATCAACTGAGTGTAGGATTTTGTTCATTTAAATGCAACAAGATTAGCATCGGTTGGATAATGCTGAAACGTACACCAGGCCTCCTTATGTTGAGCTCTCCTAGCTGCTGCACATTCAGGGATCAACCAAGGCTTCAGATTTCTTAGGAGCATCGTTGATGTTTTTGGTATCGAAAGATCAGCTGCCTGAATAATGCAAGTAGTAACATCAAAAACAGCTGCGTTGATTGACTCTTGGGTCACCATGGCAGAAGATATCACTGCGGACGATATGAAGACCTCCCATCTGGCATGATCCATCCTCCATCGAGGGGGCGGGAGGCAGAAAATGGCATACTCACATTATGCGAGAGCACAATTGGGAAACGGTCGCTCCCATGGAGGCTATTACACACCTCCCACAACCAATCAGCAATAATCAATGGTGATCCCAAGCTCAAATTGATCGCACTGAAAGGTTTGTTGGCTCGGGAAGTAAGTGTCAGCATCAGTGTTAAAAAGGCACAAAGAGGACTAGGACAGAAGAGACTCTATTCTATGGCCCCTTGTGCTGATGCTGACACTACCCCACAAAAGATTATGGGCACTAAAGTCACCCATAAGAAAGACGAGGAAAGGCAGCTGATCAACCAAACTCGCATGAATTGAGGTGCTCACATCCTCATCCGGCGGCAGATAGACACTGCAAACAGTAAGAGGCATAGACATGGAAATGTGTACCACCACAGCTCGTAATGGGGTTGAGACCGTAAAGGGAGAAACTGGAAGACTGTGAGGGACTAAAATAGTGACTCCCCCACAGGCCATATCTCCTGATACATTATTTTTCCGATACATACTGTAGCCTCGAACTGAAAACAGGTCTGATGGTTTAAGTTTTGTCTCCTGCAGACAAAGATACACCGGAAAGTACGACGAAAGTAGATGCATCATGACATCATGTCTTGTCCGAAAACCTCAGCAGTTTCACTGAACAATTGAAGCAATGGTTACAAGTAAGATGAACGTGAAAGAAAATAAAATGAACTAAATTGAGTGTTCAAATGGCATCAGCATCCATCTCCTTTGATGAGTGGTCCCCCAGATGTGGGGGTGTTTTATCTGGGGGCAATATAGGGCGATACTTTGTCCCATAGGTCTTACTGGGATTCACTAGGCCTTGAGTATTAATCTGACATGTTGGAGAAGAAACACTCTTCTTCTCCTTGTCTTTGATTTTCTTGCCAGAAGAAGTGGCCTGAGTGGTGGTGGTGTTAGTACATTTCGGCAAAGTGGTGGGTGCTGCTTTAAGCCCCCTAGTACGAGGCTGGAGTGCCTCCAGACCAGCAGTGATGATATCGTCCAGCTTGTACAGACATTTAGGGGGATCTGACTTTTGGTTTGTACAGCAACTGTAGACTTGGCAACCACCACTGATTCATATGACCGCCGAGCAGGCTGAACCAGAACCACCCTCCTTCTGGCCTCTGGATAAGAAATATTCTCAACCGTTTTTAGCCATTGGATTTCTTTTTCCTCCACCCATTTCAGACACTCCTTGGGTGATGCTGAATGTGAACCCTTGCAGTTCACACAAAACTCGACCTCAGCCACACAGTCTTGTAAATAATGGTCTGTGGCACCACAGTGTCCACACCAAGGAGTGCTCCTGCATGACTGCTGAGAGTGGCCATACGTCTGACACCTAAAACATCTCAGAGGGTTAGGGATATACAGATGTACCTCAAAGTGAAGATACCCAGACTGGATGGACGTAGGCAGGGACGGGCTGTCAAATGTTATAAAATGTTGTGGAATGGAACTGAATGCCCATTCCTCCTGAAGAGATTACGCAGCACACCCGTAACGTGTTGACTCCTCAGTTCTTTCCAGAAGTTCATCTTTGGTACATTCAATTAGGTCCCAAGAGGAGACAACACCTCGAGATGTATTAAGGTAGCCATGGGGTGTTATTTTAACAGGAGTCTAAAGCAGAAAGGTAGTGTAAAGACGTGTGGAACTGTAGGCCGTTGTGGACATCTCTACAAGAAGATCGCCGGACTAGAGTTTCTTGATGCTCTTAGGAGAGTTTGCAATGGATTGAAGTGCTTTGTTTATCCAAAATGAACTTTGGTACTCAAAGGCTTTGAAGGGTTCAATAAGTGCACAAATAAAAAACGAGCATTCAAAAAATCAGGGACATGCTTCTTGGAGGAAGGGGCTGAGCCTTCCTCAATAAGTCATTTGCTTTTAGCCTCTTGGGAAACATTGTTAGAAGCCATAAAGAAAAAAGGAAAAAAAAAAAAAAGAATTCATCAATTCATCCATCGACTTCCCTGCCCACCACCGAGCCCAACAGAGGAGAGCCGGAGGTCCGCAGGTCCAAATGGATGCAGGACACAGCTCTAGGGTTGAGCTGCGGATATAGCAAGTTGACAGGGCAGGCATGCTCTCGGCAAGTACCGTGACTTTCCCGTGTCTTGGTAACACCCCTTTCGCATGCCACACTATCCCCAGATTCACCCAGTCTGACGGAACGACATGCCCTTAGAAGTCTGAACTCCACTCGGCCATAGACTTCATTCACTAGGAGTGGGTTAGTTCCTAGCCACCCATTCAGGGTGAAGCAGGGGACAAGGAGGAGTGTTGGTAGCTGGCGACATCCCAGCCACCAGAAACATCAGCCTCCCCTTTTCCACTTTACGGGTCACAACACACGGCAAATGTGCAGGTAGGTCTAGCTAAGCGGCTCGGAAAAACAAAGAGGGGAACATAAAATGGAGAATAAAGGAAATAAAACGAGAAATTAAACTCCGGCGCTGGCGCATAATCACAACCTCAACAACCTACAACTGAGGTGGGTACATTTCAAGAGAACAACAAAAGCTAAAAAATGGGAAAATATCATACAGTATATGTCGGCTCGGGCCGTAGAGTTGCCACTCCTCATCAGCTGCATGAACAGCTGTTCTTGCGTTGATGTAATCACACAAAGACGAGAAAACAAGATAAACCCTCACAAGGTCGGCTCGGGCCGTGTGGGCGCTGCTCCCTAAATAACTGGAAAACCAGTTATCCCGGTGAAGGAAATTTTGGTTGGACCAAATATATCAAGGCAACAGCCATAGTTTTAACACCTCTGGCCTAAAAAATGAATGAGATGTGCATTATCCTTAATGAATAACTGTTGACTGAAACAAATAATGCACCCCACCTCCCAACACAATTAACTAAACTTGAAAATATAAATATCATGATAAAATTATTCACATGCCTTGATGCTGTTGACCTGAATGCTAAATGTGCTCATTCTTTAACATTATCTTTGGAATACCCATATACTTTAGTAAAATAACTGCAAAAGACCTTTTGGCAAATAATTCTAGCTGTATCTCTGAATCAATAATATTTAAGTTTCAGTGACATATGGTACACTATAAAATAGGACACAGCACAACATACCAAACTAGCCTCCAAGTGAAAAGCAGTAGATAGGTGACCACTGTTATATTGGTCAGCTGGACGGCAATCAACAACAAAAAATTTGACTGCAGATACATTCTGGAAATGGGGAAAGAAAACACTTTTTAAAGACATAAAATAAAAGTACAATAAATCTCCTTTATAACAAGCATTACAAGATCACACAGCTTTGCTTATTACAGCCATTATTCATACACCCCTGAATGTAAAAACCTGCATACATACATATAATAATGTTTACAATAATTTTTCACAAAGATAAAGTGTTCCTAAAGAGTATATTAACCATATTAACAAAAAGAAAAGGTTCACTTGCATCCTCATTTTACTCAAATAATTTTAGAATTGTAGTCTGATCAAACATCAAGGTGAAACTCTCCTAAGAGCGTCAAGAAGGCTTTGACACTCTTAGGAGAATTTCACCTTGATGTCTCTAGAAATTCTTTTTGTCATATCTAAACAATTAAAAACACTGTTGAAAGTGCCACTGTATTTGAAAAATTCAGTTGATTTTAACACTTCACATACGAGTATGCTCTGCAACTTTCTTGTTTTACTGTCGTTGTTTAAAAGTTCAGGACAAAATCGGTGTAATATTCCATACAGTGAAAAGCACAATAAACGTAAACTGAGTTTTTAATTGAAGAGTTCCAACATTTTTTCACAATGTTCTTGCTCATTAGATAGGACCCCCACACACACACACACCTCCCCAAGGAAAATTGCCAATTGAAGAGTAAAACGCTGATTTTTGTGACCAGTTACATGCTACACCACTAGTCATTCACATATACTCGTAATTATAAACAACAAGCTAGCAGCTTGGGAGTGTAACAGCTTCACGGAGAGACAAAGCAGAGAAAGGTCAAAAAGGCAAACCAAATTCCACAACTTATTGTGGTCAATGTGAATAAGGCTCAGGTCTAAGATACTATCCTTAAACATGTGAAAGAATTTTAGGACAAAATTGCTGATGTGTATATGAACGAATGTAAAAGTGAAGAATTTATTTTTTTCAGTTTGTTTTGTTATTTACTTCTGGCAGTACCTTTGTACTCAGTGCACACCAAGTCATCACTGAATTATGACAACCCTTACCAAAAGTGGACACGGCCCGTTGACCACGTTATTTCCGAGATGGCATGATTAGTTGACTGATGTATTGGGTTGGTGCGAATGAAATGTCCGGCGCAAATGAGCAGTGGAGGCAGGCCCTCACCACAGTGGAATGAAACCAAACACAGGTGTTGCAGGTATTACGTCACTGAGTTACTATAAATAGCTAGCACGTGTGTGAACAACAAGGTTCAGGTGTGGTTTGTTTGGACGTAACATGGCTGGCAGAGGAAACATGCAGCCACCGGATCTGTGAGTCATCTTCCTGTATGAACTTAAACTGGGCCTTTCAGCAGGAATTGCCGCTCGAAACTTTAATAAAGTGTTTGGGGAGAATACAGCCAAGGAACCAACCATTCAGTGATGGTTTGTAAAGTTTCGAAGCGGATATACGGACCTGCAAAACAAAGCATGTGATCACGGACCTGTTGCTGTTTCTGACGATGTTCTGTTACATGTGGTTGAAGCAGATCCCCAAAAAAGTGTCATGAGATAGTGACAAATGTAGGTGCCCACCACAAGACAGTTGTTCGGCGTCTGGCTGAGCTGGGTAAGGTCAAGAAGCTGGACATGCGGCTGCTGCATGAGTTGACAACTGGCAACAAGACCAGGCATTTGGAAATCTGCACATCGCTGTTTGCCATGAATAAACAGGAACCTCTACTGCATCAAATCGCCAGCTTCGATGGGAAGTGGGTCCTTTATGATAATCCGAAACGATCTGCACAATGTTTAAGCATGGCACAGCCTGCTGGACGGCATCCTAAGCTACCCGCACATACCAAGAAGATGATGCTCCTTGTCTGGTGGCTCGTGGCCGGGATAATCGTTGGAGTTTCTAGGCAAGATGCCAAACCATCACTGCAGAACGTTATTGTGCTGAATTACACCAGATGCAGAGGAAATTGCTGCAGAAACAACCGGCTTTGGTCAACAGACATGGTGTTCTTCTGCTCCAGAACAACGCCTGCCCTCATGCCGCACAACTAACGATGCTGACACTAAGTGCCTTGGGTTATGAAGCACTTCCTCCTCATCCTGCCTATTCCCCGGACTTGTCTCAAATAGACTTATTATCTGTTTTGTCACCTGGGTCACTTGTCGTCCAGGAAACAGTTCATGACAGACAATGAGGTTCAACGTGCAGTTGATGACTTCTTTGGGGCCCAGCCACAAGACTTTTCGTTCCGGGATCATGGGCTTGCCGGACAGATGGCAACTATGTGTTGATGATGAGGGGGATTATTTTGCCTAGGTAAGTTGTCCTACTTTTCCGTTCTCGCCGTCCACGTGTTCTGGTACTTTGACGGACATTTCATTCGCACCAACCCAATAACATATATAAGTGTGAGTGGAAAAGTAGGTAGTAAAATTCGGAGCATGATGAGTAAACTGAGGAATTTATTGGACTTTCAGAAAAGACAGATTCTGGGAGCTCAAAATGCGGGTGCCACGATTTTTAAAATGGCTGAACTGTTGGATTGTTTTGCAAGCTGCCATAGTTAAAGTGTATCAGGGCAGGTGTGAAAATGGTAAGACACTGACCCGAAGGCAAAACTTTTTTTTTTTTTTTTTTTGATTGGAGGTTTAACGACCACCGTGAGCAACTCAATGGGCTATAAGCAGTCGCCCGTCCCTAATTTAGGGTCACTGGTTCCAGGGAAGGGAGAGAGCCAGTGCCGTAAGACAAAACACAACATCCATGCCTCACCGGGATTCGAACCCGGACCCCTTCTGGACGAACGATCAGAGGCCATCGCTTAGACCACTGTGCCACCGGGGCGGCGAAAGAAGGCAAAACTGCACAGGACAGCACAAGACTGATGCAAGAGGTGAGTGTGCCTGGTCCGAGGACCAGTACAGGCCAATAGATGCATCACTGTTCAACAGTTGACTACCCAATACAGCAGAGGTCAATCTGGAACAGTATTTGTCGTGACTATGTGTCGCACGCTCACACGTATGGGCTACAACAGCAGACAACCCCAACAACATCCTCTCCTAACCACGGTTCAACAGTGTAAAAGAATCACCTGGTGCAAAGACTGTGCAAGTTGGATGTCGGATGACTGCAAAAAAAAAATGTGTGCCGGTGACATTTTTTACTCCACTCAGTGGATGATCGTGTACGTACTTGGTGCAAACAATATGAGGCACTGGATCCATCCTGCATGGTCTCCACAGTGCAAGCTTGTGGAAGCGGTTGTATGGTGTGGGACATGTTTGCCTGGCAGGAGCTTGGACTCCTGGTGCGTGTGGAACGACGTACGACTGGTGCCCACAATTGTGAATGACTCTGTACACCCAGCAATGTCGCACTTTTTCCGAAATGGCAACGGTGTCTTCCAAGATGGCAATGCACCCAGCCACAGGGCCAATGTTGTGCACAAATGGTTTGAGAAACACAGTGCATACTTCCAGCATATTGACTGGCCTCTGAATTCCCCTGGTAGCAATCCCATTGAGCCCTTGTGGGACACTATGGAATGGCATATCAGGTGCCTGGATGCACCAATCACCTCCATACTGGAATTGAAGGCCACATTACACACAGCTTGGTGACCATACCTCCCAACTGCTTCAGCATCATATTAAATCAATGCCACATTGGATAGCTGCTGTACTGAGGGTGAAGGGAGGACCTACAAAGTATTAGGTAGGTGGTCATAATTCAGTGATCACTCATTGTATGTACCAATGAACATACTCATTACAAATGAGAAATGTTTGTGCTTATATGTTCATAAACCAAAATTAAAGAGTTAAAACTCATTCACTACATCCATGACTTCTTGTACCTCTGCACAGAGTAGGATCCAAGGAGAAAATGGCACATGAGCACCTTACATAAAATGTTAATAAACCAGCTCCAAGTATGCAGACAGTCTTGGTGCTGGTAGTGGTGAAGACAATCCAAGAGAATGAAATACTGGTACCTCAGTAAAAGCAGTACATTTGGAAAGAAAACAAACCACCACAGCTATCAAGTGTATGGGAGAAGTTCTTGACAGAGCTGTCATATCACAAAGGAATAGTCAACAGCAAAAGAACCGGCTGTAAAGAGAAGAATATCTGTGCAAAGAATTGGGTAAGTTTTCCATATCTTTTGCAATTTAAGTAAAAACTGGAAGAACCAGGTATATTGCCAAGATGTTTGCACCATGCTCACACTCTTGCTAATGTTTACACAGAAGAGAATTCCCTCCACAGTCTCTGATGAATGCCACATATTCATGGGAGTCGCTAAGGTTCTCAAGCCACAATTGAAAATTGAGTCACACTCACCATAAGGAGTTGGGCCTTAGTGGCTAATACAGCAAGGAATATATATATGCATATAATTAACCCCCCCCCCTTTAGGGTTTTATAGAAAAATACTGAAATAAATCTCAGTTTAAAAAATGCTAAATATGAAACAGATATCACTGGAAATTTGACAAATATGACTACATATTTTTTAATACATTTTCTTAGCAAATGAATATTTTTCTTACCCTTAAGGTACAGTCCTTCTTGCTATATCCTATTACACAAGAAAGCTTTTTCTTTTCTTTTTTTTTTTAGCACAATTCAAGTTGAAAATTGTCACTTACCCTGTGCATACTAAAAATAGTGTTATTTCGGTAGCCCTTGCAGTTGTTTTCACAACACAGTAAGATGCAGTATTAAGTATTTTAAACTTTATTGATGAAAATGAATGTTTTTCCATTTATTAGTCACTGTTTGCTAGATCAAGAAGTAAAAGTTGCGAGTGTTCTTCCCTTAGTTTGAACAGAAATCAAAGTTCAAAATCAGAACTTTAACTGTCCATCACCATCTATGACAGACAAAGGCATATTCTCTGCACAATGAGTAGGAAATGGCATTTTTGAACTTGAATTTTGTTAAACTAATGGGAAAATGCTGCTTTGTTCCTTGACATAGCAAGAGGTCACTAAGAAATGGCAAAACATGCATTGTAATTACTAATCAAAAACAACTATTATGGGAATTTTACTAGGAATTTTTTTATTTAAACTGCAAATTTTCGGAGAAAACTCTTGTCCTTCTTCAGGCTGTCTTTTTGTTGTCACTTCTTCCCGTCACTATCGCGGTTACAGTTAACCGTGAAGGTTACGGTTATTTTTCATAAAATCCTGCCAGATGGTTAGGCAGGGAAAATTCTTTGCAGTCATTGATCACGGAATTTTAATTTTTCTCAATCTCTGTTCCTTCTTTTAGCTTTCTTTTTTGAAAACTGCTTTGGAAACTGATGACTTTAAGGGAATTCCAATCCATGCTGTGACTAGTTTCTCTAACATGCCAATCTAAACCAGTCTTGTTGGAGCAATTTTTATAGTAGCTTTATGCTCTGCTATACGAGTTTCTAGTCTGCGACCTGTTTCACCTATGTAAGATAGTCCACAACTGCATAGTACTTCATAGACTACACCTTGCATTTTTAAAATATCTTCTTCTCTTTGAACTATTTTAGGGAAATTTTTTTAAACTTTGTTCTCTAAACTTGGAGCTAGCCTAATATTGTACTTGTTACTGATTCTCTTTGAAGACTCAAATAAATCTTTGTGATAAGAAATTTTTTTAGTGAATTTTACTTGTTGCTTTTGCGTGTTTTTCGTACCATTAAAATTCAGAAGCTTCTCAATTTCTTCTTTAGGATAGTTATGTTCTGCAAGTGTGACTTTAAGTTCTTCTTTATGGGCTTCTTTCTTATCTGCTGTAGAAATTATTTTATTATTTTTTTCAAAAAACTGACTTGCTACATTTTTCTTAATAGAATCTGGATTATAGGAATTGAAATCCAATAGTCTATTAGTATTCATTGGTTTTTTATACCAACTAGTGGGGGATTTTTCATCTTCATGATAGATAGTAATATCTAAGAAGTTAATTCTTCTTTCTTTTTGAAGTTCAATAGTGAACTTAAGGGGATCATCTAATTCATTGAATGAGTCTAGAATTCTTTCTGGAACAATTTCTGAGCTATCTATTATAAATAAGATGCCATTCATGTATCTGCTATATATGCAGAATGTGGGTTAGTATCTTTTCTTCTAGTTTTCCCACATAATAGTTAGCTAAGAGTGGGGAGAGTGGGGAGCCCATAGCTAGACCAGATTTTTGAATGAATCCCTAAAATTGTTCAAAGAGAAGATATTTTAAAAATACAAGGTGTAGTCTATGAACTAAAATGTAGTTGTGGACTATCTTACATAGGTGAAACAGGTCGCAGACTAGAAACTCGTATAGCTGAGCATAAAGCAGCTATAAAAAATTGCTCCAACAAGACTGGATTAGATAGACATGTTAGAGAAACTGGGCACAGCATTGATTGGAATTCCCTTAAAGTCATCAGTTTTCAAAGCAATTTTCAAACAAGAAAGTTAAAAGAAGGAATAGAGATTGAGAAAAATCAAAATTCCATCATCAATTACTGCAAAGGATTTTTCCTGCCTAACATCTGGCAGGATTTTATGAAAAATAACCGTAACCTTCAAGGTTAACCGTAACCGCGATAGTGACGGGAATAAGTGACAACAAAAAGACAGCCTAAAGAAGGACAAGAGTTTCTCCGAAAATTTGCAATTTAAATTTAAAAAATTCCTAGTAAAATTCCCATAATAGTTGTTTTTGATTATTTATTGAATTAAGAAACTAGGAAGCCATTTCTCAACATGAGCTTTATTCAATGCATTTTAAGTTAAATTAATTTCAAAAATCATTATGCCATTGCTTACTCTGCTGTCAAAACAATTTCACAGGTTACGGAAATGGCACCAATTCCATCATGAACAGATCAGGAACCAAATTTGAAATTTAATTTTGCTTTAAAAAATTGGGAGGGGAAGAATAAAATGTGAGTTTCATTGATATTGAAAGATAGACTGTCGAATAGGGAAATACACATTTCATTAAGAAAAATTCTCAAACAAATACCATGTTGCAAACCAATACAAAAAAAAAAAATTAGAAATGAACATTATCAGAAAACAATTGAATACACTCAGGAAGAGAAATAAAATAAAACATGACTTCATCAGAACAATTCAAAACGTGGAAAATCAGAGAATATTTTCATTCCCGCCAGAACACACATTTCTGCAAATTCCAAAAAAAATTTGTCCAGTGGACAGACATCTTGCAAACATCCATAAATGTAACAAAATCCAGTAGAAAGCTTTTTTTGAACAGAAGTCAACAGCAAAATCTGGAAAACTTGGCATGTGTGCAATTGCATTGATTTTTTTTTTTTTTTTTTTTTTTTACATTTGGAACACTTTTAAGACATTTGGCACAACTCCATAATTTCAGTGACCACAAAAATACGATTTTGCATAATTTTTGGAGGGAAAAGAAAAGGAGAAACAGAGTTTTTAAATAATCTGATAACCATGACAGGTTTTCAAAATATTAAAAAGATGAAAATCAGTCCCCAGGACAGAAGAATGGCAGCCACAGCACATGCTGTAGCACAAACTCAACAACAAGCAGAAAACAAGATTCATGGGTTTCCAGCAACCAGAAGAGGAATTAATAACTATATACCAACTATACTTAAAATTTTACTATACCGATAAATCCAAATTTCTTCACGTAGGATAGAAATCGAAGTGTCCAAGCTTTTTTGCACATCAACTAGATGGCTTTTTCAAGGAAGGTAGACAGCAAACTGCAAATTGAATAAGTGTTCTGTTATTATGTTTGCTGTCTACCTTCCTTGAAAAAGCCGTCTGGTTGATGTGCGAAAGCTTGGAAACTTTTATTTCTATTCTACGCCAAGAAATTTTGATCATTAGTATAGTTATACTATTTAAATAAAAAAAAACATACAAGAGTTTTTGACATGTCCTCATCACAGTAAGGAAGTCACTGTGATGTACTTCTAGCCATGGTCTTAGAGGATACGGTAACCTAAGATTTCATAAGAAAATCGGGATAAATGTGTCATGGTAAATCAGACATGCTACCCACAGCAGATTAATTATTAAGACTTTTCTCTCTTCATAATCTGAAATACTTGCCCCATATGTTGGTCCAAAAATTTGCCTTCGGGTACCTAGTATTTTCAGCAAGATGCAATCAAAAATGCATCAGATCTCTCTGCATAACTTTTTAAACTATCTCACCCCCACCCCCACCTCCACCCCCAGGCAGACCAGATCACCCATATCCTTCAAATTCACTAAAACACTAACTTTCACCTTAAACATCCACCAAATTAGTATAATCTTATGGTATAATTGTGAGCTGAAATCTTCCCCTCCATGATACAATGTTCAAGTTTGCTGTGTAATTCTCTTTAAATGCATAGATGGCAGCTGTTGAGGGCATCACCCTGTCAAAAAACAGTAATTGGATTTCACACACAAATCTAATAAACATACAAGTTCCAGCATTGGAATAATTGATTTCTTTTATATGACAAAATTTACACATTTTCTTTGAGCTCAGGATTGAAATACAATAATATATGAATGTGAAAATGTTAACCAAGATGCTGTAGAGTTTCAGACTGAACTGTTTCTCGAATCTCTCAGTAGATGGCAGCAGCGCGGCAGAGAGTGGAGTGGAGCCATTGTAGCAAGATGGAAGATGTGTGTCATTGAAAATATGTCTTAGAGTTATGTGTTTGTGGTCATGTTTGTAATTAAATAGTTAGCTACAAGAAATGGTGTGTGTGTGTGTGTGTGTGTGTGTCTTCCTTAAGTGGATCACTGGTTTATTCGTCATCAGAAGAAAGTTCAAGCAGGATAATCACCTCCGTCTTATTGGATTACACGTTCCTCGAACAGGTGTCAAGGTAGGTGATCTTATCGTAAGTGGATAGCTTCACGCTGTGGCGAAGAAAAGATGGATGCTCGATTCTGCAAGCCTTGCTTGGTGTGTGTAACGGGTAGATACGTATCATCAGGCCACTGATCAATTTAATGGGGACTGATTAAACTTTTTTCCTATAGAAGCATTGTAACTCAATTATTATTGCACAATGATTTCTTTCGTGCACAAAAAGATTAACAAGTGAAAATCAGCTGACAAAACAAAACAAATCTCAAATTAGGATTTTAAAAATATCTTACATTATCCTTGTTTTGCCTGACTAGGTCCTTCACTGAGACAGGTAAACATAATGCCTGTGACAATGAACCATCTTGAATATCAATTGAAGAATGTTCAAAAATGAGTGAATAATATTCCTGCATGGAAGAAAAAAAGATTGAAAAAAAAATATCAAAAGCAATTTCTTTCAAATTTAAAGTCACTCATTTACACACCAGACAGAAAATAGCAAACAGTGGTGAACAAATGAAAAACCATTAGAAAGTACCAATCACTCACCCTAAAGCTCATGATAACCTCCAATGACAACACACTTCCAACACGTCAATCATTGTGATGTAACTGGGCTTCCAAGGTTTACAGACATCTTGCTTACGCTTCTTACTTCCGGGTGTGAAACATCGTATTTTTTTTTTTTTTTTTTTCCTTAGCCTTATGAGATGTTACTATAAAAGCTTGTCAATTCCATAAAAAATCACACATACTACTCATTCATACAATTCAAGTAAAAACTATGTACATAACCTTACATTCCTAGGTGGTTAAACCTTTGTCAACTGTAATTACCAAACTGCTCCTTCTGTTTCACAACCCCTGCCACTCCCACTGCAAGTGTCACACTCATTCAGCCCCTCACACACAATCCTCTAGTACTTTCAACAGGCATCTGTCGTCTTCAGGAGGCAGGTGTGTCTCACCCACCCACCACAGCTCAAGTGAGCAGAGCCATCGAGGCACGGGCCCCAGTCGCTATCTCTGAATCATTGTGTCTCTGGCGCCATCTATTGTCCCTGCTGCTCTTTTTCCCCTCTTTCTTTCTAAGCTGTTGTTCAATTTTTATTAGGGCTTTCCATTGTTCGTTTAAGTTACTTGGCTCATTAATGTTGCATAATCTTGATCTATTTTTTCAATTAACACTGATTCTGCAATTCTTAACTGCCTTTCATTTTTACAGCTCTTAATAATTTTAATATCTTCAAACCTTGGACATTGTTGATTTTCCATACAGTATTGGGTCAATGCTGTCTTAGCTTCTTTTATTCCAATTATTAATATGCTGGTTCAATCTATACTTTAATTTATTCTTGGTGTTGCCTATATATGACACAGGTGGTTGCTGGTTTATTAGGATTTCATAAATTCCTGCTCTATCTAATTGGCTGATTTTTTCATTTTTAATCACTACATTTTTTACAGTAAGTACCTGATTTCCTACCTGTATGTCATACTTGCCACAAACTTTATTAATTTCTGCTGAAACATTTTCTATATATGGTATTGCTCCTACATATTTTACAAGTTTTTTATCAGTCTTGACCTTATTATTGTAACCTTGAGTTACTTCATAAATCCATTTTTTTAATACCTGTTTAGGGTATCCAAAATCATTTGCAATTTTTTCAATATATTCAATTTCTTCTTTTCTATACTGTTCAATTGATGAGTGTGTTAAACTTCTTTTAATTAGTGTTTTAACACTATTTCTTTTATGTGTTAATGGATGCGATGACTGAAATGGTATAAGTACTGGGATATATGAAGATTTTCTATTCACTCTGAATTGCATATTCTCCTTTGTTTTAACAATCAAAACATCCAAAAATGCCAAAGTATTGTCATGTTCTTGTTCTACTGTCAGTTCAATAGATGGATAAATTTCACTATACTTTTTTGTCAAGTCCTCAAGTTCATCATTTTTTAGCCTGGACAACAGAAAAATGTCATCAACATATCTGCAGTATATCAGTGGTGGATCCTCGAGTTTACTTATTATTTTTTCCTCAATGTCACTCATTATAATTTCAGCAAATAAAGTTGACAGTGGTGACCCCATAGGTCCACCATGATTTTGTTTGTACATCTTGTTGTTAAACTTAAAAATAAGTTACTTTAGATTATTATATTTTTTTCCAGTTTTATTAGTGGGGATTAATTCCTTTTTAAAATCCCATAAGTTACTTTAGATTATTAATTTAATTAAACTAGGAAGCCATTTCTCAACATGAGCTTTATTCAAAGAATTAAAAATGTTATTTTCATATATGTACAATAAAATTTCTCTTAACTCCTCTATTTGTATTGCATTCATTGTCTGTAGCACATATAATTTTTCAATAATTATTTCTATTGCCTGAGGTACTGGTGTGCTAGGAAAAAGAGCTCTCACATCCATACTAGCCATATGATATTCACTTAAATCTTGTTTAATTACTTTAATTTTCTCAATAAATTCGTATGTATTCTTCACAGTGAACCTAGTCTTCATGAACAAAGGTGCCAAAAATTTGTAGATATTTTTTTCCAGTTTTATTAGTGGGGATTAATTCCTTTTTGATACAATCACTTTCATAGGTGTATCAGGCTAATGAGTTTTTATTTTTGCAAACATTTTTGGTATTCCAGTACCCATTGGTGGGTATGCTTTCTTTATTTCATCAGGTAAGGTGCTGTGATTTCTTATTCTAGCTAAGTACCTTACTTGAGATTCGGTTGGGTCTTTTGCTAGAATGCTGCAATTCAGTTCCTCTATAGCTCTATTCATTTTTAGATCATATTCAGTTGTGTTTAATATTACAATTTGCCCTGTTTTATCAGCTTCACAGAATTTAATATAAAAAAGAAATATCATTTAGATAAAATTCAATATGAGAAAGAACAACTGATTAAATTAAGAGATGACCCAACAATTAAATTCTGTGAGGGTGATAAAACAGGGCAAATTGTAATATTAAACACAACTGAATATGATCTAAAAATGAATAGAGCTATAGAAGAACTGAATTGCAGCATTCTAACAAAAGACCCAACTGAATCTCAAGTAAGGTACTTAGCTAGAATAAGAAATCACAGCACCTTGCCTGATGAAATAAAGAAAGCATACCCACCAATGGGTACTGGAATACCAAAAATGTTTGCAAAAATAAAAACTCATAAGCCTGATACACCTATGAGAGTGATTGTATCAAAAAGGAATTCCCCACTAATAAAACTGGAAAAGAATATCTACAAATTTTTGGCACCTTTGTTCATGAAGACTAGGTTCACTGTGAAGAATACATACGAATTTATTGAGAAAATTAAAGTAATTAAACAAGATTTAAGTGAATATCATATGGCTAGTATGGATGTGAGAGCTCTTTTTCCTAGCACACCAGTACCTCAGGCAATAGAAATAATTATTGAAAAATTATATGTGCTACAGACAATGAATGCAATACAAATAGAGGAGTTAAGAGAAATTTTATTGTACATATATGAAAATAACATTTTTAAGTTTAACAACAAGATGTACAAACAAAATCATGGTGGACCTATGGGGTCACCACTGTCAACTTTATTTGCTGAAATTATAATGAGTGACATTGAGGAAAAAATAATAAGTAAACTCGAGGATCCACCACTGATATACTGCAGATATGCTGATGACATTTTTCTGTTGTCCAGGCTAAAAAATGATGAACTTGAGGACTTGACAAAAAAGTATAGTGAAATTTATCCATCTATTGAACTGACAGTAGAACAAGAACATGACAATACTTTGGCATTTTTGAATGTTTTGATTGTTAAAACAAAGGAGAATATGCAATTCAGAGTGCATAGAAAATCTTCACATATCCCAGTACTTATACCATTTCAGTCATCGCATCCATTAACACATAAAAGAAATAGTGTTAAAACACTAATTAAAAGAAGTTTAACACACTCATCAATTGAACAGTATAGAAAAGAAGAAATTGAATATATTGAAAAAATTGCAAATGATTTTGGATACCCTAAACAGGTATTAAAAAAATGGATTTATGAAGTAACTCAAGGTTACAATAATAAGGTCAAGACTGATAAAAAAAACTTGTAAAATATGTAGGAGCAATACCATATATAGAAAATGTTTCAGCAGAAATTAATAAAGTTTGTGGCAAGTATGACATACAGGTAGGAAATCAGGTACTTACTGTAAAAAATGTAGTGATTAAAAATGAAAAAATCAGCCAATTAGATAGAGCAGGAATTTATGAAATCCCAATAAACCAGCAACCACCTGTGTCATATATAGGCAGCACCAAGAATAAATTAAAGTATAGATTGAACCAGCATATTAATAATTGGAATAAAAAAAGAAGCTAAGACAGCATTGACCCAATACTGTATGGAAAATCAACAATGTCCAAGGTTTGAAGATATTAAAATTATTAAGAGCTGTAAAAACGAAAGGCAGTTAAGAATTGCAGAATCAGTGTTAATTGAAAAAAACAGATCAAGATTATGCAACATTAATGAGCCAAGCAACTTAAACGAACAATGGAAAGCCCTAATAAAAATTGAACAACAGCTTAGAAAGAAAGAGGGAAAAAGAGCAGCAGGGACAATAGATGGCGCCAGAGACACAATGATTCAGAGATAGCGACTGGGGCCCGTGCCTCGATGGCTCTGCTCACTTGAGCTGTGGTGGGCGGGTGAGACACACCTGCCTCCTGAAGACGACAGAGGCCTGTTGAAAGTACTAGAGGATTGGGTGTGAGGGGCTGAATGAGTGTGACACTTGCAGTGGGAGTGGCAGGGGTTGTGAAACAGAAGGAGCAGTTTGGTAATTACAGTTGACAAAGGTTTAACCACCTAGGAATGTAAGGTTATGTACATAGTTTTTACTTGAATTGTATGAATGAGTAGTATGTGTGATTTTTTATGGAATTGACAAGCTTTATAGTAACATCTCATAAGGCTAAGGAAAAAAAAAAAAATAAAAAAAAATACGATGTTTCACACCTGGAAGTAAGAAGCGTAAGCAAGATGTCTGTAAACCTTGGAAGCCCAGTTACATCACGATGATTGACGTGTTGGAAGTGTGTTGTCATTGGAGGTTACCATGAGCTTTAGGGTGAGTGATTGGTACTTTCTAATGGTTTTTCATTTATGAATTGCACATAAACTATGCGCACTTTGCAAGAGGTTAATACCTTAAAAGTGCAAATATAATAAGTGGTGAACATGTTTGCAGAAATTAAAAGTAAATAGCAGCACAGTATTCTTAATCAAATTTTCTTGCAACAAATACATCTTGTAAATCAATAAATTCAAGCATAAATACCAAAAACTAATTCACTAAACAAACATCACAAAATCCTGGCACAGCTTCTAAGATGTCAAATGGAATGGGTTCAAATAACTGTCTAAAATTCGCACTGTGCTCATAATACTCTTGCTAATGTTTACACATAGATTCCTTGTGATTTCAATGACACAATCTGTGCTATGGCAGTTTTTTATAAAAATCTATGTATTTTTTTATTTTTCTAATTTAATGTGTAACTACGGGACTGACTGCAAAGATTCAAATAAAGGACATTACCATTGCGACAGAGCAGTCCCCTACTTCAATAAGAAAATAACTGCACTTCACTGCGAGTAAAAGTTATAGTGGAGCTTCATTTACACATTTTTCAAGGGACCTAATAAAATTAATTTATGATTTAAAAAACATATAAACAAAACAGAGAAAATTTAACATTATGGGCAATTTGTTATTTTTTGGATTGGTGACAATTTTACCCATAAATGAGAGAAACATATAAATGAGGTCCTATTGTAATTGATATTAATATGTGACATATATAGTCTGGAACACCTTTTGGGCACATACTCATGTGCAACATATATAATCAACTTAACAAGTTCAATACATGATATTTGCATAAGGATTTTCAACAGCCAGAAAATCTATATTATCCAAAAAATAAATTGCACGAAAAAAAAACAAAAAAAAAACATGGATTTTGGTCAAAAAGAACATTGTCGGGTGGGAAAACGAACATGCACGAGGTAAATAAAAGAAACTTGGGAATCAATTATTGTTTTACTTGACACATAGCACTTTTACATACATTCTGATTAAATAAATGAAAACCGAATCTTTAACATGCTTTTAAGTACTTCTTTTTTATGCTTTCCAACCGTAGGTTGAAGAAGCGTACATGCTCCAGCTTTGTCCGTCCATCAGTCTGCCTGTCTGTCTGTCCGCACGATAACTCGCATAAAAACGGTTCGATTTCGATGAAATTTTAGTATGTGGTAGGGGATAACCTGGGAACGAACTCTGTTGAAAATGGACAAAATGGGGCCAAAGATTGGGACATAGGAGCGGGATCCATTCCATCACCCTTACGCGTCACAACTTACGTAAAAATGCTTCAATTGCGACAAAACGATATGATGTTGTTCCAGAGGTATACTGAACTGGTTCTGTTGAATATCATCGAAATGGGGTCAAAGTTCAGGGCACAGGAGCGAGATTTATTCCACAGCCATTATCTTCATAACTTGACTAAAAATGCTTCTATTGCAACAAAACTTTAGTATGTTTTCCTGGAGGTATACTGAACCAATTCTGTTTAATATCATCGAAATGGGATCAAAGGTCAGGGCACAGAAGCAAGATTTATTCCACAGCCTAATATCCTCATAACTTGAGCAATGATTTCTGGTTTTATATATTCATACAGCATTGCAAATGTCAAAAGAGTCACATAGCTGCTTAATTATTAATGTGCTATTTAGACAATCTACATTTGAGGTCCCTAAAAACACCTTTATCCCAAATATCCTTTTGGAGGTTTTCATCTCTTACACACATTTCCAACACGTAATTTTCAGTAGTCACATTGTGGTTCAAGGTCCAAAAACACACAACACACTCACGCAAAACTTCGTCTTTTTTTTTTTTCTTATTAAAAGTAATCAACTACAATGACACATAATTCAGCTCCCTAAAAACGCCTATCTAATTAAAACCTCAACATTCCCTAAAACAATAACGTTAAAACTGCAACCCATAATTATTTACAACTACACACCAGTAATTAATTAAAACAAACCAAACCTGACACAACACTATCCCCATTAATCTCGGACCTCTCCCCACTCTGCAATAAGCGTATTATCCTAGCACTTTCAAACTCTGCCCAGGCCATTTTCAAAGAGTGGACGCAACAGATGAACCTCCGTCGCCGCCCTCAAACGTAGCAAATGTCCTAGGTTTTGCTCGACATCGTCTCATCATCATTATTCACTGCTCAGCGTAGTGGCGCCATCTATTAGCTGACCCATTAGTCTTCTTTTTCTTTTTGTACTTGTAAATATCCATTCGACAGTCAGCTGCATTTGATTCTTGAAAATTTTTCAAGAATTTTTCAAGAATCAAATGCAGCTGGCTGTCGAATGCATATTTACAAGTACGAAGAGAAAAAGAAGACTAATGGGTCAGCTAATAGATGGCACTACTACGCTGAGCAGTGAATAACGATGATGAGACGATGTCGAGCAAAACCTAGAACATTCGCTACGTTTGAGGGCGGCGACGGAGGTTCACCTGTTGTGCCCACTCCTTGAAAATGGCCTGGGCAGAGGTTGAAAGGATAGTACTTATTGCTGAGTGGGATGAGGTCCGAGATTAATGGAGATAGTGGTTGTGTCAAGTTTGGTTTGTTTCAATTAATTACCGGTGTGCAGTTGTAAATAATTATGGGTTGCAGTTTTAACTTTGATGTTTTAGGAAATGTGTCATATAAGTTTTTTTATTGAGGTTTTAATTAGATAGGCGGTTTTAGGGAGTTGAATTATGTGTCATTGTAGTTGATTATTTTGAATAGGCATTTAGTTATTGGGGAAGGAAGAGAAAAAAGATGAAGTTTTGTGTGTGTGTGTGATGTGCGTTTTTGGGCCTTGAACCATGATGTAACTACTGAAAATTAAGTGTTGGAAATGTGTGTAAGAGATGAAAACCTCCAAAAGGATATTTGAAATAAAGGTGAGTAACCTGAAAATGTAGATTTCTGGTTTGTTGGAAAGCGTATCATAATCAATGCATTGCATGATTTTACTAACTTGTTTCAATTTGGTTTCACTCATTCATAATATATCATGCTGAGCTTATTAATTTACGTGTTTGTATTTCTTGTTCAATAGTAAAGACTTCTTATTACTATATTTTATGTTATACACGTTCTTTTTGTATCTTCGGGTGCAAATTAAAACACTTCAAGAAGAAGAATCTTTCATTTTTAATTTGCTTTCTGGCAGGTACTTATACTGTAGTTCCTGCAGTGGCATTCTGAACACAGTATCTCTGTTGCATAAACATTATAGCTGATGGGATTAATAAAGCACTGAGCAATTTTTGGATTTCTCTCTTTTTTTTTTTTTTTTTTTTTCAATTCTTATAGATGTTGCGATAAAAGATATCTTCTGAGTTGTAGTCTGACTTTATTCTAAATTTGGAGGAGAAAAAAATAAGCTCCATTACTACCTAATTTTTCATCAGTTACTGTAAATGAATAATTACAATATTTCACAGCAAACACCATTTTACCTATGACTCAAGTAAATTTATCAAATTTAATCTGTCTTATTTACTTACCTTTGTAAAAGAAAGTGGAGTACATGACATGTAAACAAATGCCACAGAAAGAAAATCTTCCACATCTTCAACTTCCAAATCAGATGGTATTGATGACAGAAGATCTTTAAAATACAAAATGCATTAATTACATCATCACTTCAAATAGAACAAAAATTCATAAGTCATCTATTTTCATACCTCATAACTGATTCAACATCTTAATTTTCTCATTCATACTTTCAAGTCTTTATGATATATGTACACATCACAAAGAAAAAATGCACTCTGTGAAAAATTCATTAATCGAATACTTGTTTCACATATTTCGTATGTTAAACTGAACTTAATTCCTTGAAGCAAGTTTCAAGGAATTAAGTTTAACAAATGAAATATATATGTACTTTAACATACTGGGTAAATCCTCAATTAATGAATTTCACACACACACTAGAGTGTATTTTTTTCATTCTTAATTAATACATTTAATCATAGAGCTAAATTAATCTCGTCTTAGTTTTTAATATCAGAAAGACTTGGGAATATACACAGCAGGAAGTACTGTCATTGAAAATGCTCAAAATAAATAAATAACCAAATAAACTGCAGCAACAATTTAATTGAGCTCTCATATGAATAGAGAAATTGAACTAGAAAAGGAAAAGAACAAAACCAAATGGTTGCCTGGTTGTTAAAAGGACCTGGAATGGCCAAAAGATGGTAGGCACAGGTTTCATCAATAGAAAGGCAAAATAACATCAAAATTCCATAAAAGAGGAGGAGCAATAATACAGAACTTCTAAGCTACAAACTCAGGATATTAAACTGGTGTAAAAGGACTACACAGAAAGGAGATCTATGTACACGTGATGAAGAGCATAGAACAACAAAAAACGAGACCACAGATGGAATGCTACACAATCCAATGGTGTTAATCAGCTAACAAAGTCAGTGAAATTAGAAAACATGAATATTCACAAAAAAAAAAAAAAAAAAAGAACAGTATTGAGCAGTATTGCTCAACTCAAAAGACCACATTAATAATAATGAGACCCTGCATCAGTGTCGGTTTAACCATTAGGCGAACTAGGAGGCTGCCTAGGGCACCAAAATTTGGGGGGTGCCAAGATTTAGAGTTGATAATATTGAATGAGAAATAAACGAGAAAAAAATTAATAAAAATGATAAAAATAAAGACAATTTTATTTTCTGTTGTACTTTAGATAAACGAATTCTTGCTCCTTGAGTAAGCGAGAAACTGAGACCTGCGCCTATCGCTGGGTAAGCAGGGATCATAGCATACTTCTGGAAAATTTTAGGTAGGAATTTTAGGAATTTTTAGAAAAATTTTAGGAAAATTTTAGGAGTGTATTTCAATAAAAACTAGATGTATATTTGTATACATCTAGTAAAACAACTTTGTATACATTGTAAAGAGTTTGCTTCACACCCTTCAACCATATATACTGATAGACTGCGCATGACATCAAAATTTCTGGCTCCAACATAAAATCACATGACAACAGTCAAAAAGATGGGTTACACCTGCTGTGCTTATGGTTGCTCTGAGCGATATAGTAAAGAAAGTTCTATGATTTTTCATGGGTAAGAAACGAATTAAATACCTAAGTCAATAAAGTTCAATTACTTAACCAGAAACTTGCAGCTATTGATATAAAAATATAGTAACTTAAGAAAAAAAATGGAATGCATGTTCCAAATTCTTCGCAAATGTTCATCACATTATAAA
Organism: Macrothele yani; assembly: GCA_039090855.1. Lineage (NCBI taxonomy): Eukaryota > Metazoa > Arthropoda > Arachnida > Araneae > Macrothelidae > Macrothele > Macrothele yani. The sequence goes on from CM076990.1 coordinate 178,082,510, forward strand.
TCACAAAATGTAAACAACCCGATCATGCATGTATATAGCTCATAAGTAAACTTACCTGAAGAGTTTTCATTATATATGAGGCGCATTCACATAATACACCGAAAACACTGAAGTTCTGCAGCGTAAATTAGTAATCATAACAGCATTTTTACACGAAATTTGGAGTCTGATGATGACGTGCCCAATGTTTGAGCCATGGCGGCTTTGATGCAGCTATTGCCAATGTGCAGTCCATTAGTATATATGGTCGAAGTTAACACCCAAATTTTTTGCATAACGTCTAATGTCTAAAGTTTAAGTATGATTTACTTCTAATGTTCAGTTCTTATCTTTTCACGTGTTATTATCATATTCAAGTATATTTACCACATTCAAGTTTCACTTTGAACATTAATATGCTGTTGAACCAGAAGCAATTCACGATTTTCACAGTAAAGTTTTCAGGTTTCACATTAAATTATAATATCCTAAAAAGGTAATTGAAAACCAAGAACTATGTACAATTGTTCACTGAATTACTTTTTTCATATTATTGTTTTAACCTTTTCCTGATTAGCCTATCTTTTTCTGCTTCTACCACAACTAATTTACTTTCAGTTTTCTTTATTTCAGCTGAACCTTGTATGATCAAGTTAGAGGCAACTGCTATTTCAACAGTATTTTGTTTTTCTACAGCTTTTCTCATTCTTTCTGTTCCCTCTTGAATTATTGCTAGGGAGGCTTCTTTATCGTTTTTAAGTCTATTTATTTCTGCATCATTTTCTTTTATTTTGTCATCAAACTCAGCTTTTCTTTTTTTCTCTAGCTGCTTTTCCTTATTTTCCCTCTCTTTCTGCTTCCTTTCTTTTACCTTTTTTTATTCTTCTTCCTTCATCTTATCAACATACTCTTTATAAAATTTATGTGAATCACAAACACTATTTAACAAATTTCTTGTTATGGGAACTTTACTTACACATCCATAGTGTTTAATGGCCCCTTTAACTATTCTTAATGATGTTATAGTTGAGTCTTTTAAGTTAGCCTTGTCCTTCCTTAACAGAGCAGTGTTAACCGAAAATCCCCTTTCTGCATCAGCATTACCATGAGGTAAAACTAAAATTGACTTTATGAGTTTAGCAAGATTTGAGTATTTTTCTTTCCGCTAGAGTCTTTAATACTAAATATATTACGCCAGTAATGATCAATCCGCACTGGAATATGCCCTTCCTCTGAAAATTTCACTAGTTCATCTAGAGTTGGCTTATCGCAATTTAAAAGTTTCCACTCTTCTCTTACTCTATCAATTTGTTCCTCAGAAAGATGCAAAACACTTGAAATTCTGGTTATTTCCGAAAGTCCTTCAGTGACTGAAAGTTGAGTTGACTCTTTCTTTGGTTCTTTTACCTTTAAAACTTCTACGTCTCTTAGCTTTTGATTGCAGAATGGCAAATTTGACTTTAAATATTTTGTGGTGTCCTGGTCTCCTGAACATTCCTGAGGAGATTTTTTTGTCTTCATACCAACTTCTAACTCCCCTAGTTTTTTCCATGAATTTTTGTTTTCAAAATCTACATTCTTTAGGTCTTCTCCAAATTTCCCTGCTATAACATCATCTTGGATAAACTGAGCCATAACATTCCTCATTAAAGTATTTAAATCAGAATATAACTGGTGTATTTTTGGTTCTTCACTCTGATAACATAATGAAAACTTTTCAAAATTTTGGTGTGAAAATGAAATTAATGCTAAATAGCAAGGAGTAAGCTCGTTTTTTCAGGAAACAGTGAATTCTTTTATACCTTGCCGAATTGCGCAGTTGTTTTTCAAATATTTTTTGAGATGGCAAGAAGTTTAAAAAATATTCTGTAATATTTAGCCATTGATCCAAGAGCCTCTGGGCTACAGAACCAACGGTTAACCATCTGTTGCTGACATGACGCAAAAGAAATTTGGCTGTGACCAATGTTATATCCTCGACAGATTTATAATCCTCTCGTCTTGCAGCACTACTCTTTAAAAAGTAATGCATATCAGTAGCAAATTCGTCAAAATCTATATTTAAGCTTGTCAAAAAAAATTTTAAATGCATTACTAACAACATGCAGGTTGCAAAAACCTAGTTCCAAAGATTTCTGGCCTGTTTCTTGTTTTACAACTTCATTGAATTTGCGTAAAAAGCACTTATTTACATTTGGGCTGTCCATGGATACACAAATAATTCTGTTCAACGAAATATTGAAGGATGATAACACATCAAGAATTTCTTTTAGCAAAATATCTGCTGTTGCATGACCCAGAAAAACGCTTGTTAGGTATCGGCAAGAAACTGAATTTATTTCTGAAGACCAGTACCTGAGATACACATCCAACTGCCGTTTCACTTGTGTATTTGTAGTTTCATCAAATGCTATAGTAACCTTTCCTGGGCTACTAGATGCAATGTCTTTTTTCAAATCCTCTTCAAAATATTTTGACAATCCATGTGATATCACATAAGCAACTTTTTTTCTTTAAGTTGCATTTTGGCTGCAATAGCAGAATCAGGAAACATTTCTTTGAAAAGTTCAACTGTTTCAGTGCATGAAACAAAAGACATATTGTCCTTAGCAACTTTCATGGCCCATAATGCTTCGGCTTTAGCCAACTGTAAATCATGACTCAGTACTTCACTAATATTTGTTTTGGGCTGAAGATCCCGTCCTCCAAAGGCTTTCAGGATGGACTTATTTTGAAATTTACTTTGAAATTTCTGCAAATGTTTTTTTTCCTTTATGATGCGCTTTTACTTGTGAAAAGCCACTATTAGAAATGTTGAAAATTTCTGAACACAATATACACTTAGCAGAAAATATTGTTTCAGTTGCAGAACACCATTCTTTCAACTTCACTCCGTCCAATTCTTTGGCGAGCCACGCATCTTGAAATTTCGTTTTGGATTTAGGCATCTTAAACACTTGTATTACTAACCAGAAAAAAATGAAAGGGAAGTACAAAAACACGTTCCAATATTGCAAAACCAGACAACTTCCCGAAATTTGGCTGCGAGGATGTCAGAAGATATGAAAAAAAAAAAAAAAAAGCAGGTCACCACTAGAGAACTGAACCTGCACACAGCACAGAGAACACCATAAAAGACGTAAAACCAGAAACTATCATACGCATCTCACGCAAGTTCAGTCAAAGCGAGTCGGAGCCGAGATATATTGCGCATCGAAGGTCGCTGTCGCCGACGCATGATCGAAGGTCAATGATCACGTGCTCTACTGCCTGCCAAGATAATACTCAGCTACCATCCCATCGTCATTACCGGAGGTTACGGAAGGAGACCACATGTTTCCTCTTTGCTTCCACCCACCTGCGGTTTACAATAACAAAACATCAGCAGAAAGAGGAGGTTCCACAAGGCATGTACAAAAATAAAGTACGATCTTCTGCGTGCCACGGAGTTCGTCTGCAAAGCGCAAACCAGGGGTGAAAATGACCCCTCCCCTTTTCCCTTAGATCTCTTGTTACTCTCGAAAACTGTTCGAAGGCAAAAAATGGAACGCCCGCCCCGAAGCAAGTGCATCTCGATGGCGTCATTTTTCCCTCCTTCAGCAGCACAGCATATAGGCTGTGTTTCTACAATAACAGGTCTTTTTACCTTACCGTAATGGTAAATTTATTGGCGTTAATAACGGTTGTGTTTTTAATAAAAATAAGCTTACGAAAATTTTAGGATGAATAGCAAATTTTAGGTCTAATTTTAGGAATTTAAGGAGGGTCACAAAATATTAGGAATTTTAGGAATTTTAGGAGGAATGCGATCCCTGGGTAAGTCAGCTTGCAGTAAGATCAGATGCGAAAGCAGGTATTTATCAAAAAATTGCCATAATACAAGCCCATCCATCAGGCAAGTCTCAGGCAAGTCCGGCGACATCTGAGGGCGGCAAATTTTAAAAAAATGTATTCTATATTATCCAGCTTTCAATGAAAGCATCAAAACTGTCCCCTTCTTCTATCACAAATAGTGGCATTAATTTCTAATGAAAACAGGGACAAGACAAGACTAAGAGAGGCTCTACCACTATATTCATTGCGTTGAAATTCTTGTTTCTTTTCCGTTTTTTTCGTCTGTTGGTGGATCCAGGAAAACAGGAAAGAACCTTGTTGGGTTATCGATTGAACAAGAAGTTGCCCCCGTGACATGAATTTGAAGGCATTAGTTGGTAATTTTGTTGCGAACAATAAAGAGCGCAAATTAAAATTTAAATTTCACTTTAATTTACATCACCAGTTAGTAAATAGACGTAATTTCCATTGGTTTCTTTCTGTTTAGTTTATATTATAATACATTACATTTTTGCATCTTGAAATTTCTGAATAAATGCAATAAGTTTAGTCACACAAATGAATAACAAATTCTTGGGTTGCAAGGCTGATGGTTTGCCTTGGGCCCTAAGCCCCATGGCGCCGTGCACTATTTCCATTTAGCTTTCAAACAAGCAAAACAAATTCCTCTTCCTCAGAAAGAAAAAAAAAAAATAAGAAAGAAACAGAAGGCTGAGGTAACACGAACTTTGCTCAGAGGCTTCGGGTCGACGTAATGCTGGCCCAAGCCATGCTTTCTTTCTACTTAGTTTCAAACAGGCAAAACACATTCCTCCTCCACCTCAGGAAAAAAAAAAAAAAAAAGAAGAAGCAACAAACAGATGCATCATGAACTTGGTTCAGAAGCATTGGGCCGACGCAATCCCAGCCCACAGCAAAAGAAGCATGCCTGGACTGACGCAATCCTGGGCCACAGTGAAAGAAGCACGTCCAGGCCGACACAATCCTGTGCCACAGTGAAAGAAGCACGTCAAGGCCAACGCAATCCCGGACCACAGCTAAAGAAGCACATCCGGGCCAATGTAATCCCGGCCCGGCGCCGTGCTTGCTTTCCACGTAGCTTTCAAACAAGCAAAACAAATTCCTTCTCCTCAGAAAAAAAAAAAAAAGGGAAAGAAACAAAGAGCTGGGTCACGAACTTTATTCAGAGGCTTCGGGCCGACGTAATCCCGGGCCACAGCGAAAGAAGCACGCCGGGCCTTTGTAATCCCAGCCCGGCACCGTGCTTTCCTTTTTTTTTTTTCACTTTTTCAAACAAGCAACAAAACAAATTTCTCCTCAGAAAAAAAAAAAAAAAGCTGTGTTACGAACTTTGTTCAGAGGCTTTTACATTGATTAATTACGAAACCAGCAAAACTTTCTTAATAACAGCGAAAATCTGAATATCCGTAATTTTTCTTTAGTCATCCGTAATTCCAAAATCCCAGGGGAAATTCGTAATAATTACGGAGATTCCGTAATGGTTGGTATCTCTGTGCATCCTCTGTAGGAAGGGGCTTCACGGCAGTTTCAATTCTCAAACTATCTCACAAAAGCTGGAACGCATTCACGTACAATGCAAATTAAAGAGAGAGAGCTCCTGGCGATGACGTCACAACGATAAGGTACTCTCTCTTTCTCTCATTCCATTTTTTTTTATTTACGCAGTACTTGTAAATGCTAGATGATGAATCATTATACATAGTTTACCATTTATTCTTAAAATTTCAAGATTACGCTCAAATTTTCAGGATATAGAACAAAAATAAGGACATTTCAGGACAAAAAAAAAAAATAAAAATCAGGAACTTCAGGAATTTCAGGATAACTCCCACCCTGTAATATATTGAAAATATGAAATTGTATAGAACTTCATAACCTACTTTTTATAATGAAATTAGAAAAAAATAATAATGCAAAGGTCAAAATAAACATAGGCATAAGATAGCAAACAATATGTCTCACATTATAAATTAGCATAACCTAAATTGTGGGGTATTTTTCCTTTTTTTTTTTTTTTTTTTCCTCTCTTTTTGGAGGCATTCAATTTTTTACAATAGTACTTAACATTTTGAAATTTCTATTATATATTTTTTACATCTCTATGTTTTTTAAAGTCATCCCCAAGAAAATCGCATAACCAAGGTTTCTTTTTTTTTTTTGATTGGAGGTTTAACGACCACCGTGAGCAACTCAATGGGCTATAAGCAGTCGCCCGTCCCTAATTTAGGGTCACTGATTCCAGGGAAGGGAGAGAACCAGTGCCGTAAGACAAACACAACATCCATGCCTCACCGGGATTCGAACCCGGACCCCGTTCGGACGAATGATCAGAGGCCATCGCTTAGACCACTGCGCCACCGGGGCAGCATAACCAAGGTTCCACTGTGTATGTTGGTTCAAAGGTTAAAATCTTCAACATGGAGTGCTGCATTTAAATGTGCTTGAGCATAGGTGGTGGCCACTTTCAGCACATATGATGTCATCTTGCTTTACATAAACTAAGGTCTAAGTTATGTCCTCTTCAAATTTATTAAAATACACTGATTAATGTAAAAGTTACAAATAAAATGTTGATACTCTCTAGCAAGTAGAACACACTCTTTATTTCAGCAATAAGTCATGATGTGATATGCAAAAAGCATCAAAATATTAACTTGGGCAATTTGGGTGCATACTACAACAATCTAGTCACCTGAAAACTGATACCATGTGAAAGCAACATTCACTGCACTTGAAACCTCACATTCAATAATCAACCACAATGATCAAAGCTAATCCTATCCCTCCATAACTATACCAAGCCATTAAAGCCCACATGCGTAACTGTGAGCTTGCATCACCAAGCTCACAGTTACACATAATAGCTTCATGAGGTTACTCTTCCAGGAATACATATAGTTGGGGTGGCAAGTCCCAACTGTGGAAGGGGCCAAACAAACACATGACAACAATGCATACAGTGGGGCTCAAACCAGGCCAAACTTGGATGAGAAATCCAAAGCCTACTTTATCTCAGTATCTCAGGCTACTTATCACTATCTCAGGCAAATCTCAGGCTACTTTATCACTACACAGTCTAATCATGGCGAATACAGAACCAAAAGATCAACTTAAATTTAATTACATAATAATTACACTCTTTGCATTAAAAAAAAAAAAAGTACCTAGAACGAATCCTCCCATATGAAAATTGGTATTTGCAATGTACATGTATAGAAAAGGAAATTATGGGTGTATGGATATCATAGGAATTGGCTCTCCAAACAGTAAATCCCAGTGTGCAAGCCATGTGCCATTCCATGGTGAAGGCAAGAACCATGCGCTGTGGTGGGCCACTATTTTGTCATTGGTTGTTATTTTTTTAGTAATTGGCATATTCACAACCCTGAGGCATGCAGAGTTTCATCAGGATCGTAAAACTTTCTAGGGGTGCTTCATTTTTTTTTTGGCAGAGTGTATTACAGTGAATTAAATTTGTCTGATCATTTGTAAATTTCATTATTACATAAACTCCCCCATTTCTAGGTTTTGAGCAATTCCACATTTTGAAAGGGGAAAACATACTTGATCATAGTGATGTTGCTTAGTACATTATGCCTTACAATTCTTAAAAACAAAAAAAATGAAAGACACAATTCACAGATTTCTCCATTTAAGGTGGTTTCACGTAAAAACTCTGCCCTATGTTTCCAATGATAAAAACTTCTGTAGACACTTTCTTCGCAGTTAATGTATTCCCAAGAATGAAAATTCCCACACCGAAAAAAAAAACAAAAAAACTTTAAATTATAGCATAGCATATTTAATATAAAACTTAACCATGATTACATTAAAAATCAATAATTTCTCTTTGGGTAATGTTGAGACCTGCTAATAGAGAGCGTGATCGGTACACTGACAATGCCAGGGGACGGACAAATGTTTGATGACTTATTTCGGAATTATAAATCAGCAATACCTACAAGTACAGATTTTTTTTTCAATAATTTTATTAATTTTTGGAATGGAATCAAAATTTGAGTCTTTCCATGCCACAGTCTGGAATGTTTAGAATGATTTGAGCCACTTAGATTAAATGTTCTAACAATAATTTAGCTGAAAATGTCAACAGAACTGTAGGTACTGCTTATTTCTACTCATAATTATGAAATGAGCCATCAAACAATTGCTTGTCCACTGATGTCATCAATGTACATGTTGCACCATCTATTAGAAGGTCTCACCATTACCCAAGGAAAAACTGATTTTTAATATAACTATGGTTAAGTTTCAGCAATATGCCATGCTATAATTTAAATTTATTTTTTTATCGATGTGCAAATTTTCATCTTTGCAAATACATTCATTGCAAAGAGAACCACCTTAACAGAAGACAATGCAACATTTTCTAAAATATCTTTCAATACCTTTTTTGCTATAATGCTTTTGTGAAGCAACTAATCTCCAAAATCATTGTCAGAAGGTGCATAGTTATGGTATTCACTCAATAGTGCTTCTGTACACTGAACATAACTTTTAAAAACCACCCAAAAATTCAAGCATCAAACTGACACACTGAGCAGCAATTTTATTTTCGATGTATATAAATCCAAATATTACCTATTATAGATTGCTGATTATCTTCTTTCATGGTGAGCAGCTGTTCCCTAAAAACAAGTCAACAACTTAGATGCATATTTTAATTTTTCCTGCTTATCATACAGTCATTTTTAATATATTAACTTTATATACTAATTAATAATCTTTTGTATCTATCTTACAGAGATTTTATATTCTGGTACCTGTTGCATAATAGTTGTCATTAAAATCTTTAAGATAAAAGCTTTACTGTACACAATCACACCACTGCATCAAACAAGTCAACATACTATCCCATACAAGCACATAAAATACCAAATTTAAGGACCCGCATCTACACCAATTGATTGTTTAGTTTGCTGAACCTATCATAATTGGAAAAACCTAAAACAGAAAATTAAATTTAAATTATCTAGTCAGGTAATGCCTAATCAAATTGAGTGAAGCCACCTTGGTGGCTGAGTAGTTTAAGAGGCACAAGCTGCTGACAAAATTGTTTAATTTCAGCTTGGGTTTAAGTTCTAGGTGAGGCATGGATGGTGTGTTTGTTGTATGGGGCTATGGTCCTTTCTCAAGGTGTTGATGGCCCTAAAATAGGGGTCAGTAATTAACTCCCTGTAGCCTTTGTATCTCATGGGGAGGGCTCATTACACATCAAAACTCAATAATTAAAAAATTGAGAGCTATTTACCAAATTCTGAAAAACTCTCACCTGGCAAAATGCTACAATGCCCACCACACACATTCTCACTGGATTGTGCCATGCTGGAGAACTAATAATATAAGAGCATGATGAATTCATAATACACAGTGTCATGATTAGTTTTGCTTTTCTTTATTAAAGCATGAAACTATGCAAATGCTGTTTACTTGACCAAGCTTTAAACAGCTAAAGGAGTTGTTATGAGTATATTGGGGTCACAGAAACAACAGGAAATGAATCCCTGGAAAAATTAATTCTTTGCAAATGCATGAAAGGCATATTTAGGGAAGACACGACCATAAAAAAGAATTCCCAAATATTGGTGCTGGAGGAATGAATCAGCTGCAAAAGTGATTGATGCAGCACTTAGGCTGAACATAAAATTTGTCAAGTAACAGCAGCTTCTTCTCTAGGAAAATAGAAAACTGCAGGAGGAAGGGCAGGAGCTGACAGCTCTGGGGTGTAATGGCCATAATAGTATCAATAAAGCATACATGCAGAGCTTCCCCCTGTGGGAGAGGATTAGGAGAAAATTAGAATTTGAGATTATAAATGAGGATTAAAATTCAGGTATGCCACCTCAAATGTGAGAGCAACACTCTAACACTGCAATTAAGGCCAGCTTTAAAGGAGTGCCATTGCACCAGACACCAAGTTTCTTTAAAAAGGGTGCCAGGCTGAACTTTTTTTTTTTTTTTTTTTTTTTTTTTTTTGTAGCACAGGGGTGTGGGAAATGGTATGTAAAAAAAAAAAAGAAAATACCCTGCAAGTATTGTGATTCAAGAAGATGAGCAATGATGGCTGGAGACAATGGAAGGTTCTGCTATCACTGGAACAATCCAAATCATCACAATGGAGCATTGCTACAATTAAGTGCAAAAGGAGCAGTTTTTGGCATTGGCCTTGGGATCAACATGCACAACTATTAATTCATATTGTATACCTTTATACATAGCTGAAAACCCACAAAATTCAGCACACAAACACACACAAGAAAAAAGCTTGTGGAGAGGGGGGCTGAGAAATATTGTCGTACCAGATGTCATGAACTCTAAAGCTGGCACTGGCTGCAATAATTTGTTCAGCTGAAAAACATTGCCTTCCTTTAAAGAGAAGTACAAGTGTTTCTGAGGCAGATTTAGCAATGAAAGAAATGCGTCTGTGCCAAGATGAGTTGGAGAAATAATTCAGATATTCTGCCACAAGTTATCATTCTGACACAACTCTATATTCTGCAGCATCATATGACACAAGTCATGCTGATGCATGATAGCGTACCCACCTTGTGAAATTTGAAATGATTTTTTTTTTTTTTGCCTTTTAAAAATCTGTTTGGTACAAGAAGAAAGACAGATCAGAATAATATTAATGACAACTTTTGTATGACAGGAACCAAAGTGGAAGCATACAAAAGAGGAATACACAACCCATATATAACATAAACAATTTCTTTCTATACTCAAACATAGAAAAGACCGAGTCAAAATAAAACAAATACATAAAATTGCATTAGGTTGTTGAAAAAAATCTTTGACTTTTGTGTGCACTGTGACAAACTCCAATGGTCATTTCATTTTTAACCCCAATGAGTTTGTCACTGATGGGACTTGAATCTTACTTGGCAGCAAAAGATATCATACTAACCTAGTGAAATGGTGCCCACTGATAGTTAGGATGCTGAAGACCGATATTTTTACATTAATGTCTACCATAAGCTACTATTATTGTCCCAGATGAGATGATAACAACAGTTTGTGATAGTCTACTAACTAAAAGCATCATGTGTGTGAGGTCCACCATACTAATGAGTTCTGTTGACTTTGAGCCTGTGTGCTAGAACAAAGCTCATATTAGGAGTGCAACTTAGTTCTCGGCCACAGGCACGACACGTTGACAGCAAATTATAGCAAATCAAATACGTACCTAATCAGGGAAATAATCCTCATCATGTTGGATACATTTGAGCCATCGGTCAGGGAGTTGCCAAATGCCACTGCTAAAAAAGAGGACTGTTCCGAGTTGATAAAGTCAATACTTGTGTGGGTGGACCACCTCGACAGAAGTGAAGTGCGTATCACTGAGGTGATGTTGCAGGGAGCGAAAAAGGTGATAATCCGACGGGGCGAAGTCTGGAGAATACGCCGGGTGGGACAAAATCTCCTATCTGAGGTCGGTGATCGTGTTTAAAGTCATTTTCACGGTGTGAGGATGCGCGTTATCCTGAAGCAACAGGACCGAACTTCTGCCCTTGCCGGTGTATGGCCTTTTCGCCTCCATTGTGTAGTATTCTCCCTAGAGTTTTTTTACAGCTGGGTGGCAAGAAATTTTAGCTGGGTGGTACTTTAAACGACCCCTTCCTCAATCGAAAAAAAAAGAAAGGATGTTTTGCTTAACACGACTGTACTTATGAAATACTTACTGATAAATCATGTTCAACACAGATTTCAGTCGTTTTTACCAATATTCATAGTGTATGTGGGAGTAAGTTTTCCACTCTTACTATTATGTGTGTTGTGAAATCATTCATTACAGAAAATTTAGCTGGGCGGCAGAGAAAATTAGCTGGGTGGGCCGCCCAGTAAAAAGGCTGCAGGGAGAACACTAATTGTGTCACTCACACGAATGAGTTGCTGACAATAACGATCAGCATTGACCGTTTCACCAGGTTTGAGCAACTCATAGTATATGACACCGTGCTGATCCCACTATATGCACAGCAGCAACTTCCTGGCATGGATATTTGGTTTGGCGGTACTCGTGGCAGGCTGACCTGGATAAACCCAGGATTTGCGCCACTTAGGATTATCGTAGAAGACCCACTTCTCATCACAGGTCAAAATCTTGTGGAGGAAATCCTTCTTGAATCTGGAGAGCAAGGGCATAGCAACATCATAGCGCTTAGACTTGTTCGCAGCTGTGAGTTGGTGGGGCACCCAACGGCCCTCCTAGTGAATCCGTCCAAGCTTGTGCAGGCTCTTTGCAATGGCTTGCCGTGTTACTCCGAGTTCCTGGGCGATCTCTGACTGTGTGCGACAGGGATCCGCGTCCAATAGTTGTTCCAGTTCCTCATCGTCAACTTTCTGTAGCTGTCCCAGACGTTCTGCATCACAGAGATCAAAATTTCCCTGCTTAAACCACTGGAACCACTCCTTACACGCACTGTAGGACACAGCAGCCTCACCCAAAGCAGCACAGATCATTTGCTCGGCTTCCGCAGCACTTTTTTCAGCTGAAACGCGAACAGGAGGCAGTGCCGCATATGTTGCTTCTTGAACAACATTGCTTTCACAATCTGAACAAAACAACTTTTGCACGATATTCAATAAGACATTATTTAAAACCACTGACTTACTAAAATCTGTAATTTATAATTAAAAGACATAATAATATCGTAGTTTAAAACCATAACACCTTTCAAGCTCGCTACGAGCTCATTCTCAGATGGGGAACTACAAACTAATGGAACTGGTGTTTAAATATCAAATTCTGTGTCACATGATTGCTGGATGCACGACAAATATGCATGTAAACAATCAATGAAAACTGCAAAAATGTTCTAGTGTGAGTTGTCACTTGAGTTTGAATGGTCACTCCAGACAGCTGGTATCCACGAGTCTGGGATATAGCAAGGGGTTTCTACATTACAACAGGACAGACCATATCCACGGATAAATAAACTTTCCGCAAAGAGTGTGGTCAATTTCGTATTTGCAGTGGTCAGGACACAGGAATCCTTCCAAATTGGTACACGAGTTCCTTTCGAAGTCAGTCTAGATAGGGCCGTTGTTTGCGCACCCATTTTGACATTGTATCTGTGTTCCCTAATCCTGGTTCCCAATGTGCGTAATGTCGATCCTATGTAGACTTTGTCTTCTAGGGACGAATCTGTAGCCCTTAGGGGTATACCGTATACCCCAAATTTATGGTCGTTATTCGTAGGATCTTTTCATTTCTGACCATGGATAGGGTATTCCTTGTCCTAATTCCAAAGGATACGTTGTTGTGTCGGCAGTGGTTCTTTAAGACGTTAATAACTTCGGGGACACAGTCCATGGAACCCACAAATCTATTTCTAATGGGTTTTCTCTGTAAAGTCGTGGCTACTTGCATTCTAACCTTGTACATAATGTTGTTCACGATATTATTCGGATAGCCGTGCATCAAGGCAATTTCGTAAATTTGATTAAATTCTTGTTGGCGAAGAGCGGCAGAAGAGGAATGTGAGAATGCTCGTCGTACGAGGGAATACAAAGCTGAAAGTTTGTAGTTTGCCGGGTGAGCTGAATTTCTGGTTACAATAGTGGAATGTGCCGAAGATTTGCTGTATATTGAGTAAGAGATATTCTGGATATTAGAGTTGCGAACTAACTGAATATCTAAGTATGGGAGGAAATAATTGGTCTCGGTTTCAATGGTAAAATTGATTGTGGTATATTGTGAGGATAATAGTTCAGAAAAAAGAGTAAGTTCTGCAATGGATGATGGCCAAAAAACAAGTATGTCGTTGACATAGTGGAGATATAGTAGTGACTGAATTGGAGACTGAGCCAGAATTTTATCTTCTAAGGATTGTAGCAGAATTTCAGCCAGTATAAGTGATAGGGGGAGCCCATAGGAGCCCCCTCAAGTTGTTGATAAATATGTTTGTTAAACGAAAAATATGATTTTTTTTGTACAAGACGTAAAACATTGAGGACAGCCTGTATTTCATCGGAGGGCGTTTGTCCTTGGGTAGTGAGATTCTTTTCAATGATAGTATGTACAACATTCACAGGAACATTGGGAAACAATGCAACTATGTCCAAGGAGGCCATGAAGAAAGCCTTTCCATCAGGGTTAAATTGGTTGATCTTAAAAATGGCTTGATTAGAGCTGGAAATAGAATATGGAGAGTTGGTAACCAATGGTTTTAAATATTGAGACAATGCTTTTTTTCAGGGGTCTAGTTGGGCTATGTTGCCCTGATACAAGAGGTCGAACTGGGTGATTTGTTTTATGGATTTTAATTTTCTCGAACATTTCCGGGGTACAGGCTCCAAAAGGTGGGTGGAGGCTGGCAGAAATGTAGATAGGCAAGGAAATATCATGTTTTAACTTACTGACAGCAGTAATGGTTGTAGTAGTTGGATCTTTTGGTAATACTCTATGCATTATGCTATGGATTGCATCAAGAATTTTAGAATTGTAGTCAGCTCTATTCAGGATGATGATTTGTGATGACTTGTCAGCCGACGTAATTGTTAATTCCAGATTATTTCTGAGTAAGTTGAGTTCCTTTTTCTCTTTGAAACGATGAAAATCCGGTTGGTTGATTTTATGGTAATCTGATTTCAAAGCACGAACCGTATTAAGCCTAGCGCAGTCCCTTTCTGAAGACGGGATTGACCGAATAATGTTTTCAGCTTGTGGGATCAAACTAAATTTATTGATATGTGTCACTGGATAGCCAAACTTGGTTCCTCAATTAAGAGCTGAAACTTGGACATGTTTTTTTTTTTTTGTTGTTGGCCATCATCCATTGCAGAACTTACTCTTTTTTCTGAACAATTATCCTCACAATATACCACAATCAATTTTACCATTGAAACCGAGACCAATTATTTCCTCCCATACTTAGATATTCAATTAGTTCGCAACTCTAATACCCAGAATGTCTCTTACTCGATATACCGCAAATCTTCGGCACATTCCACTATTGTACCCAGAAATTCAGCTCACCCGGCAAACCACAAACTTTCAGCTTTGTATTCCCTCGTATGACGAGCTTTCTCACATTCCTCTTCTGCCGCTCTTCGCCAACAAGAATTTAATCAAATTTACGAAATTGCCTTGATGCACGGCTATCCGAATAATATTGTGAACAACATTATGTTACAAGGTTAGAATGCAAGTAGCCACGACTTTACAGAGAAAACCCATTAGAAACAGATTTGTGGGTTCCATGGACTGTGTCCCCGATGTTATTAATGTCTTAAAGAACCACTGCCGACACAACAACGTATCCTTTGGAATTAGGACAAGGAATACCCTATCCATGGTCAGAAATGAAAAGATCCTACGAATAATGACCATAAATTTGGGGTATACCGTACACCTCTAAGGGATACAGATTCGTCCCTAGAAGACGAAGTCTACATAGGATCGACATTACGCACATTGGGAACCAGGATTAGGGAGCACAGATACAATGTCAAAATGGGTGCGCAAACAATGGCACTTTCTAGACTGGCTTCGAAAGGAACTCGTGTACCAATTTGGAAGGATTCCTGTGTCCTGACCACTGCGAATACGAAATTGACCACACTCTTTGCGGAAAGTTTATTTATCCGTGGATATGGTCTGTCCTGTTGTAATGAAGAAACCCCTTGCTATATCCCAGACTCGTGGATACCAGCTGTCTGGAGTGACCATTCAAACTCAAGTGACAACTCACACTAGAACATTTTTGCAGTTTTCATTTATTTTTTACACGCATATTTGTCACGCATCCTTCAATCATGTGATGGAGAATTTGATATTTAAACATCAGTTCCATTAGTTTGTAGTTCCCCATCTGAGGATGAGCTCGTAGCGAGCTTGAAAAGTCTTGTGGTTTTAAACTATGATATTATTATGTCTTTTAATTGCAAATTAAAGATTTGAATAAGTCAGTTGTTTTAAATAATGTCTTATTGAATATTGTGCAAAAACGGAAGTTGTTTTGTTCAGATTGTACAAATCAGCACAAAAAAATACAGATTTTCCTGCAAAATTGCTTTCACCATCAACTTTCGTCCCTTTTCTCACTACAGCTGTGAGCAGTTACGGTTGCCTGGAAAGCTGTTGGATGGCGCTGCAATCAGCCATTATCGCACACAGCTATTTGCATTTGCTGACGTTCTACGATCGCTTTCGGTTAGGGGCCGAGAATTAAGTTGCACACCTAATATATTCATGTAACTGTGACGTACGTACCTACATACATACATATCACTAAGCTGTTCCCTGAGATTCAGAGGTTAGCTCCTCAAAGAAAGTATATCTGTGAGATTAATGTTTAACATTTGGCCCTAGATTTTACTTACTGTTGATGTATTAAATGTCTCCATTTACAACAATTTTGGCATACACCTCGTGCTTCACTGATATTCATCACACAATGCACACAAGACCTTTTGTACATCATACTCATAAACTTTTTCTCATTCAGACATTCCTGAATCTGGTTCTAAGATTTCCTGGGCCTTCCTCTACCTTTCTTTCCTGCCACTTGGGCTCAAAAAATTCTCTTAGTAAGCATCTCATCACGCATTCTTTCAACATAGCCAAACCACCTATAAACATTAGTCTCCACATTACTAACATTTTGCCTCACGTGACACAAATGCAACACATCTTCAACTGTGTAATAACATCTTAATCAATAATAGTAGCTTATGGTAATTTTATTGGGTGTCATAATTAAGAACTACAGCCTGAAAATAACTTATGCAATTTGGAATATTATTGTGGCGCTTACAAAAAGGATAAGATATATTTAATGCTTTTCTTAAAACTACGAGCATTGTACCAAAAGTAATGCAAGAGATGGCATAACTTTTTTACTAACTGACATGTATTAAAATTGCACATGTTGGCAGAGTAACTCTTTCTCTACACAAAGGTACTAAACAACATAGTCCCCATCGCAAGCGATGCATTTACACCATCGCTGAACCCAACTCTCAAATCCTCTTTGAAAAAATTCAGGTGTGGACTGTTGTACCCACTTCTTCACAGCCACTTTCACCTCATTTGTGTCATCAAATCATTGTCCCTGGAGACTGTCCTTCATTGGACTGAACAGGTGGAAGTTGGAGGGCACCAGATCTGGGCTGCACAGTGGATGGGGGAACACCGAACAGCCTAATTTGCTGATCGCCTGATTTCTTACCAAAGACGTGTATGGTCTTGCATTGTCATGGTGAATGTGGATCCTTTTCAGATTCTTGTTCGGTCTCTTCCTCCTTATGGCTTCTCTAAGCTTCTTGAGTGTCTCAATGTACAGCTCGCTGGTCACGGTATGGACATGTTCCAGAAAATTAAGGAGAATGACACCCCTGTCATCCCAAAAAACAGTCATCATGATTTTCTGTGCTGATCGCTGGCTCTTGAACTTTTTAGGCTTTGGTGAAGAGGTGTGACGCCATTCCATGGATTGATCATTTCCGGATTGTAAAGGTATGCCAACATTTCATATAATGTCACCAGATTGGAAAAAAACATGTCTTCATTAGCTTCCAACGCTTCCACAAGATCAGAGCAGACTTCCACCCATCTCTTCTTCAAATCGGATGTTAACTGCCGAGGTACCCACTTTGCACACATTTTCCAATACCCTAAGTGTTCCACCATTTTCTGTATGGTACAGTAACCACAGTCCAGCTGTGCAACAAGCTCACAGATTGTGACCATACATGAGACCGATAAAGGAAAAATAAAGCTGAACGTTTTAACTGCACGAGAGAAAAATAAAAACATGCTGCGAAACAGTGTGAATAAAACGTGGCGTGAGCAAGACAAAATTGTTCACTGAAATTTATTATGTAAATATTAAGCTGGAGCTCATCTCTGTATTCAACACACACACATATATTTCTATATATATATATATATCAGCAAAATCTACGCTCTGTCCGATCTCCGTTTTAGGAAAGTTTTCCTCCATTTTGAAGCTGCAAAACAAATATTTATGGAATAAAATTATATTTAACATCACTATTGGGTAGAAAAAACATCGCAAGGAAAAAGGATTTAAAGTACAGGAGAAACCTTCACTCCATCTAACTTCCGTTTCCGAAAGTTTTGAAAGTCGGAATTCCGCCCTTCGCCCATGGACAGAAAACGATGCCACCACTATCACTACCACCGCCAATCCCTCCCAAATTTCTGTTCAATTCTGCATCGATCTCGAGAACCATCGAAATGACGATGGAAAAGGCGGAATTCTTTGAATCCACTGAAGAATCTCGTGCCTGAAGATCACAGGGAAAGGGAAATTTTCACACTATCCAACATCCGTTTTCGGAAATTTTTCTTTCATTTTCAAGCTGAAATGCAAATGTTTATGGAATAAAATTATATTTAGCGATAATACAGCACAGAAGAAACCTTGCGAGAGAAAGAAATCACGAACACAGGAAAAATTTTCACTCCGTTTAACTTCTGTTTTCGAAAGTTTTGAAAAACAAAATATCATTCCCAGAACAACAACACCACCCCCCCCCCCCCGACTAATCCTCCAAAATTTATCTTTAGTTTTGCATCGATCTCGAAAATACCTAAATGATGACAAATAAAGCTGAATTCCATGAATCCTCGGAAGAATCTCGTGTATGTGTGACTCGTCTCTTTGGGTGATTCGATTCATCCACTCGCTGACGATTCGCATCAGTGGTCGCAGATAATGGTTTCCCATGCCGTGGTTTGTCTTCAATGCTGGTTTCCCCTTCTTTAAACTTCTCCATCCATCTGTGCACATTGTCAGTGGTGTCATCACCGTAAACATTCTGTAACCTTGTGTGGATACTGGACAGCCTGCACCCTTCCTTCGTCAAGAACTCAATGATGGCACATTGCTTTTGCTTCGAATCCATTATTTACCTGCAATGAAGAAGAAGGGTTACTATAGAGGAAGATTTATTCTATCAACGTGTACAATATGAACAACCTCTGTCAGTTAATAAAAAAGTTATGCCCACTTTTGCATTGCCTTAGGTACAAACCCTCATAATAAAATTAAATAAATTGCAGATTTACTTCTGCAGTGTGAAACAATCATTAATAGCATTCTCCTGTCCAAAAAAAATAAAAAAAATACTAATTTCTTGGGAAAATTTCTACACAAAAATACTTAATCAACAAACTTTTTACATCACAAAAACTATGGTCATAGAGCAAAATTCATTTCCACATGCATAAATAAAAAAAAAAAAAAAAAAGGAGAGGGTGCATTTGACTATATACAATAATTCAGAAGTATTAAAATTTTAAAACACACTTACATTACAAAAAAAAGTTTAATGTGAGGAAGCTTTAGACTGATAACTTCAGTCTTCATGAGCCTCATTACAGATGGATGACAATGATGGTCGCGTATAGCCGTTTACATTATTTTGTTTTTTAAATTGATTTCCATATTAATGGTATGATAAAAAGAGAATTAGAATTGCAGTTCTTGGGGCTTCTTATACATCATTCATTCTCAACATGCCTTGCAAAAAATGTCTAACCTGTTTTTCCCTACTGTACTTACAGTAGCACTGCTGTGCAATTGCCAACTGAATAAGAACAAAAAAAAAAAACAAAAAAAAACTCTTAAATTATTGTTTTTGAATGACACTGTACTACATTTTATTAGTGTGTTGCTTATAACCTTTAAATTGGCTTAACATCTTAATTGATGCAAGTTTGTCTGCATGGACAAATAACAAAACTTTCAGAAATGTTGCAAAATACAGTTCATTAGAAAAGTGGCTTAAAGTAAAGTTCATCTCCTTTTAAATCTACTGCACAGTACAAAATTGATCATACATGAAAGACCTTACAAAAAAATTCAGATACTTACTTGGCATTCACCACCACTACAAGGGCTAAGAAAAATATTAAAAATGGTTCAGCAGCTTGAAAATATATATCCCATATGGCTTGCGTAACTTTCAATCCACATGTACCAGAGAATAAACTTGAAAACTGTGAAAAATAACATTTTTGTTAAGTACAAACAACCGGTAAAATTACCTATGTAAAAGTACAAACAAAACTGACAAAAATAAGAAAATTTTACACCAATCTAGTCATACCTCAATAACGCAAATGTTGTTTAAAACAAATCACTTTTACCACACACTGTTTCTAAATTCCCTGACCATTTTCATATCTATAAAGTGTTTTTATTCTTGCAACATGAACACACTTGACATGAAATACCAGTTAAGATGAACTGATATTTCATCAGTATGGAAAAAGGCATTCTCTTACCATAAAGCAGCAACTTATTTTTTCACTTGTTAATGCTACTGCTTGGTCCCATTCATTTTGAACCCACTGGGGTACCTGGCTCATCTTTTGTTCCCACAGTGCAAATGATGGAAAGGGGGCAACAGACTAGATTTGTGCAGGAGGGAAATGTGGTGGACACTCCTCCTTCAACACAAGAGGGAAATTTTCAGGAAGGCTTTGGGCAGATGGTGAATCCCCTTCCGTCTCAATCCCTTTTATCTGCTGAGGCTCGATTCCCTCCCCATTAAAGAAATAGATGTTTTTGTTTAGCAAGCATTTTACTTTCTTTCCATTTTATGTAAGAATTGTTTGTATTAGCCTGAAGCATAAATTTCATTCATTTTTAAGCTTATAGAAAAAACAGAAAATTTGAAATGAAGTAGGCAATTCAGTATTTTTAAAGAAAACTGCAGTTGAGGCAAAATGCAATATTTGGGGTGGGATGGGGCTTCACAACCACCATGAGCAACTTTAAGGGCTATAAGCAGTTAATTAGAGGCCACTAGTTCAAGGGCGGAGAGACAGTCTGTTCCATAAGACAAGCACACCATCCATGCCCCATCCGGAACTAAAAGGAGGGCTATCTCAAATGAATGGTCAGAAGCTAGCACTTAGACCATTACACTAAGCACATAACTTTAGCACCTTTAGAAAATGTGGACGAACTGGAAGAATTATTATGGCACTGTTCTGATAAGAATGCAGCTTCCGGTAACAGATTTTTTAATCCAGCTCTCACTGAATGAACTGTAAAAATTATTTTTCATACATACTGCCATACACAGTGCAACAATACTATACATAATTTAGTTTTTGCTGCATAAAATTTTGGGAAAAGGTATTGTAATTAACGTTTTAGAAGCCAAAAGGTACATGCATACTTTTTCTTCAATTGTACTGTATAATGTTACACATTTATTGGGTTGTCAGAAAAGTCATGACATATTTTAGCCATGTTTGGCAAAGGTCATTTATTGATAGAAAGAACAAAGATCAATCAATGATATAATGCCCATTTTGTTCGATAACCTTTTGCCATCTTTTAGTGAGCTGCAGAATGCCTCGTTCATAGAAGGGCCTGTCTTTCATGGCGAAAAACTGTACAAGGTGCTGATTTACAGCCTCATCTGAATTGAACATTATACTACGCAAGGACTGTTGAAGAGAGCGAAACAAGTGGAAGTCTGACGGCGCAAGGTCAGGCGAGTATGCTGGGTGTGACAACACATCCCACCCAAGCTCCAATAACTTTTGGTGGGTGATCAAACTTGTGTGTTATCTTGCGTTGTCGTGATGGAACACAACACCTTTACGATGAACGAGCTCTGGACGTTTCTGGATAATGGATTCGTTCAAACTGTCCAATTGCCGACAGTACACATTCGAATTGATTGTTTGGTTCCGTGGTACGAGCTCGAAAGGCACGACGCCTTTAAAATCCCACCACATTGAGACCATAACCTTCCACTGATGAATGCTTGCTTTGGATGTTGTTTGAGGCGAAGCAGCACATCGGGACCAAGACCGTTTGTGCAGCACATTGTTGTACACAATCCACTTTTTGTCACCAGTTATCAGTTGCTTCAAACAAGGATCGTTTTCCTCACATTTAATGAGCATATCACAGATGTTTATACGGGCCATCAATTGAGCTTCTTTTGAGTTCATGAGGAACCCACACATCAAGCTTGCTTACGTATCCCAGCTTCTTCAGGTGGTCATGAACGCTTGAATGATAGATATGCAATGTGTCTGCAATCTCTCCTGTCATGTAACGTGGGTTTGACTCGATCAATGCCTTGATTTGGTCGTCATCAACCTTGGTTGGCCTCCCCGACCGAGGAGCATCATTGAGGTCAAAATTGCCAGCACGGAATTTTGTGAACCACAGCTGGCACTGACGTTCTTGTAGAGATTTATCACTGTACAGTTTACGCAACTTTTCACAAGCTTGACGTGCGTTCTTCCCTTTACAGAAGTAAAACAACAAAACATGGCGAAAATGCAGTTTGGTCTTCCATCTTCAACTTGTCAAATCTCCGCAAATCAACTAAATTGCTCACTATTCCTTTTAGACTGCAGCTAGAACTGGCACCTGTCGAATGCCATAGCGATAACAGAGCTGTGCATGCCTCTAGTACTTCCAAAACCGCCCAACCACCATCGGGTGCCAAAATACGTCATGACTTTTCCGACAACCCAACAGTTGCTCAATTAATTACATATCAATAGCACAAACTACTTTTATTGCAAACAAATTTTTGAGATCCTGCATTGCTCATAAGGTTTGATTGTTCTGTGTGAACATCATGTAAAAAAATAATACACACTGTGCAATAAAAAAAAATGAAGCAGCAAACTGACACCAAAATAACTTCTTCAGCTAAATAAAAAAAAAAAAAATGTGGAATCATTTCATGCAAAACAATATGGGCGTGGTAATTATGGCTATAGATGGTGCCTAATTTTTCTAGTGCCCTCACTCTTGTTCTATCCAATGAGCTGATTTAAATGCATTTAGTTCAACATAAGCTTTCTGATGGTACACTCGCAATGACCTATTAACTATATGAAATATACACACACATCAAATAATGGTACAAATGTATTAAACATACAAACACCCACAAAAAGCTAAACACTTTGACATAGCAATTAGATAAAACAAAATATAAAAACTAAAGCATGAACAAAGCACTTCCACTGTACAGACTACATAAGGGTAAACATGAAATAAAATGCAAAGCCCCATCTCCACCTTGTTTATCAGTCATGATTTGGCTCACACTCATCTTCATTATCAAGGTGACAGCTAAGTACCTTAGCTCATCTGCCACTTCAATGTATAGCAACAGTAGTTCAGCAGCAGACAGATATTAGAATCTCAAATTATTATACGCAACATAAAACTAATTGCATGAAAAGATCTCACTGTGAATAAAACATGCAATTGATTTAAAACAGAAAGAACATGTCTAAAACACTCTTATCTAAGTTACCCCTTCTCCAATACATCTGACCCTTCTAAACACCTGCTAAGGTTTATTCTTTAAGTTATCTCAGTACTAAAAACTGTCTGCTATCTTATCATTGAAGGAGCTGTCTTTCAGAATAAGCCAAAACATATGAGAAGTGAGACAATGTCAAATGCAATGAGGCATTTAGTCTATGAGGGCAGATCATAAAGTTAGTTACATTGTTGAGTACAAAAAAAAAATAAAAAATAAAATAAAATAAAAAAAGATATACTCAGGGGATGTATGTTGGTTTAAAGATACAACATTTTTCATTTTTCGACATAGTCGCCTAAGGACTGCAAACATTTATCGGAACGTGTGATTAAATTTTCCATACCTGTACAGAAAACGTCTCTCCCACTTTGGTGCAACCAGTTAAGGACCACAGTTTTCACATCCTCATCGGTTTGGAATCATGGCCCACTAAGGTCCTGTTTTATTTTACCAAACAAATGGCAGTCGCAGAGGGATAAGTCTGGGCTGTACAGTGGATATCGTCACACCTCCCACTTGAATGACTGCAGCAATTCCCTTGTTTTCCATGCCGTGTGGGGTGTGGTGTTCATGAAGCTGCTTGTAAATGATGGAATGTACAGTCCCATACGAAATGTCTAACGTACTGGCAATTTCCTAGATTTTGATTCGCCTACTATCCCGTATCATGTCATTAACAGTAGCAACATGCTCCGCAGTGCTAGATATTGATGGTCTGCCTTCGCAGTGTTTATCCGTCAAATTTGTGCGACCTTTTCAAATTAATATAAATGTAGTGAAACCACCAACGTTTTTTTGTTGTTGTTTTTCATCTCTAATTTTTCTGTTACGCCTGTTAAACGTTAGATAAAGTGGACATAGCTCTCACTTGCAATTTCCATACCTTGATATATTAAGTAATAGTTGAGTCAAAAAAAGGCATTTGCACTTACCATAGTTTGGTGGTTGGTCTCCATTTGGTGCTGCTTCTTTATCTTTAATATATTGATGAACATTGCAGTTGACTGACCATTGAAATTTAGCTTGTCGTTCATCTAAACTGTATTATGTATCAATGGGCTAAGGTTTCAAAAAAAGGAAAACACATATGGTTAATGTTGTACGAGGTCCCTCAGAGAATAAAGCAAAAGTCCAATTTTTGGTACAAAAGATAGCAGATGCATTAAAAGAAAAATGGCAATGTAGGAGTAAAATTAATTCAAAATTAGCATCAACACCTCTTGTTTCCCACCAGATGAATGACAAGCTAAATTTCAATGGTCAGTCAACTGCAATGTTCAACATTATATTAAAGACAAAGAAGCAGCACCAAATGAAGACCAACCACCAAACTACAGTAAGTGCAAATGCCTTTTTTTTTTTTTACTCAGCTATTACTTAATATATCAAGGTATGGAAATTGCAAGTGAGAGGTATAGCTATATTATCTAACGTCTAACATGCGTAACAGAAAAATTAGCAATGAAAAAAAAAAAAAAAAGTTGGTTGTTTAACTACATTTATATAGTTTTATACCATGTAAATATAGTGTGTAAGGATATTGCAATGCAGCAATATAATGTGCTTAATATGTATTAAACCTTTTCAAATTGTAAAGAGATCCCCATACACAGCACAGATTTCATGATGGCTGTCAGTGCAATTTAGGCACTTTAGCTCACAAAAATTTACTCCTGCTTAGCCCACAAAAATAGACTCCTGCAATTTAGGTGCTTAGCCCACGAACTGCCTCCTGCATACGCCTTATGCAGTTACCGAACTAAAACACCTCTCACTGGTAGCTCTGACGAACTGTCTACTTTGCTCCCATGCACACGCAGTCTGACTGCAATCCCACTCCAAATGGCGCTAAGTGTAACTCCCTTTTTTATTCACCTAGATATAATAAGTATTTTGGATAAGTATCTTCTCCCACTCTTAATTACTAGTTAATATAAAACATACCATACTTAGACTAATGTATTCCTGAGTGTTCACAAGTCAAACAACATGCAGGATGTCATGTTGTTTGGGGCCGTGAAGCACCAACAATACGCTGAATGCCACTACTTTCTTAGGCATAATGAATGCATCTTTCAACAGAAATCTGAAAACCACTCCGCAAAAGATGTTTCAAGTTATTTAGTTAAGCACAGCAAAAGAAAAAATCTAATTTTCTGCAACCTAGTGGGAAATGAAAATGCAAGGAAAGTTGCAGAAATAATTTTTATAACAGAGTTCAAATTTGAGGCAAATTTACAAGAACAAAAATTATTTTGTTATATTATTGCTTGGGCTGCATTGAAATGCTTGCATATTGGATTCCACCTTCATGTCAGCAACATGTGGCCTTCCTGAGGAGGAATTCAGAACAATATAGACTACCATAAAATGATCCTAGCAGTTTGTCATGTCTTGGTGGTTGATTATGAACTGCATACATTCAAATAAAATTCCACTGTACATGCTGTTGGTTTGGTCTTAAGGAACCATTTCACACACATAGCCTTCTTCCACACAGATAATGCTGTATCTGATGGAATGTTCATCAGTTTCTTTTTCTTACTTTACTGCTTGTCTGATACATTTAGTGACATCTGTTAGACTAATAGAAAATTCCCATTCTTGCTTTATTACTAGCAAAAGACCGCATGATGGTAGTTACAATGGGTTTTTATATTTTACATTTTTTTTTCCTTTTGTGACACTATTTTGCACACACCTTGCATTTTTAAATAATGGAAAATAAAACTGAAAATATTGAGAGCAATTATCTTTGATATTTAGAGACATCATAAATTAATCACAACATACCCAACCAGCACCATATTTGTCTGGAGTTATCTTTTTGGTGTCCAGCAGAGAACACAGCTCAGGTTCGTGATATAACAATAACAAACGAAAAAGGTGAAAGTGGTTGCCATTTTTTAGTGTGTTTCTATAAGAAAAATAGGTAAAAATTACACAACGCATAAGGGAATTTAGAAGTAATACTAAAATTTCAATTTTACTGAAAATCACATTTCTACAGTTATCTCTTAATTACATGAGCATGGCATGACTCTGTGGTACAAAACTTAGAATTGTTATTCAAATGAATCAGACTGTCGATAACACATGAAAAACTCCCTGCTTCAGAGTTTTATCAACTACGCTCACTGCCCATAGGAACATAATGGTAGACTTCAGAAATGTCACCTGAACATTAAGTACTGAACAGTATGGTGAAACATTAATGTTCTTGAAGCACTGAGCAATATTTGCATGCATGGCACTCAAGAGCAAATTTAGCATTTCTCATCTACATTTTCATCAATTCTAATAGGCACACTAAATGTTCTCGGTAAAAAACATTTTAAAGAACTTGATTTAGCATGGCAGTCATTACCCAAGGAATTAAACTCCAGTTTGTCCACCTGTCAAACATGAGAAATATACTTCACATTAGCAGAGCTAAAGGTTTAAAGTTTTTCACATGTTAACTGTGTGTGTTTAGATAGTGAATGCTCTTCCACGTGGATCATCTTCTGATTGAAAAATTCTATAAATTTCATTTTGCTGAACTTAGGGCCTTAATTTTTGGTTCACTAGACACACTGGCATGCAAATGTCTACACCTCACTAAAAATAATACAAGAACAAAAGAAAAAGAAAGAAAACTGTGACTGTTAATCATTCACTTTTGAAGGTTGCATGTCCTGTACTCCTATAAATGTGACACTAATGGTGCATGACTACCATCAGTCATGCATATGTTCAGCCCAGTCTATACTTTTACATCTGGACAAAGTTATATACAGCTGTAAGTGCATGAGAGGCATCAATCGGCCATTTATTATTGACCAATACAACTGAATTCCCATAAGCTGGTTGTGTAACTTACTTTAAACATATCACTGAGTAAGTCATTTACAAATAGTAACCTCAGATGACATCATTATAAACACTGAAGTAGGACCCTGTAACCAAACCCCAGCATTTCTTTTTTGTTGTTGTTGTTTTTTGTTTGATTGAAAGTTTAATGACCACCATGAGCAACTAGATGGGCTATATACAAGGTCCGATCAAAAAGTTCCGAGACTAGGCCTATATACAACAAAGTGCTTACGTTACTTAAGTCTAGCTATGATCTCCCTCAAAGTAGTCTCCTTGGGCAGCAATACACCGCTGCCAGCATTTTTGCCACTGTTGGAATGCTCCTTGGAAGTCCTGTTCGCGAATCGTGTCAAGCACCGTCTGCAATTCGATCTCATCCAAGGTTTCAAAACGGCGACCCTTGAGCTTCGGCTTCATCTTTGGGAACACAAAGAAGTTGCAGGGGGACAAATCCGGCGAGTAAGGCGGGTGAGGAAGGGTAGTCATGCTGTTGCGGCTGTAAAATTGGCGTGTTGCTGACGCTCTGTGAGCTGCTGCACTGTCGTGATGGAGCAGGAAATCGCCCCTGCACCACATTTCAGGTCGTTTGCGGTGAATGTCCTCCCTAAGACGCTGCAGAACATCGCAGTAAAAAAGGGCGGTGATGGTCTGGCCCTGGGGACGAATTCACGGTGCACAACCCTACAAATGTCGAAGAACACTGATGAGCATGCTTTTGGTTGTGCTCCTGACCTGACAGGCCTTCTTCGGTTGTGATGCCATGCTCTTCCACTGCGACGAATGTTGTTTGGCCTTTCTCGTCCCCAGTGATTACCCACGACAGGAATCTTGGTTCATTCACTACCTGCTGAAGAAGATCTTGACAGAATTCGACACGGAGCACCTTCTGTTCAAGGTTCAGAATCTTTGGCACAAACTTTGCAACGACGAAGTGCGGTGTTCAAAACCAATGTCAGAATTTCTTGCACTACTCCGTATGACACATTGACAATGGTAGCAATATCTTGAATGGTTCTCCAATTATCCTCGTGCACCAGTTCCCTAATTTTGTCCACATTTTCGGGGGTTTTGCTCGTAGACGGTCGCCCTGACCTCTCGCCGTCTTCCAGTGCCATTGAGCCGCTCAAAACACTTCGCACAACTCATTGCTTCATTGCCATAAGCCTGTCGCAACATTTCATGCATCTCCATTACTGATTTGCCAAGTTTGATGCAGAATTGATGTTTGCTCGCTGCTCTAGTTTGCAGTTCATACCAAAATCACAGCTGTGTTCTGCACATGGTCACCAAATATTGTGTAGCAAAGCTCCCGATGTTCGCAAAACGACACTCAGCACAATGATTCTTGAAGGTCACTGCCCTCGACCGCTGCTCACGCGTCCGCGTACTGCCACCTGTTGGCACGCTACGTACCTAGTCTCGGAACTTTTTGATTGCGCTACGTATAAGGAGTAGGCTGTCCCTAATTTATGGCTACTGGTTCCAGGTAAGGGAGAAAGCCAGTGCTGTAAGACGAACACAACATCCATGCCTCACCAAGATTCAAACCTGGACCCTTCTCGGACGACTTGTCATAAGCCAGTGCTTACTGCGCCACTG
Source organism: Macrothele yani (assembly GCA_039090855.1). NCBI lineage: Eukaryota > Metazoa > Arthropoda > Arachnida > Araneae > Macrothelidae > Macrothele > Macrothele yani. Next base: position 178,111,109 of record CM076990.1, read on the forward strand.
GGGTTGCAAATTGCAGCGATGGGCAACATGCACTGCAGATTTTAATTTGGTCCTGCAGACAAATATGATATCCCCAGAATCTTATATTTTGGTCTTGCAGGAAAAAAGACATCCGCAGAACACTTTTTAATCCTCTCTTGCAGACTCCTGATCATCGGTGCAAATTTTCCACCTGGGAACGAAATTACGACTTTCAAAACTTTCCAAAAACAGAAGTCAGACAAAATAAAGATTTCTCCCACAATCTTTTTTTTTTTTCCCAATGTTCATTCTTTCCATGTTATTGTTAAATATCAGTTTACTGCATAAATGTTTATGCTTCAGCTTAAAAATAGAGCCAACAATTTCTGAAAACGGAAGTTGGACAGAACAAAGATTCCCCCCATAATCACAATTTGTCCCCCCATAATCACAATTTGTTTTTTCACGATGTTCCCTCTATAGAGACTAGAACAGATAGTGTGCCATGTGCTTCTGGAGACGGATTCTTGAAATCATGAAATCAGAGAAAGCACTGAAGACAGCTTCGATGCTATTGCTGTAAACTATGCTCATAGATATACGTGCTTCTCATTCCGTGCAGTATAGTAATTTCACTAAAATTTTACCAAGGAATCTTTTTTTTTTAATCCTGCAGTTATACTAAAAGTGATTAATGTCATGTATGGATAGGTATAAGCGAATGTTCTTCCAGATGGTGTGTTTTTGCAAAGCTTCGTCAACTTTATTCGGGAAATGCATTATCTCGCATTGAATCTACGTGTCACAAGACTGGCTAGTACAAACGCATTACTGGACGCAAATTTTCTCCGTAATTATTAGGATTTTTGCCCAATCATCATATGGAATTCTGTTCTGATCCTGTTACAACTCTTTTCTCTATCTCTACAGGACACAAAATGTTTAATGGAGTGTCACATGATACTGTACTTAGGCCTAATCTCCCCATGATTAAGTTTACAGAACTTTGGACAACAAAAAAACAAAACAAAAACTTCCAATTGCAATAATTTCAGACAAAATGCGATGATATATAAAAGACTAAAAAAAAAGTGGCACACTTAACTAAATAACACTAGCCAACAATGGTTCTGCAGTAAACGCGAAAGTAGGTGATTCTTGTGGAAATCTATGTCCTGAATCCGAAAATAACATTAGTTTTGGTCCATCACATCTAGTTGTTTCGCAATATTGTTTTTTCCGTATACGTGAATTGACGTATCAACATTGTATGTAATGTAGAGCCATCTCCTCACAATCGCACTTAAATATCCACAAAGAACTTGACTTAAACCTAGGAAATGCTATATTACTATGAGAAATGCCCCCTGTCAACGAATGTTCCTGCGTACTTCTGCGTTTCGTTATTGTTTCTGTTTTCAGACGCTGCTGCGTCGCGTCAAAGCCGTCGGCGCGCCGCCTCTTGTTTATTGTACCCCTAGGAGTTTCTGTTTAAAGAACCCTCACATTCCCTCACTGAATATCCTATCGGTTGAGCAGAGGGAAGGCAAACCTGTGCATGTGCCCGTCCTACACTGGAAGTGTGAAAGTAAAACGTGAGTTTGTAAGTATGGCTAGTGCGTCGGGATTGTGTAGAAGACAGTGTGTGTGAAGTCCTCAGCAATTCTGTTGCATTTATGGATGCTATGTGTTTGATGGTAAGGTACGTAAACTAGATTCATTCGTGAAGAAACTATACTTTGCGTACTTCAAAGTGAAAGTTGGCGATAAGTCGTTTGCGCCTCACATTGCTTGTAACAGTTGTGTCGAGGGACTGCGGTACTGGTACGAAGGAAAATGGAAGGCAATGCCGTTTGCAATTCCAATGATATAAGCGTGAACAGAAGAACCACCACGATGACTGTTATTTCTGTATGTGCAATGTTGCTGGTTATAACAAAAAGAATAAGAAAGGAATTAAATACCCAAATCTGCCATCAGTCATACGGCCTGTTCCTCCTGGACTTGACTTACCAGTACCTACACCACCAGCTAACTTGAGTGATGAATCTGAAAGCAGTTCTCTATATTCAGACACTGAGGACATAAGTTTCGAACAGAAGAATTTGACCATTCACCGAAAATGCTTACTCCGCCCGTGTTGAATGACTTGATAAGAGAACTGGGGCTCACGAAGGAGAAGAGTGAATTACTAGGCTCAAGACTTTATGAGAAAAACCTGCTGGCACCTGGAGTTACATTTTCTTGGTACAGGAATCGTGACAAGTGTTTTCGGAAGTACTATTCAAAGGAAGATGATCTGGTTTTTTGTACGGACATCCGTAATCTTATTCATCAGTTGGGAGAGGAAATCTATCAACCTAGTTCCTGGCGCCTTTTCATTGACTCTTCCAAAAGAAGCTTCAAGGCGGTTTTACTTCATAACGGCAACAAATTTGCTTCTGCACCACTTGCTCATTCCACAAAATTGTCAGAATCATATGAAACATTAAAGTTAGTGCTTGAAAAAATTAAATTCCATGAACATGAATGGCAAATATGTGGTGACTTGAAAGTCATTGGAATATTGTTAGGACAGCAGAGAGGATACACAAAATTTCCCTGTTTCCTTTGCGAGTGGGATAGCAGAGCCAGGGACAAACATTGGGATACTGCACATTGGCCTGAGAGGAAGCAACTGACAACAGGTTCCAAGAATGTCATTAATGAAAGTCTAATTGATCCTGAGAAAATTCTACTCCCTCCGTTACACATAAAACTTGGCATTATGAAACAGTTTGTAAAGTCACTAGACAAAAGTCGTCCATGCTTCCAGTACTTATGCACAACATTTCCTTCATTGTCACAAGCTAAAATTAGAGAGGGAATATTTGATGGCCCGCAAATTCGTAAACTGATAATGGATAACAATTTCACCTGAACAATGATAGAAACTGAAGAAGAGGCGTGGAACGCTTTCAAAGAAGTGGCGAAAATTTTTCTTGGAAACGTAAAGTACCTGTCGTACAAGACAATTGTACAAAATATGTTGGACAAATTCAAATTGCTTGGTTGTAATATGAGCCTAAAACTTCATTTCTTAAGTGCACAATCGATTACTTCCCTCCGAATTAGGGAATTTTGAGTGAAGAGCAAGGTGAAAGGTTCCACCAGGGCTTAAAAGAGGCACAGCAACGTTATCAGGGACGTTGGGATGAGCGTATGATGGCTGATTACTGTTGGTCTATTGCATGTGAGGATCCTTCCAGAGAATACTCCAGGGCTTCGCGAACACTGAGCTTCCATGGCAAGAGAAGAAAAAGAACTGCCGACTAACATTAAGGAATGTATTAAATTCAAGACTACACGCTTGTGATATTGATTAAGAATAAATTATCAACGTTTACTCACAATTTAAAGCTTTATTAGCATCGACTATAGTTTCACAGAGCTTCTGGCTCGGCTTCATCAGGACGAATGGAGCGTAAACATTCAAATCATTGTGACATCATCAGAGTTCTGACAGTCACGGTTTTTTGGTGAATCGAGGGAATGTTTACGCTCTATTCGTCCTGATGAAGCCGAGCCAGAAGCTCTGCAAAACTATAGTCGATGCTAATAAAGCTTTAAATTGTGAATAAACGTTGATAATTTATTCTTAACCAATATCACAAGCATGTAGTCTTGAATTTAATACATTCTAGGTGTCAACCGGACCTTTGACTACATTTGGTGCGTAATTATACTCATCTAACCGACATCGGGAGCCGCAACATAACATCTTGCTTTGCTTCCATCTTGTGGACTAATCTAATACCGATATTGACTTTACTTCAGGAACTTAAAATCGCAGTTCCTAATCTCGATTATGACGAACTCTGTATCTACGACAATCAACCGTTTTTCGAAGCTAAGGATAAAGAAGTTAAATTACTGAACCACTTAAACTTCTTACTTTGATGCAAGAGATGCTACATATTGCCAAATTTTATCTCCCTGAAATGCAACTTGAAACCTTCTCATAATGTCAACAAAGCGATATCTAATGCCTCGTTTGCAATCTTAAGAGCAATTATTAAAGTTACGAGAAAGAGTATCGCAAACGTTGAGATTGAACTGTATGATCTACACCTATTACTGGCTAAAATAATACCAGAATTTTTGGGCCTAGACGGCAAAACTTGGTCTAGGAGTTCCAATATGCCGTTCACTCATAAAAGGACATTAGAACGAAAATTTGAAAAATTATCAAATAATAGCAACAATAAAGAAAATTTTACTTCTCAAAGTGAGGAAATCTTTACGGATAATGAAGTAATATCTAACCTTTCTGATTTTAACCCGAGCAAAATTCAAAAACGTATTTTACGTTACAATTCAAATTTCGCAATTTCAAAAAAGATACCTGTATCCAATGTCGTTGCATCAGTTGAAGCGTCCCCGACAAAAAGCGATCTAAGCATTGATGAAAAAGAAACAATTAGACATTGTGTCAGCCGGGTAATAACATCAAATTCCTTTCAACCATTTAAACCCAATCTCAACAAGGAAGAGTGTAAAGCTCTAAAAGAATTACAGTCAAATTCTGATATCATCATTACTAAAGCCGATAAAGGAGGACAAGTTGTTATTCTAGACAAAAAACATTATGAAGCAGAGGTCGAAAAACTTATTTCCGAGGGACCGTATAAAGAAATAAAAAATGATCCGGCGGAGAAACATTTAAAAGAAGTTCGAAAAGTGGTAACAAGTTGCGTTACCCTTGACCAAAGCTCAAAAAGTTATCTAAAACCCTCATATGCCCGTTGTCCGCGTTTCGGCGTCCCCTTTCGTCCCATTGTCAGCAATATCGGCTCTGCTACACATAAGTTGGCCAAATTTCTATCTTCGAAACTATCCACCTTAGCGACTTCTTCAAACAAAACTTTTGTAAAAAATTCCATTGAATTTGTCAATCGGCTTAAACGACATCCATACAACGACCAGTTCATGTTATCCTTCGATGTGAAATCCATGTTCACAAGTATCCCAGTGAATGAAGCCATCAAATCACTGAAAGCAAGCCTCATTGAACATCATTTCAGCCAACCGGAAGTTGAAGAAATTTTGAGATTAGTGGAAATTTGTATCAAACAAAACAGTTTCCGTTTTCGCGGAAGATATTTCCAACAGAATTAAGGCCTTGCAATGGGTAGCCCGCTGTTGCCACTTTTATGCAAAGTCTATATGCGTCACTTTGAGGATAAACTCTTTCAGCTCGTTACATTCGACCTGTGGATTCGATATGTAGATGATACCTTTGTCCTCTGGAATGGCAGGAATTCGGAAATACCTAAATTAGTTGAACTTCTCAATTCAATTGATCCTCATATACAGTTCACATGTGAGACTGAAAATAATGGCTGCTTACCATTCCTGGATGTCCTTGTGTCACGCTCTGAAGGTTGCTTAAGTACAACAGTTTACCGAAAACCATTTGCTATTTCCTTACCTTTACATGCAAAATCAAATCACCCATGGAAACAAAAAATTTCAGCCTTCTACACATACGTATATCGTGCAATACATATATGCTCAGCTGAGGGTTCCTTGCAGAAAGAGCTTGATTTCCTTAAACGAATTGCAGTACACAGAGGATATACACATTCCGTTATAGATAAAGCCATCCAAAAATTTAGGAAACCAAAGCATGTCTGCTCACTAACGCCGGTAGATAACTCAATACGACAGAATTGGGCGGTTATACCATTTGCTCCACAGATTTGCTTTGGAATTTCAAAAATTCTCAAGAGTTTTAATTTTAAAGTTATTTTCAAACCCATAAACAAGATAATTTTTTTTGGATCAAAAGATTACGTCGAAGACATAAATTCCTGGGGAATTTATCAGATACCTTGTGAATGTGGACTTTCATATATAGGACAAACCCGCAGGGCTTTAAATTTCCGTGTGAAGGAGCACAAGACCTAGGTACGAAATTGTGAACTGAAGAAGTCATCTATAGCCCAGCATTGTCACGAAAAGAACCATAAATTTCTGTTTGGAAACGCTATGCTCATTGATAAACCTGATTCAACGATCAAGCTTAATGTATTAGAAGCTTTCCCCATATACCGGAACTCTTCACTGCTTGTCAACGACATGACGTCGACTCCATTTCTTTCAAGCGCGTGGAAACAACTCACCAAAAACCGTGACCGTCAGAACTCTGATGATGTCACAATGATTTGAATGTTTACGCTCCATTCATCCTGATGAAGCCGAGCCAGAAGCTCTGTGAAACTATAGTCGATGCTAATAAAGCTTTTAATTGTGAATAAACGTTGATAATTTATTCTTATTCTTAATTAAGGAATGTAATTAGGTAAGTTTTCAACTCTTGTACACTTTTTATTTTATTTCTATGTAATTTTTTTTAATTATTCCCTTTCACTTTTAAAGCTTGTTCTTGCTTATGTTTAGTTTTAAAAATGGTTAAATATGCATGCTATATATGCAAAGACATGAAATGTATCGCTTCGGTCAACAGAAATTGCTGAACTTACATTATACCATATTGCCAAGGAACCCGATGTGATACAGCAGAACCAAATGCATTTTTGAATTCAGTGTACAAAGATTAGTAAAAGTCACATATTCAAGTTCATACCGCAGAAAAAAGTTTTCATTTGCAGGCTAGTGTAATTACTGAGTGGCTGCCAACTTGATTTAAGACAAATAAAAAAAAAATCATTCAATCCGCCTTGCCTTATCTTTTGGCACGGAAAATAGTTACCTTTTGTTTACAGGACCTGCAACCACTGTTGCATCCTGGTACGAAACCCGTTCTCAATGTTACATTTATATTACTACTACTTTTCATGAGCGATCTAACAAATAAATCGCCTTTTCAATCGCTTTCCATTAAACACGCCATAGAAAAGCATGCTAATGTTTAGAAATTATAGCATCGAAACTCACAGGAGCGCCATCTCACGGATTCGTGAAAAGAGGGAACTAAAATTTAAACAGTGAGGTATTAACGCACAGTACAGTATCTCACTATCTCTTCTAGCCACTATAGTTCCCTCTGTTTAAATATTATACACTGACGGAAAAAAAAATCCCAACACCACGAAAAAATAGTTTTAGAGGAATGAAATGGCAGCAATACATTTGTATAGGTAACATATTTAATCGATTAAGGTTTCAAGATCACATCTTAATGTAAGCGCGAGAAAAGCCATTTTAAATGTAAAATGCTGGTACATTAATAACTGGTGTAACCGCCAGAATGTTGAATGCAAGCATGCAAACTTTCATGCATTGTGTCGTACAGGTGCTGGATGTCAGTGTGTGGGATGGAGTTCCATGCCTGTTGCACTTGGTCGGTCAATACAGGGACGGTTAAAGCTGGTTGGGGGGTGATGCTGGAGTTGTCGTCCAATGATGTCCCATACGTGCTCGATTGGAGAAAGATCTGGTGATCTAGCAGGCCACAGCAACATGTCGACACTCTGTAGAGCATGTTGGGTTACAACAGCGGTACGCAGGCGAGCGTTATCCTGTTGGAAAACACCCCTGGAATGCTGTTCATGAATGGCAGCACATCAACAGGTTGAATCACCAGACCGACGTACAACTGTGCTGTCAGGGTGCGTGGGATAACCACGAGAGTGCTCCTGCTGTCATAGGAAAATGCTCCCCAGACCATAACTCCAGGTGTAGGTCCAGTGTGTCTCGGCCGCAGACAGGTTGGTTGCAGGCGCTCACCTGGCCTCCTTCTAACCAACACACGGCCATCACTGGCACCCAGGCAGAACCGGCTTTCATCAGAAAACACAACAGATCTCCACTCCGTCCTCCAATGAGCTCTAGCTTGACACCACTGACGTCGCAAACGGCAGTGGTTTGGAGTAAGTGGAATGCATGCTACAGTGCGTCTGGCTCGGAGCTGTCCTTCGAGTAACCGATTTGTAACAGTTCGTTGTGTCACTGTGGTGGCAACTACAGCTCGAATTGCTGCCGCAGACGCGGTACGATGCGCCACGGCCATACGCCGTACCCGGCAGTCTTCCCTCTCAGTAGTGCCACGTGGCCGGCCGGAACCCGGTCTTCTTGAGGCAGTACCTTCCCTTGACCACCGCTGCCAACAATCATGCACAGTGGCTACATTCCTGCCAAGTCGTTCTGCAATATTGCGGAAAGAAAATCCACCTTCTCGTAGCCCTATTACACGACCTCGTTCAAACTTCGTGAGCTGTTGATAATGGCTTCTTCGTCTTCTTAAAGGCATTCTTGACTAGCATCAACACACTACGTCGAATCTCAACGACAACTAACGCTCACGAACGTTACAGCGCGTATTTACAGCAAACCTGCTTTGCATGTTTTGAGGGGCGCTACTAGCGCCACACGCATGCGCCGAGCGCGAAATTTGCATAGACGTCATCTTACAGATGTACTCTCACCGCCTACCAACTGTCATTTATCTAACACAACCCCTTCTTGGTGTTGGGAATTTTTTTCTGTCAGTGTACATTCATACAGCATTGCAAATGTCATCTAGCTACTTAATTATTTACGTGCTATTTAGACATAATCTATATTTTGAGGTTACTCACCTTTATTCCCTAAATCTTTTAGGAGGTTTTCGTCTCTACACATTTATTTCCAACATGTATTTTTCTTATTTACATCGTGGTTCAAGGCCGCAAAAAAAAAAAAAAAAAAAAAAACCATCTTTTTCAACTCACACAAACTTTATTCCCTTACCTTCTTTTCCCTATGACCAAATTCGGATTCAAAATAATCTACCACAAATATACACAATTGAACTCCCTAAAACACTTTAACCTAATTAAAACTATCACTAATTAAAACTTCAATCAATAAAAACCTATATTACACATTTCCTAAAATGTCAAAGTTAAAAAAACTGCAACCCATAATTATTTACAATTGCACATCAGTGCCCATTTAAAACAAACCTAAATACCTAACACAAGCACTATACTCAACAATCATGGACCTCTCTCCCTCAGAAATAAGCATAATATCCAAGCACATTTTAGCCTCTGCCCAGGCCATTCTCAAGGAGCGGGCACAACAGATGTACCACCCGTCACCACCCACGAAACGTAGCGAATGTTCCAGTGCTAGCGCTGCGTCATTTCATTTCCGTTCTCCGTTGTTCAGGCGCAGTGGCGCCATCTATCAGATGACCCAATAGCCTTCTTTTCCTTTCATACCTATAAATATCTGTTCGATAGCTGATCTTATTTGATTCTTGAAACTAATCATCGATGCCGGATTTTCGAGGTTTTACTATATTTCAGGTTTTACTGTAAAATTCCAGATTTCTAAAGCTATCTAAAAATTGCGTAATAGGTGTTATCTAAAGCACGTACTTACAGATAACAAGTTACTTTTACGAACATCTGCGCGTATATGCCTTATAAACATTAAGGGGTCGCACTGCCAATAAAACAATTGTTTTGGCGATGGAAAAAAGTTTCAGTGAAACTATTGACGATTACCATTGTGTACTATTTATTATAAAACTCTGTCAAAAAAATTGAATTTGGCAAATGGTTAGGAAAAAACTTGAAAAAAGGCAGAGCAACCGCTAGGGCTGGGCGATGTATCAATACATCACAAAAACCAGATGTAAATTTTTCATCGATGCTACGGGTTTTTCCACTGATGAAACTACGAAACATCGCAAAGGTGATTACCATGATGCATCATGAAGGCCAATGCAGATGTCATTACACGACTGAATCCACATACTGCCACCACCAAGCACAGATCATCATCACACGTTCAACATGCATTTCAAACGTACATGAGGATTCGTCACCTCATTGGTCTGAGTCACTGAGAAACATCCCGATGTTGCAAGTTGGTGCCTATCAGCAATTCGCAGGGTGAGATCGGATGATCTCACGATGTGTTGTAGTGACGGTACATCAGGAGATTTTCATGGTTACTGGGGAAACATCAGATGCTTTCACCATGTTCTCACGAAAATGAAATCAGAAACGTGCATGATTTCTGAAGTTGCCAGTTTTCTGGATGCCGGATTTCTGAGGTTTTACTGTAATTCGATTGAGCAATTGAAATATTAAAAAATCTGTAAAAGATCTCTATCCATAAATCAATAATACGTAAAAGTTCGCAAGTATGCAAATGATGACATAGCATTCTTTGCAATACAACTTCTTTACACAAGCAGGTATAAAGGGTGCTTTATATCTGGCTCTGTCATCATTTGTTGGTAGCTTCTAATGCAAAATCACATATATTATATAATCAAACTTCATGAACTATGAAAAACTTAACACAGCAAAGGTTCTTTTAAAGTGCTTGCAAAAAATAAAATTGAAAACATTACCATCTTACAAAACAAGTAGAATTTTCACATAAAAATATAACAAAAAAAAAAAAGAACAATGCTTACTTGGGAATATATAGCCTTTGTATTGAACAAAAATAGTAATAAAGTTGTGTCCTAGGAAGTCGTAATGCTATTAAAGGTTCTAATACCTCAAGCCACTTTAAGTTACTGGAGTATGTATAGCCAGATTCCTTACAATATTTCGTCAACACAGATTCTAAATCACAGACAACTGAAAGTCTATCTTCTTCTTCATTCCCTAACCTTTCTGCAAAATTAAAAAACAATAATGCATCAATACATTATAACAAGACTTTCAAACACACCTTTAAATGATGCAAACTGATTCACATCTTAGAACACAAAGCAAACTTACCAACTAAATTTTGGCAATCCTCCCTAATTGCAGATTGTTCTGGAAGATCAAATATCTCATCCCACTGTATTTCAGCCTCATCTGATTTAAGGTCGAGACATATCTGCATTCAAAGAACAGAATAAGTAAATCAACAGCTGAAACTGTAAGTAGGTTTCAAAAGAAATTTCAGTTTTTTACATTCATATTTCTACATCATGGTTTTATGATGTAATAGCACAACAGCTATATATAAATATATAAAGAAATATGAATACTCTATCTCCAGAAAAGCTGCAGGTCTTGATGAAATTAATCCACAATTATTATAGTAGAAGAGCACATATTTATTGGTTACATAAGTTTATTCAGTTAGTGTAGGAAACTGGCAGAGGCCAGTGTAGTGCCAGTTTACAAGAAGGGAAACATGAAGGACTAACTTTCATTGAATCTCCTTAAGGTGGTTCCACCTAAAAACTCTGCCCTATATTTTCCATGGTAAAAATTTCTGTAGACATTTTCTTCACAATTAATGTATTATCAGGAATGAAAATTTGCACGTCAGTTAAAATAACTTTTAATTATAGCAGCATATTTAATATTTACTAAAACTTAGCCATAGTTACATTAAAATCAATATTTTTTCCTTGGGTAATGTTGAGACCTGCTAATAGATGGTGTGCCCTGTACATTGATAACATCACAGGACAAACAATTGTTTGATGGCTTATTTCAGAATGAGAAATTAGCAGTATCTATAGTACTGCTGATTTTTTTTTCATTAATTTTATTAATTTTTTAAATGGAATCAAAATTTGAGTGTATCCATGCAACAGTCTGGAATGTTTAGAATGATTTGAGTCACTTAGATAAAATGTTCTGGAAATTTTGCTGAAAATACATATATATACTGTATATGCTTAGAATGATCTGAGTAACTTAAATGGTCTGACAATAATTTAGTTGAAAATGTCAACAGAACTGTAGGTACTGCTGATTTCTAATTCCAAAATAGGCCATCAAACATTTGTTTGTCCACTGATGTCATCAATGTGTAGGTCACACCATCTGTTAGCAAGTCTCAAAATTACCCAAGGAAAAATTAGTGATTTTTGATATAATTAAATTAGGTTAAGTTTTAGCAAACATTATGTATGTCATGCTATAATTTAAAGTTGTTTTTATCAATGTGCAAATTTTCCCCCTTGATGATGCATTAATTACAAAGAAAATGCATACAAAGCTTTTACCGGGCCGAATTTTTAGGTGGGACCACCTTAAATTAGTGTGCCTTGCAAAGTTCATAAGGGAATATTCAATGCAAGGCTGTGTGGTTTTCAGGGTGGACTTAATTAAACCCAATTGTGCACCTGTAGGACCACCTCGATCATCTTGTTCACTCTATGGATACTGCACCACGCACCCTCCAGCAGCTAGATGCACTGCAATCAGCATGGCTCCACATACCTGTGAACACCTCCCAGCACCTTACTGAGTCACTTCCAGACAGTCTGGCTGCTGTCTGCACTGCACAAGGTGATTACTCTGGATATTAGCTGGTGGTCACAATAATGTGACTCGACCGTGTACTTTAATCATGTGTATTTTTTTACAGGGTTCGTACTCTTTTTGGGGGAAAAAATTCAAGGACTTTCCAGGCCTTTTCCAGGCCATATACAAAAAATTCCAGGATGATTACTACGCTTTACAGTATCATGCTCAAATTAGTTTTTAAAAGCAATTTCAGTTTTAAGTAATAAAAATGATGAAAGATGCAAATGGATTAGGGATGATAGGGGGAAGGGAATAGAACTGTCCATAATTAGCATGTTCTTGTTGCGCTAGGCGCTTAAGCACTGCTGAATTCAGTCAGACCCCCAATGGTCAAATGATTGAAATGTGCTGATGTTCATGGAATGAAATGGTTGATCAGCTATGATAACCGCATAAAAGTTCGAAGGGGGAGGAGGGGGGCGATTTTTTTTTTTACTTTATGCAACATTCTACATTACTCCAGTATTTATCTTGTCATCATCAACAATAGCAATGTAACTACCACTTACGATCGCGGATATCGGCCAACTGAAAATCTGCCATACAACTAAGGGATACAACACACAGGTATCATGTTACAGTGTATTGTAATTGAAAAAAAAAAAAAAAGATTTCAGAAATTAAAATCGAAAAAAAAAAAAAAAACTTTCAGAAATTAATATCATCAAGTCGTGGTGTTTCAAAAATCCGCTTTCCTTTATAATGTTTAAAAACATGTAATGTTTTTTTCTTTTTTTACCTGTCGTGTATAATAAAATGGGTTTATTTTTTTATGGAATCAGACGTCCATATGTCTGATTGTCTTCGTCTGAGTTCACACGTTAGCTACTGTGTATAAGCAGACATATTTTTTCAGCTCAAAAATATGTAGTTTTGTATGTATTCACAGTATAACTCATTCCGTATTCCCACAGAACAAAATTCAGCAGATACAAATGAAGAACATCAAGACCCACCCAACACCATGTTTCCGATTGTCTGCTGTTTATATTCAAGAAATGCGAATATGGATCAATGGTGAATGCAGCAACTATGGTTTTTATTTATTACCAAGAAAAAAAAAGGAGCCTGAAAGCTGTAAAAGCTGAAACGGATATTTCTCCTCCCGAAAACATTCCGATTAAGTTCAAACAGCAGGAGCACGCGTCCACGCACACTCAACCTCTGGAATGTCCTGATGGAACGGCTTCTTTTCATTTGGCACATCGCCATAAATCACCACCTGCAGCTCACTGAAGTGTCTTCCTCCTTCACCCTAACTATAGGAGAAAACGCAAAAAAAAAAAAAAAAAAAATGCTGCCCAATTTTCGACAAAATGACCAAATTTACGTCATAACGTTGCAATTTACTAAAATACGTTTATCTGCTGAATTTCGCCTAAATCCATTGAAAACTTTTAATTAGATTTTTTTATTAAAACAGTAACTCAGACATCTGAATAAAAATGTATGTTTGTAATTAAAATAGAGTCCATATCATCACAGAAACAAAATTTAAGGATCACTCTGTTTAAATAAACCATGGCATCTAAAAAAAAATAATTTGCTTGCTTTTCACGTAATTTATAATTGCCGTTTTCTTTTTTTTTAATCCGATTTTGCAACGGAAGATTTTTTTTTTTTTTTTTTTTTGCATCTGCTAAAGTTTCAAACGGAATTCGGCGAAATTTGCACTAGAACTTTATTGTGATGTATTTTAACCACTGTAAAAATTTTACTGTGTTATTTTCAAAATTCCGGAAAATGGATTTCTGAAAATATCTCTTAGTCCTTTTGAGCCGTGGAAGTGATAAACAGGTGTTTGCTTTCTTCCCAACCAAGGGCTTCGGATCAGCGCTCCCAGCTGTCAATCAACCGTTGCTATGGTAACACCCTTTCTGCTCAAGGCTCACTGTCTAAAGAGGCACACATAATAAAAATTTCCAATGCTAACTTTTTAAGTTTTAAACCGATTCAAAATGGAATTTTGGGAGTGAGCTTCTGTAATCCAATTATAGTAAATGTAAAAATTTCAGCCACTTTTGTGAAAAATTCGCAAAGATAGTTTTCTTATTTTTTATCATAAGTAGCCGAAGTCTCTTGAGGGGTGGGCCGGAAGCAAGCGTCTTAATGCAATAAACAAGGAGCAGATGAATGTGTTGTTCAGGCATACTCTTCACTGGTGGATGCCAGCTGACTTGGTAAACACGCGACCCCGCTTGCAAATGCTAAATGTCTCTTCTTTCCCCTTCTGTTGTTCTCAGTAGTTGTCGGACGGACATCAAGCTCAGGGCTAGAGAATGCATCAAGCTCCCCTTCCCTAACAGACCTGCTAGTAATCATCCAATTTTATTGCACTGGAAGTAGTGCTTCCCCCCCCCCCAGCCAAATTAGGATTTGGGCACATCCGAAACACCACTGTAGCCGGCGGTTTCTTTGAGAACAGAGGAGAGGAACTTAAAAAAATTAAGGGGTAACAGTCAGTAACACGATTTCCTAAAAGGGCATTTTTTTTAAGCACTAATTTCAAATTTCAAGGCTTTTCAAGACAGCATTAAAAAAATACCGTTTTTCCAGGATATTCCAGGCCTTGAAAACGTAATCATGATTTTCCAGGACTTTCCAGGTTTTCACACGCGTGCGCACCCTGTTTTTAGTGTCTCTAATTTTTTTTTTTTTTTTTTGTGCATTTCTACAACCTGTAATAACAATTATTTTTGTTCTTCATCTTTAGTAATAAGTTGGTTTTACTCTGAGATAAGAACTACACCTCCTTCTGCACAATCCATTTATTACTCTTAAACCTTTTTCCTCCATCATGATATGATTCAAAGTCTTTTTATTCTAATGGGGATTAATGTAAAAAAATCTTCTTATATGTTCAGTGCTCTGAATATCTGCCAACAGTTTTTGTTAACAGAATTTTGTAGTGACTTTTCATGAACTTCGCCAACATCCTTTTTGAATAAGCTTTTGGAAGTGTTGGCTGCATCTACTGTTTTATCCTTTTCCACTTTAAACAACTCATCAACCATTAAAACCTTATCTTCATTGCTTACATTTAAACTGAAAAGGCTGAACATTACTAAATCGCCGTTAAAGTACCACAAGTGCCTTTTTCATTGCTTTACTTGCAGCTTCTGCGATTTCTTTGAATTCATTTTTTTACTAAATTTAATTGTTTTAGAAATTCTAAGTCTCTGAATGGTGCATCAGTTGCATTCGGGCAGGAAAGCCAAGCTTTCAGATACAACATATACTGCTGAAATCATTAAATCATTTCAACCCTTTAACTTCTTTTGTTGTGAGCTTGAATTGATCGTGAAACACATAAATTAAACAGTAAACAGTAAATAACTTTAGCCATCCACCTTGCGTGATGAAATGCTCCTGGGGCTGCAAAATTTACACCACACTGCGGCAATTCTTCCAGATAAATCAAAGTCAGTTTTAAGAAATCCCTGTAGTCATTCCTTGGCAGTTTTTTTTTTTTTTTTCCCCAAGATAAGATAATGTGTCGCAAATTTAATAGCAATTTCTCTTAATATTTTTCAATTTTCTGAAAGTTCTACGGTTTCTTTTTGACATTTGAAAGAACATTTACCTATAAAGTCCCAATGGCTTTGAAATCTCTTGAACATGAGCACACAAGGTTCACTAGATGGTCCAAATAATAATCTCATCACCAACAATAATCTCATAAATGTGGCACCTGTAAGACAAACTAAGAAGCTCTCTTCCCATCTTCTGTTCTAAAATTTTACATGCACTCTTGTGATCTCCAGTGTTACTTGATGTAGTGCTGAAGCACATTCTTTGAATTTTATCTGTAATCTTCCAATAATTAAGTATATCGAATACTGCTTTTGCCATTGCATGACCTGCACTAACTGGAAGTTTTGGTGCATCAAGTAATTTCTCTACATCACTGCCAGTGACAAGAATAGGAAGGCGGTCAACTTCATTCTTTCCTCCAAAACTATCAGCTAACAATTTTCCATCCCAATGGACTACAAGCAAACCATCAGGTTTGAAGCTTTGTTTCAATTCTGTTGATAGCAATGGAAATCTGCTCTCTGTTTGCGAAGTGTGCTTCTTGAAAGCGTAATATCACTAACATGTAATCCAAGTGTTTGGGCTGTAGCTGCAATTGAAAACAAAGCATTTCAATCTCATATATTTGCTCTGTCCAATGGAGCCATCATATTAGCTGAATGAAGTTTGAGCTTTTTTGCAACCTTCAGATTTCTTTGGTGAAGATTTAATAATAAAACTCTGATATATTTCATCTTCACTTTCTATGGATGAGCTTGAACTATCTTCTTCAACATTGGCACTTGACAAGGAATACGGCTGAGTTGGGTTCTTGTTCCCGCTATCCAATTGTAATTTTCATATCACTTTCTTTAATGTAAGTGTTTTTCCTTATTCTCAAGATTTCTGTCAATTGACAACATATAGCCTTAGAGTCATTTTCTTTGTTGGAGTAGAAATTGCTTGCCTTCAGCAATTTTAATCATCTGAACAGCATTTTCATTAGAGATATCCCACAACTTTTTTTATGCATCCAGAAACGTCTGTTCATTGATTTCTTGAGTATTTGTATGCCGTTTTCTATTCTTTTTTAGCACGTCTTTTGTAAAAAAAGATCGTGCTTATGTTATCGGTTTGTCCGTACCCACAATATCTCTGCAACTATTAGTCCGATTTGAATTTTTTTTTTTTTTTTTTTTTTGCATTGGGAAGCTTGAAATATGCAAATGATGATCCTTCATTTCGTTTTTTTTTACGATGTACAATTTTGCCGCTAGAGGGCGTAAATGCAGATGATGTCAAATTCAAAAATACGTTTTAATCCACACATTTGCTTTTAAACATCTGACTGAAAAAAATCTTTTATATTTCGATTCCATTTATGTGGAAGAGTTTTTTCAAATGTCGAAGACTTTTTCAAATTACGCATAGATTTTCCACTAGGGGGTGTAAATGTAAATTACATTTTTCCCGATAACTCTTCTTCTAAAACTCCGATTTGAAAAAAAAATTTCTTCAGTGGATACACCTCCTGATCGAAAATCTCTTGCACATAATTTCAAATTTTTGATAAAGAATACTTTGGCCACCAGAGGTATAAGTGTTCATTTTTGCTTCTGATATATTTACCATAAAATCTGAGCTTCTAAAATATCGATTGAAAAATTCTTTCGTGGACTAATGCTACTCACATTGATAAACCTTTACAGAATATTTTCTTCTTAAAATATTCCACAGTTTCTCCGCCAGGGGGCGTAGTAACTGTATATCTTATTTTCGTCAGTATCTCTACTTCTAGAAGTCCGATTTTAAAAAATTCTTCTTTGTTGGATAGTGTTTTCAGTGTGACGTTTTTCATATAATTTCAAAATTTTCAAGTAATTCATAGACTTTCCACTAGGGGGCGTAGAGGCAAATTGCGTTTTCCCCCTATATCTCTGCTTCTAAATCTCCGATTTGAAAAATTCTTTCTGCACCGGATACAGCTGCTGATGGGAAATCATTTGCACATAATTTCTAATTTGTGTGAAAAAATGGTTTGACCACCAGGGGGCGTACATCTTAATTTCCGCTTCTGATGTATATGCAGCAAAATATGAGCTTCTAAAATCACGATTGAAAAAAACATCGTTTGTAGACCGATAGTACTCATGTCGACAAACCGTTTGGAAATATTTTCTTCTTAAAATAATGCATGGTTTCTATGGCAGGGCGCGTAGATGTATATCTTATTTTTGTCAATATCTCTACTTCTAAGAGTCCGATTTGAAAAATTCCTTCTTTGTGTTTCTAGTGTTTCTAGTGTGACATGTTTTTCATATAATTTCAAAATATTCAAGTAATTCATAGACTTTCCGCTAGGGGTGTAAAGGTAAATTGCTTTCCCCCTAAATCTCTGCTCCTAAAATCTCCGATTTGAAAAATTCTTTCTGCACCATATACAGCTGCTGATGGGAAATCGTTTGCACATAATTTCTAATTTTTGGGGGAAAATGGTTTGGCCACCAGGTGGCGTAAACCTTAATTTCCGCTTCTGATGTATTTGCAGCAAAATATGAGCTTCTAAAATCCGATTAAAAAAAACGTCGTTTGTAGACTGTTAGTACTCATGTCGACAAACCATTTATAAACATTTTCTTCTTAAAATAATGCATGGTTTCTATGCGCCAGGGGGCGTAGATGTATATCTTAGTTTTGTCAATATCTCTACTTCTAAGAGTCCGATTTGAAAAATTCCTTCTTTGTGTTTCTAGTGTTTCTAGTGTGACATGTTTTTCATATAATTTCAAAATATTCAAGTAATTCATAGACTTTCCGCTAGGGGTGTAAAGGTAAATTGCTTTCCCCCTAAATCTCTGCTCCTAAAATCTCCGATTTGAAAAATTCTTTCTGCACCATATACAGCTGCTGATGGGAAATCGTTTGCACATAATTTCTAATTTTTGGGGGAAAATGGTTTGGCCACCAGGTGGCGTAAACCTTAATTTCCGCTTCTGATGTATTTGCAGCAAAATATGAGCTTCTAAAATCCGATTAAAAAAAACGTCGTTTGTAGACTGTTAGTACTCATGTCGACAAACCATTTATAAACATTTTCTTCTTAAAATAATGCATGGTTTCTATGCGCCAGGGGGCGTAGATGTATATCTTAGTTTTGTCAATATCTCTACTTCTAGGAGTCCAATTTGGAAAATTCCTTCTTTGTTGGATGGTGTTTCCAATGCGAAATGTATTTCCTAAAAATTCAAAATTTTTAAGCAAGTCATAAGACTTTCCGCTAGAGGGCACAAAGGCCAATTGTGCTTTATGTGTTATATCTGCTTCTAAAACTTTGATTTGAAAAATTCTTCCTATATCGCATACAAGACCTGATGGAAAATATTTTTCACATAATTTCTAATGTTTGGTAAAGGATGGTTTGGCCACCAGGGGGCATAAGTGTTAATTTCTGCTTCTGATGTATTTGTAGCAAAATCTGGGCTCCTGAAAACTCGACTAATTTTTTTTTTTTTTTTTCTTGGACCGACACCGCTCATACGGAAAATCCTTTTGAGAATACTTTCTTCCTAAAACAATGCATGGTTTTCCCACCAGGAGACGTAAAGTCACATCTTATTTTTGTCGATATCTCTGTTTCTAAAAGTTCGATTTGAAAAATTCTTTCTGTGTTGGAGAGCGTTTCCAGTGCAAAATGTTTCTCATTTCTCATATAAATGCGTGTTCTTCTTAACACACAAGTCTGCAACCAGAAGGCATAAGCTCACGATTGCGTTTACAGCAATATCTGAGGGATTAAAAACCCGATTAAAAAACTTCTTTCTTCTGTCAGATACTATTGTTTTAAATACCGGCTCCATTGACTTTGAATAGCTTTGATAAATTTAATTTGCGTCAGAACGGATTCAAGATACGTGCTTATTACACTCGAAAATTTGGTGTCATCTTTTTTGTTACTTTTTTATGCCGCTCCACTAACTTTTCTAACCATTTAACTGCATTATGCTTCTTAGTTGTGGGAAGTCTAACCTTGTTCCAAAAAGTCAACACGCTTTCAACTGTGTGTCTTGAACTTTCATGTATTATTTTTATTTCATGGTGGAAGAAGTGTTGTAGCAATAGTCTATAACATAGAAACCATCTATGTAGGATTTTCATGGGAAAACTTCAATGTCTTTGAGCTACTTCTAAATATCCTCCAAAATAACATGAAATTTTGAATGCAAACACAGTTTTGGGTAAGTTGTTAACCCCGAAAAAAAAAAAAAAAAGTTGAAGTGAAGCATTGAAAACACGCCTTGATAGTCACCTAATGGCCAGTAACATCTCCAAGTACATAAAACACTTAGAGGAGAAAGCACAATGTTCAACTGAAGGAACCTTAAAAATATCTCTGAGTAAAGCCAATGACTTTAACTTTCTAACTGCTTTCAGCCAATGCAGAGCACTACCCACATTTTTGCTAACATGTGGCATTTATTTCAATCATAATTTAAAATTAGAAGAATCCCTAATGTCCTCTTGTCATGCATTGGTTACGTTATGGAACTGAAAATGGTGGAACGTTTTGGTAGTTGACTTCTACTCAGCCATGGAATAAATTCCTCAGCTGAGGAAGGTAGAAGTCAAGAACCGAAACGCTCCACCGTTTCAACAATGCGTGATAAGGGGATATTAAGGCTTCTAATTTTTAGCGTGTTATGTGCTTCACTACCAATCCTTCTCAGCATAATTTTAAAATACATGGGAAATACCAAAAAGCATGACTGGTATTACTTTGAATTTTTTTTTTTTTTTTTTTTTGCTACTTCCATCGAAAACCACAACATACTGGATATAACAGCAGTAACATTCAACCAACAGCCTAGAAGCAAATTGTCAAATCAATAAACCTGGATCCAATTTTCTATGTAAATTTTCTTCTCATGATTAATTGGTTAAAACTAACAAATATTTAGTGTTTAATGTTATGAAACAGTTCTATTTAAAATGATGAATAAAGAAAAAAGTCAAAAGTTGGAAATACCTGCCATATATTGGCTCTCAAACCGTCGGGCAGGGGCTTTCCATCACACATTTTACGAATAGTATTGAAGTCACATCCTGTCAGTAATACTTGTTTCAGATCAGATATCCTAGAAACATGAGAAATGCTTATTGAAATATATAAACTAACTTATTTCAGGGAAAAACATGCACTGTGACTAAGTAAAAATGACAACATTTGCAATACCACAACACATCAGCAGGCAAAGGCAATACCACAACGCATCAGCAGACAAACATTAACAATGTATGAAGTTATGTTATTCGTAATCTTTGATATCCCAGAATCTTTCTCTACAGCTGTAAGAATTACCAATTCTAAATTCTGAGTTACTAGCAGAGACGTAGCAACTATTTCATTTTGGGAGATGGTCCAGGTATTTATCTCACACTCTGAGAGAGAGGGAGGCAGGGAGGGGAGGGGAAGAGAGAGAGGGGGGAGGCGGGGAGGGGAAGAGAGAGAGAGTGTGTGTGCAAGAAAGGTTAAAAAAAACTAAAGGAAATGCCTTTTTATACCATTATTAACATTGCATTTCCTTCGAAATAGTTTTCTTGAAAAACTACACACTTTTGTCAATATCCCTAAAGCTACTTGAAGCATTCCTGAAATCCATTCTTTGAAACCACTTTCAGAACCTTTGTCGCATTTTTTGACAATGTCCTCAGAACTCATGAATTGTAGTCCTTTAATGGCAGATATCAACTGCAGAAACAAGTAAAACTGGGTGGTTCCAAGTCAGGAGAATATGAAGGATGCTCCAGTGATATCACATTGTGCTTTACAAGGTGCTGTTTGACTATTAGGAACAAATGTGCAGGGGCACATTGTCATGAAGAAGAAACTAATGTCAATTTTTCTGAATGTTTCCTTCACACTGAATCCCTGAGGGGACAGATGATCTTGATGTACATTTCTTTATTCACAGTTTTCTCTTCTTTCTTTCTGGAATAAATTCACAGTGGGTAAGGCCCTGCGAGTCACAGAAAAATCCCAGCGATACTTTCCCTTTACTCAACCATACAGAGTTACCATTTTCTAGGTGATGATGTTGCTTCCATTCACAGGACTGATGCTGCATATGTGGACCATACAAAAATCACACTGTCTTACCTCCCATGATTATGTAGCATAGAAAATTGTCATCTTGAACAACCATAGCACTTGGTTAGGTCTCCAGCCTAGCTCAATCATGTGTCTTGTCATTCTGGAGTCAGCATTTTTGGAATCAAGTGTTGACAAACATAATACAAGTTCAAATCATTATGGAAAATGCTGTGAACAACTACCAACTGAGATTTCTACATCTCTAATACAATTTCCTTTACAGTTTTTCTTAGATCACATCAGACGATGTTGTGTACATGTTCAATCTTCTCGTTAGTTGAAGAGGTACACGAGTGGCAACTATGCGAATTATCATCAATACTCACATGAGTGACATGACCATCACAGAAATGTTTATGCCACAAGTAAACTTGTGATTTCTTCATTGCCGTTTTACTGTAAGCTTGCTAAAGCTTGGCTAATATCTCTGATGATGATTTCCAAAGCAAAACACAAAATTTGATGTTTGCACTCATGCTCAGATGCTAACATTTTCAACAGCAACATTACTAAATGCATGGTAAACAAAGAAACTACTGGTACTCTACACACATAGAAAATGGGATGGCACCCGTGTGCAGTCAGAAAACATTCAAGATGTTGCCAACCTCTGAAACAAAAATAAATCTCCCACATGATTCTTCATTCCTTGAGTTGGGGTCGATTCCAGGAACATTTTGAACCTACCTTCTATATGTGTGTATGTAATATAATTTAATATATATAAACATATATTTACACTGAATGGAAAAATTATTATATACACTCCGATCATGTCCATTCATGTGGAACAGCTAAAATGGTGATGCCTATAAAATAAAACAGATGTCCACACACTGGCAATCGGTGACAGAAAAGTGATCATGGGTAAAGGCAGCAACATTAGTTTGACCACAGTCAGAAAGAAGTTGATTTGCATGCAGCAGCAGATCCAGCAGGAGGAAGGGGGTGGGGGTAGCGACTGGGGCGATCACCACAGCAAATTCTTTTTTTTTTAATGGTCAATACATCTACATAATTAATGTGTTTATTTTTGTAAAATTATAATGATGAATCCACAGGTTTTCCTTAAATTTTTCGTATCATCATTACAAGGGTAAGGCTACTGCAGAACAGGTAACATTGAAATTTAATGAGGGAGATTCCACTAGCTCATGCACAAAAACTATCCACCATACCATGCCAAAAATAGGCTATTAAAATATCATCATCATCATCATCATTGTCAACCATTATCTATCCACTGCTGGACGAAGGTCTCCCCAAGTTTCCTCCACAACGGTCTGTCTTGTGCCAGTCTCCTCCATGTCACTCCTGCATACTTTCGAATTTCATCCACCCATCTCCCATGTGGTATTCTTCTGGGTCTTTTCCTGTCCCTTAGAATCCAATCTAAAATTTCAGCTGTCCATCGATGGTCTGTCCTTCTGGCAGTATGTCCAGCATATTGCCATTTCAGGGATTTAACTCTGATCATGATGTCTTCCACTCTTGTCATTTTTCGGATCCACGAGTTCCTCTTCTTATCTCTCCTGGTTACACCAAGCATGCACCTCTCCATGCTGCTTTGAGTTGTCTGCAGCCTTTGTATGTCTCATTTAGTTAAGATCCACGTCTCTGCACCATACGTAAGCACTGGAAGGATGCATTGATCAAACACTTTTCTTTTAAGACATAATGGCATATTGCTCTTGAAAATTATGCTGTTTCTTCCAAAAGCTCTCCAGGCAAGTTTTGTATGCCGATTAATTTCTTCATCAATGTGACCCTCACTTGATATCTGCTGTCCAAGATAAACGTACGTGTCTGTTATCTCCAGCTTTTCTCCATCAATCGATAAATCTTCATTTCTTGTAAAAGCATTGAACATCACTTTTGTCTTCTGAAAGTTCATTTTTAATCCCACTTCTTTACTCTTATCAGCAAGTTCCTGGATCTTACTCTGCAGCTCTGATGGGGTAGTTGCAAAAATGACTACGTCATCAGCAAAACGAAGGTGAGTTAGATAATCTCCATTAATCTTTATCCCCTTGTTTTCCCAGCTCAGCAACTGAAAGACACCCTCCAATGTAGCATTAAAGAGCTTCGGAGATATGGTGTCACCTTGTCTCACTCCTTTTCCAACTTTTATGTGTGTTGTATTTTCAAACAGCCGAATCTTTGCACTTGCATTTTCATAGATGTTATTAATAATATTAATGTATGCATCTTCAATATCGCAGGATTTCAGAGCCATTGTAACTGCTGATGGTTTCACCGAATCAAAGGCTTTTTCATAATCGATAAAAGCCATGCACAATGGAAGTTCATATTCCCTCGCTCTTTCAATTAGTTCTCTCAGTATGTGGATATGATCTATTGTGCTGTGGCCACTCCTGAATCCAGCTTGTTCTCTCGGTTGAGCCATGTCCAGTGTTACCTTCAAGCGGTGTGAAAGAACTTTAGTGAAGATTTTATAAACCACTGATAGGAGGCTGATAGGTCTGTAGTTCCTGAGATCCTTAATATCACCTTTTTTATGTAGCAGGATCATTGTAGCGTTGTTCCAATCCTCAGGAATCTTCCCTTCATTAAGGCATCGAGTGGAAATTTGGGCGAGTACTGTTTCGATTTCTCCATTTGCTTCTTGTATGATGTCTACAGTAATTCCATCTTCTCCTGGAGCTTTTCCCCGCTTCATGTTCTTGATGGCATGTGCAACTTCTGCTGGGAGGACTGGAAGAACTCTGGTACTGGTACCTTTCATGATGTCTGGAGTACATGTATCATCCCTTTCATATAATTTGGAGTAGAAATCTTTCACTCTTGTCAAAATTTCGCCTCTATTTCTTGTTACAGAAACATCTTCTTTTCTCAGTGTCATAATCTGTTTTCTTCCCTTACTGAAATGTCCCTTTGCTATCTTTAGGCTTTGGTTGTTTTCAATTGCTTTCCTCACCAGTTCACAGTTGAATTTCCTTACGTCTTCAGTGATACTTTTTCGTACTGTCATGCATAGCTCTATATATTCCACTTTGGAATACACACATATATACAACACACATAAAAATTGGAAAGGGAGTGAGACAAGGTGACACCATATCTCCAAAGCTCTTTAATGCACTTTGGAAAATGTCTTTCAATCACTGAACTGGGAAAACAAAGGGATAAAGATTAATGGAGATTATCTAACCCACCTTAGTTTTGCTGATGACGTAGTCATTTTTGCAACTACCCCATCAGAGCTGCAGAGTATGATCCAGGAACTTGCTGACAAGAGTAAAGAAGTGGGATTAAAAATGAACTTTCAGAAGACAAAAGTGATGTTCAATGCTTTTACAAGAAATGAAGATTTATCGATTGATGGAGAAAAGCTGGAGATAACGGACACATACGTTTATCTTGGACAGCAGATATCAAGTGAGGGTCACATTGATGAAAAAATAGATCAGCGCACAAAACTTGCCTGGAGAGCTTTTGGAAGAAACAGCATAATTTTCAAGAGAAATATGCCATTATTTTTTAAAAGACAAGTGTTTGATCAATGCATCCTTCCAGTGCTTATGTATGGTGCAGAGACGTGGGCCTTAACTAAAAGAGACATACAAAGGCTGCAGACAACTGAAAGTAGCATGGACAGGTGCATGCTTGGTGTAACCAGGAGAGATAAGAAGAGGAACTCGTGGATCCGAAAAATGACAAGAGTGGAAGACATCATGATCAGAGTTAAATCCCTGAAATGGCAATGGGCTGGACATACTGCCAGAAGGACAGACCATCGATGGCCAGCCGAAATTTTGGATTGGATTCCAAGGGACAGGAAAAGACCCAGAAGAAGACCACATGGGAGATGGATGGATGAAATTCGAAAGTATGCGGGAGTGACATGGAGGAGACTGGCACAAGACAGACCGTTGTGGAAGAAACTTGGGGAGACCGTTGTGGAAGAAACTTGGGAAGACCTTCATCCAGCAGTGGATTGATAATGGTTGACAATGATGATGATGATATATAATATATATACATACAGGGGTTGGACAGAATAATGTGAATATTACACTCAGTGACTTTTATGCAGCTGTGTATGTCACAATACACAAAGGTATCGACCACTTTTTGGTTGTAATAGCTTATTTTAGAACCTCAAAGTCCTGTTCAAATGCATTTAAAGTGTCATGTTGCAAAATTTCTTTCTTGGTGACGTTGAAACAATTGACCTAACAAGCTTAGAAAGAGGACTAATTTTTGGTGGCTCCGTGACAACAGTCGCCAAGGTAGTGGGAGTATTGAGAGCTACTGTGTCTAGTGTTGTGACAGCATACTGTGTTCATGACAAAACCTAGTCTGCAAAACACAAGAACAGCCAGAAAACGAACTTGACTGACAGAGACAGGAGAGCATTAAAGAGGATTGTTATTCGTAATTAGAAAACCACAGCGCCAAAAATTAGTGTTGAGCTTAAGCTGCATCTCGAGGCCCCAATATCAACGAAAACAGTGCACAAGAAACTGCCTAAACAAGATATTCATGGCAGAGCTGCTATTGCAAAACCTCTGGTGACCCGGGTAAATACACACTGGCAATGTCGCCAGAACATACAACGTGGACTGCCGATGGCATGGAAACGTGTAATGTGGTCGGATGAATTCACATTCACACCATTCCCCACCACAGGATGTGTTTGCATGTGGAGAACCATCAGAAGTGTACAACCCAGACTGCCTGCTCCCAACAGTGCAGCATGGTGGTGGTTCTGTTGTGCTCTGGGCAGTCATATCATGGTTTTCAGGAGGTCCCCTAATTACCTTGGAAGGACAGATGACTGGCAGGGCATATGAAACCATTTTGGCCAACCAAGTCCATCCAATGGCTCAAGCTTTGTTTCCTGCCGGAGATGCCATCTATCAAGATGATAACGC
Organism: Macrothele yani; assembly: GCA_039090855.1. Taxonomy (NCBI): domain Eukaryota; kingdom Metazoa; phylum Arthropoda; class Arachnida; order Araneae; family Macrothelidae; genus Macrothele; species Macrothele yani. The sequence continues at coordinate 178,137,895 of CM076990.1, forward strand.
CCCAATTTACAGAGCTCAGAATGCTCAATCATGGTTTAAGGAACATTAAGACGAACTTTAACACTTTCCTTGGCCTCTCCAATCATCAGGCTTAAACATCATTGAGCCACTGTGGTCTGTGTTGGAAAACAAAGTAAGATCCCCTTATACTTTGCCTGCATCTCTCAAGGATCTGGAGCAGTTTTGGAATGAAGAATGCTTTAACATCCCACTAACCACCATCCAGGATTTGGATGCATCCATTCCAAGGAGGATTCAGGTGGTTTTGAATGCCAAAGGTGGTCCCACACCCTACTAGATACATAAAACCTTATTTTCCTAGGTGTTCACATTATTCTGTCCAACCCCTGTATGTAAGTATATACATATTTATATAGCATGAAAAAACTGGTGGAATTTGAAATATTACTGTAAACAGTTATACACTACTAGTTAAATGCCACGTTTCAGAGCTGCATATTTATAAAACCAAAAATATGGTGTGTGTATATGACAAACTTAATGTGGCCACCACCCGTGGCGTAGTGGTCTAAGCACCGGCTTTTGAACATTTGCCAGAGATGGGTCCGGGTTTAAATCCCAGTGTGGCATGGATGGTGTGTTTGTCTAATGGCACTGGCTCTCTCCCTACCCTGGAACTAGTTATCTTAAATTAGGGACAGGCAACTGCTTATAGCTCTTCTAGTTGCTTGGTTGGGGTGGTGGTTAAACCTCCAAACTAAAAAGAATTATTGTGACAAATTAGAGAATATACCTAAAATGAGATGACTGATTGTAAAGATTTTTCAGAGACATTAGCAGGAGGAAACATTAAGTCGGTGTACCCAAGCAATCACTGTGCTAACTCCAATGGAAATATTGAGTTAGCACAGTGATTGCTAGGGTCATTGAGCTATCAGGTAAGCGACCTTGATAGATATTGTTCGGAGCAGGGTGCGTTGGACTGTTAGTGGAAGAATGGCTCCACACCATCGCTTAGGAGATTCATTATGGTGGAGAGTGATTGGTAGATTGGAAGCAGAGCAGTCACAAGCTGAGTTTACAAGATGGCTGAATGTGTCGAGGCAAGTGGTCTAAAATCTCTGCAGACATTTCTGGGAAACAGCAGCAACCACCAGAAGGCTAGGTTACAAGGATGCCCACAAGACATAAGCCAAGATGACCGGTAATTGTCTCTAACAGCTTGTCGTTACAGGCAGATTCCTGACATACGTACATTTGGGGAGAGGAGAGAAGCTAAAATCTTCCCTCCAACATTAGAGAAATTGACCATTATGGTGGTGGAGGACTCTTGGTTTTGGATGGTATCATGTTGGATGGGTGCATGTGGCTGCAAGTTTTCAGGAAGCACCCTGATGCTGCTCTGTACACGGATGACATCATGGAGCCCTATGTGAGAGCTGTTGGCCCACAGTTTTTTTGAGTTTTTTATGGATAATAACACCCATCCCTATAGGGCAAGTCAATGAATACCTGGAGAGTGAGGATATTCACAGGATGGAGTGGCCCATGAGATTTCCAGAAGTGAATCTGATAGATGTGCAACATAATTATATTCAAATTCAGTTGCAACAATCACAGCTACTCTGATTAAACATTCAAACTTTAAGTGAAAAACAATGCAGAAACTGTATATAATTATGCCCTAAAAATACATATTTTGAAATGGCTGCATGAAAACAATAAAAAAAAATACTGCAGGTGAAAATTTGGTAAATGTGTAGTTTAGCGTCCTAAATTATTTCCTCGGAAATGTTGAAAGATTTCAAAAAAGTGAGACGTACGAATCTTAAAATATGTAATTTCATGGCAAATGGTGAAAAAATTCAGCTGCGAAATGCATTTTAAAATTTTTTACCGTAAAACTGACCTTCAAGTATGACGATGTGAACACCGCAGCGGCAGGCCTAACACAACGTCGCGGTGACCACGTAAAGCTTAGCTCTGCTGAAAGAAAGATCTCGTTCCGGCAGCCATTTTGCTGGCAGAAGAGTACAAGAGAAATGAGGAATGTTCTTACAAGCAAAGCGTTCCAATTCGTAGTGCTATGCTACAGAAAATAGTTCATTTCTGTTGCAATTTTTCAAAACACATGGTGACAATTGCTTCCTTCTTATGCATATCATTTCCTGACTCGAAATATAAAGCATGCAAATGCCATTCTTTCTTCTAGAAAAACATTAAAGTATATGTCGCATTCTCTCTGCAACAGAAATTACATGACATAGCAAACGAACAGTTTTGCTCCTATTGATGGCGTGGTTCGCAGTTCATTCAAATTTAATTACAAAAAAAACAAAAAAAAACTCAAAGAAGTGAGTTCATATATTGCGCATCAAAGAATCATATGCGAAAAAACCAAGAAATTGTCAGATTGTAATGTGAAAAACTGAGACAGAAATGATGAACTATTTTCTGTAGCGTAGCACTGCAAAATGGAGCACCTTCCTGGCAAGGACGTTCTCTGTTCCTGTTGTACTCTTCCGCCAGCAAAATGGCCACCAGAACAAGACCATCGTTTCAGCAGAGCCAAGATTTACATGGTCGCGGTGTCGTGTTAGGTCTGCGACAGCGGTGTTCACGCCATCATACTTGGAGGTCAGTTTTACAGTAAAAAACTTTAAAATGCATTTTACAACTGAAATTTTTTCACCATTTGTCATGAAATTACATACTTTAAAATTTGTATATCTCACTTTTTTGAAATCTTTCAACATTTCTGACGAAATAATTTAGGACACTAAACTACACATTTACCGACAATTTTCATGGAGATCAGGGAGGTTCCAGACTCTTAGGACCCTCCCGATAGTCATATCATTAATTACTAGTTCTGGGTAAAACAAATAACCAAAATCATGACCACACTATCATATTTAGGTCTAGGATTAAGCCAGCTTTATGTGACACACGTAGCCAGCCATTTTACATGACCACTGTAGCAGAACTGAGCCTTTCTAAAAATAAAATAGGCTCATTCATTCTGCGTCAAATCAACTAGTAGTCTGAACTTTCTTATCTTATATTTCAATGATTTTTAGTGCGATAAATTTAAGCAGCAATTCCTGCAGAGTGGCCCAGTTTAAATTCACACAGGAAGATGATTCTCAAATCCGGCGTCTGCATGTTTCCTTTGTAAGCCACGTTACGTCCAAATAAACCACACCTGAACCTTGTTCTTCACACACGTGTTACCTATTCATAGTAACTCTGTGACGTAATACCCGCAACACTTGTGGGTGGTTCCATTCTGCTGTGGTGGGGGCCTGTCTCCAACGCTCCTTCGCAACAGACATTTCATTAGCACCAACCCAATAGATTTATTTAACCAACAATACTGTCTCTCTATCAAGAGTCCTGCAGGTTTGGGGCCAGGTGAAGAGAGTACATCTTTTAAAGAAACCAAATTTTTACTTGATGCGCTATGTAATCAGTAACACCTTTGAACTCAATCATTATCCTAGCTCTAGACCAGCTTTTAGGTAAAACTGAGAAGACAGTTAACTGTTCACTCCGAGAAATTGTTCCAGCAAACTTTTCCTTCAGCTGCTCTAATATTTCCTTTCTGTCATCTGACTCATGAACTCGTTCTTCTGGTTTCTGTACAGGAATTTTGTCCCAAGGCTTGTTTTCACTTTCTCTAATTTGGATTTTGCAATAACTGTTGAGTGAGAAACTTTCTTCTTGTCAGCAGGCGAGTCACCTATGCAAAAAAGAGATTTGTTCAGCAACTCAAGAGAAGTATCTGGATCAATGAACTCAGTGTCCTCATTGTGGGGGCTTGCCATTTCATTTTCTTCCTCAACAGAATTTTTTTTATTTTAAACTCAGTTCCTTTTTCATTTATCACATATTTTCACTCCTGATTTTATTTCAAAAGTTTCTAAACAACACATCCATATGGTAACATTTCTTGATCTTGTATTAAGAACTAAAGCTGTGGTGTGATGTAATAGTACATCTCCTTGCAGCACTTGTCTTAATCTATCCTTCCCAATTACAGCCTATCGGACATGGCGAGAACCTCTTTGGGTTCTACTTTTGTCCAGGCTTAGTGCAATTGTTCCGGGGGCTTAATAGAAAAATTTTGAATATGCAAGATTATGAAAATATAAGAATATTGTACATATATAAAATTTTGGAATCTGGGGCAAATATTCCTATGCAATAGTTGCTCTTAGCCTTATAACAACATCCCATCACAATTGTGTGATTTTCAGTTGTTTAGGCTGTTTCTTGCTTTGTTGCAATCCGGTGGTTTACACCTAGCATGCCCTCGCACACTTCGTGTCTCCCACCTTCATGCAATTAAAGATTTAGATTATTTAACAATCATTAGAAAAAGAATTTTCCACTTCCTAAACAAATAGGGCGTACTTTTATAAAATTCAATCATAATACAGTATTTTCAAACACAACATAAATTACACTCTTAAACGTTTAACATCAGTTCTGTGATTTTCTTCTGAAAAACAGATTACAGCATTTTGTAGCATATACTGACCATTCCTGTCCTCTCTTATCACTCATTAAGATAACATATATTTAACACAAATATTTTCAGTTTATTTATGTTATTTTGTAGACAGATCACTAGAAAAATGCAATGGAACCAGTTTTCAGGAAAGATAACTTCACTAACAAATAAGTACGCCATTTAATTGTTGAGTTATTCAATTTACCACCTAGGTCATATCACTAGAAAATTTTCTTAAAACAAACTAAAACAATTGTAAGTTATCACTGCCAAGAGATCTCAATTTGAACTAACACATTTTTCAAATCAGACTGGCTAGAAGAAAAGGCCTGTGATTATATCATCAAAGCAAACTAAAGTGAGAACTGAATCAAAACTAAAATGCAAAAATTAAACTCAAACCAAAACTACTGTCTAAGGCTAATTGAGCTGTTACATGACCTATCCAAAAATATAGCTCATGTTAAAAAAAAAAAAAAAAAACTAAATCCCAATGCAGGCAGGAAGGTTTTTTGGGATTTTTTTGCTATGATCTCATGATTGTCTCATCCTGAAATTTCACACAGATGCTTACAAAAGGACTTTTCCTAATATATACATTTTTTTTTTTTAATTTTCAGAAATGGTGTTTTTGAGATATTTAAAAAAAACATTTGGAATTTTTTTTTTCTCTATGTAGTCATGATGCATATCATAAGAAAGCTCTTAAATAAAAAGAGCTTTAAAATGAGCCCGAGATTAGCTTCCTAGTTCAAATATGTGCTGAGATATTTACATTAATATGAATAGATTGTGGTAAAATGGCCTTTTTTTCGAATTTTCTAAAATCAATATTACAAAAACGTCATGTCTAAAAAATCTAAAAATTTGGCATTTTCATAAGTTTATAGGTACATTTTATAAATTAAAAAACATGGTAATTTAAAACATCAAGGTTCAAAATTAATTACTCATTGGTCGCTTTGGTATGGAACGAGCACTCGCAATTATGATTAATCACTGATCAACAGTTGGGTAAAACCTGTTCAACAATGATCTAGACTTAATGTTAAATTGCATTGACAAAGTTTGGTGCAGTTTTCCAATGATGGGGAAACAATATAACTGTACTAAGAACACTAGAGCGCTATGAAACATTTATGTTTGCTGTAGCCAAACTGAAATCCCTTGCACAAAATTTCTAAAACCAAATGAATTGACAAATAAATTCACAGCGTATATTTTTCTAACAACATTCATTTACCAAATGAGAAATCTGTTTTCAAGATATGTGAATTTTCTCCATAATATAAATATTAAATTTTATACAGTTTGAAAGACACTGAAATGTTCTACAAATATACCTTCACATTTGACGAAAAGCGAGATATTGGCTACGTAACGTAATGGTTCTTTTACCAGCATTTAATTATTTTTTATATCTATTTTCTCGTGATTATAGTGATATTCGATAGATTTATAACAAAGATACACACTAAGTTTCTTGCCGCTAATGCATTACGTAGAATACATACCAGCAACAAAAATTTAAAAACAGTTTCTGCATGCGAATGACACTGAGTAACTATGCGATATATTAAAACTCACACGCTCCAAAGATAAGATAGGAGACAGAGATGAGTCAACTGTTACCTAGATATGTGATGATTTTGCAAAGAAATACCAATGGTTGACAGTCACAAAAACCAAAACAAATCAACCCCCTTCCCTCCCCTCAAAAACATGCAGAACTTCTATCCATGTTCGAAGACAGCTCCTTATGTTTACTTTGCACTGGAACGGGGACCGAAAAATTCAATAAATAAAAAAATAAAAAAATCACATGTATCTAGGATTGCACGATCCAACCACCTTGGACCTCCGAACGATCAGAATGTGTACTAAACATTATGTTGCAATGCAATTCCTGTTCGTTGTTTCGGACAGTACTCCGCAAGTTCCATCCAATACGACAGATAAAATCCAATTATACGATGTATGTAAGATAAAATGAAACTGGTAAAGTGAGGTAATAGCTCGAAACAACTAACATACCAACTTGTATCACTGTCGTCGCCCAAATTCGCCATGTTGACAGAATTTCATGACGTTTACGTCACGTCCGCAACGCAGACACGGGTACTAGCAAAGAAACTAGTGTGGCTAGAAGAGATAGTGTGCCGTGCGATAATACCTCACTGTTTAAATTTCAGTTCCCTCTTTTAATGAAACCGCTAGATGGCAATCCTGCGAGCTTCCATGCTATGATTTCGAAACGTTAGCATGCTTCTTTATGGCGTGTTTGGGGGATAGCGATAGAGTAAAAAAGTAATTTATTTGTTAAATCGATCATGAAAAGAAGTACTAATAAAAGTGTAACGTTGAGAACGTGTTTTGTACCTGGATGTAACAGTAGTTACAGATCTTGTAAACAAAAAGTAACTCTGTTTTCCGTGTCGAAAGGTGAGGCAAGGCGGGAGGAATGGAGCAAGGAAATTCCTCGTGGTGACAAACAGCTAGAACAGAAGTGTGTGGCAAAGACCTTTAAGATACATAGACCAAGGAGGTTATATTCAAATTGATCGGAAACTTGAAACTTGGTCCTTCTGGGTGGTGTAGTGGTTTGCATACCCGGGCGTTTTCTGTGAGACCAGGGTTCGAGTCCCGCTCCAGGACGATGAAAATTTTCAAGTTTTCGGATATTATCTGACTTACCATCCTTGTCATATTTACGCCAAAAATCGGATTATCATCTTCAAAAATTTGTATTATATGGCGTAATCCCGTATTTCTTTCATGATTTATATGCTTCTCCGGGCAAACACGGGATAAGACTATCAACCTCCAATTTGTTAAACATGAACGCCGGTTGCTTCGACTAGCGAATCCTGTCATGGTTATATTCAAATTGATCGGAAACTTGAAACTTGGTCGTTCTGGATGGTGTAATGGTTTGCATACCCGAGCGTTTTCTGGGAGACGCGGGTTCGAGTCCCGCTCAAGGACGATGAAAATTTTCAAGTTTTCGGATATTATCTGACTTACCATCCTTGTCATATTTACGCCAAAAATCGGTTTGTCATCTTCAAAAATTTGTACCAAGGAGGTTACGTTACTGGAGACACCACTGGCTCTGCCGCCACAGATAGGTCACAGCTAATCTATTGTGTGACGTCCCATTATGGCTTCACTGGACGTCACGGCCTTATACCCTAATGTTTCTGTACCTTTAGTTCACTCTTTAATTGCAGATAAACTGAAAGAATCAGACATGCCGGTATCTGAGATTACCGCCATCCTTAGTGCCCTGAGACTTATTCAAAATCGATCACACTTCTGCTTCAACAACATCATTTACAGGCAAAAAGAGGGGGTTCCAATGGATTCCCCTTCATCACCACTTTTGGCTGAGATATTTATGCAACATCTAGAGTACTTGGCACTGAACCCTTTACCGGAAGATTTGGGTCTATATTTTAGGTATGTCGATGATGTCCTGGTTTTTTGGTTGGGTACTGAAGAAAAATTATTGAACTTTAGGGACTTCATGTCTTCACTAAATCCTCAGTGAATTTTACGTTGGAACTGGAAACTGAAGGTGTCTTACCGTTTTTGGACATTTAGCTAACCAGAAATATTACAAATCATACTATTCAAACCTCAGTTTTCAGGAAGCCTATGTCTGTTCCTAGCACCATCCCTTACAACTCTATGCACCCTATATGTCATAGGCTTGCAGCCATTCGTTTCATGATACAACGAGCCCTTACACACTCCTCCAGTAGCCGTCTGAAAAAACAAGAGACTGCAAAAATTAAGGAAATTGCCCGAAACCATGGCTATGAAGATCATTTGGTGGATTCGGTTTATAAAAGACTCAGAAACTCAACCATGTCCACACTCGTGAGAGAAACTAGAGACAAGAAATTTGTTGGGTCCATGTGCTATGACCCACACGTTACTCGCATTATGAAAAACTTATGCCATCGTCATAAAATCTATTTTGGCCTCAGAACATCAAATACCTACTCCATCATTCGCAACGACCGCGATCTAATCAAACAGGGATCCTGTCATGGAGTATATAGCATACCTCCTTACAGTACTGAGCCAGATAACTCACCTCTCACTTACATAGGATCTACCCAGAGGACGTTGGATATCAGAGTGAAGGAACATGTTTATGACATCAAGACTCGAAACCAAAAAACTGCATTATCTCGCCTTACCAACAAGGGTTCGTATTATCCAGCTTGGCAGGAGGCTTCCATCGTTACAACACCAAGGAACAAAACCTCGTTGCTTTTTGCTGAGAGTTTGTTAATATTCATCAAGGGCAATCAATGTTGTAACGACCATATACCAATGTACATTCCCAATCCTTGGACAAATTTCCTGCCAAGGGAATCAAATAATGCTCAAAGTGACAACACCTTGAGTGCCTTAACACTAGATGACACAATCACCCACTCTGCGACCCAGAGCCTCCCGTGAACAATCCCAGGCATGCGCAGTGAACGCACAGTTCGACTCATGACACTTCCCCCTTCTGTTACTTAAAGGTCGGAATCACTAATTCGTGAGCACATCTGAGGATGATCCCAAGAGGGATTGAAAGATCTCATGTCTTTTTTTAACCTGTCATTTAGATCATTTTCACCACATTTGGTGTGTACAGGAACATCAGTTTCATTTACCTTTTAGTTATTTCTAATCGTGCATAAGACAGTAACCTTTTTATTTCATGTCACAAGCAGGCAAAAACGAACTTAATTATACCATTGATAAAACAGTAGGCTTGTGTATCATTGATAAAGATTATTAAATTACTCATTTTATCTTTTTTTTTTTTTTTTGATTGGAGGTTTAACGACCACCGTGAGCAACTCAATGGGCTATAAGCAGTCGCCCGTCCCTAATTTAGGGTCACTGGTTTCAGGGAAGGGAGAGAGCCAGTGCCATAAGACAAGCACAACATCCATGCCTCACTGGGATTCGAACCCGGACCCCTTAAGGACGAATGATCAGAGGCCAGTGCCTTAGACCACTGCGCCACCGGGGCGGCCATTTTATCTGTTTATACGCTTAGAAGCTTTTGTTCCATTGGTTTCAAAGCAGCTTCTTTTCTGCGGCTGCGTCGTGCCTGCACATGACGTCATTTGCAGCACGGACGGTGAGCCTTGGTGGCTGAAGCTATATTCACGCATTGCGTGAATGTAGCCCACAGACCAAGTTCACGCTCCTTCTGTGATTGGCCCGAACGATTGGAAGGGAGTGGTTTTCTTTGGGTAAGGATTTGATGATTGATGTCTTCCTGTTCAGCTGCAAGGAATATTCTGTTGCGCTTTGATTGAATTATTGTCATTAGATGGCGTCGTGTTCTGTTCTGTAGGTTGTTTTTATGAGATTTGCTCTGTTGCGAATTGTGATAAATGTTTACATAGGCGAAACGGTAAGTATATCCGAGTAGGTGCCAATGAAGAATTTTCAAATTAATATAGGAGACAGCATATATTTTTGCCATACCGTACGCGTATTTTGGGGCAGTTCAGAAACATAAATGAGTTTTTTACTGATTAAAAAGGTTTAAATTGTGTGCAAATTTGCGGTGGTAAGCTGTGTGAAGAAATTACAGTCACTTAACTTTCGGCTCCATCAGTCCAATCTCATATGTGTGGAGGAAAACTTCGAATTCATGTCTTGCATATTGTATATTTATACTAGTAATTGAAAAACTACCTACAGTCACATTCTTGAAAAATACCTTGCTACAGCTACAACTACGTTTTTTGAAAAGTAGGTATACTTTTGATACTTTTAGGTTAAGTTAAAAGTACAAATTCTGGAGATCTTTATATGCATGTTTTTCCATCTCGATATATCGAGAAATACCCACAGACTATACTAAATACACGCATAGCGTGATTTTAGCCTCAGCCATTGCTCTCGAGATTACATGTAACCTGAAACCGCAGATGAGCTCCGCGTTCTTGTCTTGTCACCACGTGCAAACTTAATAGTCTGACAGCGGACGTTTGCGTTTCAGGAAAGGTTATGTGTGTACTGTGTAGTGTTTGTTAATTTTCTAATTCGTTATTCTTTTATTGTGACAATTTTTTTTTTTTGATTGGAGGTTTAACGACCACCGTGAGCAACTCAATGGGCTATGAGCAGTCGCCCGTCCCTAATTTAGGGTCACTGGTTCCAGGGAAGGGAGAGAGCCAGTGCCGTAAGACAAACACAACATCCATGCCTGACCGGGATTCGAACCCGGACCCCTTACGGACGAATGATCAGAGGCCAACGCCTTAGACCACTGCGCCACCGGGGTGGCTATTGTGCCAATGAAACATACGTTATTACCTTTGTTGTTATTAATAAATTAATGTTTTTTTTGTTTTGTTATTTTGCAAATTTAAAATGAAGAGTGTTGAAAAACTTTTATCAACACTTTTGCTGGACTTTCCTATGAAGAAAAGCAAGCCGACCCGGTGGCGCAGTGGTCTAAGGCGCTGGCCTCTGATCATTCGTCCGTAAGTGGTCCGGGTTCGAATCCCGGTGAGGCATGGATGTTGTGTTTGTCTTGCGGCACTGGCTCTCTCCCTTCCCTGGAACCAGTAACCTTAAATTAGGGACGGGCGACTGCTTATAGCCCATTGAGTTGCTCACGGTGGTCGTTAAACCTCCAATCAAAAAAAAAAAAAAAAAAGAAGAAGAAAAGCAAAATATAAGAAAACTTAGACGGCCATTACCTGACTTGAATATTGTCCAGAACAGAACAACTGGTAGGCGACGATTGAAAACATTTTTTTAAAGAGAATTCTACGTAAATAATGAGTGGTTGTATGGGTGTGATGTAAAAAATGCACTATTTTGTTTCCCATGTTTATTGTTTGGAGGCGAGGATTCGTGGACAAAATCAGGCATGACAGATATTAATCATTTGAGCACTCGCATTAAAAAACACGAGGCTTCAGAGAAGCACATTAAAAATGTTTTAAAATTGTCACTTTTTGGTGCTGTCAATATAACTGAACAGTTAGACACAGCATATAGACGAAACGTTTTACAGGACAATGAAAATGTTAGGCATAATAGACATGTTTTAAATATTTTAATAAATTGTGTTAGGTTTTGCGGGGTTTTTGAGTTAGCATTGAGAGGTCATGATGAAACTGAAACATCATATAACCTTGGAATATTTAAAGGTTAGGTTAATTTTTGTTCGGAACTAGATGCTGTGTTAAAAACTCATTTAGAAAAGGCAAGTGTCTTTAAAAGAACATCGAAAATAATTCAAAATGAAATTTTGCAAATAATGTTAGAAGTGTGTCATGATAATATGATGTTAGAAGTGTGTCATGATGAAATAACAAAAGAAATTAAAGAAGCACAGTTTTTAGCCATCATTGCGGATGAAACAAGTGACATTTCAAATATATTTCAAATAGCCATTATTTACCGGTACGTGGTAAAAGAAAAACCAGTTGAAAGATTTTGGGATTTTATTTCTCCTTCACAACATGACGCACAAACCTTGGCTTCTTGTTTACTAGAAGAGCTGTAGAAACATAAAATTGATGAAAATCCCAAAAAATTAATTGCACAAACGTACGACGGAGCATTTGTTATGGCCGGTTCTTCCCACGGCGTGCAAGCAGTTGTGAAGGAATTTCATCCAGCTGCTGAATACATACATTGCTATGCTCATCAAATCAGTTTAGTTATGATGAAAGTTGTTTCTATAAATAGAAATGAACGAATTTTTTTTCTAGTTTGCAAGGCATCTGTACGTTTTGTTTCAAATAGCCCACAACGAACTGCAGTACTTGATCAGATTGAGAAAAACGTTTACCCCGAGCTTTCCCTACAAGATGGAATTTTCTCTCAAGCAGTGTCAATACGGTTTTTGATAAAAAGAGAGATATTATCGAATCCCTGAAGACCATTCTTAAGTCTAATGGCATTAAAAGTGAAAGTACTATTTGCCAAGCTAATGGTCATTTAAAGGTTCCTACAAGTTACAGCTTCAGCTGTGGCTTTCATTTTTCGCTAAAATCATGCCTCCTATAGAAATTTTGTTCGGTCAACTTCAAAAAAGTGACCTTGATCCCTCTACGGCAAAGAAAGCTATTACTGTGTTTGAGACAAATGCAGTGACAATTAGGGAACAAATTGATGTTGATGAGAGTGCAACGACACAGGGTACATCTGCTTCTTTTAAAAAACGGAAAACTGACCACTTTGAGTGGATGAGAGAAGCAAAAGAAGTCTGTGATGTCATTATTTCTCAGGCTAAGGAAAGGTTTACTTCCACAGGGCATCTAGTTGCAGCTTTGTTATTTTTACCACAAATGTTCCCTCATTATGCCACTAAATTTCCAGCGGAGACATTGAAAACAGTGTGTGCTGTGTATCCATTTATAGATAAAATGAAACTCCGCCATGAACTTTTGTCCATCTACTGTGCAGAAGAGTTCAGGTCACTCTCAGGGGGTGTTAGCTTATGCGAGTTCCTCATAAAGAACAGTTTAGGGAAAACATTTAGTGAATGTTACACGTTACTGAAACTTATCCTAACAATTACTATGCCATCAGTTGAAGCAGAATAGTGTTTTTCCACTTTAAAACGAATAAAAACATTTTTGAGGAACTCAATGACACAGGAAAGGTTGTCAGCCTTGACCACGCCCTCTATTGAAAAGGATCTTATCATAGTTATTCCCGACTTCAACCAGAGAGTTATTGACAAATTCGCCACGCAGAAAGAGAGAAGGATGGACTTTCTCTTCAAATAACTTATGGTAAGAACTGATTTCATGTTCTTATCCATTAATTGTTATTACGTAATTTGAAATTTTGGAATATGGTAATTATGTAGAAAGTATCTTGTTGCTACATTACGTTGCTTTTAATAATGTTAAACTCCTCCAGCGCAGCATTCTCCCTCTCCAAGTACACCACCACCAACAACAAAAAAAAAAAAAAAAAAAAACAGTGCTCGCGAGTGCGAGTAGTGTTCCTAAGGAAAACGATATATGTGCAACACCCTATGTTTGAACCCACGAGCTGCCACTGCTCAAGACCAAAACTTACACTCGCTTTGACTCAAGACTACTAAATGAATACCCAACTCAGTATGGGATGGCAGCACGTCAACTCTGTAGGGATAGCGATATGTTCTGTTGGGGAATCGCCTTAAAACTAAAGCTAGTACTTTGGAAAATCCTTAAAAAGACTTTTAGAAATGAAAATATATGGGGAAAATGTCTATCTGATAGAGAGATCCTCAAAACTGATTTTCTGCCTGGTAAAAACTGTCCAATGATGCAAAACAGCACTGGAAAGCACTGTCCTTTGGAAATACGACAGTTCCAAACTAGAAATAAAAACTGTAACATGTTATTTATTTTGCTACGAACAAATGTTATTACTCTTTACACAATTTGGCTATATTTCGGTTTGCGGTCACCATCGTCTGCTACGAGAGACCTGGTGCTAGTAACGTGCTGCCATCTATCAAGCGATATGAAATACGCTGCGTGGATTATTTCTGTAAGGAATGTGTTTCCTAGACCCATATATGAATAGAGAAAGACCTAGAAAATGGCAAACTGTAGCGTCTCATTATTTCAAATGTTTATGCACAAGCGTCTCACCAGAGGTCTCTTACTGCCCGCACAACTCACGGTGGCCTAGATGAATTTTGCATTGCTGTTGTGTGTTCTTAACTGTGAATATCTCTGCAACTTAAAGATCTAAATTAGTGATTTTTGTTTTTGCACTTGCATCATGCGATGCTGTGTACCATTCTCTGTTTCATTCTCATGTGTTAGGTTTTTCATTCTCATGTGTTAATTCTACTAGTGACATATGTCATGTCTTTATCCGCCGCCCCGGTGGCGCAGTGGTCTAAGCGATGGCCTCTGATCATTCGTCCGAACGGGGTCCGGGTTCGAATCGCGGTGAGGCATGGATGTTGTGTTTGTCTTACGGCACTGGCTCTCTCCCTTCCCTGGAACCAGTGACCCTAAATTAGGGACGGGCGACTGCTTATAGCCCATTGAGTTGCTCACGGTGGTCGTTAAACCTCCAATCAAAAAAAAAAGTCTTTATCCCTTCCACTAAGATCTATATGCACTGCATTTATGTTCGTACAGCATACCGTCCTATTATGACCTCTATTAATTTCTATTTTCACGAGTACGGCTCTTCCAGGGCCGCCATTAAGGGTGTGCGGCGCGTGCGACCGCACAAGGTCTCGCGCTTTTTTTATTATTGGAGGTTTAACGACCACCGTGAGCAACTGAATGGGCTACAAGCAGTCGCCCGTCCCTAATTTAGGGTCACTTGTTCTAGGGAAGGGAGAGAGCCAGTGCCGTAAGGCAAACACAACATCCATGCCTGACCGGGATTCGAACCCGGACCCCTTACGGACGAATGATCAGAGGCCAGCGCCTTAAACCACTGCGCCACCGGGGCCGGCTTCTCGCGCTTTGAGGGGCCTCGCGCTGGTGGATGAATAAGATAAAATAAAACAAAAGAGAGAAAGAAAGAAAAATATAACATTAAGTACACAGACAAAAAAATTAGACAGTTCAAAACATATGAATTACTATCCCAGTTCTCCGCGAGTCCGCATACACAAACATCACAGTGATGTCATATATACTCTCAGTACTTCTTATATAACTTTTAAGAAGTCTTGTGACACTAGATGGGAAAGCCGTGTAGAAAGTGTTAAACCCATTAGATACTAAGCAAAAGAAGTAAGGGACGCACTCCTTGAAGTTGCGAACACAGTAAATAATCCTAAAATCAAATGTGAAGCTCACACATTGGCAATACATGAACTTCAGAGTTATGAATTCTTATTGGGTATTGTTATATGGTATGACATACTATTTTCTGTAAACACTGTGAGCAAACCACTTCAATCAGAGAGCATGCAGCTTGACATGGTAGAAAATAGGGGGGTTATTAAATTTGTGAACAAATTCCGAAATGAAGGCTTCAATTCAGCAATTCTGGCCGCTCGTGAAATTTGTGAACAGTTAGGTGTTGAACCAAAATTTTCTGAGCATAGAGTGGCTAAACAGAAAAATCTTTGACTACGAAGTAGACGATGAGCCTTTGAAAAATACAAAATATGCAGAGGAAATCTTCAAAATAGAGTATTTTTATTCTATTACAGACACTGCTTAACAGTCTCTGAATCTCGTTTCGAACGATATCAGGAGTTCAATGACAAGTCTGGATTTTTGTATTCTCTACCGAAAATGAAACAAATGAATGAAGAAGATCTAATGAAATATTGCAAAAACCTGGATTCGATTCTTCGTTCAGGAAATTCCTGCGATATATGCGGAGAGGAGCTATTCACAGAATTGAAAATAGTCAGAGAACTACACTGCTGGCCACACAAATTGCAACACCAAGAAGGAAACATCCGATTGGCCTGAAATTTGCAGCATGCGTCGCCCGCGAGAGGACATGCAGACGATTAGCATCGCAGGGCATATGCAAATCATGTGCGCCTGGCACGCCACCGAGAAGCACTATAAGAAGGGTGCATGGAAGGCGGGCTGAAAGTAGTGGAAGTGTTTTGTGCTGTCGGACCTGTGCGTGGGGAGCTTCCTGATGCCTCGTCGCAGAATACGGCAGTCCTTCCAGCACATTTCGGAGTTTGACAGAGGACGAATAGTGGCTTATCGTGACAGCGGTTGATCGTACCGAGACATCGGCGCCCGTGTGGGACGACATCCAGCCACAGTGAAGCGAGTATGGATTCGGCCGGTGCAGGAGTGACGAACGGACCGACGTGAGCGATTGCCGCAGGCGCGACACACCACCAAACGAGAGGACCGGCATGTTGTGCGGAGGGCATTGACGGCTCGCACCGCTACATCACGAACGTTAGCGCAGGAATTAGGGTGTGTTGCGCAACAACCTGTATCAGCACGTACCGTTCGACGTCGTCTGCAGGAGCGGGGATTTGTCGCCCGGCGCACATTGCTCCGATTACCATTGAAGTTGCACCACCGGCGAGTGCGGCGGCAGTGGGCCGTTGAACGCCGCACCTGGACTAGGGAATGGCACGACATTGTCTTCACCGACGAATCCCGCTTCTGCCTGCAACACCACGATGGTCGGATCCGCGTGTGGCGGCGAGAGACTGTATGACGCCTGCACTATGCATCGCCATACCGGTCCGTTGCCTGGCGTTATGGTTTGGGGCGCAATTGGATATGATACCCGCACCCTCTGGTACGCATCGTCTGTATACTCAACAGCCACCGCTGCATCTCCGACGTTTTGGAGCCTGCAGGACCTGCCAGCGGCTACGTTTCAACAGGACAATGCGCGCCCGCACGTGGCACGCATCGTGCAACAATTCTTCACGGCACACCAGGTGTCACTGCTGCTGTGGCCCGCCTGTTCTCTCGATATGTCGCCCATCGAACACGTCTGGTCGCTGATCGGCAACCTAGTGGCCCGGAAAGCACCACCCACGGTTACGCCTGATGAACTGTGGCAACGTGTAGAAGCAGCACGGTCCGACATATACAAAGCCCACATCCAAAGCCTCTTTTGTTTGATGCCACGGTGTGTAGCTGCCGTTATTGCCAGCCATGGGGACCACACGAACTATTGATGTCTGCGTGTTCCGCAAGTCGCACGGGCCTGTAAGCTCTATCGTTTTGTCTTTGTATCTGTTGTTATGTGTCCAGTAAATCTGGCTTTGTTATCTCGTGTCCTTCTTGGTGTTGTATTTTGTTAAAATACAACACCAAGAAGTGACTGTGCCGATAACAGTCGCGAGTGCGGAAAAAAGTTTCTCTCGCTTGAAAGTAATCAAATCCTATCTGAGGACAAGGTTAATTTTTTTATTGGAGGTTTAACGACCACCGTGAGCAACTCAATGGGCTATAAGCAGTCGCCCGTCCCTAATTTAGGGTCACTGGTTTCAGGGAAGGGAGAGAGCCAGTGCCATAAGACAAGCACAACATCCATGCCTCACTGGGATTCGAACCCGGACCCCTTAAGGACGAATGATCAGAGGCCAGTGCCTTAGACCACTGCGCCACCGGGGCGGCCATTTTATCTGTTTATACGCTTAGAAGCTTTTGTTCCATTGGTTTCAAAGCAGCTTCTTTTCTGCGGCTGCGTCGTGCCTGCACATGACGTCATTTGCAGCACGGACGGTGAGCCTTGGTGGCTGAAGCTATATTCACGCATTGCGTGAATGTAGCCCACAGACCAAGTTCACGCTCCTTCTGTGATTGGCCCGAACGATTGGAAGGGAGTGGTTTTCTTTGGGTAAGGATTTGATGATTGATGTCTTCCTGTTCAGCTGCAAGGAATATTCTGTTGCGCTTTGATTGAATTATTGTCATTAGATGGCGTCGTGTTCTGTTCTGTAGGTTGTTTTTATGAGATTTGCTCTGTTGCGAATTGTGATAAATGTTTACATAGGCGAAACGGTAAGTATATCCGAGTAGGTGCCAATGAAGAATTTTCAAATTAATATAGGAGACAGCATATATTTTTGCCATACCGTACGCGTATTTTGGGGCAGTTCAGAAACATAAATGAGTTTTTTACTGATTAAAAAGGTTTAAATTGTGTGCAAATTTGCGGTGGTAAGCTGTGTGAAGAAATTACAGTCACTTAACTTTCGGCTCCATCAGTCCAATCTCATATGTGTGGAGGAAAACTTCGAATTCATGTCTTGCATATTGTATATTTATACTAGTAATTCAAAAACTACCTACAGTCACATTCTTGAAAAATACCTTGCTACAGCTACAACTACGTTTTTTGAAAAGTAGGTATACTTTTGATACTTTTAGGTTAAGTTAAAAGTACAAATTCTGGAGATCTTTATATGCATGTTTTTCCATCTCGATATATCGAGAAATACCCACAGACTATACTAAATACACGCATAGCGTGATTTTAGCCTCAGCCATTGCTCTCGAGATTACATGTAACCTGAAACCGCAGATGAGCTCCGCGTTCTTGTCTTGTCACCACGTGCAAACTTAATAGTCTGACAGCGGACGTTTGCGTTTCAGGAAAGGTTATGTGTGTACTGTGTAGTGTTTGTTAATTTTCTAATTCGTTATTCTTTTATTGTGACAATTTTTTTTTTTTTTTTGATTGGAGGTTTAACGACCACCGTGAGCAACTCAATGGGCTATGAGCAGTCGCCCGTCCCTAATTTAGGGTCACTGGTTCCAGGGAAGGGAGAGAGCCAGTGCCGTAAGACAAACACAACATCCATGCCTGACCGGGATTCGAACCCGGACCCCTTACGGACGAATGATCAGAGGCCAACGCCTTAGACCACTGCGCCACCAGGGTGGCTATTGTGCCAATGAAACATACGTTATTACCTTTGTTGTTATTAATAAATTAATGTTTTTTTTGTTTTGTTATTTTGCAAATTTAAAATGAAGAGTGTTGAAAAACTTTTATCAACACTTTTGCTGGACTTTCCTATGAAGAAAAGCAAGCCGACCCGGTGGCGCAGTGGTCTAAGGCGCTGGCCTCTGATCATTCGTCCGTAAGTGGTCCGGGTTCGAATCCCGGTGAGGCATGGATGTTGTGCTTGTCTTGCGGCACTGGCTCTCTCCCTTCCCTGGAACCAGTAACCTTAAATTAGGGACGGGCGACTGCTTATAGCCCATTGAGTTGCTCACGGTGGTCGTTAAACCTCCAATCAAAAAAAAAAAAAAAGAAGAAGAAAAGCAAAATATAAGAAAACTTAGACGGCCATTACCTGACTTGAATATTGTCCAGAACAGAACAACTGGTAGGCGACGATTGAAAACATTTTTTTAAAGAGAATTCTACGTAAATAATGAGTGGTTGTATGGGTGTGATGTAAAAAATGCACTATTTTGTTTCCCATGTTTATTGTTTGGAGGCGAGGATTCGTGGACAAAATCAGGCATGACAGATATTAATCATTTGAGCACTCGCATTAAAAAACACGAGGCTTCAGAGAAGCACATTAAAAATGTTTTAAAATTGTCACTTTTTGGTGCTGTCAATATAACTGAACAGTTAGACACAGCATATAGACGAAACGTTTTACAGGACAATGAAAATGTTAGGCATAATAGACATGTTTTAAATATTTTAATAAATTGTGTTAGGTTTTGCGGGGTTTTTGAGTTAGCATTGAGAGGTCATGATGAAACTGAAACATCATATAACCTTGGAATATTTAAAGGTTAGGTTAATTTTTGTTCGGAACTAGATGCTGTGTTAAAAACTCATTTAGAAAAGGCAAGTGTCTTTAAAAGAACATCGAAAATAATTCAAAATGAAATTTTGCAAATAATGTTAGAAGTGTGTCATGATAATATAATGTTAGAAGTGTGTCATGATGAAATAACAAAAGAAATTAAAGAAGCACAGTTTTTAGCCATCATTGCGGATGAAACAAGTGACATTTCAAATATATTTCAAATAGCCATTATTTACCGGTACGTGGTAAAAGAAAAACCAGTTGAAAGATTTTGGGATTTTATTTCTCCTTCACAACATAACGCACAAACCTTGGCTTCTTGTTTACTAGAAGAGCTGTAGAAACATAAAATTGATGAAAATCCCAAAAAATTAATTGCACAAACGTACGACGGAGCATTTGTTATGGCCGGTTCTTCCCACGGCGTGCAAGCAGTTGTGAAGGAATTTCATCCAGCTGCTGAATACATACATTGCTATGCTCATCAAATCAGTTTAGTTATGATGAAAGTTGCTTCTATAAATAGAAATGAACGAATTTTTTTTTCTAGTTTGCAAGGCATCTGTACGTTTTGTTTCAAATAGCCCACAACGAACTGCAGTACTTGATCAGATTGAGAAAAAACGTTTACCCCGAGCTTTCCCTACAAGATGGAATTTTCTCTCAAGCAGTGTCAATACGGTTTTTGATAAAAAGAGAGATATTATCGAATCCCTGAAGACCATTCTTAAGTCTAATGGCATTAAAAGTGAAAGTACTATTTGCCAAGCTAATGGTCATTTAAAGGTTCCTACAAGTTACAGCTTCAGCTGTGGCTTTCATTTTTCGCTAAAATCATGCCTCCTATAGAAATTTTGTTCGGTCAACTTCAAAAAAGTGACCTTGATCCCTCTACGGCAAAGAAAGCTATTACTGTGTTTGAGACAAATGCAGTGACAATTAGGGAACAAATTGATGTTGATGAGAGTGCAACGACACAGGGTACATCTGCTTCTTTTAAAAAACGGAAAACTGACCACTTTGAGTGGATGAGAGAAGCAAAAGAAGTCTGTGATGTCATTATTTCTCAGGCTAAGGAAAGGTTTACTTCCACAGGGCATCTAGTTGCAGCTTTGTTATTTTTACCACAAATGTTCCCTCATTATGCCACTAAATTTCCAGCGGAGACATTGAAAACAGTGTGTGCTGTGTATCCATTTATAGATAAAATGAAACTCCGCCATGAACTTTTGTCCATCTACTGTGCAGAAGAGTTCAGGTCACTCTCAGGGGGTGTTAGCTTATGCGAGTTCCTCATAAAGAACAGTTTAGGGAAAACATTTCGTGAATGTTACACGTTACTGAAACTTATCCTAACAATTACTATGCCATCAGTTGAAGCAGAATAGTGTTTTTCCACTTTAAAACGAATAAAAACATTTTTGAGGAACTCAATGACACAGGAAAGGTTGTCAGCCTTGACCACGCCCTCTATTGAAAAGGATCTTATCATAGTTATTCCCGACTTCAACCAGAGAGTTATTGACAAATTCGCCACGCAGAAAGAGAGAAGGATGGACTTTCTCTTCAAATAACTTATGGTAAGAACTGATTTCATGTTCTTATCCATTAATTGTTATTACGTAATTTGAAATTTTGGAATATGGTAATTATGTAGAAAGTATCTTGTTGCTACATTACGTTGCTTTTAATAATGTTAAACTCCTCCAGCGCAGCATTCTCCCTCTCCAAGTACACCACCACCAACAACAAAAAAAAAAAAAAAAACAGTGCTCGCGAGTGCGAGTAGTGTTCCTAAGGAAAACGATATATGTGCAACACCCTATGTTTGAACCCACGAGCTGCCACTGCTCAAGACCAAAACTTACACTCGCTTTGACTCAAGACTACTAAATGAATACCCAACTCAGTATGGGATGGCAGCACGTCAACTCTGTAGGGATAGCGATATGTTCTGTTGGGGAATCGCCTTAAAACTAAAGCTAGTACTTTGGAAAATCCTTAAAAAGACTTTTAGAAATGAAAATATATGGGGAAAATGTCTATCTGATAGAGAGATCCTCAAAACTGATTTTCTGCCTGGTAAAAACTATCCAATGATGCAAAACAGCACTGGAAAGCACTGTCCTTTGGAAATACGACAGTTCCAAACTAGAAATAAAAACTGTAACATGTTATTTATTTTGCTACGAACAAATGTTATTACTCTTTACACAATTTGGCTATATTTCGGTTTGCGGTCACCATCGTCTGCTACGAGAGACCTGGTGCTAGTAACGTGCTGCCATCTATCAAGCGATATGAAATACGCTGCGTGGATTATTTCTGTAAGGAATGTGTTTCCTAGACCCATATATGAATAGAGAAAGACCTAGAAAATGGCAAACTGTAGCGTCTCATTATTTCAAATGTTTATGCACAAGCGTCTCACCAGAGGTCTCTTACTGCCCGCACAACTCACGGTGGCCTAGATGAATTTTGCATTGCTGTTGTGTGTTCTTAACTGTGAATATCTCTGCAACTTAAAGATCTAAATTAGTGATTTTTGTTTTTGCACTTGCATCATGCGATGCTGTGTACCATTCTCTGTTTCATTCTCATGTGTTAGGTTTTTCATTCTCATGTGTTAATTCTACTAGTGACATATGTCATGTCTTTATCCGCCGCCCCGGTGGCGCAGTGGTCTAAGCGATGGCCTCTGATCATTCGTCCGAACGGGGTCCGGGTTCGAATCGCGGTGAGGCATGGATGTTGTGTTTGTCTTACGGCACTGGCTCTCTCCCTTCCCTGGAACCAGTGACCCTAAATTAGGGACGGGCGACTGCTTATAGCCCATTGAGTTGCTCACGGTGGTCGTTAAACCTCCAATCAAAAAAAAAGTCTTTATCCCTTCCACTAAGATCTATATGCACTGCATTTATGTTCGTACAGCATACCGTCCTATTATGACCTCTATTAATTTCTATTTTCACGAGTACGGCTCTTCCAGGGCCGCCATTAAGGGTGTGCGGCGCGTGCGACCGCACAAGGTCTCGCGCTTTTTTTTTATTATTGGAGGTTTAACGACCACCGTGAGCAACTGAATGGGCTACAAGCAGTCGCCCGTCCCTAATTTAGGGTCACTTGTTTTAGGGAAGGGAGAGAGCCAGTGCCGTAAGGCAAACACAACATCCATGCCTGATCGGGATTCGAACCCGGACCCCTTACGGACGAATGATCAGAGGCCAGCGCCTTAAACCACTGCGCCACCGGGGCCGGCTTCTCGCGCTTTTGAGGGGCCTCGCGCTGGTGGATGAATAAGATAAAATAAAACAAAAGAGAGAAAGAAAGAAAAATATAACATTAAGTACACAGACAAAAAAAATTAGACAGTTCAAAACATATGAATTACTATCCCAGTTCTCCGCGAGTCCGCATACACAAACATCACAGTGATGTCATATATACTCTCAGTACTTCTTATATAACTTTTAAGAAGTCTTGTGACACTAGATGGGAAAGCCGTGTAGAAAGTGTTAAACCCATTAGATACTAAGCAAAAGAAGTAAGGGACGCACTCCTTGAAGTTGCGAACACAGTAAATAATCCTAAAATCAAATGTGAAGCTCACACATTGGCAATACATGAACTTCAGAGTTATGAATTCTTATTGGGTATTGTTATATGGTATGACATACTATTTTCTGTAAACACTGTGAGCAAACCACTTCAATCAGAGAGCATGCAGCTTGACATGGTAGAAAATAGGGGGGTTATTAAATTTGTGAACAAATTCCGAAATGAAGGCTTCAATTCAGCAATTCTGGCCGCTCGTGAAATTTGTGAACAGTTAGGTGTTGAACCAAAATTTTCTGAGCATAGAGTGGCTAAACAGAAAAATCTTTGACTACGAAGTAGACGATGAGCCTTTGAAAAATACAAAATATGCAGAGGAAATCTTCAAAATAGAGTATTTTTATTCTATTACAGACACTGCTTAACAGTCTCTGAATCTCGTTTCGAACGATATCAGGAGTTCAATGACAAGTCTGGATTTTTGTATTCTCTACCGAAAATGAAACAAATGAATGAAGAAGATCTAATGAAATATTGCAAAAACCTGGATTCGATTCTTCGTTCAGGAAATTCCTGCGATATATGCGGAGAGGAGCTATTCACAGAATTGAAAATAGTCAGAGAACTACACTGCTGGCCACACAAATTGCAACACCAAGAAGGAAACATCCGATTGGCCTGAAATTTGCAGCATGCGTCGCCCGCGAGAGGACATGCAGACGATTAGCATCGCAGGGCATATGCAAATCATGTGCGCCTGGCACGCCACCGAGAAGCACTATAAGAAGGGTGCATGGAAGGCGGGCTGAAAGTAGTGGAAGTGTTTTGTGCTGTCGGACCTGTGCGTGGGGAGCTTCCTGATGCCTCATCGCAGAATACGGCAGTCCTTCCAGCACATTTCGGAGTTTGACAGAGGACGAATAGTGGCTTATCGTGACAGCGGTTGATCGTACCGAGACATCGGCGCCCGTGTGGGACGACATCCAGCCACAGTGAAGCGAGTATGGATTCGGCCGGTGCAGGAGTGACGAACGGACCGACGTGAGCGATTGCCGCAGGCGCGACACACCACCAAACGAGAGGACCGGCATGTTGTGCGGAGGGCATTGACGGCTCGCACCGCTACATCACGAACGTTAGCGCAGGAATTAGGGTGTGTTGCGCAACAACCTGTATCAGCACGTACCGTTCGACGTCGTCTGCAGGAGCGGAGATTTGTCGCCCGGCGCACATTGCTCCGATTACCATTGAAGTTGCACCACCGGCGAGTGCGGCGGCAGTGGGCCGTTGAACGCCGCACCTGGACTAGGGAATGGCACGACATTGTCTTCACCGACGAATCCCGCTTCTGCCTGCAACACCACGATGGTCGGATCCGCGTGTGGCGGCGAGAGACTGTATGACGCCTGCACTATGCATCGCCATACCGGTCCGTTGCCTGGCGTTATGGTTTGGGGCGCAATTGGATATGATACCCGCACCCCTCTGGTACGCATCGTCTGTATACTCAACAGCCACCGCTGCATCTCCGACGTTTTGGAGCCTGCAGGACCTGCCAGCGGCTACGTTTCAACAGGACAATGCGCGCCCGCACGTGGCACGCATCGTGCAACAATTCTTCACGGCACACCAGGTGTCACTGCTGCTGTGGCCCGCCTGTTCTCTCGATATGTCGCCCATCGAACACGTCTGGTCGCTGATCGGCAACCTAGTGGCCCGGAAAGCACCACCCACGGTTACGCCTGATGAACTGTGGCAACGTGTAGAAGCAGCACGGTCCGACATATACAAAGCCCACATCCAAAGCCTCTTTTGTTTGATGCCACGGTGTGTAGCTGCCGTTATTGCCAGCCATGGGGACCACACGAACTATTGATGTCTGCGTGTTCCGCAAGTCGCACGGGCCTGTAAGCTCTATCGTTTTGTCTTTGTATCTGTTGTTATGTGTCCAGTAAATCTGGCTTTGTTATCTCGTGTCCTTCTTGGTGTTGTATTTTGTTAAAATACAACACCAAGAAGTGACTGTGCCGATAACAGTCGCGAGTGCGGAAAAAGTTTCTCTCGCTTGAAAGTAATCAAATCCTATCTGAGGACAAGGTTAATTTTTTTATTGGAGGTTTAACGACCACCGTGAGCAACTCAATGGGCTATAAGCAGTCGCCCGTCCCTAATTTAGGGTCACTGGTTTCAGGGAAGGGAGAGAGCCAGTGCCATAAGACAAGCACAACATCCATGCCTCACTGGGATTCGAACCCGGACCCCTTAAGGACGAATGATCAGAGGCCAGTGCCTTAGACCACTGCGCCACCGGGGCGGCCATTTTATCTGTTTATACGCTTAGAAGCTTTTGTTCCATTGGTTTCAAAGCAGCTTCTTTTCTGCGGCTGCGTCGTGCCTGCACATGACGTCATTTGCAGCACGGACGGTGAGCCTTGGTGGCTGAAGCTATATTCACGCATTGCGTGAATGTAGCCCACAGACCAAGTTCACGCTCCTTCTGTGATTGGCCCGAACGATTGGAAGGGAGTGGTTTTCTTTGGGTAAGGATTTGATGATTGATGTCTTCCTGTTCAGCTGCAAGGAATATTCTGTTGCGCTTTGATTGAATTATTGTCATTAGATGGCGTCGTGTTCTGTTCTGTAGGTTGTTTTTATGAGATTTGCTCTGTTGCGAATTGTGATAAATGTTTACATAGGCGAAACGGTAAGTATATCCGAGTAGGTGCCAATGAAGAATTTTCAAATTAATATAGGAGACAGCATATATTTTTGCCATA
Organism: Macrothele yani; assembly: GCA_039090855.1. Classification (NCBI taxonomy): domain Eukaryota; kingdom Metazoa; phylum Arthropoda; class Arachnida; order Araneae; family Macrothelidae; genus Macrothele; species Macrothele yani. The sequence goes on from CM076990.1 coordinate 178,163,942, forward strand.
CCGTACGCGTATTTTGGGGCAGTTCAGAAACATAAATGAGTTTTTTACTGATTAAAAAGGTTTAAATTGTGTGCAAATTTGCGGTGGTAAGCTGTGTGAAGAAATTACAGTCACTTAACTTTCGGCTCCATCAGTCCAATCTCATATGTGTGGAGGAAAACTTCGAATTCATGTCTTGCATATTGTATATTTATACTAGTAATTCAAAAACTACCTACAGTCACATTCTTGAAAAATACCTTGCTACAGCTACAACTACGTTTTTGAAAAGTAGGTATACTTTTGATACTTTTAGGTTAAGTTAAAAGTACAAATTCTGGAGATCTTTATATGCATGTTTTTCCATCTCGATATATCGAGAAATACCCACAGACTATACTAAATACACGCATAGCGTGATTTTAGCCTCAGCCATTGCTCTCGAGATTACATGTAACCTGAAACCGCAGATGAGCTCCGCGTTCTTGTCTTGTCACCACGTGCAAACTTAATAGTCTGACAGCGGACGTTTGCGTTTCAGGAAAGGTTATGTGTGTACTGTGTAGTGTTTGTTAATTTTCTAATTCGTTATTCTTTTATTGTGACAATTTTTTTTTTTTTTTGATTGGAGGTTTAACGACCACCGTGAGCAACTCAATGGGCTATGAGCAGTCGCCCGTCCCTAATTTAGGGTCACTGGTTCCAGGGAAGGGAGAGAGCCAGTGCCGTAAGACAAACACAACATCCATGCCTGACCGGGATTCGAACCCGGACCCCTTACGGACGAATGATCAGAGGCCAACGCCTTAGACCACTGCGCCACCAGGGTGGCTATTGTGCCAATGAAACATACGTTATTACCTTTGTTGTTATTAATAAATTAATGTTTTTTTTGTTTTGTTATTTTGCAAATTTAAAATGAAGAGTGTTGAAAAACTTTTATCAACACTTTTGCTGGACTTTCCTATGAAGAAAAGCAAGCCGACCCGGTGGCGCAGTGGTCTAAGGCGCTGGCCTCTGATCATTCGTCCGTAAGTGGTCCGGGTTCGAATCCCGGTGAGGCATGGATGTTGTGCTTGTCTTGCGGCACTGGCTCTCTCCCTTCCCTGGAACCAGTAACCTTAAATTAGGGACGGGCGACTGCTTATAGCCCATTGAGTTGCTCACGGTGGTCGTTAAACCTCCAATCAAAAAAAAAAAAAAGAAGAAGAAAAGCAAAATATAAGAAAACTTAGACGGCCATTACCTGACTTGAATATTGTCCAGAACAGAACAACTGGTAGGCGACGATTGAAAACATTTTTTTAAAGAGAATTCTACGTAAATAATGAGTGGTTGTATGGGTGTGATGTAAAAAATGCACTATTTTGTTTCCCATGTTTATTGTTTGGAGGCGAGGATTCGTGGACAAAATCAGGCATGACAGATATTAATCATTTGAGCACTCGCATTAAAAAACACGAGGCTTCAGAGAAGCACATTAAAAATGTTTTAAAATTGTCACTTTTTGGTGCTGTCAATATAACTGAACAGTTAGACACAGCATATAGACGAAACGTTTTACAGGACAATGAAAATGTTAGGCATAATAGACATGTTTTAAATATTTTAATAAATTGTGTTAGGTTTTGCGGGGTTTTTGAGTTAGCATTGAGAGGTCATGATGAAACTGAAACATCATATAACCTTGGAATATTTAAAGGTTAGGTTAATTTTTGTTCGGAACTAGATGCTGTGTTAAAAACTCATTTAGAAAAGGCAAGTGTCTTTAAAAGAACATCGAAAATAATTCAAAATGAAATTTTGCAAATAATGTTAGAAGTGTGTCATGATAATATAATGTTAGAAGTGTGTCATGATGAAATAACAAAAGAAATTAAAGAAGCACAGTTTTTAGCCATCATTGCGGATGAAACAAGTGACATTTCAAATATATTTCAAATAGCCATTATTTACCGGTACGTGGTAAAAGAAAAACCAGTTGAAAGATTTTGGGATTTTATTTCTCCTTCACAACATAACGCACAAACCTTGGCTTCTTGTTTACTAGAAGAGCTGTAGAAACATAAAATTGATGAAAATCCCAAAAAATTAATTGCACAAACGTACGACGGAGCATTTGTTATGGCCGGTTCTTCCCACGGCGTGCAAGCAGTTGTGAAGGAATTTCATCCAGCTGCTGAATACATACATTGCTATGCTCATCAAATCAGTTTAGTTATGATGAAAGTTGCTTCTATAAATAGAAATGAACGAATTTTTTTTTCTAGTTTGCAAGGCATCTGTACGTTTTGTTTCAAATAGCCCACAACGAACTGCAGTACTTGATCAGATTGAGAAAAAACGTTTACCCCGAGCTTTCCCTACAAGATGGAATTTTCTCTCAAGCAGTGTCAATACGGTTTTTGATAAAAAGAGAGATATTATCGAATCCCTGAAGACCATTCTTAAGTCTAATGGCATTAAAAGTGAAAGTACTATTTGCCAAGCTAATGGTCATTTAAAGGTTCCTACAAGTTACAGCTTCAGCTGTGGCTTTCATTTTTCGCTAAAATCATGCCTCCTATAGAAATTTTGTTCGGTCAACTTCAAAAAAGTGACCTTGATCCCTCTACGGCAAAGAAAGCTATTACTGTGTTTGAGACAAATGCAGTGACAATTAGGGAACAAATTGATGTTGATGAGAGTGCAACGACACAGGGTACATCTGCTTCTTTTAAAAAACGGAAAACTGACCACTTTGAGTGGATGAGAGAAGCAAAAGAAGTCTGTGATGTCATTATTTCTCAGGCTAAGGAAAGGTTTACTTCCACAGGGCATCTAGTTGCAGCTTTGTTATTTTTACCACAAATGTTCCCTCATTATGCCACTAAATTTCCAGCGGAGACATTGAAAACAGTGTGTGCTGTGTATCCATTTATAGATAAAATGAAACTCCGCCATGAACTTTTGTCCATCTACTGTGCAGAAGAGTTCAGGTCACTCTCAGGGGGTGTTAGCTTATGCGAGTTCCTCATAAAGAACAGTTTAGGGAAAACATTTCGTGAATGTTACACGTTACTGAAACTTATCCTAACAATTACTATGCCATCAGTTGAAGCAGAATAGTGTTTTTCCACTTTAAAACGAATAAAAACATTTTTGAGGAACTCAATGACACAGGAAAGGTTGTCAGCCTTGACCACGCCCTCTATTGAAAAGGATCTTATCATAGTTATTCCCGACTTCAACCAGAGAGTTATTGACAAATTCGCCACGCAGAAAGAGAGAAGGATGGACTTTCTCTTCAAATAACTTATGGTAAGAACTGATTTCATGTTCTTATCCATTAATTGTTATTACGTAATTTGAAATTTTGGAATATGGTAATTATGTAGAAAGTATCTTGTTGCTACATTACGTTGCTTTTAATAATGTTAAACTCCTCCAGCGCAGCATTCTCCCTCTCCAAGTACACCACCACCAACAACAAAAAAAAAAAAAAAAAAAACAGTGCTCGCGAGTGCGAGTAGTGTTCCTAAGGAAAACGATATATGTGCAACACCCTATGTTTGAACCCACGAGCTGCCACTGCTCAAGACCAAAACTTACACTCGCTTTGACTCAAGACTACTAAATGAATACCCAACTCAGTATGGGATGGCAGCACGTCAACTCTGTAGGGATAGCGATATGTTCTGTTGGGGAATCGCCTTAAAACTAAAGCTAGTACTTTGGAAAATCCTTAAAAAGACTTTTAGAAATGAAAATATATGGGGAAAATGTCTATCTGATAGAGAGATCCTCAAAACTGATTTTCTGCCTGGTAAAAACTATCCAATGATGCAAAACAGCACTGGAAAGCACTGTCCTTTGGAAATACGACAGTTCCAAACTAGAAATAAAAACTGTAACATGTTATTTATTTTGCTACGAACAAATGTTATTACTCTTTACACAATTTGGCTATATTTCGGTTTGCGGTCACCATCGTCTGCTACGAGAGACCTGGTGCTAGTAACGTGCTGCCATCTATCAAGCGATATGAAATACGCTGCGTGGATTATTTCTGTAAGGAATGTGTTTCCTAGACCCATATATGAATAGAGAAAGACCTAGAAAATGGCAAACTGTAGCGTCTCATTATTTCAAATGTTTATGCACAAGCGTCTCACCAGAGGTCTCTTACTGCCCGCACAACTCACGGTGGCCTAGATGAATTTTGCATTGCTGTTGTGTGTTCTTAACTGTGAATATCTCTGCAACTTAAAGATCTAAATTAGTGATTTTTGTTTTTGCACTTGCATCATGCGATGCTGTGTACCATTCTCTGTTTCATTCTCATGTGTTAGGTTTTTCATTCTCATGTGTTAATTCTACTAGTGACATATGTCATGTCTTTATCCGCCGCCCCGGTGGCGCAGTGGTCTAAGCGATGGCCTCTGATCATTCGTCCGAACGGGGTCCGGGTTCGAATCGCGGTGAGGCATGGATGTTGTGTTTGTCTTACGGCACTGGCTCTCTCCCTTCCCTGGAACCAGTGACCCTAAATTAGGGACGGGCGACTGCTTATAGCCCATTGAGTTGCTCACGGTGGTCGTTAAACCTCCAATCAAAAAAAAAAAGTCTTTATCCCTTCCACTAAGATCTATATGCACTGCATTTATGTTCGTACAGCATACCGTCCTATTATGACCTCTATTAATTTCTATTTTCACGAGTACGGCTCTTCCAGGGCCGCCATTAAGGGTGTGCGGCGCGTGCGACCGCACAAGGTCTCGCGCTTTTTTTTTATTATTGGAGGTTTAACGACCACCGTGAGCAACTGAATGGGCTACAAGCAGTCGCCCGTCCCTAATTTAGGGTCACTTGTTTTAGGGAAGGGAGAGAGCCAGTGCCGTAAGGCAAACACAACATCCATGCCTGATCGGGATTCGAACCCGGACCCCTTACGGACGAATGATCAGAGGCCAGCGCCTTAAACCACTGCGCCACCGGGGCCGGCTTCTCGCGCTTTGAGGGGCCTCGCGCTGGTGGATGAATAAGATAAAATAAAACAAAAGAGAGAAAGAAAGAAAAATATAACATTAAGTACACAGACAAAAAAAATTAGACAGTTCAAAACATATGAATTACTATCCCAGTTCTCCGCGAGTCCGCATACACAAACATCACAGTGATGTCATATATACTCTCAGTACTTCTTATATAACTTTTAAGAAGTCTTGTGACACTAGATGGGAAAGCCGTGTAGAAAGTGTTAAACCCATTAGATACTAAGCAAAAGAAGTAAGGGACGCACTCCTTGAAGTTGCGAACACAGTAAATAATCCTAAAATCAAATGTGAAGCTCACACATTGGCAATACATGAACTTCAGAGTTATGAATTCTTATTGGGTATTGTTATATGGTATGACATACTATTTTCTGTAAACACTGTGAGCAAACCACTTCAATCAGAGAGCATGCAGCTTGACATGGTAGAAAATAGGGGGTTATTAAATTTGTGAACAAATTCCGAAATGAAGGCTTCAATTCAGCAATTCTGGCCGCTCGTGAAATTTGTGAACAGTTAGGTGTTGAACCAAAATTTTCTGAGCATAGAGTGGCTAAACAGAAAAATCTTTGACTACGAAGTAGACGATGAGCCTTTGAAAAATACAAAATATGCAGAGGAAATCTTCAAAATAGAGTATTTTTATTCTATTACAGACACTGCTTAACAGTCTCTGAATCTCGTTTCGAACGATATCAGGAGTTCAATGACAAGTCTGGATTTTTGTATTCTCTACCGAAAATGAAACAAATGAATGAAGAAGATCTAATGAAATATTGCAAAAACCTGGATTCGATTCTTCGTTCAGGAAATTCCTGCGATATATGCGGAGAGGAGCTATTCACAGAATTGAAAATAGTCAGAGAACTACACTGCTGGCCACACAAATTGCAACACCAAGAAGGAAACATCCGATTGGCCTGAAATTTGCAGCATGCGTCGCCCGCGAGAGGACATGCAGACGATTAGCATCGCAGGGCATATGCAAATCATGTGCGCCTGGCACGCCACCGAGAAGCACTATAAGAAGGGTGCATGGAAGGCGGGCTGAAAGTAGTGGAAGTGTTTTGTGCTGTCGGACCTGTGCGTGGGGAGCTTCCTGATGCCTCATCGCAGAATACGGCAGTCCTTCCAGCACATTTCGGAGTTTGACAGAGGACGAATAGTGGCTTATCGTGACAGCGGTTGATCGTACCGAGACATCGGCGCCCGTGTGGGACGACATCCAGCCACAGTGAAGCGAGTATGGATTCGGCCGGTGCAGGAGTGACGAACGGACCGACGTGAGCGATTGCCGCAGGCGCGACACACCACCAAACGAGAGGACCGGCATGTTGTGCGGAGGGCATTGACGGCTCGCACCGCTACATCACGAACGTTAGCGCAGGAATTAGGGTGTGTTGCGCAACAACCTGTATCAGCACGTACCGTTCGACGTCGTCTGCAGGAGCGGAGATTTGTCGCCCGGCGCACATTGCTCCGATTACCATTGAAGTTGCACCACCGGCGAGTGCGGCGGCAGTGGGCCGTTGAACGCCGCACCTGGACTAGGGAATGGCACGACATTGTCTTCACCGACGAATCCCGCTTCTGCCTGCAACACCACGATGGTCGGATCCGCGTGTGGCGGCGAGAGACTGTATGACGCCTGCACTATGCATCGCCATACCGGTCCGTTGCCTGGCGTTATGGTTTGGGGCGCAATTGGATATGATACCCGCACCCCTCTGGTACGCATCGTCTGTATACTCAACAGCCACCGCTGCATCTCCGACGTTTTGGAGCCTGCAGGACCTGCCAGCGGCTACGTTTCAACAGGACAATGCGCGCCTGCACGTGGCACGCATCGTGCAACAATTCTTCACGGCACACCAGGTGTCACTGCTGCTGTGGCCCGCCTGTTCTCTCGATATGTCGCCCATCGAACACGTCTGGTCGCTGATCGGCAACCTAGTGGCCCGGAAAGCACCACCCACGGTTACGCCTGATGAACTGTGGCAACGTGTAGAAGCAGCACGGTCCGACATATACAAAGCTCACATCCAAAGCCTCTTTTGTTTGATGCCACGGTGTGTAGCTGCCGTTATTGCCAGCCATGGGGACCACACGAACTATTGATGTCTGCGTGTTCCGCAAGTCGCACGGGCCTGTAAGCTCTATCGTTTTGTCTTTGTATCTGTTGTTATGTGTCCAGTAAATCTGGCTTTGTTATCTCGTGTCCTTCTTGGTGTTGTATTTTGTTAAAATACAACACCAAGAAGTGACTGTGCCGATAACAGTCGCGAGTGCGGAAAAAAGTTTCTCTCGCTTGAAAGTAATCAAATCCTATCTGAGGACAAGGTTAATTTTTTTATTGGAGGTTTAACGACCACCGTGAGCAACTCAATGGGCTATAAGCAGTCGCCCGTCCCTAATTTAGGGTCACTGGTTCCAGGGAAGGGAGAGAGCCAGTGCCGTAAGACAAACACAACATCCATGCCTCACCGGGATCCGGACCCGGACCCCTTTCAGACGAATAATCAGAGGCCATCGCTTAGACCACTGCGTCACCGGGGCGGCGAAAGGTTAATTGCACTCGCTACATTGTCAATAGAATGCGATGTGGCATCAAAACTAAATTACGATTATATTATTGAAGATTTTGCTGGACAAAGGGCGAGAAAGGTTTCCTTTGCGCGACAGGTAAAACCTGAAGTTTTCCTTTTACGTACATACCAGTATATTAATGAAATACACTGACGGAAACAAAAATCCCAACACCACGAAAAAATAGTTGTAGAGGAATGAAATGGCGGCAATACATTTGTGTAGGTAACATATTTAATCGATTAAGGTTTCAAGATCACAGCTTATTGTAAGCGCGAGAAGAGCTATTTTAAATGTGAAACGCTGGTACATTAATAACCGGTGTAACCGCCAGAATGTTGAATGCAAGCACGCAAACGTTCATGCATTGTGTCGTACAGGTGCTGGATGTCGGTTTGTATGATGGAGTTCCACGCCTGTTGCACTTGGTCGGCCAATACAGGGACGGCTAATGCTGGTTGGGGGTAACGCTGGAGTTGTCGTCCAATAATGTCCCATAAGTACTCGATTGGTGAAAGATCTGGTGATCTAGCAGGCCACGGCAACATGTCGACACTCTGTAGAGCATGTTGGGTTACAACAGCGGTATGCGGGCGAGCGTTATCCTGTTGGAAAACACCCCCTGGAATGCTGTTCATGAATGGCAGCACAACAGGTTGAATCACCAGACCGACGTACAACTGTGCCGTCAAGGTGCGCGGGATAACCACGAGAGTGTTCCTGCTGTCATAGGAAATTGCTCCCCAGACCATAACTCCAGGTGTAGGTCCAGTGTGTCTCGGCCGCAGACAGGTTGGTTGCAGGCGCTCACCTGGCCTCCTTCTAACCAACACACGGCCATCACTGGCACCCAGGCAGAACCGGCTTTCATCAGAAAACACAACAGATCTCCACTCCGTCCTCCAATGAGCTCTAGCTTGACACCACTGACGTTGCAAATGGCAGTGGTTTGGAGTAAGTGGAATGCACGCTACAGGACGTCTGGCTCGGAGCTGTCCTTCAAGTAACCGATTTGTAACAGTTCGTTGTGTCACTGTGGTGGCAACTGCAGCTCGAATCGCTGCCGCAGACGCGGTACGATGCGCCACGGCCATACGCCGTACACGGCGGTCTTCCCTCTCAGTAGTGCCACGTGGCCGGCCGGAACCCGGTCTTCTTGAGGCAGTACCTTCCCTTGACCACCGCTGCCAACAATCATGCACAGTGGCTACATTCCTGCCAAGTCGTTCTGCAATATTGCAGAAAGAAAATCCACCTTCTCGTAGCCCTATTGCACGACCTCATTCAAACTCCGTGAGCTGTTGATAATGGCTTCTTCGTCTTCTGAAAGGCATTCTTGACTAACATCAACACCCTACGTCGAATCTCAACGATAACTAACGCTCACGAACGTTACAGCGGGTATTTACAGCAAACCTGCTTTGCATGTTCCGAGGGGCGCTACTAGCGCCACACGTATGCGCCGAGCGCGAAATTTGCATAGACGTCATCTTACAGATGTACTCTCACCGCCTACCAACTGTCGTTTATCTAACACAACCCCTTCTTGGTGTTGGGATTTTTTTTCCGTCAGTGTATAATGATTGTTTCTTTAACTTTCAAAGGACATTTTTTTAAAGTGTTACAATTCACTAGGAAATATGTACCCATTTATAACATTTTTCTTTTTGTTCCGCATAGGTTTCATTTTTATACTACACAGCTATAGTAAAACAGATTTTAAAAATTCATACCGCATAGTGCATAGTATTACTAACATTTACCTTCATTTTTTAATTTTGCAAAGGAGAACGACGGTTGATCTTAATAATAATAGCAGTTACAGCTACAAGTTTAAGAAGAATATCAGTTCCTCCTATAAGAAACGAGTGAAAAGCTTATCACCTTATCAGAAAATAAAAATATTCTATTACGTACGTGCGCAAAATACCGTTACCCAGGTTGATTTATCAAAAATTATTAGTTACCAAAGGGCCTCACAGGCACAAGGCCTCGCGTAAGCTTGCGGTTGCAGTGGATTCTTCAAACTGACTGATAGTCAGTTTAGCTATTTATTTTAAATTCTACGCAATTTCTTTATTAAATACTTCCATATTGATACTAGACAATCTGTAAATACCGACAGTTGATAGAATGAACTTCTGGTCATCCCCAACAAGAATAAATACTTCCCACGTCATTCATACAATAAAAAGCGGGCTTAAAATGATGACAACTTATTTCAGTGAAAATATTACTTATGCATCACTTGGTGCAATATTTTGGACTTCAGAAAGGTAAGTTTCAACGGCAAATTCTAAACAAACCTCAATACGGCGATGGCGTGAATTGTGATGTTTGTGCGTGTAACTAGAGCCACCATACGGTCACTTCTGTCGTAACTCAAACAGAAAGTAGGACGTTTTTTCGGAGTCCTTTCGCGATTTAAGCAGGTCGTACCTCTAATTATATGTGGGTCTAGGGGTTTCTGCAGTGTTTTGGCTCGCACTTAAAACGGCTTTTTATTGAATCTCAATTGTGTACCTATTCTGAAACATTTACTGGGACGGAAAATATGTGTTTTCATCAAAATGAAAACCTGTCTTTCTGGTACAATAATTAAATTAAATTTATTACGTACCAGGAAAGAACTGTTTAATGATGCGAAACATCACCTCCTGCCGCCCCGGTGGCGCAGTGGTCTAAGGCGCTGGCCTCTGATCATTCGTCCGTAAGGGGTCCGGGTTCGAATCCCGGTCAGGCATGGATGCTGTGTTTGTCTTACGGCACTGGTTCTCTCCCTTCCCTGGAACCAGTGACCCTAAATTAGGGACGGGCGACTGCTTATATCCCATTGAGTTGCTCACGGTGGTCGTTAAACCTACAATAAAAAAAAAGAATCATCACCTCAAGGCACTGTTCTGAGGAAAGACAATTCCGTTGGAGTTAATATTCCAGGATGTGGTCTGCCAAATGAATTTTTGTGAGACCCAAGAGAAAGTCTGCGTTTCAGGAGCCGCCAATTACTATAGTATGACCACCAGTACAAGGATCTACGAAATTGAGGGACTAGTTTTTGTACCCTCGTCATTCGCAACTTCCTCGAAAAAACGCTTCCAATAACAGAAACGTGGCAAACCAAGTCAGACGCCGGAGCGAATAGTGAAGACGTAACGGAGGCAGCAGCGATGGAAGGAATGAGCGGAAGCGCCATCTATAGGGGAACGTGGTTTTCCGTGGTTCCACGTTACTTCCTTCTAGCAGACGACCTAGGACGCAAATCGAAGTGCATACATTAAGGTGGACGTCAAGCAATTTTGCTTCCTGTACTTCCAATGGAAAAACTTCTGTACACATTTTCTTCACAATTAATGCGTTCCCAAGGATGAAAAATTGAACATCGATTAAAATAACTTCATATTATAACTTGGAATACTTAATATTTTCTAAAACATAACCATAATTTTATTAAAAATCAATAACTTTTCCTTTGGTGGTGTTGAAACTAGAAAAAAGATGGCGCGACCTGTACTTTGATGACGTCAGTAGACAAACAAACGTTGATTGCATAATTATGGTTATGTTATAGAAAATACTAAGTATTCCAAGTTATAAAATGAAGTTATTTTAATCGATGTTCAAATTTTCATCCTTGGGAACGCATTAATTGTGAAGAAAATGTGTACAGAAGTTTTCCTATTGGAAATATAGGAAGCAAAATTACTTGAGGTCCACCTTAAGCTGACCAAACGTCCCCAATTCTTGAGGACAGTCCTCGAATTTAGTTTTCTGTCCCCAAAACGCCTGAAGCCTTTGGGGACGCAAATTGTCCTCAAATTTTAATGTTTGTCCCCAAATGTCCTCGAATTTACACTTCCTCATTAACCCTTTAGATTTCCAATGAAAAATGTTCTTAAAAGTAGTTTCCGTTGTACTAATTTTCCAACATGCTTCTTGTGAAAACAGATTTACATTTTTTTTTCTTTCTGGGTTTAACGACCACTGCGAGCAACTCTAAGAATAGTAAGCAGTCACCTGTTTCTAATTCGGAGACATTCGCTCTAGGGAAGGGAGATACTAAGTGCTGCAAGACAAACACACCGCCCGTGCCTCATTCGGGACTCGAATCCGTACCAACTTGTACGAATGATCAGTAGCCAGCAATAGGTCAATGCACCACTGGCGCTGTCAAATTTCGACTGTACTTGTTCTGAGTTTCTCCAAAAACTTCGGCAAAATGAAAAATTCGCCATGCAATTACTATGGTGTGCAGCCTAATTTTAATTCAGCGCATGTACCTAAGGTAAAGCATTTCACTTTTGCTAATATGTTCTCGCCATCATAGTTTTGCTTTGTCAATACAAATTACCAACATTCTACAAGATATATCCTTTTAAGACACAGATTTTAATGTGTAATATCACACTTATTGAAGCAGTGCAGTTTTGTGACAAAAAAAATTTGCATATTTATTTTGAGTTCGTATATGTCCCCAAATGAACTACCGATTTGGGGACGCCACGCCCTTTTGTTCTCAAATCGGTGTCCCTATATCTGGTCACCTTAGCATACATATATTTTTCCTAAAATGTTTTTTTTTTTTATTTTCCTTATCATCTGAACAACAGATGTAAGGCGTTTAACAAAAGTAGATAATTATTAGGAAATTTCTTATATTCTCCTCCATCAAAGCTACATAAAAAGAAACGCTTCTAATTCCACATCTGAATCTCAAAAAAAAAAAAAAAAATTAAACATCATACATGTTTCAATACCAAAACACAATAGCTGTAATCACCGCTGCAAAACACACTAGTAATAATCTGGAGGCAACGGGCATCCCGCGACATGAGGCTCAGCACTGACGTGCTTCCATCTCTCGGCCCTGTGAGAACTACTATGTCGAGTGGGCTGAATTAGGAAATAAGCCGAGGTGCATGAAATATGTCATCACAAAGGTCAACTCCTCACCTCATAAAGTGCTAACTCTGTTTATGTCTTGTCTCATTGATACAGTAGGGGTTAAGCAGCTATAGGAATAGGCATCACAAAGAAAACACCACACCATTAAAATGAAGTACGAGAACACAGCAAAGCACATATCTTTCAGTCACATAACTCTCATTCTACCCTCCGCCTACACGCAATCTGGAAATCAGATTGCAACCAATTGCGTGTTCGGAATGGCTCTAATCGCGATTCCGTGTGTATGAAATACGAGTCCGGGATTCTTTTTCTGGGATCTAGGATTTCGGCATGTTTTCTAATTCCACCCACGCATCTCCTACGTGGTCTTCTTGTTCCTTTGTATCCAGTCTAATATTTCAGTTTTCCAACGGTGGTCAGTTCTTCTAGCAATATGTCCAGACCATTGTATTTCAGGGATTCTAGTTTGATCATGTTTTCCACTTTTTTCATTTCCTGATCCATGACTTTTTGTCTTTCTTGGTTACACCGAGCGTGCACCTCTCCAGGCTTCTTTCAGCCAGGAGAGGTGCACACTTGGTCTTTATTGATTTAACACTTTCCTTTTAAGATATAATGCATGGCCGCACCAGGTGAAGCAGTATTCAAGTGATGGCTTCTGATCATTCGTCCTAGATGGGTTCCGGTTCAAATCCCAGGTGAGGCATGGATGTTGTGTCTCCCTTCCCTGGAAACAGTGGCCCTACATGGTCGTTAAACCTCCGATAAAAAAAAAAAAATATATTTCTTGATAATTTTACTGTATACGCCCATTAATTTCTTCATGAACGTACGGAGCCCTCGCTTGATATCTGTTGCCCATGGTAAATGTAGTTAGCACGGTTACCTCTAGAATTTCCCCACCAATCGCTGAATCTTCATTTCTTGTAAAAGCATCGTATGCATAACGCACGACCGAATTGTTTCCTTTCGGAATTATTTCAGACTTCCACATATGTAAAATAACTTTTTTTTGTTTCGAGGTTTAACGACCACCGTGAGCAACTCAATGGGCTATAAGCAGTCGGCAGTCTCTAATTTAAGGTCACTGGTTCCAGGGAAGGGAGAGCGCCAGAGCGTAAAACAAACACAACATCTACGCCACACGGGTTTCGAACCCGAACCTTTTTCGGACGAATGGTCAGAAGCCATCGCTTAGACCACTAAACCACCTAGGCGGCTTAAAAGTACCTGCTGTAGGCGTAAAGACAATTGTCCAATTAACGAGCAAGGTTGACGATGCCGTTGTGGTAGAACGAGCGCCCTTTCAGGACGTTCTACCACAGTGCCTTTTTCAGCGGACCGAAGAAGAGAAAATCACAAGGGGATATATCTGGATTGTAAGGAGGGTGTTCCAGGGCTTGCAATGTGTCCTTTACTATGTTGGCAACATGAGGGCGGGCGTTGTCGTGCAGTGAGATTACCCCTTTACTGAGGTTTCTGGAACGATAATGGCACGACGCAAACGCTCAAGTGTCTCGCAATATCGTTCTGCATTGATACTGAAACCTGGCTCCTTTAACTCTACCAGTAATGGGCCTCGGTGGTCGAAGAACACTGCCGCCATCACTTTTCCAGCAGATGCTTACCCCTTGAATTTCTTCGGACGGGTCCCACCAGTGCATGTTCCCAGACGTTGTTTGGTTGGAAGTGGAAGCACCGGTTTCGTCCCTGGTCACAATGCGCTCCAAGAATGCGTTGTGCTCACGTTGAAAAACAGCAAGTGTTGCAGAGAGACGACCATACGATGTTTCCTGCTTACAACTGAGAGCTCGCGGGATCCATTGACAGCACACTTTATAGTACCAGACTTTGTATGATGCTTTGAACACTTCCGTAGCTCATACTGAAGTCACTGGCAATTTGACGAATGGTTACACGCTGATTAATGAGAATAGGGGTTTTCACATTCTCGATGTTATCGGGTGTGTTTGAGGTGGATCGACGTCCAGATCGCTGCAAATCGTGTTGTACAGGGACCACTGAATTTTTGGCACCGTTTCGCACCAGAAGTCTTTGACAAGCACGTATCACCATACACCGCAGTCATTCTGCAGGTTTCTTTTCTTCAGCTGACAGAAACAGAAGAACAGCTCGTTGATCTGCTTCGGATGCGCTCGGTGACGATGCCATTAATATGTGTACGGTGTGTTCACCAAACACAGCACTACGCCACAGTTCGACTGTTGCCCTTCGATTACTAACCGCCTTTACATAGCCTGACTTTCATCAACGTTTACGTCACACAGCGACCTCGAGCAGAAACTTTTTTATCATCCCTTATACATCAATTTTGTTTTCACAGGGTGTCTACCAAATTTGGAAAAATACATTTTCATGACCATTTTAAAAACACGTATGTGTGTGACAGAGAGCGCGTGTCATTCCATTGTTAAGTATGAGTGGGCATATGATGCCATCATATGCCCACTCATACTTAACATTGTTGTAGACGATCTCATTACACACCTTCTTTAACATTTATACCGGGAAAATGTCACAACTCCACACACACATACATGCAGCATAATTTAAATTGCTAAATTGATCTCAAAATTTTGTAAACATTCTATACATATATTTCTACGCTGAAACGTCTTTAAGTTGCTTTTTTCTGGGGGAGGGCACAAACGCCCTTTTTTTTACCACTTCGATCTTTAGATGGAAATGTTTCTGTTATACATAAATATTTAATCTAATGATACAATATGTTTTACGTTGTCGGTGCATGAATTAATAGCTTAGACTGTCACTAGGAAATGAACAATTACTAAAAATAAAAAGGAATCCATTGCCTCTGTAAGATTCGCTAGCATCGGGTCATCAGAAAACGATTCTAAATAAGTATTACTATGTACATTCTCACGTGGAATTTCTTTGTTCGCGCCATTTCCGGGCAGAGCGGACGAAATCAGCAGGTTTAAGGCTGTCGGATACACGCGATTAGCTGCATTACAATCGGCTTAATACGTTAAGTATTCGAGTGTACTGTACCTGTCTTGTGTAGTGATGGATTTACCACAAGGGCGCGTTAAAGAGTGAAACAGAAGCTTAAGGGTGTGGCAGGTAGCTCCACGCGAAGGAGATTAACTTGGAAATCCCATAGTGAAGTTTTTAAGAGAGAACGGACACTTCTTACTTTGGTAGTGGGAGCGAAAGAGACGGAACCGGAGTTTTGGAAAGAGCGGTCGGGTCTGGAAGTGGACTATTTGTTTTTCGGAGAGCGATCGATATCGGGTCACGTAGTAACAGCGACGTTTTACGGAAAACACGAAGTTCGGGTCTAGTATCTATAGCACAGACGGGCAAGCAATCCATCCATCAAGTATTCCGTTAACCAGCCCTAGAGATGTCTAAAGTCATATCGTTTAGCGAAATAAACTGTTCATCATTGTTAGTGTTAAAGAAGTTAGTAAAATCATGCAATGCATTGATTATGATACGCTTTCCAACATACCAGAAATAATTACTCAAGTTATGAGGATAATAGCTGTTAAATAAATCTCGCTCCTGTGCCCTGACCTTTGACCCCATTTCGATGATATTAAGCAGAACTGGTTCAGTATACCTCCGGAACAACATACTCAACTTTTGTCGCAATAGAAACATTTTTAGTAAAGTTATAAGGACAATGGCTGTGGAATTAATCTCTCTCCTGACCTTTGACCCTATTTCGACGATATTCAACAGAACCGGTTCAGTATACCTCCGGAGCATGATGAAGTTTTGTCGCAATCGAAGCATTTTTACGTAAGTTATGACGCATAAAGGGCGATGGAATGGATCCCGCTGCTGTGTCCTGACCTTTGACCCAATTTCGCCCATCTTCAACAGGGTTCGTCCCCAACCACATACTAAAATTTCATCGAAATCGAACCATTTTTACGCGACTTATCGTGCGGACAGATGGACAAAACTGGAGCTTACACGCTTCTTCAACCTACGGTCGGAAAGCGTAAAAAAGGGCCTGAATCCTAATTTTATTAGAGTGTGTGATTCTACTGTAGTATATTCCACTTCCCATACTCCATAGAGGACCAACGGTTTCCACAGTGACTACGGAGCATCTGAGCCTTATCGAAAGTGATGCCAAAGCACATGACGAAATTCAGCCAAACATGCATGCTGATCAGCCCATCAAAAGAGGACTGAGTGTATGTCAGTTGGAGAAGGTGAACTCAAAATGCTTCCAGCAGATGAAGGTAAATTGCAAATTAAAAAAAAAATTAAAAAAACCTGAAAAGTTCATCTTTCACCTGCTAAATAAGCAATGAAAGAAATTGAAAAATTTCAAAGTACAATAAGTTCTAGGAGTCAATTAAAATTTAAGAACTTTTCCAGGAGTCTGAGGGAAAATGAGAAAATGAATGGCCCATTTAATGATTTCTTAAATTCCAGGAGGTTTACAAACCCTGTATAAGAAGAGGGGAGGGGGGATCCAAATCTCACAGTCTGCATATTAATACAAAGGAAATACAACACTTTGAGTTTATATGCACACAATGCATATTAATAAAAGCAAAATTTAAATTTTTTGAGAGCAGCAAGACTGGAAGAATGGGGGGGGGAGAGATTGTGGACTAAACTGGAATTTTACTTAGCAAGTAGTGTGAGCAAAGGCGTATTTAGGGGTCTTCCCCCTACCCCTCCCCGAAAGTTTTCTATTTTGTTTTGTTTTTGGTTGTTAAAATGCAACTTACATTAGAAAAAATGATTTCATTTTTCCTTTGATTTTGTCCTGGTGGATTTCCACAACTTTTATTTTTCGTCCCCTCCCCTTCCCCGAAAAAAATCTACATACGCCCTGGGTTTGGTAAAACAAACAGGCAGCAAATATGCTGTATTGGTTTTTGTTTCACCATTATAACCACACAATACTTTTATGCATTATTCTCTGAAATGTGAATTTGTTTCACCTGGCTCCTCAAGATCTAGAACATATTCGTTTAGCCCTGTCCTACACTACAGGTTGAGACCTGGAACAAGGTGGATTTATGATGTAAAAGGCATCATTCTTGATATCCATAGCAATCTGTAAAAGGTATAAGTCCTACAATGAACAGAGAAAGATGAAAGCTTGCCAGTATTTATTATTATTTTAGTTTTAATTTTCTGTTTCTCTTTACATGTTTTACTGCACCAACCTGAAATGCATTCAGGCATGCAGGTGTGACATGAATGAATCAATGGAAAGGACTTTCTGCCAGACTTCAACAGAAACCACTGTTGAGCAGTACATGTTTTATGCCCTGAAGAATCGCTCACATTTTCTCCACCACTCCACAAAACACTACCAAAGGTGCAAACCTTCAAAATCTAAAAATCAGGAGATTTTTTACAGCTCATAAAATCACATGAGCACTATTTTTTGTTGCCATTTTTCAGATGCAGGAGCAATTTTCCAGTAGTAGTATTGGTACACAACATTTTTAATGTTTAAAAAGTTATTCTAAATGCAGACTGTATGTTTATATGCAAAATAAAAAGATAGTGAAAATAGTTGTCAACCAGATACAATTAATAGCATTAATAATTAATACAAGATATGTACTTAATTTTTGATACATTATTTAATCATAATGAATCTTTATCCTTATTTAGTGAATGTACAGTAGCCAATTTAGCTCTCTTTAACAAAGATCTACAAAAGTTTTGTTCAAAGCATTTTTCTTTCATTCTGGACTTAACTGTCAGCAGTTTTTCCAGTGTTGGAATAGAGAGAGACAGAGGTATCTGTCAAAACAAATGTGGAAGTGTCAAGCTTTCTTCTTGGTTGGAGGTTTAACGACCACAGTGAGCAACCTCAGTGGGCTATGAGCAGTCGCCCATCCCTAATTTAGGGCCACTGGTCCAGGGAAGGGAGACAGCCAGTGCCGTAAGACAAATACATCATTATACTTGCAAACTTTGGAAAATGTGCATCAGTAAAACTTTTGCGCGAACTCCATTTACCACAAAACGAAACATAATTATATTAATAAATATGCAGTAAAAATCTCTGCATATACCACAATAACTAAACTAATATTATCTGTGTTTAAAATAATAATTTAAAAAACCATAAAATAAAACCTTAATTTTGTTCAATGTTAGCCTTGCAAACCTGTGGTGCTTCAATACTAAACTAAAATGTTCATTTGCTGATATCCTTGTTTCCCTTCCCATTTCTTTACTATCGTCTTTTTTTTTTAATGCCCTTGGATGACAATTTTATCCATTATGAATGCACTTTCACTATTTTAAGACAAATGATGAACAGTGTAACTTTGAAAATATAAATACTTTTGAACACCATGCATCAATTTTTACAAATTTTTCAGCTTCGTCACTTCCGTTTTCGGACCCCCCCGTTTAACTGAAATGCAAAACTTTGGGGGGGGGTATTTAAGAATACATGTTCTGATCATCATTGGGTGGGGGGGGATTACAGTTACAGGAGATATCTTTGCTACATCCAATTTCCGTTTTCAGACATTTTCCCTCCATTTTCAAGTTGAAATACAAATATTTATGAATTTTTTTTTTTTTTTTTTTGATTGGAGGTTTAACGACCACCGTGAGCAACTCAATGGGCTATAAGCAGTCGCCGGTCCCTAATTTAGGGTCACTGGTTCCAGGGAAGGGAGAGCCAGTGCCGTAAGACAAACACAACATCCATGCCTGACCGGGATTCGAACCCGGACCCCTTACGGACGAATGATCAGAGGCCAGCGCCTTAGACCACTGCGCCACCGGGGCGGCATTTATGAAATAAATGATATTTAACAACAATACTAGGCAGAGGAAACATCACGTGAAAAATAAAATTACGATTACGGGAGAAATCTTCACTGCGTCTAACTTCAGTTTCCGAAAGTTTTGAAAGACGAAACTTCCTCTTTCGGAAGTTTAGAAAGTTTAAGGCGGAAAACGTCCTCCACCACTACTAATTGCCCCAAAATTTCTATTCAGTTATGCATCGCGCACTCACGCCTAAAGATAACAGCGAAATTTTTCGCCCTCGAATTTCCGTTTTCGGAAATTTTTCTTCCATTTTCAAACTGAAATACAAATATTTACGGAATATTTTTTTTTTTGAGTGGAGGTTTAACGACCACCGTGAGCAACTCAATGGGCTATAAGCAGTCGCCCGTCCCTAATTTAGGGTCACTGGTTCCAGGGAAGGGAGAGAGCCAGTGCCGTAAGACAAACACAACATCCATGCCGGACCGGGATTCGAACCCGGACCCCTTACGGACGAATGATCAGAGGCCAGCGCCTTAGACCACTGCGCCACCGGGGCGGCATTTACGGAATAAAATGATATATAACAACAATACTGGACAGAGGCAACATCACAGGAAAAAGGAATTACGATTACGGAAAAAATCTTTATTTTGTTTACTTCAATCTCTGAAAGACGAAATACCGTCCCGATGCGTATTTTTACGAATCGGTAAAATTCTTCGATGAGTAGTTTTACGCGCCGAGAATTCACGATGCGTATTTTACACGTCGAGTAAAATTCCCGATGCGTATTTTTACGCCCCGACGCGTACTTTTACGCGGCGAGAAAAATTTCAGATGCGTATTTTTACGTGTCGAGAAAAATTCCCGATGCGTATTTTTACAAAGCGTTGATAAAATTTCGATGCGTACTAGATGCATAATTAGATTACGCATTTTGGAGAACTCTGTCGGCACGTCACTTGAGCACTCCAGTGGAGAGAGAGCTACCGCACGACGCCACGAAGTAAAGCCATCGTTAATATTTTATGGCTCCGCACGAAGCAGGTGTGTCAAAGATGACATCATCACGTAACACGGCGCTCGTAAGGTCCCGTAGAAAATCTAAATGGATGGTTGCAGGGGATTGAAATATTTCGATCTAAATGGATGGTTGCAGGGGATTGAAATATTTCGTAAAAAAAAGCCTTCTATCCGTAAAATTAAGCAGAAATCCGTAAAATTTACGGATAATCCGTAAGAGTTAGCAAGTATGCAACATCCATGCCCCACTGCGATTCGAACCCGGACCCATCTCGGACAATTTGTCGAAAGCCAGTGCAAAGTTTCACAACTTTATTATGCAGCAAAGACAGTAACAGCTAATATGTAATGAAGAAACAAATTGCCAAAGATATGACATAAAATAAAACATTAAAAACCGCGAAAGTGGCGTAATGCAAAAGGAAAAATCTCCCGCAAAAAGTAAGCGAAAGGAATACGAAAAAAAAAAAAAAAAAAAAAAACTCATAAAACTAATTGTACACAAAATGCTACAATAGAAGATAAAACAAAGCTGACAATAACAGATTCGTAATTAGATATGAACAAAGGAGCACATTAATCTTCTACAAAATGCGACGAAGAAGGGGAAAGAGACAAACATGATGCAAAACAAGAAATAAAAAATCCACAGTAAAGCAAAGCTATGAAGAAAGCATAAACACTCGCAGCTAACAGCGGGGAGACTTGAAACGATAAGTAGGTCACAGCTGGCGCGCCAGTGTGTTTGTAACCAACATAAAATAGACCACTGCTCAACCGGGGGTGGCTTTCTTTTTGCAGATACGAGGAGAGGAAAAGTACGGTACTGATGACTGTAAATGCCGTCTTGCATAGACATCGACGCAGAAAGAAAGATTTCACAAGCGGTTCGACGGCGTCGTCGATCCAAGGCGGTTGTTGATGGAATTTCGACCATCGTAACGGCTAATTATCTGCGAAA
This sequence comes from Macrothele yani, assembly GCA_039090855.1. Lineage (NCBI taxonomy): Eukaryota > Metazoa > Arthropoda > Arachnida > Araneae > Macrothelidae > Macrothele > Macrothele yani. The sequence goes on from CM076990.1 coordinate 178,185,197, forward strand.
ATCGGGAAAATTTGACATTTATCCGGAGGGCAGGAGGAATGTCTGAAAATCCGAAGTCTCCCGCCTAAATCAGGAGAGTTGGCACATCTGCCTACTGACTGACATATTCTTTTAGGTTCATTACATGAGATTTTATTCATTCGGAATGGGAATCGTGTGGCGTACCTATTCAAGAGAAAATCCAGCTTTTCACTGCACTTCACTTGACTTCGCACATATTTATGTGTCGAGTCAGACTGTAAAGTTCTTCCAACTTTCTTACTTCATACTCAAATTTAACAAACATAAAAAAATCCGTTAGAAGATTTGGAATTAGGCATGCTAAAAATTGGTATTCTACAAGATTCTTAATTGATACTACATCCATAAAATAATAATGCTTTCTAAACTTGAAATACCTGTAAGTCTCTTTTGAATCTGACTTGAACAAACACATGGGGTGCCATTAAGGTGCTCATACCAACACTGAAAATTGAGTCACACTCACCGTGAAAAGTTGTGCTTTATTGGTCAATGTGGTAACGAATATATATATATATATATATACGTATTCTATTAAGAAGAGACTGAAGCAAAAAATTTTTTTGACTCATACCAAGTACAACATAGAAAAGGTTATGTATTGACCGGTGTGAGTAAAAAGAAAAAAAAACAGAGACAAGGTGACACCATATCTCCGAAGCTCTTTAACGCCACATTGGAAAATGTCTTTCAATCACTGAACTGGGAAAACAAAGGGATAAAGATTAATGGAGATTATCTAACCCACCTTCGTTTTGCTGATAACATGGTCATTTTTGCAACTACCACATCAGAGCTGCAGAGTATGATCCAAGAACTTGCTGACAGGAGTAAAGAAGTGGGATTAAAAATGAACTTTCAGAAGACAAAAGTGATGTTCAATGCTTTTACATGAAATGAAGATTTATCGATTGATGGAGAAAAGCTGGAGATAACAGACACGTACGTTTATCTTGGACAGCAGATATCAAGTGAGGGTCACATTGATGAAGAAATTAATCGGCGTACAAAACTTGCCTGGAGAGCTTTTGGAAGAAACAGCATAATTTTCAAGAGCAATATGCCATTATGTCTTAAAAGAAAAGTGTTTGATCAATGCATCCTTCCAGTGCTTACGTATGGTGCAGAAACGTGGACCTTAACTAAAAGAGACATACAAAAGGCTGCAGACAACTCAAAGCAGCACGGAGAGGTGCATGCTTGGTGTAACCAGGAGAGATAAGAAGAGGAACTCGTGGATCCGAAAAATGACAAGAGTGGAAGACATCATGATCAGAGTTAAATCCCTGAAATGGCAATGGGCTGGGCATACTGCCAGAAGGACAGACCATCGATGGACAGCCGAAATTTTAGATTGGATTCCAAGGGACAGGAAAAGACCCAGAAGAAGACCACATGGGAGATGGGTGGATGAAATTCGAAAGTATGCGGGAGTGACATGGAGGAGACTGGCACAAGACAGACCTTTGTGGAGGAAACTTGGGGAGACCTTCGTTCAGCAGTGGATTGATAATGGTTGACAATGATGATATATATGTACAATTACCCTTAACCCCCAAAACTCAAAAGTGCAAAAAAAAAAAACAAAAAAAAAAAACAAACATTCATAGCTTTATAGACAAAACACTGACTTTTGTGGGGTGGGTGGGGTAAGTTCAAACACTGACTTTAAACTTACACCACCCCAACAAACAAAGGAAAAAAAAAAAAAAAAAAACCCACACACACAAAACCAACCAGCAAAAAATGAATCTGCCATTTAAAAAAAAAATTAAAAAATGCTAAATAAAATATAGACACCAGTCATACACACTTGATTTGATGTATTCTGAGGATTACTTAAATACTGGCATGAATAGGAATGTATTCATATCAATGTTATAGTGTACAGATTTTTTGAATTTCTAATTCTTGGAGTATTGAAAATTACTCAAATTGAAACCCTAATTAAATATACGCTATAATGACAAAAGTCACTGGACACCCCATCAAAAGCAAGTGAACGGACCCGCTGCGTTGTTATGATGTGCAAACGGTATAAAAACAAGCCTGCAGCTGACCGCGATCATATCGCACCGTGAGGTGGAGTGAAAATGTCGTGGCGGGAGAGAACTAACATTGAGAAAGGAAAGATTGTTGGGTGTTATATTAGTATATTAGTGGGTTGTTCACAAGAGAAACCAAGAGGCATTTAAACATACCCAAGTCAAATGTTTTGGATGTACTGAATAAGTGGAAGACACATGGTATGCCTGAAGCAGAAAAAAAGTACCGGCAGATTAAAGAAAATCAGTGATAGAGGACATTGAAGCCTCATTACAGTGGATTGGCAGAGTACTGCACAAGACCTCAGTGTTCAGGTGAGTAAAAATGCTGGAGCCTTGGTATGTACACGTACCATTTGCAGAGAACTTCATTCCATGGGTTACCATGGTCATGTGGCTGCTCATAAGCCTTTCATGTCCACTCGGAATGCTACTCGTCATTTAGCATGGTGTAAAGAACATCTATCATAGATCGTAGATAAATGAAAACAGATCCTATGGACTGATGAATCCAGATACACGATCCATCAGTCTGATGGCTATGTGTGGGTATAGTGGCAGCAGGGGGAACGCTATTTACCAGTGTACTGTTTCTATGGTCAAGTTTGGAGCTAGCAGTGTACTCGTGTGTGGGTGTCTTTCGTGGTATGGCCCCGGGCCATTGGTTATCGTGGACGAACCTGTTAACCAGCAAGTCTACCTCGATATTCTGACAACTATGCCCTACAAACTCTGCGGCAATATTATGGAACCGAGCCACGTTGACACCAGCAGAATGCACCAAGACATAAAAAGCAAGAACTGTTGTGGCATGGTTTGACGATAATTCCGTATTGTGTATGAACTGGCCAGCACAGAGCCTGATGTTAATCCCATAGAGCACCTATAGGATGAATTAGAGCACCGTATAAGAGTTTGGAACCCAGGCCTACTACTAAGCAACAGTTAGCGGCAGCATTATGTACTAAATGGAAACTCATACCCATCGCTGTGTTCCAAAACCTTGTCGAAAGCATGTCTCGAAGGATCAGTGCATGCATTAAGGCCAAAGGTGAACCAACATCGTACGAATGATGTATGTCAATAAATGCTATGTTGTGTTTCTCCTTTAGGTGTCTGGCGACTTTTGTCAATATAATGCAGTTGGGGGGGGGGGGGGGGGGATTGAAAAAGGAATTAAATATGATTTACAAAAAATTTAAAAATACCTAGATATAAATATTTTCTTGAAGATGAAACTGTTTTCTTTTGATTGTTCTACTGATCCAGATGTCACTGGTAATATGAGAAGTTGAGAAGTATAACCATATATTAATAAATTTTCTTAATGAATGAACATTTTCCTTATCCTTTATAGTCCCTTCTTGCTTTACTCATCATAGGAGAAAGCATTTTTTTTCTGCTTCTATTTTAGAGCACAATTCAAGTGGAAAATCATTACTTACCTTATGCATGCCAGAAATGGTGCCATTTCATGTTTTAAACTTTAATTTAGCTGAAAATGAATGTTTTCTCATTTATAAGTCACTCTTTGCTATATCCTATATCAAGAAGCAAAAAGTGCCAGTGTTTTTCCTGTTGGTTGAAAAGAAATTAAAGTTCACAATCTGAATTGCGTCGTTTACCATGACACGCAATGCCGTTTTCTCTGCATAATGAATAGGAAGTGTTGTTTGCACACTTTAATTTCGTTAAGCAAATGAGAAAATGTTTGATCTGTTCTTTGATACAGCAGGAGGTCATTAAGGAATGGCAAAACATGCATTTTAAGAGAAATTACTTCCAAAAATCCTTACCTCTATACATCACTCTGCAGTGAAAACAATTTTACAGCTCACAGAAATGGCGTTGATTTCATCACAGACTAAGAACAGAGTTTGAAATTTAATTTTGCTGAATAATTTGAGGGGGAGGAGCAGGGCAAAAATGTGAGCTCTGTTGACAGACCTTGCAGGTGAGACTGCCAAAAATATGCATTACATTAAGAAAGATTCTTTAAAAAATAGTCTTTCTTTTGTACCATTACAAAAAAATAAGAGGCAGAAGCAGATGATGCCACAGTGAGAGATGGAAGCACAGGACAGATCTCAAGAGAAGAGGTGTGTAAAGCTCTAAAATCTCTTCAGAGCGGTAAGGCTCCAGGAGTTGATGGCATAACTGCTGAGATGTTAAAATATGGTGGTGACTCTGCGATTGGTTAACTGAAATTTGCCAGCTGTGCTGGGAGTTAGGAAAGGTCCCTCAGAATTGGAGGCATGCTGTCATTGTTCCCTAGTATGAGGTAAAAGGTGATCGGACTGAATGCGAGAACTATCGTGGTGTTAGCTTGCTGAGTGCCAGGGGAAATGTTTGAAACGGTCATTATTGAAAAGATAAGACGTCTTACATCACAGAAAGTGTGGGATGTTCAGAGTGGTTTTATGCCTGGTATATGGCTGCACTAACCAAATTTTTGCATTATGTATGATGATCAAAAAGTGTTTGTCTACAAATAAAGGTAACTTGATCACGCTAGTTACGTTAACTGAAAACTTTTACAAAAAGTTCGTAAGTTGGAAGCTTTCGACCTTATCTTAGGTCTTCATCACGCCAATGGAGGACTAAGATTGTTGCCATATTCTACATTTGAATTTTTCCTATTTTTGTTGCCAAAACTTAGAATTGATCTCCAGATCAACGGAATGTAGAGAGGAGATTCGGAGTTGCAAGTCATTGAGTTGAAAATAATTTCTATGCTTTCACGGTAACGGAGGGCAAAACGATTGTCAAAAGAAGCAATTCGTTTTGCTTCGTTCCAGTGGGGTACTGCAGATGTGTCTTCCATTGTCAAAATAGACAAGGCAGTATTAGGATTTTCTTTCGAAACATCTTTTCTATGTTCTAAAATTCTATGGTTAATGCTCCTGTATGTGCTTCCAATGTATAAGTTATCCCCAGTAGAAGAAGAGATAGGAATGCAGTAAACTCCTGGGAGGTTCAGGCTTTCAACTTTGTCCCTATCCCTTTGTAGAAGTTTCAAGATGTTTGGGGTAGATTTAATGGCAAGATGGCAACCAAAACTTCTAAAAAGAATCTGTAACTTATAAGCATAGGAAGGATGGTAAGGAACAGAACCACAGAATTTCAGGTCTTCTTTCTTGTGAGGAAGGAGGCATTCTATTTTCGAATGGTTTTCATATTTCTTTATGAGGGAGTTGACTGTAACAGCAGGGAAACCATGGGAGAGGGCTATTGTAGAAATTTTGGAGAGTTCTTCTTGAAGAGAGAGTTGGTTGTTTGTCTGTTAGTAACAAAGTTTTTGCTGCCTTCATAAATTTAGAGGAAGCTTATGACCGAGTAAATAGGGTACTTCTGTGGAAGGTATTGAATATGGTATTATCGGAAATCTACTTAATAGTGTGAAAACCACATATGCTGTACACAAGTGAATGGTATATCAAAATGGTTTTCTCTTGGAACAGATGTCAGACAAGGTTGTGTAATGTCACCATGGTTCTTTAACATATTTATGGAAGCATGATGACAAAATGGACAATACTGGTTTATGTCTTGGTTTATGGACAATACTCAACAATACTGGTTTGTTTTATTCGAGCGTGCAGATTGGTGATGACACAGGCCTGTTGGCAGAGCAAAAGTGAGTTGCATAGAATGTTGTTGTTCTAGATGTACGAAGCTTGTAGGGAATTCAGACTGAGTATAAATAAGGGAAAGACCAAAGTTATGGCTTTTGAGTGAGGAACTGTTAGTACTGAATGCAAGGTAAGTCTAAATGACACAGTGATTGAGTGAGTTTGTGTATTTAGGAAAAGTGGCACACCCAGGATTTTGATAAGAGTGTGTGTGTGTGTGTGTGTGTGTGTGTGTGTGTGTGTGTACCAACCTCATATAGATAAATACTGACACTAGAAATATTATCATGGATTGGACACTTACCTAATACTTTGTTGAACCTTCTTGGTTGAAAACTTGAAATTTACAGATGACTTTAAGGTCAGAAAGCCATTCTTGCACCTAATACCACATTAGCACTTTTTTGTCTGTCTGTACATCCGCCTGTTTTTGATAAATGTCTTGCAAACCGTTTGAGATAAATCTGAAATTCTGCGGATAGTTTCTATGGACTGCACATAAACCAGGTTTGCACTTTGTGTGTCTGTTCGTCCGTCAGTCTATCCTATGTTTTCAATGAATATCTAGGGAGCAGTTTGATGTGAAATTACGAAAATTTCTGGATAGTCATTAGGAACCTAAAGCAACTCTGTCCAAAGGGCGCAGGATCAGGTCACAGCAGCCTTCAGAAAGATCACAGGCTCTTTTACCGAGCAGATGTATCAACAGTGTTACACATCCTCTACCGCCTACCTCTGAACGATTAAAGCAACAGCATAACTAAGATGCCTCGAAAGTCACTAGCCCACACCCACACCTCCCCGTAGATGTAGAACAAACACTGAAATCCTAGCTGAAGCTCATTTTCCCAGGAGGAACTCCTCTCAAGGAGTGAAGGAATACACATGCTTTAACTACTTTTTTTCTTGATTTAAAGAACATATCTTGCATGTGCATTCAATATAGTATGCAGGAATTAACTATGTATTATTTTTGTAATAGCACAATATCTTAGGGCCATTGCTATTACTTTTAAGTGGGGGCAGACATGTTGGACCCCCTCCCCCGTTGGTGCGCCACTGTTTATGAAACATGTTCAACATAAAAAAACAAATTACATGGTGAAATTAGTAAGCGAGTTATTCATCATTGGAAGTCATAGCTGCTTTAGGATTTTACACGAATGATGGGTTCTCCAGAGGGTTCCGAATGGCCCTGTATGAAAGTGTAATTGTTCCTACTCTGATGTATGGCAGTGAAACCTGGGAACTGCTGAAGAGACATAGGAGCCATTTGTGTGCAGGAGAGATGCGGTGCTTATGGAGGGTTTGTTGCAAGACATTTTCCGATCATGTGAAGAATGAAGATGCATTGCAGTTGTGTAATGTGAGGCAAAATGTTGTCAGTAAGGTGGAGACAAACATTCTTAGATGGTCTGGCCAGGCTGAAAGAATGAGTGATGAGATGCTTACTAAGAAAAAATTTTCAGCCTAAGTGGCAGGAAAGAAAAGTAGAGGGAAGCCAAGGAAATCATGGGAGGACCAGATTCAGCAGTATCTGCATGGAAAAAAGATTGAGTATGAAGTACAAAAGGTCTTGTATGTGATGTGAAGCTTGAGCTGTGTACCAAGATCGCTGCAAATGGAGATGTTTGATACAGCCGACAATAAGTATAATCAGTTATCTGGTGGATTATCTTCTTTTGTGGAGTTAACCTCTGAATCTCAGAGAACAGCTTAGTGATATGTACGTAAAAAAAAAAAAAAAAAGAAGAAGAATGAACATTATCAGAAAACTATTAAAAATGAGGAATACCCTGAAGAACAGGGGGGGGGAGAAGAAAGACAGAACTTTGTCAGAAACATTCAAAACATGGAATATTTTCATTCCCACTAGAAGAGCATGGGTGCCACTAAAGTGCTTACGCCAAGACTGAAAATCGAGACACGATGTAAGGAGTTGGGCTATATCGATCAATGTAACGAGGAAGGGGGGGATATAATTAACTACCTCCCTCAACTTTATAAGTTGATAAGACAAAAAACCGAATACTGCCATTTCGGTGATCCGTACAGCTCTTTTCACAGCATTTCCTTAATCACTGGTTGCTATATCGAGAAATAAAAGCTGCAAGCGTTTTTCTTTTTGTTTAATCAAAAATTAAAGTTCAAAATCGGAACTTCAATTGTCAGTCACCGTGTATTGTGATACACAACAGTTTTCTCTGCACAATAAATAAGTAGTGACGTTTTTGAACTTTAATTTTGCTAAGAAAATGGCAAAATGCCTGCTCTGTGCTTTGATGTAGCAAGAGGTGACTAAGGAGTGGCAAAACACTCATTTTAAGTTAAATTAATTAAAAAAAATTGGTACTGCGGTAGTCATTCTGCCATGAACACGATTTTACGGGTCACGGAGATAAAACCGATTCTTTCACGGACACATCATGAACCGAGTTTGAAATATTTTGCTTACAAAAATTGGAGGGTAAAAATGCAAGCTCCATTGATTTATTTTGAAGCTGAGACTACGAAGTAGGAAAGCAAGCATTCCGCTTAGAAAAATTCTTTAAAAATGCGAAGTCGTTATTTTGCACAGTTACGGAAAAATAAATGAACATCATTGGCAACAATGAAACAATGAGGAATACATCCAGGAAGAGAAATAGTAATAATAAAGACTCCTTCAGAAAAATTCAAAACGTGGAAAATCAAGGAACATTCTCATGTCCCCTAGACTGCGCATTTACACCAAACTTCCAAAAAATGTGTTGAACCCCCAAAAACGCACTTTCCAACCGAAAGAGATTTGCAAAAATTCCAGAAAATTTGGCAGGTGTGCAATCACGATTAACTTTTTAGAACATTTCGACCACTTTTAAAACATTTGGTGCAACTCCACAATTTCAATGATTACAGAAATACACAACTTTCGGAGGAAAAACGAAAACAGAATTTTAAAATATTCTAAATAATAACAGGTGTCCATAATCTTCAAAAGACGGAGATCTGTCCCCAGGACGGAAGAATGGCAGCCACATAGAAGAGTCATTTCCAGAAACTTTCAATTGGTAGACGGCCACCCCCGAACATCCAGAAATGTAACAAATCTGGTAAAAGGCTTTTTTGACCAGAAGACAACAGCAAAATGAGTTGAATTTTTAAAAACATTTTGAACACTTTCAAAACATTTGGTGCAACTCCGTGATCACAGAAATACTATTTTGCATAATTTTTAGAAGGGAAAGAAAAGCAAACGGGGAAACAGAGTTTTAAAATAATGGCAATCATGACAAGTTTTCAAAATTTCCAAAAGATGAAAATCTGTCCCCAGGATGGAAGAATGGAAACCAAAAAAAAAAAAAAAAAAAAAAATAAAATAAATAAAAATAAAAAATAAAAAAAAAAAATGGAAGCACTGGAATTAGTGTTTCTTCAATTACAGCTCAAGGTTTTAAAACTTTCAAGTCAGTGCTGTGCAAAATGATTTTTAACAGACATACACATACACAGCAAAATTTCTTCCAAATTGTAATTTATATGCACATCAGTTTTGGAAGCACTTTATAAAATAAATAATCTTAAATATGCAAAATCATGATCATACATTTCAATAGGTGGAATCATTATATTACAGTTCACTGTATTATGAGATTAAAATTACACATTGAATCAATGAAGTTTGTCATTATTTTGTGACCAAATTTCATTCAAGACTTTGAAATGTATAAAAATGACAGGGATAAATTGTTTTAAACGTTGAAAAATTATTGGATGACTAAAGCTCATTTAGATGGATTTTTCAAAAAAGTTTCAATGTTTACTTTCATTAATGCAATCATATTAAAAATAATAAAAAAATGCCAGCCTAGGCAATGCATAATAAATAAATCCAAATTTCCTTCATGTTTTGACATCTACAAAGCTAAAAAGTACCTGAAAAATACAAATAATAATCTGCAACCATCTATAGGACACAAAATTAGTGGAGTTTACAAAATAAGAGCTATATCAAGATTTTGATTGTATTAAAAAGTGTAACAGACAGGTGATTGTACATAAGGTGGGAATCAAAGTAATTCTACAGGCACAATAATAAATAACGATAATTACACAATATTTTACAACAAACATCTTGAAGTATTGAATTAAAAGGGAAAAGTTTTGCTTAAATTAAAGCACGCTGTAAAACCCATTTAATATATGGGAACACATACTGAGTTGTTGCATAAATATTGAAGACAAAAATTCTTACTAAGCCAAAACATTTGCACTGCAATTTGTTCATGAGACAATCAGATGAAGACTGCTTAACACTTTTCACCAGCAAAAATATAAATACATCTAGCAAATAATGATGGAAGCAAAAATGACAATGCATTAAAATTATAGAATTTGCAGCATTCCTGGAAAAGAAAACATACTTTTCTTTTTTTAATATATTGAATGAAAAACTGCAAATTAAATATTATTATTCTGTTGTATAAAAGAGGGAAAGAAATTTCACAGTGAAAAGGAATGAGTTTATGAAAAAAAAAAAAAAAAGACAATAGAGGGCTGAATTAACTAGAAGAATCAGAATGCATGTAAACCAGCTGTTTTACATACTTGAAATTTAAAAGCTTGTGAAAACTTAGTGTTACTCCAAGAGCCTTTTGGCTGGATGGCCAGTTGCTTGCTTTTGAGCCCAACTGTTCAGATCACATAAATATTAGGGTTTTTTTTTTTTTTTAATGATTAGGGTGATTGATTTTGTTCCCAGATACTATCTTTTTAGCACATCTTTTGTAAAAAAAAAAAAAAGTATATGCTTATAGTATCACTTTATCCATCTGTGCCATATCTTTGCAACTTTTAGTATGATTTCAAACATTCTGTACACATTGATTGGAAAGCTTGAAATGTGAGAATGGTAATACAGGAATTCCATTTTTTTACACTGCGTAAACTTTGTCGCTAGAGTTGGCAAATGCTATCAAATTCAAAATACATTTTTATTCAACAAAAATGTATTTATAAGCATTCAACTGCAAAAATCCTTTCTTCCTTTCATTGCCATTTATAACAAAGACTACTTCGAGTATTTTCTTTTTCAAGAAATGGTTGGACTTCTTTGCTAGGGAGGTATGAAAGGTTGTTGTAATTCCCGCAATATATCTGTGATTTTAAAAGTCCTATTTGAAAAATGCTTTCTGCATCGGATACAGCTTCTGGTTGGAAATGCTGGGCATATAATTTATAATTTCTGGTAAAGAATGTTTTGGCCACCAGGTGGCATTAACATATTTTTCTGTTTCTGATGTATTTTCAGCAAAATCTGCGATTCAGAATATTGTATTTAGAAAATTCTTTTGTGTGAAAATTCTGTAAATTCTTTTCTTCTTTTATCATTCATTATGAAAAACCTTTTGAAAACAAAAATACCCCTTCTGCTAAAAATGGTGCATAGTTTTTTTCACAGAGCTTGTAGATGAATATCCTACTTTTATCAATATCTCTGCTTCTTAAGTCAGATTTGAATAATTCTTTATCGAAATGTGTTTCTCATACAAAATGTTTTGCATATAATTTCAATTTTTCCCTCTTGCACAAGTGTGTCACTAGAGGGCATAAGTTTATGTTTCAGTCTACAGCTTATTTGCAGTAATATCTGTGGGTCCAAAAACCCCCGATTGATTTTTTTAAATTTTTTTTCAGTCAGATACTACTAACTATAAAAACATTTTGTGTGCATTTCCTCCCCAAAATAATGCTCAATTTCTCCACCAGGAGGAGCAAATATTTAATGTTTTTCTCGACATCTCAGCTTCTAAATGTGCCATTTAAAAACAAAATCTTTTAACATAGGATACTATTTCATTTCCCCTGTGGAACACTTTGCTTGTACTTGTGGAGTTTTTGTAGTTCACAGATCTTTTGCCAGGTGGTGTTTGTGTACTTCTATTTGGACTATAGATCCGCTTCTAAAAACTATTGAAAAATGTATATTTTTACTGTATGTTGTTCACTACAATAAAGATGAGGAACATTAACTTCTTTAAATAATGTACAGCTTTCCTGTAGAGAGCACACATTCCTAACCTCTTTTCTCACTATCTCTGCTTCGAGGAGACTATTTGAAAAATTATTTTTCCTCAGCATAGTTTTTATGATGAATAATTTTCACATATTTTCAACTTTTTCACTATGCAAAATTCTTCTGCCATGGGATGTAGAGTCATTATGTTTTCCTCTATATTTCTTCTTCTAACTGTTTGGTTTGAAAATCCCTTTGTTTTGGATATGTTCCTTTTGCTATGAGAAAGTTTGAGCACAATTTATTCATTTTAATAACATACTTTTCAGCTGCTGGTCAGAGTAATCAGCTGTTTCTATTTCTGGGTGTTTTATCAATTGCAGAAATCTGGTTGATTTTTCTTTTAACAGGTTCCACTGACTATGAATATGAAAATTTTTATTACAAAGGATTCAAAAGACATGCTCATTACAGTAAAAAAATCAGCATCATCTTTTTTGTTTTTAATAATATTCAGTTTTAGTAATTGCACAATTAATGAATATCTCAAAAATAAAAATTCCAAGCGACTAGTTAGAATAGTATTTAGATCACATTAAAAGCGCCTTTGGCTCAGATGAAACAGTAGCTTCAATGGTTTTGAAAATTAAGGCCTTTAAATCAGTCTTGGTACTTGGGTGGGTGGTTGGGCAGGGGAGGCATAGATCTGTGGTGTATGCTTCACTCTGTGCCCCTATAAGTCGGGAAAATATTATGCGATATGAGTGGCAAACTGACCAACTTTCAAGAATTTAAATTTGTAAAAAATTTTAGTGAATGTTTAGTCGATATGTTCAAACTCACTGACATATCAAATGCATTGATTAAATATTTAAACACATCGATTTATTATGCAGATGGGATATGTCTATTTTAATCTATTTTATACGGTATAATAAAAATACACTGAAACCTCTGTTATATGTTTTTTATTTTTATACATAATTCTGTGCTAGTTCCGATATTTTACTGTAGTTTTTATCGCTTTTTCAATTTAATTATACATAATTCATTTATACGCTTTGTCATTATTGTCAAATTTTGAATTTGAGGTTATTAAAAATACACAGTTCCTTGATTCTTTTATATGTAACCTGGTACATAACTTTGAGAGAATTGAGACAGCATTTTTTTTATTTGCAGCCACGTAATGTATGATGCAACCAAAAATTTACTAAATAATGCTCACAGTTCTTTATTTTCCCTAAATTCAAATTTGAAAGAAGCAAAGATTAGTGAATATTTTACTCAGCACTAATACTAAATCAGCTAGTGTACAACTAAATCAGCTAGTGGACAAACTCTTTCAGAAGAGCAATGCTTGTAAGTAAAGAATGTGTAATAGGGGTATTGACTATAAAATTTAGATTTACTACCTAGTTTTGAAGATGACAATCCATTTTTTGGTGTAAATATCACAAAAATGGTAAGTCAGATAATATCTGAAAACTTTAAAATTTCGTCGTCCTGGAGCAGGAATCAAACCCACGTCTCTCAGATAGCGCCCGAGTATGCTAACCACTACAACACCCAGAATGACCAAGTCTCAAGTTTCTGATTAATTTGAATATAACCATCACAGGATTCGCTAGTCGAAGCAACCAGCATTCATGTTTAGCGAATCTGGAGGTTAAGAATCCTATCCCGCGATTGCCCGGAGGAGCAGATAAATCATGGATGAAATACGGGATTACACCATATAATTTATATATATATATATATAAATATATATTAACCAATATATACTGACAATAAACAAAAATAACTACAACAGGAGCCAAAATATGAAAAAAATAGTTAAAATAAAAACATCAAAGCAAATGAGCAGGGAGAAAAAATAGAGTGCAGAAAACTTTGAAAATGCAGAGCTTTGGCTTTATCAAGGACCAGCAAAACTCAGCATTTACTCACTTCCACAAAGATGTAGTTGAACATGGGTTTCTGCTATGTCATAAATGCAAAAGGAACAAGACCCCAAAATCACCAAAAAAAAAACCCCAACACAACCGCCCACATAGGCTCGGAAACTTAGATATTAAGCAAAAATTTTGAATTTCGCATTACATCTATAACATACCTGGCCCAACCCAAATTCCTCATCGTCCACAAAAACAGAAAAACTTCAATACAGAGCCCAAAAATATTGCAAGACAGGCGTAGAATTTAGACTAATGAAACTAAAAACAAAACCTGGGAAAAAGCTGCAAAAGAAAATTTTTTTAGATGTACACAAAATTGTCCAACTTCGAAGACTAAAAAAAAAAAAAAAAAAAAAAAAAAACACCCTGTAAAAAGACTTTATTTGAAGGCACAAGTTCCAAAATTATATATATATTTAAATAAATATATCCTCTCCCGTATTTCATTCATGCTTACTACCTAGTATTTCAAAGGTAAGGTAATTTTTTTCATATATTGAAAATATGAAATCAAACAGAATGTCTTAACCTAGTTTTCATAATGAAAATAGAATAACAAATAATACAGAAGTCAGAATAGACATATGTTTAAGATAGCAAACAAAGCATGCATGCATGCATGCATACATGTATATCTTGTATTACAAAGTAGCATAATCTAAAATTAAGAATTTTTATTCCCATTTTTTTTTTTTTTGGAAACATTCAAAATTTTATAACAGTATTTAGCATTTTAAAATTTCATTTATACGCTTTCTGAGGTCATCCCCTAGAAAAATGTAAAACCGAGGTTCCACTGCATTTATAGCATTACTTCACGCTTACAGCAATTAAAATGTAATTGACACGTAAATTATCTCATCAATAAATAGACTACCATTAGGCTACATACACAGATAAAAATTTCATTCATAACTGTGAAATTCCGTTATATTACAGTAACTTTTTAATTTACCTTAACTAAGGTTCTAACCTGAAATTTTTGTGTCAACATGATAGAATACCTTAAAAAACAACAACACAAAGTTTAAGTCTTATGTGAAGCTGACACTTTTAATTTCTCTCACTTTCTTAGCAGTTATCATCAAACCTAATTTTACAATGTTTCTACCAAGTCTTTCCTGCTAGGCTGCAAGCAACAGGGGCATCAGAACTATTTTTTGACAATATGGGCAAAATATCAGGATATGCATTTTTTTGGTCAGATCGTAAAACGTACTGCACTTTTGTAAAAGAGGACGAACATGCAAAAGATAAATTGATTTTATCAATAAAGTTTAAATTAATATGAAGCTCAAATTTAATTAAGAAGGTAGTGTAGAACATGCTAAGATACGTATAAAGGTTTAATGCAAATATATTTCAGCCATTACTATGGCCTTGTCGCACTGTTGAAGGCCATAGTAACGGCTGAAATATATTTGCATTAAACTTTTATAGGTAACTTAGCGTGTTCTACACTATCATCGTCTTAATTTGTTTGTTAGTTACGTACATTGCCTACCACTCATTTAAGCTCAAATTTTATATAGTTTTCCACTATATTTTTCTAAAATCTTAAAGGAGTGTAAAAATATTGATTTGAACACCTCCACATTGGTATGAATTCCACAAGGACCAAAATCCTTAGGTTTTAAATCAAACAACATAAGAATAAAAATATATCTCATTCCTTTCTACCTCTTCCCCTTATATTTTCTTTCTTAAAGAAAAGATGATTTTATGATACCAAGGTTTGTACTCTTCCAAGCAAAATAAATTCAAGCACTTTTCAAGGACTTTTTAAAACCAAATTATTAAATGTGTGAGCTGTCTGTCAGTCAGTCAGTCAGTAGGTAGGTAGGTATTTTAGCAAGTTCAAAGCATTAAATTTGGCTGGGATGAGCACACCTTCAATGATGTCTGTTACACACAGCCCTGCTGCTGGTTTATTTTATTAACTTTGAATTGCTCCTCTGTTTCTCAAAATCACTTTATTTTGCGGAATATTTTGAAATGGTACATTGTTTTCGAATTCATCATCCGTCAAGAATGTGTCCCTAAGCCCATCACGATTTGTGAATACATCAATTCCACTTATTTTACTTACATGGCTGACGTTTTATGCTATTTGATCACCTTGTTTTTATCTGAACTATACAGAAATCTATACAACTTTTTAGAACAAACAATTATTTTACACATGCTCTTTCATATCATTACTTTAAAAAAATATCAAGTACTATTTAGGGAGTCTTAAACCTTTTCACGTACTTGAAAATGAACTCTTTTTTTCAAAGACTTTTCAATGTTTTCAAGGAGTGTACATGCATGCATACTTAAATGAAATGAGAAACACTCCTGCTTTTCCTATAAAAACACGATAATTTTCAGGATAACGGTTTTTTAATAAAACTGGTACCACATGAAACTTATTTGTTTACATACTGGACAAGCGAGGAGAGTTTACCAGCATCTTGCATCTCAGTAACACAAAGTTCTACATGGTTAATAATTAAAAGCAGAAAAGTAACACTGTTTTATCAAAAAGAATTTTAAATGGTGGGAAATGAAAACAAGAGTCATTCTGATTCTGATATAATTAAAAAGGAAGAAAAGTGAGGGGCAAATGAGATATTTCACCCCTGCATGCAAGTGGGTTCAGGGGCGGTTGCCCCCTCTGCCCAGCAGTTCCAACATCACTGGCAAGCAGAGAGGGTTGAATCTGTAAAATATGTTGTTTGTAAAATAACCGTAAAACAAGTACAATTTCTGTAAAATTTATGGATAAACTGTAAAACTTGGCAGGTATGCAGTGGTGTTACTTACAAATACCATTTTTGGTTACATGCAAAATTGTGTAAAAATCGAAATTACTCATTTATACTCTTATTTTCTTACAATGCTTCAGCAACTGCTTTTTTTTTTTTTTGTTATTTTTTTGCTTACTTAGAGTGAACAACACCCAATGTGCTTAGAAGTAAAGCAGAAAGCTCTTCTACCTCCTGGCTCTTGTTTGGACTACTGGAGAATGGAGGTGGGGTGTGTGAAGGTAACAGACAGCTGACACTCCTCACTGCCCAGCTAAAGTAATATTTTAGAGAAAACACGACAAAAGGTGCAAGAATTTCACTACTTTTTTTGCAACTGCAGTGCCCAACACCCGATTCAAGTGCCAAAATAACCCATTATAAATATTTTATAATTGCAAAATTTATTTTTTACAATACATACCGAATTATAATTAAAATTTTTTCTTAATGTATGATAATGATACTTCGCATGCCCTTATCACTGTAAATAAACCATATGCAGATGAGGTATACAGTGCTGCCACTGATGCGCTGTAATGCGTAAATTACCCCAAAACAAAGGACCCATATAATTACAAATTCCACGTGCCCTTTGGGACCCACATTTTATTTCAGATTTTTTTAAAAATGCCATTTGGCAAAAGTCAAATTCGTGAGGATTAGGAAAAGAACGAAAACAGCCAGTAATGCACCATCGCTCAAGATTATGTAAATATACAAATGTCCTGATTAATTTATTAAACCTTTCAGCTCTTCTAATCAATATTGGGACAGTTGAAACTTAAAGTTTGAAAAACGAACTTACATTTAATGAGAGCACCGTGAATAATTATGCTCTACTAAAAGTTGAACGTCTAGTTCAATGATTGTTCGTTAAAAGTCTAAAAAACTGTTCGAAAGTAGTCATCACACAGTTCCTCTGTTTTGAAAAATAAAAACTGCTGTGGTGTTCTGAGTTGACATAAAACACATTGTCTTTGGGTAGTTTTATTAGGAGCAGTCCATAAAGCACGTCCAAGATTACAGGGGGGACAACAGGACCAAATGTGACATGGGGGAGGGGGAGGTTTAGTAATTGGGACATCCAGCGGCAAAAATATAGTGGATGGCATTTCTTCATTTTGTTTTCTCTTTTTTCTTCTTTTAATAGACAAAGGTATGAAATATTTCAGATTTCTTATGATATTTAGCTAAATCAGAATATTAATATTAAGTTCTCATATTTGTACTACCAAATCTATCTGCTTTGCAGATGGTATAATCGGGAGTGTTAAAACCTAGAATGCGTGCATTCATTTGTAGATCTTTATTTCAGAATGATAAAGTTCAGGTAGAATCTGGGAATAAATTAATGCCTAAATATTTAATAAATATTTTCTGAAGCACACGTGTTAAATATATGGAAGATTCCTTTAAATAATTACATGTTTTCTTTCTGTTTTTCAACGGACTTCTAAAAGCAGTCATCAAAAATAAAGGGGATTGCGGGAATTAGGATGTACTTTTTAGGGGAAGGAATGTCAACAATCGCACAAAATGTGACAAGGAGGAGGGGAGTCTGAAAATAGTAAAAAATCACAGACATACATACTTAATGGACGGCCCCTTATAAAATTTAGTTGAAAATGATAAAATTTAATTCTGTCAGTACTTGATTTTTTTTTTAAAGATTGCTTTCAAAGAGCATAAATTAAAGTGTCGAACAATGTACATTACATTTATTTTTCATTTGCTTATGTAAGTATAAATATTCATTACCTCTTGAATCTTTTGATTTTTCAAAAGGGACACAGAATATATGATAAGTACCCACTTTTTAAAAATCTGTGGGTCCTTAAGGACCCTGCTTGATAACAATGCAACGACAGCTCTGGGTAAACATGTGATGTGGTAAAACACTTTTCTTTAGTGCTATGGAAAGTGAAGCATTTTGCATTTACTGTAGCCTCTCTCTCTCTCTCTCTCTCTCTGCTTGTGTCTACATTATCACACAATGGAATTAGCAATAAATTTACATTTCACACAAAACATTGGACATATTTGCATATAAAACAGGAGTTATGTTAATATGTCTTCAGGTTCTTCCACTTTCTAGTATTTTTGGCACAGTGAATTAAACATGAAGATATATATTTCAAAATTTTTTCTTTTCAAAATGACACAGACACTGATTACCATTACTATCACGCAACCTAAAATAAGTTTTTGACAATCCTGAACAGGTACAAATAACAGAGTAAATATAAAAGCAAGCAAATTTCATTTAAGCTAGCTTATTTGAACAAACTGCCATTTCAAATAATTTTTACGTAAGTGTTGATACAAAAAAAAAAATCGCACAAAATATTGACAAGTATTAAAGATTGATATAAACAAAATCACATGAACACAGGTGGACCAATGTCAATTTATTATTATTTTTACTTTTCATTATATATATAAAAAAAGAGTGCGTGTGTTTCGTCAGATCACGAGTATCTTCAGGGAATGGCAACATTAAACGCATCATCTTGTATAATTTTCTGCAGAAATATTCTCAAATGTTCCCGAGGAAAATTTCAGTCTGACTCATTTAAGGGTTAATGACACAATTTTCACATCTCTCAAAAGGATTGCATACTACAGAAATTACGATTAAGATGCAAAATTATTTATTTCCTATTTTGAGTAAATAAAGCAATTATTATTATTTTTTTTTTGATGAAAAGTAATTGTACACTTGAAAAACTTGAGAGGGGAAATCATCTGTAGAGATACACACTCTTGCCAAATAATGGTATATTCTCTTATGCACTCCAATAGAAAAAAACAGAAATGAACACACTGACAGTAAATAAATGCGTACTGTTTTTCTAAGATGATTTGAGTCCCAAATGCAACACACATTTTAATTTTCCCAGGCTGCTGCAAACCCTAAAATTTTAGCAATTATGAACAACATTGAATGTCACTTGAATGTCAGTGAAAAAATAATTAAAATATGAAACCAAATGTTTTAAAACAACACCTAGATTCAAATGAGTTTGTAGATATAGAAATATGATTCTGAATGAATACATACAGAGCATGCACAGAAACAAAATGAAGCAAGCACAAATGAAAAATGACAGCTTATCTAACACATTTGTACAAGCCAGATAAAATCATACCCGAATTGGCTGTAGAATATTTTTTGTCCTTTTAAGCTGGAATCTTCAATCCTCAAACTGGCCCCTTTCTCAGTTCTTTGTAACTTATTTTTACCTCAATTATTTTTACATATGAACATATATTTACACATAATATATTTATAGGCAGTACTGCATTTGCCTGACTAGCAGCCTCTCACGAGCATAGCACATCACTATTGGACTGGAAGTCAGCAAAGCCGTACTAATTAATGGAACATATTTTTGTTTGCAGTTCTTTGTACATTAATTTGAGTTACAAAATATCTGTGACCATTCATATCAGTCCTGTATCTCCGCCCCTTGTTTCATTGACTAGCTTGAAATCTGACAACTTGTGCCAATACCCGCAATTCTTGCCAAATGGAAGTTTCAGAATGGAAAAGTCACGTGCACTATGTCGCACGTTTCCTCACTTTCGTTTTGTCACAAACTCGTGTAGAATGTCCCTGGCCATTTGCAGGTCATTTCTTGCAATGCCCAGAGCACGAATCACAGCGTCCTGAGCATAGCCTTCTGCTATGAGGGCAGCAATATGGTCCATATGTAAGTTCTCATAACTAACCCTATTATTTTCTTTGTTTTCCAATGCACTGGTGCCTAATGGTTTTACTAGCCGAAGCCTGCAATCATTAAAAAAAAAAAAAAAAAGCTCTTAATTCATCCAGAGAAAATCAACATCTTAAACACATATTTGTTTATATATTAGCATACAATGAGAAACAACTGAATTCATATCTGCAATAAATCAAACTTTCCAGAGACACAGTTTTTAATTACATAAAACCTATGCCAAGAGTTGTTTTGTTTTATTGAGTTGTCTAGAAAATTCTGAGTGCTTGTGATAGGTGTATGGTTGAGCGTGATGCATGCAGCCATACTTTTTGAAAACACACAAAATGTTGGCAACAACAAAAGGTGGCATTTGCATGCAGCATTCATCCATGTGTGGTTGACTATAAGTGGAAGTTGCGTTTGTTTAGTACGTGTTAAACATGGATGATCGAAAGTTGCATTTTCGGCACGTGATGCTATTCTTCTATAAAAAAGGGGGGGGGACACTGCACAGACGTGTAAAAATACTTGTGAAGCCGATGGAGATAATGCTATTGGTGAATCAACAGTTCGGAGGTGGTTTGCAAAGTTCAAAGTCGGCGATTTTCGTTTAGATGACAGGGATCGATGTAGAAGACCTTCAGCAGTGGACAACGATCTCATGAAGGCAGAAATTGAGTGCAACCCAAAATAAATGACTTGGGAGTTAGCAGAGAATGTGAAAATGCCGAAAGAACTGTTCACGAACATTTAGTGAAGCTGGGATACACTTCTCATTATGATGTTTGAGTCCACACAAGCCGTCAGAGAAAAACTACATGGACCGGTATTCCATATGCGATATGCTCCTAAAATTTAACAACAGGGACCCATTTTTGAAATTATTAGTGACAGGAGATGAAAAATGGATCAATATAGTGTGGAAGAGATGCTGGGGTCACGCTGTCAAACCACGTAAATAAACACTGAAGCCAAATATTCATGGATGCAAGGTTGTGCACTCCGTTGGATTGCAAAATCATTATTTACTGTGAGCTCACCCAACACAATCAGACGATCAAGTCAGATGTATATGGAAGCCAATTGGAACAATAGAACCAAAATCTGCAACAGAAAAGGTCAGAACTTGTGAATAGAAAGGGTGTTGTGCTCCAGCAAGACAATGCGTGTCTGCATGTTTCGTTGGTCACCTGCAGGAAGTTACAAACTATGGTCGGTCTAGGATGTCTCATTCCACCCACCTTATTCCCCAGACATTGCACCCTCTGACTTCCATTTGTTTTGGTCTCAGAAAAGTTCTTTAATGAAAATTCAGTGATCTCAATGCTGTCAAGAAACACATGGATGATTTTTTTGCCTCCAAGTCAACCACATTCTACAGGGATGGCAATTCTAAAATTGCCCAAAAGATGGACTTAAGTTGTGGAAAACTCACTGCATTTGTTTCTTTTCACATAAAAAAAAAAAAAACAACTGCTCAGGACTTTCTAGACAACCCAATATATGACACTAGTCATAATCATGCATTTACCAGATTGTGTTAAAAGTATTTCTGCAATTTGGTGATAGATGTTGTTGGTACCAAGAGGTTCATTTGCATCCAAAACACGATATTCACACATTCTGAAATGTGAGGTTCTAACACACACATACACTCTTCGTCAAAAAAAAAAAAAAAAACTGCACCCAGAAGGAAGCAACCGACAGGAATGAAACTTGGTGGGTAGGTTTGACATTGTGAGACATGCAAATGATTCAAGTATCAGGCTCAGCCGCGCATGCGACACTAGCAAGGAGGGGTTGTAGCACTGTGCCCGACTGGTTATATAAGGTCGTTCCGTTGCGCGTACTTGCCATTCTGACTTGTGCTGTTGTGTTGGTTGCATCCTTTGCAAATGAAGTATGCCTTGGAGGAAAGTTTGGAAGCAATGTCCAGCAATTGGAGGAATTCGAGAGGGGCCGCATCATCGGGTTACAGGAGCAAGATGGTCTTATCGTATTGCGTGCCATACAGGTCGTGCAGGTATCACCATAGCATGCTGTTGGTGGCAGTGGATAGAACAAGGCACACAGCAGTGACAGGAAGGTCTTGGAGACCCTTCCTGTCACTCCTTTTTGAGAAAATTCAAATGTGTAAAATTGCGCGCGAATGACATTTCTAATGATTTTTTTTAACTGTGCACAAGCAACATTTATAATGAATTTAGCTATATACAAGTAAAAATAAATGCAAATACCTGTGCATTTGATAATTTTTAGATGTTTATAATATGAACAAATTATATCACATTTTGATATCATACTCAATGTTTTCCGTCGTCTGTAGCAGAAAGACAATTTTCATAGCATACTCTATGTTTTCCGTCGTCCGTAGCGGACCCACGATTATCATAGCATACTCGACGTTTTCCGTAGCGGACCGACGATTTCCATAGCATGCTTGATGTTTTCAGTCGTCCATAGCAGACCGACAATTTTCATAGCATGCTTGATGTTTTCAGTCGTCCGTAGCGAACCGATGATTTCCGTAGCATACTTGATGCTTCCCGTTGTCCATAGTGGACCTATGATTATCATTGCATACTCTATGTTTTCCGTCGTCCGTAGAAGACCGACTATTTCCATAGTAACTACGTTAAATCCACAGTAGTTAGAGTCTCTGAATCTTTCTTTCTTTCCACCGCATGATCTTTATTCAGCGTCAAGCAAAACAGTGTGCACAGAGAATTTACTGTGCCAAAGTCCCGACGGGGCACGGGTGTTCTGGCGCACAATGGCGCAAAATTCCCATCTCTGTTATATATTTTATTTATAGGGATATTTTAAACAAAAAAATCCGGAAGAAAAGTTCTTCTGGTCGGAAAACCGGCAGACTGTATTATAAAAAAAAAAACAACCAGAAAACTTCCGCAAATTCCAGAAGAGTTGGCAGGTATGATTTAACTGAAACATTAACAAATATTTCTCAAGGGAGATAATTTTTTTTTAAATATATGGAAATGCGTTAAAAAAAAAGCGATCTATGCGTAAAATCGTTAAAATGCGTAACCACACAATCTGCAGGAACTGCGTGAGAAGATTCAAGCTGCATGGGATGGCTTATCGCAGGACACCGTTAGAAACCTGCACAACTCCATACTGGGATGTCTGGTATGCTGTGTGAGCCAACATGGTGTCCCGCCGTACTGAAAGACACTACTTATTGACGTGTAGCTCCGTAATATTGCCCATATCAGTCTTTATATTTAACTGTTTATTGTTCCTGGTAACATTTACCTTCCTCCCGAATAGCACTGCAATCCAACAAGTCCTGGATGCAACTATTTTTTTTATGTCGAGTACATGTATTAGGTTCATGCACCTTCCCAGGCATTTGTTCATACGTAACCCACTTTCCCACTTTTTGAATCTTTCCATTGGAATGCACACATCAAACCATGGTTGACTGATTCACGCCAACCTGAATTGCCAGTTCTCTGGTTAACTGGGTGCCATCTTTGTTGAGAAGAGCTGGAAATCTGCGCTCTGCATCTCCTTTGTCTGCTATGCTGCTTGTCCTCCATACTGTAATCACTATTTCTGAACTTCACACAGGGTTCATAGACATTGGAGGCGGGATTTTTCAGTACTTTTATGGTGCAAACTTGTTAAGAAAAAAAAACTACTTGAAGCATGCTAAATTAAAAAAAAAAAAAAACCATTTAGTGAATTATTTGCCCATAAAAATATCAACGTTTACCACAATCAAAGGTTTATTATATATCGACAATAGTTTCATAGAGCTATTGACTCGGCATCATCAAGACAAATTTCATATATAGGACAGACTCTCAGGGCTTAACATTTCCGTGTGAAGGAACACAAGACCTACGTACGGAACTGTGAACTAAGAAAGTAGTTTAAAGCCCAACATTGTCATGAAAATAACCACAACTTTTTGTTTGAAAACGTTATGCTCATTGATAAACCTGATTCGACTATCAAGCTTAATGTATTAGAAGCTTTCCCCATATACCGGAATTCTTTGCAGCTTGTCAACGACATGATGTTGACTCCCATTTCTTTCAAGCGCGTGGAAACAACTCACCAAAAACCATGACCATTAGAACTCTGATGATGTCACAATGATTTGAATGTTTATGCTCCATTCGTCCTAATGATGCCGAGCCAAAAGCTCTGCGAAACTATAGTTGATATATAATAAATCTTTGATTGTGGCAAACGTTGGTATTTTTATTTCATAATAATTTTAATTACTGGTTCCTTAATCTGATAAATGACAGTATGAATGTATCAACCAAAGGAAGAAAAAGTACCGTATTTTACTTTGTATAATTTATTGTCACGCATAAACTGCAGACCATGAAATTCAAGGAAGAAAAATTTTTTTCTTTGTATAATCTGAATCAGGGTGTGAATAACCTGCACACTGATTCAGAAAATAAAAATCACCATATAATAAGTGTCTGCAACTTTCATTCCAAACTGCAATTTCCTTCTGAAAAGGCAGGATTTGGGGGATGAACCGTAAGTCCAAATGAATTAAATAAAATGACCATATATATATATATATATATATATATATATATATATATATATATATATAAAGGGATGTAAGGTCAGGTGATGTGTAACATCACAGCTTCTCCTTGATAAATGTCAACCCCGCCTTCTTGTGGTGCATCCTGTTCCCACTAAAGGGGCTCTGACGACCGCCAACAGCGGTATAACTATACCATCGGGATTAGAGGAAATGCTATCCCACACTCATCAACCCGCTTGGCCAGCATGGTGAGTTATGGTCAAACCCCTCCAAAATGACTCCACAACTTAAATCTTGGCCCTCAGTTTCCGGCAGCTGGAATGTACCTGGCCAAGGTGCAGGCCAGTGTGACATGAAGGCAGAGGGTGCTAAGAATACCCGAATGACCGGACTAGGCTGCCATCTGATGCTGACCTTGGCTACGTATAATGGACGCTCCCTATCTTCTGATTCAAGGCTTCTTGAATTGGAAGAGGAACTACAAAGGATCAAGTGGGACATCATCCGGCTAAGTGAGGTAAGGAGAAAAGGAGATCTCATTGAACTGAAAAGTGGACATCTCTTCTACTATCGTGGAACAGAAACTGGCAGAACTAGTGGTGTTGGATTTATAATAAACAAGAAACTGAAGGATAAAGTGGTAGAAGTTGAAAGTTCCTCTGACAGAGCTGCACGACTCGTTATCCAACTCTCGAGAAGATACCAGGCTCAGATTATTCAAACTTATGCACCCACCACTAGTCATCCTGAAGAAGAAATTGAAGAATTTTATGAGGAAATTCATCATCTAAATAATAAAGGTAAGCAGCACTTGAAGATAATTATGGGGGATTTCAATGCAAAAATAGGGCAACGGCAACAGAATGAAACTTCAGTAGGTAAATTCGGTCACAGCAACAGAAACCAGCGTGGAAATATTCTCTCTGAGTTTGCAGAGACAGAAGGGTTTTTCATCTTGAACTCATTTTTCAAGAAAAAGCCACACAGGAAATAGACATGGAGACATCCAAATGGGACGACAAGTGAAATTGATTTTATTATGTGTAACAAAAAATTCGTCATAGAAGACTGCAGTGTGCTAAACAAATTCAACACAGGTAGTGACCATAGATTGGTGAGATGTAAGATGCACCTCAACACTAAACTCGAACGTGGCAAGCTCATAAAGACAAACAAAATGTATTGACATAACCAACCTTAAAAAACACCATAATACCTTCAAGTTGGAATTGAAGAACAGATTCTCTGCTTTAGAAGGCCTAACATCGGAATAAGTGAATATTTCTGAAGTTAACAGAAAAATAACCAAAGCTCTTATGGAAACAGCAACAAAATTAGCTGGGTCTAAGAACAAGTTGCATCTGAACAAATTATCAGGAAAAACCAAAATGTTGATGCAAAAAAAGAAGAGAGATGAGGACAACTAAAGAAGATGTGACTTCCAAAGTGGAATATATAGAGCTATGCAAGACAGTACGAAAAAGTATCACTGAAGACGTAAGGAAATTCAACTGTGAACAACCAAAGCCTAAAAATAGCAAAGGGACATCTCAGTAAGGGAAGAAAACAGATTATAGCACTGAGAAAAGAAGATGGTTCTGTAACAAGAAATAGAGGCGAAATTTTGACAAGAGTGAAAGATTTCTACTTCAAATTATATGAAAGGGATGATACATGTACTCCAGACATCATGAAAGGTACCAGTACGAGAGTTCTTCCAGTCCTCCCGGCAGAAGTTGCACATGCAATAAGAACATGAAGCAGGGAAAAGCTCCATGAGAAGATGGAATTACTGTAGACATCATACAAGAAGCAAGTGGAGAAATCGAAACAGTACTCGCCCAAATTTTCACTCGATGCCTTAATGAAGGGAAGATTCCTGAGAATTGCTACAATGATCCTGCTACATAAAAAAGGTGACATTGAAGATCTCAGGAACTACAGACCTATCAGTGGTTTATAAAATCTTCACTAAATTTCTTTCATACCACTTGAAGGTAACACTGGACATGGCTCAACCGAGAGAACAAGCTGGATTCAGGAGTGGCTACAGCACAATAGATCATATCCACATACTGAGAGAACTAATTGAAAAAGCGAGGGAATATGAACTTCCATTGTGCATGGCTCTTATCGATTATGAAAAAGCCTTTGATTCGGTGAAACCATCAGCAGTTAGAATGGCTCTGAAATCCTGCGGTATTGAAGATGCATACATTAATATTATTAATAACATCTATGAAAATGCAAGTGCGAAGATTCGGCTGTTTGAAAATACAACACACATAAAAATTGGAAAGGGAGTGAGACAAGGTGACACCATATCTCCGAAGCTCTTTAATGCCACATTGGAAAATGTCTTTCAATCACTGAACTGGGAAAACAAAGGGATAAAGATTAATGGAGCTTATCTAACCCACCTTCGTTTTGCTGATGCCATAGTCATTTTTGCAACTACCCCCATCAGAGCTGCAGAGTATGATCCAGGAACTTGCTGACAAGAGTAAAGAAGTGGGATTAAAAATGAACTTTCAGAAGACAAAAGTGATGTTCAGTGCTTTTATAAGAAATGAAGATTTATCGATTGATGGAGAAAAGCTGGAGATAACAGACACGTACGTTTATCTTCGACAGCAGATATCACGTGAGGGTCACATTGATGAAGAAATTAATTGGCGTACAAAACTTGCCTGGAGAGCTTTTGGAAGAAACAGCATAATTTTCAAGAGCAATATGCCATTATGTCTTAAAAGATAAGTGTTTGATCAATGCATCCTTCCAGTGCTTACGAATGGTGCAGAGACGTGGACCTTAACTAAATGAGACATACAAAGGCTGCAGACAACTCAAAGCAGCATGGAGAGGTACATGCTTGGTGTAACCAAGAGAGATAAGAAGAGGAACTCGTGGACCCGAAAAATGACAAGAGTGGAAGACATCATGATCAGAGTTAAATCCCTGAAATGGCAATGGGCTGGACATACTGCCAGAAGGACAGACCATCGATGGACAGCCGAAATTTTAGATTGGATTCCAAGGGACAGGAAAAGACCCAGAAGACGACCACATGGGAGATGGGTGGATGAAATTCCAAAGTATGCGGGAGTGACATGGAGGAGACTGGCACAAGACAGACCGTTGTGGAGGAAACTTGGGGAGAGCTTCGTCCAGCAGTGGATTGATAATGGTTGACAATGATGATGATGATGACATAAAAAAAAACCTACTTTCAAGTAAAAAAAGGGGGAAATCATGATGTTTTTGAGCTTTACTGCAGTTAGACCTGCCACACCTATGAAAGCGTGTGACGCTGAGCTTCCCGCAGCATCTGATCATCAGCAAGAGCAACTAATACCGCCTTTGTTGCATGGTATTGCCAGTCAAAATCCTTGTAAGTTAAAAAAAAAAAAACAAAAAAAAAAAACTTTTCAACTGTTTGTGGACTTCTTTCTTTATATTTTGTGGCACTTTTCTGTTGTTAATACATTTTTGGTTATTTTCCAAACACACGACATCTCCTGACAATAACAATGTGGAATCTTTTGAAATCAAAGAAATTCTTTTTAAAACCATTTTTTTTCTGCAAACCCTAAATTTATAACTATATTAACAGATTATGGTAGTGGCCCCAAGGGTAGCAAACTTCTCAACTGAGTTATATCATTGAGGCTATGAGTTACTACCAAATTTGTCCTTGTACAACAGGAGAGGATTCTAAATAAGTTCACCATCACTGCATATATTGTACAGTCATGCCCAGTAAGCTCGCGTTACTACTATAAGAGATAAATATGCATACTTCCGTTCACAGTAGCTGCTGTCCCCGATTCAGTTTTACAGATTTTCATCTTGGCTGACCTTTAGATTATATACCGCTGTGCTTTTGTGGAATACACTATTGGCATCCTGTGTCTTTCAGGCAATTCTGAGACTGCTCTTAAAATATCTATGGCTTGCGATAATTTTCTGACCTCCTGTCAGTTATATCCCCAGCTGGATAACAACTGGCACCAAAGTTTAGCAATTTGACAGTTTTTTTTTTTTTAAGGATAACTGTTCTGCGATTTGTGAAATTAGCAATGTGTCCTCTTCTGTGGTACTAATATTGTTGACATCTTAGACAAATGCAACTCATTCCACCAGCCGGTAGAGCATGTGTTCTGGGGAGTAGGAGGAGCCGGTGATGTAACACCAATCACACAGCAAACAGCCTTTGTCATTAGTCTGAATGGTAATTCTTGCCACATTCATTCGAGAATTTTCGGATTAGTTATCAGAAAACTGAAAATACCCGAATATATAAGGCCTTGAAAATAAGATTTTTTAATTCAAGGCTTTTCCAAGTTTTCAAAGCTGTGTGCACACTTACAGCACGTGCATGTACCTACAAACTTCCTCACCATGTGCCAAACAAATCCACGCATTCACTGCTGCAGTGGTTTTCCTGAGACTAAACGTGAACAACAAATGGGGGACAAATATGCACCTTGCCAAGTCACTTTTTTTTCACTAATACCAAGGACATTTAAAAAAAAAAAAAAAAAAAAAAGGAGAAACGTGATCAGAAAACTACACAAAAGTAAGAATATAAGGAGTGAGGCACATAAATGAAGTGAGGTAGGGGGAGGAGGGGTGCAGCCTGGTTAAAAAAAAATGGATATTCTGGTTTCCTGTACTCCATAGCGGACCAACAATTTAAGATGTGAGTATGTAAACTGCGTATTCTGTGGAAGAAATATTCTTCACTTCTTCACTTAATATGTAGTCAAACAAGACCAGGATTATCAATCTAGCAATCAGATATGCATAAATCAATAGTTTTACTGTTCTATACACATCACCACATCAGAAATATTTAAAATAACATCACCCTGGAGAGGGAAATCGAACCCACATCTCCCAATTTCCATTCAAGCACGTTATCATGTGATGATGTAACATATAAAAGGGCAAATAAAACAGTAAGGTCAAAGGTGTCATATATTAAAGAAACTAAGAGGCATATAGATAACAATTACCTTATTTCTCAAAATAGTCCACCTGTCATTCAACACATATTTTAGATCTGTCTACAAGCTTCTGGATTCCTGCAGAGAAGAACGTTTTCGGTTGTTCCTGCTGCCACGAATTCACCGCTTCCTGTACCTGGACATCACTTTCAAAACGGAGGCCTCTCAAAGCGTCTTTCCGAGTTCCGAAGACATGAAAGTTGCAAGGCGCCACGTTGGGGTTGTAAGCAAGATGTGGTAACACCTCAAACTTCAACTCGGTAATGTTTCTCGAGTTGCCAGTGACGAATGTGGACGAGCATTGTCATGCAGCAACAGCACTTTTTCGGATAACATTCCAGGTTGCTTTGTGCGAATTGCTGGTTTCAATTTGTCTTTCAGCAAGTCACAATATGACCAACTGTTAATTGAGTCACCCTGTGCTTGATAGTGTTCAATGATGGGTCCTTTCATGTCAAAAAAAGAGAGTCAGGATTAATTTTTGTGCCAAAGGGACAACTTTGAACTTCTTTTTGCATGAAGAGCTCTGATGTTTCCACTCCATGCTTTGCGCCTTTTGCTCTTGGGGTTGTGATGATGGACCCATGTTTTGTCCCCAGTGACAATCCTCTCTAAAATACTGGGATCTGACTCATACCGCTGCAAATTTTTTTTCCAAAGCACCCATCTGGTGCACGCTTTATGATATCCGAGACTGTCATGCACCATTGAGAATGCAGAACCATAGCTAATGTTTACCTTTTGGGCGATCTCAGACAGATTAACTTGGTGATCTTCTTTCATGAGCGCATTGTTGCAATCCAGATGGTCCTTTGTGCAAGAGGATGATGGATGGCCCGAGCAAGCTTCATCAAACACATTCGTTCTACCTGCTTGAAACTATTCTATCCACTTGTACACGTGTCTCTGGCTCATACACTTGTCCTCCCCATATAGCACAAGCATCCTACGATGAACTTCAGCGGGTTGCACACCCTCAGCCTATTAAAATCCAACTACACTTTGCTGCTCGATGATGGAGCATTCCGACAAACGAGCGGCCAAGTTTACGCTCTTACAACTACTAGAAGATTAGCGCTTCCCTCCGCCACATGTCAAGGTCATGTGCCCTCCACGCCCCAAATAGCAATCTGCCACAGCTCTGTTTGCCTAAGTAACGAGAGCATTGACCTTGCATTTTTTTTTTTTTTTTTGATTGGAGGTTTAACAACTACTGTGAGCAACTCAATGGGCTATAAGCAGTCGCCAGTCCCTAATTTAGGGTCACTGGTTCCAGGGAAGGGAGAGAGAGCCAGTGCCGTAAGACAAACACAACATCCATGCCTCACCAGGATTCGAACCCGGACCCCTTTCGGACGAATGATCAGAGGCCATCGCTTAGACCATTGCGCCACCGGGGCGGCACCTTGCTTTTTGATTCACCCTCATAGAACAGTAAAACCGGCAATTCAGGCATAACTGATTGCAAATTTTTTTAAAATAAACAAATAAATAAAAAATTGGGAAAGTTCACTTCTGGCTCACTAAATGAATAACAAAGGACACTGGAAAGGTCAAAAAATAATAACTCAGGAGTCATGATTAAATTAAAGACTTTTCCAGGAGTCTGAGAGGGAAATATGGAGAGAAAGGCTTATTTAAGGTACATATTTAGGAAGTATGTTTGACAGAGAGAACAAATTGGTGGTGAAATTAGTAGGCGAGTGAATTCTTCATTGAAAGTCATATCAGCTTTGGGAGGTGTTCACAGGAATGATGGTTTCTCAAGAGAGTCCCCGCATGGCTGTGTATGAAAACGTAATTGTTCCTACTCTGATGTATGGCAATGAAACCTGGGTACTACAGAAGATACATAGGGGTCGTTTGTTTGCTGGAGAGATGAGTTACTTACAGGGGATTTGTGGGTAGACACATTCTGATCATGTGAGGAATAAAGATGTGTTGCAGTTGAAGCAAAATTTTGTTAGCAAGGTGGAGACTAAATTTCTTAGGTGGTTTGGCCATGTTGAAAGAATGAGTAATAAAATGCTTACTAAGCAAAAAATTCAGCCCAAGTGGCAAGAAAGAAAAGAAGAGGAAGACCTAAGAAGTCATGAAAGGATCAGATACAGGAGCATCTGCATGAGACAAAGATTATGAATATGAAGTATAGAAGGTCTTGTGTACGTCATGTGTCAAGATCACTGAAAATGGAGAAGTTTAATACGGCAACAGTAAGTAAATAATAAGTTAAAAATTAATCTGGTGGCTTGTATTGGTTTGTAGCTAGCTAACCTCTGAATATCAGAGAACAGCTTAGTGATATGTATGTACATATGCGTAATTGTCTCATGGTTTAAATTGCAAAACCATAATTAAAATCATATGTTCAAAATTTTAATTTTGCACTTAATTTTCTCATGCTATCTTGAATAATTGTTACTTGCATATATAAAAAGGGGAAATACAAAAGTGGAAATATCAGAGCCAAGAGAGTGTGACTGAGCTTGGTAGGTGGAATCTACTGAAAGTGTAAGCACAGGGTCCTTTTTTTTTTTTTTTTTTCCCCTCAGCAAATTAGTTATCTCACACTGCTACATGCTTTCCCATGGGTTTTCAGCTGTCACATGACATCAACATAGCCAACCAGCAGTGGAAGTTCTAGTCATTCTGCTTCTAAGCAATCCATAAAAAGATAAGACCTTTTTTAGAACTTATAAATAAGAATTTTTAAAGGACTTATAAGGACCATGGGAACTAGAGATAAGCACTGGCCTAGGCTATTACAAAAAGCCTGGAAACGAATCCGTTCCCACCCTGGGCTCTCAATTTTTTTACTAAACCCAGGCTCAAGTTAATTTTCCCTTTCCCCTTTTTAATTAATTTTATTTAACACTGCTAACAAAATTAGCAAACACTATAGGAAATGCACAACTGAATGGTAAGTCTCTTTTTTGTTTTTTGCCTATGATTTTTAATTGTTTATTGGGTGTTTGACGTGCATCTGGTAACTCAAAAATGTCTATGATTGTTTTGAGCAACAACTATGTATTTTTTCCTAGATACAATGAAAACTAATAATATAAAGTTTCTGGTGACTAAAATTAAAAGTTCTGCTAGCTACTATATGAAAAATGGGAATTTTTGGCCATTCAGTGAAAACATGAAGGTGAGCTGAGTGCAGATGAATCAATGCCGGCCAAAGGCCAATTATTCCAAGCTACTACTAGGGAGGAGAAATTAGGAGGGATATCCAGTGCTGACTGAAAATCTAAAACACAACTTTTGCCTTCAGACCTCACCTCTGCCTGTTTCCTTCTTGTACGATGAATCATTCAAACAGCAAAGAAGTGCAATACTTTCCAGTGGTTTTGGTTTTCATTAGGTACAAAGGTTATAACTTATCTGAGATGGTGTTTTATGTTTGATTCTAGCTTTTGAGAGAGCAATAATGACTGACAGTGAACCAGAAAGAATAAAATGGAAAATCAATGCCAGAGAACATGTGGTTTCCCCCAAATAAGCGAGGAAAATCTGATGTATGGAATTACTTCGAGAAAATAATTCAGTAGGAAACTAACAAAAAAGTAGAATATGTTCAATGTATGAAATATAAACGGCTATTAAAGTGTATTCATTCGATGGGATCTAACAGACTTATGCAACATGCTCAAGTTTGCAGTAAACAACCAACTTTAACGCATCTGGATAATTTCAGAATTAAAGAAAGAAAAATATCTGCACAGTGAAGGAGAAAATGCTGAAAGCTCGTGAAAAGTTTTGCGCTTGTGATTTGGAGCCTTCAAACATTGAAGGATAAGTATTTCTGGAGGTGACACAGTGCTGAATTGATACATGTGCTACAGAAGGATCAGTTCTAGTGCAAGATGTACTGCTAACTCACAGGACAACACTTTCAGAACACGTCAAAAGTTCAGCCGAAACTATAAGATTAGAATATGCTATACAAATGAACAAAATGATAAGCAAGTTTGGCGGCACTATAATAACTGGTATGCCAACCTCTCCCTTTAGGAATGAAACATATATGGCTGTTACCTGTCATTTTGAAAATAATGACTTCATTTTGAGAAGTGTGGTATTAACAACTACTGCATTTCCTCATGGACCAAAGACAGGAAGAAAAAATGAATTCAGAACTTTTGCAAACCCTTGAAAGTGTGGGATTTGATTGCTCTGTGCTAGTGACACAAGTGGTATTTATGATGAAAATATAAATAGGAGTAAAACAATATGTTCCATTTTTTTTTATTAACATAGGAAAAATTTGCACAAATGTTCAAACCCAGGCTAGTCATAATCATCATATAACAGGCAAAGGACTTTAAAAAGAAGCCCGCGTGCTCATCTCTAATGGGAACCCTGTTATTATAACTAAATTCTTTATGTTATGGCAAATGAACCAAAGCTGACTTTTTTTTTTCTAGTTTATGGTGCACATAGATATCTACCAATTTAATGGCTCACATACATGGAATGCCTGATAAACTTACAATTCCTGACTGATTACTGTCAAATTATGGATATTGTCACAAAAAACACAACAAGACAATGAAAGCAGTAAAATGAAGATGACATACAGAGGGTGAGTCGAAAGTTTCGCAATATTTGCATAAATGCGTGTGCTGCGGTGTATATGTCAAGTATTTAAACTAGTTCAATTTGCGCACTGCAGTCAGTAGAAAGGAATTTAAAGTGGGTCGTTGCTGCGAAACAGCATCGCACGCCATCATTCTGTCTGCGGTTGGGCCTCCTAAAAGATGAACAGCCACAACCGGCTAATTAGGGAACTTTTGCTTTACCAGTTTGAACTCCGCTATAATGCTGCTCCAGCAAACGCAAAACATTTGTCATGCAAAAGGAGAAAGTTCTGCGGACCACAGCACTGCAACCACGCGGTTCAAGAAATTTCTCTCGGGCGACAGGAACCTTAACGATCAGCCAAGATCGGGTAGGCCGACGAACCGTTGATTCGGAGGCCTTGCGTCAGGCCATGGAGACAAATCCGACAACCAGTATGCAGAAATTATCAAGTGAGCTGGGCATATAACAGACCACCATGGTTCATCACCTTCAGCATCTCGGCAAGGTTTACAGGAGCTGCAGCACGGTTCCTCACGAACGGACACCAGCTGAAGCAAACCGCCGAGTGGAATTGTGCACAAATCTCCTAGAAAACCGGCGCGGTATACGTTTCATCAAGAGAATTGTTACGTGCGATGAAAAGTGGGTCTATTTCCATAATCCTAACACACAACGGCAGTAAGCTGAGCCTGGGCCGGCTTCCTGAACCTGTTGCGAAACAAGGGCCACTTTGAGCACAAGGTGATGGCTCTGCATCTAGTGGAATTTCAAGGGGATTGATTATCCATTATGAATTTGTTTCAGACAGTCAGACCATCTACGCCAACCTCTACTCTGAACAGCTGGAGCAGATGCATGCCATTTTGGAAGAGAAGTACCCGGCACTGGTGAACAGAGAGTGCGCTCTCCTACAGCAGGACAATGCTCGGACTAATGCCGGGCGAACGACCTGGGCAAAACTCCAGGAACTTCGAGGGCATTGAACTGCTGATGCCACACCTTGCATATAGTTAGGACCTTGCCCCGTTAGATTATTAACTGTTCCAGTCAATGACCCATTTCCTCCGCGGGTGGCACTTCAACAACCAGGAGGAGGTGGTAGCTGGGGTGAAGGAGTTCTTCCCCTCAAAGGACAAGAACCAGTATCGCCGCGGAATCAGAGAACTGGCAGACAGATGGCTAAAGATTGGGCAACACGATGGCCTATACTTTGAATGCTAGTCAGCTTTCGTCGTAAAGGTACGTATGAAGACAAAGTGATTCAAATATTGCAAGACTTTCAACTCGGTAAGAGTAATTCGTCCTGTCGATTTTATAATTATTGGTGTTCTTGTAGTGATAACTGTGTCAGCTGGTGCTTTGGGCGTCACTGTTTGCTCTAGACCCACATCCAGAGTATTTGGTTTCCCTGGTAGAATATGTACATCCTTGCAAGCTGCACTGTTATCCTGATGGGTCAGCACATTTCCAAGACAACAACGTGCATACACACTACTCCTCCAATGTGCATGGCTGGTTCAGTGAGCAATTTTCCCTATACCCCAATCCTGGCAAGATGTCCAGGTCATGTTGGAACGAGCTGTTCACTGTCATTCCCATTGCTATGGACCTTGCATCACGTACAAGATATCCTCCCGAAAGAGCAGTTTCCTCCGGATCTCCCTGCTACTTAACATTTGTATTTACTTTTATGCTGTATTTGAGCTCCTGTTTGGGCAAAAACGGGCTCTATCCATTACTGGTATATGTCTCATAATTATTAAGACACAGTGTGTAGGAGCAAGGAGTTACCTTTTCTCAGGTTTTGTATTTTGAGTAGAAGCAGGGTGTGGAGAAGAAGCAGATGGCAATGCTGCATCACATACTGTAGGAGACTGTCGAATGGACTGGGAACTGACTGCAAATTAAGAGAAACAAAAGGGCATTAAAATAAAAAAAATATATATTAATTCTGTTTATTACATATATTTCACTCTTTTTATAATGAATTTCTCTCACTCAAGCAACTGCTCAGTTAAATCTGAAAATATTTAGCAGCTGAAATTTAATATAATAATTTTAGATATACATTCAAGTTATTACAATCAGATATTTTAGCAGCTACACTGACATACAACTTCAGCCTACACAAAAAGTGCAATGGAAAAAAGTTTTGGTGGTTCTCAACTACCTATTTCCTAAAGTGATTTATTATTATTATTATTATTAGTTTTAGGAGGGTTTCATAGAAATGATGGGTTCTTAAGAAAGTCCAGTATGGTTAAATATGAAAATGTAATTGTTCCTACTCTGATGTATGGCAGTGAAACCTGTGTGCTATAGAAGAAATGCAGGAGTTGATTGTGTGCTGGAGAGCTGTGTTACTTACAGGAGGTGGGGGTGGGTGGCAAGACACAATAATCATGTGATGCATCAGATACAGCTCCTGATGAGAAATGTTTGTTACTATAATTTTTGATAACCTTTCATGTTTGTTGATTCTAAATGAACGTTTGGTCATTCCAATGTATTATCGCTTGAAGCTGTTCAGATATTGTAGAGATGGCAGAATCAGTCATGTTAATCTTTCCATGCCGCAGCTATGCTACCTGGGCTCAATTCCCTACATACCAAATGTTTCCTATCAACTGAAGAACATACTCAGGAAGATGAACCTCAGTGTCAGCATAAGGTCTTCAACATCAGTGTATGTCATGCTTAAGGGAAATACTGATAAGGCCCCACTTTCCAACGAAGCAAGTGTTTATGCCACCCCTCTACAATATCCAAACGGCTCCAAACAATACTACACTGGAATGACCAACATTTATTTAGAATTAGAATCAATGCACATAAAAGGGACACAAAGAACATCAAAGAGAACACAATAACAGTATAAGTCATATCCAGAGAAGTCAAGTTTAAGTCTGCTACTTCTATGTGGGATGACAAAGAAATTAGGTTCTTACTCTATCCCTAAATCTACTGCCATTTGCGAACCAATAGTGAGTCATGCAATGATAGTCTCACTAAAGTTGCCACAAATTTGGAACCAGGTCTTCAAATAATGAATTCCTTTTTCCTTCCAGGATTCAACGTTCTAAGCAAACGTGATGTCTCGTGCCCTTGAATGAATAATTACATTCTCATATGTTCATTTATTGTCAAGTCAAGGCACTACATTCAATTTGTAGAAGTGTTCAATTATTTGATGTGTGAAAGCTTGGAACTTTTATTTCTATTCTATACCAAGAAATTCGGATTACTAGTATAGTTGCACTATTGTAAGTACAGCTGGTGTACAGTTCCTTGCTATTAATTTGTTATTAAACAGAATCTATTTTAGCAATAAAAGGATAACATGGCTTTTTCAAGAAGTTATTACTTTACAACCAAGTACATGAAAAACTGACACCATTCTCACAGGAATGGCAAAACCCACTGATTTTCTGATGATGGTAAGTTTACTGCCTAAAAATTCGACAAGTAAATAAAAAATCCTATATTCCTTTGAAGAAAACCCATAATGTACATTGCAGAGAATCTACTTCACAAACACCTTTCTCTACAATAAATGGTAATAGTAAAATGTTACAAGAATCAGAGCTAAAGCATACTTATAAGGCAAAGAACACTTATATCAGTTAACACTTCTGTAGCTACACAAGTTTTACACTGCTACAACTGCCAATAGATGGAGATCACATGCTAAACTATTTTCCTAATCCTTTAAGTGCAGCTGAAATCCATCAATAGCTGGGATGGAGACAGTAAAGCCATCTCAGATAGAAGTGATAAGTACACTCACATAAGATTCAACCTTTCAGCAATCAAATGTTACTACATATAATGACAAGTAAGTCACTAACAACGGCTCAACATACAGGCCAACAATTTGAAATCATAAACTAAATTCTAAGGTTACTCACCTTCCCCCCCCCAAATATCATTCAGGAGGTTTTCCTTCTCTCGTGTATACATTTCCAACACAATTTTATTTTGCCACTGTGTCGTTCGACGTTTAAGTACGTTTCCTTGAAAACTCATGCAAACTCAGATTTTTTTATTTTTTTCACCCGTGAGTTTTAAAGGAAATGTATTTGAGCCTCGAACCACACAGTAGCAAAATAAAATTATGCGTTGGAAATGTATACACGTGAGAGGAAAACCTCCTGAACGATATTTGGGGAAAAAAGGTGAATAACCTCAGAATTTAGTTTATGTCTAAATAGCACGTTAATAGTGAAGCAGCTAAATGACATTTTGACATTAGCAATGCTGTAGGAATGCATGAATTTGAAATCATAACAGATCTAACAGGCAGGTCATCCATGAACTGCTTCAGAATGTAGAGTAGAGATCTGTAAGGGCCTAAATTTGGGAAGCGCAGCCTGGGCAGTCTCGTACCCAAATACACTGGCGGAAAGTGAAAAAAGAACACCAAGAAGGAATTGGACGATCATGAAATTTACATATGTTAGTGGGGTCAAGTTTACATATGTGTGATGTTAATTTCGGGACCAACCGGTGAGCGCTTACCCCACAGCACGGCATAATGTGCAAATTATCGTCAGTGGTGAAATGAATGTAATCAGTCGTCGGCGTACGGACACGTGAGAAGACCCTGAGGAAGCTGCAATGCCTGGACATGGAAGACGTGTACGATTTCAGCAGTTATCGGACTTTGAGCGAGGTTGTCTAGTTGGACTCGGCGAGGCCGGGTGGTCGTATCGCGTATTGCCTAGCGAACTGGACGGGAAGTATCAGTGGTGGTACGATGGTGACGTAAATGGTCCGAAGAACATTCCCACACGACAAGACGTGGAACCAGGAGTCACAGACGGACTGATGAGCGGACCGATCGACACATAAGAAGAGTGGCGTTGTCAAGCAGAACATCCACTGCGACGCAAATCCGAGCTGCCGGTGCACCTAAGGTGACTGTGCGAGTAATCCATAACCGTCTACTGGATGCAGGACTATGTGCACGTGTGCCTCTGGCATGTGTACCTCTGACTCCAGCCCACCGTCAGGAATGGCTGCAGCGGTGTAGCCAACATCTGCACTAGAGAACGCAATGGCGATCTGTCGTGTTCAGCGATGAAAGCAGATTCTGCTTGGGAGCCACCGATGGCCGTATGCATGTTCGCAGACGCCCAGGGGAGCGTCTCCACCCTTCTTGCATCCGCCAGCGACACACAGGGCTTACACCTGGTCTCCTGGTGTGGGGAGCGATGAGCTATCACTACCGTACACAATTAGCAGACCTGCCAACTTTCAGAAACAGAAATCCGTAAAAAAATTAATCGATATATTCGATGAAAATTTTAATCAATATATTCGATTAAATTACTTGTCAGGCATATTGATTACATGTACCACACATATCGATTTAAAAACGATGTTACCCAAATGAACCATCAACTTTTAATTGAAGTGTCTACAGATGTTTAAATTTATCGGCACATTTATATCGATTAAAATAAATTCTATACATAATTTCTCATTACTATGCCATCATTATGATCTATAAAGTGATAAAAATTTTACTTTTACAGAAGTTTGCATCTAAAGGGAAGGATATTCTATCCTTTCAATGGGATCGTGTCCCACGCCGTCATGAAACATACTAAAATATTTTCAAAAACGAACCATTTTCATGTTAGGTTTTTATCTTACGGAGACACGGACGATGAGACAGTCAAATAAAAAAAATTAAATAAGAGTGACTGAGAGACACTAACTGGTAAATTAGGTTCAATTAAAAATGAAGTGAACAAACATTTTGTACGAATCGTATCGAGTTCATTATAACTTTAACAAAGGAAATTAATTTCGTTATTTTTTTCCCACGCAGTCAACGTTATATTTATGCTTGTCACTAGAAATATGATTTGTAATATCATTCCTTCCACCATGCGAAATGTTGAAATTGCATCGGCACGTAGCGCGAAACGCATATTTTCCTTTCTTGAAGATTTCGCAATACACGGGAATTCCGCAGAATACGAATCACGGAATATTTTATAGTACTTTTTTCCCCCTTTTACGTTGCTGCTCATAGCGAATCACTAATACTAAATTTATTACCACTCAGGGAAAAAAATTTAAGTAAAAACTGCTATAGTAGAGGAAAAAATACCGATTACAGAGTTATCCAATTCAAGCTGGTCAGCTAGGAAAGCAGAGAGCAACTGAAACGTTCTTTCATCTAGAAACAAAGGTTTAGGTTTTAGTTACGAATGTCATTCCCTTGAGTTCGTCTCCTCCCTCCCCATCATTCCTCACAGGCAGATCGATGCCTTGTCGTTTCCTAAATCCGATCCCTTTAGCGGCATCCGTTATACTTCCAAATGGCACTGATTAGTGATTTTATAGTTCTGTCTTCTCTTCCTGTCCTCCCCCTCCCTTCATCTTACCGAATAGAGCTTCTCTAGTCATTCCTTTTAAAAACAATCTGGGAACATCAACGTCTGAACCAATCCCTCTCCTGCAGTAAACTAACACAATGTGTTTTGCCGGAACAAAACCAAATGTCTTTTACAACAGGCGTAA
This sequence comes from Macrothele yani, assembly GCA_039090855.1. Taxonomy (NCBI): domain Eukaryota; kingdom Metazoa; phylum Arthropoda; class Arachnida; order Araneae; family Macrothelidae; genus Macrothele; species Macrothele yani. Next base: position 178,226,032 of record CM076990.1, read on the forward strand.
CCGTGAATGATACAGCCACCTGTCGGTGACATCCTCCCCATCTCGCCTTTGTGGCGGCGTAACCACGGCATAAAACGTTTGAACCGGGATTTTAACTCCGATCTTGTGTCTCTGCAAACAAAAAAAAAAAAAAAGGCCTGACATGACAAAATGTAGAATACACGTATTCTGTTTTAGAAAATGAAAATCTCTAAATATCACACAATTCGGTTTGACAGAAGTTACAAAGCCAATGGCGCTTTTTTTTTCAAACAGATAAAAAAAAAAAAATCCACTTCCTCCCTAGATTAAACTCGTGCTGTCAAAATCCGGATATTTTAAAATTCAGAGTTGTTTACTAAAAGCCCAAAATTTCATACCTACAAAAAAGTGTGGGTTTGCAAAAGCAACAGTGTTCTCCCCGATACTTTACTGTTTTCTTTTCGAATCCCTTTAGCATGAATTAATAGATATTTTGCGTGTTTTTGCTTTATTACAGAGTATTTTTTGTGCCCGTTAAATTTTAAATTAAAAAGCTGCCACACACGCGTCATTTTATAATTAAAAATTCTATCCAAATAGGTCAATTTCCACGGAAGATATTGTGCTAAAATTCTGAAACGTGAGCGAACAAATCTCGCGCATGTGCTACTACACTGTCCCCGTGAATGCTGATAGCAACTATTTTCAATAGGATAGGTCCACTATGGGCGCTGAACAGCATGCCCAAACTTCATTACAATCATGCTTTGATTTTACGCAAGTCATCAAGCAAAAGGGCGGAAGAATAGATGAATTAGTATGTACCCCAACATATTAATTTCATTGAATCAAGCCAAGACATTTTTATGAACGTTACCGAGCGAGGAACAAAGCACGGTTGGAAAGCGAAAGTGTAGAAAACTTACTGACTAACGGACCAGCAAAATAAATCATAGCTGGAGCAGCATTGGCTCGAATGAACATTGGACTTACTTTTTTTTTTTTAACTTTATCTTATAGTAGCATTCTTTCGTTAGGTCAAATTTATTGCCAGAGAAGAAGTTACGAAACCATGCATGCCCCAATGCATTTTCCATTTCACAGAACTGGCAGTTTTTGCTTAATTTCGTCATGTTGGGTATCGATCTGGGCTTAAAAATTCCACAGATTTAAAATCCGTTTAGAATTTTTTTCTACGATAACTACATTCTGAGATAGCATTTCGAACTGGGAGGAATAAAGATAAAAGACACCTGCTCCAACGCGGACACACCCAACTTCTGAGAGTTACGACTCGGGAGATAAACAATGCATGATCTGAAAAGAAAGGTGGGGGGGGGGGGGGGGACAGCATGCACAAGAGAGAAAGAGAACCAAACGGAAGGTTTAGCCTAGCTGGTTGGTGTTCTAGTGTTTAAAAAAAGACAAAACAATAACCTAAAACGTGGGAAAACTGCAGCAAAATGTTCCCAAATAAACACATGTAACTAAAAACTTATTCCTAACTTACATTGGCACTTTACTTTGAATGGATTAAGTTTAAAAAAAAAGTTTTAATAGTGGGTGCAAAATCATCAGGAAAAAGAAAAAAAAAAAATCTCTGAGAATCGCCAAATCCGTAAAATTAACATTTTGCCCGTAAAACAAGTCATATTTCCGTAAATTTTACGGTTAAACCGTAAAACCTGGCAGGTCTGAACTAGTGTTTGTACCGGGTACGTTAAACAGCACCTCCTACATCAACAACATCATTCAGTCCGTTGTTGTGCCATTTGTAAGGTCGGTCCATCGTGGTGTTTTCCAGCAAGATAATGCACGCCCACACACGGCACGTGCAACGCAACATGCACTTCAGGGTGTGAGACAACTTCCATGGCCTGCACGTTCACCGGATTTGTCCCCCATTGAGCATGTGTGGGATTTTATGGGACAACGACTTATCCGATCTCCACGGCCAGCCACGACCATCCCCAATTTACGCGTCCAGGTTGAGGATGCTTGGAACTCAATACCCCAAACTTACATCCAACATCTGTACGACAGACTCCATGCCAGAATTGCACAGTGTGATGCAGTTCATGGCGGTTCAACCTCGTACTAACCATGTTACATGGAAATGTTATTTTTCAGTTTACCAGCAAATACAGCTGTGTTTTGCCATAATGTTTTGATCACGTTATCCTCTGTATTCCGTTATTATACTGTATAAATTTCGTTGGTATCAGATGTCTCATTCTTGGTGTTCTTTTTTCACTTTCCGCCAGTGTATTTAAAGTCCAGCCCACTGCAGAATAACCAACGTGCAGCCAGACCCATCTAAAGCTTTTAACTTCTAATTTGGCCTATTTAAGTCTTTCAACTTATAGCCCAGCCTGTTAATTTCAGCTATAATTAATGAACACACTCAGTCTAAGTTGCACTTATACATCCCTTTTCTTTTTTTTTTTTTAAATTGGTGTTAATGACCATGAGCAACTCTAATGGCTGTAAGCAGTAGTTGACTGTCACTAATTTGGAGCCAGTGGTTCTAGGAAAGGGAGGGAACCAGTGCCATAGGACAAACATGTCACCCATGCTTCATTCATTACTCGAATCCAGGCTCATCTCAGATGACTAGCCAGAAACCAGTGCCTCCGACTACTTGACCATCATGATAGCTTCTCATGTCTTCCACTTCACTATTTGTTTGTCACACCTACAACTTTTTAAAGGAAACTACAGCCAACAGAAAAGTTCAGAGAGTGAAAGCAAAATCCTATTTCAATGTTTTAGGGTTTGGTATTTCAACTCTATGGAAACAAGGGTACTGGTGCTGGGAGAGAAAGAAACTGCCTGACTAAGACAGAAACTGATAAAGACAGTAACATCTCTATTAAAATATCTTTTGGGTTGGTGCGCATGAAATGTCCGGCGCAAACAAGCAGTGGAGACAGGTGCCCACCACAACGGAATGGAACTTCCCACAGGTGTTGTGGGTAATACGTCACAGTTTTACTATAAATAGCTAGCACGTGTAGGAAGAACAAGGCTCAGGCATGGTTTGTTTGGACGTATTGTGGCTTGCAAAGGAAACGTGCAGAAGCCGCGTTTGAGAGTCATATTCCTGTATGAATTTAAACTGGGCCATTCTGCAAGAACTGCCGCTTGAAACGTTAAAGCGTTTGGGGAGAACACCGCCAATGAAGGAACCATACGGCGACGGTTTGCGAAGTTTTGAAGCGGAGATACGGACCTGCAAAATGAAGCATGTGGTCACCAACGTGTTGCTGTTTCTGACGACGTTCTGTTACGTGTGGTTGAAGCAGACCTCCGAAAAACATGTCATGAGATAGCAGCAGAGGTAGGTGTTAATCACACGACAGTTGTTCGGCGTCTGGCTGCGCTGGGTAAGGTCAAAACGTTGGACATGTGGCTGCCGCATGAGTTGAGAACTGCCAAAAAAACTAGGCGTTTGGAAGTCTGCACATCGCTGCTCGCTAGGAATAAACAGGAACTTTTACTACAACGAACTGTCACCTGCGACGAGAAGTGGGTCCTTTATGATAATCTGAAACGATCTGAACAATGGTTAAGCAAGGCACAGCCTGCTGGACGGCATCCTAAGCCACCTCAGGGATCATAGCATACTTCTGGAAAATTTTAGGTAGGAATTTTAGGAATTTTTAGAAAAATTTTAGGAGTGTATTTCAATAAAAACTAGATGTATATTTGTATACATCTAGTAAAACAACTTTGTATACATTGTAAAGAGTTTGCTTCACACCCTTCAACCATATATACCGATAGACTGCGCATGACATCAAAATTTCTGGCTCCAACATAAAATCACATGACAACAGTCAAAAAGATGGGTTACACCTGCTGTGCTTATGGTTGCTCTGAGCGATATAGTAAAGAAAGTTCTATGATTTTTCATGGGTAAGAAACGAATTAAATACCTAAGTCAATAAAGTTCAATTACTTAACCAGAAACTTGCAGCTATTGATATAAAAATATAGTAACTTAAGAAAAAAATGGAATGCATGTTCCAAATTCTTCGCAAATGTTCATCACATTATAAATCACAAAATGTAAACAACCCCATCATGCATGTATATAGCTCATAAGTAAACTTACCTGAAGAGTTTTCATTATATATGAGGCGCATTCACATAATACACCGAAAACACTGAAGTTCTGCAGCGTAAATTAGTAATCATAACAGCATTTTTACACGAAATTTGGAGTCTGATGATGACGTGCCCAATGTTTGAGCCATGGCGGCTTTGATGCAGCTATTGCCAATGTGCAGTCCATTAGTATATATGGTCAAAGTTAACACCCACATTTTTTGCATAACGTCTAATGTCTAAAGTTTAAGTATGATTTACTTCTAATGTTCAGTTCTTATCTTTTCATGTGTTATTATCATATTCAAGTATATTTACCACATTCAAGTTTCACTTTGAACATTAATATGCTGTTGAACCAGAAGCAATTCACGATTTTCACAGTAAAGTTTTCAGGTTTCACATTAAATTATAATATCCTAAAAAGGTAATTGAAAACCAAGAACTATGTACAATTGTTCACTGAATTACTTTTTCATATTATTGTTTTAACCTTTTCTGATTAGCCTATCTTTTTCTGCTTCTACCACAACTAATTTACTTTCAGTTTTCTTTATTTCAGCTGAACCTTGTATGATCAAGTTAGAGGCAACTGCTATTTCAACAGTATTTTGTTTTTCTACAGCTTTTCTCATTCTTTCTGTTCCCTCTTGAATTATTGCTAGGGAGGCTTCTTTATCGTTTTTAAGTCTATTTATTTCTGCATCATTTCCTTTTATTTTGTCATCAAACTCAGCTTTTCTTTTTTTCTCTAGCTGCTTTTCCTTATTTTCCCTCTCTTTCTGCTTCCTTTCTTTTACCTTTTTTGATTCTTCTTCCTTCAGCTTATCAACATACTCTTTATAAAATTTATGTGAATCACAAACACTATTTAACAAATTTCTTGTTATGGGAACTTTACTTACACATCCATAGTGTTTAATGGCCCCTTTAACTATTCTTAATGATGTTATAGTTGAGTCTTTTAAGTTAGCCTTGTCCTTCCTTAACAGAGCAGTGTTAACCGAAAATCCCCTTTCTGCATCAGCATTACCATGAGGTAAAACTAAAATTGACTTTATGAGTTTAGCAAGATTTGAGTATTTTCTTTTCCGCTAGTCTTCAATACTAAATATATTACGCCAGTAATGATCAATCCGCACTGGAATATGCCCTTCCTCTGAAAATTTCACTAGTTCATCTAGAGTTGGCTTATCACAATTTAAAAGTTTCCACTCTTCTCTTACTCTATCAATTTGTTCCTCAGAAAGATGCAAAACACTTGAAATTCTGGTTATTTCCGAAAGTCCTTCAGTGACTGAAAGTTGAGTTGACTCTTTCTTTGGTTCTTTTACCTTTAAAACTTCTATGTCTCTTAGCTTTTGATTGCAGAATGGCAAATTTGACTTTAAATATTTTGTGGTTGCAATTAGTGATGATCTTACATCTAAGAGAAATAATTTCTGCCTGGTCTCCTGAACATTCCTGAGGAGATTTTTTTGTCTTCATACCAACTTCTAACTCCCTAGTTTTTTCCATGAATTTTTGTTTTCAAAATCTACATTCTTTAGGTCTTCTCCAAATTTCCTGCCTATAACATCATCTTGGATAAACTGAGCCATAACATTCCTCATTAAAGTATTTAAATCAGAATATAACTGGTGTATTTTGGTTCTTCACTCTGATAACATAATGAAAATTTTTCAAAATTTTGGTGTGAAAATGAAATTAATGCTAAATAGCAAGGAGTAAGCTTATTTTTCAGGAAACAGTGAATTCTTTTATACCTTGCTTAATTGCGCAGTTGTTTTTCAAATATTTTTTGAGATGGCAAGAAGTTTAAAAATATTCTGTAATATTTAGCCATTGATCCAAGAGCCTCTGAGCTACAGAACCAACGGTTAACCATCTGTTGCTGACATGACGCAAAAGAAATTTGGCAGTGACCAATGTTATATCCTCGACAGATTTATAATCCTCTCGTCTTGCAGCACTACTATTTAAAAGTAATGCATATCAGTAGCAAATTCGTCAAAATCTATATTTAAGCTTGTCAAAAAATTTTTAAATGCATTACTAACAACATGCAGGTTGCAAAAACCTAGTTCCAAAGATTTCTGGCCTGTTTCTTGTTTTACAACTTCATTGAATTTTTGCGTAAAAGCACTTATTTACATTTGGGCTGTCCATGGATACACAAATAATTCTGTTCAACGAAATATTGAAGGATGATAACACATCAAGAATTTCTTTAGCAAAATATCTGCTGTTGCATGACCCAGAAAAACGCTTGTTAGGTATCGGCAAGAAACTGAATTTATTTCTGAAGACCAGTACCTGAGATACACATCCAACTGCCGTTTCACTTGTGTATTTGTAGTTTCATCAAATGCTATAGTAACCTTTCCTGGGCTACTAGATGCAATGTCTTTTTTCAAATCCTCTTCAAAATATTTTGACAATCCATGTGATATCACATAAGCAACTTTTTTTCTTTAAGTTGCATTTTGGCTGCAATAGCAGAATCAGGAAACATTTCTTTGAAAAGTTCAACTGTTTCAGTGCATGAAACAAAAGACATATTGTCCTTAGCAACTTTCATGGCCCATAATGCTTCGGCTTTAGCCAACTGTAAATCATGACTCAGTACTTCACTAATATTTGTTTTGGGCTCAAGATCCCGTCCTCCAAAGGCTTTCAGGATGGACTTATTTTGAAATTTACTTTGAAATTTCTGCAAATGTTTTTTTCCTTTATGATGCGCTTTTACTTGTGAAAAGCCACTATTAGAAATGTTGAAAATTTCTGAACACAATATACACTTAGCAGAAAATATTGTTTCAGTTGCAGAACACCATTCTTTCAACTTCACTCCGTCCAATTCTTTGGCGAGCCAACGCATCTTGAAATTCCGTTTTGGATTTAGGCATCTTAAACACTTGTATTACTAACCAGAAAATGAAAGGGAAGTACAAAAACACGTTCCAATATTGCAAAACCAGACAACTTCCCGAAATTTGGCTGCGAGGATGTCAGAAGATAAAAAAAAAAAAAGCAGGTCACCACTAGAGAACTGAACCTGCACACAGCACAGAGAACACCATAAAAGACGTAAAACCAGAAACTATCATACGCATCTCACGCAAGTTCAGTCAAAGCGAGTCGGAGCCGAGATATATTGCGCATCGAAGGTCGCTGTCGCCGACGCATGATCGAAGGTCAATGATCACGTGCTCTACTGCCTGCCAAGATAATACTCAGCTACCATCCCATCGTCATTACCGGAGGTTACGGAAGGAGACCACATGTTTCCTCTTTGCTTCCACCCACCTGCGGTTTACAATAACAAAACATCAGCAGAAAGAGGAGGTTCCACAAGGCATGTACAAAAATAAAGTACGATCTTCTGCGTGCCACGGAGTCTCGTCTGCAAAGCGCAAACCAGGGGTGAAAATGACCCGTCCCCTTTTCCCTTAAATCTCTTGTTACTCTCGAAAACTGTTCGAAGGCAAAAAATGGGAACGCCCGCCCCGAAGCAAGTGCATCTCGATGGCGTCATTTTTCCCTCCTTCAGCAGCACAGCATATAGGCTGTGTTTCTACAATAACAGGTCTTTTTACCTTACCGTAATGGTAAATTTATTGGCGTTAATAACGGTTGTGTTTTTAATAAAAATAAGCTTACGAAAATTTTAGGATGAATAGCAAATTTTAGGTCTAATTTTAGGAATTTAAGGAGGGTCACAAAATATTAGGAATTTTAGGAATTTTAGGAGGAATGCGATCCCTGCCACCTCTACACACCAAGAAGACTATGCTCCTTGTCTGGTGGTCCACAGCCAGGATAATTCATCGGAGTTTCTTGGCAAGTGGCCAAACCATCACTGCAGAACGTTATTGTGCTGAATTACATGGAAATTGCTGCAGAAACAACTGGCTTTGGTCAGCAGACATGGTGTTCTTCTGCTCCAGGATAACGCCCGCCCTCATGTCGCACAATGAACAATGCTGAAAATAAGTGCCTTGGGCTACGAGCACTTCCTCATCCTGGATTTGTCTCCAATAGACTATCATCTGTTTCGTTGCTTGGATCACTTCCTGTCCGGGAAACAGTTCACGACAGACGAGGTTCGACTTTAGTTGAAGACTTCTTTGGTTCCCAGTCACGAGACTTTTTTCGTTCTAGGATCACGGCCTTGCCGGACAGATGGCAACTATGTGTCGATGATGAGGGGGATTATTTTGCTAAGTAAGTTGTCCTGCTTTTTCGTTCTCGCCGTCGATGTGTGCTGGTCCTTTGCCGGACATTTCATTTGCACCAACCCAATACATGAAATGACTTTTGAAACATATGAGAATCATTCAAAAAGTAACAAGACTGATTTTACATGGGGCCGAAATGTAATGCAGTAACATACTTTTGAAGTATTCTCCCTCTACCTGAAAGCACCGGTCCCACCTTTCTATCCACTTCCGGAAAACATGTCCGAAGCCTGTCCAGGACATGTGGTTCAAGATACTCACTACAGCATTGATCAGTTCAGTATTTGATGCAAAACGACACCAATGAAGTTGTTTTTTCCACTTCAGGGAATAGGTGGAATCATACGGTGCTAGGTCCAGTGAATACAGAGGGTGCACCACCATTTTGATGCCTAGATCTCAGATAACTGACTGGGTAAGCAAAGCACGATGTGCAGAGGCATTATTTTGATGTAAAATCAAACCAGTTTATGCATATTCTGGGTGCTTTTGGGGGAATTTTTTTCTTTAGAGGACCTTTGAGAACTTCAGTATAATAAGCACAGGTTACAATTTTCCCTTGTGGAACAACATGGTTATACACAATTCTTTTATCAAAAAAAAAAAAAAAAAAAAAAAAAATAGGTGTATGACTTTCTCTGCACTTGCTTGAACTTTTGCTTTCTTGTGGGTGTTTCTATTGGATGCCCTGTAGTCTTGTTTCTGGATCAAAATGGTGAAAAAATGCTTCATCACATGTGACTACTTGATCCAAAAAGTGTGGCTCATGTTGTATACTTGCCAACATTGGCAAGATTCTTGTCAGTAGTAACTAGTAGTATTGTGTGGCACACATATAGACGCTTTTTTATGAAACGACACATCTCTTAGTGAAAAAGAAATACGTGCCACACAGAATGTCACAACAAACAAGGACACTAATGACACGAACTAAACACATGTGAACCACAAAGTTGATTCCTCTGGTGAGGACACAATAGGCAATATTGCAGGATTTAAGGCAGAAACTTTCACCGGTAAAAAATCAGTCAGATGTGTTCGGAATTCCACAAAGCTTGACAGACGGGAAATCCGAAATTAAAATAAAAATGCATCAATTTTTCCAAATTCGTTACTTCCATTTTCGATAATTTCCCCCTCTCTTATCAAGCTTAAATGCAAAAACTTATGGGACTTGGGATATCTAACAATACAGGAGAATACGAACATCACGGGGAGGGGGATTACAAGAAAAATCTTTGCTCCGTCCAACTTCCGGTCTTGGGAATTTTCTCCCAATTTTCAAGCTGAAATAAAAATACATGTTTATACAGTAAAATGTTATTTAATAATATCGGACAGATGCTACATCGCAAGTAAAAGAAATTATGATTATGGAAAAAATCTGAACTCCCTTGAACTTCCGTTTCATAAAGTTCCGTAAAAATGGAATTCCGTCCTCCAACCCCCCCCCCCCCAATTTCTGTTCACTTGTGCATCGATCTCGAGGATGACCAAAATAAATATGAAAATGGCGAAATTCCTCGAATTTGCGGAAGCCTGAAGATTACGGAGAAATTTTTGCAGAATCTAATATCCTTTTTTGCAAATTGTTGCTTACAGTTTCCAGCTGAAATACAAACATTTATGCAATAAAACGATATTTAACAAGAATACTGGAAACAAGGTCAGCAACATCAGGAGAGAAAAAGATTACGATTACGAGAAAAAAATTATGATTTACGCACATTTTTTTTATTCCGCTCAACTACCGTTTTTGGAAGTTGCGAAACACAAGATACCGTCGCGAAACAGAAAACGCCCCCCCTCCTATTCTTTTCAGTTTTGCATCGATCTTGAGAATGATCTAAATAATTACAGGAAAAAGGGCAATTCCAAAAATGTGCTTAAGAATGTCATGTACGTCATAAAATATTAGCAAAATAAAAAAAATAGCTAAACAAAATGAAAATTCGTAGAATCCGTAGTTTCGTCAGCGAGTTCCGTAGTCAGACAACAACATCCGTAGAAACTACGGACATTCTGTAGTAGTTGGCAGGTATGATATTGTAGCCCGCACTTCCATTGGTGACAAGTGATAATATGATTTGCCTTGTGTTCATATGTGAGCAAGTGGGGAATCCACTTTGCAATGAATTTTCACTTTTCAGTACCCCAAACGGTTCCTCACAATGTCATCAATGGACATCGGCATCACATTAACAACCTTCTCAATGGTCATTCGGTGGTCTCCACACAGGAGTGCCTAGATGGTACTGACATTAACCTCGGTAGTTGATGTTGAAGGCCTACTAGAGCATGGTGCGCATCTTCCAGACACTCTTTACCCCAATCACAAATTTCTTGTGCCACTCAGAAACTCTTGTCTGGGACAAAGCATCTTCCTCATAGGCTGTTTTAATCTTTTCATTTGTTTCTGTGTGGCAGTTTTATTCAAATGCATGAAACTATTTTATAGCTGCTCTTTGCTCCAGTTTTAAATCCATACCAGTTACAGAAACAAGTCTGAACTCTATGCTGTCTACTACAAGAATGAAGTGGAAGAACTAGAATGAAGTGGTGTAACAACACATCATCATGTGATTGACCTTGCATGTGTTCCAACACAGGCACATGCATTGCACTTTTCTACGTGGGTTTGTTTTGGCACTATGATGTCAGTCTTGTTACTTTTTGAATGACCTTTATGTAGCATTCAAATTACCCTGTGGTCCACTGGCGGCCAGTAATTTGTTTTACCTCCATTTGTTTTGGAATTTACAAGTTTATAATGAACTGAACCAAATTTCAAAATATCCCGGTTTGGTTATGACAGTTTTTGGATTTTTCTGAAATTCAGATATTTACTACTCAAAAACTGAATACCGGAATTTCAAACCATACTTTAGTTTTATGAAAATTTTGGACTGTAGGAAGCTGAGGTCTGAATGAAAATACTTGAATTAAGGCAGCCCCACTTGTTTGCCCAAGTAGTGACTGCAGAGTATGGGTCTTTTATAATGCTTTCCAACTGGATGCTGAAGAACCGTTTATGCTCTGGCTTTGTCCATTTGTCTTTCTGTCCACATGGGGCAACTTCCCGCCTTTCACACTGAAGCAAGGTATTTTTCATGCAAGGTATTTGAAATACCTTGCATGAAATAATTTCATGCAGGTGGCTTTTGGTATATTGCAAAGTATTTCATAATCAGTACACTGTATGATTTTCTCTTTACTTATTTTCTTTCTTGCAACTTCGTGTGCCATGCATGCACACGCATTCGATTTCACGACTTAAAAAAAGAAACATTTTTTTCTTTATCGACTTTTACCCCGTGTATTTTGCTATTAGAAAATGAAAATACCTGCATAAATATTACAATTTGATTGATAAATTCTAAATTTAATCATTCGAGATCAAAATTTTACAGAAATATGCACCAAGATAAAAACTACAGTTTTTATTGTGGTGCATATTGTTCCTGCTGCAGAGCAAATAAGGGGTTCTGTATCTTCTCCCCATGAAACCAGATGCAAGCCAGCTTTTTTTTTTTTTTTTTTTTGCTGCTCAGGGAGACACACTTTACAGGAGAGGTCAAACAGATGTGTGTAGGTCATTTTTGTAAAACAGCACTTTGCATTCAACATTTGCATTCCCTATGGGACTAAAATGTGCAAGGAAGTATTTGAAGAGAAGTGTATTAATGCAGTGGCAGACTCGGAAGTGTCAGTTTAAAAACCAGTGACCTAAGTCACTTCTGCATTTGTGAGTGGCAATCAAAATATTGCATAATATTTGTGCAATAAACTTGAATTTGAAATTAACAATACATTGTGCTTTAGTGGGCCGTCCTTGATACTAATACCACGTGCACACCAAATTTATTAGCATTTGTGCCATTTCTGGACCATTAAAAATGAGTGGACCACCACATGTTGGTATACACTGTACCTAATTGACCAGTGACTTTCTTCGGATTTTTTTTTTTTCAAATTTCTACAACTGCTTACCATGCTTTGTGTTTTATTAATTACTATTATTTGTTTGCATGCATACAAGCACACATTCTGTTGCTCTTAATTTGTGATATACAGCTCCAATGAAATGATGTTATTTTTTTGCATATACCGTATTTTTTTGGTTAAGAGCCATGGCTCTTACGTTACAGAAAGTAACATTTTTCGGGTGTGCGGCCCTTATGCCGAATTTGTTTTCGATTAGACCGCTTCTTCCCTCCCCCTTTTTTTCCCATGCAGATGCTTAGTAAATTTTTTCAAACGTCTTTTTTTTTTTTTTTTCACAAACTCGACTGTGATCGCCACCCCCCCTTCTACTCATACGTTAGACACGTCTATTTAAACGATAACTCTGCTGTCTCGATGTTGGTTTATTAGGGAAAGTGGGGCAGGACGGGAAATGCTCGCGCAGGTCTTAAGGTTAGGAGGTTTGTTTGTGAAAGCAATGCCTGACTCAAATACCCTTTTGCATGGGGGATGAAATGGAGACATAAGCACGCAGACCAGTAGCGTGACATCAGAGGCTTTAGTGGAGAGTGCGCCCAGGGTCTCTCTTTCGTTGGCTGCAGCATACATCATGCAGGAAGGTGCAAAGCAACCAAGGGAAGGAACGTTGATTTTCACTGGGGTGGGGAGACCGGTTTGATGGGCACTTCCCTTAACAAAAGCTTAAGAACATGAACAATGCAAAAGCCTGTCTCAGGATGATTCCATTAGCAGTGACCTATTCCAAACAATACTGGCGGGACGGAAAGACAAATTCTGTTCACTCTTCTTGGTTAATCTGGCATGTGATGCAGGTGTTTGTTGGCTCTGTGCTCCTGAGTTTCGCTTCGATTAAAAATTTTTTTTAATTGACTGACGATAGTGGAAGTTGAAGGCTTCGGCTGGAAATGCTTTCTCACTGATAAGCGACGTAGCATTACCATCTGATGTTAAACAATGGGTAATTAATTTAATACTTGGCTGAAGATAAAATCTTCACAAACGCAAAAGAAAAATAGAAGGGAGAGCTTTCCCATTCATATAAAAGCAGAGCTCAACGCGAAGGCTTAGTGCACAGTAAATGAAAGTAGGTCAAACAACCACTTGAAAGAAGAAAAGCGAGAAAGCGGAGACACTGCTGTTTCGAAGTGTTGGCGGGGAGATCCGCGAAGACGTAAGAGGCAGCTGGTAAAAGGAAGCGTAAAGCAACTTTATTCTAACAAAAACATATGTAGATGAAAAAAAAAAAAGCATGACAAACATAGAAGGAACATATTATTATAGAAAACATTAATCGAAAGCATTACAAGCGATAATTCATGAGTTAATTACTTCTAAGATGGATTCTATTGCGGGGAACAGAGAACCATCCTGTAGCAGACATCCACATTGAATGGAATTTAGACAATTGTGCAGTTTTACGAGCAATGCAATATTTTAACGGGAGTCTCAAGATTAACTGTGATTTATATTGATTACATAAATGGTTTTGAGCATTTAATAAAGACAAACAAATAACATCATTAGCATGATTAACAAAAAATGTATAAATAAAAGCTTTTGCCAGTATGAAAAAATAAGTGCATAAAACTGATCGACACTGAGTTGCAGAATTAGCCTTTGAAGTATACATATAATTAAATTGGGTGTGAGCTAATTCATGAAAATAAGGAAGATAATTTAGTTTTCCGAGCAGCACCACGACTTCACAGGTGCGCCCCTTACGGCAACGTTTGCTTCCAAGATCGCAAAATTTCTCACCTGCTTAGTCCCAAAATTATGGTACCCTCAATGTGCAAGGTTTTTCTTTTTATGGACTAGTGGGAATTTTGACGGACCAGTGATTTGCAAATCCGACTGGTCCACTGGGCCTGTAGAAGATTCATTTCTAATTCTAACACTGATATGTATTACAAGGAAATCAACTTTCAAGTGCAAATGAAATTTGATTTTTCTTTTATGAAATATTTGGTTTCATTTTACTAGCAAATTTGAAATCAGTAATTTGGGGAGTACACATTCAATGGACAAAACATTAGAGATACCTAAATAATAGCGTGTTGGTCCTCCTCTAGCATGAATAGAAGCCTGTACATGGCGAGGCATTGACTTCACCCGATGCCAGAGGGTTTCTGGAGATAATGCCTGTTGCAACATTGTTCGTAACTCCACCCCAGACATCAGCCCAGGACCCGTGTATCTAATTGTTCCACAACACGGCACCCTAGAGAGCTCTCGCAAGGTTTAAATCCGGAGCCCTTGGGACCACTGGAAGGTTTCAAACTCTAGACAAATGTTCCTCGAGCCATGCCAGGGTGGATATGGCCCAGTGGAGTGGCACACTGCCCTGCTGGAACAGACCATCAGCTGCAGGATGTGTGAAGGTAGTGAAAGCGTGTAGGTGATCAGCCAGCAAATGCTCGTAGTGAGCAGACACAATAAGGGACCTAATGCGTCCTGTGAGAAGGCTCCCAAAACCACCACCTTGAAAAGAGCCAACCTGGCATGAAAGGGCCGTGGCCTCGATGCTGTTGATGCCACATCCGCACCACCCTCCTGTCAACTCGATGCAGCCAAAAATGGGATTCCTCTGACCATGCGATTCAGTGCCACTCTGCAGAGATCCAGTTTTGATGTTCCTGGCACCAGGTGAGGCATAATTTCCAATTACGAGCAGTAAACAGTGGCACACCAGTATGGCATTGGCTCCTGTAGTCCAGGACATGCGAAGTGTGCCATATGATTTGCTCGATGCTGTTGCTTGGGCCTCCGACATTTAACCTGGGTGTGATAATGCACCACTATTGGCAAGTGGTCAGTCTGTACAAGCCTGAATAGTCTGCATCAACCCCATCAATCAATGGTGTGTGATTGGCCACCACTGGCTCTCTGGGTGCCGGTATATCTGTAGATGGTATACTCGTGATACACCCTTGATACGGGTGCCCTCGAGGACCCTAGGGTTCTTGCCACTTGGACGATAGAATGACCCATCTGTCTTGCACCGAAAAGGGGTCCACTATCGAGGTTACTCAGATCCCCACGTTGACCCATGTTCATTGAATACGAAACACTGTTGGGAAGTCATGCTGTCTGCCTATTAATCGTCTGCTTTCGGTTTGGGTCCGTTCTACTTAGTGCGGGGAATGCCAATGTCAATTGCCCATCACCCTTATCTGTCATGTTTTGACTACTGAGTGTATCATAATATGAAATACACTATACTGACAAAAGTCACCGGACACCCCTTCAAAAGCAAATGAACAAATCCGCTGCATTGTTGAGATGAGCGGTACAGCTGCAAACTGTATAAAAGCCAGCCTGCAGCTGATCGCGATCATATTGCACTGTAAGGTGGAGTGAAAACGCCATGGCAGGAGAGAACTGACTTTGAGAAAGGAAAGATTGTTGGGTGTTATATTAGTGGGTTGTCCACAAGAGAAACCGAGAGGCATTTAAACATACCGAAATCAACTGCTTTGGATGTACTGAATATGTGGAAGACACATGGTGTGCCTGAAAGCAGCAAAACATACCGGCAGACCAAAGAAAATCAGTGACAGAGGACGTCGAAACCTCAGGAGAATCGTTACAGCTAGTCGACGGAGTACTTACTACACAAGACCTCAGTGTATAAATGAGTAAAAATGCTGGATCCTCGGTATGTACATGTACCATTCACAGAGAACTTCATTCCATGGGTTATGGTGGTCGTGCGGCTGCTCATAAGCCTTTCATCTCCACTCTGAATGCTACTCATCGTTTAGCACGGTGTAAAGAACATTTATTGTGGACCTCAGACCAATGGAAACGGGTCCTATGGACTGATAAACAGATACACGATCCATCAGTGTTATGGCCGTGTGTGGGTATAGCAGCAGCCGGGGTAACGCTGTACTGTTTCTACGGTCAAGTTTGGAGCTCGCAGCGTACTCGTGTGGGGGTATTTTTCATGGTATGGTCCTAGCCCTTTGGTTATCGTGTTCAAGCCTGTTAACCAGCAAGTCTACCTCGATATTCTGGACAATTGTGCTCTACCAACTCTGTGGCAATACTATGGAACCGAGCCTCATTGGCACCAGCAGGATAATGGACCAAGCCATAAAAGCAAAGACTATTATGGTGAGGTTTGACGATTATTCCATATCATGTGTGGACTGGCCATCACAGAGCCCTGATCTTAATCCCATAGAGCATCTATGGGATGAGTTAGAGTGCTGCATAAGAAGTTTGGAACTAAGGCCTACTACTACGCAACAGTTAGCGGCAGCATTATGTACTGAATGGAAGCATATACCTATTGCTGTGTTCCAAAACCTTGTGGAAAGCATGTCTTGAAGGGTCAGTGCATGGCATTAAGGCCAAAGGTGGATGACACCATACTAATGTATGTCAATAAATGCTATGTTGTGTTTCTCTTCTAGGTGTCTGGTGACTTTTGTCAATATAGTGTATATAATGCAGTATATTACATAAAGGGGATGTAAGGTCAGGTGATGCGTAACATCACAGCCTCTCCTTGACACATGTCAACCCCGCCTTCTCGTGGTGCATCCTGTTCCCACTAAAGGGGCTCTGACGACCGCCAATAGCGGTATAACTATACCATCGGGATTAGAGAAAATGCTATCCCACACTCACCAACCTGCTTGGCCAGCATGGTGAGTTATGGCCAAACCCCTCCAAAATGACTCCACAACTTAAATCTTGGCCCTCAGTCTCCGGCAGCTGGAATGTACCTGGCCAAGGCAGCGGCCAGTGCGACATGAAGGCAGAGGGTGCTAAGAATACCCGGATGACCAGACTAGGCTGCCATCTGATGCTGACCTTGGCTACATAAAATGGACGCTCCCTATCTTCTGATTCAAGGCTTCTTGAATTGGAAGAGGAACTACAAAGGATCAAGTGAGACATCATCGGGCTAAGTGAGGTAAGGAGAAAAGGAGATCTCATTGAACTGAAAAGTGGACATCTCTTCTACTATCATGGGACAGATACTGGCAGAACTAGTGGTGTTGGATTTATAATAAACAAGAAACTGAAGGATAAAGTTGTAGAAGTTGAAAGTTCCTCTGACAGAGCTGCACGACTCGTTATCCAACTCTCGAGAAGATACCAGGCTCAGATTATTCAAACTTATGCACCCACCACAAGTCATCCTGAAGAAGAAATTGAAGAATTTTATGAGGAAATTCGTGATTTAAATAATAAAGGTAAGCAGCACTTGAAGATAATTATGGGAGATTTCAATGCAAAAATAGGGCAACGGCAACAGAATGAAACTTCAGTAGGTAAATTCGGTCACGGCAATAGAAACCAGCGTGGAAATACACTCGTAGAGTTTGCAGAGGCAGAAGGGTTTTTCATCACGAACTCCTTTTTCAAGAAAAAGCCACGCAGGAAATGGACATGGAGACATCCAAATGGGACGACAAGTGAAATTGATTTTATTATGTGTAACAAAAAATTCGTCATAGAAGACTGCAATGTGCTAAGCAAGTTCAACACAGGTAGTGACCATAGATTGGTGAGATGTAAGATGCACCTCAACACTAAACTCGAACGTGGCAAGCTCATAAGACAAACAAAATATATTGACATAACCAACCTTAAAAAACACCAAAATACCTTCAAGTTGGAACTGAAGAACAGATTCTCTGCTTTAGAAGGCCTAACATCGGAAGAAGTGGATATTTCTGAAGTTAACAGAAAAGTAACCAAAACTCTTATGGAAACAGCAACACAATTAGCTGGGTCGAAGAACAAGTTGCATGTGAACAAATTATCAGGAAAAACCAAAATGTTGATGCAAAAAAGAAGAGAGATGAGGACAACTAAAGAAGGTGCGACTTCCAAAGTGGAATATATAGAGCTATGCAAGACAGTACGAAAAAATATCACTGAAGACATAAGGAAATTCAACTGTGAACTAGTGAGGAAAGCAATTGAAAACAACCAAAGCCTAAAGATAGCAAAGGGACATCTCAGTAAGGGAAGAAAACAGATTATGGCACTGAGAAAAGAAGGTGGTTCTGTAACAAGAAATAGAGGCAAAATTTTGACACGAGTGAAAGATTTCTACTCCAAATTATATGAAAGGGATGATGCATGTACTCCAGACATCGTGAAAGGTACCAGTACCAGAGTTTTTCCAGTCCTTCCAGCAGAAGTTGCACATGCAATCAAGAACATGAAGCGGGGAAAAGCTCCAGGAGAAGATGGAATTACTGTAGACATCATACAAGAAACAAGTGGAGAAATCGAAACAGTACTCGCCCAAATTTTCACTCGATGCCTTAATGAAAAGAAGATTCCTGAGGATTGGAACAACGCTACAATGATCCTGCTACATAAAAAAGGTGACATTGAGGATCTCAGGAACTACAGACCTATCAGCCTCCTATCAGTGGTTTATAAAATCTTCACTAAAGTTATTTCACACCGTTTGAAGGTAACACTGGATATGGCTCAACCGAGAGAACAAGCTGGATTCAGGAGTGGCTACAGCACAATAGATCATATCCACGTACTGAGAGAACTAATTGAAAGAGCGAGGGAATATGAACTTCCATTGTGCATGGCTTTTATCGATTATGAAAAAGCCTTTGATTCGGTGAAACCATCAGCAGTTACAATGGCTCTGAAATCCTGCGGTATTGAAGATGCATACATTAATATCATTAATAACATCTATGAAGATGCAAGTGCAAAGATTCGGCTGTTTGAAAATACAACACACATAAAAATTAGAAAGGGAGTGAGACAAGGTGACACCATATCTCCGAAGCTCTTTAATGCCACATTGGAAAATGTCTTTCAATCACTGAACTGGGAAAACAAAGAGATAAAGATTAATGGAGATTATCTAACCCACCTTCGTTTTGCTGATGACGTAGTCATTTTTGCAACTACCCCATCAGAGCTGCAGAGTATGATCCAGAAACTTGCTGACAAGAGTAAAGAAGTGGGATTAAAAATGAACTTTCAGAAGACAAAAGTGATGTTCAATGCTTTTACAAGAAATGAAGATTTATCGATTGATGGAGAAAAGCTGGAGATAACAGACACGTACGTTTATCTTCAACAGCAGATATCACGTGAGGGTCACATTGATGAAGAAATTAATCGGCGTACAAAACTTGTCTGGAGAGCTTTTGGAAGAAACAGCATAATTTTCAAGAGCAATATGCCATTATGTCTTAAAAGAAAAGTGTTTGATCAATGCATCCTTCCAGTGCTTACGTATAGTGCAGAGACGTGGACCTTAACTAAAAGAGACATACAAAGGCTGCAGACAACTCAAAGCAGCATGGAGAGGTGCATGCTTGATGTAACCAGGAGAGATAAGAAGAGGAACTTGTGGATCCAAAAATGACAAGAGTGGAAGACATCATGATCAGAGAGTTAAATCCCTGAAATGGCAATGGGCTGGGCATACTGCCAGAAGGACAGACCATCGATGGACATCCGAAATTTTAGATTGGATTTCAAGGGACAGGAAAAGACCCAGAAGAAGACCACATGGGAGATGGGTGGATGAAATTCAAAAGTATGTGGAAGTGACATGGAGAAGACTGGCACAAGACAGACTGTTGTGGAGGAAACTTGGGGAGACCTTCGTCCAGCAGTGGATTGATAATGGTTGACAATGATGATTACATAAAGAGCAACATGGAACATGGTAATAGTGGGATATCAGTAGTTAGTCCCCATTCGGCAAGTTGCACATGTTTTCCCTCTAATTTAGCAGCAAAGTGTTAAATTCTTCTAGCTCAGTAGGACCAGTGCCTGGATTTTTTTTTTTTTTAACTGATGAGAAAGAATGCTCAGCCTTGCCCAAGGGCTGGTTGGGTTCAGGCTTAACAGGCCATGCCAGGTCAGGCACCTGCAGTCATAGAGGAGCTCAGTTTCAAATAAGTGAACCTCACATGCACATAAGCAAGACAAGGTTTAATTCCTGCATATACACTACATGATCAGTAGTATTCAGACACCTTTTGTAAGCAGTGGATTTGCCCATATATATCAGTCATGGCCTATACAGGTATTAGAAAAATGCAAATGACCTGACAAACATCATAGACAAGCATGAACAGCAGAATGGGCTGTACTGCAGAGCTAAGTGACTTTCAATGTGGCATGGTCATAGAATGCCATCGTAGTAACATGTCAGTTCAGGAAATTTCTACCCGGCTGCAGCTGTCCCAATCATTGTATGCAATGCTATTGTGTAGTGGAAATGGCTACAAACAATGACAGTTCACTTGCGACTTGGTAAGCCGCATAAAATGACAGAGCGGGATCATGGAGTACAGAAAAGGGTGATGTGACAAAAACACGGGTCCTCAGTTGCAAGACTCATCACCCAGTTTCAAAATGCTTCTGAAAGCAACACCAGCACCATAATGGTTCATCAAGAACTGGAAGGGGTTTTCATACCTGAGCAGCTGCACACAAGCCCAAGCTCAACATCAGCAAGATCAACACCAAGCGTTGGTTGGAGTGGTGTGTAAAGCTTGAAGCCAGTGGATTCTGCAGTATTGGACATGCATTCTTTAGAATGATGATGAATCATGCTTTGTCATCTGGCAATCTGACAAATAAAACTGGGTGTAGAGGATGACAGATGAACACTACCTGCCAGACTGTGTTGTGACAACTGTGCTGTAAAGTTTGGTGGGGGAGGCATCATGCTCTCGGGCTGTTTCTGGTTTGAGTTGGACTCCCTGGTTCCAGTGCCCTGGAATCTTAACCACTTAACTGTCAAATTAATATGAAGATTTCAGCCCCAAAATTGTCACTTTTTATTTTTTTTATTGCAGAACTAAAATGTTTGTCACTAAGTAAAGCACACTAAATAGTTACAAAACGATATTTTGAACGTGATATGTGAAAACAGTACATGTTGTATTAACAAGGCAATTAATGTAAAATAAACAAAAAGCGAACAGTAAGCACTATAAAACAAGTTACCTTTAGTATTCTGGTAATTAGTTTTAATGTGATATATTTTAAAACATGGTTCTAAGCACAAACCAAATCCACAATCTTCACACCAGATTTGAGTCTCCTTTAGCTTCTTTTTGCACGCGTTGTCTTTCTTCAAACAACACATTTTGCACTGTCTTGTAGGATCTTTCTTGCAAGAGGTAGGGGAAACATGGCAGGGAAAATGACACCCAGTAAGATGGGCAGGGCTGTCTGAGTTAGATGGTCTTCCTGTCTTGTTCGTCCTGGAAATCTGATCATCATACTTATGAAAAAGCTGTTCCACAACCTGGATTCAAAATTCTAAAAACGTGATGCTCTTGCCCAGTACATTTCTATACAGCAGAAAATAGCTCCAAATAACTTTTTCAATCAAGTGAGAGAATATCTTCCTAAAATATTTTTTTCCCAGTGTTTCCAGGTTGTGGGATGAAAGAGGGTTTCCTGATCACATCAGCCCACACCACCCATAGTTAGGTGTAGTTGACAAGCTTTAGCTTTTCTTTGTCTTTTTTTTTACAGTGAACCTAGAAGTGCAGTGAATAATGCTCATCAAGCATACATCTCTTTTATCCATACACCTAATAGCCATTACCTTACCTCTTTGAAAAGCCAATAATTTGCCTTTCTGCAATGTTTTTTTGGCGAAATCCTTGGGTAGATCCTTTCTGTTGTTTCTTACAGTGCCATAGATGTTTGTTTGTTCGGCAATTAGTTAGTCAGCACACTCTGGTGACATGCAATGATTGTCTACAGTCACACAGGAGCCTTGGCCCAGAAAGCGATACAAAAGATGCATCATGACTTTCGTGCCTAGTCCATACTCTGTGTACAGTTCACTGAAAACATCACTAAGTCCTGTATTATATATAATAAAGCCACAAACATAGTCACTTTTGGCTTCACAAAGCAAAAATTTTGATCATAAATCTGGCCCTTTTTATTGGTATGTACTGTTTCCAAGATAACTTGCCCTCATAGGACATAAGCTCTCATCAACAGAGAGATCTTTCTGGTTTGTAAAACTCACAGAAATTTTGCTTCACATGGTTAATAGACTGCATAGTGTATACAGCTTCCACAGTTTGGTATTGGGAAATTCTTAACTTTTTTTTTTTTTTTTTTTTTTTTTTTTTCAGTTTCATTGTTGCAAAAATGCAAACATCTTATAAGCAAAATAAAGTGGTTTTTAGACATTTGTGAAAAAACCGGGGTTTACAAATCCCTGCGTTGTGATCAGTACATATCTTCTGATGGCTTTTTTGCAATGCCTTGCAGAATTAGCAGCTCGAGGAACACCATTTCTTTTTTCATTCAAGTGTGATATTTTTCATCTCATGAAAAGTCAGACAAGTTTGTGTGATGCTTTCTTATTTCTAGTTCTACAAAATGGCTTGTTTCTGTAACTATTTTACCTGCAAGTTCAGAATCAAAGAACTTTTTATGTACTACATCTACAGGCATACAGTTTTCCTGCACAGGAAAAGTTATACCTGGACTTCAAATAAAAGACAACCTAGCAAGCGCTCCCTGCCTGTCGACCTGAAGAAGATATTTCACACCAGTCACTCACTCTTTGAAATAAATCATTACTTGACTCCAATTCACTACCACGTTCACCGACAGTCTCATAAGTTTCACTTGACCCACTTGTATCAATACATTTATAATCAAACTTTTCATCCTCATCATCCAGAGCCCATTTAAAGAGACAGGGCACCCAGGGGCTGGACAGTATTTTGGGACCCCAGTATTAGTGGCACATATAAAATTTCACTATGGGTGGCAGACGGGGGTTGCCATGGCTCTTTCAAAGTTTTCGCCAATTTATTCGCCAAATTCAATTTTTTTTTATCGCCAAAGTCTTATAACAGTACAAAAAGGTAATCACCAAAGCCTTTTCTCCATTGCTAAAACGATTGTTTTTTCGAAAATTGCGAAGATGGGAATCGCCAGCGTGACCTCTGGTGGCAGAATAAAAAATACCCATGAAAAAACATTCCCAAAATATGACGAGGAAGACAAAAATATCTCTGCCATATTGAAGTGTGTAGCCCACAATTCACGGTCGAATTAGTGTTTGTTATTATTATTGGGGTTTAACGACCACCGTGAGCAACTCAACGGGCTATAAGCAGTCGCCCATCCCTTATTTAGGGTCACTGGTTCCAGGGAAAGGAGACAGCCAGTGCTGTAAGAATCCCATGCCTCATTGGAATTTGAACCCACTTCGGACGAATGGTCAGAAACCGTCGCTAGAACTCTGAGCCACCGGGAATCAGTGTTAACAAGAAAATGTAAAAATGCATGGTTGAAAAATGGATACCAGTTCAGTTCTACTTAAATACCCCTGCCCTTCGGTTCAGCTTGTTAAAATTACATCGAAGTAGTGGACAAAATAATATGATCCAAATATCATGATTCATATGAATTTTCGATGCCTTAATGAAGGGAAAATTCCTGAGGATTGGAACAATGCTACAATGATCCTGCTACATAAAAAAGGTGACATTGAGGATCTCAGGAACTACAGACCTATCAGCCTCCTATCAGTGGTTTATAAAATCTTCACTAAAGTTCTTTCACACCGCTTGAAGGTAACACTGGACATGGCTCAACCGAGAGAACAAGCTGGATTCAGGAGTGGCTACAGCACAATAGATCATATCCACGTACTGAGAGAACTAATTGAAAGAGCGAGGGAATATGAACTTCCATTGTGCATGGCTTTTATCGATTATGAAAAAGCCTTTGATTCGGTGAAACCATCAGCAGTTACTACGGCTCTGAAATCCTGCGGTATTGAAGATGCATACATTAATATTATTAATAACATCTATGAAAATGCAAGTGCAAAGATTCGGCTGTTTGAAAATACAACACACATAAAAATTGGAAAGGGAGTGAGACAAGGTGACACCATATCTCCGAAGCTCTTTAATGCCACATTGGAAAATGTCTTTCAATCACTGAACTGGGAAAACAAAGGGATAAAGATTAATGGAGATTATCTAACCCACCTTCGTTTTGCTGATGACGTAGTCATTTTTGCAACTACCCCATCAGAGCTGCAGAGTATGATCCAGGAACTTGCTGACAAGAGTAAAGAAGTGGGATTAAAAATGAACTTTCAGAAGACAAAAGTGATGTTCAATGCTTTTACAAGAAATGAAGATTTATCGATTGATGGAGAAAAACTGGAGATAACAGATACGTATGTTTATCTTGGACAGCAGATATCAAGTGAGGGTCACATTGATGAAGAAATTAATCGGCGTACAAAACTTGCCTGGAGAGCTTTTGGAAGAAACAGCATAATTTTCAAGAGCAATATGCCATTATGTCTTAAAAGAAAAGTGTTTGATCAATGCATCCTTCCAGTGCTTACGTATGGTGCAGAGACGTGGACCTTAACTAAAAGAGACATACAAAGGCTGCAGACAACTCAAAGAAGCATGGAGAGGTGCATGCTTGGTATAACCAGGAGAGATAAGAAGAGGAACTCGTGGATCCGAAAAATGACGAGAGTGGAAGACATCATGATCAGAGTTAAATCCCTGAAATGGCAATGGGCTGGACATACTGCCAGAAGGACAGACCATAGATGGACAGCCGAAATTTTAGATTGGATTCCAAGGGACAGGAAAAGACCCAGAAAAAGACCACATGGGAGATGGGTGGATGAAATTCGTAAATATGCAGGAGTGACATGGAGGAGACTGGCACAAGACAGACCGTTGTGGAGGAAACTTGGGGAGACCTTCGTCCAGCAGTGGATTGATAATGGTTGACAATGATGATGATGATACGAATTTTCAATGTATGGAAATTTCCCCCAAATACAGATTTGTGGAAAAGAATTTCTGTAATGCATTTGAAAGATTTAAGGAAGGACTGGGGTGGCTATACTTTTACTGGACTCCTCCTTAAAAAGTGAAAAGAAATAGAACTTTTTTTCGCAAGGCAGTTTCTTGTAGTTTTCTTCTATGTGCTATCTGCAAAAAATAAAAAAAAAGCTGTAGAACTCTGTCAATTCTTCAAGCATCCCATATAATTCTGGGACCCCTTGAAAATGCGAGGCCCAGGGCTACGCCCCCCCCCCTAAATGGGCTCTGTCATCATCAGAATAATCTATGCCATCTCGAAAATGCTTCCTGCACACAGACACATCACATTTTGATGCCATTTCCAAACTGCCTTTCAAAATATTATGCTAATTTTCACAGCCACAAAAAAAAAAAAAAAAACCCAGCTGTTACTTCTGCTGCGATCCACTCTCAGAGTCGGACACGAAAATCATTCTTCTCCCGAGACCCTCTCGGGAGTGGTAGTCAGGAAAATGGCAAAAAGAGTCTTCCTCAAAACATTTTTGGGCATGGCATTTTGATACTGTAGGAAAGGCGAAAGGAGTCTTGCTCGAGACAGTCTCAGGTGTGACATTTTGGTACTGTTATGTTACGGCAGAGATATTGTCAGGCATGGCAGTAAAGTGGTCAATGCAGTGGGCTATAATAACATTCTCAACAATGCTGTGCTCCCAACATTATTGACAACAGTTTGGTGAAAACCCTTTTGTTTACCAACAGTAAAATACCCCTGTCAACAAATCAAAGTGAGGTCCTTGCAAGACTGGTTTAATGACATGGGTGTTGAAGAACTTGACTGGCCTGCACAGAGCCCCGACATTAACTGCATACACAACGTTTAAATTTTTATGTAGTCAGCAAAAGCTTCATGTTCAGATCATAGAAGTCTACACATGAAGATTTTTTTAATAAGTATTTTACATCAATTTTTATCACAACAACCCATTCAGTTGAAAGCAAAACCATAGAATAAACTACTCTAATTTTTTGGGCTAAGAGCTATGGCCTAACTTATGGTAAATTTTTTTTCTGAGCAAACAGCAATTGAAAGTTTGTGTGAGATATCACTCACAGTAGATACCATGAATTTCCCCATTTTAAAACCATACATTTATCCCTACAAGGTTATTAAGAACGAGAAGATTGATTACTGCTAGTCCCAGTGACTTGTCTTCCCACTTTTCTCATAAAACTTTTAGAACACAGTGAAATCTATCAAAAAAAAAAAAAAATTGCATTGTTATGTCACTACTTTTAATACTAATGAAAAATGAACCGATTATCAGACTATGAATGCAGTAACGCCTTTTCATTAATGCAACTCGTAATGTACATTTTCTACAAAAGCATTACTTAATTTAAAATAATGCAGATATTCCTATTTAACGATGGTAGCTTGCAGAAATTTAGACCCATCTGGAGTTGGCTGGCTCCTGGTGCGTGAATTTTGTAGCAGCATATGACTTCAGCTTGTATGCTGTAGTTTTTGGGCCTTCACTTTTTTTTTTTTTTTTTTTTTTTTTTTGGGCCCACTTTTCTCTCTCATAGAGTGAAAGGCTAAATTTGACTCTTTTTTGGTTTCTTTGGGGTATTTTTTCTCTCACTGTACACTAACACATGACACTGCTGACCCTAGGGGGATTCTATTTTTTACCACTCCCTAGCAGGGGGTTTAAGCCCTACCATTCATGATTGAGTTGGGAAAATTTTTTTTTCATATATGTCACAACCCACAGCACTTCTGAGAATTTAGTGTTCCAGAAAACATAATTAAAACTGCTATCAAAAATAGAATTTATAGTTTTCACACAGGCAATAAAAGTACCTGAAATTAAACACAGGACTTCCATTTCTTCTTTCCAGCATGTTTTGTTTTATTCATCCATCTAATTGCACACTTTTTAACAACATTTTTCTATAAAACATGGCTATTTCACAAGGAAGAGTCAGATGAAAACCTTAACCCTTTTACTGCAATGCAGCCGATTTGTCGGCTCGCACAGCTTACACAGTGCAGTGGGCTAAACGACTGGTCTTCAATTTTGATCCAAGTATTTCCCAAACCAAACAGCAGATATCGGCGTCAAAGATCATATCATTTATTAATCATATCGCTTTGAAATGAATTCTTCATGAATCATATCGTTAAACAGCGATATTATAGAAAGAATCATAATATGCAATATGCCGTAAGAGTCGTATTGTGAATGAGTTTGAGCTTGCAATCGGCTTCTCTTGCACTTTCTCTGCATGATGGGAGAAAAGCTAACTTTAGCCAAAACTTTTGCTACTGCAGTTGAGGCAGGGTGTTCACATGGGATTGTTGGTGAATTATAAAATGCCGTACGGTCAGAAATAACTTTTTCGAGCCACGTTCGAAGTGCAGTAATGCGAAACTCATCCCAACATGTGGTCCAACGATGACTGCATGTTTATTTTTCTTGCAGACATTCGGCGTGCAGGAGAATGAAATGCAGTGTTTTATTACTAAGAAGCTCTTCACATTATACATCCCCCCCCCCCCAAACAAACAGATACAATTGCAAAACTTCATGAATTACGAATTCCCCTCTTTTTCCAAACTCATGTGTTAGCGGAGGATGAATATACTGACAGCTTGTTCTTCAGACTTGCTTTTTCCGATTGCACTGAAATTTTTGTAAGGTTATTTGAAATGGCTTGCTGTATGTAGTGAGAGTTTGCCCAGTGATAGTGATGATTTTGAATCATCTGAGAGTGATATTAGCCAAGCAACATCAAGCCAGAATACTAGAAACCGTACCACGCACACAATATCTTCTTCCAAAAGTGAAGATCTTGATAGTGAATCTTTAGTTCATGAAAGTTCTGAAAATGAATGGGAGGATGTAATAGAGGGAAGTGATGAACAACCTCAGCATCCTTTTGATTATCATGAAATGCAGGTGCCCAAACATGCTCCTGCAACTGATGCATCATCTATTGCACATTTTTCCTGGTTTTTTACCAATTTGATCCTTGGAATTATCATTTCTGAAACAAATAAGTATGCAAAGAGGTTTCTCCAGGAACAACCAAATCTTTCTCCCAAATCTAGAGCTAGGAAATGGAAAAAAGTAACAAATGCTGAAATGAAAGGTTTTCTTGTATACCTTCTAAATATGGGAGTAAAATGACAACCAATTATTGCTTCCTATTGGTACACAAGTTCCTCACAGAATTTGCCATGGTTTCAACGAATGTTTTCAAGAGATCGTTTTCAAATGATTTTGAAATTCTTTCATCTTGTAGATAGTAGCAACTTAGCAGCTCCTGGTGAACCTGGCTATGATCCTTGTGCAAAAATTCAGTCACTACTTGACCATGCAAACAGGCGTTTTAGGCTTCATTACACTCCACATCAGCAGCTAAGTATGGATGAAAGCCTAATAGGAACAAAAAACCATACACAACTTATGTAGTACTTATCTAACAAACATCACCATCATTGGGGTATCAAATTTTGGATTCTTTGTGATTCAGTATCGAGTTACTGTCTGTCATTTTTTATATACCGAGGATCTAAAGACACCACTTTCAAAGCAGAGATTCAAGAACATGGACTGGCATACTCTGTTGTAATGAGATTATTGAAAATGGGGAAACTTTCTGTCCAAAGGGTTCCATGTTTTTATGGATAACTTTTTCACAAGTGCTCCTCTGGCTAAAACATTATATAGTGCAGGGACATTTGTAACAGGATGCATCCCGAAAAACAGAAAATTCCTACCAGCACCCTTTCATAGTAAGTTTACTATTGGTGAAGTGAAGTATTTCTGCATGGGTCCTATTCTTGCTGTTGCCTTCAGGAGAAAAAAACAACAACAGAGGTTTCCTGTTCTGCTTTTCTTGGCACATTGCACTGCTGGAAACACTACATGCACACGTATACGTCAAGGAATGAGTAAAAGTATAACTAAGACATCAATTGTTCAACAGTACAACTTTTTTATGGGTGGAATTGACACCTCTGATATGATAGTGTATTCATATCTAGATGAGAGGCATACAGTGAAACACTGGAAAAAGGTGTGTTTCAATGTTTTCTCCTGTATGGTCCCAAATAGTTATATTTTGTACAAAGAAAACATTCCATGTAGCCAGAAACCCATGTCTAGGTTAGATTTTATTATTCAGATTATAGAATCTCTGGCAGATGAGTGGCTCCAGGAAAAAGATAACTAACCAGCCAGGCACTACAGAGACAAGAGAAGAAGAAAGCAGGAAGTATCTCCAAAAACTTCCTGGAAAAAGGAAAAAGACTTGGGTATGCAGCAAAAGGTCTAAATATGACAAAGAAAAGAGAAAGAGGTCATGCACAAAATATGCAAAGTGTGAAAAGGGCCTACATGGGGAATGTTTCCCATTGCATAAGTGTAGTACATAAGTATGTTTCAGTGTTGTCCTGTGCTGTGCTTCCATAATATTAGCAGAACCATGAAACTCTGCCTTAGAATAACATCAAACTGTGAGGGTATATTCACAATTAAAGAGTTTATCATTATATTTCCTCTTTTTTTTTTTTTTTTTGCACAGGGAAGAATAGTTTTGAAAATTTGTTTGAATTTGCAATTTCTATTCCAAAAAAAATTTCATGTTAAGTTATTTAAAAAAAATCAGTTATCTGAAATGTAAATTAATGTACATATAAATATAAAAAAAAATCTTAAAGTTCAGATTTTTTTTTTTTTTTTTGCCCAAAATATCAAAATTTATTGAAAGTACAGCATTTTTTTCTTGAGGCATGCAATTTCTAAGAAAATGGCTTAGCATTTCTTGCATATGCACACACATGATGTGTAGCACTAAAAGGGTTAAATGATTTTTTTCTCACAATTTATTGACCAAAAGTGACAAACACCTGCATCATTTTTCAATGTAATCTCCATTTTGTGCAATATAAATTATTCCAGCACTCAGATACTGCATAGATTCCTGTAGAAAAAAATTCTTACAGTCACACATGCAGCCCAGCCACTCGTGCACCACTTGCTGCACCTCTTCCTCAGACCTGAAAGTCTTTTCTTCCCATCACATCTTTGAGTGGTCCAAAGATGTGGTAATCACTTGGGGGCAAGGTCTGTTGAACACGGCAGATGTGGAAGACACTCAAAGTGCAAGTCTTGTATGGTTCTAATCATTGCATGAGCAGTATGGGGCAGAGGGTTGTCATGTTAACACAAGACACCAGTACTCAGAAGTCCATGTTGTTTGGATTTGATGGCAGGTCAAAGATGATTCCTGATAAGAACTGTATATGTGTTACTGGTTACAGTGTTCCCCCTGGGCAATGTAGTGCTCCAAAATAACGCCTCATTCATCCCAAAAGAGAGTCAGCATAACCTTCCCTGCAGTTGGCTACATACGCAACTTCTTCGGTTTTGGCGAGGAGGTATGGCACCATTCCTTGCTCGCTTTCTCAGTTTCTGGCTGGTGATAAAGAACCCAGCTTATCTCCAGTAACAATTCTCTGTAGGAAGCCATCACCTTCTTCTTCAAAGCATCGCAAAAGTTCGTGACAGACATCAGCGTGTCGTCATTTCAATTCTGGAGTCAGCTGGTGTGGCATCCGCCTTGCAGACATGCTGTGCAAAAGTGCAGCTACTTCATCCACCGTCACTTGGCGATTTCCCATCACAATTCCTTCAACTGCTGTAATGGACTCTGGTGTCACTAATCTGTGTGTCTAACCTGGTTGAGGAGAATCTGTCACAGAACTCACACCATTTTAGAACTTCTTAGTGACAGACATGCATCACCACACTGCAACTTCATTCAATGACGAATTTCAATATATTTTAAGTCTTCATTACTCAAAAAACAGATGGCAGAACATTGCTCCCCTTTGGTGCATGTCTCAAGCGGGGCGGCCATTTTTACACTGTTACTGTGACGTCAGTAAATTTGTCTGCACAGTGTTGTCACCTGTAAGAAAATCTTTTAATCATTGGCAACAATATTGCCAAGTTAAAGGACAATGGCACTGTATTTTGAAATTTTTATTGCGCTTTTAAGGTTTTCATTAGACTCATGAGATAATATTAGTCACTTTCTTTTTGCTCAGATATATTTTTGACAGCCCAAACCAGTTTTTTTCAACTAAAAATAACATTGGTAATTCATGCCGTGAAAACTGAATTTACAGGCTGGAATTCATAATCAGTATCACCTTCTCGGCTATTAACTGCAAATAAATAAATAAGATAGTAAAGAACATTCAGTATTTTCAATGCTACCCATCTATTTCATTTTCATATTAGCTCACTAGATTACTGAAAAAATGATGAAATTATGGAAAAATGACTTCATAAATATTTAGGAAGTTTAGAGAGTGATGCAAACATATTACAATGTCATTTGTTGAAGTCTTACATTGTGGCTAAGATATTACAAAGTTTTGGAGTGAGATGTTTATGCCAGTGAGACTTACAATTAATTTGTTTTCTAAATGGCGATTTTTGCCAGGTGTCTTAGCCTGAAAATTATGGAAGTTGTGATTTCCAGTTAGTTACAAAAACATGGGACTAAATATAGTACTGATACATACACAACATCTGCACACCTTTAGAGATCCAGTACATAACTAAAACACTTAAAAGGAAGAAACATGGCATGCTAGGCTTGTACCGATACAAAATACCAGTGGAAAGAACTAGTTACCATTATTTGCTGTGATCTCTGTGTTGGCATAGCTAGGTTCTTCCCTGATTTGAGCTAATTCGGCATAATGAACTGAAGGACTAGCAGGCGTTGTCCTAGATAGACCAGAGGTAGAGGGTTCAAGGGGTAAAGCAGAGATGGGAGGTGAAAGTGTAGACAAGTTTATGCCTGGTGAAGAGCGAGGCCATGTCCCGCAAGAAGAAACAGGAGTGGCTACAGGAGGCGAGCTAATCTTGCTTTGTGATGAATCGTTTGAATTATCTGAATAAGACACGCTAACACCTGAAAGAGACCAGAGTACCATTCTCAAAGCCCATAAGAATTAAAACTTATCTCACAAAAGTTACTTCATTTGCAAAATCTAAACGAAAAATTCACAAACTTTTCATGCACATGCATGCACGCGCAGCCAAAAAACACACCAATGTAAGCATTGCATTATGACAGGGACAAAAAAAAAAAAAAAATGAACTGAGAAATAGTACTTTACGCTACAAGGCAGCAGAACCTTGACCCCAAAACTCTGCAATCAATCTTAAAATTCTATTAAGTGAATCCGTAGCATTTTTCATAGGAAAATGTATTTTCAAATCCTCTTGCTTTCATGCCAACTACCGAATTTTTTCTTTCCTTGGAGTAAATGAACATCTACACGTCATATACTTATTACCCTGAAGTGGTTAACATAACACATATTATGAACATACTCCCAACTTATTTTCATTACACACCAAATTCAAACCTAATACATATCAACAATACATTGAATGCAATGCAATTATGCTCTCATTAAATTATTAGATATACTGTACCTCTCCTCTATTCCAGAATTCAAGTAAGCAAATATGCAAGATTCCTATCACAACTAAATCAAATTTATCACACCACAAGGTATGGGTGCAATATATTGAATGGCTGTGATAATCTACAAACTTTCAATAATACTGTAAGTGGCAAGTCCATACAAAATTTTGTGAACATTTGCATTCAGTGTTATTTCAAAAGAAACTTTTATCATGGTAGTTAACAATCTCCATGATGATATGTCCCACAATATGCATTTAACAGTGCTTATCTTTCTGAACATTTCAGAATAATAAAGAAAATAAAAAATGAATCAATATCAGTGAAATTTTGACATGTTAGAGAGACTAAAACTATATAAGATGCAAAAGTTCTAAAATTTTGTAGTGCTATATAAAAATCTGAGGTAACATGTTTGCTTCTCATGCACTAGTTTCTAGGTAGAATTTTGTGGCACTTGAATGCTCCTTTACCAGCTGAATTTTTATGCCTTATACAATCATAAAACTTCAATGTTGGAATTTTTTCATATACTGTGCCTCTGCAGAAGTTTGGAGCATTGCAAATACCTCAAAATTATGTTTTTTTTTAAGGAATAAAAGGAAATAATATGTCAACTTTTTAGATAGCACCCTTACCCTTTCTCACGACTACAGTTAATAGTAGGTGTTGCCATTTGTGAGAAAAATTCCATTCTTTCAAATTAGTTAATGTACCTCTTCTCTCTTTTTTCAGTCCTTCTGAGAATTTTCTTTTAAAAAAATGCTGTTGATGCCCCCCCCATTGATGTTTATTTAGAACATTTTTTCCCCATAAAAACAGATGTGGCCACTCAAGTTTTGGAAAAAATAAATGTTCTAAATTCTTCAGAATTGTTAGAAAATGATCAAAAGGAAGAATTAAAAGAAGTTTTGGAAGGTAATAATTACCCTTTTCTACTAGTCGACAGAATTCTTAGTAAAATAGAAGAGAATCAGAAGTCAAAAGCTAAGTTCCAGTTAACTAGAAAAATTACTTACCATGAAGGACTGTTTGAAAACTTCAGAGGATTAGTGAGAAGTTTCTAGTCAGACTGGCTCCAGGATTACAAAATAAAATTAGTAACTACCTTCCAAAATTAAAGCAAAAATAAAAAAAAACATCCTTTTACAGGAAGGTGTGGTCTACAGCATAAAATGTGAGTGTGGTCTCAGCTGACAGCTTAAAACCTGACTGACAGAGAATATAAAGCTGCAATTAAAAATATGATAAACAAATCAGGTTTGGACAAACATGTTTAAAATACAGGACATAAACCTGCTTTGGGACTTTAGAAGTTCTGACACATCAACAACACTTTTTCAAAAGAAAATTGCCAGAAGGATAGGCAATAGAAGAAGAAGTACAACATTAAATGATTTGAAAGGTTGGAATTTGTCTCAGGAATGGCAACACCTACTATAACTGTAGTCCTGAGGAACGGTAGGGGCGCTACCTGAAAATTTGACATATTATTTCCATTTATTCCTTAGAAAAAAATCCATAATTTGGAGATGTTTGTAATGCCTTAAAGGTCTAGGAATAACCATACCATCAATTATTACCAATTTGAGACTTTGAGATTAAGTCATCACTTATTAGCTGTTTCTCTTTTCTGTAAGGCTGGAAAAGAAACTAAACTTGTATGAAATGCTGCGCTTAGACCTACCATCTTTTATGGCACCGAAAGCTGGACATAAAGTTTCAGAGGAAGTTAGAAATAGAGCAGTAAAAAATTAATAGGGCAAGAAATAGGCAGATTAAGCAGCAGAATATAATTACCAAAATAAACAGAACAGAGCTGGGTTCTTTTTCAGTAAAGAAAAAGTTAATCGGACCATATTGAGATGGCTTGGATAACATGCAGGTTACATGGAAAGTGAATAATTACCTAAATATATATCACATTCTGTGGTATGGTACTGCAGACCAAGTGGCAGCCCTAGAACAAGATGGATTGAAGTACAAAATCTGCAATTAGCAATCTAGGAAGCAATAAGTTAGGCACAGCAAACCTTGCAATGGATAGGAAGATATGAGAAAAAGCTTGCTGAAAACCAGTATAATGTAACTACCATAATTTTTGGGCTAAGAGCAGCGGCTCTTACGTTACTAAAAGTGAAATTTTTTGGGTGTGCGGCCCTTATGCCGAATTTGTTTTCGATAAGACTGTTTCTTCCCCCCCCCTTTTTTTTTCATGCAGATGCTTAGTAAATTTTTTCAAACCACGTTTTTTTTTTTTCACAAACTCGACTGTGATCAAGTTTCCCTCCCTTTCTACTCATACGTTAGACATGATAACTCCGCTGTCCTGATCCAACATCAGGACAGCGGAGGGAAAGTGGGGGAGGACAGGAATGGGGGATGGAAGGGGGACATAAGCACACAGACGAGTAGTGTGACGTGTGCGATGATTTTCAGCGGGGTGGGGAGACCGGTTTGATGGGCACTTTCTTGAACAAAAGCTTAAGAACATGAACAATGCAAAAGCCTGCCCCAGGACGATTACATTAGCAGAGACCTATTCCAAACAATACTGGCGGGACGGAAGGACAAATTCTGTTCACTCTTCTTGGTTAATCTGGCATGCGATACAGGTGTTTCTTGGCTCGTGCTCCTGAGTTTTGCTTCGATTTTAATTTTTTAATTTTTTTATTGACTGACGATAGTGGAAGTTGAAGGCTTCGGCTGGAAAAGAAGGGATTCATATAAAAGCGGAGCTCAACGCGAAGGCTCAGTGCGCAGTAAATGAAAGTAGGTCAAACCACTTGAAAGAGAGCGGCACCGCTGTTATGGAAGTGTTGGCGGCCAGATCCGCGAACACGTGCGAGGCAGCTGGTAAAGAAAAAAGCATAACATAGAAGGAACATATTATTAAAGAAAACATTAATCGAAAGCATTACAAGCGATAATTTATAAGTTAATTACTTCTAAGACGGATTCTATTGTGGTGAACAGAGAACCATCCTGTAGCAGACATCCACATTGAATGGAATTCAGACAATTGTGCGGTTTTACGAGCAATGCGATATTCTAACGGCAGTCTTAAGATTAACCGTGATTTATATTGATTACATAAATGGTTTTGAGCATTTAATAAAGGCAAACAAATAACATTAACATGATTAATAAAAAAATGTATAAATAAAATTTTTTGCCAGTATGAAAAAATAAGTGCATAAAGCAGATCGACACTGAATTGCAGATTAGCCTTTAAAGTATACATATAATCACGCTGGGTGTGAGTTAATTCATGAAAATAAGGAAGATAATTTAGATTTCTGAGCAGCACCACGACTTCACAGGTGCGGCCCTTACAGCAACTTTTGCTTCCAAGATTGCAAAATTTTTAACCTGCGGCCCTTACGCCGGTGCGGCTCTTAGTCCGAAAATTACGGTAATTTAAATGTTTGTTCTAACAAAAAAAAAAAAAACTTGAACTTAGTTATTATAAAGGTGTGAGATGATGATAATCACTGAAGCATTTATGTATTCATCATTTTGAAAATTTTTTAGCACTGATATTAATAAATAAATACATCACTCTTTCCATGTTGTAACCACATACAGCAACCGAAAAATTGTTATTCGGCCGCCACCAGGGAATTGAACCCACGGATCTTTCGACATCTAGCCGAGCGCGTTAGCTTTACACCATGGTAGCCAACAATCCACGGCGATGTGTGTATTTCAGTCAGCTTCTGACGTCATAAATCCGTAAGATTTGCTCAGCTACTGAGACGTCTCCATCTGGTGGGCATTAACGACATTGGCTATATATTAATTATAGCAGTTAAATCCAAAGGTGAGATCCAAAGTGAAAATCCTCTAAATACGTGGCGTCAGTTGAATAAATAAATACATCGCTCTTTCCACATTGTAACCACACACAGCAACCGAAAAATTGTTATTCGGCCGCCGCCGCCGGAGAATTGAGCCCACGGATCTCTCGATATCTAGCCAAGCGCGTTAGCTTTACACCATGGTGGCTAACAATCCACGGCACTATGTGTGTATTTCAGTCAGCTTCTGACATCATTACTCCGTAAGATGGGCTCTGCTACTGAGACGTCTCCATCTGGTGGACATTAACGGCACTGGCTATATATTAGACGTCTCCATCTCGCGGCCATTAATGCCCACCAGATGGAGACTTCTTAGTAGCTGAGCCCCTCTAACAGATTTACGATGTCAGAAGCCGACTTAAAAACACACACAGCACCGTGGATTGTTGGCCACCGTGGTGTAAAGCTAACGCGCTCGGCTAGATATCGAGAGATCTGTGGATTCAATTCCCCGGAAGCGGCCGAATAACAATTTTCTGGTTGCCGTGTGTGGTTACAACATGGAAAGAGCAGGGGTGTTAGTGCCCCTACCATGTTCTGGAGCAAGTTTTGGAGCAGGAAAATATGCAATTTGGAGCAGAAATGTTGGGTTTTGGAGCGAGAAAATGTGCATTTTGGAGCAGAAACGTTGGGTTTTGGAGCAAGAAAATTTGCATTTTGGAGTAGAACTCAGGTTTTGGAGCAATTAATGAGAGTATTTTTAATTATTTTAAGTCCATGCTGTGTTTTAAGTTATGCTGAATTACCATTATTTTATGAACTATGAAAAAATGTTATATTTCAGGTTTGTTGACATTTTACTGCTTCTCTTATGACTGTTAATTAGCTTTTTCTGTCATTCCTACAGTGAGATAAATGGGAAAACAATTATACTACCCACGATTTATTGAAAACTACATGACCTGAAATATTTTAAGCAAAACACATTAATATCAGGGATTTTCTTCTGAATGCATTTGTTTCGCTGTAACACGAATAGGATGCTGCAGCGTTCAAGAACTGTTGCTATTTTTACTGAATGCTTGCGAATATACACTAAGGAAGAATAAATAATATGTAATTACTGTTTGCTGTTTGGTTGGTTTTTAGCAGCATATTTTTCAAGATTCATGGTATTCAGATGAAAATGCATTATGTCTGAAACCAACCAACTGGCAAGCCACGCGTACGTGGTTTGCGTGTGCATCACAAACTCCTAAGGTTTTCTGAAGGAAAGCGTACCTTCGATATAAAAGGAAAACTAATGTAACATTTAATATTCAAATTGTAAAATAACCTTTCAGCAGTTGCACCATAATACTCTTCATACAATGTTTTTCATCCACTAATTATCAATGTCAAACTTTCGTTATTGCTGTGAACAATTACAACTGGAACCAAAACTATAAGATAACAGTGAGATTTAGTAAAGTTGGTTAGATAAAAGCTGCTTCCATGGCTTAACGGTTGCGCAGTGACATTTTGGGGTGGGATCCCCCTCCCCCTCTTCAGTAGTAGTAGAATCAGTTTATGACTTTTTTTGTTGTTGCTGTCTGAAACAGCCACTGTTCTTGCATGTGTGGGTTTCCGCATGTATGGACATGGACATTAAGCAGACGATTGTGAGTTAGTAAGTGGTTCAACGCACCTTCCATCTGGAAAAAGAAAAGTGTGAGGGTGAAGATGTTCCCCAAGGTAGGGCAAAATGAGAAAAAGAAAACCTCCTAAAAATTCTGCTCCCTGAACGTACGGGGCAAAATTCAGACTTTAAGTAAAAACCAAAAGATCAGTATTCCTGATAATTGATTACAAGTTATGCGATATAAACAATCCTTTCATTTATCCATAGCGCTCGTGGGCAATTTTAATTAACAAACATGAGACTGACCGAAAAAAAAAAAAAGAAAGCTGTACTTTTTAATTTGGTGAAAAACCAGACTGCGTGGTTAGAAAGTGTGAATATTACGCCGTTCACTGTAATTTATTTATGAAAATATTTAACTAGATCACACCACTGTATTCACAATTAAATAAAATTACTGAATTCCAAACAAAATAGGGTGGTTTTGAAAGACATAGCTTCAAACAGTTTTTTTTCCTGGTTTTGTTCTTATACTTGCTAGAACATTAGCTCTGGTTTCCTCTTGCGAGCAAACCCTACTTTCTTCTCAGCAAGTTCCACAGCCATATTTGTCTTTTGTTGACTCTGCCACTGCACAGCATCCACTGTTTACTTTTTTTTTTTTTCTGCCAATAGTTTTCCCTTACATATTTCTTTACTTTTCTTTCTTTTTCTGTTTTTTATTTTATTCATTCCCTTAATATGGCAATTTTATCCATCATGCTTAAAGAACTTTCAGCCTGAGAGCCATGAATGACATCAGAGCTTTCACTATTTTAGATAAATGGCATAATTTTCAGAGAATGAATATTTTTTTTTTTTTTTTTAACACCATGGATCAATTTTTACAAATTTCCAAACTTCGTCACTTCTATTTTTGGAAATTTCCCCACCCTTATCAAGCTAAAATGCACACACATTTATGAGGGCGATGACATTTAACAACTACATAGGAGTGGTGGGGGGGGGGTACAATTACGGAAGAAATCTTCGCTCCGCCCGACTTCCGTTTTCGGAAATTGATCCAACATTTTCAAGCTGAAATACAAATATTTATGGAATAAATTGCTATCCAACAATACTGGGTAGAGGAAACATCGCGAGGGGGGGGGGTATGATTACAAGAGAAATTTTATCTTCGTCTACTTTCTGTTTTCGAAGGATGAAATTCCGTCCTCCGACAAAGCAAACGACCCCCCCCCCCACCACTCCTCCTCCCAAAATTTCAGTTCAGTTGTGCATTGATCTCGTGAGTCGTCCAAATGAAAACAAAAAAGACGGAATTCCTTGAATCAGCGTAAGAATATTGTGGCCGAAGATTACGGGGAAATTTTCGGGCGGCCTAACTTCGGTTTTTGGAAATTGTTGCCTACAATTTCAAGCTGAAATTATGCAATGAAGTGATATTTAACAACAATACTGAACAGAAGCAACATCGCGAGAAAAAAAAATTGATTTCGGGAAAAATCTGCACTCCGTTTAATTTTTGTTTCTGAACATTTAAAAAGACAAAACAACATCCCCAGATGGAATACGCCCCCACCCCTCCTAACTAATACCTCAAAAATTTCTTCACTTCTGCGTCAATCTCGAAAATTACAAAAAAAAAAAAAAAAAAAAAGGAGACCGAGAATCCACGGAATAATCTTACGTGCGAATTAACTGCTGCATCGATTTAGAATGTCGTAAGATTACGCTAAAATATTGATGACCGGTAAATTTTAACTTTTGGTGCAAAATTGGCGCAGATTTTGTCAAAATCGCGATTTTTAGCAGAATGGCGCAAGAACAAAGTTTTGCCGCGAGCTGGTGCAATTCTGGCAGCCCTGAAAGAGCGATGTATTTATTTATTCAACTGACGCCACGTATTTAGAGGATCAGCACTGATATTGTAATTCATTTTGCAAACACTTTCATTTGTTTCCTAACAACTATTGATGAGTAAAACTACCAACAGGATCTTTCAATCACTGAATGCCACAATTCCAATGAAATTCACATTTGGTGGCAAATAGGACAATAAAAATCACATTGCTTCATTCTGATCTGTTATATTACGTGTCTTCAAAAGTTCTACCTATTTTTCATGATGTAAATTCCAAGTAAAAAATTTAAGTGCAATAACAGATGGCGAATGTGATGGCCAAAATGCTTCGAGGAGTAGGCTATAAAGTGACTCCAAGTATGCAGGTGCATCTCATTCCTAAACAAGTCACACAAGGGTTAATAGTCAAGCAATAAGGATCACATTAAGAATTTTATTTTTACTTTTTGAGAGTTCAACAAAGGCAACAATGCAGCAGAATTATACCTTTATGGCCAAATGTGACCATTAGCCATAGATATCACATGGTATAAGTTTGTGTTGTAACAATAGGTTAACCATTATTGTCATTTACTGTATCACACGTTATATATAATGTTGTCCTAGTGCCAGATGCATTTTTTTTTTTTTTGCAAAGAGGTTTCCTATTAAATAGTTATTATCAATTTTAAGATGAATTCATAGATATCAATTGCAAACTTACTTTCGGGTTAGGCTTCAGTAGCTCCAGGTTAAGCCTCGGTATCTTGACACCTTTGTTAATGCAATTTGTTGTCTGTCAGGATTTTTTCAAGCACTTAAACAAAATGGTTGTACTTTTAACGTTGCTTGACATATCTTGCACAGGTAACCCGAATGAAACAGTAATATAATTCAGCTTGAAGAAACGTCATTAAAATTACAAATAAGAACCAAAATTTGTTTGAATGGATGTACAAGCTCTAATTAAAACCTTGAATTGAATCATTAAGGTGAATTCAACGTCATGAAATATTAAAAAGGACTTACAAAATGACAATAATAAAACCAATTAAAATTGTTAAAACCTCTAAAAGCATTGAAATATCAGGCCCTACATATAAGCCTACAGACATAACCATACTAGTTTCGACAGCTTATTCCTCGCTGCCTTCTTCAGTGGTACGCATTGCCGAATCTACAGCCGGATATATCATATGCATTGGCGTCCATCACAAATTTCCCATGAAATTTCCCGCAATTGATGTCTATGAATTCATCTTAAAATTGATAATAACTATTTAATAGGAAACCTCTTGCATCCAGCATTAGGACAACATTATATACAGCGTGTGATACAGTAAATGACAACAATGTTAACCTAATGTTACAACACGAATGCAGCTGAAGTCTGCAGCAACATTTTTGAGGTGTATGGCAAGAATGCTGTAGACGAATGCACGTGTCGCCATTAGTTCCAGAAGTTTCGTGAAGGAGACAGAAGCTGCATAGATTAACCACATTCTGGACATCCATCAGAAGTTTCTGAAGAGGATGTCAACTAAGCCATATCAAATGGCCAACAGCTAACCATTAATGAATTATGAGAAAGTTTTTCTGTACACAGAACCACCACAGAAAAAAGGATGCATGCACTTGTGTTTATCACAAAGCGAAGTTCAACCAGTGGGGTACCACACAACCTATCCACAAGAAATTGATTGGGCAGAATGACCACCTGTCTTTGCTTGTGTCTCAGAAATGAATCTTTCTTGGAACAATTGGTCACGGGCGATTAACAGTGGATCTTTTACAGAAGTGTAAAGCATCAAAAGATTGTATGCAAAGTTAAGAGAGCCTACTATATTGATTTCAAGAGGAGGACTGTATTTGAGAAAGGTCCTGTTAAGTGTATGGCAGAGCTGCCATTGCATTGTCATCTTGCTGGGTCCTAGGGACCCACAGATATTTAAAAAGTGTGAACTTTGTGAGATATTCTGGGTCCTTTTAAAGAATCAAGAGATAATGAATATTTATACTTACATAAGAAAATGAAAAATACATGTAATGTACATTGTTCAACACTTTAATTTATGCTCTTTAAAAGCAATCTTTAAAAAAATCAAGTACTGACAGAATTAAATTTTATCATAATGGAACTACACAAAGACAATGCATTTTAAGCCAGCTCAGAACACCAGAGCAGTTTTCATTTTTCAAGACACAGTTACTGTGTGATGACTACTTTTGAACAGTTTTTTTTTTTACTTTTAACGAACAATCGTTGAAGTAGACGTACAACTTTTAGTAGAGCACAATTGTTCACAGAGCTCTCATTAAATGCAAGTTTGTTTTTTAAATTTTAAATTTCAACTGTTCCAATATTGATTAAAAGAGCTGAAAGGTTTAATAAATTAATCAAGGCATTTGTATATTTCCTTATTCTATTATTGTACATTTACATAATCTTGAGGGACTGTGCATTGCTGGCTGTTTTCATTCTTACTCTAATCCTCACGAATCTGACTTTTGCTAAATGGCATGTTTAAAAATCCGAAATAAAATGTAGGTCCCAAAGGACGCATATAATTTGTACTTATGGGTCCATTTTTGTTTTGTTTCTGGGTAATTTACGCGCTACAGCATGTCAGTGGCAGCACTTTATGGTGGGATGTAAAGGGGGCTAAATCCACTGGGAGCTGCTTGCACCTAACCAAATGATAAAATGCTGACCTGTACTAGACACTTGGAAAGGCTGAAATAAAAATTGAAATCTAAGTGTCCTGCACTAGTTGAACCCAAAGACATCATCTTGCAACATTACAATGCAAGATCCCATACAGCTTTAGCCAGTCAAGAGAAAATTACTGGACACTTGATGGGAAGTGTTG
Organism: Macrothele yani; assembly: GCA_039090855.1. Lineage (NCBI taxonomy): Eukaryota > Metazoa > Arthropoda > Arachnida > Araneae > Macrothelidae > Macrothele > Macrothele yani. The sequence goes on from CM076990.1 coordinate 178,268,798, forward strand.
CCTCACTCCCTGTATTCTCCAGCAACTTGCACATACGGACTACTTTTTTGATATCTTCAAAACTTCACTGGTAAAACCTTTGCTGAAGTTGAAGATGTTAAAACTGCATTACAAGAGTTTTTTTACTCCAAAACAGAGGAGTTCTACAGAAAATGAATTAAATCACTACCAGAAAGATGGCAAAAGATTATTGAAAATAATGACAATTATGCAAAAGAATAAAGATGTCTTTATTAAAAAAATCTGTTGTTCTTCTCTATCGAAAAATTGGTAGAACTTTTGCACATAGCTAATATTTTGTCTTCATTTAATAAATTATATAGTTATAGCACATTAAATGATTTTTTTTTTTTTCAAGTGCACCTGACTTGATTTTTTATTCAAATGACCAAAGCAGTACAATATGTTCAAACAATTCAACATATTACAGTTGGAGCATCAAGTCCCTTTATAAAATATATATAGCATTAGTGCAAACAAAACCTTGAGTATTTTACAAAATGCAGAGAAGCCTGGTCTTTCATTCTCCAAGCTGCTACCATGAGAGGAAGGGGGGGGGGGGCTTTTCAAATAAGTATTTTTGGTGAGCGTTCAAAAGATTTCGAAAAATATGTTTGAATCATCACACTGAAGAAAACTGATCAACAGAGGTGGTTGCGAGACAAAGTTTGAAATCCTGAATATTTTTGCTGAGAGGGGGAGGGGTGCATTATCACGTATTAATCTGAATAATAATTTTATATTATACTTCAAAATAAAAAAAAAGTATTAAATTATTTTTTTTTAATTTATAATAAAAAAATGTGTTGGTTATCCAGGTCTTTTTACTCAACTGATGGTCAATAGGCACACATTTTACCCTAAAAATTATCTACGATTTACCTGGCACTAATAGCTTACATTTTTCAGATCCACTTATGTTAGCTGCTAAAAGTAATGGTAATTTTTTTAAATCATCTGGTTTTCCATGAAGTACTCTGCTCTATGATGGAAAACAGGTTTCTTATAGAGAGAGACAGCCAGGCATTTTCATGTAGGACTTCCGTCCACAGAGAAGGTTTAGGCCCAAACCACCTACAGCGGGTCAGCCTTTGGGGCAGGACACAGAACGGAAGGAGCGAGAGCAAGTCTAGTGACTTTGACAGAACACAGTTTGTAAGTGAGAGAGCACAGTAGATGGTGCAACCGTACAAGTACGATGTAGCTCATAGAGGGGTGAGAGAAAGTCAGGGGGTAGTAGGGATGGATACACAATGTAACTGGGGGGGGGGCAACCCGGGGGCAGTAATTTAATGTACTCGTTCGATGCATGGCGGATATTCAGCGATTGTTAGCAAACCACACCATCTCTGGAAGATCCGCCCAGGCTTGAACCTGGGGACCCCCAGTTGACAGTCTGACTCACTAACCACTAAGCCATCCGTGGCTCTGGAAAACAGATTTCACTAATCCTTAACTTAAGTACAAAGCCCAAAGCAGCACTAACTCCTGTGAGTGGGAAAACAATGGGAAAGCTATGAACACAGATTAAAATCCCAGCCTTGGAACCTAAACCTGGTGAAAACAGTGAAAGGTATATAGCAGTGCTGTATAATTCTTTGGCAGCTAATTAATGTGAGTGACAAAATCATGACAAAACCTTTTAAACAATTTACTATACAGTTTACAGGTGTTGACACAATTTAAAAAGATGCAAAAGGGAGGGATATGTTTTAAACAGTACACCACATTGTTTACCTGTGTCAGCACAATTTACATAGCCGGAAACCTAAAATTTGCGGTTTAAGTTGGATCTGACATCATTCAAATCCAAACATATCAATCTGTTGAGTGATAAGACATGAATCCATCTGTAACTGCTTGCAAAACACTAATTTAGTGAATAACTGAAGAATCAAGCATGAAATGCACACTGGACTTGTCATCATTGATATTCTTAGATTTGAAGTCATTCAATTCTAAGCATATCAGTGTGCTGAGTGATATGGATTTATTTACTTATAATGGTATGACTAGACTAGTAATCAGTATTTCTTGGCATTGAATAGAAATAAAAGTTTCCAAGCTTTTGCACCATCTGGTTGATGTGTGAAAACTTGGAAACTTTGATTTCTATTCTACATGCCAAGAAATTCGGATTACTAGTATAGTTATACTATTTTAAGTGCAGTTGATGTGCAATTCCTTGTTATTAGCAGATACAGATTCATCTGTAACTGCTTACAATGCACTAATTTGGCAAAAAAAAAAAAAAAAAGCATGAAATGTACACTGGACTTTGATCTCAAGTCATTGAAATTCAAGCATATCAATGTGCTGAGTGAGAAGATAATCCTCTATGCATAACTACACTAATTTGATAATGAGGAATAGTACACCAATTAAGTAGTAAATAGTAACACTGTACTAGTGATCTGATTTATTGGTGTGGGAAGTAGACACATTAACGTTTCCAAGCTTTCGCACATCAACCAGATGGCTTTTTCAAGGAAGTTAGACAGTTCTGTCTAACTTCCTTGAAAAGCCATCTGGTTAGGTGGAACAATTTACTTGAAAAAGCCATCTGGTTAGACAGAACAACTTCCTTGAAAAAACCATCAGGTTAGACGGAACAGTTTCTGTCTAACTTCCTTGAAAAAGCCATCTGGTTTATGTGCGAAAGCTTGGAAACGTTAATGTGTCTACTTCCCACGCTAATAAATCGGATCACTAGTACAGTGTTACTATTTACTACACTAATTTGGCAACACCAGAAGTGTTCAGAAGGAAACAGTTGCATAGAAACAGTGGTGAAAGAGAGGTGAGGGCTTGAAGACAGAAATGTATTGTTTTTGAAAATTTACCTCAAAAATGCAACTCTTTTGCAACTATTTCCTCAAGTGAGCTTCAAAGAGAACAAACAATTCTTTCTAGAAATTCAGATTATCTACAAGAGGATATTCAAGAGAACATGCAACAGGATGTACTTGGTGACTAAGGTATACAATAGAGATGAACGCTAAACATTTTGCCAAAGGATGTTACATCCACTCTGTAGAATGTATGTAGAGCACAACACTATAATGTGAAAAGTACTTTCGTGGAATTGTGAGGTGGTAAAACAGTTAACCGTGTTACATTCCATATGTCAAACTATTTTATACTTAATGTATATTTAATATCATAAAGAATGGGTAAAAATAAACATTTGCTGAAGAATAAAGTTCCTACTTTAAGGAAACAAATTATATAATCCAGTAAATAAACTGCCTGAACTTTTCTTTCATACACACAATTATGACAAAAAATCAAATGCACCAACTGATATTATTCTAGTAATGGATGAATTCATGGCTGTCTCTAATGATGAAATCACAGATATTTCTCTAATTTAAAACTGAATTACTTATACTTTTATGAGGGGTTTTTCACTATAATTTTGCCATTTTAGGGTGAATTTTAAAAACAACACATTTCTGCCTTCAAGCCCACAGCTCTATTCCCTACTGTTTTTGCAACCATTACACTGGCCATGACAGAGTTGGCGATGAAAAGGAGTAGAGACTTAATGATGAAATCATGTTGGTATCAGAAACATGCTAAAAAATAACAGAACTTAAAATAAATACACATATGTATGAAAGATATACCCTTCTTATTTACACCTCATATCTAAATTCAAACACTTTTAGATTAGTTTTCAGCATAGAAGTGCAATATTTAACAGTTACCACATGTAAGAAACTAATTATTAAATTATTAACACTTCTATACCAAAATATAAGAAGCTCATCAACTGTCATGCATTTGTTACAATTAAATTCTTCATTAATACCTGTGGCACTTGAACTTTGCCACAAAAACAGCTCCAAAATGTTATCTTCACCCTCAACAAAAAATGTGATGAAAGACACAAAAATAAACAAATCCACCCACACATGTGACTGACTGCTTCACTACAGGAACACAGAAAGAATACTAGAGATGGGGAAAGGCAGAAAGCAAAATTGATATGGAAAAGAAAAATATTTACAAATGCTCTATTCAATTCCTATAAAAATTTATAAGGCATTTCAAAACACTGGATATATGTATAAAGTTTTCTCAACTACTGAAAGCAAACAGCTTTTAAGGAGTGGTAAACACACTTTTCAAGCAAACAGGTCTCTAAGTGAAAATTAACTATCAGAACTATACGGAGGCACAAAATCAGAATTTAAGATGGAATAGAAATGTACAATAAAAGAAATGGGATAATTATGACAAGCCAATTCAAAGCTAACACAGCAAAAGCATCTGCCAAAAGCCTGACAAAGGAAATGACATTTAGACAAGTAGGACAAACTATGCACAGTAGCAAGAACACTGCTTTCAAAAAAAATTATGCTATTACACACAATTTATCTTAACTGCATTACTTTTTTATTTTACTTATTATGTTTTTACACGAGACATCGGAATTACAGCATTAATTCATTTTGGATTCATTTGTGGCATCTATGAGTTCGTTGGACTTTATTTAGCCTCAAGTTGCTGTACTACACTGCCCTAAATTCGTCTCACAGCTTCTTCATTAATGAAAAATTGCAATCCTACACTTTATATTTTTGATATTGACAATCCTTCATAACATTTCTGATTTTAATATTTGGTTACCAAGGCAAATTACCAAAAACATTAAGTGCCAAATGGTGCACAACATATGCTGCACTGCATTATTTGTGCCTGAGAGATACTATCACCCAGAAAGAAGACTGCTTAGGCATCTCTTAGAAAGCCATAGCCATTTTAAAAGCCAAACACACGGTGTACTTATGCCAGGGGTGATGAACCTTTCTGACTGTCCCCAAATTGGCAATAATCTTTTAAATAGTTATCTCGCATGGCCATGGGAATTTTGAGCTGTAGTTTATCTTTTTTTGTTTATCCACTGTTCACTCACACACAACAGAAGGAAAATACACAAGCACAGCAATGCTAATGCCAAATGTTTACTTCTATTATTACTCAAATTGATGCATATATTGGGTCTACAAGGATTTCTAAACATGCCATACGGAGTCGCATATTCTTCCAACCACCCGGTTGCAGTCAAGCCAGCATGAGAGGTTCCCTGTAAACACTTTTCTCATCAATGTTCACAAGGCGTGGGGCCAGATGGTCCCTATTCCTTCTGGTACCCAAAGAGGTGATTGGGCTGCTACTATCATAATTAAACCTTCTGCTTTTTGATCATTAAACCCTCTGCTCACACTCCTTAAACAAATCCAGCAAACTGTCATCTTTTTTGCTGTCAGTCTCCTTTTTCAGCCCTTACTGAAATTCTCTAAAGCTATCCCGAAGATTCAAAACTTGAATTATTCCTTAGTAGTTGGAAGTAATGATAATCATCATACATATATTTATTTATCTATTATGGGTGAGGCTTAAAGAAAACAATGGGCGGTAGTACATGCCACTTCACCTTGGGTACTCATGCCATAGGTTCACCATTTCTGATTTTAAAAATAATAATAATTTTCTCAGAAGCTGATAATTTACTTCCTTAACTAACTGACAACCATATAATTTTTTTTATCTAGGTTCAGAAATCAGTTTTAAAAAACTTACACTAGCATATAAAAAAATTAATGGAAACAATCTTTTTGGCAGTTCCAGAGCATAAACATACTCATATGCAATGCTAAAATTACACTGAAACTGGTAAAAAGCCTGGACTTCCCCACATCCCCTCAAAAAGCTCACAATAGGTGAATTACGTAAACTAAATATATATAATTTGTGTCTACATTTACACAAATTCACACTGAGGAGGTAGGAAGTAGACAAACATAAGACTCACCAGAGCCATCTGGTGAACCAGATGGTGTGATTGTCACTGTTACAGATGACCCACTTCCAGAGTCCTCCTTTGTACCAAACAAATGCCTAAAAGAATTAAAGAATGAGAGATGACACACACTTTTTCAATTAAAGCAGAATAATGGCAGATACCTCAAAAATAGATTGCATTACGGTGACATGTTATGCACTTACTATGAGCTTATTTTAAAAGTTCAGTTTGGTAATGCCACTGACATAATTCACATTTGGGGGGAGGGAGAAGGGGAAACATTAGGAAAAATGAAATAGGGAATGGAAAACAAATAAACAAGAAATAAGATGCATAACAAGGAGACCTACACAACCTGAAAAGTTTTGTCAAGACAGAACTAGACAAAATATTTCGAACTGAATATAAAAAGAAAGAAAAAAACAAAAACATCAATGGAACTGAAACTGAAAATTATGCCACAACCATAGAACATCAACAACATTAACAGCTTTATCAGCTGACATGTCATGCAAGAGTAAAAGTAATATGTACGGCAATAAAAATAGAATGAAGCACTGGAAGTAGTTCTTATAGCAATTCTTACACTGTTTTCATTTTAACCTAAACCAATGAAAAATGATAAGCTTCTTAATATATCACACATGCTGACTCAGGACACTAAAACACTTTCCAATAAAACATGGTTTGTAAACAATTTTCATGTGTATATTACGTATTTTTGTATTTCCATTACTATGTCAATTTTATGGCACTTTAAAGCTAATTTGCTGTGATAGCATACTGCAAAAAAAAAAAAAAAAGGACTAACAGAGCAATGAGCAGACTGCTGCAGTGTCAACAGTGTTTGTAAAAATAATAACTGAAGTAATTAGCAACTGATTGTGTAAGTCTTAGATCTACGGAGAAATAGGTATATTAGTTGCTACACTAATAAAACAATCTATACTCCAAGTCAACCTACTATTGTGGACGGTAGGACAGTCAGCTCTTACAGCATCAATCCCTGTCCCACTCTACTTCTGCCCTTGCTGTCATGCATTACCTAACACTGATCATCCACATTTAAGGCTTTACCACCTAACCGAAGCTCACTGCATTGTCTTTTCTTTTCTCTCCTATCTCACCCCTATAGCTGCTTTAGTACACCCCCTTTCATTTTCACAATTGTTAATTTATTGTCACTGAGTTGTAAATGCTAGGATAAAATCTTCTATCCCTACCACCTCACACTTCCCCAAGTTATCTCAACTGGACAGTAAGCAGCCAAAAGTTCAAGGTTCTTGTTTGAGTAATTTCTCATATAACTAAAATCATCTCAGGTGTGATTTTAAGTGAAAAGATGAAGAACAACTCGATGCATTATAGCTGCATATGCGAAAGAATTCTTTAGATTCATTTGAAAGTGAAACATCAGAGAGTAGTAATTGTTGTAGTGTGTATGCTTCTTGTGACTCGGAACCTTCTGATAAGAAGGAAGATTTCTGGAATGAACTAAAAGCTGTTTTGAGCCAGTTTGGTGCTAAAGAGAAAGTTATAATAGCAGGGGATTTCAATGCTAGAGTAGGTGTGCAGAATGCAATTTCTGGCAATGTTCTGGGTAAATTTAATGATCCTTGTGTAAATGATAATGGTGAAAGATTAATTGAACTCGACATTGAGAATGGTTTGTGTATATCTAATACATTTTTTAACAAGTATATCCACACATATACTTGGGAAAATTGTACCCTTGGTCAAAAGAGTGTGATAGATTTTGTACTCTATGATCAGCATCTGAAACACTTAGTGGTTGACACTAATGTGATGAGAGGTGCAGATGTTTGCTCTCATCATTACATTGGTAGTGTCATGACTGAAACAGGGATCATAGCATACTTCTGGAAAATTTTAGGTAGGAATTTTAGGAATTTTTAGAAAAATTTTAGGAGTGTATTTCAATAAAAACTAGATGTATATTTGTATACATCTAGTAAAACAACTTTGTATACATTGTAAAGAGTTTGCTTCACACCCTTCAACCATATATACTGATAGACTGCGCATGACATCAAAATTTCTGGCTCCAACATAAAATCACATGACAACAGTCAAAAAGATGGGTTACACCTGCTGTGCTTATGGTTGCTCTGAGCGATATAGTAAAGAAAGTTCTATGATTTTTCATGGGTAAGAAACGAATTAAATACCTAAGTCAATAAAGTTCAATTACTTAACCAGAAACTTGCAGCTATTGATATAAAAATATAGTAACTTAAGAAAAAAAAATGGAATGCATGTTCCAAATTCTTCGCAAATGTTCATCACATTATAAATCACAAAATGTAAACAACCCGATCATGCATGTATATAGCTCATAAGTAAACTTACCTGAAGAGTTTTCATTATATATGAGGCGCATTCACATAATACACCGAAAACACTGAAGTTCTGCAGCGTAAATTAGTAATTATAACAGCATTTTTACACGAAATTTGGAGTCTGATGATGACGTGCCCAATGTTTGAGCCATGGCGGCTTTGATGCAGCTATTGCCAATGTGCAGTCCATTAGTATATATGGTCGAAGTTAACACCCAAATTTTTTGCATAACGTCTAATGTCTAAAGTTTAAGTATGATTTACTTCTAATGTTCAGTTCTTATCTTTTCACGTGTTATTATCATATTCAAGTATATTTACCACATTCAAGTTTCACTTTGAACATTAATATGCTGTTGAACCAGAAGCAATTCACGATTTTCACAGTAAAGTTTTCAGGTTTCACATTAAATTATAATATCCTAAAAAGGTAATTGAAAACCAAGAACTATGTACAATTGTTCACTGAATTACTTTTTTCATATTATTGTTTTAACCTTTTCCTGATTAGCCTATCTTTTTCTGCTTCTACCACAACTAATTTACTTTCAGTTTTCTTTATTTCAGCTGAACCTTGTATGATCAAGTTAGAGGCAACTGCTATTTCAACAGTATTTTGTTTTTCTACAGCTTTTCTCATTCTTTCTGTTCCCTCTTGAATTATTGCTAGGGAGGCTTCTTTATCGTTTTTAAGTCTATTTATTTCTGCATCATTTTCTTTTATTTTGTCATCAAACTCAGCTTTTCTTTTTTTCTCTAGCTGCTTTTCCTTATTTTCCCTCTCTTTCTGCTTCCTTTCTTTTACCTTTTTTGATTCTTCTTCCTTCAGCTTATCAACATACTCTTTATAAAATTTATGTGAATCACAAACACTATTTAACAAATTTCTTGTTATGGGAACTTTACTTACACATCCATAGTGTTTAATGGCCCCTTTAACTATTCTTAATGATGTTATAGTTGAGTCTTTTAAGTTAGCCTTGTCCTTCCTTAACAGAGCAGTGTTAACCGAAAATCCCCTTTCTGCATCAGCATTACCATGAGGTAAAACTAAAATTGACTTTATGAGTTTAGCAAGATTTGAGTATTTTTCTTTTCCGCTAGAGTCTTTAATACTACCAAATATATTACGCCAGTAATGATCAATCCGCACTGGAATATGCCCTTCCTCTGAAAATTTCACTAGTTCATCTAGAGTTGGCTTATCACAATTTAAAAGTTTCCACTCTTTCTCTTACTCTATCAATTTGTTCCTCAGAAAGATGCAAAACACTTGAAATTCTGGTTATTTCCGAAAGTCCTTCAGTGACTGAAAGTTGAGTTGACTCTTTCTTTGGTTCTTTTACCTTTAAAACTTCTATGTCTCTTAGCTTTTGATTGCAGAATGGCAAATTTGACTTTAAATATTTGTGGTTGCAATTAGTGATGATCTTACATCTAAGAGAAATAATTTCTGCCTGGTCTCCTGAACATTCCTGAGGAGATTTTTTGTCTTCATACCAACTTCTAACTCCCCTAGTTTTTTCCATGAATTTTTGTTTTCAAAATCTACATTCTTTAGGTCTTCTCCAAATTTCCCTGCTATAACATCATCTTGGATAAACTGAGCCATAACATTCCTCATTAAAGTATTTAAATCAGAATATAACTGGTGTATTTTTGGTTCTTCACTCTGATAACATAATGAAAACTTTTCAAAATTTTGGTGTGAAAATGAAATTAATGCTAAATAGCAAGGAGTAAGCTCATTTTTTCAGGAAACAGTGAATTCTTTTATACCTTGCCGAATTGCGCAGTTGTTTTTCAAATATTTTTTGAGATGGCAAGAAGTTTAAAAAATATTCTGTAATATTTAGCCATTGATCCAAGAGCCTCTGGGCTACAGAACCAACGGTTAACCATCTGTTGCTGACATGACGCAAAAGAAATTTGGCAGTGACCAATGTTATATCCTCGACAGATTTATAATCCTCTGCCTTGCAGCACTACTCTTTAAAAAGTAATGCATATCAGTAGCAAATTCGTCAAAATCTATATTTAAGCTTGTCAAAAAAATTTTAAATGCATTACTAACAACATGCAGGTTGCAAAACCTAGTTCCAAAGATTTCTGGCCTGTTTCTTGTTTTACAACTTCATTGAATTTGCGTAAAAAGCACTTATTTACATTTGGGCTGTCCATGGATACACAAATAATTCTGTTCAACGAAATATTGAAGGATGATAACACATCAAGAATTTCTTTTAGCAAAATATCTGCTGTTGCATGACCCAGAAAAACGCTTGTTAGGTATCGGCAAGAAACTGAATTTATTTCTGAAGACCAGTACCTGAGATACACATCCAACTGCCGTTTCACTTGTGTATTTGTAGTTTCATCAAATGCTATAGTAACCTTTCCTGGGCTACTAGATGCAATGTCTTTTTTCAAATCCTCTTCAAAATATTTTGACAATCCATGTGATATCACATAAGCAACTTTTTTTTCTTTAAGTTGCATTTTGGCTGCAATAGCAGAATCAGGAAACATTTCTTTGAAAAGTTCAACTGTTTCAGTGCATGAAACAAAAGACATATTGTCCTTAGCAACTTTCATGGCCCATAATGCTTCGGCTTTAGCCAACTGTAAATCATGACTCAGTACTTCACTAATATTTGTTTTGGGCTGAAGATCCCGTCCTCCAAAGGCTTTCACAGGATGGACTTATTTTGAAATTTACTTTGAAATTTCTGCAGATGTTTTTTTCCTTTATGATGCGCTTTTACTTGTGAAAAGCCACTATTAGAAATGTTGAAAATTTCTGAACACAATATACACTTAGCAGAAAATATTGTTTCAGTTGCAGAACACCATTCTTTCAACTTCACTCCGTCCAATTCTTTGGCGAGCCACGCATCTTGAAATTTCGTTTTGGATTTAGGCATCTTAAACACTTGTATTACTAACTAGAAAATGAAAGGGAAGTACAAAAACACGTTCCAATATTGCAAAACCAGACAACTTCCCGAAATTTGGCTGCGAGGATGTCAGAAGATATGAAAAAAAAAAAAAAAAAAAAAGCAGGTCACCACTAGAGAACTGAACCTGCACACAGCACAGAGAACACCATAAAAGACGTAAAACCAGAAACTATCATACGCATCTCACGCAAGTTCAGTCAAAGCGAGTCGGAGCCGAGATATATTGCGCATCGAAGGTCGCTGTCGCCGACGCATGATCGAAGGTCAATGATCACGTGCTCTACTGCCTGCCAAGATAATACTCAGCTACCATCCCATCGTCATTACCGGAGGTTACGGAAGGAGACCACATGTTTCCTCTTGCTTCCACCCACCTGCGGTTTACAATAACAAAACATCAGCAGAAAGAGGAGGTTCCACAAGGCATGTACAAAAATAAAGTACGATCTTCTGCGTGCCACGGAGTTCGTCTGCAAAGCGCAAACCAGGGGTGAAAATGACCCCTCCCCTTTTCCCTTAGATCTCTTGTTACTTCGAAAACTGTTCGAAGGCAAAAAATGGAACGCCCGCCCCGAAGCAAGTGCATCTCGATGGCGTCATTTTCCCCTCCTTCAGCAGCACAGCACATAGGCTGTGTTTCTACAATAACAGGTCTTTTTACCTTACCGTAATGGTAAATTTATTGGCGTTAATAACGGTTGTGTTTTTAATAAAAATAAGCTTACGAAAATTTTAGGATGAATAGCAAATTTTAGGTCTAATTTTAGGAATTTAAGGAGGGTCACAAAATATTAGGAATTTTAGGAATTTTAGGAGGAATGCGATCCCTGCTGAAACTGAATGTTGATTGGAGGAAAAGGAATAGGAAGAGGCCTAGGATGGAAAGAATAAAGGTTGAAAGGCTCCCTGAAAATCAACAGCATTATTCTAATTTACTCAGAGAATGACTGAAGGAGCTGAAGTCATGTGAGAGGGATATATAACAGAAATGGGAATGTTTTAAGAACTGTGTTGTCACTGCTCCTGAGGAGGTCTGTGGCACCACAATAGTGGGTAACAATAGAGGTGATGCTTGGTGGAATAGTGAGATTGAAGAAGCAGTAAAGAATAAGAAGGAAACCTATTTCGGGATGTTGCAAGGTAGAGTTTATGTGGATGAATACCGCTGTAAGAAGCACGAAGCAGCTAAGCTGATTCGCCAGAGTAAGGCAAAAGATAGGATGGAGAAGGTGGAAAGGCATGAATTTGCTTTTTGGAAAGATAGGAAGACATTCTGGAAGTACATGAGACTTAGGAAAAATAGGGGAAAAGACTTAGGAAAAATAGGGGAAAAGACTTAGGAAAAATAGGGAAAACAAAGTTGTAAGTTGTGTGAAGAATAGGATTGGGGAAATGATATGGGAGCCCATTGAGTTAAGTGAAAGATGGGGTGAATACTTCTGTGAGTTATTAGATCAAGAAAGCAAAGGTGATTCTGAGGCAGAAGCAGATGATGTCCTAGTGAAGCATGGAAGCACAAGAGGGATCTCAAGAGAAAAGGTGTGCAAATTTCTAAAATCCCTTCAGAATGGTAAGGCTTCGGGAGTTGATGGCATAACTGCTGAGATGTTGAAATATGGTGGTGACTCTGTAATTGACTGGTTAACTGAAATTTGCCAGCTGTGCTGGGAGTTAGGAATGGTTCCTCGGGATTGGAAGGATGCTATCATTGCTCCCTTGTATAAGGGAAAAGGTGATCAGACTGAATGCAAGAACTATCGTGGTATTAGCCTACTGAGTGTGCCAGGGAAAGTATTTGGTAAGGTCATTATTGAAAAAGTATGGAGAAGTGCGGGATGCTCAGAGTGGTTTCCTGCCTGATAAAGGCTGCACTAACCAAATTTTTGCATTACGCATGGTGATTGAAAAGTACCTGGCTGTTGGTAAGAAAGTTTTTTGCTGCCTTCATAGATTTAGAGAAAGCTTACAATTGAGTAAATAGGACACTTTTGTGGAAGGTATTGAATGAATATGGTGTTACTGGGAATCTACTTAATAGTGTAAAAGCCATGTATGCTGGCAGTAGAGCTTGTGTACGAGTGAATGGTGTTTTATCAAAATGGTTTTCAATTGGTGCAGGAGTCAGGCAAGGTTGTGTGATGTCACAATGACTGTTTAATATATTTATGGATGCATGCATGTGTGATGCTAAAATAGATAATACTGGTTTATGTCTTAGTACTATTCATGTGTGCAGATTGCTGTATGCTGATGACAGTGTCCTGTTGGCAGAGTATGTTGTCCCAGATGTACGAAGCTTGCATGAAATTCAAACTGAGTATAAATAAAGGAAAAACCAAAGTTATGGTTTTTGAGAGCGGAACTGGTAGCACTAAATGTAATGTAAGTATAAATGGCAAAGTGATTGACCAGTTGAGTGAGTTTGTGTATTTAAGGAAGCATGTTTAACAGAGAGAACAAATTGGATGGTGAAATTAGTAGGAGAGTGAATTCTTCATTGAAAGTAATAGCTGCCTTGGGAGGTTTTCACGGGAATGATGGGTTCTCAAGAGAGTCCTGCCTGGCTGTGTATGAAACTGTAATTGTTCCTACTCTGATGTATGGTAGTGAAACCTGGGTGCTGCAGAAGAAACATAGGAGTTGTTTGTGTGCTGGAGAAATGTGTTACTTACGTGGGGTTTGTGGCAAGACTCGTTCTTATCGTGTGACGAATGAAGATGTGCTGTAGTTGTTTGATGTGAAGCAAAATGTTGTTAGCAAGGTGGAGGCTAATATGCTTCGTTGGTTTGGCCATGTTGAAAGAATGAGTGACGAGATGTTTACTAAGAAAATCTTTTTCGCCGAAGCGGCAGGAAGGAAAGGCAGAGGAAGGCCAAGGAAGTCATGGGAGCATCAGACTCAGGAGTGTCTTAGCCCAAGTGACAGGAAGGAAAGTGAGTATGAAGTATAGAAGATCTTGTGTGCGTCGTGTGATGGATGTCAGTGAAGCCCGAGCTGTGTGTCAAGATCGCTGTAAATGGAGAAGTTTGATACGGCAACAGTAAGTAAATAATCAGTTCAAAATTATCTGGTAGTTTGTTTTTCTTTGTGGAGCTAACCTCTGAATCCCAGAGAACAGCTTAGTGATATGATATGATGATGCATTAAAAATATCTCCTGAAATATCAAAACAATCTATCAATAAGAAATATATAATTGTTTTTGGAAATAGAAAGCAGAAAAGCATTTAAATGTAGGAATTTTTAAATTTGTATTTCACTCTACGTTGCTTTTCTCTGAAAGTTCAAATTTTTTATCTGAAAAGTAATTCTCAAAAATTCTTCCTCCCCCATTTAATGTTTTCCAATTTTACACTTCTCTCATAATCGGAGTTTTACAAACAGCAGCATCATGAATTACAGCCAACTTAATTCAATGAGGACTTATAGTTTAAGGGCTCAGTCTGCATAAATTAAAACTATCGCTACCAAGGAGAACGGACTTTTTAAACTGTAGGTTCCACTAAAATATTTAACTAGCAGCCTCTCATTTCATATCCACATGATTTACCAACAATGCTAGCAAGACATAGGACTGCTTTACTTTAAGATATAAACAATTACGCAATTTTTATTCAGCAATGCAATCTGACTCGTTATTGGAACTATGAAAATAAATTTAAAATGATGTACTGTAAGAAAGATTGAAAAAATAATCCTCACATAATAATAAAGAGATAAATTATGAATTCAAGCTAAAAATTTATTACATATTTCTTAAACTTTATCACTAAGGAGTGGGTATTTGTGGTTGAGTACCAGCATTCCAAAACCTATAAAAGCAAACAGCAGAGAAATTTAAATTTCTGGCGAATAGTCATCCTTTTACTATCATTTACCAAAAAACCCATCCAGTATCTTACTAGATCTATAAAGAATCGTGGCCTCTTACTTCATGGTTCGTACTCTTTCAAGGAAAATAAATTCAAGCACTTTTCAAGGACTTTTTAAAACCAAATTATATGAGCGTGCGGTCGGTCGTTCAAACCAGTGAACTTAGCTGGAATAGGCACACCTTCAATCACCTGCCTGTAACTCCCTGCTCCCCTGTTGGTTTACTTTAACATTGAATTGCCCCTCTGTTTTGGTGTTTTTTCAAATTTTACATTTTGCCTGGTACTTATCTGTCAAGTGGCATTGAAGCCAGTTGTAGTCAGGGTTTTCTAATCACTGATTTTTAAAAATGCACTTACCTGCCATTTTTTACTGCCAATCCTTGTTATTAATTACAATAGCAGCAAGCAAATATGGAAAAGAAATCAAATGCATAGTTTTCCAAACTCCTCTTGTCTTATTCAGTCATAAGAAAATGAAAACGTTTAAAAAAAAAAACTTTTTTGCAAACTTAAAAAAATTATGAGGACATTGAGCCACTTATTTTGCAGAGCAAAAAATATACACTTTTCCTATGTGGATGTGTACAATATTTCTTACTAAAGTACACAGGATAGCATTCGTTAATGTAAATGGAATGGAACACAAAAGGAAGCAAGCACAGAACAGAGCTGTCTCAGTTTTAGAAGTTAAAAGAAAAATAAGGAAACTCACCTCTATACACAATTTCTTCCCACATTTTACAGGGTTCACATGATCAACTTCCATCCTCCAAAAGCAGAAAAGGGTTAAAAAAAAAAAAAAATGCGGCACGATAAACATTCTGAAGGTAAGATGTAGTTATACAGCAGGGATTCCATGCCAGATAGATGTCGTTATAAAAGCGGACAACATCCGATGGTCAAAAGTTGAGAGGGGATAAGTAATGTCACACAAAAGCATTGGTCACAACATACAGCTCTACTACGACAGAGATGCCGCCCAATACAAAAAGAAACCAAAGAATATGCAGAAACGGAGGCCCGAATCCAAATGTCTGAAACTTCCACAAAGCACGTCACCCACAGCATTATTTTTCTGAATGCACAGATGCTTTCAATTGTGTTTAAAACACAAAAGCAGTATGGGTTAACAAGTATGGAGATGAAGCCGGGGTGGGGTAGCATAACTTGATTCCTAAACACGGGCACAAATCGAATCTCAGGGCATTCTCATTACTGCAAACAGAGACAAAGGCGTCACATCACGCACGGTCGCAGCACAGAGGGAGAGTCGGAGGTAGGGGTCGCATGGGAGGGGGAACACAGCAAAGCAACAAGGTAGCACGAGAATCACAGGACATCTTGAGTTGCTTGTTGGAAAGACTGCCGCGAGGGTGGGGTCGGAATGATGTCACAGTACATTCTGACGCTATAAAAATCACGGGGGGAGGGAGCATAGCCAGGAGACTAAGGGTCCATGCATGAAGCACAAGCAATTCTTAGGAGTTCCACCCTCCCGGCAAGAATGCGCCCTTAACCCCAGTCAACGGAAGCCCATCACGATTCACAAGTACATCATTCCACTTTTGTTACTCTCATGGCTGACGTTCCACTCTGTCATGCGCACCCCGGAGTTACATGCGAGTTCTGCACTATTTGATCAGCTTGGCGTTTTTATCGGAAATGCACAGAAATATCTCCAATACAACTTCTTATCACAAATAGTTATTTTACACATGCTCTTTCATATCATTACTCAAAAACAAAACAATCTTTTTTCAAGTACTATTTACGGAGTCAAACTTTTTCAAGCACTTTCAAGGACTTGAAAATGAACCTTTTTTTTTCAAGTACTTTTCAAGGTTTTCAAGGACCGTATGAACCATGTACTTACCCCAGATGTCGAATCTTGGTTCCTTTTGCCCCCTTTTTGTCATACTTTCATGCTTTTCATAAAACAATTCAAGGACAGAGTTAACTTACCTGGCAAACTCTTAGATTCTTATGAACACTTCTACTTTGCAAAAGATAACACGTGCTTTACCTACAACCAACAATTTTTCCACCTACTATAAAAGATGTGCCTACTAACATCACTGCTTCTTTCTGAAACATGTTTCAACACATATTAGCAAACTCTAACACCATCCTCACCGAAACTTCAAAGATGACCTTTATTACCTTAATATCTATGCTCTCTTCCAACAAATTTCCAATTAACAAGAAACTAGTAACATCAAGAACATTAAGAAAAACACAGCTTTCAACAACATAATTCCTTACTGTTCAGTTATATCAGGGTGATTCAAAAGTCACTGGAAGAGTTGCGCTGTGTCAGGCAATTACTTGGTGTGCATGCATTATGCAGATAAGAACAAGATATGACCAGAAAACTGGTATCTATTTTGTATAAATAGGAGCAACACTGCCGTGGTTTATTGGAAAGTTTTCTGCTGTCCAAAGCTACGGACGAGAAACACACTATTCGAGTGCTGCTACAGTTTTCCTTTAAAAAAAAAAAAAAAGTTTCTCACTGTAGCTGTAGTTAGGGAAATTTGTGTTGTGGAAGGTGAAGAAGCAGTGCCTGAAACAATAGCAAGATTTTGATTTCTGCGATTTAAAAATGGGGACTGCAGTGTTGAAGAAAAACGTGCTGGAACACCTTCAACAGTGAATTCTGAAGCTGTAAGCCAAGCCATAGAGAGTCAAATATGTGCAGCAGCAGTAGACAACTGTCAAATGAGCTGGGAATACTTCAGTCCACAATTGTTTATGAACTGCACAAGTCTGGGAAGATGCACAGAAGCTGTTGACAAGTACCCCATGAACTGACTGCTGCTTAAGCTAAGTGACGTGCGCATGTGTGTTGCCAAATGCTGGAAAATCTCCAGGATGACCATTTCTTTAGGTGAATAGTGACATGTGATGAAAAGTGGATATTTCCCCGGAATCCTGACAAGAGAAAACAGTGGTTAGTCCCAAAAAGCCACCAGAACCAGTCCCAAGAAGGGGACGATCTAAGCACAAAGTATTCTGCTATGTGTACGGCAGAATTTTGAGGGCCACATTTAATGAGAATTGGTTCCAGAACACCAAGGCATTAATGCACAGCTGTACTGTGGCCAGCTGGAGCAGACATATGCTGCTTTAAGGTGAGAGTACCCTGCTGTGGTGAACCGGAAAGGAGTCGTCCTCCAACAAGGCTCATTGTGCCCAGCCAACTAGGAAGAAATACAGTTATCCTCCTCTGGCTCTCATACAGTTATCCTCCTCTGGCTCACTGTGCCCAGCCAATTATGGAATAAATACAGGAACTAAAGGGTTTTATGCAAATGCTCCACCCTGCTGACAGTGCAGATCTTGCACCTTCAGACTACTACTTATTCCAGTCCATGGTACATTTTCTACGTGGGAAACACTTCCAAAACATCCACAATGTTGAACTTTAGGTCCAAGAATTTTTTTCGCCTTGAAACCAAAAGAATTTTTTTTTTGCATGAGGATTCAAGACATGGCATCATGATGATGTAGGACGACTAAGCATGATGGACTCTATTTTGAAGATTAAACTTTTATATTTACAAATTTACACACATTTTCATCAAATGCCAGAAAATAGCAATGACTTTTGAATCACCCTGGTAGTTTAACTACACAGCTGCCATTTTAAACTCATCTACCAAATGATTCTCATTTGCAGTGATACTTCTTCATCCAAGGAGTTGCTGCAAACTCGCATTACATCCCTACCCCTGAAGTCATCAAAAACTTAAACAAAAGGGCATAAAATCCCCACCCACTCCCCACAAGCTCAAGGAACTGTTTAATAATTACGAGTACATTTTATTTATAAATTCTCCTACAACTATTCTACACATAACTTCCGACACATATGCATTTTACCCTCTAGAATTTCCATGGTTTTACACTATCCCTACAATCATAACTACAAAAAACATATGCTTCACGTAATTTATGTTCTGATAATTTGTATAACGAGCTTATTGAACCCTATCTACGTGGCTTATGTCACTTTATGATAGCTATCAACAATACAATTAGACGCTCGTATTACTGTTTCACACATTATTCATGAACATATTGATTACCTGCGGGAGCTTTTTGTATGCAATGTAATATATATATGAAACAACATGCATTCAATTATAGTATTATTTAACGTTATCAAGAAGTACTCACCAGATTTCAGTTTAGCTATATATTCCAGTAAGTTTATTACTGCAGTGCTTGAGATTAGTCTTCCTTTTTTGGCCAAAGGTTATACATTTTGAAAATATGGAGATTCGTACGATGAGTAGCGTGAAGTAGAACGTTGAACAGGTTGCCGCTGTGGGCAGCATGGAACAAACGTATTTTCACGAAACGAGAAAACTTCCATGAAAACGAGGCGATATATCATTTTCACTGATTTTGCAATCATTTCTTACATTGCCTCGTTTTTGTGGAGTTCTCTTGTTTCATGGAAATAAGTTTGTTCCACGCTGCCCAAAGCGGCAACCTGTTCAACGTTCTACTTCACGCTACTCATCGTACGAATCTCCATATTTTCAAAATGTACAACCTTTGGCCAAAAAAGGAAGACTAATTTCAAGCACTGCAGTAATAAACTTACTGGAATATATAGCTAAACTGAAATCTGGTGAGTACTTCTTGATAACGTTAAATAATACTATAATTGAATGCATGTTGTTTAATATATTACATTGCATACAACAAGCTCTGGCAGGTAATCGATATGCTCATGAATAACGTGTGAAACAGTAATACGAGTGTCACAATTGTATTGTTGATAGCAATCATTGGCAGCACAATATGTTCTGTCAATTCTGCAATAATAGAACATGAAACATTTAAAAATGAATCACTATAATCTTCTCCTGCAAGACACCTCTGAATCACTTGACTAGAACAATTTTAAAAATGGGTACCACTGCCTTCATAAAGGAAGTACACATACACTATCAGGGAAAGTATCAAAATTATCTTCAGCACATGCAATGTGGACCAACCTTTTGATTTTATCAACATCTGATAATCTCTTCTGTCAACAGACAGAAAAAATTCCAACATGGGAACTCTGCATCAGCATCACATTCTCACTGTGATCAAGTCCAGTTTTACCAGCAGAGTCTAGCTAACAATTTTTAATCCTTCCAAGTTATCAAATAAAAATATTTTAAAATGAATAAAAAGTTTGTCATCTCTCATGTATAATGTTTTACACTTCTCCAAACAACAGTGCCATTTTGGAAAATTTCCACTATCTTCAAATCTGCAGATGCTTCTACTGATATTTGCCATATTTTTATTTCTTCAAATGATGTTATAACAATGTTGAAAATATTTTGGGGTAATTCATTAGAAATATATATATATATATATATGTGCCAAAGATATTTACTCACATTTATTTTCCTCAGTTGTCTTGCAGATAGATGCAGCATTTGTTTATTATTACAAATTTTTGAAGATGACAATCGGATTTTTGGTGTAAAGGTGACAAGGATGGTAAGTCAGATAATATCCGAAAACTTCAAAATTTTCATCGTCCTGGAGCGGGACTCGAACCCGCTCCAGGACGATGAAAATTTTCAAGTTTTTGGATATTATCTGACTTACCATCCTTGTCACCTTTATGCCAAAAATCGGATTGTCATCTTCAAAAATTTGTATTATACGGCGTAATCCCGTATTTCTTTCACGATTTATCTGCTTCTCCGGGCAAACACGGGATAAGATTCTTAACCTCCAGATTCGCTAAACATGAATGCTGGTTGCTTCGACTAGCGAATCCTGTGATGGTTAAATTCAAATTGATCGGAAACTTGAAACTTGGTCGTTCTGGGTGGTGTAGTGGTTAGCATACCCGGGCGTATTCTGGGAGACGCGGGTTCGAGTCCCGCTCCAGGACGCTGAAAATTTTCAAGTTTTCGGATATTATCTGACTTACCATCCTTGTCACCTTCATGCCAAAAATCGGATATTCATCTTCAAAAATTTGTATTATATGGCGTAATCCCGTATTTCTTTCATGATTTGTTTATTATTGTTATTTTTATGTATCTAAACTGTTAAAATTTTTTATAAAAAATGGTAAAAAAATATTGGCTTACTTTTGTTTGCTTGTTCCTTTTAAAGAATCTTCCAGTAAAACATATGCTTCCTGTACATAAATAGTCATCCCGGCATTCACAATCATTGGTTCAAGAATATGGTGTGGTCGTTGCAGGCTTAAGTTCTTCTTGACTGAAGTTTACTTTCATACAAAAGTCTTAGTGCTAGGCACCTATACTGAGTTCCACACGATATTCTGCTGTGTCATTCTTGCCATATGATGCAGGGCATGGTAATTTGGTTTAGATCAGGACATGTGAAAGGATTCAAGAAACCAGAATGGAATGGTGATTTGCAATGAATGAAGGGATAAAAATAGGCAGATATGAGTTATGAATTGCAAGTTTAAAACAAATGAATAATTAGAAATGAAAAACTTTAAAAAGAAAGAACAAAGTGAAAATTGAAAACAAATGAATGATTAAAATGAATAAGTTTCAAAAGATTTGAATCAAAGGAGTCGAAATAACTTGGTAAGACCGGCATCTACAAATCACTACCAAACCAAGTGGTCATATGATTGAGCCAATGCATTTCTGATAACCTCATGTGTACTTGGGGAAGGGGGGGGGGCATGAGAAGAGTTTTATCAATCTTTTTGGTACATTCATATATATTTCTAATGAATTATGCCAAAATATTCTCAATGACATTTAGAAATCATTAAAATATGGAAATTTTGTTACAAATAAAATTTACTGTTAATAAAGTTTGTCATTTTTTTTGCCTTAAGTCAATATAAAAAATGAATTTCAACCTTTTGCAATATTTTCAAAAAGTGAAATTTTTAAATTTATTGCACTGTTCTAGAAATGCAAAATTCCATTTACTAAATAAATTGGTTCATACATGAATTTTCAAAATTTTATAAATAAAAATGTTCCTAGACATTTCCATCACAATGCATAAAAGCAAAAAAATATATGCTGCTAACATTTATAAAATTGCAAAAGTCAGACGGTTCACTCAATAAAGCTGTGCATACTTAAAATTTGAATAAATTAATATTTAGTTTTCAGAAAACAAGCTTATCTTGGTATAAATGGATGGATGCAATATTGCCCACATTTAAATTAAACATTAGCAAGCCCATTAAGAAATGTACAATTTAGATTCTATTGTGCATTGGGCCACGATTTTTTTTTTTTTTTTTTAGCTATACAGTTTTTTGACACTCATGCTTTCATGAATTTTGTAACTACAATGGGAGGAATCTACTGCTATGTATATATATATTAACTGGCTAAAATTTAATTTTTTGAATAAATATGTTGATTTCAAAAATTCCTTTCCCTTGTAAAATGGATCAAGATCAAGCCAATATTGTACAGCATCATAACTTTTTTCTTTTTTTCTGAAAGCGTGGAATTATTTAAGAACTGTATTTCCCAGATTATCTTAATGTTAGTGGTCACTCAGTAAATTTCAAAATTTCCCAACTCTTCCAGGTTCTCCAGCAAAAAACTCAGAAATTCTCCTCAGAAATTCTCCGACATACGTGCACATTTTCTTTTCTTTTTTTCCTTTTTTTTTTTTTTTGCGCAGGTGTCCCAAATTAACATGACAAACAAAATCTACACAGCAGAATTTAATGACAATTCGTATGGACATAAATATGTCGATAACGCAGCAATGCAAAACAGAAAAGGAATACCATCACCGCATGAGGAGGAAGCATGCGCACGACGGTTCAAAAATGATGCTGCAAATTTCGAGGGGCTGACGAGGAGTGTAATTACCCTGAACAGTGATACAGTTTGCACAATGAGCCCTCATGCAGTTTACAAGGCTGTGAATAAAAGTTTGGGGCAATAACTGTCATTCTTCCACCAAAGTGAGTTGGAGTCCCAGGAGAGTTCTGGGAGGGGGCTGCCAGCTTGCAATTGCTCTTCCCAGGGTATCCCAGACATGTTCTATCGGGTTCAGGGCTGGAGATCTCGCAGACTATTCCATCGATGAATACACTTCCTCACTCTCCGTGTATTCATTGACTAGTAAAGTCCCATGAGGGGGGGGGGGACTGGCATTATCATCCATAAGATGGAACTGGGGGTCAACAACTCCCCTGAAAAGCCATAGATAGGGCTCTAAAATGTTATCCGTGTAGCAATCAGGGTGCTTCCTGAAAATGTGTGGTAGCGTGCATCCATCCAAATGATGCCATCTCAAACCAAGAGTCCTCCATCACAGTAGTGGTCAATTTTTCTAATGTTGAAGGGAAGATTTCAGCTTCCTGCCTCTCCAAACGTACAAATGCCAAGAATCCATCTTTAGGCAGTACCGTGGGCAGCGGAGGGCCTAGTGGTCAACGTTTATGACTGCCACGGATAAATCTCAGGTTCGATCCCAGGCAGGTACGAACGCTCGAAACATAAAATATCCGCTATGTTTCGGATGGGCACGTTAAGTTGTTGGACCCCCGGTACTGCCTTTCTCAGTAATAAATAAGGGTGTCTTCCTTGCCCCTTCTACCTCGCTTCCATGTCACTTTCCTATCTGGCACTCGAGCCCAACTCTCCTAGCTTCCTATTTCTAAGTGTTGTTTAAGACCTAGGGTCAGACACTCCCTTCCTAAAATCCTCTACATATGATTTGATTTTTTTAGGCTGAACCGCAACTCGTAACTGAAGAGAACCATTGATAAGGGGAGATGTTTTCAAGACCAATTCTGAAAGACCCTTCTGTGCAATGCAGTGAGTGGAATACTGATCATTGACCCTCTTGCACACAGATCTCTCTTGTGGAGTCTTCTGTAAACTGTTTGCCTCAATATCAATGTTCCTGTAGCACAGGAGAGCTCCTGCAAGAGTTGCATGGCTGTCAACTCCCTATGGTGATAAGCTGCTAGAGACAAATACCAGTCATCTTCACTTGTGGTTCATGAGTGTCCTTGTCCCAACCTTCTGGTTATTGTCCTGGTTTCCTGGAACTGTCTCCAGAGATTGGTGACCACCTGCATCTACATATTCAGCCATCTTGCTCCTCAGCTTGTGATTGCACTGCTTCCAAGCTACTACAGATTGCTCTCCGCCATTAAGTCTTCTAAGCGATGGTGTGGAGCCAGTCTTCAACTAATAGTCCAACTCAAGCTCCAATTGCTGCACCCCACTCAACACGCTTATCAAGGTCATGTGTCTGCCAGCTCGATGACATATGGTCTTCATTTGCATATAAGAGCTACCACAATGTTGATTGGATATGTCGATTTAGTGTTTCTTTTTATACATTTCACTGAAAAATCTTACAATCGGTCATCTCATTTTGGACATCTACATATTAATTCTACACATTTTTTTTACTGTGAGTCCTATTTTGAGAGTACGGCTGAATGTAAACATATGGTTGAGGTATCAAAATAAAGGTCTTACAATGTAGACATGCCAGTTCGTATCAAAGTTCTTCTCATCGGAACAGCGAGCACTCTCGAAGACATGCTTGCTTTATGCCGTTGGACTGTGTGATGTATATATACAATTTAATATTCATTCGTTTCAGTTTATTCACGTAGGTAAGATGTTTCCATTATGTAAAGATGTAAATAAATATTCCGTTGACCGTTGTTAATGAAAATATTTAGAATGTACATATTGAGTTGCGCCATCTATATCTTCATTCTATAAGGTTTTTTACTGTGAGGCCTATTTTGAGAGAACGGCTGAATGTAAAAATATGGTTCAGGCATCAAAATAAAGGTCTTGCCATGTAGATGCGCCAGTCGAAGGGAAAACTGAGATTGGGGCAATGGTTCGGATGGGGCGGGGTGGCAAAGTTCCCATGTAAAGTCTACGGGAGAAGCATGCAGCCTTTATCTACATCAGACACTCAGTTCAGTGTCAGACTTGGTGTGTGCCTGGTGGTCTATGTTCAGTCCTAAAGTAAGTAAATACTTTATTGCATACTTACCCTTAACAGAATGTCTCTACCGCAGAAAAAAAAAAAAAAAGAAGAAGAAGAAGAAGAAGAAAACATAAGAGCCTTACTGAAAGGCGTGAGCGATTAATGGGTCGCAATTATATGTCTCAGACAAGAGAGAATGAAAAGTATTCACAACGCGAATCTCATTCCAACAACATTTACAAACACAGTTGTGACTGAAGATGAGAGTGAAAGAGTGTGCTATCCAGTTGAAATTTTTGCACACGATTGAGATGAGTGGACTTCCACCTCACATTTTACAAATAAAAAAGGGTGCAGTCACGATGCTCATCACGAACCTGGCCGCCCCGGTGGCGCAATGGTCTAAGCGATGGCTTATGATGATTTGTTCGTGAAGGGTCCGGGTTCGAATCCCGGTGAGGCATGGATGTTTTGTTTTACGGCACTGGCTCTCTCTCCCTTCTCTGGAACCAGTTACCCTAAATTAGGGATGTGCGACTGCTTATAGCCCATTGAGTTGCTCACAGTGGCCGGAAAAACTTCAAAGTCTTTACGAAGTGGTTGAATGAATTTGTCAATCAAATAAAGTTTACATTTTTTGTTTCATATGAGTTTATTCTTAAAAAAAAACAAAAAAAAAAAAAACCGAACCATCGATACCGATGGGTTTTGTCTAGTATTTTTTATTTGTCATGTTAATTTTGGATACCAGTTTATATGCATACATACACGTTATACTCTGTATGTTTAAAATTTCAAGACTATATTATATGGGTTTGGTGCAATGTACCCAAATAAAGCATTTTCAAAATAAATAGTTAGGCTTTAAAACATGAGAAAAGTTTTGTGAACAATGTGGATACAAAATGCATTACCTGTTATTTCAACTGTTTTGGAGACTTTTTTAGAAATTACCAAGGAAGTAAAAATAACCAAACTGTTAAAAATGATTATGCACCAAATACTAAATCAATAATAATTGCAGTGGAGTAAAAAAGACATTTTTTCTGCAATGTTGTACAGAGCATCATTTTATATGGTGCAGAGACATGGGAACTGAATAAAAGACATCAACAAAGATTATTGGCTACAGGGATGGACTTTTGGAGGAGTTCTGCAAGAAAATCCAGATGTGAAAAAGTGCGTAATACAAAAATTCGAGATATTATGAGTGTTAAAATAGACATTCTTCAAACTATTGAGATGCAGAGATTGCAATGGTTTGGCCATGTAGGGAGAATATCATCAGAAAGACTTCCTAAAATTCTGATGGAGTGGGTGGCTCCAGGAAAGAGGAAGACCAAGGAGAAAGTGGATGGAAGAGATTAAATTAAGTTTAAAAAA
The DNA here is from genome assembly GCA_039090855.1 of Macrothele yani. NCBI lineage: Eukaryota > Metazoa > Arthropoda > Arachnida > Araneae > Macrothelidae > Macrothele > Macrothele yani. Next base: position 178,295,138 of record CM076990.1, read on the forward strand.
TAATGAACTGGATGAAGTGATGGCCTTGGATAGAGAGAAGTGGAGGAAGACCCTGGCTGAACTACATGGTTGAAAAAAATCCGCTTAGTAGTGGAAATTCCTGATGATGAAACCTCAGTTACACATTTTTCTAGGGAATAGCCTTAAAAAACTATGTACATAAATGCAAAAAAAAAAAAAAAAAACTATAAACTAAATTTCAAAACATTAAATGCTGTTGTAAAATTTATGTTTTAAAGAAGTATAAGATGTTCCTTAATTATGATTTATTTAAACTCATTTTAGTGGCAAAACAAAAAGTGTTTAATATACAGGGTGATTGGAAACTACTTCAACAAAACAAGACGGGTGACAGTACACATCAAGATGAACAATATTTGCAATGGAACCTAGGGCCGGTTCCATTGCCCTCCTAGTGCCAGAAAAGAATAAAGTTACATATCAACGTTGAGCCTTCAACAGTGAAAACAAAGAGACATACCTAACTTATGAGTTGCACAATTCCAATCACATCAGAGAAAGACTCAAAGAAGCTGCTCAAACTGGCGTCCAAGGGAGTCATTGCACAGCCCATGCCGGCGAATGAAGGACTGTCGCACCCTCTTGTAGACTCCCAGTATGGTGTTGATCTTGTCTGCAGCAACAGCGATTCATGCGACATGATCTTCCAGGGAGCCCACAGGTGTCTCGTACACCAATGTTTTCATGTGCCTCCAGAAGAAGAAGTCCAGTGGATTAAGGTTTGGGGAGCGTGGAGGCCAAGCCACAAGTCCACTGTGTCCAATCCACTGCCTGGGATATGTCGCATTTAAAAAGTATCGGACCTCAGTGGCAAAGTGTGCTGGAGCCCCATCATGCATAAACCACATGTCCCTCCTTGTGGTGAGCGGAACATCCTGCAACAGACCGGAAAGCACTTGCTCCAGGAACGCACGGTACGCTGCACCGGTCAGATGTTTTGGCAAGAGGTAAGGTCCCACCAGACAATTACCAAGGATGCCTGCCCAGATGTTGACGCCAAATCTCTGCTGGTGTTTAAGAGGTTCCGTGAAGTGTGGATTTTCTTGAGCCCAAGCATGCAGCTTGCGACTGTTGAAAATGCCTTCCCGGGTAAACATGGCCTCATCACTAAATAACACTACTGTGGGAAAGAGAGGATGAGCAGTGTTCATCTGGAGCATCCACCTAACAAACTCTACCTGGCGAGGAAAGTCATCTTCGTTCAAAGCTTGGACTTTCTGCACGTGGAAGGGATGCATCCATGCCTCATGCAGAATACTCCACATCTCCACTGGACGTTTTGCGAACATGCTCTTTTCTGGCACTAGGAGTGGAATGCTGCCCCAAGTTCCATTGCAAATATTGTTCGACTTGATGTGTATTATCACCCCTCTTGTTTTGTTGAAGGAGTTTACAATCACCCTGTATTTCAACAGATTGCAAAAATCATTAACCTTATGGAAACCAAACATCTCCTTCAACAACTCTGTCTATAAAAAATCCTAATTCCAGATTAAGTGAAATCCTCAACTCAGAATCTGATACCAGGGCTTCAGAATGGAACTCATGAATTAACAGCTTTTCTTTTCTGTGGATCCTGAGTGCATCCATTTGAAACCAGAATGTTTAATATTGATGATACATTAAGTTTCTATCCTACTATGCCATGAAACAGTGGAGCCACAAAGTTGCATCCCAGATATTTATCCATTTTAAAAAGCACATATATGTGTGAGTCATGAAATGTGAAATAAATTTTTCATCCAAACCAAGAGTAAACAGAATATCTTTCTCAGCTGAGATCAAGGTTCAACTTTGGCTGCACCAAGAAGAAACACAGAAATGCTGTTCAACTTTCTCAAAGTTGTAACATACCAAGTTACATGCAAAAGAATCGAAGAACCGTGTATTTTTGACAATCTGTAACACAAATTTTAACATATAACAGCAAAAAGTGCGTAAGTGAATTACGTATAATCAAGTTAAAAAAGCAATAGAAACTGCAGTAAAATATTGGGCCTAATGCAGAATTACGTATAAAAGTAAAAAAAATGTATAATTGAGAAATGGCATACCCAAGGTTCCACTGTACTAATTTTACAAAGATGACATAGCTCTAAAAACAATGCAAAAGGTTTTCCAAACGCCTTGAATTTAAGCCCAAACTTAGATCTCCTGACATGTTGGATGAATCTCTTTTAAACTAGCTTTCATTAAACTATTTAAGCTTATATTGCTGAAATGACACACAACTCAATATAATGCTTTTACAATGTGAGTTCAAAGTCCTACATAAGCCTTTATCTTTGAAATCTGTACATTTTACATTGGAACATAGTATTCCGAATGTTGTACACTTATTATAACAAAATTACAGTTTCACTACAAAAATGCTGGCTGAAAATGTAGTGCTGCAACTGTATAACAGCAGTTGAAAAGAACACACCAAAGAAAAGAGGTCAAATACACGACAAACAGGAAAACACAATGTTCACACATTCTGATAACTCATTTTGCCATTTTCTTTTTCAGAATTAATTATAGTATACTTCTAATCTTTGGGACTAAATGCCACAACACAGATGAATGTCTTCATCTGAATGTCATCACAACACATACTGAACTTCAACAGATAGAATCAATTAAAACATGCTCTATCTACAGCATAATCAGAGGAAAACAAAATATGTAATTCTAAACCAGAACTTAAATAATGTGGTGACAATTGACAAATACATCAAAAATGCAGAATTCTGTACATTTGGCTGAAATTAAGGCACAGTATCAAAAAAGAAATCACTGATGAAACCAGAATTTGCAACAGCATTGTTGAACAAGTTTCAATAGTAGAAACTGCAGCCTAGAGCATAGACCTGATTTAACATTATGTCATTTATCAGCCAAATAAACAGTATCATATTATTAAGATCATTCTAAAATGCTAATGGATGAACCATCAGGGTAACCTCAGTTTTTCATATCACTAGTTTACACATACCAGGTATATCAATGCAAGCAGATTATTTTGAACAACCCTTAGCAACTTCTTAGGAATGTATTTCAGCTTCTCAACTTCTTCCTTGCAATAACTTTTTCTTACTCTTTGTTTGAGCTCTTTTGTTTAACAAGGTCATTGGTTGTCTGCACCAATCATAGCTGCACCTGAAAAGTTTTTTTCTTCATGAAAAATGGAGACAGGATTTTTTTTTAATGCTGTTCAACATGAGAAGCTTGGCTTACCCAGATAAAATGGTCCACTTTTACAAATCCTTTTTGTCTGGATTTTTTTTAATGCTGTTCAACATGAGAAGCTTGGCTTACCCAGATAAAATTGTCCACTTTTACAAATCCTTTTCGTCTGGATATTTTTTTTTTTTTTAATGAATGAATAATTATTTTGGTACTCATGAATAACATTCAACTTTGTTTCAATCTGAAAAGTTATTTTATTCAAGAAAAAAAAAATGTTTCCTTTTGTCTATTTATTGAGAATCTGCTCTGAAATGACAGTAAAATTATCTGTACTTATATGAGAAAAGTGATATCAGGCCAAACATGCACTCCACACCCTCATCCACAGACTGACAGAGCGCAAAGCAATTTTCGAACAGAGATATTTCAAAATCTATATAAAATTTAATTGCGTAGCAATATTGGTATATGGCATGTGCACTTTTCAGCTTTCAGAATGATCTTCATGGTGATTTAGTTAGAAGTAGGGTCTTCAATCAAGACCTTACTTCTAACTAAAAAAACACCATGCATTTCTTAATTTTTTTTCTTTTTGTCAAAAACCAAATATTTCAAAGGAAAATAGTTGTGGTACAATTTTCTCTTCTGAGTATGGTTTAATAAAACATTCAATCCTGAACGGATATGAGTTCTTTCACTGTTAAATTATTAAAATTTGTTCACGACTGAATTCATTTTACAATGCATATCATATCTGTTTTCTTTCATCCAGAATCTAGCAATATTTTTCATGAGGGAATTTACGAGATGCTCTCTTATAGGTATGTGTGTTTTTAAAGTAGATTGGAAGACAAAAATTTCTGGCCTGGTTTGGTTGTCCCAATCATTTGACCAAGGTAGTGCACAAGAAACTAAGAACCTAACTTTTGACAAGGCAGTGGATATTTCATGACTACAAGAATTTGGCAAAAATGAGTGAATATATATAACCCTGCTGTTAAATTAGAAACTCATTGACCTGTTTTTTAGTAAAATTTTGAAAAAAAAAAAAAACTTACAGCAGTGAAGGACAATAAAGTATAACAAAAACAAAATGATCATAAAAGTTTGTCAAATCAGCACTGAACTTGCTCAACTGCACAAACATCTGTACATGCTGATACACTGGCATTTACCGACAATGTTTGTGATAAAGACATTAGAATAAATGGTGCATTTACATGAAAGAACAGCTAATTCTAAAAGTTGCCCAACATAATTCTGTTCCAAAAAAACAGTGTAATTGTTTAAAAACTATGTAATTTCTTTTAGAAATGTGTTTAATGGTGAATTAAAAAATGCTGATTTCCCAGAAGCAAAATTATAATAAATAATAAGAATAAAAATATTGAAGAAAAAAATGGTGCATAATTCTTCCCACACGGTATTTCACTTAGAACATAAAACACAATAAATGCTGCAACTTTTAGTTTCACAGTTTTCTGAAAAATATTTAGTCAGTTAAGACAATGCTGAAATAATTTTTTACTAGTTCCAAATTTTTCATTGGAGTTCTCTCTCTCTCTCTCTGTCAAACTTGGCTGATGTATTTGAGGCAAGTGAGATGAGAGCATTATACATTTTTGATAGATACTGAAATGCTCAAACTAAACAAACTAAATATAGCTCTCAGTATTATAAATATTTAACAGGAATTATCGAGGATAAATTTATTAAGGTACATTACCTCTCAAATTTTCGATCTAAACACTAGATCTTCGTCAGGAGTTCTTTTTGGGGAATCAGTTTTTCTTTTTTCTTGCATTAATGTTTTTTACCAGGCTTTAACATATTTGTGCCATTTCATATATACACTGAAGAGCAATTAAATTAGAGATACCTGTCTAGTACCGTGTAGCACCACCTTTTGCCTTGATGACGGTGGCAATTCGTCTCGGCATGGGCTCGACAAGACACCGGAAGAGTTGGGAAGCCATACGGATCCACAACCCCTGAAGAAGCTCCCACAGTTCACGAAGATTTGATGGAGGGGAGTCAGAGCCTCGAACATCTCTCTCGATGGCATCCCAGATGTGCTCGATGGGACTGGGTCAGGTGACCTAGCTGGCCAAGGAAGCGAGGTCACGTCGGTGGAGTGTTCATCCAACCATTCGGAAACAATTCGGGAGCGATGGCACAGTGCATTGTCTTGTTGCAGGATGAGGTCCCCAGTGGGATATTGAAGACGCACAAACGGGTGCAAATTGTCGTCCAGGTTATCCCGGTAATGTTGACCTGTGAGGGATGATGTCACACGTAAACAGTCCCTAGACGAGAATGCCACTCCCACCAGCTTGAAGAGTACCCTGCTGGCAAGAAGGATACATCACTTCATGTGGTTTGCGCCGTACTCGTATCCTGCCATCCGCATGTACCAACGTGAATCTTGACTCATCAGTCCAGGCAACATTTTCCCACATGTCTAGGGTCCAGTGGCGATGTTCCTGCACCCATGCTAATCTTTGCATCCTGTCATGTATGGTCAGCAGCGGTATCCTCGTGGGACGATGGCTTCTGTACCCTATAGCGAGGAGATGGTTCGGGATGGTGTGGCTGCTTACACGTTTTTGTGCACCAGCGTTAAATTGTCGAGTGATTTCTTGCACTGTGGCCCGCCAATCCGCTGTTACAATGCGAGCTAGCCGACGATGACCCCGCTCATCCACACGCTGTTTGTCCATGGCAGTTGGCTCTTGCAGGGATGGTTTTACTGGATTCGATGTACTCACGGTGCACCCGTGACACAGTGACTCGTGAAAATCCCAGTGCCTGCACAACATCCGAGATGGAGTGACCCATTCGTCGGGCCCCGACAATTTGCCCATGATCAAATGCGCTTAGATCCTTTGTCTTACCCATACTGCGTCCGACTCTTACTGATTCCCGTCGCATCACTCCTTATATTGTCGGATCGCTGTATACGTCATGTCGTTTACGTTTACGTTTACAGGGCCGCCCACAGCGCTATATTTGCATAACGCCAGCTGTCTCTAATTCAATTGCTCTTCAGTGTATATAACCATTTTTCCCTAACTGGGTTAGCACCATACATCTTTAAAACATTATAAAGTATCAAACATATCTCTCAAGCTCTTCAATGCCATACTGCAGAATGTCTTTCAATTACTGAATTGGGAAGACAAGGGGATAAATATTAATGGAGATTGTTTGGCATACCATCTTTCTGCTGATGACATATTTTTGGCAGTACTGTGTTAGAGCTGAAGAGTATGATCCAGGAACTTGCTAACAGAAAAAAAGTGGTATTAAAGGTGAACTTACAGAAAACAAAACTGATGTACTAAGCTTTTAGAAGAATTGAAGACTTAGAAGGTGATGGGATACATTTAGAAGATACTGATGCAAACATCAGCTTTGGACAACAGATATCAAGTAAGGACCACATCAAAGAATATATAAAATTTGGCTGAGAGTGCATTTGGAAAAAAACAGTACAATTTTCAAGAGAAACTTATTACATTTTAAAAGAAATGCATTTAGTCAACACATCCTTCCAGTACTTACTTATGGACCAGAGACATGGGCCTTAACTAAAAAGACTTATAGAGATTGCAAGCAACTCAAGGAGCATGGCAAGATGTATGCTTGGTGTAACCAAGAAGACAGGAAAAGGAAATTGTGGATCAGGAAAATGATAAGAGTTGATGATATTGTGATCAAAGTGAAGACCTTCAAGTGGCTATGGACTGGACATATTTCCAGAACTGCCTACCATTCATTGGACAACTAGAATACTAAACTGGCCACCAAGTGAAATAAAAAGACCCAGAAGAATGCAACATGGGAAATCGGTGGATGAAATTTAAAACCATACCAGAGTGATGTGGAAGAGAATTACTCAAGGCAGAGAATTGTTGAAAATATTTGGGGAGACCTTCCTTCCATCAGTGGATTGTGAATGGTTGTTGATGACGACGATAGTATCAACATGGTAGCAAAATTACAACAAAATATTTCACTGCATTGTTATTGAAATTTGCAGGTAATGTAATGATAGCCAACAAATTAACAATAGATTAAATAGATTCAAGAACTCAAGCTGGGCAAGAAGATAAAAATCCATTAGGCTCTGTACTATTAAAATCTGAAAAATTAATTTGCCCCGTGATGACTTTCAAAGACATGCACCTTATTTCTGTTTTGTCATAATGATTTTCAAAGATGTATCTTACACATTTTCCAAAAAATATTTTTTGTTATTAGTTTAATAATTTTGAAAGACATATCTTATTCCTGTTTTCTCAAAATGGCATTCAAAGACATATCTTATCTCTGTTTTCTCACAATGGCATTCAAAGACATATCTTATCTCTGTTTTCCCATAATGGCATTCAAAGACATGTAGTATCTTATTCCTGTTTTCCCACGTTTACTTTCAAAGGCAAACACTTTATTGCTTATGGATATCGGCACGCACACTTTGCTATTGGTGCCTACAAGGTTTGGGTCAAGATGTTGGCTTTGCAATTCCTATATTATACTGAACTTTATTATACTGAACTGATTCAGTAATTGTTCAATCATTTTATTTTTATATACAATTACTGTGTTTGTACACTGCAGTGGCAAATTACGAAAGAAAAAAGCTCAAATCTGCACATTTCGATGACCACACAAAATGAGAATTTTCTACGTGTTTTATAAAATATAAAATAAGGAAGTCGTTTACAAAGTTATCACCATAACACGTAATATGCAGGAGGAAACCTGGCATCAAGTCCCCCTCCCCAAAGCCTTACAGGATCAGAAGTTCTTTTACTTTTAAAATTAGTAGGCCGGCCATTTTAGTTTCAGTGACCTATGTGAAATGGAGTGTGAATATTTTTATCATTTATATGGATAGCAATGGTTTTTAGGATCTTTGTTTTTACTTACCCACATTTAGTATGAATGACATATGAGTATCTAGCAAACCAGCTAGTTGTTTTGTTGCAATGATGCAAAATCAGTTACGTAACAAACTCATAAACACATAAATATTAAAAATAAAGGACAATGATTGATGTTTTCTGCAATAACAGCTTACAGGTAATGCTTCCATTCCCAGGCATGGCAGGCAAGCTGAGGTAGGTGTAGGTGCATGAGAAATGGCACTGCAAACATACTGGGACAATCAAAATGATTCACTGCTTACACTCAAACTAAGCTTCTTTGGGGGGGGGGGGGTCCCCAAAACATAGTTGCCTTCCTTTATTCTGGATTTCCTGCTTTTTTTTTTTTTTTGTTTTCCCCCTAGTTACAGCAAATCACGTAAGTGATATATATATATATATATATATATCATCGGGATGTAAGGTCAGGTGATGCGTAACATCACAGCCTCTCCTTGACAAATGTCAACCCCGCCTTCTCGTGGTGCATCCTGTTCCCACTAAAGGGGCTCTGACGACCGCCCATAGCGGTATAACTATACCATCGGGATCAGAGGAAATGCTATCCCACACTCACCAACCCGCTTGGCCAGCGTGGTGAGTTATGGCCAAACCCTCCAAAATGATTCCACAACTTAAATCTTGGCCCTCAGTCTCCGGCAGCTGGAATGTACCTGGCTAAGGCAGCGGCCAGTGCGACATGAAGGCAGAGGGTGCTAAGAATCCCCGGAGGACCGGACTAGGCTGCCATCTGATGCTGACCTTGGCTACTTACAATGGACGCTCCCTATCTTCTGATTCAAGGCTTCTTGAATTGGAAGAGGAACTACAAAGGATCAAGTGGGACATCGTGGGGCTAAGTGAGGTAAGGAGAAAAGGAGAAGATCTCATCGAACTGAAAAGTGGACATCTCTTCTACTATCGTGGGACAGATACTGGCAGAACTAGTGGTGTTGGATTTATAATAAACAAGAAACTGAAGGACAAAGTTGTAGAAGTTGAAAGTTCCTCTGACAGAGCTGCACGACTTGTTATCCAACTCTCGAAAAGATACCAGGCTCAGATTATTCAAACTTATGCACCCACCACAAGTCATCCTGAAGAAGAAATTGAAGAATTTTATGAGGAAATTTGTCATCTAAATAATAAAGGTAAGCAGCATTTGAAGATAATTATGGGAGATTTCAATGCAAAAATAGGGCAACGGCAACAGAATGAAACTTCAGTAGGTAAATTCGGTCATGGCAACAGAAACCTGCGTGGAAATACTCTCGTTGAGTTTGCAGAGGCAGAAGGGTTTTTCATCTTGAACTCCTTTTTCAAGAAAAAGCCACACAGGAAATGGACATGGAGACATCCAAATGGGACGACAAGTGAAATTGATTTTATTATGTGTAACAAAAAATTCGTCATAGAAGACTGCAGTGTGCTAAACAAGTTCAACACAGGTAGTGACCATAGATTGGTGAGATGTAAGATGCACCTATACACTAAACTTGAACGTGGCAAGCTCATAGGACAAACAAAATCTATTGACATAACCAACCTTAAAAAACACCATAATACCTTCAAATTAGAACTGAAGAACAGGTTCTCTGCTTTAGAAGGCCTAACATCGGAAGAAGTGGACATCTCTGAAGTTAACAGAAAAGTAACCAAAGCTCTTATGGAAACAGCAACAAAATTAGCTGGGTCTAAGAACAAGTTGCATGTGAACAAATTATCAGGAAAAACCAAAATGCTGATGCAAAAGAAGAGAGATGAGGACAACTAAAGAAGATGTGACTTCCAAAGTGGAATATATAGAGCTATGCAAGACAGTAAGAAAAAAGTATCACTGAAGAGGTAAGGAGATTCAACTGTGAACTAGTGAGGAAAGCAATTGAAAACAACCAAAGCCTAAAGATAGCAAAGGGACATCTCAGTAAGGGAAGAAAACAGATTATGGCACTGAGAAAAGAAGATGGTTCTGTAACAAGAAATAGAGGCGAAATTTTGACAAGAGTGAAAGATTTCTACTCCAAATTATATGAAAGGGATGATATATGCACTCCAGACATCATGAAAGATACCAGTACCAGAGTTCCTCAGTCCTTCCAGCAGAAGTTGCACATGCAATCAAGAACATGAAGCGAGGAAAAGCTCCAGGAGAAGATGGAATTACTGTAGACATCATACAAGAAGCAAGTGGAGAAATCGAAACAGTACTCGCCCAAATTTTCACTCGATGCCTTAATGAAGGAAAGATTCCTGAGGATTGGAACACCGCTACAATGATCCTGCTACATAAGAAAGGTGACATTGAGGATCTCGGAAACTACAGACCTATCAGCCTCCTATCAGTAGTTTATAAAATCTTCACTAAAGTTCTTTCACACCGCTTGAAGGTAACACTGGACATGGCTCAACCGAGAGAACAAGCTGGATTCAGGAGTGGCTACAGCACAATAGATCATATCCACGTGCTGAGAGAACTAATTGAAAGAGCGAGGGAATATGAACTTCCATTGTGCATGGCTTTTATCGATTATGAAAAAGCCTTTGATTCGGTGAAACCATCAGCAGTTACAATGGCTCTGAAAACCTGCGGTATTGAAGATGCATACATTAATATTATTAATAACATCTATGAAAATGCAAGTGCAAAGATTAGGCTGTTTGAAAATACAACACACGTAAAAATTGGGAAGGGAGTGAGACAAGGTGACACCATATCTCCGAAGCTCTTTAATGCCACATTGGAGGGTGTTTTTCAGTCACTGAGCTGGGAAAACAAGGGGATAAAGATTAATGGAGATTATCTAACCCACCTTCGTTTTGCTGATAACGTAGTCATTTTTGCAACTACCCCATCAGAGCTGCAGAGTATGATCCAGGAACTTGCTGACAAGAGTAAAGAAGTGGGATTAAAAATGAACTTTCAGAAGACAAAAGTGATGTTCAATGCTTTTACAAGAAATGAAGATTTATCGATTGATGGAGAAAAGCTGGAGATAACAGACACGTACGTTTATCTTGGACAGCAGATATCAAGTGAGGGTCACATTGATGAAGAAATTAATCGGCGTACAAAACTTGCCTGGAGAGCTTTTGGAAGAAACAGCATAATTTTTAAGAGCAATATGCCATTATGTCTTAAAAGAAAAGTGTTTGATCAATGCATCCTTCCAGTGCTTACGTATGGTGCGGAGACGTGGACCTTAACTAAAAGAGACATACAAAGGCTGCAGACAACTCAAAGCAGCATGGAGAGGTGCATGCTTGGTGTAACCAGGAGAGATAAGAAGAGGAACTCGTGGATCCGAAAAATGACAAGAGTGGAAGACATCATGATCAGAGTTAAATCCCTGAAATGGCAATGGGCTGGACATACTGCCAGAAGGACACATCATCGATGGACAGCCGAAATTTTAGATTGGATTCCAAGGGACAGGAAAAGACCCAGAAGAAGACCACATGGGAGATGGGTGGATGAAATTCGAAAGTATGCAGGGGTGACATGGAGGAGACTGGCACAAGACAGACCGTTGTGGAGGAAACTTGGGGAGACCTTCGTCCAGCAGTGGATTGATAATGGTTGACAATGATGATGATGATGATGTCACTCCCGCATATTTACGAATGTCATCCACCCATCTCCCCATGTGGTCTTCTTCTGGGTCTTTTCCTGTCCCTTGGAATCCAATCTAAAATTTCGGCTGTCCATCTATGGTCTGTCCTTCTGGCAGTATGTCCAGCCCATTGCCATTTCAGGGATTTAACCCTGATCATGATGTCTTTCACTCTCGTCATTTTTCGGATCCATGAGTTTCTCTTCTTATCTCTCCTGGTTATACTAAGCATGCACCTCTCCATGCTCCTTTGAGTTGTCTGCAGCCTTTGTATGTCTCTTTTAGTTAAGGTCCACGTCTCTGCACCATACGTAAGCACTGGAAGGATGCATTGATCAAACACTTTTCTTTTAAGACATAATGGCATATTGCTCTTGAAAATTATGCTGTTTCTTCCAAAAGCTCTCCAGGCAAGTTTTGTACGCCGATTAATTTCTTCATCAATGTCACCCTCACTTGATATCTGCTGTCCAAGATAAACATACGCATCTGTTATCTCCAGTTTTCTCCATCAATCGATAAATCTTCATTTCTTGTAAAAGCATTGAACATCACTTTTGTCTTCTGAAAGTTCATTTTTAATCCCACTTCTTTACTCTTGTCAGCAAGTTCCTGGATCATACTCTGCAGCTCTGATGGGGTAGTTGCAAAAATGACTACGTCATCAGCAAAACGAAGGTGGGTTAGATAATCTCCATTAATCTTTTATCAGTTTGTTTTCCCAGTTCAGTGATTGAAAGACATTTTCCAATGTGGCATTAAAGAGCTTCGGAGATATGGTGTCACCTTGTCTCACTCCCTTTCAATTTTTATGTGTGTTGTATTTTCAAACAGCCGAATCTTTGCACTTGCATTTTCATAGATGTTATTAACAATATTAATGTATGCATCTTCAATACCGCAGGATTTCAGAGCCGTGGTAACTGCTGATGGTTTCACCGAATCAAAGGCTTTTTCCATAATCGATAAAGCCATGCACAATGGAAGTTCATATTCCCTCGCTCTTTCAATTAGTTCTCTCAGTACGTGGATATGATCTATTGTGCTGTAGCCACTCCTGAATCCAGCTTGTTCTCTCGGTTGAGCCATGTCCAGTGTTACCTTCAAGCGTGTGAAAGAACTTTAGTGAAGATTTTATAAACCACTGATAGGAGGCTGATAGGTCTGTAGTTCTGAGATCCTCAATGTCACCTTTTATGTAGCAGGATCATTGTAAGCATTGTTCCAATCCTCAGGAATCTTCCCTTCATTAAGGCATCGAGTGAAAATTTGGGCGAGTACTGTTTCGATTTCTCCACTTGCTTCTTGTATGATGTCTATAGTAATTCCATCTTCTCCTGGAGCTTTCCCCCGCTTCATGTTCTTGATTGCATGAGCAACTTCTGCTGGGAGGACTGGAAGAACTCTGGTACCTTCATGATGTCTGGAGTACATGTATCATCCCTTTCATATAATTTGGAGTAGAAATCTTTCACTCTTGTCAAAATTTCGCCTCTATTTCTTGTTATAGAACCATCTTCTTTTCTCAGAGCCATAATCTGTTTTCTTCCCTTACTGAGATGTCCCTTTGCTATCTTAAGGCTTTGGTTGTTTTCAATTGCTTTCCTCACTAGCTCACAGTTGAATTTCCTTACGTCTTCAGTGATACTTTTTTGTTGTCTTGCATAGCTCTATATATTCCACTTTGGAAGTCACATCTTCTTTAGTTGTCCTCATCTCTCTCTTTTTGCATCAACATTTTGGTTTTCCTGATAATTTGTTCACATGCAATTCTTAGACCCAGCTAATTTTGTTGCTGTTTCCATTAGAGCTTTGGTTACTTTTCTGTTAACTCGAAATATCCACTTCTTCCGATGTTAGGCCTTCTAAAGCAGAGAATCTGTTCTTCAGTTCTAACTTGAAAGTATTATGGTGTTTTTTAAGGTTGGTTATGTCAATACATTTTTGTCTTATGAGCTTGCCACGTTCCAGTTTAGTGTTGAGGTGCATCTTACATCCTCACCAATCTATGGTCACTACCTGTGTTGAACTTGTTCAGCACACTGCAGTCTTCGATGGCAGAATTTTTTTGTTACACATAATAAAATCAATTTCCCTTGTCGTTCCAATTGGATGTCTCCATGTCCATTTCCTGTGTGGCTTTTTCTTGAAAAAGGAGTTCAAGATGAAAAATCCTTCTGCCTCTGCAAACTCAACGAGAGTATTTCCACGCTGGTTTCTGTTGCCGTGACCGAATTTACCTACTGAAGTTTCATTCTGTTGCCGTTGCCCTATTTTTGCATTGAAATCTCCCATAATTATCTTCAAGTGCTGCTTACCTTTATTATTTAGATGAGGAATTTCCTCATAAAATTCTTCAATTTCTTCTTCAGGATGACTTGTGGTGGGTGCATAAGTTTGAATAATCTGAGCCTGGTATCTTCTCGATAGTTGGATAACGAGTCGTGCAGCTCTCTCAGAGGAACTTTCAACTTCTACCACTTTATCCTTCAGTTTCTTGTTTATTATAAATCCAACACCACTAGTTCTGCCAGTATCTGTCCCACGATAATAGAAGAGATGTCCACTTTTCAGTTCAATGAGATCTTCTCCTTTTCTCCTTACCTCACTTAGCCCGACGATGTCCCACTTGATCCTTTGTAGTTCCTCTTCCAATTCAAGAAGCCTTGAATCAGAAGATAGGGAGCGTCCGTTATAGGTAGCCAAGGTCAGCATCAAATGGCAGCCTAGTCCGGTCCTCCGGGATTCTTAGCACCCTCTGCCTTCATGTCGCACTGGCCGCTGCCTTGGCCAGGTACATTCCAGCTGCCGGAGACTGAGGGCCAAGATTTAAGTTGTGGAGTCATTTTGGAGGTGTTTGGCCATAACTCACCACGCTGGCCAAGCGGGTTGGTGAGTGTGGGATAGCATTTCCTCTGATCCCGATGGTATAGTTATACCGCTATTGGCGGTCGTCAGAGCCCCTTTAGTGGGAACAGGATGCACCACGAGAAGGCGGGGTTGACATTTGTCAAGGAGAGGCTGTGATGTTACACATCACCTGACCTTACATCCCTATATATATATATATATATACGCTCCCTATCTTCTGATTCAAGGCTTCTTGAATTGGAAGAGGAACTACAAAGGATCAAGTGGGACATCGTCGGGCTAAGTGAGGTAAGGAGAAAAGGAGAAGATCTCATTGAACTGAAAAGTGGACATCTCTTCTATTATCGTGGGACAGATACTGGCAGAACAAGTGGTGTTGGATTTATAATAAACAAGAAACTGAAGGATAAAGTGGTAGAAGTTGAAAGTTCCTCTGACAGAGCTGCACGACCTCGTTAATCCAACTCTCGAGAAGATACCAGGCTCAGATTATTCAAACTTATGCACCCACCACAAGTCATCCTGAAGAAGAAATTGAAGAATTTTATGAGGAAATTCGTCATCTAAATAATAAAGGTAAGCAGCACTTGAAGATAATTATGGGAGATTTCAATGCAAAAATAGGGCAACGGCAACAGAATGAAACTTCAGTAGGTAAATTCGGTCACGGCAACAGAAACCAGCGTGGAAATACTCTCGTTGAGTTTGCAGAGGCAGAAGGATTTTTCATCTTGAACTCCTTTTTCAAGAAAAAGCCACACAGGAAATGGACATGGAGACATCCAATTGGGACGACAAGTGAAATTGATTTTATTATGTGTAACAAAAAATTCGTCATCGAAGACTGCAGTGTGCTGAACAAGTTCAACACAGGTAGTGACCATAGATTGGTGAGATGTAAGATGCACCTCAACACTAAACTGGAACGTGGCAAGCTCATAAGACAAACAAAATGTATTGACATAACCAACCTTAAAAAACACCATAATACTTTCAAGTTGGAACTGAAGAACAGATTCTCTGCTTTAGAAGGCCTAACATCGGAAGAAGTGGATATTTCGGAAGTTAACAGAAAAGTAACCAAAGCTCTAATGGAAACAGCAACAAAATTAGCTGGGTCTAAGAACAAGTTGCATGTGAACAAATTATCAGGAAAAACCAAAATGTTGATGCAAAAAGAAGAGAGATGAGGACAACTAAAGAAGATGTGACTTCCAAAGTGGAATATATAGAGCTATGCAAGACAACACGAAAAAGTATCACTGAAGACGTAAGGAAATTCAACTGTGAGCTAGTGAGGAAAGCAATTGAAAACAACCAAAGCCTTAAGATAGCAAAGGGACATCTCAGTAAGGGAAGAAAACAGATTATGGCTCTGAGAAAAGAAGATGGTTCTATAACAAGAAATAGAGGCGAAATTTTGACAAGAGTGAAAGATTTCTACTCCAAATTATATGAAAGGGATGATACATGTACTCCAGACATCATGAAAGGTACCAGAGTTCTTCCAGTCCTCCCAGCAGAAGTTGCTCATGCAATCAAGAACATGAAGCGAGGGAAAGCTCCAGGAGAAGATGGAATCACTATAGACATCATACAAGAAGCAAGTGGAGAAATTGAAACAGTACTCGCCCAAATTTTCACTCGATGCCTTAATGAAGGGAAGATTCCTGAGGATTGGAACAATGCTACAATGATCCTGCTACATAAAAAAGGTGACATTGAGGATCTTAGGAACTACAGACCTATCAGCCTCCTATCAGTGGTTTATAAAATCTTCACTAAAGTTCTTTCACACCGCTTGAAGGTAACACTGGACATGGCTCAACCGAGAGAACAAGCTGGATTCAGGAGTGGCTACAGCACAATAGATCATATCCACATACTGAGAGAACTGATTGAAAGAGCGAGGGAATATGAACTTCCATTGTGCATGGCTTTTATCGATTATGAAAAAGCCTTTGATTCGGTGAAACCATCAGCAGTTACCACGGCTCTGAAATCCTGCGGTATTGAAGATGCATACATTAATATTATTAATAACATCTATGAAAAATGCAAGTGCAAAGATTCGGCTGTTTGAAAATACAACACACATAAAAATTGGAAAGGGAGTGAGACAAGGTGACACCATATCTCCGAAGCTCTTTAATGCCACATTGGAAAATGTCTTTCAATCACTGAACTGGGAAAACAAAGGGATAAAGATTAATGGAGATTATCTAACCCACCTTCGTTTTGCTGATGACGTAGTCATTTTTGCAACTACCCCATCAGAGCTGCAGAGTATGATCCAGGAACTTGCTGACAAGAGTAAAGAAGTGGGATTAAAAATGAACTTTCAGAAGACAAAAGTGATGTTCAATGCTTTTACAAGAAATGAAGATTTATCGATTGATGGAGAAAAACTGGAGATAACAGATACGTATGTTTATCTTGGACAGCAGATATCAAGTGAGGGTCACATTGATGAAGAAATTAATCGGCGTACAAAACTTGCCTGGAGAGCTTTTGGAAGAAACAGCATAATTTTCAAGAGCAATATGCCATTATGTCTTAAAAGAAAAGTGTTTGATCAATGCATCCTTCCAGTGCTTACGTATGGTGCAGAGACGTGGACCTTAACTAAAAGAGACATACAAAAGCTGCAGACAACTCAAAGCAGCATGGAGAGGTGCATGCTTGGTATAACCAGGAGAGATAAGAAGAGGAACTCGTGGATCCGAAAAATGACGAGAGTGGAAGACATCATGATCAGAGTTAAATCCCTGAAATGGCAATGGGCTGGACATACTGCCAGAAGGACAGACCATAGATGGACAGCCGAAATTTTAGATTGGATTCCAATGGACAGGAAAAGACCCAGAAAAAGACCACATGGGAGATGGGTGGATGAAATTCGTAAATATGCGGGAGTGACATGGAGGAGACTGGCACAAGACAGACCGTTGTGGAGGAAACTTGGGGAGACCTTCGTCCAGCAGTGGATTGATAATGGTTGACAATGATGATGATGATGATGATGATTTGTTTGTCTGTACTGGCTTGTAAAAAACAAATGTACCCCAATTGGTCCAATCAGACATTATGCAAGGTCACATGAAGCATAATTTCTCTGAACTCAGAGCAAATAAAATAAACATGATTTTAAATAACATGGTAACTGTAGGTACTAACACAGGTAACTGGATAATCTTTGATTGTTTAAGTCCCAAGTGATGTAGGTAATAAAAATAAGAAAAACAGAATGCTGGATGTTTCAATGATTTCAAGAACTATCACAATAAAGAAGGGCCTTGTCAATTACACATTAAAACACAGAATTTTGAATTTGGGTAGTTTTCCAAAAAATCATCCAACACCATAATAATTTCAGTTACACTCCACTAATTTAAGCACCATATTTCAGATGGCATACCAACCATATTTCACCCCCCCTGCCAATTTGTTTGTTTTGTTTTGGTGGTGGTGCACACTCAACTTTGATTCAAACACTTACAGAAGTTAATTGTAGCAAATGTATCGATTCAAACACATTCATATGCAGAAGAAAAATTAAATGTAGTGCCAGAGAAATGTGGATTTTCTTAGCACAGAGTTCTTCTAAATGAGCTTCACACACACACACACACACACACACACACACACACACACACACACACACACACACACACACACACACACACACATACTTCAAATTTAACTGAAATGAGAGAGGCAAAGGGGAAAAACTACAGAATTTACCTAAATCTGAATTACTGATACTATGAATTTTGGCTTTAGGAGGAATTTCTCTGCAACATTCTCCCCCCCCTCCAATATAGACAGCAAGACTCAGAGAAAATTATTTCTCTGACTATTACTGTTTATGAATAAATAAATCACATATTGCACTTTGTATAAATGCCGCATTCATTTACACACAATATTCAAGAAGGAACTAATTGAAATTACTTCATGTTCATTACATCTATTGTGTAGCAAAAAGTAGTATTTCATACTGCAGCATTTTGTATAGGATTCCTTTTAGGTTTTCTACAAGAATTTTAGTTAACACTTATACTGTATTGAGAAGTCAAAGCCTCTCCATGTAGTTAAGAAATAAAATTCAATAAAATCTGGCATGGGGTGAAAATCCTAAAGTAAAGCATAAATGGTATGTTTAGTGGCTCTGACCTAAGCCCTTTTCTTAATGTTGAACTTAAATCATGGCTACGTAACTCAATAATGCCAGATATGCTCAAGGATGCAAATTGCTGCAAACAAAATCTATGTACTGCACATCAAAAGTCAGTTCTAATGTTCCTGATATCTGAACAAATTTGGTATGCTGAATTTAACTTTGTCTCCTGCATAAGGAAACCCAACAAATTCCATTAAAGTCAATCAGTACATTCTTAAAATCTGCTGCAAAATAAAGCTGGCATTTTTCTAGAAAATTTCTCAGCACCATATAGAAAATGTATATATAAAATTCCCCTTAGAATTATTGCCATTCTCTTGTGTATAACATACATATCATTAAGCTGTTCTCTGAGATTCAGAGGTTAGCTCCTCAAAGAAAGACCATCAGCCAAGTAAACATTTACCTGATAGAACTAAAATTTAAAGTTGGTGTATCAAATGTTTCCACTTACAACGATCTCGGCAAACAGCTCAAGCTTCATAAACATCCATCACACGCCGCACACAAGACCTTTTGTACTTCATATTCATAATCTTTTTCTCATGCAGACATTGCTGAATCTGGTCCTCCCAAGATTTCCTTGGTCTTCCTCTACCTTTCTTTCGTGCCACTTGGACCAAATAAATTCTCTTAGTAAGCACCTAATCACTCATTCTTTCAACATGGCCAAACCACCTAAGAATATTAGTTTCCACCTTACTAACAACATCTTGCCTCACATTACACGTCTGCAACACATCTTCATTCCTTACATAATCAGAGCAAGTCTTACCACAACCTACCTGAAAGGAACGCATCTTTCTAGCACACAAACAATTCCTATGACTTTTGTGCATCACCTAAGTTTCACTGCCATACATCAGAGTGGGAACAATTACACTTTCATACACAGCCATTCGAGACTTCCTTGAGAGCCCATCATTCCTGTGATATCCTCCCAAGGCAGCTCTATGACTTTCAATGAAGAATTCACTCACCTACCAATTTTACCATTTAATTTGTTCTCTCTGTCAAACATAATTTCTAAATATACAAACTAATTCACCTGGTCAATCTCTGTGCCTTAAGACTTATCGGTGGACAGTCATAGTGAGAGATGGGTTTGCTTCCACGGGGCGCGCCACTGGGCAACTATGGCACACACAACAGAAACACGGGCCTCTATGAATTTTGGAGAGGTACCAGCTAGTTCTGTGAACAAAGCCCAACTCACTAGGTTTTGTTCCAGAATCCTTAGGTGGAATGAGCAACTGTAGCTGTGGGCTGATCACCTACACTGAAGTACTTTTATGATTTCTATGACCCAAATAATAAAGTTGCATTAATTTTAACATTTGCTAATTATAGCATACCTTGCACTGGATTTGGTGCCATTCTGACATCTAGACTGTATAGACAGCAAAAGTAAGATTTACATATCTGTGCCACAGGAAGCTCAGATAAAAAAATGTCATCCAAATTGGATCAGTAATCAAATTACACCACATGAAACCAGCACTGAATTTCGCAGTGATCAGAAACACAAAATTTTTGGTTCATTCAAGATATTGAATTGAATTATACTGTATTATAGCACAGATTAAAAAAAAAAAAACCAGAACATTTTTAGATAGCAGTTCTACCCTGCATTTGTGAAGCTCAGTGGTTCTGTAAAATATCAACATGTATTACTGCATGTTAATATTTTTACTAACAACATATTAAATTGAAAACTTAAATTCTGGTACCTTTTTTTTTTTAAATAATATATTCTAAGAAAAATATCAAGGCTTGAACATACAATACCAAATCATAAGCCATATGGCACTAGGGTAAAACAGCATGAGCAGCCTTGTCTACAAACCTTCTGAAATCTCATAATCAGTTTTCTGTTTGAGGAGTTATCAGATATTGACATTTACTTTCCTATGCTCACTTGTAAAATCAATTTTGAAACAACAAATTAACTTACAAACTTCATTGCACAATAAGTATCAAGAGTTCAGCCTAAAGACATCAACAAATAAAGAGTAAAGACAAGGCACAAAAATAGCCAATACAAAAATGAGAAGTTTAACTTAAATATGGTTAATTTTGTGGACCACAAAGACTCACATACAGCCATTTTGCAAATTTTACCTGGCCTTGGAATGCCTCTAGCCTTCCACTCTTCCTCTACCTCAGTTAACCTGTTAAACAACGTTCTCTCAGCTACTACAACAAATCTAATCTGTTAAACCTCATCTCTCAGAAACCTTACATTTCAAAATCAGGTGTTTGCATACAATACAGTGATTCCACATAACACTATATTATCAAAATTATTTTGGACACCACAGTGTTTTGGGACAAATGGCTTTATCATCAGAATTTGTAATTAGTTGGCCCACCTACTGCTTTATGACAGCGGCAACATTTCGAGCCATGCTATTTACCAATTTCTGGTAGGTCTCGACAGGAATGGTTTGCCATTCGTCCTGCAAAGCTGCTGCCAGAGTGGAGAGCGAAGACAGTCGTTGTGGTCAATTTCGTATCTGTTGCTTCAATTCATCCTAGAGGTGTTCTATAGGATTAAGATCAGGAGTATGAGCATGACAGTCTAACAATTCCACCTCATTTTCAAGAAACCAGTCCTGCACATTCCGTGCAGTGTGGCAGGGAGCTCAATTGTGTTGGATGAGATGATGGTCATTTCCATAATACCGCCATATTGTTAGTATGGCAGAATTATCCAGAACATTGAGGTACACTTCAGAATACATGGTTTGTAGGGTAAGAACCAACGAGCCAAGTTCCATCAACGAAAAAGAACTCCATACCATGATAGATCCTCTACCAAGCTTAACAGTTGGAAGAACACAGTCCGACGAAAATCGTTCACTGGGCTATCGCCAAATCCAAACACATCCATCAGATTGGAAGAGTGAAAAGTGTGACTCATCACTCCAAAGAACAGCTTTCCGGTTGCCCAATGTTCAGGAACAACGGAAGACACGCCAGTCCAAACGGAGCTTCACATTCACGATAGGGATGTGTGGCTTGTGCGATGCTGCTCTACCATAATAATAACCCACACTTTGCAGATAAGTTATGGTACTTGTCTGCAAAGTGTGGGTTATTACTTTGCAGATAAGTACCATAACGTACTTACCTGATTAAAAAGACAAAAAGAAGTATTAAGAATGACTCAAGTGTGGGATATGGTGGACCTACCTACCCCACTTGAGGACACGTCCACCACGGAATAGACCTGGACTTTCTAAACGGCGTATGAAAAAGATCTCGGCTAAGTGAATGTAAGATTGGTGTATGGAATACTAGAGGTATAAATGGCAAGATGAGTGAGGTGATTGAGGAGATGAATGAGTATAGACTGGATGTGCTGTGTGTAAATGAAACCAAAAAGAAGGAAATTGGGGTAGAAGAAGTGAATGGCACGGTGAGTGTGTGGTCTGGAGTATTGGATAATATGAGAGGACAGGCGGGTGTAGGCGTGATTTTAAGTGAAAAGATGAAGAACAACTTGATTCACTATAGTTGCGTAAGTGAGAGAATTATCTGGATTCGTTTGAAAGTGAAACTTCAGAGAATTGTAATTGTTGTAGTGTATGCTCCTTGTGACTCGGAACCTTCTGATAAGAAAGAAGATTTCTGGAATGAGCTAAAAGCTGTTTTGAGCCAGTTTGGTGCTAAAGAAAAAGTTATAATAGCAGGGGATTTCAATGCTAGAGTAGGTGTGCAGAATGCAATTTCTGACAATGTTCTGGGTAAGTTTAATGATCCTTGTGTGAATGATAATGGTGAAAGATTAATTGAACTCTGCATTGAGAATGGTTTGTGTGTATCTAATACATTTTTCAACCACAAGTATATCCACACATAAACTTGGGAAAATCGTACTCTTGGTCAAAAGAGTGTTATACATTTTGTTGTCTACGATCAGCGTTTGAAACACTTAGTTGTTGACATCCGTGCAATGAGAGGTGTGGATGTTGGTTCTGATCATTACTTGGTAGTGTCACAAGTGAAACTTAATGTTGGTTGGAGGAAAAGGAATAGGAAGAGACCCATGATAGAAAGAATAAAGGTTGATAGGCTCCTTTAAGATCATCAGCGGTATTCTGACTTACTCAGAGAATGACTGAAGGATCTGAAGCCTGGTGAGAGGGATGTAGAAAAGAAGTGGGAATGTTTTAAGAACTGTGTTGTCACTGCTGCTAAAGAAGTCTGTGGCACCACAATAGTGGATAACAAGAGAGGTGATGCTTGGTGGAATAGTGAGATTGAAGTGGCAGTAAAGAAAAAGAAGGAAGCCTATTTGGGGATGTTGCAAGGTAGAGTCTCTGTGGATGAATATTGCTGCAAGAAGTGTGAAGCTGCTAAGCTGGTTCGCCACAGTAAGGCAAAAGATAGGAAGGAAAAAGTGGAAAGGCATCAACTGGCTTTTTGGAAAGATAGAAAGTCCTTCTGGAAGTACATGAGACTCAGGAAAAATAGGGGAAACAAAGTTTTAAGTTGTGTGAAGAATGAGTTTGGGGAAATGATATGGGAGCCCAATGAGTTAAGTGACAGATGGGGTGAATACTTCTGTGAGTTATTAGATCAGGAAAGCAAAGATGATTCTGAGACAGATGCAGATGATGTCACAATGAGGGATGAAAACACAGGAGGGATCTCAAGAGAAAAGGTGAGTAAAGCTGTAAAATCTCTTCAGAATGGTAAGGCTCCAGGAGTTGGTGGCATAACTGAAGAGATGTTGAAATATGGTGGTGACTCTATAATTGACTGGTTAACTGAAATTTGCCAGTTGTGCTGGGTGTTAGGAATGGTCCCTCAGGATTGGAAGGATGCTATCATTGTTACCTTGTATAAAGGGAAAAAGTGATCAGACTGAATGCAAGAACTATCGTGGTATTAGCCTACTGAGTGTGCCAGGGAAAGTGTTTGGTAAGGTTGTTATTGAAAAAGTATGGGGTCTTACATCATTGAAAGTGTGGGATGTTCAGAGTGGTTTTGTGTCTGGTAAAGGCTGCGCTAACCAGATTTTTGCATTACGCATGATGATTGAAAAGTACCTGGCTGTTGGGAAGAAACTTTTTACTGCCTTCATAGATTTAGAGAAAGCTTATGACCGAGTGAATAGGACACTTTTGTGGAAGGTACTGAATGAATATGGTGTTACTGGGAATCTACTTAATAGTGTAAAAGCCATGTATGCTGGTAGTAGAGCTTGTGTACGAGTGAATGGTGTTTTATCAAAATGGTTTTCCATTGGCGCTGGAGTTAGACAAGGTTGTGTAATGTCACCATGGCTGTTTAATATATTTATGGATGTATGCATGCGTGATGCCAAAATAGATAATAGTGGTTTATGTCTTGGTGATATATTAATAGGAGAGTGAATTCTTCATTGAAAGCCATAGCTGCCTTGGGAGGTTTCCACAGGAATGATGGGTTCTCAAGAAAGTCCTGCATGGCTATGTATGAAAGTGTAATTGTTCCTACTCTGATGTTTGGTAGTGAAACCTGGGTACTACAGAAGAAACATTGAAATCGTTTGTGTGCTGGAGAAATGCGTTACTTACGTGGGGTTTGTGGCAAGACACGATATGATTGTGTGAGAAATGAAGATGCATTGCAGTTGTGTGATGTGAAGCAAAATGTTAGCAAGGTGGAGACCAATATGCTTTGGTGGTTTGGCCATGTTGAAAGAATGAGTGATTATACTTACTAAGAAAATCTTTTCAGCCCAAGTGGCAGGAAGGAAAGGCAGAGGAAGGCCAAGGAAGACATGGGTGGATGAGATTCAGGAGTGTCTGCATGAGAAAAAGATTATGAGTATGAAATATAGAAGATCTTCTGTGCAGCGTGTAATGGATATTAGTGAAGCACGAGTTGTATGTCAAGATCGCTGTAAATGGAGAAGTTTGATACGACAACAATAAGTAAAAATATCTGGTAGTTTGTATTTCTTTTGGAGCTAACCTCTGGATCTCGGAGAACAGCTTAGTGATATGCAACTAACCAAGCCATTACAGGCATTTCCTATTTCAGCAGCGATGGAAACAGCAGAGGAAAAACCGAATTTCTTAATACTTCTTACCATGGCCCATCTGTCACATTCCGTCAGTTTGTGCAGCCTTCCTGAATGCTTTTTTTTTTTTTTTCAGAAGTTGCACCGTCCTGCTGCCATCTCTTCACAACGTAACTTATAGTCACTTTTGGTATGCTTAATAAACAAAGACATCACTCTTTCTACGTTTCAACAACACACAGCAATCGAAAAATTGTTATACGGTCACCGCCTGGGAGTTGAACCCCGGATCTCTCGATATCCAGCCGAGCGCGTTAGCCTTACACAGCTGGATATCGAGAGATCCGGGATTCAATTCCCGGCAATGACCGAATAACAATTTTCTGGTTGCTGTGTGTTGCTGAAACATGGAAAGAGTGAAGTCTTTGTTTATTCGCTGATGCCACGCATTTGGAGGATTTTCACTTGGTATGTTTAGTTTAGCTGCAATGCTCCATATGGAAACATTACTCAAATGATGGCCCATGACCAGCCCACACTGGAACTCTGAAAGTTCACATCCAAGCCGCACATCAACTTCAAAATTCCTGATAACACAACAGGACATCAGTTTTATTCCTGTGCAACTGTTCTTTGCACTTGCACAAATTTTTGGTAGTGTCCAAATAATTTTGATAATGCAATGTGTGTCAGTAGCTATGAATAAGGAAATTGAAACTCCTTCATAGACAACAGAAACCAGTAAAGCATTGAAAGAAAAGAAAATAAGCTTTTAGGAAGTATTAAAACTTGTAGACCATTATGACTAACACAGGGAAAATTATAAATGGGCATGCATAAAAAGCTGAACCTATTTGTTAGGGATGCAAAAAGGATAGCACCACTCCAGATGGGAAATCACATTGAAAAGAACTTTTATAATTGGCATAAAAGTGCTTTGGAGTCTTATTAGACCTACCAAGATGGACAGAAAGACAGATACGCATGGCAACACTACACAGAGCTTGCAGATTAAGTTGCCCCAGTTTCCAACTAATGGATTTGTAAGGTGCATTACGTGCTGGTAAGTTTCACATTTTGCACTGTACCAAAATCTAAATGAAATGTGAGATGTCTAACTTTGGGAGGAGAGGGGGGGTATGATGTGCATCAAAGGAGAGAATGAGTCATCTGTTCCTGATTTAAGGCCACTGGTACAAAGAAAGGCAGAGAACCAGAGCTGTAATGCAAACTCTTATATCATACCAAGGAATTAAACCCTAATGCAACAGTAGAGGAACTAAAATATATAACCCAGACCACTTTTCTGCAGGAGGGGGAAGCATATAAATATGAAAAGGAACTTACACATAACTTTAATAAATATCAGTTTTAGCATTTCCGATATACATTTATATAAGAGAAGATTTTAAAAAATAGACAAAAGTACCTCTCCCCACAACTAAAAAGCTCATACAAATTTTACTGAACTCAAGTATTTTGATTTTTTCTATGATAGAACATTCACACAATCCAAAAGGATGAAATGCTTACATCTGCAACATTTGTGTACTTCTACCTTTTTGTAAAACGGGGAAGAAAAGCCGAACTTATTATTCTAGTCCACTAACTGCAAAATAATAATCTTCTTTAGCCTTTTGCATTAAAAGATCAATCATAAATTCATCCCATTGTAAATGAAGTTTACAACGGTGAGGAGGGTAAGAACTACTACTGACCTTGGCGAGGAACCAGGTGATTGACCAGGGGTATTTGTTGGTGAGGAGTGACGAGGAGGAACTGGAGGCGGAGCACTTGTAGGTGGCCTTCTTGTTGACTGAGGAGAAGCTCTAGGAGAGACCATTGGTGAGCGACTATTTGACTGAAATGAATAAACAAAAAGGAACATAAGAATATGCACAAGTGGGTAATTCCTGATCTTTACATACTAGACAATTTGAGCTGCTTTACAATTTTATACAGCATATCACAAAATTAAAAAATTGATGCAACATTCTTAACATGGTATCAAAAAACAGAATGTGAAATTTGCCTAATGACAAAACTAGAATAATCAACATACATGCATTCAAAGCATGATCAGGCAACACAGATAAATCACTTCATTTAACTATTGCAGCAGTTAAAAGCATGATAGGAGGATATTGTTATAATAGTCACTTTCTAAACCTTTGCTACAAAAGAATCAACCTCAAATTTTGTTCTGCTTGATGTACAGTGGTAAGAAATTCAGTATAGAGAAGAATGAAGTTTATGAGGAATCCAAAATTGTTTTAAGATAATTAACTGTTCTTGTTCTTCAAGGCATTCAAGTTTGCAATGATATAACTTGTTTACTAAAAATACTTTTCCACTGCATTGCAATGCAAATAACTCATTGTGTTTCTGTAACTGTATGGTTAAAATCTCTGAATTACATGGCTATATACAGCAGTTCATTCTAACTATGTACAGTTTTCTCATTTGCACAGCAATTATTTCTTTCATATAATACATACGTGTATATACAGTAGTCTAGATCATCAGTTATGCAGCACCTTTAAGAAGAACACATTGCCTGGTTAATTACATTGTTTTCTGTATCACATTTTTGTTAATTTTATTGTAGCATGTTTTTGGGTGATATGCATATGATTTTTTTTTTTTTAGTACATTCATTTTGTTCACTGTATGAAACACTTAAACACTCTATACTATCAGTGCTCAGAAGTTAGTGATCTAGCTTATGGTGGTGAGGAAAAGAAAAAAAATGGTTTTTCCTAGCTTTTCAATTTTATGCTGCTAATGATTAATGTATTCTCTTTGAAATAAAAAGCATGGTAACATGACTTCACCACAGAGTTTCACTTTTATTAATGTATTTAACACAATTAAATTTTCCTGAACCTGGGAAAGTTTAAGGTTTTTTCAATCCCATTAGGTACTTCACTGCAATTGACTTTTGGAACATTCAAAACAGTATCAGTACACCCATCTGTAGATGGGTAACAGCCAACTCCGATAATCAGATAATAACACTAAAATGGGATTAGTACAGTGTAAGGCAAACACCTGCCGACTCCTGTAATGTGAGTGGGGGATGGAGGGGGAGACAACAGACAATACTGTGTGGCACAAGAATTCTGCCCTGCGATATCTTACACTTGTCCTGAATACATGTATTATATGAGGACAATGCCAATCACTGGTAAATCCATTATATGAAGTCAAAGAACGCCAAAGACCAGATTCTACATTGCCAACATTTTTTACAGTTGACATAGATCGAATACTACCAAATTACTGTGATAAACAAAACATACATTTAATCACTCATTTTCCTAAAATAAACATTTTATAAAAATGAGTAAATTTGTCACTCAGTATTTGTGTTAAATTCATATGTTTGTGGAAATTTACAAAGCAAACATTCAATCGAATGAGTTATCGAATTTAATTATAGTTTAAACAGTGCAAAGAAATATTTAACTAAATATGTTAGCACTTTTTTCTGATTGTATGGGGTAAACAGTGATATTGTGTATGTACTGACATCACTCATTTATAGACCCACAAAACAATACACTTTTTCATATATATATATATATATCATCATCATCATCATTGTCAACCATTATCAATCCACTGCTGGACGAAGGTCTCCCATCTCCCATGTGGTCTTCTTCTGGGTCTTTTCCTGTCCCTTGGAATCCAATCTAAAATTTCGGCTGTCCATCGATGATCTGTCCTTCTGGCAGTATGTCCAGCCCATTGCCATTTCAGGGATTTAACTCTGATCATGATGTCTTCCACTCTTGTCATTTTTCAGACATAATGGCATATTGCTCTTGAAAATTATGCTGTTTCTTCCAAAAGCTCTCCAGGCAAGTTTTGTATTGTAAAAGCATTGAACATCACTTTTGTCTTCTGAAAGTTCATTTTTAATCCCACTTCTTTACTCTTGTCAGCAAGTTCCTGGATCATACTCTGCAGCTCTGATGGGCTAGTTGCTATTTTCAAACAGCCTAATCTTTGCACTTGCATTTTCATAGATGTTATTGTTGAGCCATGTCCAGTGTTACCTTCAAGCGGTGTGAAAGAACTTTAGTGAAGATTTTATAAACTACTGATAGGAGGCTGATAGGTCTGTAGTTTCCGAGATCCTCAATGTCACCTTTCTTATGTAGCAGGATCATTGTAGCGGTGTTCCAATCCTCAGGAATCTTTCCTTCATTAAGGCATCGAGTGAAAATTTGGGCGAGTACTGTTTCGATTTCTCCACTTGCTTCTTGTATGATGTCTACAGTAATTCCATCTTCTCCTGGAGCTTTTCCCCGCTTCATGTTCTTGATTGCATGTGCAACTTCTGCTGGAAGGACTGGAGGAACTCTGGTATTGGTATCTTTCATGATGTCTGGAGTGCATGTATCATCCCTTTCATATAATTTGGAGTAGAAATCTTTCACTCTTGTCAAAATTTCGCCTCTATTTCTTGTTACAGAACCATCTTCTTTTCTCAGTGCCATAATCTGTTTTCTTCCCTTACTGAGATGTCCCTTTGCTATCTTTAGGCTTTGGTTGTTTTCAATTGCTTTCCTCACTAGTTCACAGTTGAATTTTCTTACGTCTTCAGTGATACTTTTTCGTACTGTCTTGCATAGCTCTATATATTCCACTTTGGAAGTCACATCTTCTTTAGTTGTCCTCATCTCTCTTCTTTTTTGCATCAACATTTTCGTTTTTCCTGATAATTTATTTACATGCAACTTGTTCTTAGACCCAGCTAATTTTGTTGCTGTTTCCATAAGAGCTTTGGTTACTTTTCTGTTAACTTCAGAGATGTCCACTTCTTCCAATGTTAGGCCTTCTAAAGCAGAGAACCTGTTCTTCAGTTCCAACTTGAAGGTATTATGGTGTTTTTTAAGGTTGGTTATGTCAATACATTTTGTTTGTCTTATGAGCTTGCCACGTTCAAGTTTAGTGTTGAGGTGCATCTTACATCTCACCAATCTATGGTCACTACCTGTGTTGAACTTGTTTAGCACACTGCAGTCTTCTATGTCCATGTCCATTTCCTGTGTGGCTTTTTCTTGAAGAAGGAGTTCAAGATGAAAAACCCTTCTGCCTCTGCAAACTCAACTGCCGTTGCCCTATTTTTGCATTGAAATCTCCCATAATTATTTTCAAGTGCTGCTTACCTTTATTATTTAGATGACAAATTTCCTCATAAAATTCTTCAATTTCTTCTTCAGCATGACTTGTGGTGGGTGCATAAGTTTGAATAATCTGAGCCTGGTATCTTTTCGAGAGTTGGATAACAAGTCGTGCAGCTCTGTCAGAGGAACTTTCAACTTCTACAACTTTATCCTTCAGTTTCTTGTTTATTATAAATCCAACACCACTAGTTCTGCCAGTATCTGTCCCACGATAGTAGAAGAGATGTCCACTTTTCAGTTCGACGAGATCTTCTCCTTTTCTCCTTACCTCACTTAGCCCCACGATGTCCCACTTGATCCTTTGTAGTTCCTCTTCCAATTCAAGAAGCCTTGAATCAGAAGATAGGGAGCGTCCATTGTACGTTGCCAAGGTCAGCATCAGATGGCAGCCTAGTCCGGTCCTCCGGGGATTCTTAGCACCCTCTGCCTTCATGTCGCACTGGCCGCTGCCTTGGCCAGGTACATTCCAGCTGCCGGAGACTGAGGGCCAAGATTTAAGTTGTGGAGTCATTTTGGAGGGGTTTGGCCATAACTCACCACGCTGGCCAAGCTCTGATCCCGATGGTATAGTTATACCGCTATTGGCGGTCGTCAGAGCCCCTTTAGTGGGAACAGGATGCACCACGAGAAGGCGGGGTTGACATTTGTCAAGGAGAGGCTGTGATGTTACGCATCACCTGACCTTACATCCCATATATATATATATATATATATATATAAGGTGTACAAATAAGTTTTAAAGCATTTTTTGTGTGACATATACCGCAAATTTACATATTCAACATTCTCCCGCATTGTAGTCATGTGACCGTAACTGGTCCAGTGTATAAAATGTGACACAAAAGTTTGCCCAACAGTCAAACGCACTTGCACTTCAGTAGGTGAAAGATGGCAAGCGATACTGCATTTATTCGACACTGCATTCGTTCCAAATTTCATCAAGGAAAAAATACTGCAAAAGCATGTGCATTGATCTGTTCTGGGGGAGAACATTGTATCGAAAAGCACATGTGAGTTTTGGTTTAGACGGTTTAAAGTAGGTGATTTTGATGTTAGCGATCGAGAATGCAGCAAGGGCCCAACAGACAGAAGATTGCACATGAACTGCAAGCATTGCTGGATGAAGATTCGTCTCAAACGCAAAAAGAACTAGCTGAACAACTGGGGGTAACTCAACAAACCATTTCCAGTTGTTTACGTGCAATGGGAAAGATTCAGAAGGAAGGAAAATAGGTGCCACATGACCTGAGCCAGAGGAATAAGGATGAGCATGTCATGAAGTGCTTGAATCTGTTGAATAAACAACACAAAGTCTTTCCTGTGGGAAAGCGTTATGGGTGGTGAAAAGTGGTTATGGTACGACAATCCCAAATGCAAAAACACTGGGTAGACCCAGGTAAAGCAACGACTTCAACACCGAAACGCAATATTCACTCCAAGAAAGTTCTGCTGTTCATCTGGTGAGATATGAAGGGTGTGCTCTATTATGAACTATTGGAACACAGTCAACCTGTTACTGCTGATTGCTATATGCAACAATTGCTGTGACTGAAACAGGAAATCTGTCGGAAATGTCCATTTATGGGCAAAGGATTGTGTCCTGTGAAATTACTGCATGGTAATGCTAGGCAGCATATTGTGAAATCAGTCAAGGAAACGTTATTGACACTTGGCTGGGAAGTTCTGGAGCACCTGGCGTTTAGTCCCGACATAGCCCCTTCAGACTATCATTTGTTCCGATCGATGCAACATGGTTTGTCTGCTGTACAGTTCCGAACGTGACGATGTCCAAAAATGGGTTGAAGGTTTCATCAAGTCGCACGATGAAGTATTCTTTATGGCTAGAATCTGTCAGCTCCCCAACCGATGGCGGAAGGTGAGAGATAACGATGGCGCACATTTTGATTCGTAAAGGTATAGCTGTTTTCACTCAAATTACATGTTGCGTTGTCTTAAAACGCTTTAAAACTTATTTATACACCTAATATATATACACTATATTTGTTGGAGATAGAGAGGGTGAGCTGTTCATTATTCTCATTGTTTAAAATGTTTCTACTAATACATATATAATACTTTACAATGAAATAAAGGATATTCAACATTCGTGATTGCCATGGAGAAACCTCCGGTTCGATCCCAGGCAGGTATGAACGCTCGAAAGTTATCCGTCATGTGTCGGATGGGAACGTTAAGCTGTTGAATCCCGGTAATAAATAAGTGTGTCTTCCTCCCTTTTTCTACCTCGCTTTTGTGTCATTTTCCTATGGGGCACTCTAGCCCAAATCTCCTAGCTTCCTATTTATTTCTAAGGGTTGTTTAAGACCTGGAGTCAGACACTCCCTTCCTAAAATCCTCTACATATGATCTGATCAGAAATAAGGGATATCTGTACTAACTAATTTGATGCTGATGATGTACTTACACAGCCTTTGCAATTATCAACTTTCAACTACCTTTCCTTACATAATGTTGCATTCTTGGAAGTCAGATAATCTGTTGCATAATCATACATGTGTGTGTGTATGTATGTGAATGAGCGAGAGAAAGGGAACATCTATGCAACATGCCCATTAGATTATGCATATAATATAAAAAAAAAAAAACAAGGATGTACCTGTGAGCAGGGATCATAGCATACTTCTGGAAAATTTTAGGTAAGAATTTTAGGAATTTTAGGAATTTTAGAAAAATTTTAGGAAAATTTTAGGAGTGTATTTCAATAAAAACTAGATGTATATTTGTATACATCTAGTAAAACAACTTTGTATGCATTGTAAAGAGTTTGCTTCACACCCTTCAACCATATATACTGATAGACTGCGCATGACATCAAAATTTCTGGCTCCAACATAAAATCACATGACAACAGTCAAAAAGATGGGTTACACCTGCTGTGCTTATGGTTGCTCTGACCGATATAGTAAAGAAAGTTCTATGATTTTTCATGGGTAAGAAAAACGAATTAAATACCTAAGTCAATAAAGTTCAATTACTTAACCAGAAACTTGCAGCTATTGATATAAAAATATAGTAACTTAAGAAAAAAAAATGGAATGCATGTTCCAAATTCTTCGCAAATGTTCATCACATTATAAATCACAAAATGTAAACAACACGATCATGCATGTATATAGCTCATAAGTAAACTTACCTGAAGAGTTTTCATTATATATGAGGTGCATTCACATAATACACCGAAAACACTGAAGTTCTGCAGCGTAAATTAGTAATCATAACAGCATTTGTACACGAAATTTGGAGTCTGATGATGACGTGCCCAATGTTTGAGCCATGGCGGCTTTGATGCAGCTATTGCCAATGCGCAGTCCATTAGTATATATGGTCAAAGTTCACACCCAAATTTTTTGCATAACGTCTAATGTCTAAAGTTTAAGTATGATTTACTTCTAATGTTCAGTTCTTATCTTTTCACGTGTTATTATCATATTCAAGTATATTTACCACATTCAAGTTTCACTTTGAACATTAATATGCTGTTGAACCAGAAGCAATTCACAATTTTCACAGTAAAGTTTTCAGGTTTCACATTAAACTATAATATCCTAAAAAGGTAATTGAAAACCAAGAACTATGTACAATTGTTCACTGAATTACTTTTTTCATATTATTGTTTTAACCTTTTCCTGATTAGCCTATCTTTTTCTGCTTCCACCACAACTAATTTACTTTCAGTTTTCTTTATTTCAGCTGAAACTTGTATGATCAAGTTAGAGGCAACTGCTATTTCAACAGTATTTTGTTTTTCTACAGCTTTTCTCATTCTTTCTGTTCCTCTTGAATTACTGCTAGGGAGGCTTCTTTATCTTTTTTAAGCCTATTTATTTCTGCATCATTTTCTTTTTATTTTGTCATCAAACTCAGCTTTTCTTTTTTTCTCTAGCTGCTTTTCCTTATTTTCCCTCTCTTTCTTCGAAAATAAAAGCATAACAAACAGCGCGAAAACTAGCTCATAAATAGAATATTTGAAACACTCTCAATGTATGCACTCTCAATTATTAGGGATGGTAGAGGGGAAGGGAATAGAACTATCCAAAATTAGCATGTTTTCGTTGCGCTAGGCGCTTAAGCACGGCTGAATTCCTTCAGATACCCCCAATGTTCAAATGATTGAAATGTGCTGATGTTCATGGAATGAAATGGTTGATCAGCTATGATGACCGCATAAAAGTTCGGGGTGGGGGGGCTTTATTTTTTTTATTTTTTTAGTTTATGCAACATTTTACATCACTCCAGTATTTATCTTGTCATCATCAACAATCGCAATGCAACTACCGCTTACGATCGCGGATATCAGCAACCGAAAATCTGCCATATTCTAAGTGATATAACACACAGTATCCTATTACAGTGTATTGTAATTGAAAAAAAAGGATGTGGAAAAAGAAACTTTCAGAAATTAAGATCATCAAGTCATGCGTTTCAAAAATCCGTTTTCCTTTATAACGTTTGAAAACATGTTTTTGCTTTTTTACCTGTAGTGTAAATAAAAAAACTATGTTGATTTTTTTTTATGGAATCAGACGTCCGTATGTCTGATTGTCTTCATCTGAGTTCACACTTTAGCTACTGTGTACAAGTAGACCTATTTTTTCAGCTCAAAAATATGTAGTTTTGTATATATTCACAGTATAAGTCATTCCTTATTCCCACAGAACTGAATTCAGCATATGCAAAATGAAGATCATCAAGACCCGCCCAACACTATGTTTCTGATTGTCTGCTGTTTATATTCAAGAAATGCAAACATGGATCAATGGTGAATGCAGCAACTATGATTTTTATTTATTACCAAGAAAAAAAAAAAAAAGCCGTGAAAGCTGTAAAGCTGAAACGGATATTTCTCTCGAACGAACCCCCCCCCCATGCACAAAAACATTCCAATTAAGATCAAGCAGCAGGAGGACGCGTCCACACAACACAACCTTTGGAATTACCTGATGGAATGGCTTCTTTTGATTTGGCACATCGCCATAAATCACCACCTGCAGCTCACTGAACTGTCAAGTTGCATCCTTCCTCCTTCACTTTAACTATAATAGAAACTGTAAAAAAAAAAAAAATGCTCCCCAATTTTCGACAAAATTAAATTACCAAATTTACGTCATGATGTTGCAATTTACTAAAATACGTTTGTTTATCTGCTGAATATTGCTTAAATCCATTGAAAACTTTTAATTATAGATGATTTTTTTATTAAAACAGTAACTCAGACGTCTGAATAAAAACGTGTTTGTAATTCAAATAGAGTCCATATCATCACAGAAAAAAAATTTAAGGATCACTCTGTTTAAATAAACCATGGCATCTAAAAAATAATTCACTTGCTTTTCCGTAATTTATAATTACTGTTTCTTTTTTCAATCCGATTATGCAACGTTTTTTTTTTTTTTGCATCTGCTAAAGTTCCTAACGGAATTTGGCGAAATTTGCACTAGAACTTTATTGTGATGTATCTTAACACTACTGTAAAAATTTTACTGTGTTATTTTCAAAATTCAGAAAAATGGATTTCTGAAAATATTCTCTTAGTCCTTTAGTGCTGTGGAAGTGATAAACAGGTGTTTGCTTTCTTCCCAACCAAGGGCTTCAGATCAGCGCTCCCAGCTGTCAATCAACCGTTGCTATGGTAACACCCTTTCTGCTGGAGGCTCACTCTGTCCAAAGAGGCACACATACTTGTCCATAATAAAAATTACCAATGCTAACTTTTAAAGTTTTAAACCGATTCAACTGGAATTTTGGAAGTGAGCTTCTGTAATCCAATTACAGTGAATGTAAAAATTTCAGCCACTTTCGTGAAAAATTCGCAAAGATAGTTTTCTTATTTTTTATCATAAGTAGTGGAAGTCTCTTGAGGGGAGGGAGGGTGGCATGCACATAAACAAGAAGATGATGAATGTGTTGTTCAGGCATACTCCTCACTGGTGGATGCCAGCTGACTTGGTACATACGCGACCCCCTGCAAATGCTAAATGCCTCTTCTTTCCCTTCTGTTCTCAATTGTCGGACGGACATCAAGCTCCCCTTCGACCTACTAGTAATCATCCAATTTTATTGCACTGGAAGTAGTGCCTTTTTTTTTCTTTTTTTTTCCCCCAGCCAAATTAGGATTTGGTGCACATCGGAAACCGCTGCCGGTGGTTTCTTTGAGAACAGAGAAAAGGAACTTTAAAAACTGAAGGGGTAACAGTAACACGATTTCCTAAAAGGGCATAAAAGCACTAATTTCAAATTTCAAGGCTTTTCAAGACGGCATTAAAAAAACACTGTTTTTCCAGGATATTCCAGGCCTTGAAAACGTAATCATGATTTTCCAGGACTTTCCAGGTTTTCAAGCACGCGTGCGCACCCTGCGTAATGGTAAATTTATTGGCGTTAATAACGGTTGTGTGTTTTTAATAAATAAGCTTACGAAAATTTTAGGATGAATAGCAAATTTTAGGTCTAATTTTAGGAATTTAAGGAGGGTCACAAAATATTAGGAATTTTAGGAGGAATGCGATCCCTGTGTGAGATATTTTGTACTGAATTATCAGACAAGTGCAGAAAGTTTTCTCACACATGTTTTCTTTCCCACCACTGGACCACTGACACCTTCAAATCACAGATAATTGGAGTAAGGATGGATACCTGAGGGTATTTTGTGTCAACTTCACAGCTCCAAGTACATGAATAATTATTAAATGAAACATCTTCCTGTTCAAAATAACCTTTCAGAGCAATATTAATATGGCAACAAACAATTTATGACTGAATCATTAATTGCAGTACCAACATTGTTAATACTGCCTCAGCAATTTCACAGAATCTGTACTGTAGTCAAAACTTCTGCGACCAGATAATTCTGCAGTTGTGACAAAGATCTGAAATATATGTATATTGTTGTGCAAAACTTAAGTGACAAAACTGGAAAATAATGTATCCCCCACCTGCCCATGTGTTCCTGATGATGACGGCATGGCACTACTTGCAGTAAATACAAAGGTAATCAAACAGTATTGATGTCACTTTGCAATACTTATACAGTGAATTCTCTGAAAAACGGTCACTGCTAGGATCGTGGAAAAGAGACAGTTCTTCAGAAGTCAGGCCTAAGTTAACATTGTTTGCCGATTTCGTTCATGTAAAAGCAAAATGGGTATAAGAAACTTAAGCACATACAAAACATTACAGTATCTTTTCAAAATGTAGAGTAAAAGGCAGTTGAAATACTAAGCACATTCAATTACAAATTACTGTAGTATGTTCTAATTACACTGTAGATGGTACATTTACAAAGCACAAAAACACAGATACTCCACAAGACAACAATCAGAGTCTTTATACAGCAGACGTGCCAACCTTCAAAATCTAAAAATCAGGAGATTTTTTGCAGCTTATAAAATCACATGAGCGCTATTTTTTTATAGACATTTTTCAGATGCAGGAGCAATTTTCCAGAAGTATTATTATTGGTAAATAGCATTTTTAATGTTTAAAAAGTTATTCTAAATGTAGACTGTATGTTTATATGCAAAGTAAAAAGCATAGTGAAAATAGCTGTCAACCAGATACAATTAATAGCATTTCTTCATTATTTTTTTTCGCCCTCGAATTTCCGTTTTCGGAAATTTTTCCTCCATTTTCAGACTAAAATACAAATATTTACAGAATAAAATGATATATAACAACAACACTGGACAGAGGCAACATCACAGGAGAAAGAAATTACGATTACGGAAAAAATCTTTATTTCGTTTACTTCCGTCTTTGAAAGACGAAATACTGTCCCGATGCGTATTTTTTATGAATTGGTAAAATTCTTCAATGAGTAGTTTTATGCGCCAAGAAAAATTCACGATGCGTATTTTTTATGCGGGGAGAAAAATTCCAGACGTGTATTTTTATGCGTCGAGAAAAATTCCTGATGCATATTTTTACGTGTTGATAAAATTTCGATGCATACTAGACGTGTAATTAGATTACGCATTTTGGAGAACTCTGGTCGGCACGTCACTTGAGCACTCCCGTGGAGAGAGAGAGAGCTACCGCACAAAGCCGGTGAGTCAAAGATATCATCGCGTAACACGGCGCTCATAAGGTCCGGTAGAAAATCTAAATGGATGGTTGCAGCCTGCAGGGGATTGAAATATTTCGATTGAGCAATCGAAATATTAAAATCTCTGTGAAAAAAAAAAAGACTAACTGTAAATCAGTAAAATTAAGCAGAAATCCGTAAAAGTTAGCAAGTATGCAACATCCATGCCCCACTGCGATTCGAACCCGGACCCATCTCTGACAATTTGTCGAAAGTTGGAGCTCAGTTTCACAACTTTATTATGCAGCAAAGACAATAACAGCTGATATGTAAAGAAGAAACAAATTGCCAAAGATATGACATAAAATAAAACATTAAAAACCGCGAAAGTGGCGTAATGCAAAAGGAAATATCTCCCGCAAAAAGTAAGCGAAAGGAATACGAAAAAAAAAAAAATTCACAAACTAATTGTACACAAAATGCTACAATAGAAGATAAAACAAAGCTGACAATAGCAGATTCATAATTAGATATGAACAAAGGAGCACATTAATCTTCTACAAAATGCGATGAAGAAGGGAAAAGAGACAAACATGGTGCAAAACAAGAAATAAAAATCTCCACAGTAAAGCAAAACCAAAAAGCAGTCCTCAGAACTCTGAAGAAAACGTAAACAGGCTCACAGCTAGGAGTGGGGAGATGTGAAACGATAAGTAGGTCACAGCTGGCGTGCGAGTGTGTTTGTAACCAACATAAATTAGACCACTGCGCCACCGGGGGTGGCTTTCTTTTGCAGATATGAGAGGAAAAGTACCATACTGATGACTGTAAATGCCATCTTGCATCGACGCAGAAAGAAAGAGATTTCACAAGCGGTTCGAAATATTTTTCTTCTGCGTCAATCTAAGGCAGCGGTTGATGGAATTTCGCTATTTCGACCATCGTAATGGTTAATTATCGGCGAAAATCGGGAGAATTTGACATTTATCCGGAGGGTAGGAGGAATGGCTGAAAATTGAAGTCTCCCGCCTAAACCCGGAGAGTTGGCACGTCTCATACAGGTATACATAGGATAATACAGGATCTGCCGACTTTCATTCGCCCTTGGCAGATCTTGTATGATCCAGTGTACACCTGTATAAAGACCCCGATTATTATCTTATAAAACCTTGCACTTTTTCTATTTAACTGTGGTGTATGCACACTATTTGGTTCTACACAGATGATTTTTTTTAATGTTTACCTCCTTTACAGGTGTCAGCCTTTAAGAACAATGTACTTTTGAGTACAGCTTTAACCATTTAACGACCATGACCCAAAAATCTTCTATCACTCCAAATACCATAATGCCCAAAACTGTCTGTTGGTTTACTTCTTTGTTTAATAACAATAGTTACTGAGGGTGACTCATGCTGATCCCTCACTGGTCGAGAAAATTTGAAGAACAGGTAAGTGTAGGAAATCTGACTCACTCTAAACAGGCGTTTCGTGCGGGTATGGCCCTTTGTATGTACGGGCGTTTTAGGCGTTATGGTCATTAAAGGTTGTTTTTTTTTTAAAAAAAAGACAGTTTCATTACCATTAAACATATATCAATATTCAGAAACTATATATTCAGGGTGCTTTTCCAAGCTTCTGTTATCTCTGGTGGTGCATTAGCATATTATTCTCACACTGTGTGGAAAAGGATCCCATATGGAATTCCAAACTTCTTTGGCCATCCAACATAAACCTTTAAATTGGTGATGCTAATCTTTTGTGCAATTTTGATAGGTAACGCTAGGTGCCAGGTAGCACAGTGTGACACAACATAGCTAAAATGGCGATGCCACAGGAAAAAGCTGCTTGCATGATGTGGTTTGCTGAGTCCAAATCGCTCATCCAAGTCCAGAGAAATTTTAGGAGGGAGTACAAGAGGAAACCACCAACACGGAGGTGTATTCAAAAGTGGGTAGACAAATTCAATGCTACCGGTAGTGTGTTGAAAGGGACGAGCAGCGGCAGACCATCTGTGTCCGAAGAATCCACAGAGGCTGTGCGTCAGGCGTACCAACGGAACCCATCGATGTCCATTCGTTCAACTAGTCACAAACTGGGGATACGACAGTTCATAAGTGCTGCACAAACGCCTTCATCTTTATGCCTACAAAATGCAGCTGGTGCAAAGGGTGCAGCCCAATGATAAAGCGCTTCATGCAGCGTTTGCCGTAAAAATGCTTCATCGCATTGACAGCGACCCCACATTCCTGTCAAGAATCTGGTTCAGTGAGGAATCAACATTTCATGTGTCAGGTACCGTCAACGAGCATAATTGCCGAGTTTGGGGTTCGGAAAATTCCCATGCTGTCCTGGAACACACAAGACACAGCCCCAAAGTTAATGTTTGGTGTGGCATTATGCAGGACAGAGTGATTGGACCATTCTTGTTTGCTGAACCAACCATAACTGGCGGTATATACCTGGAAAAGTTACAACTGTTAGTCATTCCGCAACTACAGGAGATTCCAGACGTCGTTTTCCAGCAGGATGGGAATCTCCTCACTGGTCATCAGACGTTCGTGTATGCTTAGATCAGCACTTCCCTGGTCGGTGGATTGGGCGTGAAGGTCCAATGACATGGCCTCCCCGTTCGCCAGACATAAATCACCCCGTGATTTTTTTTTTTTTATGGGGGTTTCTTAAAGACATTGTCTACCAGACAAAGGTTGCCTCCTCGGTGACCTGAAGGCACGCATCACTGCAGCCTTCCTCCACATCACCCCAGACATTCTGCACCGTACTTGGTCCAAAATCGATTACCGCCTCGACATCCTGCGCGCTACAAATGGAGCCCATGTGGGAGTGTATTGATTGCAAAGCTATAAACTTTAGAACTTGCTTAATCTTGGACAAAACATAAAACATTCGTATCGCAAATACTTTTTGTACTAATCAACTTTGAAATTGTATACATCATTTCCGAACACCCTGTATAATGATGTTTAATATATTTAATTTCCTGGGCTCTGGAGCTATAAACAATGTAAAATTTCATCAGCAAAATGTTGGGCATGTAAAATTTTTCTGATTTTTCTGCCCTTGGTAAACAACAATGTTCTAAATTTCTGGTGAACCACAAATTTATTACTATTGTGTGTGACCCCCCCTGTATCAATATTTGTTAATAGGGACAATGCCATTTTGAACATTTTGTAAGTGGGAAATGACAGCATGTGTATGCATTTGTGTACATACAAACACAAATCACATGTTTTCATGACTAGCTCCTGAAACTTTTTAATGGAAGAATTAACTAATACACAATTCAAGATGTAGCAATGAACAACATTTTGATCTGAATAAGTGCCTATTAATATATGAACCACATTTAATCATATAGAATGGAAATACAAACACACAAAATGTAAAGGGAACTAAAACAAGCACTAAGACATTATATCAGCAATTCTGACAAAAACTAAAGGTAATAAAGGAATATTTGTTTAATACAAAGTATAAGACAGAATAGATACTCACCCTACTGCCATCAGAAACATCTGACCTTGGAGATAATGCTAATGCTTGTAAACATGATGTCCACGTGCTTGGATCCTGAAATTTGCATACCATGTAATTTCATGATCATCAAACACGATACTGAATACAACTAACAGTCAATTCATAAAAACACACCAATGATTACACCTACAAGAGACCTGCAATGGTTGGGCAGAAGAGAATAAGCCAGAGCTTGAACCTAGTTCCATCCGAGTTACCTGATAATCTCGAATAACTCAAGCCAAACAATGAAGTTGCTTCTTTGGAGTAGGTTTGGGTTGGGCCAGCATTTTCATCATCTTATGATTTAAACAGTTTGGGCTTAACAACAGGTTGTTGTTTCTTTCTTTTCTTTTTTTTTTTTATTTTTATTTATTTATTATTATTATTTTTTTAATTAACCATCTGTATGTGTCTCTGCTCCCTTGTTACTCTTCTGCATTTTGTGACATAAAAGAACAGCCCAAATA
Source organism: Macrothele yani (assembly GCA_039090855.1). Lineage (NCBI taxonomy): Eukaryota > Metazoa > Arthropoda > Arachnida > Araneae > Macrothelidae > Macrothele > Macrothele yani. The sequence goes on from CM076990.1 coordinate 178,337,185, forward strand.
AAAGTGAAATGCTGTTTCATGACAGTTTCGGAGTGAGTGTGTGGGAGGGAGGGAAGATTTCCTTTGGGCTTTCACCACCTGATGCAGGGAGGCCATTTCCATGGAAAAAGAAAAAATTGGAGTGCAGGGAAAGAAGCAGAGATGAGAAACATCCAGTTCCTTTAGTAGAGGCACATTGTTACTAAGCCATTGTGCTCCCATGTCATACTTCCCTACCCTCAATTTACTCGCCCACTGGTAATCGAAAATAGACTTAATGGTGACAGTTGTTGAAGTAATTAATTTACTGGGTCTCGTCAATTCTAACAGAAAAAAAAAAAAGAACAGAAAATGATGCTTCAGTTATTCACTCTTAACTTTCACAGTGGCACCAATCAAGTCATGATAAAACACTGAAACAGCATTACCCCATGAATGTTGCACACTATTTGTGTTATCTCCTCCACCCCATTTAATAAATACCATGAACTGCTGTTCATTGTTTTTTAGATACACAGTTGATCAAACAGCATGCAGTGCACTAGCAATAGATACACAATAATTCAACCCAACCACCAGGGCAAGATTTCATCTTTTATGCTCACTAGCAAATTTTGCTAGTGACCAAATAGTTTGCTAGCAAAACATCTGCATGACTAGCAAGTAAAACTGAATCGCCTAGTAACCTATTTTCTAACAAAGTTACCCAGAAATTTTAATGTACAAATATTTTGACTTACCTTTTCTTAAAATAAATAGAATCTTAGAAGAGTTTAGTGACTGTTTCTAACAAGAATTTCTTATAAATCCTCATACTGTATTAATACAATTCACTGACATTCCGATTAAGATTTATATACAACACCAGGTGAATCAAATCAACTTTTTTCACCCTTTTTGCAGGTAGGAAGAATTTATCTGCCCTCTCTCACTCGTTCACCTTTATTGTTTCAAGGGTAATGAAATCCTCCTACATCGCTCAGTGAATGCTTTATTTCCACCCCCGTTTTGGTTTCTAAAAATAGATCAGTTAAAGGTAGAGGGATTCTCTGTTAGCTATCCGATGACTGGAAGGAATGAAAGCTATGGAGAAGACTGGAATAAAATATCGAAAGTAAATTTTTGCGACAGTGCATCGCTGTTTTAATAAGAGGCGAAAATAGAAAAAACTGTGTGAACTTCGTGAACTGACAATGATTTTTGGTTGATTTAACTAAAAATTTTGTGAAAAAATTGCATACATATTTTTAAAGTATGTAATTTGACAGAAAATGGTGAACACATTTCAGCTCTACAACGCATTTTAAAAAATTTTGCCGTCAAATTTTCCTGCCTATACGGGAATATGAAGGAAGTCTGCGGCGAGCCTGCCCCCAGCACTGCCGCGTTCTCCAAGGCTCCACCGAAACAAAGGTAACAGTCGTGCTTTTTCTGCTGTTGTTATCTTTTTGCTTTTGTAATCCATTTAGCAACTGAGTAACTCAGTTTTAACTTTCTGGAGAAATAAAAATAAATTTAGAATTCTTTTCCAGAGCAAACATTGTAAGATGCGGCAGCCATTTAATGAGCAGTAAACTATGAAACAGAGGGAACATTTTTGCATCTTACAACAATCTACACTACTCTGGAAAATAATTTTAAATTTAGCAATGTCTCTAGAAAAGGTGTTAAAACTCAGTGTCTAAGTTCATTACAAAAGCAAAAGGAAACAAGAAAGATGACACTTAATTTTTGGGTGTAATGAGCATGTCTTTTGAATCCATTCTGATGCAAATTAAAGCTATTCAAAGCTATTAGATCCAGTATGGAAAACAGTAGTATCTAACTGAAGACTGATATTTTTCAATCGGGCTTTTAATCCCGCAGATACTGCTGTAAAAGGAATCGTGAACTTATGCTCTCTGGTTACAGACTTGTGCGTTAAGAAAAATTTGAAATTATATGAGAAACATTTCGTAGCGGAAACGCTCTCCAAGAAAGAAATAATTTTTAAATCGGACTCTTAGAAGCAGAGATATTGACAAATATAAGATATGAATCTACGCCCCGTTGGGAAAAACATGCATTATTTAAGAACGTATTTTCAAAAGGTTTTTCGATTTCAGCACTATAGGTCCATGAAAGAATGCTTTCAGTCAAGTTTTCAGGACCTCAGATTTTGCTGCAAATACATCAGGAAGCAGAAATTAACACTTATGCCCCCTGGTGGCTAAACCATTCTTTACCAAATATAAGAAATTATAGTGAAAACATTTCCCATCAGGAGCTGTAGGCGATACAGAAAGAATTTTTCAAATTGGAGTTTTAGAAGCAGAAATATCATGAAAAACGCAATTTCCATTAACGCCCCTACCGGAACGTCTATGAGTTACTATTTTTTTTTCTTGACTGGAAAATAAAAATAAACACTGAAAAAACACAGGCAATTATGTTCTCTCACAGTACCATTAAATTTAATCCTGACTTTTAAATTGAACTGTATGGAAAAACAATAAAATACCATGGGTAAAAGATGTGAAATATCAGACCTAATTATGGATCATAACTTAAATTGGAACAAACATATCAAAGAAACCCTGTTTGAGAGTGAACTAATAGACAGGCTATAATTCTGCAGTCTCTATCAAGAGTTTAAACTGAACAGGCACCTTGTGCCCAAGCTAGATTAAGTACCAAACAGAACCATGGGAGAGAAAGATGATACTAGTAGCAAAATGGAAGAACAGATTAAAAAGGAGGAATTAACAGAAACTACACCTTCAGCAATAGAGCTACTTGATGAGAGAATCGAAGTGGTTATAAGAAAAATCCTGTCCTCTGATAGTACAATAAAAAAAAACAGGAAAAAAGAACTAGGAGAATTGTCAAGGAAGAAATCTCACCTTTCAAGGAGGAAATATGGGCCACGATGCAAGATCACCAGCCTGAGCCAAAGAGAAATAGATTAGCTGAAAGAAAGAAGCACGTTCTTAAAGGAGCCTCTACTCATTTGACCATTGAGGAAATTGCTAACACCCTCAAAGATACAGGAATAAACACCAGAAACTTGGAGAGAATGCGGCATGATTGGGACTTACTCACTTTTGAAGCTGATGACGCAATTGCTACGGGGCCAACCACTATCCTTGAATATAGAATGGCAGTAGAACTGTACAGCCCTGCGCAGACTAGAGGCAGAGGATACAGCCTGGGTAACAGAGGAGTTCGAGGAAATTATAGAGGAAGACGCAACTTCACTGCCTCACAGCCCAGCCCACTTCAGACTCATGCACAGGCTGCAGCAGCACCCTCAGCAGCAACGATGCAACCTGCTGCGAATGCTACACCAGCATCCACGTCTACAGTTCTGGCCTTGGATGAAAAAAAAAATTTAAGGGCCAGACCAAATTTTTCAAAAAGGGATTACCCTTCTTGTACTCAAAAGTGAACTTGATACTACTAAATTTTAGAGGTTTTTAACAGCAGATTTGCAAACTTTATTAGCATACCCTAGCTTATTAGGGCAAAAATTCTAGCAATGCCATGCAAGGTATGATACTGGGTTGAGGTGTCCTTGCCAAGACACCTCAACCTAGTTGATATGCAATTTTTTTCTGAACGATTAGAAAAATGATTGGCTTCATGTATGGTTTATAAACACTTAAAAATGTAAGCAGCGAAGAGTTTTATTTGTGTGGAATTTTTGCTGTAACTCCTGTGCTCTGCCATTGCACATTAGCAGCTGCAAAATTTCCTTATATATAGATTGAGAAACAACTTTATTAGCCAATGAAAATTCAGAGTTAAGAGGAGAAAAACAGTTAGCTATTGGGAAAATATCTTTTCACTGATTGGCTCTTGAGAGTTGGATCAGTAAGCAGACTTCAGTAAGAGAACATAGCAAACGACAACTTTTGAGTGTAACTGCAATTTTTGAGCAAGGAAAAAAAAAAAAATTCCAGGTGCCTTGCACTTTCACCTGGTTGAGCGGGGGTGGGGAATGTGCTGGGTTGTGTGAGTGGTGTGCTGGATGTTCTCTGTGTTTCTTTTTTGTGTGTGCCTATGTTCTCTTCCTATCAGGTTTCCCTTTCCCTCTGCCTTTTCTGCATTTCCTGCGGCGGGATGTTGGTATTGCTGGGCATATTGCTTGGAGTGCGATGCTGCTGAACAAGTTGCAGGTAAGCATGTAGGACAGCTTATAACTTCATTACTTAATGGGAAACCGTATGCTTTTAAAACTCTTATTTTTTTCCGTACTTTTCCTTTTCTCACTCTTCTTAACAGGGCAACCTGCTCCCGATTCTGAAAATAATTTCCTCTTCTCCTAACAAAAGGCACAGTGCGCTGAAGGTTTAGGACTCTCTACCTATGTTAGGAATGTTTTTTTCTTAGAAGTAGAGATACTGACAAAAATAAGATATACATCTATGCCCCTTGGCGGATTAACCATGCATTAAATTAAGTAGAAAATATTCAGAAAAGGTTTATCGACATGAGTAGTATTGGTCCACAAACAAATTTTTTTCAATCTAGATTTTAGCTTCGTTTTTTGCTGCAAATACATCAGAAGCGGAAGTTAAGGCTTACACCCCTGGTGACTAAACCATTTTATACAAAAAATTAGAAATTATATTCAAAGATTTCCCACCGGTTGTTTCCGGTGCAGAAAGAATTTTTCAAATTGGAGTTTTAGAAGTAGAGATATCGGGGGAAACGCAATTTACTTTTATGCCTCCTACCGGAAAGTTTATGCGTAACTTGAAAAAGTGATTATACCTAAAATACTCTTCAACATAAATGGAATCTACAGGTAAAAGATTTTTTTCATCAGTTGTTCAGAAGCAAATATATGGAATAAAATGTATTTTAAATATGGTATCTGCATTTACGTCCTCTGGCGGTGAAACTGTACATCGTAAAAAAAAAAAAAAAAAAAAAAAAACGAAATAAAGGATCACGATTCTCATATTTCAAGCTTCCCAACGCAAGAAGAATTTATCAAATCAGACCAATAGTTGCAGAGATATGGTGTTCACAGATGGACAGACTTTACCAAAAAATACCTTACTAGCAATACTTGCTACTGCCATTTTTTTTCACTTGCAATCTGCTAGTTGCTATTCGACAAAATCGTACCCTGAATCCAACATCAGCCAATACAGTTAAACTCGCATATAATGAGCTCACATAATAAGAAGTTCTGCATAAGCAGAAGATTTTATAGATCCTTTGAACTTCGTTATATTTTCCCTTGTTACTTTAACCACATATTGTGAACATTTTTTGAAAAAACTGCATAAGTTCACCAATGTTATGAGCAAACCAAATAAGTGGCATTCATGAAGTTTTTATCTCTTTCTCTTGAAAACACTCCATGGTTCCCCTTAAAGACAAGTCACTTTGTGTGAAGACAAATGTTTCAGTTGTTGTTCTACTATCTCCTGCTTGCCACACATTCATCTCTTGGGCAAATGCTGTCTTTCATTTCCTTCCCTCACTTAATATCTGTTTAGAAAATCTTAAGAGTTTATTTTACATCAAGAACATCAAGAAACATCATGGCCACCACATCGGAGGACGTTTGAAAGCATTTAAAATAGTTATCATGACAAGCACAGAACAAGCAACAATTGACTTGTGTTCCTGACATAACATGCAAACAGCAAATCAAATGTAACAGGTGAAATAAAACATTTTTGGTAGTTACTTTAATTTTTACAATTGTTAAGTATTTTGCTTACTGCAGATCTCTCTCATTTTTTGCCAACTACACTTCTTTTAATTAACTGTTTATCAATTACCTTTGATTAACTGATAAATAGTTTACGATTCACTAGTTTAAGCCTGACATTACGTAATATACCAAAAATAGCCCCTTTTTTTATTTGACCAGAAATAACGAAGTTCACATATATCGAATACTTTTGAGTTTTCCCTTCGACTTCATTATACAGTATGTGTTTGACTGTATAACATAGATTATGCAGACAGGGGAACTTTCAATGGTAAGAAAAAATTCATTCAAAGCACTAAATGGTAGGAAAGGCAAAGTTTGGAAAACTTTTGGAGTAATTGTTCATCCTGTGACCTCTCAAGAAAAAGGATTTGTGGAATGAAAATTTTGCAAATCAGTGTGCTAAGGTACCAGGGTCACAAAACAAGCACATCTCAACTGGAATGGCACAGTCCAAAAATAAGTTACGAATATAAAAACTTACTTTCATCACGATGAGAGAAAACTACCAGCTACCATTTAGAGATGACGTGACAGAAAAATGTCATCAAATGTGTGTAACTGATATAAAACCAATCACAATGGTTTCTGGTAAGGATTTAAGAGTTTAACTCAGGCTCTAATTAACGTTGGCTCACTTCACAGAAACACTGAAGTTAATGATCACTGTTCTTCATCCGACAACTCTATTGTAACACATTATTGAAAGTGTATGCAAACAATGAGAAAAAATAATTCCACAAGTACAGGATGTTATGGAAAATAGTTTGTGCTCAAATACCACTGACATGTGGATAGATTATTACAAAGATACCTCATACATTATTATGACAGTTTTTTTTTTTTTAATTGAAAGTTTAACGACCATCGTGAGCAACTCAGTGGGCTATAAGCAGTCGCCCGTCCTTAATTTAGGGCCACTGGTTCCAGGGAAGGGATAAAGCCAGTGCTGTAAGACAAACACAACATCCATGCCTCACTGGGATTGGAACCCGGACCCATCTCGGACGAATGATCAGAAGCCATTGCTTAAACCACTGCGTCACTGGGGCGGCACTTTGATAGTTCATTACATAATGGATAGATACCTACTGAAGAGATGTTATTTATATCAAGCTTTCATAAATAAAAAAATAAAAAAAAAACATGATTATCAGGAAGGTGTTGCTTTTTCAGTTTGTGAGTTTTTAATTTGAGCTAGATTTATTTAAGAACTTTACATTTGTGACAGATCAAGGAGCAAACATCATGAAAGCAACGCATCCTTACAAGCACCTAAATTGCAGCTCCCATATGCTACACACTGTTTTGCGGAATACGTTTCAGTCATTCATTTTAATTGAAGAAGTGACAGAAGTACATGAACTGTTTCGTTCATCACTTAATGAGACAAAGTGGGAATGTCAGTAAACTAATGAAAACCTTTTGCCAAGAAGTTGACACTTGGTGGAATACAAAACATAAAAGGTTCTTTCAACCTATGATGAGAGAGTCTTACAAGCTTACAAAAATAGACTGCCATGTTTTGAAGAACATCGTGCAAATGCTACTTTTTTTAAAGAAGCAAGTGATGTTTTCGAAACTGCTGATTCAAACTTTATTGTTGCAGTGTAATCGCCTAATAAAACGCTGCTCCTGTGAATGCTCTAATTCTCCAATCACATCATCAGAATCAAATATTGCAAAGCTGAAGAAAGAGCCAAAAACAGTTCTACATATAAAATTCAAAATTGATATGCTACAGAGAAGTACCCACATGTTTATGGCCTCATTTCTGACAGCTAAGAATCTATCACCTGAAGAGGCAACTGAAGAAGTCCTTTGTGAAAGATAAACATTTTGAAAAAAAAAAAAAATAATAACAAAATGGAATCTATACAGCAACCACCATTCAAAAAATGTAAGAATAATTTCAGTGACTAGGAAGAAAGATTCAGTACAGAAGGGGAAATGAAACATTCAATTAATTGGTTCATTACATGACTTTACCACATGATGAAAGTAATACTGATTTGTTATCATGCTGGAAGTTACATTCACGCTAAAGTCAACAATTAGCTGGGGTCAGTAAGCATGTTCTTTCAATCCTTGCCACAAGTGCAAGCAGCAACAGAAATTTCAGTACCGCTGGGGGAATGGTTAAAGAGAGAAAAACTAATTCAAAGCTTGAGACGGTAGACAGCATTTTGTTTCTAATACAAAACCAGAGATTGTAGACAGCATTTTGTTTCTTCAGAAGCTCAACAGCTGTGTGCTGAGATCACTATAAATGGAAATGCCTGATATATCAACAGTAAATAAAATCTAGATCCATCAGTTAAACATTTATTTGGCAGATGTTTTTTTCTTGGAGGAGCTAACCTCTGAATCTCAGAGAACAGCTTAATGATATGTATGCAAATAGACAAAGTCATTGCTCTTTCCACATATTTCTTTAATTAACATACTGCAACCGAAAAATTGTGTTTCGACACTGCTGGGATCGAACCCCAGGTCTCTCTATAACTAGCCGAGTGCGTTCACCTTACGCCACGTTGCCAACAATTCACCACACTATGTGTGTTCATCTGTCAGCATCTGACTTCACAAATCCATAGGGATGGGCTCAGCAACCGAGACGTCTCCATCTGGCGGGGCTTAATGGCACAAGCTATTTATTTATTGCTAATAAATCCAAAGGCGAGAGAAATGGTGAAAAACTTCCAATCTCGCCCTTTGGATTTATTAGCTATAATTAAATAGCTTGTGACATTAAGCCCTACCAGATGGAGATGTCTAAGTTGCTGAGCCCATCCCTACAGATTTGTGTAGTCAGATGCTGACAGATAAACACACATAGCATAGTGGATTGTTGGCACTGTAGCATAAGGCGAACGCACTTGGCTAGTTATCGAGAGATCTGGGATTCAATCTCAGCGGTGTCGAAATACAAGTCAGTTGATGTGTGTTAATTAAAGAAAAGCGTGAAAAGAGCGAAGACTATCTATTTTCTTTACATTGTCTCCACGTATTTCGAAGTTTTTCATGATATGTATGCATGTATTTTGTTTCTTCATGATAATTTACTAAAATGAGTTTTATGCTCACATTAATCAAGACATTTCAACATGATAATTTATAAACTTGTTTCTCTCCATGTTAATAAAGACTAGCATTTCCCATAAACTTACAGAATTTAACTACAAAAAGGCATGCCAACTATATACAGGGTGTACGAGAATTATTGGACACATTACAAAATTATATAAAACAGAACATTAAACAGATAGAAAGAAACTGACTGTACTAACTTACAATGTAACTACACAAGTTAATAAATTTCGATGTGAGATCCCTTGGTTGCTCGTAGTACGTCCAAGCGATACTCGATTTTATGCCATGTATTGGTAAGCATCTGAGGAGTTATGGAATTAATAGCAGCTATGTTACACTGCTTCAGTTCCTGCAAATCAGAACAAGGTGTCTGATAGACATGATCCTTCACATAACCCCACATGAAATAATCCAATGGAGTTAAATCTGGAGAGCAAGGGAGCCACGGAATGGGACCACCACGCCCAATCCATCTGTTGGGGAAATGCTCCTTTAAGCTCTTACGTACACACGTTGACCAATGCGGAGGTGCACCGTCTTGTTGGAAAACGACGTCCTATCTTTTGATCTGGGGTATAGCAAAATTTTTTAGCATATCCAAGTAAATGTCACCATTTATGGTTTTTTCGCAGAAGAAGAAAGGGCCAATTGCTTCTCTTTTTGATAAGGCGCACCACACATTAACTTTTGGAGAATCACGTTCCAGTTCAAGAGCAGCAGGAGGCGGTTCACTGCCCCATATCCTACAGTTGTGACAATTCACAATACCCGATACATGAAATGTGGATTCATCACTAAAAATTACAGTACTGAGAAAGTTTTCGTCGTTTTCCACTCGATTCAGCATAACACAGCGAAATCGTATTGCAGAGTGTGATCATTTACATGCATCTTTTGCACTATTTGAATTTTATAAGCATGAAACTTTAATTTCTTGTGCAACATATCGTGAACTGTCGACTTCGGAATGCACAGTTCTCTGCTTCCTTTACGAACGGATTTCCTGGGGCTTCGTCGGAAACTTTCATTAACATGGTCAACCGTGTCCCCACTGACGCTAGGCCTACCAGCTCCTCCACGATGTTCCACATTGCCAGTTTCTTTAAACTGTTTCATCCGCCGCTTAATTGAATTCGTTGACAGAGGATTACAACCATACTCTAAATGGTACCGGCCTTTAACTTTAATGACAGACTTTAATTCCGCAAGCCGTAACACACACACATCGCCCTCTGCTGTACACATGACATGACTACTGATTGCACATTTTTTATACATTCCTCATCAGGCCACACCTAGCGCCATCTGTCGGATTCTGGGAATAACAATTCTGCAAAACAAAAATATAGAAACCGTGTTAGTAAAACATGACAGAAAAGCAGACAATGCTTACAGTTTTTTTTTTGTACATAATTTTGTATTGTGTCCAATAATTCTCGGATACCCTGTATTTTCTGCTATACAGGGGGTCTTGTTATAACTGGACTATGGGACTAACCGCCTAGGAGTGAATCTTCTTATAGCAAGGACCAAATCTCCACAACAGTTGATGTAATAAACATTTAATTGGGACCATGACACAGGAATTTACACCCATACAAATGGATTTTGAAGTCAATACCATTAGGCATAACAACTATTACTTCACTTACCATAATGAGGAGGATTGGCAGTACAGCACAGAACAATAAAAATTAAGAGAATCACTAAGATCCTCATATCATGCATTGGTTACGTTATGAAAAAGTAATTGGTGGAACATCCCTGCAGTTGACTTCCATTTTCCCCGATGAAACATGTGGTATTAGCACAAGTTGCCATATTTCAAAATAGCTTTTCAAATGATAGGGATCTGAAAATGTGCGTTTGTGTTGCAAGTGTTAGGGGAAATATCTAACACTTGCAACACAGACATACTTTTTCAGATCCCTATCATTTAGAAAGCCATTTTGAAATCTGGCAAGAACTCATGCTAATACCACATGTTAGAGACAGAATGAACTTGAAGATCAAAGAAAGATAACTTGATCACGCTAGTTACGTTAACTAAAACTTTTACAAAAAGTTCGTAAGTTGGAAGCTTTCGACCTTATCTTAGGTCTTCATCACGCCAATGGAGGACTAAAATTGTTGCCAGATTCTACATTTGAATTTTTCCTATTTTTGTTGCCAAACTTAGAATTGATCTCCAGATCAACGGAATGTAGAGAGGAGATTCGGAGTTGCAAGTCATTGAGTTGAAAATAATTTCTATGCTTTCACGGTAACGGAGGGCAAAACGATTGTCAAACGAAGCAATTGCTTTTGCTTCGTTCCAGTGGGGAACTGCAGATGTGTCTTCCATTGTCAAAATAGACAAGGCAGTGTTGGGATTGCCTTTCGAAACATCTTTTCTGTGTTCTAAAATTCTATGGCTAATGCTCCTGTATGTGCTTCCAATGTATAAGTTATCCCCAGTAGAAGAAGAGATAGGAATGCAGTAAACTCCTGGGAGGTTCAGGCTTTCAACTTTGTCCCTATCCCTTTGTAGAAGTTTCAAGATGTTTGGGGTAGATTTAATGGCAAGATGGTAACCAAAACTTCTAAAAAGGATCTGTAACTTATAAGCATAGGAAGGATGGTAAGGAACAGAACCACAGAATTTCAGGTCTTCTTTCTTGTGAGGGAAGGAGGCATTCGATTTTCGAATGGTTTTCATATTTCTTTATGAGGGAGTTAACTGTAACAGCAGGGAAACCACGAGAGAGGGCTATTGTAGAAATTTTGGAGAGTTCTTCTTGAAGAGAGAGTTGGTTGTTGCAAATGATATGAGCCCTGTGGATGTAGGACTTCAATGCTGCAAGCTTGTAGAGATGCAGGGTGCAAGATTTGTAGGGAATGATGTTAGTGGCTGCAGAAGGTTTTCGATAGACGGAACGAGTAATGGAGAGATCAGCGTTTCTGCAGATAGATACATCCAGGAAATCAATTTTGTGATTTACTTCCTTAGATATAGTGAGCTTAATGGAAGGAAATTTTTCTGTAATGGAGTTGATCAGTATCTGTAGCTCAGACTCGGAATGTGGCCAGCTAATGAAAATGTCGTCTACATATCTTAACCATAGGGAAGGTTGAAAAGGGTGTAGAGGAATTATGGAAACTTCAATATGTTGCATGTAGATTTCAGCAAGCAGAGGGGAAAGAGGTGAGCCCATGGGGAGACCAGATTGTTGCCTATACACAATTTTGTTGAAAACAAAACAACTGTGTTGATGAATAGTGTGGAAACAATCATAAAGATCTTTGATAAGAGGACCGGGGGTTCAAAATGAAGAATCAATTTCTTCATGAGGAGCATGTAGGAATCAAAATATGGTACAGAGGGAAACAAAGATTCTACATCAAGAGTATACAGATTATCACAAGGGGGAAAGGAATTAGGAAGGTTGTGGATGAAGTTTGAAGTAGAGACAACTGTATGAGGATGGTTGGCTGCCAGGGATTTGCATTTGTGGACCAATCTCTTTTCAAGGTTTACAGCTGGAGAAAACGAATATTCCACTAAAGGTCTGATGGGGTTACCAGCTTTATGCAGTTTCACTTGCAGGAAGAGCCTGGGAGTTCTAAAGTAAGGAGGGGGTGATATATCACCAAGGAAGGATTGAAGAGTTTCTTTCTTAGCTAATCTGTCAACTGAGTTTTTGAGTGAGTTGGTGGTGTCTGACTGTAAAGGGATGCAGTTAGCAGATGTAAGAAAAGAAAGCACTTTTTGGTTTAGAGTTTCTTTACCAATGATGACTGGGCAACCAACTTTATCTGCTTTGCAACTAGCGTGATCAAGTTACCTTTCTTTGTTAATATTGTTACGTGTTTTGCCCATAATCGTCATGCAACAAACTTGAAGATCAATCTGATGTAGGCAAAATGTTAACACATAATAGTAAATACTGAACCATTATAACACTCAATAAGGCAATAAACATATTTTTAAACAATACAGAAAAGGACATCCTTACTTCAAAGTTTTCATCATCATCAATATCCACTAGGTTTCCCATGTGAGATTGTTGTCCATCACTACGTTTGAAGGTACGCCCTGTAGGATCAAATGGATCCACTATGACTTGCTCTGTTCCCTTGATTTCTGTTCTACAGAACGGACAACCCTGTCCCTCGGAATCCTGAAATTGGAAAAACAAATACATTCAGAGACATAGTTACACAACTGCACTATATAACCAGTTCAGAGAAATTATTTAACATTGTGAAGAGCTTAAAAGCTACTGAATTGTGTAACTTAAGATGAATACAGTCAGCCAGATAGCATCCTTTCAAGTAGTTACAGGCAATTTGTGAAATCACATAGCTCTGGATCTTAAGAGAACAGCTTAGTGATATTTTTGTACGTACTTACATAAAAAAAAATCACAGCACACTTTCATACAGGATACTGCGTCTGGCAACAGTTGTGTTCAGGAAAATAGTCTCAAGACTACCAACCAGATACAGTAAAACTTGTGTAAGACAGAATTCAAGGAACTGGAACTGTCTTCCATTGAGACAGGTTTCTGTCTTATACAGGTGCATCCATTGAAATGTAAACATTTGAATTTTTGCCGTACTAATAACAGATTGTACTCGATTAGTGATTAGTTACTTAAGAAAATGTACAGTACTGTTCATTCATACCTTAACTAAAAATCACAAGCTTCTATTTTTTTAAATAATCCAACACTGAATTCTGTATAGTAACACAATATGACATTCAGTGAGAGCACATGTGCAGCTAGTTAAATGAAATAATTCAGTCACCTCGAAGAAGTGCAAAACCTCCAATATCCTCAATATTTTGTAATGCTTGATGCCAGAGTTGTATTAAAATAAAATGTGTTTGTGTACACAACCACTGAAACAGAAAACTTGCTGCAAACCTACGAAGCACAAACCACAATAACAATAGAATAAGATAATTTATAAAAAGAATTAACATAAATAATTATTAGAACATTACAGATTCCAATGAGGACAAAATAAGTAGGCTACATTACAATTGAATGTGCAGCAATGTGTGTGAAATGGACCTTTATAGCAAAACAAAATTGAAATATTGGACTATGAACCTCATAAAAACAAGAGACTAAAGAAAGTTTTTATACCTAGAAAAAACAATTTCATTAACGAACCTTTAAAATTTATAAATAGCATTTTCAACAACTTAATTCAAAAATAGCAGACTTACAAAATACATAAGGAAAAGATTTTAATTTAATAACTGGCGACTGCAATAGAAACCTGGCAATAAAATTTAAAAGCTTTCTGTGCAAACGTAACTTTTGATACAGTTCCTAAACATTGAGAACATGCCTTGATAAAATCTAGAAGCCAGAAACCTGTAAAACAAAAGAACTCAGGAAATGTAAAAAATAATTGAAAGTTCAAGTTAAAACTGATTTAAGTATATTAAGCTGAGTAAAGCCTTGAGTGTTATAATAGCTGTAAATACAATTTTAATTTTTTTAATCTACAAGTAAAAACTACCAGCAAAATCTGTTAATAATTTGGAAACTATCCACGTACAGCATACGTCTGCATTCTGCTACTCTGCTTGACGATATGTTTTTATTGTACATGTGGTTTCTATATTCACATCCTCTATTTCATAATCTTCACTGCTTTGTTTTTTCTTCAATTTGATGTTGCTTGATAATTCCGTCAAGATCTTCAATACAAGAATCAATCGCAATGTAGCTCTCAATGTTAACATAAACTTAGTATTGACAGTTACAACACTGGCTCTGTTTAGTGCCACCTACAGATCATCGGTGCTTTCATCATGCACATTTGGCAAGTCCTCCACAGGAAATTTTGCTTTCTTGAAACGCGACTTAACCATTTCAGGTGACATCTTGCATGATGCTCTTGCGAGCCATCCAACAGCATCAAGAACAGTAAGATTTCATTAGTTGAGTAGAAGAGGATGCAAACTCCATATTAGCAAGAATTAACTGAATAACAAGTTTCCAACAATGAATTTTAACACACTGAATGATCCCTTGATCCCACTGGCTAACAAATGCTGTTTGTATATGATGTGCTCAAAAATCCTGAGAAGCCAACACATGTGCTTAAAATTTGACTTGTAGTCGAATAAGCTGGACAAATCTATCGACTTTAAAACTTTTTGTGTGTTCTAGTCTTTGAAATCGATTATTTTCGATGTCACCAAGATCGATCCTTTTTGCATAAGGGCACAGGATTGAAACAATTCTTAAAGGAACTGAATATTAAAATAGGTAATTCAACCTAGTTGGCTACTTACTTTTGTCAGCTTTGGGTGTCCCAAGAAAAATCCAAGGTTATCTCGACATCAAAAATTCCTTTTTATGGTTTTCTGATGAAGTTTTTGAAGCTGAGATAACCTTGGATTCTTCTTGGAATACCCAAAGCTGACAAAAGTAAGTAGCCAACTAGGTTGAATTACCTATTTCAATATTCAGTTCCTTTAAGAATTGTTTCAATCCTGTGCCCTTATGCAAAAAGGACCAATCTCTGTGACATTGAGAATAACCGATTCCAAAGACATGCAAAAAGTTTTAAAGTTGATACTTGTCGAGCTTATTTGATTAAATGTCAAATACTGTTTGTGTTTGGTGGAAACCACTAAGGTTTTACATTTGATAGATCAAGATGACATGCCACATTATCCAAAAACAAAAAAACACATGTCTGTTTTGCCTTTTCTTCTTTGAATTAAAACTTGTTAGCCACTCAGGCAGAATTTGAGCTGCCATCCATAAGTTTCTATTAGATTTCTATTGGGTATATAAATAAGTCTTGAGGGATTTCCGTTCGGTGTCGTACTTATTACTGCTCGCATGTATTTTAAGGTGGCAACACTGTGATATCGCAGTACGAGACTCCAGCTGTCAGAGTCGGTATATAACGTTCGATTGAGGTGTGAAAACGTATTTGTTTTACTCGATGGAAAATGGCAACTTTCGTCCCGACAAAACAGCATTTGCAGGAAGTGTTAGTGCATTACTTTGTCAAGAAAAGAGCTGCCAACAGCTATCGCTTAATGTCAGAAATCTATGGTGAACATTCCCCATCCATAAAAACATGAGAGTATTGGTTTAGACGATTCAAAAGGAACGATTTCGATGTCAGTGATAAAGAACGTTCTGGACCACCCAAAAAAATTGCTGATGCCGAATTGGAAGCTTTACTCGATGAGGATCCGTGCTAGGCCCAAAAAGAACTAGCAGCAGCATTAAATGTTAGTTAACCATGCATTTCACAACATTTAGCTGCCATGGGAATGGTGCAAAAAGAAGGGAATTGGGTTCCACATGCTTTGTGGGAAAGAGACCTTGAACGTCGAAAAACCATTTGCAAATTGCTGCTTTAAAGGCAAAAAAGAAAGTTTTTTTTTTTTGCATCGTATTATTACTGCCGACGAGAAATGGATATGGTACGATAACCCTGAATGGCAGATAGCACATGGGTGAAGCCAGGTGAACCAGGTCCTTCAACGCCAAAACGCAATATCCATGGTTCAAAGGTAATGCTGTGTATCTGGTGGGACCACAAGAGTGTGATCCACTATGAACTGCTGAAACCATCAGAAACTATTATTACTGGTGATCGGTATCGAACCCAGTTAACAAGTTTAAAACGAGCTCTCGCGTAAAAATGGTCAGAATGGGAGAATAGACACAACAAAGTCATCTTACAGCATGACAACAAAGACCACGTGTTTCTCGACCTGTGAAAAAGTACTTAGAAGGATCCGACTGGGAAGTTCTACCCCACCCGCCATATATTGCGCCATCGGAGTACCATTTGTTCCAGTCGATGCAGTCAGCACTTTCTGGAGTACTGTTCAGACCCTTTCCATCTCAATTCAGGCAGGGGGTGTCAGGTGACCACCACCAATTTTTTTGAAAAATTATGGTAGCTACTCCTAATAGAGATATAAAGTACTGCAAAAGGATTTTTCATAAAAAAATTTTTTTGGTCGAGCTACAGCATTTTGAAAATAGGCAAAAAATACACTCGTGACGAAAATCATGTGAAACGCCAAATTTTTAAGTGCACACTGCTCCTGAACTATAACAGGTAGAGACTATTTTTTTAGTTTTTTTGAAGTGATTGAATCAGCCTTTCTTCAAATTCACAGAAATTGGTCTACCGAATGTTACCAGATGGCAAAAAAAAAAAAAAAAAAAAAAAAAAATTATATTTATTACAAAAAATTTAAATTTTCCACAAATTTAGGATTTTTTTGTTTTTTTTGTAAAGAAAAAGACTTATCAGGTGGGTAAGTGTGCCAACCTGCACCCCTACAAGGGTTGTCTTACCAGTAATTTTATGTTTATCCTGTGATGCTTGTAACTCATAAAATTAATTTTTAAAATATACAAAATTTCAAAAAATCAACATTTTTGAATTGTAATATCTCAAAAACCCCATTTTTTTTTATTCTGAAATTTTGTCCAAACAATGTCCTAATGGTAGGTAGTTAACTGGGATAATCAGATTACTGGATTTTTGCCTTGAAATTTTCCTACAAATTTTTGAAAATGCACTTCTCTCCTGCCAAACCTCACGGTTGGGTTATTAAAAAAAAACAAAAAAACTTCGAAAGATATTTCTGAAAAGTTTACCTGACTATATATTCCAAATTGCAGTGCCAATCTATATTTTAAAATCATTTTTATGATTTTCAATAATTGCCACCTATGTACATGTTTAATTTATTTTAAATCCATAGTCTTTACACATACAATACTTTATCTCAGTTGCAGTTAAGATTCAATTTCTATTTACATAAGAAAAAAAGCGTCAAAAAAAAAACAAAAAAAAAAAACCAGAATTATGAGCGAATTATTATCATCATAAGTACAAATTATTCAAACTGAGAAAAGCTGCTGGATTTATCGATTTCCTTCTCATCAAAGGTATGAAGCCGTGCAGAACATCCAACAGGAGTTGGGGCATTCAACTTTAGAAGTACATTTTTTAAGGGCACTGGACACTTGACCTGTTTTCTTGCCACATTCTTCTGGCCACCAAAAAACCTCTGGCTGGTCCATGAAAGATACTGTTATGTCCTTGAATTCTTTAGATATGTTTGTAATCTGTCCCATCCATCCACCAATTATTGTCATAAATGCATCCTATAAATTCTCCTATTTGAAAATCATTAACAGAAAATGGGTTCTTTTTTTGTTGGCTTGAAAATTGCACTGCTTTATGTGGGTGCCAGACTGTTCTGGCTATTGATGGTTTATTTCCTTGTACTAACCAGGAATGCTGTGACTGTATTTCAACAACAGATTTTACTGTATCCCACTCTTCTATTTTGCTGGTTCGATAGGATTGAACTTCACAAGTTGTGAGGTGTAGAAGTTAGTTCTTTGGGATAAAGGGGGAGACAGTTTCAACAAATGAAGGTGCATCTCTTATAGCTTGTAAAGCTTCTTTCTGTAAGTTGAATTTAGTAGCAAAAAGTTTGCAGAGGCCACCCACACCATCACATGCACTCTTCCATTGGCCTGTGGCTGAGAAGATCCACTTCCTTGTTACATTTGGGTCCCCCTTCATAAGTTCATAGAACTGATATTTGTTTTTGAAGTGAAGTGCCCGGCTGCTCCATCTGAGAAGTAAAAAATTGTTTTAAATTCTTCCAAAGACAAGTCTTAGCAATTTCACTTTTTATGAGCAGAATGGCACACAGAGCGTGTGCTGTGTCATGGCTTATATCATTGCATGCTACCACAAAAGACTTAGTCTCATTTGTAAAGTATACAATGCATGTAAAGAGTGAGATCTGGGCATTGTTTGCCAGTAGTAACTTTGCACTTCATCAGGTAGAATTACAGATCAGTTCTGAGCAAAGTCAAAGTGCAACACCAACACTGGACTATGTGCTGCAGACTGTTTAACCTCTGCTATCCCATTTCTCTGGATCCACTCATTATAAATTACAGAAGTTTCTTTTTTCTCGATATCCCCCACCTTTAGTAGCTCTTATTTTCATTGACTCCCCCAATGACTCTCAAGCAGCCTTAATAGGTGTTTCACAGTACTCCATAAAAATTGCACTGGGCAGTACCATTTTCAGTGCCACAGCTTTGGAAAATCAAACTTTGAAATCATATCAGCTGCAGTTTAACCCAAAAATGCAGTTTACCCACGAGTCAAAAATTGCCCAAGTTTCATAAAATCATTCACCACCATTTTCACTGTTACTAATTTTTTTCTTGCCAATTTCGGATTTAGTCACATTTGGCTACTTGGTGAATGCTTAGTGCGATCCCTGCCGGGAATTGCATTCTCCTGTTATTAAAAATGTATTAAATAATGTTTACAGTTCTCATTTTTTCACTTAATTCAAAAATTTGAAAAAAAGTGCCATTTTTTAAAAATCGGAAAAAAAAATTGAAAAAAGTGTCATTTTCAAAAATATGCAAGAAATTTTCAAGGCAAAAATCCAGTAACCTGACTACCCCAGTAAACTACCTACCATTAGGACATTGGACAAAATTTCAGAATTTTAAAAAATGGGGTTTTTGAGATATTGCAATTCAAAAATGTTGATTTTTTGAAATTTTGTATATTTTAAAAATTAATTTTATGAGTTACAAGCATCACAGGATAAAAATAAAATTATTGCTAAGACGACCCTAGTAGGGGTGCAGTTTGGCACACTTATCCACCTGATAAGTCTTTCCTAAATTAAAAAAAAAAAAAAAAAAAAAAAAAACTGCAGGGATCATAGCATACTTCTGGAAAATTTTAGGTAAGAATTTTAGGAATTTTTAGAAAAATTTTAGGAGTGTATTTCAATAAAAACTAGATGTATATTTGTATACATCTAGTAAAACAACTTTGTATACATTGTAAAGAGTTTGCTTTACACCCTTCAACCATATATACTGATAGACTGCACATGACATCAAAATTTCTGGCTCCAACATAAAATCACATGACAACAGTCAAAAAGATGGGTTACACCTGCTGTGCTTATGGTTGCTCTGACTGATATAGTAAAGAAAGTTCTATGATTTTTCATGGGTAAGAAATGAATTAAATACCTAAGTCAATAAAGTTCAATTACTTAACCAGAAACTTGCAGCTATTGATATAAAAATATAGTAACTTAAGAAAAAAAATTGAATGCATGTTCCCAATTCTTCGCAAATGTTCATCACATTATAAATCACAAAATGTAAACAACACGATCATGCATGTATATAGCTCATAAGTAAACTTACCTGAAGAGTTTTCATTATATATGAGGTGCATTCACATAATACACCGTAAACACTGAAGTTCTGCAGCGTAAATTAGTAATCATAACAGCATTTGTACACGAAATTTGGAGTCTGATGATGACGTGCCCAATGTTTGAGCCATGGCGGCTTTGATGCAGCTATTGCCAATGCGCAGTCCATTAGTATATATGGTCGAAGTTTACACCCAAATTTTTTGGCATAACGTCTAATGTCTAAAGTTAAGTATGATTTACTTCTAATGTTCAGTTCTTATCTTTTCACGTGTTATTATCATATTCAAGTATATTTACCACATTCAAGTTTCACTTTGAACATTAATATGCTGTTGAACCAGAAGCAATTCACGATTTTCACAGTAAAGTTTTCAGGTTTCACATTAAACTATAATATCCTAAAAAGGTAATTGAAAACCAAGAACTATGTACAATTGTTCACTGAATTACTTTTTTCATATTATTGTTTTAACCTTTTCCTGATTAGCCTATCTTTTTCTGCTTCCACCACAACTAATTTACTTTCAGTTTTCTTTATTTCAGCTGAACCTTGTATGATCAAGTTAGAGGCAACTGCTATTTCAACAGTATTTTGTTTTTCTACAGCTTTTCTCATTCTTTCTGTTCCCTCTTGAATTACTGCTAGGGAGGCTTCTTTATCTTTTTTAAGCCTATTTATTTCTGTACCATTTTCTTTTATTTTGTCATCAAACTCAGCTTTTCTTTTTTCTCTAGCTGCTTTTCCTTATTTTCCCTCTCTTTCTTCGAAAATAAAAGCATAACAAACAGCGCGAAAACTAGCTCATAAATAGAATATTTGAAACACTCTCAATGTTTGCACTCTCAATTATTAGGGATGATAGAGGGGAAGGGAATAGAACTGTCCAAAATTAGCATGTTTTCGTTGCGCTAGGGCGCTTAAGCACGGCTGAATTCCTTCAGATACCCCCAATGTTCAAATGATTGAAATGTGCTGATGTTCATGGAATGAAATGGTTGATCAGCTATGATGACCGCATAAAAGTTCGGGGTGGGGGGGGGAGGGCTTTATTTTTTTTATTTTTTTAGTTTATGCAACATTTTACATCACTCCAGTATTTATCTTGTCATCATCATCAACAATCGCAATGCAACTACCGCTTACGATCGCGGATATCAGCAACCGAAAATCTGCCATATCTCTAAGTGATATAACACACAGTATCCTGTTACAGTGTATTGTAATTGAAAAAAAAAGAATGTGGAAAAAAGAAACTTTCAGAAATTAAGATCATCAAGTCATGCGTTTCAAAAATCCGTTTTCCTTTATAACGTTTAAAAACATGTTTTTGCTTTTTTACCTGTAGTGTAAATAAAAAAACTATGTTGATTTTTTTTTTATGGAATCAGACGTCCGTATGTCTGATTGTCTTCATCTGAGTTCACACTTTAGCTACTGTGTACAAGTAGACCTATTTTTTCAGCTCAAAAATATGTAGTTTTGTATATATTCACAGTATAAGTCATTCCTTATTCCCACAGAACTGAATTCAGCATATGCAAAATGAAGATCATCAAGACCCGCCCAACACTATGTTTCTGATTGTCTGCTGTTTATATTCAAGAAATGCAAACATGGATCAATGGTGAATGCAGCAACTATGATTTTTATTTATTACCAAGAAAAAAAAAAAAAAAAAAAGAGCCGTGAAAGCTGTAAAGCTGAAACGGATATTTCTCTCGACCCCCCCCCATGCACAAAAACATTCCAATTAAGATCAAACAGCAGGAGGACGCGTCCACACAACACAACCTTTGGAATTACCTGATGGAATGGCTTCTTTTCATTTGGCACATCGCCATAAATCACCACCTGCAGCTCACTGAACTGTCAAGTTGCACCCTTCCTCCTTCACTTTAACTATAATAGAAACTGTAAAAAAAAAAAAAATGCTCCCCAATTTTCGACAAAATTAAATTACCAAATTTACGTCATGATGTTGCAATTTACTAAAATACGTTTGTTTATCTGCTGAATATTGCTTAAATCCATTGAAAACTTTTTAATTATAGATGATTTTTTTATTAAAACAGTAACTCAGACGTCTGAATAAAAACGTGTTTGTAATTCAAATAGAGTCCATATCATCACAGAAAAAAATTTAAGGATCACTCTGTTTAAATAAACCATGGCATCTAAAAAAAATAATTCACTTGCCTTTCCCGTAATTTATAATTACTGTTTCTTTTTTTTCCATCCGATTATGCAACGTTGTTTTTTTTTTTTTTTTTTTTTTTTTTTTTGCATCTGCTAAAGTTCCTAACGGAATTTGGCGAAATTTGCACTAGAACTTTATTGTGATGTATCTTAACACTACTGTAAAAATTTTACTGTGTTATTTTCAAAATTCAGAAAAATGGATTTCTGAAAATATTCTTCTAGTCCTTTTGTGCTGTGGAAGTGATAAACAGGTGTTTGCTTTCTTCCCAACCAAGGGCTTCAGATCAGCGCTCCCAGCTGTCAATCAACCGTTGCTATGGTAACACCCTTTCTGCAGGAGGCTCACTCTGTCCAAAGAGGCACACATACTTGTCCATAATAAAAATTACCAATGCTAACTTTTAAAGTTTTAAACTGATTCAACTGGAATTTTAGAAGTGAGCTTCTGTAATCTAATTACAGTGAATGTAAAAATTTCAGCCACTTTCGTGAAAAATTCGCAAAGATAGTTTTCTTATTTTTTATCATAAGTAGTGGAAGTCTCTTGAGGGGAGGGAGGGTGGCATGCACATAAACAAGAAGAAGATGAATGTGTTGTTCAGGCATACTCCTCACTGGTGGATGCCAGCTGACTTGGTACATACGCGACCCCCTGCAAATGCTAAATGCCTCTTCTTTCCCCTTCTGTTCTCAATTGCCGGACGGACATCAAGCTCCCCTTCGACCTACTAGTAATCATCCAACTTTATTGCACTGGAAGTAGTGCCTTTTCTTTTTCTTTTTTTCCCCCCAGCCAAATTGGGATTTGGTGCACATCGGAAACCGCTGCCGGTGGTTTCTTTGAGAACAGAGAAAAGGAACTTTAAAAAATGAAGGGGTAACAGTAACACGATTTCCTAAAAGGGCATTTTTTAAGCACTAATTTCAAATTTCAAGGCTTTTCAAGACGGCATTAAAAAAAACACCGTTTTTCCAGGATATTCCAGGCCTTGAAAACGTAATCATGATTTTCCAGGACTTTCCAGGTTTTCAAGCACGCGTGCGCACCCTGCGTAATGGTAAATTTATTGGCGTTAATAACGGTTGTGTTTTTAATAAATAAGCTTACGAAAATTTTAGGATGAATAGCAAATTTTAGGTATAATTTTAGGAATTTAAGGAGGGTCACAAAATATTAGGAATTTTAGGAATTTTAGGAGGAATGCGATCCCTGAAATTGCTAAATTTGTGGAAAATTTAAATTTTTTGTAATAAATATAATTTTTTTTTTTTGCTATTTGGTAACATTCGTTTGACCAATTTCTGTGAATTTGAAGAAAGGCCAATTCAATAACTTCAAAATAAAAAAAAATCGAGTCTCCACTTGGTGTTTCACATGATTTTCATCACGAGTGTATTTTTTGCCTATTTTCAAAATGCTGTAGCTCAACCAAAAATTTTTTTAATGAAACATCCTTTTGCGGTACTTTATATCTCTATTAGGAGTAGCTACCATCATTTTTTCAAAAAAATTGGAGGTGGTCAACTGACACATGTTGGTCGTGCCTGCCTGAATTGAGATGGTCTTTAGTTCTTATGAAGACATCAAAAATTGGCTGAACAACTGGATCTCTTCGAAGGAACCAGAATTCTTCCTTCCGGACATATGTTCACTGCCCGAAAGATGGGGTAAAGTTGTAGCTTCAGAGGGAGCATACTTTGATTAATATTAAAATATTGTTTCTGTTCTCCAACAACGTGTTTTGTTCACCTCAAATCCCTCAAAACTTATTTATATACCCAATACTTAGGGAAACTTTTCTAAATCCAAGTTACTGAAGTATCATGGTTTGATGACTTTGCGAACCAGTAATGTTTTTCTTATGTCCCCAGACATAAACACATAAATGCACAAAAAATAAAAAATAAAATCTAAGGTGTTCTTCAAAATGTTTTCTTCCAGTACAGATTTTTTGACTCTCAAACACAAAGTTTTAATTCATGTGCCAGAAAAAATAAATCCATTTGCCCCCATTAAATATTTAAAGGCTATTAGAACTTACCATTGCCTGAGAGCAAAGGTGAGTTCCAATAGCCTTCAACCCAGTGCTGATAATTTTCATAATGAATCCAAAACTGTTTTCTTGTTGACGTGTGCCACTTTACTACAAATTTCTTTGAATGAACGAATACAAAACATTACAATTTATCATGTAATGTTTTGTATTCAATTAAAATATTTTTCAATCTGTTTTGTAAGCATTAAAATATATAAAATTGATTAAGGTATGCTATTAATATAAAGTTTAAAAAAATTTAATGCGTTTTATTAGAGAATTAAGAACAGTTTCATAAATTATACCATCTATGCATTTACATCACCACCTTTTGGTATAAATGGCAATTTGAAAATCTTTATACTAAAAAATCTAACAAATGAAAAAAGGATGGTAATGTTTCGCAAATTTTTTGAAATAAATAAAAAAAATCTCACAGTAGGAGAGAAATTGCCTGCTGTGCAAGAGAAAAAATTTGCAACTCTGAATTTTTAGGAATGACTGTTGCCCTTTGCCCTCATTAATTTTTGTAAAATGTTTTTTAAAATATCTGCATTAAACATTATAAGCCTGCCATAAACAGTGTGAAATTACATATATAATTTCTGACACTGTTTGCGAACCTAGGAAGAATTTTTTTGAAGTGTTGGTTTACAGAGGGCGAGTCAAATGTTTTGCAATATTTGGATCATTTTATGTCTTCATACGTACCTTTACGACGCAAGCTGACTAGCATTCAAAGTATAGGCCATCGTGTTGCACCATCTTTAGCCATCTGTCTGCCAGTTCTTCGATTCCGCGGCGGTACCAGTTCTTGTCCTTTGAGGCGAAGAGCTCCTTCACCCCAGCTGCCACCTCTTCCTGGTTGTTGAAGTGCCACCAGCGAAGAAAGTGCGCCATAGACTGGAACAAGTAATAATCAGAAAAGACAAGGTCCGGACTATATGCTGGGTGTGGCATCGGTTTGATGCCCTCAAGTTCCTTTAGTTTTACCCGGGTTCTTCCCACGGTATGAGGCCAAGTGTTGCCCTGCTGTAGAAGAATGCATTTTCTGTTCACCGGTGCCGGGTACTTCTCCTCCAAAACGTCACACATCCGCTCCAGCTGCTCAGAGTAGAGGTTGGCGTTGATGGTCCGACCGTCTGGAACAAATTCGTAATGGATTATCCCCTCAAAATTACACCAGATGCAGAGCATCACCTTGTGCTCGAAGGGCCCACGTTCGGCAAAAGGTTCAGGAAGCTGGCCCGCGCTCAACCACTGTTGTTGTGTATTGGAATTACATAAATAGACCCACTTTTCATAGCACGTAACAATTCTCTTGATGAAACGTACATCGTACGGGTTCTCTAGGAGTTCTGTGCTGACTTCCACTCTGGAGTTTGGTTCAGCTGGTGTCAGTTCATGAGGGACAACACAGCAGCTCCTGTAGACCTTGCTGAGGTTCTGATGGCAGACCTGCCAACCTCTCAGAACCAAAAAACGTAACACTCAAATAGAAAAATCGTAACATGACATGTGCTGATAATTTTTTAAGCCTATTTCAGCTACATAGATTCTTGATGATCAGAATGTAGGGATGTTGGATGCACTTCAATCTTCGGCCCCGTATCGTCGTCTGCTTAAGCTTATAACGCGCTGCTGGAATGCCGGGAGAAAATTCGCGACAGGTGGCGCTGCAGCTGCGTCGCCGTTTTTTGCTCCTTCGCTGTGTGCATTACGTAATCGCCACGTGTGTTGTGCAGGAGGAGTGGTAGTGAGGCGAAATATGCGGCGGGGGCGTATTTTTGAAAGGAAGGGGTTTATTTTGTAATATGGCTCGCCCTTAAAAGGGCCTTTATGGAATGTAAGTAGTTCAGGTGCTGTTAAATATTTATAACGACAGAAAAGAAGTGTTTCCTCCTCATTGAGAACCTGTCTATCTAGTACGAAAATTTAAGTGGAAAATATTACGTACTAGGAAAGAACTGTTTGATGATAGCAATCATTACCTCAAAACATTGTTCAGAGACAATTTTGTCGGAATAAATATTCCAGAATGTGGCCGGCCAAGTGGTCTTTGTGAATGCCATTAGATAGTGTGCATTTGTGGGGCCGCCAATTGCTCTGAGCACCTTGCGTATGCGCCTCAGTAGTCGGATCAACGAAATTGAGTGAGTGGTTTACTGGCAGATGTTGGAAACCACAGGATGGGAGATTGCGGTACGCAGCCCACTGATCCGTCATGACAGTAGTTCCGGGTTGAACATGTTTCTGGATGAGCGGCAGCAATGTGTGAGCAGAGCGGTTATTCTGAGGGCAGATCTCAACCGTGAATCGCTTCAAAAATGCCAAGGATCCAGGTGCCCTCAACGAGACGACTACGATTATACTTCCGCTTCCCAACCTTAGCCTCATCCACTTCTACGATGAGACCAGGGCCTCCAAGCTGTCCTTCGTCTTGTTCGTAAGCTACCATAAACTCTGCGACTAGTTCTCTGCAAGACTGATAATAGTCACTGACTGTCACAGAGGATGTGGAAACCTCACCCTGGGAAGATTCCTCAATTGCATCATCGTTGGGCAATCCTTTGGCGAAACAATACAAAAGAGTCATCACCTTATCAAGAGGAATACAAGCAGCTTCAAACCACGTCCCAAGTAAACAGGAACACTGCTCACTTTTCCCTGTAACGCGATTCTTCCTACACCTGAATTGTCCTAAAAGATGAGACCTACGCACTCGCAAACTCATTGGATGACCTGCGGAACATCATCTTTCGATTGGAAGCAATCCTTTCCGCTCACACCATGCAATACATGTTTCTTCATCCTTCCCAACTTCGTCGAAGAAACGCCTCCAGTTCCACATGGCTACTGACAGAGCTACAACGCACGCTGAAAAGAACAGCTTAGAACAGGGCGAACAGAAGACGGAAAACGCACTCAGCAAACAGCGATTACGTAACACACACAGCGCGGGAGAAAATGCCGAAGCAACTGCAGCGCCACCTATCGCGAAACGTTTCTCCCGGCATTCCATTTGCACGATAGCGAAGCAGACGATGGGGGCCGAACTCTAAAGTGTAGCCGGGATGTTTTCTCTGCATCACAATTTTATTGAGAAACTAATTAAATCTCATCAGCAAACACTTTTATGTTGTTAATTATTAAATTCAATATTTAACATTTCAAACATTTATTAAATTTAAATGAAAATCTTAATTGTTCAGAAAAATGTATATGAAACCATTAGAAAACTATGATGTAGCTCATTGATTTTTGCTTTCCCATTAATAGCACGGAAACATTAAATTTCACACAACAACCATTAAGAAATAAAACATTTATTTAAAGCAACATGTGAGGCTGACTTCGTTTTTTTTAATTCAACAGAATATTTTTGCTAGAAGCAAGGTCCAGACATACTGGTTTTTGCAATTAAAAGTGATTCAAGTGTTGAAGTACTCAGAGTCTTATACATCAATCTTATTTCCCTTTACTAAACTAAAAACTCTTTCACATGAGGCATTACTATGAGGCAAGGTTAAAAATCCCTAACATGACTTTACAAAGTCTGCTATAAAGAAATTTGCCACAAGAGTTCTTTTCTTTTGATAATAAATACCATTGTTCACTAATACTTTTGCTATTTAAAATGTTATCTGGTAATGATGCTACTTGAAATTTCAAAAATTCACTTTCTATGGCATCAACAGCTTCAGGAATTGCTTGATTTTCACATCTTAAAAGGAGACATGGGAACATATCTATTACATACTGAATTGATGAAATATTAGACTGTTCTCTTCTAGAAATATTAGCAACTTGGACATGATTTAACATTTCCAAATTCCATGGAAATTTAGAAATTATATAGCTGCAGACCTTAAAAAATAATTTCTAACTTTAGAAAAAAATTCTGCTCCTCAGTACTAACTGTTTTAATCAATTCTTTGGTTTCAAAGCCGACTGATAACTCTGCGTTGTCTTTTTGGTTCTCTATTTCATTATATTTAACATGAAATATTGATTTTGCTTGCTTAATAATACTTTTACAAATTTAATTAGTTCATTAAAAAGACTTTCAATATCGGATTTAAATGCATGCACACGAGGTTCCTCCTGATGAAACATTATATTGTATTTTTTTTAAAACTTATGTAATCTGACAAAGAAACAGTGCATAAACTTGATTCACAGTTGAACTCAAGGTAAAAAAAATCCTCTCTTGCTTATTTAACGCATTATTTACAAGATTTTTTTCATGAAGTTTTTGTCGCTTTTTAATTGCATGTGTTTGATAATTTTTATCACGTTCGGTGTTAACAGCAGTCATCTTAAATTTCTTATTAACAGAAGTCAAATTCACATCTTCCCTCTTTAATGTTTCATTCGGTTTACAACTTTCTGATTTTGAATGATCCAATTTTGGAATTGTATACCAACCAATACTTGGAGTGAAACCAATCTTTTTTTCATTTTCATTAGAACACTCTTCCAAACCTGCCAACTTTCAATGACCCCAATGTGCAGTCAATGACCACAATGTGTAGTCACAACGTGTAGTCAATGACCACAACGTGTTGTCGCTCGCGGCATTGGCAAATTATTGCATGTTCAAACCCTCACCCCAACCCCCGTAATAAAAATGTTATAGATTATTGTTTTGTATTTTAAGTAACTTAACATCACATGGCTTACACATGACCACACTTCTTTCAGATTTGTAACAATTAACCTACATAAAATTATTTACAACAAAGAACTTTCTTTAACATTAGCAGTTAGTTATGTACCAGGACTTCCTCTTAGAACAGAAAGTTATGTTTGTTCACAATTTGATGTGGATCATTGCAATACAAAGGTTACAAAAGTAAAAGCTTAAATGTGAGGAAGAATTAAACACAGGGATTTCAATTAACTACACAAAATAAAATTCAAAAAGAAAGTAGAAAAAAAAATCAATTACTTACTACATGAAGAAAGTTCCATGGTACTGGAGCCAAAAAATTCAGTTTTACAGTGCTGGAGTCAGGAAAATGCTCCATATTTGATTGAACTTAACAGTATTTTTAATAGTGGAATTAACACAAACCTTGCTACATGAAAAGTGTATGACACAGTCACATGATGGTATGCCACTGATTTAATAAAGTTAGATCAATCTCCTGTCGGCTATAAAGTCTTATTTTATCCACAATGTCACAAAGCTTAAAAAAATTACCATAGTTTTATCATACATACCCCTACTAGCATTCGTCATGACTCACACGAGCTTTTAACAGGTTAACAGTTGCATGTTTTACTGCTTCAAGTTGTTCTCGGTTGAATTCTCTCCGATAACCATGTTCATTGTATGCAGACATCCTGATTTTTTCAACCAACAATGCATTTAACGTTTCAATACTGAGACTAGCACGAAATTCTGCAAGATTCTTTCTAACAATACTGAATATCCTCTCTGTCACTGCATTACTGTGAGGAACCAATAGTATTGCTAACATGACCTTAGCAAGGCAACATTATTTTCTTGTTCCATTCCCATCTGTTAATTTGGAAATCTAATCAAATGCAATGTCTAGCCTTGGAGAGTTCAAAATTTCTTGCTCAAGATTCTCTACCTGGTACCTCAAAAACTCCGTTTCAAGGTTATCCATATCATTGTTACTAACAAATCCTGGAAAACTTGTTACTATGAATTGTACTGATGCATAGGAGGATTTCTGCTTCCCTCTCACAAGACTTCAGCTCCTTCAGTCGTTCTCAGAGTAAGTCGGAGAACGACTGAAGGAGCTGAAGTCTTGTGAGAGGGATGTAGAAAAGAAGTGGGAAAGTTTTAAGAACTGTGTTGTCACTGCTGCTAAAGAGGTCTGTGGCACTGCAATGGTGGGTAACAATAGGTGATGTTTGGTGGAATAGTGAGATTGAAGAGGCAGTAAAGAGAAAGAAGGAAGCCTATTTGGGGATGCTGCAAGGTAGAGTTTCTGTGGATGAATATCACTGTATGAAGCGTGAAGCTGCTAAGCTGGTTCGCCAGAGTAAGGCAAAAGTTAGGAAAGAGAAGGTGGAAAGGAATGAATTGGCTTTTTGGAAAGATGGGAAGACTTTCTGGAAGTACACGAGACTCAGGAAAAATAGGGGAAACAAAGTTTTAAGTTGTGTGAAGAATAGGGTTGGGGAAATTATATGGGAGCCCAATGAGTTAAGTGAAAGATAAGGTGAATACTTCTGTGAGTTATTAGATCAGGAAAGCAAAGATAATTCTGAGACAGATGCAGATGATGTCACAGTGAGGGACGGAAGCACAGGAGGGATCTCAAGAGAAGAAGTGTGTAAAGCTCTAAAATCTCTTCAGAATGGTAAGGCTCTGGGAATTGATGGTATAACTGCATAGATGTTGAAATATGGTGGTGACTCTGTAATTGACTGGTTAACTGAAATTTGCCAACTGTACTGGAAGTTAGGAATGGTCCCTCGGGATTGGAAGGACGCTATTATTGTTCCCTTGTATAAGGGGAAAGGTGATCAGACTGAATGCAAGAACTATCGTGGTATTAGCCTACTAAGTGTGCCAGGGAAAGGGTTTGGTACGGTTGTTATTGAAAAAGTATGGGGTCTTACGTCAGAAAAAGTGTGGGATGTTCAAAGTGGTTTTATGCCTGGTAAAGGCTGCACTAACCAAATTTTTGCATTACGCACGATGATTGAAAAGCATCTGGCTGTTGGTAAGAAAGTTTTTGCTGGCTTCATAGATTTAGAGAAAGCTTACAACCGAGTAAATAGGACACTTTTGTGGAAAGTACTGAATGAATATGGTGTTACTGGGAATCTACTTAATAGTGTAAAAGCCATGTATGCT
Source organism: Macrothele yani (assembly GCA_039090855.1). Lineage (NCBI taxonomy): Eukaryota > Metazoa > Arthropoda > Arachnida > Araneae > Macrothelidae > Macrothele > Macrothele yani. Next base: position 178,368,319 of record CM076990.1, read on the forward strand.
GGTAGTAGAGCTTGTGTACGAGTGAATGATGTTTTATCAAAATGGTTTTCTATTGCTGCAGGAGTCAGACAAGGTTGTGTAATGTCACCATGGCTGTTTAATATATTTATGGATGTGTGCATGCATGATGCCAAAATAGATAATAGAGGTTTAAGTCTTGGTGATATCTGTGTGTGCAGATTGCTGTATGCTGATGACACTGTCCTGTTGGCACAGCGCAAAAGTTAGTTGCAGAGTATGTTGACCCGGATGTACGAAGTTTGCATGAAATTCAAACTGAGTATAAATAAGGGAAAAACCAAAGTTATGGTCTTTGAGAGAGGAACTGGTAGCACTGAATGTAATGTAAGTATAAATGGCAAAGTGGTTGACCAGGTGAGTGAGTTTGTGTATTTAGGAAGCATGTTTAACAGAGAGAACAAATTGGATGGTAAAATTAATAGGAGAGTGAATTCATTGAAAGCCATAGCTGCCTTGGGAGGTTTTCACAGGAATGATGGGTTCTCAAGAAAGTCCTGCATGGCTATGTATGAAAGTGTAATTGTTCCTACTCTGATGTTCGGTAGTGAAAGCTGGGTACTACAGAAGAAACATTGAAATCGTTTGTGTGCTGGAGAAATGTGTTACTTAAGGGGGGTTTGTGGCAAGACATGGTCTGATTGTGTGAGGAATGATGTGTTGCAGTTGTTTGATGTGAAGCAAAATGTTATTAGCAAGGTGGAGACTAATATGGCTCTGTGGCTTAGCCATGTTGAAAGAATGAGTGATGAGATGCTTACTAAGAAAATCTTTTTAGCCCAAGTGGCAGGAAGGAAAGGCAGAGGAATGCCAAGGAAGACATGGGTGGATCAGATTCAGAAGTGTGTGCATGAGAAAAAAATTATGAGTATGAAGTATAAAAGATCTTGTGCACAGCGTGTATGAGTGAAGCCCGAGTTGTATGTCAAAATTGCTGTAAATGGAGAAGTTTGATACAACAGTAAGTAAAAATATCTGGTAGTTTGTATTTCTTTTTGGAGCTAACCTCTGAATCTCTGAGAACAGCTTGGTGATATGTATGTATGTATGTGATGATATATCTGCCACCTTAGCATGCTTCAAAAAATCATCAGCCAACGGAAATTTCTGAATTATATATTCACATCCCTTTTCGTAGAAACGTCTGACAGAAGAATAAAAAAGTTTCAGTTGTGATTCTGGAAGTTCTTTTTTTATTTCTGTCATATAGGATCTTGTTTTTACACCAATAACAAGATCTTCGTCAGCATTCAGCTGGTATTTAACCTTGGTGAACTTGGCTTGGGTGACATCAGTTGTGTTGTTTAATGCAGATGGTTTAACAAATCTGATCAGCAAGTCTGTGAGTAGACTACAAAGTCCTCTTCTTACAGTGTGAACTAATGGAGCTTCAAGCTGCAATTTTACATTCAGATCTACGCTACAAAAAGGGGCAATGGGATGCTGAAAAACAAACAATAAAGTTTGGTATTTAAGGATCTTAGAGCGATTTTAGAATTTTTGAAACAAACATTTCTTTCCAATACTTTAGAATCATCTTCATTTACACAAAACAACTGTCATTGCATCCCACTGGGTCAGAAGCCTATTGATTGCATCTAGTAAGGACAACCAGCGTGTAGCTACATATTTCAAAATCTTGTGTGGCTTCACATTACATAGCTTTTGGCACTCAAGTAGTTTTTTCTTTCTTTTTGAGCTCTTGTCTAGGAAAAAGTAAAGCTCCATTAAAACAGCTTCTATATCGGTACCAAATTGCTTCGTAGCTTTTTGGGCACATATGTGTAGTAAATGACAAATGCAGCTTTGTACTACAATTGCAGGATTAACCTTTCTTAAATTTGCTGCAACACCACTTAGGTTACCCAACATTGTATTGGCATTGTCACAGCCAAATGAGACACAGTTACTCCATGGAATGCCTTTTTTTTCATTTCATTATCCAGAATTGTAAAAATACCATGCTCTGTATTGTTATCTGATTGAAGAATAATTAACAAAACAGACACTATTTCATCCTTAGCAGAGTCAAAATATCTGACAACAACTGGATACAGCTTTACAAAATTATGATTGGTGCTTCCATCAGTTGCCATCGAAAATAACGAATTATGGAGTGCAGAAACTACAGTGGACTGTGTAAAGCTAGCCATGGACTTCACTGGAGAGGTGGTTTTTGTTCATGCACAGCTGTATTTCTTGGCAATGGTAGAATCTGAACATTTTCCTGAACAAATTCCCAGCATGATCAGCTGCCATGATAGATAAATTATGTTCTACCAGGAAAGAGGTGAACGTGATTTCAGCATGCAATATTCATAAACCCTCCGTTTTAGCAAAATATTCACCCAACGACCTCACTTCTGACCTTTCTTTGCAGTATCATTTGTGCTTCACGGATGTTATGTGACGAGAACAGTCAAACTTTTCACAGTGTTTAATTGAGAAATCGGAATTACACATCGCACAAAACAAGCGATGCTCTGAAAGTTGGGAGGCAACGCAAGCATGGCCACTTTTTAGAATACTCTGCTCTGAAGCGCTGGGAAGCTGTTTTCTTCTTCGTTCGCGGTCGATCTAATTTTTCAGGTGGAGACATCCTGACATTAAAAAAGTTAAACACGAAAAATTATATGCCGCCAATATAAGCAGTACGCACGTTGCAAACTCCACACACAGTCCACGCTGTCAAAAAGACAGGGAAAGCCTCGACTGGAGAACTGAGCATGCGCAAAGCATCTGAAATATTTCAAAAGGCGCCAAAATAAGCTAAACAGAAGCCAAAGGCATGCTGCTGGCGGCTGCAGTAATACCATTCACGTGACAATGATCGTAACGTGAGCCCACCTTTCATTGGTCGCTCCCTTTTGTCATTTCGATTGGACTTCACCAACGCCAATCACTCGCTGGTTTCAAAGGAGACAGCATGTCCCCCTCCCCATGGGATGAGAGTGAGAGGCAGGTGGGCTTCAGCTGCAGCCCTACTTCCACCCACCTGCTGTTTACAGAAAACAAAAAAAGAAAAGTAAAAGCAATTCACCTGCCGTTTGCAATAGCAAAGAGCAACAGGAGAGGAAGGTTTGTAATGCGCATGACTAAAAAGAAAATCGAGATCTCTTGCGGGTCACATGGTATACCAGGCTAAGACCCCCAGCTGTTAGTGTGAAAAGTGCAAACCAGTGGTGATAATGGTACCTCCCCCTCCCCCTCCTAAAGCAGATTAAGCATGCTGAAAACAAGAGTACCGTAATTTTCGGCCTATGAGCCACACTAAAGAATTTTATTTCAAAAACAAAATCAGCATTCGGGCAGCACTGGAGACAATAGTGCGACCCCCCTCCCCTCCCCCACTACTGAAATTCGTTTCTGCAAGATAATTAAAATGGCCCGCATGTTGTTTTTTACGAATAAAACTGCCACCAACTGTTTTTTACGGTTTCCAACAGTAGGTTGAAGAAGCGTATATGCTCCAGCTTTGTCCGTTCGTCTGTCTGTCTGTCTGCCTGTCCGCGCGATAACTCTCGTAAAAATGGTTCGATTTCGATGAAATTTTAGTATGTGGTAGGGGACCACCTGGGGACAAATCCTATTGAAAATGAGCAAAATGAAGTCAAAGGTTAGGACACAGGAGCGGGATCTATTCCATAGCCCTTATGCATCATAACTTACTTAAAAATGCTTCGATTGCGACAAAACTTTATCATGTTATTTCAGAGGTATACTGAACCGGTTCTGTTGAATAGCATCGAAATGGGATCAAAGGTCAGGGCACAGGACCAAGATTTATTCCACAGCCATTATCCTCATAACTTGAGTAATGATTTCTGGTATTTTGGAAAGCGTATCATAATCAATGCATAGCATGATTTTACTAACTTGTTAATTTCTTTTCTAGGTTGTGAGTGAGAACAAGAAAACGAATTCGCATTATTTCCAAAAACGGAAAACAATTTGTTGACACATCCCGTTGAACAATCACCGTTTGACTGTGACTGTTTACAAATCATGGTTTAACGGGGATGAAAATATCTCTGGAGTCTTCCACCTAAATGCTTCTTCCAAGGCCCAGACGAAGCAGGCAATTTGCATTCTTCAATGCCGTCAAACATGCACTGACAAATGAATAACTATCCCAACCCACTGATGTGACCTTGTCCTTGAATTTATCTTTCGAACTAACTCGCTCCCCCTCCCCGCCATCCTGCTCACGGCACTCCACAGAGCTCCCGCAACACAAAGAACAAATCTCCTGCTTGAAGGTCATTTCTCTTCCGCAGAACAGGAAGAAAGCATTGAGCATTAATCGTGTTTCTGCTAGAATATTTTCACAAAATACGGCAACTTTTCGCAGTGAAAAAAAAAAGTAAGAAAAGAACTGCACGGATTGAAAAATAAAGATATGGTGCGCATGTTTTTCTATTTTTCAGATAAAACAAAAGACATACGAAGGGGGAAAAATTTGTTTTGATTAAAAAAAAAGTCTGAAATGCGCAGATTTTCAGACAGAGCGTAATGCATATTGACCTTTGCTAAAGCGGAGAAACTACGCTAAAAGCGTAGTGCTTGGCAAGTCTGCTTTTCTTTAAAAAATAAAGTTAAGTATCGAGAAATCGGAAACCTCTCTGAGAAAAACTCTTTCGAAGGGGAAAATGCAGATTACAAGTAAATTTCCCCTACTTCTGTCTGAAAAGTAGGGAAATGGGGGAAGACAAGACTAAAAAAAAATCGTATTTTTGGCGACAAAATCATATTAGTGTACTGCAGCATGATTTATCGTCATAAATACTATAAAATCGTAACAGTTCGTAGGTCTGTGATGGTGACGAACCATGGTGGTCTGTGATATGTCCAAGCTCACCTCATAATCTCCGAGTGCTGGCTGTCGGATTTGCCTCTACGGCCAGGCGCACGGCCTCCGAATCCACTGTTCACATCCACCCTGAGTCAAACTTCTTCAACCATCTGGTTGGAGTACTGTGGTCCACAGAACCTTCCCCTTTAGCATGACAAATGTTTCATGTTGCTTCAGCAGCATTATAGCCAAGTTCAAACTCGTAAAGCAAAAGTTTCCTAGTTGGCCGGTTGCTGCTGTTCATCTCTTAGGCATCCCAACCACAGACAGAACGACGACAAGCAGTGCTGTTCGCAGTAACAACTACCGCTTTATATTCCTTTCGACTGACTGCAGTGTGTGACGTGAACTAGTTTAAACACGACATACCCGGCGCAGCACATGCGTTTATGCGATTAATGCAAAACTTTTGACTCGCCCTCTGTAGTCGATGGTTAAAAATCATGCCCAAAAGCCTGTTTTGAGTCATGCTTTGGCTTGATTCAAATGTTTGGGGATGCAACATTTATGAGCATATCTATCGCATGTGTAGTGCATTTATACCAATTTCCGCTTCAATATTCCATCAGGGAATCTGTGTTTAAGAAGGCCTTGTTTTAGCATCTAACAGAAACCTGCCTTAAAAATTTTAAAATGTTACACTTTTGCCTGTCTGCTTCATGTGCAGTGCATTTGAACCCAAAAATGCCAGGGCCTGTGATTAGGCCTAAGAGCCTATCCTATGCTTGATTAAGACTTTTAAGAATGTAGCATTTTTGTGTCTGTTTATTTCACGCTTAGTATAATACATTTATACTGGTTTTCAGGGCAAAATTACACCAGAAAGTGCCCAAGCCTGCAATTATGCTTTTTTAGTGCCTAGCATAGGCCTGATTAAAATTTTCAAGGATGTAATATTTTTATGCCTGTCTACTTTGAGCGCAGTGCATTTGTACCAATTTTCATGGTGAAATTCCATCAGAAAGTATCTAAGCCTGCCATTAGTCCTTTCATGCCTACCAGGCTTTTGAGAATGTAATGTCATTGTGACAGTATATACTTCACACTTAGTACATTTGTACCGATTTTCAGGGTGACTTTCCTTTGGGAAATATCCAAGATTGGAGCTAGGCTTCTTTTTTTTTTTTTTTTTTTTTTTTTTTTGTATTATTCTTATTTGATGCCTACCTTAAGCCTGATCAAAAAATTTTGAGAATGTAACATTTTTGTGTCTGTTTACTTAATGTGTAGCGCATTTACACCAATTTCCATGTTGAAATTTCTTCGGGAAGTACCAAAGCCTCTAGATATGCTTTTTAGTGCCTAGCCTAGGCTTGATTAAAATTTTTGTGAATGTAGCATTTTTATATGCTACATTCACAAAACTCAAAATGCACAGTGCATTTATTTGTACAGAATTTCATGAAAAATTCTATTGGGGAAATATCCAAGCCTGCTATTATGCCGTTAGCACCTAGCCTAGGCCTGATTAAAATTTTTGAGAATGTAACATTATTTTGTCAGTTTACTGCATTGTACTGATTTTCTGGGTAAAACTACATCAGGAAGTACACAAGCGTGGGGTTAGGCCATTTTTTGGTGCCTAACCTTGGCCCAATTCACATTTTTGCAACTGTCCACTTTATGTGTAGTCAATGTGTGCTGATTTTTATTCAATCAGGAAGTGCAAAAACTGACGGCCAATTCAGGGGCCTTCCAAGGCACTAATTTTTTTTATGGGGAGGGGAGCAAATCTATTGTTTTCCAGGTCTGTACTCAACCAGTATTATGTGTGCCAATATCTTGCCTAAATTCAATTGGTAAGTTTCTGAACAGGCAATTTTAAATACCTATATATCTATCTCTTTATACTTTTTTGCAAAAATGAGAAAAAAATTACCAGCCTCCTACTTCCTAAACTGCATTAAATTTCCAAGATCCCGGAGAGTTGCACACAGTCCTTGTCATGACTTGTGAACAATTAATGGCTTTGGAATCTAACTGATCAAAACTGGCTTGAACATCATTTCTGCTGACCTATAGTACTAGATGTGAATTCTCTGATAACCACCAACCTGTAGCATTGTCACGAGTGGTGTCTCCATTAGAACCAGTTTGAACATGGTGTCTGCTTCATGATGGGAGTAGGTGAACGTGAAGCCATGGCAAAGCTACAATGTCCATGATACCATCAGGACCTCATAGCTTTGACAATGTCTATGATGCCATCTCCCTATGTACCGTCTTCAACTACACATCGCAAGATCATCCGATGTTCTACTCATATCAACGTGTGAATTGCTGAGAGATGCCAATGTGTAACATCACAGTGTGGTGTAACTGTGGCCCGGTTTGAACATCTGTGCTTGGAGGTGGCAGTAAATGCATGAATCACTAATATGTGCAATGGGAGTGTGTAATGGCATTTACATCGACCTTCAAGATGAACTGCGTTACATCACCTTTGCGATGTATCACAGTTTCATTAGTCAAAAAACCGTAGCATTGATGTAAAATTCACATTGGGTTTTCGCGATGTATTGGCACATTGTCCAGCCCTACCAGCAACCATCCAGGTGACAGTGAAATACACTATACTGACAAAAGTCACCAGACACCCATCCAAAAGTAAATGAATGGATCTGCTGCGTTGTTAAGATGTGCCGTACAGCTGCAAACGGTATAAAAACAACCCTGCAGCTGACCGCGATCATATTGCACTGTGAGGTGGAGTGAAAATGTCGAGGCGGCAGAAAACTGACTGTGAGAAAGGAAAGATTATTAGGTGTTATATTAGTGGGTTGTCCGTAAGAGAAACAGAGAGGCGTTTAAACGTACCCACGTCAACTGTTTTGGATGTACTGAATAAGTGGAAGACACATGGCATGCTTGGAGCAGCAAAACGTACCAGCAGACCAAAGAAAATCAGTGATAGAGGACGTCAAAGCCTCAGGAGAGTCGTTACAGCTAATCAATGGAGTACTACTGCACAAGACCTCAGTGTACAGGTGAGTAAAAATGCTGGAACCTTGATATGTACATGCACCATTTGCAGAGAACTTCATTCCATGGGTTACTGTGGTAATGCAGCTGCTCATAAGCCTTTCATGTCCACTCAGAATGTTACTCGTCGTTTAGCATGATGTAAAAAGAATATTTATCGTGTACCATAGATCAATGGAAACAAGTCCTATGGACTGATGAATCTAAATACACGATTCATCAGTCTGATGACTGTGTGTAGATATGGTGGCAGCCGGGGGAACACTATTTATCACAGTGTACTGTTCTTACAGTTAAGTTTGGAGCTGGCAGTGTACTCGTGTGGGGGTGTTTTTCGTGGTATGGTCCCGGCCCATTGGTTATTGTGGACAAGCCTGATAACCAGCATGTCTACCTTGATATTCTGGACAATTATGCCCTACCAACTCTGTGACAATACTATGGAGCTGAGCCTTGTTGGCACCAGCAGAATGATGCACCGAGCTATAAAGCAAAGACTGTTACAGCGTGGTTTGACGATAATTCCATATCATGTGTGGACTGGCCAGCACAGAGCCCTGATCTTAATCCCACAGATCACCTATGGGATGAATTAGAGCACTGCATCAGAAGTTTGAAACCAAGGTCTACTACTAAGCAACAGTTAGTTGCAGCATTACGTGCTGAATGGAAGCACATACCTATCCCTGTGTTCCAAAACCTTGTTGAAAGCATGTCTCTAAGGGTCAGTGCATGAAATAAGGCCAAAGGTGGACCAACACAGTACTAATATATGTCAATAAATGCTATGTTGTGTTTATTTTCTAGGTGTCTGGTGTCTTTTGTCAATATAGTGTATGTGGTATGGTTGTAATTTAAAATTTAGAAAACGATCAACAGGATGTCAGTATGAAAGAAAAACATCCGTATTAAGACAGAATGATAAGTCTTATTGAAGAACTGACTCATGGTATTTCTGAGCAACAAAGAATATCAGTCTACAAAATTCAAGAACAGCACTTAATGGAAAAACTAGAATAAATGCAACTTACCATCTTACACTACATGTAAGGTTTCTATGAAAACCTATTTTTTCTGGACAATGAAGATATTAAAAAAACGATCAACAGGATGTCAGTATGAAAGAAAAACATCCGTATTAAGACAGAATGATAAGTCTTATTGAAGAACTGACTCATGGTATTTCTGAGCAACAAAGAATATCAGTCTACAAAATTTAAGAACAGCACTTAATGGAAAAACTAGAATAAATACAACTTACCATTTTACACTACATGTAAGGTTTCTATGAAAACCTATTTTTTCTGGACAATGAAGATATTGTTAGATAGTATGCAAATTTGTTAAAATGAAAAAAGGCTGTGGCCTATTATAACTATTGTATATCAAATCTATGGTAGCTTACACACACACACACACACACACACACACACACACACACACACACACACACACAGCACTGCCGATCACATTCTTCCCAATTTGCAAAAATGAAATCAGTCTGTGACGGAGAAAAAAGTTTTGGTGATTACCTTTCTGTACTGTTGTAACACTTTGGGGGGAAAAAAATGAATTTGGCAAATAACTTAGCAAAAACTTTAAAAACCCAAAGCAACCCCTGCATACATAAATATAAATATATAAAAGCTACCATAGATTTGATTTGCCAGAGTTATATATATATTTTACATCTTCAAATGTCTCAAAAACTTTGAGATCAAGTATTTTTTTACCCTGAAGTGTTGAGGTTTATTTAGTTCAACTGCTGGTTGAGAAAAGAATTTAATTTCCTGACATCAGTTGGAGTTGGTTTAAAAAAGCTCTTCATCCTTGTAGACTGCAAGCTGCAATTTCCTTGCACTGATCTAATTGCATCAAAAGATATTCTTATTTGAAGCATGGAATTCTTGAAACAGAACTAAACGTACCTGCCAAGTAGTTAAACAAGGTGTGCATAACAAATGTCCACAGGGTTCAATGCGTATGTCTTTGTCATTTTCAGCACATATTTTACATAACTGAAAAGTAGATCCCATCTCACAGTATAGTTCATATTGCTCTTGAGTTACTTTAATATGGTCTTCTGGTGTGGCTTGCACTGCCCAACTTAAATCAGGATTTACACTCCTACCATCAGGATAAAGGTAGCTATTTAAATAAACAACAAAAAAAAAAAAAAGCCACTTACTGTCAAATCACAGTAAAAATTGCATATTTTCATCGTATTTAAGTATTTATCATAATACAATAAATATTATTAGACATCACTCCAATAACATTTCCTCATATTGTTTGATATCTCATGAGAACATGAAATCAATGCATTTTCAATTTGGAGAATTTATAAAATGTTTTTTTAAAAGAAATTCTAAAAACATGTCATGTAGTCTTTTAAGATACAGTCGAGCCAGCTTATAGCAAGCCCATATTTAGCGAGATTCCGGATTTAACGAACTAAACACAACTTTTGTTTGGTACAACGCTAATTCAAAGCAAATGTAATCGTTTTTAGCGAAAAAGTTTAATGAAAACCTCGGATTTAACGAGGGAGAAGAACAAAAAATAACAGAATTTAAGGAAATCTTTAACGTGAGGAAGAGAAAAATCTCAGGGTTCTAGAGGGAAGGGAAAGGCGCTGAGTAATATATTTTCTTTTTAGTAGTGAAAGCTCAGTAACGGAAAAAGAATGTGGAGGGTATGCACAAACACTTAGCCCAATCCCCCCCCTGCGAGTGAGTGGGAGAATAGTGAGTCCCAAAGTTAAAGTTGAAAACCAAATCCTCTTCCCCTCTGGTGGGGTAGAAAGAGAGGATGGATGTGGTGGGGAGGATCCAAGGCTACAAGGTCGCACCCAGCAGCTTTTGTGCTTAGAGAACAAAGGGGTGTGGGGGAGTGAGGGAATGTGAAAGTTCCACCTTAGGAGAAACAAGAATTAACTTCCTGGAATTTTTTTCTCACATGTCACCTTCTCACATCTGGCGTTTCTTGTACTGTATATTCTTAATCTGTGCTGTGTGCGATGTTAGTTACTGTATAAACAGGAATCACATAGGAAGTTAAAAAAATGTCCAAGAGAAAAGTTTTATCCAGTGAACGATAAAGTCTATCATTAGGGAGTTGGAAAATGGCGAAAAAAATGTTGTGATATACAAAAAATACAGACTGTCATCTTCCACCGCTTCAACCCTTTTTAAAAATAAGAAAACATTGTTGCAGGCTTTTGAATGCAATGTTATGTCTAGCAAAAGACTGAAGAAATGCCAGAAAGCTGACATAGATGAAGCCTTATTAAAATGGTTCACTGTTCAACGAAACACTGGCTTACCAATAAATGGCCCAATAATGAAAATTCAACCTGAAAAATTTGCAGTTCAACTAGGTTACGAAAATTTTTCGTGTTCTAATGGGTGGCTTCATTGCTTCAAAACGTGACACAACATTTGTTCTGGAAAAATTAGCAGGGAAGCATCATCAGTGGATACAAAAGAAACTTCATCATGGTTGAAAACAGTGTGGCTGGATCTTCAGAAGAACTACAGTGATGATGACATTTATAATGCGGATGAAGCAGGTATGTTTTATAATCTAACTCCCAATCAAACAATGAAGTTCAAAGGTGAAAAGTGCACAGGGGGAAACTTCAAAAGAATCGCCTGACTACGTTAGTGTGCGCTAATATGTCCAGCAAGGACAAGAGGAAATTGTTTTTTCATTTTAATCTGCAAAACCAAGATGTTTTAAAAACGTGAAATGTCTACCCCTTTCTTACAGGTCCAATACGAAAGCATGGATGACATCGGACATTTTTACAGCTTATCTTAAAGAGTGGGACAAAGAACTCCGAAAAAAAAAATCGTAAAATTATTCTCGTTATAGATAACTGCCCAGCACATCCTCATGTTCAAAACCTGACTAACATTCAGCTTATCTTCTTGCATCCAAACTCCACAGCCTTGTTACAACCAATGGACCGAGGAGTTATTCGAAGACTTAAATGCCACTACAGACGGGAATTAATCCTACTGATGTTAGAAAGGATGGAAAAAAAGGTTGAAGTGAAAGTTTCCATTCTTGATGCAATTAGAATGCTGGCTAATGCTTGGGGACGAGTATCAGAATCTGACGAAATGGACAATATCCCCCTTTCTGAGTGGTTAAAACTACAGAACATTACACGTTTTAATGATGTCCCCGAAATTGATGACTTTGTTACCACTGATGATGCTGTCGCTACATCGGGCATCGTTTCTGGAGATGACATTTTAGAGGAAATTAAGGCATCAACAATTGTACAGGAAAGTGAAGAAGAAAGTACTCAACCACCGTCATACGCATCAGCCATTGATTGTACGGAAAACCTCCAATGTTTCTTCGAGGCAACAGATCACTGCGATGACTAGGTGTTTACTGCACTGAGTGTTACTCGCAGACAATTAAGGGAACAGAAGTACACCAATAAAACAAAACAAACAACTATAGACTGTTTCTTGAAAAATGTTTCCAATTGGTGGATTTGCTGCTACTGTTCCATTCACTTCAGGTTTTGTTGCTACTGTAATTTAGAATTCATGTAAGTTTCTCTTAAATTAAAAAACTTATTTTATTTAATTTGTATATGCAATCGTTATGGATAGTACAGTATACAATTGTATACTGTATTTTCCTGCATATAGTCTGCCCCACGTAGAGTCCGAACAAAACCATTTACGCCTCCGAAAAAGAAAAATTTACCAGATAGTCCGTACTTCGTCAAAAAGTGGGGGGGGGATAATTATTGCATTAGTAACAAAGCAGTGACTTTTTTTTTTTTTTTCAATGATAGAAAACCTTTCTTTGTCACTGATGTCTCTAAAGACTTTTTATGGATCCGGATGCGACCTTGACCCGTTTGTAAATTGCCTAGAAGAACGAGGTTAAAGTGTCCGTCACGTTCGTTCCACAGATAAAAGTTGCACCGCACTCATTCTCGACGGGAGGGGGGGGTAGGAAGGGGAAGGGGGAAGACTACCTGCAAACAGATTGTAAAAAAGCTTTAAACAAATAATCGGCCTCTGGAAGTTCTAAAAGAAATGACTTCTTTAACTGTGCAGATCCCAATTGTTTTTTCGTTCACTTTAAATTCCTTAACTGCCACACAATTGTTTGTTTTCTCTACAAATGGTGTCATACTTTTTCTTGAGTGTGAATCCAGCAGTATAACTATCTACTTCTTTATTACCCCAACTCAATAAACCAACAGTGACTCGGAAGAGACGGAGCCTTGATCATAAACAAGTAGGGGGAAACGGGAGGGGTATAAAACAGGGGGTAGATGAAAGACCTCCGTCAATCAAACACTGTCCTGCCAAAGACCAACAGCTGCTACGAAGAGGGATCCCCCCCCCCTCTACATGTATGAAAAAAGATGCAGGCAGCGAAGTTTTAATTCTCTTCTGAGCTAGCCCTAGTACGCTTCCGTCTACAAATGCAAAACAATTGTTTTTAAAATGCTAACTTTTAGGTGTGGTGGGCACGAAAATTGAGGTACATACATGCAGTATGTATGTTACTGTATTTGAGTGCAACAATTAAAAAAAAATACGGTACTATTGCCAGATTGTCCGCACCAAACAGTTTCGCAGACAAAATAACACAGATAGTCCGAGGACTGTACGCAAGAAAATACATACTACATGTACTATGTACCTTGTCATTATCATTTAGGCTTATTTTTCACATTGGGTTGGTTTTGCACTGAAATGGATTTAACGAGCAGTTTCGCCAGTCCCGAGCTCCTCGTTAAAAGCGGGCTTGACTGTATTAGCAATATCCAGTGATGGAAAATTGCAAAACGCATTTTTGGAGCAGATAAAATACGTTTTTGGTGTAAAAAACATTTTTTCGAAGCAGGTAAAATATTAGTGGATAGAACAAACTCTTAGGCAAAAATTTTTTTGGAACTAGATGCACCCTACTCAAATTTAAAACATCTTGCATTGAAATAAACATAAACACACAAACAAACACACACACACATGCAAAGATTTTAGTTTTCAAATAGATCAAAAATTTTGTAACCATAACAGGATTCTATTATTAATCATTTATTTTACAAAAATAAGTTTAATTTTTTTTTTTTGCTACATTTTTCAATATTTAATTGCTCACTTCCATTTTCTTTTAATTTTTTAAGATACAGGGTGTTTCACTCGCTACTTTACCCGGCAATTTTGCAATAACTGGAAGAGAAATTAAAATATCGTAATGAAATTTGAACTGGACTTACTTTAGGCTGTGAGAAAGGAGATGGCATCATAACATGTGTTGGAAATGGTCACCATTTGCGTCCAGGCAGAGCTGAACACGACGCTCAACATTTTGGAAGATTCGGGTCAGCATGTCCCCAGGAATTGCCTGAATTTCTTGAATAATGTTGGATTTCAATGCGGCGATGGATTGTGGATTGTTGCCGTAAACTCTTCCTTTCTGATAGCCCCAGAGAAAGTAATCGAGTGGCGTCAAATCTGGCGACTGCGGAGGCCAAAGTCCCATCAAAATGACCCTGTTCTCAAAAAATGACTCAATTTCGGCCATGCTGGCACGGGAAGTATGGCATGTTGCTCCATCCTAACACTTGCTCCTGTAGAGTACACCGGTTCATTTCAACGTTTTCTGTTCTCCGACAACACACACACACACACACACACACACACACACACACACACACACACACACACACACACACACACACACACACACACACACACACACACAACCGCACTGTTCCACGAGTGGCAAAACAATGACTATTCTGTCGGCAGACTCAGTAAACTGACAGACACCCGCTCGTCCGGTAGGCGATGAGTCGCGATACACTAGCGCCACCACATTTCTCTCTGATAACGCCCACAACGCTGGAGCAATTACACGTCGCTTCCATTTGCTTTCTCACAGCCTAAGGTAAGTCCAGTTCAAATTTTGTTACGATATCTTTATTCCTCTTACAAAAATTGCAAAAATGCCGGGTAAAGAAGCGACTGAAACACCCTGTAGTTAGCAATGTTTTGTTTTACTTCTAATAGTACCTGTCCACTTTCTATTGCACTCATGTCTTTTTTTTTAATGCCACATTCAATGTTCATCTCAGCATTGTTTAACATTTTATGAGAGGAATTCAACTGCTGCAAAAGTTCAGCTTGTGAACATTCAATTTCTTTTTCTCTTTTTCACTTATTTTGCTGCACTTTTCCAGCACTAATCTGCTCTTGCTATTTCTTCCAGGATTCTTTATAAGCTGTCAGAAGCTTTTTGGTTACATTAATTTTACTCACATCTCCATTTAGTCTCTTGATACGATCTTTGTGCTTCTTGCTCTATGCATGACGCGTACAATCATCGTGACTGCCATGCGCTAGACAAAAATCGCAGCCACTTGGCTTACAAAATGTGATTTGGCAAAACTTTAGATGCTTCATAAAAAGGCCATTCTTTACTATATATTGCGATACACTTGGCGATAAGTTTTATCTGACTTCGTTCTTTTTGTTGTCATAGCTGTTTCACTGCTACGTTTGATTTTGTTTTAATCTAAATTTAGAGCCCACAACTTGGCAGTGAAAGCTAAGCTTTGGCTTGCCAGCCCTGACATATGAGCTACAGAGGCATCATCGGCTTGGCAGGTGACATCCGACCTATTCGGCGAAAAATAAATGTCTCATACACATCGACATGCGAGCTACAGAGGCGTCATCGGCGTGGAGGGCGACATCTGACACGTGCGATATTCGTCGAAAAATAAATGTCTCACAAGCCCCGACACACGAGCTATAGAGGCGTCACGGACATTGCAGATGACACCCAACGCGCGAGCTGTTAGGCGAAAAAGAAATGTCTCGCAAACGCCAACATGTGAGCTATGGAGGAGTCATCGTCGTGGAGGGTGACACCAGACACACAAGCTATTCGGCAAAAACGAAATGTCTCACAAGCCTCGACACGAGCTATAGAGGAGTCATGGGTGTGGTGGATGACACCCAAGCTATTCGGCGAAAAAGCAATGTCTCGCGAGCGCCGACGTGCGAGCTATAGAGCCATCATCGGCATGAAGGGCGACACCCAACATGCAAGATATTTGACAAGAAATGTCTCACAAGCCCTGACATATGAGCTATAGAGGCATCATAGGCATGGCAGATGACACCCAACCTATTTGGCGAAAACGAAATTCCTCGCGAGCGCCAGTATGCGAGCTATAGAGGCGTCATCAGCATGGCGGTAGGCGTTATCTGATTTCATTTCATTTTATAAATTCAGTGAAAAAGAAATGTCTCGTGAGCCCTGCCATGCGAGCTATATAGGCGGTGGCACCGCTGGTGACACTCGCCGTGCAAACTATTCGGTGATTTCGTTATGTCGAGTGGAAAGGGTTAAAACGATTTTCACAAACACAAAGCCACATACATGCAATCTATGTAGAGTTCATAAAAGGCGCTGAGCTGAGCTCCCTCTCAGGTTTTGTGAACGGCACTCTCAAATGGCTGCATGGGAAATCACGTGACAAAACTCTGCCTCCATTGGGGGAAAAAGTCAGAACATCGAAGGCGTACAGGGACTACCTATAATAAGGTGCATTTTTTCGACCAAAAGAGGATAAAAAATTAAAAATTGTGCGCAGGAATCTTATGTGGGCTTTTTGTAGTTTTTTGGGTGACTTCCACAAAACCGTAAGATGGAGTGAAAAGCCATACAAACTAAGGAAAATCCATAAAATTTGGCATCTCTAAATACCTATGAATCCTTTAGAAACAGAACTGTTGTATCCTGCCATGGATGAGAGCTATTTTCAGTCGTCCTCTGCATCAATGAAATAGTTAACGACTGACTTTAAGCTGTATTTACGCAATTGCACACCTCGCCCAGAACGAAATAACTGCACCATCCCGAAGAGCGGGGAATGACATATAAACCATCTCAATTGCACATCACTCCGAAAGACCACCAAAGCATCTGTAAACAATCTTCATCAGGATTTCGTAACATACTGCATCGTTTCTCCTACATACCACGTGATTACAACAAAACTCCTCCATAAGCTCCACCTACATCGCAAAACCTATTCATCACTTATGCCAAAAAACAATGAATTAGAAGGTTGGTGAAAAACATTCCGAAATGTTGGGATTAGCGGTACGTGTTGATTAAGCGTCGTTATATGTTTAACCAAATTATGCAGACTTTAAAAAAGCGTCATTCGATTTGCCATGAAAATATTTTTTCACTCGCCAGTTTTTGCTGTGGATTGCCGTTTCGGCACAGTTGGGCACAAATATTAAATTTTTTAGTAATTTGTAGCAGTTTGGCGCAAGATAATAAAGTTCAGCGCAATTGGCACAAACTATCCATCACTGAATATCTGCTCAAATTTGTTGCCAAAGAACATATAAAACCAAGAGAGAAAAAAAAACTTATCCTCGTAAAGTTCATGCTATAGTTTACAAGCATAAGAAGGTCGCCGTTGTACAATCCAACCTTTTTAAATATCATGACTTGTGTGAGGCAGTTCAGTCATGGCCCAGAATAAAAAGAGAAAAATATTATTATTTTTTTTATTACCCTAAAACCTCTGAAAAATAGTCACTTGCTCAGACTAGAAAAAAGTAACCATTGTTGGGAGGTGGCAGTTGTTCAGAGACATTTGATGCATCAACAAAAAGTAAAATTTAACAGCATCAGTAACTTTGATTTGTCAAATACTATTGCTTTGGAAAGCTAACCTCAAAACCTCTGAGAAGGACTTAGTGATATGTATGTATTCTTTTGAAGGAAATTATTTAATAGAAACTGCATGCAGGAACTTATCTCAGCTCTGTAAAACCTAAGCAGCCTAACATTTATTTCACCCATCTGCTATGTATACATATCATACAGGATTTTAAATATATTATGGGAGTGGGGGGATCTAATGAAAGCAAGGCCTTTACTTTATGCAACCACAGCTACTGTTCACCCAAAATCATGGCACTACAGTCATGTTGGGAATATACATACATAATTATCTTTACAAAAATTATAAAAAAATGTTTTAAATTAATCAAAAATTTTAAAAGTAAGGTGGAAACTAACATTCTTAGGTGATTTGGCCATGTTCAAAGAATGAGTGATGGGGTGTTTGTTGACTAAGAGAATTTTTTCAGCCCAAGTGGCAGGAAAGAAAGGTAGAAGAGGGCCCCCCCCCCCCAAAAAAAAAAAAAAAAATCATGGGAGGACCAGATTTAGGAATTTCTATTTGAAAAAAAGATTATTAGTGTGAAGTACAAAAGGTCTTGTGTGCAATGTGTGGTGGAAGTAAATGAAGCTCGAGCTGTGTGCCAAAATTGTTGTAAATGGAGACATTTGATACACTAACAGTAAGTAAATTCTAGTTCCATCAGTTAAATGTTTACCTGGTAGATGGCTTTTGGGAAGCTAACCTCTGAATCTCAGAGAACAGCTTAATGATATGTATGTATCTTTACAAAAATAGCTATGACCTACCCATAAGAATAGCTTTTAGTCTTACCGCTGTAGTCACATACTGAATTTAAACAGTTGCATCAAAGATACCAAGGTGTATGCAGTAGGTGCTTATTACAAGATCGTAACACAGAACTCTTGCTTGTAGA
Organism: Macrothele yani; assembly: GCA_039090855.1. NCBI lineage: Eukaryota > Metazoa > Arthropoda > Arachnida > Araneae > Macrothelidae > Macrothele > Macrothele yani. The sequence continues at coordinate 178,386,811 of CM076990.1, forward strand.
CAACAGCCAAATTACTTAAATACCTCCAATATTAACTCAAAGTAGGATCTGATCAAGAAAAACAAAAGCAAAAAAACAAAAAAACTTGAGAATATCAGGGCATGAAAAATATCAGAAAAATTACATATCCAGCTGGACATGTGCAGCAATTATTAACTGGCCCAGATAGTAAAAGCTGGATGTCCAGGAATATTTATCTTAAAAAAAAAAAAAAAAAAAAAAAAAAAAAAAAAAAATGAGGGTTCTGATTTGTTAAGTTAAAAAATACTAAAAAAAAAATTAAAAAAAATGAGGGTTCTGATTTGTTAAGTTAAAAAATATGAACTGTTTTTATGTGTTTTGCATTTCCATTTTACGAGTCTGTATTCAAAATGTTCAATGAACAAAAGCATGTATCTCAAGTTTTAAGATGCTGCTGAAATTGGTATGAAATGGTATAATGATGAAATCGGTATTTGAGAAATTTAGTGATTCTGCCATGTTCCTTTTGTTGAAGTTTTTGCCCTTTGTCACTACACACTGGAAGCTAGTTCCATCAGAGGCATGCATCCTGTTATTGAATATAAAAAACACTTGGAGCAAAACTACATATGGTTCAATTTCTGGACCTAGAGCATAATGTAATTAAAGAAGTGATATTCTTCTGTCCTTGGCACTCTAACAATAATACAACTTCCAGTGATTAGCAATGAAATGAAACACATTTGACGCCTGTCACGTTTTTTGTTTTCGTTTTTCTTTTTGCTTTATTTTATTTTTAAATTTAGTTGCTCGGACCAGGCAACTATTAAGGGCATGCAAAAGTTTACACCATTTTAAGGAGAAAGGAGACAGGAACAATCAGGGAACCAGTACACATTTATTCAATGAAATATTGGCTGTTAGCATCAATGACCTTTTGCCATTTTTCAGGTAACAAATGAATGCCCACGTGATAGAAGGACTCTGGTTTTGAACTGATGAATGCAGTGACGAAATTTTCCACCTCTGGAACTGTGGTGAACAGGGCGCGATTTCACCGATTAGCAACTAGCAAATAGCTAGTGAAAAATCAAATTTGCTAGTGAAAAAAATCGCAGTAGCAAATATTGCTAGTAAGGTAATTTCTTTATTTAAAGTAACCAAAAATCATTATTAATCCACAAAGTTTACATAACAGTTTCTATTATCACTTGTTAAAACAGCGACGATCAGCGATTCTCTTTCGCCAATTTCCTTTCGACACTTAATACACATCCTCCCCATATCTTTCATCAATTCCAAACTGTCGTAGAAGCGCATTGAAACTCCTCTCCATCGTGCCCTCACTGGTCTATTACAGAAACTGAACGTGACGTCGGCAATGGTTGCTGTGGCAACCCAGAGCTCTGGGATGGATCGGTTGTTTGACCACCTGCTCTGCCACCCTCCCTTCTTTTGCCCCCACGAACTTTGTCCTCAACTCCTGTCGTACCCTAAGCCAAGCGATCGCCTTTATTGCGTGGCATAGATAGATGCTTTTTTACGTAACGTGTTCGTGGAGGGGTAAACGATTACGGAAGAAACTTTTGCTTCGTCTGACTTCTGGTTTTGGAAATTTTCCTTGTATTTTCAAGCTGAAATACAAATATTTATCCAGTAAAATGTTAATGAGCAATAATACTTGACAGAGGCAACATCGTGAGAAAAAAATTATGATTACGGAAAAAATCCGAATTCCGTCGACCTTTCGTTTTCTAGTTTCATAAAGACGGAATTCCAATAATAACAACGAAAAAAGCCGGAATTCCTTGAATTTGCAGAAGAATCTCGTGCCTGAAGATTACAGAAAAATTTTGCAGCAGCAAACTTCCGTTTTTGCAAATTGTTCTCCACAGTTTCAAGCTAAAATGCATACATTTATGCAATAAAATGATATTTAACAAGAAAAGCGGACACAAAGACAACATTGGGAGAACAATTTGCGATTACGGCAAAATTTTCTTACTCCGTTTCACTACTGTGTTCGAAAGTTTTGAAGCACGAAATTTCGTCTCCAGATGGAAGACGACCCCTCTCCCAAATATCGATCTTCAGAATGATCTAACTGATGACAAAAAAAAAAAAAAAATCGGTGTTCCGTGAATCCCTGTAAGAATCTTGTGTATATCATAAAAATAATAGCAAAAGAAAAATTTGAAACAAAATGAAAATCTGTAGAATCCGTAGTTTTGATAGTGAGTTCCGTAGTCAGACAACTAATTCTGTAGAAACTACGGCATTGTGTGGTAGTTGGCAGATATGAAGTGTGTAGAAGTTTAGCAGAAATTTGTGTGATACTTCCACTTAGTACTGCATGTTGTGAGGTGGGATTCAGTTTTTTAAAAAGAATACAAGGGGATTGGAGGAACAATTTGTCTGTTGAAACTTTAAATGCTCTGATGACAATTGAAATACTGTAGAAGGGCCACAAGAAGAGATTTTTAATCCACGGTCAGCAGTTATAAAGTGGTATGATGACAAAGTCAGCCACCCTGAGCGTAAACCATATGGGAAGAAATCTGAATTAGAATGTCAGTGAAATATATTCATGTGGTATGAGAATTTGTTAGAAATTAATAATAAAGATAGTCACTAAACTTATATAAGATTCTATTCATTATTCAAAAAGGTAAGTCAAAATATGTATACACATTTAAATTTCTGTGTAACTTTATTAGAAAATAAGTTACGATGTGATTTAGTTTTACTTGCTAGTCATGCAATGTTTTGCTAGCAAACTATTTGGTCACTAGCAAAATTTGCTAGTGAGCAAAAAAGATGAAATCTTGCCCTCGTGGTGAACCCCTGTTGGACTAGGGAATGTTGCAAAGAGCAAAACAGATGAAAGTCTGAGGGTCCAATGTCCAGGGAGTAAGCCGGCTGCAGTAAAACCTCCCAGTGTAACTGTTCAAGGGTTGATTTCCTGGTGGCACAGACATGTGGTCTCGCATTATTGTGTAACAGGATAACTGGGTGGCGTCCTTTACCTGCCATGGAATGTTTGCCCGATTGCGGCGTTCAGTTTCATCAACTGATGGCTCTATCGTTGAGCAGCGATTGTGCCACGCCACACCACACCACACCACACCAGGCTGGCTTGGGTCGACCCAGGATCGCTTGCATACGGGATTGTCGCAATAGACCCATTTTTCATCCCCGGTGACAACCTTCTACAAGAAATTCTTCCCTTGAAACCTCTTCAGAAACTACATGCCCCAATCGTTGACCAATATTACGCTCCATTAGAGTATGCCGAACCTGCTTACCAATCTTCTGGATCTTCCCCAAGGCCTGTAGACGTCATACCACCGTCGATTGAGCCACTTTAAAACGTTTCGCCAGTTGTGTGGCATCCTCTTGCAACAGCGATTCCAGCTCCTCGTCTGCAAGTTACTGCGGTCTACCTGCACATGGCTTGTCTTCCAACCTTAGATCACCTTTCTTAAACCTGGCAAACCATTCTTGACACTATTATACCTTTAAGGCCAAATATGACCATTAGCCATAGATATTATGTGGCATAAATTCGTATTGTAACAATAGGTTTACCATTGCTGTCATTTACTGTATCTCACGCTATACAGGGTGTCTCAAAAATACATGGCAAAACTGCAGGAATGAGTTCCTCATAGGTAGATAAGAAAAAAAGTTTATGTCAACGTAGATCCGGAAATGCTTGGTTTCCCGAGTTATGAAAGTCTGTCTACGACACTTAACTGTTCACATTACCTTATAATAATTGTTCAAAATGTCCACCTTCTGCCTCAATACAGGCCTCACATCAATGTCTCATGGACCTGCGAACACGCTGCCAAATTCCCGGCATGTGTCTCATTACTTCACTACCTGCCACAATTCGATTGTGGAGAGTTTTCACATCTGCTACTGGAATCGAATACACCAACGATTTTAAATGGCCCCACAAGAAGAAATCTAGAGGTTTTAAATCTGGGGAGCATGGAGGCCAGGCAGTTGGTTCACCTCTACCTATCCACCGATTGGAAAACTTTCGATTCAAGTAATTGCGAGCTATGTGGCTAAAACGTGTGGGAGCTCTATCGTGCATAAAGTGTGCTTGTTGACGAATGATCAGTGGTGTGTCGTCCAAGAAATCAAGCCTGTTGTTTTTCAGAAAGGTGTGGTATGCCCCCCTCGTGAGTTTGGGAAGTACATGGGTCCCAAATAACTTATCACCAAAAACACCTGCCCAGATGTTTAGGCTGAACCACTGTTGGCGACGTGATGGAAGAATTGCACGTGGGTTTTCCTTGACCCATGCATGCTGATTGTGAAAGTTAAGGATTCCGTCGCGTGTGAACTGTGCTTTATCGGTGAATATCACTAAGGCAGGAAAGTTAGGAGTTGTACATACCACACTGCTGCAAGAACCACTGGCAGAACATTACTCGCACAGGGTAATCTGCTGGTGACAAAACCTGTACCCGTTACAGATGGTACGGATACAGTTGTTGTTCTCGCAACACTCTCCAAATAGTCGAACGATGAACAGGCAGTTGCATTGCTAATCTGCATGTGCTGATTCCAGGAATCGCATGCACAACATTCAAAATCTCCACCTCTACTTCAGGAGTCGTAGATCTTGGCCGTCCTTTGTTGGCAGCACAAGATGTAAAGGTCTCATGTTCGCAAAGGCGGCGATGAATACTTTCAAACGTTTTCCTGTCAGGACATTTTTGCCCATGGGAACCTTTCGTGGCACAAACAACTAGCCTCCAGAGCATTGCCATCCGCCAAACCGTACATAAAGTGCATATCCGCTTGCTCCTGATTTGATTAAATGGTTGGAAAGGAAAACCACCAGATAATGTCAGTACCTTGTGATGAAGTAATTCACCTGCAGGAGATAAAACATTCCAGTGAATAACTGGGAAACCAAGACAGACCTGAGTCAGGTAATGTGAGCAGTTAAGTGTCATAGACAGATTTTTATAACTTGGAAACCAAGCATTTCCAGACCTATGTTGATATAAACTTTTTCTTATCTACCTATATGGAACTCATTCCTGCTGTTTTGCCGTGTATTTTTGAGATACCCTGTATATAATGTTGTCCTAGTGCCGGATGCATTTGCCAAGAGGTTTTCTATTAAACAGTTATCAATTTTAAGATTAATTCGTAATATGAAATGATGAAAACTGATGAGGTAATGATGAATTCAATAATCCTTGTGAAACCAGTTATCAATTTGCAGGAAGCCTACCCTATCTCTCTCCTATCACTGACATAATGGGAAAAGAATGCAAAAATCAAAATCTTGATATTGCTATCAAAGTATTAGACAATGCTAAATTATTAACATCCAATACAATGTTACAAACAGCAGGCGTGTACAAGATCCCGACAGTGAACCCAACGAACGGTGAACTAGATAAATTCTGCGTGGGAAGCATGAAATGAAGATTTTCCACAAGACTACAGGTACACTACAAAATTGGCTTCAGAAAGAAGAAGAAAACTCATTAATTCAGCACTGTATTCAACATCAAGTAATCCCAGATTGGGAGAATTCCAAAATATTAACAATGCATAAAAACATGACCAGATTCTAATGCCTGAGTCAATGGTATCAAGAAGACCAAAGACAAAACTTGTAATACCACCTCCCCTTAGGAACTGCCATACCTGTGGAAATATTTGATTCAATGGAATAATGATAAAAGAAAATTAGAGAAAAGAAAGGAAATAAAGAAAATTAGAGAAAAGAAAGGAAATAAAGAAAATTAGAGAAAAGAAAGGAAATAAAGAAAATAAGCAACCTAAAGAGCAACGCTAAAATCTCCTCTTACATATACAACGACGACTACTAGATGGAGCCACAAAGCAAATTCAAGCTGAGATGCATGCTGAAACGAAGCAATGAGAAACGCCTACATGTGTCAGAGGAACTTCATGGGAAATTTGCGATGGACAGCGCAAATGATAGATCCGGCCATAGATTTGGCAATATGTACCACTGAAGAAGGCAGCGGGCTGGAATGAGGGCCTGGTATTTCAATGATTTTAGAGGTTTTTAATTACTTTAATTGGTTTTATTACTGTCATTTCATTGTTCCTTTTAAAATTTCATGACATCGAATTCATCTTAGTGATTCGATTCAAGGTTTTAGTTATAGCTTGTATGTCCAAACAAATTATGGTTCTTGCAGGATTGTGTTTTTAAAAACGTCCTTCAAGCTGAATTATATTACCATTTTATCTGGGTTAACTGTGCAAGATACATCAAGCAATGTTAAACCTACAGTACAGCCATTTCGTTGAACTGCACAAAAATTCCTGGCAGACGTAACAAATTGCATAAACAAAGGTATCACAATACTGAGGCATAACCTGGAGCTACCGAAGCCTAACCCGAATGTAAGTAAGTACGCAATTAATATCTACGAATTCATCTTAAAATTGATAATAACTGTTTAATAGAAAACCTCTTGGCAAATGCATCCGGGACTGGGACAACATTATATATAACGTGAGATACAGTAAATGACAACAATGGTAAACCTATTGTTACAATATACGTTCTCGACACGCCCACTCACCCATAACCAGTTTGCCATACACCTGACATATTGAACCGTATGCTTCATTCACACTTTTCCCTAAATTAAACATGAATAACAAACAGTGCCGCAAACTAACTTTATCAACCGCCATGCTTGGCTTCATGTACGAACTAACAGCACGGGTCGCCAGACGGTTAGACCCCTACACAGTACCTGCTAGCAGGGGCGGCAGAAACTTTTGCATATCCCTAATAGATTGGGGTTTTTTGTTGTTTTTTTGCCTTACCAGGCAAATAATTTACGTTCCTCAGGCATTTCAGGCATGGTATTTTTCAAGCCCTGGATGTGTTATCAATAACATATTCTAGAACTCTAATAATAAATATATGGAACCTGTAGATCATACAAATATACTTACAAGCCTTCTCGATAACCATCTAATAGAGCTTGGCACAGAGATTTGTTTTGTGGAATAGTTTGAAGGATACTTCCTTCTGAAGTAACATAACCGATGGCCCACTGCCCGAGTCTAGTACAACTCAACCTAAAAACATAACTGCACAGAAAAAAATGACTTGATTAATGGGACTCTGTACCTAAAAGGAACAAGTAACAAATGCACAAAACATGCAAGAAGGCAAATACAACATTTTATTACGGAAATAAATAAAACAAGACACATTTTATTGAACTTCATCACAAATACTTGTTTCCTACTAGTTTTACTGTACTGCCAGATAGCTGTGCAGTGAAACTGGTAGTAAAAGTAATTGCACTCTTGTGATGAAGACTAATGCCATTTCTAAAACAAAGTATACAGAACGTCTCACACATCCAAGTTTCAAACAGTAGGTAAAAACTGTAGTTTTACTTGTTGGAACTCAAAAGACCTTTCCATATGTCTTCTGTATCTATTTATTTATTTATTTATTTATTTTTTAGAAAAATGACAAACTTTTCACAAGACTATTGCAATTGTTTAAATTTGAAAAAATAAATAAATACATAAAATAAACTGCAATGATCTTAATATATTTAAAAACAACATAATACACATGTGCATTCAGTTTCTAATAACGATTCATAACTGTAGGGTAAACCAGTGTCTTATAAATGGTGCTTGGTATTTTGTAATGTTTTTGAGCCTTTAAACAGTATTTTTTCCACTCGATGGTACTGAGCTCAGCTTTTTACTTTCCTCATGAGAATTCATGAACAATAATTGTGCTGAGAAAAAAAAAACCTTTGAAATCTAAAAAAAATTGTTAAACTATGCTGGAAATTTTCTGAAGTCATGCCTTGCGGCATCAAAACAAACATGTCATGGTTTAAAAGAGTTACAGCTGCACACTAAATAAGTGACCATTTTGAAGGGATATATATATATTTCGCATTACGAATGCATCACTTATTTCATTAACAAATATTATACTCAAAATAGTATAACTATACGAAAAATCCGAAATTTCTAGGCGTAGGAGACAAACTTTCCAAGCTTTCGCACATCAACCAGATGGCTTTTTCAAGGAAGGTAGACAGCTAACCTTCCTTGAAAAGGTATCTGGTTGATCTGTAAAAGCTTGAAAAGTTTATTTGTATTCTATGCCAAGAAATTTCAGATTTTTAGTATAGTTATACTATTTTGAGTAAAATTTGGTGTACAGTTCCTACTTATAGAACAAATGTTATGCTCAGCATTTATATGTGTCCGTGTATGCAAACCTAAAGAAGGTCAAATACATTTAATTAAAGACTGTTGCTTTCTCTCACACCAGATCTTTAGTATGTGTAATAAAGATGCGAACAAAAATTTCTGTCTCACATCGCAGGACAGGGACTGTAAAAAGGATGACGATGATGGGCAAAACACGTAACAATAATAACAAATAATTGTAACTTGATCACACTAGTTACGTTACGTTACATGAAAAAACTTTTACAAGAAAGTTCGTAAGTTGGGTGATTTCGACCTTTTCTTAGGTCTTCATCACGCCAATGGAGGACTAAGATTGTTGCCAGATTCTACATTTGAATTTTTTCTATTTTTGTCTCCAAAATTTCTACAATAGCCCTCTCTCATGGTTTCCCTGCTCTTACAGTCAACTCCCTCTTAAAGAAATATGAAAACAATTCGAAAATTGAATGCCTCCTTCCGCAAAAGAAAGAAAACCTGAAATTCTGTGGTTCTGTTCCTTACCATCCTTCCTATGCTTATAAGTTACAGATTATTTTTAGAAGTTTTGGTTACCATCTTGCCATTAAATCCACCCCAAACATCTTGGAACTTCTATAAAGGGATAGGGACAAAGTTGAAAATCTGGACCTCCCACGAGTTTACTGCATTCCTATCTCTTCTTCAACAGGTGATACCTTATACATTGGAAGCACATACAGCATTAACCACAGAATTTTAGAACATAAAAAAGATGTTTTGAAAGCCAATCCTAATACAGCCTTGTCTATTTTGACAATGGAAGACACATTTGCAGTTCCCCACTGGAACGAAGCAAAACGAATTGCTTCTTTTGGCAATCGTTTTGCCCTGTTACTGTGAAAGCCTGGAAAATTTTTTCAACTCAATGACTTGCAATTCCGAATCTCCTCTCTACATTCCGATGATCTGGAGATCAATTCTAAGTTTTGGCAACAAAAATAGAAAAAATTCAAATGTAGAATCTGGCAACAATCTTAGTCCTCCATTGGCGTGATGAAGACTTAAGATAAGGTCGAAAGCTCCCAACTTACAAACTTTCTTGTAAAGTTTTTTCCTGTAACGTAACTAGTGTGATCAAGTTACCTTTATCTGTAAAAAGGACTTCATTACGTTGAAAATCCTTGAAGACATATATAATATGACCGAAATGCTCTGCATTTGAACATACATGAGACCAACGAAGAAAAAAGCAGAACTTTTTAACTGGGTAAAAAATCAAAATGCATGAAACAAAATGTGAATATAAAGCAGACTTTCTTCTGTTTGTCCTTCGTTGACTCTATAGCTGCATAGCATCAATTTGCTTAACTTTTTCTTTCCGCTGATATGTTTCACTTACCATTTATTCATTGTTGCATTTCTTTCTTTTCTTTTATGACCTCTGATGACAATAATGTCATCTGTCATGCTGAAAGAACTTTCAGCCTGAGCACTATAAATGCACAATATCAAAGCTTTCAGTATTTTAGATAAATGATGCAATTTTGAGAATACAAATACTTTTGAACACCATGCCTCAGTTCAAAATTTGTCACTTCCATTCTCGTAAACCCCTGCCCCCCCTCTTTCAAGCTGAAATGTAAATATTTACGGAATATGATTATATTTGCCAACTACGATTACAGAAGAAATCTTCACTTCGTCTATGTTCCGTTTTTAAAAGTTTCAAAAGATGGAATTCTGCCCTCCGACAGATCCCTTCCCCCTCATCATCACCAATCCCCAAAAAATTTCTGTTCAATTGTGCATCAATTTCATGGACACAAATGATAACAGAAAAGCTGCATACCTGAAATCTGCGGAACAATCGCATGCCTGAAGATTATGGGGAAATTTTGCACAGTCTAACTTCCATTTTTGCAAATTGTTGTCTACAGTTTCAAGGTAAAATGCAAACATTGATGCAATAAAACAACATTTAATGACAATACTAGACAGAAGCAACATTGTGAGACAAAAATTACAATTACAGGAGAAATTTATCACTGTTTGTTTTTGGAAGTTTTGAAGTGTGAAATACCATCCCCATACAGAAAACTACACACACCCCACCCACCCACACCTTCCTAGTTCACTTCACTTTTGCATCAATCTCAAGAAAGACCCAAATGATGACAAAAAAAAAAAAAAAAGTGGAATTCCACAAATTCGAAAAAGAATTCATGAATGGCAAATCCATGTAAAAAATGCTGCCTTCCCCAAACACTTTTTTAATTGTATGCAGTCCCCACTCCTTTCACAGCATAAGGTAACTGTCTAAAGACTAATGAAGGTGATAATTACAGATATGCATTTATAACATGGAATTTATTTTTTCAAGCACATGTGTGTATGTATAATATGTGTGTGTGCAAAAAAGCAAAATAATAATATTAAACACAAAAAAATAAAAAATACATGTAGCATCAACACTGGCCATGAAACATGTTAATGATTTAAGTTGGGTTGGGGTTTTTTTTTTTTTTTCTTGGTTTCAGCACTGATATAAAGTGAATAAGGAAGTTATTTTGCTTCTGTGTCATAATTTTAGATTCTTCCTAGAGGTACAAATTCACAGCATTTAGGTCTTATGACTAGTAAGAAATGTCAACCAATAACAGTGCCCAGGCACTGTGCAATTCAGAAATAACTGCACTAAAGAGAGAATCGTGACTGCATTTATATATACAGCATTATACCTCTGGAGTTCCGGTACCCAAGACGCTCCAAAAACTGGCAATGTTCCAGTCTCGTAGCAGAATCAAGGCGACAGGCGATGTACATCACAAATTTTATTTTGATCCTGCAGACAAAAACGATATCCCACAGCCTTGATTTTGATCCTGCCGGAGAAGGAAAAAAAAAAAGACGTCTCCAGGATCTTTTTCAATCCTCTCTTGCAGACTTTTGATTATGGGTGTAAGTGTTCTGCTAGGGATGAACTCTGTCTTTCAGTTTTTTCCGAAAACGGAAGTTTGACGAAATGAAAATATCTCTCATAGTTGTAGTTTGTTTTGTTTTGCTTTGTTTGCTCTATCCATGTTAATGTTAAATATTGTTTTATTTAATAAATGTTTGTGTTTCGGCTTGAAAACAGGGGGCAACAGTTTCCAAAAACAGAAGTTGGACGAAACACTGTAATCTTAGTTTCTTTCTCTCATGATGCCTTCTCTGCTCTGTATTGTTAAATTACTTATTCCTTAAGAATTTGTATTTCAGCTTGAAAATGGAGTAAGTTTTTCTGAAAAGCAGTAGCTACATATGGAAATCACGTGGGACAGTAACACCCCATGGAAATCGTACAAGAGGGGTGAACAAGAAGCCTATGTTAAGCATTTGAAGTGTGTTTGCTCACTGTTCCTGGTCATGAACAGCTGCAGCATAGCATGCCCTGTCAAAGACAACGGTAGCCTTACAAGCAGGTTTCTGACTTCAATCGTAGGAGAATTGTGGCATATCCGGATAGCAGATCTTCACTCCGAGACATTGGAACTTGTGTTGGATGGCACACGGCCACGGTGGGGAGAATATGGCATCAGTGGTTAGCGGAGGAACGAACACACCGATGTGTGGGTGCCAATGGCCCCGTCACACCACTGAATGACAGGATCGACTTCTGATGTGCATAGCTCTGACAGATTGCACAGCTACATTGGGGATCATAGCATACTTCTGGAAAATTTTAGGTAGGAATTTTAGGACTTTTTAGAAAAATTTTGAGAAAATTTTAGGAGTGTATTTCAATAAAAACTAGATGTATATTTGTATACATCTATTCCACTTAGTAGTTCTAATTCTGACTATTATATAGCTCTAATTATTGTACTATTCTCTTTTACATGCGATATTTCAAAGTAACTTGTACAAAAAACTAGCGGATAATGCTTACCTTGGCATTCCTTTCTAGCGACGGGAACATTTCACGCACGTGTTTTCCGGTCTTTGTTGATGTTATTGTCCTAAAGTCCGTTGTATGCGATGACTGGCTTTACTTCTCACACTTTTCGCTGGGTATACTCATTGGATCTTTGCCTTAGGATTCAAACATCAATTTTTACCATTCTTTATACTCGAAATTTTTGCCCATACTCTGGGCATCTTCAGGAGCGTGGCGACTTTACCACCGATGTTCGTGGTTAACTTCGCGCTAATGGAGTCCGATACTCCTTGTTGCCATTCGTCGGAAAAACTTTCCTGGATATATTTCGTTATCAAGCTCGGCTGGCGCCATCATCTATGTTTCGTTAAGAACACTTTTTTTTTTTTTTTTTCTCTTCTCCTATCCTGGTTTTCTTGTCTTTTTTTGCCTGTTTTTCTTTTGTTGTTGTTTTTCTTGTCTTATTAGTTCTTTCCACAGGCCCGATAATGTGCTAGGGTCGTTCTGGTTACATACCCTTGCTTTATTTTTGTAGATTAATATTGCTTCTTCCCTCCTCATTTGCCTTTCCGATTTTTTATTCTTTTTTAGCATTTTAATTTCATCGAACTTTGGGAATGTCCGGTTTTCCAAGCAGAATTGCACTAAAGCAGTTTTGGCTTCTTTTTTTTGCCAGTTAGATATGTGTTGTTTCAGTCGTTTTTTTAATCTGTTTTTCGTACTTCCAATGTACGATATTGGGGGCTATGTGTGCTATTGGAATTCGTAGGTTCCTGATTCTTCTAGCATTTTTCCCTCTGTTTTTTTGTTGACAGTCATACTTTTCACGGTGTGCACTGAGCTTCCTAGTTGTAAGTCATATTTAGCACAGTGCCTATTGATTTCTTTACTCACTCCTTCCAGGTATGGGAAAGCTCCAATGTATTTCAATTTTTTATTTCTCATCTTCCTTTGGTTGTGCACTTCTTGGTCTTCTTTACTCTGAGTCATATGCTTTTTACTCTCATGTATCCATTTATTAATTAGCTTGCTCGGGTACCCATACTCTTGTGATATTTTCGAGATAAACTCTAGCTCTTGATTTTTTAGCCTGTTGTTAGATGTGTGTGTGTACACTCGCCGTATCAAGTTTACTATGCTGTTTTTTATGTATCACTGGATGGTGTGACGAGTATGGTATCAGTACAGGTATGTAAGTTGCTTTTCTGAACACAGAGTATTCAAAACTATTTTTGTTTTTCTTTAGTTGAATGTCCAGGAAGGATAGGCAATTATCCTCTTCAAACTCAATAGTTAGCTCTATGGTGTTACAGATTTTGCTAAACTGCTGTGCTAGATCTTGTAGCTCGGCTTTGTTAAGTTTAGACATTATAATAATGTCGTCTACATATCGAGCATAAAGTATTGGTTTTTCAGGTAAATTTTGAATAATTTCTTTTTCGAGGTATGCCATAATCACTTCTGCGTATAATGCCGATAATGGGGATCCCATAGGGCCACCTTGCGTTTGTTTAAATATATTTCCTTCAAAATGGAAGATGTTTTCCTTGATGAAATATAAGGTATTCTGTATACATTGTAAAGAGTTTGCTTCACACCCTTCAACCATATATACTGATAGACTGCGCATGACATCAATATTTCTGGCTCCTTCCAATGTACGATATAAAATCACATGACATCAGCCAAAAAGATGGGTTACACCTGCTGTGCTTATGGTTGCTCTGAGCGATATAGTAAAGAAAGTTCTATGATTTTTCATGGGTAAGAAACGAATTAAATACCTAAGTCAATAAAGTTCAATTACTTAACCAGAAACTTGCAGCTATTGATATAAAAATATAGTAACTTAAGAAAAAAAAAATGGAATGCATGTTCCAAATTCTTCGCAAATGTTCATCACATTATAAATCACAAAATGTAAACAACCCGATCATGCATGTATATAGCTCATAAGTAAACTTACCTGAAGAGTTTTCATTATATATGAGGCGCATTCACATAATACACCGAAAACACTGAAGTTCTGCAGCGTAAATTAGTAATCATAACAGCATTTTTACACGAAATTTGGAGTCTGGTGATGAAGTGCCCAATGTTTGAGCCATGGCGGCATTGATGCAGCTATTACCAATGCGCAGTCCATTAGTATATATGGTCGAAGTTCACACCCAAATTTTTTGCATAACGTCTAATGTCTAAAGTTTAAGTATGATTTACTTCTAATGTTCAGTTCTTATCTTTTCATGTGTTATCATATTCAAGTATATTTACCACATTCAAGTTTCACTTTGAACATTAATATGCTGTTGAACCAGAAGCAAATTCACAATTTTCACAGTAAAGTTTTCAGGTTTCACATTAAATTATAATATCCTAAAAAGGTAATTGAAAATCAAGAACTATGTACAATTGTTCACTGAATTACTTTTTTCATATTATTGTTTTAACCTTTTCCTGATTAGCCTATCTTTTTCTGCTTCCACCACAACTAATTTACTTTCAGTTTTCTTTATTTCAGCTGAACCTTGTATGATCAAGTTAGAGGCAACTGCTATTTCAACAGTATTTTGTTTTTCTACAGCTTTTCTCATTCTTTCTGTTCCCTCTTGAATTACTGCTAGGGAGGCTTCTTTATCTTTTTTAAGCCTATTTATTTCTGTACCATTTTCTTTTATTTTGTCATCAAACTCAGATTTTCTTTTTTTCTCTAGCTGCTTTTCCTTATTTTCCCTCTCTTTCTGCTTCCTTACTTTTACCTTTTTTGATTCTTCTTCCTTCAGCTTATCAACATACTCTTTATAAAATTTATGTGAATCACAAACACTATTTAACAAATTTCTTGTTATGGGAACTTTACTTACACATCCATAGTGTTTAATGGCCCCTTTAACTATTCTTAATGATGTTATAGTTGAGTCTTTTAAGTTAGCCTTGTCCTTCCTTAACAGAGCAGTGTTAACCGAAAATCCCCTTTCTGCATCAGCATTACCATGAGGTAAAACTAATATTGACTTGACGAGTTTAGCAAGATTTGAGTATGTTTCTTTTCCGCTACAGTCTTTAATACTAAATATATTACGCCAGTAATGATCAATCCGCACTGGAATATGCCCTTCCTCTGAAAATTTCACTAGTTCATCTAGAGTTGGCTTATCGCAATTCAAAAGTTTCCAATCTTCTCTTACTCTATCAATTTGTTCCTCAGAAAGATGCAAAACACTTGAAATTCTGGTTATTTCCGAAAGTCCTTCAGTGACTGAAAGTTGAGTTGACTCTTTCTTTGGTTCTTTTACCTTTAAAACTTCAATGTCTCTTAGCTTTTGATTGCAGAATAGCAAATTTGACTTTAAATATTTTGTGGTTGCAATTAGTGATGATCTTACATCTAAGAGAAATAATTTCTGCCTGGTCTCCTGAACATTCCTGAGCAGATTTTTTGTCTTCATACCAACTTCTAACTCCCCTAGTTTTTTCCATGAATTTTTGTTTTCAAAATCTACATTCTTTAGGTCTTCTCCCAATTTCCCTGCAATAACATCATCTTGGATAAACTGAGCCATAACATTCCTCATTAAAGTATTTAAATCAGAATATAACTGGTGTATTTTTGGTTCTTCACTCTGATAACATAATGAAAACTTTTCAAAATTTTGGTGTGAAAATGAAATTAATGCTAAATAGCAAGGAGTTAGCTCATTTTTCAGGAAACAGTAAATTCTTTTATACCTTGCCCAATTGCGTAGTTGTTTTTCAAATATTTTTTGAGATGGCAAGAAGTTTAAAAAATATTCTGTAATATTTAGCCATTGATCCAAGAGCCTCTGGGCTACAGAACCAACGGTTAACCATCTGTTGCTGACATGACGCAAAAGAAATTTGGCTGTGACTAATGTTATATCCTCAACAGATTTATAATCCTCTCGTCTTGCAGCACTACTCTTTAAAAAGTAATGCATTTCAGTAGCAAATTCGTCAAAATCTATATTTAAGCTTGTCAAAAAATGTTTAAATGCATTACTAACAACATGCAGGTTGCAAAAACCTAGTTCCAAAGATTTCTGGCCTGTTTCTTGTTTTACAACTTCATTTAATTTGCGTAAAAAGCACTTATTTACATTTGGGCTGTCCATGGATACACAAATAATTCTGTTCAATGAAATATTGAAGGATGATAACACATCAAAGAATTTCTTTTAGCAAAATATCTGCTGTTGCATGACCCAGAAAAACGCTTGTTAGGTATCGGCAAGAAATTGAATTTATTTCTGCAGACCAGTACCTGAGATACACATCCAACTGCCGTTTCACTTGTGTGTTTGTAGTTTCATCAAATGCTATAGTAACCTTTCCTGGGCTACTAGATGCAATGTCTTTTTTCAAATCCTCTTCAAAATATTTTGACAATCCATGTGATATCACATAAGCAACTTTTTTTCTTTAAGTTGCATTTTGGCTGCAATAGCAGAATCAGGAAACATTTCTTTGAAAAGTTCAACTGTTTCAGTGCATGAAACAAAAGACATATTGTCCTTAGCAACTTTCATGGCCCATAATGCTTCGGCTTTAGCCAACTGTAAATCATGACTCAGTACTTCACTAATATTTGTTTTGGGCTGAAGATCCCGTCCTCCAAAGGCTTTCAAGGATGGACTTATTTTGAAATTTACTTTGAAATTTCTGCAAATGTTTTTTTCCTTTATGATGTGCTTTTACTTGTGAAAAGCCACTATTAGAAATATTGAAAATTTCTGAACACAATATACACTTAGCAGAAAATATTGTTTCAGTTGCAGAACACCATTCTTTCAACTTCACTCCGTCCAATTCTTTGGCGAGCCACGCATCTTGAAATTTCGTTTTGGATTTAGGCATCTTAAACACTTGTATTACTAACCAGAAAATGAAAGGGAAGTACAAAAACACGTTCCAATATTGCAAAACCAGACAACTTCCCGAAGTTTGGCTGCGAGGATGTCAGTAGAAAAAAAAAAAAAAAAAAAAGCAGGTCACCACTGAACCTGCACACAGCACAGAGAACACCATAAAAGACGCAAAACCAGAAACTATCATACGCATCTCACGCAAGTTCAGTCAAAGCGAGTTGGAGCCGAGATATATTGCGCATCGAAGGTCGCTGTCGCCGACGCACGACCGAAGGTCAATGATCACGTGATCTACTGCCTGCCACGATAACACTCAGCTACCATCCCATCGTCATTACCGGAGGTTACGGAAGGAGACCATATGTTTCCTCTTTGCTTCCACCCACCTGCGGTTTACAATAACAAAACATCAGCAGAAAGAGGAGGTTCCACAAGGCATGTACAAAAATAAAGTACGATTTTCTGCGTGCCACGGAGTTCGTCTGCAAAGCGCAAACCAGGGGTGAAAATGACCCCTCCCCTTTTCCCTTAGATCTCTTGTTACTCTCGAAAACTGTCCGAAGGCACAAAAGTGGAGCGCCCGCCCCGAAGCAAGTGCAGCTCGATGGAGTCATTTTCCCTCCCTTTAGCAGCACAGCATATAGGCTGTGTTTCTACAATAACAGGTCTTTTTACCTTACCGTAATGGTAAATTTATTGGCGTTAATAACGATTGTATTTTTAATAAATAAGCTTACGAAAATTTTAGGAAGAATAGCAAATTTTAGGTATAATTTTAGGAATTTAAGGAGGGTCACAAAATATTAGGAATTTTAGGAGGAATGCGATCCCTGCAACCACCATAACTCAACAGTTGAGGTCTATGGCACAACACCCAGTCTCCGAGTGGACAATTTGACATTGTCTGTAGCAGCGGGGCATTTTTGCACTGCGCCCATTGCTTCAGCTACATTTGACTGTACAACACCAGCATCTGTGATTGCAATGGTGCCAAGAACGTCGCCCATGGAGGAAAGAATGGCAAGGCATTGTGTTTTTTGACAAATCCCGCTTCAGTTTGCAGAACAACGATTGACGAATCCACGTCTGGCAGTACTGTGGCGACCGGCTGAGTGAGTACTGCATTATGTTGCGCCATACTGACACGGCACCTGGCATTATGGTATGGGGTGCCATTGGATTCCACTCCTTCACATTACTGGTACGTTGAATAACCATCGTTATATATCTGAGGTGTTGGAGCCTGTTGTATCATATCTTCAGGGACTGTCTGGAGCCATTTACCAACAGGATAATGGGCGATTGCATGTGGCACGCAATGTCCAAGACTTCCTGGATTGCCACCATGAGCCACATCTTCCCTGGTTAGCGCAGTCCCCGGATATGTCACTTATTGAACACGTGTGGTCCATAATCGCCGGATGACTTGAACGCCAGCAACCACCCCTAGCTACAACGGAAGAACCGTGGCTTGGTATCAAAGCTGCATGGATGGACATTCCCCAAACACACATCCAACATATCTTCTCAATTTTGGGCCGTGTAGCAGCTGTAATGACTACCCATGGTGACTACACTAGGTACTGATTGTTATGTGTTCTCCTTGTCTCACCATGCTGTATTTGTAATTGATTTACTCTTATATCATCTGCTTTCTATATAAGAAATATGGCTTTGATATCTCTCGTCTTACACTGTGTTGCACATTTAATGGCCAGCAGTGTATTATTTTATTTAGTAAATGTTGGTATTTCATCATGATGGTAAGTTGAAAGATCAGGCTATTGAAACTATTTTTAGATACAAATATAATAATATCAAAGGTATTGTGTACCTAATATTGAAAAGTATATCGCACTTACGCTCAGTGAGACAGGTGCTCCCACCCCAAGAGAAGCCTAATTACACAACAAGTTTTTGTTAGTTAAAAAAAATATTTACAAATCAAAACATTTTGGTTAAAATATTAATTTATAATTTTCAATCAAACACTCACATATTAGCACACTCATACATTTAAAACCACCCATGAATTAAAACATCTCATTAGAAACAGTTATACTCAGCAGGTTGGGAAACATGGCTCACATAAAAAACACTTTGTCAACGTTATCACAGCGAGTGCTTTCAATGTCCCAAGAACATTTTCATCACGCCATCAACATTCTACATGAGGGATCCTCGCGCGCGCGCGCGCGTGTGTGTGTGTGTGTGTGTGTGTGTGTGACTACAGAAGTTGCATGTCGGGGAAACGAAGGAAGGGGTGCGGCCTGAACTATGTTAGGTGAATCTCCTCAAGTGCCACCATCTACCAGACGAGTTGGTAAGTATACATATCGTAAGTACAATTCTTTTTTCTTTTAATGTAGAAATATTGAAATATTAATTCCTATTTATAGAAACGAATACATTATTTTTAGCACTTTAGACTTCTAAGCTATATCAAGAGTAGTAGGATCCTGTAAAATACATATGTTATGCTTTTTTTTTTTTTTTGTTCGATTGTAACGCTTTCTAAAATCCTTAACTCTTTTTCATTTGTGTGAGTAATTAACATTTTAATATTTTCAAAATCAGGATATTGTTTATGATTAATACAGTATTGAATAAGTGCAGTTTCTTCTTTTTATTCCAGTTTTTTATAGGTTGATGTAATAATTTTATTACTCTATTTTTGGTGCTACCAATGCACGATATGCGGTCCCCAGAATTTTGTGAAACAATAGGAATTTCATATACACCTGCTGATTGTAGTACATTTCTGTTATATTTTTTCCTTATGACCAAATCACCAATATTTTGAACAGAATGACCAAAAATAATGCTGTGTTTCTTCATTAATTTAAAAAATTTCCCACTTATTCCTCTAATAAAAGGAAAAGAACCTGAAAATTTATATTTCTTTTTTGGTATGTTTCGATTAATATTATTTAATTTCCTTTTGTATTAAAAATCAACTTGTTAAAAAGTTGATTGGTCCAGGAGTCAGACACAACCTTGTCTGACTCCTGCACCAATAGAAAACCATTTTGATAAAACACCATTTACTCATACACAAGCTCTAATGCCAGCATACATGGCCTTTACACTTGTAAGTAGATTCCCAGTAACACCATATTTATTCAATACCTTCCACAAAAGTGTCCTATTTACTCGGTCATAAGCTTTCTCTAAATCTATGAAGGCAGCAAAAAATTTCTTACCAACAGTCAGATACTTTTCAATCATCATGCATAATGCAAAAATTTGGTTAGTGCAGCCTTTACCAGGCATAAAACCACTCTGGACATCCCACACTTTCTCTGATGTTAGACCCCATACTTTTTCAATAAGGACTTTACCAAAAACTTTCCCTGGTACACTTAATAGGCTAATACCACGATAGTTCTCGCAGTCAGTCTGATCACCTTTTCCCTTATACAAGGGAGCAATGATAGCATCCCTCCAATCCCGAGGGACCATTCCTAACTCCCAGCACAACTGGCAAATTTCAGTTAACCAATCAATTACACAGTCACCACCCTATTTCAAAATCTCGGCAGTTATGCCATTAACTCTCGAAGCCTTACCATTCTGAAGAGATTTTAAAGCTTTACACACTTCTTCTCTTCATTTTAGTGTGTTCATCCTTCACTGTGCCATCATCTGCATCTGTCTCCAAATCATCTTTGCTTTCCTGATCTAATAACTCACAGAAATATTCACCCCATCTTTCACTTAACTCGTTGGGCTCCCATATCATTTCCCCAGCCCTATTCTTCACACAACTTAACACATGTTTCCACTATTTTTCCTGAGTCTCATGTACTTCCAGAAGGAATTCCTATCTTTCCAAAAAGCCAATTCATGCCTTTCCACCTTCTCCTTCCTATCTTTTGCCTTACTCTGGTGAACCAGTTTAGTGGCTTCACGCTTCTTAGTGATATTCAAAAACAGAAACTCTACCTTGCAACATCCCCAAATAGGCTTCCTTCTTTCTCTTTACTGCCTCTTCAATCTCACTATTCCCCAAAGCATCGCCTCTATTGTTACCCACTATTGTGGTGCCACAGACTCAGCAGCAGTGACAACACAGTTCTTAAAACATTCCCATTTCTTTTCTACATCCCTCTCACAAGACTTTAGCTCCTTCAGTCGTTCTCTGAGTACCTCGGAATAACACTGATGATTTTCAGGGAGCCTTTCAAACTAAATTCTTTCCATCCTG
Source organism: Macrothele yani (assembly GCA_039090855.1). NCBI lineage: Eukaryota > Metazoa > Arthropoda > Arachnida > Araneae > Macrothelidae > Macrothele > Macrothele yani. The sequence continues at coordinate 178,407,995 of CM076990.1, forward strand.
GGCCTCTTCCTATTCCTTTTCCTCCAACCAACATTCAGTTTCACTCGTGACACTACCAAGTAATGATTAGAACCAACATCTGCACCTCTCATCACATGAGTGTTAACAACTAAGTGTTTCAGATACTGATCATAGACAACAAAATCTATTGCACTCTTTTGATCAAGCGTACGATTTTACCAAGTATATGTGTGGATATACTTGTGGTTAAAAAATGTATTAGATACACACAAACCATTCTCAATGCAGAGTTCAATTAATATTTCACCATTATCATTCACACAAGGATCATTAAACTTACCCAGAACATTGTCAGAAATTGCATTCTGCATACCTACTCTAGCATTGAAATCCCCTGCTATTATAACTTTTGCTTTAGCACCAAACTGGCTCAAAACAGCTTTTAGCTCATTCCAGAAATCTTCCTATCAGAAGGTTCCGAGTCACAAGGAGCATACACTACATTAACAACAATTACTATTCTCTGAAGTTTCACTTTCAAACGAATCCAAAGAAATTATCTCACTTATGCAGCTATAGTGAATCAAATTGTTCATCTTTTCACTTAAAATCACACCTACAACAGCTGTTCTCTCATATTATCCAATACTCCAGACCACACACTTACCGTTCCATTCCCTTCTATCCCAATTTCCTTCTTTTGGGGTTTACTTACAGACAGCACATCTAATCTATAGTTATTCATCTCTTCATTCACCTCATTCATCTTGCCATTTATACCTCTAGTATTCCATACACCAATCTTACATTCACTCAGCCGAGATCTCTTTCTCATACGCCATTTAGAAAGTCCAGGTCGATTCCGTGGTGGACCATCCTCCTCGAGTGTGGTAGGTCCACCATATCCCACACTTGAGTCATTTTTAATATTTCTTTGTGTCTTTTTAATCAGGTAAGTACATCAGTGTAGGGAATTAGCCCACAGCTGACAGTTCCAGTTGGACATTCAACCTAAGGATTCTGGAACAAAACCCAGTGAGTTGGAGTCTTTTTGCCAATGTCACACAGAACTAGCTGGCACCTCTCCAAGATTCACAGATGCCCTAGTTGCTGTTTTGTGTGCCACTGTTACCACGGAGCACGTCGAGGAGGCAAACCCATCTCTCACTAAGACTGCCCGACCTATCGCTCTCACTAAGATCGCCTGCATTATTATGTTACTCGCCCATTATTACATTATTACGCCCATATTATTATGTTATTCTATTAGTATATTATATAATAAAATAGCTTTTAACATAATATTGGGTGTGTGCAAAAGTTATACCCTTTTTTGTAATAGATGCAAATTGCGATCAGAGTAGTTACGTCACAGATGATGCTGCGATGCCGAATTTTTGGCCAATAAAGCGTGGAGCAGTAGAGCATATAGAGGCACTAGGTTTGTCCGAGTAAGTCATTCGTAACGGAAATCACGGACGGTGTAACATGACATGCGATAAGGAGCACATTAGACATTGTTTACTGTACGAGTTCAATAAAGACAGCACTGCAGCCGCGGCTTGCTGCAATATCTGTCAAGTGTATGGGGAGGATACAGTTGATGATAGCACATGTCGGTTTCGGAAATTCCGGGACAGAGACAGAAGCTGTAAAGATCAACCATGACTTGGACGTCTGTTCGTGGTTTCTGACGAGGATGTGGACCAAGCCATAACAAGTAACCCACATTGAAATATTCAGGAATTAGCAGAAACGTTGTCAGTACACAGAACAGTCGAAAGACGGATGTATACACTTGGGCTAATCACCAAGTCCGATAAATGGGTTCTGCACCAGCTTTCTGCAAAGAAATGTGAGGAGAGAATCCGTACCTGTGTTTCTTTGCTTTCTCGTCACAGAAATGAACCATTTTTGGGATGAATTGGAATGGGTGATGAGAAACAGGTACTGTACCATAATGTAAAGCGTCAACAAACTGTATGCCAAGGTGCGGAGCCTGCTTCATCGACCTCAAAGGAGGACTGCATCCCAATAAAGGTTTTGTCGAGTGTTTGATGGGATGTCCAGGGAATGATCCACTGCGAGATGTTGGCACCTAACTGAATGATAAATGCTGACCTCTACTGCCAACAGTTGGACAGATTGCGAGAACAACTGACATCAAAGTAGCCAGCACTCATCAATCGCAAAGGCGTGATCCTTTATCATGATAATGCCAGACCTCATGCTGCTTTAATCACTCAGCTGGACTTTGGTTGGGAAGTGTTACCACACCCAGCATATTCCCCTTACCTGGCACCTACGGACTACCACCTTTTCCAATCGTTACAGAACGCCTTTGCTCTCCAAACCTTTGACGATGTGAAAACAGCATTAAATGACTTCTTTGACTCTAAAACACAGGAGTTTTTCTGACGTGGTATTCACCTACTCATAGACAGATGGCAAGAGGTCATACAGAATGATGGCAATTATGTGAAATCCTAGGTGCATTATTTGTTTTGTTCTCCTCCTTTCTTTGCAGCCTACAAAAGTGGGTAGAACTTATGCACACACCCAATATGTGAAACCATGCATACGTTGTCTTTCTTTCCACTGAAAATCATACATACATTGTCCTTGTTTCCCCTGAAACCATAGATACATTGTCCTTCTTTCTGCTGAAAAACATACATACATTGTCCCTCTTATCCCTTGAAAACCATACACACATTGTTGCTCTTTCCCCTGAAAACCATACATACATTGTCTCCCTTTCCCCTGAAAACAAAAGATACATTGTTGCTCTTTCCCCTGAAAACCATACATACATTGTCTCCCTAAACCTGAAAACAATACCAGCATTGTCGCTCTTTCCCCTGAAAACAATACATACATTGTCGCTCTTTCCCCTGAAAACAATACATACATTGTCGCTCTTTTCCCTGAAAACATGTGGATCAAAGGCAGTCAGCTTACATTTGGCTGAGGCCTTTTCTTTTGCCAGGCCACATGGAGTTCTCAAAACTATATTACTTTCTGGTTCTGATAACATTAAAATGAACAGACAGTTGGAGGAAATAATGTGGGAAAATGATTAGATCAAGAAGAAGGTGAGTTACTCATATTCTTACGAGATTTTTTTTTTATTTTTTTTTTTATTTGACATGTTTTTACTTAAAAACTATTAAGAATGTTTTTGACATCCTTATAAGGTAACTGTGACCCCATTCTGTATGTCTGAAGCAGTTAGTTTATTTTATACAAAAACAAACATGGTAACATTAATTACATTGTCACATCTTCCAACACAAAGCCTAGCTCTATAGAAAAAAAAAAAAAACCAGAGGTATTTTAAATCTTCAAAAAGTGCAGCTAACTGGAATGTACTGCACATACAAAAAAGAGAAAGAAAAATCAGTTTACACACACATCTTCGTGGTTAACATATTTAGGTAGTTGTTAACTCTCAAGTGAGTAAGGTTAATACTCAGCTGTTTGGGTTTAAATTATCACCCACCAAACTCTTGCAAAAAAAAGCTGAAATGTGCAATTTTTGCATTTAGTGTTGTTCTCTTACCTTCCTGTGTATTTTGAAAGCAATGAACAACCCATGCATCTTAAATTAAAGGCTGCCACTTCCCAGACAAACAAAACTATAAATGTAAAACCAGTGCATCATCTATGTTTAAACTGAAATTTAAAACCAGGCTTTGAGATAAATTTATCTAACCCATAACCCAGGGGTCAAAAAATGCAGTCACCTGGTCACCCAAGACAACCGAAAAAGTTGTATGGGCCAACACGGAAAACATCACTGAAAAGCATGTACCATAATTTTTGCTGTATAATCCATGGATTATCTGCAAAAAAAGTGAAAATTTTAGGTTTTGTGGATTATATACTGATGCGGATAAAAGCCGATTAAAAAAATTAAAGAATAAACATTTTTGTGGCCCTTTGGGTTTTTTTTTTTTTTTTTTTTTTTTTTTATTGGAGGTTTAACGACCACCGTGAGCAACTCAATGGGCTATAAGCAGTCGCCCGTCCCTAATTTAGGGTCACTGGTTCCAGGGAAGAGAGAGAGAGCCAGTGCCGTAAGACAAACACAACATCCATGCCTCACCGGGATTCGAAATCGGACCCCTTACGGACGAATGATCAGAGGCCATCGCTTAGACCACTGCGCCACGGGGGGCCCTGTGGTTTTTAAAAAATTCTGCAGGGTAATTATGCAGGAGAGGCTGTACAATTGGAAAAGGAACTCTCTCGGGAAAAAAATTTCTCAGTTCAGGAGTTTGTACAGAGCAAACAGGAGGGGTGGGGGTGATAATGAATTATTGGGGAAGTTGTAGGGAGAGACGGCGAATCATTTTGTATTGTTGAGGAAGACAAAACACTTACTTGTTAGTGCCCTTTCTTCATCAACCAGTCAATGAAAATGTATGCACAGCACTTGCTGCATGAACCTACTTCCTTTCATGTTCCTTGTCCTAGGCCTCATGTGTGCTGTGCTTTATGTTTTAGTTTGTCCTTCGCCGTTTTGACCAACATCTTTGCTGAGATTTAACTAAAGTTTTCTGCAGAGATGTTACAAAGAGACCAGTAAACTACAGGCAATTCAGTACACAATTCTGATTGCTTTGAATAATCTAGTGATGTATTTCTAAGGAATATTTCTTCCTTAATTTCTATATGATTTCATCTCTTTTTTACGCTTTCCAACCGTAGGTTGAAGAAGCGTATATGCTCCAGCTTTGTTGTCTGTCAGCATGATAACTCGCGTAAAAATAGTTCGATTTCGATGAAATTTTAGTACATGATAGGGGATCACCTGAGGACGACCCTATTGAAAATGGGCAAAATGGGGTCAAAGGTCAGGACTTAGGAGCAGGATCCACTCCATTGCTCTTATGCATCATAACTTGCGTAAATATCATATATTCATACAGCATTGCAAATGTCATCTAGCTGCTTAATTATTCACGTGCTTTTTAGACAATCTATATTTTGAGGTTACTCATCTTTATTCCCTAAATCTTTTAGGAGGTTTTCGTCTCTACACATTTCCAACATGTATTTTTCTTATTTACATCGTGGTTAGAGGCCGCAAAAAATAAAAAAATAAATAAAAATATTCTTCAACTCACGCAAATTTCACTCCCTTCCCTTCTTTTCCCTATGACCAAATTCAGATTCAAAATAATCTACCACAAATATACACAATTGAACTCCCTAAAACACATTAATCTAATTAAAACTTCAGTCAATAAAGACCTATTTACACATTTCCTAAAACGTCAAAGTTAAAAAGATGTAACCCAAAATTATTTACAATTGCACATCAGCCCAATTAAAATAAACCCAAATACCTGACACAACCACTATATTCAACAATCACAGACCTCTCTCCCCTCAGGAACAAGCATAACCACCAAGCACTTTCAAGCTTCTGCCAGGCCATTCTCAAGGAGCGGACGCAACAGATGTACCACCTGTCACCATCCACGAAACGTAGCGAATGAGACAATGCTGTGCGAGCACTGGAACATTCGCTACATTTCATGGGTGGTGACGGGTGGTACATCTGTAGCGCCCGCTCCTTGAGAATGGCCTGGGCAGAGGCTGAAAGTGCTTGGTTGTTATGCTTGTTCCTGAGGGGAGAGAGGTACGTGATTGTTGAATATAGTGGTTGTGTCAGGTATTTGGGTTTATTTTAGTTGGACTGATGTGCAATTGTAAATAATTTTGGGTTACAGCTTTTTAACTTTGACGTTTTAGGAAATGTGTAAATAGGTTTTTATTGATTGAAGTTTTAATTAAATTCATGTGTTTTAGGAAGTTAAATTGTGTATATTTGTGGTAGATTATTTTGAATCTGAATTTGGTCATAGGGAAAAGAAGGGAAGGGAGTGAAGTTTGCGCGAGTTGAAAAATTATATATATATATTTATTTATTTTTTTGCAGCCTCGAACCACGATGTCAATAAGAAAAATATGTGTTGGAAATGTGTAGAGATGAATACCTCTTAAAAGATTTAGAGAATAAAGGTAAGTAACCTCAAATTATAGATTGCATAAATATGGTTTGATTTCAATGATATTTTAGTATAAGATAGGGGACCACCTGGGGACGAACCCTATTAAAGATGGGCGAAATGGGGTCAAAGGTCAGGACACAGGAGTGGGATCCATTCCATCGCCGTTATGAGTTACAACTTAGGTAAAAATGCTTCGATTGAGACAAAACTTTATCATGTTTTTCCGGAAGTATACTTTACCGGCTCTGTTTAATATCGTCGAAATGGGGTCAAAGGTCAGGTCATAGGAGCGAGATTTATTCTACCACCATTATCCTCATAATTTGAGTAATGATTTCTGGTATGCTGGGAAGTGTATCATAATCAATGCATTGCATGATTTTACTAACTTGTCTGTCAATGTAACAAGTCATTTAGTGATGAGACTCAACTAAGAGCCAGATTTCTTTCTCAAAACTTAAAAGCAAATTCAAGTCCACAACAGCATACACAGTCATACCAGAATAATATAACCACATACCTAATAATGGGAATAACCATCCTTCGCTAAGATGACAGTGGCAAGATGGTGTGGCATGGACGCAATGAGGCCCTGAAAGGTTGCCCAAGACACACATACCCATTTGGACTGCAGCAGAGCATGGAGATCCCGCAGATAACATGGTTGTGGCTTGGCATGTCAAACCTGTCAATCCAAATATTCAAACTGATTGTTTGGTTCCGTGGTAGGAGCTCGAAAAACACAACACTTTTAAAATCCCACCACACTGAGACCAGAACCTTCCACTGATGAATGTCAGCTTTGGATGTTGTTTGAGGCGAAGCAGCACTTTGGGACCAAGACCGTTTACACAGCACATTGTTGTACACAATCCACTTTTCGTCAACAGTTATCAGTTGTTTTGAAAAAGGATCGTTTTCCTCATGTTTAATGAGCATATCGCAGATGTTTATACGCGCCGTCAATTGAGCTTCTTTGAGTTCACGAGGAACCCACACATCGAGCTTGCTTACGTATCCAAGCTTCTTCAGGTGGTCATGAACGCTTGATTGATGGATGTGCAACGTGTCTGCAATCTCTCGTGTCGTGTAATGTGGGTTTGACTCGATCAATGCCTTGCTTTGGTAGTCATCAACCTCGGTGGGCCTCCCGGACCGAGGAGTATCGTTGAGGTCAAAATCACCAGCACGGAATTTTGCGAACCACCACTGGCACTGACGTTCTTGTAGAACATTATCACCACTCACTTTATGCAACTTTTCACAAGCTTGATGCGCGTTCTTCCCTTTACGGAAGTAAAACAGTAAAATATGGTGAAAATGCACAGTTTGGTCTTCCATCTTCAACTTGATGTCAAATCTCTGCAAATCAACCAAATTGCTCACTATTCCTTTTAGACTGCAGCTAGAACTGGCACCTGTCAAATGCCATAGAGATATGCATGCCTCTAGCACTTCCAAAACCGCCCAACTGCCATCGGGTGTCAAAATAAGTCATGACTTTTCCGACAACCCAATAGTTCCACAAGTGCTCTATGGTATTGATATTGGGTGATTTTGCAAGCCATGGAAAATAGAGAAATTGCTGTCATGTTCCTGGAACTAGTCACGCACCCCTTTAATGACATGGCATGGCACATTGTCCTCTTGGTACACATTGCACCACCAGGGCAAATAAACGTCCAACATGAAGGGACATGTGGTCAGCGAGGATGAACAGGTAGCTATTGGCGTTCAGGGACCCATCCAGTGGTACCAACAGTTCCAGGCCATACCAGGAAAACATCCCCCAGACATGCACACTGCTACCGCAGCCCTGTACTTGACCGACAAGCTTGTCCGGGTGTTGGTTCTCACGTATTTGACACTGTATCTGCCCCGTCACTTCTGAGAAGTAGAAAACTTGATTCGTTGGAGAAGGCAACCATTTTTCCACTCTTCCACTGTCCAATGACGGTAGTCCCGTGCAAACTGCAGGCGTCACTGCTGATGGACCTGGGTAAACATGGGCACCTTGATGCAGCATCAACTCTGGAGACCCACGCGTAACAGGGTTCACTCTACTGTTATTGAAGACATGTAACTGGGTGCTCCAGCACTCATTTGCGTGGTCAATTGGTGCACTGTTCGCATCAATTGTCATTTACTAGTCGACGGAAGCGATGACCTTTGGGGCTCCACAGATATTACATTGGGAGGTACTCTGTGTACCAGCAGTCCATTCTTGGTACACCCATATCACAGCATGTCACGAACGGCCCATGAAGTCTGCTGTTTCTAAGATGCTTCCAACCCTTGGCGCCGTAGCCATTGATCATTCCCTTTTGAATGTCTGTCAAATCACTGCCTCTACAAATTGTGCACACGCACGCACTGTGGCTCATCTGTCCTGGCCAGCCGCTTATATCTCCGTGTGGTCAACCTTGTCGTGTGCACTCTGTGATATGCCTGGGTGGATATACACTGTGATGCTGAGAGTGGTCATATTATTTTGATATGACCGTATATATATACAAGATGTACCTCAAAGTGGTTAAGCACAAAAATTATGCTTCAAAAGCAACTTTAAATATCATTATGCAATTAGAGAAGTTTATGCATATAAAATTCTAACTAGATATTCAAGCTGACAAATGAAATACATACGAACCTTCCTGGTTTATTAATATATTTCTGTAGTCTTGCTTTCACTTCATCATAGGTCAAAAATGCTACGTAGCCCGGATGTGTGACTGCAAGAATTTGCCAATTCCGCAGTAAAGTGGACCATGGCTGAAAAAGCCTGAGAGCAAACAAATTTATAAGCACATGAAAAATACAAAAAATAATAACTTAATAAGACAAAAAGGTTACTGAACTTTAAGGAAAGCATGTGATGAAGCAGTAAGAAGAGCATGGACGGTTATAATTTTACAGCTCAAAACAGCAATGACACTCAGCCCTTCAACCATGACAAGTAACAGACTGGGGAGCCCCTTGCAATTAAGAACTACATAGCTTTTATACTTGCTGTGCCATCAAATTTCATTAGTTTTCACCAATTCTGGGCACAAGAACTCAAAAATTTCGGTTATAAGAAACAACTTAAATGAAATAATGTGGAATAATTTGCTGTGTATGTTTCATTGTATACTCCATCCATCCGAACCTGGCAGTCGGCGAAATTGAACTCTCCAACATTTAGGGGTGGTAGCAGGCATGATAATGTGCTTCGTTCCCTGTGGAACTCACTTAAATGACAAGGTGTTAAATTGCTCTCAGTAGTCGTTTGTGGGATATGGTGGGAAAGGGGGTATAGACAGAAGATTTTCTCCCTATTACAAGAACGGGGAAAAAAACACCCGACAGATGATCAGGAACCTAATTAATCGCTCTCTGTGTGGTCAGCTGAGTTTTTGGAAAGTGATTGTTACAATGGAACCCATTGGCAGTAACACTTTTGCCCACACACCCTCTGACAGAAGCAATGCCTTTAAGCAAATGACACTGGAACAAACTGGGTGGGGTGGGAGAGATTTTCAAATCCTCACTACTATCATGGCTTATCATGCCTGCTACCACCCCTAAATGTGAGAGAGTTCAATTTTGCCGACTGCCAGGTTTGGATGGATGGAGTGTACTTTAACATAATCTAGAAACAAAAGGCACAATGTATTTCTGCTACAGGGATTACATTGATATACACTCATCACCAAAAAAATAGTTTCACCCTGAAGGAAGCAACCAATGGGAATGAAACATGGTGCGTAGGTTTCACATTGTGAGACATGCAAATGATTCAACTATCACGCTCGGCTGCGCATGTGATGCCAGCAAGAAGGGGTCATAGCGTTGTGCCTGACCGCTTATACACTGAGTGACCACTTTATTATGACCACCTGACAGTTTCAAGCAAATGAGCTATGGCTGCACACTGTTGCCGCCAGAGGGCGAGGCTAGTATAAAAAGGGAAAGCTTAGTACTTGCGACAGTGGTAGAACTGATTTTTGGGTGACGAGATGGGTACAAAATGTGATTTGATGGACTTTCAACGTGGGATTACTGTAGGAGCTCGGAGTCGTGGAGCGACTATCACCAAAACTGCCGCATTCATGAAATGTTCCAGAGCAGCTGTTGTTAAAAAGTTTAAAGACTGGACCGTCAGCGAAAAAACTGAGTCTCTACGTGCAACGTGTGGTTGTCATCGACTAGTGACTGCTCGGGCTAAACGGAGAGTGTGCAGACTGGTAACAGTGCAGCAAATTACAGACTATCTTATTCAAGTATCCCCTCAAATGATCTCTGCACACACTGTTCGCCGTGCACTGCATCGGATGGGATGTGGCAGCCGAAGGCCTGTTCGAACACCTTTGCTGTCTGCAGTTAAAAGAGAAAACATCTCCAGTTCGCATAGGAGAACAAGGATTGGACAATCGATAATCGGAAACAAATTATGTGGTCCGATGAATCACATTTTCAGTTGCACCATGCCGATGGCAGAGTGAGAATTTGGCGGAAACAGCACAAAAGCATGGACCCCAAATGCATTGCTACAACCCTTCAAGCTGGTGGAGGCATCGTTATGGTTTGGGGAATGTTTTCCTGGCATGCTTTGGGCCCTTTAATTCATGTTGACCAACGTCTGACTGGCACATCATATCTAAACATCGCTGCGGACCAAGTGCATCCTGTCATGTGGATGGTTTATCCCAATGGTGATTGCTACTTTCAACAAGTTAATGCGTCCTGCCATAGTGCTCGTATTGTACAGGATTGGTTTCAGGAACATGCCGGTGACTTTACTTTGCTCAAGTGGCCCCCACAATCTCCAGATCTCAACCCCATTGAGAATTTGTGGGATGAAGTTGAACGAGCCATCAGACAGCTGTATCCACAACCCTGCAATCTCACACTCCTGGAAAGTGCTATTCATCAAGCATGGTCTCAGATTCCACAAACCACCTATCAACATCTCATGGAGTCCATGCCACGAAGAATCGACGCAGTATTAAAGGCAAAAGGTGGCCCAACGAAGTACTGAGGAGGTGGTCATAATAAAGTGGCCACTCAGTGTATAAGGTTGTGCCATTGCGCATGCTTGCCATTCTGACTCGTGCTGTTGTGTTGGTTGCATCCTTTTGCAAGTGAAGTATGCCTCGGATAAAAGTTTGGAAGCAATTCGAACAGTTGGAGGATTTTGAGAGGGGCCACATCGTCAGGCTCCCGGAAGTGGGATGGTCTTTTTGTCATATTGCATGCCATACCAGTCGTGCGGATACAACCATAGCATGCTGTTGGCGGCAGTGGATAGAAGAAGGTACGCAGCAGCAGCAGCAACAGGAAGGGGCTGGGAGACCTAGACGAACCACAGAGAGAGAGGACCGACGAGTTGTCCAACATGCGCGGAGTGACCCAACAGCCATGATTGCGGATATTCAGTGAGGAGTGATGCCATCCATGCATCGTCTAATTTGTGCCATCACCACTGGCAGATGGCTGCATGACATAGGACTACACACACGCACAGACCCCTCACGACGACTGCCCTTAACACCATCGCGTAGTCGCCAAAGACTGCAATGGTGTCGTGCCAGACTGTCAAGGAGCAACTCAGAATGGCAGTGGGTGATCTTCAGTGATGAGTCCCACTTTTGTCTTGGAGGGGACGACATACGTATCCATGTGTGGAGTCACCGTGGTAAGCGCCAAGACGAACAGTTTGTTGTCAAGCGTCTCACATCCAGAATGCCTGGTGCCATGGTGTGGGATGCAATTGCCTATGATACCAGATCACCTTTGGTGTTCATTACAGGCACTTTGACAGCTGAACGTTACGTTAATGAAGTCCTGCAACCAGTGGCTCTAGCTTTTCTGAACGCTCACTACGGTACGATTTTCCGACAGGACAATGCTCATTCCCATACTGCTGCTGTCACGAGAGCTTGTCTTCAAGGCACTGACAATCTGTCATGGCCAGCGGTATTGCCAGACCTGTCGCCGATTGAAAATGTGTGGAATGCTATTGGACGCACAATCCACACTCCACCCCTACCACACAATCTGCAGGAACTGCTTGAAGATTCAAGCTGCACGAATGGCTTATCACAGGATACCATTAGGAACCTGTACAACTCCATGGCGAGACATCTGGCATGCTATGGGAGCAAACATGGCGGCCCAACGCCATACTGAGAGACACAACTTATTGGCGTGTAGCTCAATAAATATTGTCCATATCAGTCTCAATGTTTAATCATTTATTGTTCCTGGTAACCTTTGCCTTCCTCCCAAATAGCATTGCAGTCTGACATGTCCTTCTGGGTGCAACTATTTTTCTTTTTTTTTTTTTTAATGATGAGTGTATGAAGGAAGGATTAACCAAAAGACAATGAAACTTACCTCGTGAAAACATCAAACTCAAAATTTGATATGTAATCATTACACGTTAAATCTATGGTGGACTTGAGTGCCATGGCTTCCAGACCGGAGCTGATTGCATGAACTTGATGAAGTGTCTGCCTGAACACTCGCCAAGGAACGATTGTGCTGCAAAAAGCAAATATCAAATGCAAACTCCATTTAAAAGAACAATGTGGTTATGAACATTAATTAGAAAAACACAACATTCAACTCATTTATAATAATCACACACATGCACAAATTTCTCATATGAATGTATGATAAGCATACTTCACAGAACTATCAAGATTTCTAAACCACAGAAGATTTTTTTTTTTTTTACAATTTAAAATGTAATCATATGAAGGGGTAGACAAGAATTTTCAGGCACCAGCTCCTTTTTTCAGGAGCCGGCACACTTTTTCGAAAGACGCTAGGAGAAAACCACAATTAATCTAAACAAAACTACCTTTACAGGATTACCATCAACAGTTAAAATTAATGTACTATTTTTTTTATATTGTTTAGTAATTCAGTGCAATATTCCACAACTAAAACTAGGGATACTAAATTACTGACGTTAGCTATTGAAAAGTACTCGGTGCTAAACAGTCAACAAAAAACGTGCAGTAAGAAACCAATATATCAGCATTGTGTGCACACTCAGTACATAAGGACATTTACCGTTGGTATCCACACTGTTTGGGAACATTTCTTGCACGTAATGTAATGCAAAATGAGGGAGGTACACGTTTATCCACAATCCTTGACATGAAATACATGAAAATGACAGCAGTAACACAGAACTGAATACGTCAAACACGCAACGTCGAGAAAGTCAAGAAAAGCTCTCAATGAACATTAAAATCCTTCAGAATAGTCTTAAACTAAAATTTCCCAGACTATATGAAACTTCAAAGACATGCAAAACGGCCCAACAATATTTTCACAACAGTAATTGAAATATTGTTGGACCATTTTGTATTCCTCCCAAATATTTGAAACATAATATGAACTTTCATAGAAATACAAAATGGCCCAACAATATTTTCTCAGCAGTAATTGAAATATTGTTGGACCATTTTGTATTCCTCCCAAATATTTAAAACATAATATGAACTTTCATAGAAATACAAAATGGCCCAACAATATTTTCTCAGCAGTAATTGAAATATTGTTGGACCATTTTGTATTTCTATGAAGTTTCATATAGTCTGGAAAAATTTAGTTTAAGACTATTCTGAAGGATTTGAACGTTCATTGAGAGCTTTCATTGGCATTCTCGACGTTGCGTGTTTGACGTATTCAGTTCTGTGTTACACTGTTGTCATTTTTATGTATTTCATGTCAAGAATTGTGGACGAACATGTACCTCTCTCAACTTTGCATAACATTACATGCAAGAAATGTTCCCAAACAGTGTAGATACCAATGGTAAGGTCCTTACGTATTGAGTGTGCACACAATGCTGATATATTAAAACTAGGGAACATATTATACCCTACACTTGTATTAATTAGCTACACTTCAAAATAGGTTTTCCTTTCAGAAAGTTCAGCTTTGATGAATAAATATACTTAAAAGCGCCTCGCACGGATGCCATCTTAAGGGCTCGGTGTTCTAAGCACTGGCTTCTGACCATCTAAGATGGGGTCCTGGTTTGAATCCCAATAAGGCATTGACATAGTGTTTGCCTTACAGCACTGGCTCTCCCTTCCCTGGAACTAAGAACCTCCTAAATTAGGGACAGGTGACTGCTTAGAGCCCATCAAGTTACTCACAGTGGCCTTTACACACCACCACCAAAAGACAACCATAAACAAAACAAATGCCACAGCTAAATTCTTACCTTGCAAGCATGCACTTATCTCTCTTGGGTTGCCCTGAGGGACTTCAGTCTGATTCACTACTGCCAATATTGCTGCAGAAACAGGGCCAGAAAATTTTCAAAACTGTAACACGCCAAGTTAGACATGCCCAATACACACACACACACACTAATTACGCACATACTGTACTTTTTCTTTTCTAAACATTCCAGAAACAATATAAAAAACAAAGTGCTTTTAGTGTATTTCATAAACTGTCCCGGCAATGAAATTTGAACACCTCTATATTTCACTACATTTCATAAATTGTGCAAAGAAATATGAATTTGCCTAATGGTTTTCCATGTCAAATCTGCAGAAAAAGATATCATTTTTTACTTGAACCCTTCTGATTTTCATGAAACTTGGTGAAATTGCAGGCTTTATTGAGAAAATAATCAGTGCAAAATTTCTGCTTTTTACATTCAATTTTTCTAGTTATAGGACTTTGAAAAAAAAAAAAAAAAAGCAGTTTTTATGTATACTATGTCTATCACAAATGATAATAACTGTACACCTAATCAGTTAATAGAGCTTATATTGGGTTTGTTTGAAAGCTTATTACACAGAAGCTTTCTTTTGAGACATTGCACATTATATTATGGGCAACTTAAATTTCAAAGTCATCTGTTTTGACCATTAATTTTCCAATAAACACTTCATTAATTTTATTAAATAAAGCAAATGAAACTCTGTGTAGTAACAAAATTGACTGAGAAATAAAAACATTACTTTGTTTAAAAAAAAACACTTTTTATTCTGCAAAAAGATTTTTTACATGCCTGATTAGGTATGTAGAAAAAAAAATACATTCCCAGACAGATCAGGCAATACCAGGATAATTCCAGTCATTGATGTTTTCTGGCAGTTAATGAAAACAATATAAATGAGCATAAATATAAAAATTTAGTCATTGAAATAGAGTCCATTGTGATGCCATGTCTTGCATTATTCTGCATTTTTTTTTTTTTTTTTTTTTTTTTTTTTTTTTGAGGCAAAACTTCACCCTGGAAATCAGAATTAAACCCATATCTGGAAACTTCGTTGTCCTGAGCGGTGTGATGGTGGTACGCTCGAACCTAAATCGAAAAGATGCGGGTTTGACTTCTGTTTCAGGGAGATGCATTTCAAGTTTTCTGACGGATGAGGCTACATGGGGAAACAGTAAAATGTACTGCAACTATACGCCAACAATTATACAACTAGTCAGAAACTTACATCTCCGACTACTCAGCAATTAGGGCAGCTACAAATATCCTTAATGGTAAAGGGATGTTAATGGGTGTTATTGTTCTTATGATTAGTTTTACATTACATTTAACATCTGTTGATTGAAAATAACAGAAAATTTGGTTGCATTTTGTAATGCAAGACTACCTACACATCAAAAGTTTGTGAGTTCTTAGAAATTACTAGAGAGTTGCCAGCTTCTCATAAATTAACAAGTTCCATTATACATGTAATAAACATGTGTGAAATAAATTATATTTTAGTATAGTTATTTTGTACTTATGACAATCTCTTAGTACCAGAGCAGCAGAACGTAGACATACGCTGTACGCAGATACTTTCAAAATTATTAGCAAGTTTTGCAGACGGTTTTTGCTTGTAGATTGAAAAT
Organism: Macrothele yani; assembly: GCA_039090855.1. Classification (NCBI taxonomy): domain Eukaryota; kingdom Metazoa; phylum Arthropoda; class Arachnida; order Araneae; family Macrothelidae; genus Macrothele; species Macrothele yani. The sequence continues at coordinate 178,423,846 of CM076990.1, forward strand.
AAAATAAAAATGTTATTTACAGCTATTATAACACTCAAGGCTTTACTCAGATTAATATACTTAAATCAGTTTCAACTTTAACTTTCAATTATTTTTCACATTTCCCAAGTTCTTTTGTTTTACAGGTTTCTGGCTTCTAGATTTTATCAAGGTGCTCAATGTTTAGGAACTGTATCAAAAGTTACGTTTACACAGAAAGCTTTTAAATTTTATTGCCAGGTTTCTATGGCAGTCGCCAGTTATTAAATTAAAATCATTTCCCTATGTATTTTGTAAGTCTAATATTTTTTAATTAAATTGTTAAAAATTCTATTTATAATTTTTGAAGGTTCATTGATGAAACTGTTTTTCTGGACATAAAACTTTTCTTTAATTAGTCTCTTGTTTTTGTGAGGTTCAATCATAGTCCAATGTTCAAATATTTTGCCACAAAAGTCCATTTCACACACATTCAATTGTAATGTACTTGTGTTGTCCTCATTAGAATCTGTAATGTTCTAACAATTATTTATCGTTTTATTAAATTTTCTTTAAATTAACTTATTCTATTGTTAACGTGCTTCGCAGCAAGTTTTCTATTTAAATGGTTGTGTATGCAGATACATTTTATTTTTACCCAACTCTGCTTAGTACTACCTATAGAACAACTGTTATTTTCTGTGTTGTGATAATTTTGCACTATGGGTTTTTTTACAGGTTACAGCTTCATCAAAATCTTTCACAATCATTAATGCCATGTTGTCTGACTTTACGTTTACATCTAAGAAATATTTTTCTGCAACTTCTTTCATATCTTGTAATAAGACATAATGCCAACGTATCTTAAAAAGTTATTTTTTGGCAAAGAGATTAGAACACTTCTAAGCCAAAAAAACAAACTAACACTTTTATACAATTGCCATCTACTGTGGAAATTAAATATTAATTTCAATAAATCTCTGAATTTTAAAAATTTTCATTTCCTCCCATCTGATTTTAATATTACCTGGGATACACATGAAATAAGAGAAAGAAAAAATATGCACATAATACACAGCCACTACGCATAAGGTACCAATCGGATACAATAAACCTTTACATTTTGCTTCTATGCTACAGATCTACACCGATGAGTCACTGTATTATGAACACCCCCAGCCTAGAGAAATTAGCTTACCTGGAGACGGAACGGTGGCGCAAGTGAAGTTCACAGAGCAGTATATACATACAACCCAAGGACCGGCTTTCGGTAAGTAGTGTTCGAAGTCAGAATGGGAAAAGCTGCCAATTTATCGGAGTCTGATAAAAGACAAATTGTGATGGCAGGCCGCCTCGGAACTATGATCTCAAAAACGGTGTGGCTTGTGGGTTGCTCACGTGCTGCTGTAGTGAGTATGTATCAAAAGTGGTGTACAGATGGCCAAATGATGAACCATCGTCCAGACACGTGATCCGTAGCTCACCGATGCCAGAGGAGAGCAGAGTCTGTCGCACACTGCTCACAACAATTGCAGGGCCACAGTGTGACAAATCGCCCCCAGCTACAACAGTGGTGAACAGGGCAATGTGTCATAGCACACAGTTCATCGCAGTCTTCTACGCATGGGCCTGTGTAGCCGAAGACCCAGCCGAGTCCCCATGCTCACTGCACGTCATTGCCAACAACGCATGAAATGGGCCCTAGATCAACGAGATTGGACCATGGATGATTGGAAGAAACTGACCTGGTCTGACAAATCAAAATTCCTAGAGCATCACATAGACGGCCGAGCACAGATACGCCGATTACCAACAGAGGCTATGGCATCTGGATGCACTGTTGGACAGAAACAGGCCAGTGGCAGCAGTGTTATGCTGTGGGCCATGTTTTTCTTGGGACACGTTAGGCCCCATTATCCCAATAGCACAATCCCTGGCAGCTGTTAGGTATCTGAACATCGTTTTGGACCAAGTTCACCTATTCATGGCAACTGTGTTTCTTGCTGGTGATGGCCATTACCAACAGGATAATGTGCCATGCCACACAGCCAGAAGCATGAAGGAGTAGTTCAAGGAACATGATGGCGATTTTCTGTTAATGCCCTGGCCTCCAAATTCACCTGACATGAACCCAATCGAACATTTGTGGTTCGACTTGGAAAAGCGGAGTTTGCGCTAAATCACCACCAATCTGAAATGTAGAGGAACTAGAGGACCTACTGTTGACATTATGGTACCAGGTAGGTACTCCAGGATACCTATCGCCACCTCATGGAAACAATGCCTTGCCGAGTGACCACTGTTTTGTGGGTTAAAGAAGGTCCTACAGCTTATTAGGTAGGTGGTCATAATTTAATGGCTCATTGGTGTATAGTCTAGTAAATGAGAGAGAGCAGAATTGATGGCGCCATTGTACAAGTACGAATTTTGCTCATAGAGAGGTGAGAGAAATTAGAGGGGTCCCCCCCCCCCCCCACACACACACACCTTACATTTGAAGCCATTGATGTGGGATCGAATCATCTGGGAAAAGTTTCTCTCAAAATAACGGAAGAATACCCTTGTAATTAATTTTGCATTTCAATTGTCTCAAACTCGTGCCCCTACTTCTAGAAACATGTATTCTTTTATACAATAATTACTGTTTCACACGTGAATCAAATTAGTCAATTCAGCGATGTCTGATTGCTGGGTTAATTATCATGACTACCAGAGTATGTTTATTATAACTAAAGAATATATATATATTCCAGTTCTTATGTACAGAGCAGAGACTTGGACTTCTAACTAAAAAAGACATACAAGGCTGCAGCCAACTGAAAGATGCATGGAAAATTTCGGTTATACGGAGATGCACGCTTGGTGTAATCAGGAAAGATAAGAAGACAAACTCATAGATCACGAAAATGACAAAAGTGGAAGACATCTGAAATGGTAGTGGGCTGGACATATTGCTACAAATAAGGACCAACAATGTACAACCAAAGTTTCAGACTGGATATCAAGGGACAGCAAGGTTCGTACTCCTCCAAGCAAAATAAATTCAAGCAGTTTTCAAGGACTTTTTAAACCCGAATTATCATGTGTGTACTGTCGGTCGATCAGTAGGTAGATTTTAGTAAGTTCAGACCATTAATCTTAGCTGGGGCGGGCACACCTTCAATGACCTACCTGTTACCCCTTGCCCCCATTTGGTTTATTTTATTAACTACTGTATGAATTGCCCCTGTGTTTTGGTGTTTTTCCAAAATTTTATTTTGTGGAATATTTTGAAAGGGTACATTATTTTTGTATTCATCTGCTGGTATGACACTTATTGTTTGCTTTAACTTTTTATTTTTGATGCATGACTGATGCATTTTTTGACGCAGCCAGGAGACGAAGGATTCACGAACGAAGCACAAGCAATTCCTGGAAGTTCCATTTTCCAGCAAGAATATGTCCCTAACCCCAGTAAATAGAAGCCCATCATAATTTGCAAATACACCATTCCACTTATTTTACTCACATGGCTGATGTTTTATTCTGTAGCAATATCATAGCCAAGGCACCAGATGTCCACACATTCTCCTGGGTTGAACACAAGTTCTGCGCTATTTGATCAGCTTGGTGGTTTTATCAGGACTACACAGTAATATCCTATACATCTTTTTAGCACAAACAATTATTTAATATATGCTCTTTCATATCATTACTTAAAAAACAATAACAATAAAAAAAATTCAAGTACTGTTTACAAAGCCTTAAACTTTTTCAAGTACTTTAAAAAACTTGAAAATGAACTTTTTTATTCAAGGACTTTTCAAGAAGCATACGGACCACGGACAGGAAAAGACCCAAAAGACCACGTGGGAGTGAGTGGAAAAAGCATACCAGAGTGACTGGCTCAATACAGACCATTGTGGAATAAACTTGGGGATACCTTCATCTAGCAATCCAGCAGTGGATTGATAATGGTTGACAATGATGTTGATATACATATGAGGTACATTTGAAAAGTATGTACCGTTTGGCAATTAAAGTTAAATGAGAGTGCATTTGCAAAAATTTTTATTTTTATGTGATTTGCCACACCTTAACCTACTGTTCTACATAGTTTCCATCATTATTGAGGCATTTATCATAACAAGGCACCAGTTTTTGTATCCCATCATAGAATGGGGCTGTTCACGAAGACAGCCACTTCACTGCTCCTTTGACTTAGTAATCGTCAAGAAAAGCTGACCAACAAGGAACTTCTTCAGATGCAAGAACAGGTGATAGTCACTTGATGCTAGTTCTGGGCTTGGGGGGGGGGGGGAGTGATTCATTTGTTTCCAGCCAAATGAAGTGATGAGTGCTTCAGGCTGCAGAAATGCGAGGCCGAGCATTGTCCTGAATTTGTCATTATTCCTTCACTCATGGCAACTCTGTGCCTTGCCCACCAATGAGGCAAGTCAACGCTCATGCGTGATATCCTGACCACAGTGCTGCAGCAAAAATATTTGTAAACACTACTTACCTTCCGAACATGCCTTGTATATATAAATATATGATTTAATTATTGGCCAAGAAGTTTGCATTAACATTTGGGATTGGAATGCTTTTAAGACACATTAACTGGATAATCACATACAGGCATCCCCACTTCCTTTACGCCATTTTGCTTTTATGAAAGACCTACATTACTACCTGTTTTTGCTAACCGCAAGAAATTGGAAGAGGAGTTTTTCACTTTTACGAAAAACAGTGATCAGCGTTTGTTTTACAGCGAGCCGTTATAGAGACAGCGTGCACCCCAAGCCGCAAGAGTGTCGCCGTCAAGCTCCTTCCCCAAGAACTACACTCAGCATCAAACCCCCATAGCTTTGAACTGTGTCTGTGATCATCTATGCTTTATCTCTGTTTATTTTGATCATCTGTTAGCATGATGTGCCCTAATGTATCAGAAAAGCCTCAGACTCTTAAGGGTGTTACATTTAGCGTAAAACTGGACGTAATTAAGCGTTTAGATCGTGATGAACAAAATATAGACAATGTGCATGATTTGGACTAGCCTGCATCCACCATTTGTACTATTTACACGCAGAGAAAAAGAATCTTGAAAGCTGGTAAAGTTATTACTAGTTCTGCAAGTAGCAAAGTGGTCCCCTTTTAGTCAACATTCAGGGAGAGTCAAAAGTCGCAGGACACCTTTGTATTTCAGAAACGGGAAGGAAAATGTAATATCTGAATACCCCAGCAAAGAATTGGTGGTTATTTCCGGAACATGGCTGCCATCTTGAAATCCGCCATATTGGATCAAGAGCAAATATTTCAAATGGTGTTGCATATCAAACAAGACCAGAATATTCTCAGAAATTGATTGCCATAATCAGATTTGACATAAGTGTTGGGTTCACAAGTTATCAACATAGAAAGTTGAAATAACTACTGTTTCAGGTAACCAAAGATGGCACTGACGAAAGAGGAGAGGATTGAGGTGATCCTAACGTCTGGAGAACGCAGCTGACATATCATAGCCGCAGACTTCAACAACTGACACCCAGAAAGACCATCAATTTCCCATAGCACTGTCACATACTTGATGTCCAAATTCCGAGAAACTGGCACTGCGGATGACAAGCCACGTAGTGGTCGGCTGAAAACTGCTACCGACGAGGAAACCTCGACAATGGTTTCGACATCCTTTGTAAAAAGCCCACACAACATAGCACATGTCTCGCAGCAGAATGTGGTATCACCCAGTCAGCCATTGTACGGTTTCTTCACACCACTCACTGGCATCTGTTCAAGATCCAGATGCAGCAGCAACTATCAGAGGATGGCCCTGATAGACATGTTGAGTTCCATACCTGGGCTTTAGACCAACATCAATGGGATCCCTCATTCACACAGGGCATTTTTGTTCAGTGGTGAAGCTAACCATCAGAACCACAGGTAGGAGTGACAGGAACCCTCACTGGATGGAACCATCTAACATCGTTGGTAATGTAAAGGTTATGGTGTGGTGTTGAATATGGGGCACCCGTGTAATTAGACCCATTTTCATCGACAATAGCCTAAATGCTCAGCGCTATCTGGAAATGCTACAGGAAATAGTGTTCCCTTCCCAATGAAGATGGCAGTTTCCCCAGTTACTTCCAACACGATGGGGCTTCACCACACGATGGAGCAATTGTTCGTCAATGGCTAGATGTTCAATTTGCTGGTCATTGGATTGGCTGGCGCAGTCCTGTGGAATGGCCACCCAGATCCCGCAAGCTCACACCACTCTACTTTTATCTGAGGGGTCGTCTAAAACACCTGGTGTATGCCAAAAAATTCTGCAACAAACACTAACTTCAGCAACACATCCTGGATGTCTCCCAATATTCTCATGCGGATGCATCACTACTGGATCAAGTGCCTTCAGCTCTGTGTTCAGCAACAGGAGCAACACATTGAGCACATTAAATAGCTGTACATCCAGGGTACTTTAAAGGTTGTTATTTCAACTTTGTGTTGATAACTTGTGAACCACAACACATGTCAAATCTGATTACAGCAATCAATTTCTGAGAAAATTCTGGTCTGATTTGATATGCAAACATGACCCCCTTAACTGAAAAATTTAACCTTGATCCAAGATGGTGGCCATGTTCTGGAAATAACCTAAAAGCCCCCCCCCCCCCCCACTGATTCTTTGCTGGGGTATTCAGATATTTTATTTTCCTTCCTGTTTCTGAAATACAAGTGTCCTGTGACTTTTGACTCGCCCTGTGTAAAATGAGTATTTATCATTATGCTGTATATTTACAGTTGTGGCCAAAAGTACTGCACTAGTTGACCGAAAGTCAATTTTTCATGTTTGAAGTCAACTTATACAGTGTAATGGCAAAGTCAGGAATACATATTATACATCATTTTAAAGGAAAGTTTATGCTGAATTCAAATATTTTTACAGAATGTTATTACCAGTAACAGAAGTGAAGTTACAAGCAAAAGTACAGCACCTAGTCATAAAAAGCAAAAAATAGTGGAATTTGTGAAATTAGTGTACAATGGTATTTAACGTAAAATTACTGTACAGTACATTATTGAAACTTGCAGGATACTTGAAATAATGTACCAATAAACAAAATATGCTTTAATATTTAATTGGATAACCACGGTTTTCTAGTAACAAAGTGCACCTTCTTGGCATGGAACTAATGAGCTTCTCTAGTTGTCCATTGGTGACAACACGGGGCCAAAATTGTTGTTAAATGTGACTGTGATCATTCCACTGTCTTGTGCACCATTAAAAGATTTTCAGAAACTGGATGTGTGGGAAACAGAAAAAGAACAGGTCGGCCAACACTGTGTACTGAACTTGGTGATCGTATGTTGATTTGTCGTTCCTTAAAATCAAGATTTAAAATAGCCACTGATTTAAAAAATGAGTGGGAGAATAAGGTAGACATTATTGCATCTTCACGTACAGTTCGTCATAGGCTACAAGAAAATGGACTGACTGCACGAAAACCTTTCGTTACTGAACAACAACAGCTCAAAAGAATTGTTTGGGCCAAGGCACACAAGAATTGGACTGTTGATGAATAAAAAAATGGTATTTTCAGTGATGAAACAACTGTTACTATTTCTGCTAAGAATGGAAATAATTATGTACATGATCGGGCTGGTGAAAGATATAATAAGGCAGGCTGCTCCCAGCCCACAATCAAGCACCCACATTCGGTGATGTTATGGTCCTGTATTTCAGCCAGTGGTGTTGGCCGTCAGCACATTGTTGATGGCACATTGAATGGATCAAAATATGTGGATATTTTGGAGTCCAAACTGCTACCATCTGTACAAGACATGGGTTTGCAGAATTTTATCTTTCAGGATGATAATGCGCTGTGTCATCGGTCAAAGTTGGTTGACGAGTGGTTTAATCACAAAGTTAAAACTTCAGTGGCCGGCACAGTCACCGGATCTTAATCCCATAGAGAATCTGCGTGTGAGATTGAAGCAAAAGATCCGTCAACAAGGACCCACATCTAAAACAGCAGTATTTGAGTCTGTAAGGGCCGTATGGCACCGTGTTACCACCAATCGATAACTAGAGAAGCTCATTAGTTCCATGCCAAGAAGGTGCACTTTGTTACTAAGAAACCGTGGTTATCCAATTAAATATTAAAGCATATTTTATTTGCTGGTAAGTTATTTCAAGTATCCTGCAAGTTTGAATAATGTACTGTACAATAATTTTACGTTAAATGCCATTGTACACTAATTTCACAAATTCCACTATTTTTTGCTTTTTATGACTAGGTGCTGTACTTTTGCTTGTAACTTCACTTCTGTTACTGGTAATAACATTCTGTAAAAATATTTGAATTCAGCATAAACTTTCCTTTAAAATGATGCATAATATGTATTCCTGACTTTACCATTACATGTATAAGTAGACTTCAAACATCAAAAATTGACTTTCTGTCTACTGGTGAAGGACTTTTGGCCACAATTGTATATCATTCCTGCTTTTACTATAGGTTAGTGTTATTTTAAGTTTTATGTGTTATTTGGTAGGTTATTTTTTGAATCTGGGAATGCTCAAAAATTTTTCCCTTATAAATGAATGATAATTGCTTCTTCGCTTTTATGCCATTTTGGCTTACAAAAGGTTTCATAAGAACACTCCACTTTCAGAGAATGAGGGAAACCTGTATAACAGCAGTGTTAGAATTAGAAATAAATCTTCTACTGGCCCAGCGGACCACTAGAATTTGCAAACCACCGGTCCACCAAAATGGCCACTGGTCCGTAAAATAATAATAAAAAACCTTAAAGACATTTACAATATATGTAGAAAATAATGTATTACTTCAATAGAATTATCTCCAATATTTGTTTTCAAACCTATCATTATTTTGCATCCTAAAAAGAAACCATACAGCAAGCTAAAAGAAATAGAAATTAACTTTTTGGCATTTGACAAATTAGAAGAAAAAACAAACTTACTAGCCATCCGGGCCGGTAAAATCAAGAGTTCAGTGGTCCGACAGAAGTTTTACTGGCCAATGGCCAGCAGACCACTGGGTAATTCGAACACTGATAAGAGTTATCAGACTTTCTACCAATATTAAAATAATTCTAATGTTTTTAATTTTTATATGTAATATTTAAATAAAATTATGGTTTATCAAGCATTTAAATATTCAACTTCAGTATTGTCACTGTGCGATTTCTTATTATGAATCTATGTAACAGATGTTGGACAATAAGCACAGAGTTTTATGCACCAGGTAGCACTGGGATTTGTTTAAACGTACTGTAAAAATATGTTCAGAAAAGATGACAAAACTGAAATCAGAAAGCCAAGAAAAAAAAAAAGACAAATATATAAATATTGTGACAAATGACATTACAAAATATGCAGATGAATTTAATAAATCCTATTTGAAAATACTATATATATATATATAGATTTCAATGCAAAAATAGGGCAACGGCAACAGAATGAAACTTCAGTAGGTAAATTCGGTCACGGCAACAGAAACCAGCGTGGAAATACTCTCGTTGAGTTTGCAGAGGCAGAAGGGTTTTTCATCTTGAACTCCTTCAAGAAAAAGCCACACAGGAAATGGACATGGAGGCATCCAAATGGGACGACAAGTGAAATTGATTTTATTATGTGTAACAAAAAATGCGTCATAGAAGACTGCAGTGTGCTAAACAAGTTCAACACAGGTAGTGACCATAGATTGGTGAGATGTATGATGCACCTCAACACTAAACTTGAACGTAGCAAGCTCATAAGACAAACAAAATCTATTGACATAACCAACCTTAAAAAACACCATAATATCTTCAAGTTGGAACTGAAGAACAGGTTCTCTGCTTTAGAAGGCCTAACATCGGAAGAAGTGGACATCTCTGAAGTTAACAGAAAAGTAACCAAAGCTCTTGTGGAAACAGCAACAAAATTAGCTGGGTCTAAGAACAAGTTGCATGTAAATAAATTATCAGGAAAAACGAAAATGTTGATGCAAAAAAGAAGAGATGAGGACAACTAAAGAAGATGTGACTTCCAAAGTGGAATATATAGAGCTATGCAAGACAGTACGAAAAAGTATCACTGAAGACGTAAGAAAATTCAACTGTGAACTAGTGAGGAAAGCAATTGAAAACAACCAAAGCCTAAAGATAGCAAAGGGACATCTCAGTAAGGGAAGAAAACAGATTATGGCACTGAGAAAAGAAGATGGTTCTGTAACAAGAAATAGAGGTGAAATTTTGACAAGAGTGAAAGATTTCCACTCCAAATTATATGAAAGGGATGATACATGTACTCCAGACACCATGAAAGATACCAGTACCAGAGTTCCTCCAGTCCTTCCAGCAGAAGTTGCACATGCAATCAAGAACATGAAGCGGGGAAAAGCTCCAGGAGAAGATGGAATTACTGTAGACATCATACAAGAAGCAAGTGGAGAAATCGAAACAGTACTCGCCCAAATTTTCACTCGATGCCTTAATGAAGGAAAGATTCCTGAGGATTGGAACACCGCTACAATGATCCTGCTACATAAGAAAGGTGACATTGAGGATCTCTGAAACTACAGACCTATCAGCCTCCTATCAGTAGTTTATAAAATCTTCACTAAAGTTCTTTCACACCGCTTGAAGGTAACACTGGACATGGCTCAACCAAGAGAACAAGCTGGATTCAGGAGTGGCTACAGCACAATAGATCATATCCATGTGCTGAGAGAACTAATTGAAAGATCGAGGGAATATGAACTTCCATTGAGCATGGCTTTTATCGATTATGAAAAAGCCTTTGATTCGGTGAAACCATCAGCAGTTACAATGGCTCTGAAAACCTGCGGTATTGAAGATGCATACATTAATATTATTAATAACATCTATGAAAATGCAAGTGCAAAGATTAGGCTGTTTGAAAATACAACACACATAAAAATTGGAAAGGGAGTGAGACAAGGTGACACCATATCTCCGAAGCTCTTTAATGCCACATTGGAGGGTGTTTTTCAGTCACTGAGCTGGGAAACCAAGGGGATAAAGATTAATGGAGATTATCTAACCCACCTTCGTTTTGCTGATGACGTAGTCATTTTTGCAACTAGCCCATCAGAGCTGCAGAGTATGATCCAGGAACTTGCTGACAAGAGTAAAGAAGTGGGATTAAAAATGAACTTTCAGAAGACAAAAGTGATGTTCAATGCTTTTACAAGAAATAAAGATTTATCGATTGATGGAGAAAAGCTGGAGATAACAGACACGTACGTTTATCTTGGACAGCAGATATCAAGTGAGGGTCACATTGATGAAGAAATTAATTGGCGTACAAAACTTGCCTGGAGAGCTTTTGGAAGAAAATGCATAATTTTCAAGAGCAATATGCCATTATGTCTTAAAAGAAAAGTGTTTGATCAATGCATCCTTCCAGTGCTTACGTAGGGTGCAGAGACGTGGACCTTAACTAAAAGAGACATACAAAGGCTGCAGACAACTCAAAGTAGCATGGAGAGGTGCATACTTGGTGTAACCAGGAGAGATAAGAAGAGGAACTCGTGGATCAGAAAAATGACAAGAGTGGAAGACATCATGATCAGAGTTAAATCCCTGAAATGGCAATGGGCTGGACATACTGCCAGAAGGACAGATCATCGATGGACAGCCGAAATTTTAGATTGGATTCCAAGGGACAGGAAAAGACCCAGAAGAAGACCACATGGGAGATGGGTGGATGAAATTCGAAAGTATGCAGGGGTGACATGGAGGAGACTGGCACAAGACAGACCGTTGTGGAGGAAACTTGGGGAGACCTTCGTCCAGCAGTGGATTGATAATGGTTGACGATGATGATGATGATATATATATATACATATATATATACATATATATATATATATATATTTCTTTTTTGCTTTGTATTCAGCATTATTTCCGTGTAAGTATATATATCATCATCATTCTCAACCATTATCAATCAATCCACTGCTGGACGAAGGTCTCCCTAAGTTTCCTCCATAACGGTCTGTCTTGTGCCAGTCTCCTCCACGTCACTCTCGCATACTTTCGAATTTCATCCACCCATCTCCCATGTGGTCTTCTTCTGGGTCTTTTCTGTCCCTTGGAATTCAATCTAAAATTTTGGCTGTCCATCGATGGTCTGTCCTTCTGGCAGTATGTCCAGCCCATTGCCATTTCAGGGATTTAACTCTGATCATGATGTCTTATACTCTTGTCATTTTTCGGATCCAAGAGTTCCTCTTCTTATCTCTCCTGGTTACACCAAGCATGCACCTTTCCATGCTACTTTGAGTTGTCTGCAGCCTTTGTATGTCTCTTTTAAGGTCCACGTCTCTGCACCATACGTAAGCACTGGAAGGATGCATTGATCCAACACTTTTCTTTTAAGACATAATGGCATATTGCTCTTGAAAATTATGCTGTTTCTTCCAAAAGCTCTCCAGGCAAGTTTTGTACGCCGATTAATTTCTTCCTCAATGTGACCCTCACTTGATATCTGCTGTCCAAGATAAACGTAGGCGTCTGTTATCTCCAGCTTTTCTCCATCAATTGATAAATCTTCATTTCTTGTAAAAGCATTGAACATCACTTTTGTCTTCTGAAAGTTCATTTTTAATCCCACTTCTTTGCTCTTGTCAGCAAGTTCCTAGATCATACTCTGCAGCTCAGATGGGGTAGTTGCAAAAATGACTGTCATCAGCAAAACAAAGGTGGGTTAGATAATCTCCATTAATCTTTATCCCCTTGTTTTCCCAGCTCAGTGACTGAAAGATACCCTCCAATGTGGCATTAAAGAGCTTCGGAGATATGGTGTCACATTGTCTCACTCCCTTTCCTATTTTTATGTGTGTTGTATTTTCAAACAGCCGAATCTTTGCACTTGCATTTTCATAGATGTTATTAATAATATTAATGTATGCATCTTCAATAACGCAGGATTTCAGAGCCATTGTAACTGCTGATGGTTTCACCGAATCAAAGGCTTTTTCATAATCGATAAAAGCCATGCATAATGGTAGTTCATATTCCCTCGCTCTTTCAATTAGTTCTCTCAGAACGTGGATATGATCTATTGTGCTGCAACCACTCCTGAATCCAGCTTGTTTTCTTGGTTGAGCCATGTCCAGTGTTACCTTCAAGCAGTGTGAAAGAACTTTGTTGAAGATTTTATAAACTACTGATAGGAGGCTGATAGGTCTGTAGTTCCTGAGATCCTCAAAGTCACCTTTTTTTTTTTTATGTAGCAGGATCATCGTAGCGTTGTTCCAATCCTCAGGAATCTTCCCTTCATTAAGGCATCGAGTGAAAACTTGGGCGAGTACTGTTTCGATTTCTCCACTTGCTTCTTGTATGATGTCTACAGTAATTCCATCTTCTCCTGGAGCTTTTCCCAGCTTCATGTTCTTGATTGCGTGTGCAACTTCTGCTGGGAGGACTAGAAGAACTCTGGTACTGGTACCTTTCATGATGTCTGGAGTACATGTATCATCCCTTTCATATAATTTGGAGTAGAAATCTTTCACTATTGTCAAAATTTCGCCTCTATTTCTTGTTACAGAGCCATCTTCTTTTCTCAGTGCCATAATTTGTTTTCTTCCCTTACTGAGATGTCCCTTTGCTATCTTTAGGCTTTGGTTGTTTTCAATTGCTTTCCTCACTAGTTCGCAGTTGAATTTCCTTACGTCTTTAGCGATACTTTTTCTTACTGTCTTGCATAGCTCTATATATTCCACTTTGGAAGTCACATCTTCTTTAGTTGTCCTCATCTCTCTTCTTTTTGCATCAACATTTTGGTTTTTCCTGATAATTTGTTCACGTGCAACTTGTTCTTAGACCCAGCTAATTTTGTTGCTGTTTCCATAAGAGCTTTGGTTACTTTTCTGTTAACTTCAGAAATATCCACTTCTTCCGATGTTAGGCCTTTTAAAGCAGAGAATCTGTTCTTCAGTTCCAACTTGAAGGTATTATGGTGTTTTTTAAGGTTGGTTATGTCAATACATTTTTTGTTTGTCTTATGAGCTTGCCACGTTTGAGTTTAGTGTTGAGGTGCATCTTACATCTCACCAATCTATGGTCACTACCTGTGTTGAACTTGTTTAGCACACTGCAGTCTTCTATGACAAATTTTTTGTTACACATAATAAAATCAATTTCACTTGTCGTCCCATTTGGATGTCTCCATGTCCATTTCCTGTGTGGCTTTTTCTTGAAAAAAGAGTTCAAGATGAAAAACCCTTCTGCCTCTGCAAACTCTACGAGAGTATTTCCACGCTGGTTTCTGTTGCCGTGACCGAATTTACCTACTGAAGTTTCATTATGTTGCCCTATTTTTGCATTGAAATCTCCCATAATTATCTTCAAGTGTTGTTTACCTTTATTATTTAGATAACAAATTTCCTCATAAAATTCTTCAATTTCTTCTTCAGGATGACTTGTGGTGGGTGCATAAGTTTGGATAATCTGAGCCTGGTATCTTCTCGAGAGATGGATAATGAGTCGTGCAGCTCTGTCAGAGGAACTTTCAACTTCTACAACTTTATCCTTCAGTTTCTGGTTTATTATAAATCCAACACCAATAGTTCTGCCAGTATCTGTCCCACGATAGTAGAAGAGATATCCACTTTTCAGTTCAATGAGATCTTCTCCTTTCTCCTTACCTCACTTAGCCCGACGATGTCCCACTTGATCCTTTGTAGTTCCTCTTCCAATTCAAGAAGCCTTGAATCAGAAGATAGGGAGCGTCCATTATACGTAGCCAAGGTCAGCATCAGATGGCAGCCTAGTCCGGTCCTCCGGGGATTCTTAGCACACTCTGCCTTCATGTCGCACTGGCCGCTGCCTTGGCCAGGTACATTCTAGCTGCCGGAAACTGAGGGCCAAGATTTAAGTTGTGGAGTCATTTTGGAGGGGTTTGGCCATAACTCACCACGCTTGCCAAGCGGGTTGGCGAGTATGGGATAGCATATTCTCTAATCCCGATATTATAGTTATACCGCTATTGGCAGTCGTCAGAGCCCCTTTAGTGGGAACAGGATGCACCACGAGAAGGCGAGGTTGACATTTGTCAAGGAGAGGCTGTGATGTTACGCATCACCTGACCTTACATCCCATGTGTGTGTGTGTGTGTGTATATATATATATATATATATATATAGAGAGAGAGAGAGAGAGAAAATTGGAGAATTGTAAAAAAAATTATAAAAAATGTAGAATTAAACTCAGAATGGAAGTTCAAAATTGAAAACCGAAAAATAAAAACCAAAAAAACAGGTTGCCGTCATCAGGAGAGCATCAACCTGTGGGAGTGGCCTTTCTAGTTACCAACAAACGACAAGGAGAACAAAAAATGCCGGTTGGTCATGCTCCCTAGGCCACCAGACCAAACAGACTCAAGAAATCAAAGAACAAAAATGCAAACACTGAAAAAATGATAAAAAAAGGCTTACCGGCAGATCAGACAGGTCAACGTCACGAATGAAGACCAAACCAAACTGGACCAACGACCCACAAGAACAAAAATATATACGAAAACGCTGAAGTGGTCGCGGTTAGATAACATATTAGCAAGCAAAAAAGAAAAAAATGTGTGAAATGACAAGATGCAAAACTGTGTATGTAAATGAAGATCTTCAGCCACTAGGGACCCACCAAGTGGCACTTTATATTGTCTGATTTATTTAATATTGTTAGGTCCTGGATTAGTAAAGCATTTCAATGTGTAATTTGAAACTCTATGAAACCGAATTAAAATTTGAAAATAAATGTTTTAAATAACGTTTTAAAAAAATTATGGGAAAGTTGTTAGACTGCAATTTAGTAAGAAGTATTTTAATATTTTTTATCAGCAAAAACTGTGTAGAACATATTTTTGCAATTCTGTGAAATTGAGAAAGAAGTAAATTACAACGTACTTCTTTAGAAATGTTTGAGGACCAATGAATGTAGTAAATGATATCGAAATCAAAAGCATTTCTTTTATCATAAAGATTCACTACACCCCTTCACCCCTAGTCCACCTTTACCTCCAAATCGAGATAACAAACGTAAGTAGAGGAGCTGTTAGTTTTTTCTAAGGTGAGGTCCTCAGGATACAAGTCAGCAGCAGATCGCAAAAAGTCCAGCACGTTAATAACAATGTCATCAACATACCTCAGGACGATACCAGGCGAAGGGCAAATAGCAGTAAATCTATCTTCAAAAAAGGGCTGATAGAGATTGGCTAAGCTACTTGAGAAGCGACTGTCCACTGGAATTCCACGAGTTTGGAGGTACATCTTATCGCCAACAGTAACAATATTGTTATTAATACAGAAGTCTACTAAAAAATGCCAAAACTGTTCTGTAACCCCAGACTCTAGCTCCGTGGGTAAATTTAAGGCCACCTGCCATAAACCCTTCAATGAAATCGAAGGGAATAGGTTTTTAAACTTGCAGTTATCAACAGATTATATACATACACTGGCGGAAAGTGAAAAAATAACACCAAGTAGGAATTGGCGGACGATCATGAAATTTACATATGTTAATGGGGTCGAGTTTACGTAGGTGTGATGTTAATTTCCGGACCAACCGGTGAGCGCTTACGCCACAGCACGGCATAATATGCAAATTATCGTCGGTGGTATTTATGGAGTACGCCGAAGTGAATGTAATCAGTCGCCGGCGTACGGACACGTGTGAAGACCCTGAAGAAGCTGCAATGCCTGGACATGGAAGACGTGTACGATTTCAGCAGTTATCGGACTTTGAACGAGGTCGTCTAGTCGGACTCCGCGAGGGCGGGTGGTCGTATCGTCGTATTGCGGAGCGATTTGGACTGGAAGTATCGGTTGTGGTACAATGGTGGCGTAGATGGTCCGACAAACATTCCCACACGATAAGACGTGGAACCGGGAGTCACCGACAGACTGATGAGCGGACCGATCGACGCATAAGAAGAGCGGCCGCAAATCCGAGATGCCGTTGCACCTGAGGTGACTGTGCGAACACAATTCGCAACAGTCTACTGGATGCAGGACTACGTGCACGCGTGCCTCTGGCATGTGTACCCCTGACTCCAGCCCACTGTCAGGAACGGTTGCAGTGGTGTCGCCAACATCTGCACTGGAGAACGCAATGGCGATTTGTCGTGTTCAGCGATGAAAGCAGATTCTGTTTGGGAGCCTCTGATGGCCGTATGCGTGTTCGCAGACGCACAGGGGAGCGTCTCCACCCTTCTTGCATCCGCCAGCAACACACAGGGCCTACACCTGGTCTCCTGGTGTGGCGGAGCGATCAGCTATCACTCCTGTACACAACTAGTGTTTGTACCGGGTACGTTAAACAGCACCTCCTACATCAACAACATCATTCAGCCCGTTGTTCTGCCATTTGTAAGGTCGGTCCATCGTGGTGTTTTCCAGCAAGATAACGCACGCCCACACACATCACATGCAACGCAACATGCACTTCAGGGTGTGAGATAACTTCCATGGCCTGCACGTTCACCGGATTTGTCCCCCATTGAGCATGTGTGGAATTTTATGGGACGACGATTTATCTGGTCTCCACAGCCAGCCACGACCATCCCCGATTTACACGTCCAGGTTGAGGATGCTTGGAACTCAATACCCCAAACTTACATCCAACATCTGTACGACAGACTCCATGCCAGAATTACACAGTGTGATGCAGCTCATGGCGATTCAACCTTGTACTAACCATGTTACATGGAAATGTTATTTTTCACTTTACCAGCAAATACAGCTGTATTTTGCCATAATGTTTTGATCACGTTATCCTCTGTATTCCGTTATTATGCTGCATAAATTTCGTTGGTATCAGACGTCTCCTTCTTGGTGTTCTTTTTTTACTTTCCGCTAGTGTATATGGTGTAACCAGGAAAGATAAAGAAGAACCTATGGATAAGGAAAATGACAGGAGTGGACAATATTATGACCAGAGTGAAATCACTGAAACGGCAATGGGCTGGACACATGTTGCCAGAAGAAGGTTTTACTTTTCTCTCTGTTTTATTCTCTTTTTTTAATGTTTTATTTTTTTCTCTTAAAAATCTTTTTTTTTTTTTTTCATTTTTAGCATTATTTCTGTATATATATATATATTCTATTAAGAAGAGACTGAAGCTAAAAAAATTTTTAACTCATACCAAGTACAACATAGAAAAGGTTATGTATTGACCGGTGTGAGTAAAAAGAGAAAAAAAGAACAACTGAATGCAGAAAGTGTCAAGAATACTGAGCCTTGGCTTTATCAAGGACTAGCAAAAACTCTGCATTTTCTCACTTCCACAAAGACCTATTTGGAAATGGGTTTCTGCAAAGTCATGGATGCAAGTAATTAACCCACCTAAAAATATATATATATATGTCATGACCTCCGCAGAGTTGTATATATATATATATATGGTGCAACCAGAAAAGATAAAAACAGGAACTTGTGGATAAGGAATGACAGGATTGGACGACATTATGACCAGAGTAAAATCGCTGAAGTGGCAATAGGCTGGACGACATGTTGCCAGAAGAACGGACCACCGATGGACAACCAAAATTTTAGACTGGATTCCGAGGGACGGGAATAGACCCAGAAGACCCCATGGGAGATGGATGGATGAAATTCGAAAGCATGCTGGAGTGACATGGAGGAGACAGGCTCAAGACAGACAATTGTGGAAAAAACTTAGGGAAACCATCCAGCAGGGGATTAATAATAGTTGATGATGATGATGATAAATATATATAGCTATGCACGACAGTGCAAAAAGGTATCACTGAAGACATAAGGAAATTCAATTGTGAACTAGTGAGGAAAGCAATTGAAAACAACCAGAGCCTGAAGAGAGCAAAAGGACATCTCAGTAAGGGAAGAAAACAGTTATGGCTCTGAGAAAAGAAGATGGTATTGTAACAAGAAATAGAAGCGAAATTTTGACAAGGGTGAAAGATTTCTATTCAAAAGTATATGAAAGGATGATGCATCTATTCCAGACATTACGACAGGTACCAGTGCCAAACTCCCTCCAATCCTCCCTGCAGAAGTTACATATGCAATTAAGAACATGAAACGGGGAAGAGCTCCAGGAGAAAATGGAATTACCGAGGACATTATACAAGAAGCAAGTGGAGAAATTGAAACTACACTCGCCCAAGTTTTTACCAGATGCATTAATGAAGGGAAAATTCCTGAGGATTGGAGCAATGCTACAATAATCTTGCTCCATAAAAAAGGTGATGTTGAGGATCTCAGAAACTACAGGCCTATCAGCCTTCTTTCAGTGGTTTATAAAATCTTCACTAAGGCTCTTTCACATCGTTTGAAGATAACACTAGACATGGCCCAACCAAGAGAACAAGCTGTATTCAGGAGTGGCTACAGCACTATTGATCATATCCATGTACTGAGAGAACTAATTGAAAGAACAAGAGAATATGAACTCCCATTATCCATGGCTTTTATTGACTATGAAAAGGCCTTTGATTCTGTGAAACCATCAGCAGTAACAATGGCTTTGAAATCCTTCAGTATTTAAGATGCATACATCAGCATTATTAATAACATCTATGAAAATGCAAAGGTTCAGATATTTGAGGATACAGCACAAATACGAATTGGAAAGGGAGTGATACAAGGTGACACTATATCTCCAAAGCTCTTTAATGCCACATTGCAAATTGTCTTTCAATCACTGAACTGGGAAAACAAAGGGATAAAGATTAATGGAGATTACTTAATTCACCTTTGTTTTGCTGATGATGTAGTCATCTTTGCAACTACCCCTTCAGAGCTGCAGAGTATAATCCAAGAACTTGCTGACAATAGTAAAGAAGAGGGATTAAAAATGAACTTTCAGAAGACAAAAGTGATGTACAATGCTTTTACAAGAAACGAAGATTTATCGATGGATGAAGAAAAGCTTGAGACAACCGATTCCTACATTTATCTTGGTCAGCAGATATCGAGTGAGAGTAACATTGATGAAGAAATTAATCGGCATATAAAACTTAAATGGAGAGCTTTTTGGAAGAAACAGTACAATTTTTAAGAGCAGTATGCCATTATGTCTCAAAAGAAAAGTGTTTAATCAATGCATCCTGCCAGTGCTTACGTATGAAGCAGAGACATGGACCTTAACTAAAAAGGACATACAAAGACTGCAGACAACTCAAAGAGGCATGGAGAGATGCATGCTTGGTATAACCAGGAAAGATAAGAAGAGGAACTTGTGGATAAGGGAAATGATAGGAGTGGACGACATCATGACCAGAGTGAAATCACTGAAATGGCAATGGGCTGGACATGTTGCCAGAAGAACAGACCACCGATGGACAACCAAAATCTTAAGACTGGATTCTGAGGGACAGGAAAAGACCCAGAAGAAGACCCCATGTGAGATGGATGGATGAAATTCAAAAGTATGCTGGAGTGACATGGATGAGACAGGCCCAAGACAGACAATTGTGGAAGAAATTTGTGGAGACCTTCATCCAGCAGTGGATTGATAATGGTTGAGGATATATATGGGCATACTGCCAGAAGAACAGACCATCGATAGACAGTCGAAATTTTAGATTGGATTCCAAGGGACAGGAAAAGACCCAGAAGAATACCACATGGGAGATGGGTGGATGAAATTCGAAAGTATGCGGGAGTCAAATAGAGGAGACTGGCACAAGACTGACCATTGTGGAGGAAACTTGGGGAGACCTTCGTCCAGCAGTGGATTGATAATGGTTGACGATGATGATATATATGTGTGAGGTACCGCATAAGAAGTTTAGAACCAAGGCCTACTGCTAAGCAACAGTTAGCGGCAGTGTTAATGTACTGAATGGAAGTGCATACCCACCGCTGTGTTCCAAAACCTTGTCGACAGCATGTCTCGAAGGGTCAGTGCATGCATTATTAAGGCCAAAGGTGGACCGACACCGTACTAATGTATGTCAATAAATGTTATGTTGTGTTTCTCTTTTAGGTGTCTGGTGACTTTTGTCAATATCATCATCATCATCATTGTCAACTATTATCAATCCACTGCTGGACGAAGGTCTCCCCAAGTTTCCTCCACAACGGTCTGTCTGGTGCCAGTCTCCTCCATGTGACTCCCGGCATACTTTCGAATTTCATCCACCCATCTCCCATGTGGTCTTCATCTGGGTCTTTTCCTGTCCCTTGGAATCCAATCTAAAATTTCGGCTGTCCATCGATGGTCTGTCCTTCTGGCAGTATGCCCAGCCCATTGCCATTTCAGGGATTTAACTCTGATCATAATGTCTTCCACTCTTGTCATTTTTCGGATCCACGAGTTCCTTTTTTTATCTCTCCTGGTTACACCAAGCATGCACCTCTCCATGCTTCTTTGAGTTGTCTGCAGCCTTTGTATGCCTCTTTTAGTTAAGGTCTACATCTCTGCACCATACATTAGCACTGGAAGGATGCATTGATCAAACACTTTTCTTTTAAGACATAATGACATATTGCTCTTGAAAATTATGCTGTTTCTTCCAAAAGCTCTCCAGGAAAGTTTTATACGTCGATTAATTTCTTCATCAATGTGACCCTCACTTGATATCTGCTGTCCAAGATAAACGTACTTGTCTGTTATCTCCAGCTTTTCTCCAACAATCGATAAATCTTCATTTCGTGTAAAAGCATTGAACATCACTTTTGTCTTCTGAAAGTTCGTTTTTAATCCACTTCTTTGCTCTTGCCAGCAAGTTCTTGGATCATACTCTGCAGCTCTGATGGGGTAGTTGCAAAAATGACTACGTCATCAGCAAAACGAAGGTGGGTTAGATAACCTCCATTAATCTTTATCCCTCAGTTTTCCCAGTTCAGTGATTGAAAGACATTTTAAAATGTGGCATTAAAGAGCTTCGGAGATATGGTGTCACCTTGTCTCACTCCTTTTCCTATATATATGTATATATAATTTAAACCAAAACTTTAGCAATGAACCGAAAAAAAACCATTTAGAACAAATTTTAAAAAATTAATAATAAAAGACAATCTTATATATATATACACACATTGGTTTTCATGAGCACCCACACAAGCACTATTTCTGTTCAGATATCAGATCACCCAAAACTGCATTCCAATCTTTTGAAAACAACAACTGAAAAAAAAGGAAGGAAGAAAACAAACCAGGAAAAACAAGCATTAATAGAAAAGAACGCTAGGAATAAATTTGGATGAACCATGTGTTCATTAAACAGGAAATGGGGAAAGGAAGTCTGAGCAGGAAGCTGTGTGGAAACAGGAAATCACAAGAAGCAGAAGGCTTGGCTTCCTGTAAATGACTGAAATCCATTAACAAAAACACCAAGCCTGAGCAAACAATCCCCCCCCCCCTCCAGCCCTCTCTCTCTCTCTCTCTCTCTCTCTCTCTCTCTCTCTCTCTCTCTCACACACACACACACACACATGTCAAGGGAGATACTCATTTGCAGTGGAGTTTGTTGACAAGAACTGATTACTTAAGCATGAAGTTCAGTGAATGTTTGACAAAATGGCTAACACCAAAGGAACATATTTATCTGTACTGAATTATGTCATAAGATAATACAACTAGCAGAAGTTCTAACATGAATAATATTAAAAGTAGAAATGTGCAAATTTATGCTTAGAAACAAGAAAACAGACTGATAAAAATAAAGCAAAAAATCTCCTGCAGTGAAATTTCTGAACATTAAAAAGCCCACACCCAACATTTAAACAATGGAAACAAAAATACAGTTAATACTAACATGGCTGTAAGAAAAAAAAATGCAAATCATTGGGGGACATATTCAATTAAAATTTATAAACCTCATATTTCAAAATCCTTAAACACACTTCAAAGAAAAAAATCATTTCTGGATGTAATTGTCAAAATAATCAACACACTTAATGAAAAATGCACAATAAACTTAGCTATAATGAATGCTGTGGGCCCTATTTGCTTGTTGCTAATTATGAATGCAACAACAACATGCACCTGCATATACATGTATCACAAAATTTACAATTATAAACCATTTTTGAAGAGAATCTCTGTACTTTTAGCATGTTTAAGGAAGAAAAAAAAAAGGAAAACTTAAACTAAAAAGTATCTTACAAATATGCCATTTCTCTTTTCACACAACTTAGAATCACGGCATATCCCAGATATTTTTTTAAAATTACTTATGGCTTCTTTTATTTCACTATGATCACTAAAATATTTTTAGAAGACTGCTGTGAAAAGATCAAATTCAATTTTTGCACATGTCAAAAATAATAATCACACTGAGAAATAATAATCACTTTGAGTTCAATTTATGTCAGGGTTTCATAAATTGGGCTGCCAACGCTTTCACCATAGCCATTATCTTCATTTGCAATTTGCCAAGAACAAGTTGCATATTATGAAAAAAATATCAGGAACAAAAACTTTGATGCAAAAAAATAAGGAAGTATGAGGACAAATAAAGAAAATGTAACTGCAAATGTGGAATATCCGTATAGAGCATTGTAAGACAGTGCGAAAATGCATCACTGAAGACATAACGAAGTTCGATTGTGAACTAGTGAGAAAAGCAATTGAAGACAACCAAAACCTGAAGAAATCACAAAGGGACATCTCAGTAAGGGAAGAAAACAGATAATGGCACTGAGAAAAGAAGATGGTACTGTAACAAGAAATAAAAGTGAAATTTTGACACTAGTGAAAGATTTGTACCCAAAACTGTGTGAAAAAGGGATAACACATTTATTCCACATATTAAGAAAGGTACCAGTACCAAAATACCTCCAGTCCTTCTTAGCAGAAATTGCACATGCAATTAAGAACATGAAATGGGGAAGAGCTCCAGGGGAAGATGGAATTACTGTGGACATAATACAAGAAGAAAGTGGAAAAATAGAAACTACACTAGCCCAAGTTTTTATTGGGTGTCTCAATGAAGGGTCCCGAGCATTGGAACAATGCTAAAAAAAAGGTGGCATTGAATATCTCAGGAACTACAGGCCCATGAACCTTATATCAGTGATTTATAAAATCTTCACCAAGGTTCTTTCACATAGCTTGAAGGTAATGCTGGACATGGCCAGAGTTGTATAAAGTTAAAATGTATCTGCGTACACAACCACTGACAAACAGAAAACTTGCTGCAAACAGCGAAGAGCAAACCCAGATAAAAATAGAATAAGATAATTTAAAGAAATATTAATAAAACATTAAATAATTATTAGAACATTACAGATTTCAATGAGGACAAAATAAGTACTTACAATTGAATCTGCAGCAATGTGTGTGAAATGGAGCTTTATGGCAAAACATTGGACTATGAACCTCATAAAAACAAGAGACTAATTAAAAAAAAAAGTTTTTATTCCCAGAAAAACAATTCCATCAATGAGCCTTCAAAAATTATAAATAACACTAGCTGTAAAGCCCATTGAGATAAGAATACAATGGGTTCTAGAAATCACTTATTGCTATTCAAGCGTTTATTAACGACGTTGGAAAATATCTTTGTACACTATATATTTTGTAAATATTTTTTTCGAAATCTAGTAGTTTTCGTTGTTCTGGCCCATGACCTACTTTAACTGTGACATCATCAAACCGTCGAACTCTTCACAATGCAGCATAAAGTTGTCCATGGCTACGCACTAGTTTAGGAAGGTAGATAGCTACTTTCTCCAGTGTTTGACCTTGAGACTTATTAATGGTCACAGCAAAGGCGAGGAAAATGTTGTCGTCTTAATGTGAATGGGAGGTCAATTCGCGGAATAAAAACAGTTTTACTTTTACCACATGCTGAGCCTGCGAGTACTTCTGCAATGACCAAATTGGGTGTTAATTCTTCAATTATCAGTCTTGTTCCATTGCATAAACCTCGTTGTGTATTGAGGTTTCTCAGGAGCATGATAATAGCTCCAATCTTCAATAGCATTCGTGATGGAGTTTTCTCATTTAAAAACTCTACAGGACAATACCTTTCAGTCTTTTCTTTGCCGTTGGCATCAATTGAATCAGAGCTAAAGTATGGTCTATAACAGTGGTTCCCAGCACCCTTGCTGAATCCAGGTTTTCCGAAGGCACCCTATGTCAAATTCTAACAAGTATGCTTTGCCTATGTCAAATTCTAACAAGTACACAATTCTAACAAGTAGAGTTAGGTAAAAATAAATAAAGCACATGTTGAAGATCACAAAAAAATTGCATTGCAAAAATTCAACTAATTATAATTAGTGGGATGGATGAGCCTGTTGATCACCGCAATGAGTTACAAATTACAACGGATGAGCATATTTAAAAGATCTGGTGACCTCAAAAAATCTGGACTGAGAGTCATTTCTAGACGCTTGGAGAAGGAGGGAGGAATGTTTATCAGAAGCACGGGTCACTTCCGGTGGCGGCTGCGCGGAACACACAACTGCTCCCGTCGGACGGCAATCGTGTGGGGGGGGGGGGGGCTCACGCTTGTAACATTATTGTAGAGCGCCATCTAGTAACCATTTGTAGAGGATTCTGCAAACAGTTATTACTAAATGAGTTACTGGTTTGCACTAGGTGCGCTAGATGTCGCGTCCTATCACATTGAACTGAAAATGGGCCATCCCGGTGGCGCAGAGGTCTAAGCGGTGGCTTCTGATCATTCGTCCGAAAGGGGTCCAGGTTCGAATCCCGGTGAGGCATGGATGTTGTGTTTGTCTTTCAGCACTGGCTCTCTCTCTTCCCTGGAACCAGTGGCCCTACATAAAGGACGGGTGACTGCTTATAGCCCATTGAGTTGCTTACGGTGGTCGTTAAACCTCTAATAAAAAAAAAATTAAAAAAAACTGAAAATGGAAATAAAATTATGAACATTTTGTACTATCTCACGGCGCCCCTATGAGGAAGCTATGGCTCCCTAGGGTGCAGCGGCACACACTTTGGGAACCACTGGTCTATAATATTTAGCAATCTCATTAGATCTTGGAGCATTAAAACACCTTCGATCATTTCTATGATACTGAATAATAGCTATTGATACATTAGAAGGAACAGCATTATTCATTTGAGCATCTTGAATACTCTCTTGCTCGACTTCATAAGCCCATGACCTGGTGGAGGAGCCATTTGTGCTCCCATCGATGCAAATGCAAGAGAACTATTAATCGACCGTATGCTAACCATAAAGTTTTTGAATGCTCATGCTGATTTCCTAAGTTGTTCAATTAACGGGGAAGTGCGACTTGGATCTAATTTTACTACTCCTTTTGAGCAACATTTAGAAAATTTTCCACCCGAAAGTCTTTCTCCGGCTAAGTTTTTGGCTTTACAAAATTCACAAATTTGCTCAAGAGTGCCACATGAGTGTCGCACTACAGTTTTTTCGTCGTCTATATGGTTTAAAGCCACATGTCCTCTGAACCTCTTGAGCCCAGCCTTCATTCCTCTGTTCGGGGGTCGTATTTTGTGCATCTGCAAGATGTACATTTGTCATGCACTGAGATTCAGCTTCAATATGTACCGGCGTCATATTATTAGTATGGCAATCACGCAAACGTAGAATTTCAGAATTTCTTTCAACTGCACTGCATTTTTGTCTTTTTTTCGGGCATGTTCGGCATCCAGAAGTTAACATCTTGCCTTTTGATTGCAGCGCGTTGTTTGCACCTTGCTCGATCGTAATAGGCTTTTTATTTTTCTTATTGGGGGTTTAACGACCACCATGAGTAACTCAATGGGTTATAAGCAGTCGCCCGTACCTAGTTTAGGGCCACTGGTTCCAGGAAAGGGAGAAACCTGGTGCTCTAAGACAAACACAACATCCATGCCTCACCGGGATTCGAGCTCGAACGAATGAGCAGAAGCCATCGCTTAGACCACTGCATCACCAGGGCAGCAAATAGGCTTCGCGGCATTTATCTTCAATATCTTGATCTAATGAAGGAGGTAAATTTCTTTTTTGGCACAACATAAACAAGGTTTAACAGCCTAGACGAGTTTAAAACAACAGTCAAGAAGGACACTACCGTTTGTCCTTGCCCTACTGAAATAAAAGTGATCCATGTCATCGCAAATACATATTAAAATTAATAAATTTACCAGTATTAATGGCTATTAAATATTTTTAGAAGGAAAATACAGGAAAAAATAATAATCTTGCATGTTTAAATACATAAATAATAAACATCTTACAGCCTAGAACTGTATTCTTGCACTTCCACCGCATTTGTAAAAGAAACAAAAAACTTAACTTCGAACAAAAGATGCAAACAAAACGTTAAACAGGAAAAGTTACGGATAACACTGTGTGAGCACCGGAATATAAATGTTAGTCTTTTTCTGGTAAACAGCGTAATAAAGCATATCAAGAGTATGTAAAGTAGAACCAAAATTCCTGACGTAGTTTTCCTATTTCTAAAGAGCTGACCGTGTGACATAACACATCTCTGATGTCATGCAAGAATGATTTAGATTAGATGACGTCACACCAGCAGCTGTGGATCTTTGTTGCTATGACAACAAAAGAAAGTGATATACGTGTGAACTGTGTGTGTTCAGGTGATGACGTCACCTGCACGAAAACACGAAAAGCTAATCGTGATGTCACAAACATTTGTTTTTCGGTTGTTGCCAAGACGACTTAAAAGTGATCCACGCCGTCGGCACCTTAGCCTTTTATATATTAGGACTGATTTTCTACAACTTCATTCAAAAATAAACAAAATACATAAAGAAAAGATTTTGATTTAATAACTGGCATCTGAAAGAGGAACCCGGCAATAAAATTTAAATTCTTCCTGTGTATATTTAATGAAACTTTTGATACAATTTCCTGTAGGCCTTGATAGAATCTAGAGACCAGAAACGTCTGTAAAAACAAAAGAACTCAGAAGATGTGAAAAATAATTGAAAGTTCAAGTTAAAATAGAATTAAGTACATTAATCTAAGTAAAGCCTTGAGTAAATGTTTTAATTGCTGTAAATAACAATTTTCCTTTTTTAATCTACAAGCAAAAACTACCTGCAAAATCTGCTAATAATTTTGAAACTATCGGAGTACGGTGTACGAGCGTATGTCTATATTCTGCTGCTCTGAACATGGCTCAACTGACAGGACAAGATAGATTCAGGAGTGGTTACAGCACTACAAATCATATCCGTGTACTGAGAGAACAAATTGAAAGGGAATATGAACTGCCATTATGTATGACTTTTTGTTGATTATGAAAAGGCCTTTGATTCAGCAGTTACAATGGCTTTAAAATCCTGTGGTACTGACGATGCATACATTAGATTTATTAATAACATCTACGAAAATGCAAGTGCAAAAGTTTGGCTACTTAAGAATACAGCACCAACAAAAATTGGAAAGAGAGTGAGATAAGTTAACACCATCTCTCCCAAACTCTTCAATGCCACACAACAAAATGTCTTTCACTCATCGAACTGTGAAAACAAGGCATAAAGATTAATGGAGATTATTTAACTCATCTTCATTTTGCTGTTGACAGACATTTTTGCAACTACCCCTTCAGAGCTGCAGAATATATGATCCATGGACTTGCTGACCAGAGTAAAGAAGGGAGATTAAAAACAAACTTTCAGAGAATGAAATTGATGTACAATGCCTTTACAAGAAATGAAGATTTAGCGATTGATGGGGCAAATCTAGAGACAATCGATACCTACATTTACCTTGGACAACAGGAGACATAAAAAGTGAGGGCCACATTATTGAAGAAATTAATCAGCATATAAAACTTGGTTGGAGAGCATTTGGATGAAACAGCACAATTTTAAAAAGCTATAAACCATTATGTCTCAAAAGAAAAAAGGTTAATCAAGGCACCTTTTTTTCCTGTTCTTAACATACGAAGTGCAGACCAAATGCAGTGTAAACCAAATGTTATTAATCAAATTAATCACTGCCAACAACAACATACTTTTGCCAACTAGGAACAAGCTTCTGCATGCCGTCGAGAAAAATGTCTCGATTTGAGATACAACAAACTTATGGAATGCTGTTTCAACAGATGTTTCACTGGGAAACAATTTATCCTGTAGAAAGGTGTTCAAATTCCTGAATAAAAGTTAGTCAGCAGGGCGCAGGTCTTGTGAATAAGATGGATGAGTTAATCCTTTGTACCTCAACTGACATAGCTTCTGGATCGTCTTTCGTGCAACGTGGGGTCTCGTGTTACCATGCAGAAGTAAGAGGCCCAAGGCGATTGGTCAATACCGGCTGTTTGGTGGAGTTTCCATGCATAATGTCAAGTTCTTAACAATACCTTCCGCCATGATTCTTTGACCCGGTTGTAAGAAATAGAAGTAGAACATACCAGCTTCAGACTACCGAACACTGGTGGTCATTGTCTTCCTGTGATTAAGTAACAACTCCAGGGTGTGTTTCAGAAGTTTACCGAAATATTGCACCGAACATCAACGATTGTCATACAGCATCCATTTGTCATCACACGTGACATGGTGCCTTAAAATATTGTTCGTTTGGTTGTGTATAAGCAGAGAAGAGGTCTAAAATCTGAATGTTTCATGTTGTTCCGTCAACACACGTGGGACCCATTAATTCAACTTCTTCAGTTTGTCAATGGCCATTAAACGCTGGAAAATTATTGCATTGTGTACTCCGAGTTTCCCGCCAAATCCTTGTACCTTTTTATACATTTAGATGGTTCATCATTTGGCCATCTGTACACCACTTTTGATACATACTACAGCAGCAAGTGAGCAACCCACAAGCCGCACCGTTTCTGAGATCGTAGTTCCAAGGCGCCTGGCCATCACAATTTGTCCTTTATCAAACTCCGATAAATCGGCAGCTTTTCCCATTCTGACTCGGAACAATCCACTAACCAAAAGCCCTCAGGATGTATAAATACTGCTCTGTAAATTTCACCTGCACCACCATTCAGTCTCCAGGAGCACTATTTCTCTAGGCTGAGGGTGATCATAATGGAATGGCTCAGCGGTATTTACACAGTAGAGTCACATAAGACAACCTTCTACTTTTGATGTCAACAGCGCGTAGCCAATGAAAGAAGGCACATGTCGTGAGCTAGCTTGGAAGAAATATAAGGTGTGCTGTAGGCAATCTGAAAACATATCGCTCGTTGCTGCCATGGATAAAAGGAGCGATTTATCAGATTTGCAAAAAGGGATGATTATCGGCTTTCGTGCCAAAGGGTGGCAGTATTTCTGAAACAGTGCATTTTTCTAAACTGTTCGCGTGCTGCTGAGGTTAAAGTGTATTGTGTTTGGAGAAATGGCACCATTGCGAATAAGCGACGTGGAAACTGCGGAGTGCCATGTGCCATTGATGTCAGAGGTGAACGTCAGTTTTGAAGGTGCATGAGGGCCGATCGACACACTACAGTGGAGCAGCTCACTCGCCAAAGGAACCAGGGAGCTACCGGAAGTGTGTCTAAAATGACCGTTCTGCGAACCCTGTTGTGTATGGGGCACCGATGCAGACGGATGGTCACTGGACCTATCCTAAAGAAGGTGCATCGGCAGAAACGGCTTACATTTGCACGGCAGTATCGAAATTGGACCTCCGCTGATAGGCAAAGTATTGCCTTCTCCGATGAGTCATGTTTTTTGCTTCATCTAACGGATGGACGTTGGCATGTAAGGCGAGAAACATCAGAGAACAAACACTCTTCAACTATTGCTAACAGAACACAAGCTAGTGGGGGCAGTGCAATGGTCTGGGGAATGTTTTCGTAGTATTCTCTGGGTCCACTCATACCTGCGGAAGGCACTATGAACCGAATTAATTGTGAATCCATCCTTGCAGACCACGTGCACCCATACATGTTGATTGTCTTCCCTGGGGCGGATGGGATCTTCCAGCATAACAATGCGCCATGTCACACAGCTACAAATGTACGAGAGTGGTTGGAAGAGTATGATGAAGATCTCAAAGTACTTCCCTGGCGCCTAATTCCCTCGACTTAAACCCAATTGAGCATCTGTGGGACCACCTCAATTGTATTGTTCGCTCTATGGATCCTCCACCATGCACCCTCTACCAGTTGTCAGATGCACTGCAGTCAGCATGGCTCCACATACCTGTGAATACCTTTCAGCACCTTATTAAGTAACTCGCAGCAGTCTGTGCTGCACACACGGTTACTCTGGATATTAGCTGATGGTCAGAATAATGTGACTCGACACACACACACACACACACACACACACACACACACACGATGTACGGTCGGGTGATGCGCAACATATCATAGTCTCACCTTGACAAATGTCAACCCCACCTTCACATGGTGCATCCTGTTTTCACTAAAGGGGCTCTAACGACCACCAATAGCAGTAAAACTATACCACCGGGATTAGAGGAAACGCTATCTCACACTCACGAACTCGCTTGGCCAGCATCGTGAGTTATGACCAACCCCAAAATGATTCCACAACTTAAATCTTGGCCCTCAGTACCTGGCAAAGACAGCGGCGATTGTGACATGAAGGCAGAGGGTGCTAAGAATCGCTGACGGACTAGGTGGGACATCGGCAGGCGGCTAAGTGAGGTAAGAAAAAAAGGAGATTTCACTGAACTGAAAAGTGGACATCTCTTCTACTATCGTGGGTCAGATACTGGCAGAACTAGTGCAGTTGGATTTATAATAAACAAGAAACTGAAGGACAATATTCTAGAAGTTCAAATTTCTCGGACAGAACTGCACGACCCATTATCCAACTTTCAAAGAGATACCAGACTCAGATCATTCAAGCTTATGCACCCACCACAAGTCATCCTGAGGAAGAAATTGAAGAATTTTATGAGGAAATTCATCATCTAAATAACGAAGGCAAGCAGCACTTGAAGATAATAGGAGATTTCAATCCGAAAATAGGACAACAGCAACAGAATGAAACTTTAGCAAGTAAATTAGTCACTGGAACAGAAATCAGTGTGGAAATACTCTCATAGAGTTTGCATAACAGAAGAGTTTTTCATCATGAACTCTTTTTTCAAGAAAAAGCCACAAAGGAAATGGACATGGAAGCATTCCAATTGGTTGACAAGTGAAATTGATTTTATTATGTGTAAGAAGAAATTTGTCATTGGAGACAAGTTCAACACAAGTAGTGACCACAGAATGGTGAGATGTAAGAAGCACCTCAACACTAAACTCGAGTGTGGCAATCTCATAAAACAATCAAAATGTATTGACATGACCAGCCATAAAAAACATAATACCTTCAAATTGGAACTGAGGAACAGATTCTCTGCGCTAGAAGGTCTAACGTCGGAAGAAGTGGACATCTCTGAAATTAACAGAAACTAACCAAGGCTCTTATGGAAACAGCAACAAAA
Source organism: Macrothele yani (assembly GCA_039090855.1). Lineage (NCBI taxonomy): Eukaryota > Metazoa > Arthropoda > Arachnida > Araneae > Macrothelidae > Macrothele > Macrothele yani. The sequence goes on from CM076990.1 coordinate 178,456,122, forward strand.
ATAGGTGGTACTTAGAGCAAGTTGCATATGAACAAAATATCGGGAAACGCCAAAATTCTGATGCAAAAAAGAAGAGAGATGAGGACAACTAAGGGAGTTGTGACTTCCAAAGTGGAATATATAGAGCTATGCAAGACAGCACGAAAAAGAATTACTGAAGATGTAAGGAAATTCAACTGTGAACTAGTGAGGAGGGCAATTGAAACCAACTAAAGCCTGAAGATAGCAAAGGGACATCTCAGTAAGGGAAGAAAACAGTTTATGGCACTGAGAAAAGAAGATGGTTCTGTAACAAGAAATAGAGGCGAAATTTTGGCAAGAGTAAAAGATTTCTACTCAAAACTATATGAAAGGGATGATACATGTACTCCAGACATTACAAAAGCTACCAGCACCAGAGTTCTTCCAGTCATCCCAGCAGAAGTTACACTTATAATCCAGAATATGAAACAGGGAAAAGCTCCAGGAGAAGATGGAATTGCTGTAGACATTATACAAGCTAGTGGAGAAATTGAAACAATATGCGTCCAAGTTTTCACTAGATGCCTTAATGAAGGGAAAATTCCTGAGGATTGGAACAATGCTACAATGATCCTGCTACATAAAAAAGGTGACATTGGGGATCTCAGGAATTACAGACCCATCAGCCTCCTATTAATGGTTTATAAAATCTTCACTAAAGTTCTTTCACACCACTTGAAGATAACACTGAACATGGCTCAACTGAGAGAACAAGCTGGATTCAGGAGTGGCTGCAGCACTATATATAGATCATATACATGTACTGAGAGAACCAATTGAAAGAGCGAGGAAATATGAACTCCCATTACGCATGGCTTCTATCATTTTTTTTTTTTTTTTCGATTGGATGTTTAATGACCACCATGAGCAACTCAATGGGCTATATATAAGCAGCTGCTCATCCCTAATTTATTGTCACTGGTTCCAGGGAAGGGAGAGAGCCAGTGCCGTAAGACAAACAACATCCATGCCTCAACGGGATTCGAATACTGGACCTCTTTTGGAGAAATGTTCAGAAGCCATCGCTTAGACCACTGCGCCACCGGGGTGGTCTTTTGTCAATTATTATGAATAGGCCTTTTGATTATGTGAAACTATCAGCAGTTACAATGGCTTTGAAATCCTGCAGTATTAAAGATGCATACATTAGTATTAATAACATAGATATGAAAATGAAAAGGTCGGCGATTTGAGAATATAGCACTAATAAAAATTGGAAAGAGAGTGAGACAAGGTGACACCATATCTCCCAAACTCTTTAATCTCTCATTGAAAAATGTCTTTCAGTCCCTGAACTGGGAAAACAAACGGATAAAGATTAATAGAGATTATTTATTTCATCTTCATTTTGCTGATGACTTAGTAATATTTGCAACTACCCCTTTAGAGCTGTAGAATATGATCCAGGAACTTGCTGACAAGAGTGAAGAAGTGGGATTAAAAATGAACTTTCAGAAAACAAAAGTGATGTACAATACTTTTACAAAAAATGAAGATTTATCGATTGATGGGGAAAAGCTGGAGATAACCGATACCTACATTTACCTTGGACAGCAGATATCAAGTGAGGGTCACATTGATGAAGAGATAAATCAGCATATAAAACTTGGATTGAGAGCTTTAGGAAGAAACGGTACACTTTTTAACAGCAATATGACATTATGTCTTTAAAGAAAAGTGTTTGATCAATGCATCTTCTAGTTATTACGTATGGTGCAGAGACGTGGACCTTAACTAGAAAAGACATACAAAGACTGCGGATAACTGAAAGTAGCCTGGAGAGGTGCATGCTTGGTGTAACCAGGAGAGATAAGAAGAGGAACTCGTGGATCAGGAAAACGACACAAGTGGAAGACATCATGATCAGAATAAAATCTCTGAAAAGGTAAATGAGCTGGACATATTGCCAGAAGGATGGACCATCAATGGACAACCAAAATTTTAGACTGGATTCCAAGGAACAGGAAAAGACCCAGAAAACTACATAGAAGATGTGTGGATGAAATTTGAAAGTCTGCGGGAGTAACATGGAGGAGACTGGCACAAGACAGACTGTTGCGGAAGGAACTTGGGGAGACCTTCATCCAGCAGTGGATTGATAATGGTTGATGATGATGATAATGATATATACACTCATCGTCAAAAAAATAGTTGCACCCAGAAGGACGTGTCGGATAGCAATGCTATTTGACATTTTCTTCTGTGTGGGAATGGCACAGAAGGGTCGGATAGCATTGAAATCCAACACGTTCTTCTGGGTGCAACTATTTTAGAAAAAGGTAAAGGTTCCCAGGAACAATAAATGATTAAACATCGAGACTGATATGGGCAATATTTACTGAGCTACACGGCAATAAATAGTGTCTCTCAGTATGACGTCGGGCCACCATGTTTGCTCAAACAGCATGCCAGACGTCTTGGAACGGAGTTGTACAGGTTCCTAATGGTATCCTGTGATGCGCCATCCCATGCAGTTCCTGCTGATTGTGCAGTACCTTGTCTCACTCTCTTTCCAATTTTTATGGATAGTGCATCCAATAGCATCCCACACATTTGCAATCGGCGATAGGTCTGGCGATGCAGCTGGCCGTGGCAGAGTGTCAGTGCCTTGAAGGCAAGCTCTTGAGACAGCAGCAGTATGCGGACGAGCAAGGTCCTATTGGAAAATCGCACCGGAGTGAGCGCTCAGGAAAGGTAGAGCCATTTGGTTGCATTAACGTAATGTTTGGCTGTCAAAGTGTCTGTAATGAACACCAAAGATGATCTGAAATCGTAGGCAACTGCACGCTACACCATGGCACCAGCCATTCTGGACGTGTAACGCTCTACAGCAAACCGTTCATCTTGGCACTGACCATGGTGCCTCCACACATGGATACGTTGGTCATCTCCTCCAAGACAAAAGTGGGACTTGTTACTGAAGATCACTCACTGCATTCTGCGTGGCTCCTTGACAGTCTGGCACGACACCATTGTAGTCTTTGGCGACGATGTAATGGTGTTAAGGGCAGTCGTAATGGTCTGCATGTGTGTAGTCCTACGTCATGCCAATGGTGATGGCACTAATCGGATGATGCATGGATGGCACCACTCCTCGCCGAATATCCGCAATCGTGGCAGTTGTGTCACTCCGTACGTCGGACAACCTGTCGGTCCTCTCTCTCCGTGGTTCGTCTAGGTCTCCCAGACCCTTCCTGTCGCTGCTACATGCCTTGTTCTATCCACTGCCACAAACAGCATGCTATGGTGATATCCGCACTACTCGTATGGTGAGCAATATGGCGATAAGATCATCCCGCTTCCTGGAGCCTGATGACGTGGCCCCTCTTGAACATCCCCAACTGCTAGAGCTGCTTCCAAACTTTCCTCTGTGTACTTCACCTGCAAAGCATGCAACCAACAAGAGTCAGAATGGCAAGCACATGTAACGGCACGACCTTATATAGCCGGTCAGGCACAGCGCTATGACCCCTCCTTGCTGGCATCACACGGACAGACGAGCGCGATACTTGAATCATTTGCATGTCTCACGACGTCAAAACTACCCACTAAGGTTCCTTTTTGTCGGTTGCTTCCTTCTGGGTGCAACTATTTTTTTGACGATGAATGTATATATACTCTAGAGGCTTAGTGGGCCAAAAGCGCCAATGTAGTAAAAAGTAATTTTCACTTTTCAAGAAAGTGGTAATAAAATTGCACCTTTTTTCCATGCTTCATGTATTTCGTAGAAGGGTTGTAGAGAATGTGCAAAATATTTTATCCACAAAACGCAGGTCCAGGTTGTATTCTACTTCACATTTGATCGTTTCAGCTGCGGTCTTGTAAGCTTGTGCATAAGGATTGTTAGCCAGCATATCTACCAGGGTCGTCAATACTGATCATTTTAATTATTTATTTTCATTATGGCCAACATGTACAGTATATCAATAGCTACCGAGGAATCTATAAAGTACAATTGGCCTTATGAAGGGTTTTCACCAGTAAAGGGTAACAAATTTGAGATGTACCAGTGAACCTGTTCCTGAATTTTAAAGCAGGACAGAACATTACCTGGAATCTCATTTTCTTTGTCGACAAAAGGGAAGCGAATGGCATCGCACTATTGTATTGGGTTGTCGAAAAAATCATGACATATTTTAGCCATGTTTTGCAAAGGTCATTTATTGATAGAAATAACAAAGATCAATCAATGATATAATGCCCGTTTTGTTCGATAACCTTTTGCCATCTTTCAGTGAGCTGCAGAATGCCTCGTTCATAGAAGGACCTGTCTTTCGTGGCGAAAAACTGTACTAGGTGCTGATTTACAGCCTCATCTGAATTGAACTTTATACCATACAAGGACTGTTGAAGTGAGCAAAACAAGTGGAAATCTGACGGTGTAAGGTCAGGCGAGTATGATGGGTGTGGCAACATATCCCACCCCAGCTTCAATAATTTTTGGCAGGTGATCAAACTTGTGTGTGGCCTCACGTTGTCGTGATGGAACACAACACCTTTAGGATGAACAAGCTCTGGACGTTTCTGGAAGATGGATTTGTTCAAACTGTCCAATTGCCAACAGTGCACATTCGAATTGATTGTTTGGTTCCATGGTAGGAGCTCAAAAAACACGACACCTTTAAAATCCCACCACACTCAGACCAGAACCTTCCACTGATGAATGTCTGCTTTGGATGTCATTTGAGGCAAAGCAGCAGGTCGGGACCAAGACCGTTTGCGCAGCACATTGTTGTACACAATCCACTTTTCGTCACCAGTTATCAGTCGCTTCAAAAAAGGATCGTTTTCCTCACGTTTAACGAGCATATCGCAGATGTTTATATGTGCCGTCAACTGAGCTTCTTTGAGTTCATGAAGAACCAACACATCGAGCTTGCTTACATATCTCAGCTTCTTCAGGTTGTCGTGAATGCTTAAATGATGGATGTGCAATGTGTCTGCAATCTCTCGTGTCGTGTAACGTGGGTTTGACTCGACCAACGCCTTGATTTGGTCGTCATCAACCTCGGTGGGCTTCCCGGACCGAGGGGCATTGTTGAAGTCAAAATCACCAACACCGAATTTTGCGAACCACCGCTGGCACTGACGTTCTTGTAGAGCATTATCACCATACACTTTAAGCAACTTTTCACAAGTCTGACGCGTGTTCTTCCCTTTACAGAAGTAAAATATGGTGAAAATGCACGGTTTTGTCTTCCATCTTCAACTTGATGTCAAATCTCCGTAAATCAACCAAATCGCTCACTATTCCTTTTACACTGCAGCTAGAACTGGCACCTGTCAAATGCCATAGCGATAACAGAGCTGTGCATGCCTCCAGTACTTCCAAAACCGCCCAACCGCCATCGGGTGCCAAAATACATCATGACTTTTTCGAAAACCCAATATTTTTGGATGTGTTGGACAAAACTAGGACTGTTCAGAAGTAAGTCCTACAGCCCCATATGTGTCTGTAGTTTTTGAAAGGAAATAAGGTTGTTATTATAACAGGAATTAAAATGGCCATTAGTTTCATCATTAGTGAAATGCAAAGCGTGGCAGTGCACACACTCAATATTCATTGTACGAGCTGTGTTCGTGTACGGCAGTTTCGACCAAGAAAGCTTTTTGGAAAGATAGGCTGTCACGTGTATTACTGTGGTACTTTAATTCCTGTTATCATTAGTGTGCAGTCAAAATTCCTTCACTCACCCAAATTACAAAAAACCCGCCCTCATTTGGGTGGCCTCTCTCGAATGCTACTCATAACAGAACCCAAATTGTCTTCACTGTAACACAGTTTACAGTTGAATAGCAGTGGAGGAACATGTAGCCAATTTGTCCTTGACAATAGCCAATCAGCTCCTTACTCGCTGGCACCATTTTCCAAGGTCGTAGGACATACCTGTCTGCCACGTTGCGATGAAACGAAATGAGAATACCTGGTGTCAGCTATACTGAGTGTTGCGACACATACAGCAGTTAGCTTATTAAATTTAGAAGAAAACTTCTATTTCCCCCCAATTCTTGGGATCAGAATCTGTAAAACGAGCTGTCTCTTAAGGTTGTACAACATACCTATGACAAGCGATTTTGTGCGACACTATGGAATTATATATACGAGGGAGGAACAAAAAGCAATGCACAGCAATTTTTTTCTCTTTGCAGGTTGGCAGACAATGAGTTTGAATATCACCCTACAGACCAGTTTGGCTGGATCAGGTGTCAGCATGGTAGAAGACAGTGTCAACAACGGCACAAAGATGTCGCGTTTGTTAGCTTCATCTACAAATGAAGAGCAATACGGTGTAGTCCGACTTTTGTGGACTAAACGGAAAACTCCGATGGAAATTCACAAAGAAATGATCGAAGCGTATGGTGGTGATTGCCTGGACTGTAGCAACATTTCCAGATGGTGTAATTTCTTTGCAGAGGACTGTAGCAACATTTCCAGATGGTGTAATTTCTTTGCAGAGGACTGTGGCAAATTTTTCATTCACCACATTCCAGCTGACCTGTAACTGCATCACCTGCCACTGTGAGAGGCATGCAACAGGCAATTCTGAGTGACCAGCAGATCCATCTGCACACATTGGTACAGAAGTTCGACATTTCATACGGTACACCGTACAATACTGTGCATGACAAACAGCAATTTTGTAAGGTCAGTGCATGATGGGTGCCCAAGAACTTGACAGACGACCAGAAGGGACAGAGAATGATGTCATCCTTGGACCACTTGATGCCTTACTATGCAGAAGAAGGATGAATTTCCAGCAGGTGTAGTGATGGGCGACGAGTCCTGGCATACCACTACCCCCGAAAAAAAGAACGCCAGTATGATGTGGGAATATTCCGACTCCCCACCACCAAAAAATTCAGGGTACCCTAATCTGCACAACAAGTCTCCATGACAGTGTTCTAGGACATGCATGGCATTCTCCTGGTGAGGTTTCATCCAAAGAAGACCACTGTGAATGCCAAAGCCTACGATAATTTACTAAGTTGCGTTGTGCCCTTCATGACAAAAGACCCAACATAGATGCTGCAAATGTCAGATTGCTTCATGACAACGCTTGCCCACATGTTGCATAACACGTTTGTGACAAAGTTGCGCAATTTGGCTGGAAAGTGCTCTAGCACCCACCGTACAGTTAAAAAAAAAAAAAAAAAAATATAGTGTGTGCGTTACTTTTCGATCCACCCCCGTAAGATTGCAAACAGCGTATATTAGTACATGAAATACTTCTACAGGGGAAGTGTTAATAAAAACGTGACTTGATGAGGACACTCTGCCACAATAAGTACTATATGCTTAAGTAGCTGGTCAAAGAACAATGGAAAAGGGTAAACCTTCCACATTCGGCCCAAAATAGTTTTATGAAGTGATGATAGATGGCGACACGTTATCGCTACATCGTGAAGCGTTTCATTACGTTGTGAAAGTGGCAAAGGAAGTGAATAATATGGATGAAAGGTGGCGCTTAAAAGGACCTCTTTGAATGTTGATTGTGGCATATGTGTGACATATTTACTTTCACGGAAGAATATGAAATTGTGTAGCTAGCAGAATAAAAAAGCAAGGAAAGTTTTATCTGCTAGGGAAGAACTGTCTGAGTGCAGGAATCAGGACTTCGAAGCAATGTTCAGAGGAAAGACGGCAATTCTGTCGGAATAAATATTCCAGAATATGGTCTGCCAAGTACATTTACATTGCAAGGCTACCATAAACTGTGTGACTAGTTGTCTGCAAAACGAATACCAGTCGCTAACTGTCTCAGTGGATGTGGCCATGTGAGGTTTCTTCAATCGCCTCATCATAAGACAATCCTTTGGTGAAAAAATATGTGAGAATCATCACTCTATCAATAGGAATCTCAGCATAAAAAAAGCACGTACCAAGTGTGCAGGAAGAGTACTCATCATTCCCTGAAGCGTACTTCTTCCGACACATGAATTGTCCTAAACGATGAGATGCATCGACACAGAGTCATGAGATGGCTGAATGCATTTCACGTGCGAGAAGAGCAATGCGGAGGATAGGTAAAGTGCTATCGTAGCGCCATCTATTATTGCTTTCGGAACTAGCAGGGCCGAATGTGGAAGTTTAGCAGGGAAAACCTATAAGCAAGATGGAGATTGATGGTGAAAAATCTGTCATTAGAAACATGTAGGTACTATCAGGGCAAGATTTCATCTTTTTTGCTCACTAGCAAATTTTGCTAGTGACCAAATAGTTTAAATAGTTTACTAGCAAAACATTTGCATGACTAGCAAGTAAAACTAAATCACATCGCAACTTATTTTCTAATAAAGTTACACAGAAATTTAAATATGTGTATAAATATTTCGACTTACCTTTCTGAATAATGAATAGAATCTTAGATAAGTTTAGTGACTATCTTTATTATTAATTTCTAACAAATTCTCATACCACATGAATATATTTCACTGACATTCTAATTCAGATTTCTTCCCATATGGTTTATGCTCAGGGTGGCTGACTTTGTCATCATACCACTTTATACCTGCTGACCGTGGATTAAAAATCTCTTCTTGTGGCCCTTATACAGTATTTCAATTGTCATCAGAGCATTTAAAGTTTCAACAGACAAATTGTTCCTCCAACCCCCTTGTATTCTTCTTAAAAAACTGAATCCCACCTCACAACATGCAGTACTAAGTGGAAGTATCACACAAATTTCTGCTAAACTTCTACACACTTCATATCTGCCAACTACCACACAATGACGTAGTTTCTACGGAATTAGTTGTCTGACTACGAAACTCACTATCAAAACTACGGATTCTACAAATTTTCATTTTGTTTCAATTTTTTCTTTTGCTATTATTTATATGATACACACGAGATTCTTACAGGGATTCACGGAATACCGCTTTTTTTTTTGTCATCAGTTAGATCATTCTGAAGATCGATATTTGGGAGAGAGGTCGTCTTCCATCTAGAGATGAAATTTCGTGCTTCAAAACTTTCAAACACAGTAGTGAAACGGAGTAAGAAAATTTTGCCGTAATCACAAATTGTTCTCCCAATGTTGTCTTTGTGTCCGCTTTTCTTGTTAAATATCATTTTATTGCATAAATGTTTGCATTTTGGCTTGAAACTGTGGAGAAAAATTTGCAAAAACGGAAGTTGGCTGCTGCAAAATTTTTCTGTAATCTTCAGGCACGAGATTCTTCCGCGAATTCAAGGAATTCCGGCTTTTTCGTTATTATTGGAATTCCGTCTTTACGAAACTAGAAAACAAAAGGTCGACGGAATTCGGATTTTTTCCGTAATCATAATTTTTTTCTCACGATGTTGCCTCTGTCAAGTATTATTGCTCATTAACATTTTACTGGATAAATATTTTATTTCAGCTTGAAAATACAAGGAAAATTTCCAAAACCAGAAGTCAGACGAAGCAAAAGTTTCTTCCGTAATCGTTTACCCCTCCACGAACACATTTCGTAAAAAAGTGCCTATCTATGCCATGCAATAAGGCTAGTTACTATGGATAAGACTTTTGCCAGTGTTGGCAGGCTATTTTCCAGTAACATTTTGGTTTGCTTCTTTCGGTTTTGTCTACCATCCGAATAAGTGGAATTATTCTTGCTTATTCATCACTGATCATTAGAGCGCAGTACTTGATGTATGCACGACTATCAAGACTTGTGGAAGTAGGCGATCGCTTGGCTTAGGGTACAACGGGAGTTGAGGACAAAGTTCGTGGGGCAAAAGAAGGGAGGGTGGCAGAGCAGGTGGTCAAACAACCGATCTATCCCAGAGCTCTGGGTTGCCACAGCAACCATTGCCAACGTCACGTTCAGTTTCTGTAATAGATCAATAAGGGCACGATGGAGAGGAGTTTCAATGCGCTTCTACAACAGTTTCCACTGGAAGGGATGAAAGATATGGGGAGGATGGGTATTAAGTGTCGAAAGGAAATTGGCGAAAGAGAATCGCTGATCGTCGCTGTTTTAACAAGTGATAATAGAAACTGTTATGTAAACTTCGTGGATTAATAATGATTTTTGGTTACTTTAAATAAAGAAATTGCCTTACTAGCAATATTTGCTACTGCGATTTTTTTCACTAGCAAATTTGATTTTTCACTAGCTATTTGCTAGTTTCTAATCGGTGAAATCGCACCCTGGGTACTATATTTCCTGAGAATAATGCTGCACGAAGTTTAAGCTATGGGTACACATACCTGAAGGGAATTTTTATTTGAGGACCATTCCAACCCCTTTTCCTGCAAATATTTAGATACAGAGCTATTATAAAGAACTTCAGATCGTGATATCCTGTTCATTGAGATGAAATCGCAATTCCTGACAATGGTAAGCAGAGTGCACATTCTTTTCCAAGGTTATATATACTTCTGTGAGAAACGCATGTAAGTTATTCTCATCAGGTGTTTCAATTACGTGGTATATCTATTGTAATTGTGTAACAATATGTCACAAATTATTCTGTTCATCACTTTTTTTTTTATGCCTTTGCTAGAGGAGTATTATACATTTGCTAGTTCTTATTGCTCTTATGTTGTTATTTGATTAATAAAGAAGTTTATTTACCTTGAGTCTTACTGTTCAAAGTTTCTTACACTGTTGAGTCTTCAATATGTGCTAAACACTTACAGGTGGTAGGCATCTCTTAAGTCCTCTTAGGTGACCTCATGGAATGTACGTTATTAATTTGATGAAAAATGTAAGGGGGTTGGAAGAATATTTCCATCAATTCACACTGTGAAGAAATGCACAAATTTGAAATTAAAATCTTTGTATCGTAATTAAAAAACTTTGAACTATACACCTTCATTTGTCGAGGTTGAAAAGTTTCAACCTCAACACATGAAGGTGTATACCTAAATGATGTGTCAACCTTTTCCAACCTCGACAAATGAAGGTGTATAGTTCGAAGTTTTTTAACTACAATATGAAGATTTTAATTCCCAATACGTGCATTTCTTAATATCTTTCATTCTATTTTGGCTTTAAGAATGTTCAATTATTTTTCCACATCTGAGTTATTTTGCTTTTACAGACGTTTCTGGACTCTAGATTTTATCAAGGCCTGTTCTTAATGGATAGGAACTCTATCAAAAGTTTTAGTTTACACAGAAAGAATTTAAATTTTATTGCCAGGTTCTTCTTGCAGTTGCCAGTTATTAAATTCTTTTTATTTTCCTTATATACTTTGCAAATCTACTATTTTTTAATTAAGTTATATAAAATGCTATTTATAATTTTTGAAGGTTCATTAATGGAACTGTTTTACTGGATATAAAATGTTTCCTTAATCAGTCTCGTGTTTATGAGGTTCATAATCCAATATTTTAATAATTTGCCATAAAGATCCATCTCATACACATTGTTGCACATTCAATTGTAATGTACTTATTTTGTTCTCATTGGAATCTGTAATATTCTAATAATAGTTTTAATTTTTTTTTAATTATCTTATTCTGTTTGTATCGTGGTTCACACTTCGCAGGTTTGCAGCAAGTTTCCTGTTTCAATGGTTGTGTAAGCGGATACATTTTATTTATATACAACTCTGGCGATGGGTATAATTATATATAATCATGGTGTGAAAGGAGAAATTCTCAGAAGGATTTCACCCAAATTTTTTTTAGCAATGTTTTTGTTTTTTCTAACAAAGCCTGGAAATATCAAATTTGGTCTTCATTGGTTGAACAGTTTTTCGCATTTTAATTAAAAAATAATCCCAATGGTACCTCTTATTTTGTTGCATTAAATGACACCAAAAGAGGAGGTCCTCTTGTAAAGATTAAAATTAGCGATCGCCACTCGCCACGTGGCGACTGGATAAAATAAAATGTCCAGTAGAAAAAATAACTTCAGTCGCGATGCTCGAAAATTTGCCTTTTTTCATTGCTAAAGAATTAATTTGCATTTTTAAAACGCTCCTGTTATACGAAATGTATTTTCAAATCATACAAATCGTGCGTGGTGAAAACCAGCCCTTTCCTCTGCAAATAAATTTGTACGATCTATTTATAGATTCACTCTTCAAAAACGGGGACGGCTGTTTGTTTTTCCACTTATGTTGGTGCACAAAGTAACCATATCGGGAATGGACACCTGTAGCTTTAGATGGAACTGTGGCATCACGACTCATCTTCAGCAGCTCGTTTTTTAAAGTTTGGTTTCTCTGAAAATGCACGCTTTTCCATTGCTTAGGCACTTCTTGTTTATCATCAAATAAAATGGGCAAGCATTTTCTCTTTTGTTTACAAAAAGAAATCAAAGGTAGAAAATCGGGACTTCACTTCCCGCGCCGTCTTTCATTCCACGCAGAGTCGCGTTTCCTTTTCACGTGTGGACTTAGCTTTAAACAAAATTAAAAAAAAACTCTTGTCTGCCCCTTAATACAGTAAAATGTTACTAAGGAATGGGTAAACACAAGTTTTTTTAGCGAAATTATATATCAAAAATAAGTACTGTATTGTTCACTCTGCCGTGATAGTCATTTTTACGGGTCACGGAAAAGGCCGATTCCATCACGGGTGGAATAAGTAAAGTACCGATTTTGAAATTTAATTTAGCTTTATATAAGCGGAAAATAAAAATAAAACACTTTCTGTATTGATAGGTTTCGAAGAATAGGCTGTTAAAAATAACAAAAACTGCGCTTCACTAGAAAAAACTTTTAAAATACGAAGCTGTTCTTTTTCACTATTACTGAAGCTATTAAAAACGGGAAATATAAATAGAAAATATATAACATAAGAATATAACCGGAAAGTGAAAAGAAAGTGCATCTTGGGGTAAGAAAAATTCGAAATTTAGAAAACTACGGATCATTTTCATCCGTGCTAAAACAATCATTTTCAGGTGACGAATGGCATGAAAGATGCTCAAATTACATCGGATAAATGTCGCGACATTAAAAACATCCAATAAACAGTCCCAAAAATGTTTGATGAATGTTAGAATTTTGAAAACATGAAAATAAACTTTGAACAAATGATTGAATAACATTATTTCATTGATTTTTTTATGTCCGTAGTATATTTGATGTTTCCCGTATTCCGTAACGATCGACGATTTCCGTAGTGACTATGGAGAATTCGTAGCATTTGGAAGATCTGAGGAAAAAATCACAAATCATTAAAATTCTACCAAAACGTTTTCTGAAGGGGGAAAAAACAGACAACCAGATTTTTTATTTCCATAGGATATTTGATGTTACCCGTAGTCCGCAGCGATCGACGATTTCCGTAGCGACTGTGAAGAATTCGTAGCATTTGGAAGGTCTGAGGTGGGTAAACAGGAAAAAATGACAAATCATAAAAATTTTACCCAAAACAACGTTTTCTTCTGAAGGAAAAAACAAACAAAAAAACCCGACAACCAGATTTTTTATTTCCATTGTATATTTCTTTGATGTTTCCCGTACTCCGCAGCGATCGACGATTTTCATGATGACTATGGGGAGGGAATTCGTAGTATTTGGAAGGTCTGTGGTGGGCAAACAGGAAAAATGACAAATCATTAAAATTCTACCAAAACTGAGAACGTTTTCCGGAAAAAAAAAAAAAAAAAGCTGACACTGGGTTCGAAAACCGGACAGAATCTGATGGAATCAGGATACTCTGCAAGTGTTCTTATTTCATCATGACTATTTTTTCAACACTTGTGAAGGTTTATCAATGTTTTTAATGTAATATTTATTAGAACAGCCCAGGAAATTACTGAATATTTTCTGTTAGAGATCAGGAATCATTGCGAGTCTGTAAAATAAAGTGACCAGGTTGGTATCACATTTCTCCCAATCTCAGCTGTACTACAAAATGATTGTGCTATAAGATATGAAATTCATTTTTGAATGCTATACAGCCAGTTTTCATTTTGACACCAAGAAACCAAAAAGAAATGGAATGAAAAGAAAAAATCAGCAGAATGGAAGCAGCTTCGAAACACGTCTAAACATTTTTGACCATCAATAACTCACTAAAAACACTGCTAGAGAAACTAAAAACAAGCAATTTTTAGTACATGAAGGTCATAGCATAAATTGTTGAAATACTCAATATTGCTGACTGTTATGCCAAGCAATGCAGAAGTTAAGGGAATGCAAGCATTGTGGGCAATGTTCTTGATGACAAGACAATGCTCATGCAAAGAATGACTTTAGAAAATACAGCAAATTAAATAAAGTAAGCAAAAGTAAGTACTGCTGGAAAATTTTGACCCATCCACTGCTATCAATTTATGGAGGAGAGATTTTTTGTGAGCATAGCGAGAGACCAAATAAAAATGATTAAATTATATTTCCAATAAAAACTGTCTTGAAAATTTGGTTGTGTGGTTGAAGAAAAATATAACTTTTAAGATTATATTTATTCATCTAATTGCACTGAAAAATAGACAGTGTGTCCTTGTAACTACTAAGCTTAAATTTAACTATGTCTAAATAAATGAAAGGTATTCAGTTCGGTGATAAAACGTGTATACAACATGAAATAGCCATAAGGAAAGTGGCCACTAGATTTTGTCCACCCACTGGCCAATGGCCACTTTTAATCTTTATCCTCTTGAGATATATGGTTTCAAATTCAAATAAGTAAAAGGCTGACAATTACAAATGCATAACTTTGCCATAATACCTTATAATAATTGAAACAGTATTACTGTGCTTATTATTTTTTCAATAAACAGTCATATTAAGTTAAAATTAATTTACCAAAGTAACTACAGTTTTTCTAGCCTCCCCTAGAATGTACCTCTAGCTAACAGCCCTGTTTAGTCCTTTTGTAGCATTTAATTTGCAAATTCCTCTTTCATAATGTTTACAAATGAATCCACACAAATTGTCACACAGCTACACTGAATCAAGTAATAAGATTTCACAGAGAAAACACTCACAATGAACACTACCTTGTTTGATGATGAAATGTTATTTTTTTTTTAAGTTTAAGTGTAACTGTAATATTCTAATAATTGACTGATTTGCATATCTTCAATAATATGCTTGAACTCCTAATAGTTCAACAAAAAAAATTATAATACCTCCGAAAAGTTGGAACAACAGGAATTTTTAGATGGGCAATATTCCTAAACATCAGTATTAAGAACAGGACTATTTCTTTTTTTAATTTCGCAACTCTAACCATTCACCCTGCTATTATACAATTCCTATGAAAACCTACCAATGAAAAACTAACATGTCCACTCCACTACAGACAGGAAAAAATAACACAAAAATGTTTTACTTGCATTTCAATCCATTTTTTCATTAATTATCAGACAAAACACAAAATCCATGAATTCTCAAAGGAATGTAAAATTTTTTCAAGCACTACAAAAACTTCATTGAACAGAAAAAAAAAAAAAAAAAAAAAAAGCTTCGAAGTGCACTGTCCTCTGTCCTTTAGACCCCAATTACACAGCAATCGGGTTTTATAAACGTAAGAAAATTTTAGTAGCTACATTTGTCGATATTTCAGTTCCCAGTCTAGTCCAACTGTATGATCAAGAAATCACTTATTTACAGAATATGATTTTGTGTTTTAACAGTGATGGTATAAAAACTAGCACTACAAAAATATAGTGCAACAAACTGTATATGGAGCACATTTATTATGAGATGAAATAAACACATGTTGCATTTCATGCTCAAGTTGACAAGGAGTATGCAAAGAATGATACAAGTATATGACAAAAACTGAGTTTGATACACAAGTAGTAATACTTAAAAACTTCAGGATGTTTTCTACTATATTTACCTAACAGAATTACTACTTTTCAGGACAACTCTATTCCCTTTTCTGCAATTAATGGCTTTGAATGATAGCAGGGTGACCTACAGCTAATTTATATTTATTTCTCACAAGGGCATGGTGATAACTGGCATAATGAACTAAAATACATATAACACATCTTGATCTCTCTCTGGGAAGATATGGCTATCATTTTGTAACTGTTTGAAAAAATTGTTTCCAAAAACCCAACTTACCTGTATGTTTAGGAATTTCATGTATTCTGTGTAACAGACCCTGTGGTTCAATTTTGAAACTTATATTTGCGTTCTTTAGAATTTTTGAGAAACCCCTGTTATGGGATATTCGTTGCAGTATCCAATTTGACTGGCAGTTCACTAGGAACACCTATTACCATATTCTATTGTAAATTTACCATTAAACACAAATTAAGTAAATGAATAAAATTAAAATTACCGCAAGCCTACCTACTATACGCCAATCCTGAAATTCAAATATTAAACACAGTCAAAAATCAAACCGGGTCTGTGTGCGTGTGTCCGTCAACAAAAACAAATTACCAACTTTAAAATCCAAATTTCGAAAGATGTACCTGTCTCCAAATGAGGTTTTCCAAAACTCCGCTGCATCACTTTTTGTAATTCGGAAACTATCACCGGCAAAACTCCCATTTGGATATATGGCTTTGAGTTCTGACAACATATGACTGAACACCAAGCTAAGTTTTGTCAGATTTCTCCTATAATGGGAAGACTCGTCAAACATCTTCTCCTTACCCTCTTTAAACAGTTTGATGGCTTGTTTACACTTTCGGTTCAAATTGTCAATAAAAATTCGGAAGTACTCGGTCTCATTTAAAACGTGCATTTTATCTTCGTGTTTGTGATAAATAATTCGGAGATGCTGATACGTGTCAGGAAGGATGTCCAGGATGAACGGTGGGCTGTTTTTTAAGTTCATTTTAGGATGTTGGCACAATTTCACCACCTTGTCCATAAGCTTCCAAGTTTTTTCTATAGTCCTACGGTCAATCACAAATTTTGGAGTGGTCATGGCTTCAGAAATAGCTCCCTGGAGGCGGCTAAACAACGACGAAATGTTCATCGCTTGTAAATTTCTCCCTCTGTTGCTTACCGCCATTTTGATTATTAGACTACTGGCTGACGGACTCGGTTTTCCTAAGTTACCAACACATAACTTCCATCTGACAGAGGAAATTGCATATCCGCTTCCTACATACCGGCGGCTCTTACAAAATCCTGTAGAAATACTTCTCCTTGATATTCAATGAGGAAATACCTTCTTAACAATATATATATTCAGAAATGGCAATGTATGTCTCGAATCAGAATTGAGATTTTACATCGATGCTAGTTTCGTAGGTTCGAATAGTGGGGAAACATATTTTTTATTTTTCTTCAGAATTTAACCACAATGAACAACTCCTTAGACTATCATAAATCTCTCGTTTTTAATTTAGGACCCTACTTTCTGGAAGGGACAGAATCAAAGCCACCAGGCAAACATACCACTTATGTCTCATCCGGGTCCATCTTGAACAAATGGTCGGCAACTAGCACATAGCGGTATAACTATACCATCGGGATTAGAGGAAATGCTATCCCACACTCACCAAACCGCTTGGCCAGCGTGGTGAGTTATGGCCAAACTCCTCCTAAATGACTCCACAACTTAAATCTTGGCCCTCAGTCTCCGGCAGCTGGAATGTACCTGGCTAAGGCAGCGGCCAGTGCGACATGAAGGCAGAGGGTGCTAAGTATCACCGGAGGACCGGATTAGGCTATCAGACCTTGGCTACGTATAATGGACGCTCCCTATCTTCTGATTCAAGGCTTCTTGAATTGGAAGAGGAACTACAAAGGATCAAGTGGGGCATCGTCGGGCTAAGTGAAGTATGGAGAACAGGAGAAGATCTCATTGAACTGAAAAGTGGACATCTCTTCTACTATCGTGGGACAGATACTGGCAGAACTAGTGGTGTTGGATTTATAATAAACAAGAAACTGTTTGTTTGTTTGTTTGTTTGAATGGAGGTTTAACGACCACCGTGAGCAACTCAATGGGCTATAAGCAGTCGCCCGTCCCTAATTTAGGGTCACTGGTTCCAGGGAAGGGAGAGAGCCAGTGCCGTAAGACAAACACAACATCCATGCCTCACCGGGATTCGAACCCGGACCCCTTACGGACGAATGATCAGAGACCAACGCCTTAGACCACTGCGCCACCGGGGCGGCAACAAGAAACTGAAGGATAAAGTTGTAGCAGTTGAAAGTTCCTCTGACAGAGCTGCACGACTCGTTATCCAACTCTCGGGAAGATACCAGGCTCAGATTATTCAAACTTATGCACCTACCACAAGTCATCCTGAAGAAGAAATTGAAGAATTTTATGAGGAAATTCGTCATCTAAATAATAAAAGTAAACAGCACTTGAAGATAATTATGGGAGATTTCAATACAAAGATAGGGCAACGTCCACAGAATGAAACTTCAGTAGGTAAATTCGGTCACGGCAACAGAAACCACCGTGGAAATACTCTCGTTGAGTTTGCAGAGGCAGAACGGTTTTTCATCTTGAACTCCTTTTTCAAGAAAAAGCCGCACAGGAAATGGACATGGAGACATCTAAATGGGACGACAAGTGAAATTGATTTTATTATGTGTAACAAAACATTCGTCATCGAAGACTGCAGTGTGCTGAACAAGTTCAACACAGGTAGTGACCATAGATTGGTGAGATGTAAGATGCACCTCAACACTAAATTCAAACGTGGCAAGCTCATAAGACAAACAAAATGTATTGACATAACCAACATTAAAAAACACCATAATATCTTCAAGTTGGAACTGAAGAACAGATATTCTCTGCTTTAGAAGGCCTAACATCGGAAGAAGTGGATATTTCTGAAGTTAACAGAAAAGTAACCAAAGCTCTTATGGAAACAGCAACAAAATTAGCTGGGTCTAAGAACAAGTTGCATGTGAACAAATTATCAGGAAAAACCAAAATGTTGATGCAAAAAAGAAGAGAGATGAGGACAACTAAAGAATATGTGACTTCCAAAGTGAAATATACAGAGCTATGCAAGACAGTACGAAAAAGTATCACTGAAGTCGTAAGGAAATTCAACTGTGAACTAGTGAGGAAAGCAATTGAAAACAACAAAAGCCTAAAGAGAGCAAAGGGACATCTCAGTAAGGGAAGAAAACAGATTATGGCACTGAGAAAAGAAGATGGTTCTGTAACAAGAAACAGAGGCGAAATTTAGACAAGAGTGAAAGATTTCTACTCCAAGTTATATGAAAGGGATGATGCATGTACTCCAGACATCATGGAAGGTACCAGTACCAAAGTTCTTCCAGTCCTCCCAGCGGAAGCTTCACATGCAATCGAGAACATGAAGCGGGGGAAAGCTCCAGGAGAAGATGGAATTACTGTAGACATCATACAAGAAGCAAGTGGAGAAATCGAAACAGTACTCATCCAAATTTTCACTCGATGACTTAATGAAGGGAAGATTCCTGAGGATTGGAACAACGCTACAATGATCCTGCTACATGAAAAAAGGTGACGTTGAGGATCTCGGGAACTACAGACCTATCAGAATCCTATCAGTGGTTTATAAAATCTTCACCAAAGTTCTTTCACACCGTTTGAAGGTAACACTGGACATGGCTCAACCGAGAGAACAAGCTGGATTCCGGACTGGCTACAGCACAGTAAATCATATCCACGTACTGAGAGAACTAATTGAAAGAGCAAGGGAATATGAACTTCCATTATGCATGGCTTTTATCGATTATGAAAAAGCTTTTGATTCGGTGAAACCATCAGCAGTTACAATGGCTCTGAAATCCTGCGGTATTGAAGATGCATACATTAGTATTATTAATAACATCTATGAAAATGCAAGTGCAAAGATTCGGCTGTTTGAAAATACAGCACACATAAAAATTGGAAAGGGAGTGAGACAAGGTGACACCATATCTCCGCAGCTCTTTAACGCCACGTTGGAAAATGTCTTTCAATCACTGAACTGGGAAAACAATGGGATAAAGATTAATGGATATTATCTAACCCACCTTCGTTTTGCTGATGACATAGTCATTTTTGCAACTGCCCCATCAGAGCTGCAGACAGGGCCGTAGCTAGAGGTATTGGCGCCAGGGGCAAGCAGTAAAATTGGCGCCCCCTGCCCCAGTCCAACTAGAACAGGCGATGATGTCAGATTTTATTATATACCTGTTTGCAGATATAGTACAATACCTGTATAAAAAATATTGCGATTTTTATTGTTATTTGCAATTATCATCCCGTATATAATTTCCTAATTGTATGAAATAGTAATAAAATGTAAATTTTTTTGTATAAAATATTGCTCATAATATAATATTAAAAAAAAACTTATATTGGTAATCCTATTCAATAGCCTGTGGTGACTATGTGAACTTTTTTTTTTTTTTTGATTGGAGGTTTAACGACCACTGTGAGCAACTCAATGGGCTATAAGCAGTCGCCCGTCCCTAATTTAGGGTCACTGGTTCCAGGGAAGGGAGAGAGCCAGTGCCGTAAGACAAACACAACATCCATATGTGAGCTTCAATAGGGATTGTTGAAGAAAGAAAAACATTGAACATAGTTTGAATGAAGAATACTTTTTATTTATAATTAATTGCTACCTCAAGTGCGTATTTTTTTTTTTTTCATTCGAGGTTTAACGACCACCGTGAGCAACTCAATGGGCTATAAGCAGTCGCCCGTCCCTAATTTAGGGTCACTGGTTCCAGGGAAGGGAGAGAGCCAGTGCCGTAAGACAAACACAACATCCATGCCTCACCGGGATTCGAACCCGGACCCCTTTCGGACGAATGATCAGTTGTTCATAAGCACTTGGCCGCCACTGCGCCACCGGGGCGGCCAAGTGCTTATGAACAACTGAAAAAATAAGTACAAGTAGCATTTGTTTAAAATTATGCTTAAGCCTTAACATAATGATTTTGTATTTACAAATGTACCTTTCGAGCTTTAACAGCAGCCAAATCATTTATTATTTGATCATAATTAATAGTTTTAGCAATATCTTTTTCTATTGACAGAATTGCCAGGTGCGTTAACCTCTCTTGTCCCATTGATGACCTTAAGTAATTTTTAATTATTTTCAGCTTACTAAAACCTCGTTCAGTAGACGCATAAGTAATTGGTAATGTTAAGAATAATCTGAAAGCAATTACTAAGTTTGGATAAGATGTAGCAAGAGACATTTGGTGGATTAAATTTAATAGGTCAAGAGAGGTTGCTTTTGAAAAATCCTGATTTTTTTTAAATAACGAAGTGGCCTGAAACTTAAAACTAGCTATTTCCCCCTCTATTTCAGTATCATCCAGATCCTTATCATATTTATTTGCTAAGCGCATTGCACTAGCCTTTAACTCTTGTGCGGTCATAGATTGCAAAGACTTGCCCGTTAAGAAATTAAAGTCATGTAACACTTCAATCAAACATTTATAACGCCATCCCATTTGTTCTAAGACTTTGTCCAAAACAGCATAAGTTCATACTGAACCTTTGTTTTCCTGTCAAAACAGTGTCCTCACTTTCTTCGAATGTCAGTCGTTTCCTCTTCCTTGCCCTTTTCTCCTCGAAGAAGCCGTCAAGAGATGTTGCGGCACAGATGTCCGATGCTTCGCCCAGTATAACATCAATCCCTGTATCCCGGATGTCTTGTAACGCAACTTTCAATCCTGTCAAGTGACTAACTGCACAGTCCACGGTCACATCTCTGAGGCTTCGAGGACTTTATCAAGCTCTGAATAAAGTGCATGAACAGCAGAGTATTTGGATGACCATCTTGTACCACAGTGACGCTTGAGAGTGGTAGAAAAGTTGTTGAATAATATTTCCCACATTTTGACATGGTGAGCAAATATTTTGTACAGTTATTGCACTGTGCCAAAAAATGTGATAATATCTGAAGAGACTCCAGCAGCGTGAACACCAATCAAGTTCAATGAATGAGCAGCACATGGCATAAAACGTGCATGGCTGCAAATTGCTTGTATACGGGCCTGGACTCCTGAATACTTCCCCGCCATGTTTGAACCATTATCGTATACTTGCCCTCGGCAATTAAGAATGTTAAGCCCATCGGCTTCTATTTTTTTGTAGAATTTCTTCGGCTAAACCAGCCCCAGTCGTTTCAGTAGTTTTTATGAAATCGATGAAACTTTCTTCAATAGAGCAAACATCCTCTGAAACTTTCACGTACCTAATAATCTGGCACATTTGTTCCTGATGGGCTACATCTGGTGTGCAATCAAATGAAATTGAGAAATATTTTGCCTCTCTTATGCCTTTTAGTATTTCTTGGCGTACAGTGTCCCCTATTAAATTGATGAACTCGTTTTGAATTGTTGGGGAAAGGTAATTTGGAATTCCTGGTTTTTCTTTGGCTATGGTAATATACTCTTTTAGCAGTTTATCATAATGAGAAACAAACTCTAGCAAATGTAAAAAAATTCCACAGTTGTCTTCACCTATCTTTGTACTTGAACCACGAATGGCCAAGTTGTTGACTGAACAAAACAAAATGCAATCGACAATGATTCTGAGAATGTGCCGCCATTTCTCTTTTTCTTTTGTAATCATTTGCTGTAGTTCAGTATCAATTGCACAGCCCTCTTTAATCCTTTTTTCAAAGCTTTTCCAGGAAACATAGCACTCACGGTGCTCTACAGAATTTTCATGCTCTGGAATTCGAGGGTGTAATTTTGTCCACTCAGAGAATCCCACTTTTGGATTTACCAAACGTGATTTCAAATGCTTTCCAAATAGCATGCAAGGGAAACAATAAATAACTTTTGTTGCTTCACTGTAAATTAACCAATTCCGCTCTACATTTTCTCCATTCAAAAGTTTTTTGTGGAACCAATTTCCCGTAAAATGCCTTTTTTCTGCATTAATTGATAAAAGAAAATTACCATTTTTATTTTGTTCTGGACCGTGTTCAACTAACAAACTTTTCACATGGTCATTCAAATCAGGCCATGTTGTGGGATCATTAAAATTAAGTTGAATTTTGGTTTGTTCATCTTCCAAATCCTGTTCCTGTACGCCTTCATAAGGACTCAATGTTGGAAAGGGCGGGTTAAAATAAGGTGTAGAATCATCTGAATGCACGCTAGCACTACCAGTTATATTCTCAGTTACTTCAGTAACGTTTTCATTTTCTAAAAGTGTTGATGTAGATGGCTTACTTTTAATCACTTGCTGTAGTGGAAGCGCAGCAGTTGAGGGATCCACCTTCTTTACCCATCCCAGTTTTTGCCACTGCTTGGCTTGGACTGCGTTATCCGCCTCTTGTTGTTTTTTTCGTTTTCTGCCTTGTGCTCCGGACAACTTTGTAGGTAACATTTCGACCCACGCACGCACGTCACGTGGCACAGTGCACTAATTCAGCGCGCTACTCAATCAATCAAGCTATACATACAACGTTAAGCAAACAAATGTCGTCACAGTGTCACTGCAAATATTGCATTTAAACTGTCGCAACCTTAACTGAGTAATGTTTGTTCCGCGCATGCGCACAGTAGGCTTCCCTGTCGACGAATCGTCGCCATCCGTCATTCGTTCTCAATACACGTAAGGAGTGATGGATCATGGACAGAGGAGGCCGTGAAGTTCACAGCACCCGTCGCCTACATTTCACCCCCTGAGACATGCAGTCGTGGTCGATGACGTACCTGAACTGGCCAAAAGCCTGGGAGCTTTCTGTCAGAGCACCACATGAAAGGCACTTTCAGTCAAAGTTACTACCGTATTTACCCGATTACAGTGTGTCATCTACTGCAAGGCGCACTCAAATATCAAAAATTATCTTTTTGGAAAACAAAAGTTCATGATTTTTGGGGGCCTAAAAATCGGAAAACATTGATGTTATAGTATAAATTGGATAATTTTAAATGAATATTTTCTGTTATGCATGCTCTTTCTTTAAAAAGTATTTTGCTTAATATAGCAAATATACTTTTCTGATCTCAAAATCAAAAATCATATGATTTGAGGTAAAGTGCTGGAATTACAATGCATCTTGATATGTCTTCTGGTGTCCATTTTAAAATCTGTTTCTTCTCGCTAAGAGCATCAGGTTGGGTTTTCAGTATACAACTTAAATAAAATACAACGTGAAACAAATATGATTCACCAAGAAAAAGTGCTGGCGTAAAACACCGTCATAATAAAGGGAAGTTCTGTCCTGGAGGGAACTGAGCTGAGCCAGAAGGCCAACGTGATGACGTAGCAACAAGTACACTACCCATTTTTTACCCAACCTTTCAGACACGGGTCGGTGTTCAGCACTTCAAAGGGGCGTACTAGCCCTTCCCCTCTAAAGTCCTGGCCTACACTAGCCGCTGCGCGCGCGTCTCAAATGTTTCATAAACATAGCAACTAAAATGTACTGTCACACCCAAGCCAAATCGATCCGAATATTTGGCGTTCGGACGATTGGAGTTCTCCTTTAATTTAGGTTTCATCTGGTCGCCATTTTATTCTTAAAGCATAAAGAAGTTTTAATTTTATACCCTTTTTTAATTACGCGTATAAATTAATTTCGCCGCCCCGGTGGCGCAGTGGTTTAGGCGATGGCCTCTGATCATTCGTCTGAACGGGGTCCGGGTTCGAATCCCGGTGAGGCATGGATGTTGTGTTTGTCTTACGGTACTGGCTCTCTCCCTTCCCTGGAACCAGTGACCCTAAATTAGGGACGGGCGACTGCTTATAGCCCATTGAGTTGCTCACGGTGGTCGTTAAACCTAAAAAAAAAAAATTAATTTCACATTTTTTACATTTATATAAAAAAATCTACGTCTCGATGGCGCCCCCCTCCAGCTCGGCGCCCAGGGCGACCGCCCCTGCTGCCCCCATCGCTACGGCTCTGCTGCAGAGCATGATCCAAGAACTTGCTGACAAGAGTAAAGAAGTGGGATTAAAAATGAACTTTCAGAAGACAAAAGTGATGTTCAATGCTTTTACACAAAATTAAGATTTATCAATTGCTGGAGAAAAGCTGGAGATAACAGACACGTACGTTTATCTTGGACAGCAGATATCAAATGAGGGTCACATTGGTGAAGAAATTATTCGGCGTACAAAACTTGCCTGGAGAGCTTTTGGAAGAAACAGCATTATTTTCAAGAGCAATATGCAATTATGTCTTAAAAGAAAAGTGTTTGATCAATGCATCCTTCCAGTGCTTACGTATGGTGCAGAGACGTGGACCTTAACTAAAAGAGACATACAAAGGCTGCAGACAACTCAAAAAAGCATGGAGAGGTGCATGCTTGGTGTAACTGGGGGAGATAAGAGGAACTCGTGGATCCCAAAAATGACAAAAGTGAAAGACATTATGAACAGAGTTAAATCCCTGCAATGGGCTGGACATACTGCCAGAAGGACAGACCATCGATGGACAGCCGAAATTTTAGATTGGATTCCAAGGGACAGGAAAAGACCCAGATGAAGACCACATGGGAAATGGGTGGATGAAATTCGAAAGTATGCGGGAGTCACATGGAGGAGACTGGCACGAGACAGACCGTTGTGGAAGAAACTTGGGGAGACCTTCGTCCAGCAGTGATTGATAAGGTTGACAATGATGATGATATATAAATAATATAATATGTATTAATGTATAAATAAATAACAAATAATAACAAGTTTTAGCCCCCTCAAAATTTGCGACTGACCCCCGGAAAAAACTTTCTGAATGTAACGCTGAGTACAACCTCAAGACAGTGTTCTGTTGAAATAAGACAATTTCGTCGGAATAAATACTCCAGAATGTTGTTGGGCATATATTGTGTCTGATAAAATAGTAAGTGATCTGTAATATATATATATATATATATATATTTCTAATATTTAGGAAATTCCTCATATTTTTGTCCCTCCAAACTTAATCAAAAATGCCTTCAATTCCACATTTCAATCCGCCTTCCTCCATACAAAACACATCAGTACTAATCCTGTTTTGCCGCCCCGGTGGCGCAGTGGTCTAAGGCGCTGGCCTCTGATCATTCGTCCATAAGGGGTCCGGGTTTGAATCCCGGTCAGGCATGGATGTTGTTTTTGTCTTACGGCACTGGCTCTCTCCCTTCCCTGGAACCAGTGACCCTAAATTAGCGACGAGCGACTGCTCATAGCCCATTGAGTTGTTCACGGTGGTCGTTAAACCTTCAATCACACACACACACACAAAAAGAAATACCAGGTTACGGAATTCCAAAATCAAGACAATGCCTGTGTGCTTTTACGATAGCATGGGAATTCTGCATCACGAGTTCATTCTTGGAGGTACAACTGTCACTGGCAATGCTAGCAAATCCATTTTGTAACAACTGTGGGAAAAGATTGTTCGTGCCATGCCGGAGCACAAAAACGGGCAGTAGTTCCTTCTTCACGATAATGCACCACAGTGTACAGTAATTTCTGGCATGAAAACATGTGTGTGTACTCAAACATCTTTCCTATTTGCCAAATTTGTTACCATGTACCTACTTTCTATTCCCTAAACTAAAGCTGCCTTTAAAAGTAAAAGTTTTTTAAGGCATTAAAGACATGCAAATAACTGTGAAATCAGCTCTTTATTCCATAACAAAAGATGACCTCTGAAAGTCCATCCTTTCATTGGCCGAACATGCCACTTCTTGTATTAACACAGGAAGAATTATTTCGAATAAAATATATTCATGTAAGTTTTCCTGCTTTTCCATTAAAAAAAAAATCAGTCTCAATACTTCATTGGTGTACTGCGTATATTTGAAATCTGTCAGAATTATGCAAAATCTATAGATCTTGCAGTTGCGTAGTACCAAATATTTTCTGCAGATCACCGACATAGAGTAATTCAACGAAGTCTAACAGTTTCATAGCTCAGGTCAATACACTGCATTACTTGAATGTATACAACCACACTAGTTTTCCTTTTGCAATTACACCATGTAAATGATTGGAACAACTGGTGTAATCTTCTTTCCATAAATATGCCTGAGAGATACATGATAAAACTGAATGTGCAGTTTGTTATAGAGATTAATCAAAAACAACTTTTATCCTATAGCATACCTGCCAACCTGAGAAAATTAGAATGTGTAAAATTGCGCGCGAATGACATTTCTAATGATATTTTTTTAAAACTATGTGCGAACAACATTTATAATGATTTTTTTAACTATGCGCAAACAACATTTATAATGAATTTAGCTATGTACAAGTAAAAATAAATGCAAATATTTGTGCATTTTATAATTTTTAGATGTTTATAATATAAACAAATTATATCACATTTTGATACCATACTCAACGTTTTCCGTCGTCCGTAGCGGACCGACGACTTCCATAGCATACTCGATGTTTTCCGTCGTCCGTAGTGGACCGACGATTATCATAGCAGGCTTGATGTTTTCCATCGTACGAAGCGGACCGACGTTTTCCGTGGTCCGGAGTGAACCGACGATTTTCATAGCATACTCGATGTTTTTCATCGTCCGTAGTGGACCGACGATTTGTTGGTTTGGAGGTTTAACGACCACCGTGAGCAACTCAATGGGCTATAAGCAGTCCTCGTCCCTAATTTAAGGCCACTGGTTCCAGGGAAGGGAGAGAGCCAGTACCGTAAGACAAACACAACATCCATGTCTCACCGGGATTCGATCCCGGACCCCGTTCGGACGAATGATTAGAGGCCGTCGCTTGGACCACTGTGCCACCGGGGCGGCCGACGATTTCCATAGCATACTCGATGTTTTCCGTCGTTCGTATAGCGGACCGACGATTATCATAGCATACTCGATGTTTTCCGTCGCCCATAGCGGACCGACGATTTCCATAGCATACTCGACGTTTTCTGTCGTCCGTAGCGGTCCGATTTCCATAGCATACTCGATGTTTTCCGTCGTCCGTAGTGGACCTACGATTATCATAGCATACTCGATGTTTTCCGTAGTCCGTAGAGAACCGACTATTTCCATGCTAACTACACTGGTGTGTAAAAATTAAGGACGAAAGGAGAAATTGGCATAACAGCGGAACGAGCAGGCAAAACGGACCGAAAGACCACTCAGGAGATAGACTAGTGTTGTGGCAGGGAAAAAGAACATTATTTATTTCTGTGCAATTACTATTTAGATTTATGTAAATAATTAAATTATGATAAAAGTTGGATTTTGATGAAAAATTATAATTTGGGAGATGGGTGGATGCATTTCGAAACAAAAATAAATTAAATTATCTTTAGGCCATGATAAATGAAAATATAAATAAAATGCAACACTGATGTTTGAAAATACCAAAAGTTATTATTGAAGGTTTGCGTCGTTTGAATATTCGATGAGTTGAGACACCTGCAAGTGTAAAATAAGTATTATTGTTTACATGTGTACCAAATTTGTAAACACTAAAATTAATGGTATACAATGTACACGTGTAATAACTTTTGAAGGCTGTGAAGATCATATTAGTGCTTAGGACAAAATGCATTAATTAAATAAAAACAAAAATTCCCAAGTTGTTTCCGGCCTTAGGCAAGCTAAGGTGGATTAACATGCCACAATGCGATGAACTTCAACTGAGTCAACTAATTCTTCACTGCACAAATTTTGGGTTTTTGAAAGGCCACTTGGCCTGCATTTATTGTTAAAACTTAACTAAATCAACAAACACAGTAACAAAGTGTTTCAAGAAGTCGGAGAATTACCCAGACAACCATGTGTTTTTGTTTTCGAACACAATTAGCTTTTAACATTTTTGACAATTCCACTTTTGGCAACCAGGCCTTAAAAAGCAAACAAAATCAGATGACACCCACTTGTTGTATTTATATAAACCCTAAAAGGAAGAACACATAATTTTGTCAGAAAATCAAGATTTGCAAAAACACATAAGTACTCTTGACTTAAGGAACATAACATAAACACTGCGGATGAGTTTGAACAGCTGAAGTGCAATCTCTCCCTCTCTTCATAAATTCATAGATTATTGTATACACAATACAGATTTCATTTCCTTTCGAACACAACCCTCAAACCAGTTTCTTTAACCAACTTTAATTTTAAAATTGCAATAACTGAGCAAAAAATTTATAAATAACCAAAAGTTACTTCCGTAAACAATCCTACACTACCAGGAAAATTTGCATTAAAACATAATATACTCAACATTCTATCATTACTTGATACAAAATCACTCTGCTAAACATACTGCACTAAATACCTTACTCAATTACCTCAAAAGTTATCATTACACAATAATGCTGACAAATATACTTAAATTTCACCCTATCATCTGGAAAATTCAAAATACTTCACTATTCAAACTTGCTCTGAGTACATAATATCCCACTATGTAAATAAAAGGCAAACACTAACTCTCAACACTCCTGGACACAAAATCATACTTATCTGCACTACCACTGTTCATCAAAATTTTAAATTACATAACTGGTCCTGAAAGACAATTTATAAACAGATTAATCCAACTTTTCAAAATTCCACACCATAAGTTTTCCCAATCTACAAGCACCCATGCAGTAATCAACTCGGGCAGAAAGGCCAAACAAACATCTCACTCAACGAGTCCCACTTCTCTAGAAAAATTCGATTTCACTGAAGGAACAACAAAGTTTGGGTCTGAAGATGAGAATGGGTCGTGAATCCATTCCCAGCCTATACAGTGTAGTGGAGCAAAGCGTGGCCTAGCACTCTGTACTGTTTCTTCACTCTGATTTTTGGGACAACTCACACCACTATTTGATAGGCACCACCTCCTATGGGCAGACGGGCTTACTCGGGCAGAAAACAAACTCCCAATTTGTTCCCATGCACCCTTTCAGACCCAAGGGATGTCCACATAGGGAAACGTATCCCACAAGAGTTCTCTTGCCCCCAAAATATCTCATTCCCTATTTTCCAGAAAACCAACCCAACATCGTTATTTCCAGAAAACTCAATAAATCACCTTTCTTCTCAGAAAATCACTCGATATCTTTATTTCCCAGAAAATCACTCCATATCTTTATTTTCCAGGAACACACTGCACTACTCATTTCCCAGAAAAAATACCATACTAGACACGTTATACCAAACCTTACTTTATTTCCAGAAAACTCTATAAATCATCATATCTCAAAATCACCTATTTCTAGAAAAATCATCACTTCTTGAAGAAACACAACAGCTATTCGGGTTCTCTCAGTCACACTATACACCTGCCCCTTATTCTGCCTGTGTGCCCATTTCTATATTCTTTCCCCACAAAAATCGGTTTTTCTAATCCACGGGCTGAAACAAGAAATTAGCCCTCACTACTACAAAATTTTTAAAGAGTAATTTTGCACTTACATTTACTGAAACACCAAAACCATAATAATAACCAGCCTACAAGAAAAATTCCCAACTACATGGCACCTACACTAAGCTCATAAATACAAATTCTATTTCACAAATACAAAAAAATCACTGAGCACAAAAAGAATTAAATTTTGCTTAATAAAAATACTGGTCCGAGAGGATGTCCGTTCCAAAATAACTTAATACAATTTGGATTTCAGATATTCCTTACTCAGGAAAAATTAAACATTGCCTTTCCCTTTTATAAAATTTTCTTATTGATAGAAAATGACATGGAGGTTCTTTACACCGCTTAACACTGAAATACACAACAAAACCTTGACTGAAGGCATTTACCCTTTTTTTTTCTTGAAATTTTGTTTGTTTTGTCAGGGCTGAAAAATGAGCGAACATGGCCACTATTCCC
This sequence comes from Macrothele yani, assembly GCA_039090855.1. Taxonomy (NCBI): domain Eukaryota; kingdom Metazoa; phylum Arthropoda; class Arachnida; order Araneae; family Macrothelidae; genus Macrothele; species Macrothele yani. Next base: position 178,486,706 of record CM076990.1, read on the forward strand.
TCACCTCTCTCTTTCTCCAAACAAAATTTTGAAACGTGGACTGTCGAATATTTTCATTCTATGTATTTTATTTATTTATTTTCTATTATTTTTATTTTTCGTAAATCTCAGCGAAGTGATCAATTTCCCTAAAATTTATAACCATGAAAATTCTCGACAGGACACTAGGGTCTGGTACGGTAGGGCATGCGCATATATGCAGCATGACGACGAAAGGGGGGGGTGTCGGAAGGGTATAAAGCACAAGGGCGGTGTGTACGCTCAGCAATTCGGTGAAAGCTATTGCACGGTGTACATCGGTTTGCACGACGTTGAGTTGCTGCCACCCTGTGATATGGCCAACAGGCAATCCAGTAGACGACATCTGGATGACTTTGCCCGAGGTCGCGTCATTGGGAAGTTGGAAGAAGGTAGAAGTGTGACTAGTGTGGCCGAGGAGTTCGGGATCGCTCACAGCATCGTTTCACGAGCTTGGAGAGCATTTCAAACGACAGGAACAGCTGTCCGAGAGTTTAGCAGTGGTCGTCCACGAGAAGAGACGGCGGCGGACGACCGGTATACTGTCCTACAGGCAAGAAGAGACAGACGGCAGACAGCAGGAGAAATCGCAAAGCACATGCAACAGACAACTGGACGTCCGTTATCGCGTTTTACCGGGGGCAGGAGGCTGCACAAAGGTGGTCTATTTGCACGACGACCATTACGGTGTGTGCCATTAAAGCCTACTCATCGGAGACGGCGGTTTCTGTGGTGCCGAGAACACAAGAACTGGACACATCAGCAATGGGGTCGAGTTCTCTTTACGGATGAGAGCCGAGTTAGTCTGACGAGCGATTCTGGACGTATACACATCTGGAGAGAGCAGGGAACGCGCAATGACACCTCCAACATCATCGAAAGTGACCGGTTTGGACGTAGCGGAGTTCTCGTTTGGGGCCGGATCATGCTTGGTAGCCGTACTGACCTCGACATCTTCCAAGGAGGTTCAGTCACTGGTGTCCACTATTGTACTGAGGTTCTCCTGCCTCACGTGCGTCTGTTTAGAGGTGCTGTGGGTCCTGAGTTCCTCTTCATGGACGACAACGCTACACCTTATCGTACAGTGGCTGTCGCAGAGCTGTTGGAGAGTGAAGATATTCAACGCATGGATTGGACCGCAAGGTTCCCGGACCTAAATCCAATCGAGCACGTGTGGCACCTTCTCGGGAGACGCTTGGCAGCACATCACCAGCCGCCAGCAGCGATTCCGCAGCTGCGATTGACGCTACAAGAGGAATGGGCCGCGATGCCCCAACAGCTCCTTGATAACCTCGTCCGCAGCATGGACAGGCGTTGTAAATCCTGCAACGCAGCCAGGGATGATCATATCCCCTACTAAAGACTGGATTTTTCTTTACAGCCGCCGGTCACGTGGACGTTTCTGTTTTCTGTTCAGTTGTGCTCGAAGCTACCTTTTCAATAAAGTGCCTTTGCATCCTTTTGATTCCTTATTTGGACGGTTTTGCTCACTTGTCCCATATTCTTACACCTTGGGGATCTTATGGTATGATTAGAGTCGATGTGGAGCACTTCTGCACGACAGTACATTCGAAAAACCGTCTCGTCCTTAATTTTTGCACGCCAGTGTACGTAAAATCCGCAGTAGCTGGAGTCTCTGAATCTTTCTTTCCACCGCATGAACTTTATTCAGCTTCAAGCATAACTGTGTGCACGGCGAATTTACTGTGCAGAAGTCCCGCCAATGACGATAGGGCACGGGTGTTCTGGCGCAAAATTCCCATCTCTGTTATATATTTTATAGGGATATTTTTAACAAAAAATTTAAAAATCCGGAAGAAAAGTTCTTCCGGCCGGAAAAACGGAAAACTTCTGCAAATTCCGGAAGAGTTTGCAGGTATGATTTAACTGAAACATTAAGAAAATTTTTTTCTCAAGTAAGATACATTTTTTTTTCTTCTAAATACACGGAAATGCATAAAAAATGACGATCTACGCGTAAAATCGTGAAGAACAGTTAAAATGCGTAAATTGTAGGCGTAATGCGTAAAAGTTGGCAGGTATGCTACAGAGATTAATTAAAAATAACTTTTATCCAATAGATTAATTAAAACTAACTTTTATCCTATAGAGATTAATGAAAAATAACTCTTGTGTGTGTGCGTACCTTTAACTGAACCAGCAATTTCTATAAAAGTCACGGAACTTACTGCCAAGCTATTTGAATACCACTGTTTTTGAATCAGTAACACAATTAAAAAACACCTATATTTAGGTATACATAACATGTCATATCATCATCATCATCATTGTCAACCATTATCAATCCACTGCTGGACGAAGGTCTCCCCAAGTTTCCTCCACAACGGTCTGTCTTGTGCCAGTCTCCTCCAGGTCACTCCCGCATACTTTCGAATTTCATCCACCCATCTTCCATGTGGTCTTCTTCTGGGTCTTTTCCTGTCCCTTGGAATCCAATCTAAAATTTCGGCTGTCCATCGATGGTCTGTTCTTCTGGCAGTATGTCCAGCCCATTGCCATTTCAGGGATTTAACTCTGATCATGATGTCTTCCACTCTTGTCATTTTTCGGATCCACGTGTTCCTCTTCTTATCTCTCCTGGTTACACCAAGCATGCACCTCTCCATGCTTCTTTGAGTTGTCTGCAGCCTTTGTATGTCTCTTTTAGCTAAGGTCCACGTCTCTGCACCATACGTAAGAACTGGAAGGATGCATTGATCAAACACTTTTCTTTTAAGACATAATGGCATATTGCTCTTGAAAATTATGCTGTTTCTTCCAAAAGCTCTCCAGGCAAGTTTTGTACGCCGATTAATTTCTTCACTAATGTGACCCTCACTTGATATCTGCTGTCCAAGATAAACGTACGTGTCTGTTATCTCCAGCTTTTCTCCATCAATCGATAAATCTTCATTTCTTGTAAAAGCATTGAACATCACTTTTGTCTTCTGAAAGTTCATTTTTAATCCCACTTCTTTACTTTTGTCAGCAAGTTCCTGCATCATACTCTGTAGCTCCGATGGGGTAGTTGCAAAAATGACTATGTCATCAGCAAAACGAAGGTGGGTTAGATAATCTCCATTAATCTTTATCCCTTTGTTTTCCCAGTTCAGTGATTGAAAGACATTTTCCAATGTAGCATTAAAGAGCTTCGGAGATATGGTGTCACCTTGTCTCACTCCTTTCCCAATTTTTATGTGTGTTGTATTACCAAATAGCAGAATCTTTGCACTTGCATTTTCATAGATGTTATTAATAATATTAATGTATGCATCTTCAATACCGCAGGATTTCAGAGCCATTGCAACTGCTGATGGTTTCACCGAATCAAAGGCTTTTTCATAATCGATAAAAGCCATGCACAATGGAAGTTCATATTCCCTCGCTCTTTCAATTAGTTCTCTCAGTACGTGGATATGATCTATTGTGCTGTAGCCACTCCTGAATCCAGCTTGTTCTCTCGGTTGAGCCATGTCCAGTGTTACCTTCAAGCGGTGTGAAAGAACTTTAGTGAAGATTTTATAAACCACTGATAGGAGGCTGATAGGTCTGTAGTTCCTGAGATCCTCAATGCCACCTTTTTTATGTAGCAAGATCATTGTAGCGTTGTTCCAATCCTCAGGAATTTTCCCTTCATTAAGGCATCGAGTGAAAATTTGGGCGAGTACTGTTTCGATTTCTCCACTTGCTTCTTGTATGATGTCTACAGTAATTCCATCTTCTCCTGGAGCTTTTCCCCGCTTCATGTTCTTGATTGCATGTGCAACTTCTGCTGGAAGGACTGGAAGAACTCTGGTATCTTTCATGATGCCTGGAGTACATGTATCATCACATTCATATAATTTGGAGTAGAAATCTTTCACTCTTGTCAAAATTTCGCCTCTATTTCTTGTTACAGAACCATCTTCTTTTCTCAGTGCCATAATCTGTTTTCTTCCCTTACTGAGATGTCCCTTTGCTATCTTTAGGCTTTGGTTGTTTTCAATTGCTTTCCTTACTAGTTCACAGTTGAATTTCCTTACGTCTTCAGTGATACTTTTTCGTACTGTCTTGCATAGCTCTATATATTCCACTTTGGAAGTCACATCTTCTTTAGTTGTCCTCATCTCTCTTCTTTTTGCATCAACATTTTGGTTTTTCCTGATAATTTGTTCACATGCAATTTGTTCTTAGACCCAGCTAATTTTGTTGCTGTTTCCATAAGAGCTTTGGTTACTTTTCTGTTAACTTCAGAAATATCCACTTCTTCCGATGTTAGGCCTTCTAAAGCAGAGAATCTGTTCTTCAGTTCCAATGTCATATATGTGTCAATAATGATTTGTAAGTTTCAGATTGTGTATCAATCTTTCACTTAAAACTGAACATATAGGAAATCCACTATTTTATACGTTTTGTCGCATTCACGATGTAAACCTCTTGTATCCACGTTTCGGATTAATTTTTTTTTTTTGGCAAAACTTTATTTAAAAATTCTAAATGACAAAAAATAATTTCATTACATAATAATAAATAAGTGCTCTCTATGTTAGTAATTTACATCACTTTAACCACATAGCTGATGTGAAACATAGGGCTCACCCTTTATGCAGTTACAAACTTTCCCCTTAAAAAAATACTCAAATTTGTGCATCAAACCACTACAATTAACCACTTAGCATCCAGGTACGCAATATTACGTTAATGAATGATAGTGCCAGAAAATCGAGATCCGTAATATTACGAGCCCACTGATGTGAGGTAAGGGGCCATGTTTTCATATATACCACACAAATATCGATTTTTGAAATAATTGTCCTTTCATTTCGTTCCGCACGACGTGTACTGGAACTTTCGTCTTTAGTTTTATAACCACCAGAACGATGCTCGTAATATTACGTTTCACATACGTTCATTGTATGGAATTGAGCTACTTGAACCTTGCAAAAAGCAAGTGCGCCCCCTCCCCGGTTTTTTGAATTTTTCTTGGGATCTCAAATGGTTAAAAGCACTGAAATTCAATCAAAAAGCACTGAAGTCACCCCGGAAAACATAAGCATTTCGGAAAAGATAATGGAAATACGAAGATTTTTGAAAACTAGTTCCGAGATGTTTAGGTTTTGCAAGGTGACTGTAGTAATTTTTATTGATTTTCAAGTGTTTTCAATTGTAGTGGTTAAATGAATAAATCTGCAAGTTTTAAAGTGAAAAGTTTGTAAGTGCATAACGGGTGAGCACTGTGTTCCACATTGGCTACGTGGTTAAGGTGATGTAAATAACTACAGTACTTTATTATGCATTAAAATTTTTCTTTGTCATTTAGAATTTTTAAATAAAATTTTGCAAACAAAAATAATAATAAATGTTGGTACAAGAGGTTTAGTTGTGAATGCGATAAAACACGCATAAAATAATGGATTTCCTACACACATTGTAGGATAAGTTAATGACTGATACATAATATACAAATTGTTTTTAAATCTACCAAACTATTTATCCAAGTAAATGTTTCTAGGAAGATTATCCCCACAAAGGGTACATAAATACAATTTATACATATTCATAAAACAATTCATTGAAATAAATTAGAGTGCCAATTTTTTCTGCTGCAAGATCTTCATATCAATTCACTAAGCCTTATCACATGTTTGGCTTAATAAAGTACATTTTAAATCTTAAAAATTTTAAGCATCATGATACTCAATAAGGGAACTCTTCACTGACAAAGAGATAACCCATTTGGTTACAGACAACCAGTTAAACCTGCAAGACCACTGCATCCACTTTGCTGTAAATTGCTGGAGTATGAACCTTTGCTCACGCAAATCTTAAAACATTTATCTGACAATAACATAAGACATCCTTGCTACTGTTTTTTGATTTAATATTATGTAGTTGTGAATATTCATGACCAATCTTTAATGATGATTAAAAACTTTTCAGCAAACATCACTGATTGATGGCACTTTGAAATATAGCGTGCTTCTGTTAATTTCCAAACCCCAAAAGAACAATGAAGCCTTGAAGATAATTGCAACTGTTGTTGGCTATTTCAATAAAAATCAAAAACACTAATTCATTGTTTTGCACTAAATTGTATGCTATTCGATTTAGGGCAACAGGTTTATGAAAAATAACAATGATAATTGTTTTTCAACATTTTGCTGATTCTGTAGAACGGAAATAAAAGGCAGATTGACTGAAATATTTGGAATGATCTAACAGCAAGTGCAATGTTGCCACATACCAGAAAATAACTCAAAATGCATTTAAAATTTCTTTTACCTTTCATTTTCATATTTCAAAATTATGTCAAATAATAACTGACATAGACTTATTTAGAATTTGTGCCTCCCCTTTGCATTTTACTTTATATCAAAGGTTCAACACAGATATCAGGGCTGCCAGCCTATCACACCCAAGGAAATAGTTGCTTTAGTAGCCACTAATGGCAAAAATAGTAGCCTAAATAGTAGCCTTAACAACTTATGTAAATGACTAAAATAGTTTCAAAAATAGTGTATGAGTTTTAAAATGTAAAGTGCTCCACACTAAAAAAAAAAATAATTTTTTTTTTAATTTATTTCAAACCACGGGGACAAAATTAGCACATGTTCACGTTTTGGTGAAGAAAAAAATTATACATATATATATATACACACCCACACACTACAAAGAGGGCATCTAAGTTACAATATAACGCTATTCAAGACACTCAGAACTACACTGGTGTGCAAAAACTAAGGACGAAGAGGAGAAATTAGCATAACAGCGGAACGAGCAGGCAGAACGGACCGAAAGACCACTCAGGCGATAGACTAGGGTCCGGTACTGTAGGGCATGGGCATAAATGCAGCATGACGTGGGGGGGGGGGGGCTCGGAATGGTACAAAGCACACGGGCGGTGTACGATCAGCAACTCAGGGCCGCGGGTGGCCTAGTGGGCAACGTTCGTGACTGCCGCGGAAAGGACCTCAGGTTTGATCCCAGGCATGTAAGAACGCTCGATCCACTAAATATCCGCCGTGCGTCGAATGGGCACGTTAAGCCGTCGGACCCCGGGTACTGGCCCCACGGTAATAAAAAAGGGCGTCTTCCTCCCCCTTTCTGCTTCGCTTCCGTGTCACTTTCCTATCGGGCACTCTTGCCCAAATCTCATAGCTTCTATTTCTACGGGTTGTTTAAGACCTGGGGTCAGACACACCCTTCCTAAAATCCTCTACATATGATCACGATCAGCAATTCGGTGAAAGCTATTGCACGGTGTACATCGGTTTGAATGACGTCGAGATGCTTCCACCGTGTGATATGACCAACAGGCAATCCAGTAGACGACATCTGAATGACTTTACCCGAGGTCGTGTCATTGGGAGGTTGGAAGAAGGTAGAAGTGTGACTAGTGTGGCCGAGGAGTTCGGGATCGCTCACAGCATCGTTTCACGAGCTTGGAGAGCATTTCAAACGACAGGAACAGCTGTCCGAGAGTTTAGCAGTGGTCGTCCACGAGAAGCGACGGTGGCGGACGACCGGTATATTGTCCTACAGGCGAGAAGAGACAGACGGCAGACAGCGGGAGAAATCGCAAGGCACATGCAACAGACAACTGGACGCCCGTTATCGCGTTTTACCGTGACCATGAGGCTGCACAAATGTGGTCCACTTGCACGCCGACCAGTACGGTGTGTGCCATTAACGCCTGCTCATCGGAGACGGCGGTTTCTGTGGTGCTAGGAACACAAGCACTGGACACATCAGGAATGGGGTCGAGTTCTCTTCACGGATGAGAGCCGAGTTAGTCTGACGAGCGATTCTGGACGTATACACATCTGGAGAGAGCAGGGAACACGTAATCACACCTCCAACATCATCGAAAGTGACCGGTTTGGAGGTTGCAGAGTTCTCGTTTGGGGCGGTATCATGCTTGGTAGCCGTACTGACCTCCACATCTTCCAAGGAGATTCGGTCACTGGTGTCCGCTATTGTACCGAGGTTCTCCTGCCTCACGTGCGTCTGCTTAGAGGTGCTGTGGGTCTTGAGTTCCTCTTCATGGACGACAACGCTACACCTTATCGTACAGTAGCCGTCGCAGAGCTGTTGGAGAGTGAAGATATTCAACACATGGATTGGACCACAAGGTTCCCGGACCTAAATCCAATCGAGCACGTGTGACACCTTCTCGGGAAACACTTGGCAGCACGTCACCAGCCGCCAGCAACGATTCCGCAGCTGCGATTGGCGCTACAAAAGGAATGGGCCGCGATGCCCCAACAGCTCCTTGACAACCTCGTCCTCAGCATGGACAGACGTTGTAAATCCTGCAACGCAGTCAGGGGTGATCATATCCCTACTAAAGACTGGATTTTTCTTGGTAGTCGCCTGTCACATGGACGTTTCTGTCTTCTGTCCAGTTGTGCTCGAAGCTACCTTCTCAATAAAGTGCCTTTGTATCCTTTGGGTTCCTTGTTTGGACGGTTTTGCTCACTTGTCCCAGATTCTTACATCTTGGGGATCTTATGGTATGATTTGATTCGATGTGGAGCACTTCTGCACAACGTTACATTCGAAAAACTGTTTCGTCCTTAATTTTTGCACGCCAGCGTATAAAGGTTATGGGAATTACACCCAAAAGTACTCTATTCAATGATATACCAAACACTATTTACATAAACTAACTTGATACAAACTTTGGAATTAGAAAACACTTTCTTCTTTGTCATTGTTCTGGAGGTCGGATGTTTTCATTTCTATCAAGCCGGTACGGAGAGCTTTCTTCTGCTTTTGTGGTTGGTAAAAAGATATAGGATTTTCCAAGTTGACTTCATACACTGTGTTGAAAAAAATGTGTATTTCTCCTTTCGAAGGCCACAGTTGTGGTCATTCAATGTTATGATGATCACTTGTTTTGTTCTATAGACATAATCGTAGTTATCTGTGTTGAAAAACAATGTGATACCAAAAATCTCATTCAAATATAATCAATCTCTGCCGTATTCCAAGAAGATAAAATGAAAAACTTTTTTGGCGGACTATTTTGAGTTGCGCAGGTCGTTCCTCTAATCACACGTAGGTCTAGTCTATACTTGCTATTTACTTTCCTCCGTGATACTTGCAATAGAGCTAAAACCAATGAACTGAACAAGACATATCGATATCAAAGTTGATATTCATATGTATCGATATTAAAACTGTTATGCAAGCACATCGATATATGCAACATAAATTATGTTTTAAAAACAAACAGTAGCCTTACAATTAAAATAGTTCAGGGTTTTTCTGAAAATAGTTGCTTTTGGTTGTTTTTTGTAGGAAATAGTAGCCATAGTCGCCTATCATAAAAAATAGTAGCAATAGTCGCCTATTAGTTGCCACTGGCAGCCCTGAGATATATAAAAATTACAAGCAGCAACCTCTCATAACATAACAAATGAAGGCCATCACAAATAGGGGTGAGAGAATTTGTCTGCATTTTGTCCAACGCTAATGAAAACTAAAGGCAAATTTTAAATATAGACCTTAAGGCTCTACGAGACTAGGCCCCAAAATTCTACCGTCCAGGACGACGAGCTGTAGAGAGCCCCAAGTGGGAGGAGCAATTAATCAAACAAGTCCGGAAGCTCAAAGCACTGGGAGAAAGCCCCCTCTGACCAGCCCCCTCTGAGGTGTTAATCAAACAAGTCCGGAAGCTCAAAGCACTGGGAGAAAGCCCCCTCTGACCACAGAACACAAAGCAAGAGAGGGATGTAGATAACTCACATAGTCCCCACAACCCCGATACCCTTGGAGCTAAGGTGTCCGGCCAACAGCGAAGACGTTTCACTACCAAGCAATCTATGTCGTCCGTTGTTCCAGTGAAATAAAAACTGATTGGGGCGATTACTTGTTTTTATAAAGCATTTTTGCTGTAAGACTTTGACCTAACCCCTTTTCCACAGGGTCAAAAAACATAATTAACAAAATATTAGTTTTTTTTATGAATATATCAAACTTTGTTAGTGTTTTTAATTTTTTTCGGAGTTTTGGAAATTATAGGCAACAAATAATATATAAGCTTGGGCGGCGGAAGGTAAGGGACACGGGGGTTTGGAACCTCCATGGAATTTTATGGCCTCTCACTAGAGTAGAGTCTTCATACGAAATATCTTAAAAAGTTATGGTTCATATGAAAATTTCCTGGAGACCATCACCACGTTCAGCCGTTTTCTGGAAAACGCTTCAAATGGAACTTTGAAAAATGATTTTACACAAAAGAGATGAAAAGTTAACTCACCTTTATGTTTTCCAATTTAAAGATAGTTAAAAAATTCTCAAATGGCAATAGACTGGAGATGCAATGGCTGCTATATGAACTGACTGAACATTGTTAAACAACTGAGATATTATTTAGATTGGTATTGACCAAGGATCAGGAAAAGACCCTAAAGCAGACCACTTGGGAGATGGGTGGATGGAATTCGAAAGTATGCTAGAGTGACTTGGAAGAGATATGCTCAAGACAAAAAGCTACGGAAGGGACCTTCATCCAGCAGTGGATTGATAAAGGTTGACGATGATTTGTTAAAGTACTTGCATATACAGTATATCCTACAGTTTCTCTCTCTCCTTCTATATATAATACTGAAAAGACACCACAAGACTGAAAATTTTTGTACTGCTTAGCAAGACCAAAAAACGTTACCAACACTGGGATAAGAAGAGGGATATAGAACTATGGTAAGCTGTTCTCCGTGGCTTTGTCAAGGGGCAGGCACGGACGGCACCCAACCAACCCTGTTGCCTTTGTTTGCATATTGTATATATATATATACGTATCTTTTTTTAATGTTTTATCTCTCGAAAAAGTTGGTCCTCCCCTGAAATCATCGGATTCCACCGCCCATGTATGTAATTAACACAAATTGAACAAGTTAAAAACAAGTTCTTATAAACTTCGTGTACTACTTGCAATCTTAACATTTATAAAAACTACTTTCTTGACCCAATGTATTAAATACATGCTTTATTCGACTAAAATAAGTACAAGCACTTTTGGATGACCCTACATTTGATGAAAAATGCATAGTCATTCGATAGTGCTTGTATTTCTTTTAATAAAATAAAGTATTTAATTTATTGTGTCCAGACATAAGTTTTTTAAATATTTAAATATATTAATATATTTATTCAGCATGCATCTGTATGCGCTTGGGAAGGATAGGAATGACCTCTTCGAATTTTTTTCAAAATAATAGTTAAGTATGCTTATTCTCCGAAATTATTGTACTTGTAATTCTCAAAATTTTACATCTGTGTTCCAGAAATTTCCCATAATATATTTCCTTTCTTCTTTTTTTTCCCCACGGTAATTTAATTTTTTGGTGTGCTTCAAACAGGTTCTTTGATCTCACCCTTTTGATGTTTAATTTTGTTTTTTTTTTTGCTTGCGGGAGAAAATTAGCACTAATTAATGGCATTTATTAGTGCTAATTTGGTCTGCATAAAGTGGGAAAAATAATTTCGGCACAAAAGTAGTACTAATTAATCATATTTATTAGTGCTAATTTGGTCTGCATAAAGTGAAAAAACAAAAAATATTTATTTGCATATAATGAAAAAAAAAAAAATGCTTATTTTACTTTTACTTCCAAGGAGGTGAAAATTACGAAGTTTTGGTGTTAGGTAATTTCACGAAATTTGACTTTGAGCTGATTTCAGGAAATTTGCAGGTACACACAAGCATCGATGACTTGTGTTTTATCTCACATTCCGCCACTGATTTTTCAACTAATTTAAAACTTTTATTGTAGAAGCACAAGTAGTGAATTACTTGTCCTCATTTATTTATCCAAAATTTTTAAAACAGCTATGTGGCTAATGTCAAACAACTGTGCTACATTAGCCACACAGTCTAGAAACAAAGTTGAGATGATGATTTTAGATGATATAAATTGGATTGATCCAATGACGTGAGATTGTGATTTGAAATAAGATTAGATAACTTGAAATGATGCGAAGAGATGAACCCTTGATAAAATATAAATTGGGTTGAACCGACAACTTGAGATGCTATAAATTGGGCTGATCCGATGGTGTGAAATGGTTATTTGAGACAAGATAAGATGACTTGAAATGATGCCAAGAGATGAAGCATTCAGAGGACATAATTTGAGTTGATCCGATGACTTGAGGATATACACTGAAGAGCAATTGAATTAGAGACAGCTGGCGTTTTGCAAATGTGGTGCAGTGGGAGGCCCTGTAAACGGAAACGACATGACGTATGCAGCGATCCGACAATATAAGGAGTGATGCGATGGGAATCAGTAACAGTCGGACGCAGTATGGGTAAGACGAAGGATCTAAGCGCATTTGACCGTGGGCAAATTGTCGGGGCTCGACGAACGGGTCACTCCATCTCGGAAGCCGTGCAGGCACTGGGATTAACTCGGCTGGTTCTCGCTTTTTGGATAAAGTTATGCATCTGGTTTGATGTATATCCTACCTCAGTGGCCAATTCGGCGATGTTTTTTTAGTTCGGATTGTCTAGACCGAACAACGGATGAGACAGCGAAGGCTCTTCTCATTCGAGAAAGAAAGATGGCCATCTTGTAACGAACTGCGGAGCGTCAGGCTGGGAACAGAGGTGGGTTTACAATAGACTTCCGTATGAATGCGTTTGTCATGCTATTTTCTCACTGTGACGTCGATATAAGGTAACATTGTGTTCAAGCTCCATAGGGAAATTGATCGTAGGGTGTATATACACTTACGGACCATGAAATTTGCGCACCTAAAAGAAAACATGCTGCAACCCCGAAACTTCGCAAATAGCTAGAGTGCGCGGTGGTATGCAAATGATCAAACGTTTGCGCACACCCTGTTGTGGCGCTGCAAGTATGAACCGGCAGCCTTATAAACCAGCGTGTAGTCGACGCCCCACAAAAGTGAAAAGCTCCGGCCAACGAAAGCAAGAGTGATAAGAATGTCGGGTAGACGCCAGAGGCCTCGATTCACGCAACTTACGGACTTTGAGAGATGCCTGAAAACCGCAGGGTGGTTGACGCGCCATATACCCCGCCACGTGGATCATTCTGACCATACCGTCAGACTGTGTTGGAAGCAGTGGACACGTGACGACACTGCCACACGGCTCCGGGCAGACCACCGGTAGAGAGGATCGACGGATCCCACTGGGACCCGGTCCACTACACAGGCCGATGTAGCGGCTCCTGTGTGCTCACGAACCATTTCCCGACGCTTCGCGGAAGCGAATCTAGCCGCCCCGGTGGCGCAGTGATCTGAGCGATGGCCTCTGATCATTCGTCCGTAAGGGGTCCGGGTTCGAATCCCGGTGAGGCATGGATGTTGTGTTTGTCTTACGGCACTGGCTCTCTCCCTTCCCTGGAACCAGTGACCCTAAATTAGGGACGGGCGACTGCTTATAGCCCATTGAGTTGCTCACGGTGGTCGTTAAACCTCCAATCAAAAAAAAAAAAAAAAAAAAAGAAGCGAATCTACGATCCCACTGCGCCTTACGTGTGCTGCCATTAACACCAGAACATTGCCGGCTCAACGGCCCAATCACAAACTCGCTATCGAGCGCCAAACCTTCCCTACTGCAGGCATGATGGTCTGGGGAGCCTTAGCCTATCAGCTTTAGTAGTGGTACCTGGATCATTGACGGTGCCAGCGGTATGTGGATGAGATCCTACGGCCCCATGTGCTCCCATTCCTGGCCAGGATTCCAGGTGCGCTATACCAGGAGGATGATGCCCGCCCGCACACGGCTCGGGCTGCGTACATAATGTCTATAACGAAGTAAATTTCTCCGTCATTTTTATCCGCGCCAGGATTCGAACCCAGATCCCCTCATTCCGGAATAAGTTGCTCTACCAATTGAGCTACGCGGACGTTTTATTCTGATTCCTATCTGCCTTTATGTCGTGTGCGTCCTTCGGGCAGGTACGTCACATCTCCTGGTACGTTACATCATCTCCCCCTTATTTTTATTTTTTTTGAAGTGCTGGAGAAAGGATTCTCTTATTTTTCCTATCTCGCGGTGTGGAAATAACATCACACCTTTGCGAGATTTTGAACGGTCGGGTCGTCCGGATAGTTCGGGCGCCATTATAACGAAGTGAATTTCTCCTTCAGTTTTATCCGCGTCGGGGTTCGAACCCGAGTCCATTTATTCCGGAACAAGTCGCTCTACCAACTGAGCTACGCAGACGTTTTATTCTGATTCCTATCTGCCTTTATGTCGTGTGCGTCCTTCGGGCAGGTACGTTACATCTCCTGGTACGTTACATGTCCAGACACTTTCATGGCCTGCCCGCTTCCCGGACATGTTCCCTATCGAACATGTGTGGGACAAGTTGCCGCCATGTCGCACTATCCGGGATTTGGAGCACACCGTCCAACACGTGTGGGTCAGTCTGCCACAGGACATCAGACGACGCCACAATGTGAAGCAGTTTCAATGCCGTTTCCTCCCATGCTATAGATACCTTATCATGTTCTTTAGAAAATGCTTTTCTTGACATTGATGGGATATCCAAGACCGCAAAAACTTCTAGGTGGGAGAAGCCGGATCAAATACGTTCATTTTATCCATTTGTGAGTCTTCTGTGTAGACAATTTCTTGAAAGCGATACACATTTTGCATTTGAATGTCAAACTACTTTTGAGTCCTTTTCTTTGTTCAGAAATTATTTCCATGTCAGAAAGCGTGCATCCGAAATGACTATGATTATTCAGCTCTACAGCTGCTGTACAAAATATTGGAGCTCTACGATGCGCTTTCCGTTTTCTATTAAAATTTCCTGATTTTGTAATGCAAGCTCGCGCTCTGAAATTAGATGGAATTCTCGAAGTACCGTTTCAGTTTTGATATGGCGGCACAGTAGGATTTGTTTGCTATCTGCCTTCCGTCATTAATTCTTTTTAGCTGCTGACCATGCAGCGAAAAAGACCAGATGTAGGACATCGAGCTACCTGGGTTCCTGTGGTGTCGGGCACAACATGGATAGTGTCTAGTTTACGAAAACGTAACTACAAAACCTGTAGTGGCCTCCACTAGACTTTTTCATACATAAACTGAGATGCGCAGCTGTATAGCAAAATCGAAAAACTGCTAAGGCAACTTTCGTTTGCGGTTCCCCGATTTCTACCAAATTTTATCTGCACAAGAGAACATAGCGCAATTCCTAAATTTAAATTTTCTTTTCGACAGATACAATAGTCTTTTAGCTACGTAGAAAAATAGCAAAACCAATGCGAGGAAGTTCCAGTTCTGCTTCTCCCAATTCTACCAAAATTTTATCAACACATGAGGGTATTACGCAATTCCTACATACAAATTTTCTTGTTGATAGCTACAACAGTTTTTCAGCTGCATCGAAAAATCGTAATGGGAATACACTTCCGGTTCTCCTGGATTTACCAAATTTTTATCACCAATTCAACTTATAACAAACTCCTAAATACAAATTTTTGAGTTGATACTTATAATACTTTACGAGCTTCATAGAGAAATCGGAAAATTGGTGTGAGGAACGCTAACTTCCTGTTTCCCGATTTATACCAAAATCTAATCAGCACGTGAGGGTACCACAATAGTTTTTGAGTTATGGTGGACACAAACTACACACAGACACCACGGCGAAAATAGTGAAATGGTATTCCGGTGGCCATAAAACCTGTATTGCTGTTGAAATCTCGAAGTCGAATTTTTTCACGATTACGATACTTTGTCATACTACGTAATGTATGAGAAAGTAAAAATTCAAGTATAATGGCTCGGGTAATTCTACAATGAAAAAAATCCGTTTGAAAACGACGCTATCACCATCGTGTTATTTTAGTGGATGTTAAGATAAAAATCCATATGTGGAGAGGCGAATTAATTTCCTAATGAAATTTTACGTCGACGAAGATATCAGATTAAGCCGTAAAATACTAGATTACAGCGATGAAATACACCCACTCCATTCCCATAAATAACAATTCATGGAATGGAGTGGATGAATAACAAGAAAATATTTGAAACCGCTTGAAACAAATATCCTGAAAAACCATTAAAACAACGTTTGTTGGGAAAAAAAAATTACGCGTACAAAATTTATTAATTATTTGAAAGAAAAAACAAGCAACGCTATATGGGGTACTCATCCATGGGTTGAATACACAACACTGGGAGGAATTCGCTTCTAAAAATAACGAGAAGTAAAATAAATATCTTTTACTCTTTAAAACAAATGTAGCTTCGGACAATGGAAAGGAAAGACACAACGTTAAAAATGTAACAGAATGTGACATGAACCCGGATAAATATATATTTATTCAACAATCTCTTTTCAAGACGGCAACGACAGTACAAAACTTTGGAAAGCGACTCTAAGTATGTACACGCCTTGAAAATGAGTGAAGTTCCCTTAAGGTAAAAAAAAAATCGTTACGTTGAAAAATTAATTTATCAATTATATGAAACTGACTTTTATGAAAAATACCTCGCAATATTGTAAAATGAAAGAGGGAAGCATTCGATTACACATTGCGTACCAAACAGACAGCTTTAAGCATATGCTCGAGTGTGGCAAATTAGTCTGGTCGGTAGAGAGCTTAGCTATTACGCAAACGGCCCAGGTTCAAATCCATCCAGCTACATACAGGTGTTTTTACGATATGTTGAGGAAATTTCCTCAACGCAGTTCATTAATTCGTAAAGGTAGAAAAAAAATTGTAGCTTTAGGAAACTGCGGTTATCTTTTTCTTTTTTTTAATTATTATTATGGCTACTACTGGGAAATTGGCGGACAAGATTCGGCAAGCTACCAGTTACGCCACGTGGTTGCCTGCTGCCACTAACTGCACACTAGCGGACCACATTAGGCTAGCCATCATTTCTGGCACGTGCTTGCAGGGCCACTGAAGGGCCACTTGTGGCAGCTACTGCCTGTGATGGCCCACTGATGGCCCTGTTGTGGCATATGACAACTGATGGGGTGCCAACTGTTGGCCAGCTGTTGGCCTGAACTGCTGGCATTTCTGTTGGCTGCCCGGACATTTTATTGACGGTTCGGCAGCGGCAACATAGTGCTGGGCCAGCAAGATTGTTTTTGCTGGGTAGGAATGAACTCCATTTTTATCGTTTGAACCGCAATAGTTTTTGAGATACTTAAAAAATAATATTGAGAATTTGTATATGTACAGAGAGACCGACCATTTCACCAGCACCCCCACCATGGAAATTCAAAATTTCAAAATAGTCATTCGTTAGTAAATCGTATGAACCGAAATGGACTGCATTCTTATCGTTTGAACCGCAACAGTTTTTTTTATTGGAGATTTAACGACCACCGTGAGCAACTCAATGGGCTATAAGCAGTCGCTCGTCCCTAATTTAGGGGCAATGGTTCCAGGGAAGGGAGAGAGTCAGTGCCGTAAAACAAACACAACATTCATGCCTCACCGGGATTCGAACTCAGACCCTGTTCGAACGAATGATCAGATGCCATCGCTTAGACCACTGCGTCACCGGAGCGGCCAACAGTTTTTGATAGATTGAAAAAAAAGAAGTTTGAGAAAATTGGAGGACGACCATTGCACCCCCCCCCCCATGAAAATTCAAAATTTCAAAATAGCCATTCGTTAGCAAATCGTATGAACCGAGGGGAAATCCATTTTCATCGTTTGAACCGCAACAGTTTTTGAGAAAAAAATAACAATATTGAGAACTTATGTATATATATATTCGAGACCGGGATGTAAGGTCAGGTGATGCGTAACATCACAGCCTCTCCTTGACAAATGTCAACCCCGCCTTCTCGTGGTGCATCCTGTTCCCACTAAAGGGGCTCTGACGACCGCCCATAGCGGTATAACTATACCATCGGGATTAGAGGAAATTCTATCCCACACTCACCAACCCGCTTGGCCAGCGTGGTGAGTTATGGCCAACCCCCTCCAAAATGATTCCACAACTTAAATCTTGGCCCTCAGTCTCCGGCAGCTGGAATGTACCTGGCCAAGGCAGCGGCCAGTGCGACATGAAGGCAGAGGGTGCTAAGAATCCCCGGAGGACCGGGCTAGGCTGCCATCTGATGCTGACCTTGGCTACTTACAATGGACGCTCCCTATCTTCGGATTCAAGGCTTCTTGAATTGGAAGAGGAACTACAAAGGATCAAGTGGGACATCGTGGGGCTAAGTGAGGTAAGGAGAAAAGAAGAAGATCTCATCGAACTGAAAAGTGGACATCTCTTCTACTATCGTGGGACAGATACTGGCAGAACTAGTGGTGTTGGATTTATAATAAACAAGAAACTGAAGGATAAAGTTGTAGAAGTTGAAAGTTCCTCTGACAGAGCTGCACGACTTGTTATCCAACTCTCGAGAAGATACCAGGCTCAGATTATTCAAACTTATGCACCCACCACAAGTCATCCTGAAGAAGAAATTGAAGAATTTTATGAGGAAATTCGTCATCTAAATAATAAAGGTAAGCAGCACTTGAAAATAATTATGGGAGATTTCAATGCAAAAAAAGGGCAACGGCAACAGAATGAAACTTCAGTAGGTAAATTCGGTCATGGCAACAGAAACCAGCGTGGAAATACTCTCGTAGAGTTTGCAGAGGCAGAAGGGTTTTTCATCTTGAACTCCTTCTTCAAGAAAAAGCCACACAGGAAATGGACATGGAGACATCCAAATGGGACGACAAGTGAAATTGATTTTATTATGTGTAACAAAAAATTCGTCATAGAAGACTGCAGTGTGCTAAACAAGTTCAACACAGGTAGTGACCATAGATTGGTGAGATGTAAGATGCACCTCAACACTAAACTTGAACGTGGCAAGCTCATAAGACAAACAAAATCTATTGACATAACCAACCTTAAAAAACACCATAATACCTTCAAGTTAGAACTGAAGAACAGGTTCTCTGCTTTAGAAGGCCTAACATCGGAAGAAGTGGACATCTCTGAAGTTAACAGAAAAGTAACCAAAGCTCTTATGGAAACAGCAACAAAATTAGCTGGGTCTAAGAACAAGTTGCATGTGAACAAATTATCAGGAAAAACCAAAATGTTGATGCAAAAAAGAAGAGAGATGAGGACAGCTAAAGAAGATGTGACTTCCAAAGTGGAATATATAGAGCTATGCAAGACAGTAAGAAAAAGTATCACTGAAGACGTAAGGAAATTCAACTGTGAACTAGTGAGGAAAGCAATTGAAAACAACCAAAGCCTAAAGAGAGCAAAGGGACATCTCAGTAAGGGAAGAAAACAAATTATGGCACTAAGAAAAGAAGATGGTTCTGTAACAAGAAATAGAGGCGAAATTTTGACAAGAGTGAAAGATTTCTACTCCAAATTATATGAAAGGGATGATATATGCACTCCAGACATCATGAAAGATACCAGTACCAGAGTTCCTCCAGTCCTTCCAGCAGAAGTTGCACATGCAATCAAGAACATGAAGCGAGGAAAAGCTCCAGGAGAAGATGGAATTACTGTAGACATCATACAAGAAGCAAGTGGAGAAATCGAAACAGTACTCGCCCAAATTTTCACTCGATGCCTTAATGAAGGAAAGATTCCTGAGGATTGGAACACCGCTACAATGATCCTGCTACATAAGAAAGGTGACATTGAGGATCTCGGAAACTACAGACCTATCAGCCTCCTATCAGTAGTTTATAAAATCTTCACTAAAGTTCTTTCACACCGCTTGAAGGTAACACTGGACATGGCTCAACCGAGAGAACAAGCTGGTTTCAGGAGTGGCTACAGCACAATAGATCATATCCACGTGCTGAGAGAACTAATTGAAAGAGCGAGGGAATATGAACTTCCATTGTGAATGGCTTTTATCGATTATGAAAAAGCCTTTGATTCGGTGAAACCATCAGCAGTTGCAATGGCTCTGAAAACCTGCGGTATTGAAGATGCATACATTAATGTTATTAATAACATCTATGAAAATGCAAGTGCAAAGATTAGGCTGTTTGAAAATACAACACACGTAAAAATTGGAAAGGGAGTGAGACAAGGTGACACCATATCTCCGAAGCTCTTTAATGCCACATTGGAGGGTGTTTTTCAGTCGCTGAGCTGGGAAAACAAGGGGATAAAGATTAATGGAGATTATCTAACCCACCTTCGTTTTGCTGATGACGTAGTCATTTTTGCAACTACCCCATCAGAGCTGTAGAGTATGATCCAGGAACTTGCTGACAAGAGTAAAGAAGTGGGATTAAAAATGAACTTTCAGAAGACAAAAGTGATGTTCAATGCTTTTACAAGAAATTAAGATTTATCGATTGATGGAGAAAAAGCTGGAGATAACAGACACGTACGTTTATCTTGGACAGCAGATATCAAGTGAGGGTCACATTGATGAAGAAATTAATCGGCGTACAAAACTTGCCTGGAGAGCTTTTGGAAGAAACAGCATAATTTTCAAGAGCAATATGCGATTATGTCTTAAAAGAAAAGTGTTTGATCAATGCATCCTTCCAGTGCTTACGTATGGTGCAGAGACGTGGACCTTAACTAAAAGAGACATACAAAGGCTGCAGACAACTCAAAAAAGCTTGGAGAGGTGCATGCTTGGTGTAACCAGGAGAGATAAGAAGAGGAACTCGTGGATCCGAAAAATGACAAGAGTGGAAGACATCATGATCAGAGTTAAATCCCTGAAATGGCAATGGGCTGGACATACTGCCAGAAGGACAGATCATCGATGGACAGCCGAAATTTTAGATTGGATTCCAAGGGACAGGAAAAGACCCAGAAGAAGACCACATGGGAGATGGGTGGATGAAATTCGAAAGTATGCAGGGGTGACATGGGGGAGACTGGCACAAGACAGACCGTTGTGGAGGAAACTTGGGGAGACCTTCATCCAGCAGTGGATTGATAATGGTTGACGATGATGATGATGATGATATTCGAGACCGACCCCCCTCTCACCATGTAAATTCAAAATTTCAAGATAGTCATTCGTTAGTAAATGGTGTGAACCGGAATAAACGCCACATTCATAGTTTGAATAGCAATAGTTTTGGAGATGTTTAAAAAAGAATGTTAGTAGCCCACGATTTCACCTGCCTCCCCCCCCCAACCTGGACATTTCCTATTTCAAGATAGCTATTCGTTAGCATGGTATGAACCGGAAAGACCTCCTTCTTCATCGTTCGAATCTTGATAGTTTTTGAGATATTTGTAATAAGGGCAATGGAGGATAATGAAGAAGTAATTTGTTTTGCACAGTCTTTCATTCGTTCCTGTCATTAGCTGAAAGAACTCCCCGTTTCTAGCTTTGAACCGCAGCAGTTGAAAAGACATTCCAAAAACAACGTGACGTTGCTTCATTAGGTATCGAGGACTAGTACACAGGAGAACGGAAAATACATGGCATGATAAAACAATAAGAATAACGGCACTGGACGAGCAGCACAAAGCAGTCTGTAAAAGCCAATCAGGACATACAAAGATAAACGAAGCTGAACCAGCAGCAAAAGGCAATCTGTGATAGGCGAAGCATACTGGAACAGTCACTGAGCAGAAGGAACGACGGACATGGAGATGGATTATACATCAAACTGGAGGCTGCTTTTCATGCGCCGGGGCGCAGCATGAAAAGCAGAAAACAAGGTGCAACAGATGACACTTGCAAAGATAGCATGGTGTAGGTAACAGCACGGGGCAATCAATTAGCATGAGGCAAAGCAATAACGATAAGTATCTGACGAGATGAGTCACACTGGATGAGCAAGTAACGTAGCACAACGGTAGAAGGTATGCTGAGGCACATGGCATGACATAAGACAAATACTCGACGAGACAGGAAAAACAAACCCACGGAACACCTGAAAAAACTAACTGGGTGCGAACAGCAACATAGGGCAATCCAGGACAGTGACGAAAGGTATAAGAGGAGAATCGCGCATAACAATGCACACAGGAAGAAACTCTGTGAAGAAAACGATGTGACGGGTTCACGGAAGTAGGCACCGGGCGGATGTTTGAAAGAACCGAGATGAGGAGAAAACATGGCGGTACATATAGGATACAACGGAAAGAAAAAGATTGGGTACAACGCATAACAGAAACATGCAAAGGAGTAAGACGGAACAGCAGCAAGGCAAAGACGGCAGGAAGCGAAACATCATGCAAGTGCAGACAGAAGCTAATCGGTCAGAACCAGATCAATGAGGAGATTTTGAGTATCACCAAGGTAGCAATTAAGAAAAATGTAATAACGGAATATCTCAGGGGTAAGATCTCGTGAGGTCAACGAAAACGTGGAGGAAGCAGCGAATATCTTCGATCATATTCGAGTAATCAGCTGGATCATGTGAGTTAAGAAGGTGATCCAAAGCAGCGTCACAAGAAGAGGCAAAGAACAAGGGTTGGCAGCATCTGGGAAAAGAATCTTCGAATACCCAGGGACAGCTTGGAGGCGAGCGACAATTGCAGTGGAAACGGAGGGAGTACCAATAAGTTCGGCGAAAGCAGCAACAGTAGAATCAGGAGCGGAACCTGAAGAACGATGAAGAGAAGGCTGAGCGACCGTGGTTCGCTTAGTACGAGTCTTTCGATTAGAGCGACGACGGCGCTTCTTATTAGAAGCAGTGCCAACAGGGACGTGGTGATAAAGAAGGAGTAACCGACAGCGAGTGAGAAGTCTGACAAGGAAGATCTGGATCATGTGCGGATAACGCAAGCAAAGAGGCAGCTGATAGGGCAACAGGAGCTGGTGAAGGTGAGGCTTCACACAAATTCAAAAGAGTAGCTGTGCTGGAAAGCGGGGACCGATCACGGGACCAGAAATCGAAAGGAAGGCAACAATACTAGAGACATCAGAAGAGCTCGGAGAAGGTGAAACGGGCGGAGAGCACACCGGAGTACTGGAACGGCTGAAGAAAGGATGAGCGTCTGAGGGTGGCGAAGCTGACGTACACAGCGAAGATGATGGAGCAGAAAATCCCGCGGTTGGGATTGACGAGGTGACGGGCGAAAACAAAGAAGGCAGCACCTGAACAGGCGGAGAAAGGTCGGCAACGAGATGTGACATAGCACAGACAATAGACGAAGAAGAAGAAAGCAAGACAGACGAAGGCACCGAAGCAGGAGCAGTAGATCCAGATGTATCCACAGCAGGCGACGCTAGTGGAGAAGGAAAAAGACCTGCAGAGGAAGGCAACGACAATCGAGATGGAGACTAAGAAGGTGGAAGCGAAACAAGCGCAGGCCTGGTGACCGGAAGTGAAGAAGGGGTTTCTGTAATGGGCTTTTGAGCAGCCGTTGAGGAAGAACAAGAAGAGGTGAGCGGACACTGAGAGCGATGATGACCAGGCGTTTTACATGAGTAGCAATGATACGAAGTGACGTTTATAACGACGTTGTGATGAACACAAAGCACCTGGAAAGCAGTGGGGCAGGAAGTGATGGAGTCCATATCAGGGAAGAGAACTAAGCCTTGGCGTCGGAAGCCTAAATAAGGACGATCCCCTTGATCGGCGGGGAGCGCGCGAATAACACAAACAATGCGCCCACACCAGGAAAGAAATGCATGTAAAACCGTCGTCGGGGCTGACGTTCGCAAACGGAGGACTTTGCCATGACATTTGTTACAATTCAAACTGTGGTTACGAAGATACTGCAATATCGGAAAGTATGTTTACAATTAATCCCGCGGATGCTGACTGACCACCATAAGGAAGAATGTATGATTGGAGTTTGAACCACTTGCTGCGTTACAAAGCAGAGGGTGATGAATTTATATCGCGCACAAAGGCAGGTGACGAATCGCGGTGCCACCACTTTGAGCCATCCAGCAAACCAGCGAGCATGCAATGGAAACATCCCGGATCACCAAAACACATAAGATTCAAGTCACAGGACTCCGCCGGGGAGGTTATGGTGACCGCATTTTTTGACCATGAAGGGCTTTTGTTTTGTTGGTGGACTTTAAAGAGCCTCACGTGAACAGCAGTGCCAACCACTACATAGACACAGTGGACAAGCTGCATAAAGCCATCAAGAATGGGTGACCTGGCATGCTTTTGCGTGGTGTGATTCTGTTGCACACATTATGCAGGATGCGTTAGGACGGAAAGGGTGGGAGGTTCTGCACCACCCAGCCTATAGCCCGGATCTGTCAATATGTGACTTTCATGTTGACAGATCCAAATGGTTCAAGGAGAAACTAAAGTTCTTCTTCGAAGACGGTATGCGTCGTCTTTCCAAGCAATGGGATGCGTGTTAATTCTGCCACATCTGCGGATGTAACTCTTCGTTCGTTTATATATATAGGATGTAAGGTCAGGTGATGCGTAACATCACAGCCTCTCCTTGACAAATGTCAAACCCGCCTTCTCGTGGTGCATCCTGTTCCCACTAAAGGGGCTCTGACGACCGCCTATAGCGGTATAACTATACCATCGGGATTAGAGGAAATTCTATCCCACACTCACCAACCCGCTTGGCCAGCGTAGTGAGTTATGGCCAAACCCCTCCAAAATGACTCTACAACTTAAATCTTGGCCCTCAGTCTCCGACAGCTGGAATGTACCTGGCCAAGGCAGCGGCCAGTGCGACATGAAGGCAGAGGGTGCTAAGAATCCCCGGAGGACCGGACTAGGCTGCCATCTGATGCTGACCCTGGCTACGTATAATGGACGCTCCCTATCTTCTGATTCAAGGCTTCATGAATTGGAAGAGGAACTACAAAGGATCAAGTGGCTAAGTGAGATAAAGAGAAAAGGAGAAGATCTCATTGAACTGAAAAGTGGACATCTCCTCTACTATCGTGGGGCAGATACTGGCAGAACTAGTGGTGTTGGATTTATAATAAACAAGAAACTGAAGGATAAAGTGGTAGAAGTTGAAAGTTCCTCTGACAGAACTGCACGTCTCGTTATCCAACTCTCGAGAAGATACCAGGCTCAGATTATTCAAACTTATGCACCTACCACAAGTCATCCTGAAGAAGAAATTGAAGAATTTTATGAGGAAATTCGTCATCTAAATAATAAAGGTAAGCAGCACTTGAAGATAATTATGGGAGATTTCAATACAAAAATAGGGCAACGGCAACAGAATGAAACTTCAGTAGGTAAATTCGGTCACGGCAACAGAAACCAGCGTGGAAATACTCCCGTAGAGTTTGCAGAGGCAGAAGGGTTTTTCATCTTAAACTCCTTTTTCAAGAAAAAGCCACACAGGAAATGGACATGGAGACATCCAAATGGGATGACAAGTGAAATTGATTTTATTATGTGTAACAAAAAATTCGTCATCGAAGACTGCAGTGTGCTGAACAAGTTCAACTCAGGTAGTGACCATAGATTGGTGAGATGTAAGATGCACCTCAACACTAAACTCGAACGTGGCAAGCTCATAAGACAAACAAAATGTATTGACATAACCAACCTTAAAAAACACCATAATACCTGTAAGTTGGAACTGAAGAACAGGTTCTCTGCTTTAGAAGGCCTAACATCGGAAGAAGTGGACATCTCTGAAGTTAACAGAAAAGTAACCAAAGCTCTTATGGAAACAGCAACAAAACTAGCTGGGTCTAAGAACAAGTTGCATGTGAACAAATTATCAGGAAAAACCAAAATGTTGATGCAAAAAAGAAGAAAGATGAGGAAAACTAAAGAAGATGTGACTTCCAAAGTGGAATATATAGAGCTATGCAAGACAGTAAGAAAAAGTATCACTGAAGACCTAAGGAAATTCAACTGCGAACTAGTGAGAAAAGCAATTGAAAACAACCAAAGCCTAAAGATAGCAAAGGGACATCTCAGTAAGGGAAGAAAACAAATTATGGCACTGAGAAAAGAAGATGGCTCTGTAACAAGAAATAGAGGCGAAATTTTGACAATAGTGAAAGATTTCTACTCCAAATTATATGAAAGGGATGATATATGCACTCCAGACATCATGAAAGATACCAGTACCAGAGTTCCTCCAGTCCTTCCAGCAGAAGTTGCACATGCAATCAAGAACATGAAGCGAGGAAAAGCTCCAGGAGAAGATGGAATTACTGTAGACATCATACAAGAAGCAAGTGGAGAAATCGAAACAGTACTCGCCCAAATTTTCACTCGATGCCTTAATGAAGGAAAGATTCCTGAGGATTGGAACACCGCTACAATGATCCTGCTACATAAGAAAGGTGACATTGAGGATCTCGGAAACTACAGACCTATCAGCCTCCTATCAGTAGTTTATAAAATCTTCACTAAAGTTCTTTCACACCGCTTGAAGGTAACATTGGACATGGCTCAACCGAGAGAACAAGCTGGTTTCAGGAGTGGCTACAGCACAATAGATCATATCCACGTGCTGAGAGAACTAATTGAAAGAGCGAGGGAATATGAACTTCCATTGTGAATGGCTTTTATCGATTATGAAAAAGCCTTTGATTCGGTGAAACCATCAGCAGTTGCAATGGCTCTGAAAACCTGCGGTATTGAAGATGCATACATTAATGTTATTAATAACATCTATGAAAATGCAAGTGCAAAGATTAGGCTGTTTGAAAATACAACACACGTAAAAATTGGAAAGGGAGTGAGACAAGGTGACACCATATCTCCGAAGCTCTTTAATGCCACATTGGAGGGTGTTTTTCAGTCGCTGAGCTGGGAAAACAAGGGGATAAAGATTAATGGAGATTATCTAACCCACCTTCGTTTTGCTGATGACGTAGTCATTTTTGCAACTACCCCATCAGAGCTGCAGAGTATGATCCAGGAACTTGCTGACAAGAGTAAAGAAGTGGGATTAAAAATGAACTTTCAGAAGACAAAAGTGATGTTCAATGCTTTTACAAGAAATTAAGATTTATCGATTGATGGAGAAAAGCTGGAGATAACAGACACGTACGTTTATCTTGGACAGCAGATATCAAGTGAGGGTCACATTGATGAAGAAATTAATCGGCGTACAAAACTTGCCTGGAGAGCTTTTGGAAGAAACAGCATAATTTTCAAGAGCAATATGCGATTATGTCTTAAAAGAAAAGTGTTTGATCAATGCATCCTTCCAGTGCTTACGTATGGTGCAGAGACGTGGACCTTAACTAAAAGAGACATACAAAGGCTGCAGACAACTCAAAAAAGCTTGGAGAGGTGCATGCTTGGTGTAACCAGGAGAGATAAGAAGAGGAACTCGTGGATCCGAAAAATGACAAGAGTGGAAGACATCATGATCAGAGTTAAATCCCTGAAATGGCAATGGGCTGGACATACTGCCAGAAGGACAGATCATCGATGGACAGCCGAAATTTTAGATTGGATTCCAAGGGACAGGAAAAGACCCAGAAGAAGACCACATGGGAGATGGGTGGATGAAATTCGAAAGTATGCAGGGGTGACATGGGGGAGACTGGCACAAGACAGACCGTTGTGGAGGAAACTTGGGGAGACCTTCGTCCAGCAGTGGATTGATAATGGTTGACGATGATGATGATGATGATATTCGAGACCGACCCCCCTCTCACCATGTAAATTCAAAATTTCAAGATAGTCATTCGTTAGTAAATGGTGTGAACCGGAATAAACGCCACATTCATAGTTTGAATAGCAATAGTTTTGGAGATGTTTAAAAGAATGTTAGTAGCCCACGATTTCACCTGCCTCCCCCCAACCTGGACATTTCCTATTTCAAGATAGCTATTCGTTAGCATGGTATGAACCGGAAAGACCTCCTTCTTCATCGTTCGAATCTTGATAGTTTTTGAGATATTTGTAATAAGGGCAATGGAGGATAATGAAGAAGTAATTTGTTTTGCACAGTCTTTCATTCGTTCCTGTCATTAGCTGAAAGAACTCCCCGTTTCTAGCTTTGAACCGCAGCAGTTGAAAAGACATTCCAAAAACAACGTGACGTTGCTTCATTAGGTATCGAGGACTAGTACACAGGAGAACGGAAAATACATGGCATGATAAAACAATAAGAATAACGGCACTGGACGAGCAGCACAAAGCAGTCTGTAAAAGCCAATCAGGACATACAAAGATAAACGAAGCTGAACCAGCAGCAAAAGGCAATCTGTGATAGGCGAAGCATACTGGAACAGTCACTGAGCAGAAGGAACGACGGACATGGAGATGGATTATACATCAAACTGGAGGCTGCTTTTCATGCGCCGGGGCGCAGCATGAAAAGCAGAAAACAAGGTGCAACAGATGACACTTGCAAAGATAGCATGGTGTAGGTAACAGCACGGGGCAATCAATTAGCATGAGGCAAAGCAATAACGATAAGTATCTGACGAGATGAGTCACACTGGATGAGCAAGTAACGTAGCACAACAGTAGAAGGTATGCTGAGGCACATGGCATGACATAAGACAAATACTCGACGAGACAGGAAAAACAAACCCACGGAACACCTGAAAAAACTAACTGGGTGCGAACAGCAACATAGGGCAATCCAGGACAGTGACGAAAGGTATAAGAGGAGAATCGCGCATAACAATGCACACAGGAAGAAACTCTGTGAAGAAAACGATGTGACGGGTTCACGGAAGTAGGCACCGGGCGGATGTTTGAAAGAACCGAGATGAGGAGAAAACATGGCGGTACATATAGGATACAACGGAAAGAAAAAGATTGGGTACAACGCATAACAGAAACATGCAAAGGAGTAAGACGGAACAGCAGCAAGGCAAAGACGGCAGGAAGCGAAACATCATGCAAGTGCAGACAGAAGCTAATCGGTCAGAACCAGATCAATGAGGAGATTTTGAGTATCACCAAGGTAGCAATTAAGAAAAATGTAATAACGGAATATCTCAGGGGTAAGATCTCGTGAGGTCAACGAAAACGTGGAGGAAGCAGCGAATATCTTCGATCATATTCGAGTAATCAGCTGGATCATGTGAGTTAAGAAGGTGATCCAAAGCAGCGTCACAAGAAGAGGCAAAGAACAAGGGTTGGCAGCATCTGGGAAAAGAATCTTCGAATACCCAGGGACAGCTTGGAGGCGAGCGACAATTGCAGTGGAAACGGAGGGAGTACCAATAAGTTCGGCGAAAGCAGCAACAGTAGAATCAGGAGCGGAACCTGAAGAACGATGAAGAGAAGGCTGAGCGACCGTGGTTCGCTTAGTACGAGTCTTTCGATTAGAGCGACGACGGCGCTTCTTATTAGAAGCAGTGCCAACAGGGACGTGGTGATAAAGAAGGAGTAACCGACAGCGAGTGAGAAGTCTGACAAGGAAGATCTGGATCATGTGCGGATAACGCAAGCAAAGAGGCAGCTGATAGGGCAACAGGAGCTGGTGAAGGTGAGGCTTCACACAAATTCAAAAGAGTAGCTGTGCTGGAAAGCGGGGACCGATCACGGGACCAGAAATCGAAAGGAAGGCAACAATACTAGAGACATCAGAAGAGCTCGGAGAAGGTGAAACGGGCGGAGAGCACACCGGAGTACTGGAACGGCTGAAGAAAGGATGAGCGTCTGAGGGTGGCGAAGCTGACGTACACAGCGAAGATGATGGAGCAGAAAATCCCGCGGTTGGGATTGACGAGGTGACGGGCGAAAACAAAGAAGGCAGCACCTGAACAGGCGGAGAAAGGTCGGCAACGAGATGTGACATAGCACAGACAATAGACGAAGAAGAAGAAAGCAAGACAGACGAAGGCACCGAAGCAGGAGCAGTAGATCCAGATGTATCCACAGCAGGCGACGCTAGTGGAGAAGGAAAAAGACCTGCAGAGGAAGGCAACGACAATCGAGATGGAGACTAAGAAGGTGGAAGCGAAACAAGCGCAGGCCTGGTGACCGGAAGTGAAGAAGGGGTTTCTGTAATGGGCTTTTGAGCAGCCGTTGAGGAAGAACAAGAAGAGGTGAGCGGACACTGAGAGCGATGATGACCAGGCGTTTTACATGAGTAGCAATGATACGAAGTGACGTTTATAACGACGTTGTGATGAACACAAAGCACCTGGAAAGCAGTGGGGCAGGAAGTGATGGAGTCCATATCAGGGAAGAGAACTAAGCCTTGGCGTCGGATGCCTAAATAAGGACGATCACCTTGATCGGCGGGGAGCGCGCGAATAACACAAACAATGCGCCCACACCAGGAAAGAAATGCATGTAAAACCGTCGTCGGGGCTGACGTTCGCAAACGGAGGACTTTGCCATGACATTTGTTACAATTCAAACTGTGGTTACGAAGATACTGCAATATCGGAAAGTATGTTTACAATTAATCCCGCGGATGCTGACTGACCACCATAAGGAAGAATGTATGATTGGAGTTTGAACCACTTGCTGCGTTACAAAGCAGAGGGTGATGAATTTATATCGCGCACAAAGGCAGGTGACGAATCGCGGTGCCACCACTTTGAGCCATCCAGCAAACCAGCGAGCATGCAATGGAAACATCCCGGATCACCAAAACACATAAGATTCAAGTCACAGGACTCCGCCGGGGAGGTTATGGTGACCGCATTTTTTGACCATGAAGGGCTTTTGTTTTGTTGGTGGACTTTAAAGAGCCTCACGTGAACAGCAGTGCCAACCACTACATAGACACAGTGGACAAGCTGCATAAAGCCATCAAGAATGGGTGACCTGGCATGCTTTTGCGTGGTGTGATTCTGTTGCACACATTATGCAGGATGCGTTAGGACGGAAAGGGTGGGAGGTTCTGCACCACCCAGCCTATAGCCCGGATCTGTCAATATGTGACTTTCATGTTGACAGATCCAAATGGTTCAAGGAGAAACTAAAGTTCTTCTTCGAAGACGGTATGCGTCGTCTTTCCAAGCAATGGGATGCGTGTTAATTCTGCCACATCTGCGGATGTAACTCTTCGTTCGTTTATATATATAGGATGTAAGGTCAGGTGATGCGTAACATCACAGCCTCTCCTTGACAAATGTCAAACCCGCCTTCTCGTGGTGCATCCTGTTCCCACTAAAGGGGCTCTGACGACCGCCTATAGCGGTATAACTATACCATCGGGATTAGAGGAAATTCTATCCCACACTCACCAACCCGCTTGGCCAGCGTAGTGAGTTATGGCCAAACCCCTCCAAAATGACTCTACAACTTAAATCTTGGCCCTCAGTCTCCGACAGCTGGAATGTACCTGGCCAAGGCAGCGGCCAGTGCGACATGAAGGCAGAGGGTGCTAAGAATCCCCGGAGGACCGGACTAGGCTGCCATCTGATGCTGACCCTGGCTACGTATAATGGACGCTCCCTATCTTCTGATTCAAGGCTTCATGAATTGGAAGAGGAACTACAAAGGATCAAGTGGCTAAGTGAGATAAAGAGAAAAGGAGAAGATCTCATTGAACTGAAAAGTGGACATCTCCTCTACTATCGTGGGGCAGATACTGGCAGAACTAGTGGTGTTGGATTTATAATAAACAAGAAACTGAAGGATAAAGTGGTAGAAGTTGAAAGTTCCTCTGACAGAACTGCACGTCTCGTTATCCAACTCTCGAGAAGATACCAGGCTCAGATTATTCAAACTTATGCACCTACCACAAGTCATCCTGAAGAAGAAATTGAAGAATTTTATGAGGAAATTCGTCATCTAAATAATAAAGGTAAGCAGCACTTGAAGATAATTATGGGAGATTTCAATACAAAAATAGGGCAACGGCAACAGAATGAAACTTCAGTAGGTAAATTCGGTCACGGCAACAGAAACCAGCGTGGAAATACTCCCGTAGAGTTTGCAGAGGCAGAAGGGTTTTTCATCTTAAACTCCTTTTTCAAGAAAAAGCCACACAGGAAATGGACATGGAGACATCCAAATGGGATGACAAGTGAAATTGATTTTATTATGTGTAACAAAAAATTCGTCATCGAAGACTGCAGTGTGCTGAACAAGTTCAACTCAGGTAGTGACCATAGATTGGTGAGATGTAAGATGCACCTCAACACTAAACTCGAACGTGGCAAGCTCATAAGACAAACAAAATGTATTGACATAACCAACCTTAAAAAACACCATAATACCTGTAAGTTGGAACTGAAGAACAGGTTCTCTGCTTTAGAAGGCCTAACATCGGAAGAAGTGGACATCTCTGAAGTTAACAGAAAAGTAACCAAAGCTCTTATGGAAACAGCAACAAAACTAGCTGGGTCTAAGAACAAGTTGCATGTGAACAAATTATCAGGAAAAACCAAAATGTTGATGCAAAAAAGAAGAAAGATGAGGAAAACTAAAGAAGATGTGACTTCCAAAGTGGAATATATAGAGCTATGCAAGACAGTAAGAAAAAGTATCACTGAAGACCTAAGGAAATTCAACTGCGAGCTAGTGAGAAAAGCAATTGAAAACAACCAAAGCCTAAAGATAGCAAAGGGACATCTCAGTAAGGGAAGAAAACAAATTATGGCACTGAGAAAAGAAGATGGCTCTGTAACAAGAAATAGAGGCGAAATTTTGACAATAGTGAAAGATTTCTACTCCAAATTATATGAAAGGGATGATACATGTACTCCAGATATCATGAAAGGTACCAGTACCAGAGTTCTTCCAGTCCTCCCAGCAGAAGTTTCACATGCAATCAAGAACATGAAGCGCGGAGAAGCTCCAAGAGAAGATGGAATTACTGTAGACATCATACAAGAAGCAAGTGGAGAAATAGAAGCAGTACTCGCCCAAATTTTCACTCGATGCCTTAATGAAGGAAGATTCCTGAGGATTGGAACAACGCTACAATGATCCTGCTACATAAAAAAGGTGACATTGAGGATCTCAGGAACTACAGACCTATCAGCCTCCTCTCAGTGGTTTATAAAATCTTCACTAAAGTTCTTTCACACCGCTTGACATGGCTCAACCGAGAGAACAAGCTGGATTCAGGAGTGGCTACAGCATAATAGATCATATCCACGTACTGAGAGAACTAATTGAAAGAGCGAGGGAATATGAACTTCCATTGTGCATGGCTTTTATCGATTATGAAAAAGCCTTTGATTCGGTGAAACCATCAGCAGTTACAATGGCTCTGAAATCCTGCGGTATTGAAGATGCATACATTAATATTATTAATAACATCTATGAAACTGCAAGTGCAAAGGTTCGGCTGTTTGAAAATACAACACACATAAACATTGGAAAGGGAGTGAGACAAGGTGACACCATATCTCCGAAGCTCTTTCATGCCACATTGGAAAATGTCTTTCAATCACCTAACTGGGAAAACAAAGGAATAAAGATTAATGGAGATTATCTAACCCACTTTCGTTTTGCTGATAACGTAGTAATTTTTGCAAGTACCCCATCAGAGCTGCAGAGTATGATCCAGGAACTTGCTGACAAGAGTAAAGAAGTGGGATTAAAAATGAACTTTCAGAAGACAAAAGTGATGTTCAATGCTTTTACAAGAAATGAAGATTTATCGATTAATGGAGAAAAGCTGGAGATAACAGACAGGTACGTTTATTTTGGACAGCAGATATCAAGTGAGGGTCACATTAATGAAGAAATTAGTCGGCCTACAAAACTTGCCTGGAGAGCTTTTGTAAGAAACAGCATAATTTTCAAGAGCAATATGCCATTATATCTTAAAAGAAAAGTGTTTGATCAATGCATCCTTCCAGTGCTTACGTATGGTGCAGAGACGTGGACCTTAACTAAAAGAGACATACAAAGGCTGCAGACAACTCAAAAAAGCTTGGAGAGGTGCATGCTTGGTGTAACCAAGAGAGATAAGAAGAGGAACTCGTGGATCCGAAAAATGACAAGAGTGGAAGACATCATGATCAGCGTTAAATCCCTGAAATGGCAATGGGCTGGACATACTGTCAGAAGGACCGACCATCGATGGACACCCGAAATTTTAGATTGGATTCCAAGGGACAGGAAAAGACCCAGAAGAAGACCACATGGGATATGGGTGGATGAAATTCGAAAGTATGCTGGAATGACATGGAGGAGACTGGGACAAGACAGACCGTTGTGGAGGAAACTTGGGGAGACCTTCGTCCAGCAGTGGATTGATAATGGTTGACAAAGATGATGATGATGATATATATCATAATCATTGCCAACTGTTTTGAATCCACTACTGGATGAAGGTCTCCCCTAGTTTCTTCCACAATTGTCTGTCTTGAGCGTGTCTCCTCGATGACACACCTCCATGCTTTCGAATTTCATCCATCAATCTCCCATAGGTCTTCTTCTGGGTCTTTTCCTGTTCCTCGAAATTCATTCTAAAATTTCGGTTTTTTCGGTTTTCCGTTGGTGGTCTGTTCTTCTAGCGAGATGTCATGCCCTTACCATTTCAGTGATTTCATTGTGGTCATGATGTCGTCAACTCCTGTCGTTTTCCTTATCCATGTGTTCCTCTGCTTATCTTTCCTGTTTACACCAAGCATGATTCTCACCAGGGCTTTTTGCGTTGTCTGCAGTCTTTGTTTGTCTTTTTTACGCTTTCCAACCGTAGGTTGAAGAAGCGTATATGCTTCAGGGTTTTCTGTCCGTCCGTCCGTCCGTCCGTCCCTCCGCCTGTCGGCATGATAACTCACGTAAAAATGGTTCGATTTCGATGAAATTTTAGTACGTGGTAGGGAACCCCCTGGGAACAAACCTTATGGAAAATGGACAGAATAGGGTCAAAGGTTAGGACACAGGAGCGGGATCTATTCCATAGTCCTTATGCATCATAACTTACGTAAAAATGCTTCGATTGCGACAAAACGTTATCATGTTATTTCGGAGGTATACCGAACCGGTTCTGTTGAATATCATCGAAATGGGATCAAAGGTCAGGGCACCGGACCGAGATTTATTCCACAGCCATTATTCTCATAACTTGAGTAATTATTTCTGGTATGTTCGAAAGCGTGTCATATTCAATGCATTGCATGATTTTGCTAACTTGTTTAGTTAAGGTCCATGTCTCTGCTCCATACGTAAGCACTGGCAGAATGAACTGATTAAACCCTTATCTTTTAAGACACAATGGCATACCTTTCGTAAAAATTGTACTGCTTCTTCCAAAAAATATCCATCCAAGTTTTACACGCCGATTAATTTCTTCATCAATGTGACCCTTACTTCATATCTGCTGCCCAAGGTAAATGTAGGTATCGGTTGTCTCAAGCTTTTCAACATCAATAAATAAATCTTCGTTTCTTGTAAAAGCAATATACGTCACTTTTGCCTTCTGAAAGTTTATTTTTAATTCCACTTCTTTACTCTTGTCAGCAAGTTCCTGGATCGTATTCTGCGGTTCAGAAGTCGTAGTTGCAAAAATGACAACGTCATCAGCAAAACGAACGTGATTTGAATTATCTGCATAAATATTTTTCTCTTTGTCCCAGTTCAGTGATTAAAAAATATTTTGCAATGTGGGATTAAAGAGTTTGGGAGATATGATTTCACTTTGTCACACTAGCTTTCCAATTTTTTTTAGTGCTGCATCCTCAAATATCCAAACTTTTGCAATTGCATTTTCATAGATACTATTAATAATGCTAACGTATGCATCTGCAATACCGCAGGTTTTCAAAGCAGTTGAAACTGCTGATAATTTTACGGAATCGAAGGCCTTTTTATAATCAATAGAAGCCTTGCATAATGGGAGTTCATATTCTCTTGTTCTTTCAGTTAGTTCTCTAAGTACATGGACATGATCTTCAGTGCTGTAGCCACTCCTGAATTCAGCTTCTTCTCTTGCTTGAGCCATGTCCAGTTTTCCCTTCATGCGATGTGAAAAAACCTAAGTGAAAATTTTATAAACAACTGATAGAAGGCTGATGAGCCTGTAGGTCCTGAGATCCTCAACGGCACCTTTTTTATGTAGCAGGATCATTGTACCATTATCCCAATACTCAGGAATCTTACCTTCGTTGAGACAGCTGGTGAAAACTTGGGTGAGTAAAGTTTCAATTCTTCCACTTGCTTCTTGTACACTCGTGGACAAGAAATTTGCACATCTAGAAGAAAACATGCTACAACCGCGAAACTTTGCAAATAGCTAGGGTGCGTTTGGTGCGAGTGCGCATAACCACACACCCTGTGGCGGCGCTGCTAGCACGAACCGGCAGCCTTATAAACCGGCGTGTAGTCGATGCCCCATGAAAGAGAAAAGCACCGGCCGGCGCAAGCAAGAGTACAGTGACAAGAATGCCGGGTAGACACCAGAGACGTCGATGTACGCAACTTACGGGCTTTGAGAGAGGCCTGATCATCGGGCTGAAAACAGCAGGTAGGTCGGCGCGCCGTAAAACCCACCACGTGGATCGTTCTGATCATACCGTCCTACTGTGTTGGGAGCAGTGGACACGTGACGGCACTGCCACACGGCGGGTGTCTCCGAACGAACCAGGAGGACCATCCTTAGAGAGGATCAACAGATCGTACGGCAGGCACGAATGGGTCCCACGAGAACCCCGTCCTCTCCCCAGGCAAATGTAGCGGCTCTTGTGTGCCAACGAGCCATTTCCTGAAGCCTCGCGGAAGCGAATCTGCGATCCCAGCGCCTCTTACGTGTTCTGCCATTAACACCGGAACATCGCCGGCTCCGTTTGCAATGGTGCCAGGCGAGAGCAACGTGGAACGCCACAGACTGGCGACGTGTGGTGTTCAGCGATTAGTGTCGGTTCGTTTTGGGGACAGATTATCATCGTGTCCGGGTGTGGAGGTCCCGGGGTCAACGGCACAATTCCAACCTTGCTATCGAGCGTCCCACCTACCCACTGCAGGCATTATGGTCTAGGGAGCCTTTATGGTTTATTGCCTACGATAGCCGATCAGCTCTAGTAGTGGTACGTGGATCATTGTCGGGCCAGCGGTATGTGGATGAGATCATATGGCCCCATGTGCTCCCACTCCTGGCCGGAATTCTAGGTGCGCTATACCAGCAGGATAATACCATCCCGCACACGGCTCGGGTTTTCTAGGACTGTCTACGTCATGTCCATACAGTTCCATGGCCTGCCCGCTCACCGAAAATGTCCCCTATCGAGCATGTGTGGGACCAGTTGAAACGCCGGTTGACTCTGTTCCGCACTATCCGGGATTTGGAGCGCACCGTCCAACAAGTGTGGGCCCTCTTCAGCAGGACAACAGGCGTCTGTTCGCCTCTATGCTGGACCATATTGCAACATGTATCACCGCACGAAGCGGTGCGACGCGCTATTGAAGATGACCGGACTGCGTGCCACAGATGCCTCTGTAATTGTCCTGCATTAATACACACAATCGACGTGGATTAGGAACATCAAACAGAAGTCATTTCTCTTTCCACTTTTTTAAGTGAGTCACGGAAAAACTATCATCGGCCGCCACCGGGAATTGAATTCAGGGTCTTCCAGGTACGCGCTGGACAGGCTACCACTGCACCGCAGCGGCCTCGAATTCTCCACACTAACATGTGATTAATTGCCAAACTACATGGCTGGTTGCTTCTTGGAGACCCGCACAATGGTGGGGATTCCCCAAAGATGGTAAGAAGCAACTGGTGCAGTGGTAGCATGTCCGGCGAGTAACTGGAAGACCCTTGGTTTGATTTCCGTTGGCGGCCGATGATACTTTTCCCGTGACTCACTTAAAACCGTGGAAAGAGCGATGCCATCTGTTTGATGTCCCAAATCTACGTCAATTGTGTGTATTAATTATTCATTCGTATACTAGTTTTTTGTTCAGTTGCTGCCTACCATCTTTGGTAGGCAGCAACTGTACAAATAGTACTGAGATTTGAATTGACAAAATCTTCTATAGATCTAAAAATAAAATCAGTTATCTCCTGAAACATGAGGAATCTGTAATATAAATTTCTTTTGAATAGTGCGATTCTTTTTTGGCGTTGCAATTTTCACAAACAGTAATGTACGTATTTGCTCGTCGTAACAGAAAAATTCGGTAGTATTAAGAAACAATAAACTGTACATAAAAATGGTACATTCAATAGGCGTCGAAAGTGTTTCAATCTGATTTTTGAGCAACGATATGAAGCAAAATATATTTTGAAATCGGTGGATTTTGCATTTCGCTCTTGGCGGCGAAATTATGGATCAGATAAAGATTAAAATGCTAGGATCATCGTTCTCACTGTTCTAGCTTCCCAAAGCAAAAAGAGGCTGACATTAAATCAGACTTAGAGGTACACTTATAAACGTATATAGACAGATACATGTATATAGTGAAGGTATAAGTACATTCCTTTAGTTTTCAAAGAACGTGCAGGAAACTTTTCCACTTTAACACGCTTCCGTCGAAAGGAAGTGCAAAGCAGATGCACCCTTAAATTTAAAACAAACATTCTTGAAATGGTCCCATCCAAACAATTGCCTTTTTACGATATTTGACTCACAAAGCATCCCGTCACGTTGCTCTGCTGGCCACACCCTTTCGAGCTCTGCATTTTGTGCTCCGCCTGTATCTAGCGCCCACCGCCGAATTAATTTGTGTTTCTCTCATGCATGAATGTCTGCGCTCTCTTCCTAGTCATTCTTTCGAGTTGGTACGTGCATATTTTGCCGATATTCCTTTATAATTCATATCGTTGGGCCTGTTTACAATCTGCCCATCGTGACTCGCCTTGACTTTTTGCTCTAAAACTGTCTGCTGCATGTAGTAGCCTTCCTGCTGCTGTGTCTACGTTTGCCTTCCGTGTTTGCGCTCCAATCATCGTTAATGGTTCTCTGCGCTGCCTTCACCGGTATGTCGATTACCTTCCTGGTGCTCCACCCATTGACAGTGGTTCTCTGCGCTGCCTTCTGCGGTATGCTGATCGCCTTCCTGGTGCTCCACGTTGTTATAGTGGATCTGTGTGCCCTTCGCCGTGCATTTCTACACATTGTCCATGGCCTGTGCTTCTGCTTCTGAATTCTATTTCCCTCTCACGTCACTACGTGCTGCTTCGATGACTTGTCCTCCAAGTGTGTTGGATGCGTCCCAGGACTGCTCTTCTCCTCTTCCTGCTACAGATCCGTGTTCAACGTCTCCGACTTTCCTCGCGACAGCCTTGGACTCCTATATTTTACGTCAAGGTTTCACGTTTATTGCACACGTACAATGCTTTCAACTCTTAGTTTAAGTGTCAAGTTCGATGCCTTACCCAATGTCAAGTTGCACGTCTACAAAGTATATGTCTGCATTGTCGATTCGCCCCCGGTGGCGCAGTGGTCTAAGGCGTTGGCCTCTGATCATTCGTCCGTAAGGGGTCCGGGTTCGAATCCCGGTCAGGCATGGATGTTGTGTTTGTCTTACGGCACTGGCTCTCTCCCTTCCCTGGAACCAGTGACCCTAAATTAGGGACGGGCGACTGCTTATAGCCCATTGAGTTGCTCACGGTGGTCGTTAAACCTCCAATCAAAAAAAATAAAAAAAAATTGTCGATTCTCCCTTCCGGTGCAATTACACATTTCGCCAGCAAGCCTAAGTCCGTTCTCGTATATTTTTTTCACCTGAGTTTGTTCCTCAAGTCCTATCGACTAGCCTTTCCGTTCGAGATTATAGCTTGGTCCCTATCCCCCTTGCACATTCTCCCGTTCTTCTTAATTTGTAACCTGTACTTCCGGACGTTTCCGATGAGTTTTTACATGCTTTTCCTTCTCGGTGTGGCCGCGTTCTTGGTGATATCCGCAAGATACCCCCGCCCATGTTGATCAAGGTGATCGTCCTTATTTTGGCTTCCGCCGCCAAGACTTAGATTTTTCCCCTGACACAGACTCTGTTTCTTACTGTCCCACTACTTGTCTGGTGATTTGTCGTCATCCCAACGTCGCAATCAACGTATTCACTGCCTATCATTGCATCTCATGTAAACAGCCTGGTCACCATTTCTTGCAATGCCCCCTCATTTCTTCCAAGTCTTCCTCAACGGCTGCTCAAGTTCCCGTCACAGAACCTCTTTCTTCGCTTCCAGTCACCACGCCTTCGCCTGATCCATTCACACCTTCTTAGTCTCCATCTCCATCATCTGCCTCCGTTGGTCTTTTTCCTTCCTCGCCAGCATCGTCTGTTCTGGGTACATCTGGATCTACTGCTCCTGTTTCGGTGCCTTCGTCTGTATTTCTTTCTTTTTCATCGTCTGATGTTTGCGCTTTGTCACATCCTGTTGCTGCACCTTCTCCGCCTGTTCAGGTGCTGCCTTCTTTGTTTTCGCAAGTCACCTCGTCTATCCCGATCCCGGGATTTTCTGCTCCACCATCGCCGCTGCGTACGTCAGCTTCGCCACCCTCAGACGCTCATCTTTCTTCCACCGGTTCCAGTACTCCGGTGTGCTCTCCGACCTTTTCACCTTCTCGGGGCTCTTCTGATGCCTCTAGTGCCGTTGCCTTTGTTTCACCTTCTGGTCGCCATGATCGGTCCCCGCTCTTTCGCACAGCTCCTCTTCTAGTTTCGTTTGAAACCCCACCCTCCCCGGCTTCTGTTGTTCCTGCAGTTACCTCCTTACATATGTCATCCGACTTTGTACCCTATTCACCTCGCCAGATTCCCGAGACGCCGCCTGTTGTTCCTTCTACGCCGTCTCGTCCTCTTCGTCAACATTTCCCTACTGATATTGCTCCTAATAAGAAGCGTCGTCATCGGTCTAATCGCAAGACTCGCGCTAAGCGTGCCGCTGTGGTTATGTCTCCTCCTCATCGTTCTTCGCCAGGCTCCGCTCCTGATGCCGTCACTTTTTCTCGCCTTCTTGACAGTCCCTCTGTTGTGCCTGATCTTGTTGCTCGCCTTCAAGTTGTTCCCGAGTTTACGCAGACTCTTTCTCTAGATGCCGCTTTCCCATTGTTCTTTGACTCTTCTCACAATGCTCCACTTAATCACTTTATTGCTTCCAACGATCCGGCAGTTTACTCATCTCTGGTTGACAATCTTAGCGCTTTTTACTTTGCATTTTCTCACCTTTCGGGCTCTTACCCGGAAGTTGAATGTTACTATGGTTGTCTTGATGACTTCATTTGTCATGCTCAACATCGTCTTCTTCTTCGGTGTCCACCTGATTAGGTCCTGTGTGGTTTTGTTTGAAGATTGATTTCTGTTGTGTTTTCTTAGCTATGTTTCTCCCTGTCTCTTTCAGCCCTTGTTGTTTCGTTCTCCTTTTTGTGAAGTGTTTTCTCTCGTGCCTCGTTTTATTTTCCTCACAATTCTGCTTTGTGACCTTTTTCTGTGTGTTTTGTCTTACGATGTCATGCCTGCACCCGCTTTACATGACCATCACCAACTGCCTCTCACCGTTCGTTCTGATTCTGTTTTTCTGTGGTTCAACCATGCCCCCTGCCCGATTTTCCCGGAATGCCATGTGTTGCTTCCTACCCTGCTATGTTTTGTATAGTATGTCTAACTGCTAAGCCACTGTTAGACAGAAAATGCCAATTTTAAAGAAAGTAATAGTTTTTCCTTAATGTCGTGTTTCTTTTCAAAGTGGCATTAGTACCATTATTTCTCTTTTTGGCGGAGGATGGCGCCCGATAACCACAGATGGACAGCAATAATTCCGCACCAATAATTTCGTTTTTTCCTTTAAAGGAAGAAGGAATAGTTCCTCGGTTTTCTACTCATCATGTTGCTCCCTGGTTCCAGGTATGGTGCTTTCCCTATTTGCTGGCTCAGCCGTTCCTCTGCTCAGTGACTGTTCCCTGTGTGCTTCGCCTCGTGTTGTATCTGCCACCGACTACCTCGCACGATTGTAATGTAATAGACTGCTTTGTGCCTCTGCCATGCTCCGTTTCTTTCTGTGATGCCTTGTACTGTTTGTTTACTACAGACTGCCTTGCGTCGTTTGTTTCCCCTCCGAGAATTTGGCTGTTTTACTATGCCATGCATTTTCCTGTTCTCTTGTGTTCTGGTCCTTGTGCCTCTGCCATGCTCCGTAGTACCATTATTTCTCTTTTTGTCGGAGGATGGCGCCCAATAACCACAGATGGACAGCAATAATTCCGCACCAATAATTTCGTTTTTCCTTAAAAGGAAGAAGGAATAGTTCCTCGGTTTTCTACTCATCATGTTGCTCCCTGGTTCCAGGTATGGTGCTTTCTCTATTTGCTGGCTCAGCCGTTCCTCTGCTCAGTGACTGTTCCCTGTGTGCTTTGCCTCGTGTTGTATCTGCCACCGACTACCTCGCACGATTGTAATGTAACAGACTGCTTTGTGCCTCTGCCAGGCTCCGTTTCTTTCTGTGATGCCTTGTACTGTTTGTTTACTACAGACTGCCTTGCGTCGTTTGTTTCCCCTCCGAGATTTTGGCAGTTTTACTATGCCATGCATTTTCCTGTTCTCTTGTGTTCTGGTCCTTGAGACACATTGAAGAGATGTTGAAACCGTCACGTTCTTTTTGGAATGTCTTCTCAACTGCTGCGGTTCAAAGCTAGAAACGGAGATCTTTAAGATAATGACAGGAACGAATGCAAGACTTTTTGAAAATAAATTACTTCCTTATCCTCCATTACCCTTTATGCAAATATCTCAAAAACTATCCAGATTCGAACGATAAAGATGTAGCTCCTTCCGGTTCACATGATGCTAACGAATAGCTATTCTGAAACAGGAAATGTCGGGGGGGGGGGCAGCTGAAATCGTGGGACATTTTTAAACATCTCGACAGAGAATTCGTAAATATGTTTAATCCTTGGGGGGGGGGGGGGTAAGTCGAGATGTATGACAAAAGACTTCAGGTTCTCACGCCTTAGAAAGGGCGAGGACTTGTTCTACGAACTGAAAGTATCGCCAAGGACGCTGTGACTTTCACAGATACGTTTTTCATTTTCACTTGGCGCCTACAAGTCTAAAAGCCGCCCCGGTGGCGCAGTGGTCTAAGGCGTTGGCCTCTGATCGTTCGTCCGTAAGGGGTCCGGGTTCGAATCCCGGTCAGGCATGGATGTTGTGTTTGTCTTACGGCACCGGTTCTCTCCCTTCCCTGGAACCAGTGACCCTAAATTAGGGACGGGCGACTGCTTATAGCCCATTGAGTTGCTCACGGTGGTCGTTAAACCTCCAATCTAAAAAAAAAAAAAAAAAAAAAGTCTAAAATGCAGACATACTCTTTTGCATAATTATAACAATGTGTATTGTATTGCTACGGCGATAGGATTGCTTTCTCGGAAGGAGGCACTCAATTGAGGATACGCGAGGAATGCGCAAGGTAGATTTAAAGGTTCAGGAGCCCGATTCCCGGAAAACGACTAGGGATGGGGCAGGCGAATGGCGCGAAAGGAGAGCAGCATGGACCAGTCAGTGGAGTTGAAGGTCAGCGCCGTCACCCTTGAAGGAGGAGCAGCGTGAAGGGGGGGGGCGAAGAGGTCGCTCCGAATGGACCTGTTCGAGCAGTCTGTCTTCGGAGAGTGGAGGTGATAGTCCTCCGATAGAAAGCAACGCGTTTGCGTGGATGGTGTGGTGGGCTCTCGGAGTCCACGGGGAAAGAGCGGGCACCGACCTAGATGAAGTAGGTCGCCGCTCGATTAGAGAAGGATAGCTAGAAGACTATTCCTGAAGCATCGATGAGATAGAGGTCTATCTAGTGTCAAGGAGACCCTAAGTTAGGACGCCAACGCAGAGTGAGATTTCTACAGAATTCGATCACCTTATCTTGCGCGTTCCACGATCTTTGCCAGGTCCAGTCATAACGAGGTCACTTTCAAGAGCGAGTAATCCGCCGCCATCAAAATTCTAGTTGATGAAGAATAAATGTTTCCTATATGTGTTAACCAAGCATTCTTTTCAAATTATGTCTGAAGGTGGATAAACTTCCGTATAACCAGCTGTTGTCGCTCTGCCTCCCCGATTCACAGATATATATATATATATAGTAAAGTGGGGAGGTTTCGTTTGTTCGCTCGGACAGAGTGAGAGAGAGAGTGTGTTTCCGGGAAGAGTAAACGAACTCTATGCTTGTTGTGAGAGCCCCAGTAGCGAGTGCGCCTCGGATCCTTAAGTAGGAGGCGGCGCTATGTCACGTGACACGTTCGCTCTTAGAGTTCTCGGTTTATACGATTTACTAACGAATGGCTATTTTGAAATTACATGGGGGGGGGGGGGGGATTGTTGGCTCCATATTTTCTGAATCCTTTTTTTTTTTTTAGATATGTCAAACACTATTGCGGTTAAAACGATGAAAATGGAGTTCTTTTCGGTTCATACGATTTGCTAACGAATGGCTATTTTGAAATTTTGAATTTCCATGGTGGGGGTGCTGGTGAAATGGTGGGTCTTTCTGTATATATGCAAATTCTCAATATTATTTTTTAAATATCTCTAAAACTATTGCGGTTCAAACGATTTACTAATGAATGGCTATTTTGGAATTTCAATGGTGAAGGGGGGGGGGGGGTGAAATGGTAGGCCTGTAACATTATTTTTTAAATATCTCAAAAACTATTGCGGTTCAAACGAT
Organism: Macrothele yani; assembly: GCA_039090855.1. Classification (NCBI taxonomy): domain Eukaryota; kingdom Metazoa; phylum Arthropoda; class Arachnida; order Araneae; family Macrothelidae; genus Macrothele; species Macrothele yani. Next base: position 178,531,011 of record CM076990.1, read on the forward strand.
GAAAATGGAGTTCTTTTCAGTTCATACGATTTACTAACGAATGGTTATTTTGAATTTCCTGAAATGGTCGGTCTCTCTGTATATATGCAAATTCTGAATATTATTTTTTAAATATCTCAAAAACTATTGCGGTTCAAACGATAAAAATGGAGTTCATTCCGGTTCATATGATTTACTAATGAATGGCTATTTTGGAATTTCAATAGTGGCGCGGGGGGGGGGGGGGGGTTAAAATGGTCGGCCTCCTATATTTATATGTAAATTCTTAATATTATTTTGTTAAATATCTCAAAAACTATTGCGATTCAAACGATGAAAATGGAGTTCTTTTCGGTTCATATGATTTGCTAACGAATGGCTATTTTTGAAATTTTAAATTTGCATGGTGCTGGTGAGATGGTGGGTCTCTGTATTCTGCAAATTCTCATTATTTTTTAAATATCTCAAAAACTATTGCGGTTCAAACGATGAAAATGGAGTTCATTCCGGTTCATACGATTTATTAACGAATGGCTATGCTGAAATTTAAAATATCCATTTTTTGGGGGTACCATTTCACCAGCCCCCACTTTGGTTTTTAAATAACTCAAAAACTATTGCGGTTCAAACGAAAAAAATTGAGTTCATTCCGGTTCATACGTAATACAAACGAATGGTGCAAAAAAATTTAAAAAATTCCGTGGTGGTGGTGGGTATCGTTTCACCAGCCCCCCACTTTGTTTATTAAATATCTCCAAAACTATTATGGTTCAAACGAAAAAAAACGGAGTTCATTCCGGTTCATACGTGGTACAAACGAATGGTTTTCGTGGTGGTGGTGGTGTGTGTGTGTGTGTGTGTGTGTGTGGGGGGGGGGGGGGGCTGGTGAAATGCACCTGTGCAAGCTAGTTGTATGTGACATTGGCAAAAAAATCCAAACAGACTGGGTTTTGTTCAGAATCCTTAGGTTGAATGACCAACTGGAACCCTCAGCTGTGGGCTGATCCCCCACACTGATGTACTTACCTAATTAAAAAGACAAAAAGAAATATAATGACTCAAGTGTGGGATATGGTGGTCCTACCACACTGAAGGACGGTCCACCACGGAATCGACCTGGACTTTCTAAACGGCGTATGAGAAAGAGATCTTGGCTGAGTGAATGTAAGATTGGTGTATGGAATACTAGAGGTATAAATGGCAAGATGAGTGAGGTGATTGAAGAGATGAATAAGTATAGACTGGATGTGCTGTGTGTAAGTGAAACCCAAAAGAAGGAAATTGGGGTAGAAGAAGTGAATGGCACGGTGAGTGTGTGGTCTGGAGTATTGGATAATATGAGAGGACAGGCTGGTGTAGGTGTGATTTTAAGTGAAAAGATGAAGAACAACTTGATTCACTATAGTTGCATAAGTCAGAGAATTCTCTGGATTCGTTTGAAAGTGAAACTTCAGAGAATTGTAATTGTTGTAGTGTATGCTCCTTGTGACTCGGAACCTTCTGATAAGAAAGAAGATTTCTGGAATGAGCTAAAAGCTGTTTTGAGCCAGTTTGGTGCTAAAGAAAAAGTTATAATAGCAGGGGATTTCAATGCCAGAGTAGGTATGCAGAATGCAATTTCTGACAATGTTCTGGGTAAGTTTAATGATCCTTGTGTGAATGATAATGGTGAAAGATTAATTGAACTCTGCATTGAGAATGGTTTGTGTGTATCCAATACATTTTTCAATCACAAGTATATCCACACATATACTTGGGAAAATCGTACTCTTGGTCAAAAGAGTGCGATAGATTTTGTGGTTTACGATCAGCGTTTGAAACACTTAGTTGTTGACACCCGTGTGATGAGAGGTGCGGATGTTGGTTCTGATCATTACTTGGTAGTGTCACGAGTAAAACTTAGTAGGTTGGAGGAAAAGGAATAGGAAAAGACCCAGGATAGAAAGAATAAAGGTTGATAGGCTCCTTGAAGATCATCAGCGGTATTCTGACTTACTCAGAGAACGACTGAAGGATCTGAAGTCTGGTGAGAGAGATGTAGAAAAGAAGTGGGAATGTTTTAAGAACTGTGTTGTCACAGCTGCTAAAGAGGTCTGTGGCACCACAATAGTGGGTAACAATAGAGGTGATGCTTGGTGGAATAGTGAGATTGAAGAGGCAGTAAAGAGAAAGAAGGAAGCCTATTTGGGGATGTTGCAAGGTAGAGTCTCTGTGGATGAATATCGCTGTAAGAAGCGTGAAGCTGCTAAGCTGGTTCACCAGATTAAGGCAAAAGATAGGAAGGAGAAAGTGGAAAGGCATGAACTGGCTTTTTGGAAAGATAGGAAGTCCTTCTGGAAGTACACGAGACTCAGGAAAAATAGGGGAAACAAAGTTGTAAGTTGTGTGAAGAATGAGATTGGGGAAATGCTATGGGAGCCCAATGAGTTAAGTGACAGATGGGGTGAATACTTCTGTGAGTTATTAGGTCATGAAAGCAAAGATAATTCTGAGGCAGAAGCAGATGATGATATAGTGAGAGATGGAAGCACTGATGGGATGTCAAGAGAAGAAGTGTGTAAAGCTCTAAAATCTCTGCAGAATGGTAGGCTTCTGGAGTAGATGGCATATCTGCTGAGATGCTAAAATATAGTGGTGACTCTATAATTGACTGCTCAACTGAAATTTGCCAGTAATGTTGGGAGCTAGGAATGGTCCCTCGGGATTGGAAGGATGCTATCATTGTTCTCTTGTATAAGGGAAAAGGTGATCAGACTGAATGCAAGAACTATCGTGGTATTAGCCTACTAAGTGCGCCAGGGAAAGTGTTTGGTAAGGTTGTTATTGTAAAAGTACGGGGTCTTACATCAGAGAAAGTGTGGGATGTTCAGAGTGGTTTTATGCCTGGTAAAGGCTGCACTAACCAGATTTTTGCGTTACGCACAATGATCGAAAAGTATCAGGCTGTTGGGAAGAAAGTTTTTACTGCCTTCATAGATTTAGAGAAAGCTTACGACCGAGTGAATAGGACACTTTTGTGAAAGGTATTGAATGAATATGGTGTTACTGGGAATCTACTTAATAGTGTAAAAGCCATGTATGCTGGTAGTAGAGCTTGTGTACGAGTGTATGGTGTTTTATCCAAATGGTTTTCTATTGGTGTAGGAGTTAGACAAGGTTGTGTAATATCACCATGGCTGTTTAATATATTTATGGACACATGCATGCGTGATGCCAAAATAGATAATAGTGGTTTATGTCTTGGTGATATCCGTATGTGCAAGTTGCTGTATGCTGATGACACTGTCCTGTTAGCAGAGAGCAAAAGTGATTTACAGAGTATGTTGTCTCGAATGCACGAAGTTTGCATGAAATTCAAACTGAGTAAAAATAAGGAAAAACCAAAGTTATGGTTTTTGAGAGAGGAACTTGTAGCACTGAATGTAATGTAAGTATAAACAGCACTGTGATTGACCAGGTGAGTGAGTTTGTGTATTTAGGAAGCATGTTTGACAGAGAGAACAAGTTGGATGGTGAAATCAGTTGGTGAGTGAATTCTTCTTTGAAAGTCATAGCTGCTCTGGGAGGTTTTCACAGGAATGATGGGTTCTCTAGAGTCCCCCATGGCTGTGTATGAAACTGTAATTGTTCCTACTCTGATGTATGGCAGTGAAACCTGGGTACTGCAGAAGAAACATAGGAGTTGTTTGTGTGCTGGAGAAATGCGTTACTTATGTGGGGTTTGCGGCAAGACACTATATGATTGTGTGAGAAATGAAGATGTATTGCCGTTCTGTGATGTGAAGCAAAATGTTGTAAGCAAGGTGGAGACCAATATGCTTCGGTGGTTTGGCCATGTTGAAAGAATGAGTGATGAAATGCTTATCTTACTAAGAAAATCTTTTCAGCCGAAGTGGCAGGAAGGAAAGGCAGAGGAAGGCCAAGGAAGACATGGGTGGATCAGATTCAGGAGTGTCTGCACGAGAAAGAGATTATGAGTATGAAGTATAAAAGATCTTGTGTATGGTGTGTTATGGATATTAGTGAAGCACGAGTTGCATGTCAAGATCGCTGTAAATGGAGAAGTTTGATACGACAACAATAAGTAAAAATATCTGGAAGTCGGCATTTCTTTTTGGAGCTAACCTCTGAATCTCTGAGAACAGCTTAGTGATATGTGTATGTATGTATCAGCGCATGCTTTGTCCAAAGGACCGCTCATTTAGCCGTATGTTTATCTGAAATAATGTTACCCATAGAAGTTAGTTTTTTATCGCACATGGTAGCAGTGTGGTTCATTTGTTTAATAACTCCAATGTTAGGATCATAATGCTGAGATGAGTAACACAGCGTCATTCTTATAACAGTAAAGGAAATAAATAAATAAAAATTGCGTATAAATATTATCAGGGCCAAACAAACGAAATGCAGATTTTCTGCTGGATTACAAGGATATAATGGAGAGTTATTATTTTTTTCTTTTCAGTATTATTTTTCTACTAAGTAAACTATTTATAGTGTACATAAATGAAAAATATAATGATTAAATATTTTGAAAACTACCTTTTTCTGAAGTTTTGTCCCTCGCTTCTTTTCCTGCTTTTAGACAGGAAGAGCTTGCCGTTCTTATTGTGCCTCTCATGGTGAACAATGTACATAATAAGAACAAAATGAATATATGGTACGTAGAAATACTAAAAACAAAGAAACAAGAACAATGCACATATTGGTAATCGGAAAAGTCCCCCACATTGGAAAATGTTCCCATAGGAAAACACCCCTAACTTTTTCAGTAAGGGACTGTGCACAAATTGCAGATTACACAAAATATCGAATATGAGGGAGATTTCCGGGCCATCATTTCTATTTTCATCCAGTTTAAAACAACACGCAGTCGTACAAGTAGCACAAATATTTTGGAGAAATTTTCGGGGTTGGCATTTCAAACTTATATCACAGTTTACAGTAAAACACTGTCTTGAAAGTAGCTGGATGGGGTGGGGGAAATTTCCGGTGTCATCATTTCAACTTTTACGGAAGTTTATAGTAAAAAAACTGTCTTGCAAGCAGCTGGATGGGGCGAGAGAAATTTCCAGGATAGTGTTTTGAATGTTATCGTGCTTTTTTGTGAAAAACGGTCTTACAATATGCAGGCTGACACAATGGGGGGAAAATTCCGTTGTCGGCATGTCGATTTTCACTGCAGTTTACAGTAAAATACGATCTTACAAGTAACGGGATCGGGTGGCGTAAATTTCCAGGATTAGTATTTCCGTATTCACCGCGATCACGGGATATTGGTACCCTTCTGTTGCCGAGACGTTACTGGGGCATATACAAATTGCATTAACAGAATATCTTTTCTCTTTGGTGCTTGTTGTTGTTGAATAGCTGTTCTCTTGGTGGAAAACTCTTACACCATCTCATATGAGGGAATGTACACAAATTGCATTTCATTTGAGATATGTCAAAATTTAGGAGTTTTTATAGTGGCATAAAATGATAATATGAGATTCCTAGTCCCATAAAACAGTATCTAAGGTCCGGTCCACTGTAAACCGTCACACCGGAAAACTACCACACAGGAAAAATTCCACATGCTTTTCATTAAGGAGCTGGGCACAAGTTGCTCTTCCTTAGAGGAGTACTTCGAATGTGTGGCAATTTTTCTGTGGGAGACTTTCCGATTACCGTTTTCAGCAACTGTTAATCGCGAGAAGTCAGGTGAACGGGAAATATGTTTTCGAAACATAAAGAGACAGGCGCAACGAGACCTCCACCCTGTCAACCTGCTTAAATTGAAAGACCATTTTTCACAAAAAAGCAAGGTCAAAGTCAAAATACAAACCCGGAAATTTTCCCCATCTCATCCAGCTACTTGCAGTACTATAAACTGCAATAAAGGTTTGAAATACCGACCCCGGAAATTTCCCCACATATTTGTGCTATTTGTACGGCTGCATTTTGTTTTAAAGTGGATGAAAATATAAATGATGACACCAGAAATTTCCCCCACCACATCCTTAAAATCGAAATGCAGACCCCGTAATTTTCCCTTGCCCTGATAATTGTAAGATCGTTTTTCACGAAAAAGCACAGCAAGTCAAAATACTAAACCCAGAAATTTCCCATCTCATCCAACTACTTGCAAGACAGTTTTTTTACTATAAAACAGCGATAAATGTTTGAAATGCTGACCCCAGAATTTCCCCCACCCTGTTGATTGTAAGACCATTTTTCACTAAAATGTGTGGTAACAGTCGAAATACTAACCTGGAAATTTTCCTCACCTCATCCAGTTATTTGAAAGACAGTTTTTTACTAAAAATAGAGATAAATGTTTGAAATGCCGAACCCGGAAATTTCCCCCACATATTTGTGCATGTTGTTCGGCTGCATCTTGTTTTAAACAGCGTGGAAATGGAAATGACGCAGGAAATTCCCCCACATTCAATATTTTGTGTCAAATGCAATTTGTGCATGGTCCCGACTGAAAAACGTGGGGGAGTTTTCCGTCCATCAGGAAGTTATGAACACGAGAACGCTGGAATAAAAATGCCGACCCTGGAAATTTCCCCTTACACATTTGTGCTATTTGCATGGCTTCATCTTGTTTTAAACTGCGTAAAAGTTGAAATGCCGACAACAGAAATTTCCCCCACACTGTCCAGATAATTGTAAGACTGATTTTCACTATAAACTGCGTACAAGTTAAAATGACAACCCCATAAATTTCCCCCACCTATTTGTATGGCTGCATCTTGTTTTAAACAGTGTGAAAACGGAAATGGTGACCCGGAAATCTCCCCTACATTCGATATTTTGTGTAAACTGCAATTTGTGCAAGTCACTGGCTGAGGAAGACGGGGGACTTTTTTCTGTGGAGGAGTTTATCTATGGCCTTTTTCAATGTGGGGGACTTTTCCATCCCCCACACATATTGCATAGAAAGAAAAAAAGAAAAGAATAAAATAAGGAAAACAAAATTCAAATAAGAATAAGAATAAGAAGCAAAATTTAAAAGAATGATAAAAAATAAAATTTGTTTAAAATACAGTAAAAAAAAAAAGAAAAAAAAAAAGAAGGAACGAAGTAAGATTGAGGAATAAATTCAAAATTGGAATGAAATAAAAGTGTGGAATATAATAATGAAAAATATAATCAGAACAAAGAATAAATTAAGAACGGAAAAATTAATCGAAATCGGAACAAATTACCAAATACGAATAGAACACACCAATGAAGAATAATAGAAATATGTATAAAAACCAAATTTGATGCACAAAAAGGCAGAGTTCGAAAAATGTCAGCTGAACACAAATGCCGTGTGTGAAGAATGTCGCTGAAGCTTTTCTCGACAGGACAGCTTCTTTTGCCCCATTAGTTCCCCTGCAGGGTCAATGAAACCCCTCAACTGCTCCCCATAACAGGAAGGGAATTGCAACCACCGGGGGGGGGGGGGGGGGGCAGTTGTTGAGATGTTTGAACCATCTTTTTTTAATACGTAGTGACTTTATTTCACAAATTGCAGCTAATATTTTTTACCAATTAAATAAATTTTAGTATTTTCAGAAAGTGAAGAATCGTAGAATTGGTTCCCTGGTTTCAGAATTTTTATTGACCTTTCTCTTCATTTTTTATCTGCAGCGAAGGCTGTACCAGGGCATCTTCCATAGTTTTATTAATTAATAAAAAATACTTAAAGGGTCCAAAATAAAAATCTGAAACTAGGGAACTCTTTATTTATCATATATCTTGCGTTAGCCACAAACGGCGTTCCAAAATACGCAAAATTGCCCAAGCAATTTGTGAAATACGCTTGTCCGTTGGTTAATTAGAGAAGGCAGCAACACAAGATGGCGGGTCTCGTAGAGCCTTAACATAAAAAAGCATGTAGTTGCCACACATCCTTTGATAAGAAAAGTGAAACAATGACATCACTAGATCTTGCACAACTCAGAGTATGGATACTTGCCCAAGTTAAAAATAAGCGATTGGCATTTGTTCAGAAGTTTCTTTATTAAAAGTAAAATTGAATTCACAATTACAATAAGGCAAGTTTTACAATATTACATAGTAACAAATATTAATGCATTTTGGAATTATGGCAAAGTAGGATAGTCTTCCTGAAGCAGCACATGTACACGGCATATCGGGCAGTTACTGTTCTTGTCCAACCACTCTTTAAGACACTGGAAAAAAATAAAACATGTCAAGATGCAGTTAGAAGATAATCAAGAGATAACAATTTTTTATTAAAAACAATTTAATTATAAAACTATACATAGTTCATTATTTTTTTTTCTTCAAACACATCCAGTCTGTGATAGCAAAATCACATTATTCTGAAGTAGTAAAACTTTTTGGTAAAGCAGTGAATAGGGTAGACGTCGACCTTATGAGGCATGCAGAGCAAAGTCCCCAGAGACTTGCAAGCTTGTGGAAACCTGAATAATCTGCAGATGTGAAGTCTTCAAGAAAAGCATTGCATGCAAAATGTAAAGGAAATCTGCAGATTCTGTCATACTGAGAACTTGGAGCATTTGGTAAAGGACAGATTCCTGGGCTCCATGAAGTAGGATAGTCCATGTGGCATATGGTGGAACAAGTCAGGCACAACCATGTGCATCATTTGGTGTCAGCAACAATGGTATGGTTTGTCAGTTATGTGATGAACTGTTATTCAGTTATTTTCCTGCCTGTCCTCAGTTCCGGAACACACTTAAAAAATCTTATCCAACAAATACAAGGGGGCTTTACGTGCAGTCTATCCCCATACAAAGTTTGAAGACTGTGATGCTACCAACATCACTTGTCCTGTGTCGTGTTTATGAATGGAATCATACTACACCCCCAAATCCCTCTACACACCTTCCCGGCATCTTGCTGTTCATGTAAGGTACCTCTACATTTTTATACTAAGAAACCCTACAGCATTTGCACACATTACACATAATTTTCCACTTCCAAAAAGTAGGTAGCATCCCTCTTGCATGCGCAGATACAAGGGGAGGCCATGCTTCCTTGAGAGTTTACCGAGTTAAATTTTAATATACCTAACTTTTTACACAGCTAGTTGATTACGAAAACAATTCTCTTTCTTTTCAAAATAAAATTCCCTGACAATGTCACAGATGTTAATGACAGACAAACCTTGAGGAATACATGGTTCAAGCATATACTCTGAAAGAGTTGCCTACAGGGTAACAGTTTAATTCTTCACATGTGCACGCACACACAATTTTCACAAAACTTGAACACATACAATTTTGTGACTTGTAATATTTTGAGCATGGAATATAGTTTTGTGGTTAACTATTTCTTTATAAGAATTTAATTTTTGATGTATTTTAAATATTTTGAAATTACTACCATCTTGTTTACTGAACCTAAAATTACGACACCATGAAGGACTGCTGGCATTAGCTTGAAACTTACAGGATATGTAAAACAGGTTGCGACGTGCAAATGCTTAAAATGTCAGTGAAAATACACATGCTGTTTCAGAGCAGCGCCCTCTGAACAGTTTAATCTTGAGTAGAAAGAGCTGGCTCAAACGAGATGTTGCAATCAGTGAAGAGCTGACATTGAATCGAAAGGCTGTTTCTTGTGTCTCACTATGCCATGTCACCAAAGAAGTTTGCATTATGAACACCTGATGGACTTTAAAGCGAGGAAGGATTGCTGGGATGCGAGAAGCTGGATTTTCCTACTGCGAAATTGCCACTTGTACGGGACGAAACACCAGTACAGTGGACAGATGAGACTCAGACACACGGAAATCCAGGAAATGGACCTCAAAATCGTATGACTGCATAGGATGACAAATTCCCCTACATGGCAGTGAACCAATTGCACACTGACATCCACAGTGTTAATGCAGCACTCCCACAGGTCAGGCTTTGTCCTCTAGCACAGTTCGACATTGTCTGCTTAACAGAGGACTGGTCACTAGCAGCCCATTGCTGAGCATTCCTTTGACCCTCAACAACAGACACCTCAGACTGCAATGGGGTCTCAAACACAGACACGATGACTGGAAACTGGTGGTGTTTTTTTGATGGGTCATGATTCAGCTTGATATACCATGATGGTTGCATAACTAGCACATTGTGGTGAATGACACCTTGCAGCATCATACTGGCCCAATGCCAAGTGTCATGGTTTGGGGTGCCATGGGGTTCAACTTACGATCTCGCCCGAAAAGAATTGAGGGAACCCTCAACAGCCAATGATACACCAGGGAAGTTTTAGAGGCAGAGGTGATGCCCTTCCTTCAGAGTTGCCCTGGAGCTATATTCCAGCAGGACAATGTTCAGCCACATGTGGTCCAGAATGTCCAAGACCCCTTCCATGCACAGCAGATATCGCTTCTTCCCTGGCTTGCATGTTTGTTGGATATGGCCGACATCGGACTTGTCTGGAACATGGTAGCTAAGTGACTGGCCTGTCAAGCACCTCTGCCACACCATGTAGAAGCTGTTATTGTTGGTCGAGGTGGCTTCACCCGATACTGAGGTCTGAAGCGAAAAAAATCTTTATAGCTCCGTATAATCAGTTATCTACTGTAACACGAGAAAACAGTGATATAAATTTCATTTGAATATAGCACGGTTCTTTCTTGGCATTGCAATTTGCACAAACAGTAGTGTAAATGTACGAAAATGACTGCATAAAGCACACCAGCTAAAATTCTACATACATAAATAACAATAAGCTGTTCTCTGAGAATCAGAGGTTTGGCTCTCGAAAGAAGCTCATCTTTTAGATTAAAGCATACATGAGACTGACGAAAATAAAAAAAGGCTGAACTTTTTAACTGGGTGAAAAATCAGAACACGCAACAAAACAGTGTGGATATAACGCAGTATGAGCAAGACAGAATTGTTCACTGTAAGGTGACCGAGTCAAGCCCCCAATAATTATTTTCATGTAGCAACGTTTTCGGTAACAATTTATCATTTTAAGTGTAATGTAATGCAAATTCCAACACACGTGGAGCATTTCTTTTGTACAACGTATTAAAGAGTGCTGAGCAAGGCATTTGCATAGTGGCATACCTTGACCTCATGTATCAGTCAAAGGTCACCACTCCCAGAGGGAGGCAAACTCCATGAAAGCAGGATTCCAGAAGGGTGGAAGGAGAGGGGGGTGGGGGGTAGAAGGATAAGGATATAAAAAGGAGTGATACGTCACGTGTGTGAGCTGAGAGTCTTGGTTAGACCTCTCGGGGATTTACGTTTTGGCTGATGTAATAGTCAGGGTTTTTGGCGATCAGAAATCGACCGGGATTTGGACAAAGACTCAAGTTAAACGTGGTGGAGGGTCTTCCGGGATAGTTGAACGATAGTAAAGAGTTCGCCATCTGGAAGTCTGCTGGCACGTGGAGATAGCTAATCGAACGGAGTTCATTTTCTCATCTATTAAATTTTGTTACGTCTAACAAAGAACTTGTTATTGGAGCTACTCATTGTCTTAGATATTAAGTAATTGCTGACTACACGTTCCAGTATTTCAGCGATCGAGTTCAACTCTATGGCACTCAAAAGAACCTACACCAGGCCTGTTTGAGAGATTCGGAATCAGTAAGGCCTAGTGGCGGATTGAACTCAGCGGTGCCCAACATTCACAATAATTTGTTTATGTAAATATTAAACTGGAGTGCATCACTCTATTCAAAATATAAAATTACTAGCTTTTAACAACACATGATAGAGTAAGGGGAAAAAAAAAGTATGATTATGGGAGAAATCTTTGCTTTTTCAGACTTCCCCTTTTGGAGAATTTTTCTCCATTTTCTTTTTTGAGGTAAAATACAGGTATTTATGGAATAAAACGATATTTAACAAGAAAACCGTGTAGAATGAACATCAAAAAAAAAAAAAAAAAAAAAAAAAAGATAAATAAAAAAAAAATTACAATCACTAGAGAAATCTTTACCCTGTTAACTTTCAATTTCGAAAGCTGGAATTTAGTAGTCTCGACGGAAAACGACCACCTCTCCCCACCAATTCCTCCTAAAATTCTGTTCAGCTATGCATCGATCTTGAGAACCACACAAATGGAAGAAACTCTTGCTCGAATATTACATAGAAATTATGGTGCTGCCTAACTTTCTTTTTCAGAAACATTTTTATCTCTTTGCAAGCTAAAATACAAATATTTAAGGAATAAAATTATATTTAATAACAATACTGAGCAAAAGGAACATCACGTGAAAAAGCAATTATGATCTTCACTCCATTAACTTCAGTTTTCAAAAGTTTTGAAAGATGAAATACCATCCCCTGATGGAAAATGACCCCCTCTAACTAACCCACCTCTAAAATTTCTCATGTTTGCGTCGATCTGAAGTATGATCCAAATGATGACAAGAAAAACGGAATTCCAAGAAATTGCATAAGAATCCCATGTATGTTAAATTTTAAAACTGATGGTGCTATGTTTTACTTACTGTTAATGTATCAAACATTTCCATTTAAAGCGATCTCGGCACACAGCTTCAGCTTCACTGATATCCATCACACATCTCACACAAGACCTATTGTACTTCACACTCATTATCTTTTTCTCATGCAGACATTCCTGAATCTGGTCCTCCCACGATTTCCTTGGCCTTGATTTACTTGAGCTGAATAAAATCTCTTAGTGAGCATCTCATCACTTCTTTTAACATGGCCAAACCACCTAGGAATATATGTCACCACCTTACTACGACTGTTTTGCTTCACATTATATATCAGCAACACATCTTCACACCCAACTTGATCAGAATGTGTGTCTCTCTCTCCCCCCCCCATAAGTAAAGCATCTCCAGCATACAAATGCTTCCTATGCCACTTCTGTGGTATCCAAGTTTCACTGCTGTACATCAGAGTAGGAATATTTACACTTTCATACACAGCAGTTCAGGACTTTAATCCTTCTCAGGAAGCTGTGTCTTTCAAAGATGAATTCACTCGCCAACTAATTTCACCACCTAATCTGTTTTCTCTGTCAAACATGTTTACAAAATATACAACTTCATTCACTAGTCTATCTCTGTGCCATTTAGACTGATGCTGAATTCAGTATTAACAGTTCTTAGCTCAAAATACCAACTTTGGGGTTTTCCATATTTGTTCTTAGCTTGAACTTCAAACATCTGGGGCAACATACTCTGCAACTCACTTTTGCTCTCTGCCAACTGGACTGTGTCACATCAGCATAGAGCAATCTACACGAACACATGGATATCACCAAGAGATAAACCAATTTGTCTGTTTTGGCATCATACAGAAATATATTGAACAGCCACAGCAACATTACACAACTTTGTCTAATTCCAGCACCAATAGAAAACCAATTCCATAAAACATCATTCTCACAAACACACATGCTCAAAACTGTCAGCATACATAGCTTTCACACTTTCATGCAGATTCCCAGTCATACCATAATCATTCAAGACCTTCCTCAGAAGTACCCTGTTTATTCAGTCAAATGCCTTTTCTAAATCTACAAAGACAGCAATAATTTTCTTACCAAAAGACAGATACTTTTCAATCATCACAGGTAACGCAAAAAAAAAAAAAAAAAAAAAAAAAATGTTTAATGCTGCCCTTACCAGGCATAAAATCACCCATTACATCTCACACCTTTTCTTATGCCAGACCTAGTACCTTATTGATAGTGACCTTTCCAAATATTTCTGGTACAATCAAGCAGGCTGATCCCATGATAGTTTGTGCATTCAGTATGACCACCTTTTCCCCTATACAAAGAAATATATATTTTTTATTCCAATCCTAAGTTACCATTTCTAACTCCCAGCACAACTGACAAATTTTGGTTAAATTGTAAATTACAGTCATCACCATATTTAAACATACTGCCAGTTATGCCATCTACTCTCAAAGTTTTATCATTTTGAAGAAATTTTATAGCTTTACAAATTCCCTTTATTCTCAATCTCTGCTGTGCTTCCTTCTCTTTGGCATATTTGCTTCTGCCTCAAAATCACATTTGCTTTCATGTTCTCATAACTCACAGACGTATTCACCCTATCTTCCACTTGACGAATTAGGCTCTCAGATTCTTCACACAACCTAGCAATTTATTTCCTTGCATACATCATCATATCACTAAGCTGTTCTTTGAGATGCAGAGGTTGGCTCCAAAAAGAAATACAAACTACCAGATATTTTTACTTACTGTTGTCATATCAAACACTTCTCCATTTACAGCGATCTTGACATTCAACTCAGGCTTCACTAATATCCATTACATGCCGTACACAAGCTCTTTTATACTTCATACTCATAAGCTTTTTCTCATGCAGACACTCCTGAATCTAACCCACCTCTGTATTCCTTGGCCTTCCTCTGCCTTTCTTTCCTGCCACTTGGGCTAAAAAGATTTTCTTAGTAAGCATCTCATCACTCATTCTTTCAACATGGCCAAACCACCAAAGCATTTTGGTTTCCACCTTGCTAACAACATTTTGCTTCACATCATACAACTGCAACATATCTTCATTCCTCACACAATCAGACCGTGTCTTGCCACAAACCCCACGTAAGTAATGCATTTCTCCAGCACACAAATGACTCCTATGTTTCTTCTGCAGTACCCAGGTTTCACTGCCATACATCAGAGTGGGAACAGTTACACTTTCATACACAGCCATGTGGGACTCTCCAGAGAACCCATCATTCCCGTGAAAACCTCCCAGGGCACCTATGACTTTCAATGAAGAATTCACTCACCTACTAATTTCACCATCCAATTTCTTCTCTCTGTCAAACATGCTTCCTAAATACACAAACTCACTCACCTGGTCAATCACAGTGCTGTTTATACTTACATTACATTCAGTGCTACAAGTTCCTCTCTCAAAAACCATAACTTTGGTTTTTCCCTTATTTTTACTCAGTTTGAATTTCATGCAAACTTCGTGCATTCGAGACAACATACTCTGTAAATCACTTTTGCTCTCTGCTAACAGGACAGTGTCATCAGCATACAACAACCTGCACATACGGATATCACCAAGACATAAACCAATATTATCTATTTTGGCATCACGCATGTATGTGTCCTTAAATATATTAAACAGCCATGGTGATATTACACAACCTTGTCTAACTCCTACACCAATAGAAAACCATTTGGATAAAACACCATACACTCGTACACAAGCTCTACTACCAGCATACATGGCTTTTACACTATTAAGTAGATTCCCAGTAACACCATATTCATTCAATACCTTTCCACAAAAGTGTCCTATTCACTCGGTCGTAAGCTTTCTCTAAATCTATGAAGGCAGTAAAAACTTTCTTCCCAACAGCCTGATACTTTTCAATCATTGTGCGTAACTCAAAAATCTGGTTAGTGCAGCCTTTACCAGGCATAAAACCACTCTGAACATCCCACACTTTCTCTGATGTAAGACCCCGTACTTTTTCAATAACAACCTTACCAAACACTTTCCCTGGCACACTTAGTAGGCTAATACCACGATAGTTCTTGCAATCAGTCTGATCACCTTTTCCCTTATACAAGGGAACAATAATAGCATCCTTCCAATCCTGAGGGACCATTCTTAACTTCCACTACAACTGGCAAATTTCATTTAACCAGTCAATTACAGAGTCACCATTATATTTCAACATCTCGGAAGTTATGCCATCAACTCCCGGAACCTTACCATTCTGAAGAGATTTTAGACCCAGTTGTAAATGAATTTATGGCACCTCTACTCATAGTGATTGTGGAATAACTTTAATTATGGGTCTTATAGAGGTTATTTTTCATGAAAGTTGGTTGTCAAATTTTCGAACTAAAGCCTAGTTCGTCATCAGGACTATGTCACAGGAGTAGTTGCTGCTACTCAGTTGGAAGAGTCCATCCGCAATTATCGTTAATTGTGGTACTTCTTCTTCTTGCAATATATTTCGATCCCTTCTGCTAGTTTCCTCTTTACTAAGTTTGACTGGTGGGCGATTATTTTCACTGAGTCCCAATTTATGGAGTGTCCACTTGTTTGTATATGTCTGTCTAGCCCTGTCTTGTTACCAATGTTCCTAATAGCTGCTTGGTGTTCTTTCATTCGGACCTTAATACTTCTCCCTGTTTCTCCAATATAGCTGAGTCAGCAGTTACAGTCGATGCAATAAATTACTCCTTCCTGCAATTGTATGTCCAATTCTTTCTGCTTAACAGCTGGCAGGAATTTCTTTATTTTGTTATTAAGATCTGGAGCTAGCCTGATATTATATTTTTCTCCGATCCTTTTCAGTTTCTCGAAAAGTCCCTTGTGGTACGTAATTTTGCTGGTGAATTTGAAGTTGTTTTTTTCCTGCTTCTTTTTTGTCACTTGTCTAAATATTTTCT
The DNA here is from genome assembly GCA_039090855.1 of Macrothele yani. NCBI lineage: Eukaryota > Metazoa > Arthropoda > Arachnida > Araneae > Macrothelidae > Macrothele > Macrothele yani. Next base: position 178,547,346 of record CM076990.1, read on the forward strand.
CAACATATGGGAAGGGGTAATTGTTTTCTGCCAATATTTCCTTTAATTCTTCTTTGTGAAGATCTATTTGAGTAGCTGAAGAGACCAGGATTTCAATTTTTTCCAAAAATTGTCTCGCCGTATTCGATTTAATATAATCAGGGTGGAATGAGCAGAAGTCTAACATCTTCCCTGTGTTGGTGGGTTATCTAAAAAGCTGAGTGAATATTTTCCCCTCTCTTGAGGAGTTGAGGTCAAGGTTAAACCTAGGTAATTTTTTTTTTTTTTTTTTTTTGATTGGAGGTTTAACGACCACCGTGAGCAACTCAATCGGCTATAAGCAGTCGCCCGTCCCTAATTTAGGGTCACTGGTTCCAGGGAAGGGAGAGAGCCAGTGCCGTAAGACAAACACAACATCCATGCCTCACCGGGATTCGAACCCGGACCCCTCACGGACGAATGATCAGAGGCCAGCGCCTTAGACCACTGCGCCACCGGGGTGGCCCTAGGTAATTGATGCTATGGTCTTTTTCCTGTTCCAGGGTGTACTGCAAGGTATTCTCTAGTAAGTTAAATTCTGCCAGAATCTGAGAGGGTAGAGACGGGTCCACAGTATCTACTACAATTAGGACATCAACCATGTACCTTACAAAGAGAGCAAACAAGGAGGGTTGTATAAGGATTTTTGCCTCTAGTTTACTTATATAATAATTTGCTAGCAGAGGTGCTAGTGGAGAACCCATTGCAAGTCCTGAAGTTTGCCTGTAATATTTCTTTCCAAACTGGAAGAAATTATTCTTGAAGGAAAATAGGAGCAGTTCATATATACCAAGTAGTATTTCTCTATTGTGATTATGGAATACTATTTTTTCCGCGAGGTCATCTGCAATGAATTCCAGTAGGAGGTCCAGGTTAATGTTGGTATACATAGAGACTATATCCAGGCTTGCCATTACATTACTGCATGAATTAATTCTGGCAAGTTGTCCAGTTTTCCTTTTAGCTGCATGGAATTTTTTAGTAGGTAGGGAGGGAGGAGAAGGGAAAATATCTCTGAGGTGACCAAGTAAATAATAATTAATGTTGGAGAGTGGCGAATTTCTAGTGTCTATTATAGGTCTTATTGGACGGCCTTCTTTGTGAACTTTTATTGTACCATAGATCTGTGGAACTCTTGACTGAATTTTGGAGAAGGTTTTTAAGAGCTCATTAAGCTGTTTTTTATTTCTTAAAGAGCTGATTAATTTCTTAAAATTTTTGACAGTTTGATCTATAGGGTTACCATTGAGTTCTTCATAATAAGGCTTGCTCAATTCAGCTTCCATTTTTATTGTAATACTTCTCTTTTTCTACCAATACCAAAACTTTGCTCTTATCTGCTCTCAGTGCTACAACTTTATCATTGGCTTTGAATTTTTTAAGGTCAGTAATGGAATTTCTATTAAAATTGTAATCAACTTTTACTGGCTTTTTTACAAATTTTGAGACACAGTCTGAGAATTCTTTCCTTAAAGTAGCTGCTGTATTTTCATCTTCTCTTTCTACCTTACTACAGATGCTTTCTAAATCAATCAGCATACGTTTTTTATTAAGTGTTGCGGAGGAAAGGTTGTAATTATATCCCTTATTGAGGAGATTAATCAGGTTTTCATCTACTCCTTCTTCCGTCAGATCTATGACATGTTTGTTAGTGGGGGATGGTATTAACTGTGGGCCAGGGGCTGTAGACAATAACTTTGGACTCAACCACTTATTCTCTTTAATCTTCAATTTTTCCTTAAACTTTTTGTTTTTATCTCTTACTGCTTTAGCTAACCAGTTATCAATATTTTTCTTTTCTGCTTCTGGAATTTCACCTAATGAAGAGGTCCAAATACGAGCTTCTATTCGTTCGCATTGCTCAATTGTTTTGAATTTATTACAAATCGCACCATTCACCGTTTTTAGTTCTATTTTTTTAATAAAATTTCTTGACAGATTTTCCGCGATGTTTTCTGTGAGTCTCAAAGAAGGTGGAACAAAATTAGCCCTCTTACATTACTTAAGAAAATATAGTTGTGAATTACATTTGTTGCTTTTGAACTTACTCCTTTCTATCTTTCTGATGTTTCGCCATATATCCAGCCCGTATGTGGTTTTAATCCCAGTTGTAAATGAATTTATGGCACGTCTATTCATAGTGATTGTGGAATAACTTTTTTACGGGTCTTATAGAGGTTATTTTTCATGAAAGTTGGTTGTCAAATTTTCGAACTAAAGCCTAGTTCGTCATCAGGACTATGTCACACAGGAGTAGTTGCTGCTACTCAGTTGGAAGAGTCCATCCGCAATTATCGTTAATTGTGGTACTTCTTCTTCTTGCAATATATTTCGATCCCTTCTGCTAGTTTCCTCTTTACTAAGTTTGACTGGTGGGCGATTATTTTCACTGAGTCCCAATTTATGGAGTGTCCACTTGCTTGTATATGTCTGTCTAGCCCTGTCTTGTTCCCAATGTTCCTAATAGCTGCTTGGTGTTCTTTCATTCGGACCTTAATACTTCTCCCTGTTTCTCCAATATAGCTGAGTCAGCAGTTACAGTCGATGCAATAAATTACTCCTTCCTGCAATTGTATGTCCAATTCTTTCTGCTTAACAGCTGGCAGGAATTTCTTTATTTTGTTATTAAGATCTGGAGCTAGCCTGATATTATATTTTTCTCCGATCCTTTTCAGTTTCTCGAAAAGTCCCTTGTGGTACGTAATTTTGCTGGTGAATTTGAAGTTGGTTTTTTTCCTGCTTCTTTTTTGGCACTTGTCTAAATATTTTCTCAACATATGGGGAGGGGTAATTGTTTTCTGCCAATATTTCCTTTAATTCTTCTTTGTGAAGATCTTTTTGAGTAGCTGAAGAGACCAGGATTTCAATTTTTTCCAAAAATTGTCTCACCGTATTCGATTTAATATAATCAGGGTGGAATGAGCACAAGTCTAACATCTTTCCTGTGTTGGTGGGTTTTCTAAAAAGCTGAGTGAATATTTTCCCCTCTCTTGAGGTCAAGGTAAAATCTAGGTAATTGATGCTATGGTCTTTTTCCTGTTCCAGGGTGTACTGCAAGGTATTCTCTAGTAAGTTAAATTCTGCCAGAATCTGAGAGGGTAGAGACTGGTCCACAGTATCTACTATAATTAGGACATCATCCATGTACCTTACATAGAGAGCAAACAAGGAGGGTTGTATAAGGATGTTTGCCTCTAGTTTACTTATATAATAATTTGCTAGCAGAGGTGCTAGTGGAGAACCCATTGCAAGTCCTGAAGTTTGCCTGTAATATTTCTTTCCAAACTGGAAGAAATTATTCTTGAAGGAAAATTGGAGCAGTTCATATATGCCAAGTAGTATTTCTCTATTGTGATTATGGAATACTATTTTTTCCATGAGGTCATCTGCAATGAATTCCAGTAGGACATCCTGCCAGCTGTAAAGCAGAAAGAATTGGACATACAATTGCAGGAAGGAGTAATTTATTGCATCGACTGTAACTGCTGACTCAGCTATATTGGAGAAACAGGGAGAAGTATTAAGGTCCGAATGAAAGAACACCAAGCAGCTAATAGGAACATTGGGAACAAGACAGGGCTAGACAGACATATACAAAAGCAAGTGGACACTCCCTAAATTGGGACTCAGTGAAAATAATCGCCCACCAGTCAAACTTAGTAAAGAGGAAACTAGAAGAAGGGATCGAAATATATCGCAAGAAGAAGAAGTACCACAATTAACGATAATTGCGGATGGACTCTTCCAACTGAGTGGCAGCAACTACTCCAGTGACATAGTCCTGATGACGAACTAGGCTTTAGTTCGAAAATTTGACAACCAACTTTCATGAAAAATAACCTCTATAAGACCCGTAAAAAAGTTATTCCACAAAGAGATTTTAGAGTTTTACACACTTCTTCTCTTGTGAGCAACCTCCACAAATAAGCTTTCTTTTTTTCTTTACTGCATCCTTAACCTTATTAGTCCAGCACACATCACATTTAGTGCTACCCACTGCTGCAGTATCACAATCCTCTTCAGCAACAGCGACAACACAGTTTTGAAACCACATCTACTTCTATTTTTTACATCCCTTTCACACAACTACAGCTCATTCAGTTGTTCACTGAATACTTAAGAATAATGCTGTTGTTCTTCAGGAAGTTATTCAACCTTTATTCTTTTTATCATAGGCATCTTCCTATTCTTCTTTCAAATAGAAGTAATTGCTCTATCCATGTTATATTATAACCAACGCATAGCAACTGAAAAATTTTTTTATTCAACACCACTGGGATCGAACACCAGATCTCTCAACAACTAACCAAGTGTGTTCGCTTTACACTACGGTGCCAACAATTCACAGAGCTATGCGTGGTTTATCAGTCAGCAACTGACTATACAAATCTGTATCGATAGGATCAGCAGATGAGATGTCTCTCCACATATTTGAAATATGTTAACCTTTACTATTCTTCTTTCTGTAACCAACATTCACTACTATTTTTCTTTGTGTACTTTTCAAATTCTTTGTGTAATTAAATAATTTCCTTTTCACATTTTCAGAGCAAAGAATCTACTTTTATTTCAGATCAATTAATAAACTAATCAATGGGTTATCCTAGGGCGAAGTAGTATGTGAAGTAATTGGGTTTACATTGCATTATTAGCAGAGCAAAGCAGCACCAGACACTAATTTATTATTTGATTTTATTCACATCTACTATTCCTTCCTTTAGAAAACAAGAAATGCCAGATTCACAGTCTTTAGCTAAAGTTGTTTTGGTTTAACCAATGGATTAATCAGTTTCATATTAAATAAAAAAATAAGTAACCACTTTTGCTTAAAATCAGATAGTTTTATGCAGAAAAGTTTGACCTTTTTACATGTTGTTCATCAACTAAATGAAATGTAAACATTTCAATGAGTGACTGTACATTAACCTGTCTGTGACTTTGATGAAACCCGGTACATGGTACCCTGACATGAAGAGGAGCTGAAAATGTTAACTGTCAGCCACATTATCCAATGACAATTAAGTCCACACTACATGATGATTAATATTATATTTCTGAACTACACTCTGTCAAATTCAATCTACAATTCATCAAATTAATAAACATGCATGACTAATAACTATAATATATAGAAAATATCTGTTTATCGGTGTAAACAAAAAAACAGCTACACGCAAACTTTTACACACCAGACGGGTGGCTTCATCAGGTGGTTGCCGACTATGAACTAAAAGAAGAGAAATTTTGACCAAGAACACAAATCTAAATAATAAATAAAAACTGTCCCAGGCTCTCACATAAGAACTTCACCTTGGCAACATGAATTTTAAATTTAAGATTTTTAAGAGTGCAGAACACCCAGAATCAAATGTCAAACAGTAAAAAGGTCACTGGGGAAGTCCTTGTTGCAAATTGCTCTGGTTGGTGAAGATCTCAACTGCTTCTCTGTATGCTGTAGTTCTTGCACCTGTATAGGGAGTGGTCTTCTTAATTTCATTCCACTTAGAGATAGCAGTGGGGATACTGACTTGAGCTAAAACAGTTGTCAATTCAGGGTTCCCACTCAAAAGTAGAAAAAAAATTCCCTGACTTTTCCAGGTTTTCCAGGTGGTCCTGAGAGTTTTTCCAGAGCAGCAAATCAAATCACATTGCAACAAATTGTTGCATTTCCTTACATTCTTCCGTTCCTTACGAAAGCCTACATTTGTTAATTCTTTAAATAACTGTCCTTTATACAATTACCTGCTTTTTTTAATAACAATTAAATGCATGAGGCATATTATTTTTGGTACCATAATTCCATGATATTTTCTGAACGTAAGTGGTATACTGCCTATGTAGAATTTGTTAATAAATTTCCGTAGAAACAGATCATATGTAAGAAAAAATCTGTATGTTGAATAGTTTGTTTTCCTTTCTTCTATAGCACAGTGTAGATAAGCTTAATGACCGAATGGGCTCCTGCTCAGAGAAATGTCGAAAGAGAATCAACCAACAAAGGGCTTTGATCCATTGTTTAAGTGGTTCTCTTGTGATGTGTTTCTCCAAGCAAAAGTGTACCAGGCCACTGTGCCCAATTGTTCCATGTTACAAAATATGAAGCAAACTATCTGCAGAAATCGAATAGAACCGTAATGTCAACAGGCAATTTTTTAAATTCAGTTTTGATATTTTTTAGAGAATTAAGAAATAATGTAATGTATTGAGAAAGCAAGATTTATCAAATTCTAGACAGGCTGTAATTGCAAATAATTGCTTACCTGAAATTAATACTCATAATGTTATGTTCATCTCACATATGAGGGAGAATTAAAAAGACACCACATAATGAATGTCCCGATTATACAGTCCATAAAGATAAACAGAAAATATGGAATATAAAGGATAAATAACTTTCATTTTCCCAAACTACTTTATAGTTACAAAAGTTAGTGTATTTAACATAAATTTTACATAATATTTAACAAAATCATGTCTTATTTTTTTTTGTTTCAGGTTTAACGACTACCATGAGCAACTTGTTGGGCTATAAACAGTCATCCGCCCATCCCTAATTTAGGACCATTGGCTTCACGAAGAAGGAGAGCCAGTGCCGTAAGAGAAACACCACTCATACCTCATCTGGGACTTGAATCCAGGCTCATTTGGACGAATAGTCAGAAGCCAGAGCTTAGACCACTGCACCACTGAGGTGGCAAACCATGTATTTACATGTTTTAAAGAATATTTGAACAAAGACTTAATTTAAATTCTACATATAATGAAATATTTCAATCGATTAGGTGAAATTATACAACTCATTTATCTGTATTTTAAGTGCACACAAGTATATAAATAACATTTTAAACGACTCACAACATTTAGAGTTCCAGTTAGGTTTAAAAATGCAAGCTGTGAGAATTGTGACTGAAGAGAATAAATTGCCCTTAAATGATACAATGCTGAAGCTTTAAATCCTTTAAGTGCTTATTTTACATAAATATTAAACAACACAGAAACGTTTGCTGAAATTGAAGTCTAATGGGAATGATAAAATGGTGAGTGTCTGACAGAGTCTCTTAACATTTTGTTAGAGCGGTTCTATCAAATCGATCTACCAATTTGTATTTTCTATTGGAATTTACTTAGAATCTTTAAAGACAAAGCAAAGTAAAACAGTTATTAAAAAATAAAAAAAAAAGAAGAGAGAGAGAGAGAACAGAAATCGTGACAGAGTTTCTGCGTCTGAGGAAAAACGTGTGCCAATACCATCCCAACAATTTCTAGCAATCAGGGAAAATACTGCTGACATTTAAAAATCAAAATTGCAATTATTTTAGCTAACGTTAGCTCTTGCACTTGGCAATGAGAACATCGAATCTATGCTATTTCAGAGGGGCCAACCTCTAGCAGAATGCATCAGTAATCAATAGGGGATTTTACAGTAATGTTTCAGTAATCGAACACAAACTTTCAGTAATGTAACACGCAATTTTTTTTTCAAAGTTAAGGACAATATTATAGTATTACTGTGAAACCTGTAATACTTGTATGAGGTGCCTATCGGTAATCACCATATTTAAGCCTCATCGCTAACGCGTGGAATGGGTATTTCATGAGATATTAATGCATGAAATGTGTAATAACTTTATATGTTTACACTATCCTCACAAAAAAATATGAAATTAAATTATCAATATTGTACTTACCTCATGTCATTGCCGACATAAAAACTCCCTTGTTGATTGTTTTGCAGTGGTATATTCTTTTTCAGAAAACTTTTTATAACACAGCTCACCTGAGGAAAATGCTTTACTTTTCTGTATAAGAAGGGCACTTAATGTTTTGGTGCTCATTGTTGGGCAGAAGTATGCGAGGTTTTTCCTTACTATACTAAATATTCTCTATGTAGAGGAATTGCTGTGAGGGATAGTCAATATTGCCAACATTAGTTTAGGCAATGCAGAATACTTGGGAAGGCCAGATGAATCCTTCATCTTAGATATTTCATTTCATGCCACATCTGCTCAAGGATATCCAGCTTCATCAATATCAGAGTCTGGGAACATAGCATGAAAGAAGCAACCAGCATGATCACAGATTGCTATAGGTAGGTTATGCTCCACAACGATTGCAGTAAACAGCAATTCAGCGTTTATCACGCTATTTTCATTCTTTTTTTGCAAAAAAATTATCCAAAGGCTTTGATCGAGTCTTTAATTTTACACAATCCTGGTGTTTGTTTTGACTGGATATGCCTTCGGCAATCATCTCATCTCGTCCTACATGGGCTATTGATTACTCTCATATTAGAAGGCACGCAAGGAAACCTTTATTTCAGCATTTTTCATTTCCTTGCTCAAGATTTGGGAGAAAGATTTGGATGTTCCTGGAGAAACCTCTTTGCATATTTATTTGTTTCATAAACGATAATTCCAAGGATGATATTGGTAAAAAACAAGTAAAAATATGCAATAGGTGCCACATCAGTTGCAGGAGCATGTTTGGGCCCCTGCATTTCATGACAATCAAAAGGATGCTGAGGTTGTTCATTACTTCCCTCTATTACATCCTCCCCTTCACTTTCAGAACTTTCATGATCTGAAGATTCACTATGAAGATCTTCACCTTCTGAAGAAGATATGGTGTGCGTGGCACTGTGGCTAGTTCTCTGGCTTGATGTTGCTAGGCCAATATCACTCTCAGATGATTCAAAATCATCACCATTACTTGGCAAACTTTCACTCTCACTACAAGCCATTTCAAATAACCTTAGAAAAAAATTTCACGCAGTAGGAAAAAGCACGTCTGCTAGTCTGAGGAACAAGCTGTCAATAAAGTCATCCTCTGCTAACACGAGTTTCGAAAAAGGGGTATTCGTAATTCACGGAGTTTTGCGATTGTGTCTGTTTGTTTAGGAAAAAGAAATGAATAATGTGAAGAGCTTCTAGTAATAAAACACCGCACTTCGTTCTCCCGCGCGGCGAAAGTCCGCAAGAAATATAAACATCCGTCATCGCGGGACCACGCGTTGCGACGAGTTGATCGTTATTGCACTTCGAATGGGGCTCGAAAAAGTGATTTCCGACAGTACGACGTCTTATAATACACCAACAATTCCAAGTGAACAGCCCTGCCTCAACTGCAGTAGGAAACGTTTTGGCTAAAGTAACCTTTCTCCTGTCACACGGAGAAATTGCGTGGGGAACCGATAGCAAGCGCAAACTCTTTTACGATGACACTTACGGCATATTACCCGTAATTTTCGTCGTATTATCCGCAGACCGCAAAATTCACATAAAAAAAAAATCCTTCGTATAATCTGCAGACTGTGACATTTAGTAAAAAAAATCGCCGTATAATCCGCACATCATAGATGTTGAATCAGAAGTGGAATTTCCGACAGAAAAGTCGGTCACATAAACACCTCGCTCTTTCCACGTTCCAGAAACACATAGCAACCGAAAAATTGTTTTCAGCCGCCGCCGGGGAATTGAGCCACGGATCTCTCGATATCTAACCGAGCGCGTTAGCTTTACACCACGGTGGCCAACAATCCACGGTGCTATGGTGCTATGTGTATTTTTAAGTCAGCTTCTGACATCGTAAATCCGTAAGATGGGCTCAGCTACTGAGACCTCTCCATCTGGTGGGTATTAACGGCACTGGCTATATATATTATAGCAGTTAATTCTAAAGGGCGAGATCCAAGGTGAAAATCCTCTAAATACGTGGCGTCAGTAAATAAATAAATACGTCGCTCTTTCCACGTTCCAGAAACACATGAGTCCGAAGAAGTAAGAGAAAAAACTATTTTATTAAATGAAGAAATTCATTTTTAAAGGTTACTGTTTTATATTTTTATCTCCGAACAGATAAAGGGTGTGGCATCCATAGATCATGCCGATGTAGCTCCAGAGTATTGCATTACACTGCCAATGACGAAAGGCTGATACAGAACAAGTCGTAGAAATACCGTATGTACTCGTGTATAAGTCGAAAGTTTTTGGAGGAATTCCTGCTTTCAGAGTTGAGAGATTGTCTTACACGTGGGCCAATAAAAAACTTCCGTGAATTCTCCCGCAGAATTTACAACGGATTTGTTTACATTTTAGATCGCGACACAGAGGCTTTCCGTATGTTGCTGCACGATTGTGTTCTGACCTCAAAACTATCGCGCAGCGACATGATCATATCCTCAATTCTGTCCACCACTTCAAGTTTAAATTCGGCAGTGTAACTGAAACGTTTCCTTTTCAGAGACATCATAATTAGCAATGAAGGAAAACAGCAGCAGTGACGTTCGCCAAAACAACGAAAGCAAACTAGATACAAGGTCGCGCACATGAAATCCGAAAGGAGAAACGCATAGCTTCATGCAGCAAGCGCTGTGCGTACTTCTTTGGCTATTTGCCAAAAAACAGAGCCGGCACGACAGTCAGAGCTCTCCTCAACGATAACAAAATGACCCCTGCCGTCCCTCCCCACAACTATCCCGATCTTTCATTACGACATTCCTCCCCCTCCTCCCCGCTCCGTACAAACTCCTGATCTGAGGAAAATTCTTCCGAGGGAGTTCCTTTTCCAATTATTACACCTTTCCCTGCACAATCACGCTGCAGATTTTTTAAATCGGAAGGTCTTATATATATATTTTTTAAATCGGCGTGTTAAACGCATCGGTGTATAATCCGCAAAACCTATAATTTGAACTTTTTTAGCAGATAATCCGCGGATTATACGACGAAAATTACGGTACCATTCTTCCGATAATATCGCTGTTTGACGATATGATTCATGGACATTCCATTTCAAAACGATATGATTGATAAATGATATGATCATTGGGACACCGAAATCCGCAGTCTGATTCGGAAAATATGCGGATCAAAATCGAAGGCCGAGAAATCGGCAGCGTCGCACTAAAAGAGTTTAACAAAAAAGGATACAAAATTGAGATTCTCCAAAACACACTGAATTCCGCAATTCTTCCAACCTGTCCGTAATTCCGTAATCTGACAGTCGAAACCGTAATAATTACGGACAATTCGTAATAGTTGGCATCTCTGCTATTTGCTTCTAAATAACGCAGCATAGGATATTTAGACATTGTGCTGTTAAATTTCATAACCAATAAGCTGGCACACGGAGATCCTAATGCCATGACGGCAAAAAAAAAAATAAAATAAAAAAAAAATTGAAAAAAAAAAAAAAAAAAAAAAAAAACCCAGGGATAAAGAAAAATAATGGAAGCAACAAGTGGGGAAAACTAACGGTTAATACAGAATACCATTTTGCCTGAGAGGCACCAATTCATATTAGTACTTCCAAAATCCGGAAGTCTTAAAATTGATTGGCTATGTTTGTGACGCAAACATTAGTACTGAACTTTTCTCGCAGGTCACAGTTCATTTCCACGCTACGTGAAATAACTTGTACGGGAAACAATTAGAGGAAGTTTTGTGTGCATGTGTGCTCATAAAATCCTCCTAACACTTTTTGTCAACATAATTTATCATCCTGCGGCGAGTGGCATGTTTATACTTAACAATATCTTTACGAAGGGCAATACATTGGTGTGATGTTGATCAGGCAAAGTGCGAGAAAGGTCTGGAGCCCACTCAGGTCATTTGCAGTAACTCCCCACAAATAACGTCATCCAAAACGGAGACAGGCTTTAGCGCCTGCACTGACAAACCTGAAACCAATAGAGCACGCACGGCAAAGATTTTCATCAGTAGTAACTAAGTAGATTTTTTTTTTTTTTCGACAATGTGAGGGTAAAGATGTGAAATGAATAATTTATGCAAATCTTGTGAGGTGCAGCAACGCAAGAAGAAGAATTTACGATTATAAGAAAATTTCTACCCCGTCTAACTTTTGTTCTCGCAAATTTTTTTTTTTTTTTCCTATGTGTAAGCTGAAACCTTGGGGAAAATTACGAGAGAATGATGAATTTTATATTTCTTATTCTAAATAACGGAGATATTTGCGTTTTTACGGAAAACGGTTCTACTATGCACAAAAATTCAAAAAATCATATCTTCTAATCTATCAGAAACAAAAAAAATTGAAACTTTCAGGGTTTTTTTTTTATAACTTGGAGGCAGCTACCCGTAAAAAAAAAAAAAAAAATTGCACGAATCGGAGATGTGTTGGTGGAAAATTATTTCAATATCTGACGATTTTGCGTGGAATGACCCAGATGTGAAAATCTATGGTTCCGGGCGTCGGACTACCCTATTTTTCGCAACCAGCCAGCTCTTGCAGTAATTGGAATATCGTCTTAAAATAGCTATAAATATGACAGAATAAAAAAATCTCTTTCCGGCCGTACAACCGGAAGACAACGAATCTAGAAAACGGCCGTGAAATCTGGGAAATATGGTAGGTATGCAATAGTACCAGCTTCATTGCATGGTATTTTTCATATAATTTTTGTCAAAATACTCGTAAATACTATGAAAAAAAAATCTTTCCCCCTCTTTGAAGAAACTTCCTATTTCATATTTTCCCTGTTCTAACATTTGAAGGTACATACTTTTCCAACAATACCAATTCTGCTACAGAATTACGAAAGCGAAGCTTTAGTTCGTAAGTGATACGAACCTTTTTAAAATAAATTAGGTGCCCTCAATTTGCAACATTCATCCACACTGCTGTTGAAGGGGAAGGGGGGATTTATTAGGATGAACAACATCCGGCAAAATAAAATGTTTTTGTACGGTTTGATAAAAGACAAGTAGAACACACAAAAGGGGGAAAAAAAAAAAGCTCAACTTCTAAAGTTTCCAATAATTTCGGCGGAATTTAAAATGGAACGTTATTTTCATATATCTTGCCCACTGTAAAAATTTCAGTCGGTTATTTAAAAATTGAGGAAATAGCTTCTTCATAATTTTTTTCCCAGTCTACGCAGAGAACCGGGGCACCTACTCGGGAACAAATGACTGCCTCTCTTCGCGAACGCCAGCAGATAAGAGCCTACCAAATGGGTGTGTGATTAATGGCTTTCTTTCACGCTTTGACGTGTATGTTTGTTCGGTTGTAGTTTAGATCATCTGGAGACGGGGAAACCGCAAAGAGATGCACTCCCCTGCACAGCTGCACTTTAATCGGTGGGTGGGTTACGGAGTTGCCTCGAAGGATAAAACAACTCGGAATTATTTTAAAACTTAGCAATACAGAAATATATTTTACAAAAGTCTGAAACAAAATATTTTTCTGGCAAAATAAAAATTCCCTGCCTTTATAGTTCCCTGATAAAAAATTCCCTGATTTTTACGGAAAAACACAATTTTTCCTGAGTTTTCCCTCATTTTTGGAACAATTTTCAAATTCCCTGAGAATTCCCGGTTTTCCAGGTTGCATGGGAACCCTGCAATTTTACCTGCTTCACATCATGTTTGTGCTCCTTCAGCCTGGTATTAAAAGATCTGTAGGTCATCCATGATAATACAATACCACACAGTTCCATCTTAGTACTCTAAAAGATATACAGTACACCACTGGTTTTCAAAAAAAAAAAAAAAAAAAAAAAAAAAACGTATAAAATCCACAGGCACACACACACACACACACACACACACACACACACACACACACACACACACACACACACACACACACACACAAAGTTTGTCAATTTTTATAATATGAAACAGTATAGTTATTTTTGTTTGATTTCATTCTGTGAAAGAACCGTTAAAGTTTCAGAATATGCATTCACACATAACAAATGACAAACATAATTCAGTAGTTTTCTGCGAGATTCTCGGACGCTCCCATGCAACCTTCTGCTAGGTGTCACGGGAGAGAAGAAGGAGGACTTGCATATCTGTGTGTTCAGTTCCCCACTCAGCACAACATCTACAAATTCTCACTGGCAGCGTTTGGAGCTAACTCCTCCCAAGGTTTATCTCATATTGTGCTTCGTGCAGAACCAAGCACAACAGCTCTAATTATTATGATCGTTCAAAATGTTCTAAAGACTAAAGACGAGAAAAGTTGACAGTGAAAATCATGAATTTAACAGTGACTGGACAGAGAAGTATTTTTTTATTTCACCACAGAGAAAAGGGGGTATTCCTTTATTCCTAGTGTGCAATGAAACTGTGTCTGTATGCAAAAAATACAATATGAGGTACCACTTAATTACTAAACATGCAAGTTTTAATCAGAAGTTTCCTTCTGGATTGGACAACTAGAAAACTGAAATATTTTCTTTAAGTAGAAGTTATTCAAAATTCCTTCTTCTATAATCATACATGAGACTGACCAAGGAACAAAAAAGCTGAACTTTTTTTAATCAGGCGAAAAAAATTAGAACATGCAACAAGAAAGTGTGAACATAAAACAGCAAGAGAAAGATGGAATTCTTCACTGTATTCACAATATAAAATTACTAAATTCTAAACAAAATAAAGTGGTTTTAAAAGACACTGCTTGAAACATCTCTCTCTCTCTCTCTCTCTGTACTTGCTAGAACATCAGCTCAATTTTCCTCTTGTGTTGCTTTCTTCTCAGCAAGTTCCATGGCCATATTTGTCTTTTGTTGACTCTGCAACTGCACAGCAATCTTTCTTAGTTTTTCTTTCTGTTGATATAATTTCCTTTCTATTTCTTCACCACTTTTCCTTCCTCCTCCCCTTTTATTCCCTCAGATGACAATAATTTATCCATCATGCTGAAAGAACTATCAGCCTGAGGACCACGAACGCATGATATAAAAGCTTTCGCTATTTTGGATAAATGGTGTGACTTTCAGAATACGAATACTTTTGAACACCATGCATCAATTCTAACAAATTTTCAAACTCCGTCACTTCCTTTTTTGGAAAATTTCCACTCTCTTATCAAGCTTAAGCGTGGACATTTATGGGGGAAAGTATCACTTAACAACAACACAGGATAGTGAGAAAATTGCGGGGAAAAAAAAAAAAAAAAAAAAAAGTGATTTCGGGAGAAATCTGCGCTTTGACCGATTTCTGTTTTCGGAAACTTCTTCCTCCATTTTTAGGTTGAAATGCAGTATTTGTTGAGTAAAAGGATATTTATGAACAATACTGGGCAGAAGGAACATCGCGAAAAAAAAAAAAAAAAAAGATTACGGGAGAAATCTTCGCTGCATCTAACTTCCGTTTTCGAAAGTTTCGTAAGACGGAATCCCATTGTCAAACGAAAAACGAATCCCTCCCCCACTATTACCCCCAAAATTTCTGTTCAGTTGTGCATTGATTTTGAGAATGCCCAAAATGATAATGGAAAAGGCGGAATTCTTCGAATTCACAGAAGAATCTCATTCCTGAAGACTACAGGGAAATCTTCGCGCCGTCTTAACTTCCGTTTTTGAAAATCGTTACCCACAGTTTCATGCTGAAATACAAACATTTATGCAATAAAATGACATTTAATAACAATATTGGGAACAGGCAACATCGTGAAAAAAAAAAAAAATGACGATTACGGGAAAAATCGTCACTCTGTTTAACTTCAGTTTTTGAAAGTTTTGAAAGACGAAATACCATCCACAGATGGAAAACAACCTCTCCCCCTTCCCCCCTTATTTTTCTTCAGTTCTGAATTAATCTCGAGATGACCTAAATGATGACAAAAAAAAGTTGAATTCCGCGGAAGAATATCATGTATGTATAATACAGAAAACTACCTCTCAGCAAACATACTGTCATCTTGCTTCTCTGAAGATCGAGCGGGCCGCCCCGGTTGTGCAGTGGTCTAAGCGATGGCCTCTGATCATTCGCCCGAAAGGGGTCCAGGTTCGAATCCCGGTGAGGCATGGATGTTGTGTTTGTCTTATGGCACTGGCTCTCTCCCTTCCCTGGAACCAGTGACCCTAAATTAGGGACTGGCGACTGCTTATAGCCCATTGAGTTGCTCACGGTGGTCGTTAAACCTCCAGTCTCAAAAAAAAAAAAAAAAAAAAAAAAAAAAGATTGAGCGGTTACAATCTAAGTGTAAGAAACCTTTCTCACAACGCTTTGACATTGCTGCAGTCTTAATTGCCTTTTAACGAGGTAAAAACTAGTTGTAGTCTAACTGTGATTGAAATTTCTCTGACTTTTTTTTAAATATCGCTGGTTTTCCCTGACTATTACCAAAATTTCAGGCATTTCCCTGACTTTCCAGAATGTGGACACCCTGTGAACAAAATTAATTTTGTAGTTAGTGATGGTGTTCCAGCTAGGGTCGGTAAAGGGATGTTTCTAGATTAAAAACTATTTTACCTAACATTCAAAGTGCTCATTGTTTGATTCACCAGACTTATTTGTGTGCTAAATTACATGGCGAACTTAAATTAACGACGAATGAAGTAATGAAGTTAATTAATGTTGTCTGTTCTGTTTCAAGCTTTCAATGCAGATTGTTCAGGCAAATTGTTGCCAACCTGTCTTGAGCACAACAATGTTTTATTGTGTAATAACTTGCATTTTTGAAGAATAAGAATGATGCTAAAAGCTCAACATTTTTTGTGCCTTTAATGACTGATGATAAATTCTTACTAAAGCTTGCATTTTTGAGTGACATGCTTGGCCACTTGAATAAAAACTTCATTTGCAGGGGAAAGATCAAACTATGTTATTGATATAATTGAAACAATTCAGAATTTCAAGACCAAACTTTTACTGATGAAGGGTGATTTTACCTGATAGAAATTCATCCATTTTAAAGTGTCAGTGGAATATTTGGAAGAGAAAAAAAGATCCCCAAAGGAAAGAGTCTTTGTTTAAATCCGTGGAAATAACCATAACACTTTTTTTTTTTTTTTACGAGTTTATTAGAAAACTTTGAGTTACGGTTTGCAGAGTTTACCCTACCCAGATAAGCGAGATCTCTGAAAGTGCTATTGGACGGTTACCTGACATGGACCGAAATGCCTTACAGTTTGAATTAATCCATATTCAAGGCTCACAAGAACTGAAGAGTGACTTTAAGGGTGAGTCAATGTATAATTTTTGTGCTAAATTTAAGACTAATTATCCAAATTTTAAGAAACTTGCTATTTCATTTTTAACTATGTTTGGATCCACCTACAAATGTGAATCAGGCTTCTCCGACACGAACAATATAAAAAATAGTTACCGGAACAAGTCAACAGATACTCATCTTGCAAATGCCCTAAGATTGGCAACTACAACCAATACTCCAGATTTTAAACATATTGCAGAAAGGACACCACTCCCATTATTCTCTTTAAATTCTTATTGACTAAATTTAAAATACCGTTTGTAATTGTATGTTAACACAAGTACCTAAGAAATAAGTGAAGTCATAGCTATTCCTTCTATGAAACTAGAAAGTTATTATGGGTTTTATTCAGGAATTAACACAAAATTATGTTAAATTTTCGGATAGAAACCCTATCTTTCTTCAGGACGATGATCGCATACAATGTTGCCGTTCACTCGCAACTGTCCATCTCCTAAAATCATTCATAGTTGTACCTCTTCTTGTTATTTTCCAATTTTCCATGAGTTTTCTCTTAAGAAAATGATGATCATAGACCAGAATTTCAATCGAGCCCTATAGAATTTTATGGCCCATGTTTTGCACATGCCTGTCCAAGCCCGTCTTTTTCGACACATTCCTAATTGTCACTCTATGTTCCGCTACAGGGGCGCCGACTGTGTGGGTGCTCCGGGGCCTGCGCACCCATTAAATGTTTTCGATGGGTGCGAGGCATCCATCGAAAATTTTGCTCATTGAAAAGTTTTGCGTCTTTTACAAGAATTTTTTATTCACATTATTTTTACAAATTTGTACTGCATTGGGATAAACGCAAATAATAATTCAGAAAAAAAAAAAAATCAAAAATTTTGATCTTTATGTTCAGGTGTTTTGAAAAAACCCTGGTTTCCCAAAATTCAGGGAAAAAAAGAAAAGAAACAAAATAAATGCCGAAAATGTTATGGTCATTTTGGTCTTCGACAACAGGTTGACGCATTCGGGACAGATATCTATCTTAACAGTGTCAAAATCTAGGTTAAATAGAAACTTTTTGAAAAAAATTTGTCTGCATTGTATTTTTATACCTTAACCACCCCCTTCATCTTTTCTCTGCTCATGCTTCATGTCATTGGTCTTGGTTATGGGCTTGAGCACCCATTGGATTTCTGGAAAGTTGGCGCCTATGTTCCGCTATTTGCTGCTTAAGTCGCCTTCCTGTCTCGCCCACATAGCTTAGGCCACACTCTCATTTAATAATATAGACTACTCCATCTTTTCCAGGGATATTATTTTTTCTCTGCTTAAGGCTCGGGAGTAGACGCTGATCTTATTTTCTAAACCAGGGGCTAATCTCATGTGATTTTTTTGCTGATATTTTGCAGCTTCTCAAGAAGTCCCTTAAAATAGATGATTTTTCTTGTCGCGATCTTTGAATTTTTTGACTTTGGTTAAGTTTTTTCTTTTTTAAAGTATTCTCCACCATTTGAAAAGGGTATTAATTTGTTATTAGTAGTCTCTTAAATTATTCACTTTGGTGTACCTTATCTTCCAGAAGTGAGTTATGTGTCTCGACTTTCAATGTGATTTGTTTGACCACATTTTCTTTAATGTAGTTGGGGTGGTATGAATGAAAGTCCGGAATTTCTATTCGTGTTTGTAGGTTTCTTGTATAGCGATGTAGTGAATTTTCCTTCAACCCATTTAATAGATAAATCCAAGAAGTCAAGATGTTTACCTTCATGGTACTCCAAAGGGGACTTTAAGATCTTGGTCTAAATAGTTAAACCACTGAAAGATTTCATAGGGAAGTGTTTTATTTTTATTTTCAAGGATGAAAATTTCGTATTTATTCCTGAATAAAACCTATAACAACTTTCTAGTTTTCAAGTAACTAATTTCTGAAATTTGTCCTATGTTTCTCATTTAGCACTATGTAAGGCTCATTTTAAAAATTTCACATTACCCTTAATAGATATTAAAATGAAAATAATGTTTATATGAATATAAGTATGATATGTAACTTACACTTACCAATTTAAGTTTTACACCCTCCGGCCCAAATCCATGAAAAAAAAAAAAAAAGAAAAGAAATGCGGCCCCTGTTGAAAATTAATTTAGAACCAGTGCAGTACACACTAGCATCTGTAGTCTCTGTAAGTGATGAACAAGGCTAAGATTGACCCTGGTGCTGAAATTCCGATACCCAAACTTAATTTCTTAAAAGAGTTCTTGAGAATGTATGAAAAACAGGGAACACAAGGAAGAGAACCAATGTACAGCAAAGGACGATTTGAAGAATCAGGGATGTGAATGCTATCAATCGCCTCAGCTCTCTTGATAATATTGTCGATCTTCTGCATATCGAACTCAGCAGAGGTGGTGAGAAATCTTAAACCACAAATCTCAGCTTCATGGGCAGCTTACCAAGAGGTAATTGTAAAAGCTATTTCAGCAATATATTGAAAGAGAGCCTATAGGTGAGTATTCGATCCAACAGATGTAGGAAGAATAACACCTGGCACACATGTAGGCTTGTTGTAGATTTCTGTGCAAAGAGCTCCAGTGTGTGCTTTCCCAATGAGAATGTCTAAGAAAGGCAGCAAACCCTTAGCATCACATTCCATGGTGAATTTGATTTCTTTGTGTGATGCACAGAACATAGCCAGGAATTGCTGCAATGTATCTCTCCCATGGGTCCATACTTATTTAAGCCATACATGTGAGGTCAGGGTTAGTGAGCTAATAATACGACATTCTAAAATATGCACAATAACGAATAGAACCATAATAGTACACTTACTTGCTCATAAAACGAGTATAACCTTCCAATGAAGTTTTTTCATTTGAACTTTAAAAGAAAACCATACTCATTCATGAGCTGTTTTTCTAAAAGGCAATTTTCATTTACAGGAAGTTAGAATGTTTTGAAAAATCTTCTGTTCACTCTAAAAACGTATTGAGAACAAACTGTAAACACACACTCCAGTTTTATCTGTGACTTGAACCCATATACAGAACATGAGAAATTAGCATTATAATCACCTGACAAACTCAAGTATCAAAAACATTAAAAATTATTAGTATAAATATTTTTATCTTTGGTTAAATTAATTACAGATGATGCAAACACAACTGACATTGGAAATCACACATATAACCTAAGTTACAATTCTACTAAATGAAACTGCTGGTGATGCATGACCATGTCCATTGATAATAGCCTTTGCAATTTCATTTTGTCACTGCACAACAATATAAAACCCTAGACACCAACCTCTCACTACAACTATTTATTCAAAACCAGTGGTTTACAATTTTTATTACTTTCTAAATTTAGCTATTTTTAGTGATGTTTAAAACATACATCTCAATTCTGATATGACAGCACAGGCTGAAAAATAAATAAAAAAAATAGCAATTTGATGCATAACTTGTGGAAGTAGAAAATTTTAATGGTTTACTTCAGTAACAAATGGAATAGTGGACAATCCACAAATTCCTACTGAGCATCATGCATTTTCATCCACACTACTTGGTTAATTCCGCATTAGACAGCACAGGATGAGAATTAAATATGCAATTTTTTTGCTTTAAATTTACATCTGAAAGAGGAGAGGTCACATTACCCAAACACAGTAAATTCTGAATTTAGAGTTATAAAAATCTAATTTCACCTGCAATGGCTATAGGCAGGAGTTGAAAAACGCAGTCACCTGGTCGCCCAGGGCGACCACAAAAATTGTCCAGGCTACCACGGAAAACATATACTGTAATTTTCGTCGCATAATCCGCATATTATCTGCTAAAAAAGTTACAAATTTAAGTTCTACGGATTATAAGCTGAGGATAAACGCAGATTTAAAACAAAACAAAACGTTTTTGTGGTCCTTTGATTTAAAAAAAAAAAAAAAATCTGCAGGGTGCAGGAGAGGGGGTATAATTGGAAAACGAACTTTGGCGGAAAACTTTCTCTCAGTTCTGGAGTTTCTATGGAATGAAGAGGAGGGGAAGGGGTGTCACAATGAAAGATTGGGGAAGTTGTAGGGAGGGATGGAGGCAAGTCATTTTGTATTGTTGAGAAAGATGAAACCCTGACTGACTGTGTGTGTGTGTGTGTGTGTGTGTGTGCCATCTCTTTGTCAACCAGCCAATGAAAATGTATGCACAACACTAGCTGCACGAACCTACATCTACATATGCTTTCAAAGTTAAATGTTCTTGCGTGCATTGTGTTTAGTTGGTCCTTCGCCGCTTTGACCAACGTCTTTACTGCCGATATTTTCCATCATTGCTATCTATTTATGATGTTTTCGAAAAGGAAACATTCAGTTATACTGCCGAGTTTAAACTTAAAGTGGAGGGCACAGATGAGGACATAACTGTGTCACTACAAGATAAAATCTGGCACACAGCGACACGTGAAAAGCCACGGTCTAAAACATAAACCCATCGACAAACTCAGTGACAGAATTCACGGAAGTTCAGCCCTCTTTCTTTTTTACTGACCTCTGTGTAAGTCCACTCCTGTACGTTAAAAGCAAGTTTTCTTCCAAAAACTTTCGACGTACACATGAATATATATATGTACGATATTTTTATGAATTGCTCTGTATCAGCGTTTCTTCATTGGGAATGTGTCATGCAATACTCTAGAGCTGCATTGGCACGATTAAATTTTGTGCTCTATGGATGAGATGCCACTAAGCTTCATTTATGTCCAGACATAAATATATATTTAAAAAAGTTACCTTTAATATTGAAATTTTTTATTTAATAAGATTGTTTTTTCTTACTTCT
Source organism: Macrothele yani (assembly GCA_039090855.1). Lineage (NCBI taxonomy): Eukaryota > Metazoa > Arthropoda > Arachnida > Araneae > Macrothelidae > Macrothele > Macrothele yani. The sequence continues at coordinate 178,569,105 of CM076990.1, forward strand.
TTGGACTCCCAAAGAAGTAAGACTTTTCTAGAACTAGGTAGTAAGACTTGACAGACTTTTCTGTCGGAAATTTCACCTCCAGATCAACATTTGTGATGTGCAGATTATACGACGATTCTTTTTTTTTTTTTTTTGGACGTCATGGTCTGTGGATTATAAATACACTGGTGTAGATTATACAAAAGTAAAAAAGAAACCAACAACTGTGGATAATACAATAGAAATTACGGTAATTCAAGAATTTGCAAGCCGCAGAGAGAGAGAGGAAGAAGGGGAAAAAAAAAAAAGGATTGAGTATCGTTTTTTTCTTTTTTTAGAGAGAGAGAGAGAGAGAGAGAGAGAGAGAGAGAGAGAGAGAGAGAGAGAGAGAGAGAGAGAGAGAGAATATAAAAACTGAGGGTAAAGCATTATTTTTTGAATAGAAGTGAAGTGTACAAAACTTTGATATTATATAAACCTCACTCTGCCAATCTAATTGCTGGCCATCAGATTTCAGAGAAGTTTTCTACCCTTGGCCATAGGTAAGATAAAGCTAAAGTCCTAAACTGTCTGTTCTATATAAGGTTACAATTTGGCAAATGTTCAAGCCAAGTGATTTTTGGAACAAAACTAAATGTAATTTTAAAAGACATTGCTTCAAACAGTTTTGTTTTTCTTGTTTTTGAATCTGCAAGAACATCAGCTCAAGTTTGATCTTGCAAGTAAAAGTAAGACCTGCTTTCTTCTCAGCAAATTTTAACAACTATATTTGTCTTGTGTTGATTCTGCCATTACACAGCATCCATTGTTTAGTTATTTCTGCTATTTTTCTTTCCCTTCACATTTCTATGCCACCTTTTATTTTCTCGCCCTCGGATGACAATAAACTTCAGCCATCAGGCTGAAAGAACTTTCAGGATGAGGACAATGAATGCTGATATCAAAGCTTTCACTATTTTAGATGAAAGGTGCAACTTTCAAGGGGTGAATACTTTAGAACACTATGCATCAACTCTTACAAATTCTATAGCTTCTTCACTTCTGTTTTTGGAAATTTCCTCCTCCTTTATCAAGATTAAATGCACACATCTAGGGGAGGGAGGAGGAGGGATAAATAACATTTAACAACAGCACCCGAGAACGGAAACATCATGGGGGAAAAAGTGAAATATGGGAGAAATTTCTCTCTCTGCCAGATTCCTATTTTTGCAAACTTTTCCTATATTTTCAAGTTGAAATGCAAATATTTATGAAACAAAATGATATACAGGGTGTTTCATAAAGAATGTCCCGATTTGAAAAGTGGATATCTTGGCAACCACGAACCGCCGATGAATGCGACTCATTTCATGTCTACGGGCGTGGCCCAGAGTTTGTTGTGGCTACCGCTAGATGGCAGCACGAGCATTCAAACAGCAGCTATGCTTAGTGAGTGAGAAAATGGCTTCGAGGCAACAGAAGGCGTTTTGTGTGTGCTTGAATTTAGCAAGACCAAGTCCGTGATTACGGTGCTGCGTGCGTTTAAACGGCGTTACGGCAGTGCTCCACCAGTGGGCAAAAACATTCGTCGTTGGTAATCGACAATTTGAAGAAACGGGGTGTTTATGTAAGGGAAAGAGTCCTGGACGACCAAATACCTCAGCGACGAATTCACGAGGCGTTTTAGCGAAGCCCACGGAAGTCTACTCGTCGTGCGAGCCTCGAACTTGCCATCCCTCATGTGACTGTTTGGTGTGTTTTACGACGACGTTTGCTGCTGAAGCTGTACAGATTGAAACTGGTGCAAGCTCTTCATGCAGGGATCATAGCATACTTCTGGAAAATTTTAGGTAGGAATTTTAGGAATTTTTAGAAAAATTTTAGGAAAATTTTAGGAGTGTATTTCAATAAAAACTAGATGTATATTTGTATACATCTAGTAAAACAACTTTGTATACATTGTAAAGAGTTTGCTTCACACCCTTCAACCATATATACTGATAGACTGCGCATGACATCAAAATTTCTGGCTCCAACATAAAATCACATGACAACAGTCAAAAAGATGGGTTACACCTGCTGTGCTTATGGTTGCTCTGAGCGATATAGTAAAGAAAGTTCTATGATTTTTCATGGGTAAGAAACGAATTAAATACCTAAGTCAATAAAGTTCAATTACTTAACCAGAAACTTGCAGCTATTGATATAAAAATATAGTAACTTAAGAAAAAAAAATGGAATGCATGTTCCAAATTCTTCGCAAATGTTCATCACATTATAAATCACAAAATGTAAACAACCCCATCATGCATGTATATAGCTCATAAGTAAACTTACCTGAAGAGTTTTCATTATATATGAGGCGCATTCACATAATACACCGAAAACACTGAAGTTCTGCAGCGTAAATTAGTAATCATAACAGCATTTTTACACGAAATTTGGAGTCTGATGATGACGTGCCCAATGTTTGAGCCATGGCGGCTTTGATGCAGCTATTGCCAATGTGCAGTCCATTAGTATATATGGTCGAAGTTAACACCCACATTTTTTGCATAACGTCTAATGTCTAAAGTTTAAGTATGATTTACTTCTAATGTTCAGTTCTTATCTTTTCACGTGTTATTATCATATTCAAGTATATTTACCACATTCAAGTTTCACTTTGAACATTAATATGCTGTTGAACCAGAAGCAATTCACGATTTTCACAGTAAAGTTTTCAGGTTTCACATTAAATTATAATATCCTAAAAAGGTAATTGAAAACCAAGAACTATGTACAATTGTTCACTGAATTACTTTTTTCATATTATTGTTTTAACCTTTTCCTGATTAGCCTATCTTTTTCTGCTTCTACCACAACTAATTTACTTTCAGTTTTCTTTATTTCAGCTGAACCTTGTATGATCAAGTTAGAGGCAACTGCTATTTCAACAGTATTTTGTTTTTCTACAGCTTTTCTCATTCTTTCTGTTCCCTCTTGAATTATTGCTAGGGAGGCTTCTTTATCGTTTTTAAGTCTATTTATTTCTGCATCATTTTCTTTTATTTTGTCATCAAACTCAGCTTTTCTTTTTTTCTCTAGCTGCTTTTCCTTATTTTCCCTCTCTTTCTGCTTCCTTTCTTTTACCTTTTTTGATTCTTCTTCCTTCAGCTTATCAACATACTCTTTATAAAATTTATGTGAATCACAAACACTATTTAACAAATTTCTTGTTATGGGAACTTTACTTACACATCCATAGTGTTTAATGGCCCCTTTAACTATTCTTAATGATGTTATAGTTGAGTCTTTAAAGTTAGCCTTGTCCTTCCTTAACAGAGCAGTGTTAACCGAAAATCCCCTTTCTGCATCAGCATTACCATGAGGTAAAACTAAAATTGACTTTATGAGTTTAGCAAGATTTGAGTATTTTTCTTTTCCGCTAGTCTTTAATACTAAATATATTACGCCAGTAATGATCAATCCGCACTGGAATATGCCCTTCCTCTGAAAATTTCACTAGTTCATCTAGAGTTGGCTTATCACAATTTAAAAGTTTCCACTCTTCTCTTACTCTATCAATTTGTTCCTCAGAAAGATGCAAAACACTTGAAATTCTGGTTATTTCCGAAAGTCCTTCAGTGACTGAAAGTTGAGTTGACTCTTTCTTTGGTTCTTTTACCTTTAAAACTTCTATGTCTCTTAGCTTTTGATTGCAGAATGGCAAATTTGACTTTAAATATTTTGTGGTTGCAATTAGTGATGATCTTACATCTAAGAGAAATAATTTCTGCCTGGTCTCCTGAACATTCCTGAGGAGATTTTTTGTCTTCATACCAACTTCTAACTCCCCTAGTTTTTTCCATGAATTTTTGTTTTCAAAATCTACATTCTTTAGGTCTTCTCCAAATTTCCCTGCTATAACATCATCTTGGATAAACTGAGCCATAACATTCCTCATTAAAGTATTTAAATCAGAATATAACTGGTGTATTTTTGGTTCTTCACTCTGATAACATAATGAAAATTTTTCAAAATTTTGGTGTGAAAATGAAATTAATGCTAAATAGCAAGGAGTAAGCTTATTTTTCAGGAAACAGTGAATTCTTTTATACCTTGCCGAATTGCGCAGTTGTTTTTCAAATATTTTTTGAGATGGCAAGAAGTTTAAAAAATATTCTGTAATATTTAGCCATTGATCCAAGAGCCTCTGAGCTACAGAACCAACGGTTAACCATCTGTTGCTGACATGACGCAAAAGAAATTTGGCAGTGACCAATGTTATATCCTCGACAGATTTATAATCCTCTCGTCTTGCAGCACTACTATTTAAAAAGTAATGCATATCAGTAGCAAATTCGTCAAAATCTATATTTAAGCTTGTCAAAAAATTTTTAAATGCATTACTAACAACATGCAGGTTGCAAAAACCTAGTTCCAAAGATTTCTGGCCTGTTTCTTGTTTTACAACTTCATTGAATTTGCGTAAAAAGCACTTATTTACATTTGGGCTATCCATGGATACACAAATAATTCTGTTCAACGAAATATTGAAGGATGATAACACATCAAGAATTTCTTTTAGCAAAATATCTGCTGTTGCATGACCCAGAAAAACGCTTGTTAGGTATCGGCAAGAAACTGAATTTATTTCTGAAGACCAGTACCTGAGATACACATCCAACTGCCGTTTCACTTGTGTATTTGTAGTTTCATCAAATGCTATAGTAACATTTCCTGGGCTACTAGATGCAATGTCTTTTTTCAAATCCTCTTCAAAATATTTTGACAATCCATGTGATATCACATAAGCAACTTTTTTTCTTTAAGTTGCATTTTGGCTGCAATAGCAGAATCAGGAAACATTTCTTTGAAAAGTTCAACTGTTTCAGTGCATGAAACAAAAGACATATTGTCCTTAGCAACTTTCATGGCCCATAATGCTTCGGCTTTAGCCAACTGTAAATCATGACTCAGTACTTCACTAATATTTGTTTTGGGCTCAAGATCCCGTCCTCCAAAGGCTTTCAGGATGGACTTATTTTGAAATTTACTTTGAAATTTCTGCAAATGTTTTTTCCTTTATGATGCGCTTTTACTTGTGAAAAGCCACTATTAGAAATGTTGAAAATTTCTGAACACAATATACACTTAGCAGAAAATATTGTTTCAGTTGCAGAACACCATTCTTTCAACTTCACTCCGTCCAATTCTTTGGCGAGCCACGCATCTTGAAATTCCGTTTTGGATTTAGGCATCTTAAACACTTGTATTACTAACCAGAAAATGAAAGGGAAGTACAAAAACACGTTCCAATATTGCAAAACCAGACAACTTCCCGAAATTTGGCTGCGAGGATGTCAGAAGATAAAAAAAAAAAAAAAAAAAAAAAAAAAGCAGGTCACCACTAGAGAACTGAACCTGCACACAGCACAGAGAACACCATAAAAGACGTAAAACCAGAAACTATCATACGCATAGTCGGAGCCGAGATATATTGCGCATCGAAGGTCGCTGTCGCCGACGCATGATCGAAGGTCAATGATCACGTGCTCTACTGCCTGCCAAGATAATACTCAGCTACCATCCCATCGTCATTACCGGAGGTTACGGAAGGAGACCACATGTTTCCTCTTTGCTTCCACCCACCTGCGGTTTACAATAACAAAACATCAGCAGAAAGAGGAGGTTCCACAAGGCATGTACAAAAATAAAGTACGATCTTCTGCGTGCCACGGAGTTCGTCTGCAAAGCGCAAACCAGGGGTGAAAATGACCCGTCCCCTTTTCCCTTAAATCTCTTGTTACTCTCGAAAACTGTTCGAAGGCAAAAAATGGAACGCCCGCCCCGAAGCAAGTGCATCTCGATGGCGTCATTTTTCCCTCCTTCAGCAGCACAGCATATAGGCTGTGTTTCTACAATAACAGGTCTTTTTACCTTACCGTAATGGTAAATTTATTGGCGTTAATAACGGTTGTGTTTTTAATAAAAATAAGCTTACGAAAATTTTAGGACGAATAGCAAATTTTAGGTCTAATTTTAGGAATTTAAGGAGGGTCACAAAATATTAGGAATTTTAGGAGGAATGCGATCCCTGTTCATGGAAATGACAAAACACAACGAAAAGATTTTTGTGCAACTCTCTTAGAAGACACGAAAAACGGCCGCCATACAAAGGTTGATTTTTAGCGATGAAGCAACCTTTCATGTAAGAGGGAAAGTTTCGCACTACAATGTTCGCATATGGGGACTGGGGAATCCACATGAAACTCTCCAACATGAACGTGATTCACCAAAACTGGATGTTTTTTGCGGGGTTTCTGTTAGAAAGGTTTATGGCCCTTTCTTTTTGCGGACAACATGGTTACGTGCAACTCCTATCTTGTAATGCTGAAGGACTGGCTACTTCTATAGCTGCAGGACGACTCTGAAGATTACATTTTGCAGCAGGACGGCGCACCGCCACATTGGAACCTCCAAGACTTGGCACTACATGCTTGGACTCCGAGATCTCCAGACATAACACCATGCGACTTTTTTTTTATGGGGATAAGTAAAAGACCGTGTTTATGTTCCCCCTTTACCCGCTGACTTGGATGAGCTCTGAACAAGAATCATGGCCGCGGTAAATTCTGTGACTGAAGACACTCCAATGCGTTTGGAAGTAATTCAGCTATCGGCTTGATGTTTTCCGTGCAGCAGGTGGAGGGCACATTGAGAATTTGTAATTGTGGTGAGTGAAACTTTAGACCTTCCTTCATACTTGGCTCTTTGTTTTGCAACTATCCCACATTTGCCTTATTAAATATACTACTTTGAAGTCGGGTCATTCTTTTTGAAACACCCTGTATAATAACACTGGGCTGACATATCGTTGGGGGGAAAAATTATGACTATGTTACAAATCTTCACTCTATCTACCTTCTGTTTTCGAAAGATGGAATTCTGTCCTCCGACGGAAAACAAGCCATTCTATTGCCACAGCAACCAACCTCCCAAATATTTCTGTTCAGTTGCGCACTGATCTCATGAATGACACGAATGATAACGGGAAAAGCAGAATTCCTTGAATTTGTGAAAGAGTCTCCTGCCTGAAGATTTCAGGGAAATTTCAGCACTGTCTAACTTCCATTTTTAGAAATTCTTGCTCATAGTTTCAAGCTGAAACAAAAATACTCATGCAATAAATTTATATTTAACTATATACTGGACAGAGACAACACAGTGAGAGAGAAAAAACAAAACAAAAAACCATTACATGTGAAATCTTCACTATTTTTAAAAATTTTAAAAGATGAAACACAGTCTCCAGATGGAAAACAACACCCACTATCCCCCCCCCCCAGATTTCTCTTCAGCTTTGCATTGATCTTGAGAATGACCCAAATTATATATATAAACTACAGTATATTCACAATCTATGGTCACTACCTACATTAACAAATCTATGGTCACTACAAATCTATGGTCACTACTCTTCTATGACGAATTTTTTCTTCTATGACAAAAAATTCGTCATAGAAGACTGCAGTGTGCTAAACAAGTTCAACACAGGTAGTGACCATAGATTGGTGAGATGTAAGATGCACCTCAACACCAAACTTGAACGTGGCAAGCTCATAAGACAAACAAAATCTATTGACATAACCAACCTTAAAAAACACCATAATATCTTCAAGTTGGAACTGAAGAACAGGTTCTCTGCTTTAGAAGGCCTAACATCGAAAGAAGTGGACATCTCTGAAGTTAACAGAAAAGTAACCAAAGCTCTTATGGAAACAGCAACAAAATTAGCTGGGTCTAAGAACAAGTTGCATGTAAACAAATTATCAGGAAAAACGAAAATGTTGATGCAAAAAAGAAGAGAGATGAGGACAACTAAAGAAGATGTGACTTCCAAAGTGGAATATATAGAGCTATGCAAGACAGTAAGAAAAAGTATCACTGAAGACGTAAGAAAATTCAACTGTGAACTAGTGAGGAAAGCAATTGAAAACAACCAAAGCCTAAAGATAGCAAAGGGACATCTCAGTAAGGGAAGAAAACAGATTATGGCACTGAGAAAAGAAGATGGTTCTGTAACAAGAAATAGAGGCGAAATTTTGACAAGAGTGAAAGATTTCTACTCCAAATTATATGAAAGGGATGATACATGCACTCCAGACATCATGAAAGATACCAGTACCACAGTTCCTCCAGTCCTTCCAGCAGAAGTTGCACATGCAATCAAGAACATGAAGCGGGGAAAAGCTCCAGGAGAAGATGGAATTACTGTAGACATCATACAAGAAGCAAGTGGAGAAATTGAAACAGTACTCGCCCAAATTTTCACTCGATGCCTTAATGAAGGAAAGATTCCTGAGGATTGGAACACCGCTACAATGATCCTGCTACATAAGAAAGGTGACATTGAGGATCTCGGAAACTACAGACCTATCAGCCTCCTATCAGTAGTTTATAAAATCTTCACTAAAGTTCTTTCACACCGCTTGAAGGTAACACTGGACATGGCTCAACCGAGAGAACAAGCTGGATTTAGGAGTGGCTACAGCACAATAGATCATATCCACGTGCTGAGAGAACTAATTGAAAGAGCGAGGGAATATGAACTTCCATTGTGCATGGCTTTTATCGATTATGAAAAAGCCTTTGATTCGGTGAAACCATCAGCAGTTACAATGGCTCTGAAAACCTGCGGTATTGAAGATGCATACATTAATATTATTAATAACATCTATGAAAATGCAAGTGCAAAGATTCGGCTGTTTCAAAATACAACACACATAAAAATTGGAAAGGGAGTGAGACAAGGTGACACCATATCTCTGAAACTCTTTAATGCCACATTAGAGGGTGTTTTTCAGTCGCTGAGCTGGGAAAACAAAGGGATAAAGATTAATGGAGATTATCTAACCCACCTTCGTTTTGCTGATGACGTAGTCATTTTTGCAACTACCCCATCAGAGCTGCAGAGTATGATCCAGGAACTTGCTGACAAGAGTAAAGAAGTGGGATTAAAAATGAACTTTCAGAAGACAAAAGTGATGTTCAATGCTTTTACAAGAAATGAAGATTTATTGATTGATGGAGAAAAGCTGGAGATAACAGACACGTACGTTTATCTTGGACAGCAGATATCAAGTGAGGGTCACATTGATGAAGAAATTAATCGGCGTACAAAACTTGCCTGGAGAGCTTTTGGAAGAAACAGCATAATTTTCAAGAGCAATATGCCATTATGTCTTAAAAGAAAAGTGTTTGATCAATGCATCCTTCCAGTGCTTACGTATGGCGCAGAGACGTGGACCTTAACTAAAAGAGATATACAAAGACTGCAGACAACTCAAAGAAGCATGGAGAGGTGCATGCTTGGTGTAACTAGGAGAGATAAGAAGAGGAACTCGTGGATCCGAAAAATGACAAGAGTGGAAGACATCATGATCAGAGTTAAATCCCTGAAATGGCAATGGGCTGGACATACTGCCAGAAGGACAGATCATCGATGGACAGCCAAAATTTTAGATTGGATTCCAAGGGACAGGAAAAGACCCAGAAGAAGACCACATGGGAGATGGGTGGATGAAATTCGAAAGTATGCAGGGGTGACATGGAGGAGACTGGCACAAGACAGACCGTTGTGGAGGAAACTTGGGGAGACCTTCGTCCAGCAGTGGATTGATAATGGTTGACAATGATGATGATGATGATGATATTAACAAAAGTCACCGGACACCTAAAAGAGAAACACAACATAACATTTATTGACATACATTAGTACGGTGTCGGTCCACCTTTGGCCTTAATAATGCATGCACTGACCCTTCGAGACATGCTGTCGACAAGGTTTTGGAACACAGCGATGGGTACGCGCTTCCATTCAGTACATTAATGCTGCTGCTAACTGTTGCTTAGTAGTAGGCCTTGGTTCCAGACTTCTTATGCGGTACTCTAATTCATCCTATAGGTGCTCTATGGGATTAAGATCAGGGCTCTGTGATGGCCAGTCCACACACAATAGGGAATTATCGTCAAACCATGCCGTAACAGTTCTTGCTTTATGGCTCGGTACATTATCCTGCTGGTACCAACGCGGCTCGGCTCCATAGTATTGCCACAGAGTTGGTAGGGCATAATTGTCCAGAATATCGAGGTAGACGTGCTGGTTAACTGGTTTGTCCATGATAACCAATGGGCCGGGACCACACCACAAAAACACCCCCACACAAGTACACTGCCAGCTCCACACTTGACCATAGGAACAGTACACTGTGGCAAGTAGCGTTCCCTTGGCTGCCACCATATCCACACACGGCCCTCAGACTGATGGATCGTGTATATGGATTCACATCAGTCCATAGGACACGTTTCCGTTGATCTATGGACCACAATAAATTTTCTTTACACCATGCTAAATGACGAGTAGCATTTTGAGTGGAAATGAAAGGCTTATGAGCAGCCACACGACCACAGTAACCCATGGAATGAAGTTCTCTGCAAATGGTATGTGTACATACCGAGGTTCCAGAATGTTTACTCACCTGAACACTGAGGTCTTGTGCAGTTACTCCATTGATTAGCTGTAATGACACTCCTGAGGCTTCGACATCCTCTATCGCCGATTTTCTTTGGTCTGCCGGTACGTTTTGCTGCTTCAGGCACGCCATGTGCCTTCCACTTATTCAGTACATCCAAAACAGTTGACTTGGGTATGTTTAAACGCCTCTCAGTTTCTCTTAAGTGGACAACCCACTAACATAACAACCAACAACCTTTCCTTTCTCAAAGTCAGTTCTCTCCCACTGTGACATTGTCACTCAACCTCACAGTGTGATATGATCGCGGTCAGCTGCAGGGTTGTTTTTATACCGTTTGCAGCTGTACCACATATCTTAACAATGCAGCAGATCCGTTCATTTGCTTTTGAAGGGATGCCTCATGACTTTTGTCAGTATAGTGTATATATTTGATCAATGCATCCTTCCAGTGCTTACGTATGGTGCAGAGACGTGGACCTTAGCTAAAAGAGACATACAAAGGCTGCAGACAACTCAAAGAAGCATGAAGAGGTGCATGCTTGGTGTAACCAGGAGAGATAAGAAGAGGAACACGTGGATCCGAAAACTGACAAGAGTGGAAGACATCATGATCAGAGTTAAATCCCTGAAATGGCAATGGGCTGGACATACTGCCAGAAGAACAGACCATCGATGGACAGCCGAAATTTTAGATTGGATTCCAAGGGACAGGAAAAGACCCAGAAGAAGACCACATGGAAGATGGGTGGATGAAATTCGAAAGTATGCGGGAGTGACATGGAGGAGACTGGCACAAGACAGACCGTTGTGGAGGAAACTTGGGGAGACCTTCGTCCAGCAGTGGATTGATAATGGTTGACAATGATGATGATGATAAAAAAAAGTAGAATTCCACGAATTTGCAGAATACCATGAATGACAACTCTGGTTTTGCAGTTTCCTCATGACTGTGCATAGATGGAGTAAGCTTTAAAATTCTCCTCGGTAATCACAGGGCGAAATACATAAAATCACCACCAGACAACCTATTTTTTTTCTCTATCAATAAAAAGTATTAGCTTGTTATCTCAAAATAATATTTCCACAAATACGCAAAAATGTAAAACAATCTTACTGTCACATGGAAACGATGTTTACAATCCAACGTCTTAATAGAGTTTCTAGTCGTCATGTCCTCCAAACATATACTGCACACAGTATCAGCATTATCTCCATTCCAGGGTGCTGCTGATGTGTTCTGAGAATCACGTATAGCCCAGGGGCATATACCAGATTTTTCAGGTGGTGGTGGAGGAGGAGCTGGCTTTTTCGTCAGGGAAAGTACTTGCAACTGGGGCTAGAAATATAACAAGACAAAGCATTTTGTAAACATGCAGCCACACAAAACACCTGGTGGTCTTGACAGCATTCATTTAAACAATCAACTAGAATAAACACAAGTATCACACAGTATTTAGTTAAGAGGCAAACATTAAGTTGGTACTTCAACATATCTTGTGTGTGTGTGTGTGTGCATAATAGTTAAGTCTCTACATTTCTATTACAGTAGACCTGCTCATAATGAGGAGTTTGGAGCTGACGAAAACCCTCGCTAAATCTGTCCTTTGGGTGAAAATTCTTACCATGTAAAAATATGTACATAGTTTATATCATATATCCACAACATTCAAATATACTTGAAAAATTTAATTAACTATATTAGCACAATAGTTAATTAATTAAATATTTCAAGTGTATTCAAATTGGCAGCCATGTAAGACTGACCACAGTTTAACTACACAACACACATTAAGTAAAAACAGCACCAATCCTCCCACTGCAACATGCGCTTGGAGAGTGAAAGTGGCAATGAACACAATTCCAGGAATTGTCATCTTCTGTTTCCTTCCCACAGACATATCCATTCCATTTCCCCCTATTCCTCTCTGCAATCGTCAGCCCAGAAATTTACTTGCCTTGCATGCGCATGAGCTCCACTTAGTCTCTTTTCACCAAGAAGTAGGTGCCCCCTTTTCAACTCTGCCACTGCAGTACTCCCAAGGCATAGCCCCTTGAAGTAGGTGGTGGAGTGAGTCTGTTGCACAACTTGCTTGTTGAGCATTTGACGTACTCCCATTGCTTTTCTATCAACATTCTTCCACCAGCACCTAAGGATCCCCTATGTTGTTGCGATTCTGTCCGGTATTCCACAAAATCTATTCCTCCATTCCAGGACAGTGCAGCACATTTCCTTTGCTATGTAAATTATGGAATTCTATTAAATGTTTTTACTTTGCTTTATTAAAAGTGATCATCTTAGCATTTTTTTTTACCCTCGTTAAACCTGGGGACTTCATTAAATTTTGTTTGGTAAAAACAATCTCAGCTTTGAATTAACATTATGCCAAACAGAAGTTTCAATTATGCTCATTAAATAGGAGATCTTGTAAAATGCAAGGCTGTTATAAGCAGGTTCTACTGTACTTAGATATACATCATGAAGTATTCTCTCACAGTTTTTCAAATGGAAATACTGAAATAAAACAGAAAAGTCACTGCTAGACTTAAAACACTGTAAACTAAGATGTCATGGTGGGTGGAAACAAATCACAAATTAAGGATTATTCTCTTTTAAGAAGCTAACAGCACAGAGTAAAACTAATTGTTACTCTAAATACGAAGTTATTCCATGTAAGTTAAAAGCATGTGAAACTCTATCTACTTCCTCTACATGAAATGAGGCACATGAAAAAAATTCCCACACACATTTATTAGTTCTAATTCATATGCTGAATATAAAGCAGATTCTTTGATTTAACTAGCAGCACAGTGGTAAACATTACAAAGAAGAACGTTTTTTGTTTCACATACAGAGGAATAACAAATGGGGAACAAAATAATTCAAATGCCAGGGATAGGATAGGATTTGGAGGCCAAAAATAGAGATTTCAGAGACTATAATTACAAAAAAAGAGACAAAAAGAGACTACAATTACCATAGCTTTGACTTGAAAAAACAAACAACATTTTTTATTTTTTTAAAATAAAAACACCTACTAAAGTCTGGTTAAGTCCAAAATGAAATGCCAATTTATTAGTTCTGGCAAGTAAACTGCAAAACTTCTTCAGTTATAAGTAAATTGTTCATTTCATTCTGAACATGGATGGCATATGGCCTGATTTTATTTATCAACATTACATGAGATTTATAGATAAAAATAAAAATAGCACAAATAAACTTATCTTGAAGATCTATCAGCCTATTAATAAATCACAATAGTGAAGTCTTCATTTAAAGTACTAAGATTATAATTAAATGTAGCCTAAATATTAAAATTACAAAACTGTGTATTACAAAAAATTAAAATGCAACAAAAGACTACTGGTTTTTGTGAAAACAAGTTTGTAATCATCATGCTTTTTCTTTTTTCAACCACAGTTTGCAGCTGTTGAACTTCTTTAAATTCTTTGTTCCTCCAAGTCTTTCAATGACCGAAAACCCTCTAATATACCTTGAGTCACTTGAATTTGCACAAGATCTCCTTTCTCCAAACCTTTTTTCAGCTTTTTTGTGGCATCTTCTAACAAAACATCTGCTGATTCTCTAGTGGTTTCAAAGTTCTTCTTCTTCTCTTTAAGTGTACATTCAAAGTGTTGAATTTCTTTCTTAGAACTTTCTTTTTTTTTTTCGAGTCTTTGTTCTTCTTCTTTCTTTTGTTTTTCTTCTTCTACCTTCATACGCTCTTCTTTTTCTTTCTGATGCCGTTGTTCCTCCAGATATGCTTGGTAATGTTTATGAGCATTTTGCGCCAACGATATAAGTTTCTTAGTAATTGGTTCAAAGGAAGAGTTATTTTTATATTGTCCCATTCCATCTTTTATAATAAGAACTTAATTAAGTGTTCTCGCAGACATCTGTGGACGAACATCAAGAATAAACTTGGAGGATGAAAGTCTTCTTTCTCTCAATGTCAGCATTTCCACGCGAGAGGCATAATGCTGACTTCTTTCTGATTTGTGTAGACATCCAAGGGCTTTTTTAAGCCTTAATGAAGGTGTGATGGCCTTTTTTATAAGGTGTGTACAACCAGCAATTATAGTGAAATTAGACATTTTTCTGAAAAATCAGTTTACTTTTTTGGTCAAGCAAATAAACTTCTTTCTTTACTTCTTCAGACATAGTAATAAAAGACAGTTCTACCAAATTTTTCTGATCAAATAAGTTCTTATTTACCCAGTCATATGAGTACAAAGATTTTAAAGCAGATGAATGGCAAATGAGACTGGCTAGCTTCTGCACTACTGACAGACGTTCTTTAAACAAAACATGAACCAGCAGATGGTAAACCTGAAAAGTTCTAGTGAATGTCTGAAAAAGTTCAGCAGATGAAAGAGTAAAATGAAGCTCAGCCAACATCCCAGGGTTCTTTAACAATGCAACAACATTTTTAAAAGAGTTTCTCTGAAGATGGTGATTTACTTTTTTTAGAAGTTGCAAATTAAAAAAAATAGTGTAAAACAGCAGGCAACTGCTCAATCAGTCTTTTGGCAGCATCAACAAAAGTTAACCATCTAGAAGTAGTATGTTTAATGAATTTATGTGCAGGCAGTTTGAGTTCAATCTAGATAGCTTCAAAATCTTCCCATCTTGATGGCCAGTCACTAAATAATAATGAAAGCTTATCACCAAAGAGGAAGCATCTTCACCAAAATTTTCAAGAGCTTTGAGAAATGCACTGTAAATAATGTGGATTGGACAGGTTCCAATGTCCACCAATCCTTTGGACCTTATTGTCAAGAGTTCTTCATTGAACAGCCTATGCACAGTTTTGTTAACGTTGGGACTGTCGTCCGAGCCTATCATTAACAGGTTATTCAGTGGTAAGTTAGCACGACCAATTGCTGAGGAAATTTCAGAGCAAAGTGTTTCTGCATCAGCTTTACCAAGAAAAACTGTATCCAAATGACGTGAAACAACTTCAGTCCTGGCCTCTGACCAATAACGAACAGTGATCTGCAATTCCTTTTTGTTCTCAATATTAGTTGTTTCATCAAATGAAATAGTAAACACTGTCAAACCTAATTGTTCTAGCATTTGATCACGAACATAAATGACTAGTACATCATTTATAAGGCACTGCATCTTTTTTGGACTGAGAGAGAAGTCCCATGGAATTACTCCTGGAAACATGGCATCCAAAACTTGCTTCCAGTCACTGGAAGAATTAGCTGAGAAATTGTTGAAAATGTGTTTGAGGGTAAAAATTATTTCAGCAGTGGTTGCTTTGTCTTTTGAACACTAGTCCTAATTGGGCATTTTGAATAGTACTGTTGGTAAAGGAGCTACAAGATTGCTCTCCAACATTAAATGTTGCAGCTGACCTGCACAAAGTCATCTGTTTTGGATTCAAAAATTCCAACAAGATTTTCTTATGTTTGAAGCCACCAGCATGCTATAATAATGAGTGAACACCCTTGTTCCCAATATTTATCACAGCAGTACATAATGTACAAAAAGCCTCAGACTCACTTTGTTTAACACACCTTAATGAAAGTTCGTGACCGTTACTGTCTTCTTGTTTCAACTAAAAGTCTCGAAACTTGCACTTACCCATAATGAAATCTCAGATTTTTTCACTAAAATGTTTAATTAAAACAGAACTATTAAAACACCAAAATACTGCACTAGTTCCTCTTGAATTTTTACACTATCAATAGATATACTGTCATCAGTCATAGCTCGCATGAAAATTATTCACTCAAAGCACCTGGAACAATAAAAATACATTTCATTAGACACATTCAAAATTAAGACCACAGATTTCAAAAGTGCTAACATCTCAAATTAAAAAGAGAAGCACAAATGAAACCAAAACACCTATCAGTTAACCTTCATTGGGGTCATTATACAATATTACCTAAAGGTTAAACAAATTTGAGAAAATAAGACAAATAATTTAAGAACAAATCCCTTAAAAAGAGATTTTAGGAGACTTGATTACAAAAAAAGATACTTTAAGGGACACGTTGGAAAGAAAAACTTTTAGCTAAAAAGGAGACTTGCTCCTATCCCTGAAATGCAGACATTTTATTTTTATGCACCAGATTTAAAAAGATACCTGGATGGAATTATTGTGCATAGAATAATTAGTGTAGATAAAAAAGCAGTCTTTTTACACGATGATTAGAAGGATTGAACACATATCTGTACTCAATTATAACAAAGCATAATTTAATAAAGCATATGATTATAACAAAGCATATATATATATTCTATTAAGAAGAGACCTAAGCAAAAAAAATACATACATATTTATTTTTGACTCATACCAAGTACAACATAGAAAAGGTTATGTATCTACCGGTGTGAGTAAAAGGAGAAAAGATAAAAAATAAAATAAAACAACTGAATGTAGAAGGTGTCGAGAATACTGAGCCTTGGCTTTATCAAGGACCAGCAAAAACTCTGCATTTTCTCACTTCCACAAAGACCTAGTTGGAAATGGGTTTCTGCAAGGCCATAGATGCAAGTAACAAGCCCACCAAAAATTGTTTTAAAAAATATATATATGTCATGTCCTCCGCAGAGTTGTATGACCTAGCACTAGTTAACAATTTCGCTTGCATCCATAACCCTCCTGGCCCGACCCATGCTCTTCATCTGTTACTATTAAACAGAGAGAAGAAGATTAAAGAGAACTCAAGCTGTGAGAGTGACATAATAATTAGAAATAATTTTCAGCTATAACGAAATGCCAAGTTCGCCTGAGAGAGAATTTAAACCTGAAAAACAATGCAAAAGAAATCCAAATTTTTACATTGCAATTAAAAAAGGGAATATTAATTTTTTAAAAAATCAGATTTTTGAAAGAGAACTTGATTCTAAAACCCCCTACTCTACAACTTCTGACAACACAAAAACGAGAATAAGTTAAAGACAATAATTAACTAAAGAAAAGCTTTGTGAAAGTTATATGACTTAAACAATTAGTTGCAATATGTAAAAAGTATTTCAGCAGTGCTTTAAGTGCATAATTAAGTAGTTATTAAGAACTTAACTACTTTGAAAATACAGCGCAAAGAAAAAGAACTATGCTTAGCCATCTGCTGTGCCTAAGTTCCCTAAAAGACGTGCAAAGTTACCATGAAAAGAAAGAGTTAAAACCCGCAAAAATGTTGACAGACAAGCCAGTGCCTAAAAGCTGAAAAGCAAAAAATCAACAGAGAAAAAAGTACATGAAGTACAAACATTGAACTTACAAAACCTAAAACCCAAAAACAAGGAAGAGAGCTTACCTCTTGTGCAACTAAACTTTCTCCACACAAGAGAAAAACATGGCTGACCTCTTCCCCACGCGTCCTAACACTTCTGCCACTCCCTAGTCGCTGGACTGATGGTCCTACCCACACTGCCCCCCAGCGACTAGGGAGTGGCAGAAGTGTTAGGACGCGTGGGGAAGAGGTCAGCCATGTTTTTCTCTTGTGTGGAGAAAGTTTAGTTGCACAAGAGGTAAGCTCTCTTCCTTGTTTTTGGGTTTTAGGTTTTGTAAGTTCAATGTTTGTACTTCATGTACTTTTTTTCTCTGTTGATTTTTTGCTTTTCAGCTTTTAGGCACTGGCTTGTCTGTCAACATTTTTGCGGGTTTTAACTCTTTCTTTTCATGGTAACTTTGCGCGTCTTTTAGGGAACTTAGGCACAGCAGATGGCTAAGCATAGTTCTTTTTCTTTGCGCTGTATTTTCAAAGTAGTTAAGTTCTTAATAACTACTTAATTATGCACTTAAAGCACTGCTGAAATACTTTTTACATATTGCAACTAATTGTTTAAGTCATATAACTTTCACAAAGCTTTTCTTTAGTTAATTATTGTCTTTAACTTATTCTCGTTTTTGTGTTGTCAGAAGTTGTAGAGTAGGGGGTTTTAGAATCAAGTTCTCTTTCAAAAATCTGATTTTTTAAAAAATTAATATTTTCTTTTTTAATTGCAATGTAAAAATTTGGATTTCTTTTGCATTGTTTTTCAGGTTTAAATTCTCTCTCAGGCGAACTTGGCATTTCGTTATAGCTGAAAATTATTTCTAATTATTATGTCACTCTCACAGCTTGAGTTCTCTTTAATCTTCTTCTCTCTGTTTAATAGTAACAGATGAAGAGCATGGGTCGGGCCAGGAGGGTTATGGATGCAAGCGAAATTGTTAACTAGTGCTAGGTCATACAACTCTGCGGAGGACATGACATATATATTTTTTAAAACAATTTTTGGTGGGCTTGTTACTTGCATCTATGGCCTTGCAGAAACCCATTTCCAACTAGGTCTTTGTGGAAGTGAGAAAATGCAGAGTTTTTGCTGGTCCTTGATAAAGCCAAGGCTCAGTATTCTCGACACCTTCTACATTCAGTTGTTTTATTTTATTTTTATCTTTTCTCCTTTTACTCACACCGGTAGATACATAACCTTTTCTATGTTGTACTTGGTATGAGTCAAAAATAAATATGTATGTATTTTTTTTGCTTAGGTCTCTTCTTAATAGAATGTGAATTCTGAATTTTCAAAACTGCTACGTTGCGCGTTTTGATCTTCAGGTTATTTTGCAACTTTCGTTTTAAATTCTAAAGTTTTTCCTTAGTTTTCAGTTTTGCTCTTCAGTATATATATCATCACCATCATCAATCCACTGCTGGACGAAGGTCTCCCCAAGTTTCCTCCACAACGGTCTGTCTTGTGCCAGTCTCCTCCATGTCACCCCTGCATACTTTCGAATTTCATCCACCCATCTCCCATGTGGTCTTCTTCTGGGTCTTTTCCTGTCCCTTGGAATCCAATCTAAAATTTCGGCTGTCCATCGATGATCTGTCCTTCTGGCAGTATGTCCAGCCCATTGCCATTCCAGGGATTTAACTCTGATCATGATGTCTTCCACTCTTGTCATTTTTCGGATCCACGAGTTCCTCTTCTTATCTCTCCTGGTTACACCAAGCATGCACCTCTCCATGCTTCTTTGAGTTGTCTGCAGCCTTTGTATGTCTCTTTTAGTTAAGGTCCACGTCTCTGCACCATACGTAAGCACTGGAAGGATGCATTGATCAAACACTTTTCTTTTAAGACATAATGGCATATTGCTCTTGAAAATTATGCTGTTTCTTCCAAAAGCTCTCCAGGCAAGTTTTGTACGCCGATTAATTTCTTCATCAATGTGACCCTCACTTGATATCTGCTGTCCAAGATAAACGTACGTGTCTGTTATCTCCAGCTTTTCTCCATCAATCGATAAATCTTCATTTCTTGTAAAAGCATTGAACATCACTTTTGTCTTCTGAAAGTTCATTTTTAATCCCACTTCTTTCCTCTTGTCAGCAAGTTCCTGGATCTGCAGCTCTGATGGGGTAGTTGCAAAAATGACTACGTCATCAGCAAAACGAAGGTGGGTTAGATAATCTCCATTAATCTTCATCCCCTTGTTTTCCCAGCTCAGCGACTGAAAAACACTCTCCAATGTGGCATTAAAGAGCTTCGGAGATATGGTGTCACCTTGTCTCACTCCCTTTCCAATTTTTACGTGTGTTGTATTTTCAAACAGCCTAATCTTTGCACTTGCATTTTCATAGATGTTATTAATAATATTAATGTATGCATCTTCAATACCGCAGGTTTTCAGAGCCATTGTAACTGCTGATGGTTTCACCGAATCAAAGGCTTTTTCATAATCGATAAAAGCCATGCACAATGGAAGTTCATATTCCCTCGCTCTTTCAATTAGTTCTCTCAGCACGTGGATATGATCTATTGTGCTGTAGCCACTCCTGAATCCAGCTTGTTCTCTCGGTTGAGCCATGTCCAGTGTTACCTTCAAGCGGTGTGAAAGAACTTTAGTGAAGATTTTATAAACTACTGATAGGAGGCTGATAGGTCTGTAGTTTCCGAGATCCTCAATGTCACCTTTTTTATGTAGCAGGATCATTGTAGCGGTGTTCCAATCCTCAGGAATCTTTCCTTCATTAAGGCATCGAGTGAAAATTTGGGCGAGTACTGTTTCGATTTCTCCACTTGCTTCTTGTATGATGTCTACAGTAATTCCATCTTCTCCCGGAGCTTTTCCTCGCTTCATGTTCTTGATTGCATGTGCAACTTTTGCTGGAAGGACTGGAGGAACTCTGGTACTGGTATCTTTCATGATGTCTGGAGTGCACATATCATCCCTTTCATATAATTTGGAGTAGAAATCTTTCACTCTTGTCAAAATTTCGCCTCTATTTCTTGTTACAGAACCATCTTCTTTTCTCAGTGCCATAATCTGTTTTCTTCCCTTACTGAGATGTCCCTTTGCTATCTTTAGGCTATATATATATATCATCATCATCATTGTCAACCATTATCAATCCACTGCTGGACGAAGGTCTCCCCAAGTTTCCTCCACAACAGTCTGTCTTGTGCCAGTCTCCTCCATGTCACCCCTGCATACTTTCGAATTTCATCCACCCATCTCCCATGTGGTCTTCTTCTGGGTCTTTTCCTGTCCCTTGGAATCCAATCTAAAATTTCGGCTGTCCATCGATGATCTGTCCTTCTGGCAGTATGTCCAGCCCATTGCCATTTCAGGGATTTAACTCTGATCATGATGTCTTCCACTCTTGTCATTTTTCGGATCCACGAGTTCCTCTTCTTATCTCTCCTGGTTACACCAAGTATGCACCTCTCCATGCTTCTTTGAGTTGTCTGCAGCCTTTGTATGTCTCTTTTAGTTAAGGTCCACGTCTCTGCACCATACGTAAGCACTGGAAGGATGCATTGATCAAACACTTTTCTTTTAAGACATAATGGCATATTGCTCTTGAAAATTATGCTGTTTCTTCCAAAAGCTCTCCAGGCAAGTTTTGTACGCCGATTAATTTCTTCATCAATGTGACCCTCACTAGATATCTGCTGTCCAAGATAAACGTACGTGTCTGTTATCTCCAGCTTTTCTCCATCAATCGATAAATCTTCATTTCTTGTAAAAGCATTGAACATCACTTTTGTCTTCTGAAAGTTCATTTTTAATCCCACTTCTTTACTCTTGTCAGCAAGTTCCTGGATCATACTCTGCAGCTCTGATGGGGTAGTTGCAAAAATGACTACGTCATCAGCAAAACGAAGGTGGGTTAGATAATCTCCATTAATCTTTATCCCCTTGTTTTCCCAGCTCAGCGACTGAAAAACACCCTCCAATGTGGCATTAAAGAGCTTCGGAGATATGGTGTCACCTTGTCTCACTCCCTTTCCAATTTTTACGTGTGTTGTATTTTCAAACAGCCTAATCTTTGCACTTGCATTTTCATAGATGTTATTAATGATATTAATGTATGCATCTTCAATACCGCAGGTTTTCAGAGCCATTGTAACTGCTGATGGTTTCACCGAATCAAAGGCTTTTTCATAATCGATAAAAGCCATGCACAATGGAAGTTCATATTCCCTCGCTCTTTCAATTAGTTCTCTCAGTACGTGGATATGATCTATTGTGCTGTAGCCACTCCTGAATCCAGCTTGTTCTCTCGGTTGAGCCATGTCCAGTGTTACCTTCAAGCGGTGTGAAAGAACTTTAGTGAAGATTTTATAAACTACTGATAGGAGGCTGATAGGTCTGTAGTTTCCGAGATCCTCAATGTCACCTTTCTTATGTAGCAGGATCATTGTAGCGGTGTTCCAATCCTCAGGAATCTTTCCTTCATTAAGGCATCGAGTGAAAATTTGGGCGAGTACTGTTTCGATTTCTCCACTTGCTTCTTGTATGATGTCTACAGTAATTCCATCTTCTCCTGGAGCTTTTCCCCGCTTCATGTTCTTGATTGCATGTGCAACTTCTGCTGGAAGGACTGGAGGAACTCTGGTACTGGTATCTTTCATGATGTCTGGAGTGCATGTATCATCCCTTTCATATAATTTGGAGTAGAAATCTTTCACTCTTGTCAAAATTTCGCCTCTATTTCTTGTTACAGAACCATCTTCTTTTCTCAGTGCCATAATCTGTTTTCTTCCCTTACTGAGATGTCCCTTTGCTATCTTTAGGCTTTGGTTGTTTTCAATTGCTTTCCTCACTAGTTCACAGTTGAATTTTCTTACGTCTTCAGTGATATATATATATATAGTACAAGATCTGCATAAGCAAGAAATGCATAAGTTCTGTTCATGATTTAAGTGATTGAATGCAAACAAAATTTTCTCAGTTTGATGTGAAAACTTTGTCTATCACCTTGGCTATCTATCTCTGGACCATATATATATATTTTGCATTTGGAAGTTCAATAGGAAATTTTGGTATCATTCTTCTTTTTTTCATTAAGCATGTAACTTTCCCATTGAGGGAAAGTTGCATGCTTAATGATCAAACGGAACCACACATCTTCACCGGAGCCTCCACTAAAAACAATGACAACATTACCACAGAAGCACGTTTTTTTTATGTTGTAATAACAACACCCCAGATGATGAGAAATTTCCCATCATCCCACACTGTGTGCTCCTGCAACGTGACACCATACGTGCGAGAAACAATGAAGAAGCACTCGGTTTATAAGTTGCTGGAAGTTTATTTACTTGGTCATGAAAATCGCGAATCAGACGTTCAGAGTTCTGCAAGTAAAATTAAGGACTTTTTAACGACTTGGTGAAATATTTAGTACTTTTAAGCACTTTTTTTGACCTGTGCGAATCCTGTGTTATTTCTTAAACACATAAGCACGGGAGCAAGCATTTGTGTTACATTTTATTTACGGAAGAAATTTTCAACATAATATTGATGCTGTAGATATGTTTTAAATTTGTACTCGCCAGCAAACAAAGTATGCACGGAAATTTCCAACGTGAAATAAAAGCGAATAATGGGAAAACTTCAAGTCTAAGGGCTGTGTACAACTGCATTCATTAGTGATCAAAGCAATTTAACTGGGCATGATTAGAAAACTAATTATAGAAGATGCAAAGCGATTACTTACTTCAGAAAATACTAAGAAACAACTAGATTTAAGTTTCTAATATTAGAAAGCAATCTGTTTTTATGGCAAATTTTTTATAGAAAGTATTCATTAGAAATTTCAGTAAAGGTAAAAATAACACGCACACACACACAATTAACAAATAGTGCAAAAAACGTTTCCCATAGCAGAAGGAAGGCATTAGAGACAAAAAGATTTACAAATCGAACAGTTAAAAGAAGAGATATAGAAGGAAACCTGATATAACTCTATGCCTTTTAGTGGAAGAATTTTGCACAATGGAAAAGGGAAAAGTTGAAAACGGGGGGGGGGGGGGGCATTCTTTATAGCAAAAGCTATGCTAAGGAAAAATAACTTTTCAAATACCCCTCTCGGAAGCAGAGATAGCAAGAAAAACATTTTGACCTTTACAACTCCTAAAAGGAAAGTTGTACATTATTTGAAGCGAATCTTCTTATTGTAGCAAAAATCTTATTCACCCTTCATCTTTATTATGGTGAATGGCATACAGTAAAAAAAGAAATTTCTCAATAGCGGTTTTAGAGGCAGAGATAGGCTGCAAACAGAAGTACACAAACACCACCTAGTGGCAGAATTGTGAACCACAAACCTAAAGTGTTTTATAAGGTAAATGGTATCTGGTGTTAAAAGAATTTTTTAAATCGGACATTCAGAAGTACAGATATTGAGAAAAATAGATTAAATATTTGTGCCCCTAGTGGCAAAATCGTGCACTATTTTGGGAAGAAAATATACATAAGGAGTTTTTATAGTTAGCAGTATCTGATCGAAAGACAATATTTTTCAATTGGGTTTTTCGTCATGCAGATATTGCAGTAAATGAAAACGTAAACTTATGCCCTCTAGTGGCACACTTGTGCATTAAGAAATATTTTAAATTATACGAGAAACATTTCGTACTGAAAATGTTCTCCAACAAAGAAAAAAAAATTCAAATTGGACTTCTAGAAGAAAACAGAGATATGGACAAAAATGAGATATAAAGTGTAAGAATAATTATGCACTATTTTAAGCAGGAGATATTCACAAAAAGTTTTCCGAGGTGAGCGGTATCGGTCTATGAAATAATTTTTTCAATCGAGTTTCCAGCTCAGATTTTGTTGCAAGTACATCAGAAGCAAAAATAAACACATACGCCCCTGGTGGCTAAACCATTCTTTACCAAAAATGAGAATTTATATGCAAAACATTTCCCCTCAAGAGCTGTATCCAATGCTGGAAGTATGTTTCAGATCAGACTTTTATAAGTGGAGATATTGGGAAAAATCACGATTTACCTTTACACCCCTAAGGGAAACTGAATGCATTATTTGAGAAAGGGACTGTAACTAAAATAGTCTTCAATATAAATGTCATCGACAGGAAAAATAATTTTTTCAATTGGATATTTAGAAGAAAATATATGAAATAAAATGCATTTTAAATTCAATACAATCTCCATTTGTGCCCTCTAGTGGCGAAGTTGTGCATCAGAAAAAAAAAAAAAGCGGAGCGAATGGATCATCATTCTCACATTTTAAGCTTCCTAATACGAAAAGAATTTTAAAAATCGATCTAATAATTGCAAAGATATGGTCTCTCCGGCTGAAGAGCCAGTGATAACATGAGCATGACACGAAAGATGCTAATAACGCAGCATCAGTCCTCCTAACAGACAAGAAAACCAACAGCCCTCCCCATTTTGCAGGGGGTAGGGAGGGAAATTTGTCAGACATTTCCCAACACACACAGTGATTCTATCCAGAAATACCTGTTACAAGATGTAGCCACTGTTGCAAATATCCCATCAGTTTTAATGTACACAGGCAAAACACTACCATGACATGTAACAAATACAATGGAAATTTGTAGTTACAGAAATCAGAAAATATTATGCACATTTTAAACACACAGAATTGCCAAAAAGAATTAAAATATAAAAACTGACCTTTTTCTTTTGGATTGCTTGCGTAACAACGCTTTTACGCTTCTCTAGAATTATACCTATCCCAGTAATGATGCTTCCAAATTTCAAATTAGAAAGCTTATTGTTATGATTTCTTCTGAATTCAACAACACATTCTATCAGATTTTCCCTAAAGACAAAAACAAAAATCAGCCATACATGTACATATATAATGTTTAAAAGTAATGGTGAATTCTTTTTTTGAAATGAAAAAATAATTAACACATAATCATACAAAAATAATAAATTGCAATTGCAAGTTCATTATACATAACACATGGTAGCAAAGTTACATATGAAAAAATCGAGGAAAATGGTGTATAGTGTCAACTAGTAAGGTGTACAGTTACCAGCAACAGATAAAACACTGCCATGTTGGTGAGATGCAGAAACATGAAATTATCTAGTAGTTCTTGAGGGATTATCTGTCAGCTGTTGTTGAGGACATGCTCCTGCTTAGTGCCATGGATGGGAACAGATGATCTGCAACACATCTATCTGACCACTGCATCCTGCACGTACTCAATGGAGTTGAGGTCTGGAGAGAGCAAAGGCAATTCCCTACACTAGATGCCTTCTTCCTAAAGCATGTTTTCACCGGCTGGGCTTGATGGGGGAGTGTGTTATCATCAATGAAGATGAACATATTCCAAACTGCTGTGGCATAGGGCAAAACTATATATATTGCAGGAACACATCTCGATAACTGACTGTTGTTAAGGGTCCATTCTGGATTTCAGAGCCTTCATATGCCCACCCACACAAGGGTTTTTTTTACCACTGACGAGGGCATCTTTTTCCTATATGAAGGCTGGATTATTCTGTGTTCCTTGTTTATGTCAGAAAAGGACTTGACGTTTACTGGATTGCAGGCTGAACCGTGACTTGCACATGAAAAGAATGAAGTGTCACTTTTCAGGTTCCCTCCATGTGGACTCTCTGGTCAAGTGTAAAGAGAGGCAGGCATTCACACCATCAGTTGCAGGACATTCAGTTTTCTTTGGAGGAGCTAATGGCGTATGGTCTGCATGGATACCTACATACTGCAGTCACCATAAACAGGCATTCCAGTAAACTTACATACTGATGCTCTTGTGCTGTTGTTGATGTTGGCAAACTCTACATTAGTTTCACTATTCTGGTTTCCTGGAAATTCCACTATGATCTACTGATGATACTTTTAGAAACCAACACTTTTGACACTATTATTTGTGTCCAGCAAGCTTTCATTCAGACTTCCACTTGGTCTCCAAACTGTCAATTTTGGGAAATTTATGCTGCTGATACATCATTAATTTAAACCCATCTGCAACTTACTAGTGAATGAATACTCAGAAGGTGTTATACTTATCATCCATTTGGTTTTTGCACTTCAGACAATGCACAAACTTGTCAGTGCTGCTTATGCACATTCTGATCGTTTCCTAGTTGTTGACATTGTGACCCCGAGGTCCATTCTTCACCAAAGACTTTCACCTTGCTGACTTTCCTGTCACTTCCTGCTAACATTGCAATAACCCCCAATGTTTTTAAATCATGTATTTATTCATTGTAGACAGTACACATACACACTCTAACCTAATTTGACTAGATCCCCCTTATAACTACTTTTTTTTCACAAAAAGTTACATGCCAGTACTTCAAAGTGCAACTTGTCCTTAGCTTACACTTACCCCCTCCCCCCTCCAAACTTTCCCTGAAAAAAAAATGTGGTCTTATATAAAAGATTGTTCAGAATTACTGGATATGAAACATGTACTTTGCTACAAAATATCAAGAGTAAGGAAAAAATATTTTCTGTACTGAAGGATGTTAAGTAAAAAATATCCAGCAAGTTCTTCAGTAAAGTTGTTCAGTGCAATTTGATGTACATTATGCACACTGGCTTTATTTCCCATCTGTACTGTACTGATTTTGATGGCAAAGAAAAATATTTTACTTGTCCCTGCAACAAATTTTATTAGTTAACACTACTACTATAATACAAACCTCATTGATGAACTTTCCACTCTGTAACCCTTATATAAAAAAACAAAAACAAAGAAAAGAACTATGATTTTTTTCTTTGACCTTTTAACTATAAATATTTGGAGTGATAGCTGTGGTTATCACTCCATGTAGTTCACACTGCTAAACAGTGATCAGTTGGAAAACTTTATTCTGATTTTCTCCAACTCAATGTGTGTTTCCTCTTCAGTTACTTGTGGGCTACCATGGTGACCAAGCAGTTGAACGTGGCAGTTTTTGGCTCACAATCCTAGCTGAGCTCTGGTTCAAGTCTTGGACGAAGCACAGCAGACAGTGTGTTGGATTTTCCCTTCCTTGGAACCAGTGACCCTAAAATAAGGATCAAAAACTGTTGCTCTAAGAGTTATTTATGGTGGTGTTAAATCACGAAAAAACGACACCCCCCCCCCCAAAAAAAAATCTACAACTCATTCATGAATCTGTGCACATGACATTATAAAAAAAAATAATTATGAAAGTTGTTCCAAAACAACTGAAAATGTATGAAAGTTGTTCCAAAACAACTGAAAATGTATGAAAGTTGTTCCAAAACAACTGAAAATGTATGAAAGTTGTTCCAAAACAACTGAAAATGTATGAAAGTTGTTCCAAAACAACTGAAAATGTATGAAAGTTGTTCCAAAACAACTGAAAATGTTTTTATAAAAAAATCATCATCATCATTATCAACCATTACCAATCCACTGCTGAACGAAGGTCTCTCCAAGCCTCTTCCACAACGGTTTATCTTGTGCCAGTCTCCTCCATGTTACTCCCGCATACTTCAGAATTTCATCCACCCATATTCCACGTGGTCTTCTTCTGGGTCTTTTCCTGTCCCTTAGAGTCCAATCTAAAATTTCGATTGTCCATCAATGGTCTGTCCTTCTGGCAGTATGTCCAGCCCATTGCCATTTCAGGGATTAAACTCTGATCACGATGCCTTCCACTGTTGTCATTTTTCTGATCCACGAGTTCCTCTTCTTATCTCTCCTGGTTACACCAAGCATGCATCTCTCCATGCTTCTTTGAGTTGCCTGTAGTCTTTGTAAGTCTCTTTCAGTTAAGGTCCACATCTCTGCACCACATGTAAGCACTGGGAGGATGCATTGATGAAACACTTTTCTTTAAAGACATAATAACATATTGCTCTTGAAAATTATGCTGTTTCTTCCAAACACTCTCCAGGCAAGTTTTATGCGCCGATCAATTTCTTCATCAATGTTACCCTCACCTGATATCTGCTGTCCAAGGTAAACATACACATCTGTTATCTCCAGCTTTTCTCCATTAATCGATAAATCTTCATTTCTTGTAAAAGCATTGAACATCACTTTTGTCTTCTGAAAGTTCATTTTTAATCCCACTTCTTTACTCTTGTCAGCAAGTTCCTGGATCATACTCTGCAGCTCTGATGGGGTAGTTGCAAAAATGACTACGTCATCAGCAAAATGAAGGTGAGTTAGATAATCTCCATTAATCTTTATCCCTTTGTTTTCCCAGTTCACTGATTGAAAGACATTCTCCAACATGGTATTAAAGAGCTTGGGAGATATGGTGTCACTTTGTCTCACCCCCTTTCCAATTTTTATGTGTGATTTATTTTCTCAAACAGCCAAATCTTTGCACTTGCATTTTCATAGATGTCATTAATAATATTAATGCATGCATCTTCAACACCGCAGGATTTCAAAGCCATTGTAACTGCTGATGGTTTCACGGAATCAAAGGCCTTTTCATAATCGATAAAAGCCATGCACAATGGAAGTTCATATTCCCTCGCTCTTTCAATTAGCTCTCTCAGTATGTGGATATGATCTATAGTGCTGTAGCCACTCCTGATTCTAGCTTGTTCTCTCGGTTGAGCCATGTCCAGTGTTACCTTCAAGTGGTGTGAAAGAACTTTAGTGAAGATTTTATAAACCACTGATAGGAGGCTGATTGATTGGTCTGTAGTTCCCGAGATCCTCAATGTCACTTTTTTTTATGTAGCAGGATCACTGTAGCGTTGTTCCAATCCTCAGGAATCTTTCCTTCATTAAGGCATTGAGTGAAAACTTGGGCGAGTACTGTTTCAATTTCTCCACTTGCTTCTTTGTATGACATCTACAGTAATTCCATCTTTTCCTGGAGCTTTCCCCCACTTCGAGTTCTTGATTGCATGAGCAACCTCTGCAGGGAGGACTGGAACTCTGGTACTGGTACCTTTCATGATGTTTGGAATACATGTATCATCCCTTTCATATAATTGGGAGTAGAAATCTTTCACTCTTGTCAAAATTTTGCCTCTATTTCTTGTTACAGAAACATCTTTTTTTTTTTTTATCAGTGCCATAATCTGTTTTCTTCCCTTGCTGAGATGTCCCTTTGCTCTCTTTAGGCTTTGGTTGTTTTCAATTGCTTTCCTCACTAGTTCACAGTTGAATTCCCTTACATCTTCAGTGATACTTTTTCATACTGTCTTGCATAGCTCTATATATTCCACTTTGGAAGTCACATCTTCTTTAGTTGTCCTCATCTCTCTTCTTTTTTGCATCAGAATTTTGGTTTTTCCTGATAATTTGTTCGTATGGAACTTGCTCTTAGTACCAGCTATTTTTGTTGCTGTTTCCATAAGAGCCTTGGTTAGTTTTCTGTTAACTTCAGAGACGTCCACTTCCGACGTTAGACCTTCTAGAGTAGAGAATCTGTTCCTCAGTTCCAATAAGAAGGTATTGTGATGCTCTTTAAGGTTGCTCATGTCAATACATTTTGTTTCTTTTATGAGCTTGCCATGCTTGAGTTTAGCATTGAGGTGCATCTTACATCTTAAAATTCTATGGTCACTACCTGTGTTGAACTTGTTCAGCACACTGCTGTCTTTCATGACAAAATTCTTGTTACACATAATAAAATCAATTTCACTTGTTAATCCATTGGGAAGCCTCCATGTCAATTTACTTTGCGGCATTTCCTTGAAAAGGAAGTTCAGGATGAAAAACCCTTCTGCCGCTGCAAACTCTAGGAGAGTATTTCCACGCTGGTTTCTGTTGCAGTGACCGAATTTACCTACTGAAGTTTTATTCTGTTGCCGCTGTCCTATTTTTGCATTGAAATCTCCTATAATTACTTTCAAGTGCTGCTTGCCTTTATTATTTAGATGACGAATTAAAAAAAAAATACATACCTTAATCATCAAGGAAGTGGTCATGTTTTCGAAATACTGTCCATTGCATCGAATACAGAAATCTCAACTTTCCTCTCACTTTTGAATGTTTTCTTGAATTCTTCTAAAATGCTGTTGAAGCAACCCTTGCAGCTGTAACAAGTTGTTGATTGATCTCAAATGGTCATCCATGTAATGCCTTTTTAAAATGCGGAACAACCAGAAATCACATGGTGACAAGTCTGGACTATATGCAGTTTGGGGCATCAACTTAATATTCATTTTCTCCAAATAAGAAAAAGACAGAACTGGCTATGTGCAGCCTTGCATTGGGCCACTCATGAAAATAAATGGGGAACCCAAGTTGAACAAACTTGTTTCATGTCCAAATGCTTGGTTAAAATTCTGTGAAATGATAATTTTGAAATGTGAACCATACCTTCGATATCTCTAATTGATAGGTGTCTGTTTGTCTTCCCGTATAATAACACCTATTGTATTGATGTTTACCTCTGTAAGACTAGTTGAAATGCGTGATCAAAGCAGGCGACTCACGACCACCCATAAATTCTTTATGCCACTTGTAAATTGTTGATTTTCCTAGACATCCATATATGCACAGTTCAATCTTTCTTTTTTTAAAGGCAGAAAGAATGTAGGACAAAATCTTAAATTTTTGAATGTTACATTTGATGAACTGGCAACAACTTTTGTTTCGCTCTCTATTTTCATACAATATACACTGCCTGATGGAGAAAATGCCCCACAATGAAGGAATGCTCGAAAACAGACCAAACTGCACATACTGATAGCCAAGTAGGTCCTGAACAAATAATGATTTAATTGTCACATACAGAGTAAGCTCCAGTGGCTGAATATACAGGATGATCAATAAGGAGGGTGGCTCCCATTTTGAGCGATACAGCGTTGAATCCGACGTGGCATCGAGATTCCGAATAAGAGTCCTGGGGTATCGTGGACCATGTGGTGTTGATCCGAGTCCACAGTTCATCTTCATTTTGCGGGGGTGGGAGGGTACTCAACCGACGTCCAATCATGCCCCACAGATGCTCGGTTGGCGAGAGGTTGGGGGATTGCGCTTGCTATGGAAGCATCCGCACACAGTGTAAAGCATTCAAGCTGATCCGAGTGGTATGCGGCTAGGCATTATCCTGTTGAAAAACGGGGCTTGGAATGCTCTGCAAATATGGTAGTGCTACGGGCCGCAGCACCTTGTCAACATATCAGCGTGTTGTCAATGTGCCCATAATGCATACCAGTGGTGATCGGCTGTTGGCATTGATAGCACCCTACAAAATGATTACATGTTGCCAGACAGTGTGGTAATGGCGGAGGAATCCGCCAATTGCCACGTCGCCTCCATGCTCTCACACAGCGATCATCCGTGGCCAAGACAGAACCGCGATTCGTCGCAGAACACACTGTTCCATTTGGCACCCCACGTAACTCTGGAGTGACACCACGCCAAGCGGTGATGACAATGGCTCGCTGTTAAGGGTAGCCTGCGCAACCGACGGCTGGACAGCAAACCAGATGCAGCCAATCGGTGCGATACTGTCCGCGTCAATATTGAAGCATCCAAACCTACATGTACACTACAAAAAATGTCGCCTATTGTGGTCTGTGGGTCCGCTACCCCATGACGTCGGATGCGAGAATTGGTGTGCTCGGACTTTCCGTCTCCATGCTCCAATCCCCTACAGCATTGCACAGATCTTTCCTGGGACCAGTCTCCAAATGCGGTCAATAATCGTGGCATTATGTTGTATTTCTTCTGAAATATGATGCAAGGACCATCCGGAGGTACAAAGGCCTATGATGACGCCTCTCATGAACTAATCCATTTGACAAAATCACGTATGACGGCGTCTTAATGGCACTGGCACCCCTTGTTCATTCTCCAAACATGGTTACAGCAGAACCACACACTTCTTGCAGTCGTGACAACGTCTCAACTGATGGCCTCACAGACTGGCTGTCTGCTTATATACCACGCGCTGTTCGTGCGATTTGCCTGCAAATGCCATCATTTGCATAACTTGTACGCGTGCACCCACTCTGCAATTTGTGTCTTCGTGGTGTAACATTTTTTTTTTGTCAGGCAGTGTATTTTACTAACTAAGTACTTTGCTTTTCTGAAAAGTCTGCCATACAGAAATTTCTCTCTGTGTGTGTAATATATACATTTAAGACACCCACAAATATATACATTTGAAACCCCCCCACTTGTTTTGGTGATTTACTATTCATTAATTTCTACCCCCCCAAATTTACATTTTTGTTAACATCCTTACTTATACTCTAAGGTAATTATTCAATAATTTCTCAATTTATCATTTCTGCTTCTTGTTTTGTTTTGTTTTGTTTGTTTAAGAAGGCTAGTCAGGAGAAAATCATAAAACCCCATTGGAATTACTACAAACAGACATACAAAATTTAAATTTGCCTTTTCAATCAAAATAACACCAACATGTACTTACAAGACAAACAGCAAATCATTAGCTTGATTGCTGACTCATAATATTTTTGTACTTTTTTTCCAAAAAGTGCTTTGAAAATTGAGTATAGAGTGAAAGAAGAAGCAGCACAATGGGAATAGCTTTTTAGCCCCCATGCATATTTGGGGTGTCAGTGACATAATTCTAAAGTTTTTTAATATGAAAAGAAAATGATATCTATGAGTACTATACATGCATTTTCAAAACTTCTGCTGGTCTTTGCAGAATGCAAACATTTACCTCAACTAGATGACAAAAGGACTTGCTTTAACACCAGTGTTTTCATGATTAGTATGACCCCAAAAATTTTGTTAACTAGAATATGCAGAAAGTTCTCAAGTAAATGTGCCCTTATATCAATATTCATGAATTGAAGCAAGGATTTCTGTATTTTCATTACTTTCCATGCACTGAAGAAGCACTAAAAAATTAGCTTCAGTTTTCTACACCTCTCAGAAGAACAATAATGAAAGTCACACTATTTATAATGAAATTTAATATACTGTTAAAAATCCCTATGGGTCAAGCTTATTGAACACAGTTTTTTAGGACAGGATAATCTGAGGACAGGGAGAGTTATACAATTCTAACATGAAATCTTTACACTTTTTTTGCAGAACAAGATATTTTCTTTAATTTTATGGTAACAATAACAACAAAAAGTTTAAACTCATTGTAAATACCTGGTGTATTGTGGATATGCAAGCATTAGTTTGCCTATCAACTTCTCATAGCTATTTGTTGAAGGAACATTTTTCGCCTGAAAATAAACATTTCTGTGTTACACACAAATATTAAGTAACCATCACAAATCACTAAGTGTTCTAAAAATGTCAGATGTGTTCAGCAAATGAAGTTATGGTTTAATACTTTAGTACAAGGGTTAAAGTAAAATTAGACATCAATAAATAATTCTTTTACAGTGGAGGAAGACGAAAATACTATTTA
This sequence comes from Macrothele yani, assembly GCA_039090855.1. Classification (NCBI taxonomy): domain Eukaryota; kingdom Metazoa; phylum Arthropoda; class Arachnida; order Araneae; family Macrothelidae; genus Macrothele; species Macrothele yani. The sequence continues at coordinate 178,603,119 of CM076990.1, forward strand.
CAGAAAACTCTGACGCATAACAGACATTCAAGTCTACACAGTTAAAACTTAAGACTGCAGTATGAAGAACCATATATTTCTTGAAAGGAGAAATCTTTATTTAAAAAATTATAATGAAAACTGAAGTTTGGAGTGCATGCAAATGTGTCCATATCAGATATGAATCAGTACGATAAATCCTAACTATCACTCAAGGGTAATAAAGTCACATGTTTCCACGAAGGTTTTCTCCACAGATGGTATTATACAATCATAAGATACACATTTTTCCAAGTGAAAATTAAAGGAAAGACTAGAACTGGAAATACAAAAGGAACTGTTGGCTCTGTAGGATGAAAATAATTGTTTGCTCTGTAGTCCAAGATTGATGATATGCGAAACTGCTGTCAGTCCATGAGAAGTGCACCTACTAGCTTCAAGAGTAAAGCAAGGTTGCTATGCCAATGGTTGGTGTATTGCCACTGCTCAGCTGACAGGAAATGTGCTGTATATTCAGAGCCAAGCTAGGAAAGAGAACAGCCTTACCTGCTGTTTTGTATTATAAATACATATCTCCAAATTAAGGGTTTTCTAAGGAATAAAAGGAACTAATATATCGAATTTTCGGGTAGCACCCATACCCTACCTCAGGACTACAGCTATAGGTGTTGCCATTTGTGAGATAAATTCCAACCTTTCAAATCATTTAATGTTGTATCTCTTCTCTCTATTTCCAGTCCTTCTGATGATTTTCTTTTGAAAAAGAATTATTGATGTGTCAGAACTTCTATAATGTTCTAAAGCACTTTATAAATCCTATATTTTGAATTGTTCAAAATTTTTTGAAAAATTTAATATAAGGTAGTATAATCCTTTTTCTGGATTATACTACCCTAGTGATATTCTAGCATAAAAATATCAAAATATAGTTCAAAAGATATTATTACTATTATTCCATCATAACAGCCACTAATTGCCCTACTCTTTGATCTTTAATGCTGTGTAATATTAAAAAAAAATCTGTTCATAGCCTTGCACTAATACATAAGTTTGTGTGTGTGTGTGTGTGTGTGTGTGTGAGTGTGTGTGTGTGTGTGTGTGTGTGTGATAAAATAAAACACTTTCTACTTTGTAGTACATAGTCCTGCAGAGGAATCACAAGCATTACTTCAAAATTTTCTTGAATGATGGGGTACTCTTTAGCTCAAAGTAATTTTCTAAAGACACCATAAAATGTCTGCTTATTGAATTAATATGCTATAGACTATGTGTGGCTTTCTTCTTCTGATTATGCATACTTTCATTCTGCAAGTGGTATTAATGGCTAATCCAAATGAAAATTCCGTTTTGTTATTACCATGGCCCGGATGTCAATGACCTAAAAAATGCCCTTAAAAAAGATGGTGCAATGCCATTAAAAACCCTCTAAAACTGTTTGTATTACATTTTTTCAAAATTATGAATTAAATAACTTCAACCTGTATACATAATTCATAAACTAGAAATTTGTCTTTTATTTATAAAATGCACTATGAAATCTAAGAAGAAAAGAAAAAAAGCAAGTGAATACCTGTTACATATGATTTGTAATGATGTGTGCTCTAATCACTTGCAAAGTACATCTGAATTACACTGAATAACTAAGATGTTTTTTTTAACATTTTTAAAAGTGAAGGACTGTCTATTATCTGAAATCTAGTTTTTGTATCTTGAAAAGCTCTTCTCTGCTCTAGAGGTATTAGCAAGTTCTTATACCTCCAACATGTGTGACAGTAAATCTCATCCCTGCTGCAACTTTAACTTCACACACTTTGCAAAAGAGAATTACTCAATTATCTATATGAAAAATACCTTCAAATTTTGTACCTAGTTTTTGTAAATGACAAGATTTGGCAGGTTTGCATTCAGGCATATTTTAAAATGAATAACTACTACTTCCCTTTCCAAACTGAAAGTGATAATTTCCCCACAAATCCTCAGATGTCCAGGAGAAAGATTACACCCTATAATCTAGTCAGAACCAGTTACTAATATAACCTGTTTTTCCAGGTAGTACATAAAGGGTTTGTAATGACAGCACAACAGTACAAGATAAGAAGCCTTTAATTTGAATTCTTTTGTTCACTACTCTCCCTCCTATTTTTTGTATCTTGAAAAGCCCTTTCAAAAGTGAACAATTAGGATTTACCTCCCCCCAAACTGGATACCACTAAACTACAGTGAGAGTTACCAGAATGAGCTACTTTTTAAAGTTTTTTTGCTTTGGTCATCTGACAATTCAAGTTTTGAGTGTTGCAACTTGAAAGCATAATTCTTATGACAATTAAAATTTTATTTTATTAAAAAATTACAGAAAATGCAAATGATCTAAAAAAAAAAAAAAAAAAAAAAAAGCTTGGAAAATGTAAAAAAAGGCCCCCAAACCTTAAAAATGCTCTAAAAGATAAAAAAGGCTCTAAAATGCAAATGTAATCTAAGTCAAGGCCTGGTTATTATTACCCTGAACTTTATCATCTCAAGAGGGGAAGGGGTGTCTCAGCACATGACTTTGAAATAGTAGCAACACTGAAAGTGCATGTATGATTTATTCACATCTCTTGGGATGAAGTAACAGCTCTACCATATAAACCACTGAGTACATTGAATGGCCCCGAGTCTGTTGCATGTATTAAATAGGCAATATTCCTTTAATGTGCTTCATTTGGAGGAACATTGCCTACTTAATACATGCAATGACCTTTCCATAAAAACTGAGAGTAAAATCACACAAAATGAAGAAATATAGGCACAGCAAAATATATGTTATTCTTTCTCAGAGTATCTTCCCTAGGATGATATGCAATGGCCCCATTGTTCAGTCTACTTTTCAAAGCCTGTGGTGAAGGCATTTTGTGGAAGCTGCTTTAGTGACTCCTGTACAGCTTGAATAACGTCAGCATCTGTGCTGAATGTTGCGCCACGGAACTTCTCCTTCATTGTTGGAAACAACCAGAAATCGCACGGGGCGAGGTCAGGACTGTTGGCAGGTTGTGGCATGCTTTCAATACTTCATTTCATAAGGAACTGTTGAACACAAGCAGCCACATGTGGACGGGCATTATTATGGTGTAGGGTCCCCTTGCCCACCAGTTCCGGTCGCTTAATCGATATGTGTCGTCGCAGGCGCTTCAAGACTGAAATGTAATACTCAGCACCGACAGCAATTTGTGGAGGAACGGCAGGCTGGTAGACTACACCTTTATGAACAAAGAAAATTACCATCATCGCCTACCCAGCTGATTTGGTTTGGCAGACTTTTTCGTAAGAGGCAAGCCTGTGTTTCCAAACACTCGTTGTGCGCTTTGTGAAGGGGTTCAAATAGTGGACTAATGTTTCTTCGGCAGTTATTACGGTGTTTAGAAAGTTTGGATCCTTTACAATAATTTGTTTCCACTCATGACAACCTGAACTTTGGCTAACAATTGTTCTTTCATCAAGTGATGAGGTACCCATCTGGAACACACATGATGCAGCAGTAATTTGTCACGTAGAACACAGAATGCCGACGTTTTTGAAATATTAGTTGATGCTGCTATGTCTTCACACGTCATTCGTCAATCTCCTTGCAGGATAGCCCAAACAGGGTTAACAATACGTTCCGTAACAGCACTTTCAAGTCGACCAGGCCTAGGAATGAGCTCTGCCAACAAACGCTCTTTTTTGAAATCATGGTGCCATCTAAAAATCGTTGACTCAACCTAACATTTATCATTGTAAGCTTTTTTCATTAAAACAACTGTTTCTGGAGCCGTTTTACCCAAACGATAGCAAAATTTTATCGTACAACGCATTTCACTTCTTAACTCTGAATCACTCACCTCCACAGCTGTATGGCAAAATGCAGATGTACCTTAGATAACTGCACAATAACAAAACCAGAATCGTCTGCCATGGCTAATAACTATATAACTATTGCCATAGATACTTCCTTAATTCAGTTAGTTATCTGAATGGTTATTTTCCTCTTTCACACTGTTGCCAATTCAAAAAAAAAAAAAAAAAAAAAAAGAAATTACTCTCAGTTTTTATGGAATGGCCTTTGTATATAAAACCACCTGGGCAATACAAAGAATGCTATTTAGTTGCCCTTTGGATTCCGTGCAGGAAGGTCGCACATCGTGTGAGCTCCTGCGAGTGAACTTCAGTGCAAGCTTTTCGTCGTCGTCGGCCGTTCGTCTTGTTCTGCGATTAGATAGTTTCTGGGTTACCAGTCTATCCGAATCAGTCCGGTTAGGGGATCTTTTAGTTGTTAAGCTTTTTTCAAAGCTCAATTAAAATTTTCTCGAATCCACTTCTCTTCGTTTCAGCTTCAAGCCCTTCGAAAAAATTAAGAGAATTTCAAGTTCTGATGTTGTAGAGCAAAAGCCTGACGCCAAGAAAAGCGATGCCGTTTCCCGTTCCACATCTACTTTCACGGGAAATCCGGAGTCAACTGAAAAGCCAGATCCAAGAAGATCTAGAAGAATTAAGAACCTTCCGCCGGAACTTTGTAATAGTATCCAAAAAAGAACAAGAAGAAGATTGGTAGGTAAAAAAATTTCTTATTCTGTGCCTCAGAAAAATCTAGGCACGTCATCTGACAAAAAAGTTGTCGATGACTCTTGTATGTCTGTGCAATTCCAGACATAATATCTGAGAAAATATCAGATATGAAAAAAACACCGGTGAGATGTCCGGGCGATGGGATTTCTGAAAAAATTACAAATATCATTAAAACACCGAAGAGATGCTCGGGCGATGGGATATCTGATAAAATATCAGATATCATTAAAACACCGGAGAGATGCCCGGGCGATGGGATATTTGTAAAATTTTCAGATATCAATAAAACACCGGTGGGATGCCCGGGCGATGGAATATCTGAGAAAATACCAGATATGATTTTTTTTTATGAAAAGTCCGAGAAAATTCCGGACAACCTTACCCAAGAGGAAGGTTTTATAGAAAACAGACCTGAGACGGCTTCGGCGTCAGGCTTTTGCAATGAAAAAAAAAAAAAAGGCCCTTTTTGGGGCCGAGTACATTTTCCAAAAAAATAACTGTGCAAATACAAAACACAAAAAGTGTTGAAAAAAGGAACAACCTCAGTCATCTTACGAGCATAAGTTAAGCTCAAAAATAAAGGATGCTGTAAATGACACAGAATTAATGAAAAATGATACAAATAAATACCTGCGTAATATTAATATATTACACAGAGAAAAAAAAAAAGTTGTCCCTAAAAGCAATGTACAGAATTCTGTGCTACAAGAAAAGAATTGAAAAACATCGCAAAAAATTTCCAAAACACAAATGTCACAGAGAAATTGATTGCTGATGTTGACAAATATCTAGGTGAGAAGGAAAAACAGAAAAAAAAAAAAAAAGGCCCTTTTAGGGGCATGGGACAGAATTCTGTGCTAAAAGAAAAAATTAAAAAACATCGCAAAAAAAAATTCCAAAACACAAAAGTGATAGAGAAATTGATTGTTGATGTTGAAAAAAATTTAAATGAAAATGCTACGCATAAGAAAAAAAAACTGGTTACTCCAACCGTGGAAAAACCAAAGTATTTCGCTGGCAGGCTTAGCAAAGAAATTAAAGAGGCAGAAAAAAATAACTGTAATGAAGAGGCTCAATTGCAGTATGCTAATAACAACGATGAAGAAATGCTTCGGTTAAATGCTGTTACTAGTGAGGAAGGGGGAAAAAAACAACGGCATATTTAGGGGCCGTTCATTTTCATTTTCCTCCTTCTCTGAGGAAGGGGAAAAAAAACAACGGCATATTTAGGGGCCGTTCATTTTCATTTTCCTCCTTCTCTGAGGAAGAAAAACGCCCTCTTAGTGGAACCTTTCCTCATTCTCTGAGGAAGAAAGCAAAATTGACCTATTAATTAAAAAAGTTAAAGGAATGTCCATGAGTGAGAAAGTTACGAAAAAAAAAAAATAAATGGAGAAACCGATAAAAAACAAAAAAATGGTGAATGGACCATCCATCAAATAGCAGAATTAGCTGCCAAACTGGTCAAAAGCAAGGAAGCAATCAATTGTAATGCTGACCAAGTTATCGAAATTAACAGCAATATAAATAAAATTGAAACAGTAAAAAATGATGAAAAAAAAAACAGAGGATGAATTTTTTTCCTCTGAAACAAATGGACTTAACATATTAATTTGGAATGCGCAAGGCATCAAAAGGCAGCATAGAGAATTCTTAGCTTACCTAAAATACAAAAAAACTGATATTGCGCTAATTAATGAATCCTGGCTAATGGACAGAATTAAATTCAAAATTCCCAACTACAAGGTTTACAGAAAAGACAAAACCTCCCAAAGTGGGGGAATTTTGATTGCAGTGAAAGATAAACTAGAGCAAAGTGAAGCGATATGCAACACAGAGGATGGCATGGAAGCGCACTCGGTTATTATTCAAACAAAAAATAACCCGATTAAATTTACGGCACTATACAATCATCCCAAACACACTATTACCAGGGAAGCTCTAGATAAGCTTTTCGAGGAAAATATTCCTACGGTCATTGCGGAGATTTTAATAGTAAACACCGCTATTGGCACTGCCCAAGAGCTAATAAAAGTGGGAACAATATTTTCAGATATCTTTTAAACCAAAACATTGACTTGGGGGCGCCATCTGAACCCACACGAACGGCGCTCAGAGGAACTAGCAATATACTAGATTTTGCACTCCTGAAGAATAATAAATATTACTTTGAAATTTATACTGAGGCGGCGCTCTCCTCTGACCACAATCCAGTTCACCTCCAGCTTTATACTGACAAAACTGTGAAGGTAGCACCCAAAATGGTCACTAACTTCAAGCAATTTGAAGGGAAAATTAAACTAGTGCCACCCCCAGTAATTGGAGACTGTAATAGCAAAGAAGAAACTGACACAGCTATTAAACTCTTTAACCCCGCCATTAAAAAAATTATGGAAGAATGTCAAACTCCTGCTAAAGAGAAAAAAATCCGTACTATTTACCCAAAGAAATTTTGGAACTTATAAAAAGAAAAAAATAGGTACCGAAGCAAGTGGCAAAGAACAAGAAATAAAACGTTCTATGACCTTTATTGCTGCATAAATAGACAAATTAAAAGAGAAATCAGAAAATTCGAGAATGGGTCATGGGGTCAAGTATTAGAGGAGGCTCATATTGACTACTCTGAAAATTCGGATAAAAAAAACAAAATGACTCTATGGAATCTTACGTCGAGCTTGCAAAATAAAAATGTCAAATTACTCCCACCCCTTCAAAAAGAAGATGGGACGGTAGTTAGAACTGACGAAGAAAAAGCAGAAATTTTTGCAAACTCACTAGAAAAACAGTTTAAAAGAAATGACATCCCTGACACTGATGTAGCCATTAAAATGAAAAAGGCCCTGAATACTTATTTTAGACACGCGGAGGATGTAGAAAATTCTAGAGTCATCGCCCAAAGTGCACAACTCTATGAAGAATTTACTAGTAAAAAAAACCCTGTATTAACATCCCCAATTAAAAGCAAACAGAAAGTCTCTTTTAAAAAAAATAGAAGCACAAGGCATAGAAAACAGCAGCCAAAAGTAGAAAATGCTACGGCCTCTTTTACGTCCGATAGACAAGTTAAAGGTGCTACGACCTCTCGCGGGTCCGGAACGCCAGAAACTGAAAAGATAAGAAATAAAAAAAAGGCCTTTTAAGGGCCAAAAAAAAATTTTGTTCCTCCTGACTTTGAAAAACCACTACCCATCAGTGAAAGGGAAGTTAGGTTTCATATTAATAATCTTAAAAATAAAAAGGCACCAGGCAATGATGGCATAAATAATAAAATTATGAAAACATTACCGGAAGAATATGTGCAAACCCTTACTAAAATATACAATTGTGCCATTAAAATAAATTATTTCCCTGATATTTGGAAGACAGCAGAGGTAATACTATTACCCAAGCCAGGCAAAAACCTCGCAATTCCTGAAAATCACAGACCGATTTCGTTGCTCCCAACCATGGGAAAAATCTTTGAAAAAATAATTCTTATTAGAATGCAACAATTCTGTGAGGAATTCCCAGTAATTCCATTTACTCAAGGAGGTTTTAGAGATAAACACTCCACGGTGCACCAACTCTCTAGAATAACTGAAAAATGTGCTGAAGGAATTATAAAAGAACACACAGCAGCCATATTTCTGGATGTGGCAAAAGCATTCGATAAATGCCCACATGAGGCAATTATCTACAAGCTAATAGCACATGATTTCCCACCCTGGATTATACATATAATCAAATCATACCTCACTAACAGAACATTCTGTGTAAAAATCAATGGGAAAAAATCGTTAAAAAAAAAAATCGAAGCTGGTGTACCTCAAGGCAGTGTACTCGCACCAACGCTGTATTCTATCTTTACGTCAGACTTTCCCAACTATAATAACAGGAATCTGACTACAGCTCTCTATGCTGATGACACTGCACTCGCTTATACTTCCAAAATAAAAATCAAGCAACTTTCATGTTGCAACATTATGGTGAAAAACTTGAGAAATATTTCTTAGATTGGAAAATTAAAATCAATACCGAAAAACTCAAGCAATTCTATTTTCTAGGATTAAATGCAATCACAATCCAGACTTTGAAATAGAAATGTATAAAAAAAAAAAACCTTGGGTAAATGATGTTAAATATTTAGGACTTTTTATGGACCACAACCTAAACTGGAACAAGCATATTAAAGAAACTGTGTCCAAATCTCTTAAGATCAGAGGAAGTCTCCAGCCAATAATAAAAAATAAAAGGCTTAGCAGGAAAAACAAAACTTTGATATGGAAAGCCTGTATCAGCCCTGTTATTACTTATGCCTGTCCTATCTGGGGTAACTGCAACAAACAGCAGAAAAATAAGATTACCTCATTTCAAAATAAAACCCTACGATATATGGTTGGACTTGATGGAAGAACTTCAAACCATGCTATCCATTACACGATGTATGACTTAGCTTATAGATACTATGAAAAAGCTAAGATTCATCCTAATCCTCTGGTCAGAGCGGCCATTAACTATACTGTCAATGAAACTGACAGTTATAAAAGGCCAAAAACTATCTTGAATACAGTTCCAGAAATGAACCCAATTCACAGCTACCCTAGCAAAAAAAATAACAATAATTGGGACTAGTGTTTAGAGGGTATTTCTCACCTAAGAAGAATTTCTGATACAAAAAAAAAAAAAAAAAGGCTCTTTTAAGGGCCGTACTCTGATTTGCAAATATACTTCACACATGTGAATAAATCTCGTTAAATAAAAAAAAAAAAAAAAAGAAGGGGGGGGGCTCCTCTAAGAGCCGTACTCTGTTTTGAAAACATACTTCACCCATGTGAAGAAACCTTGTTAAATAAAAAATGAGAAAAAAAAAAGGCTCTTTTAAGGGCCTTACTCTGATTTGCAAATTTACTTCACACATGTGAATTAATCTCGTTAAATAAAAAAAAAAAAAAAAAAAGAAGGGGTGGGCTCCTCTAAGAGCCGTACTCTGTTTTGAAAACATACTTCACCCATGTGAAGAAACCTAGTTAAATAAAAAATGAGTAAAAAAAAAAAGGCTCTTTTAAGGGCCTTACTCTGATTTGCAAATTTACTTCACACATGTGAATAAATCTCGCTAAAAATAAAAAAAAAAAAGAGGGGGGGGGGGCTCCTCTAAGAGCCGTACTCTGTTTTGAAAACATACTTCACCCATGTGAAGAAACCTTGTTAAATAAAAAATGAGAGAAAAAAAAAAAAAAAAAAAGGCTCTTTTAAGGGCCTTACTCTGATTTGCAAATTTACTTCAAATATGTGAATAAATCTCATTAAATAAAAAAAAAAAAAAAAAAAAAGAAGGGGGGGGCTCCTCTAAGAGCCGTACTCTGTTTTGAAAACATACTTCACCCATGTGAAGAAACCTTGCTAAATAAAAATTGAGAAAAAAAAAAAAGGCTCTTTTAAGGGCCTTACTCTGATTTGCAAATTTACTTCACACATGTGAATTAATCTCGTTAAATAAAAAAAAAAAAAAAAAAAAAGAAGGGGTGGGCTCCTCTAAGAGCCGTGCTCTGTTCTGAAAAAATACTTCACCCATGTGAAGAAACCTAGTTAAATAAAAAATGAGAAAAAAAAAAAAAAAAGGCTCTTTTAAGGGCCTTACTCTGATTTGCAAATTTACTTCACACATGTGAATAAATCTCGTTAAATAAAAAAAAAAAAAAAAGAAGGGGGGGGGCGGCTCCTCTAAGAGCCGTACTCTGTTTTTCAAACATACTTCACCCATGAGAAGAAACATTGTTAAATAAAAAATGAGAAAAAAAAAAAAAAAAAAGGCTCTTTTAAGGGCCAAACTTGCTTGCAAAGAGAAATATTGCAGTCCACTGTTATGAGACTGGCCCAGATACACGGTACTATGGTTTAAAATAATTAATAAAGTACCAAACTCCCCTCCAGCCAGTGAAAAAAAAAAAAAAGACCAAGAAAAACAAAAAACGAAAAATTCCTGAGAAGCGAGGTGAAAAACCGACTCCTACACGGGAACTGAGCAAACGATAACTGTGTGATTTAAGGTGCCTTGCAACACAGGGTTTTGTGAGAAAACTGGGTGTTTATCTGTAGGATTTTTCTTGTGGTTTTACTCTTTTTGTTTTAGGCACCCCTTTTCCCTGGCCTTTCTGACGATTCCCTGAGGCCTGGCGTTGTCTGCGGGATAGATTGCTTTGACTGAATTGTTGCAGGTAAGTATGTAGGGCAGCTTACAACTTCACTTCTTAACGGGTAACCGTCTACTCCCTCTCCTCTAATATTTCCATACTTTTTTTTTCGTACTATTCTATCAGGGAAATCTGTCTCCCAAATATCTAATATTCCTCTTTTTCACCTGACAAAAGGCGCAGAGCGCTGAGGGTTCGGGTCTCTCAACCTCAGATAGGAAATATCTCTCTCAAAGAATGCTATGGACATGTAAATTTGAAACCTGGTCGGTGTGGTTTGGAAACCAATCTCAGTAAATACACTTGTACAATATATTACAAAAATGTTTCTGACATGCAATTCGTTCGATACTCATTCAGGTAACTTATTAAATTTACCCTGTTGAATGACAGAATTTCTATATATTTCAGAATTTGATCACTTTTTACAATGTCTGATCCATCAAACAGGTTCTTTCAGAATAATTCTTGTGAACATTTTTTGATGGACTACCATAAATATGGGAGCCAAAAATGTCTAGTCTAATGGGGTAAGATTCTAAAATGCTATCACAAACCTGTAGGATCTTGTCAAAGATTTCAAAATATGCAAAACTTTTTATGACACATCAGGCCCTGCAGGCCCTCACATTCAATGAAGCCCCAGGCAGAAGATGCATGACTAAATTATAACAATGATGTAAAAAATAGTTAGGTCCCTATTCTTCAAAATGCTGAACTATAATTTGGGATGGGGGTGGGGGGATCACTTGGTTACCATTAACTTCAAATTGTGTAGTTGTTACTATATCTGAATAATATAGTTTTTACTTTGGTTTCATTGTTAGCATGTTTTAATTCTTGAAACACTCCAAGAATTAAAAAACACACTAACAATGAATGTTCTTCTGAAGTGGTACTGCTTGCTGTTTGCCACATCTACATGTTCTTTCTTGTGGTCACACAGCTACTCATTGATTGGCACTGTGTTTGGTTGATGGATTGGAATCATTTTGTGTGATATGGATTTTTGTGTCATATTTTTTTTTCAGGTCTTTTTAGAAATCTTGATTCTTAGTTTCAAACAAGTAATTTCAAAGATAGCGGTTTACTCTCTTGCTGTATTAGGCCTGAGCTGTTGTAAACTCGTTTTCAGCTGTTATTGACAAACCTTCAGCTGTTCCACAGAAAATTGTTTCACTAATTTATTTAAAATGCAAAATTCAAGGTTTTAAAGGCAATCTAACAGTTTTTGTTGATCTTGTGGGAGCTGGGAAGAACAACAGCTGACATAATTTACAAAAAAAAAAAAAAAAAAAAAAAAAAAGTAAATGGTTAAAAAACAAGAAATATTTACATGAAAGACTGATTGCATTTTGAACTGATGGCGCCACTTGATTTTAAGAGAAATTCTTTACTTACTGACAGCATGCCTAATGAGCTGCTCACTTGCTGGAGAAATCGTTGAAAGAGATTGATGTGGTTCCCTTTGTCAAAACAACTGCTCAGACAGGGAATCATTCAGCTATGGACATCATTGTCAAACAAAAGATCACATGAAAAATTTCCAAAGACGAACAATTAAAGTGGAAATTTTTGCTTGAAGAATGATTTACACTGAAACTTAAATCAATTGCTAAGTGGTTTTGAAATACATAGTTTAGTTTGTTTAGATAATAAAAGGTAAGTAATTTTAGATAATAAAAGATAAATTTCTTGTATGTACATCCCTTACACATAACATGCATACACACATTTTTTGATTTTTGAATTATATGTACTTGTATATTTTACTGTACTCAATTGTTAAATATTTTGAATATCAGCCCTGCTCAAAATACATTTGTACTCAAATGTGCATTCCTAATTCACAACAATATTCACTATTGTTGTCAATTAGGAATGTGTTTGAGTATCTTAAACAGAGAAAAAATTAATAAGTGTTTAAATTATATAAACTAATTGACACACCTGTGCAACATTTTTTTGAGGTTTGACAAATCCATCAGAACTGGGCTGGGTAATGTTTGCTCTAGGTACTTCCCGAGTTTCTTTCACAGTATACTGAAATTTCAAAAATTACCCATCATTGAAGAACACAATGAAACTGATCTTAGGAACAATATAAAATGAAATGTTATGCAAAACATAAAGAAAAGAAGTGTTACATACTTACTATTTTCTCTACAAAACAACTGAAATTTCGTTTGTCATTTTTCTTTATGTATGGTAAAAATATCTTGACTATTGACAAAATCATCACATACTTGTGGACACTGAAGCTCAAAGTCAGATAGTGTTTAAAAAAAATGCTCTTAAGGTACTAAGATGATGTCCATAAAAATACACTGCTTGACAGTGAAATTGCCTTACCCAACAGTCAGCATATCAACAAGCAACATACCCTGTGCTTCAGATCATATGGAACAAAGCAACAGAATGTTTAGGGCTACTACAGCATATTCATGGAGCAAAGATGTCTCATAGACCTTGTCGCCTTGATTATAATAACCAGACGGACATGTTTCAGAGAAGCAGAGTGTAGGCCTCCTCCATTAAGCTGGTTTGTCAATTCACTGCCTACATGAATTGGGGTGCCAGAACAGTTCGATGTTTCGGATAACAATGGTTGCAAGAAGACTCCGCCAATTGCCTTAGCAGGACCAGTACAATCAGGCAGACGAATGGTGAACAGGTCTACACTCCTCACAGCCATTGACCACAGGACATCACTGAGACTGGCTGCAGTGGTGCCATAGTAATACTGTGTGGAGAAAGGAACGGCACTATGTCGTATTCAGCAATGAATCCCAATTCAACCTTGATGCTGACTATTGCCGAATCTGTGTCTTGCGACGATGCAGCCATAGAGAATTTTTGCAAGCAGCTAACTGGTTGCCAACTGGGAATTCACATGTACAGTACAATCATTAGTAGGACAGTAATTTTATCACGGGGAAAAAAAGGCGAAATTCGCGGGGTAAATTATAAATTTCGTGAAAGTTTGCGGCCGATGATATACACCAACATTTCTGAAAAAAAAAAAAAAAAAGTCTACCAAGTTACGAAGTAGTAACACAAATGACTAGCACGTAACTAAATAAGCATTATAACTTTATAAGTTTTTAAAATTGATACTTACATTTATAAACCATCCAAATTCTGGCAATGTTATCAACGCCGTTACGCGAGATCAGGATTTTCATTTAAGTGAATGGCATTTTGGTACATTATATTATATTGTACTGGTTATATAAATAAGTTTTGAAGGATTTCTGTTCGGTATCGTACTTATTACTGCTTGCATGTATTTTAAGGTGGCAACACTGCGATATCGCAGTACGAGACGCCAGCTGTCAGAGTCAGTATACGACGTTCGATTGAGATGCGAAGACGCATTTGTTTTACTCGATGGAAAATGGCAACTTTTGTCCCGACAAAACAGCATTTGCAGGAAGTGTTAGTGCATTACTTTATTGTCAAGAAAAATGCTGCCAACAGCTATCGCTTAATGTCAGAAATCTATGGTGAACATTCCCCATATATAAAAACATGTGAGTATTGGTTTAGACGATTCAAAAGGAACGATTTCAATGTCAGAGATAAAGAACGTTCTGGACCACCCAAAAAAATTGCTGATGCCGAATTGGAAGCTTTACTCGAGGAGGATCCGTGCCAGACCCAAAAAGAACTAGCAGCAGCATTAAATGTTAGTCAACCATGCATTTCACAACGTTTAGCTGCCATGGGAATGTTGCAAAAAGAAGGGAATTGGGTTCCACATGCTTTGCGGGAAAGAGACCTTGAACGCCGAAAAACCATTTGCGAATTGCTGCTTCAAAGGCAAAAAAGAAAGTTTTTTTTGCATCGTGTTATTACTGCCGACGAGAAATGGATATGGTACGATAACCCTAAACGGCAGAAAGCATAGGTGAAGCCAGGTGAACCAGGTCCTTCAACGCCAAAATGCAATATCCATGGTTCAAAGGTAATGATGTGCATCTGGTGGGACCAGAAGGGTGTGATCCACTATGAACTGCTGAAACCGTCAGAAACTATTACTGGTGATCAGTATCGAACCCAATTAATGCGTTTAAAACGAGCTCTCATGCAAAAACGGCCAGAATGGGAGAATAGACACGACAAAGTCATCTTACAGCATGACAACGCAAGACCACATGTTTCTCGACCTGTGAAAAAGTACTTAGATGGATCTGACTGGAAAGTTCTACCCCACCCGCCATATATTGCGCCATCGGATTACCATTTGTTTAGGTAGATACAGTCAGCACTTTCTGGAGAACAGTTTAGTTCTTATGAAGACACCAAAAATTGGCTGGACAACTGGATCTCTTCCAAGGAACCAGAATTTTTCCTTCGGGCATACGTTCCACTGCCCGAAAGATGGGGTAAAGTTGTAGCTTCAGAGGGAGCATACTTCGATTAATATTAAAATATTGTTTCTGTTCTCCAACAACATGTTTTGTTCACCTCAAATCCTTCAAAACTTATTTATATACCCAATACACACACAGATTTTCTTCTTTAATGCTGTGTCTGTTGTCCTCTAACACATTTTTTTAAATTTAGGAAAGGATCATTCAGCATTGACACTGTTTGTGGGTACTGACAGACAATGGATGGCGACCTTATGTAGCTTAGGAAAACTACCTTTTTTCGTATTCCAGAAGTCTAGCAAACCTTCGCTGACATGAAATTCTTTTACACTTGCTTTATATGAATGAAATTCACATTTTAGTTGGTCCTCATCTTTGAACATAGGAATGTTGCTGAAAACAAACATATCTTCGTCCTTGTCTAAAAGGTCCAAGGGCTTAAATTGATCAGGATCAAACATCCTACATTGCTTTGAAAAAATTTGTGGCTGGCTAACAAAATCAATGCTTTTTATCTTCAAAAAAATAATGCTTAATTTTTTCATAACAAGTGGATAGAGCACTTTTCGCAGCGACGTGATGGCAGTCTTGATTCTTGTTAAGAAGACTGCATGTTGGCGATGTCCGGCATTTCATTTTATATTTTGTGCACTGAAATTTGCTGTTTTTCAAATAAAGTGAGCTGTCCGGAATATACAGTGCATGAACCTGCTTCAGATTTTCTTGAAATCTTTATCCTGACAACAACCAATGATTTTATCCACATAACAACTGCTACTGTTGTCTTCTTCTTTTTCAAAAAACCTCTGCGTAGTCTTCTAAACGTTTGAAATGAAAAAGCGCCACCTCAAACCAACTGTTCATTCCACCTAAGCCTGCACAGGTACTGGTGGTAAGCAAGGTATTTTACCCTTCTCTTGCAAAAAAAGCCGAAAATGTCCTTCAAGGGAGGGACAAGCAGTGAAGGCACGTTTAACAGCAACTACTAAAGAGTTAACATTTTCAAATTCATTCTGCCAAATTTCGCCCAAAAAGTTTAAAAGATGCGCATTTCAGGTGACGTGAACACCATTAAAAATACTGCTTTCAGGCTCTTTCCCCACGCTTCGGATATTTAAGATGCATTGTCTGTCACAAAAGCGGTTATATTAGCAAAAGGCATTTCATACTTATTAACGCACTGAAGTATTGCCTCGCTGACTGCTTTCAAATTTACGTATTCCAAAGGGATGCACTCAAGGAAGATTGCATTCAAAGAGGCTTCATCATTGCAGCTTTCAACATTCGGTTCAGCTGATGGAACAGCAAGAATATTCAAAATGTATCTAAAAACCATCTATCTTCTGAATCAGTTGTTTCGTCTGCAATGATGCTTACAGCGGATACTGATTTAAAAAATCTTCACTTGTTGCTAGTGAATATCATACATTTTCAGCAAATAACAATTCTGCATCTGATTTGCATTTGGAATAACACCAATATCTTTCAACAAATTTTCCAAGTAATTTTTTAATGTAGGGTTACCCAGTTTGGAAAGTGGGATGTTAGCTACACAAAAGGCACCCGTTAATTTTGAAAGTTTCATTGAGCGATGCTGTTCTTATGCAGTTCTTTTCTCAATTAATTCATCAACACATTTCTGCATTATTTTCAGTTCACTGTTCAGACACACCTTTTCTTTTTTTTAATGCAGCTTGCTTGCTAAATGCTTTTCACAACTGCCCTTTCTTGAAAAATTCATTGGTATGTTGCAACATGAACAAAACAATAGATAGTTGTTCACACGAAACGTTCCCTTGCTGTACTGCTTGCATCTTTCAGATGCACTCATTTTACTCACGTGGCTCATTCTCAAAATTAAAAAACAATACCTAGAAACTTCATAAACTATTCACACGAAAGAAAAAATTTTCTATGCCAAGCGTCTGCGAAACTCTCTTTTCTGTGAGCTGCTTTCCCACCTAAAATCATTAACACAACTCACGATATCCGGTTTACTAGTCAGGCAATTGGCAAAGGTCATTCAACAGTAGGGGTGTGGGGGTGTGATCACAAAAGACCACATGCACACTCTTCAGCAGAGTGCATGTGACCTTGAATTACCCGTCAAGCTTGCTCAAAAGGAGTATCTTCGCAACAAACAATTTTGAGAGGCAATTCACGGTTTAAAGGTCTGGTTTGGACTTTTGAGTAGGATTACTTTGCGGTATATTTTTCACGTAAATTCTAACGAAGGCAGTATTAAAATTATTTAATTATGAAAAATACAGTAATCAAAAAATTATAATAGAAATTAGGCGAAAAATCTAAAATTCGCGGATACATTTGATATTCGCGAAATTACAGAAAAACCTCAAAATTCGCGCCACGACAGAATTACTGCCCTAATCATTAGTTACAACAGCATCACCTCTGATACTCATAACAGGGTTGATAACAGTCCAGAGGTACATGGATGACATTTCACAGCTTGTGTTGCTGCCATTTTTTGTATCCCAGAAGCCAATTTTCAGCATGATAATAATGCATCACCACACACCGCTGACATCTCTCAAGCATGCCCACAAAGGGCTGATATGCTTCTAGGGCCAACAAGATTTTCAGATTTATCAGTGACCAACCATGTCTGGGACCTCACTGGATGATGCTTGCAAAGCTCTTCTGAACAGCCCAGGAATGCTGGTGAACTATGTGACCAGGTATGTGCTCCTTGATCCCATCTTTCATAGGGTACCATTAGGGGAATGTATTGCTCCATGCCACACTATGTGTCTGATTATATTGCACAACATGGTGGTCACACAAGGTATTGAGTGTTACCATGTGAGCCTGTCACAGAGATGTACTGCTCTGGAAATTAAATGATGTATTATTCCCCTCATTTTTTATGTCTCTGTTGATTTTAAACTCATTTGGCTTGCTCCTTCAGGGTGTGCCAATTTTAATGTGTGGTGTATATTGATGTGTGTGATGTGTCGCCATTTTCCAGCTTCTGAAAAAGAGACTGGCTATCTCATTTTCAGAAAGGAAAATAGGCTCCCATCACGCATCTTGATTCCCTTTAAGAAAAGATGAAGGTATTGAGTGCTACCATGTGAGCCTGTCACAGAGATGTACTGCTCTGGAAATTAAATGATGTATTATTCCCCTCATTTTTTATGTCTCTGGTGATTTTAAACTCATTTGGCTTGCTCCTTCAGGGTGTGCCAATTTTAATGTGTGGTGTATATTGATGTGTGTGATGTGTCGCCATTTTCCAGCTTCTGAAAAAGAGACTGGCTATCTCATTTTCAGAAAGGAAAATAGGCTCCCATCACGCATCTTGATTCCCTTTACGAAAAGATGAAGGAAAAAAAAATGCGAAGTTCTTTTTTTTTTTTTTTTTTTTTAAATCATCAGACCACCAAAAGTTTGTTGGTAAGGAACTTGAATTAATTTTCTACATCTTCAGAATTTTTTCAGTTCCATTTTTCTCGGGAAGTCAAGAAAAAAGTTAAGAAATTCTTTCGTTTCCATTGTGACTTTGAATTCCTGTCCCCCCTCCCTCTATCCCTTCCTTAACTTCTTTATAGAGTGTTAGAATATTTTTGTTATGTGTGTGTGTGCATGTTGAGTGAAGTGTGGGAATGTTATGTGATTTTACGTTCTGAGAGCAAACTTTTTTTTTAGGTGTGCAGAGATTGAAAATTTAGATGAGATTCCTTGGATATATTGTTTTAAATATTGTCTAGAGTAGTGAAGTGTAGTGTCTATTCATTGGTTTCATTCAAGGAAGTAATTGCTTATGATAAAGAATTCGAGAGGTGCTGTTCTGATTGACGAGAAATTCATTTTTTTGGGTTGTCAACTTTGTTTCATGGTAATATTCATATGCATATTTTTTTTTTCTTTCCATACTCCATGCTAAATGAGCTCAGCAACGTGATTCAAGGAGAGGCAACATTTACTAATAAATATGAGTGTGTAAATTAAAGCTCAAAGTATGTAATGTGTGTTAACTTGTTGAGCAGTGAAGTTATTTTTAAAACAAAAGCACTGATTACTTTTTTTTAATTTCTGCCTATTTTCCGATCCATTTCCACTCGAAATGCTGGATTTGTGTAAGAATGATATTTTCTTTTTAACTCTCTGTATACAAAAATTATATTTTTGTATCATAATCAATCCACTGCTGGACGAAGGTCTCCCCAAGTTTCCTCCACAACGGTCTGTCTTGTGCCAGTCTCCTCCATGTCACTCCCGCATACTTTCGAATTTCATCCACTCATCTCCCATGTGGTCTTTTTTCTGGGTCTTTTCCTGTCCCTTGGAGTCCAATCTAAAATTTCGGCTGTCCATCGATGGTCTGTCCTTCTGGCAGTATGTCCAGCCCATTGCCATTTCAGGGATTTAACTCTGATCATGATGTCTTCCACTCTTGTCATTTTTGGGATCCACGAGTTCCTCTTCTTATCTCACCTGGTTACACCAAGCATGCACCTCTTCATGCTTCTTTGAGTGGTCTGCAGCCTTTGTATGTCTCTTTCAGTTAAGGTCCACGTCTCTGCACCATGCGTAAGCACTGGAAGGATGCATTGATCAAACACTTTTCTTTTAAGACATAATGGCATATTGCTCTTGAAAATTATGCTGTTTTTTCCAAAAGCTCTCCAGGCAAGTTTTGTACGCCGATTAATTTCTTCATCAATGTGACCCTCACTTGTGATATCTGCTGTCCAAGATAAACTTACGTGTCTGTTATCTCCAGCTTTCCTCCATCAATCGATAAATCTTCATTTTTGTATAGCATTGAACATCACTTTTGTCTTCTGAAAGTTCATTTTTAACCCCACTTCTTTACTGTTGTCAGCAAGTTCCTGGATCATACTCTGCAGCTCTGATGGGGTAGTTGCAAAAATGACTACATCATCAGCAAAACGAAGGTGGGTTAGATAATCTCCATTAATCTTTATCCCTTTGTTTTCCCAGTTCAGTGATTGAAAGACATTTTCCAATGTGGCATTAAAGAGCTTCGGAGATATGGTGTCACCTTGTCTCACTCCCTTTCCAATTTTTATGTGTGTTGTATTTTCAAACAGCCGAATCTTTGCACTTGCATTTTCATAGATGTTATTAAGAATATTAATGTATGCATCTTCAATGCCGCAGGATTTCAGAGCCATTGTAACTGCTGATAGTTTCACCGAATCAAAGGCTTTTTCATAATCGATAAAAGCCATGCACAATGGAAGTTCATACTCCCTAACTCTTTCAATTAGTTCTCTCAGTACGTGGATATGATCTATTGTGCTGTAGCCACTCCTGGATCCAGCTTGTTCTCTCGGTTGAGCCATGTACAGTGTTACCTTCAAGCGGTGTGAAAGAACTTTAGTGAAGATTTTATAAACCATTGATAGGAGACTGATAGGTCTGTAGTTCCTGAGATCCTCAATGTCACCTTTTTTATGTAGCAAGATCATTGTGGCGTTGTTCCAATCCTCAGGAATCATCCCTTCATTAAGGCATTGAGTGAAATTTTGGGCGAGTACTGTTTCGATTTCTCCACTTGCTTCTTGTATGATGTCTACAGTAATTCCATCTTCTCCTGGAGCTTTCCCCCACTTCATGTTCTTGATTGCATGTGCAACTTCTGCTGGGAGGACTGGAAGAACTCTGATACTGGTACCTTTGATGATGTCTGGAGTACATGTATCATCCCTTTCATATAATTTGGAGTAGAAATCTTTCGCTCTTGTCAAAATTTCGCCTCTATTTCGTGTTACAGAACCATCTTCTTTTCTCAGTGCCATAATCTGTTTTCTTCCCTTACTGAGATGTCCCTTTGCTATCTTTAGGCTTTGGATGTTTTCAATTGCTTTCCTCACTAGTTCACAGTTGAATTTCCTTACTTCTTCAGTGATACTTTTTCGTACTGTCTTGCATAGCTCTATATATTCCACTTTGGAAGACACATCTTCTTTAGTTGTCCTCATCTCTCTTCTTTTTTTGCATCAACATTTTGGTTTTTCCTGATAATTTGTTCACATGCAACTTGTTCTTAGACCCAGCTAATTTTGTTGAGGTTTCTATAAGAGCTTTGGTTACTCTCTGTATACAAAAATAATACTTTTGTATACAGAGAGTTAAATGTATTATTTGTATACATTATTTTATATACTCTGGATACAAAAATAATGTTCCAAAACTAGAACACTGATGTGTGTGACACAGATACTTGCTGTACGAGAACAAAACAAATGAGTTGCGTAAAACAACGTCAGAAATGTCTTTGGTTTCCAAATGTTTTCGCTCACAGAGAACTAAAAAATTACAAATGGAATGTGAAAAAACAGTAACAAAAAACAGATGTTTAACAGTGAAACTGTAACAGAATGATTGTAATAATTTGCTCTTAAATGTGGTAATTACTTACCCCAAGTTCTAGCAGTGAGTTTGCGTCACAATCAGAAGCTATGGAAGAAGTCCCTAAAAAGTTCAAAAAGCTACAATTAGATTTAAAAATACCACAAAAAAGGGGCATAATTACAATGGACATATTAGTTCATAATGAGAATATTGTCTGATCATGGCATAAAACTAAAATCGTGTACATTCCGAAAATGCAAATAAAGACATCCTAAACCCAAGATTTTATGTGAAAATTGTCAGTTCTCACACTCAGTGTGACCAAGCATATCACTGAGATGTTTGCTTTCACAAAGCAATATGGTAGACACTGATAACATGAACCATGCAATTATTATTGCTCCACATTGGTGATGGCCAACACCAGTGGGCCATGATGCCAGTTTGTGTGGCACACCATAAGGTATCTCAAGTGGGAAAATTCATTCGCTGTGTAAACGTGGGAGAGTTTGGAAATGGAAGAATGCGGCACCTCAGGTCGAGTCAAGGCGCCAGACCAGCACTCGTACGTGAACATAGAAACTCTGCAGGGAAAAATTCTGACACAGATCCACACTGCCTTGCAAGAAGTTTGTGGGGACGGAACTCTTGATCAAAGCACAATTTTTTTACGAGGTCAAATTTGAGACTGAAAATACATCAAAATTGCCGCAACTCGTTGGAAGCGAGAGCGATCTTGCTGCATGACAATGCATCCTATCATGCTGCAGCGTCGGTACGGAGACTTTTGTCAAAATACGACTTTTATTTTTTCCCCAAAGTTAAAAAAATCGGCTTCGTGGCATCCGCTACGAATCACTGAATGAACTGCCATTGGACGTGACTCAAGTACTACGACAGATGAACAAATATAGTATATTATGGGGCATCCAGAACTTACCTCACCGCTGGCAAGTTGTCATTAGCTGCGGAGGAGAGTACATTGAACGGCAATAAAACCAAAAAAATATATGACAAAAATATACGCTAAAAAACAACATTGAAATATAAAAGAAAATATACAAACTCATTTGCCCTGTTTAATGGAATTTCAGGGGTTGTATGTCCTTTGCTAACTTTTCAGTGTCAGCTTTAAAACTTGAAGAAGAAATTCGCATCGTCACATGTAAGTGTTCATCACTCAGTCGTGAACCAAATTTACTTTCCTGATGGTTCATTATTGAAAACGACTGTTCACATATGTACGGCTACCAAACGTGGTTAGCATTTTATTTGCCAAACTTTTGATGAGTTCAAAATTTTTGGCAAGATCTGGTAAAACTGCTGCATATTTTCCTTACGAAAAACATCATTCAAGATGTCATTATGATGTAGCTCAAGAATTTCCATTTGCATTTCGACGTACTTGATCGACGTCAATAGTGACAGGATTTATGATTAGTCGAATTTCATTTTCTCTTGGGGAAACATCACTGAACCTTGACGAAAATTCATTTCGGAACTGTTGAATTATATTGGGTATATAAATAAGTTTTGAGGGATTTCTGTTTGGTGTCGTACTTATTACTGCTTGTATGTATTTTAAGGTGGCAACACTGCGATATTGCAGTACGATACGCCAGCTGTCAAAGTCAGTATACAACGTTCGATTGAGGTGCAAAGACGTATTTGTTTTACTCGATGGAAAATGGCAACTTTCGTCCCGACAAAACAACATTTGCGAGAAGCGTTACTGCATTACTTTATTGTCAAGAAAAGTGCTGCCAACAGCTATTGCTTAATGTCAGAAATCTATGGTGAACATTCCCCATCCATAAAAACATGTGGGTATTGCATTTAGACGATTCAAAAGGAACGATTTCGATGTCAGGGATAAAGAACGTTCTGGACCACCCAAAAAAATTGCTGATGGCAAATTGGAAGCTTTACTTGACGAGGATCCGTGCCAGACTAAAAAAAAAACTAGTAGCAGCATTAAATGTTAATCGACCATGCATTTCACAACGTTTAGCTGCCATGGGAATGGTGCAAAAAGAAGGGAATTGGGTTCCACATGATTTGCGGGGAAAGAGACCTTGAACGTTGAAAAACCATTTGCGAATTGCTGCTTCAAAGGCAAACAAGAAAGGTTTTATTGCATCAAATTATTACTGCCGACGAGAAATGGATATGGTATGATAACCCTAAACGGCAGAAAGTGTGGGTGAAGCCAGGTGAACCAGGCCCTTCAAAGTCAAAACACAATATCCATGGTTCAAATGTAATGCTGTATATTTGGTGGGACCAGAAGGGTGTGATCCACTAGGAACTGCTGAAACCGTCAAACTATTACTGGCAATCAGTATCGAACCCAATTAATGCGTTTAAAACGAGCTCTCACGCAAAAACGGCCGGAATGGGAGAATAGACACAACAGAGTCATCTTACAGCATGACAACGCAAGACCACATGTTTCTCGACCTGTGAAAAAGTACTTGGAAGGATCCGACTGGGAAGCTCTACCCCACCGCCATATTCGCCAGATACTGCGCCATCAGATTACCATTTGTTCCGGTCGATACAGTCAACACTTTCTGGAGAACCGTTTAGTTCTTATGAAGACATCAAAAATTGGCTGGACAACTGGATCTCTTCCAAGGAACCGGAATTCTTCCTTCGAGGCATACGTTCACTGCCCGAAAGATGGGGTAAAGTTGCAGCTTCAGAGGGAGCATACCTCGATTAATATTAAAATATTGTTTCTGTTTTCCAACAACGTGTTTTGTTCACCTCAAATCCCTCAAAACTTATTTATATACCCAATACAAAGGAACTTGTCCTTCAGCATTATACATAAATGTCAACTATTCAGTTGTTGCATTATTTACCGTTTCTCACGTTGTATTATTGTTGAAGTGCTTTCGGGAAACGTCTTTGTTTGACCAAAGGTTATAATCCTATAACATGCCATAAAGTTTATAATATATAGAAATAAATTGATAATAGGAGGTTAAGAATGTTACTCACATTTGGTCATGGAGCATTCTGGGATATTGAAGGGTCCTTCATAGTCCTATTGTGACGAAATTCTGTTCATCATGTTTCAAATGGTAGACATCTCTTCTTCCACACGAACACTGATTCAGTCAAATCTTCGTATTAAGGGCTAAGTTCAGGCTTGATATTTAATCTTGTTATTATTCCATATTTTGTTTCCAAGTGGTAAGGTAAAAGCAGTAAGTGAGTATCGCTCTTTTTGAGTCGTCATTTAAAAGATGATATTTAAGAACATTAAAACAACTAAACATTCCGAACCTTATTTTGAAGGGGAGTCGATCTAGTAAGAAATATCCTGTATTGATGAAAGTTCAGTCCTCGTTTCCCGCAGCACCAAATTCCCATACTAGTTTCAACTACCATTTCGTAGTCTTCTTCAGTGGGCAAAAATGATGAATTTCTCATCATTCATGCTGTTCCTTGGCCATCTATCTCAAATCCACTGGCAGAGTAAAAAGTTCCATGTCGGCAGAACCTCAGCGCATTTGGATTTTGGTTTGACTGCGCATCTCACGTCGTGCGTGTTTCTGATTGGAGTGTCCGAATTTGTTCCCGATTCTAATTCCTATGGTGTCGCCATTTTCTGTATGTCGATAGACTTGCAATTTATCTTGTTTCTGTACTTTTTATTTTTATTCTGTTTTATTTTTCTTTCTTTTTTTCTTGTTCTATGAGGTATTTCCAAGCGTGTGGAAGATCCATTGGGTCGTTATAATTACAATTTGTCTCTCTAGTTTTTTCAATCATCACCGCTTCCTATGTTAAAATTTGGGCCTTTATTTTATGTATAACCACGTAAAGAAATTCAATTATAACACGTAAAGAAATTCAACACCTTGAGGTGTTTGAAGAATTGATAGAATTGTCCTTCAGCATTTTCCACTCGCTTGATGAAATTGATGACAATTCATAAAGGGATTTGCAAGACGAAAACTGGCTCAGGACTTCTGCACTTCACTGTTTCGTGCAGCAGACACAATTTGGCATCAAAAGCCTTCATATGCCAGAGGACATGTCAGGTAGCAATTTGCCTTTTCCTTGGAGTTTCATGTGAGTTCATTAACACATGTTGTTATGTCCACCATAAATGCGAGAGCCATGATCCATTACTCCTCAGACAACTCAGGCACAAGTTTGCCCCTTTTCCTTCACGAAAGTGTCAATTTCTATTCGCAAATGAAAGCATCTACTCAGCCATCTCATGGCAGAAGTACACAACATTGCTGAACACTGAACCAACTTCTTCTAGAAATTGTCTGAATTGATGGTGGTTCAGACTATTATGCTGAATGTAGTTTACTGTTGAAACCACAGTATCCACAACATCTTTCATCTCGGAGGAAAATATTTTACAGCACAGTTCCTCTTGATTCATGACCAGGGCCCGGACTTGACTATTGCATTTTTAGGACTTTTTGCCTCTTTAAATGCATTTTTAGGCGTTTTAAGGGCATTTCGCAGCCTTTTTCAGAATTTTTTTTTGCCATTTTGGAAGGATTTTTGCAATTTAGCACATTTTTTGTCACTTTTCAGCATTTTCTTTCTTTTTTATGTAGAGTCCAGAAACGCCCGACGGCCCTTCAGTCAAACGGCTGCAGCATTTCTTCACCCCTTAAGACTTTGGGAAGGCCATAAATAGTTGATTGTGTTGATAAGACCCTGAAGCTGCGTGTCCTCCTCAAAAGAAAACAGATGTCTGACCACCTAAAAAGAGCCACTGGTTTTGGACATGCCTCTGACAACCCCCCAAGTCGCAAAGATGGGAGAGAGAGAGAGAGAGAGAGAGAGAGAGAGCTAACCAATCGGCGCTTCGATGTGAGCGATTCAGCATGTGTACCTTAGGAGGTCTTTCGTCCCTGAAGTAATGCCTGCACCCCTCCCCCACACATACTCAACCTTCTCCCTCAGGAAATGAAAATATTTCCCCTAAGAAACAGGTAGCTCAAATTATAGGAAGCATTACTTGGGATTAGGTGTCACTCTCCACAGGGACATTTGAGAGTAATCCTCATTTCTTTGAGTTTTCAGAAGGGAAGGAAATGGAATAGAAATATTTGTGCCCAAGATTTTTGGACACTGTTCGTGAAAGAGTTGGATAGGATGATTTTTCATTGCCCCCAACCTTCTGGTACCAGGCAGAACCTGTTTGTTCTGAGTGGTTGAGGGGTTAGACTTAAAGCATCTGGAATTGTATGGAAGCTGTTAGTACATATTCCAGTCATTATTTCCAGTCTGAAAAGAAAAGAAGCAGTTTATCTCCAAAGATGCTTAAATGCAAACCTTCTCAATCTTGCTATTTACGCAAGTTTGTTTCGGAAATTGGAGAAAATGTTTTTTTCTACTGATGGAGTAATTCTATTTTGCAAACTATGCAAAATTAAAGTTGCAGCACAAAAGCGATTTACTGCCGTGCAGCACATTGGATGAGAAAAGCATATTTGAGCTGTTGAACTTGCAAAGAAAAAGTCGCAGGCATCTCAACGTTTACTTATGGAAAGTTGTTCATTGATACCATCAAAGAAGTCACCATTTCATAAAGAGTCTTGTGAAGTTTTCGTTTCTGCGAATATTCCACTGGAGAAGTTAAACCATCTTAAATTTCACCAGTTTTTCGAAAAACACACTGGTCATGTCATACCTGATGAGTCTACACTACGAAAAAACTACATACGTGAGTGTTGCACCGAAACAATGGACAAAATTAGGGACAGTGTAAAAGGGAAAAAAATGTTTGTGTCTATTGATGAAACAAATGATGCACAGGGTTGTCTTGTTGCCAACGTCATAAAACTGACACTTGAGCCAGATTGCCCTGGCAAAATATTTTTGCTGAATATGGAGATCATAGAGAAAGTGAATCACTTAGTGATCTGTCAGTTATTTGACAAATCCTTGTTTCTTTAATGGCCTGGTGGTATACAACATGATGATATCCTTCTGTTTTTGACAGATGCTGTTCCGTATATGGTTAAAGCAGGAAAATCAATTAAAGGATTTTATCTCAAGTTGGTGCATGTCACTTGCCTTGCCCATGCTTTACATCGCACTGCCGAAGAAATCCATTCAAGTTATCCTAATATTGATCGACTCGAATCCAATGTAAAAAAAATATTCCTAAAAGCACCATATCACATACAATGTTTCAAATCTCAAGCTCCTAGCCTAGTCTTACCACCACAGCCAGTAATAACACGTTGGGGGACATGGCTGAATGCATGCATATATTACAGTGACAATTTCAAGCCTGTGAAATCTATATATGGTTTTCAAACTGGTGATGCCGCTTTAATCAAATTGCCCAACATGTGTTCTCGGAAAATAAAACAGAAGGAAATATAGCATACATTAAATCAAACCAGCATTTTGGCCTCAACGATTACATGTTTAGAAAAACAGGGTATGGAACTCATCGATGCAAATGTTTACGTTGAAAAAGCAAGTCAAGTTCTTAAAGGAGCCAAAGGCAAAGTTGGACAATCTATCTTTGCCAAATTAAACAGTGTTCTGAAAAAAAAAAAACCCCAAAAAACATTGGATTCCAGACTTTGAAGAAAATCTCACATTTATTAACTGGAGAAACACAATTTTGAAATAGAAGAACTAGCTGTGAGTGAAGCTGTTTTTTCAAGTATGGCCCTGTCACATCCGTTGATGTTGAAAGAAGCTTCTCGAGATATAAAAACCTACTTACAGATAATAGACGTTCATTTACCTTTGAAAACATTAAAATGCACCTTATAATTCCAGAGATGCCAACAGAAGGGCTATCAGTACAAAAATCTGAAGTTTTCAGTACAATTGCTTCAACTTTCAGTAAGATTTTCAGTACAACAAAAATATTTATTTTAAAATTCCATGAGTGATTAATTGGCCTTAAGACTTAATTTAGTTGCTTTTTTTTTTTTTAGCTCTGTTCACTTCGTCTTTTGTAAACTTTTTCTCATAGCAAAGTTCAGATTTTGCAATGTCCATGGTCTTCTCAACCATCAACGCACTTAATGTTCCTGTTGACAAGTTGGGTCGGAAATTAGTGGCATTTTTTCGCACCAAAGAGAAAACTCTCTCACTTGCAGCATTACTATGAGGAACAACTAAAACATTTTTCGTCAATTTACTTAAATTTTCGTAATTTGTCTTCCCATTATCGTCTTTCATTATAGAAATTTCATGCCACACTTTGTCCACTCTACTATCTAATTTATCAAAATCAAAAGTCTCATTTTGTAAGTTGGCAAATTCTACTAACTTATCCATTTCATCAGTGGAGAAATTAAAGATGGATGATAAAATTGTATTGATGAAAAAGTTACTTCTTTTTGCAAACTGATATCAGCAACTACAGCATATGATAAAAACTCATTATCTAAGGGAAATTTTTTTATGATATAACAACATGCAGCAGTATAAAGTTCTCTCACTCAATGGTAAAATGACCCAATATCATCTTTGCTCAAAGCAGAACAATTTTTAATGTATGCACAAGTTTTTGCTCCTATCACCAAATCATTATCAGCTTTTCTGGTTTTTAAAATTGTCATATTTTATAAGTTTAACATTTTTGGTAGTGTCAAAAGCATGATGTTTCATAAACCTTGAAATTAAACTCATTAATAAATTGTTCACCTTACCTCTAAGCTTGAATATCAATGATTTTTCATGCTGCAATTCTTGATTAATAGCAGTAAAAACTGGAAGTGTTGAAGACAGGAACAAACAGTTCAACCTGGATTATGGGTTCCTTATTGAAGACTGCAAGTTTTTAAACTGTCCATGATCTTCATCAGCATCAAACAAATTTTCAAGAGCTTCCCATTGTTCTAAAATTCTATTAACACTTTCAAGAAGTGATAGCCATCAGGTACTTATGTACTTCAATATCTTGTGTGGTTTTGAATTGCAGATTGCTTGGCTTCTTTTTAATGCATTTTTTCTTCTTGAGCTTTTATCTAAGTAGAAAAATAACTGAACTACAAATTGCTCCACATCAAAATTTTTAAGCTTTGAGGAAGCTTTTTTGCAGCCAAATGGATAAGATGACAAGTGCAAGGGGCTATGACGATAGAAGGTTGAATCTCTTTTATTAGAGTTGCAACACCTTTTATACTGCCCACCATCGTACTCGCATTGTCGGATTAAAATGCTACACAGTTTTTCCAAGATACGTTATTTTTTTTCAGTTCACTATCAATGGCAGTGAAAATTCCTTTAGCTGTGTTGTCTGATGTTTCTATCAATGAAAGCACAACTGTTTTATTGCAGCCATTTATCGCATCGAAGTATGTTATAACAAGAGGATAAATTTGTTTATCATTTGTATCATTAGTTCCGTCAGTTGCTAAAGAAAATGCTTGCTCTTTAATAACAGACAATATTTTTTCTTTGGTTGAATCAGCTAAACAATGGATGAGTGCTGATGTTTTTGTTCTAGCACACGCATAATTTTTTGCAACTTCTGAATCCGGAAACATCCTACGAAACAGATTTTTGGCATGGTCGGCAGCTGCGATGGGCAAGTTGTGTTCAATGATGAACGACGTAAATAAGAGCTCTGCTTCAGTAGAATCATTAGTTTTCACAGAAAAAAAAACCCTCCAAAGATTGGGATTTCAACTTCACATAATCTTTATGCTTCTTGCTCTCCGCATGACGCCTACGATCACCGCAGCCACCATGTGCTACGCTAAAATTGCAGCCGCATGTCTTACAAAACACGTGATTTGGCGAAACTTTAGATGCTTCATAAAAAGTCCATTCTTTACTATATATCTCGTGATACACTTGACAATAAGTTTTAACTGACTTTGCTCTTTTTGTTGTCACAGCTGTTTCACTGCTACGTTTCATTTTGTTTTAATCTAAATTAAAACATTTCATTGCACTAAAATTTTCACGAGCACAAAGCCACATGTAATCAACGTAAACAGTTCGCAAAAGGTGCTGAGCAGCTGAGTTCCCGCTCAGTTTTTGCGCACGGCACTCTCAAATACAAGCGTCTCGGCGTAACCAGTTTCCCCGAGGGACTTTCGTTTGCTCCTCGAGAACGTGGTTGCACCATGACGTTTGCCTCTCGAATGGCTGTTCGGGGAATCATGTGATGATCAGTGATTACAGCCTCCACTTAACAGAGGCAGAGCTTCCGTTAGCGGACGAAGGCAGGGATGCCAACCTCTTACAGCATTCATGTGTAGTCCAAGCCATAAAAATGCGTAGTTTTGAGCTTCCATGTGTAGACACAAGAAATATTACGAACAAGTATTTTAAGATGTTTTAAATTTACTACAGACTAGACAGTTATAAAAAAACCCAGAAAAAAATCAATATTGAGAACTGTATGTGCGGATTTGAGATTTTGATTTAAACAATTAGCGACTTATACACAAACGAATAACATCAGCATTTTATTTTCATGAAAGAGAAGAGCAGCTTAAAAAAGACCAACAGGCATGTGCCATTTGTCACTCGTATCCGAGACCCTACGGGGGGCATTGCGTGGGCGAGACTCCCATAATCTATTATGTGGGTTTCGGTAACGTCTTCCCTTTCATTCACGGCAACCTGCTGAGTTACTCCTTCCCTAACTAAAAATAAAAATGCAAAAGAAAAAAAAAAAATCCAAATTTTCACTTAATAGAGCTGAATTTTTGACAGATGCCATAACTTGGTCTTATAAGATTTCCCTGCAAATTTCGCTTGAATCCATTGGAAACTTTTAAAATTACGCACTTTTCTTTTTTATTATTAAGGCGTTCAGAGAAAGAAAGATCAACTTCACGAGAAAGCGCAGATG
Organism: Macrothele yani; assembly: GCA_039090855.1. Classification (NCBI taxonomy): domain Eukaryota; kingdom Metazoa; phylum Arthropoda; class Arachnida; order Araneae; family Macrothelidae; genus Macrothele; species Macrothele yani. Next base: position 178,634,396 of record CM076990.1, read on the forward strand.
ACCGAGAACTATGAGCTTGCAACATTCATTTCTCTCCCCCTTTTACTCTGAGCATATTTGCAACCTGCTGTTGTTGTATTGCATCTTTGCTTAACTGAGGATTAAAATGTGAAAAATTAATTTTCCAAATTTTCATTTTAAAAAGCTGATTTTTTTTTTATAGATGTCCTAACTTGGTCAAACAAAGTTACCCTGAAAATTTCGCCTAAATCCGGTGAAAACTTTTTAAATTACATACACACACAAAAAAAATTGGACACTTAGAGAAAGAGGGATTAATAAGAAAATTGCATTTCTAACTCAAAAAGTTTTTAAGTTATAGAAGTGAAATCGTAGTAAAGCTAAAGAAATGCATAGTTTCTACGCCAAATGCATAGGGGTTGGCATCCCTGCGAAGGCGTATAAGGACTATCTGTAAAGTGTGTTCCCCCCCCCCCAAAAAAAAAAAGGTAAAAAATACAAAATTGCATTCAGGAATCTTGCTGGGCTTTTCCATAGTTTTTCGGGTGCCAACAGTAAGACGAAGTGAAAATCCGTACAAGTTGGCATCTCTGTAATTCAGTGCAATTATGATGCACTTACAGGAAGAAAGACTTTCAGTGTACAAGCAAATAAAATTCATATGGGATTGGTATGTACCGTTCTTTCTTTTTCTTATGCAGTTACTAGTTATTTTTTTTTTTACGATTAATATTTATTTTAAAGAAAAAAATATAATTTATCAATTATTTTAAGACAATACAACAATTTTTTGGCAAAATTTACTGTAAGAACTGTTCTAGGTAGGGTTTCTTTTAAACATTTTAAGGTCATTTTTTTCATTTTATGGGCATTTTTTGCCATTTTTAAGAGCATTTTCTGCTACTTTTAAATGCATTTATAAGGAATTTTTTGGTCATCAAAGTCTGGCCCCTATTCATGATGCAGTGAAACACCATTGGATCAATACATCGCATACGGTGCAATTCCGCACCAACTCTTGCAACAATCCCGGTTTTGGGAACACACACATTTTTTCCACCATCGGTTGTAAAATTTATCAATTTTTACCAGCCAAGTTCAAAAGATTTATTGGTTTCTTTCACCTTTTTGAATAAATCTAATCCAGTTGTAGTGCCTTTCCAGTTGCATAAACTAGCAAGCTCTTCATGAATATTAAAGTCACTATCAATGCCTCGAAAAAATACCATCAAATGCGCAGCATCTATGATGTCATTACTTTTTTACTATTGCCAGTGCATAATAGTCAAATGACTTTGCCAAATGTTTAAGTTGCTCAAACAAATGTGCCCCCAGTTCTTCAATGCGCCTTGTGCAAGTTCTGGCAGAGGGGCTCACGTTTTGAAGATATTTCTTCTTATCTGGGCTCACTTCTTCAGCTACAGCCAGTAAACAACGCTTCACAAGTTTAGAATCTGTACAGGCCCTCCCTTCTTTTGCAATTATTTCCACCACTACGTAACGAGCACGAACAATTAACTTCCACTGCTTTGTTTTTTAAATATGCTTTGCTGAGCAGTCAAAGAAGCCTTCAGCTGAGCAATTTTATTTTTCCTAACTTCATCAATCAAACTCTTAAATTTCTCTCCAGACTCATTCTCACAATGACGTCTTATGTTGTATTCCTTAATTACTGATATGCTTCTCTGGCAGATAAGACAAACCAGCTTTCCAGCACTTTGAGTAAAAAAAAAGTACTTGGTGCTCCACATTAGTCATTAAAAATTCTACTTTCACCACCAATTTTACGTTTTTTTGATGCCATGTTCCAAATTATTTTTCACTCAATATAAATGTACAACTCAACTCAGCACATTTAACATCTGCCACCACTGAACACTGGTTTATCACGTCTCATTCTTCCCAGCTTGCGTCCTGTGCGTGCCAACAACAGCTGGAATGGTACCCATTGCGAACGAAGGTCACATCTCTATACAATATAGCTTGCCACCTTTCCCACAGCTAGATATCCAAATGCCTTGTGCTCCCACGCACCAACACTGTATTTGCTGTTAATTCACGCATTCGCAGACAACAAGGGTTGAAAGGTGAAAAAATCAGAAGTGGAGCCCGCGGCATAAATTCGAGGCTAGCTAGGCTGGCTGCGGAGCCCAGATAATACACAAATAAAACTGAATTTAATATACACAAGTCAATTATCAACGGTATTAAAATATGTCTATGCTTTCGGTGCTAAAAAAAAAAAAACGTGTACGGATTCGCTTCTTTGACTCAGTCTAGCGAGCAAAAACCAACGGCATAACACAAGCAGCTCTTCCACAGTCTTCGCAGTTCTGATGCGAAAACCTTCCGTACAATTGCCTGCTAGCATTTCCATGACAACATGAATAGCTGGTAGAGGGGAATGGGCCATTGCTTTGGGCTATGGTTCGCTGAGAAAAAAGAAGACTTAGACTAACACTTATGGGCGGGAGTATGCGAGTGACTGAGAGTTTCACGAGAGTTGTTTGTTTTTGTTAAGTGTCAATGAATTAAAATCGGAGATATTATATCTTAAATTCGTGGCTTTGTTGGATTCGAACTGTTTTGATAAATTTTGTGAAAGCTTCCATGAACATCTACTGTCAGAACTTAAAGAACTCTATGCTTCAAATTTTGATACCGCTTGACTAAAAAAAGAACTGAAGGTGTTTTATTTCCTTAATGAATACAAAAACAAATAAGTAAGAGACATTACGTGTTACATAAAGTTGAATAAATTGGACATAGTGTTTAGTGAGGTGTAAAAATTAGCAGACCTCATATTAAACTTTCTATCAACAACTGCAGCTACCAAAAGAAGTTTTTCAGCATTAAAAAGCATCAAGATATATTTTAGAGCCACACAAGGACATGCACATTAAAAAAACTTGGCTGTTTTGTCAATAGAGAAAAACATTATTTTTAAATATGAAAAAGTACTCGGAAGAAACATTTTATGAAAACATAGCACTCAAGTTCACACAAGAGGAAAGAAGAATGGAGTTCATGTACAAATAAAGTATTCAGAAGAAGAATGGAGTTTATGTACAAATAAGTGTTCAAATCCTAATCCTCATAATTATTTGGTATCATGTTAGCAATGGCATGTACCTAAAATTTAGAAAAAAAAAAAGTTACTTCTATTACTTAACAATAACAAATTACATATATACACATATCACTAAGCTGTTCTCTGAGATTCAGAGGTTAGCTCCAAAAAGAAATACAAACTCCCAGATATTTTTACTTATTGTTGTCGTATCAAACTTCTCCATTTACAGCGATCTTGACATACAACTCGTGCTTCACTGATATCCATTACACGCCGTACACATAATCCTTTATACTTCATACTCATAATCCTTTTTTCATGCAGACACTCCTGAATCTGATCCACCTATGTCTTCCTCTGCCTTTCTTTCCTGCCACTTGGGCTGAAAAGATTTTCTTAGTAAGCATTTCATCACTCATTCTTTCAACAATGGCCAAACCACCGAAGCATATTGGTCTCCATCTTGCTAACAACATTTTGCTTCACATCACACAACTGCAATACATCTTCATTCCTCACACAATCAGATCGTGTCTTGCCACAAACCCCACGTTAGTAACTCATTTCTCCAGCACACAAACGACTCCTATGTTTCTTCTGCAGTACCCAGTTTTCACTGCCATACATCAGAGTAGAAACAATTACTGTTTCATACACAGCCATGCGGGGACTCTCTAGAGAACCCATCATTCCTGTGAAAACCTCCCAGAGCAGCTATGACTTTCAAAGAAAAATTCACTCGCCTACTGATTTCACCATCCAACTTGTTCTCTCTGTCAAACATGCTTCCTAAATACACTAACTCATTCACATGGTCAATCACTCTGCCATTTACACTTACGTTACATTCAGTACTACCAGTTCCTCTCTCAAAAACCATAACTTTGGTTTTCATTTATTAATACTGAGTTTGAATTTCATGCAAACTTCATACATCCGGGATGACATACTCTTCAACTCACTTTTGTTCTCTGCCAGCACGACAGCGTCATCAGCATATAGCAATCTGCACACACGGATATCACCAAGACATAAACCACTATTATCTATTTTGGCATCACGCATGCATGCATCCATAAATATATTAAACAGCCATGGTGACATCACACAACCTTGCCCAACTCCTGCACCAATAGAAAACCATTTTGATAAAACACCATTCACTCGTACACAAGCTCTACTACCAGCATACATGGCTTCTACACTACTAAGTAGATTCCCAGTAACACCATATTCATTCAATACCTTCCACAAAAATGTCCTATTCACTCGGTCGTAAGCTTTCTCTAAATCTATGAAGGCAGCAAAATCTTTCTTCCCGACAGCCAGATACTTTTCAATCATCGTGCGTAATGCAAAAATCTGGTTAGTGCAGCCTTTACCAGGCATAAAACCACTCTGAACATCCCACACTTTCAATGATGTAAGACCCCATACTTTTCAATAACAACCTTACCAAACACTTTCCCTGGCACACTCAGTAGGCTAATACCATGATAGTTCTTGCATTCAGTCTGATCACCTTTTCCCTTATACAAGGGAACAATGATAGCATCCTTCCAATCCCGAGGGACCATTCCTAACTCCCAGCACAACTGGCAAATTTCAGTTAACCAGTCAATTATAGAGTCACCACCATATTTCAACATCTCTGCAGTTATGCCATCAACTCCCGGAGCCTTACCATTCTGAAGAGATTTTAGAGCTTTACACACTTCTTCTCTTGAGATCCCTCCTGTGCTTTCATCCCTCATTGTGATATCATCTGCATCTGTCTCAGAATCATTTTTGCTCTCCTGATCTAATAACTCACAGAAGTATTCACCCCATCTTTCACTTAACTCATTGGGCTCCCATATCATTTCCCCGATCTCATTCTTCACACAACTTAGAACTTTGTTTCCCCTATTTTTCCTGAGTCTCATGTACTTCCAGAAGGACTTCCTATCTTTCCAAAAAGCCAGTTCATGCCTTTTCACTTTCTCCTTCCTATCTTTTGCTTTACTGTGGCGAACCAGCTTAGCAGCTTCACTCTTCTTACAGCGATATTCATCCACAGAGACTCTACCTTGCAACATCCCCAAATAGGCTTCCTTCTTTCTCTTTACTGCCTCTTTAATCTCACTATTCCACCAAGCATCACTGCTATTGTTACCCACTATTGTGGTGCCACAGACCTATTTAGCAGCAGTAACAACACAGTTCTTAAAACATTCCCACTTCTTTTCTACATCCCTCTCACAAGATTTCAGATCCTTCAGTCGTTCTCTGAGTAAGTCAGAATACCGCTGATGATCTTCAAGGAGCCTATCAACCTTTATTCTTTCTATCCTGGGTCTCTTCCTATTCCTTTTCCTCCAACCAACATTAAGTTTCACTCGTGACACTACCAAGTAATGATCAGAACCAACATCCAAACCTCTCATCGCACGGGTGTCAACAACTAAGTGTTTCAAATGCTGATCGTAGACAACAAAATCTATCACACTCTTTTGACCAAGAGTACGATTTTCCCAAGTATATGTGTGGATATACTTGTGATTGAAAAATGTATTAGATACACACAAACCATTCTCAATGCAGAGTTCAATTAATCCTTCACCATTATCATTCACACAAGGATCATTAAACTTACCCAGAACATTGTCAGAAATTGCATTCTGCACACCTACTCTAGCATTGAATTCCCGTGCTATTATAACTTTTTCTTTAGCACCAAACTGGCTCAAAACAGCTTTTAGCTCCATTATTGGGGAATGGGTGAGATAGCCCAGATCTCGGACCCAAGATATGCCACTGAGTGGAGCCAATTTCCGATTTTTAGCTGTTCTTATAGCACAGGTCATTTTAAAATAAAAAAATAAGGTGACTGGTAAGGTGTCCGCAGACCACATGCGGCCCATGGGTGGCCGACTTCTGGCTTAGACCATTGCGGCACCAGGGCAGCATTCCAGACTCTTGGAGTTTCATTGCTGTGGGATCCAAATCGGCAAAGGTAAGTCATTGCAGAAGGTAACTACTCTGACAAGGTAGTCAAGTGCTTTTTATTTTTATGAGGGTTTATAGGTTGGCAACTCATTTTGGACATTTATCTGCACCAACCCAACAGCTTTACTATACTAGTCTCAGATATCAGGAATGAAGACTCCAGGACACACAGGAATATTCTCCTTCACTATTGACCCCCACCCCTCCCTACAAAACATCGAACTGAACTACAGCAGAGTTGTCCATTTCCACATGCACAATTACAGTGTAAAGGGTCATCAGGATTCCACTGCATGGGAAAACTTCACCACATCAAGCACCACCACTCAGCCTGCAGCAGATGGTTGACAAATCTTTCATGCATGTAAAAAATAATCTAAGTTATTTCTATTGAGTCTAGGTTGCATACCTTCACACATCTCTTCAACAACAACAACAATCTTCACTGCTCTTCTAATTGTTAAACTAAGTGAATGGCAAACATAAACACATACAGGTTGCTAAGAGCATCCATTCCATGCAGTCATAACACATATCTTAAACTATGATGTCATTTTCTTTTTTTGTTCTGGCAGTATTTTTATTAAGAAAGTTCAATAATATCTTAATGAACTTTTTATTAAGAAAGTTCATTAACAAAACTTTTTATTAAGAAAGTTCATTAACAGCTGTCATGAAGTTCACTGATATATAAACTTTACAGCACTTCTGAAAAAAAAAACAAATCTCTCACACAGAAAAAAAAAAAAAAAGTGGAAGTTAAAGCACACTGTGCATGGTTTACATTTAATGGAATTTTTTGTCCTCAGTAAACATATTTTGTGGCACAGAAGTTCAGTTCAGCAAGATACGTTTAGGTTGTGTGAGGAATGAAGATGTGTTGCAGTTGTGTAATGTGAAGCAAAATGCTGTTAGCAATGTGGAGACTAATATGTTTTGGTGGTTTGGACATGCTGAAAGAATGCTTAATGAGATGTTTACTAAGAATTTTTTTTTAGCCCACGTGGCAGGAAGGAAAAGCAAAGGAAAGCCAAAGAAATCATGGGAGGATCAGATTAAGGATTGTTTACATGAGAAAAAGATGATGAGTACGAAGTAAGGAGGTCTTGTGTATGTCGTGTGATGGATGTAAGTGAAGCCCAAGTTGTGTGTCAAAATCGCTGTAAATGGAGAAGTTTGATACAGCAACAGTAAGTAAATAATCAGTTACAAATTTATCTGGTACTTTGTATTTCTTCGTGGAGCTAACCTCTGAATCTCAAGAGAACAGCTTAGTGATATGTATGCATGTAGAAGTTCAGTTGAAAGTAAATACAAAACTTTTGGGGCAAAACTTACTATGTATATGTTTATTTGTCCCCAAAGATCATTCAATACAATAGTCCACTTAAGCTCACAGATACAAAGTCTATCTAGAAAGTATCCAGGCATTTTGAATATCTCATGAACTGGTTGTGCAGCCTTAATCTATCTTGGCAGTCAGCCAGAGGGCACCTTACTACCCATGCATGAACACTTACTCTCCCATGTGGCTACTTTATCGGCAGCGAGAAGTCATTGAGTAGATCAGTGAACTTGCATCAAAGTTTGGTTTCAAACTCAGAACATTCATGTGTGGAAACTACTTGAATGATTAAGAAAGCTTTCGAGGATGATTCAATGAAAGAAGCCCAAATAAAATTGTACCACTGATGCTTCAAAGATGGGAGGGAATCTGTTGACAGTATTCCACGTTGTGGAAGGCCCGCAACAAGCAGAACACCCAAAAATGTTGAATGTGTGCGGGCTGAAACCAACACAAATCGGTAATTGACAGTGTGAGAATTAAAAGAATATCCCAAATAAAGGTAACTTGATCACGCTAATTACGTTACAAGAAAGTTCGTAAGTTGGGAGCTTTCGACCTTATCTTAGGTCTTCATCACGCCAATGGAGGACTAAGATTCCAAAATAAAATGCCCGGAAGTTGTGTAGCTTTGAAACATTATGATGATGGGCAAAACACATAACAATAATAAACAAATAAAGGTAACTTGATCCCGCTAATTATGTTACAAGAAAGTTCGTCAGTTGGGAGCTTTCGACCTTATCTTAGGTCTTATCACGCCAATGGAGGACTAAGATTCAAAAAAAGAAGATCTGTGGATTCCATGGAATATTGTTGAGGAAAGATCTTTGTATGAAACACGTGTCAGCAAAATTAGTTCTGTTGCTGCTGTTGCAACAGCAGAAAGAATTTCTTACTGATGTTGCACAAGAACTTGCTTGAAACCACTAAAATGAACCAAATCTAACTTCCTCAAAAAAAGGTCATAACCAGAGCTGAGTCATGGGTGCATGGCTATGAAACAAAAGCCCAGTCTTCCCAATGGAATTCGCCACAGTCTCCATGTCCGAAAAAGGCATGGAAAACTTGGAGCACCGTCAAGGCCATATTGACGCTCCCCCCCCCCTAAATAGTGAAGGTGTTCTCCATCACGAGCATGCTCCTCGAGGCCAGATAATAGATAAGGAGTGCTACATGGAAGTTCTTTGCCAGATGAGGGATGCAGTAAGAAAATGGCTGCAGCTGTGGGGAAGTGGTGACTAGCAGCTTCATTAGGATAATGCACTTGCTCATTCTTTATGTCTCACGCAGGGTTTTTTGGAGAAACATTGTATCATCCAAGTCTGTCACCCCACCCTACAGCCCAGATTTGGCTCCCTGAGACTTCTGGCTTTTACCAAATCTAGAATTGCCATTGAAAGAGAGATTTCAAACTGTGGACGGGATTAAGAAGAATGCAATGGGGCGATCCAAAAGAGCACTTTGCAGACTGTTTTGAAAAATGGAAGGCATACTGGACAGGTGACTGAGGTCCCAAGGAGAGTACTTTGAAAGGGAATAAATTGCTATTTTCCCAGGTCAGCTACACTTTTTTTTTAAATATTTAATAAATGGATACTTTCTAAACAGACCTGTTAAAGCTGATTTCCCCTCCCATGCAGAATATCAGAATGTAGACATACATGCGTACACAGTATGAGGATAGTTTCCAAATTAATAGCAGATAGTTTTTGCTTGTAGATTTAAAAAAAAAATGTTATTTATAGCAGTTAAAACAGTTACTCAATATATTAGTCTTTACTCAGATTAATATTTAATTCTATTTTAACTTGTGAAACTTCCAATTTTTTTCACATCTTCCGAGTTCTTTTGTTCTTACAGACGCTTCTAGCCTATAGATTTTATCAAAGCCTGTTAGAAAGAATTTAAACTTTATTGCCAGATTCCTCTTGCATTTTCCAGTAATTAATTTTTTTCCTTATGTACTTTGTAAGTGTACTATTTTTTAATTAAGTTGTTGAAAATGCTATTTATTAATTTGGAAGGTTCATTAATGTAACTGTTTTTCTGGATATAAAAACTTTCATTAATTAGTCTCTTATTTTTATGAGGTTAATATATAATATAGTCCAATATTTTAATATTTTGCCATAAAGGTCCATTTCACACACATTGCTGCACATTCAGTTGTAATGTATTTATTTTGTCCTCACTGGAATCTGTAATGTTCTAATAATTATTTATTTTATTTTTTCTTTACATTATTCTATTGTTATCATGCGATTTTTGGGTTTGCAGCAAGTTTTCTGTTTCAGTGGTTGTGCACACAGATACATTTTATTTTTATACAACTCTGCTCCAGTGTATCCCAAAATGCCTCAGAGGCACATAGTTTGGGTTGGAAGAAATTAAATGCTTTTTTGCATCAACACTGAACTCACAAAATGAAACGTGGCCACTGGCTACACACTACACACACACACACACACATATACACTAAAACTCTAAACGAAAAGACTGCGTGTACCATACACACAAGAAAATGACATAAAAAATTGCAAAAAATATTACAAAGAAACACAAGCACCCACCCAGACGTGCGATGCAGCAGACCGAACTGTGCTCAAATATACGATATAAAATACATTAAAATCACAAATCCTAAAACACTTAACTCACTTACCTCATCAAATGAAATGCGATATCCAAAGTAAATAACTAGCCCAAGAAAAAGTATCAGAAACTGATACTTTATATATATATATATATATATATCATCATTGTCAACCATTATCAATCCACTGCTGGACGAAGGTCTCCCCAAGTTTCCTCCACAACGGTCTGTCTTGTGCCAGTCTCCTCCATGTCACCCCTGCATACTTTCGAATTTCATCCACCCATCTCCCATGTGGTCTTCTTCTGGGTCTTTTCCTGTCCCTGGGAATCCAATCTAAAATTTCGGCGGTCCATCGATGATCTGTCCTTCTGGCAGTATGTCCAGCCCATTGCCATTTCAGGGATTTAACTCTGATCATGATGTCTTCCACTCTTGTCATTTTTCGGATCCACGAGTTCCTCTTCTTATCTCTCCTGGTTACACCAAGCATGAACCTCTCCATGCTTCTTTGAGTTGTCTGCAGCCTTTGTATGTCTCTTTTAGTTAAGGTCCACGTCTCTGCACCATACGTAAGCACTGGAAGGATGCACTGATTAAACACTTTTCTTTTAAGACATAATGGCATATTGCTCTTGAAAATTATGCTGTTTCTTCCAAAAGCTCTCCAGGCAAGTTTTGTACGCCGATTAATTTCTTCATCAATGTGACCCTCACTTGATATCTGCTGTCCAAGATAAACGTACGTGTCTGTTATCTCCAGCTTTTCTCCATCAATCGATAAATCTTCATTTCTTGTAAAAGCATTGAACATCACTTTTGTCTTCTGAAAGTTCATTTTTAATCCCACTTCTTTACTCTTGTCAGCAAGTTCCTGGATCATACTCTGCAGCTCTGATGGGCTAGTTGCAAAAATGACTACGTCATCAGCAAAACGAAGGTGGGTTAGATAATCTCCATTAATCTTTATCCCCTTGTTTTCCCAGCTCAGCGACTGAAAGACACCCTCCAATGTGGCATTAAAGAGCTTCGGAGATATGGTGTCACCTTGTCTCACTCCTTTCCAATTTTTACGTGTGTTGTATTTTCAAACAGCCTAATCTTTGCACTTGCATTTTCATAGATGTTATTAATAATATTAATGTATGCATCTTCAATACTGCAGGATTTCAGAGCCATTGTAACTGCTGATGGTTTCACAGAATCAAAAGCTTTTTCATAATCGATAAAAGCCATGCACAATGGAAGTACATATTCCCTCGCTCTTTCAATTAGTTCTCTCAGCACGTGGATATGATCTATTGTGCTGTAGCCACTCCTGAATCCAGCTTGTTCTCTCGGTTGAGCCATGTCCAGTGTTACCTTCAAGCGGTGTGAAAGAACTTTAGTGAAGATTTTATAAACTACTGATAGGAGGCTGATAGGTCTGTAGTTTCCGAGATCCTCAATGTCACCTTTCTTATGTAGCATAATCATTGTAGCGGTGTTCCAATCCTCAGGAATCTTTCCTTCATTAAGGCATCGAGTGAAAATTTGGGCGAGTACTGTTTCGATTTCTCCACTTGCTTCTTGTATGATGTCTACAGTAATTCCATCTTCTCCTGGAGCTTTTCCTCGCTTCATGTTCTTGATTGCATGTGCAACTTCTGCTGGAAGGACTGGAGGAACTCTGGTACTGGTATCTTTCATGATGTCTGGAGTGCATATATCATCTCTTTCATATAATTTGGAGTAGAAATCTTTCACTCTTGTCAAAATTTCGCCTCTATTTCTTGTTACAGAACCATCTTCTTTTCTCAGTGCCATAATCTGTTTTCTTCCCTTACTGAGATGTCCCTTTGCTATCTTTAGGCTTTGGTTGTTTTCAATTGCTTTCCTCACTAGTTTCACAGTTGAATTTTCTTACGTCTTCAGTGATACTTTTTCTTACTGTCTTGCATAGCTCTATATATTCCACTTTGGAAGTCACATCTTCTTTAGTTGTCCTCATCTCTCTTCTTTTTTGCATCAACATTTTCGTTTTTCCTGATAATTTATTTACATGCAACTTGTTCTTAGACCCAGCTAATTTTGTTGCTGTTTCCATAACAGCTTTGGTTACTTTTCTGTTAACTTCAGAGATGTCCACTTCTTCCGATGTTAGGCCTTCTAAAGCAGAGAACCTGTTCTTCAGTTCCAACTTGAAGGTATTATGGTGTTTTTTAAGGTTGGTTATGTCAATAGATTTTGTTTGTCTTATGAGCTTGCCACGTTCAAGTTTAGTGTTGAGGTGCATCTTACATCTCACCAATCTATGGTCACTACCTGTGTTGAACTTGTTTAGCACACTGCAGTCTTCTATGACAAATTTTTTGTTACACATAATAAAATCAATTTCACTTGTCGTCCCATTTGGATGTCTCCATGTCCATTTCCTGTGTGGCTTTTTCTTGAAGAAGGAGTTCAAGATGAAAAACCCTTCTGCCTCTGCAAACTCAACGAGAGTATTTCCACGCTGGTTTCTGTTGCCGTGACCGAATTTACCTACTGAAGTTTCATTCTGTTGCCTTTGCCCTATTTTTGCATTGAAATCTCCCATGATTATATATATATATATATATATATATATATACTCTTTTTTTTTTTTTTTTTTTTGTACCTGGCCAAGGCAGCGGCCAGTGCGACATGAAGGCAGAGGGTGCTAAGAATCCCCGGAGGACCGGACTAGGCTGCCATCTGATGCTGACCTTGGCTACGTACAACGGACGCTCCCTATCTTCTGATTCAAGGCTTCTTGAATTGGAAGAGGAACTACAAAGGATCAAGTGGGACATCGTTGGGCTAAGTGAGGTAAGGAGAAAAGGAGAAGATCTCATTGAACTGAAAAGTGGACATCTCTTCTACTATCGTGGGACAGATACTGGCAGAACTAGTGGTGTTGGATTTATAATAAACAAGAAACTGAAGGATAAAGTTGTAGAAGTTGAAAGTTCCTCTGACAGAGCTGCACGACTCGTTATCCAACTCTCGAGAAGATACCAGGCTCAGATTATTCAAACTTATGCACCCACCACAAGTCATCCTGAAGAAGAAATTGAAGAATTTCATGAGGAAATTCGTGATCTAAATAATAAAGGTAAGCAGCACTTGAAGATAATTATGGGAGATTTCAATGCAAAAATAGGGCAACGGCAACAGAATGAAACTTCAGTAGGTAAATTCGGTCACGGCAACAGAAACCAGCGTGGAAATACTCTCGTAGAGTTTGCAGAGGCAGAAGGGTTTTTCATCTTGAACTCCTTTTTCAAGAAAAAGCCACACAGGAAATGGACATGGAGACATCCAAATGGGATGACAAGTGAAATTGATTTTATTATGTGTAACAAAAAATTCGTCATAGAAGACTGCAGTGTGCTAAACAAGTTCAACACAGGCAGTGACCATAGATTGGTGAGATGTAAGATGCACCTCAACACTAAACTCGAACGTAGCAAGCTCATAAGACAAACAAAATGTATTGACATAACCAACCTTAAAAAACACCATAATACCTTCAAATTGGAACTGAAGAACAGATTCTCTGCTTTAGAAGGCCTAACATCGGAAGAAGTGGATATTTCTGAAGTTAACAGAAAAGTAACCATAGCTCTTATGGAAACAGCAACAAAATTAGCTGGGTCTAAGAACAAATTGCATGTGAACAAATTATCAGGAAAAACCAAAATGTTGATGCAAAAAAGAAGAGAGATGAGGACAACTAAAGAAGATGTGACTTCCAAAGTGGAATATATAGAGCTATGCAAGACAGTACGAAAAAGTATCACCGAAGACGTAAGGAAATTCAACTGTGAACTAGTAAGGAAAGCAATTGAAAACAACCAAAGCCTAAAGATAGCAAAGGGACATCTCAGTAAGGGAAGAAAACAGATTATGGCACTGAGAAAAGAAGATGGTTCTGTAACAAGAAATAGAGGCGAAATTTTGACAAGAGTGAAAGATTTCTACTTCAAACTATATGAAAGGGATGATACATGTACTCCAGACATCATGAAAGGTACCAGAGTTCTTCCAGTCCTTCCAGCAGAAGTTGCACATGCAATCAAGAACATGAAGCGGGGAAAAGCTCCAGGAGAAGATGGAATTACTGTAGACATCATACAAGAAGCAAGTGGAGAAATCGAAACAGTACTCGCCCAAATTTTCACTCGATGCCTTAACGAAGGGAAAATTCCTGAGGATTGGAACAACGCTACAATGATCTTGCTACATAAAAAAGGTGACATTGAGGATCTCAGAAACTACAGACCTATCAGCCTCCTATCAGTGGTTTATAAAATCTTCACTAAAGTTCTTTCACACCGCTTTAAGGTGACACTGGACATGGCTCAACCGAGAGAACAAGCTGGATTCAGGAGTGGCTACAGCACAATAGATCATATCCACGTACTGAGAGAACTAATTGAAAGAGCGAGGGAATATGAACTTCCATTGTGCATGGCTTTTATCGATTATGAAAAAGCCTTTGATTCGGTGAAACCATCAGCAGTTGCAATGGCTCTGAAATCCTGCGGTATTGAAGATGCATACATTAATATTATTAATAACATCTATGAAAATGCAAGTGCAAAGATTCGGCTGTTTGAAAATACAACACACATAAAAATTGGAAAAGGAGTGAGACAAGGTGACACCATATCTCCGAAGCTCTTTAATGCCACATTGGAAAATGTCTTTCAATCACTGAACTGGGAAAACAAAGGGATAAAGATTAATGGAGATTATCTAACCCACCTTCGTTTTGCTGATGACATAGTCATTTTTGCAACTACCCCATCAGAGCTACAGAGTATGATCCAGGAACTTGCTGACAAGAGTAAAGAAGTGGGATTAAAAATGAACTTTCAGAAGACAAAAGTGATGTACAATGCTTTTACAAGAAATGAAGATTTATTGATTGATGGAGAAAAGCTGGAGATAACAGACACGTACGTTTATCTTGGACAGCAGATATCAAGTGAGGGTCACATTGGTGAAGAAATTAATCGGCGTACAAAACTTGCCTGGAGAGCTTTTGGAAGAAACAGCATAATTTTCAAGAGCAATATGCCATTATGTCTTAAAAGAAAAGTGTTTGATCAATGCATCCTTCCAGTGCTTACGTATGGTGCAGAGACGTGGACCTTAGCTAAAAGAGACATACAAAGGCTGCAAACAACTCAAAGAAGCATGGAGAGGTGCATGCTTGGTGTAACCAGGAGAGATAAGAAGAGGAACACGTGGATCCGAAAAATGACAAGAGTGGAAGACATCATGATCAGAGTTAAATCCCTGAAATGGCAATGGGCTGGACATACTGCCAGAAGAACAGACCATCGATGGACAGCCGAAATTTTAGATTGGATTCCAAGGGACAGGAAAAGACCCAGAAGAAGACCACATGGAAGATGGGTGGATGAAATTCGAAAGTATGCGGGAGTGACATGGAGGAGACTGGCACAAGACAGACCGTTGTGGAGGAAACTTGGGGAGACCTTCGTCCAGCAGTGGATTGATAATGGTTGACGATGATGATGATGATGATATACTCTTACAATCTGTACAATGTCAGCAATATAGAAGTGTGATATGCATTTGCCTTTTACAAGGATTGATACTACATGATTTCACTATGTTTTAACTTTGAACTTAAGGGCTTTATTCAGTTTTCCATTTTAACACATTAATTTTTTTTTGGTTAGCATGCATGAAACTTTAAACGCCACTTTCTTGGATTCTAAGTAACGATTCAATTTTAACATCTCTTCTGTCACTATCACACAAGATTTTAGTCTGTCGCATTTTAATTCTTTGATGTCGATTATCAGCCTCGCAATAAATATGAATTTTCAGTGTGAAGATAATTCAATGAATTCCACACAGTATCGAAAGGAATAATAAAGACAATGAGTTCATTATACCAGTGGAAGTTTCCATAGCACACCTAAGGTAGGCTTAACAACTGAAACAGCGGTAAGCCTGAAATTAGTGATGGACCATATGTGAATGATTCATTCACAAAGAATGGACCTTCACTGGGAATGGTTTGGTCTCATTGCTGTGAATTATCATTCTTCAATCTGAGATTACTGCAACACACGCTGAAGTCATAACATTTAATGTATTCTGTTTACTTGAGTTCAGAAATGAATTCCCATTAAGTAAATTAATATAGAGTATTAATCAGGATCAACAATTATGTGAGAGCAACCAGCTCCAAAATAGTGGTGAAACTTAAGAATGGGATGGCATGTGATGCCATTCCCTTGAATGATGTACTTGAAACATTCATCAGGAATGGTAAAGAGGTTGTGCTCTTTTTGGCAGTTTGTCAAAAACAGATGTGGCTTGGAAAGTGCTTTCGTTGTAAACACAAAACGTGCAATGAGTGATTTACTCATTGAGCATAATGACAACCTGAAAATTGAATGATCATTTGTAAATTGGACTCTTTTGTGTAAATGTTCTGCACAGAAGAAATGATTTATGCCATCACTACAACATAAGACAGGAAAAAAAAAAAAAAAAAAATGATTTCCCCCCCCCTCTTCTAAAGGAGAGAATTTAAGGAAGTAAAGTTTCAGGCAGATATGAAGCTCAAATGAAGTTAACAATCAGCACCAAAATAACTATTCATTTAATATGAATTTGGAAGATGTGAATCCCTTTATTGGTGTAAGTATGACATGGATGTTAAGTCGGATAATATCCAAAAACTTGAAAATTCCATCATCCTGGAGTGGGAATTGAACACGAGTAGGCTAACCACTACACCAGCCAGAATGACCAAGTTTCAAGTTTTCGATTATTTTGATTATAACCATTACAGGATTCGCTAGTCAAATCAACTGGCATTCAGTTGCTTCAACCAGCATTAGTTTCTTCGGCTAGCAAATCCTGTGATGGTTATAAAAAAATTAATTGGAAACTTGGTCATTCTGGATGGGGTAGTGGTTAGCATACTTGGGCGCTGTCCGGGTGACGCAGGTTTGATTCCCGCTCCAGGACGACTAAATTTTCAAGTTTTCAGATATTATCTGACTTAAAATCCATGTCATATTTACACCAAAAAATAGATTCACATCTTCCAAATTTGTAGTGTACAATGGTGCAATCCCGTATTTCATTCATTAACTATTCATTTGTTGCAAAAATTCTAGACAAAACAAATATGAGAAAGTGGGCTAATCCACCCCCACTCATGATTTCTGAAAGTGCCAACAAATGGTACCAACCCCCTCCCCCTTCCTATAGATGGAACTCTGTCATGAAAACAAAACAAAAAGTAAAAACAGAAATAGAAGAATCTCAACCTCACCTGAACGAGATAATCCAGGACCCTTCTTTTGTTTTGCATTAGCAATAGGTTGCTTCGGCTTCACACCAGTAGACTCCAAGTCATTGACACTTGTGGATGCTTTGTTCACAGCAATATGGTCTGACACAGATGCAGGAATGGAAAGAGATGAACTTGAATGGTTCGATTTACTTGCTGATGACTGGACAGGAACTGGAGATGGAACAGGAACTGGAGATGGATTAGATGAATTTGCCAAATTTCCTTTTTCTGCAGGTGGCAGAAATGAGTCTAATGATGCAGGATTTGAAGTTGTGCTCTTCGCCTCCGAAATGCTGTCTCTTGAAACACTCTTTTCACTGTGGGTTTCAGATTCCGATGGAGACTTATTTTTACCCTCTTTTTCCACTTTCTTGGTGGAATTCAGGGCAATCAACTCAGTAATGGATTTTGCGACTGTATTTTCAGATGTGTTTGACTGCACAACTGCAGCTTGGCTTTGAAGCTGTGGAAAACCAAACGTAAAGGGTGTCTGCATGGGCTGAGTAACAGGATTGTTTTGTGTGGTAACCTGTGGTGCGTGAAACACACTAGGCGACTGAGATAAACTGTTGGAAAGAACCTGTGATGGAGGATATGCAGGGACATTCAACCCAGGAGGCACATGGGTTCTAGGAACATTTAGTTGAAAACCAGCAGCAGGTTTCTGGGAGAACCCACCAGTGGCACTTGTGTACAAGTTGGAGCCTAAGAGACTGGATGAATCCATGTTCGGCATTTGGAAAGCAGATGCACTTAAACCCTGCACAGTGCCAACAGCACCATGGGGACTAGAACCTTGACATGAGGTTAGTTTCTGATTCTGAGCAGTTGAAAACGGATTAAAATATTGCAAAGCACTTTGTATAGAACTGGAACCAGGTGGCTGTGGCAGCAATGGTGTTGGAAGAAGTGGGTTTCCTAGTGCCAAATTATTTGTACCTTGAACCTATATAAAAAAAAAAAAAAAAAAAAAAGTGCAGGGAGAGCACTTTCTTTTAAAAGCACAAAAACATACATGTGAAAATATTTTTATTTACCAAAAACGAGTTTATCTCATCAAACAAGAAAATCACATAATACAGGGTAATTCAAAAGGATTCATCCGATTTCAAATACTATACAGGGTGTTCAGCTAATGCGGCGACAAACTCAGAGGGTTGTTAGTAGACATCAAGAGGAACAAAAATTGAAATGGAACATGATGTCGCAAACCACGTTCAGTCGGTGAAAATCGCAAAAATACGTATGCAGGTTCTGACATCATGCAGGGACGACGAAAAGTACAATAATAACTACAAAAAGATTTATTTGACAGCATGCTACAACACAGCTTGTGGTGCACAGTACAATGCTGGAAAGGGAACAAAGAGAATGATGTGAACAAAATTATTACAGATGCTGTTAAAAATTATTACATTGTTGTGCACAGTACAATGCTGGAAAGGGAATGATGTGAACAAAAATATTACAGGTGTTGTTCGAAGTGGTGGCCGCGGACGTCGTTGCACAGTCTACGACGACGTAAAAATTATTCCCAGACGCGCTCGAAGATACTGGGTGTGCTATTGATGTCTGCTGCAGCGATGATGATCCGCGCTATGAGATCCTCCTGTGTGTCCACAGGCGTCTCATAAACGAGTGATTTAAGGTGACCCCAGAGGAAGAAGTCCAACGGATTGAGTTCCGGTGGACGTGGAGACCAAGCAACAGGTCCGGCGTGTCTAATCCACCTCCCTGGGTATGTAGCATTAAGGTGGTTACGCACCTCGTGAGAAAAATGTGCTGGGGCACCATCATGCATGAACCACATGCCTCGCTGCACTGCGGCCGGCATGCTCTGCAGCAATTCCGGGAGGACGCGTTGCAGGAAAATGAGGTAAGCTGTGCCATTCAGGCGCTCGGGCAGAAGACAACTAACTGCTATCTACCACAGCAATGGCACTACCTTACGTCGCCCGAAGCACGCGCTTCTACCCCCAGCACATGCGTTTCGTGACTCTGCTTAAGTCAGACATTGTGAGTGAACCCATGAACGCATTCAGCGACCAACTGACATCCGCCTTCCCTCTCCTCTCGAGCCTGCATACGTATTTTCGCGATATTCACCGACTAAACTTGGTTTGCGACACCATGCTCCATTTCAATTTTTGTTCCTCTTGATGTCTACTAACAACACTTTGAGTTTGTCGCCGCATCAACTGAACATCCTGTATTTTCGAAGTTCACAAATGCAAAGTGTCGCCGCATTAACCATTCTGTATTTTCGAAGTTCACAAATACAAAGTGAGTAATGATACATCAGTCAAAAGAAAAACTGTCTGATTTTTTGTTCTTAAATTATAAATGCCCTGTATGACTTCCCTTAGTTACACTAGCAACGTCGAGATGATAGTCTATTTCCTCCCATACTCGCTTCAGCATGTCGGTTGTCACGGACTCCACCGCAGTAACAATGCGTTTTTTTTATTAGCTCATCCAGTGTTGTAGGAAACAGTGGCATGTACACAGTATCCTTAACATACCCCCAAAAGAATAAGTTTCACGGTGTACATTCCAGGTACCTAAGTGGCCAGCTGTAGAGAACCAAGTCATGGGGGTCCACTGCGAACAATCCAATGGCAACAGAGCACTTCGTTGAGGAAACGGTGAACAGTACAGTGCCAATGAGGTGGTCCCGCAGCGACAGTGGAGCCTTCTCATTGTGACCTACTAAAACTCCGAGATTTCCGCTTCCATTTGGTTTATGCCCAGGCCATTCACGGTTGACATGTATGGAATTATGCTCTTTTGAAATCAGATGCATACCTACCAACCTTGGCAAGAACCTTGTCAGTAGTAACTAGTATTATTGCACGGCACAGATAGATATTTTCTTACAAAACGATCCACCTCTTTGTGAAAAAGAAATAAGCGCCACAACATAACGATACAACAAACAAGGACACTCATGAAACAAACTTGACAAGTGCGAAACGCAAAGTTGATTCCCCTGGTGAGGGCACAACAGGTAACATTGCCAGATTTAAGTTTCAAACTTCCACCAGTAAAAATAAGTCGGATGCGTTCAGAATTCCACACTTGACTGACTGACAGGAAATCCAAAATTTGTAAAAAATGCGTCAATTTTCACAAATTTTAACTTCGTCACTCCCGTTTTCAGGAATTTCCCCTCCCTTATCAAGCTTAAATGCAAAAACTTATTAACAAAGCAGGAGAGTGGGAACATTGCGGTGTGTGTACGGGAGAAATCTTTGTTCCGTTCGATTGGCTTCCGGATTTGGAAATTTCCCCCTATTTTCAAGTTGAAATAAAAATATTGCAAAAGGTTATTTAACAATAGTACCGGACAGAGGTAACATCGCGAGAAAAAGAAATTACTATTAGCATTATGGAAAAATATGAACTCGGTCGATTTTCCATTTTAGAAAGTTTTGTAAAGATGGAACTCTGTCATCCGCCCCCCCCGAATTCTGTTCTCTTGTGCATCAATCTCGTAAATGATCAAAAGAATAATGAAAATGGCGGAATTCCTCGAATTCGTGGAAGAATTTTACACCTGAAGATTACAGGGAAATTTTTGCGACACCTCACTTCCGTCTTCGCAAATCATTGCCTACAGTTTCCAGATGAAATACAAACATTTATGCAATAAAATGATATTTAACAAGAATACTGGACACAAAGGTAACATCGGGAGAAAAAAATGACGATTACGACAAATTTTTTTACTTCGTTTAACCAGTTTTCCAAAGTTTTGAAACACAAAATGTCGCCCCCCGACAGAAAACGCCCCTCCCTCCCCTGAAATTTTCTTCAGTTTTGCATTGATCTTGACTGATCTAAACGACGACAAACAAACAAACAAAAGCGGGATTCCGCAAATCCACTTAAGGATCTCATGTATATCATAAAATAATAGCAAAATAATAATTTAAACAAAATGAAAATTTGTAGCATCTGTAGTTTTGACAGTGAGTTCTTTAGTTCCGTAGTCAGACAACAAAGTCGGTAGAAACTACGGATAATCCGTAGTAGTTGGCAGGTATGCAGATGAATCATTTTGAATTACCTTGTATTATGATTAGAATGAACTATATTAGGTCCAAAACAAAATAAAAGTCTATACACTGCCAACACAGACGCTTCTGTGTAGTTCTAACTGGAAAAAAAAGTTACACTTTAGTGAGAACACTTTATATATTAACCAAGGTGAAAATCATCTAAATATGTGGCATCAGTTGAATAAATAAATCCATCGCTCTTTCCACATTAAGCAACGCACAACAACTGAAAAATTGTTTACCAGCCGCCGTCGGGGAATCGAACCCCGAATCTTTCGATATCTAGCCGAGCGCGTTAGCCTTACATCACAGCGGCGAACAATTCACAGCGCTATGTGTGCTTTTCTTTTTCAGTCAGCATCTGACATCATAAATCCGCAAGATGGGCTCAGCTACTGAGACGTCTCCATCTGGGGGGCATTAACGGCACTGGCAATATATAATTATAGCAATAATCCAAAGGGCGAGATCCGAGGTGAAAATCATCTAATACGTGGCGTCAGTTGAATAAATAAATCCATCGCTCTTTCCACGTTAAGCAACGCACAGCAATCGAAAAATTGTTTTTCAGCCAACAATTTTTCGGTTGCTGTGCGTTGCTTAACGTGGAAAGAGCGATAGATTTATTTATATATTAACACTTTATATACCCATCGGGCATGATGCAGAGTTCTGGGACTTTTCTCCATCAAAGTCGGCGGGGCATTCCTCAGATGATACGGCTTTACATATGTCATGAAGATATTTCTAATCTGCACTGAGATGTTTAGCATCGACGTCTGGGTTATTGGCCGGAATGGAACTGCTTTGAATTTGATCACAGGCAGGTTTTCACAGACTATCAGGCTTTTGCCGACAGGACCTAGAAAGGCATTAGGGCCAGAGGTTTCCCCATCTACGGCCACCCCAAGATGACACAGTGGGAATTCATGACTGTGTAACTGACACACAACTCGACGAAGAGGTCTTCCTACTTTTTCTTCTAGACATCGCAAAACACCAGCATGTTCATCAGTGCTTGTAGGTGATCCGTCATACCCAAGGCAGGAAAGTTTAGTCACATCTATGTCCCTTTCTTTGGTCAAATATATCCAGATGGCCTTCACCTCATCTTCCGCCTTACTGGAAACAGGTGTCACATGTCTCAGGTAGGTAAAGCCTGGCTCCTGAACTAGAGAAATATGTTTTTCTGTTCTCATTTTTGTGCACTTTTTTAAAGATTCTGATGTTTCTTGCCAGAGTGTGAAGTCTTTGCGACCATCAAAAGAAAGGGCTTTCAGTTTTAGTCCAGCTGTGCACTCATCACGATGTGCTGAAGTCCTATTCAAACATTAGTCTCGCCTGACCTTGAATCTGCTAAAAACAGGGACTTCTCACCTTCTGCAGCAGTATTGTGGGCATAGGCTAAAACAAGGGTAGCAGCAGCTCACTCTAAAACACCACATCTGTCACATTTTTCAGCAAAAGACTTGAGTTTTTATAGTCTTGTTGTTCTTGTAAGTTTACGTGGAACCGGACATACTTTGAATTCTGGATCATCATCTATACTCCGAGTCAATCTAAGAGTGAATTAATATGAAGGGTACGAAACAGCTACCTCCGCTATGAAAAACAGTCCCTAGCATTTAGAGCGAAAAGCATCATAATTATTGCTTAGAATTAATTTTTGTTTGTTTAACAGTTTATCAGACAAAATTGCTATCTAAAAAAAAAAAAAAAAAAAATTCTAGAAGTTAGAGCGCTTTTAGAAATAATTTTGTTCTAAAAAGCTGCTGAATCAAGAGCTTTGCACTTTCGGCTATTTCTGCCCATTTGGGATACAACTTTGACAGGGGTAAGGGGTGGAAGACCTCTCCCAACATTAACAACACAGAGGCAATAAATTGACAATCGGGGAAACTCGAAGGCAGTAACCACACCCTCACTGCTTATGAGATGTGTGGGTGGGTGGGGTGATCAGAAAGGAAACAGAAGAACACATTAACGCGGAATGGATATCGTTCTTGCGTTCCACGACGAGATGTGATAGGGCTCTCCCGCCTTTCCCAGTAGTACACTTTTAGGGTGAATAGGAGTATAGTTCAGGGTTTTCAATTTCAGACTCTCTGGATGTCACCATGTTGTCTACATTCACTTCAGAATTAAAGGAAAGTTCTTTGTTACATTTCTAATTGATGTTCTTATCTTCTTGAGATTTTTCCTGCATATCTTTTTTGCAGGGTAGCTGTTGCTACTTTATCCAGTGGTCCAATTCCTTCCACCCCCGGCTTAGCGACACTTACTCTGGGGAGGGTGGAGGGAATGAATGGGGTGTTTTGCGAGAATACACTGTGTCGTATTACAATCAAATAATCCATATTATGATATATTGTATCTGCACAATGCTAAGAATGCAGCATGAGCCTCTCTGAAACACTCCCCAAATCAGACGTAAACTGACTGGTTTCCCAATGAAATGAACGTTATGCCCAGGAGCCAAAGGTCTTCTTTAACGAGAAGAAACATTTTTATAGTCTTATTTTACTTACCTGGGGTCCGTGGGCCGCAGATGGCCTAGTGTTCAACTTTCGTGACTGCCAAGAAGAAACCTCAGGTTTGATTCCAGGCAGGTACAAACGCCCGAACCACTAAATACCCCCCATGCGTTGGATGGGCACGTTAAGTCGTCAGACCCCGGGTACTGACCATCCCAGTATATAAATAAGGGCTTCTGTGTCACTTTCCTATTGGGCACTCTAGCCCAAATCTCCTAGCATCCTATTTCTAAGGGTTATTTAAGACCTGGAGTAAGACACTCCCTTCCTAAAATTCTGTACATATCATCTGATCTGAGATCTGTAAATAAAAAACTTGCGAAAGTGAGATGTATTTGCTCTAGTTAAAAATTTCAATTTTTATCTAAAAATTTGAAACTTTAATGTAAAAGCGCAGATAGGACATATTCTCCGAATCAAAAACTATTTAAGTATGGAATACTTGACCACCAACCACAATTTTTAAACATTAGAGCGTTTGAGAACAGAAAAAAAAAAAATTGTTTTTTTTCGCACCACCCTAGCACTTTTAAATGGTTGTATTCTAATGGCTCTTGATGAAGAAATTAATCGGCGTATAAAACTTGCATGGAGAGCTTTTGGAAGAAACAGCCTTATTTTCAAGAGCAATAATGCCATTATGTTTTAAAAGAAAAGTGTTTGATCAATGTATCTTTCCAGTGCTTACGTATGGTGCAGAGACGTGGACCTTAACTAAAAGAGACATACAAAGGCTGCAGACAACTCAAAGAAGCATGAAGAGGTGCATGCTTGGTATAACCAGGAGAGATAAGAAGAGGAACTTGTGGATCCGAAAAATGACGAGAGTGGAAGACATCATGATCAGAGTTAAATCCCTGAAATGGCAATGGGCTGGACATACTGCCAGAAGGACAGACCATCGATGGACAGCCGAAATTTTGGATTGGATTCCAAGGGACAGGAAAAGACCCAGAAGAAGACCACATAGGAGATGGGTGGATGAAATTCGAAAGTATGCGGGAGTGACATGGAGGAGACTGGCACAAGACAGACCGTTGTGGAGGAAACTTGGGGAGACCTTTGTCTAGCAGTGGATTGATAATGGTTGACAATGATGATTCTAACGGCTCACACTCATTTTTGAACCCATTTTAAGGAGTTTTTAAGGAGTCCACATAGTATTTTCAAGGAGTCAATTATGACATTCAGGAATGAGAGAAAACCAAACTTTGTTAAATGCTTTTTTTTTTTTTTTTTTTTATACCTAGCTAACCGCAGGGGTAGGAGCTGCGAAAAAAACATTCAGGTCACAGTTTTTCTTAAATTTCAGGACATATTTTGTCGGAGATGGGAGGTATATTAAATAAAATATTGGTAATAACGCAGAAATTGTTCTTTCACCAAAAAAACTACCTAAATCATGGTCCGATTGTTAGCAGGAAATTGTTTTCAGCATGGGAAACAGCTTCCGCTGTCATTGAAACTTCGTCCTAACAATCAGCCTTAGTTCTATAAAATCATAGTAAGAGTGCTTCACTAAAATAAAATTTTTTGATACTTACACTTTAGAAAACTTTTTTAACATTTGGAAATTTTGCCTTCAAGTTCTACTATTGATTTATGTATTTCTTTCAATTTGTTGGTTATTTTTTCTAGTTTTATTTTTCCTGTTGATAACATCATTTGGGCAACTTTTATGTTGCTTATGCTCTTTTCTTTTATTGCACTATTTAATTTTTTTGAAGCTTCAGCCAAGAGCTTATGAGCAGTTTTCTGATCGTTCATTAAGGAATTTTCTCCTGTCTTAAGTTTGGACAGCTAATCAAGCCTCACATGCTTATTTTGCTTTTTGTCTGGATAGTTTGTTCTTCAGCCTTTCTTTTAGCATTTCTTTGCATCCTTTCCTCTTTTTTCTGCTGTTCCAAGTAGGAGGCATATTGTGCATATGCCTGCTTTACACTATTTACGAGGCCTTTAGTTATGGGTATTGAAAGTATGGAGTTATTGTGCAATCAAATTGCTTCTTTGCAGATACGTAATGATCTGACAGATAACTCTGAAAGTGACACTCTTTCTTTTGTGACAATGCTGTTGTTCTGGGAAAAGCCCCTTTCAGGAGGTGCATTTCCATGTGACAATGTCAAACATGTCTTCACCAGGGCTGATAATGAACTGTATTTTAGTAAACCTGCAGAATCTTTAATGCCAGCCACTGCTGACCATACTTGCAAATATAATTATTTTTCTCTTAACTTTTACAATTAGCTGCCATGTCCTCATATATGTACAGTGACCACTCTGTATTTATCTTATCAAACACTGTCAGTTAACCAGTAAAAGTGTCCAATCATCAAATAATGTTTTACAGGTAATCAGTAAAAGTGTCCAACACTGCCAACCAACTGCAATAAGTGATAAAGTTTTGAAAGCAGAAGCTCTTCTAATACTACTAGCTGTTAAGAGCAATTATTCATTTCAGTCATTTGGTGACTTAGCCAAAGTATATTCTTTTGTTTTTGATGATTCCGCCATTGCAAAATGTCTGAAGTTGTCCAATAAAAAAATTCGTTATGTGGTGAACTTTGGCTTAGCTCCATACTTCAAAGCCGATCTTTAGAGTCACAGTATGAAGTTAAAATTTTTTGTACGACTTTCTGACCAATGTGATGTATGAATGCCAAATTGCTTCTTTACCTGTACTGTAGTTGTTTCATCAAAATAAATGGTATAAAAGGAAGTCCTAATATCACGAAAAAGATCGGCTTTGAAGTATGGAGCTAAGCCAAAGTTCACCACATAACGAATTTTTTTTATTGGACAACTTCAGACATTTTGCAATGGCGGAATCATCAAAAACAAAAGAATATACTTTGGCTAAGTCACCAAATGACTGAAATGAATAATTGCTCTTAACAGCTAGTAGTATTAGAAGAGCTTCTGCTTTCAAAACTTTATCACTTATTGCAGTTGGTTGGCAGTGTTGGACACTTTTACTGATTACCTGTAAAACATTATTTGATGATTGGACACTTTTACTGGTTAACTGTGAAACATTATTTGATGTTTCAAAAACGAGCTGTCTAGACATACTTCTGGCAGCTGCTTTATGTTTCTTCCCATCTGCACGTGAAAGCACTTGCAAAAATCCCATATTGGCAATGCTAAAGTCCTTGTTGCACAGAATGCATGTGGCTGAAAAGATATCATCATTAGCACGGCACCAATTTTTCACCAAGTCCCCATTTCGGTCTTTCTTGTTATTTTCAAACCAAGCTGAAGAAAACTTCGTTTTCCGCAGCATTTTAATGAGAACTAAAACAAGATGGATAATGGAATATGCTGTTTGTTATCAAATTTGACACAGTACCACAAAAACAACAGAAAAAATTTGGTACAAAAAGGACGACAATCATACACATCAACCAAGAAAAACATCCTTGTGGCACGTCCTCTGTTTAGAACTCTGTCGTTTCAGTTATGGTTTTGGTTTCGGGGCACAGGAACAAGCAAAAGCCACAGCAACACATAAATCAAAGTCATCAGCGCTTTAAACCCCGCCTCTTCCTATGGAGGGCGATGGTCAACAAGTGTCTCGGCGCAACAAGTTAGGGCGAAAATCCAAGCAAAATTACGGAATTTTTTTACGGCAAAATGCTGAGAACAATCGAATTTTGCTAATGCAGAGATGCCAACATCTGAAGGAAGTTATCAGTAGTCCATATGCCGTGCATAGTTTTTCCGTAGTGAAATCAAGTCAAGTTTCCACATTAAAATTTGCAGGGTAGCATGCATATTTCCCAGAGTGCACTGCTACATTTTAATCTGGATAGAGGACAATACTTGGATAAATTTTGCAACATACCTAAGTACCATCAAAATGGAAAAAAACTTAGTAAATACACAAAAAATACATACCATTTCAACTCTGTCTTTAATATGTTATGCCATAACTGCGTGATGCCGCACACTTATGGTTATTCCTCCCGTTTGTTAGTGAAAATGACGACCGCAATTGTCTTTTCGTCCGTGTGCGATTGAAAAATCAAATGCACACAGGGAACAAAACCCATGGTTTTCGGATACCAGAGGCAATTTTAGACACAGAAATTCTTGCAAATTACTCTTCTTGAATTTTTGTCAACTTTTTTTTGCTTTTTAGATTCGAGAATATTAGTAGAGGCAAGTGGCCATTTACCTTATGATATGAAAAAACTAATCAAAAAGGTATTTCAAATTGCATAAATAAAATCAATTCTGAAAAAAAGGATAAAATAAAAAGGCAATGCAAATAGAATAAATTACAATAAAAATCCATGCAACGTTTGATTAACACAATAGAAGTTTTCTGCTAATATGCGGGGAAATAAAACGTCACAACTTAATACGCAAATGAGTAATGAAATAAAAACCATCAAATAAAAAACAAAAGGATTAAAACTGAAATTAAAAGATTCCCAACAAAGATAGAATGATCTGAGGAAAACAATCTTTAAAACAAGCTATTAAGGAAGAAAGTTCTTGTGAATTTGACAAGATAAAATAAAACACCCCTCTGTTCAGCAGACCATTTTTACGAAAGAAAAAAGAAGAAGTGCGCTTTGCAAATCTGTCAGAGTAAAATAAAGAAAAGCTCACTGCTGACAGCAAAGGAGGAGCGTGAGAAAATATGTCATATCTGGCACGCATGCACAGTAGTAACAGTCAGGAGGAAGAAAGAGAAAAACAAGCAGGTGTTTCGCAACAGCATCGCTTCACTTCGAAGCGTCAGAAAAACCATCACGTTAAACATTTGACAAATAGAAATATATACATTGAAAGCAAGATAAGGCTGTTTAGAACAATTACATGATTAAAGCACAAACATAAAACACATTTTTTAAAAGTTCATGACATAAAAGTTGAAGGAATACACAACACTTTTACAACGGTAAATAAAATATAATCTAGAAAGAATATTAACAATCAATTACAATATTTAATTTTGAAGACGAATATGATAGGATAAAGAAGGGAATGCATGCAGCTGCTGCTGTTGTGGTGAGATGTTTTCTTTGGCTGTTTGCGAAAGACAGAGGGAGAGATTTTCTCTTGCTTTGGGCGAAGAACAGCTGCGCGCGAAGAACGTCAACTCACGTTGAGCAACCATGCTTGCTGTGTGACGGCTTTGTGATGTTATCACAAAAATCACTACACTTGACTATGCTCGACTTTTTTTTTTTTTAAATTAAATTTTCCGGAAATATTTGAGATTTTGGGAAAAAATTGTAGTTTTTCACACCTTCTCCGTAAGTTCGTAGTTTGAACATGCAGGGATCATAGCATACTTCTGGAAAATTTTAGGTAGGAATTTTAGGAATTTTTAGAAAAATTTTAGGAAAATTTTAGGAGTGTATTTCAATAAAAACTAGATGTATATTTGTATACATCTAGTAAAACAACTTTGTATACATTGTAAAGAGTTTGCTTCACACCCTTCAACCATATATACTGATAGACTGCGCATGACATCAAAATTTCTGGCTCCAACATAAAATCACATGACAACAGTCAAAAAGATGGGTTACACCTGCTGTGCTTATGGTTGCTCTGAGCGATATAGTAAAGAAAGTTCTATGATTTTTCATGGGTAAGAAACAAATTAAATACCTAAGTCAATAAAGTTCAATTACTTAACCAGAAACTTGCAGCTATTGATATAAAAATATAGTAACTTAAGAAAAAAATGGAATGCATGTTCCAAATTCTTCGCAAATGTTCATCACATTATAAATCACAAAATGTAAACAACCCGATCATGCATGTATATAGCTCATAAGTAAACTTACCTGAAGAGTTTTCATTATATATGAGGCGCATTCACATAATACACCGAAAACACTGAAGTTCTGCAGCGTAAATTAGTAATCATAACAGCATTTTTACACGAAATTTGGAGTCTGATGATGACGTGCCCAATGTTTGAGCCATGGCGGCTTTGATGCAGCTATTGCCAATGTGCAGTCCATTAGTATATATGGTCGAAGTTAACACCCAAATTTTTTGCATAACGTCTAATGTCTAAAGTTTAAGTATGATTTACTTCTAATGTTCAGTTCTTATCTTTTCACGTGTTATTATCATATTCAAGTATATTTACCACATTCAAGTTTCACTTTGAACATTAATATGCTGTTGAACCAGAAGCAATTCACGATTTTCACAGTAAAGTTTTCAGGTTTCACATTAAATTATAATATCCTAAAAAGGTAATTGAAAACCAAGAACTATGTACAATTGTTCACTGAATTACTTTTTTCATATTATTGTTTTAACCTTTTCCTGATTAGCCTATCTTTTTCTGCTTCTACCACAACTAATTTACTTTCAGTTTTCTTTATTTCAGCTGAACCTTGTATGATCAAGTTAGAGGCAACTGCTATTTCAACAGTATTTTGTTTTTCTATAGCTTTTCTCATTCTTTCTGTTCCCTCTTGAATTATTGCTAGGGAGGCTTCTTTATCGTTTTTAAGTCTATTTATTTCTGCATCATTTTCTTTTATTTTGTCATCAAACTCAGCTTTTCTTTTTTTCTCTAGCTGCTTTTCCTTATTTTCCCTCTCTTTCTGCTTCCTTTCTTTTACCTTTTTTGATTCTTCTTCCTTCAGCTTATCAACATACTCTTTATAAAATTTATGTGAATCACAAACACTATTTAACAAATTTCTTGTTATGGGAACTTTACTTACACAGCCATAGTGTTTAATGGCCCCTTTAACTATTCTTAATGATGTTATAGTTGAGTCTTTTAAGTTAGCCTTGTCCTTCCTTAACAGAGCAGTGTTAACCGAAAATCCCCTTTCTGCATCAGCATTACCATGAGGTAAAACTAAAATTGACTTTATGAGTTTAGCAAGATTTGAGTATTTTTCTTTTCCGCTAGAGTCTTTAATACTAAATATATTACGCCACTAATGATCATTCCGCACTGGAATATGCCCTTCCTCTGAAAATTTCACTAGTTCATCTAGAGCTGGCTTATCGCAATTTAAAAGTTTCCACTCTTCTCTTACTCTATCAATTTGTTCCTCAGAAAGATGCAAAACACTTGAAATTCTGGTTATTTCCGAAAGTCCTTCAGTGACTGAAAGTTGAGTTGACTCTTTCTTTGGTTCTTTTACCTTTAAAACTTCTATGTCTCTTAGCTTTTGATTGCAGAATGGCAAATTTGACTTTAAATATTTTGTGGTTGCAATTAGTGATGATCTTACATCTAAGAGAAATAATTTCTGCCTGGTCTCCTGAACATTCCTGAGGAGATTTTTTGTCTTCATACCAACTTCAAATTCCCCTAGTTTTTTCCATGAATTTTTGTTTTCAAAATCTACATTCTTTAGGTCTTCTCCAAATTTCCCTGCTATAACATCATCTTGGATAAACTGAGCCATAACATTCCTCATTAAAGTATTTAAATCAGAATATAACTGGTGTATTTTTGGTTCTTCACTCTGATAACATAATGAAAACTTTGCAAAATTTTGGTGTGAAAATGAAATTAATGCTAAATAGCAAGGAGTAAGCTCATTTTTCAGGAAACAGTGAATTTTTTTATACCTTGCCGAATTGCGCAGTTGTTTTTCAAATATTTTTTGAGATGGCAAGAAGTTTAAAAAATATTCTGTAATATTTAGCCATTGATCCAAGAGCCTCTGGGCTACAGAACCAACGGTTAACCATCTGTTGCTGACATGACGCAAAAGAAATTTGGCAGTGACCAATGTTATATCCTCGACAGATTTATAATCCTCTCGTCTTGCAGCACTACTCTTTAAAAAGTAATGCATATCAGTAGCAAATTCGTCAAAATCTATATTTAAGCTTGTCAAAAAAATTTTAAATGCATTACTAACAACATGCAGGTTGCAAAAACCTAGTTCCAAAGATTTCTGGCCTGTTTCTTGTTTTACAACTTCATTGAATTTGCGTAAAAAGCACTTATTTACATTTGGGCTGTCCATGGATACACAAATAATTCTGTTCAACGAAATATTGAAGGATGATAACACATCAAGAATTTCTTTTAGCAAAATATCTGCTGTTGCATGACCCAGAAAAACGCTTGTTAGGTATCGGCAAGAAACTGAATTTATTTCTGAAGACCAGTACCTGAGATACACATCCAACTGCCGTTTCACTTGTGTATTTGTAGTTTCATCAAATGCTATAGTAACCTTTTCTGGGCTACTAGATGCAATGTCTTTTTTCAAATCCTCTTCAAAATATTTTGACAATCCATGTGATATCACATAAGCAACTTTTTTTCTTTAAGTTGCATTTTGGCTGCAATAGCAGAATCAGGAAACATTTCTTTGAAAAGTTCAACTGTTTCAGTGCATGAAACAAAAGACATATTGTCCTTAGCAACTTTCATGGCCCATAATGCTTCGGCTTTAGCCAACTGTAAATCATGACTCAGTACTTCACTAATATTTGTTTTGGGCTGAAGATCCCGTCCTCCAAAGGCTTTCAGGATGGACTTATTTTGAAATTTACTTTGAAATTTCTGCAAATGTTTTTTTCCTTTATGATGCGCTTTTACTTGTGAAAAGCCACTATTAGAAATGTTGAAAATTTCTGAACACAATATACACTTAGCAGAAAATATTGTTTCAGTTGCAGAACACCATTCTTTCAACTTCACTCCGTCCAATTCTTTGGCGAGCCACGCATCTTGAAATTTCGTTTTGGATTTAGGCATCTTAAACACTTGTATTACTAACCAGAAAATGAAAGGGAAGTACAAAAACACGTTCCAATATTGCAAAACCAGACAACTTCCTGAAATTTGGCTGCGAGGATGTCAGAAGATATGAAAAAAAAAAAAAAAAAAGCAGGTCACCACTAGAGAACTGAACCTGCACACAGCACAGAGAACACCATAAAAGACGTAAAACCAGAAACTATCATACGCATCTCACGCAAGTTCAGTCAAAGCGAGTCGGAGCCGAGATATATTGCGCATCGAAGGTCGCTGTCGCCGACGCATGATCGAAGGTCAATGATCACGTGCTCTACTGCCTGCCAAGATAATACTCAGCTACCATCCCATCGTCATTACCGGAGGTTACGGAAGGAGACCACATGTTTCCTCTTTGCTTCCACCCACCTGCGGTTTACAATAACAAAACATCAGCAGAAAGAGGAGGTTCCACAAGGCATGTACAAAAATAAAGTACGATCTTCTGCGTGCCACGGAGTTCGTCAGCAAAGCGCAAACCAGGGGTGAAAATGACCCCTCCCCTTTTCCCTTAGATCTCTTGTTACTCTCGAAAACTGTTCGAAGGCAAAAAATGGAACGCCCGCCCCGAAGCAAGTGCATCTCGATGGCGTCATTTTCCCCTCCCTTCAGCAGCACAGCATATAGGCTGTGTTTCTACAATAACAGGTCTTTTTACCTTACCGTAATGGTAAATTTATTGGCGTTAATAACGGTTGTGTTTTTAATAAAAATAAGCTTACGAAAATTTTAGGATGAATAGCAAATTTTAGGTCTAATTTTAGGAATTTAAGGAGGGTCACAAAATATTAGGAATTTTAGGAGGAATGCGATCCCTGAACATGATATCCGCAAAAATCCATAGTACATAGATATTTCGGAGGATCCATAGTACATAGTACTTGGCATCTCTACTAACGGTATTACTATTTCGAAGAATCGGAAGGGAAGAGGACCTCCAAAAGGTCACTTGAAGACAGCAAAGTGAGGTTGCTGAGTGGCGGGACAAGCCATCAGATAAGCGGTGTCGTACTGCTCGAGCTACCGCGGTGCAAAGACAACAGCAAAGCGAGGTTTCAATGCCTGGATAAGAATCATGTGACTTCCATTTGATCCTCAGGAACCTTGTTGCGCCGAGACCAGTTCACGGCAGATCTTCGGGCAATCCCACAAAAGCGGAAATGCTTTCACATGGCGCACCGCAGCTGACAGTTCTTGGAGATGTCACTCAAGAGCTCCCTCACTCTCCTTTTTATTTTTTTATTTATTTATTTAAAGTTTAACAACCACCGTGAGCAACTCAACACACTCTTGTTCCAGTTTTTTTTATTTATGTGGTACTTGTTGTTATATAGAAGATTTGGGGTATTAAAAAGAAGAGACTAGTTTATGCTAATGTTGCAATTTATATGTAAATTACAGAAAATCAGAATTTGGGGAGATGGGTGGATGCATATCGAAACAAAACTGAAATTTTGATTAAGGCCATGAAATTTAAATCGTAAAATAAAATGCAACACTGAATTTGGAAACTCCCAAAAGTTACTATTGTATTGTTTGCGTCAGATGAGTAGATACACCTGAAAGTGGAAGAAAAGGTAACTATTGTTTACATGTGTACCAAATTTGTAAACACTAAAATTTAATGGTATACAATGAACACGTGTAAATAACTTTTGGAGGTGGTGAAGTCAAATATAATGGTTAGGACAAAACACTGATTTTAACACAATAACCTAAGATTTATTTCCACACCTCAGTCACTGTTGAGGGGAATGCATTTGAACCACGTGATGAAAATTCACGCTGAGACCTTATACTTCACTGCACTAAGGTTTAGGTTTTGGAAAGGCCACTTGGCCTATATTTATTTTAAAAACTTAACAAGTTAAATTTTTAGGTCACAGATTTTATACCTGGCCACTGGGCTCAATCAAAATAATTAGCTGTCAGCTTAGTGGTGAAAATATAAATCTTGCACCAGGCACACTACTGATAAAAATAATAAACACAAGAATTTCATTGAATTTCACAGCACCAACACTTGATTTAACATGGTGTACAACTTAAGTATTTGAAGTGAAAATATCTCTCACTCTCTCTCGAAAAAGAAATTTTATATGTATATGTGTACACTATGTTGCTCTAATTAAATCCCTCGAACCAACCCTCTCAGACCAGACTTCTGAATCCACTTTCAATTTTAAACACTACCATAACAACTGCCAAAATTTTACGTATAATGGAAAGTTACTTTATTACAAGATTTTACACCTCCAGGAAAATTTGTCTTAAAATCAACATAACCTAAATCAACATGTGTCTTAAAATCAACATATCTAGCATTACTGGATACTCAACCAATTCTATACACCATACCAAAACCTAATACACTAGATACCTTATTCTATTTACTCAAAAGTTATCACCAAATTTCTACACTGACAAAAGAATCTCACTTAAAACTATCATCTTGAAAATCCAACTTTTCAAAATTCCATACTCTAAGTTTTCCAATCTAATGGCACCCATGTAATAACCAACTCGGGCATAAAAGACAAACAAACATCTCAACCAATGAGTCCCACATCTCTAGAAAAACACTATTTTTCAGGGAGAACAACAAAGTTTGAGTCTGAAGGCGAGAATGGGCCGTGAATCTATTCCCAGCCTATACAGTGTAGTGGAGCAAAGTGCGACCTAACCCTTTACTGTTCCTTCACTCTGATTTTGGGACAACTCAC
This sequence comes from Macrothele yani, assembly GCA_039090855.1. Lineage (NCBI taxonomy): Eukaryota > Metazoa > Arthropoda > Arachnida > Araneae > Macrothelidae > Macrothele > Macrothele yani. The sequence continues at coordinate 178,669,786 of CM076990.1, forward strand.
AGCACTCTTTTTGTAGGAACCACCTCCTATGGGCCAACGAGCTTACTCAGTCAGAAAACAAATCCCCCAATTTGTTTCATGCACCCTTTCAGACCCGAGGCGTGTCCACATAGGGTAAAGTATCCCACAAGAGTTCACTTGCCCCCAAAATATCTCAACATCTATTTTCCAGAAAGCTAACTCAACATCCTTATTTCCAGAAAATTCAATACTTCACCTTTTCCCCCAGAAAATCACTTCCTATATTTCCTTATTTTCCCAGGAACACACTTCATGTCCTTATTTTCCTAGGAACACACTTCATGTCCTTATTTTCCCAGGAACACACTTCATTTCCTTATTTTCCCAGGAACACACTTCATGTCTCTATTTTCCCAGGAACTCATTTCATGTCTTTATTTCCCAGAAAATCACTTATCTTTATTTCCCAGGAACACACTGTCTTACTCATTTCCCGGAAAGCTCAATAACACCATACTTGACACACTATACCAAACCTTACTTTATTTCCAGAAAACTCTATAAATCACCATATTTCCACAATCACCCTTTTCCTGAAAAATCATCACTTCTTGAAGAAACACAACAGCTATTCAGGTTCTTTTCAGTCACACTATGCATATGCCCCATATCTGCCTGTATGCTCCATTTCTATATTCTTTCCCCCTAAAAAAATCTGTTTTTCCAATCCACGGGCTGAAACAAGAAATTAGCCCTCACTACTACAAAATAAAATTTTTAAAGAGCAATTTTGCACTTAAATTAACTAAAACACCAATAAAAAACAATAACCAGCCTACAAGAAAATTCTCAACTACATGGCACCTACACTAAGCTCATAAATATAAATTCTTCTTCACAAATACAAAAATCACTGAGCACAAAATGAGTTAAATTTCACTTAATGGAAATACTGGTCTGGAAGGTTGTTCGTTCCGAAATATCTTAATATACCTATTATATCATCTATCACGACATGACCCAGAAAATTATTCACTTCCATTCCTTGTTTTGTTTTGTTTTTCAATTACCTACCCACAGAAGATGACATGAAATTTATTTACACAGCCTAACATTAAATCAGGTGGTTTCATTCGTTCAGCACACCAGAAAACTAACATAAAAAAAAAAAGAAAGAAAGAAAAAACCTGAATGAAAACATTTACAACTCAGTTTCTTTTTTTCTTTGCAATATATATATCTCTGACAGCCCCCATTTCAAAGCCCCCTGGCTACATAATTTTAAAGAAGCCACAACATAATATTTAAAAAAAAAATGCTAAGAAAAAAAAATTACCTTTAGGACTGGGGCAGCAACACTTCTTGACAAACACACTAACCGTTGATAAAAAAAATTCACAGCCAAATAATAGATAAAATAGATAAATAAAAAAAAAAAACCTCTCCCTGAGAGAACATCACTGTCCCGGTTGATTTTCACTTCACTTCCAATGCGTTTTTTTGTTTTTTCTGCCACAGCGAGCTTGGCCAACGAAACAGGAAACGGGCATTTTTGAACCTGGTGGACCCCTTTGTGGTAATCAGTAGTGGGCCCAGCTCGACGATTCGGCAGTCGAAAGCGATGTCATTCACGAAACCTGACTGGCTTTTCCGGAATGTCCAGTGCCAAGAGGAACTTGCCTGAGACCCTATCAAACAGTCGTGGGTGTAGATGGTGGGCCCTCTCTTTCCGGGACATCAATAGAGGGAGAATTTTTTTTTCCAGCTCTCCCCTGGTAGGAATTGGGTCTGCTTCTTCCTCTGCCATCTCGAAGCGCACTTGCTGGCATTCAAAACCAACCCCAGTGGTCGTCCGCTACTGAATACATCAGTAGTCATTTTTTTTTTTTGTTATCTCCGGCAATGAGATCCTTGAAAATACTCATTTTAACTGAGCTTTGAGATTCGCATCTGAATTTTCATTCTGACTCTCCCCTCTATTCTGCCGGTCTCCTCTCTCCCGCCATTTGAGGCGGTGGGAGAGTGAAATTTTTCACTCCTTTCTTAAAAAAAAAAACAGGATAGTCTCTGTGTGAATCGCAATGGCCCTCAGCAACCTTTGACGCCAACTGTCTCTCTATTGGCCAAGACTCTCCCCCTGGTAACCAACGGCTCTCGCTGGCCATTGGCCACGAATTCGTGCCAAAACTTGTTACTAAGCACATGGCCCCCTCCAACTGACTCTCCCACGCAAGCCAGGGTGACACTCTGACCTTCACACGTAAGCAAAGGGGAAAAAATGCTGTAACCTTCAGCGTTGGGGGACCATGCAACCTCCTGCATGCCGTTTAGCTAAAAATAGAACTCTTGCCCAGAGAAGTCTCTGTGAACACATTTTGGGTGACAACTACAGATTTTCTTAAAATGGTCAATTCAAAAGAAAGATTTTCCTTGCTTGCTTTTCTTTTGCACAATTTTTTTTTCAGAACTGCTTTCTCTTTGTTCCGTGATTAATACAAATAATTTTGTTTTTCTAAAAGGGGTTGATGCTGTCTTTTGCTCGCCCTTTTTTTCATTCTTTATAACTTACCAAAGAGAGAAAAAAATAAATAAAAATGAATCAAGCCAAAAGAAAAAAAAAGTTTAATGCCTATTATTCCTCTTTCTTTTAAGAAATTTTGTTTGCTTGGTCAGGGCTGTGAAATAAATGAATATGGCCATTTATTCCCTTACCTCACTGTCTCTTCCAAACGTAATTTTGAAATGTGGACTGTAGAGAATTTTCATTCTGTGTATTTTATTTATTTATTTTCTATTATTTTTTTTTCGTAAATCCCAGCGAAGTGATCAATTTCCCCAAGATTTACGAACATGAAAATTTTCGACAGGACATTGTAAATGCTGGATGATGAATCACTATACAATGGTTTACAGTTTATTCTTAAAATTTTAGGATTACATTCACATTTTCAGGATATAGAACAAAAATAAAAACATTTCAGGACAAAAAAATAAAAATCAGGAACTTCAGGACAACTTCGACCCCTGTAACTGAAGTTACTATTGTCATAGCTATAGGTGATTTAAATATTTTGCTTTTTTCTTTAAATCCCAATGACATACTGGAATCTGGAAATAACTTTGAATAAATTATTTTATACCCCAAAGTTAACTAAAATTACTACCAGTGCAACTATACGTAATTTTACATAAGTATGGTATCTATTTTTATCCCCCCGCACGGGGATAACTGGTTTTCCAGTTATTTGGGGAGCGAGCGCCCCCACGGCCCGAGCTGACCTTGTGACGGTTTTTTGCTTTTTTGTTTTTGTGCTTTCACGTTACCGCAGGGACAGCTGTTCATCCAGCTGATGGGGAGTAGCGACCCCACGGCCCTAGCCGACTTGTTATGTTTGATTCATCCCATTAGAACTTTGTGTTGCCACCACCTTGACAGCACCCGCCTCAGTTGTTGGTTGCTGAGGTTGTGATTATGCGCCAGCCCTTTCCTTTCCTCTGGCTTTCTCTCCCTTTCCTGTTTTTACTTTCTTCTCCACTACCTGTTCTTTTCTACTCCATTTTCTACTCGACTTGCTTCTCCATTTTCTGTTCCTCTCTTGTTTTTCCGGGCTGGTTTGCTAGACCTACCTGCACGTTTGCCGTGTGCGGTGACCCGTAAGGTGGAAAAGGGGATGCTGGAGGCTGAGGTTTCTGGTGGCCAGGTTGTTGTTGTTGTCGCCAGTCGCCAACACTCCTCTTTGCCCCTGCTTCACCCTAAACGGGCGGCTAGGAACTAACCCACTCCTAGTCAATCGGCTTGTTGTTTCGTACAACAGGGTGAGTTTGGGGATAGTGCGGGCATGCCAAAGGGGTGTTACCGAGACCTGGGAAAGTCTCGGTACTCGCTGAGCGCATGTCTGACCTATCAACATGCTATATCCGTTGCTTAACCCTAGAGTCGTGTCCTGCGTCCAATTGGGCTTGCGGACCTCCGGCTCTCCCCTGTTGGGCTCGGTTGTGGGCGGGGAAATCGGCGGACGAACTTTTCAATTCTATTTATGGATACCAAAAAAATTTCCCAAGAACTTCAAACAAAGCGGCCCATTGGGGAAGGGTCACCCCCTCCCAACAAGAAACCTACACCTGATTCTGCCAATGTTCGGTTCTTTTGCATCCACTCCTTGGACGCTTCAAACCCATTAAACACCAGAAGCCCCTTCTGGATAAATAAAGCATTGCAATCAATTGCCAGCTCTCCTAAGAGCGTTAAGAAGCTCCAATCTGGAGATCTTCTTGTCGAGATGTCGAGTCCCAGATATGCTACAGTGCTTTTAAACACCACCTCTTTTTTAGATTGTCCAGTAAAAGTTACCCCTCACGGCTACCTCAATTCCTCACGAGGTGTTATCTCTTCTCAAGACCTTCTGGAGTGCAGTGACCAAGAACTTCTGGAGGAACTGAAAGACCAGCAAGTGAGTGGAGTCCGGCGCATCCTATTTCGGCGAAATGGCCAATCTGTCCCATCTCGAAACGTCATACTGACCTTTAACACCCCATCCCTGCCAACATCAATCAAGGCAGGGTATCTACACCTTGAAGTGCGCCCCTTCATACCAAGTCCTCTACGATGCTTCAAATGCCAAGCATATGGTCACTCCCAGCAGTCTTGCAGGAGCACTGCCCGGTGTGGGCGTTGTACTGCAACAGACCATACTTTGCAAGATTGCCATGCCGAAGCCGAGCTGTGCTTCAACTGCAAAGGGATCTCATGCAGCATCATCGAGAGACTGTCCAAAGTGGAAAGAGGAAAAAGAGATCCAACGCATTAAGACCGTTGAGGGAATCTCCTACCCAGAGGCCAGAAGAAAGGTCGCCCCAAACCAATCAAATCGGCGATCCTATGCATCAGCGGTTGTTGCAAGGACTACAGTCGGTACCCAGACTGATAGCCAAATCCCAGTGAATTGTCCCTACAAGCTAGACGACATCATAGCTGCTGGTCTGGCAGCACTACAATCCCGAGCTAGGGACGCGAAAGCTCCAACAACCACTGTGCCTAAACCTGCTGCAACTAACACTAGCACCACCGGAACTTCAACAACCCCAGGAGGAAAGAGAAAGGAAAAAGAAAAGGAGAAGAAATCTCCAAACTCCCATCATAAGAACCAGGATCGGGCAAGATCATCTGCGACACAGGAACCAAAATACCGCCCCATTTTACCACCAGAGACTACAGGGCGTCGGACAAAACAGTCCCAAGCGCAAATGGACATTGCAGACGAAATGATGGAATCGGACAACTTTTAGTTGTCCCAGTTTTTCTCGGGTTTTGTTTTTCGTTTTTTCTTTTTCTCATTCACCACAATTCAAACCATGGATCAAATCGTTCAGTGGAACTGTCGAGGCTTTCGAACAAGACATGACGACGTGAAACATCTGCTTTCGTCATACTCTCCGGTGTGCCTTTGCCTCCAGGAGACAAAACTTAAACCATCAGACCTCCTTTCAGTTCGAGGCTACAGTGCATTTCGGAAAGATAATGTTTCAGGAGATATTGCTTGCGGGGGAGTTGCCATCCTTGTCCCCCACAATGTTCCAGTTTCTCCCGTTGCGGTCTCAACATCTTTACAAGCCGTTGCGGTGCGTATCTCCATGCCTGTGCCTCTAACCGTTTGCAGCATCTATCTGCCGCCGGATGAGGACGTGAGCGTGTCCGTTCTTGAGAGCTTAGTTGGGCAGCTGCCGTCACCTGCTCTTGTTCTGGGTGACTTCAATGCTCATAATCCCTTGTGGGGTAGTGTCAGAACAGACACACGAGGCCGTAGGATCGAATCTCTTCTTTCCTCGACCTCTTTGTGCCTGTTTAACACCGGTGCTGACACTTACTTCCACGAGCCTACACGAAGTTTCAGTGCAATCGATTTATCTTTGGGTCAACCATCGGTTATGGCCGCCTGGTCGTGGACGGTGTGTGACGACCTCCATGGAAGCTACCACTTCCCAATTGTACTTAGGTATAATGTGAGCGTACCATCTTCTGCCTCCCGCCCTCCTCGTTGGAGGATGGATCGTGCCAAGTGGGAGGTCTTCACACCGTCCGCAATGATATCTTTTGCCATGGTGACCCGGGAGTCAATTGACGCAGCTGTTACTGATGTCACAACGTGTATCATTCAGGCAGCAGATCTCTCTATCCCAAAAACATCAACGACGCTCCCAAGACGTCCGAAGCCTTGGTGGAACCCTGATTGCGCAGCGGCTAGGAGAGTTCAACATAAGGCCTGGTGTACTTTTCGGCGTTATCCGACCGATGCTAATCTTGTTAAATTTAAAAGAGCAAAATCTTACGCTCGGTTGGTGCGTCGACGGAGCAAGAGGGAGTCTTGGATGAAGTACGTTTCATCTATCAATTCACGTACCAGTTCAAAAACTGTTTGGGAAAAAATTCGTAAGATCCGGGGAGACTATAGTTCCCGCCAAATTTCAATTCTTGAGAATAACGGCTGCACGTATGCTGAAGTTGGGGAGATTGTGGATTGCTTGGGCGAAGCGTTTGCCTCAATTTCTAGTTCTCAGGCGTATCTTCCGCCCTTTCAGAGGATTAAAACAACCGCGGAACGCCAGAAATTCTCCTTTGCGCCTTTTTATAACACTCAGTATAACTCCCCCTTCAGCATGGTTGAATTATGGGTGGCTCTGCATCGGTCCGGCGCAACATCTGTCGGTCCCGACGACATCCACTATGACATGATTCGTCATCTCTCGCAGTCATCTCTCGAGAATCTGTTAGTGCTTTTCAACCGCATTTGGTTGGAGCACAGTTTCCCGGACTCTTGGCGAAGAGCTTTTGTTTTACCTTTTCCCAAGCCTGGCAAAGACCCCAAGTCTCCCTCTAGTTATCGGCCAATTGCCCTCACTAGCTGTCTGTGCAAAATCCTTGAACGAATGGTTAATTCCCGGCTAATTTATTTTCTTGAAGAACATCGAATACTGTCTCCATCACAAAGCGGCTTCCGTCGTCATCGTTCAGCTCCTGACCATCTCCTGCTCCTTGAGACGTCTGTTCGTGAGGCGTTCGTACGTAGGCAGCACCTGGTGTCTGTATTTTTTGACATCGAAAAAGCTTACGATAGAGCGTGGCGTCACGGTATCCTCCGTGACCTCCACGAGAGTGGGTTGCGGGGAAACCTGCCAACCTTCATTGCCAACTTTCTTCGTAACCGTGTGTTCCAGGTGCGCCTGGGTACAACGCTGTCCGCCTTTTTCCATCAAGAACAAGGCGTTCCTCAAGGCAGCATTCTTTCGGTGACTCTGTTCATCCTCCGCATTAATTGTTTACTCAAAAATCTTCCTCCTACGGTTTCGGCTACCATTTATGTTGACGACCTTCACATCTTCTGTTCGTCATCCAGCATGCATTTCGTTGAAAGGCAGCTGCAGTCTGCAATTACCCAGATTGTTAAAGCGGCTAACAATAATGGGTTTGTTCTTTCTCCCGACAAGACAGCCTGTGTCCATTTCTGCCGGAGGCATGGCCTCCATCCTGATCCAGAGCTCTATTTGGACCGTGCAGCCATTCCAGTTTTGCCGGAAACCAAGTTCCTTGGTTTGACCGTTGACCGTGCTCTCACCTTTCGCTCGCACGTTCGACGGCTAAGGACTTCCTGTCTGAGAGCCTTGTCAATCCTTAAGATCCTTGCCTCAGTCTCCTGGGGTGCAGACAGGACTTCTTTGTTCCGTATTTACCATTCTCTCATTCGGTCTAAGCTGGATTATGGCTGTATGGTGTATGGCTCTGCGCGTCCTACCGTTCTCCGGCCGTTGGATACCATCCACCATCAAGCGCTGCGTCTTTGTACGGGAGCCTTTCGTACGTCACCCATTACCAGCCTTTATGCCGACGCGAACGAACCGTCGCTTCATTTACGCCGTCTGCAGCTGTCTCTTCAGTTTGACCTGAAACTTAAATCACTCACAGACCATCCTTTATACAATGCAGTTTTTCATCCCCAGCATGCTCGTTTGTTCGAGATCCGTCCCTCGTGCATTCGAACCTTCGGTCTTCGTATGGCGGCCGTAGCTCGTGATGCAGGGCTCGACTTGTCACTCGTTGGAGAGACCAGGGGCTTTGAGGATCCCCCATGGCATCCTCTTGGTGTCATGGCTGATACCAGCTTTACATCTTTTGACAAGTCCTCAACCCCTGCGTCAGTGTACCAGCAGCTCTTCGCTGAACACCGTTACGTCAATGCAGACTTTATTCCTGTTTTCACCGATGGATCTAAGGCGGCTGGTGTTGTTGGATCCGCCGCCGTCTGCGTTGACGAAGTTTCTGTTGCCCGCATTCCTCCTGAGGCCACGGTGTTTTCGGCGGAGATGCATGCTGTGTATCTTGCACTTGTTCACGTGCAGTCGAGCTCTCATCAACGTGCTATTGTGTACACTGATTCGTTGAGTGTTGTGCAATCATTGTCATCTTTGGATTTCACTGGCCACCCCTTCTTTTTACCGTACGGAGACTTCTTCATTCTTTGTTCGAGGCTGATGTCCAGATTCGGTTCTGCTGGATTCCTGGGCATGTTGGGATCCCAGGGAACGAGTCTGCTGATGCTGCTGCTAGATCTGCCTCCTCTTTGGTTGTCACACCGTTGCCACTGTTCCACCGTGATTTTCGCTTTCTTGTTCACGATCATATCAGACGAACGTGGCGGGGTCTGTGGGACCAACAGGTGGAGAATAAACTGCACCGTGTTAAACCCATCCTTGGAGTCTGGAAATCATCGTGTCGCCGGAACCGTAGGGAAGATGTTGTTCTTGCGCGTCTCCGCATTGGGCATTGTCGCTTCACGCATAGCTATTTGCTGTGTGGCGACCCTGCCCCAATGTGTGAGGCGTGCGACTGTTTACTCACCATCTCTCATGTTTTATGTACTTGTGTTCGGTTTTGTAATAATCGGTTTCACTATTTTCAGTCTCATCTGCTGGACGAGGACGCAGCTACGCTTCAAAAACTTTTGGGCGACCACTGCGACACTTTCGCAGTATTTTCCTTTTTAAAACAGATTAACTTTTTAAAACTTATTTAAAAAAAAAAAAAAAAAAAAAAAAAAAAAAAAAGTTATATAATAAATATAATAGTAAACTAATAAAGTTATATATAAACCTAATTAACTAACTAGTCTTCACATCTTTCATCATCCTCTTTTCTAACTTTTACTAAGCCCGTCTGCTCTTAATCATTCTCCACGCTTTTAAAAATCTTTAGCTGATAGTTCTGTGTCTGGCGCTCTTTGGCCAAACCTGGCCCTTGCGCCACTAAAATCAACTAACTAACTAACTAACTAACTATTTTTATCCTTGAAATACAACAAGGCATTTGACAACATGAGAATTAGGATATCATGACAAATACTTCAGTGCAAACGCAGATAACCCACACACAATGAAAGAAAAGAAAAAACAAGAAGGATGACACCAAATTTTCGGATGTAATGAGCAAGTCCTTAGAGTGTTCTGACGTGAATTAAATTTATCAAAGCTATTCAAAGTCAATGGAACAGATGTGGAAAACTGTAGATCTGACCGAAGAAAAAGTTTTTCAATTGGATGTTTAATCCCACATATATTGCTATAAACGGAATTTGCCGTAAAAAAATCACTCTGGTTACAGACTTGTGCGTTAAAAAAATAATCTTAAATTATATGTGAAACATTTCGCAGCGGTACCGCTCTAAAACAAAGAAAGAAATTTTCAAATCAAAATCTTAGAAGCAGAGATACCAACAACTATAAGATATGCATCTATACCCCCTGGCAGAGAAAAAATTCATTCTTTTAAGAAGAAAGTATTCTCAAAAGGTTTTTCAATGTAAGCAGTATCGGTCCAGGAAAGAATTTTGAGTTTTTAGGAGCTCATCAGATTTTCCTGCAAATACACCAGAAGCAGAAACAAAACACTTATGCCCCTGGTGGCCAAACCATTCTTTACCAAATATTATAAATTATATGAAAAACATTTCCTATCAAGAGCTGTATGTGATAATATGTGATACTGGACGAATTTTTCAAATCCGAAGGGGGGGGTGTTACCTTTACGCCACCTAGCGGAAAGTCTATGAGTTACTTGAAAATTTTGAAATTGTATGAAAACCGTTTCACACCGGAAACGCTATTCAATAAAGAAGGAATTTTTCAAATTGGGCTCGTAGAAGTAGAGATATTGACAAAAATAAGATTTACATCTACAACCCCCCCCTGGTGGAGAAACAAACCACACATTATTTTAAGAAGAAAATATTCCAAAAAGGTTTATTAACGTGAATGTCATTGGTCCACGAATGAATTTTTTCAATCGAGATTTTAGACGTTCAGATTTTGTGACAAATACATCAAAAGCAGAAATAAACACTTACGCCCCTGGTGGCTAAAGCATTCTTTACCAAAAATTAGAAATTCCATGCAAAAGATTTTCAATCCGGAGCTGTATCAGCTGAAGAAAAAAATAATTTAAGATCGGATTTCTAGAAGTAGAGATATTGGGGAAAACGTCATTTACTTTTACCCCTAGCGGAAAATCTATGCGTAACTCGAAAACGTGACTATACTGGCAAAAGTATGAATCTTGTTCGTTTTTTAATAATTTTCTTTTCATTAATGGAACACATTTTAGTTAAATGTTTCTATGCAATACATCTTCTTCATAAATTCTGGAAACCTTACAAAACCACTGGTCCAAAGCTGATTCATGTATTTTTGCGTTAAACCCAGGCAATGCAGGGTACTTCTGCTAGTTGAATTTAAAACATGTTTAGCCTTGAACTTGTCAACTGAATTTAGGTTTACAATATATATTTCTTTAATTTGGCTGTTTGTGAGCAGAATACTCCTGAAAATGAAATAAATAAATATCTCACAGGTAGCACTTGATTCCTGCAAAGGGAGGACATCTTAATTTACATACTGCATACTTTACCTTGCTTGTTGCTTAATCTAATTCATTTTCATTTAGCAAACAACCCCTTTTCCCTTTTCCTAATTTCTTTTCTTTGAATGATGCCAGATGTACATGCATGCCATTGAAAATGTGACAAATGGATTTTCCTTGGGAAAGTTAATGACCAAATGGGTAATGACAATAGAATTAATGTATCAGAACAGAAATTCCTTACCGTAGTCCATGCTGATTGAGAAAATGAAAACAGTTCTCTTTGAAGTGGTTTCAAAACTGGCACATTCTGTTTGTAAGTCGAAGTGGCTACTCTTTCATGCGTGTGTAAAAACTAGATCACAAGAAAAAATGATACTGAAGGACTCATAATAAAGACTTCAATAAGAAATATTTCCTTTGTTAAACAAATGACCAAAACAAAACTATACACTATTCTGAGAGTAAAGATTTTTCAATTCTACCTACACAGAACCTTACTTTTAATACAGCAGGTGCAATTACATTGGCTAACAAGATGAATCAGATGTTACTTACAATCTCAGACAACGAACAAGATGTGCAAATAAAAGAAAAGGCAAAAGGCCAAAAACAACTTCAAGAGGCACATACTCTAATAATATATTAAAAATTTGACAGAACATGACACACTCTTGAATCAGCAGTTCAGCAAATACATGCATTTTTGGCACATCTTTATAAGAAAAAATAACTCAAGAAAAACAAATCCATTTACATGAAAAACACAGCTAATTACAGGATAGATATCATGAGTTCAAACTTGGGTTCATAAATGTATGAGGAATAAGTGGGAAAGAGACAAATAACCAGGGGATAAGAAAAACTTAACTGATATTTAGTAAGTTTCAGTCAGACAAAACAGTGAAATGTGCACTTGGCAGATTTAGTATGAATCAGGGTGAAGCATGAATGGGTGAAGCACAAGCCTTTGACAACCTCTCTGGTCGAACTGATTGGAACCAGTATAGGAAAGCACTGTCCCTTTGGTTTCAGACTGGACAGAATGGAAAAGTGGCTTTCTATGGATCAGCAGGAGGCTGCAGCTTCAAGATGGATTCTTTTAACCACGCTTTAGATAGGGTGGTTAAAATACGACATGGAAAAAGATTTGTTATTCTTGAGGATCTTTGAATGGCAAATTTGAAATTAACAAGAAAAATTGAAGATGTAATGGATAAATATGGGAGGAAGTTGTGACCAACGAGAATGGGGAAATACTCATTTACTTATATCAGACAATAAAAGCCCTTACAGATTACTGGTGGTAAGAGCTATAAAAAGGAAAGCAACAACTAGCCATACCATAATAGAAAGCTGAGTAAAGAATATATATAATCAGAGTTACTTGAAATACATAGTGCAATATTTTTTTTTTTTTTTTGAGTAACATCTTACTTATATGTGTGTAACATGACAGATATTTTGAGGTGGTTTGGTTATGTTGAAAAAATGAGTAGTGAGATGTTGACTAAGAGAATTTATTAAGCCCAAGGTAGCAGGAAGGAAAAATAGAGGAAAGAGAAGAAAACCATGTGAGGGCCAGATTCAGGAATATCTGCATGAGAAAGAGATAACAAGTATGAAGGACAAAAGGTATCATACTAATGCATCATCAGAAAAATAGATGAAAGAGAAGAAAATCATGCGAGGGCCAGATTCAGGAATATTTGCATGAGAAAGAGATAACAAGTATGAAGGACAAAAGGTATCACACTAAAGCATCATCAGTTTTAAACTTTAATCTGGTAGAGGAGCTAAGTTCTGAAAAAACAGCTTAGTGTGTGTGTGCGTGTGTGTGCGCGTGTGTGCGACTGTGTGTGTATTCTAATTACAGAGATTCAGTTGCTATGAAGTTGAAGAGACCAGCAAAGATGTTGAAATTCATTATGGCTGGTACACTGAATAATCCAGAAGTGAGGCAAGATTTCTGAAGCAGATCACTAGGGTCATATCAGAATAGAAACCATACCCAACAAAAGCACTGGTGTAGAATGGAACAGGTACAGAACAATGGCTATTGAAGCAATAAAGAAAACAAGTGTTGTGGCAGTATATGGGAATAAAGAAGTTAAAGAAACTCAGAATATGAATTTAAATCGTTTGTCCCATGATGGAGAAATAATGGAGATTATAAAGACTCATTAAAAGGCAAAACAGTGCATTAGGGATGCACAAAGGAAGGCATATTGTAGACTCGGGAAATTACTTGTAAAACATACAAAAAAGAAGGAAAATTCTGCAACCTAATGGCCATGCAATGCTATCTGTCCTCTGCCCCATCCAATTTTAAGCCACAGATGGCCTTGTGGTTAGGGCGAATTGCCCTCTGACCAATGGTCATGGGTTTGATCCCAGTCGGCTGTGTTGCTCTCGCACTTCCTCCCCCTCTCTCCCCCCACAAGTGCTCATTCTGAAGCCATAGTCCTGACTCTTACTTTCCATCCGGCACTCCTACTTCTCTGACCTGCCCACTGTCTTGTAGTATCTGAGCCTCTACACAAAAGTCCTATGGGACATAGGTAATTGCATCTGAACTTTCTCTGTGGGTGTAAACCCTATGAGAATCTGGCCATGAATAATGCAAATCATTGTTCATTTGACAAACATGGGAGACTTCTTATAGTTAGCAAATGAGATATATACATCTCCTATAATAAGTTATATTAACAGAAATGGAGTCTCATGAAGTAAGAGATGCTAATTTATCTTGAAATGTTAGACACAATATTGCAGCTTATGCTGAAATTAATCCAGAACTGTTTCATATTCTGCAGACTTACTGATGTGAGCTGTATGTAATGTCAATTTACATGAAAAGAAACAAGGACTACAGAAGCAACCATACTATCTCCTTAATTAGTGTACCTCACAAAGTTAATTCAAACATTTTGAGTAAGAATTTTAAACACAGGGGTAGGAGATGTCAGGACAGCATTTACATACTTGCACTCAGGAAGCTTTCTGAAAAATTTCGTGAAGTGAGTCACATTTACATATTGTAATTATAGATGTTAAAAAGGCTTTTGTCCATGTAAAAAAAAAGTGTTATACGCAAGCTGTTGAATTCATTGCCTTGCAACAGTCAGAATGGAAGGAAGTACTGTAATTGCCTTGAGATTAACCCCGTGGTAAGCAAAAAATATACTGTTCCCCCTCTTTGTTTTTTTATCTGCATATATAACTGGTTAATGAATATAGCTTAGTATCAGATGTTAAAGCATGTAATTCTGGTATTAGCAGTTCACTGTATGTAAATGAACTAGGCAAATTTCCAAGCATACAAATAATTACAATGTAAACTAAATCAGCTAAGCAAGACTTATGAAAAATTGAAAATGGTAACACACATTGTAAAGTCTAGTTCAACCCCCCTCAAAAAAAAAACTGTAGTACAGAAGCAGTGTCTACAACTGCTAATAGATTTTATTTCAGTGTGGTTACTCACATAATGGAAAAGTTGCAGTGGAATTAGATGAACGAAATAGGACAGCAAGCGAAATCTCATCAGTTGTAGGAAGCACATTATTTAAACATATAAGTTTTTATGGCACTGAGTGTTGGATATGATTTAAAGTCCCTCAGGATGTTAAAAGTTGTTGACCTAAAAGTGGTCAAAGGAATGGCAGGGGTACTCTCAGTGAGAGTATAGAAAGGGTTACTGTCTAAAAAAGTGGCCCAAGAATGAAAATTTACATCAAGAGTTTATAAGCTCCTGTGAAAGCTTCTGGCCTCCACATCTTAAGCTTCTATTAAGAAATAAAACAGAAATGAACCTGAAAACAAAATACACACAATTGCAAATATTAGGGGTATACAAGAGTTTCCGCCATTTTAAGGAGAAAGGAAACACGAACAATCAGGAAACCAGTACACATTTATTCAACGAAACATTGGCAGTTAGCATCAATGACCATTTGCCATTTTTCAGGCAACAAATGAATGACCCTGTGATAGAAGGACTCTGGTTTTGAGCTGAAGAACACAGTGACGAAATTTTTCACCTCTGGAACTGCGGTGAACCACTGTTAGGCTAGGGCATGTTGCATAGAGTGAAACAGATGAAAGTCTGAGGGTGCGATAAAACCTCCCAGTGTAACTGTTCAAGGGTTGATTTCGTGGTGGCACCGACACGTTGCCTGGAATTATCATGTAACTGGATGACTGGGCGGCGTCCTTTACCTGTTCATAGGCGTTTTTGCTCGATTGCGGCATTCACTTTCATCAACTGATGGCTCTATCGTTGTGCAGTGATTGTTTTGCCAGGTTTCAACCGTTCAAAGTACAGCACTCCATGCATGTCCCCACCACACACACAACAGCACCTTTTCCCAGTGGGTATCCTGTTTCACAGTGGATGTTGATGACTGGCCTGGGTTGAGCCAGGATCGCTTGCATAAGGTGTTGTCGCAATACACCCATTTTTCATCCCCTGGTGACAACCTTCAACAAGAAATTCTTCCCTTGAAACCTCTTCAGCAACACCATGCAAGATGCCCAATCGTTGACCAATATTATGCTCCGTTAAAGTATGCCTGAACCCACTTACCAATCTTCTGGATCTTCCCCAAGGCCTGTAGATGCTGTATCACCGTCGATTGAGCCACTTTCAAACGTTTTGCCAGTTGCATGGTCAATTGTGTGGCATCCTCTTGCAACAACGATTCCAGCTCCTCGTCTGCAAGTTCCTGCAATCTACCTGCATGTGGTTTGTCTTCCAAGCTTAGATCACCTTTCTTAAAAACCTTGCAAACCATTCTCAACACGTCCACTCACCCATAATCGTTTCACCATACTCCAGACATATTGAACCGTATGCTTCACTTGCACTTTCCCCTTAATGATGAATAACAAGCATTGCCGCAAATGAACTTTATCAACCGCCACACTTGGCTTCATGTATGAACTGACAGTATAGTATGGGTCACCAGCCGGTTAGACCCCTACAGCATCCGCTACCGGGGGTGGCGGAAACTTTTGCATACCTATATATAACACATACTGACTTTTAAACCATCGTTAGCTATTAATGTTAAATTATGTATTAAAATAATGACATCTACTGCATAAAAATTCAAAATGTGTGGTAATGAATGACGTACATTCACTTAAATATTCAAACTAGAAATTAGTAACCTTACTGATGATATGCAATTACTTAAACATTCAAGCTAAAAATGAGTTAATTTGCAACATTTTAGTCTTTGATATATATTTTGTCCCAAAAAATCTGCAGAAGCTTAATTTATTTTTCTGTTGTGTCACACTGAGTGAGGATGCCTCATTCACGGTACCATATATTACAAGAATAACACCACACTCAGTCTAAAGAAGCAGGTAAAAATACCACAAAGGAATTTTTATTTGTCAATCATTCTGATCGCCTTCCCCTTTTTTTCACCAATACAGTGGTACAGTACACACTGTGTGACTTTCATCAAAGATAAATGATGCAATGGAGGAGGATGTTATGAAAACTGTTAATTTTTAACACACCTTAAAACACCCCCAGTGCAACTAACATTACACAACATTGGAGATGAAAGCGCTGTAGACATGCAGAAAGTAATGCACTAGATAGCAGTCATCCCCATGGCTTCACTGCTGTATTTGCATAATTCTTCCACCCAATGAGTAAAAGGCCTCCCATTTATGGGAGAGGGATGGTGTGTGAAAGAAAAGGTTTCACAGTAATACAGTTTTTGCTACCAATACTGTTCGGCAAGGAGTCAACATCATTTAGCATCTAGTGGATTATGTGTTCAGAAAGAGAGAGACACACTCTAATTTAATGTGTGAGGAAGTGCGTGATATAGTGGAAACGTATAAAATTTTGTCGTTTTCCCTGTTACTGGCACACACACACACACCCACACACACCCACCCACCCACACACACACACACACACACGGCTAAAAAAAAAAACATGCTGCCTTGCACAAGAAAAAAAAGACTGACTAAAAGAATAAAAAAGGAGCTAAAGCACAATTTATTAATCTCAAATAAAAAATTTAAGAGTAAATCATAAGCCACTTGTACCCAAAATGAAAGGCCAGACTGAATCCTTGCAGTTCTCCACATTACCTATCTTACATATAATTCCAGAGTGCAACACAAAATTTCAGGAACATAAGTACGTCATACGACCTTGGAAGATATCTTATTTTACAGACCCTGATCTCGGAATCAAGGAAAAATAAAAGTTTTCTTCTAAATTTAATCAGCTGACTGCTGTACATGTCATACTCAATTTAGCTTGGTATGCTAAGTACTCTCACTTCGTCTCATTGCAACGTAGGCAGTAGGATATGTTGTACGACCTCGAGAGATGTCGCTAGCTGGAGCCGGCTGACTAGACTGGAGAGGGGGAGCTAGGACCTGACTGGCTATTGTCAAGGACAGGCTACCCTCCTCTACATATGCTTTTACTGCCATTCAACTGTAAACTGTGCTACAGTGAGGAGAGAAACGGGGCTCTATTATGAGTAGTATTCCAGCCGAACGAGGGCATGTTTTTAATAATGTATGTGAGGGAAGGAATTTTGAGAGCACACGTAATAAGCGCTACCACAGTAATACAGATGATAACCCATCTTTCGAAAAAATTTACTGCACAAAACTACCATACATGAGCACAGCTTGGGTGCAATGAATATTAAGTGTTTGCACTGCCACACTTAGCATTTCACTAATGAGGAAACTAATGGTCATTTTAATTCCTGTTGTCATAATGGCCTTATTTCCCTTCCAGAACTATACACAAATAAGGGGCTGAAGGACTTACTTCTGAACAGTCCTAATTTTGTCTAACACATTCGGAAATACAATATTACAAAGTCATTCGCATCCCTCTTGGCCACAAATAAGGAGATTCCAGGCAACGATCCGTATTTCTTTAAAATTCAGGGATAGATTTATTGGTACATCTCGGATTTGTTACCACTTACTGGTGAAAACCCTTCATATGGCCAATTGTACTTTACAGATTCCTTGGCAGCTACTGATATTTGTATTGGTCATAATGAAAATAAAGAATTGAAGTGATTGATATTGACAGCCCTGGCAGATATTCTGGCTAACAATCCCTACGTCCAAGAACTACACGAAGTAGCAGAACACAACCTAGATATGCGTTTTGTTGATAATATATGTACACACACACACACGTTCTTTATATCCCTTCTACAGAATACATAAAGTATGAAAAATTATGCAATTTTATTACCACTTCCTTGAAAACTGTGAAAAATACTACTTACTGATTGGGCTTTTGCCCGACCAAGCTACTAGTTCACACATAATCATAAAGGTTTTAAGACTTCATTTGCATGACCTCTTAGCTGGATGTGAATGTTGTTTAGCCTGTAGGCTTCCATGAGAATGTCAGCACTCCAAACTCCTTATAGCTCAATGTTTGTTATAAAAGTTCCACAAAACAATCTGCATTAACCCTTTAAGCTGCCACTGTGTTAATTGGTGCCCAAAATTTTATGCAATCCAAAACAAAAAGGTTTACAAACCAGTATGATTTTACAAAAACTACAGCGAGACATTTCTTTCTTCCCTTTCACATCAAGAGTGCCAATCATAAATCTTTCACTGGCAATAAGTGCTGCCTTCTAGGTCTTTGTTCTCTGTTCCAAGAAAAATTTGACTCAAACATCTTTTATCTCCTTTCTTTGGTTTGTCAACATTGTTATAGCAATTTTAGCACCTAATCAATCTGAAAGGATTAGTGTCAATCATCCCCCAAAATGACCATTTTGAACAACAAAGCTAAGGGGAAGCAATACTTTCTGATGTGCATGTTCATTCATTCCTGCTGCATTAGGCACACTTTTCAAACAACGATTACATTTGTCCAAGCTAATTTCAAAACTCATTTTGTTCCAAGTGAATTCATTCCAACCGGTTAAAGGGTTAATTGTCATGAATGATGGTTGAAATTTGTTTCATCGAAAAAGGTTATAAGCCACACCTAGTTATACACTGCACTTCAGGATGAATGTTTGTAAATTCAAATTTAATGATGCTGTATTATAATCTGAAAACGTGTAGATCTGCCAACTTACAAGAATTAAAATGCATAAAAAAGTTTTAATCAATATAATACACTGCTGGACAATTGCTAAGGACGGATCATAAACGGCTATATAGCGCATAAAAAAGTGAGTGTGGTTGGATGCCAAGTGAAATAAAATAATATCAGAATGCCAGGACATTACAAGAAAGACAATTTATTGTGCTCTAAAATCCAGAAGGCTTTGGAACGTGTTCAAGGGACAAACAGGCCATTTTGTGCAGAATACGTAAGCGTGAAAGAAATGCAATTACCGTCCTCCGGCGTAAGATGTCAATACGGGATATGGCCACCATGGAGGGCGATGCAAGATTCCACATGTCGTGTCATGCTTTGCACAACATTATCAAGCAGCTGTTGGGGTAATTTATTCCATTCTTCTGTCAGTGCACGGATGAGGGTGTCCTTGTTTATTGGAGGGCATTGACGACCAGCAAGACTCCTCCCCAAAGCATCCCATACATTTTCAATGGGATTCAGATCTGGAGAACGTGCTGTCCATACGAGGCGTTGAATATCCTCGCTCTCAAGACACTCCTGGACAGCAACTGTTCGATGACATGTTGCGTTGTCGTCCATGAAAATGAATCTATCACCGACAGCACCACGGAACATGCGAACATGAGGTAGCAGAACATCATTAATGTATCGTTGGCCAGTCATAGTCTCAGTTGGAAGCACATAGAGGGACGTACGGCCATTGATCATGATGCCAGCCCATACCATGACACTACATGTCGGATATCGGTCCCTTTCCTGTATGTTTGCTGGACAATATGCAGTACCACTATCACACCAGATAAGTTGTCGTCGACAATCAGATGATAGACTGTATCTACTCTCATCTGAGAAGAGGACAGCAGACCAGTCGTTATCAGTCCAATTGCGATGTTGATGGCACCATTGCAAACGGGCGGTACGGTGACGTCTGGACAATGGGATGCACACAACAGGATGGCGGGCGTGTAGTCCTCCTTCATGCAAACGTCTGGCGACAGTTTTTCGGGAGATCCACTTGCCAGTAGCAGCCATAAACTGATGATGCTACCTCACTAGCTGTGCTGCGCTGGTGTCTTTTTGTTGATAGCACTATGTACCGATCTTCTGCAGGTGTCGTACTGCGAACACGACCTCCCCCGTAACGTTTGCTACACTCTCCATTTGTTTGAAATGATTTCCAAAGCCTTGAAACAACACTGTGGCTGACGTCAAACTCCCTGGCAACATCTGTTATTTTTCGCCCTTCTTCAATCTTGCCAATAATACGGCCACGCGTAAAATCATCTAGCTGATGTCGGGAAGACATACTGAAAATTGCAAGTTCGTTAATTGATTCTTTCCCTTTCAACTTTGCGTTTGAACAACAACGATCAATACGCGTCAAATCCTTTATATCTCTTATCAGCGCTATGACGTCACGAACAAGTTTGGCAATCCAAAATTTGCATACGCACAACACGTCTTACTGTATCTTGCACTTATGCTAATTTCCACATTTTCCTGCCTTCCATTTCATGGTTGCTATCATTGCTATTGTATTCCTTAGCAATTGTCCGACAGTGTAGATTGACCAATGTATCAAATGTATTATTAACAGTATCAAGGACATCAATTAATAACTGATTCAATGTGTGAATGATATATTGATTTCATATACTGTAGAAGTAAGATGTTTAGCAGTATTTCACACTTGTTGGGATTAAAATGAGATCAATACAAAAGAAGTCATTAGTATGTTATCAATTAGGTTACATATATGAAAAAAAAAATCGTCTGTACCTGCAAAATTATACATATAAGCGATATATTGCAGCAACATGTTACTTTAAGTTACCAGTTGTCGTAAAATTTGTGTCAGCATGCTAAAATACCCTTAAAAAAATTAACTCTCTCCCCCTCCCCTTTAGCAGTTATTGTTAATCTCAATCCTATAAAGTTTATTTCTGAGTTTCTCCAAATAAGCTGAGATCAGAGAGGGTTGGGGAAGCAGAAAAGAATGAAATTGTGATCAGGAAAATCAGAACATACAAGTGCTGTAGTCCTTCGGGCTAAATTATATTCTCTTTGAAAAACATGGCTTCAACCTATCTGAAAAACAAAACAAAACAAAACGAAAAAATTCCACAAAATACGTTGCTTCGTAAAACAGGTATGATTTCCGTAGATTTTATGGGTAAACCATAAAACTTGGCAGGTATGAATATGGTAACTATTTTTCTCCCACTGCTGGCCATGCAAAACGCCTCCTATAAATTTAGTTCATCTCATCTCTTTACAACTTCTAACTCGAACTCCCACATTGCTGGATGGGCCAATTTAGCCCTTTGTCCTCCCCCCCCCCCGATGATGACACAGTTGGGGTGTCAACAATAACTTGTTATATTGGGTTGTCAGAAAAGTCATGACGTATTTTGGCACCCGATGGCGGTTGGACGTTTTTGGAAGTACTAGAAGCATGCACAGCTCTGTTATCGCTATGACATTCGACAGATGCCAGTTCTAGCTGCCAGTCTAAAAGGAATGGTGAGCGATTTGATTGATTTGCGGAGATTTGACATCAAGTTGAAGGTGGAAGACCAAACTGTGCATTTTCGCCATACTTTACTGTTTTACTTTCGTAAAGGGAAGAACACGCGTTAAGCTTGAAAAGTTGCGTAAAGTGTATGGTGATAATACTCTATAAGAACGTCAGTGCCAGTTCGCAAAATTCCGTGCTGGTGATTTTGACCTCAACGATGCTCCTCGGTCGGGGAGGCCCATCGAGATTTACGACGACCAAATCAAGGCATTGATCGAGTCAAACCCACGTTACACGACACGAGAGATTGTAGACACATTGCACATCCATCATTCAAGCGTTCACGACCACCTGAAGAAGCTGGGATACGTAAGCAAGCTCGTTGTGTGGGTTCCTCATGAACTCAAAGAAGCTCAATTGATGGCGCGTATAAACATCTGTGATATGCTAATTAAATGTGAGAAAAACGATCCTTTTTTGAAGCGACTGCTAACTGGTGACGAAAAGTGGATTGTGAACAACAATGTGCTGCGCAAACGGTCTTGGTCCCGACGTACTGCTTTGCCTCAAACGAAATCCAAAGCAGACATTCATCAGCAGAAGGTTCTGGTCTCAGTGTGGTGGGATTTTAAAGGTGCCATGTTTTTCGAGCTCCTACCACGGAACCAAACAATCAATTCGAATGTGTACTGTCTGCAATTGGACAGTTTGAACGAATCCATCATCCAGAAGCGTCCAGAGCTCGTTCATCGCAAAGGTGTTGTGTTCCATCACAACAACGCGAGACCACACACAAGTTTGATCACCCGCCAAAAAATTATTGGAGCTAGGGTGGGATATGTTGCCACACCCAGTATACTCGCCTGACCTTGCACCGTCAGACTTCCACTTGTTTCGCTCTCTTCAACAGTACTTGCTTGGTATAATGTTCAATTCAGATGAGGCTGTAAATCAGCACATTGTACAGTTTTTCGCCACGAAAGACAGGTCCTTCTATGAATGAGGCATTCTGCAGCTCACTGAAAGATGGCAAAAGGTTATCGAACAAAACGGGCATTATATCATTGATTGATCTTTGTTCTTTCTATCAATAAATTACCTTTTCAAAACATGGCTAAAATAAGTCATGACTTTTCCGACAACCTAATAGATATTATTTTCTATTTTCCCTTCAAGAAAAAGCAGAGTAATGAAAAAAAAAAAAAAAAAAGTAAACATTAGTAAGGAAGTAGCCATTAGAGTGTCTTTTAAGGCATAACTGAGCTACAGGTGCCAAAGTTTCATCACATTTCCAATCCGAAATGCATTCTAGTAACCAAGGAATTTGTAATGCAGATATCAGAAATGAGCTGAGTACTTCTTTTGGTAAGAAAAAGGGTCAATAAGAACATAATGAGGTGGCAGGGGCATGTGACTCACATGGAGATGAGTAATTATCTACACAGGAGTGTTACGTGCCCAGGCAGGACGCAATTCTGGCTGGTAGTCACTAGCAATAATTGCTAGTAAAAAGTAAAAAAAAAAAAAAAAAAAAAAAAAGGAGGGGAGGGTAGGGGGTGGGACAATAATGATTACACCTAGTGCATTTTTTTTTAAAATTTTAACATCCATTTTTACAAACAGGATCTAAAACAGTCTTTATTTCTGAGAAAAGGGAAGTCCAGTTGTCTCCCAGGTCTGTAGCTTTCATAGATTTCCTTGAAAATGATATTTAAAGCTAACACAGTATGTGATTCTTGAGCATTTTTTAAAAATTTTGCAACTCAAAAATGGCTGGTTAAGAAATTAAAATTTTGTTATATCTCCTTTAAATACACGACATCACTGTTTTATGCATTGGTTGATTTGATATGGAATGACCACTTATAGTTGACCATAAGCAAAAATAACCTTACAATAAGTGTGCATTGGGCTGAAGTTTTCTATCTCTGAAATAACATGAACATAAAAAAAATCTGCTTTAACTACACACCAGTGCAAGTTGTACAAATGTGCCAATCAGAGATTGAAATACATTTATCTGAAATGACAAGTTAGAAAAAAGCATCACCCCATTGCACATTAAAGGGTAAAACAACTGTACAACAACAATAAAATTTCAATTTTCATGGCCAGACAACACAATCATGCATCAATTATCAAATGTATATTAAAAACCGAGGAAAAATACACATTTGCATACCATAGCAGATGGAGCTTTCAAGGTTGGACATTCAGATAAGATAGGTTCCACTAATGGTATCAAATCACCCAAAGCTTTCCGTTTCTTTAAATCATTGATCTGTTCATCAGCAGCTTTCTATAATAATGAAAATAACAATAAATAATAATGATAATAATAATAATAGGTATTACATATTTTCTCATCTAAAATATGAAGGGCCACAATAAGTTTATGATTTCATTGGCTTCTTTTTAGAATGTTGTTTACATTGCAGTAGTTGTGGGTACAAATACTAATGCACAGGGTATCCACAAATCAATACCATAATTTAACATGTTTAAATGAACACTAGTAATAAACACAGTTTCAAAGAGAAGTAGAAAAATGCACAAAGTTCTGATATATGGTTATGAACTTCATAAACTTTAACAAGTGCACACTCCAGTGGCATGTAGATTGTCGAAATGCGGTACACTTTACTCTACATTTGACAGATAACTATTGCTACTGCATCTGCAATGTTTTTGTGCAAAGTCATGATATCTGGAACAACTTTTGCATTTAAATCACATCTTTAACATAACCCCACATAAAGAAATCCAGTGAGGTACGTTCTGGTGATTTTGGGGACCATGGAAGACTGGTCCATCACTGCCAATCCACTGACTTGGAATGAAGCATCAAGAGTTTAACAAACAACATGCACCTAATGAGGAGATGCTCCATTTTGTTGGAAGGTAACAGTTAGATGACTGTCCTGCAGCTCGGGGACAGAGTAATTGACGAGCATATAAAGGTACACATTCGTGGAAATAGTTTTCCAAGCAAAGAAGAAAGAAAGAAATATTTTGGTCATGCATTAGCCTAAGCCTACACCTGACACTAATTTTTGGACTATCCTGAACAAGTGCAGTTATTATACATGAGTTTTCTTATCCCCAAATATGCACATTTTGTGTCTGTAGACTGTATTATTAACATGGAATGCAGCCTCATCTAAAAAAGCAGCTACATATACTTGCGAACTCTTCAAAACAAAATAAAGATCCTTGTAGCACTGCATTTCCTTCCTAACAACAGACACATAGTTCAGAAAATTTTAGTTAAATATACACTGAAGTGCCAAAAAAAAAAAACCTTATACACCTTTCTAATACTGTGCTGGTCCTTCTCGCGATCAGATAATGACAGCAACGCAATGGAGCATGGACTCCAGGAGCTCTCTGTAGTACTGTGGAGACAGTGCACAGCATGCTTCCTGAAGAGCGTCCTATCACAATTCCGTAATATTCTTTTGTGGAGGATTCCTAGCATTGATGGCACATTGAACAGTATCCCACATGTGTTTCATGGCTTTTAAAGCTGGTGAACAAGGGGGGCCAAGTCAAGATGCCAGACTTCGTGGAATGTTCCTCCAGTCATAATTGGGTACCTGTGGATGAGTCTGGTGGCATATTGTAATGCTGAAAGAAGTTGCACCCGTCGGAGTGGTTGCCTGACATGAATGGGTGCAAATGATCCCAAAGGAAAATTACATAGCCTCCACTGGTCAGCAGACATAGGAGGGGTCTTAATGTGTACCAGCTGAAAACAGCCCACATCATAACAGAGCCACCGTTGGCCTGCACCATCCCTTGTAGGCATGCAAGATCCATTGCCACATGGGGATTGTCACCACACCTGGAGTCAACTATCTGCCTGAAACAGTTGGTACCACGATTTATTGGAATAGGCTACATGTTCGCAGTATTCTTATGTCCAATGGTGGTGCTCCCGAGCCCAGGTGAGGTGCACAGCTATGTGTCAGTAATGTTGCCCTGGTGAACTGTTGACACTGGAACCCCATAAAACACAGGAACTTTGCACTGTCCAAACGCTAATGCCACTACTGGGCCCAGCATTGAATCATGCTGTGATTTGTGGTAATGCTACAGCCAGGTGGATGTTGAGATGCTTGCCAGACGCTGCAGTCCATGATCGTTCAGGGCTCTTTAACGGCCACACTGGTCTCTCACTCTGGATGTTTACCTGAGTTTGTGTAGTCAAGGTACACACTTGAAATTGTTGACCATGTAAATCCAAATTTCACGGTAATTTCTGCGATGGAGTGACCCATCTCCAGGGCGCCGACAATCATACCACGTTCGAAATCGTTTAAATCCTGATAAGCCGCCATCTGAACTGTGAATGCTACTACTTGAGCTTGCAGAGATATCTGGCTCTAAATATACGTTGTTTGTGGACACTACCATTTACCGCATGGGTGTGGTGGCATGCAATGGAAATGGTGGTGCCCTTTCCAGTTTTTTTGGCACCTCAGTGTACATGTAAAAATTTTCATAGCTTACTGCAACTCTTAAAATTGATAA
The DNA here is from genome assembly GCA_039090855.1 of Macrothele yani. Taxonomy (NCBI): domain Eukaryota; kingdom Metazoa; phylum Arthropoda; class Arachnida; order Araneae; family Macrothelidae; genus Macrothele; species Macrothele yani. The sequence goes on from CM076990.1 coordinate 178,695,820, forward strand.
AAATAGTGCACAGAGTGGATAACAATATACAGAAATTTCTGAATGAATTAAATGTTGTAATTTATTGTGAAGTTATTTATATTTAAGCAATCGTGTGTTTTAAACAAAAACATAAATGCTTTACCCCTTAATAAAAGCAAGAGGTAAATAAGGAATGTAAGAATTTTAATGGCCAACAGTTTTACACAGAGCAGATTCCATCAAGGTCATATTAAGTACTGATTTTTAAATTTAATTTTGCTTGTAAAAGACAAATGGGACAAAATATGCTAGCTCCGTCAACTGATTTTCAAGAGAAGACTCTTATGTTTAAAAAAAAAAAGCATGCATTTCATTAGAAAAATTTCTTAAAAAATGCAAAACTGCTTTTTTGCGTTATCAGTTTGAAATGTAACATCCTTCAGAAAACTTTAAAATTACATTTGCCACGGATTGGGTATCAAACTCTATTTCCAGATTTCTGTTCAAGCATGCTACCAATTACACCACCCAGCACAACCAAATTCCTAACAACAGAAGCTAAGCAATTATATAGCTTACGAATCTGCACAACTTCAGCTTCTGCTAGTTGATGTTACGAGGAAACATATGATTGCTTCCATTAGTGAAACCATAAGCTTTTCAGATTCCTAAGCTATAATTGCTTAGCTTCAGTTGCTTGGAACTTCATTGTCTTGGGTGGTATAACAGATAGTATACTCAAAAGGAAATTGGGAAATGTGGGTTCAATTCCTGCTCCACAGGGAAATTTCATCTTCAATAATGAATTAATAATGTACTTGTGCACTTCTTACGTAATTGCATACCTGCCAACGTTGGCAAGAGCCTTGTCAGTAGTAACTAGCATTATTGAGCGGCACATAGATGATTTCTTACGAAATGATCCATCTCTTCGTGAAAAAGAAATACATGTCACAACAAATAAGAACACTAATAAGCTTAACACGTGCGAAACACAAAATTGATTCCCCTGGTGAGGGCATGATAGGTAACACTTCAAGATTTAAATTCCAAACTTATACCAATAAAAATCAGTCAGATACGTTCAGAATTCCACCACTCTTGACAGACAGGGAAATCTGAAATTTGTAAAGAAATGCATAAATTTTTATCAATTTTCCAAATTCGTCACTTCCGTTTACGGGAATCTCCATCTTTTTTTATCAAGCTTAAATGCAAAAACTTATGGGACTGGGGATATTTGGCAATGCAGGAGAGTGGAAACATTGCAGGGGGTATCTTTGCTCGGTCCAACTTCTGGTTTTGGAAATTTTCCCCCTATTTTCTAGCTGAAATAAAAATGTTTATACAGTAAAACGTTATTTAACCATAATATTGGACAGAGGCAACATCGCAAGAAAAAGAAATTACGATTATGGAAAAAATCTGAACTCCATCGACCTTCCGTTTCAGAAAGTTTCGTAAAGATGGAATTCCGTCCTCCGACGAATATCCCCGTCACCCCTCCCCCCAATTTCTGTTCACTTGCGCATTGAACTCGTAAATGACAGAATTCCTCGAATTCGCAGAAGAATCTTATGCCTAAAGATTACAGGGAAATTTTCGCAGGGTCTAGCTTCCGTTTTCGCAATTTGTTGCCTACAGTTACAAGCTGAAATACAAACATTTATGCAATAAAATGATATTTAACGGCAATACTGGACACAAAGGCAACATCGGGAGAAAAAAATTACGAGTAAGCCAAAACCTTTTACTCCATTTAATTACTGTTTTAGAAAGTTTTGAAACACGACATACCATCTCCAAACAGAAAATGACCCCCTCCCTCCAATTCTCAGTTTTGCATCGATCTTGAGATTGATCTAAATGATGTCAGTGAGTTCCGTAGTCAGACAACAAAACCTGTAGAATCTATGGACATTCCGCAGTAGTTGGCAGGTATGTAATTGTGTGAAGAATATTTCTTCTTTCAATTACATAAAACCAGTTCTTTTGCTTTGACATATATACATATAAATTGAAAGAAAAAAATATTTTTAATGCTCTTAACAAAAATTTCACTTCCTTCCTTCCAAGATTTTGGTAATAAATCAGGAAAGTGGGAGATTTTAGCAATAAATCTGGAAACTCTGAGATGGCATTAAAAATTGAAAGTTTCCTGAAAAAAAAATAAGGTTGGCAGCTACGCATATCCTTTATATTTGACCTTTTTTGATTGTGTGTCATTTTAAATTCCAGTAAGTTTTATGACTTTCTGCGAACACCCAACACTTCAAGTTATTGAATGATACTAACATAATAATCTATCGTTCAAACAACTTAAAAAACAAAAACAAAATGAAGAACAAAACCATACATAACTGAAACAAACTTGATTACTTTGAAATGAATTGATGTGTGTACGTATGCATGTAAGAATTTTCTTTTAACATGAATGTCTGCATAATATGAGTTAAAACTCTCACCTGGTAAGTATCATTTCACAATGTTTTAAGGACTTGAAAATAAATAAATAAAAAAGGTGGTATAAAAACAAATCAAGAATCATATTTAAAATTTTTAATCTTATTCTTACCATGAATTCAGTACAAATTTTCCCCAATTGACATATATATTCTTTTATTTGGGTCTGCAATGATTTCATCTGGTCCAGATAAATTGGATGAGTAATCCTAACAGAATTCAAAAAAGAAAATATTACTTTAATAAAAACATCTGTTATTAAAACCACATCCACTGTGTAATGAGTAAGTGAAACATACATCCTATTTCACAAAATTATGAACTACATTAAGGCTAGTGATAAATGTACAAGAGAGACTTCAAAATACAGCGTGCTTATAAATAGTGGGGGCACTTTCAATGATTTATTGCACATCGAGTAAGAGAGACACCATTTACCAGACCTGCCAACCTCTCAGAACCAAAAAACGTAACACTCAGATAGAAAAATCATAACACGATGCATGCTGATGTTTTTGAGGCCTGTTTCAGCTATATAAATTTTTAATGAGAATGTAGGGATTTTTCCCCTACATCAAAAGTTTATTGAGAAACTAATTAAATCTTGCCAGCAAACAGTTTTGTTGTTAATTATTAGAAAAAAATTACGATTACGGGAGAAATCCTCACTCCGCCTAACTTCCATTTTCGGAAATTTTGAGAGGCGGAAAACCTGCATCTTAGGAGGTCTGCAAGATGGTTTAATCGGGTTCTGGGGATGTCGTTTTTGTCTGCAGGACCAAAATAAATCTGTGATGTGCATTGGCCGTCGTTGCGATTCCACTAAGAGGATTAGTAGAAAATGAATCTGCGATGTACGTTGGCCGTCGCCGCGATTCTTCTACGGGAATGAGTACAAAATAAACCTGCAATGTACATTACCGCTATTCTTCTACGGGGATGAGTACAAAATAAATCTGCGATGTATGTCAGCCGTCGCCGCTATTCTGCTACGGGGATGAGTACAAAATAAACCTGCGATGTATGTCACCGAGATTCTTCTACGGGGAAGAGTACAAAATAAACCTGCGATGTATGTCACCGAGATTCTTCTACGGGGAAGAGTACAAAATAAACCTGCGATGTACGCCAGCCGTCGCCGCGATTCTTCTACGGGGAAGAGTACAAAACAAATTTGCAATGTACGTCGGCCGTTGACGTGATTCTGCTGCGGGGAAGAGCACAAAATAATTCTGCGACATACATCGTCCTTCGTGATAATTTTTTTTTACGATTACGGAAGAAATCCTCACTACGCCTAACTTCTGTTTTCGGAAAGTTTGAAAGGCGGAAAACTTGCATCAATGATAGGGAGCTACTAAAATTGCAATTTTCATAGCTTATAACTAACCAAAGGTCCGTAACGAAGGGACCTCTTGGGCCGGGAGCTCATGCCTCACAGAGCAAACAACGTGCGAAATACTTTGACAATATCAGGTAAAATACCTTAGATATTATGTATATATGATAGGGAGTCTGCAAAACAGTTTAATAGGGTTCTGCGGATGTCGTTTTTGTCTGCAGGACCAAAACAAATTTGCGACATGAGTCGCCCTTCGCCGCGATTGTACTACAAGGCTTCTGTCTGGGGGAAAACTTGACTATTTAAAAAAATAATCGTATTAGCATACTGCAGCATGATTCATCATACTAAATACGATAAAATCGTAACAGTTGGCAGGTCTGATTTACTTATCTATACCATATGAAGGAGAAAACATGTTCCCTGTTGCTACTCCCAAGACCTGTATTTTCATCATTCACCGCCAGTTGGAGTTACCTGTCATACATATACCACATGCATAGCCTTGTTGAACGATGGCGACTTCTTGTCCCGAGAAGGCATTTTGTGTGCTACTGTGTGATAATTTCTTCTTGTGGGGCTACATAAAGGATCTTAATACCATCTTTGCCATGTGACATCCAGGAACTAAAGCAGACAACTGAAGAATCTACCACCACAGTCACACAGAACATGCTGGCCAGGGTTATGGCAAGAGTTTGATTACCACTTGGAAACCTGTCGTGTCACGTGTGGTTACCACATAGAATCGATGTGATGTAAAAAAAACCCCTTGGGCATTCTCTCTTTTACAAGGTTTGTATATAACACTGATATCTGTACTAGCTTTGTGCATTAAATCACTGGAAGTGTTCCCACCATTTATAAACACTCTGTACAATGACAATATTAACTAGATTGCAGTGAAATTACATCTGATAAACTCTGAACAGTATATAAGAGAAAATTACATTCAGTTGTATATACGAGGCAATGAAGTGACACTAAACAAATTGGTGACTACAAATAATGCAGAACAAACATACAATTTTTACAAAGTTGAAATACAATGTTATGTGAAAAATGGTTTAATCAAATCAGCTATCTAGAAGGCCAACATCAAATGTTTTTCCATTCTCTTCTAAGGCGAGCATAAAGCACAAAATTTTTTGACCAGGCAGTGGACTGTACGTATGGCTTTACTCTTTGTCTATGAAACATCATCTCATTCCAACCAAGTCATGTGCTAAGACTCACTAGCATATCATATTGGCGTTTCTTGTTGAGATCAATGTTTTGCTCTAATACACCAATGAGCCATTACATTATGACCATCCCACAGCCTAGAGAAATAGTGTGCCTGGAGACCAAACAATGGTGCAGGTGAAATTCACAGAGCAGTATATATACAACACGAGGACCAGCTTTCGGTTAGCACAGTGTTCGGAGTCAGAATAGGAAAAGCTGCCGATTTATCAGAGTTTGATAAAGGACAAATTGTGATTGCACGGCGCCTCGGAAACAGCGCGGTTTGTGGGTTGTTCACATGCCACTGTAATGAGAACGCATCAAAAGTGGTGCACAGATGGCCAAACGACGAACCGTCATCCACAGTGACCGCAGGGTCACAGTGCGACAAATCACTCACAGCTACAACAGTGGTGATCAGGGCAATGTGCCACAGCACACAGTTCATTGCAGCCTTCTGCGCATGGGCCTGCATCGCCCAAGATCCAGCCAGATCCCCATGCTCACTGCACGTCATCACCAAGGCATGAAACGGGCCCAAGATCGAGATTGGGACATGAATGATTGGAGAAAGTGGCCTGGTCTGACTAATGAAGTTTCCTGGTGCATTTCGTAGATGGCAGAGCACGAATACACCTATTACCACCTGGATGCACTGTTGGGAGGAAACAGGCCGGCGGCGGTGGTGGTGTTATGCAGTGGGCGATGTTTTCTTGGGACACTTTAGGCCCCATTATCGCAATAGCACAATCTCTGACAGCTGTCAGGTATCTGAACATCGTTGTGGACCAAGTTCACCCTTTCATGGCAACTGTGTTTCCTGCTGGTGATGGCCATTACCAACAGGATAACGTGCCATGCCACACTGCCAGAATCGTCAAGGAGTGGTTCGAGGAACAGGCTGGTGACTTTCTGCTAATGCCCTGGCCTCCAAATTCACCTGACATGAACCCAATTGAGCATTTGTGGTTCGACTCGGAAAAAATGGGTTCGCGCTAAATCACCACCACCCCGAAATGTACGGGAACTGGAGGAGCTGCTGTTGACATTATGGTACCAGATACCTCAGGATACCTATTGCCACCTCATCTAATTGATGCCTCGCCGAGTGGCTACTATTCTGCGGGCTAAAAGGGTTCCTACAGCTTATTAGGTAGGTGGTCATAATGTAATAACTCATCGGTGTAAGTTCAAAGTTGTACCCATTATGCCAACAATGCATTACATTCTACAATGTGTTAACTAATGTCAGGAACAACTTGCAGCACACTGTTCAGTGAAAACATCCTCCTATGATTTAGCTGGTACCCTTTGAATGCTATATGTAAATTACACGATTTTTTTTGAAAAATACAATTTTGATTGAACTGCTTTTAAACCTTTAAGCAGCTGGAATGCATGAACTCGGGGTTAGCAAAATGGACTGAAATAAGCTGAAAATAATATGTTCACTGTTCTAAGAAGTGGCCTTAATGTGGCTGGGCATCTTTCCTTTTAGCTTTTTTTATTCAAAGTGGTGATTTAGGAGGATGATTGGCACTAAACCTTTCTGATTAACTACTGGATGGGCTGTAACGATGGTGATGGACCTAGGAAAAGAGAGAGAGAGATGTTTGAGTGACTTGTTTCAACCCAGTGGCATGATGTTTTGGTCACAGGAACTAGCCCTTTCCATGAAGCTTTGGGTCATGGACCAGAGAATAAATTATTTGAAGGGAGTACTTATCACCCAGTAACAAGTTTATGATTGGTACTGCTGTGATGAGATGGGGGGGGTGCTTTTTGCTTTTCTGTAGCTTTCTTAAGTCTTAAGATCTGGTTGTTTGGGAAATGCAGAAAATTTTGGGCACCATCTGGTTCAGGTATAAATGGGCTGCTTAAAGGGCTAAATATGAATGAAAAAAAAAAAGAAAAAAAAAAAGGAAGCTGCATAGGGTTGAGGAAAGATGCAAAGCAGTTTTCTGATTTTAAATTCACATGGGGGAAGCTATCAACATACTAACGTTCCATTAGGAATCAAACTAGAGATAAGGGGGAAGAGAGGGCACAGTTTAACATATGCAGCTTTGGAAGTCAAATATCTTTAGTTCATTGTTAATTCTTTGTTTCTTTTTGCCAGTGTACCTCAATACTTTTGTTCATTTACATATTTCATTCTACCTTCTCCCTCCTCCTTAATATCTTACTGCCAGTCTTTGCTGTTACCATAACAATGGCAATTTTTTTTCTGCTTTAATCATCCAGACTTCTCAGCTTCTGTTCCCATTACTTCTAATATAGAAAACTCCATCAGTTCAAATTTTAGCATATTGCAACTTTCTTTTAAGATCAACTTTAATAAACATTTTTAGTTATGCCATACACTTGTGTCCCTTCAGTTATGTAATGATGCAGCTCTAGCCATATGGCGAACAAAAAATGTCAAACCAATTAAACAATAAAAAAGAATGACACCAAATTTTCAGTTGTAATGAGCATGTCTTTTGAATCCTTTCCAGTGCAAATAAAATTTACCAAAAGTTGTTGTTTAAAGTCAATAGAACCTGTTAGGGAAAAAAACTATAAAAAAAAAAAACTGACTGGATTCCTACAATTGACAAAACATCCATAAATAGAAACAACTTCTTACTTCCACTAATGGTTAAATAGTATGTTACGGAAATTAACAAATGGAGCACAAGAAGTTTCTCATAGCAGATGGAAGGTATCAGAGACAAAGAGATTTTCAAATCAAACAGTCAAAAGAAGAAATGTAGAAGCAAACATGATATAACTCTAAGTCTTCTAGCAAAAGAATTTTGCATAATGGAAAAGTTGGAAATAGGCGAAAAGTATTCTTTGTGGCAATAAGGAAAAATAACTTTTCAGATATGTCTTCTGGAAGCAGAGACAGCAAGAAAAAGGTTTTGACCTTTACGCTCTCCAGCAGGAGAGTTATACATTATTTAAAGAGGTTAATGCTCTCCATCCTTATTGTAGCAAATGGCATACAGTAAAAAAAGAAATTTCTCAATTAGGATTTTGGAGGAAGAGATACAGTTGCAGACAGAAGTACGTAAACACCACCTAGCAACAGAACTGTGAACTACAAAACTCCTCAAATGCAAACCTAAAGTGTTCCACACGGTAAATGGTATCAGGGGTCAAACGATTTTTTAAATCGCACATTTAGGAGGAGAGATATTGAGAAAAACAGATTAAAACATTTGCGCCCCTAGTGGCAAAAATTGTGCATTATTTTGGGAAGAAAATACACAAAGAGTTTTCATAGTTAGTAGTATTTGACCGAAAAATAACTTTATCAGTTGCTTTAGATTATTAATATCAATTGGATTTTTAGTTTTGTAGATATTGTGGTAAATGGAAACGTGAACATATGCTTTCTAGTGGCACACTTGTATTTTTAATAAAAATTTGAAATTGTATGAGGAACATTTATTACAAAATCTTTAATGTAAAATAATGAAAATTAAGTTCCTTTTGTTTTCAACATGCTAAACTTAAAAGACCCATTCATTATAGACCCCTGTAGTAACTCTTTGAAAGGTAGTACAAGTAAGTATACTGAGTTGTACATGTGTATCATCACAGTCTCACTTGTTTTGCCAATAGGATGCCTCTGCATTCGTTTTCTATGAAACTTTTTGGAGAGAAAAACTCCATTTTTCTGCACCAATTTCTTTCTTTCTCTAAATCTATCTACTAAAGTTTCTTCCAAACATCTTTAGGATATACTATGCACATTTTTTTTTATTGAAAGCTTAAGGACCACTGTGAGCAACTCAATCAGCTATAAGCAGCCGCCCATCCATAATTTAGGGCCCATGGTTGCACAGAAGTGAGAGAACCAGCGTGTAACACAAGCACAGCATCTATGCTTCACTGGGATTCAAACCCAGACCTATCATGGACGAATGTTCATAAGCCAGTGCACAGACCACTGCGTCAGCGGGGAGGTGAACACTTTCTTCAGCCGCAAGTGTTTACAAATAAATAAACAAATACAAACAATGATCCTACTTACATATACAATGCAGCACATTGTTCCGATTATAACATTTCTGGCACATAGAGTTTACTCAATTTGTATCTCACTGGAGAGAGGATTGACGTCTCATCATATTCATATTCATTATTATAACACATGAAACACCAAAATCCATGTAATCTCTTGTTAACTTCAAAATTATGCAAGTTGTAATGAGCTAAATGAACAGACTTTTCACAAATAAGTGCCAACACAAGTAACATACTTCAATAATGCAATAAAACTACAGAAACCACAACGAAAAAACATATGTACAAAGGTGAAAGTCATGCCTTTGATTGAACTTGCAGAAAAATTCACGATATTAAGTTCAATTGAAGGCATGACTTTTATCCTTGTACATATGTTTTCAAATTGTGTTTCCTGTGGTTTTATTGCATTATTTACGCTTTCCAACCGTAGGTTGAAGAAGCGTATATGCTCCAGCTTTGTCCGTCCGTCTGTCCGTACGATAACTGGTGTAAATATCGTTTGATTTCAATGAAAGTTTACTATGTGGTAGGGGACCACCTAGGGACGAACCCTATTGAAAATGGGACAAATGGGGTCAAAGGTCACGACGTAGGAGCGGGATCATTCCATTGCCCTTATGCGACATAACTTGCATAAATATGGTTCGATTTCAGTGAAAGTTTACTATGTGGTAGGAGATCGCCTGGGGATGAACCCTATTCAAAATGGGTGAAGTGGGGTCAAAGGTCAGGACATAAGATCGGGATGCATTCCATTGCCCTTATGCGTTATAACGTGCATACAAATGGTTCGATTTCGATGAAATTTCAGTATGTAGTAGGGGACCACCTGGGGACAAAATGTGGTCAAAGGTCAGGACATAGGATTGCGATCCATTCCATTGCCCTTAACCCATATTATTAAGGTGGACGTCAAGTAATTTTGCTTCCTATACTTCCAATGGAAAAACTTTTGTAAACATTTCCTTCACAATTAATGTGTTCCCAAGGATGAAAATTTGAACATCGATTAAAATAACTTCATATTATAACTTGGAAAACTTAATATTTTCTAAAACATAACCATAATTATATTAAAAATCAATCACTTTTCCTTTGGTGGTGTTGAAACCAGAGAAAAGATGGTGCGACCTGTACTTTGGTGGACAAAAAATGTTGGATTGCATAATTACAGTTATGGTTTAGAAAATAAGTATTGCAAGTTATAAAATGAAGATGTTTCAATCGATGTTCAAATTTTCATCCTTGGGAACGCATTAATTGTGAAGAAAATATGTACAGAAGTTTTTCCATTGGAAGTATAGGAAGCAAAATTACTTGACGTCCACATTAAAGTAGCAATTCTTGTATGTATTAATGTACATTTTATTTTGAAAACGGCTCTAAGAATTTTGATGAAAGTCGTTAACTTACCGTTTTCTGGTACTAGAAATCGATTTAGCTTGATTTCGACTTTAAGGAGAATTCGTTTAGTGGGTTAAATAACCACCCCGAATTATAACATTTTTAGTGATGGCGTTGTTCCATTAATGTTACACATGCTTAGAAATCTTATGACGTCATAATCTCGCCTTTGAGAATGTTGGCGCGCGGTCACGCCCTCTGTCTCATTACGTCACGCATTGTGTGTGGATCCGATTAAAGTTTTATGACGTCACACTTGCGGCAAGCAGATGGTCGCTATTCGCATCTGCCTCATTACGTCACGCGTTGTGTGCGTATGTCGGTCCGCAGGATAACTGGCGTAACAATCGTTCGATTTCGATGAAATTTTAGTATCTGGTAGGGGATCACCTGGGAAGGAATCCTATTTAAAGTGAACGAAATGGGGTCAAAGGTCAGTACATAGGAGCGGGATTCATTCCACTGCTGTTATGCGTCATAACTAACGTAAAAAAAAAAAAAAATGATTTCAATGAACTTTTAAGTATGTGGTAGGGGACCACCTGGGGACAAACCTTATTGAAAATGGGAGAAATGGGGTCAAAGGTCAGGACATAGAAGCGGAATCACTTCCATCGCCATTATGCGTCATAACTTACGTAAAAATGCTTTGATTGCTACAAAATGTTATAATGTTATTTCGGAGGTATACCAAACCGGTTCTGTTGAATATCATCGAAATGGGATCAAAGGTCAGGGCACAGGACCAAGATTAATTCCACAGCCATTATTCTCATAACTTGAGTAATGATTTCTGGTATGTTGGAAAGCGTATTATAATCAACGCATTGCATGATTTTACTAACTTGTTGAAGTATGTAACTTGTGTTGGTACTTATTTGTGAAAAGTCTGTTCATTTAGCTCATTACAACTTGCACGATTTTGAAGTTAACAAGAGATTACATGGATTTTGGTGTTTTATGAATGAATATGAAGAGACGTAAATCCTCCCTCCAGTGAGATACAAATTGAGGGAACTCTATGGTGCCGAAATTGTTATAATCGCAACAATGTGCTGCATTGTATATGTAAGTAGGATCATTGTTTGTGTTTATTTAACTATACTGAGCACATTTTTGGCAAAGTATCTGCAAGGGATTTGAAGCTTAAGCAGTACATTGCACATTACAAACTTAACAAATAAATGTTATGCATTTCAATTCATCAGTTTATCAAAGTCAGCTCTGTGATGTGAATGTTGCTTACACCTTTGCAAACGTGTTTGATTAGCAACCACAGTGGGGCCTTCATTTCATAAAAGCATTTACACCAATCACATACATTTGCACATGATCACAACTCTTTCCTCATCTTGAGCATTTTAATATACAGAGGATTTTATCCAATTTCACTTTCTCACCAATATGAAATTTGAGGAATATGACTGACTAGACTCAGATGCTATCATGTACTGCTTCTGATGCCCAAACCTGCAGTGTATGTCCAATGTGAAGGAGTGTGAGCTGGGGCCCCATCAGCCATGAAGGAAGTGTCCATTTGTCTAGTGCAAATCAATCTCTCTCTCCCTCTCCCCCCCCCCCCCCCCCCCAACACACACAAAGGGCAGGTGTTCAAACCATTCCTAAAAATTCTTTGTTATTCAGAAAGCAACAACATTAGCATTTCCTTGGGCAACTACACACCCTGAGGAACATCAATGAAGCTGTTTGAAGTATTCCATTCTTTGAAACCTCTTTCAGCACCTTTATCGCATGTTTGATTATGTCCTCTACACTCTTTAATTATCAATTTAGGGAAGATTTCAATTGAGGACGCTCTAATGATGTTGTATTGTGCTTTACTAGGAACTGTTTGAAAATCAGGGATCGATAAGCAGAAACATTCCGACGAAGAAGAAATCAGCTGTTCATTGTCCGTGTTTCGCTGGGCATTTCCTTGGAATTGCATCCGAGCGGGGTGGAAACACGTCGGCATTCATTTCTTTATTCAAATTCTTTGCTTGTTTCCTTGTGGAATAAATTCACAGTGGGCAAGGCTCACACTCACTACTGTGTGTGTGTGTGTGTGTGTGAGAGAGAGAGAGAGAGAGAGAGAGAGAGAGAGAGAGAGAGAGAGAGAGAGAGAGAGAGAGAGAGAGAGACTTCCAGCATTATTTTTCTATACCTTTGTCTGCACAAAGCTCCTGTTTTTTGAGGTAATGATGTTGATTTCCTTTCACGGAATTGATGTTTCATCTGTGGATCATAAAAAAAAAAAAAAAAAACGTGTCTCCTCTGATTGTGCCATTTAGAAAATTGCTGTTTTGATCAGCCAGAGTGATAAGCTCTCTGGCAAAGTTCATTCGTCTTGCTTCTCATTTGGGAGTCATCATTTTTAAAGCCAAGTGTTGAAAAATGTAATGAATGGACAAATTATTGTGGAGGATGCTGGAAACACTTCCAAATGATGTTTCTGTTTCTGACGCTACTTTCTTTACAGTTTTCCTTTGATCAAGTCGGACAGTGCTGCATACACACTCAAGTTTTTTGTCAATTGAAGAAGTACATGGGTGCCTGCTATGCAGATCACCATCAACACTCACAACACCATCACAGAAATGCTTATGCCACATGTAAACTCGTGATTTCTTCATTGCCATTTCACCATATGCTGAAACAGCAATGAAGAACTCAAGAAATTAGTTTGAACTCTATACCCAACATTTTCGGCACTCCATTGATGGAGAAAAACTGCAGCTGGAGTTTCTTCAATCTAAGCAAAAATGTTATAATAAACAAATAAAGAGTTGCAAACCAGGGTTAAAATGTGTTGAGTGCAAGTGACAGAACACAGGTCTACCTGGAATGTTCCAAACTTGCAAATACAGCCCTTTTTCTTTTATATTAACAAGAAGTTTTTAAAGCATACCCCTTTACCTGTTTCATGGTAAACATTTTAAAAATGATAATTTGGTAATTCTTAATAACTGTTCTGCAACTTGTGTTCAATGAAAGATAGTACATGAATAAAAGAAACATTACAAAATATTAAAACACTTTTGATAAAAGGCTATCTAAAAAAGCACGAACTGCCAAATCTCCAGTCAGCAAATTTGAAATTAAATTTCAAACTAAAGACCTTATTAAAAACACACCTGAATAAAAATGAAGGCAAGCAGATGCAGAACTCATATTTTAAAGGGATCAATGCATTAAGCCTTTCAGCAAAACCATACACTATCCCCAGCATGCATGATTACTGTGCAGACAAACCGAGTCTTCAATCACAACGCATAAGAGCGTGGTATCAAAAACCCTGTATGTCTTTAAAATTAGTCATGCTCAGTTGTAAGTTCAACTGTGTTCGAGTTTACCTCTGCATGCTCTTTGCACTGCACTGGTTATGTGACATCACATAACATAATCATCGGGAACAAGTGTTTCTCACTACGCCATGAACTTCTTCTAGCAGTGTTATAGTCGTCACACTTGGTGGTGGTGGTGTGTCTTCTTGCTTGTCAAGATGTTACAAAAATCTTCTAGGTGCGTGCTGTTAGATATAATGTCCTTGTTTTGGGCTGTTTATAAGATTCCCTGCATTCCACGAATGTTGTGACTAAAGTCTTTTAGAAATATTACAAAGTGGTAACACAAAGATATGCAATGGATCACTGGTTTGATCCTGTCTACTTTTTGACTTTCAAATTTCATGGAACATTTCTACATCAGAGTGGAAGATATCTTGTTCATTGTGACATTCCACTGTGCTTCATTTCATTCAATGTAAATAACATTTCTACATAAAAATATATTAATCAGCTTAAAAAGGCATCAACAATTTGTTTATATCTTTGAATAATTATTGTGCTGATGGCCGGGATTTCATTTCATTTCATTTATTTCATTTTAGTTGTCGCATACAAATTACATAAACTAATAGATAATGTGCAATGACTTCTTCCCACCTGGAACAACTTTTTTTTTTATCAGCCAACAGTTACCGAGCACCTTCTGCTACAACAACTGTAGCGCCACTGCCGAATCATAATATTACCTTTGATAGAGATAACTGGTAATCACCTATTCTTTCTGTCCCCCCCCCCCCATCACTCTGTGATACTGTTTTCTTTTTCAAATTAAGTTTTCCAAGGATAAGGCATGGAAATGTTAAGTGGTTAAGATATTTATATCTTCAAATTTCAGGATATCTTCATTATTTTTTTTTATTTTTCACCTGTGTTTATTATTTTTTTCTATTTTTCACCATTTTCTCTTCTATTTTTCACCTGTGTTTAATATGTTGGTTTAACTGAGACTTTTAAATCTATCTTTGGCACTGCCTATATAGGAAGTTTTAGAGGAATAAGCTGTTTAAAATAAAACATTATTTAGAGACATGCAAAATATTAGAAGCAATTGCATGAATTTATAGTACCCTTATTTTCCAAAGATACAGCTATCACTTTATTTTGCACCTACTGGCAGATACAGAAAATTTATTTGGCCAGTAAAACCTGATCAACACCATCCACAGATGTACTTTAGCACCTACATATGTAGGTGTGCTGATGAGAATACAGTTAGAGAGCAAAGAATATGCAAGCTTTGATTTTGAACATGCTTTTAAAAGCTTTGGAATGAAAAGAAAGGTTATAGCATATACACATTTGTTTCAAATGTTAAAAACCTTACAACAGGGCTTGAAAAAAATCTGAAAAGATACATGCCCAGTTGGACACATGCAGAAATTATTTATTTGCCCAGGTAGTAGCTGAAATATTAATTTTTTTTACATGTTTTGCATTTCTGTTTTAAGGGTCTGAATTCAAAATGTATTCAATGCACAGAAGCATGTATTTCCAGTTTTAAGATGATGCTGAAATTGGTACGAAATGGTATAATGATGAAATTTGAGAAATTTAGTGACTCTGCCTCCTATTGT
Source organism: Macrothele yani (assembly GCA_039090855.1). Taxonomy (NCBI): domain Eukaryota; kingdom Metazoa; phylum Arthropoda; class Arachnida; order Araneae; family Macrothelidae; genus Macrothele; species Macrothele yani. The sequence goes on from CM076990.1 coordinate 178,711,158, forward strand.
TAAAGTTTTCGCCCTTTGCCACTAAACACCGCTGGCTAGTTCCATGAAGGCATACATACTGTTGCTGACTGTAAAAACAACATTTGGAGCAAAACTACATATGATTCCAATTCCAATTTCTGGACTTGGAGCATAATATAATTAAAGAAGTGATATTCTTCTTTCCTTGGCACTCTGTAGCAATATGACGGCCTTTTTGCTTGTAGTAGAAAATTCTATTCTTAACTTTATTTTTAGTTGCTCAGACTGGGCAACTAACTGTTCTGTTTACCTGCCCAGGCTTATAATTTACATGTCCCTGGCATCTCAGGCATGGTATTTTTCAAACCCAGTTACAAGCATATATATTTGAAAACTATCATTTATCGACAAATTCTAAAAAACAGTTTCTGTATGAATACAACAGTAGCCATAACAATGTATTAGTATTAATTTGTTTCTGCTTCAAAAACATAATTTACACTATTAAATCAGAACTGAGCTCCAGTACCGACTCAGTTTTTGCAGCAGCTGCATTGCGGAGCTATCTTTCTGAAAATGAAAAAGGTAGGTAGGTAGTGTGTGTGTGTGTGTGTGTGTGTGTGTGTGTGTGTGTGTGTGTGTGTGTGTGTGTGTGTGTGTGCATTATAAACAGTGAATTTGCTTTCTGTTTTGTAAAAAAAAAAAAAATAGCTACAGGAGAACAAAACTGGCTGAAGAATGAAAATAAAATTCCACATCAAGGCCTGAAACCCAACGATTATGGGCAAAACACGTAACAATATTAACAAAGAAAGGTAACTTGATCACGCTAGTTACGTTAACTAAAACTTTTACAAAAAGTTCGTAAGTTGGAAGCTTTCGACCTTATCTTAGGTCTTCATCACGCCAATGGAGGACTAAAATTGTTGCCAGATTCTACATTTGAATTTTTCCTATTTTTGTTGCCAAAACTTAGAATTGATCTCCAGATCAACGGAATGTAGAGAGGAGATTCGGAGTTGCAAGTCATTGAGTTGAAAATAATTTCTATGCTTTCACGGTAACGGAGGGCAAAACGATTGTCAAACGAAGCAATTCGTTTTGCTTCGTTCCAGTGGGGAACTGCAGATGTGTCTTCCATTGTCAAAATAGACAAGGCAGTGTTGGGATTGCCTTTCGAAACATCTTTTCTGTGTTCTAAAATTCTATGGCTAATGCTCCTGTATGTGCTTCCAATGTATAAGCTATCCCCAGTAGAAGAAGAGATAGGAATGCAGTAAACTCCTGGGAGGTTCAGGCTTTCAACTTTGTCCCTACCCCATTTTAGTCCTCCATTGGCGTGATGAAGACCTAAGATAAGGTCGAAAGCTTCCAACTTACGAACTTTTGTAAAAGTTTTAGTTAACGTAACTAGCGTGATCAAGTTACCTTTCTTTGGCCTGAAACCCATACCTAGCATTAGGATTAGCCAGAAAACAGGGGTCACTTTTCTCTAAATAACTGCTAAACTGGCCATTTGATGCTCAATACAACAGTCCTGCATACAAGCAGCTTCTGTATGGTACCATATGATGCTTTCCAAACAAAAAATTAATAATTAATGAAAACATTCCATAATCAATATTCATGTCCACAATTTAAAACCCTCCACCCCATTTCCTTATTCAGCTGGCAGTGTACATACTGAATGAACTTTCAGCACTGAGAAAATCACTAAACAGTTACTTTGGACAAAACAACAACAAAAATGACTGGTAACATTGCCAATAAGTAAAAATTAGTTTGTTACCTCAAGATCCTCTACATCCAGAATTACGAATTTCAACTTTGAAGCTTTTAACTCTTACAACATAGCTCTACAATATATTTAACCCTAAAAAAGTTTTGAACAAACCCTAACGAGGCATAGGACTTCCGTAAGTACTCCTGTGAGAACCTTTCGGGGGGGGGGGGGGTGCAGATAGTTTATACTGAGGTCATGAAGTACACTATCATTTATGGAATGTCTCATTAATTATTAATGATAGAGCACATTAAACAAAACAGTGCATCATTTGATAATGCTCACATTTACTTGATTGGAAATTAAACCTTAAATAAAATACTACTTACAGAGGTAAACCATCCTGAATTTCCTTCAATCGTAGCTCAGAATTTTTAGTAGCTACATTGATTTTTTCAAGGACACTCTTTTTCTTGAGATTTAGTATTTCAAGCTAAAATGAAATTGAGTGGTAAATATAAATACACTATAGGTAATATTTCAGTACCATTTACTGCACAACACAAAGAGCTCTAAGTATTGAAAAAAAATAATTCGATCAATGAACAGTCACCATTAACCAAAAACCTGCAAATGACAACATATACTAATTTAGTTCATGCTACATATTTTGTTAGTGAAAAAATGGAAATAAAAATATCTTTCAACTCTGAACTAGCTTTGGTTACTGATAAATGACTGAGTAGAAGTATTCTTGTAATGGGTGAACCTTGGTCTTGGAGATTACGATCCACGATTTGAATTCTAACATTTAGTTCTTGATCAGTGTGAGTATTGTTAAAGCTGAATTATCTTTTCAATTATCAGGATTCCGAAGTACTGGTTTGTGGTGTGAAATTAACCTTGGAGTACAGCAGAGATGTTTCCGCTTTTACAAAATTTTCTTTTCGAATAAACTCATTAAAAAAAGTAATTTAGTGCTTGATGTTAGAGTAAGTGGTTGAAACATCACTATTTTATGCTGTATGTGATAACTTGGTGCTAGGTTGGTTAGTAGTGCCTAACCTGTGAGGGCACATGACACCCCAGATCAAAGGCCGTGTGAGCAATGCCCTGACTGGTTCTGTAAGCCATGGGTTCTAAATTACAGTGATGGAAAGTTGCAAAACCATTTTTGGAGCAGGATAATGCATTTTTGGAGCAGGTAAAATAAATTTTTGGAGCAGCAAAATGCGTTTTTGGAGCAGGTGAAATACATTTTTGGAGCAACAAAATGCATTTTTGGAGCAGGTAAAATATGTTTTTAGAGCAGGTAAAATACATTTTTGGAGCAGCAAAATGTGTTTTTGGAGCAGGTGAAACACATTTTTGAAGCAACAAAAGGCATTTTTGGAACAGATAAAATACATTTTTGGTGTAAAAAAACATTTTTTGGAGCAGGTAAAATATTAGTAGATAGAACTAACTCTTAAGCAAAAAATGTTTTGGAAATAGATGCAGAGATGCCAACTTGTACAGATTTTCCGTAAGTTGTACGGATTTTCACTTCGTCTTACGGTTTTACGGAAAGCACCCAAAAAACTACGGAAAAACCCAGCAAGATTCCTGAACGCAATTTTGTATTTTTTACCTTTTTTTGGAGAAAAACAAACGAACTTTACATATAGTCCTTATACGCCTTCACAGGGATGCCAACCCCTACGCATTTGGCGTAGAAACTAGGCATTTCTTTAGCTTTACTACGCATCATATGCCTAATAATACGCGTTTGTTGCTATGATGCCGCATTTCCCCTACTAACTTTATTTAGCATAATTTTTGTGTTATTTGCGGACCCCTTAGCGTTTGACATGGACCCAAGTGCTTTAGTGTATTCAGACAACTCAATAACAGGTTGCATATAAGAATAGTCAAAAAGCGCAATGCAGAATCTCCATCAATGTTTTGCCAGCTATACTTTGGTATCTGGCCTGCATCCTCTGCTACAAAAAAGCAACTGCCGATAGGTGGCACTTCTGCTGCTTCGCCGCCGAGGCTGGAGGTTCCACGCTGATCCTCGGCGATGTCACAACCCCACTCCCTACCTTGGACAAAATGACCAATCTTGGTGTAGATATGATAAAATAAAAAAAAAAAATTGTTTACTGCATTTTATTTCATAATTGCTCTGTATTGTTAAAAAATTCAAGGGTTGGCACAATCATTTTTCTCTGAAACTGTTAAAATCCGGAAAACAACCCAAAAAAGGCCAGAAGGAAAGAAAGAAGGAAGGAAATCGCGCTTTACATGCGGGCATTCTTTGTAATGGTTTTGTTTAAGTTGTGTCACTCGGCCGGCTTAAGCTGTTGAAAGCACATTGCAAAGTCCATAGTAGGTGAATGACTCAAGATAAGTACTGAAGTGAGGGATCCCCGTCCAGTGCAAACAGTGTGATGTTTTTACATACTGGGAAACAAAATTGCGGAATATCTTTTCCCCGAATTTTCAGTTAAATGTACAGAACTGTTTACAGATGCCGTCATTTATTAAAACAAAGTGACCCTGAAAATTTCACTTCAATAACTTAAAAACTTTTTGAGTTAGAAATGCAATTTCCTTATTAATCCCTCTTTCTCTAAGTGTCCAATTTGTTTTGTGTGTGTATGTAATTTAAAAAGTTTTCACCGGATTTAGGCGAAATTTTCAGGGTAACTTTGTTTGACCAAGTTAGAACATCTATAAAAAAAAATCAGCTTTTTAAAATGAAAATTCGAAAAATAAATTTTTCACATTTTAATCCTCAGTAAAGGCAAAGACGCAATACAACAACAGCAGGTGGCAAATGGGCTTAGAGTAAAAGGGGGAGAGAAATGAATGTTGCAAGCTCATAGTTCTCGGTCATCTGCGCTTTCCCGTGAAGTTGATCTTTCTTTCTCTGAACGTCTTAATAATAAAAAAGAAAAGTGCGTAATTTTAAAAGTTTCCAATGGATTCAAGCGAAATTTGCAGGGTAATCTTATAAGACCAAGTTATGGCATCTGTCAAAAATTCAGCTCTATTAAGTGAAAATTTGGATTTTTCTTTCTTTTGCATTTTTATTCTTAGTTAGGGAAGGAGTAACTCAGCAGGTTGCCGTGAATGAAAGGGAAGACGTTACCGAAACCCACATAATAGATTATGGGAGTCTCACCCACGCAATGCCCCCATGGGTCTCGGATGCGAGTGACAAATGGCACATGCCTGTTGGTCCTTTTTAAGCTGCTCTTCTCTTTCATGAAAATAAAATGCTGATGTTATTCGTTTGTGTATAAGTCGCTAATTGTTTAAATCAAAATTTCAAATCCGCACATACAGTTCTCAATATTGATTTTTTTTTCTGGTTATTTTTATAACTGTGTAGTCTGTCGTAAATTTAAAACATCTTAAAATACTTGTTCGTAATATTTCTTGTGTCTACACATGGAAGCTCAAAACTACGCATTTTTATGGCTTGGACTACACATGAATGCTGTAAGAGGTTGGCATCCCTGCCTTCATCCGCTAACAGAAGCTCTGCCTCTGTTAGCGGAGGCTGTAATCACTGATCGTCAAATGATTCCCCGAACAGCCATTAGAGAGGCAAACGTCACGGCACAACCACGTTCTTGAGGAGCAAACGGAAGTCCCTCGGGAAACTGGTTGCGCCAAGACGCTTGTATTTGAGAGTGCCGTGCACAAAAACTGAGCGGGAACTCAGCTGTTTAGTACCTTTTGCGAACTGTTTACGTTGATTACATGTGGCTTTGTGTTCGTGAAAATTTTAGTGCAATGAAATGTTTTAATTTAGATTAAAACAAAATGAAATGTAGCAGTGAAACAGCTGTGACAACAAAAAGAGCTAAGTCAGTTAAAACTTATTGTCAAGTGTATCGCGAGATATATAGTAAAGAATGGACTTTTTATGAAGCATCTAAAGTTTCACTGAATCACGTGTTTTGTAAGACATGCGGCTGCAATTTTAGCATAGCACATGGTGGCCGCGATGATTGTAGGCGTCATGCGGAGAGCAAGAAGCATAAAGATTATGTGAAGTTGAAATCCCAGTCTTTGGAGAATTTTTTTTCTGTGAAAACTAATTATTCTACTGAAGCAGAGCTCTTATTTATGTTGTTCATCATTGAACACAACTTGCCTATCGCAGCTGCCGACCATGCCAAAAATCTGTTTCGTAGCATGTTTCCGGATTCAAAAGTTGCAAAAAATTATGCATGTGCTAGAACAAAAACACCAGCACTCCCCATTGTTTAGCTGATTCAACCAAAGAAAAAATATTGTCTTATTAAAGAGCAAGCATTTTCTTTAGCAACTGATGGAACTAATGATACAAATGATAAAAAAAATCTATTCTCTTGTTATAACATACTTCGATGCAATAAATGGATGCAATGAAACAGTTGTGCTTTCATTGATAAAAACATCAGACAACACAGCTAAAGGAATTTTCACTGCCATTGATAGTGAACTGAAAAAAAAAAAAACTTATCTGAGAAAAACTGTAGCATTTTCATGCGACAATGCGAGTACGATGGTGGGCAGCATAAACGGTGTTGCAACTCTAATAAAAGAGATTCAACCTTCTATTGTCATAACCCCTTGCACTTGTCATCTTATCCATTTGGCTGCAAAAAAAGCTTCCTCAAAGCTTAAAAATTTTATGTGGAGCAATTTGTAGTTCAGTTATTTTTCTACTTAGATAAAAGCTCAAGAAGAAAAAATGCATTAAAAAGAAGCCAAGCAATCTGCAATTCAAAACCACACAAGATATTGAAGTACATAAGTACCTGATGGCTATCACTTCTTGAAAGTGTTAATAGAATTTTAGAACAATGGGAAGCTCTTGAAAATTTGTTTGATGCTGATGAAGATCATGGACAGTTTAAAAACTTGCAGTCTTCAATAAGGAACCCATAATCCAGGTTGAACTGTTTGTTCCTGTCTTCAACACTTCCAGTTTTTACTGCTATTAATCAAGAATTGCAGCATGAAAAGCCATTGATATTTAAGCTTAGAGGTAAGGTGAACAATTTATTAAGGAGTTTAATTTCAAGGTTTATCAAACCTCATGCTTTTGACACTACCAAAAATGTTAAACTTATAAAATATGACAAGGTTAAAAACCAGAAAGCTGATAATGATTTGGTGACAGGAGCAAAAACTTGTGCATACATTAAAAATTGTTCTGCTTTGAGCAAAGATGATATTGAGTCATTTTACCATTGTGTGAGAGAATTTTATGCTGCTGCATGTTGTTATATCATAAAAAAAATTTCCCTTAGATAATGAGTTTTTATCACATGCTGTAGTTGCTGATATCAGTTTGCAAAAAGAAGTAACTTTTTCATCAATACAATTTTTATCATCCATCTTTAATTTCTCCACTGATGAAATGGATAAGTTAGAAGTAGAATTTGCTAACTATCAAAATGAAACTTTTGATTTTGATAAATTAGATAGTAGAATGGACAAAGTGTGGCATGAAATTTCTATAATGAAAGACGATAATGGGAAGACAAAATACGAAAATTTAAGTAAATTGATGAAAAACGTTTTAGTTGTTCCTCATAGTAATGCTGCAAGTGAGAGAGTTTTCTCTTTGGTGCGGAAAAATGCCAGTAATTTCCGACCCAACTTGTCAACAGGAACATAAAGTGCGTTGATGGTTGAGAAGACCATGGACATTGCAAAATCTGAACTTTGCTATGAGAAAAAGTTTACAAAAGAAGTGAACAGAGCTAAAAAAGCAACTAAATTAAGTCTTAAGGCCAATTAATCACTTATGGAATTTTAAAATAAATATTTTTGTTGTACTGAAAATCTTACTGAAAGTTGAAGCAATTGTACTGAAAACTTCGGATTTTTGTACTGATGACTCTTCTCTCAGGTTGGCATCTCTGCAGATGCACCCTACTCAAATTTAAAACATCTTGCATTGAAATACACACACACATGCAAACATTTTAGTTTTCAAATACATCAAAAAATTTGTAACCATAACAGGATTCTATTATTAATCATTTATTTTACAAAAAATGTTTAATTTTTTGCCGCTTTTCTCAATATTTAATTGCTCACTTCTATTCTTTTCTAATTTTTTAAGATAGTTAAAATGCTTCTTTTAATAGTATCTGTCCACTTTCTATTGCACTCATGTCTTTTTTTTAAGCCACATTCAATGTTCATCTCAGCATCGTTTAACATTTTATGAGGGAATCCAACTGCTGCAAATGTTCAGCTTCTTCCCATTTCAAATCACCTTGTGAACATTCAATTTCTTTTTCTCTGAATAAAGCTCATATTGAGAAATGGCTTCCTAGTTTAATTGAATTAATAATCTAAAGCAACTTATGGGAATTTACTAGGAATTTTTTTCCATTTATAGCAAATTTTCGAGCACTAATCTGCTCTTGCTATTTCTTCCAGGATTCTTTATAAGCTGTCAGAAGTTTTTTGGTTACATTAATTTTACTCACATCTCCATTTATTCTTTTGGCATGATCTTTGTGCTTCTTGCTCTCTGCATGACGCTACAATCATCGCAGCCGCCTTGCGACAGGCTAAAATCGCAGCCACATGGCTTATAAAATGTGATTCAGCAAAACTTTAGATGCTTCATAAAAAGGCCATTCTTCACTATACATACCGCGATACACTTGACAACAAGTTTTATCTGACTTCATTCTTTTTGTTGTCGTAGCTTTTTCACTGCTACGTTTTGTTTCGATCTAAATTAACCCTTTCCACTCAAATAACTTTTCACCCATACTCAAACAGAACTCGCATTTTTTTTTCTGCAGTAAAGACCACAACTTAGCAGTGAAAGATCAGCTTTAGCTCGCCAGCCCCGACACACGAGCTATAGAGGCATCATCAGCATGGTAGCTGACACCTTACCTATTCGGCAAAAAAGAAATGTCTCGCGAGCATCGACATGCGAGCTATAGAGGCGTCATCGGCATGGAGGGTGCCACCCGACTCATGCGATATTCGGCGACAAAGAAATGTCTCATAAGCCCCGACTCACAAGCTATAGAGGTGCAATGAGCGCGGCGGATGACACCCGACGCGTAAGCTATTCGGCGAAAAAAATGTCTCACGAGCGCCAACTTGCGAGCTACAGAGGCATCATTGGCATGGAGGGTGACACCCGACACGCGAGATAGATATTCGGTGAAAAAGAAATGTCTCGCAAGCACCGACCCACGACCTATAGAGGCATAATGAGCACAGAGGATGACACACGACACGCAAGTTATTCGGCGAAAAAGAAATGTCTCGCAAGACCCGACATGCGCGCTATAGAGGTGTCATAGACGTGGCGGATGACTCAAGACCTATTCGGCAAAAAGAAATTACTGGCAAGCGCCGACATCCGAGCTATAGAAGCGTCATAGGCGTGCCAGATAACACCCGACACGCAAGTTATTCGGTGAAAACGAAATTCCTCACGAGCACCGACATGCGAGCCATAGAGGCGTTATTGGCATGGCGGGTGACACCAGAGCTATTTGAAGAAAACGAAATTCCTCGTGAGAGCTGACATGCGAGCCATAGAGACGTCATCGGCATGGTGGGTGACAACCGACACGCAGATGAAGTTTATTTTTCTTTATCCGGTGAAAAAGAAACGTTTCGCAAGCCCCGACATGCGAGCTATAGGGGCATCATCAGCGTGGCGGCTGACACCCGACCTATTTGGCAAAAGAAATGTCTCGCGAGCGTCGACATGCGAGCTATAGAGGTGTCATGGGCATAAAGGTGCCATCCCACACGTGCGATATTCGGCGAAAAAGAAATGTCTCGCAAGCCCCGACCCACGAGCTATAGAGGCATAATGAAAAGAGAGTATGACACCCGACACGCAGGCTACTCGGTGAAAAAGAAATGTCTAGCGAGCGCCAACTTGCGAGCTATAGAGGCATCATTGGCATGGAGGATGATGACACCCGACACGCAAGCTATTTGGCGAAAAGAAATGTCTCGCAAGCTTCGAGATACAAGCTATAGAGGCGTCATAGACGCGGCGGATGACACCGACACATTCGGCGAAAAAGAAATTCCTTGCAAGCGCCGACATCCGAGCTATAGAGGCGTCTCGGATAACACCCGACATGCCAGCTATTCGATGAAAATGAAATTCCTCGCGAGCGCCGACGTGCGAGGCACAGAGGCGTCATTGGCATGGCGGGTGACACCCAACACGCAGATGACGTTTCTTTTTCTTTATCCGGTGAAAAAGAAACGTTTTGCGAGCCCGACATGCACCTATAGGGGAGTCATCGGCGTGACGAGTGACACCCGACCTATTCGACGAAAAAGAAATGTCTCGCGACCACCGACATGCCAGCTATAAAGGCGTCATCGGAGTGGCAGGTGAGCTATTCGCCGATTTCGCAATGTCGGGCGTTACCCGACAGTCGAGTGGAAAGGGTAAAAACATTTGCACCTTAATTTTCACAAGCACAAAGCCACGTGCAATCAATGTAAAGAGTTGGCAAACGGCGCTGAGCCGAGTTCCCTCTCGACTTTTGCGCACCGTACTCTCAAACGGCTGTACGGGGAATCACGTGACAAACTGCGCCTCCGTTGGTGGGGAAGTCAGAACATCGAAGGCGCATAAGGAACTATCTGTAAAGTGCGTTTTTTCGACTAAAAGAAGGTAAAAAAAAAAAAAAAAAAAAAAAAAAAATAGAAATCGCGTGCAGGGATCTTGCGAGGGCTTTTCCTTAGTTTTTTCGGGTGACTTCCGTAAAAACCGTAAGATGGAGTGAAAATTCTAAAAAGTTGGCATCCCTGAATACCTATGGATTCTTTAGAAACAGAACCATTGTATCCTGCCACGGGAGATCCATTTTCAGTCGTCCTCCGCGTCGACATAATCGCGCACCTCGCCCGGAATGAAATAACTGCGCTATCCCAGAGAGCAGGGAACGACATATAAACAATCTCAATTGCACAGCACTCCGAAAGACCACCAAATTATCAATAAACAATCTTCATCAGGATTTCATGACGTACAACATCGTTTCTCCTACATACCACGTGATTACAACAAAACTCCTCCTCCATAAGCAAAAACAATTTAATTTCCTACGTCGCAAAAATCATTTTTTTCGCCACTTTTGCTGAAACAACAACGAATTAGAAGGTTGGAGAAAAACATTTCGAAATTTTGGGATTGGCGGTACAGTACGTGTTGATTTAGCGTCGTTTTCACCAAATTATGCGTAAGACCTTAAAAAAGCGTCATTCGATTCGACGTTTAAAACGGCATTTTTTGCCGTGAAAACATTTATTTCGCTCTGCAATTTTTGCTGTGGATTGCCGTTTCGGTGCAAATATAAATTTTTTTCGTAATTTGCAGCAGTTCGGCGAAAACTTTCCATCACTGAAATTAGCATGCTTGTAAGTTGTTGTGTTTTATTTCTTTTATTTCCCATGCTTGTACCAAATAAAACATTAAAATGCTCTGGAAATTCTTTAGATGCTACCAAACCAACTTTTTTTTTTTTAGACATACTCAGCACTGAGCCTTCAACTTAAAGTAAAGATGCTACCTCTACCACACATCACAATGTCATATCTGCCAGTGTGTCCTTATCCATGCCTATATCCTCCATATGCTCATATATTAATTATTCTTTTCCTGTACTTACAACTACTTACTAGCTTACCATGCCCTAAGGGAATGGTAAACACTTCCCTTTCATAGAGCACAGAGACATTCTGCATCACTCTGTTACATTACGCCTAAAAAGTTCCAAAAAGTCAGGAAGTGATTACACCATTTTAAAGCAGCGGTTCTCAAACTTCTGACATGGAGCACCAACATTTTTTTCTGCGCCTGTATTTATATTTAGTGCAAAATTGTGTTTACACAGGCAATGAGGATTTAAGAATTTCATTTTTAAGAAATCCAAGAAGCATTGGTTTTATTAAGCTAACAGCATACCTAACACTTTCAGCATTTCTGATATTCTAGTATCCTTTCATAATAAATCCAAGAGATCAAGGAAGAAAGGAAATGCTATTACAAATTGCTCCCAATGAGCTAGTTCACTGTTTCAGGAGCGGTATTGTACAGCCATTTCAATCATCGAGCCTGACAGACAGCATGCAAGTGTGAGAGAAAGATATGGAGCGCAAGGGCGCCACAGTCATGACGATAGGTTGTGCTTTGTTTTGCCTGCCTGTTTCGAAACTGCTGCCACACCATCCCGAGGATGAAGGACAACTACGCGCAGCTTCCAATATCGGTCACTACATACCACTGGTACATGCTTTGAAGGAAGCATTATGTACATTAATTGTATAAAGAAATTGAGGAAGTGCATGATTTTTCCAGTGCATTTTCGATGCCGAACATGACGATGGCACAAGGGATTTTTCATGGAAAGCGTCGCAAAGCCCCAAGGCTTTGTTGAGCACACTTTCAGAACTGCTGCTTTAAAGTATTGTTAACTGCTGTGGAAAAGAAAGTGCCCCTTATGTGGTTGCCCCCCCTCTAGATAGTGGTAAAAAAGGTTCTTCAGTCCAAACATTTCTCGAGAGGGCAGGATACATTAAACTGTAAACAGAAAGAACTTTGCTTATTCATTTTGAGTTCCCTGCATCACACTGCAAATCTAAAAACTCTGTACACCTCCCAAGACCAAACAAATGAAATGGAACCAGATGTTGTAGCCAGGACCTTTATGTAATGAAATGTTCCTAAGAAAAGTGTCCTCTGAAAATTCTATTATTCTATTCATAATATCCATTTGGTAAGTGCTTAAACATAAAGGCTGAATTTTAGAATACATGATTCGTGACTTTCCCATTACACTTAATTAAAACTGCTTTAATAGCAGAAAAACTTTCTTTTGTAGCAGCAACATCCTCTATCACAAAAGTTTTCAGAATACTAATAATGCTAAAGAAAAAAGGCAATGAAAAGCACTGTATAATTTGGATAAGATCCTTCATTACACGCTCCTGAGAATGCCCAAAGACTGGCAAAAAATTTAGAGCATTAATAATGGTAAAGAATTGAAGTTATTGAATCCTAAAGTGAAAATCTACTGAATCTACCCAAAGTAAGCAGAGTGTTGGATGTAAAAGATAGATGCACATACAATGGACAATAGCATCAACGAAGACCTGAAATGTGCGTGAAAAGTGAATAATCACTAAAAACGGAATGCCGAAGTAAGCATTATCTAACTAGAATATTTTTAAATATATATACACAGTGAAACCTGTGTTGGCAGTCACCTGCCAAAGTGGGCAGTTTTATTTGGCATGGATGTTATCACCAATAGAAACACAATGCATAAGAAACCATAGTTTTGTGACCACCTGCAAAATGCAACAGGCAGCCATTTCTCAAACGCATAAGAGAATATAACAGTATTTTATGGTCACCAATATATGAAACTTATAGAAAAATCTTGTTTAACAAGTTCTAGAAAGATAAAAGTCCACAAAAAAGTTCAAAAATATGGGACACCTGTTTTTTTCTTTCCCTGACACTATCTTTTACAATATTTACGAGTGTTGTAAAGTAGATGATCTTTGGGGTCGGTCAAGTTCTTAGAATTTTATTTGTAGATGGTATGATTTTCTGTTAACTAAGGTAGGCATGTTCGATTTTTTATTGTCCTAAATGAGAACGTGAAGTCCACGGAAGAGTTTGTTACTCTCATCCCAACAAACCCAGCCTTCTCTCATAGTGGTTGTATTGTTTAATCAGACTTGATGGTCCTCTCCAGATGGAAAAAGAACACATCCCTGATTTTAAGGAAAAGAAAGGGTGGAAGTAACTTCAAAACCCAACTGCAATAGTGCTGCTGTCATGCTCGACATCTTACCTTTCATTTCCTCCAGTTGATCATGTGGTAGCAGCATACCATTTGTGACAATTTATGTATGTTTTGGACACCACACACTATTCCTCAGTCTTATTTTTGGTTCTTAGTGAGAGATTTAGTGAATAAAATTTTTAAATTACAAAATGGATGGAAAGAAAGAAGCAGCACTTCAGAGCAGGCTTCACAAAAAAAAGTTAGGTCTTTTTTAATGACCTTGCTGGACAGCTTTTGCTGTGTGTGTGTGTGTGTGTGTGTGTGTGTGTGTGTGTGTTGGAAGCACATGCTGCCACACAAAAAAATTGAATATAGGTGTTACTGGGGTAGGTAGTTCTGACTACTACTACATGCTGAAGATTTGGTGCTTACTTTTTAGAGTGTGAACAAGTTACAAAATAACTTCATTCAGCTCAGCAAGATGTGCTAAAAATTTAGAATGGTGAAAGATGTTGCTGAGTCTATATAAATGGTTCTAAGCAAAGCTCCAGAAATAATAAATTGCATAATACAAGGGAAGAAGTTAGAACAGATAGAAAGATTTCAATTATTTGGGTGTGATTATCGATACGGCTGGAAAAGTTTGTTAGGGAACTAAACACCAAAACTGTCAAACCTTGGAAATTCTCTTATCAGTTGTGTAAACATATTTTCATGAAGTGCCTAGCCAAAGAACTAAACTTGTTGCATATAATGCCTACTGTATTTTATGACAGCACAGTTTGATACAAAATAAAGGATGTTAGGAGCTGCATACACAAGAGCAGTATGAGAAATGCCCAGGAAGAACAGGTGGATTCAAAGGAAAAGCAGAATTAGTAATACAGATACTACAAGTGAGCTGGGTTTTTGTTTGGAAAAAAGAACATATTAATGAGAACACAATGAGATAGTTAGGACATGAATGACAAATGCTAATAAAAAAATTGCTTAGACAGGTGTGAAATTCAGTGGCACTGTGCCACTGACTAAGACAGATTGAAGGTGTGAAAGCATAAGGAAGCAATGCAGTGAACACAGAACATTTTGCAATGGACAAAATGAGATGGAGAAGAAGTTTTTTTTCAGTGTTTTATGAAAAATGAAAAAAAAAAAAAAAATTATCACCACAATGGCATACATAAGCTCAAGATGATGATGAATGAAAAATGAGTTTTTGAAAACGGTCTGAAAACACACCCCCACACACATGTGCACACACACACAACACAATGCACACACACAACACAATGCACACACACACAACACAATGCACACACACAACACAATGTGTTGCTTCTCTTATTCAAACACTTTTACTTTTTTCTTAAACATAGGTTTCCTACAAATATGATTAGAAAAAAAAAGCTTTATTTTGTGGTAAGTAGAGTATTAATGTCATTGGTATTTACCTGTGCATTTTGTAGCTTTTTTGTTAAGGATGACACTTCTGTTTCATGGAATTGAAGTGCTGCATGCAGAGATGCTTCTACATCAGCTTTGGCTTTGCTAAAAAGAAAATATCAGGTCAGCAATGATAAGCAATAACAAGTCCAGAATTTTTTCTAAAACCTAGCTTTGAACAAGCATCAAAGCCATTCTCTGTTACAACTTACACTTTTTTTTTCTGATAAAAGATGAAGAACAGATGCACCTGTATCACAAATTATTATTTGTGTGTGTTTTAATGTCTAAAAAAGTGTGTTTTTTAATGTCTAAAAAACAGGGAGTTTTTACACAGCAGAAAAGTAAAACAATGCAAAAGCCATCCAACATTTCCTCATTATACTGTATTACTCTACTTTGGCTTTATTATGCAATTTTTTGGATGCAGGTGGGTATCAATCTTATTATTAAAAAACTCTGAATAGAAAAACTGTCTTTGTAATAACATACAAGAGTGCTACACAGCAAGCGAAAAAGGAAACTATTAATACTAAAGAAATGGATATGTATAGAACTCTTTTGGGAGGGAGGAAGAGGGGGAAGGGAAGTGAATTTTAGCTCCTAAAAATTCCAAGGCAACAAGGATTTGATTATGCACAAAGGAATATAATATCACATTTTACAGCTTCATGGGGTATGATGCTATTATCACCATAACACTGAGAAAGACAAAAGAAAAAAAAATTCAATACAAAAAAATTCTTAGACATGCTTACATTTACACCACCTAAAAAGGAAAATAATTTCTTGTTGAAATCTTAGAAACACAGCTCTTATAGGCATAAAGGGGTTGGTTGGTTGACTTTTATGGCACAAAGGCCATGTTTGGTCAAAAAGCGCCAAACACAAGACTATCAAAGGAAAATATTTAAAAACGTAGTATAAGAGTTAAAACCTGGCTGATGTCATAAAAGTGAAAAATGAGAATGAGGAAAAGTTTAAAAGCTAGGTACGTTTTAAAAAGTCAAATTGTTTTAAAAGTGAAAAGACAGAGGATGTATCACATTGGCCACCGAAGATCCTCTGCAGCATGGCTGCACTGCCGTCTAACAAATTCAGATGGATGAACAGCTGTCCCTGCAGTCATGTAATAGTTCGAAAATCAGTAGATAAGATTTTCCATCACAAGGTCAGCTTGGGCTGTGGGGGTGCTAATGCACAAATAACTGGAAAAGCAGTTATTCCCGTGCAAGACAAATACAGGGGGAGCAAGAAGTTCCCAAACTCAAACATACAGGAATTCTCAGGCATTTTCTAAATGCATATGAACAGGCAAGCAACTAGAATTTTTCTTGGAAGGGTTATGATATCAATGAAAGCTATATCAATAGTATGCCAAAAATTTGCATGCAATATAGATATATTATTGATATCTTTGGTGAAATTTTTTTGCACCAATTAGCATCATTAGATAGTTAATCGGTACCATCAATATAAGTATCATTATTGAGCAAATTAAGGTACAAAAATTAAGTAATTTATAATAAAAAAGAAATGTAATAATAAATTTCGTTATTAATAATCAGATAAAAATAATGTAAGCACTTTATAATAAACAAACCTATAATATAAAGGCAACACACACTGAAGAAATGTGCCTCTTTTGTGTCTGGGGTATGTTTTGTTGAATGCTCACTTACTTTTAGAAAAGAGAGAGTGCTGGCCACGGACTTGGAAGCCTGACAACAGACATCCATTTTGCGAGGCAAATTTTAGAGCCAAGCAGCCGGTAACAAAGTTAAAAACTCTACCCTATGGAGTTATACACTAGTGTTTTAGTCGATTAGAACACTTAGGGGCGAGGTCTCATACCCTAGAGCAGTGTTTCTCAAACTTTGGTCATTCATAGACCACTTTATGCATTTCTTTACTTATCATGGACCACCAAGCAGGGGGAAGGGGAAGTCTGGGGAACTTTCCTGGGAGAAATTTGAAAGTGAAAAACATATTGTCTGAAACTAAGGTTGCCAACAACCCTGGTTACTAATACTGAACCTATCTGCCACCTCCTTGACTGGTGAGCAAACACCTTCCCCCTCTACTCCAAGGAAAAGCACAACCAAAGTATCCCCCGATTTATGTGACTTATAAGTGGGCTTAAAAATACGAGCTCCGGTTCAATTTACCCCACTCCCCTCTTGAAATGTAATTTTTAGTTAATTTTAGCTTCTTTTGATAAATTTTAAGCATTTTTTCAGCAAATTTTCACCTGCTTTTTAATTGAAAATAATACCATCCTGAAATAGGGCGGGTAAACAGTTTCCAAAGGCCTTGTGCAGAAAACTGCCAAAAATTTCGACCAGGTGCTTAAAATACCGGTCGGTTGCCAACCCTATCTGAAACAAAGTAATTTTTAGAGTACCTATATTTGATAAAGAAAGAAAGAGCTTGGTGAGTCATGATTTTATTTTGTCAGTTGTATAACGAAAAAGAGATCATTCGCTTAATTAAATAATTGGCAATGTAGTCACTGCATGGGCGTAGTTAGGGGAGGGGTTTTGGAAGTTTAAACCCTCCTCAAAATATCAAAAAGTAAGATTTCTAACAGGTAATATTGATGGAAAATTACTTAAACCTTCTCCAAAAAGCAAAAACCTCCCCCAAACTTAATTCTAGATATGCCCATGAGCCACAGCAAAAATTTCTCCATACAATTCAAGTTACTTCATATGCAAAATGTTATATGGACAATTATACTTTGAGTTTCTCTTTTGATTTTAATAATTTTCAGAAAGTCCACACACAAAGATTTAATAGCAAAAATAATATAATAATAATCATAGCACCTGTGAGAGGGATGCTGCTGCTTGCGATCTTTTATCAAACTATCTATATCCGGTTGGATGACCGACAGTTTGAGTCGTAGAGTAGCTTTCACATCTAACTTATTTCTTTTCTTGCTCTTAATTTCAACTAAATTTAAAAATGCAAACTCACAGTTGTAAGTCGCCCGGAATGGAAGATGTTTAATGGCTTTATCTGATAGCTCCGGATATTCGTGTCGAGCATGCACTCAAAATTTAAGAAGAGAGATTCACACAATCTTCATTAATTTTATTTCTGAAATTTCCTGCAAACCACACTTTGAGGAACACTGCCCTAGCGGGTTGTACCATCCCCAACCCTGATTAGATGGCTTCACTAGGACAAGCTTATCCCACTTTTTATTGCAATGGAAGAAGAGTAGTTGTGTCGTCCGTGCTCTAGGGTTGGGTTCAAGATAAAAAACCCAACAACATGGGAACACAAAAAAATGTTTACAACTTGGCCTTAGAGCCTCACTGGAGAGGAAAATTCAAACTGAGACAGGGACATAGGAGATAGCGAAATAGCACTGTTAATGTGAATCCCAAAAATAAATAAACAAATAAATAAAACAAAAAAAACTGGGCTCTGGATGGGTGTTTAACTCTTAAAACTCAATTCTTGTTGTGCCCCTGCATATGAAGTAAGTCACGGCACAAGCTCACGTGAGAGCTCTTCAAGATCGCAAACTGAATGTGGCCCAAGTGTAGGGCCATTTCACATACACTATACTGCCAAAAGTCACCGGACACCTAGAAGAGAAACACAACATAGCATTTATTGACATACATTAGAATATGCTGTCAGTCCACCTTTGGCCTGACCCTTCGAGACATGCTTTTGACAAGGTTTCGGAACACAGTGATGAGTATGCACGTCCATTCAGTACATAATGCTGTTGCTAACTGTTGCTTAGTAGTAGGCCTTGGTTCCAAACTTCTTATGCGTCACTTCAATTTATCCCATAGGTGCTCTATGGGATTAAGATCAGGACTCTGTCCTGGCCAGTCCAGACATGATACAGAAATATCGTCAAACCACGCCGTAACAGTCATTGCTTTAAGGCTCGGTGCATTATCCTGCTAGTACCAACAAGGCTTGGTTCCATAGTATTGCCACAGAGTTGGTAGGGCATAATTGTCCAGAATATCGAGGTAGATGTGCTGGTTAACAGGTTTGTTCATGATAACCAATGGGCTGGGACCATACCACGAAAAACACCCCACAAGAGTACACTGCCATTCCAAACTTGACTGTAGGAACAGTACACTGTGGTAAATAGTGTTTGTTCTCCCAGCTGCCGCCATACTCACACACGACCATCAAACTGATGGATCATGCATCTGGATTCATCAGTCCATAGGACCCGTTTCCATTGATCTACGGTCCACAATAAATGTTCTTTACACCATGCTAAATGACGAGTAGCATTCCGAGTGAAGATGAAAGGCTCATGAGCGGCTGTACGACCACGATAACCCATGGAATATAGTTCTCTGTGAATGGTACATGTACATACCGAGGTTCCAACATTTTTACTCACCTGTACGCTGAGGTCTTGTGCAGTACTCTGTCAATTAGCTGCAACGACTCTCCTGAGGCTTCAACGTCCTCTATCACCGATTTTCTTTGTTTTGCCGGTATGTTTTGCTGCTTCAGGCACGCCATGTGTCTTCCACTTATTCAGTACATCCAAAACACTTGAGCATGTTTAAAGGCCTCTCGGTTTCTCTTATGGACAACCCACTAATATAACACCCAACAATCTTTCCTTTCTCAAAGTCGGTTTTCTCCCACTGTAACATTTTCACTCAATCTCACAATGCGATATGATCGCAGTCAGCTGCAGACTTGTTTTTATACCGTTCACAGCTGTACCGTGCATCTTAACAACACAGCGGATTCGTTCATTTGCTTTTGAAGGGGTGTCCGGCGACTTTTGTCAATATAGTGAATGTCTACACTGAAAGCATAACTGAAACTCAGATGCAATTTTTTATGCAAGTTTAAGATCTGCACAGCACCTTCAGTTGCTAAGTAGACAGACTTGCATGTGAGCAAACAGCTTTTTTTTACTAGAAGTTTACTTTGCAGCAAAATCTTACCAGCAAAGCATTTCCACATTACCCACAGATTTTAATGGTAGAATGCACCTACCAAGTAGACAATAAGTAATTTTATTTGTTGATTTTGCAGAATTAGTAGTGTTTATAAGAAAGAGTGGCTGGCCTTGAAGATTAACAATTGAAGTTCTTAATGATGTTCAGCAACATATGATCTTTAACACTCGCACCAAAAACTCCCTTACCTGGATGCCACAACAGGTTCAACTTTCTTACGATTCTGTTCATACAGATACAAAAATCTTGGGACTCCATGCATGATGAGTGAAAGTAGTTCGTGAACTGAAACCACTGATACGGATAAGAAGGTGAGTTGCTGTTGCTAATTTTAGAACTTCACACAAAGGAAAAGTATTCTTGACTGTTTCTTCTTTTTTTTTTTTTTGTGCAGATTAAGTCTGGTTTTTATTTAGTGGATATATGAACTCACAGAACATGTGATACCAGTCAGTGGCAAATCTCCATATCTGGCATGAAATTCCATTATATTCTCGGAAGATAGGAGTGCGGGGTGCCATGTAACGATTGAAAACAATGGGGCTCATGATCTTTTTGACACCACCATCATCACTTCTGATGTTGGTCAGGTCTTGCTCTTTCAATTAATGGGTTTTCTGAAAGAATAGGAACATTTTATATTGTACCAGTTTAATGGTGTAGAATACCACACTGCAAATGCATCAATCAAAATTCTGCAGTTTCTTCCACAAACGCATCATCCCAGATGGACTTTAGCCTCCACAATCCCCGGACATGTTACTTCCAGACCCTTTTCTGTGGGACTACTTGAAAGAAAGAGTGTACACAGGTAATCCATTTTGCCTGGAGACTTTGAATTTAAACATAAATCAGTGAATAAGAGGCATCTCCCTTCAGTACTGAAGCAGATATTTCAGAACATGTGCTGCTGTGAAAACAAAAAAAGTTTTAGATACTCACAGACAACACACACATTTTTTTTTTTTTTTTTCAAAACGTGCTGATGTATGAACAAAATGTCTCAGATAACCATAGAAGATGAATATTTATCACTCTGGAAATGTTGGAAAACAGATGGGAGTACCTGGACACTTGATATGAACTGTGTTGCATCAGCACGACCAACAGGGGCTTATAGAGACTTAGATAAACTCTAATCCATAAATGTATTTTACACAATGTAATGTATTATTATATGCATTAGATTCTATTGCACAGTATTTTTTTCTCAAACATTATATTGCATATTTAACTGTATCCATGAGCACACAAACAAACAAAAATAATAATTCAGCAACAGAACCTAACCAATTGTTACAAAATGCATTCAGTGACAAAATTCTGAATGATGCACATACATTTTGAGTGGTCTTCCTGTTTCAGAATGCTAGAAATAACAAGAACATGTCAACCAATACAGATGACGAATTGGCAGCACAAAAACAATCTCCTGTGAACCAACAATGTCTCAAAGACTACAAAGAAGATACAAATGTTTACTCTTAATTCTGATGTGTACTTTTAAACTAATGAAGATAAAAATGTTTACACTTAATTACAGAAGAAAAAAATATAAAGATAAATGTTTACATTATAAAAAATAAAAATGTTTACTCTTACTTTTGATGTGTACTTTTAAACTCAATGCTAGAGTAGCTGTGCAGAATGCAATTTCTGACAATGTTCTGGATAAGTTTAATGATCCTTGTGTGAATGATAATGGTGAAAGATTAATTGAACTCTGCATTGAGAATGGTTTGTGTGTATCTAATACATTTTTCAACTACAAGTATATCCACACATATACTTGGGAAAATCGTACTCTTGATTAAAAGAGTGTGATAGATTTTGTTGTCTACGATCAGCATCCGAAACACTTGGTTGTTGAAACTTTTGTGATGAGAGGTGTGGATGTTGTCTCTGATAATTACTTGGAAGCGCCACAAGGGAAATTGAATGCTGGTTGGAGGAAAAGGAATAGGAAGAGGCCCAGGAAGGAAAGAATAAAGGTTGAAAGGCTCCCTGAAAGATCATCAGAGTTATTCTGACGTACTGAGAATGACTGGAGGAGCTGAAGTCTTGTGAGAGGGATGTAGGAAAGAAGTGGGGATGTCTTAAGAACTGTGTTGTCACTGCTGTTGAAGAGGTTTGTGGCACCACAATACTGTCGTCCTAAGCAAGAAAGCAGTAACTCCAATTTTGACCATTTGGAGTTAATGCATGCAGCAGGTTCTGTATCATTAAATCTAACATCCTACAACACTAGAATGAAGTAAAAGACCTTGTTCCTATCGAAATCGTCTATGACATTTGCAGTATGTGTCACTGAAATAGCTGAGAACATAGCTAGAAAGCAATTAGCGACGTTCACTAAGCTTGAATGTAGTACATCCAATGAATGTGGGATTTACTGCTTGGTAGTGTATGATGAGACCGCTTGCTCCCTGCATGAGCGGGCGATACTAAGCTTGAATGCAGTACCTCCCACGTTTGTGGGACCCACTGTATTCTAGTTAGGATGAGCCCCATGATGACCTTGGAAAACTAGGGATGTTTTATTATGATGCAGTTGTGCATTTGTTGTTTGTAGTTATCACAGTGAGTTTTACAGAACAGTGATTAATAATTATGTTTCCATTCTTTCTGGTAGTTGTGTTCG
Organism: Macrothele yani; assembly: GCA_039090855.1. Classification (NCBI taxonomy): domain Eukaryota; kingdom Metazoa; phylum Arthropoda; class Arachnida; order Araneae; family Macrothelidae; genus Macrothele; species Macrothele yani. The sequence goes on from CM076990.1 coordinate 178,733,691, forward strand.
ACAGTCGTTTTAGGCTACAAAAACTGGTGATTGTGTGACTCAAAAAACTGCTGTAAAGGGGTATGAACTATTCCTCATTAAAACTGTTATTGGCCGCACGAGACCACCGTATGTTTTTATAGAACCCGCATTTTTTACCATTTGCTTCGTCTGCGCCATTTTCGATTTTGTCTATTAACTCCTGTCGAAGGTTTGTTAATTGTTGACAGTAGCTCAACAAATTGGAGGCGAAGGATTCTGTGTTTTGTTTGTGAGTAGATACATGATATGTAGAAATATATTCTTTTACACCAACTTGTTTTTTTCTATTTGTCGTATGTTCGGTTCCTGCGCTGAGGTGTGAAAGAGTTTACTACGTGTCGCAATGGCCTTTCACAGTGGCAAAGAAAATGGCTGAACTTGTGTAGCTAGAATTAAATCACAGTGTTAGTAGTGAACTACAACAGCTGCAGTCTGACGTGATAAACATGTCGATCAACGCAAATTCACATGCTCTACTGACGAGGAGCATCAGCAATTATCTGAGCGAGAAGATGCTGAAGTTGAACTTTTGGACATATCGTTTAGTAGATTTGATGACAAAGAATATCAAACTTCAACTGATAATGATTTTCCAGTCACATGATTCATTTAATGACCCAGATTTGTTACGAAGAAAAATTTTGGAGGAACGAAATGTTGCTCCTGACGATCCGAAGCCAGCACTCAAAAAGGCGAAAACAAAGTTCAACAGGTCACACGATTCGTCAACTCGGCCAGAAAATCAAGGACGTGAAGCAGAAATACCTGCCAATTCTTACAGAATCACAACAAATAAAAAATGTACTAAAAAGGGAGAAATTCGAAAAAGAAGAAAATATGAGAAAAGTTTGAAAGAAAGAAAACAAGATAAATTAATGCAAGAAAGAAGAATTCATGGTGTTCGGGCTTGTTGTGAAAACTACAGATTCATTTGCGATGAAAAAATATCTGATGACCGTCGCAACATGATTAATAATCAGTATTGGTCCTTGAATTGGCAGGAAAGACGGATTTTTGTCTCTTCCGGCGTATCTACTGCAGATATTAAACGAAGGCGTATGAAAAGCAAAAACAGTAAGCGTACGAGGTCACTTAGTTATTTTCTAAAAAACGAAAATGGGGAAAATGTGGAAATATGCAAAACATTTTATCTCACTACGCTGGGATATGAAAGAAAGAATGACCGGGTTATCACTAAAGTTTTTTGCAATGACGGTAGGTCAGCAATTTCTCCTGCAAGTGATGGGAGAGGTAGACATCAGAAAACACCAAAGACTGATCAGGAGCTGATTAAAAATCATGTTGAATTGTTCTCACCGATTGTATCCCGTTACAGGAGGGAACATGCTCTGAATAAAAAGTATTTGCCGAGTGACATAACTATAAAAAGGATGCATGAGGATTTCATTAAAACGCATCCTGACGTCAAGTGTTCCTATGAACTCTACAGAAAAGTTGTATCAAAAGACTTAAACATTTCTTTTACGTCCCTCAGCCATAAAGAGTGCGAGCAATGGGAGAGTTTCAAGCTGAATAATCCAGCACACGACGCAAATTCCTTAACCCCTGATTGCACGATTTGCAGTGCTTGGAGAGTACATAAAACTAAAGCTGAAGAGGCTCGTGAGAAGTACAGGTGTGATACCGATGATATAGGCCAAATACTGTGTGCTTCTCAACTGATCTTGAAAAGATAATTATGTTAACACGGATCGACATGTTCAAAAGGGTAATTTTTTGCGAAAGAATTATCGTTTTTTAATAAGAGTTTTGTACTAGTGGAGAAAAACAGAAGCTGAAGACCTTTGCATGCCTGTGGCATGAATGTATTTCTGGATGGAAAAACGAGGACCTCATCGTAAGTACGTTTCACGCTTTTCTGCTACACATGCGCAATTCTCAAAACATCATTCTCTGGCTGGACAATTGCGCTGTTCAAAATAAAAACTGGACCCTGTTTTCTTACTTGGTTCATATTATTAACTCGGATGATATAGCAGCACAGTTTATAACTCTACAATACTTCGAGGCGATCATACTTTTATGTCAGCAGACAGTTTCCACCACCAAGTTGAACTTTCTCTTCAAAGAAAGAAGAAAGCATATGATTTCGCCGATTTCGTTAGTTGTGTGCAAACATCAAATTCTGGAAAAGTCGATGTTAAGGAGATGAAGTAAGAAGACTTTTTTGTTTGGCAGGATAATTCATCTTCATATAAAATTAATCGCATCAGTACCAGGCTGTATTTAAAGGACATGGTCGAAGTTGTCCTACAGAAATAGCTTTACTGCAGATGCTTTCTATGTTTTCTATGTTTTTGATCTATGTTTTCTATGTTTTTAATGTTTTGAAACTCAAGGCCATCAGTAGGAACTTTGGAAAACCACCAATCGTCGCAACTCCAAGAGGCATCACGGAACAAAGAAAAAACATGATCTTGTAGCACTTGATACATTAATTCCAGAAAATGGGTGTCAGTTTCGGAGGAATCTCTCATTCAATAATGATGCTGCAGACTTGCGAGTAGAACAGGACGAGTGATTCCGTTTCTTGCACCCTCGCACTCTTTTGCCTCAACAGTTTAGAAACATTTAACGCAGAATTTTGTATTAATTTTGCTCCCGCCCCCAGACTATTTTCTTTACTATTGCTGTATATTAAAAAGGGTTTTATAGCATTTCCGACAGGTTTGTCACATATAAAAACACCCGTTCAAGGTCAATGATAATTCAGTAGAGCTGAAGCTTTATGTTCGTCTGAGTCGAAGCTTTATGTTCGTCTGAGTCAGTCTGATGGCAAGTTCTATCAGCAAAAGGAAGGGACACCAATGGGTTCCCCCACTCCCCCGTTTAGCTGAGATTCTCATGCAGTATCTAGAAAACAAGGTCATGTTGGACTTCCCTTATCAACCGTCACTGTTGATTAGGTACGTAGATGACATGTTGGTTTTTTGGCCCCATTCTTTACTTTTACTGGACGAATTTGTAGATTGTCTTTCTACCCAGTTTCCAACTATAAAGTTTACAAAAGACCTTGAGAAAGAGGGAATATTGCCTTTCCTAGGCATTTTACTGTCTCGAGATTTGAATTCCAATAAAATCAAGCATTGTGTTTTTCGCAAACCGACGTTCATACCTTGTATGATCCCATTCGCTTCTTCTAACCCTCCCGAACATAAAGCTTCAGCTCTACGCTTCCCAATAAGACATGCCCTTCACCCATTCCTCGACAAGTAGAACTCGACGTGATGAACTTTCTAGAGTACAAAACTTAACCTTATTGTTTGGGTTCTCTGTCAACTTCTTTCAAGGATTATTACAACAATTTCAAAGACTGAGATTCACGACTTTGTTCACTGAGACAAAACCTACTAAGTACATTGGGAAAGTTCATTTCATTCCACCTCTAGTGTCTATCTTAAGAAAAGCCTGTCACAAACTCAATCTAACATTTGGAGTGTTCACAAGAAACTTTTTTCCTTGATAAGAAATGATAGAGTCCCAGCTCTTAACAAATTAGGCATCTACTGCATACCATTAATTCATGAAGACTCAGACAGTGCAGTTAAATACTATATAGGTTCTACCCTAAGAACCGTAAATGTCAGAATGGGTGAACATAAATACGCTCTTCTTTGTGGAACAGTTTCCACAGCTTTCACTAATGCGGTTAACCATGGAGTTTACTCCCCAGATTGGACAAATGTTAAAGTACTTGACTGAAGTGTTAATAAACGTATTATCTTCCTTACCGAAATCCTCTTCATTATTACACATGGGGAAAAATGCTGTAACATTGAACTCCAGACATTTGTTCCAAGACAGTGGAGAACGATGGTTGCCCCCCTCCGCACACAACTCTGAAGAAGAGGACTATATCTGATAAGAAATTAAGACTTGATTTTTGGACTTTAATGATTTGTTGATGGCATCACCGGTGATTGAGAAGACCAAGTGAATTGTGGGTCGTGTTGACAATATATAATGTCTGCTCCTGTGTTTCGTGGCACTTGGGGCCTGATGATGGGTGCTATGTACAGCCCCGAAAGATCTCGCGTGCAAATATTAATTTTTAGTTGTAAATAAAGTGTTTTAATCTTGACTTGTAGTTTGGAAATCATGTTTGTGAATGACCATACATGTGACAGCATCGGTGAATATCTTATAATAATGTTTAACAGTTCCCACCACACCCACACAGTGCAGTGCATGGAAGTTTTTTTTTTTTTTGCATTTGCATCTATGTTTCTCATAGTTTTTGGTACATTTGCATGATATGAGCTCAAAGGATGATGAAAGTGCATCTGGTAGATCTGTCCAATGATGGGGTTCATACATACCATCATCCATTTTCTTCCAACCCCAGCTGGTTGATGAAGGTAGCTCAGGATCTGCAATGAAACTCTGGCCCCACACATGGCCTCCCTGGTACGCTTCTCTTTTTATGTGCAGTGTAAGAGCTGCTTTTGAAGGAGGAATGTTTTGTACATTACAGTTTCTTGCGAACAGGTTCTTCCTTACGTTGTTGATGTCATCGTTGGTACTGTTTCTGTTGTACAACAAAATTACGCATCTCTTAATGGTTTTCAATAAATCTTTGGGGATATCTTTAGGAGCATGAGAAATTGCTAGAAGAGCATCAGTCAATTCAGGCAGAACCTTCCATGTGGCCTAGGACTTCTTCTTACTATGGCCAGCAAAGCTAGACACCATATCACATCCAGTTAGCGCATAAAAGATAGGAAGAGCACATGCCTTTGATGGTCCAAGACTCTGAGCTATTTTGTAAGCTGCCAAATATCGCAGGTTGTTGCCCGTACCGAACTCAACCCAAAGTTCTTCTGATTGGGGGAGTTTCTGTGATACAAATACAGCCAGCACCACTACGTCAGTGTCCACAGTATGTATTAGTATCTGGTGGTGGCCATCATTGAATGCATGAGCAGTATGCAATTATGATACATGCATCAGCCTCCTCATGACAGCATGGAACGATTTTATCGAGATCCTTCAGAGGTGGGTTGCTGAGCACCAACTTCCCATCGGTAATAACAAGCTGTTTATTTCCATCACATAATGGATGACGTATGAGTTCTTGGAACAGGAATGAGAAAAGCTCCTTTTTGTTGTCATTGACATGAAGGAAGTTTTTCCAGTTGCCAGGAATTGTTGCTTCCACTACCACCCATTTTCTTACGCCTTTTCTACATTTCAGTTTTGCTGTTCCTTTCAAAGAGTTTTGAAAGTATGTGTCCCAAACCAGATCCAAGCATGTTACTTTTCGAAGCTTTGAAGCTATGTAAGGAATGAATACTTCTTTAGCATTGTGAATAAAGGTCTTTTGTTGACATGGCAACATCTGTACAACAAGCTGCTCTGTCAAGAATTAAACAGGTTATTTCAGGAGCAGTAGATTTGGAGTGATGCGATAGGATGATCAAGTGGCTTACTTCTTTCTAGAAGACGTTCCTTAACAAATGTATTAAATTGTTCTTTACCTATCGTTTCAACATTGGCAAGTGACTTCATGACTACAGAATCCACAACATCTTGGGTATCTAAAACAAGTAGATCGTTGCTTTCCTCCATAAAGAACCAGGGTGTCAGCTCTGACAAGGCTGCTGGATACGAGGTAAAGTCTGCTTGTCGCAAAGAACATACTAGGCTAACAAGTGGATTTCTAGTTTCATTATGATGTCCCAGTATTGAAATTGAGGGAAGGATTCAATCTGTTGATCATGCCATACTGAAAATTCTAGAGAATTGTTACCTTTACCCTGCTGCAGCTGTTAGTATGCACGACTCTAAAGAATATACAGTGCACAAGCTGTTATTTCATGTGCTCTCCTTGTACGTTTAATGTTTGCCACCCTCAAAAATGAGTCACATACTCTAGCTGTTGCAATACCAGCTTGTACCAGGGCCTCAACCCAGCCACTACCTAGAGAAGCCAGTCACCAACTGTTTTCAAGAAAGCCATTTCACAGTGTAAACCACCCATCATTACCACAAAGGTGTCCTCTCCATACATTTTGGACCACTTCCACTGAATTTGTTTCGCCAATGTAAATAATGGCTGATCAAAAGTGATCACTGGTGTTTGGCCTGCATATTATGGGCTTTCAATTGAAAAACGTCAAGTGTAACTTCAAATTCATATTCAGCACCAGAAAATACACGTATAAACTGAAAATCAATCAAATCAGACGAAAATTATAGAAAATTAAAATTTTGGCTGCCATCTTGAAATTTAGGAACTTCTGGGTAGTAAATTTCGAAGTAGCCCAATATCTTAAAATGACTCGTAGGATATGCCTATTCATTATGCCAAAATTCATGCTTTTATACAAAAGCGCACAATTGATTGAATATTCGGAGCTATGCCGTTGCACTACTTCATAGATTAAGAGAAAGCATACGACCGAGTAAATAGGACACTTTTGTGGAAGGTATTGAATGAATATAGTGTTACTGGGAATATACTTAACAGTGTAAAAGCCATGTATGCTGGCAGTAGAGCCTGTGTACAAGTGAATGGTGTATTATCAAAATGTTTTTTTTTTTTTTTATCGGTGCAGGAGTCAGACAAGGTTGTGTAATGTCACCTTGGCTGCTTAATATATTTATGGATGCATACATGCACGATGCCAAAATAGATAATACTGGTTAATGTCTTGGTGATATCCATGTGTGCAGATTGCTGTATGCTGATGACACTGTTCTGTTGGCAGAAAGCAAAAATGAGGTGCAGAGTATGTTGTCCCGGACATACAAAGTTTGCACGAAATTCAAACTGAGTATAAATAAAGGAAAAAAAAAACCAAAATTATGGTTTTTGAGAGAGGAACTGGTAGTACTAAATGTAATATAAGTCTAAATGGCACAGTGATTGACCAGGTGAATGAGTTTGTGTATTTAGGAAGCATGTTTGACAGAGAGAACAAACTGGATGGTGAAATTAGTAGGCAAGTGAATTCTTCATTGAAAGTCATGGCTGCTTTTGGAGGTTTTCACAGGAAAGATGGGTTTTCACAGGAAAGATGGGTTTTCAAGAGTCCTGCATGGCTGTGTATGAAAGTGTAATTGTTCCTACTCTAATGTATGGCAGTGAAACCTGGGTACTACAGAAGAAACAAAGGAGTCGTTTGTGTGCTGGAGAAATGTGTTACTTACTGGGGGGTTGTGGCAAGACATGTTTTGATTGTGTGAGGAATGAAGATGTGTTGCATTGTGTGATGTGAAGCAAAATGTTGTTAGCAAGGTGGAGACTAATATGCTTCGGTGGTTTGGCCATGCTGAAAGAATGAGTGATGAGATGCTTACTAAGAAAATCTTTTTAGCCCAAGTGGCAGGAAGGAAAGGCAGAGGAAGGCCAAGGAAGTCATGGGAGGTCAGATTCAGGAGGGTCTGCATGAGAAAAAGATTATGGGTATGAAGTATAGATCTTGTGTACGGCATGTGATAGATGTCAGTGAAGCCCGAGCTGTATGTCAAGATCACTGTAAATGGAGAAGTTTGATACAGCAACAGTATGTAAAATTTTTCTGGTAGTTAGTATTTGTTTGCGGAGCTAACCTCTGAACCTCAGAGAACAGCTCAGTGATATATACTTTTAAACTTGTCCACCCAAATACAGAATTGTTAGCTCAAATATTTAATGTGATATGAAAAGACAGGAAAATCAGTGCATTTAACACTATAGCATGAAAAAAAAAAAAAAAATTATAACATATAGAACAACACAATGTTCAATAAATTCTGTTCCTTACATATCAGTATGCATGAACAGAGGATAGGCAATGCTGTATGTATTCATCAGTTTCAAAATATACACATAAAAAGTTAAAAATCAGAAATTCAACATACTAAATCAGCTGTGAAGCACTGGATATCTGACCACTTTTAAAGAAAAGGAATAATATGTCAAAGTGCCAAATGGTACTAGTGACACAAGCTTGAAGTGGAGGATTCAAAAAGATGACAATGAATCCGATGAGTCTTGAAATATAGGACATCCGCCGTTTTCACAGTAAATGGTGCAACGGGCAACATTTTTGACTGAAACAAGAAAACGACGGACACAAAAACACAAGCACCCAAGAACAAGCTTTAAAAACGCTTCCAAAAACTGAGCTTTTGAAATAAAAACATTTTGAAAAGTTAATATATTAAAATCACAATATATCATTGTTCAAATTTCGCCAATTTGCGATGAACATATTTTCACGTGGCCAAGATAATGTAACTTAATTGACATTAAATGTCAGTAATTGCTGTTTCACACGTTATGTAAGTTCTGCAATCAGGAGATTATTACATGATGTTGATACGTATGGGGCACAGTATCAGCTATTAAAATCAAGAAAATAATGAACATTATATCACTTACAATATCGGTAGTGGCTGTCGGGACTTCATATGTATGCCTGTAATGAATCCACACGGATTCATTACAGGCATACATAATGAAGCCCCGCAGCCACTACCGATATTGGTACAAGTTTTTGTGTTTTCACAAGCAAAAAGTTATATCCATCTCTTTGTGGCTCTCCACCTGCATCATATTTTTTTTCTGTTCTTAATGCATTTTCAATACCACCAGCTATTCTTATGTCATGTGGATTTTTCAAATATTAAAGTGCAACAAAACTTTATTTTAAAGTGATGTACACTGAGTTAGGTTTGTATTAGGACCCCCCCCCCCCCGCCGTCTTACATATTTGGAGCGATAACCTATCCTCTGTAAGAACTCAGTAAATGTTTGCCAATAGTAATGGGGAAACATGATGACTTAAGCCTATTTAACCATGGCTAGATAATCGGGGCTCGGAGGCTAGGTGTGAGTATTTCAGAAGCAGCTGCACTTGTTGGCTGCTCCCGTACTACTGTATCGAGGGTGTACCAGGACTGGAATAACCATGCACAGACATCCAAGAGAAGGGCTCACATTGGTCAGCCACGCACGGTTTACCTTAGAGTTGAGGGTCGGGTGTGACAACTGGTATCTAGCAATGCACTACAACAGTCACCCAGCTCACCCACCAGTACAACAGTGGTGCAGTTTGACCTATTCCCACATGCAATATGTGCCATACCTTGCTTCACCTGGGGTTCCACAGCCGGAGACCAACGAGGGTACCCATAATGATGCCCAATCATCATAAACAATGTCTCGTATTTACCAAGGAACATCGGCAATGGACCCTTAACATATGGAAGAAGGTAATCTGGAGTGATGAGTCCCATTTCCTGCTGCTGGCCTAAGTTCACATATGGCGTAAACAGCATGGACCCCTATCTATCACCTGATTGCACAATTGCAGTTCAACAGGCTGGTGGAGGTGGTGTTCTGGTCTGAAGAGCTTTTTCCTAGCAAGCCCTAGGTCTGTTGGTTATCATCTCATAAACACTGAATGGTGGTCACTACAGTGACATGTTAGCTGACCATCTCCATTCATATCTGCAGGAGGTTTATCCAGACCACAGTCTTTCAACCGGACAATGCACCATGTCATCGGGCTCGTATAACTACTGAGTGGTTGGAGGAACAGGACAACAAATTCGCTACTTGCCTTGGCTTCCAAACTCCCGTGACTGTAACCCAATTGAACAACTGTGGGATATGCTAACACGAGGTGTGGGAACTGCTGATCCTCCTTCACGGAATGAGCACGAACTGATGGAGCTGCTGTAGCGAACATGGGTCAAGCTAGGCAGGGAGGACGTTCGACACCTTGTAGAATCTGTTCCTAGGCATTCATGCGAGCCATGATTGCACAGAAAGGTGGACCAAAGCACTATTAGGTAGGTGTCCATAATGCAAAGCTAACTCTGTGTATTATCCACAAAACCTAAACTTACAACTTTTTAACAGATAAGTTGCAGATTATACATGGGAAATTAGAGTATTTACTGTGAATTATGAAATTTGAAGTAAAAAAAATTGGTCACCAAGTTCAGCATGCTCCTTAAACCTCGCCACAGGGGGAAAGTTCGAATTGGGCAAGATACATTTCATATCAATTGGACTGAAAACTAATGGAGGTCAGTACTCTTCATAAATGAGTCCATACACCAATGAACCATTCCATTATGACCACCCCCAGCCTAGAGAAATGAGCATGCCTGGAGACTGAACGGTGGTGCTGATGATCAAAATGATCATATGTAGAGGATTTTAGGAAGGGGTGTCTTGACCTCAGGTCTTAAACAACCCTTAGAAATAGGAAGCTAGTAGATTTGGGCTAGAGTGCCTGATAGGAAAGTGACGTGGAAGTGAAGTAGAAAGGGGAAGGAAGACGCCCTTATTTATTACCAGGGGTCCAGTGCCCAGGGTCCGACGGCTTAATGTGCCCATCCGACACACGGCAGATATTTAGTGGATCAAGCGTTCGTACCTGCCTGGGATCGAACCTGAGGTCCTGTCTGCGGCAGCCACGAACGTTGCCCACTAGGCAACCCGCGGCGCCGATGAAGCTCACAGAGCAGTATATATACAACCTGAGGATCGGCTTTCGGTTAGTAGTGTGCTCAGTCAGAATGAGAAAAGCTGCCGATTTATCGGAGTTTGATAAAGGACAAATTGTGATGCACAACAACTCGGAACTACGATATCAGAAACGGAGCGGCTTGTGGGTTGTTCACATGCCGCTCTAGTATGTATCAAAAGTGGTGCACAGATGGCCAAACAACGAACAGTCATCCAGCCACGTGTCACCCACAGCTCATTGATGCCAGAGTGGAGAGGAGACTGTTGCACATTGTTCAGAGCAAGCGCAGGACCACAGTGTGACAAATCACCAGCAGCTACAACAGTGGTGATTACAGCAATGTGAGAGCACACAGTTCATCGCAGCCGGGTCCCCAGGCTGACTGCACGTCTTCGCCAACAACGCATGAATTGGGCCGAAGATCATCAAGATTAGAAGAAAGCGTCCTGGTCTGACAAATGAAGTTTCCTGGCGCATATGCTCGGGCGCGGATACGACGATTACTACCTGGATGCACTGTTGGGCAGAAACAGGCAGGTGGTGGCGGTGTTATGCTGTGGGCGATGTTTTCTTGGGACACTTTAGGCCCCATTATCCCAATAGCACAATCCCTGACAGGTGTCAGGTATCTGAATATTGTTGTGGACCAAGTTCACCCATTCATGGCAACTGTGTTCCCTGCTGGTGATGGCCATTACCATCAGGATAATGCACCATGCCACACTGCTAGAATAGTCAAGCAATGGCTTGTGGAACATGCTGGTGGGTCACTCCACGCCAAATCGTCAGATGCTATCCACCACACCATCTCCAATTCTTTCGATTTTTTTTTTCATGAATAGATCACCACAAGGTATGAAAATCCTGAAAGTTTCATTTTTTTATTTCCCGTAGATCAGAAGATATTAATTTTCGAATTCTGGTACATGACGGGCCTTAATCGCGTAAAAACGCAAATATCTCCATTGTTTGGATAAAAAAAAAGTACCAAAATCACTACATCTTCGTAATTTCCCTCAAGGAATCGATTGGTGCATTGCACGAATTTCTATCTTCTTTAGTTTTTGAGTTACGTGCAATGGGAGAGCCTTTCTTCAAAACATAAAAAAGCAATGTAGTACAGCACTTAGAAGATCGCAATTGTTTTTCGTTTTTAAAGAAAAGTTTAGTCTAACAAATGAAGAAAAAAAAACCCTTGGGCTTTCGCGTGCGCGCTGAGAAAATAATTTTTAAATATGGTGCACAGCTCGTATTTTGCCACTGTGAAAAGGCGCGCGGCGAATAGCGTTGGCAGCCAGCCAACGGCAGCGGGAGCGGATGTTTGCCTTCGGACGGGCTGGAGATCAAGATACTATTTATTGCACATGTTGGTCAAATCGCACGATAATTTGATGTGATGCTTGAAGGTAGAAGGATAGCGAATTCATGTTATGTTTAAAGGCACATCAAATAATATAACTGTAAAATATCACTAAAGGGCCATTTCACGCCAAATCGTCAGAATGTATCCACCACATTCTTAGCCATTCAACGACGAGGAAAACTAATATAACCCATTTTCTCCGTACAGCTTACCAATATGAGCATACCTTGAAAAAGATAACGCATAAATATTATGCGACAGACGTCGGAAATATATTGGTATTTACCAATCAAAGACGAGAAGAACTAATATAAACTTTTTTCTCCCCATATAGCTTAACGATATACAGTACTGACGCTTATAAATTATGCAATTGACGTTGAAAACAGTTTTTGGAATATTGATTAATGAATTCTACAGCTCACGCAATATCAGACAGAATTTTTAAGACATGAAATAGTTCTATTTCAGGAATTAATAAATTATCTAGTTGTACACGCCTGCCGTAAGAGAATATGATCAAGGAATGACAGTTTGAGAAATAAAGTAATCGGGGATATATATCTCGGTGCCTATTCTTGCGAGGTAGAGGAGATATACATACTGCGTTTCAGTTAACGTCAGATACTTGACGATCACAGATGATGACGTTACAAAGCTCAGCATCGGGTTACAAAAAATGTTGTCGATTATTTTCTGGCAGATCTGGTATTTAAATGAACGAGTATATTTCGCAGTTGTCATCTTGCCTGTTTTTTATTTATTTATTTATTTTTTATTTCAGTTGCTTATTTAAAGATTACGCGTCAGGTGGGAGCTCACGAAACTCTCAAAAGCTCGTATGAAACAAAACGTACCACAGCACCCTAAAATAAGAAAAACACAGTTTAACTGTTCGTGGTGTAGCTCAAAAATAGGAAAATACAGTTTGACGGTTACACTCAATGAAAAAGTTTACGCCTCCTATAATTACATCCCGGTGTCAGAGTGGTAGCAATTGGATTTATTTCTGTTATTATTATTATTTTTTTTATTAATCATGCCAATAAATTTAGATATAATGAGAAACATTAACAGACCTTGAACGTATGAATACGTTTTCGCTAATGTAATACCCAATGTATCGCAATTATTGATTACCAATTTATGAAAAACAAGTATGAAACTCCTATTACTATTTAGCGATCGTAATTTGTCCGCTATGTTTTATGAGCTTCTGTTTCTCTTTATCAGTAGCAACGCAGTTATCGTCCTCATATTGACAAGTTACTTTAACTGTCTCTTAAATTAAGAATTAGTTTTTTGTTTTTTTGTTTAACGCATTACGCCACAATAACAATGCGCAAAGACGCTGAAAAACTAGGCAGCAACTTTCAAATCACAAGAGAATAAAAGAGATCTGAGAAAATACACTACAGAGCTTTTCCACTTGCGGTGCTCACTCTTAGAAATTCGTTCTGTTTGCCAGAGGTCGTAAATTAGGATCTGAGGGATTCGAGGTCTCGGGCTATCCTGTCTTTAAAAGAGAGAGAGAGAGAGAGAGAGAGAAGAAAAAAAAACAACAACTAGAAGCAAGAGTGTCGGCCATAGCATGGATAAAAAGAATAAATCATCTCTAAGCAAAATAAACAGTTCTACATCTGTGGCAAACAGAAAACGTGATACCATAATGGCAAATAAGTTAACAAATGCAGGGCAGTGGCGACGCTACCTGCTCAGAACCGGGTGGGCCATTAAGGAAGGGGGAAGGGGCTAAACGTGATGGGAGAGGAGGCACACACTTTGAAGTGTTTGGCAGAAATTTTGGCAAAAATTCCGTTCATGTGCACTTTACTCGATGCTGATAATGTTATCCCTAGTCAAAACGTGTTTTCAAGTGAATACTGTACGTAGTATTTATTCAATGTATGTAGAATGGGAACCATGGATATGAATCTCTATGGCAAGTTACTATTCGCAATTTTAGCTTACTTAGGTCTCTCTCTCTCTCTCTCTCTCTTACTCTCTCTCATAAGGCTATTTATGAAGTACAGTTTGTAACCTGACAAGGAATCTCTCTCTCTGATCATTTTCAACTATAATTCCAAAACGCGTGTTTCTGCTGCTCTCTTAGAAATTCGTTCAGAGGACTCCCCCCCCCCCCATTTGCCTCCCATAAGTACAAAAACTAACAGCCATGTGGAATGCCATTTTGCTTTTTTATTTAAGAGGCTACATTCATAAACTTCCAAAAGCCGAAAGTTTAGAACTGAGTGATTTTCATCAGTGACATGAACATTAAATTTTCTCGCGGGTCATATTTTGTTTCCGCGCTACAGAAAAAGTATATTACCTTCACAGAAAATAATCGAAGACTTTGCGTGCGCGTATAAAATCTTCCTAACACTTTTTTGTCAACATCATTTTTCATCCTGCGGCGAATGGCAAGTTTATACTTTTTTTAAATTTTTTTTTTGTTGGAGGTTTAACGACCACCGTGAGAGCAACTCAGTGGGCTATAAGCAGTCGCCCGTCCCTAATTTGGGGCCACTGGTTGCAGGGAAAGGAGAGAGCCAGCGCCGTAAGACAAACACAACATCCATGCCTCACCGGGATTCGAATCCGGACCAATTTGGACGAATGATCATATTCATAAGCCACCGCTTAGCCATCTGGGCGGCAAGCGTATACTTAAAGATATCTTTATGAGGAGCAATAAATTTGCGGGATGTTGATCAGACAAAGTGCGCAAAAGGTCTGGAGCATCAGGTCACTTGACGCTCCAGACCTTTGCACACTCTCTACAAACATATAAAAAGGAGAGAGGCTTCATTTCCTCGTCGGCATGATAAATCTGAAAACTAAGCACGACAGAACTTTTTATCCATGTATACATACTCGCCAGAATGAATAAAAAAAAAAAAAGCTGATTAAAAAAAAAAAATACATGACGATTCCCAAAATTAGCTGAAGAAATTTCACCACGATCTCTCGTCTAGAGTGAAAGCATTGGCAGCAATCACCCCCCCCCAAATAACTTTGGTTTTGCATCGATTTCATAAAATGAGTCAGATGATGACATAAAATGCGGGAAAATCTCGCGAACACTATAAAACCTGTAGATGTTAAATTTTTATGATAATCGCCAAATTCGTTATCGGATAAAAAAAAAAAAAAATGCGTTCCATGGAAGCTCAACTTCCTCTTGTCTGATTTGATTAAATTTAATCAAAAACTGACATGGAAGTTGATCACAGCGTTGTGAGGCATCGAAATATAAACATCGTTCATGAACTAATCATGCTTTCTTAAAATAAAGAATTCCTTTCCTTCAAAACGTGAGTTCAACAATACATGCGTCTGCGCGATGGGGGGTGATGGGTGGTATCGCTTCTTGCATGCGGGAGGAATGCCGTTCTTCTTCGGGTACCAAGTCTCCGCACAGCCGTGGCCACGAGGCAGCGTGCTTCGCCGATTGCGCTGTCATCATGGCAATGCATTGGCCATGCACCATGTTTAAAAATTCTTTCCTCGGCACTCAGGCAAAAGCCCAAGGTTTTTTTCTTCATTTGATATATTAAACCTTTTTTTGCAAATAATAACTGTAGCTTTCTAAGTGCTGTACTACATTGCCTTTTAAAGCATTGAAAAAAGGCTCTCTCATTACTCATAACTCAAAAACTAAAGCAGATAGAAACGTGTGCATTGCACCAATGGATTCCTTGGTAAAAATTATGAAAGAATGATAATTTATGCACTTATTTTTATTCTAAATAACGGAAATATTTGCATTTTTACGCAAAATATGTCCGCCATGCACCAAAATTCAAAAAATTATATCTTCTAACCTATCAGAAATAAAAAATTGAAACTTTCAGGGATTTTATAAGTTGGGAGTAGCTACACATTAAAAAAAAATCGTAAGAATCGAAGATGTGTTGGTGGAAAATTAATTCAAAATCTGACGATTTCGCGTGGAATGATCCTGGTGACTTTCTGTTAATGCCCTGGCCTCCAAATACATCTGACATGAACCCAATTGAGCATTTGTGGTTCAGCTGGGAAAAAAGGGTTTGCACTAAATCACCCCCCCCGAAATGTACGGAAATGGAGGACCTGCTGTTGACATTATGGTACTAGATACCCCAGGATACCTACTGCCACTTCATCGAATTGATGCTTCGCCGAGTGGCTGCTGTTTTGTGGACTAAAGGGGGTCTACAGCTTATTAGGTTAGGAAGGTGGTCATAATATAATGGCTCATCGATGTATAGACTTTAGCGTTGTTCAAGGTGGTATTAAACCCCAAAGAATAATAATAACAATACAAAAATCTCAGAAGTAATACTGATAGTCTTCAAGGAAATACATACCAGTTGAAAACAGCATGTCTGGTGGAGGTGTCATACCTCTCAGATGCTGCCTTCCTATACATTACAAATATGGAAACAAGAGTGTGTCTAAACTGCTATAATATACTTTCAGTTCTGCCAAAAGTTTAGGAAACAGGGATTTCTGAAAGTACCTGTAAAGCTATTTCAATTAAACAACAATGTCTCTACGGATTTCTGAGCATTATATATTTTGCAAAAACTACTGAGTCTTTCAAGTGATTCTTTCCCACTAGCACTGACTTCTTGGAATATACATAAACCAATAAAAATTTCTTAAATAATATGGCAGGCAATATATGTTTTTTTACCTTTTGTACTCCAGTAAGTCATATTAAAAAAAAAAAAATCAATAGCGAGAAGAATTTCCCATTGAAAAAAAAAATTGCAAAGCACTTGGCAATTTTAAATAAACATTCTGAAGAGTGATTCTGCCATGGAACAAATTACAGAATAATTCTGAAACTGTAAAAGTCACTAAATACAGTTTTTTAAAAAAAAATCTAAGACTTGACTGTTTTTAACAAGCCCTCACTTGCGTTTTTATTTTTACAGTTCAATAAAAACAAAACAAAAAAACTTGGAACACAAAGCAATATTAATGTTAAAAATAGAGGTACAGTTTACTTTGAAGGACAAAGTGTAAACACATCAGAACAGTGCTTTAAAGGTTATTACCATGTTTTACCAACACACATACATGCTAAGCACAAATCACATGTAATTCATTTTGATTAGTATTCTCTAGAAACGATAAATTATAAGCAATACAGTTTTACCTTTCACGTGCTAAATCTAGCTCAGTGGCCTTCTTAAGCTCTTCTGCTTCCCTCACTTCCAAAGTTTTCCTAATTAAACCCCAGAAATTAAACACTAAGCAATGCATATTTTACAGTTTTCTTTTACAAAAAAAAAAAAAAAAAAAAAAAAAAAATAGTTCACATGTAATTTAAAAACAAGACAAAACAAAATAGACATTGAAATTAAAGCTACAATTTATAAAATCAAGGCAGAAAAGATGAGAGAACGAATAACCTATAAAAATTTAATGCATCAAATAGACCTTTTAAGAACCATACAATTAAGCTTGCCACATATTATTTTGGAACAAAAGCAAAGTATTTAAACAGAAACAACAGAAAAAAGTTGGTAACCATAATTTCCAGTGAAGCCAATACATTACATTGGAACAGAAAGGAAATTTTGGGTATTGCTCACTGAGAATATTTCTTCCGAAGCAATTTTTTTATGAAGCGATGTGTATACATTAAGTGAAGGTCACTTGCCTCAGCCATTTACTTTATTGCACATCATTCATTGGATAGCATGCTATTGGAGCTACCCGATTTTCCTGTTTTCACAGATTCTGTTTCAAAGATGCTCGATTGTTTCAAAAATGTCTTCTGAAGAAAAAATCAATGCAGTGCAAGCAAATTCTTCTCTCTCTCTCGGGAACCAGTGACCCCAACTTGGGGGGGGGAGGGCAGCTTATAGCCCAATGAGATGCTCATGATGGTCACAACTTGCCCTCCAAACAAACAAAATCTTCTCAGAATGCCTTCTGGTGAAATCAAGGATGCTTTGAAATTTTTTCTTTAACGTTGAAATCTTTAACTGCTACCTAACCGCCTACCTACCCTAGGCAGACATCGCAAAGTGTCACTTGGCTTTCTAGTTGTCCAGGTTGACACAAGTTTCCACTGTTGCCCTGTAGGAAATTATGCAAGCAGGTTGTTCGTTATACAAACAATACCATATTTTTTGGAACTTTATATATATATATATCATCATCATTATCATTGTCAACTATTATCAATCCACTGCTGGACGAAGGTCTCCCCAAGTTTCCTCCACAACGGTCTGTCTTGTGCCAGTCTCCTCCATGTCACTCCTCCATACTTTCGAATTTCATCCACCCATCTTCCATGTGGTCTTCTTCTGGGTCTTTTCCTGTGCCTTGGAATCCAATCTAAAATTTCGGCTGTCCATCGATGGTCTGTTCTTCTGGCAGAATGTCCAGCCCATTGCCATTTCAGGGATTTAACTCTGATCATGATGTCTTCCACTCTTGTCATTTTTCGGATCCACGTGTTCCTCTTCTTATCTCTCCTGGTTACACCAAGCATGCACCTCTCCATGCTACTTTGAGTTGTCTGCAGCCTTTGTATGTCTCTTTTAGTTAAGGTCCACGTCTCTGCACCATACGTAAGCACTGGAAAGATACATTGATCAAACACTTTTCTTTAAAGACATAATAACTAACATATTGCTCTTGAAAATTATGCTGTTTCTTCCAAACACTCTCCAGGCAAGTTTTATGCGCCGATCAATATCTTCATCAATGTGACCCTCACCTGATATCTGCTGTTCAAGGTAAACATACACATCTGTTATCTCCAGCTTTTCTCCATTAATCGATAAATCTTCATTTCTTGTAAAAGCATTGAACATCACTTTTGTCTCTCTCTCTCTCTCTCTCTCTCTCTCTCTCTCTCTCTCTATCATCATCATCATTGTCAACCATTATCAATCCACTGCTGGACGAAGGTCTCCCCAAGTTTCCTCCACAACGGTCTGTCTTGTGCCAGTCTCCTCCATGTCACTCCCACATATTTACGAATTTCATCCACCCATCTCCCATGTGGTCTTTTTCTGGGTCTTTTCCTGTCCCTTGGAATCCAATCTAAAATTTCGGCTGTCCATCTATGGTCTGTCCTTCTGGCAGTATGTCCAGCCCATTGCCATTTCAGGGATTTAACCCTGATCATGATGTCTTCCACTCTCGTCATTTTTCGGATCCACGAGTTTCTCTTCTTATCTCTCCTGGTTATACCAAGCATGCACCTCTCCATGCTTCTTTGAGTTGTCTGCAGCCTTTGTATGTCTCTTTTAGTTAAGGTCCACGTCTCTGCACCATACGTAAGCATTGGAAGGATGCATTGATCAAACACTTTTCTTTTAAGACATAATGGCATATTGCTCTTGAAAATTATGCTGTTTCTTCCAAAAGCTCTCCAGGCAAGTTTTGTACGCCGATTATATTCTTCATCAATGTGACCCTCACTTGATATCTGCTGTCCAAGATAAACATACGTATCTGTTATCTCCAGTTTTTCTCCATCAATCGATAAATCTTCATTTCTTGTAAAAGCATTGAACATCACTTTTGTCTCCTGAAAGTTCATTTTTAATCCCACTTCTTTACTCTTGTCAGCAAGTTCCTGGATCATACTCTGCAGCTCTGATGGGGTAGTTGCAAAAATGACTACGTCATCAGCAAAACGAAGGTGGGTTAGATAATCTCCATTAATCTTTATCCCTTTGTTTTCCCAGTTCAGTGATTGAAAGACATTTTCCAATGTGGCATTAAAGAGCTTTGGAGATATGGTGTCACCTTGTCTCACTCCCTTTCCAATTTTTATGTGTGTTGTATTTTCAAACAGCCGAATCTTTGCACTTGCATTTTCATAGATGTTATTAATAATATTAATGTATGCATCTTCAATACCGCAGGATTTCAGAGCCGTGATAACTGCTGATGGTTTCACCGAATCAAAGGCTTTTTCATAATCGATAAAAGCCATGCACAATGGAAGTTCATATTCCCTCGCTCTTTCAATTAGTTCTCTCAGTACGTGGATATGATCTATTGTGCTGTAGCCACTCCTGAATCCAGCTTGTTCTCTCGGTTGAGCCATGTCCAGTGTTACCTTCAAGCGGTGTGAAAGAACTTTAGTGAAGATTTTATAAACCACTGATAGGAGACTGATAGGTCTGTAGTTCCTGAGATCCTCAATGTCACCTTTTTTATGTAGCAGGATCATTGTAGCATTGTTCCAATCTTCAGGAATCTTCCCTTCATTAAGGCATCGAGTGAAAATTTGGGCGAGTACTGTTTCAATTTCTCCACTTGCTTCTTGTATGATGTCTATAGTAATTCCATCTTCTCCTGGAGCTTTCCCCCGCTTCATGTTCTTGATTGCATGAGCAACTTCTGCTGGGAGGACTGGAAGAACTCTGGTACCTTTCATGATGTCTGGAGTACATGTATCATCCCTTTCATATAATTTGGAGTAGAAAACTTTCACTCTTGTCAAAATTTCGCCTCTACTTCTTGTTATAGAACCATCTTCTTTTCTCAGAGCCATAATCTGTTTTCTTCCCTTACTGAGATGTCCCTTTGCTATCTTAAGGCTTTGGTTGTTTTCAATTGCTTTCCTCACTAGCTCACAGTTGAATTTCCTTACGTCTTCAGTGATACTTTTTCGTGTTGTCTTGCATAGCTCTATATATTCCACTTTGGAAGTCACATCTTCTTTAGTTGTCCTCATCTCTCTTCTTTTTTGCATCAACATTTTGGTTTTTCCTGATAATTTGTTCACATGCAACTTGTTCTTAGACCCAGCTAATTTTGTTGCTGTTTCCATTAGAGCTTTGGTTACTTTTCTGTTAACTTCCGAAATATCCACTTCTTCCGATGTTAGGCCTTCTAAAGCAGAGAATCTGTTTTTCAGTTCTAACTTGAAAGTATTATGGTGTTTTTTAAGGTTGGTTATGTCAATACATTTTGTTTGTCTTATGAGCTTGCCACGTTCCAGTTTAGTGTTGAGGTGCATCTTACATCTCATCAATCTATGGTCACTACCTGTGTTGAACTTGTTCAGCACACTGCAGTCTTCGATGACGAATTTTTGTTACACATAATAAAATCAATTTCACTTGTCGTTCCAATTGGATGTCTCCATGTCCATTTCCTGTGTGGCTTTTTCTTGAAAAAGGAGTTCAAGATGAAAAATCCTTCTGCCTCTGCAAACTCAACGAGAGTATTTCCACGCTGGTTTCTGTTGCCGTGACCGAATTTACCTACTGAAGTTTCATTCTGTTGCCGTTGCCCTATTTTTGCATTGAAATCTCCCATAATTATCTTCAAGTGCTGCTTACCTTTATTATTTAGATGACGAATTTCCTCATAAAATTCTTCAATTTCTTCTTCAGGATGACTTGTGGTGGGTGCATAAGTTTGAATAATCTGAGCCTGGTATCTTCTCGATAGTTGGATAACGAGTCGTGCAGCTCTGTCAGAGGAACTTTCAACTTCTACCACTTTATCCTTCAGTTTCTTGTTTATTATAAATCCAACACCACTAGTTCTGCCAGTATCTGTCCCACGATAATAGAAGAGATGTCCACTTTTCAGTTCAATGAGATCTTCTCCTTTTCTCCTTACCTCACTTAGCCCGACGATGTCCCACTTGATCCTTTGTAGTTCCTCTTCCAATTCAAGAAGCCTTGAATCAGAAGATAGGGAGCGTCCGTTATAGGTAGCCAAGGTCAGCATCAAATGGCAGCCTAGTCCGGTCCTCCGGGGATTCTTAGCACCCTCTGCCTTCATGTCACACTGGCCGCTGCCTTGGCCAGGTACATTCCAGCTGCCGGAGACTGAGGGCCAAGATTTAAGTTGTAGAGTCATTTTGGAGGTGTTTGGCCATAAATCACCACGCTGGCCAAGCGGGTTGGTGAGTGTGGGATAGCATTTCCTCTGATCCCGATGGTATAGTTATACCGCTATTGGCGGTCGTCAGAGCCCCTTTAGTGGGAACAGGATGCACCACGAGAAGGCGGGGTTGACATTTGTCAAGGAGAGGCTGTGATGTTACGCATCACCTGACCTTACATCCCTCTCTCTCTCTATATATATATATAGTTCTTTCACACCGCTTGAAGGTAACACTGGACATGGCTCAACCGAGAGAACAAGCTGGATTCAGGAGTGGCTACAGCACAATAGATCATATCCACGTGCTGAGAGAACTAATTGAAAGAGCGAGGGAATATGAACTTCCATTGTGCATGGCTTTTATCGATTATGAAAAAGCCTTTGATTCGGTGAAACCATCAGCAGTTACAATGGCTCTGAAAACCTGCGGTATTGAAGATGCATACATTAATATTATTAATAACATCTATGAAAATGCAAGTGCAAAGATTAGGCTGTTTGAAAATACAACACACGTAAAAATTGGAAAGGGAGTGAGACAAGGTGACACCATATCTCCGAAGCTCTTTAATGACACATTGGAGGGTGTTTTTCAGTCGCTGAGCTGGGAAAACAAGGGGATAAAGATTAATGGAGATTATCTAACCCACCTTCGTTTTGCTGATGACGTAGTCATTTTTGCAACTACCCCATCAGAGCTGCAGAGTATGATCCAGGAACTTGCTGACAAGAGTAAAGAAGTGGGATTAAAAATGAACTTTCAGAAGACAAAAGTGATGTTCAATGCTTTTACAAGAAATGAAGATTTATCGATTGATGGAGAAAAGCTGGAGATAACAGACACGTACGTTTATCTTGGACAGCAGATATCAAGTGAGGGTCACATTGATGAAGAAATTAATCGGCGTACAAAACTTGCCTGGAGAGCTTTTGGAAGAAACAGCATAATTTTCAAGAGCAATATGCCATTATGTCTTAAAAGAAAAGTGTTTGATCAATGCATCCTTCCAGTGCTTACGTATGGTGCAGAGACGTGGACCTTAACTAAAAGAGACATACAAAGGCTGCAGACAACTCAAAGTAGCATGGAGAGGTGCATGCTTGGTGTAACCAGGAGAGATAAGAAGAGGAACTCGTGGATCCGAAAAATGACGAGAGTGGAAGACATCATGATCAGAGTTAAATCCCTGAAATGGCAATGGGCTGGACATACTGCCAGAAGGACAGATCATCGATGGACAGCCGAAATTTTAGATTGGATTCCAAGGGACAGGAAAAGACCCAGAAGAAGACCACATGGGAGATGGGTGGATGAAATTCGAAAGTATGCAGGGGTGACATGGAGGAGACTGGCACAAGACAGACCGTTGTGGAGGAAACTTGGGGAGACCTTCGTCCAGCAGTGGATTGATAATGGTTGACAATGATGATGATGATGATATATATATATATATAGAGAGAGAGAGAGAGAGAATTCCCTGCGTCTTATATACCGAAGGCTACTTACACTGAGGTGCCAAACATACTGGGAAGGGCACTTCCATTCCATGTCACTACACCCATGAAGTAAATGGTATCATCCACAAACGATGTATATATAGAGGCAGATATCTTCGCAAGCTCAAGCAGCATCCCTTGCAGTTTAGATGGCAGCTAATCAGGATTTAAGCGATTTCAATCGTGGTATGATAGTCGGCGCCTAGGAGATGGGAGACTTCAAATTGGAAATTCCCACAAAATTTGGATTTACATGGTCAACAATTTCAATGTGTACCTGGACTACACAGACTGAAAAAGAAAAAAATCCAGAGTGCGAAACCGGTGTGAACGTAGAAAAGCCCTGGACAAACGCGGAGAGCGGATTCTGGCATGCATTGTAACATTCACCCAGCGTGCAGCACCGCAGCAAATCACAGCACAATTTAATGCCGGGCCCAGTAGTAGCATCAGCATTCAGACAATGCAATGTTCCCTGTGTTCTATGGGGTTCTGGAACTGATGGGCTACCCGAGTGCCATTGCTGACCCACTGACACAAAGCTGTGCATCTCGCCTGGGCTTGGAACACACCAATTGGACACAAGAAGACTGGAAACGTGTGGTCTGGTCCGACAAACCGCAGTATCAACTGTTTTTGGCAGATGGCTGACTCTGCATATGGTGACAACCCCATGAGGCAATGGGTCCCGCGTGTCTATAAGAAACTGTGCAGGCTGACTGTGGCTCTGTTATGGCGTAGAGTGATTCCACCTGCCACACATTAGGACCCCTCATACGTCTGAAGACTGCTCTGATCAGTGGTGGCTATGTAACCATACTTGGAGATCCGTTTGCACCCATTTATGTCATGCAACCATTCCAACGGGTGCGACCTATTTGAACACAACGTGCCACCTCGCACGTCTATGGTTGCCCAATTATGACTGGAGGAACATTTCACGAAGCACGACATCCTCACGTTGATCACAATAGACACTTAAGACATCCACCAGTAAACTGGGGGTGCATTATTGCTGCTCTAAATTCTTCGGTTTATGCAGAACATTTGTAAACAAATTGAAAGATTTTATTCATTCACGGTAACATAAACCCTTATGTAGTTGTAATTTTGACATAATTTTTGGAAAAATCATTCATCAAACATGCACTTTAACTGGGGGAACATACTTTTATTTGCAGTTTATGACGGACGATGCTGTGATACCCAACAGTCTCGCTTCCTTGTTGTTTACTAACATTGTGCAGAGGTTTCCCCATTTGCTTCTTCAACCATATGTATATATATACACTGAAGTGCCAGAAAAACTGGTACAGACGAGTTTATGCAAAATACATAGCAACATCACCTATGCACGTACTCGGTTGCATCCGCCAGTGCGGAAATAAAGCGATAGACATCCTTGCCAGCTGTCAAAGCTGTTTTCGGCATGAGAATGACAAGTAATAACGATTTAAGCGGTTTTCAACGCAGTGTCATAGTTGGTGCTTGTGAGATGGGCCATAGTATTTCGGAGGTAGAAACAAAGTTCGGATTTTCACGGACGACCACTGCAAAGGTGTAACGTGACTACAAGAATTCCGGCAAAACCTCCAACCTACAATACCAGTGTGGCTGTAAAAAGAGATTGGGTGAACGTGACCATCGTCGGCTGTCGTTTCACGCGATAGGTGTGCAACACTCTCACAGGTATCATCGAAATTCAATGCTGGAGCCTCAACAAGCATCAGCATCTGGACTGTGCAACATACCCTGCACGACATGTGCTTTGGAGCAGACTCAAATGTGCTTTGAAGTGACCTTGGACACTGAATTGACCCTAAGAGAGTTCTGGAGGAATCACTTCAGTATCCTCAATTGCATATGCCTTATAGACAAGGCTTGGCAGGGAGTGACTTCCAGGACGATGAACTCTGCTTGGAGAAAATTGTGGCCAGAATGTGTCCTCCAGAAGGATTTTGAAGGGTTTGAGGCTGACCCTGACGACCATACGCATGTTGTGGAATCTATTGTGTCTTTGGAAAAGTCCATGGGGTTAGATGTGAGTGGCCAGGATATGGAAGACTTAGTGGATGACCACAGGGAAGAGCTAACCACTGAAGAGCTGCAAGACCTTCAACTGGAACAGCAACAGATGGCAGCTGAGGAAATTGCTTCAGAGGAGGAAGAAGAGAGAGGGGAGAATGTGCCTTCTTTAGTCATTAAGGACATGTATGCAAAGTGGAGCGAGTTGCAAAGTTTTGTGGAGAAATATCACCCTAACAAAGCTGTTGCAAGCCGTGTCTGCAACATGTTCAATGACAATGGCTCGTTCCATTTTAGGCAAATCTTAAAAGAGATGCCAGAAACAGACCTCTGTGGACAGAATTTTTGTGCGACAGGGGTCCAGTGACTCTCAAGCTGGTCCTAGTGCCAGTAAAAGACAAAGAAGGGAAGATAGGATCTTGATACCAGAAGTCCATATTGAGGGGATTCCCCTTCCAAACAATAACCTCTCCCCTCCTCGCCGTCTTCCATACGCCAAGAAGTCTTCAATAACGGTAAAAGTTATGTTAAATGTTCATTTATCTATTTCATTAGTCATTTATATTTATTTCTCATTGTTTTCTGTATGTAAAAATATAGTTATTCTCTATAAAATGTTTTCATTTTGTTAATATTTTTGGGTGTCTGGAACGGATTAATTGAATTTACATTATTTCTTATGGGGAATATTGCTTCAGTTTTCGTCAGACTTTTTCGAACGGAATAATCACGAAAACCGAGGTTCCACTGTATAACGTTCATGAAAAGAGAACAACCTCAACCTGTGCATGGGGTGAAATTACCGGACTTTGATAATTTGCATGAGTTGATGTTTTGTGACATTTTCCCTTTCTGTCATGTGTCACGAATAAATTCTCATTGGAGGTTTTCAAAATTCTAACACTCGCCAAAGTTATACAGACTGAAAGGTGAGCGTGTGCCGGTATGAAAATAAGTGCACATCGCAGCTGTACAAAAAAAAAAAAAAAAAAGGAGAAGTTACCTGGCACTATGAGCGTTCTCTTTCATCCGCTCCCCCGCAACGAATGTCAGTGTAATAAATGAATGCGACACAATAACTTACGTTGTCAAAGGTTGAAGAAGTAGTCTTAAATATTTGTGGAATAATGAGTCAGCATCCTTCGAGTTTCCAATACTACATTGGTTGTGCTTTGGGAAATGTCTGTGCAAAAAATCTAGAAACATCATTAAATCTTTCAGACGTATTGTGTGAAATAAGTATGGAACGTAGCAGTGCTTCAATGGTGTCAACAAGTAGAATAAATCCTGATGTACACATTCCGAACTTCGTAGCCTCACATGAGCCGCAAGACGTGCAAGCAAATTTTAAAAGACACGATCATTCTGCAAACGAACAAAACGAAGCATGTGTCCGAAAAAGCAGTGTTGATGGCCAAATCTATAACTGAAGCCATCATTTACGTGTTGAAGAACTTTGAAGTGGTGCATAGCGAGGAGCTGCTTTTAAGTGAGGAACCTTTACCAGAGACACCGAAAATATCTTCTGGCGTGTCAACACCACACGTCATACAAGAAGACAGTTTCTCTTCCACTTCTTCTTTGACTCCGGAGAGTGTGAACGACTATGAATCCGAGGAGAAAAAATCAAAGAAAGGATACATTTCACCCGACACGAAAATCAAACTTGTACAGCTTGCTAAACAGCATCCAAAATGGAGTTTAAAAACTCTACATCAACGAGGATGTACTGCTTTACAACGGAAGGCAGACCTAAAAAAAAAAAAAAAAAAAAATATTAGCAAGAAATTGAACAGGAAGGTGGATTAAAGGGAAAATATCACATGATCAACAAATTAACCTTCCATCGACTTCGTGAAGCTAGAGAGAAAATGCAGCCGGTAACAACCCGAATAATACAACAACGGGCTTCCGCTGCAGCGGTGCAACATCAATCGGACAATTTTCGTTTTACAGCATCACAAAGGTGGGTTGAAAAATTCAAACTGGTTCATGGCATCTGCCAGCGAAAAGTGACACGCTACATCAGGTCACAAAATGAATTGTATTTGTCAACTATTATCGCGGAAGCAGGGAAATTCCAAAAACGTCTTTCACGACTGATCAAAGAATTTCCATTGGATTACGTCATTAACACTGATCAAACAGGATGTGAGTATAGAATCGATGTGCACAGAACACTTTGCACGCATGGAGAAAAAACAACAGAGGCATTCTTGGGAGATTTTAACAAAGTAACACATAGTTACACCGCGCAGTATGCATTGACCGCTTCTGGAGCATTACTTCCAAAAGTTTTTCTATGTATGCAAGAGCCTCAGGGACAATTTGGACCTCTTGTTTCCAAGATTGTGGAAGGACTAACACGGAATATGGAAATGTATTAGTAACATCGTTCAAATCAGGGAAATTAACGAAAGAGCATTTAAGCAGTTTCGTGAAAAATATTATACAACCATTTTGCAAAGAAGAGAAGTTTCTCTTGATCTTAGATTCATGGGGAGGTCAAACAGATCCAGCACATTTTAATAGTGTCTTCACAAAGGATGACAGCACCTGTTCTACTGTTGAAATCATTCCATCTCATTTTACCCCATACTGTCAACCTTGCGATGTGTACCTTTTCTGTAGAGTAAAAATTTTTATTAAAAAGTTACAAAACTCTGTCGAACTTTTAAAAGAAAATAGGCATTTAAACAAGCAAGAAGATGCCCTAAAGAACCATTCACTTATACATCATCAACTTTCTGCGCAGATTTTCAAGAATATGTTGCAGTACGCGTGGTTTGCTGCAAAGTTAATAAATGAAAGAAAGGTTTTTGGAAATGTGAACGAATTAGGTTTTCTGGATGACGTTCGACAAACGCAATGTAAGTGCACGAAAAGTTCTTTTATCAAATGCTCGCGTTGTAGAGAAGTGTTATGTTTTCATTGTTTTTATGATAATTATCATCCGCAACTGTGTGTACCAATAAACGATAGTGAAACCTCAGATACCTAGCAACATATATGTTAGGTCTTCAAATAAAAGTACGTAATTATACTTTATAAGCTAAAATGTGATATACAGAAATACATATGCATCATTAAATATCTACCTATATCACGCAATGCTTTTGTAATTTCTTACGGAATTCTGAAAAGTGGGAACGAGAGAGCTTTAAGAGAGGATGGGAAAATGCAGGCATTCCGTTCTTTGCTGCTACTGATTGTTCACTGTTTATTCCCCGCTTTTCAACATTAGCCACCATAACAGGAAATGTATGCTATAACACACTGTTGCAGCAGCCAGATGTTGAACATAGAGTAAGATGAAGTCGTCTGTGTGAAAGAAAACTGAACTGCTTTACACAAGTGCAGATGTCTGCAGTAGGTATGCTATTCCAATTACTGAAACCACTTGGTATCAATCTCAGATCACTTATTAATGCACAATACAGTGAATAATGTACTGAATAAAGCCTTGAGTAAAAGTTTTAGTAGATGACAGAGTGACCAAGCTGACCTTGTTCTTTGTTCTGTTAAAACCCCTGAATAAAGTCGAGAAGTTTTTGGGCTAAGTAAGTGAAGCCATAAAATAAGCTGTCTCATGCACGATTTTTCAAAAACAAAAAAGGGACGAGATCTTTCGGTGACTGTGTCGGTCCCTTCATCAGGTCACACACACTAATCAATAGAAGTGATAAGTTGAGTGACTTAAATACAGAATGAAGATGTCATAATACAAGTACACTACGCATGTCAAAGAATCAGATTTACATAAAATGGATACACCAATTAAAATTCTGAACAACTTGAAGTTATGGTTCCGGTTTCAAAAGAAATTTTCAAGGAAGAGGTATCTGAACAGGTGTGCTGCCATTGCAACATTTAGGTCCAGACTTTGAAATACATAAGCTTTCAGAAAATAGAGTAGCAAAGCGTGTTGTTAGAGTTGAAAGTATAGTAGTACGGTTCCATAGTGGCTTGTGATTACCTTCCGAGCATAATCTGGATAATGCCATAGCAGAGGAATTTGTTTTTAAATTGTATTTGTCTTCATATATTTGGCATTTCAAATTACAAAATGTAGAACCTATATATACAGAGTCTCTTTCATTGGAGTCCATGTCCCTTAACGGAATGGTGTAAACT
This sequence comes from Macrothele yani, assembly GCA_039090855.1. Taxonomy (NCBI): domain Eukaryota; kingdom Metazoa; phylum Arthropoda; class Arachnida; order Araneae; family Macrothelidae; genus Macrothele; species Macrothele yani. Next base: position 178,763,088 of record CM076990.1, read on the forward strand.
CCGTGACGATAGTGCCAATTCATTATACCTCTGTCGTTTCTTATTTGTGATATTAAAATAAAACTCCTGAAGTCATAAACTATCACACTGTCAGTGATTGGAAGTAGCACACTACAAAATAAAGTAGAGATTGTGCTACTTTAAACAAAAAATAACAAGTTAGTAAAATCATGCAATGCATTGATTATGATACGCTTTCCAACATACCAGAAATCATTACTCAAGTTATCACTCTTGGAATAAATCTTGGTCTTGTGCCCTGACCTTTGATCCCATTCCGATTATATTCAACAGAACCGGTTCGGTATACCTTCGAAATAACATGATAAAGTTTTGTCGCAATCGAAGCATTTTTACGTAAGTAATGATGCATAAGGGCTATGGAATAGTTCCCGCTCCTGTGTCCTAACCTTTGACCCCATTTTGCCCATTCTCAATAGAATTCGTCCCCAGGCAGGCCTCTACAACATACTAACATTTCATCCAAATCGAAGCATTTTTACGTAAGTTATGACGCATAATGGCGATGGAAGTGATTCCGCTCCTATGTCCTGACCTTTGACCCCATTTAGCCCATTTTCAATAGGGTTTGTCCCCAGGTGGTCCCCTACCACATACTAAAGTTTCATCAAAATCGAACGTTTTTTACGTTAGTTATGACGCATAACAGCAGTGGAATGGATTCCGCTCCTATGTACTGACCTTTGACCCCATTTCGTTCACGTTAAACAGGGTTCCTTCCCAGGTGATCCCCTACCAGATATTAAAATTTCATCAAAATCGAACCATTGTTATGCGAGTTATCGTGTGGACGGACATACGCACACAACGCATGACGTAATGAGGCAGATGGGAATCTGGACCATCTGCTCGCAAAAGTGTGATGTCATAAAACTTGAATAGGATCCACGCACAACGCGTGACGTAATGAGACAGATGGCATGACAGCGCGCCAACATTCTCAAACACAAGATTGTGACGTCATAAGATTTCTAAGCATTGGTAACATTAATGGAACGACGCCATGACATTAAAAACGTTATAATTCGGGGTGGTTATTAACCCACTAAACGAATTTTCCTAAAGTCGAGATCAAGCTAAATCGATTTCTAGTACCAGAAAACGGTAGGTTAACGACTTTCACCAAAATTCTTAGAGCTGTTTTCAAAATAAAATGTACATACATACATACAAGAATTGCTACTTTAAGGTGGACGTCAAGTAATTTTGCTTCCTATACTTCCAATGGAAAGACTTCTGTACACATTTTCTACACAATTAATGCGTTCCCAAGGATGAAAATTTGAACATCGACTAAAATAGCTTCATTTCATAACTTGGAATACTTAATATTTTTTAAACCATAACCGTAATTATGCAATCCAACATTTATTTGTCCACTGACGTCATCATAGCACAGGTCGCGCCATCTTTTTTCTGGTTTCAACACCACCAAAGGAAACATTTTTTTTTAAATATAATTATGCTTATGTTTTAGAAAATGTTAAGTATTCCAAGTTATAGTATGAAGTTATTTTAATCGATGTTCCAATTTCCATCCTTGGGAACACACTAATCGTGAAGGAAATGTGTACAAAAGGTTTTCCATTGGAAATATAGGAAGCAAAATTACTTGACGTCCACCTTAATAGTGTAGGATAAGGGTGATGGAATGGATCCCGATCCTATGTCCTGACCTTTGACTCTATTTGTCCCATTTTCAATAGGGTTCCTCTCCAGGTGGTCCCCTACCACATACTAAAATTTCATCGAAATCGAACCATTTTTACGCACCTTATGACACATAAGGGCAATGGAATGCATCCCGCTCATATGTCCTGACCTTTCACTCCACTTCACCCATTTTCAATAGGGTTCGTCCCCAGGTGGTCTCCTACCACATACTAAAATTTCATTGAAATCGAACCGTATTTACGCAAATTATGACGCATAAGGACAATTGAATGAATTCCGCTCTTATGTCGTGACCTTTGACACCACTTCACCCATTTTCAATAGGGTTCGTCCCCAGGTGGTCCCCTACCACATACTAAAATTTCATAGAAATCGAACCATTTTTATGTGAGTTATCGTGCCGACAGACGGACAAACGGAAAAAGCTGGAGCATATACACTTCTTCAACCTATGGTTGGAAAGCGTAAAAAAAAAAAGAGTATTCTTCAGATATGTGACATTTCTAGATTTTTTGAAGTGTATTTGGCAGGGACAGGGGGCAGAATGTCCTTTGTCTACAATAACATACCTGACTTGACTTTCATCGTGAAATGGAAAATCTCGGTCAGAATGCGAAGACAGCAGGTACAACACGATTGCGAAGGCTGTTTTTTTTTTTGTCGAGGACCACTGATTGTAAGATTTAATTATCTTAGTCAATGAAAATGAATTTGCACATACAGTAGTAGTCTGCTTATAACAAGGAGCTCAAAACCCATGGAAACCCTGGTTAAATCTGATTTTGGGTGAAAATTATCACCATGAAAAAACATGCATATATGTTTACATTATATATTCATACATACATACATATCACTAAGCTGTTCTCCAAGATTCAGAGGTTAGCTCCAAAAAGAAATACAAACTACCAGACAATTTTTACTTACTGTTGCCATATGAAACTTCTCTATTTACAGCGATCTTGGCATACAACTCGGGCTTCACTGACATCCATCACATGCCGTACACAAGATTTATACTTCATACCCATAATCTTTTTCTCATGTCCAAGGCCTTCCTTGGCCTTTCTCTACCTTTCCTTCCTGCCACTTGGGCTTTAAGGATTTTCTTAGTAAGCATCTCATCACTCATTCTTTCAACATGGCTAAACCACCAAAGCATATTAGTCTCCACCTTGCTAACAACATTTTCCTTCACATCACACAACTGCAACACATCTTCATTCCTCACACGATAAGAACGAGTCTTGCCACAAACCCCACGTAAGTAACGCATTTCTCCAGCACACAAACAACTCCTATGTTTCTTCTGCAGTACCCAGGTTTCACTGCCATACATCAGAGTAGGAACAATTACAGTTTCATACACAGCCAGGCAGGACTCTCTTGAGAACCCATCCTTCCTGTGAAAACCTCCCATGGCAATCATGCATGGCAATCCTTTAAAGGTGTTGTCAAGGACTTTACGGGAAACAAAAGAACAAAGAACCTTGAACAAGTGTCAAATTTGCTGCAAAACTATAAAACATTAGATTAAAATAAGCCAGCAATATTTACTCACAGTCACGTATTTTATGACCTACTATAGTTTTGCTGAGCATTTGGCTTGCTTTATCAGGACAAATGGAGTGTAAATATTCAAATCATTGTGATATCATCAGCATTCTGATGGTCACAGATTTTGGAGAGTTGTTTCCATGTGCTTGAAAGAAATGGAGTAGATATCATGTCATTGACAAGTCATGAGGAATTGCAGTATATGTGGAAGATTAATATATTTTATAGCTGAATCAGGTTTATCAATCAATTTAGAGTTTTCAAACAAAAATTTATTGTCGTGACAAAGTTGGGCTATAGACGACTTCTTCAGTTTACAGTTCTGTATGCAAGCCTTTTGTTCTTTCACATGGAAACTTAAATACCTGCGGGTTTGTCCTACATATGAAAGTCCACATTCACAAAGGATCAGATAAATTCCCCAGTATAAGTGCAGATTAGCACTTGCCAGATGGTGTTTAACTGGCAACTTTGGCAATTAAATTTATTTTAGTGGTAGCCAGTTTGGCCATTTGTTATCTTTAGTGCCAATTTACAAAGGTATTATAATTCAGAAGTAAAAAGATATAAAACCAGTCCTAACTAGGGATGAGCAAAACACCTCAATGTTTTTAAATATTGAAGTTTTGCCACTGATAATCAATGTTCAAACCTCAATGTTGCAGAAGCCGATACAGTGAAGCAACCTGACTGAATGTTTGAAACTAATAAAGAATAATTTCTACGTAAAGTAAATGAATTTCTTTTTGTTGCATTCTTGTAAAGAGGAAGGGAAAATCATCTTTCTATGTCGTGAACTGGCTGTTTTGGTCGATGTTTCACCAGCAAAATCTAGTTTCCCTCTCGATACTACAAGGAACTGATACATCGAAAAACATCAAGGTTTCCACCAAAACATCGAGCATTTAAAAAAATATTATTGGTTACTCCATTTGAATTGGCGAGTAATAACTGTTATGTTGAGCAGAGATTTTACTTACCGATGTGTCCATTTGTTTCATTGTAGCATAAAAAAAGCTGGCGTTGTCAAACTTCAAAAATATGCTGCTGTGTCAGTGCCAAACAACAACCATGTTTTTGAGTATAAACGGTATTTATGTCCCTATGATTAATTAGTTCCATACTTGTATAACATTCCATTTCATGGTAGAAAATAAAATTATTGACAACTGCTCCTGCTGACAATGGTATATGTTTGCCTATCATGCTCCCCCCCCCCCAAAAAAAAGGTTCACATATTGGATTCTATTTTGCACAGTGAGTGGCTTTTTTTAAGTTCTGATAAAGCCATACATGTAAATAATAGCAGTTACATTAAAGTTCCTATTAATCACCCCACCTCTTTTTATGCTGGAGACTTTTTTTGGCCACTAAAAATTAATTAACTTACCAGCCATTTTTTTCTTTGCCACTAACTTTTGTGGACTTACCATACATATATATCACTAAGCTGTTCTCTGAGACTTTTTCTCATGCAGACACTCCTGAATCTGATCCACCCATGTCTTCCTTGGCCTTCCTCTGCCTTTCCTTCCTGCCACTTGGGCTGAAAATATTTTCTTAGTAAGCATTTCATCACTCATTCTTTCAACATGGCCAAACTACCGAAGCATATTGGTCTCCACCTTGCTAACAACATTTTGCTTTACATCACACAACTGCAATACATTTTCATTCCTCACACAATCAGATCGTGTCTTGCCACAAACCCCACGTAAGTAACGCATTTCTCCAGCACACAAACGACTCCTATGTTCCTTCTGCAGTACCCAAGTTTCACTGCCGTACATCAGAGTAGGAATAATTACTGTTTCATACACAGCCATGCGGTACTCTCTAGAGAACCCATCATTCCTGTGAAAACCTCTCAGAGCAGCTATGACTTTCAAAGAAGAATTCACTCGCCTAACTGATTTCACCATCCAACTTGTTCTCTCTGTCAAACATGCTTCCTTAATACACAAACTCACTCACGTGGTCAATCACTGTGCCATTTGTACTTACATTACATTCAGTGCTACCCAATCCTCTCAAACACCATAACTTTGGGTTTTCCCTTATTTATACTCAGTTTGAATTTCATGCAAACTTCGTGCATCCGAGTCAACATACTCTGCAACTCACTTTTGTTCTCTGCCAACAGGACAGTGTCATCAGCATACAGCAATCTGCACACACGGATATCACCAAGACATAAACCACTATTATCTATTTTGGCATCACGCATGCATGCATCCATAAATATATTAAACAGCCATGGTGACATTACACAACCTTGTCTAACTCCTGCACCAATGGAAAACCATTTTGATAAAACACCATTCACTCGTACACAAGCTCTACTACCAGCATACATGGCTTTTACACCATTAAGTAGATTCCCAGTAACACCATATTCATTCAATACCTTCCACAAAAGTGTCCTATTTACTCGGTCGTAAGCTTTCTCTAAATCTATGAAGGCAGTAAAAACTTTCTTCCCAACAGCCAGATACTTTTCAATCATCATGCGTAATGCAAAAATCTGGTTAGTGCAGCCTTTACCAGGCATAAAATAACTCTGAACATCCCACACTTTCCCTGATGTAAGACCCCGTACTTTTTGATAACAACCTTACCAAACACTTTCCCTGGCACACTCAGTAGGCTAATACCACGATAGTTCTTGCGTTCAGTATGATCACCTTTTCTTTTATACAAGGGAACAATGACAGCATCCTTCCAATCCCGAGGGACCATTCCTAACTCCCAGCACAACTGGCAAATTTCAGTTAACCAGTCAATTATAGAGTCACCACCATACTTCAACATCTCTGCAGTTATGCCATCAACTCCCGGAGCCTTACCATTCTGAAGAGATTTTAGAGCTTTACACACTTCTTCTCTTGAGATCCCTCCTGTGCTTTCATCCCTCATTGTGACATCATCTGCATCTGTCTCAGAATCATTTTTGCTCTCCTGATCTAATAATTCACAGAAGTATTCGCCCCATCTGTCACTTAACTCATTAGGCTCCCATATCATTTCCCCAATCTCATTCTTCACACAACTTACAACTTTGTTTCCCCTATTTTTCCTGAGTCTCATGTACTTCCAGAAGGACTTTCTATCTTTCCAAAAGCCAGTTCATGCCTTTCCACTTTCTCCTTCCTATCTTTTGCCTTACTGTGGCAAACCAGCTTAGCAGCTTCACGCTTCTTACAGCGATATTCATCCACAGAGACTCTACCTTGCAACATCCCCAAATAGGCTTCCTTCTTTTTCTTTACTGCCTCATCAATCTCACTATTCCACCAAGCATCACCTCTATTGTTACCCACTATTGTGGTGCCACAGACCTCTTTAGCAGCAGTAACAACACAGTTCTTAAAACATTCCCACTTCTTTTCTACATCCCTCTCACGAGATTTCAGATCCTTCAGCCGTTCTCTGAGTAAGTCAGAATACCGCTGATGATCTTCAAGGAGCCCATCAACCTTTATTCTTTCTATCCTGGGTCTCTTCCTATTCCTTTTCCTCCAACCAACATTAAGTTTCACTCGTGACACTACCAAGTAATGATCAGAACCAACATCCGCACCTCTCATCACACGGGCGACAACAACTAAGTGTTTCAAACGCTGATCGTAAACAACAAAATGTATAACACTCTTTTGACCAAGAGTACGATTTTCCCAAGTATATGTGTGGATATACTTGTGGTCGAAACAGTACTTGCCCAAATTTTCACTCGATGCCTTAATGAAGGAAAGATTCCTGAGGATTGGAACACCGCTACAATGATCCTGCTACATAAGAAAGGTGACATTGAGGATCTCGAAAACTACAGACCTATCAGCCTCCTATCGGTAGTTTATAAAATCTTCACTAAAGTTCTTTCACACCGCTTGAAGGTAACACTGGACATGGCTCAACCGAGAGAACAAGCTGGATTCAGGAGTGGCTACAGCACAATAGATCATATCCACGTGCTGAGAGAACTAATTGAAAGAGCGAGGGAATATGAACTTCCATTGTGCATGGCTTTTATCGATTATGAAAAAGCCTTTGATTCGGTGAAACCATCAGCAGTTACAATGGCTCTGAAAACCTGCGGTATTGAAGATGCATACATTAATATTATTAATAACATCTATGAAAATGCAAGTGCAAAGATTAGGCTGTTTGAAAATACAACACACGTAAAAATTGGAAAGGGAGTGAGACAAGGTGACACCATATCTCCGAAGCTCTTTAATGCCACATTGGAGGGTGTTTTTCAGTCGCTGAGCTGGGAAAACAAGGGGATAAAGATTAATGGAGATTATCTAACCCACCTTCGTTTTGCTGATGACGTAGTCATTTTTGCAACTACCCCATCAGAGCTGCAGAGTATGATCCAGGAACTTGCTGACAAGAGTAAAGAAGTGGGATTAAAAATGAACTTTCAGAAGACAAAAGTGATGTTCAATGCTTTTACAAGAAATGAAGATTTATCGATTGATGGAGAAAAGCTGGAGATAACAGACACGTACGTTTATCTTGGACAGCAGATATCAAGTGAGGGTCACATTGATGAAGAAATTAATCGGCGTACAAAACTTGCCTGGAGAGCTTTTGGAAGAAACAGCATAATTTTCAAGAGCAATATGCCATTATGTCTTAAAAGAAAAGTGTTTGATCAATGCATCCTTCCAGTGCTTACGTATGGTGCAGAGACGTGGACCTTAACTAAAAGAGACATACAAAGGCTGCAGACAACTCAAAGTAGCATGGAGAGGTGCATGCTTGGTGTAACCAGGAGAGATAAGAAGAGGAACTCGTGGATCCGAAAAATGACAAGAGTGGAAGACATCATGATCAGAGTTAAATCCCTGAAATGGCAATGGGCTGGACATACTGCCAGAAGGACAGATCATCGATGGACAGCCGAAATTTTAGATTGGATTCCAAGGGACAGGAAAAGACCCAGAAGAAGACCACATGGGAGATGGGTGGATGAAATTCGAAAGTATGCAGGGGTGACATGGAGGAGACTGGCACAAGACAGACCGTTGTGGAGGAAACTTGGGGAGACCTTCGTCCAGCAGTGGATTGATAATGGTTGACAATGATGATGATGACTTGTGGTTGAAAAATGTATTAGATACACACAAATCATTCTCAATGCAGAGTTCAATTAATCTTTCACCATTATCATTCACACAAGGATCATTAAACTTACCCAGAACACTGTCAGAAATTGCATTCTGCACACCTACTCTAGCATTGAAATACCCTGCTATTATAACTTTTTCTTTAGCACCAAACTGGCTCAAAACAGCTTTTAGCTCATTCCAGAAATCTTCTTTCTTATCAGAAGGTTCCGAGTCACAAGGAGCATACACTACAACAATTACAATTCTCTGAAGTTTCACTTTCAAACAAATCCAGAGAATTCTCTCACTTATGCAAACTACAGTGAATCAAGTTGTTCCATCTTTTCACTTAAAATCCCACCTACACCAGCCTGTCTAATATTATCCAATACTCCAGACCACACACTCACCGTGCCATTCACTTCTTCTACCCCAATTTCCTTCTTTTTGGTTTCACTTACACACAGCACATCCAGTCTATACTTATTCATCTCCTCAATCACCTCACTCATCTTGCCATTTATACCTCTAGTATTCCATACACCAATCTTACATTCACTCAGCCGAGATCTCTTTCTCATACGCCGTTTAGAAAGTCCAGGTCGATTCCGTGGTGGACCGTCCTTCTCAAGTGTGGTAGGTCCACCATATCCAACACTTTAGTCATTCTTAATATTCCTTTTTGTCTTTTTAATCAGGTAAGTACATCAGTGTGGGGGATTAGCCCACAGCTGAGGGTTCCAGTTGGTCATTCAACCTAAGGATTCTGGAACAAAACCCAGTGAGTTGGGGTCTTTTCGCCAATGTCACGCAAAACTAGCTTGCACCTTCCCAAGATTCACAGAGGCCCTAGTTGCTGTTGTGTGTGCCATTGTTACCACGGAGCGGCCCGAGGAGGCAAACCCATCGCTCACTACGACCGCCCGCGGACTTACCAGCCACTTAGCGAAAATTCCAGTCTGCACCTATATTTACCAGGAATTTAAGTCTTTGACAGTCTTTTGATCTGTGAAAATTCCCTTTATTTAATGGTTTGAAAATAACTTTGAAATTAAAACTCGAGAATTTTTGGAATTCTGAAGCAAATCTGAGGAGAAAATAGGATAACAGCCCGATTTTTCTTGTATTGGGAAGTCTATTGATGTCAGCATGCAGACAGGCTTCAGTTTACTAAATTTCCATAGGAAGGAACACAAGACTTACATATGGAATTGTGAACTGTAGAAGTCATTTTATAACTGAACATTGCTATGAAAATAACTGTAAATGTTTGTTTGAAAACACTAAAACTATTGATAAACCTAATTTGACTATTAAGCTTAATAGCTTTCCACAAATACTAAAACTCTTCACGACTTGTCAACAGCATGACATCTACTCCATTTCTTTCAAGGGCGTGGAAACAACTGATCAAAATCTGTGACTGTCAGAATGCTGATGATGTCACAATGATTTTAATATTCCGCTCCATTTATCCTGATGATGCAGAGCAAAATGCTCAGCAAAACCATAGTAGATCTGAAAGTGAAATATTTATTGTGAATAAACATTTCTGATTTATTCTATCTCGACATCATAAGTATTGTAATCATAAAATATATTGAAGCATTAGGTTGTTGAATGCTACTGTAAGCATATTTCCTGCAGTCACATTTGGACCTTTTCACAAAAAACTTAAATTTGCTCTTGCTCTGACACTAACAAGAGAAAATCCACATTTTCTTCAAAGAAATCAAATAAAATGTCAATCAATAAAAAAAATATTCTATCAACTGATTTTTGTTCAATACATCTGATTCTACTAAATTCCATAGATGCACATTTTTAGCACGTCTTTTGTAAAAAAAGATCGTGCTTCTGTTATCGGTTTGTCCGTCCGTCTGTACCCACGGTATCTCTGCAACTATTAGTCCGTTTTGAAAAATTCTTTTTGCGTTCGGAAGCTTGAAATATGCAAATGATGATCCTTCATTTCGTTTTTTTTTTTACGATGTACGATTTTGCCGCTAGGGCGTAAATGCAGATAATGTCGAATTCAAAATTACGTTTTAATCCACATATTTGCTTCTAAACATCCGATTGAAAAAAATTCTTTTATCTTTCGATTCCATTTTTGTCGAAGAGTGTTTTAGATATAGTTTCCTTTTCAAATTACGCATAGATTTTCCGCTAATGGGCGTAAAACTAAATTACATTTTTCCGACAACTTTTTTACTAAAACTCCGATTTGAAATTTTTTTTTTTCGGCGGATACATCTCCTAATGGAAAATCTTTTTCATATAATTTCGAATTTTTAGTAAAAAATAATTTGGCCACCAGGGGGCGTAAGTGTTAATTTTAGCTTATGATGTATTTGCCATAAAATCTGAGCTTCTAAAATATAGATTGAAATTTTTTTTTCGTGGACTGATGCCACTCACATCGAACAACCTTTTCGGAATATTTTCTTCCTAAAATATCCTACAGTTTCTCTGCCAGGGGCGTAGATGTGTATCTTATTTTTGTCCATATCTCTACTTCTAGGAGTCCCGATTTGAAAAATTCCTTCTTTGTTGGATAGTGTTTTCCGTGCGACATGTTTTTAATATAATTTCAAAATTTTCAAGTAGTTCATACTTTCCGCTACGGGGCGTAAAGGTAAATTGCGTTTCCCCCTATATCTCTGCTTCTAAATCTCCGATTTGAAAAATTCTTTCTACACCGGATACAGCTCCTGATGGGAAATCGTTTGCACATAATTTCTAATTTTTGTAAAAAAATGGTTTGGCCACCAGAGGGCGTAAATCTTAATTTCCGCTTCTCTTGTATTTGCAGCAAAATATGAGCTTCTAAATTCTCAATTAAAAAACGTTGTTTGTAGACCAATACTACTCATGTCGACAAACCTTTTAGGAACATTTTCTTCTTAGAATAGTGCATGGTTTCTACACCAGGGGGCATAACTGTATATCTTATTTTTGTCAATATCTCTACTTCTAGGGGTTCGATTTGAAAAATTCCTCTTTTGTTGGATAGTGTTTCCAGTATGACATGCGCTTCATATAATTTAAAAATTTTCACGGAATTCATAGACTTTTCGCTAGGGGCGTAAAGCTAAATTGCGTTTCTCCCTATACCTCTGCTTCCAAATCTCCGATTTGAAAAATTCTTTCTGCCCCGGATACAACTAATGATGGGAAATCGTTTGCACATAATTTCTAATTTTTGTAAAAAAAAAATGGTTTGGCCACCAGGTGGCATAAACCTTAATTTCCACTTCTGATGTATTTGCAGCAAAATATGAGCTTCCAAATTCTCGATTGAAAGAAACGTCATTTGTAGACCGATACTACTCGTGTCGACAAACCTTTTAGGAACACTTTCTTCTTGAAATAATGCATGGTTTCTACGCCAGGGGCGTAGATGTATATCTTATTTTTGTCAATATCTCTACTTCTAAAAGTCCAATTTGAAAAATTCCTTCGTTGTTGGATAGTGTTTCCGATGCGAAATGTTTTGCCCATAAATTCAAAATTATCACGTAAATCATTTCAGACTTTTCACTGGGGCGCATAAAGGTAAATTGCGTTTTCTGCTCCTAAAACTCCGATTTGAAAAATTATTCCTGTATCGCATACAAGGCCTGATGGAAAATTTTTTTACCATAATTTCTAATGTTTTGTAAAGAATGGTTTGGCCACCAGGAGTCATAAGTGTTAATTTCTGCTTCTGATGTACTTGTAGCAAAATCTGGGCTCCTGAAAACTCGACTAAATTTTTTTCTTGGACCAATACCGCTCATATGGATAAACCTTTTGAGAATACTTTCTTCCTAAAATAATGCATGGTTTTCCCACCAGGAGACGTAAAGTCACATCTTATTTTTGTCGATAACTCTGTTTCTAAGAGTTCGTAAGCTCAAGATTCTGTTTACACCAATGTCTGAAGGAAAAAAGACCCGATTGAAAAACTTCTTTCTTCCGTCAGATACTATTGTTTTCCATACCGGTTCCATTGCCTTTGAATAGCTTTGATAAATTTAATTTGCGTCAGAACGGATTCAAAAGACGAGCTTATTACACCCGAAAATTCGGTGTCATCTTTCTTGTTTTTTTAGTTCACAGTTGATTTTCATTAGACAATTTAAAAAGTATGAAATATTGCCATGCTACTACTACAACTACAAAAAACAGCCTGTGGTGAAAACTGTTACAGAGGTGCCAACCTCTAGCAAAACATATCAGTAATCAATAGGGGATTTTTCAGTAATGTTTCAGTAATAGAAAACAAACTTTCAGTAATATTTTCAGTAATGTAACACGCCATTTTTTTTAAAGTTAAGGACAATATTAAAGTATTACTGTGTAACCTGTAATACTTGCATGACGTGACGAGCTTTCGAGGAGCCTAACAGTAATCGTCATACGAAGCCTCATCATCATTAACGTGCGAAAAGGGTATTTCATGAGAAATTAATGTGTGCAATGTGTAATAACCTTATATGTTTACACTATCCTGATAAAAAATTATGAAATTAAATTATCAATATTGTACTTACCTCATGTCATTGCTGACATAAAGACTCCCTTGTTGCTTGTTTTGCAGTGGTATATTCTTTTTCAGAAAACTTTTTATAGCACGGCTCACCTGAGGAAAATGCTTTACTTTTCTGTACAAGAAGGGCACTTGATGTTTTGGTGCTCATTGTTGGGCAGAAGTATGTGAGGTTTTTCCTTACCTAAATATTCTCTCTGTAGAGCAACTGCTGTGAGGGATAGTCAATATTGCCAACATTAGTTTAGGCAATGCAGAATACTTAAGAAGGCCAGATGAATCCTTCATCTTAGATATTTCATTCGATGCCACATCTGCACTAGGATATCCGGCTTCATCATTATCACAGTCTGGAACATAGCATGAAACAAGGGAACGGCATGATCACAGCTTGCTATAGGTAGGTTATGCTCCACAAAGAATGTAGTAAACAGCAATTCAGAATTTATCACGCTATTTTCATTCTTTTTTGCAAAAACATTATCCAAAGGCTTTTATTGAGTCTTTCATTTTACATAATCCTCGTGTTTTTTTACTGGATATGCCTTCGGCAATCATCTCATCCTGCACGGGCTACTGGTCACTTCCATATTAAAAGGCACGCAAGGAAACCTTTATTTCAGCATTTGTAAAAATTTTCGATTTCCTAGCTCGAGATTTGGATGTTCCTGGAGAAACCCCTCTTTGCATACTTATTTGTTTCAGAAACGATGATTCCAAGGATGAAATTAGTAAAAAAACAAGTAAAAATATGCAATAGGTGCCGCATCAGTTGTAGGAGCATGTTTGGGCCCCTGCATTTCATGATAATCAAAAGGATGCTGAGGTTGTTCATCACTTCCCTCTATTACATCCTCCCATTCGCTTTCATGACCTGAAGATTCACTATCAAGATCTTCACTTTCGGAAGATATTGTGTGCGTGGCACGGTGGCTAGTTTTCTAGCTTGATGTTGCTTGACCAATATCACTCTCAGATTATTCAAAATCATCATTATCACTAGGCAAACTTTCACTCTCACTACAACAAGCCATTTCAAATAACCTTACAAAAATATTTCACGCAGTAGGAGTAGGAAAAAGCACGTCTGCTAGTCTGAGGAACAAGCTGTCAATAAAGTCATCCTCTGCTAACACTAGTTTGGAAAAGGGGATTCGTAATTCACGGAGTTTTGCAATTGTGTCTATTTGTTTGGGAAAAAAGAAATGAATAATGTGAAGAGCTTCTAGTAATAAAACACCACATTTCGTTCTCCGCACGGCGAAATTCCGCAAAAAAAAAAAATAAAAAAATAAAATAAAAAAAAATTAAACACCCACCATCATGGGACCATGTGTTGCGTGTTATTGCGTTTCGAATGGGGCTAGAAAGTGATTTCCGATAGTACGACGTTTTATAAGTCACCAACAAGGGCAAGTGAACAGCCCTACCTCAACTGCAGTAGGAAAAGTTTTGGCTAAAGTAGCCTTTCTCCCGTCACACGGAGAAAGTGCGTGGTAAGCCCGATAGCACGTACTAACTATTTCACGATACGACTCATACGGCATATTATGATTCTTTCGATAATATCGCTGTTTCACAATATGATTCATGGAGATTCCATTTCAAAACGATATGATCATCGACACTGATATCTGCCGTCTGATTCGGAAAATACTCAGATCAAAATCGAACGCCGACAAATCGGCCGCGTCGCACTAAAAGGGTTAACAAAAGGATACAAAATTGGGATTATCCAAAACGCACTGAAATCCATAATTCTTCCAACCTGTCCCTAATTCTGTAATCTGACAGTCGAAACCGTAACAATTACGGACAATCTGTAATAGTTGGCACCTTTGCTGTTACATGCAATTTCTAAATCAAGGGGCCCAAATCATTTATAATCATCCCCTTTTTTTCCACTGCAGGAACAACAAAATGCTTTAATTTATTAAGCAGCATCATTATAGAAAATTTAAAATGAGCTTCTCATTGGTTCATTTTAATAACTGTTTTTCACAGAAGTACTAATAATTCACTTGTCAGACTGAAAAGTTTAGTCTTGTTCAAATAAATAAAACATTTAAAAATAAAAGGGGGGGGGTCACCGCATATTTCTGTTCTTACCTGATAACTTGTTCTTTCAAACTCTTAATCTCTTCTCGACAACATCGAAGCAGATCACTCACTTTACTTTGGTTTAACTCATGACGCTTTAGTTCTTTCTCCCAGTTTTTCTCTTTCTTCTTTGTCTCCTTTCTTTCTTCCTAAGAAACAAACAAACTGAAGTGATGAGAGATGTATGTTCAGTATATCAGCTAAATCATTGGTTTTCTTCAATTATAAGACCTAACTAAAAAAGAACCATAATGATACTAATATGGAGCTTTCAATAGATATTCATATGTTACTGCTACATACAGCATATGCAGAAATTTAACACAAGGCAAAACAACAAAACCTTTCACTTATAGGAACTAACTTACAAAGAAATATTTATCTTGTCTTTATCTACCCAAGCTATAGAAATATCTAAAGAACTTGTTAGATAATTATATCAATACTTTTTCAGTTCCTCATACAATTGTAATTATATGTTCTTTCTTTAATATTATAAATTTATAATTCCAAAATTTTGTGAGGAAAGTAACACACATTACTTTCCATTGAAATCTTTAAAAAATACAATTTTCTAACTTCAGTTCCTCATACAATTACAATTTGATGTTCTTCCTCATTATTTATAATTCCAAAAATCTGGTAGGGAAAGTAATAAATTTGTCCTTGTATTTATCTCTAAAGAGAACCTGAATTTGTAATTGGTTTATAACACGTTTTAATTGTTTTATGCAATTATAATCTGATGCTCTTTCTTATCATTTACAATTTCCAAAATCTTTTAAGGAAAGTAACATAATTATTAAAAATACCTTCGTACGATTCATGAAAGAATGTATGAATATACTCAAGAGAATTTAAACTTTTCACACTTTTTCCCTTGGTTTGGTAGATGTAGATCACTAAAATATAAATAATGAACTATGAGTACTACGCCAATAAGGTATGCCAAACCAGGTGAGAAAAAAAAAATGTGTGAACTCTTTGGCATATTCACATATTCTTTGTTGAGTTATATCAAGTTAATTTTAACAAAGATAAGGAAACACATTAAAAATCGAAAATTCCGTTACTAATGAAAAAAATGGAAAGTAATAAATTTTACCCAGTCTTTCTCTCCAAACAATAGAAATATCTATAAAGAGCATGGTTTTATAATTAGTTCAGCCATTTCTTAGTTCCCCATACAATTACAACCTGGATATTCTTCTTAATTATTTATAATTCCAAAATCTTGTAAGTAATAAATTTCACCTTGTATTTATCTCTAAAGAGAACCTGAATTTGTAATTGGTTTATAACACTTTTTAATTGTTTTATGCAATTATAATCTGATGCTCTTTCTTATCATTTACAATTTCCAAAATCTTTTAAGGAAAGTAACATAATTATTAAAAATACCTTCGTATGATTCATGAAAGAATGTATGAATATACTCAAGAGAATTTAAACTTTTCACACTTTTTCCCTTGGTTTGGTAGATGTAGATCACTAAAATATAAATAATGAACTATGAGTACTATGCCAATAAGGTATGCCAAACCAGGTGAGAAAAAAAAAAAAAAAAACTGTGTGAACTCTCTTTGGCATATTTACATATTCTTTGTTGAGTTATATCAAGATAATTTTAACAAAGATAAGGAAACACATTAAAAATCGAAAATTCTGTTACTAATGAAAAAAATGGAAAGTAATAAATTTTACCCAGTCTTTCTCTCCAAACAATAGAAATATCTATAAAGAGCATGGTTTTATAATTAGTTCAGCCATTTCTTAGTTCCCCATACAATTACAACCTGGATATTCTTCTTAATTATTTATAATTCCAAAATCTTGTAAGTAATAAATTTCACCTTGTTCTTATCTCTAAAGGGAACCTGATTTTGTAATTGGTTTACAATACTTCTTAGTTCCTTATGCAGTTATTATCAGATGCTGTTTCTAATCTTTTATTATTACAAAATCTTGTAAGGAAAGAAATATTTGGGAAATTTGAGGAATAAAAAGGAAAATTGCATACTAAATGTTTTTTTAACCTAACATCAGAATGCACACCTAAAAACTAAACAAACATTTCACAGCTTCTTACTTCTAACAGAGCTTGTACTTCTTCCACCTTTTTATGTGTACTTTTATCAGTAACTAACAATGCATTTTGAAGCTGAACGATGGTGTCCATTGCATGTTCTAGCTGCTGTTCCAGAATTTTTTTACCTTCATTCATATTGTTTCGATACTTCTCCAAATTTTGGAAACTTTCAATAATCGCTTTCATCTGTTCATCTTCCTTCATCACAGCTTTGGAAGGCATTTCAACCTGAAAAGGAATGAAGAAGAAAACCATTGTATTGTAAAACGCAATTTGAACACTGGCAAAAAATAAAACTATGACACCAAGTGAAGAACATTTGGGTAGGTATGTGACTAAGAGGGAAACAACACTCATGCATATTGAAAACACCAATGTCATTAACTTAATTTAATAATGAAGCTTTTTTTTTTTTTTTTTCTTTTTCTCTGAGGTTTAACTACCATCACAAACAACTCCATGAGCCATAAGAACTAGTGCATCCCTAATTTAGTGTCATGGACATACAAGAATTACTTATTTTTCTTCCCTCATACATAATCTTTATCAATTTAAGTTATGGTCATTCCATGTGAAATCAACCAGCAAAAATAGCATTTTCAACCTGACCATTTTTGATTTTTATGAAACTTGGTATATTTGTAGAATTCATCAATATAAACATATATGAATTTTTTCAGAATTTTTAATGCATCCGTTTTTGAGTTATTGATTTTTGAAATTTCAAAAAAAACCCCTAAAATGTCATCATCTGAGCAAATGTTAACTGCCAATTACTCAGGTTCCAGTAGAGCTAGGGGTCATGAATTATGGCTCATTTTAAAGATCTTGAATTGGGTTTTCATTTGATATGCCACATGACACTATTAAAAAAATTAACGTCAATTTTAAAATTGAAATATTAAAAAACATGTTTTCTAAAAATTCTGAAAAAAATATATGTTTAACAAACATTTTTCTACATATCCTGAAAGTTTAATAATGGGATCGCTATGGGATCACTATAAAAAAATAAATAACATAGAAGGATGTTACTAAACGCACCATCAGTGACTGAGGAATTGTTTATTTTGTCTGTCTAAAATGTTATCCCTGGTCTTGCAAACACTGCAAATGCAAATGAATTAATTATAATTAGTTAAAAAGTTAATATATATCCATAAGGGTAACAAATTGTGTTTCTTTCCTAGGTTTAAAAGTAAAAGCAAAGTAAAAGATGAATGCCAGCAGACCATCCACATCAAAAGTTTCAAGTGTGGTTTACTGTTGCAACCCCCTTGGGAAACCAAACCATGAATATAACAAAAAAATATGCGACCAGTTTCCAAGAATCTATTGCTACAGAACAAGTTGCTCAAAACTGGAGACAAGATCTGTGACAGTTGTCGTAAAGCAATCCAGAAATTTCATTCTGAAGCTGCTGAACATTCCTCTTCACCTTCTGACAGCTATAATGAACAAGAAGCCGAAGGCCATGCTGTTCCATCTGAAAACATTGAAGTATCAACTGCTGTGAGGGATAGTCAATGTTGCCAACATTAGTTTAGGCAATGCAGAATACTTAGGAAGGCCAGATGAATCCTTCAACTTAGATACTTCATTGATGCCACATCTGCTCTAGGATATCCGGCTTCATCAATATCACAGTCTGGGAACAGAGCATGATCACAGCTTGCTATAGGTAGGTTATGCTCCACAACAAATGTAGTAAACAGAAATTCAGAATTTATCCCTTTTTTTTTATAAAAAAAAAAAAAAAAAAAAAAAAAACCCCTAAAGAGAAATATAAAAAAGCCCAAGAAGCATTTTGAGCAAAATTATTAAAGTTAAGTCCTGCGTCGGAACCAAAGGATATTTCATCTCCTGAACCAGAAATTATAAGACAGTTGAAAGAAAAATTTCATTCCACAGAAAATAAAAGCATAAGAATGCAGATATTGAGTACACTGCCTAAATCATGGTCACTGAAACGAATTGAAACAGAATTTAGAGTTTCAAATTTTATGGCCAGAAAGGCTAAAAAGCTAGTAAAAGAAAAAGGTATCATGTCTTCTCCTGATCCAAAGCCAGGAAAGACTTTAGACAAAGACACAGCAAATTGTATAGATGGGTTCCATTTCAACTCAGGC
This sequence comes from Macrothele yani, assembly GCA_039090855.1. Classification (NCBI taxonomy): domain Eukaryota; kingdom Metazoa; phylum Arthropoda; class Arachnida; order Araneae; family Macrothelidae; genus Macrothele; species Macrothele yani. The sequence continues at coordinate 178,782,309 of CM076990.1, forward strand.
AGGGTCGTACCATCATGGTCTCAGATTTCTCTAAAAAAATTAAGGCGTGTTCCTTGACTAAAATAAGGAGACCAATATTTTTTTTTCGGCAAGAAAAATGTTTCCCTTTGAGATAGAGGGTTTCAAATCTTGCACCGTCAAACAAGCTCTCTAGAAAACGGTTATTTTTCCTAACTTCAGCGAGTCATTGCAGCAGAGTTAAAAAAGATATCGTGTTCTTGTATTTTTTTTTACATTGTGTATATAACATGCTAATATTTGCTACACATCGTATGATTAATATTTTAAAAAATCGTAAACTTTGTGATTTTTTAAAAAAATTGAATTTTTTAAGTTTTTTTTAAACAGGTTTGGATGGAGTTTCTTCTATATTCGTTTTTTTCGTTAAAGACATACAAATGTGCACTTTATTTGCAATTATTTGTGTGTCTGTGAAACTGCTAGTTTCCGCGTTTCGGCAGTGTTAAAAACAGCCGATTTTGAAAAATCTCTAACTTTGCCAACAATTTTCTCAAAAAAGCCATTTTTTAAAATTCTGAAAATTAAATCCCTGTTTCATTATCAACAGGAGAATATCTGTGTAAATTTTCACGGACCTAAAAACGCCCGTTTCTGAGTTAGACGCATTTGAATTCGGTTTGAAAGCCTACGATTTCCCGTGTTCTAAAGGCGCCATTTTGGGAAAATCTCAGGCGCAAAGTACGTACGTTATCTCTTACCCGAATCAAAGCGTTAGATATTCTTTGCCCGAATGATGGAATGAGAGCATTGGGTCAGCTGGCCCTGGTTGGATACACATCCACCTCACCCTTCCCCGAGTGATGACATGCCTATAAAACTGTCAAGGGCGGGGGGGGGGGTCCAATACATAAAGAAAATTCTTGCTGCTCCACTAACAAAGTTGAGTTGCGAAAGACAGCAGCAGTTGTTTGTTTGTTTACATTATATACTTAAACATCGCATAAGAAAAGACTATGAAAGAGTAGAAAACTGTTGTGAAATAATTTTAAGAAAAAGAGTGCAGGCACGTGTACCGTAAGTTAATTTTCGATGGCTAAACAACCTCGAGTTTTTCTGGGAGTTGCTAATTGTAAGCTACTGTGAGAAGAGCAGTTGCTGTTTTGTTATAGTTGCTAAAGTAAACCTCAGTTTTTCGTAATAGTAAAATATTCGCTCAAGAGAATTTTGTCCTCTGCGAACGGGGGAGAAGGTGCAATGCTCTTGACCTCGCTGCTGGGCTACTTACCTCCTCTCCAATACGTAATGGCAATTGTCTAATCTACTAAATAAATAACAATTAACACATACGCATGCATGCTTATTCATAAAATGTAAGTTGAGTATATTTCCTGTTCAATCAACTGATTTTACAAGTAGAATACATATACAACTTATGCACTTATAATGGTGTAAAGATTTTTATCTATTTAAAACATATTCATAGATTTCAATTTTTTTAAAGAAGGGGGGGGGGGGTGATTGTGTTCTTAGTGATTTCCACCTGGGCCATGATAAACCATGCACTGCCCATGGCTTCTGTTCCCTTAGAAGATAATCCTGGATCGATGGGAGACCAGCGGAGTTTTGACACCCCCTCACGTGTTGGTGAGGTGTCTCAAAGCTAGGTAGCTTTCAAAAATGTTTCAACTTAGTTGGCTGGTAACAAGAGTGGGATTCCATTTCAACTCTGGCAGGGTCGTACCATCACGGTCTCAGATTTCTCTAAAAAAATTAAGGGGGTGTTCCTTGATTAAAATAAGGAGACCCATATCTTTTCTTTCCGCAAGAAAAAAATTTCCCTTTGAGACAGAGGTTTTCAAATCTTCCAATTCAAACAAGCTCTCTAAAAAACGGTTATTTTTCCTAACTTCAGCGAGTCATTGCAGCAGAATTAAAGATATTTTGTTCTGGTATTTTTTATTACATTGTGTGTATAACGTATAATAATATGTGATGCTAATATTTTTTACACATCGTATGATTAAAATTTTAAAAAATCGTAAACTTTGATTTAAAAAAAAAATTGAAATTTTTAAGATTTTTTTTAACTGGTTCAAATGGAGTTTTTTTCTATACTCGTTTTTTTGTTAAAGACATACAAATGTGCACTTTATTTGCAATTTTTTATGTGTCTGTGAAACTGCTAGTTTCCGCAGCGTTAAAAACAGATGATTTTGAAAAATCTCCAACTTTGCCAACGATTTTCTCAAAAAAGCCCTTTTTAAAATTCTGAAATTAAATCCCTGTTTTATTATCAACAGGAGAATATCTGTGTAAATTTTCACAGACCTAAAAACGCCCGTTTCCGAGTTAGACTCGTTTGAATTTGGTTTGAAAACCTACGATTTCTCCGTGTTCTAAAGGCGCCATTTTGGAAAAATCTAAGGCGCAAAGTACGTTTTCTCTTACTCGAATGAGAGTGTTGGATCGTCCACCTCACCCTACCCTGAGCGATAACATGCCTAAGAAACGGTCATGGGAAAAAAAAAAATAACAAATCTATATATATAGAGAATTGAATGTATGTCAATTTAGAACCATCAAACTTATGCTATCTCATGGTACCCTAACTTAGACCGTAGATGGTTTTTCGAAGGGGGAGCCCGGGTCAAAGGGCCCCACGCAAAATTTCCGTAAAATCTAGTTTTCAATTTAGAACCATCAAATTTGGTATACTTTTTCCTTGGCACCCTAACTTTGACTAGACGGTTTTGGGAAGGGGTCGGAACCCGGTGTCAAGCCCCCACCCCTACAAAATTTTCATAAAATATTTTACAAAGTTAGGGTGCCAAGAAAAAGTATACCAAATTTGATGGTTCTAAATTGAAAACTAGATTTTACGGAAATTTTGCGTGGGGCCCTTTGACCACGGGCTCCCACCCACCCAGGGCTCTACCCCCTTCCAAAAACCATCTACGGTCTCAGTTAGGGCACTATAGTTTACAAGTATATTTTACGGAAATTTTGTGTGGGGGCCCTTTGACCAAGGGCTCTGACCCCTTCCAAAAACAGTCTGCGGTCTAAGTTAGGGTACCATGCTATAGTATTCCAAATTTGGTGGTTCTAAATTGAAAACTAGATTTTATGGAAGTTTTGTGAGGAGCCCCTTGACACCGGGCTCCGACCCCTACCAAAAATCGTCTACGGTTTAAGTTAGGGTACCATGAGAGATAGTATACCAAGTTTGGTGGTTTTAAATTGAAAACTGTAAATTTGTTTAGCAGACATACATTCAAATCTATATAAATAGATTTTTTTTTTTTCCAAGACCGTTTTTTAGGCGGGTTATCGCCCAGGGTACGGTCAGGTGGACGGATCCAACGCTCTCATTCGGGTAAGAGAATACATACTTTGCGCCTGAGATTTTTCCAAAATTGCGCCTTTAGAACACGGACAAATCGTAGGTTTTCAAATCAAATTCAAACGTGTCTAACTCGGAAACTGACGTTTTTAGGTCCGTGAAAATTTACACAGATATTCTCCTGTTGATAATGAAACAGGGATTTAATTTTCAGAATTTTAAAAAAGGGCTTTTTTGAGAAAATCGTTGGCAAAGTTGGAGATTTTTCAAAATCGGCTGTTTTTAACGCTGCAGAAACTAGCAGTTTCACAGACACATAAAAAATTGCAAATAAAGTGCACATTTGTATGTCTTTAACAAAAAAACGAGTATAGAAAAAAACAAAAAACAACTCCATTTGAACCAGTTAAAAAAATCTTAAAAATTTCAATTTTTTAAAATCAAAGTTTACGATTTTTTAAATTTTAATCATACGATGTGTAAAAAATATTAGCATCAAATATTATTATACGTTATAGACACAATGTAATAAAACATACCAGAACAAAAGATCTTTTTTAATTCTGCTGCAATGACTCACTGAAGTTAGGAAAAATAACCGGTTTTTTAGTGAGCTTGTTTGACGGTGGAAGATTTGAAACCCTCTGTCTCGAAGGGAAAATTTTTCTTCTTGCCGAAAGAAAAGATATAGGTACCCTTATTTTAATCAAGGAACACCCCTTAATTTTTTTAGAGAAATCTGAGACCGTGATGGTACGACCCTGCCAGAGTTGAAATGGAATCCCTCTCTTATTACCAGCCAACTTAAGATTGAAACATGTTTGAAAGCTTCCTAGCTTTGAGACACCTCACCACCACGTGAGAGGGAGGGGTTGTCAAAACTCCGCTGGTCTCCCATCGATCCAGGATTATCTTCTAAGGGAACAGAAGCCATGGGCAGTGCATGGTTTATCGTGGCCCAGGTGGAGATCACTACGAACACAATCCCCCCCCTTTAAAAAAATTGAAATCTTTGAATATGTTTTAAATAGATAAAAATCTTTACACCATTATAAGCGCATAAGTTGTATATGAATTTTACTTGTAAAATCAGCTGATTGAACAGGAAATATAACTCAACTTACATTTTATGAATAAGCATGCACGCGTATGTGTTAACTGTTATTTATTTAGTAGATTAGACAATTGCCATTACGTTTTGGAGAGGAGGTAAGCAGAGTTTCGGTAGCGACCAGCGCTATCAACCCAGCAGCGAGGTCAAGAGCATTGCACCTTCTCCCCCGTTCCCAGAGGACAAAACACTCCTGAGCGAATATTTTACTATTACGAAAAACTGAGAAGTTAATTTTAGCAACTATAACAAAACAGCAACTGCTCTTCTGACAGTAGCCTAGAATTAGCAATTCCCAGAAAAACTCGAGGGTGTTTAGCCATCGAAAATTAACTTACAGTACACGTGCCTGCACTCTTTTTCTTAAAATTGTTTCACAAGAGTTTTCTACTCTTTCATAGTCTTTTCTTATGCGATTTTTAAGTATATACGTAAAGAAACAAACAACTGCTGCTGCTGTCTTTCGCAACTCAACTTTGTTAGCGGAGCAGCAAGAACTTTCTTTATGTATTGGTTACCCCCCCGACAGTTTTATAGTCATGTCATCACTCGGGGAAGGGTGAGGTGGATGTATCCAACCAGGGCCAGCTGACCCAATGCTCTCATTCCATCATTCGGGCAAAGAATATCTAACGCTTTGATTCGGGTAAGAGATAATGTACGTACTTTGCGCCTGAGATTTTTCCAAAATGGCGCCATTAGAACACGGGAAATCGTAGGCTTTCAAACCGAATTCAAACGCGTCTAACTCGGAAACGGGCGTTTTTAGGTCCGTGAAAATTTACACAGATATTCTCCTGTTGATAATCAAACAGGGATTTCATTTTCAGAATTTTAAAAAATGGCCTTTTTGAGAAAATCGTTGGCAAAGTTAGAGATTTTTCAAAATCGGCTGTTTTTAACGCTGCCGAAACGCGGAAACTAGCAGTTTCACAGACACACAAAAAATTACAAAGAAAGTGCACATTTGTATGTCTTTAACGAAAAAAAACGAATACAGAAAAAACTCCATCCAAACCTGTTTAAAAAAACTTAAAAATTCAATTTTTTTTAAAAATCACAAAGTTTGCGATTTTTTAAAATTTTAATCATACGATGTGTAGCAAATATTAGCACCATATATTATTACATGTTATACACACAATGTAAAAAATACAAGAACACGATATCTTTTTTAACTCTGCTGCAATGACTCGCTGAAGTTAGGAAAAATAACCGTTTTCTAGAGAGCTTGTTTGACGGTGCAAGATTTGAAACCGTCTATCTCGAAGGGCAAATTTTTTCTTGCCGAAAGAAAAATATGGGTCTCCTTATTTTAGTCAAGGAACACCCCTTAATTTTTTTTAGAGAAATCTGAGACCATGATGGTACGACCCTGCCTGAGTTGAAATGGAACCCATCTATACAAGAATTTTATGAGAGTGACGATGTAAGCCGCCAAATGCCAGGAAAAAAAAAGACTCTGTTTCCATTAAAATAGATAATAAGAGTCAACAGGTACAAAAAAAAATTGCTTTTGAGTAATTTACGTGAATTGTATACTCTTTTTAAAGAGAGATTTCAAGAGAAAAAGGTGGGGTTCTCCAAGTTCTGTGAACTTTGCCCTAAGCACTGCGTTCTTGCAGGAGCAAGTCGCACACATTCTGTTTGTGTTTGTACAATGCATCAGAATGTTACACTGATGATGACACAATGCAAGTTACCTGAATTAACAGGAGACACTGTTCAGCTAATAAACTCCTATAAAGATGTCCTTGAAAACATAATTTGTGGAAACCCTACACCTGCATGTTACTTCAGTCAGTGCAACAACTGTCCAGGATTAGAACAGCTCAAGCAACAATTTGAAGATTGTTTTGATCTAAATAGTATAGAAAATGTGACATTCAAGCAATGGATGCAATTAGAGAAGAGGACAGTTCTTGAAACATTATCAAAATCCGCACAGGAGTTTTTGGACCTGTTGTTTCGAAAACTTCCAGCCCTGCTTCACCATTCTTTTATAGCAACTCAACAGTCAAGTTACTTAAGACATCTTAAAGACACAATAACAGAAAATCAATGCATAGTAATTTGTGACTTTGCTGAAAATTATTCTTTTGTATTGCAAGATGCAGCTCAGGGTTTTCACTGGAACAATGCCCCAGCAACCCTGCATCCTATAGTTATATACTATCGAGATGAGAAAACTCAGAACCTAGGACATGTAAGTTTTGTGATTATATCCGACTGCCTAATTCCCGACAGTATAGCTAGCTGTCCATCTCTTTCAGCGTTACCTAATTAATTTCATGCAGTCACATTTTTCTCAAAAACCTGAAAAAATATTTTATTTTTCGGATGGAGCAGCTTCACAATACAAAAACAAGTCAAACTTCCTCAGCTTGTGCTACCACGAGACTGACTTTAATATAAAAGCAGAATGGAATTTTTTTGCAACAGCACATGGCAAAAATGCATGTGATGGGATAGGGGGTACTGTGAAGCGATTAGCTGCAAAGGCAAGTTTACAACTTGTTTATAATAATCAAATTATGACCCCACGCCAACTCTTTGAATGGGCCACTGCTAAATATTGCCTCCATTCAATTTCGGTTTGCAAGAACAGAAAATTACAAAGAGGAGGAAATTATCCTTAAAAGTAGAATAGCTTCTGTTAAGACAATAAGTGGTACTCAGAAAATCCATTGTTTCATTCCTGCAGGAAAACACAAATTACTAGTCAAAACTTACTCACTTTCTGAGCATTTTAAAGAAGAGATATGTGCAACAGATGAAGGGGAAGAGAACATTAGTTTTGAAAATGTGGTAGGTTTTGTGATTAGTAAGTACTAGAGCACTGGTGGTTGGGATGTGTACTTGGTGTGAATGAGGACACAGAAGAGGTAAAAGTGAGCTTCCTGGAGCTGCATGGTCCATCTCCATCATACAAGTATCCTCAATCACCGGATATACTGTTGGTTCATAAATCTGATGTTTTGTTAAAAGTTGACCCGACAACAGCTACTGGAAGAGTATATAATTTAACAATGACTGAGACAAAGAAGGCAAATCCAGCACTGGCATACAAGTGTGGCAAAATTTAAAAGAAGGAAAAAAAGCAGGATACATATAGAAGATAAAATAATTTTGTAAGTGTAAATATGCACACAGAACCTTATACTGAATTATGAAATGAATTACTTTGGGACACTGTTTCAAATTACTTAGATGTTTATTTTCATTCTTTAACATTCACAATGTTTAAAAGAACAAGTACGACATTGTACACAAACGGTGAAATCACATAAAGAATACCCTTCCAGTCATGGGTGGAACCGGCAAGTACATCTGGCACATTTCAGTTGCATTGTTCTACGTTATTATTTTTTTTATAGTGATTCCATAGCGATCCCATTATGAAACTTTCAGGATATGTAGAGAAATGTTTGTTAAACATATATTTTTATCAGATTTAAAAAAAATATTTTTTAATATTTCAATTTTAAAATTGATAATTTTTTTTAATAGTGTCATGTGGCATATCAAATGAAAGCCCGATTCAAGATCTTTAAAATGAGCCATAATTCATGACCGTAGCTCTACTAGAACCCGAGTAAGTGGCAGTTAAAGTTTGCTCAGATGATAAAATTTCAGGGTTTTTTTGAAATTTCAAAAATCAATAACTCAAAAACGGATGCATTAAAAAATTCTGAAAAAAAATCATGTTTGTTTATATTGATGAATACTACAATTAAACCAAGTTTCATAAAAATAAAAAAATGTCGGGTTGTGGGCCTTGTTGGTTTGACATGGAATGACCCAGCATATTAATTTCAACTAATTTTAAGATGTATGATTCAGCATTATATATAGGATTTTTGTCTCTACAAAAAAAATCCATATCTCTTTGTCTCGCTTTTTACATTGAAAAACAGAATGATTGTCTTCCTCATTCACAGTCAAGTCAGGTGGCAAAGTACAATAATATTAATGCTAAAAAAAAAGTGAACAATACTTGCCATAATTTAATCTGCAAGCCAACAATGCTTTCCTGCAGACGTTAAATAAGTTTTTGGTTTGTACATGGCACCTCAATAGCTCTGCAGAATGAGAGCAGAATAATTATGCAATTACAATAATGTGGTCTGGGAAATCTCCAAAGCTAACAGAATGTGACAAGAAAGCCCTACAAAGGATTACCTTCTCAGAGAGTAGATGTCAGTTCTAGTATGATGTGCAAGATATGATATACTAAGATTACATAGTTTTAATACGCCGTTAGAGAGAGAGAGAGAGAGAGAGAGAGAGAGAGAGAGAGAGAGAGAGAGAGAGAGAGAGAGAGAGAGAGAGAGAGAGAGAGAGAGAGAGAGAGAGAGAGAGAGAGAGAGAGAGAGAGAGAGAGAGAGAGAGAGAGAGAGAGAGAGAGAGAGAGAGAGAGAGAGAGAGAGAGAGAGAGAGAGAGAGAGAGAGAGAGAGAGAGAGAGAGACCTCTTTTCCACACCTTCTATGTTCAAAACTCTTCACTTAGAAAAAAATTGTATTCTCATTTCCATAAAAATAACTCAATTTCCTAAAACATTAAAATTTACATGTTGTAGTTCTTCTGCTTGATGAAAACATACTTATTAGGCATTCTTTTCACAGTAATATGAAAAATATATGGTATACTATTAGGTGTTCAACTTAATTCTCGGCCACAGGCATGACACATTGACAGCAAATCGAATATGTACTAATCAGGGAAATAATCCCAGTCATGTTAGATGCATTTGAGCCATCGGTCACAGAGCTGCTGAATGCCACTGAGGAAAAAAGAGGGCTGTTTCGAGTTGATTAAGTCATCAATACTTGTGTGGACCTCCTCGACAGAAGTGAAATGCATATCACTCAGGTGATATTGCACGGAGCGAAAGAGGTGATAATCCGACAGGGCGAAGTCTGGAGAATATGCAGGGTGGGACTGATGGTACAGCAGAGTACATTTATGACTACTCCAGTTGCAGTATCATAAATCACACTCCATCTTATGTACTAAAGCAAAGAAAACATGCTTCATGCACATGAAAAATGGGGATAACTGTTCTTCACCTCATCAGGAAACTACATGAAAATGCAATGTAATTTAACTAGAGTGCGCATGGATGTACACTGCCCTACCATCAGTATTCAGACACCTTCAAATCTAACCAACAGCCTTTGTTTACAAGGAAACTAACATGTTACATAATACTGCACTGAAGCCCAAAGTTTATAACAAGCATCTCACTCACTCTCTCTGCATGCGTTTGGACACAAACATTTCTTTAAGTTACCAGCATCTGTCACAAATATCTACACTAAGAAGAAGTGATTACCTTAGTCATATTTGCATAATCTACAATGCAAAGTTATAAATTTTGCTCCAGTTAAAATTGAATGATACGAAAGTTTGGGGTAAGTTCCTGCATTTCCATACCTGTTATACATGTACACCCCAACTTCTAGCTATGTCCACAAATAGGTAACAAATGTATCAACCAATGGATCAAGAGAACTGGAAAAATCTTGGTTATGCTTTCTTTGTCTAACCCAAAATGAAAAGTAAAGAAGAAACATTATTTTTCTCAACCCTGAGTTGTTTTACGAGATAACGTAAGTTTCTGGCATCTTCCTTTTCTTCAAGGCTTGCTTTACAAAAACATATTTGAAATTGGAGTGCTGTATGAGAAAGCGTACCTGAAGTCGTAGGCAGATACTTAAGGTGGATCCACTTAAAAACTCTGTCCTAGGTTTTCAATGATAAACACTTCTGTAGATATTTTCTTCACAATTAATGCATTCCCAAGGTTAAAAGTTTGCACATAGATAAAAATAACTTTTCATTATAGCCCAGTAAATTTAATATTATCTAAAACTTAACCACAATTATATTAAAAATCAATAACTTTCCGTTGGTAGTGTTGAGACCTCGAAATACATGACGCCACATGTACACATGACTTGTAAAGTACAATAATATCACATTTTTTTATAATAATTTTATTAATTTTCAGAATGGAATCAACACTCGAGTCTATCCATGCAATAGTATGGAATATTTAGAATGATGTGAGCCACTTAGATTAAATATTCTGTCACTAATTTAGCTGAAAATGTTAACAGAAAGGTAGGTACTGCCAATTTTTAAATCTGAAATAAACCAGCAAGCTCACTCTGCAACACACTTTCAGCTAAATTATTGTCAGAAAATTTAATCTAAGTGGCTCAAGTCATACTAAACATTCCATACTATCACATGGATAGACTCAAATATTGATTCCATTCAAAAACTTAATAAAATTATTGAAAAAAGAATGCAACATTATTGAATTTAGCAAGTCACATGTACATGTGGTGCCATCTAATTGCAGCTCTTAACAGCCAAGGAAAAAGTTATTAATTTTTAATATAATTATGGTTCAGTTTTAGAAAATATTACGTACATCAGGCTATAATATAAAGTTATTTTTATCAATGTGCAAACTTTCATTCTTAGAAATGCATTAATTGCAAAGAAGTTTTTATCATAGGAAACAAGACAAAGTTTTCAAATGGATCCACCTTAAACACAACTTTTCTAGAAATTGTAGTTTTTTCACTGGTTGACAAAATGCCAAACTCGCTGAAAACATGGTTATATTTTTTAAAGGTACACCAATAAGCTTGTGCATGTGTGCTACATTTTTATAACTTTCGTTGAAGCCAGCCAGGGTTGTGCAATTACGTGTAAAAAGGTTTTCTACTTGACACGTAAATTACGCGTAAAATACGTAGAAAACGTAAAAAACCCCCCAAAAAACATGGCTTTGTGCTGTTAATTAACTTGCTATGTATGAATACCACAAAAAACGGAGATTCTTTAAAAAACAACATACCCTTCAGTATTTTTATATGATCTTATTGGAACAGTGTAAACTGCCACGTACACATGACATACCACCAGGATACAACATACACATCAGTATCATGTCATATTGTTTTTTTTCCTAGACTTCATATTCACATGGGGAAATCCTTTTCTTTATGATAATTAGTGTGGGACCCACTTTAAATTATGTTCGGCATTGGAAGTCAGAAGCCACGCGCCACAGTGTAGTTTAAAGTGAAACGAGACAATAGGAACAATCAAAATGAGATGTTGCCTCTTGGCTCACCTTTGATATCCATGCGCGTGCTGCCAGCTCCCGTCTCTAAAGTGATTCACTGCTAGGCAGACACAGAAGTTCAACAGCGCCGCCCGCCGACAAAGCATCAGCAACTTCTTGTTGACTCGGCGGTAAAATTATAACTATGCGAACCACACGTGTTTTCTGTTATTTAAAATGCGGGAGGTTTTAGTGTTGGCTTCAGTTCAAAGCTGAGAGCGTTCTTAATAAACACCGCTTTTTCCCATCCTCACTAGTCGTTGAAGGAGGCTCAACATTCTAATTGAAGACTCTTCCCACTATGAATTGTGGCAGTCTACCTCTTCATAATGTGAACACAAGAACTGTGCCAAGTGTTGGGAATGGGGATTAACTGTCAAGAACACAGCAAGGGAGCGTCTGAAAGCCCACAGGAAGGTCTGTGCCCGGACTTCTGCCACCACGAGTGTAGTGGCGAGTGTACCCTCCTCATCTCATGAAGAGGAAGACATTTTCTACCTTGAATCACCCATTACTGTAAGTTCTAAAACTTCCACGGTTAAATGACAGATAAACGATTTTTTGGACAGGATGAATGCCTCCGCAAAGCGGGAAATATATCTTGCTATTGCCACGGTTTTCTATGGTTGCAACATCCCATTTAGTGCGGTAGAATCAGTGCATTTTAAAGAGTTCTGTCAAAAAATGCGACTTGCCTATAAACCACCAACAAGAAAAGCCCTTTCTGATAAACTTCTGGACGAAGTGAATGATGAAGTTACTAAGATCATCATCATCATCATCAGTGCTACAGACACAGACTCCGTTTTGCTCATAGACTGTTGGAAAAATGAATCGAATAACACAAAAAATGTTGTAACACTTCTTTACAATCCCTGTGGAAGTAGTGGCAAAGCTGAAAGTGTTTTTCTTGATGTTTTCCACATGTCTGGTTCACCAGAAACAGGTGAAGCACTTTGTGATGTGGTCAGCGAATAAAAAAGCTAGCTAAAGAACGATACAATGTGAATATTTATTGTACAGTTTCTGACATTGCCAGTAACATGGTTAAAATGGGTAAAAAATCACAGCCTGTGGCATTCTGCCTGCAATGCCCATACTGAAAATCTTCTAGCTAAGGATCTTCTCTGGAAAAACATTGTATCTCGTGTGAACATCGTGTTGAGGTCTTTCAAGCACCCTGATCGAGAACATGAACTGACAGAAAATGGTGGCTCTAAAGTATGCCTCGCTGCAGACACTTTCTCAGAGCGATGCCCGTTTGTCCTTGACTAACAATCTAAGTGCGAGGAGGAAAGCTGCTGCCACTGATGAAGCCGAGAAATTGTCTTCTCAAATTAAGTCCCTGCTCTATGATAGTGCCTTTCTCAAAGTAGTTGTCGATACAATCGCAGTGCTTCATCAAGTAAGTCAGCTAATAAATATATGCCAGAAGAAAGAAGCAACTGCTGCAGATACAATTGAATTGTGGATGGACTTACGTCTACCTGAGGACCATAAGGACCCTACGCCACATGTAGAAAAAAGGAGAAACCAATCGCTAAATGTGCACAGCCTTGCAGCCAATGTTCTCCATCCTGTGTACCAGGGGCAGAAAATGAATGAGAAGCTTCATGAACAAGTAGAGGAGTTCATTTTAGAGAATCTCGACCCCTCAGGGATAACCAGTTTTCAACAGTATTAAGAAAAATCTGGAAAGTTTGGAGCGCTTATGAAGAAGGGTGTTAAATCACCACGGACATTCTGGTACTTCGTCAGTCGACACCATAAGGAGTTGTTGTCAGCAGTTGCTTTGAAGTTAATCAACATCCCACCATCTTCAGCCCAACTTGAAAGACTTTTCTCTAATTGGTCTTTTGCCCATACTACTACAAGAAACCGGCTCAGCTTCGAACGTTCGAAGAAATTGGTTCAAATATATTATACTCTTAAGTTACAAGTTAATAACAGTGAGGATTATTAGTGTGATTAAAGGTGTGTGAGAACTGAGTGACAATTATAAACATTTAAAGAGTTACATTTAAAACAAGTAGTTTAATGTTTTGTCAAATCTACAGTTTTTTCCTTTAAGGGTATAAGTATAGCACAATCAATATGAAAAAAACATTTAGAGTTTAAAAAAAGTAAAATTATGATTTTGAAGTGTACACCTGGATAACATGTCAAACACAAATATTAAATGAAAATGTACACTATTTTGCATTATAGACATGCCATAGACATTCATGTCAAAATATTATCTTTGGTGAACAAATTGAACATAAAATTGTTTATTTTATAGAATTACATAAATATGAAAATACACTCTACGAATTTGAAGCTATTAATAAAATCTTGAATTCTATTCAATATACACTGTGATTTTTATCAATGCTAGTGCAAGAGGTAGATTATTTTCTCCATTTTTAATATAGAAGAAAGAACAGATACATTATAATTTCTAAAAAGAAATCAATTAATAGGTGGCTGAGCTGTATGAACAATCTTAAAAAAATGATTTCGTGGTGAAATATACAAGAAATTTTAAGTTTAAAATGTAATATAATTAAAGTGGTTTTTATATTATATTATTTATACACACACATGAAAACAAAATTAGTTTTTTACGCCAAGTGAAATCCCTGTATATTACGCGTAATTTACGTAAAATACGTAACAAGTAAATTACCTTGCCAACCCTGGTTGAAGCACTTGATGATATGGCACAGTTCTCATACACTCCAAACACACAATTAACATGGGGGTGAGAGATTAGAAAAAAAAAATGGTGTAAGCTACAAAAATTAAACTTACAAAACAATGTAAAATCTTTAATTCCTACAACGTATAAAATATTTCAGAAATTTACTTTGCAGGAATTTGAAAATTACTCCAAACATATTTAAAAAAAGATGACCATACCCATTATTTTTTTAAGTTTGTTTTGCAGAGGATATGATTGTATACAAACATTTTGCACAGTAAAATGCAAATGGAGGATCTTTCATATTAACATAATTGGCTCTCAAGTCATTCAGGATAAATGTGCATTATTTGAATGCTATTGATTCAAAGAACTGAAATACAACAGTGAATAAAACCAGCACAGAGAAAAATTGCACGCATTTCTGCATATGAGAACTTTTCAACACTTCCTTAAGTTTAAATATTATTTCATTACACACTCATGTAGTAATTAAACAAATTAGAAAAAGGCATTCAAAAAATACATGCATAATTCATTTGAATGACAATGATCTGAAAACTTAAATATCAGAGTAAATGAAACCAGCATGAGGAAAGATTACATGTCTTTGTATGTATGAGAACTTTTCAACACTTCCTCAATTTTAAATATTACTTCATTACCCAATCACATATTCATGACAAATCACAAAATTTTGCAAATTTTGTGTCACAGTTTAACACACACACTTTAAATTAGATCCATTAAACTGAAACAATTACTTACTTCGGCGGTTCCTGCCTGAAGGCATTTATTTATTGTTGACTTGGTCACAAGTGAAAATGACAATGGTTTAAGACTTTGATTGAATGAAGCTATGTTTTCAACAAAATATTCATTACTCACGAGGAATTTCAAGATTGAAAGAATTGCACTGAACATTTTTTCTTGAGGGAGTTTTTTTATGTCTTCTACTAACATCTGAAAAGCTTTATGATGGTCCAAAAAGCGAGGCCGAAAATCTTCGCTATTTTCACATTCATTGTCTTCTGAAACAGATTTATGTACATGTTCATCAGAATCGCCACCTTCATGAATTTTTGTGTCACTAAAACTCTGTCCATTTGATTGCGAAAGCAATCTTAGTTTACTCAAGGAAGAAACCATGGTACTTTTTGGACTATTGGGCAATTCTTGATCAGTTTCTTTTACACCCACATCATTCTGACAAGTTTCTAAAGAACAACTGGAATTCTCTGATGAGATACTGCCTCTTGATGTAACTGGACTTACAGGATTATATGCAACCGCATGAGGATTCAGCTGAGAATTAACTTTATTATTATTTTTACCCCGACATTCATCTCCATTAAGGCTGTCACTTAGAAGCTCATTGTACTCCTGCAGAGGATCACAGTAGGTGCTGTAGCCTTCACCATTGTAGGATTTTGACTTAAGTGAATAGGCTTTTAGAACGTCAGATATAACACAAATGTGTTCACCCACAAAAGCAAATCTCATGGATGCCTGCATAAAATCTCTTAGGCTTCCAGCTTCTTTAATCACTTTTTGAAATGATGCAGGCAAATCTGATACTTCTTCAAGCAGTAAAGGATCGTCAACACGTAAGGGACCATAAAAGCTCAAGAATTTTTCAAGGTGCCTGAAAAGAAGAAAAGAATTTTACCTCACACAAAAGTAGCAAGGAGTAACAGCATTACATATTGAGAGAGAGAGAGAGAGAGAGAGAGAGAGAAAACAAAACAAAAAAAAATAAATAAAAATAAAAATAAAAAAACTGCATTCCAGCTCCGCCAAATTTAAGTAGTTTTAAAAGACATTACCATAGAACTAATCCCTGTGATCCCTCTAACTACAGAACTATTAAAATCCTAAAATTCACTTATCAAGGGTATCATTCAAAATGCCTTGACAAATATATAAAACAAAAACATTAATGAGAAATCATATAGATTTCAAGAGGAAAGAATGATTAAAACTGGTTGTACTAATTACACAAAACTTCTACTGACCGCAGGAAATTTGCTAAGCTGCTGCTGGTATTAATGACAGCAACAATGTTAAGCAAAAAGTGTTGGGTAAATGTGTAAATCTGGCAGTTTGATACTGTGTTACATTGCCTAAAAATGGAGGCCAGCCCCTGGAAGTTGTTTTCAGTAATAAACATATTTTTCAGTAACTTTCAATAGTTCAACCCCACAGTGGCAAACTTGGGTATCTAGCACAGCAATGAATTTCAGTGTCACAACAATACGGTAAAAAAAAAAAAAAAAGAATAAATACATTAAACAATAATTTGCTAATGCAAAACTAAAAATGCTATGTGGAAGAAATATTATTCTTATAATATGTGGAAAATACATCCCGATAATTAACACAGCAATCAGAAATCCCTGAAGTGACGGTATTTACTGTTCTCACATAATAACAATCTCATCCGAAAACCTGAAAATTTCATTTTATATATACCTGAACGACTGGCGACATGCTTAACAAAGTAAGATGGCAGCACAGTTTACGAATGCGGTTGGAGAATATTCCTATGCTCTTAACACTCAGATACAAACACTCAGATACTTTTGATATAACACTCAGATACCTTGTCCTGGGTGGTGTAATGGTTAGCATGCTCGAATGGTAACCGGGAGAAGCGGGTTTGACTCCCGCTCCAGGGCGATGAAATTTTAAAGTTTTCTGATGAGATTGATATTACGTACATACATACATATCACTAAGCTGTTCTCTGGGATTCAGAGGTTAGCTCCACAAAGAAAAGACAAACTACCAGATAATTTTTAACATTATTTACTTACTGTTGCCATATCAAACTCCTCCATTTAGAGCGATCTTGACACACAACTCGGGCTTTGCTGCCATCCATCGCACAAAGTACACAAGATCTTTTTCTCACACAGACACTCCTGAATCTGATCCTACCATGACTTCCTTGGCCTGCCTTTCCATCCTGCTACTTGGGCTGAAAAATTTCTTTTAGTAAGCACCTCATCACTTATTCTTTCAACATGGCCAAACTACCGAAGCATATTAGTCTCCACCTTGCTAACAACATTTTGCTTCACATTACACAACTACAACACATCTTCATTCCTCACACAATCAGGACGTGTCTTGCCACAAAGCCCCCGTAAGTAACGCATTTCTCCAGCACACAAACGACTCCTATGTTTTTTCTGTAGTACCCAGGTTTCACTGTCATACATCAGAGTAGGAAAAATTACATTTTCATACACAGTCATGCGGGACTCCCGTGAGAACCCATCATTCTTATGAAAACCTCCTAAGGCAGCTATGATTTTCAATGAAGAATTCACTAGCCTACTAATTTCACCATCCAATTTGTTCTCTCTGTCAAACATGCTTCCTAAATACACAAACTCATTCACATGGTCAACCACTCTGCCATTTACACTTACGTTATATTCAGTACTACCAGTTCCTCTCTCAAAAACCATAACTTTGGTTTTCATTTATTAATACTGAGTTTAAATTTCATGCAAACTTTGTACATCCGGGACGACATACTCTTCAACTCACTTTTGCTTTCTGCCAGCAAGACAGCGTCATCAGCATATATAGCAATCTACACACACACGGATATCACCAAGACATAAACCAGTATTATTGATTTTGGCATCACGCATGCATGCATCCATAAATATATTAAACAGCCATGGTGACATTACACAACCTTGCGCAACTCCTGCCCCAATAGAAAACCATTTTGATAAAATGCCATTCACTCGTACACAAGCGCTACTGCCAGCATACATGGCTTTTACACTATTAAGTAGATTCCCAGTAAAACTATATTCATTCAATACCTTCCACAAAAGTGTTCTATTTACTCTATCGTAAGCTTTCTCTAAATCTATGAAGGCAGCAGAAACTTTCTTACCAACAGCCAGATACTTTTCAATCATCACATGTAATGCAAAAACTCTGAACATCCCACACTTTCTCTGATGCAAGACTCCAAACTTTTTCAATAATGACCTTACCAAACAGTTTTCCTGGCACACTCAGTAGGCGAATACCACGATAGTTCTTGCAGTCAGTCTGATCACCTTTTCCCTTATACAAGGGAACAATGATAGCATCCTTCCAATCCCGAGGGACCATTCCTAGCTCCCAGCACAACTGGTAAATTTCAGTTAACCAGTCAATTACAGAGTCACCACCATATTTCACCATCTCGGCAGTTATGCCATCAACTTCTGGAGCCTTACCATTCTGAAGAGTTTTTAGAGCATTACCCACTTCTTCTCTTGAAATTCCTCCTGTGCTTCCCTTCTTCACTGTGACATCATCTGCTTCTGCCTCAGAATCAACTTTGCTTTCCTGATCTAATAACTCACAGAAATATTCACCCCATCTTTCACTTAACTCATTGGGCTCCCATATAATTTCCTCACTCCTATTCTTCACACAACTTACAACTTCGTTTCCGCTATCTCCCCCCCCCCCCCGAGTCTCACATACTTCCAGAAAGTCTTTCTCTTTCCAAAAAGCCAATTCATGCTTTTCCACCTTCTCCTTCCGATTTTTTGCCTTACTCTGGGAACCAGCTTAGCTGTTTTACGCTTCTTGCAGCGGTATTCATCCACGGGAACTCTACCTTGCAACACCCCAATATAGGCATCCTTTCTCTTTACTGCCTCTTTAATCTCATTATTCCACCAACCATCACCTCTATTGTCACCCACTACTGTGGTACCCCAGACCTCCTCAGCAACAGTGACAACACAGTTCTTAAAACATTCCCACTTCTTTTCTACATCCTTCTCACATGATTTCAGTTCCTTCAGTCGTTCTCTGAGTAAGGCAGCATAATGCTGATGATTTTCGGGAAACCTTTCAACCTTTATTCTTTCCACCTTAGGCGTCTTCCTATTCCTTTTCCTCCAACCAACAATTCAGTTTCACTCATGACACTATGAAGTAATCATCAGAGCCAACATCTGCACATCTCATCACACGAGTGTCAACAACTTAGTGTTTCAGACGCTGATCGTAAACAAAAAAATCTATAACACTCTTTTGACCAAGAGTACGATTATCTTAAGTATATGTGTGGATATATTTGTGGCTGAAAAATGTATTAGATACACACAAACTTTTCTCAATGCAGAGTTCAATTAACCTTTTCACAACTATCATTTACACAAGGATCATTAAACTTACCCAAAACGTTGTCAGAAATCGCATTCTGCACTCCTACTTGAGCATTGAAATCCCCTGCTATTATAACTTTCTCTTTAGCACCAAACTGCCTCAAAACAGCTTTTAGCTCACCCCAGAAATCCCCCTTCCTATCGTGAGGTTCCGAGTCACAAGGAGCATACACTACAACAATTACTATTCTCTGAAGTTTCACTTTTAGACGTATCCAGAGAATTTTCTCACTAATGTAGCTGTAATGGATCAAGTTGTTCTTCATCTTTTCACTTAAAATCACACCTACACCAGCTTGTCCCCTAACATTATCCAATACTCCAGACCACACATTTACTGTGCCACTCACTTCTTCTACCCAAATTTCCTTCTTTTTGGTTTCAGTTACACATAGCACATCCAATTTATACTTATTAATTTCTTCAA
The DNA here is from genome assembly GCA_039090855.1 of Macrothele yani. Lineage (NCBI taxonomy): Eukaryota > Metazoa > Arthropoda > Arachnida > Araneae > Macrothelidae > Macrothele > Macrothele yani. Next base: position 178,802,171 of record CM076990.1, read on the forward strand.
TCATCTCATTCATCTTGCCATTTATACCTCTAGTATTCCATACACCAATCTTACACTAACTCAACCGTGAGCTCTTTCTCAGGCGCTTTTTAGAAATTCCAGGTCTATTCCATTGTGAACTGTCCTTTTTAAGTGTGGTAGGTCCACCGTATCCCACACTTGAGTCATTTTTTTTATTTCTTTGTGTTTTGTTAATCAGGTAAATACATCAGTGTGGAGGATTAGCCCATAGCTGACAGTTCCAGTTGGTCATTCAACCTAAAGATTCTTGAACAAAACCCAGGGAGTTTGGGTCTTTTTGCCAATGTCACACAGAACTAGCTGGCACCTCTCCAATATTCACAGAGGCCCTTGCTGCTGTTCTGCAAGCCACTGCTCATGGAGCGCCCCGAGGAGACAAACCCATCTCTCACTAAGACCGCCCGCGATTGATATTACGTGAGAACAGTAAATATAGTCAATTCGGAAATGTCCGATTGCTGTGTTAATTATAACTAAAAATGCTGCCTACAGGAAAAATCTAAAAGATTACCTTCAATCTTTTACATTTTTGTTCTTTCTCCTCTCTCTTTCTCTACCTCTTTTATTGCCCTTACATTTTGGCAGAGTTGGAATCAACTCCTCTTATAGAATGAAGAGCAATTGAATTGGAGACAGCTGGAGTTATGCAAATGTGGTGCTGTGGGCGGCCCTGTAAATGGAAACGACATGACGTATGCAGCGATCCGACAATATATGGAGTGAAGCGACGGGAATCAGTAAGAGTCGGACGCAGTATGGGTAACACGAAGGATCTAAGCGCATTTGATCGTGGGCAAATAGCCAGGGCCCGACGAATGGGTCACTATCTCGGAAGTCATGCAGGCACTGGGATTTTCACGAGCCACTGTGTCACGAGTGCACCGTGAGTACATCGAATCTGGTAAAACCATCCCTGCAAGGGCCAACTGCTGTGGACAACACCGTGTGGATGAGCGAAGTAATCGTCGGCTAGCTCGCATTGTAACGGCGGATAGACGGGTCACAGTGCAAGAAATCACTCTGCAATTTAATGCTGGTGCCCAAAAACGTGTAAGCAGCCACACCATCCAGAACCATCTCCTCGCTATGGGATACAGAAGCCATCGTCCCATGAGGGTACCGCTGCTGACCGCACATCACAGGGAGAGAAGATTAGCTTTGGTGCGGAAACATCGCCACTGGACCCTAGACATGTGGGAAAATGTTGCCTGGACTGATGAGTCGAGATTCACGTTGGTACATCTGGATGGCAGGATACTAGTACGGCACAAACCACATGAAGCAATGGATCCTTCTTGCCAGCAGGGTACTCTTCAAGCTGGTGGGGGTGGCATTATCGTCTGGGGACTATTTACGTTGACTGAAATGGAACCCTTGGTACCTGTGACATCGTCCCTCACAGGTCAACGTTACCGGGATATCCTGGACGACCATTTGCTCCCGTTTGTGCATCTTCAACATCCCACTGGAGACATCCTGCAACAAGACAATGTACCGTGCCACCGCTCCCGAATTGTATCCGAATGGTTGCATGAACACTCCACCAGCGTGACCTCGCTTCCTTGCCCAGCCAGGTCACCTGACCTCAATCCCATCGAGCACATCCGGGATGCCATCAAGAAAGATGTTCGAGGCACTGACTCCCCTCCATCAAATTTTCGTGAACTGTGGGAGCTTGTTCAAGGGTCATGGATCCGTATGGCTTCACAACGCTTCCGGTGTCTTGTCGAGTCCATGCCGAGACGAATCGCCACGGTCATCAGGTTGAAAGGTGGTGCTACACGTTACTAGACAGGTATATCTAATTCAATTGCTCTTCAGTGTATAACCCATTTTACTGAAGAACTGAACTGTAGACTTACCCTGCGCTTTAAGTTTGCAGTTTACAGGTAATATAGCCAATAGTTTTCAGTGTTCAATCTTCCGGACTTTATGATTGTAATTTCATCCATTATGCTGAAAGAACTCTCAGTTTGATAACCATGAATTCTGATCTGTTGATGTTTTTTCGATCTCTAAATTAAAGGGCCAATATTTTTGGATTGGAAACCCATCACCAGATCCACGAACTCTCAATGAGAGTGGATTTCTTTTTTCATGAGATGATCTCAAATCCCTTGGGCAAGGAGGGAGTTAGAAAAAAAAAAAAATAGATTTAAGAGTCAAGAAAAATCAAGTAATTTCTTTTTATTTATTTCTTTCCTTTCTGATTTTTCTGTGAAGTGTTGATCTCTGCATGTGTTGGTTCAATTTATGTGAATAGGTCAAGGTAAGTTAGCCTTGTGATGTCTCTGCTAGTTAAGGGATATGTAACTAGTTGGGAAGTAGATTTAATGAAGTTTGAAATCATGCTATCTTGTTTTGTTTTGTTTTTCTTCCTTCATGCAATGTTTTTTTTTTTTCTCTTTCCTTCCATTGCATTTTTTAATGTACTGTTTACTTTCAGGGAAGAGATATTATGGAAGTTTATTTTAATGCAATATATGATGTAGTGTGTATGAATAAATTTGCCTTAGTTTTTTAAGTGCATCTTGCAGTTTATATATGTATGGTATTAGATGTATCAGTTTAAGTTTATCGGCGCCGCCGCAGCGTTCGGCATTATTGATCATCGGGATAACGTAGCAATAAAAAAAAAAAAATCGTAAGGTTGTAGTTCCGTATTTACAGTGGTTATCGCGGTTTCTTTTATTATATTATCGTGTAAGCTTTAATAATGGAAAGGTAATTTGTAAACATGTAGTGTTTGAAGTATTTTATCTTATTGTAGTGGTATCTAATGAGAAAAAACGCGGGTTTATGCCTTATGTCAGTAGCATGTATTAAAATCGTTTTTGTGTATCGATCATAATTTAGTAACTTTTTGTAATTAAAATCTTGCTTAATATTTAGTTAGTTTTAGTGTGAATCTTACTTGGTATTAACTAGTGATAGCATAATTCAGCGACTGTTAGAAAACGCGGGTCGGCGATCGTTTAGTAACAAAGTGACTTTCGTAAACTAATTGCGTGTACGCTATCGTCAAGGATGTTTAATAATCATTTGGTAAAGAATAAAATTGTGGCTTAATGCATCAGGGCAAAATAACAAATTGTTGATTTACGCTATTTTTTCGTAATTCCGATCGTCGCACCTGTAGCAAGAGAGAATAGATTTTTATGCGTTACGAAGTTAATTGTAACGACATTCGTTAATGCTAATTTGTTTAATGAATTTTTGTAAAGGTCTCCAATAGACTTTGTTCAGAAAGAAAGAACCAAAATGGCTACAGTTTCTAGTGTCGCTTTTCTAAAAGCAATAAATTCGTAGAATAGCGTCTATGAGGATGTTTTCCCAAGCTTTACCAGTGCAGAAAGTCCGTTTTATTTATGTCTTTGTTGACTTCGAGAGGAGCGCAAATTCACTGCGAAGAACCCTTCGGTATTTGGGCAGAATTCCATGGAAACCGCAGCAGCCATTTTCGTGGGTCAAGGGTCAGTCATCCACCGAGAAAGTTTCTGCCTCCTGGCGTTCGCGTAGCCAATTGAGACGACGCTTCTCCGCACATGCGAGATGCATAAGGCGAAGAGCATCGTTTTTGACACTCTTCGCGGAGTTAAATGAAAGCCACGAAAGAGAAAAAAAAAAAAAAAAAAAAAAAAAAAAAAAAACAGAGGATACGCGGAAAGAGCGTAAAAGACGGCGCTCCTAATCCGAGTGCCGATGAAGTTCCGGGAGGACGAAGGAAAATGATGTCAGCATCATAGTAGGACCTTTCATTTTGTTCTAATTTGATAAGAGCAGAGGATGAAACTTAGAGGCCCTCATTTTCAGAGAGAATTGTAGCTGGGCTGGATATCTTTCACCCGCCATGCTCGGAAGTCCCGCCCGGACGCCGCAGAAGTTCCAAAGCGGCACAAGCATGGACAGTTAAGTTTGCACTTTCGTCCGATGAAATCTTATAATTCCTTTCTTATTGTCCGCTGGAAGGGCAGAGAAAGACATGTCCATGCAATTCGGCAGCAAAGAAGGAAACTTTCCTAATTTCGTGGCGACGGACAGCCTCCGTGAAGCCGAACCTCAGCAGTTACAAAAAAAAAAAAGTAACTCCTCCGCTCAGCTCAAACATCTAAATTGTAAACATTTCCGTGCTGTTTAACTGACAAAGCTTCATTGAGAAGAGAAGAGAAGAGAGAGAGAGAGAGAGGGAGGGAAAAAAACAAACAACAACAACAAAAAAAAAAACGTCATCAATGGCAAACTTACTTTAACTTTTGGTGACCACCTTTACTTTAACTTTTGGTGACCACCTAATTGTTTTTGTTTAATATGATTAAAAAAAATAATAATATGATGTTATTTCATTAAAAAATATATATATAGGGGGAAGGTACATCTTGTAGAAAGGTATTCATTGTTTTGAAAAGGGGAAAGAAAAATTATTAAACAAAGAGGTGAGTAAAGAAATTGGAAATTGTAATTTTTTATTTTGAGAGCGTGTGTGAGGTCTGGCCAGAACCAACAAATGTTGTACAATGTCATTGTGTATTCTTGTATAAGTGTCTAGTTAATGTTAGTAATAGTCGCAAGAAAAAAAAAGAAATGGATTGAAGTGTATTAATTTTGGTTTCTGTTGGAACAGGGGTTTTCATTAGCTTATCTGAGAGAAATGTGACATCAGAGTAGGGTATTGTAATGGCATGCCTTCCTTAGGATAAAATGTGGGGAATTTGATTTTTGGCTCAGGTAGGTGAGCATACTTCTTCCAATAGCCTATTCTATTCTTTTTTTTTTTTTTTTTTTGTTGTAGTTGTTGTTTCACCAGCAGGAGTAGCAACTTAACTTGTGCATAAATTTTGTCATAATTAATGTGGGGAGTCCTGGCAGTAACTTGTCATTTTTGTTTTGTTTTGTTTTTTGTTGCGGTAATGCGAGAAAAAGGAAAATATTTTCCCCGGTAACTAACCAAAATCTGTGTATTGTGGGAAAAAAATTTAAAACATCACTCTTAACCATCTAAATTAAATTATAAAAAGCATCTAGCTCAAGGTTAAACATGTAACAAATATGCACATCGAGCGTTAAGCTCTTAACACTCCTTGAGTGAATGGTCACATCCTTTGATGATTTTGTAAAGCAGGCCGGTAACTAAATTGTGCCACTTACCTCCCTCATCCTCTAAACCACACAGGTGAAAACTACTTGGTTTGCAGACCAAGATTCCTGAGAGGGATTATTTAGGACTGTTGAAACATACTGTGGACTCTAAACATCATAGCTTTAATTTTTTTTATTTGGTCTAGCCATCTAGAGAAAGTTCAGCCACTAAAAGACTCCATTGTATATTGAGTTGTTTTCCAAAATGTGCCTGTGAGCACACAATAAACCTCTAGTTAACCTGGAATATATGTTTGAGCAAGTCATTTTGTGTCGTGTGTGAATTTCTCTTTTTGGTGGTGGTGGAATCACCTTCCATTTTCTGGGAGTTTTTTAGGATCGTGCCTTGGGTGTTATTCATTAACATAAGTTTCTGAATTGGGGTTCGTAGATAGATCACCGGCCTTTTTTCTTTCTTTTTAAATTAAAGTTGTTGTAATGTTGCATTTTAGGAAGAAGTAAGTTCATCATAATAGTAAAATATTCAGCTAACACCAAATCCCTCATGTATCAATGCATAATAAAAAACTTTCACAATTTTAGGTAAGCAATGTTACTTTGTTAATGTGAATACAGTATCGAACCGATTATTCACACTCCTGAAAACCGGACCTTTTTGTATAATTTGAATGTATGCGATATTTCTTGACCTTGAGGTTTAGGTGTTTCCATGCCGAAGCTCAGCCTAGTATTTCAGTCAATCCAGCTGATTGTTCATACCCGTTAATCTCCCCATCGTATGTACATATACATATTCAAAACAGCATTCTAGAACAATTCAAGATACATTTTCCTTTCTCACCATTTGAGTCAGACATCCAACTTCACCCTCCTCCCTCCCTATCTTTCTCCCAAAGGTAACAGTCAGCAGAAACCCAAAGCCTCTTTCCAGTACAACAGAGGCATTATTGTACGTCAGCGCGTGTGTCAAAATCGAAGATTAGAGTCCTCAAGAGAAAAGAGAAGTGTTTCCCTTTTTAACGGATGATGTTGCTATTCTCTCTTGTGCTGGTGACTGCTTTTGGAAGAAAGCCAAAAAATCTACACCACACTATTCGTTGATCATTGGTGTGACATCATAGGCTGGTCGGGAATACTCACAACTTCCCTGTGAAGTGAGGAAAAAAAGTACGGAGACCCACTTCGTTTTGGAAAATCAAGTCAATCACTTTGTTTCGTTGGTCAGCACTCTGTGGTTGATGTTTATTCCATGGTGCTGCAAAAATTGCATGTGTAATGTCAAAAACGCCAAGAGATCAGGATGAGCAAGTTCATCCTTGTTGTACAATGCGTGATCAGAAGCAGGGCGGAGCCTGCTGCATATTTATGTGAACGATACAGCTTTTTATCGAAGAAATAACGTCAGCAAGTGGGGTGGGTGGGTGGGGGGGGGGGATGGTTAATGGTTCTGAAAACCAGATTGCTGCTGGCCCTGACCTGTCCGGATAATTGGTTCAATACTGTACTTTTGAAAACTATGCATCAATTCTTACAAATTTTCTAACTTCACCACTTTCATTTTCGGAAAACTTTCTCTCCCTTATCAAACCAAAATGCAAACATTCAACACGAAGAGGAGAAATTAGCAAAACAGCGGAATGAGCAGGCAGAACGGACCGAAAGACCACTAAGGAGATAGACTAGGGTTCGGTACGGTAGGGCATGCGCATATATGAAGCATGACGTGTGAAGGGGGGGGGGTTGTACGCTCAGCAATTCGGTGAAAGCTATTGCACGGTGTACATCGGTTTGAACGACGACGATTTACTGCCACCGTGTGATATGGCCAACAGGCAATCCAGTAGACGACATCTGGATGATTTTACCCGAGGTCGCGTCATTGGAAAGTTGGGAAGAAAGTCGAAGTGTGACTAGTGTGGCGAGGAGTTCGGGAATGCTCACAGCTTCGTTTCGCGAGCTTGGAGAGCATTTCAAACGACAGGAAAAGCTGTCCGAGAGTTTAGCAGTGGTCGTCCACGAGCAACCACGGCGGCGGACGACCGGTATATTTTCCTACAGGCCAGAAGAGACAGACAGCAGACAGAGGGAGAAATCGCAAGGCACATGCAGCTGACAACTGGACGTTCTTTATCGCGTTTTACCGTGGCCAGGAGGCTGCACAAAGGTGGTCTATTTGCACGACGACCAGTACGGTGTGTGCCATTAACGCCTGCTCATCGGAGACGGCGGTTCCTTCGGTGCCAGGAACACAAGAACTGGACACATCAGCAATGGAGTCGAGTTCTCTTTACGGATGAGAGCCGATTCTGTATGACAAGCGTTTCTGTACGTATACACATCTGGAGAGAGCAGGGAACACGCAATCACACCTCTAACATCATCGAAAGGGACCGGTTTGGAGGTGGCGGAGTTCTCGTTTGGGGCGGTATCATGCTTGGTAGCCGTACTGACCTCCACATCTTCCAAGGAGGTTCAGTCACTGGTGTCCGCTATTGTACCGAGGTTCTCCTACCTCACATGCGTCTGTTTAGAGGTGCTGTGGGTCCTGAGTTCCTCTTCATGTACGACAACGCTACACCTCGTCGTACAGTGGCTATCGCCGAGCTGTTGGAGAGTGAAGATATTCAACACATGAATTGGCCCGCAAAGTCCTCGGACCTAAATCCAATCGAACACGTGTGGGACCTTCTCGGGAGACGCTTGGCAGCATGTCACCAGCCGCCAGCAACAATTCCGCAGCTGCGGTTGGCGCTACAAGAGGAATGGGCCACGATGCCTGAACAGCTCCTAGGCAACCTCGTCCTCAGCATGGACAGACGTTGTAAATCCTGCAATGCAGTCAGGGGTGATCATATCACCTACTAAAGATTGGATATTTCTTGGCAGCCGCCTGCCACATGGATGTTTCTGTCTTCTGCCCAGTTGTGTTCGAAGCTACCTTTTCAATAAAGTGAATTTGTATCCTTTGGATTCCTTGTTTGGACGGTTTTGCTCACTTGTCCCATATTCGTACATCTTGGGGATCTTATGGTATGATTTGAGTCGATGTGGAGCATTTCTGCACGACGTTACATTTGAAAAACCGTCTCGTCCTTAATTTTTGCACGCCAGTGTACTTCCGTCTTCAGAATTTTTTTATCAAGCTGAAATACTGATGTTTATACAATAAAATAACATTTAGCAACAATAGAGGGCAGAATAAACATTGTGAGAAACAGAACTGACAAATAAGACTGGCATTTTTGTTCCATCCAAATTCCGGTTTTGGAGATTTGACTATACAGGGTGTCCGAGAATTATTGGACACATTACAAAATTGTGTACAAAAAAAAAAAAAAAAAAAAAAAAAAAAAAAAAAAAACTATGAGCATTATCTGTTTTTCTATGTCACGCATTACTAACACATTTTTTAAATTTTTGTTTTGCAGAATTGTTATTCTCAGAATCTGATAGATGGCGCTAGGTGTGGCCCGATGAGGAATGTATGAGAAATGCGCAATCAGTAGTCATGTCATCCGCACAGCAGAAGGCGATGTGTGTTATAGCTTGAGGAATTAAAGTCTGCCATTAAAGTTAAAAGACGGTACCGTTCAGAGTATGGTTGTAATCCTCCACAACAAATTCAATTAAGCGGTGGATGAAACAGTTCAAAGAAACTGGCAATGTGGAACATCGTGGAAGAGCCGGTAGGCCTAGTGTCAGCAGTGAGACGGTTGACCAAGTCAATGAAAGTTTCCGATGAAGCCCCAAAAAATCCGTTCGTAAATCAAGCTGAGAACTGTGTCACCGTGTGTACGCAATTGCCTAAATGAGCATTTCCCCAACAGATGGATTTGGTATGGTGGTCCCATTCCGTGGCCTCCTTGCTCTCCAGATCTAACTCCATTGGATTGTTTCATGTGAGGTTATGTGAAAGATTGTGTCTATCAGACACCTTGTACTGATTTGCAGGAACTGAAGCAGCGTATCACAGCTGCTATTAATTCCATAACTCCTCAGAAGCTTGCCAATACATGGCATGAAATAGAGTATCGCTTGGACATACTACGAGCAACCAAGGGATCTGACATTGAAATTTATTAACTTGTGTAGTTTCATTGTAAGTTGGTACAGTCAGTTTCTTTCTATCTGTTTAATGTTTTGTTTTATATAATTTTGTAATGTGTCCAATAATTCTCGGACACCCTGTATTTTCAATCTGAAACGCAAACATTTATGCAAAAAAAAAAAAAAAACAACAACAAAAAGAAACTACATTTCACAACAGTACTGGACAGAGGCAACATCACATGTAAAAGAAATTATCATTATGTGAGAAATCTTCACTCCGTCTGACTTCTGTTTTCAAAAGTTTTGAAACCCAGAATTTTCTGTCGCCTGGCGGAAAAGAACTTCTCAACTAATTCTATTCAAAATTCTACTGTGACCTCCAATTCTATTATGTATAGCATCAACCTCGAGAATAACTTTAACAATGACGAAAGAACAAAATTTTGGAATTCTGCGGAAGAATCTCATGCCTGTTATAGTTACCAAAGCAGAAAAATCAAATAGTGATTTTTTGCAATTTTATCGTCATGTCTGTACTCTCATAATTCTAATCAAAAATTTGTAATAATATAGAAAATCTGTACTGGCTGACATCTATGCTAAAGGAACTGGATTTTAATTGAATTTTAATATTTTTAATTTCTGAAGATTTTATATCACAATCTTTTATAATTACTATTATTATTTTTTCAATTCTGTTTATATCATTTGAATGACAGTAAAAATGAGTAGAACAGCTTTGGTTATGTCCATTACCAATAAAAGTTTTATTAGTAGTAATATTTTTATATCTTTTTTTTTCTTTTTTTCAACCTAACATAAAAGAAAGTTCTCACTGTGGAAATAACTATATGGGTCCTATAGAGGTTATTATTCAAAAAAGTTGGTGGTCAAATTTTCGATTTCGAACTAAAGCCTAGTTTATCATTAGGACTACTCCAGTGACGTATTCCTGATGATGAACTAGGCTTTAGTTAGAAAATTTGACCACCAACTTTTTTGAATAACAACCTCTACAAGACCCATAAAAAAATTAATTTCTACAGTAAACTATGAATAGAGGTGCCATAAATTCGTTTACAACTAGAAGTTCTCACTGCGACATTACATTTAGGCTTATGAGGCAAAAATATCAATAGGCCTAAAAAACAATGGTAACTAGGATGCTAGATTCCAGACAACAAAATATCAACAACAATGAGGGTTATAATTTTTTAGGAGCATTTTGCAGGAATGATGGATTCTCAAGAAAGTCCCGAATGACTGTGTATGAAAGTGTAATTGTTCCTACTCTGATGTATGGCAGTGAAACATGGGTACTGCAGAAGAGACATAGGAGTTGTTTGTGTACTGGAGAAATGGGTTACTTACGGGCGGTTTGTGGCAAGACTCCCTCCCTGTAATCATGTGGCGAATGAAAATGTGTTGCAGTTGTGTAATGTGAGGCAAAATGTTGTTAGTTAGGTGGAGACTAATATTCTTAGGTGGTTTGGCCATGTTGAAAGAATGAGTGATGAGATGCGTACTAAGAGAATTTTTGGAGCTCAAGTGGCAAGAAAGAAAGGCAGAGGGAGGCCCAGGAAATCTTGGAAGGACCAGAGTCAGGAATGTCTGCATGAGAATCATTATGAGTATGAAGTATTGAAGGTCTTGTGTGCATTGTGTGATCGATGTCGGTGAAGCTTGAGCTGTATGCCAAGATAACTGTAAATGGAGATGTCTGATATATCAACAGTAAATAAAATCTAGTTCCGAAAATTATTTTGAAACTTATTTTTATAACAGCTTGCCACATTGTGGAATATTTCATTAACACATGTTCAACAGAATGATGAATGACACTGAATGCCAGATATTCAACTAAATGTTTTGAATTGGTCATTATTTGTGATGCTATCAGAAAATTATAATTACAGTAGTAAAAAATTCCCACAAAATGTGGGGTTCGTATTGGTCTTTTGAAGAACATTTAAGAAGCTTCCCTAGGAGTTGATGACAACATCAGAACTTTTTAAAGTTTAATATCTCTGAACATGCACAGTTTCCCATTTTTTAGTCACTTCTTGCTATATCAAGACAAAAAGGGGAAGCACTTTTCCCTTTGTTTAAAATATAATTCGAATTTTTGAAAATTGAGTGCAAAGAAGATTCTGTGTCAGATCAGAATCTGCAGACATGACAGTGGTAACATAAATATCTAGTAAAAATATATGGATACAGTGGCACAACAGAATTATTAAAAGCTGGGTACTACTTCAGCATAAGAAAAAGTTAACAAAAATACATTGAGAAAATACAGTTTATGCGTGTGTCGAATGGGAGATGAAACACTGCACAAATGAGTATTAAATTCTGTAGTCGCACAAAACAAGGCTAGACCACGAGAAAGGAGTAATGAAGGTGTGAAATCAGCAAATAGTGATTGTGGAAGTGATGATATGGCAAAGGCACAAAGAGTTGGGAAAAGTTTAAGACTTATTTTGTTCTTTTTTCTTAATATGGTCAATACTACATACACAAATGAACACTGTTCTGGAACACAAGCATTAAACAATGATGACATGATAGACCAAAATCACTAAAAATTTTGCTCGTCATTCTTTGAAACTAAAACTACAGAATTTCCACTTTGCTTTATACTTACAGATATACCTTTTCCTTCAAAAACTTAAAAAATTCACTTCTTCCTGTAGCAGAATAAGACTGAAGAACAGCTTCTAATGCGATGTGATCTTCACGAAGCTTTTCAGGAATGTAAAATGGCCGCTCTGGATCGAACTGTGGTATGCTAAACACATGGAGAGAGAGAGAGAGAGAGAAAGACAGAGAGATGGAAAATTTGGAGAATTGTTTTCTGTTTTATTCAGAAATGAAATATTCTGTCACACACAAGTTGTTTTGCACATTTCAGATAATACAAAATTTGTGCAAAAAATACTACACACAGCCAAATATAAAAGCGACACTCTTAAAATAACAAAACTCTTATTAACGGAAATTATAGAGGAAAAAATTTTCAGGCATGGAAGTGGTCATGGCAGAAAAAGGCTGAACTTTCCCACATAGGAATATGCAAAAATAATTAACCTTTCAGCATTTATTAACTACCTTCAGCACCATATATCAGACCTGTCAACATCTCAGAACCAAAAAAACGTAACACTCAAATAGAAAAATCGTAACATGACATGTGCTGATAATTTTTGAAGCCTATTTAAGCTACACAAATTCTTGAAGCCTATTTAAGCTACACAAATTCTTGAAGCCTATTTAAGCTATATAAAGGTTGCTTCGAATAAACACACTCGTCCACATTTTTCCAGCACTGACCAATCAGCAGCTTTAAGTATGATGAAGGGTCGAAAATACGAATCAGTCTCTAACGTTATACGAAACGAGTCGGGATTCGTTCATCGGTTGCTGATTGCACTTGACTTGCTTTATTTCCGTTGGGAAACTAGAGGCAGGGAAATTTGTTATGAGAAATTGGAAACCTCTCCGAGAAAAAAATTTTTTGAAGGGAGAGAAATAGATTACACGTAAAATTTCCCCTACTTCTGTCTGAAAAGGGGAAAAACATGACTTTCTAAAAAAAAATCATATTTTTGGCATCAAAATCATATTATTGTACTGCAGCATGACTTATTGTACTAAATATGATAAAATCATAACAGTTGGCAGGTCTGCATACATGCATATACAGGGTACCCAGAAAAGGACACCTTAACTTTGAGGATGAATAGCTCAAAACCAGTTACTCGCAAAAAATGGAAACTACGTGTAGGTTTATTGGACAGTCAATAAAAGTTACAAAATAGAGTTCAAATTTTTTAGTTTCAGTTCAAACTAATAGATGGCGCTGCAGGTGCCAAATCGCAATAAAATTAAAACACAATGTGAACGAAATGTCCACCATGAGCCCCAATCACATAGCGCCGTCGAAGAGTGAAATTGGCAACCACCTTGTGCAATGTGTCAACTGAAATGGACACAGGCATCAGTGACAAATTGTTTGAGTTTGGCAAGTGTGGTCGGGTTTCTACTGTACACTTCATCCTTCACGGTGACTCACGGGAAGAAATCGCATGGATTCAAATCTGGCGAATATGGGGCCAATCCATTCCGTTTCCTGTAGAGTTGTCGCTTGAGTAGTATAGAGCAATGACTATCGTGAAATGTTCTTCGAGATATTCAATTATCCCAGGGGTCTGATGCGGTTAGGCCCCATCTTGCATGAGCCACGATGGTTGCTGAGGATCCTCCAAGGCATGATTGATTGCTACAAATTGCTGCAATAATGCGATGTATCGTGCTGAAGTGATCTTTGGCGAATGGAAAAAGGCCCAATGATTCCTCTGCTGGACACTGAGGCCCATATGGTTATCCTTTGGGGATGAGCTGGTTGTGGAACGGACACATGAGGCTCCTCTGTTCCTCAAATGCACCAATTTTGCTTATTCCCAAATCCATCCAAATGGAAATATACCTCATCGCTGAACCAAATGGATTGCCATCAATGTCTGTGGCATCAAACATCTGCAGCATGGCATTTGCGAAGTCCTCTCCTTGTTGCATAATTGAAACACTGAATGGCTGATGTGTCTGAATTTTGTAAGGATAAAAATGGAGGGTGAATTTCAATATGTTGTGCGTTAATGTTTGTTTCAAGTCAGCCGCTGAAATTACATGACACGCAGTGCAAAATGCATATTTTTCATTTTTTGAAGATTTTGCAATACACAGGAATTCCGCAGAATACACATCACGGAATGGTCGATAGTACTTTTTCCCCCTTTCATATTGCTGCTCATAGCAAATTACTAACACTAAATTTATGGACACTTGAAAAAAAAATGCGAGTAAAACTGCTGTAGTAAAACACTAACAGCTTAAAGAGATGCAATTTGCAGAGGAAAAAAAGTACCCCAACATATTTATTTCATTGAATCAAGCCAAGACATTTTTATGCACGTTATCGAGCGGGGGAAAAAAAAAAAAAAAAGGCGTTGTTGAAAAGCATAGAAAACTTACTGACTAATGGACCAGCAAAATAAATCATCGCTGGAGAAGCACAGGCTCGAATGAACATTGGACTTTTTCTCTTTTTCTTTTCAATTTCCTCTTACAGTAGCATTCTTATGTTAGGTCAAATTTATTGCCACAAAAGAAGTTATGAAAACATTTTTAATTTCACAAAACCGGCAGCTTTTGCTTAATTTCGTCGTGTTGGGTATCGATCTGGGCTTAAAAATTCCCCAGATTTAAAATCCGTTTGAATTTCTTTTCTACGATAACTACGTTCTGAAATAGCATTTCAAACTGGGAGTGCTGGAATGCAATACACACACACGCTGGCCTCTGAGAAGCTGCGACCCTGGGGACGAACAATGCGTTATCTGAAAGGGAAAACGGGGGAGGGGGAAACGGAGAGAACGTGATTGTAACCTTACATTACACAGCTGCATAGACTGATGGGAATTGTCACCAGTGTTGTGCTGCTTGCGCAGAGGAAGGTACTCGGATCCCTCCAAAAGTTCATATGCAAGCAGAAAACCGTGCCACTCGCACTTTCTCTTCACAGCGGAAATAAGGAGAATTTTTTCTTTTTAATCATCTCGTGTTAAGGATTTTTTGAAGTGGAATTAAGATTTTTTTTTTTTTTTTTTGCTTTTGAAATGGGGAGGAAAAAATAGGGATTTTTGGTATGAGAATGAAAAATCGGAAGAAATAACTTTCCGATCGGAATATCGGAAAAATGCCCCAAAATAGGAAGCTTTCCAGGTAAATCGGAAGGATTGGCAGCCATGCTATACCAACAAGCACACCTTCTCAGGGTGTCCACTCTTTTTCAGAGAAAAAATTCAAGGACATTCAAGGACCTTTCAGGAAAAAAAAATCAAGGATGGATTTTTCAATGTCCTAAACCGCAACGAATATACATACATCAAGATTTTGTGTGTTGTATTATAATACTCATTATCTTCATAAAACACCTATATGCATAGCATTAATTCTTTCTGTATGTTCAAAACTTCCAATTTCTCAAACACAAAATTATCATAATAAAACACTTAATATCTATTTTAGAATTATGTACAGGTATGTACACTGCCGGACAATTGCTAAGGATGGATGACAATAGCAACGATAGCAACCATAAAATGGAAGGCAGGAAAATTAGCATAAGTGCGGGATACAGTAAGACGTGTTGTGCGTATGCAAATTTTGGATTGCCGAACTTGTTCGTGACGTCATAGCGCTGATAAGAGATATAAAGGATTTGACGCGTATTGACCATTGTTGTTCAAACGCAAAGTTGAAAGGGAAAGAACCAATTGACGAACTTGCAATTTTCAGTATGTCTTCCCGACATCACCTAGATGATTTTACACGTGGCCGTATTATTGGCAAGATTGAAGAAGGGCGAAAAATAACAGATGTTTCCAGGGAGTTCGACGTCAGCCACGGTGTTGTTTCAAGGCTTTGGAAATCATTTCAAACAAATGGAGAGTGTAGCAAACGTCACGGGGGAGGTCGTGTTCGCAGTACGACACCTGCAGAAGATCGGTACATAGTGCTATCAACAAAAAGACACCGGCGCAGCACAGCTAGTGAGGTAGCAAATCAGTTTATGGCTGCTACTGGCAAGCGGGTCTCCCGAAAAACTGTCGCCAGACGTTTGCATGAAGGAGGACTATACGCCCGCCGTCCTGTTGTGTGCATCCCATTGTCCAGACGTCACCGTACCGCCCGTTTGCAATGGTGCCATCAACATCGCAATTGGACTGATAACGACAGGTCTGCTGTCCTCTTCTCAGATGAGAGTAGATACAGTCTATCGTCTGATTGTCGACGACAACTGATTTGGCGTGATAGTGGTACTGCATATTGTCCAGCAAACATACAGGAAAGGGGCCGATATCCGACATGTAGTGTCATGGTATGGGCTGGCATCATGATCAATGGCCGTACGTCCCTCTATGTGCTTCCAACTGAGACTATGACTGGCCAACGATACATTAATGATGTTCTGCTACCTCATGTTCCGTGGTGCTGTTGGTGATAGATTCATTTTCATGGACGACAACGCAACATGTCATCGAACAGTCGCTGTCCAGGAGTGTCTTGAGAGCGAGGATATTCAATGCCTCGTATGGACAGCACGTTCTCCAGATCTGAATCCCATTGAAAATCTGTGGGATGCTTTGGGGAGGGGTCTTGCTGGTCGCCAATGCCCTTCAATAAACAAGGACACCCTCATCCGTGCACTGACAGAGGAATGGGATAAATTACCCCAACAGCTGCTTGATAATGTTGTGCAAAGCATGACACGACATGTGGAATCTTGCATTGCCCTCCATGGTGGCCATATCCTGTATTGACATCTTACGCTGGAACGCCTGCGGATGGTAATTGCATTTTTTTCACGTTTACCTATTCTGCACAAAATGGCCTGTTTGTCCCTTGAACATGTTCCAAAGCCTTCTGGATTTCAGAGCACAATAAATTGTCTTTCTTGTAATGTCCTGGCATTCTGACATTTTATTTCACTTGGCATCCAACCACACTTACTTTTTTATGCGCTATATAGCCGTTTATGATCCATCCTTAGCAATTGTGCAGCAGTGTATAACACATAAAAAGCCACCTTTGTAAGATTTTTAGATTTATGCTAATACCAAATTTTCATCTAATTATTTATATCATACTTTGTAATATAACATTTACCTTTTTACCATTAATAAAAGAAATACTTAAATTTAATGAATTGAAAAAAAATACAAAAGATTTTAATAACATATTACCTCACTTTCATATTGAAATTTTAACACAGCAAAATTAGAAAACTTGAACGTTATTCAGAAATAAAATCCTTTCTTCACTTTCACATTAAGAAGCCTTCATATTCACAAGTCTCAACATAATTGATGGATTTTGGATGCATATCATTTTTCAAATACTTCTGTGGAGTAACCAGTTTTGTACACATTGAATTAAATACCAAGAATGAAAACAGGTACTTTAGGGGTGAGGAGACTGAATGATCTTTTCTTCAGTGGGCAATATTTTTGGACAATATGAAGTAGTCATATTTTATCACTAAATGTGAGAAACGACACACAATACCAGCATTTAAATTTTTCTTTTACTTTCGGTTTCTTCAAGTTTTTACTATAGACAGTTTCAGTTATTAGTAGTTAGGCATGCACTAGAAAACAAATTATGGATTCAAAATCTATTGAATTAGGTTTCAACCACAGAGAAATTAAAAAGATCCTATGGGATCATTAAAATGGTTTTTAACACCTTACAATATGACACAGTACAAAAACAAGACCATGGTGTATTTCTGTTATTATAAGAAAACTGAACCAAAGAAATTAACATCAGTATTTGTAATTTGTAGCTAATTATAAAAAAAATCTTAGCAACAATGCACCTCTAAATTTTGCAAAAAGTTCTTTACTGAATGACAAATTTTCTTCAGGTGGAAAAAAAAAAAAAACTATTTAACAGATGAAAATACTGTAATCAATTTTTAACTAATTAGAATTTTTTCTACTCAAATATCAGTACTTTTAACACAACATTAAATTTATCATTGTTAAAATATAATTAACAAGTATATTAAAAATATTAAGCAAATGGGTGAATAATTTATTTACAATTATTCACTAAATCCATTTTTTTCTTGAGTTCAGAATCTATTTCTTTTATCAATGATTGTTTGTCTTGAGCTGTCTTTCTAAAGCTATTTGATTTAACAATGCAAATTAAAATTATGAGTATTTTCTGCTTGTGTTGCCAAGTCATCAGCTGATTTTAATAAATCTAATACTTCATTTTCTATTTTTTTTTATTTTTTCATACTTTCTATTTTATCCAGTATTTGTTTTCTCTTTTGGGCTACAGCAGAATTAGCCTTGTCCTGAGCTTTTTCTTCTAAATTTATTACACATCTTTGCCTAGCACATATGACATTACTCAGAAGCAATTTTGAAAACTCGACCTTTTCCATGCTCTCAACGTTACTTAGATGGTCATATATTATTCTTTGTGAAACAATAGAGTTTTCTTTCATATTGTCAATTATTAGTTCCTTATTAATGGAGAATCCTCTCTCCACTGATGCCTGTCCATCAAGAGCAATAGCAGCTTTTTAGTTACTTCCCACAACAGATCATAGTTTTTACTTGAGGATAAATGTTCATAAAATAACACATCTATTCTCAATTCCTCATAATTGTTATCAAAAAGTTTAAAATCTGAAGTTACTGCTGCAACACTACTTATAAAATCCTTTAACTGCAGCATAATAGTGTCAACAACACCAGGTTTCAGATGATTAGCATCCACAAGAATTTCTAGAATAATCTTGAAGCATTTTAAGCAAGATTCCTTCTCAGCACTCATTAATTTAGGATCTAAACACTTCATGTGCCGCACAAGAGCGTACTGCAGTGAGCATTTAGTGAGCAATTTTTTTTGACAAGGTTTTGCAAAATTGATCTGCATTTCATATAAAATTCCATTATCTGCTTTTCACTTACGTTTGATGGCAAAGTCTTCACTTCCTTTTTGGCCTGGAATCTAATATCAATCATACTACAAGTGGATCAATTTTTAGAAGTGTCGTAATGGTCTTTTTTTTTTTTTGTTCTAATACTTTCATTTTAACAAAGCGACTCATCAGATTCCTTAACATTTTCTCTAAGTCTTTAGCCATGAATGGCAGCATTGGCTTATCTGCCTGATACCTTTTTAAAAAGGGACTCAGTTGCTTTGCAATAGAGTTAAAAAAATATAATTTGGCAAGTGCCAATGGATCCTTCCCCCATTTTTGGACAATATTAAAGGAAACTGTGCAAGGAATGTTTACAATTTTCTGGGCTACCAAAGTTTCATACTTCAAAATAAAGGGCCAAATTTCTATAGCACATTCACACACAGAAGAATTTTCAACCCACCTGTGTGAACAGAACTTTAGTGGCACTTTTACAACATTATCCACATTTAATTAATCCTCACGCCGTGCCAGTGAATCTTTGAATAAACTGTATAGGCTTAAGATAATTTTTTTCTTTAATTTTCCAATCACTCACAGTAGTAGCATGTCTCAATGCATTATGCACTATGTGCAATCCACAGGTACCGGTGTTTAAAAGAGATGCATTTGAATTGACCGATAAATCATTTTGAAATAAAGAAAAAAACTTTAAATTCACATTCGGCCCATCCATAGAAAACTGAACTGTATTTTTTAAAGGCAAATCCTTCAAAGATTGCTTAAGTTTGTCAAATAAAATTTCTGCACTTGCGTGGCCTAAAAACACAGAAATCTGATACCGTGATGTTACCTTGTTTTTGTCCCAAAATCTTGTATGGATGTCCATTTGTTTTTGTTGAGAGTATTTATTTAAACTCTCATCAAACAAAACAACAAGATCTTTGCTTTCATTAATCTGTTGCACCAAAAGTGAATATGAACATTTTGTTTGCCCACAAGAAAAGTTGAGAGCCGTTTCACTGTCTGGAAACACCAATCGAAACAACTTATCAATTCCAGCACATGATCTGTAGAAATAATGGCTTTCTACAACTTTTAAAACCCATAATATTTCGGCTTTTGTACGATCTTTTCTGGGTAAACAACCTGCTGCTGATGATGAAGATGGCTCTGGTGATGGTGGTGTTTGTGATGCTGGTGCCAATACTTTTTCAAACAGTCCATCTAAGGTGGAATTTCGACTTTTATTTTTAGAACAGGTCACATGCTTTTTACTTTTCATGTGGCTTCGCAATGCAGACTCTTCCATGGACGAAATATCAATGTTCTTTAAGCATAACAAACATCTCGCAACATGATTATTGCCGCAATCCTTACCAACCCACGTGGAATACTTGGGATTTTGCAACCAAAGATAACTGAAATTGCACTTACGACTCATATTTATTAAACACAAAAACAAGAAAATTCCAATATCTAACAACTAGACAACAACGAGACATCTCAAATCAAAATATTAAACCAACAAAAATCAAAGTTTTGTTGTTTGTTTTTTCAGTCGCTACACGCACATCGCAAAGAACTTTCCGGAAAAGCAATGCAAGAAATTCCTACTCGGTGATGCCATGAGCATTGTGTGTAATCCTATGCTATTGCCAGATACATAAGAGTAATATAATACTCTGTGGCCAGAAAAAGTGCAACCAAAATACGGAAAATGAACCAACACAAACAAATAACTTCAACTTTTTGTTCTCATGGAACAACAGCAAGTCGATTCGCCTGTTGGCATGCACAATTTGTCAATCATGTCTACCATTTCATTCGATATCCTGTGAGCCACCTGTTGAACTGTCTCCTTCCCTTATAAGGTTACCCTACACATTTCGCTTGGATCCAACGAAAAGTTTTTAAATTACGCACTTTTTTAATTTATTATTAACACTCCGAGCAGTTTGCACGTGCTGTGCACGTTCAAGGTCACCCCTTTCTAAAACTACTCGACCGCGGGAGACTTGTTCTCTCTCTACAGCTCTGAAAGCGGTTTGACCGCACCAAGTGCGATTCCCCAGACTACTTTGTAAGTCGGTTTGCATGCATGGAATGCGTTCACTATTAAGGGCTTGGTCTCACTGGGTGCGTTTCTAACACAGGGGCAGCGATTTTCAGGGCAGGGTACTCTGAAATATGTAATCCCTATTTTGTGCTCAAAGGCTGTTTCCCCAGTCACCTTAATTTACATTCTTTCAAATGAAAGCCACTTTTGCACAGGAGTGGACTGTAATATTAACAGCAGATGCATTTCTCCAGCCCACACCACCACCACAGAATTTTTAAATTTTTCAGACACCATTCGTTTGTACCACGTATGAGCCGAAATAAACTCCCGTTTTTTTCGTTTGAACCGCAATGGTTTTTGAGATATCAAAAAAATAATATTGATAATTTACATATATATAGGAGGCTGACCATTTCACACGCCCCCTCCCCACTTTTTTTTAAAAATATCTCAAAAACTATTGTGAATCAAACGAAAAAATGGAGTTCATTCCGGTTCATACGTGGTACAAACAAATGGTGTCTGAAAAATTCTAAAATTCGGGGGGGTTGCTGGTGAAATGCACCTACCAACAGCATCAAATGAACCCGCTAAGGAAAATGAAAGGAATGATACGATAGTTTTCCCGGTCGCAGAACGAGTGCTCTGGGGTAGCAAACACTCAACTCCTCTTGCAGTAGATGGGGAGGGGGATCCAATCTTGACCTACTTAACTCCCCATCAGACCGCAGTGCACCCTTTCTCCCAGTGACACAGCTGCTTTGAAGTTTACTCTTTTTGACTTCCTATGTCAATGGGGGATTGCAGAAAAAAAGTGAAAAATAACTAAAGGAAAAAGATCGGAAACTCCGATCAAAATTTTTCGGCTGTGGGATTTTAAAATTCAAGGACTTTCCAGGCTAATAAAAGAAATTCAAGGACTTTCCAGGCTAATAAAAGAAATTCAAGGACATTCCAGGCCTTGAATTTTTTTTTAAATTCAAGGACTTTCCAGTTTCCAAGGACGCGTGGGCACCTTGCCCTCTATATATCGCCAACATTGTTGTTGTTCAGTCAAAGATCAAACTGCATAGAACTTACCGACATCAGCAGCAAAAGGCAACACTCTCTAGAGCAAACAAATAAAACGGTTCGAGCAGCACCACCTGCAATTCTGTTAAATATGCGCTGAGGCTTCTAGCTCAAATGTTGTGGAACTCTGTCATATTTCTCATAATAATTTCTAACAAGATGTAGGTTCATATTGAGAAAAAGGGCTATAAGAACATTTAGGAAAAAAATAATTTTCATTTTAAAAATTAATTATATTGCAGGAAAATCATTCTAAAATGTGTGAACATCCAGCAATGGTTGCTGATGTGTATAAACACATCAGCAACCCATTGTTGGATGAAGGCCTCCCAAGTTTCTTCCACAACTTTGTCTTTGGCCAGTCTCTTCCATGTCACTCCAACATGATTTCTAATCATGATAATTAACACAACAATCAGACATCGCCGAACTGACTATAATTACTGTTTCACACGTGAATTATAGTCAATTCAGTGATGTCTGATTGCTGTGTTAATTATCATGACGTATTTACCATGTCTTATGCGAAGAATATATCTTCAATACTGAATGCTTTCTAATATTTTCCACCTATCTTCTACAAGGTATTCTTCTGGATCGTTTTCTATCCCTTGGAATCCAGTATTTCAGTTTTTCAATGGCAGTCAGTTCTAGCAATGTGTCCAGCCCATTGCCATTTCAGATATATACAAAGGTGATAGATTAAGCACAGGTGCATATAGTAACTGCACCTGTGCTTAATCTATCACCTTTGAAAAACATAAGAAAATAACTCAAGAGTTAAGTGGGCATGAACAATCTAGAATGAACTCACATCATAAGATTTGTTACCACTTCACAAACCTTATTGCAGCTATATTCATTTAAATTTATCACCTTATTGCAGCTGTATTCATTTGAATACAGCTGCAATAATGTGATAACAAATATTCTGCATTTTTCTATAAAAAATTGAATTCCCATATTTCTAAGTATGCTCCAGAACAAAACAACAGTAGAAGAGTTAAAGCAACAGTTGACAAAAGAGAAATATATATGTATGTATATATATATATTCATACAAGAAGCAAGTGGAGAAATCGAAACAGTACTCGCCCAAATTTTCACTCGATGCCTTAATGAAGGGAAAATTCCTGAGGATTGGAACAACGCTACAATGATCTTGCTACATAAAAAAGGTGACATTGAGGATCTCAGAAACTACAGACCTATCAGCCTCCTATCAGTGGTTTATAAAATCTTCACTAAAGTTCTTTCACACCGCTTGAAGGTGACACTGGACATGGCTCAACCGAGAGAACAAGCTGGATTCAGGAGTGGCTACAGCACAATAGATCATATCCACGTACTGAGAGAACTAATTGAAAGAGCGAGGGAATATGAGCTTCCATTGTGCATGGCTTTTATCGATTATGAAAAAGCCTTTGATTCGGTGAAACCATCAGCAGTTGCAATGGCTCTGAAATCCTGCGGTATTGAAGATGCATACATTAATATTATTAATAACATCCATGAAAATGCAAGTGCAAAGATTCGGCTGTTTGAAAATACAACACACATAAAAATTGGAAAAGGAGTGAGACAAGGTGACACCATATCTCCGAAGCTCTTTAATGCCACATTGGAAAATGTCTTTCAATCACTGAACTGGGAAAACAAAGGGATAAAGATTAATGGAGATTATCTAACCCACCTTCGTTTTGCTGATGACATAGTCATTTTGCAACTACCCTATCAGAGCTACAAAGTATGATCCAGGAACTTGCTGACAAGAGTAAAGAAGTGGGATTAAAAATGAACTTTCAGAAGACAAAAGTGATGTACAATGCTTTTACAAGAAATGAAGATTTATCGATTGATGGAGAAAAGCTGGAGATAACAGACACGTACGTTTATCTTGGACAGCAGATATCAAGTGAGGGTCACATTGGTGAAGAAATTAATTGGTGTACAAAACTTGCCTGGAGAGCTTTTGGAAGAAACAGCATAATTTTCAAAAGCAATATGCCATTATGTCTTAAAAGAAAAGTGTTTGATCAATGCATCCTTCCAGTGCTTACGTATGGTGCAGAGACGTGGACCTTAGCTAAAAGAGACATACAAAGGCTGCAGACAACTCAAAGCAGCATGGAGAGGTGCATGCTTGGTGTAACCAGGAGAGATAAGAAGAAGAACACGTGGATCCGAAAAATGACAAGAGTGGAGGACATCATGATCAGAGTTAAATCCCTGAAATGGCAATGGGCTGGACATACTGCCAGAAGAACAGACCATCGATGGACAGCCGAAATTTTAGATTGGATTCCAAGGGACAGGAAAAGATCCAGAAGACCACATGGAAGATGGGTGGATGAAATTCGAAAGTATGCGGGAGTGACATGGAGGAGACTGGCACAAGACAGACCGTTGTGGAGGAAACTTAGGGAGACCTTCGTCCAGCAGTGGATTGATAATGGTTGACAATGATGATGATGATGATATATATATATGACCGCCAATAGCGGTATAACTATACCATCGCGATTAGAGGAAATGCTATCCCACACTCACCAACCCGCTTGGCCAGCGTGGTGAGTTATGGCCAAACGCCTCCAAAATGACTCCACAACTTAAATCTTGGCACTCAGTTTCCGGCAGCTGGAATGTACCTGGCCAAGGCACCAGCCAGTGCGACATGAAGGCAGAGGGTGCTAAGAATCCTCGGAGGACCGGACTAGGCTGCCATCTGATGCTGACCTTGGCTACGTATAATGGACGCTCCCTATCTTCTGATTCAAGGCTTCTTGAATTGGAAGAGGAACTACAAAGGATCAAGTGGGACATCGTCGGGCTAAGTGAGGTAAGGAGAAAAGGAGAAGATCTCATTGAACTGAAAAGTGGACATCTCTTCTACTATCATGGGACTGATACTGGCAGAACTGGTGGCGTTGGATTTATAATAAACAAGAAACTGAAGGATAAAGTTGTAGAAGCTGAAAGTTCCTCTGACAGAGCTGCACGACTCGTTATCCAACTCTCGAGAAGATACCAGGCTCAGATTATTCAAACTTATGCACCCACCATAAGTCATCCTGAAGAAGAAATTGAAGAATTTTATGAGGAAATTCGTCATCTAAATAATAAAGGTAAGCAGCACTTAAAGATAATTATGGGAGATTTCAATGCAAAAATAGGGCAACAGCAACAGAATGAAACTTCAGTAGGTAAATTCGGTTATGGCAACAGAAACCAGCGTGGAAATACTTTCGTAGAATTTGCAGAGGCAGAAGGGTTTTTCATCTAGAACTCCTTTTTCAAGAAAAAGCCACACAGGAAATGGACATGGAGACATCCAAATGGGACGACAAGTGAAATTGATTTTATTATGTGTAACAAAAAATTCGTCATAGAAGACTGCAGTTTGTTAAACAAGTTCAACACAGGTAGTGACCATAGATTGGCGAGATGTAAGATGCACCTCAACACTAAACTCGAACGTGGCAAGCTCATAAGACAAACAAAATGTATTGACATAACCAACCTTAAGAAACACCATAATACCTTCAAGTTGGAACCGAAGAACAGATTCTCTGCTTTAGAAGGCCTAACATTGGAAGAAGTGGATATTTCTGAAGTTAACAGAAAAGTAACCAAAGCTCTTATGGAAACAGCAACAAAATTAACTGGGTCTAAGAACAAGTTGCATGTGAACAAATTATCAGGAAAACCCAAAATGTTGATGCAAAAAAGATGAGAGATGAGGACAACTAAAGAAGATGTGACTTCCAAAGTGGAATATATAGAGCTATGCAGGACAGTACGAAAAAGTATCACTGAAGACGTAAGGAAATTCAACTGTGAACTAGTAAGAAAAGCAATTGAAAACAACCAAAGCCTAAAGATAGCAAAGGGATGTCTCAGTAAGGGAAAAAAACAGATTATGGCACTGAGAAAAGAAGATGGTTCTGTAACAAGAAATAGAGGCGAAATTTTGACAAGAGTGAAAGATTTCTACTCCAAATTATATGAAAGAGATGATACATGTACTTCAGACATCATGAAAGGTACCAGTACCAGAGTTCTTCCAGTCCTCCCAGCAGAAGTTGCACATGCAATCCAAGAACATGAAGCGGGGAAAAGCTCCAGGAGAAGATGGAATTACTGTAGACATCATACAAGAAGCAAGTGGAGAAATTGAAACAGTACTCACCCAAATTTTCACTCGATGCCTTAATGAAGGGAACATTCTTGTGGATTGGAACACCGCTACAATGATCTTGCTACATAAAAAAGGTGACATTGAGGATCTCAGGAACTACAGACCTATCAGCCTCCTATCAGTGGTTTATAAAATATTCACTAAAGTTCTTTCACACTGCTTGAAGGTGACACTGGACATGGCTCAATCAAGAGAACAAGCTGGAATCAGGAGTGGCTACAGCACTATAGATCATATCCACGTACCGAGAGAACTAATTGAAAGAGCGAGGGAATATGAACTTCCATTGTGCATGGCTTTTATCGATTATGAAAAAGCCTTTGATTCGGTGAAACCATCAGCAGTTACATTGGCTCTGAAATCCTGCAGTATTGAAGATGCGTACATTAATATTATTAATAACATCTATGAAAATGCAAGTGCAAAGATTCGGCTGTTTGAAAATACAACACACATAAAAATTGGAAAAGGAGTGAGACAAGGTGACACCATATCTCCGAAGCTCTTTAATGCCACATTGGAAAATGTCTTTCAATCACTGAACTGGGAAAACAAAGAGATAAAGATTAATGGAGATTATTTAACCCACCTTCGTTTTGCTGATGACATAGTCATTTTTGCAACTACCCAATCAGAGCTGCAGGGTATGATCCAGGAACTTTCTGACAAGAGTAAAGAAGTGGGATTAAAAATGAACTTTCAGAAGACAAAAGTGATGTACAATGCTTTTACAAGAAATGAAGATTTATCGATTGAGGGAGAAAAGCTGGAGATAACAGACACGTACGTTTATCTTGGAGAGCAGATATCAAGTGAGAGTCAGATTGATGAAGAAATTAATCGGCGTATAAAACTTGCCTGGAGAGCTTTTGGAAGAAACAGCCTAATTTTCAAGAGCAATATGCCATTATGTCTTAAAAGAAAAGTGTTTGATCAATGCATCCTTCCAGTGCTTACGTATGGTGCAGAGACGTGGACCTTAACTAAAAGAGACATACAAAGGCTGCAGACAACTGAAAGCAGCATGGAGAGGTGCATGCTTGGTGTAACCAAGAGAGATAAGAAGAGGAACTCATGGATCCAAAAAATGACAAGAGTGGAAGGCATCATGATCAGAGTTAAATCCCTGAAATGGCAATGGGCTGGACATACTGCCAGAAGGACAGACCTGACAATCATGATATATATATATATATTTAAATTCCAAAATTATAGCATCTGGGAATGACAGCAAATATAACTGCCTATACATCAGCATTCCAATTTCTGTGACTATTTGAATAACACAGAAGTGTTAAGATTTTTAAACTACAAAAGCATTAAACAGGACTTTAACAAACTTTGTGCTTTCGAACCACTGAAAACTTTACATATAACATATGAATTTAGCAAATTTTTAGGAACTTCAAAATGGGGGGCGGGGGGGGGGGTATACAACACAAAAAAGACAGGGAGGGTTTAAGGACATGTGGGTACAGTAGTTAGATATGACATATGTATGAATTATAGAGAATAACTAATCACAGTCTTACTTTTCAGTCTCACAAATTGTTGACCAATGTGTTTGACTATCTTCTTCAATATTCGTGTTTTGCTGAAGATCATGTAATCTTGCCTGATATTCCTCACTGCAAGCAAAAGTGAATGCCAATTTAAAACCATTTGAAATCAGATGTATTTTAAGGCTTTATTTCTCTACATCAGGGTGTCCAAAAAACAGATACATATCACATCAGAGATAAATAAAACATGCACCAAGTAGCATATAATCCCAAAATTTTCAAGAAAAGAATGACATACTAAGTATCATTACACTTCATTTGTTGCCAGTAGATGTCACTGCTTATGACATCCACAATTGTGACAATACAGAAGCGAGCTCAGTGTGTGTTGTGGTTAGCAGAGACAAAATTTCCTATTCAAGTTCAAAGCAATTTTTTTCTTGATAGGAGGTTTAATGACCAGTGGGAGCAACTAAATGGGCTATAAGTAGTTGTCTGTCCCTAATTTAGAGTCACAGGTTGCAGGGAAGGGAGAGAGCCAGTGCCGTAAGACAAACACAGCATCCATGCCTTACCGGAATTCTAACGCGGACCTTTTTCGGACAAATGATCAAAAGTCATCGCTTAGACCACCGCGCCACCGGTTTGGCTCAAAGGAATTATCTCATTATGTACTGAAAGTTTCCACCAACTAAGAGGACAGTATGAGGTGTGATAAAAAAAAAAAAAGCATCCCGATTGGTTTCATAGAAATCGTGTGACACAGCAGAAAGCGGTTGATATTGGAACCTACTACGCATGTGCTGTGAGCCATGTTTACCATGCTTGTCCATTTTTTTTTTTTACAGTAGTGATTTGTTCTTACATGTGTGAAGCTGTTCGTTGCATTTGTTGTGTCAGAAAAAAATTATCAATGGATCTGCATCAGATTTTGTTAAAAACTTGGTGATACTTTCAAAGACACATAAGAAAAGTCTATAGGGAAAATCGTTGAGTCCTGCACAAGCTTGAGTGGTATAAATGTTTTAAAGCTAGTCGTGAAACTGTTGAGAGTGATGAATGGTCTGGGAGGGCGAAAACTAGCAAAAGTGAAACCAGTGTCCAGCTTGTGCACACAGCTGCGCGGAAAAATCGCCAAATAACTATTTATGAGTTACATAGACTTTTTCAGTTCAGTCAATTCGGGCATGAGACTTGTCTCAGCCAAAATTACTCTCAGCTGAGCAAAAACAGGCCATTTTTTCAGCTGCTAGTGACCTGCTTGAGTCGTCAAAAACTTTTAAAGAACTATAATAACTGGTGATGAATTGTGGATTTATGGGTGCGACCCTGAAACTAAGTGTCACTCTTCACAGTGGAAGACCCTAAACTCTCCTAGACCCCGAAAAAGCACAACAGAGAGAGCTTCAGCAGTGTCGAGACGTTGACTGTGTTTTTTCAATCATGAGAAAATTGTGCGTCATGAATATGCAGCGCCATTATGCCAATAAACAAGGAGTACTACTGTCAAGTTTTGTGGTGTTTGAAGGACGCAGTTTGCCAGAAAAGGCCGGCTTACATATAGTGGCAACTCCATTGTGACAAGCCTGCCCATTTATCGCAACTTGAGCAGCAGTTGCTTGCTATGCACTGCATTGTGCACATCCAACAGTTACCCTGTTTGCCAGACCTCACTGCAGAAGACTTTTTTGTCTCCGCAAAAATAAAATACTGCTTGAAAAAAAAAAAAAATCAACATATTGAGAAGATACAACAGAATGCGATGAAGCAGCTGTTCACTATTTCAGAAGCTGACTTTAAAAATGCTTCGAGCAGTGGAAACAGTGCTCGCTGGGCATAAGTACGTGGCTTTGGCAGGGGACTACTTCGAAGGTGATTAAGTTTCAAATACGTAAGTCCTGTACTTTTTAAAAAATAAATCCATTCTGGATACTCTTTGATCACCCCTTGTATTTATGCATGAATTCAAAAAAATTAAACAAAACAGGAAGTGTGACTTCATATGAAACAGTTGAAAATGTCACAGAAGATTTTGAAAGAAGTCTGTGGAAACCAATCAGATTTGCTGCACAAGAACTTTAGTTACCTAAGTGAAATGTGCAAAAACATTTTGCAGAAGGTGTCTCTTGTGTCAATAAAATACAACTTGTGCAGCAATTAGAGACTAATGGACTTCTTCAGTGTATGAAACTTGCAATGATTATGCTCACGAGTCTTGAAGCCAATGCTGATTATTTGAATAAAGTGTTTTATGGCAAAGCCACTTTTCAAACACTGGGAAGAGTTTAAAAAGCATATCGTGCACATATAAGGTTCCGAGAATGTTCGTCATTCTCACGATGCAGACTAATGGACTTCTTCAGTGTACGGAACTTGCAATGATTATGCTCATGAGTCTTGAAGCCAATGCTGATTATTTAAATAAAGTGTTTTATGGCAAAGCCACTTTTCAAACACTGGGAAGAGTTTAAAAAGCATAACGTGCACATATAAGGTTCGGAGAATCTTCATCGTTCTCACGGTGCAGACTAATGGACTTCTTCAGTGTACGGAACTTGCAATGATTATGCTCATGAGTCTTGAAGCCAATGCTGATTATTTGAATAAAGTGTGTTTTATGACAAAGCCACTTTTCAAACACTGGGAAGAGTTTAAAAAGCATACTGTGCGCATATAAGGTTCCGATAATCTTCTTCGTTCTCACGGTGCAGACTAATGGACTTCTTCAGTGTACGGAACTTGCAATGATTATGCTCATGAGTCTTGAAGCCAATGCTGATTATTTGAATAAAGTGTGTTTTATGACAAAGCCACTTTTCAAACACTGGGAAGAGTTTAAAAAGCATACTGTGCACATATAAGGTTCTGAGAATCTTCATAGTTCTCACGGTGCAGACTAATGGACTTCTTCAGTGTACGGAACTTGCAATGATTATATACTCATGAGTCTTGAAGCCAATGCTGATTAGAATTACCATGGCTGAGGAGTTATCCACAAGCCTCTAATCACTCTGACTAATGCCATACACTGATTAGCATGGTAAAAGAAATGTTGATCTTAGGCTGTAGAGCAATGGAAAACTGTGCTTTGCACTGACAAGCCATTGCACACAGACTACCAATCTTATAAGGCATTCCTGGGTGTGGTGGATGCAGGAAGGAGGTACCGTGGTGGTAAGAAGCTGGTTCTCACGGTGCAGCTGGGGCCTATTTTGACAAAACCATGATCTTGAGCTCAACCTAGACATCCCGGACAATAATACACCACCGATACTGTGGAAGGCTCTTACATCTATCAGCAAGACAATGCACCATGCCATACTGCTTGAGCTGTTACAGATGAGTTTGAGAACATGGGCAGTGAGAAGTTGGACCAGCCAGCATGGAGTCCTGATCTGAATCCTATAATCTCTGGGATGAATTGAATTATCAGGTGCATGGGAGAAGGGATTGCCAAACTAACAAAGCTGAATTGTTTTACTCCTTCGAAAGCTGAATGGCAGAATATATCAGAGGTCCCCAAACAGAGTGCGAAGTCAGTAGTTCTTCAGCCCACTGAAACCAAAACAAGCCTATATGACCACCTCCCAAGCCCAAATGCTGCTAAGCTGTACTGTTTGAAAAATCACTACAGTACGTAGTCTTTCTGCACACGTAACTGATTCAGGGTGGGAGCAGTGGAGTCTTTTGTGTATGTGGAGGCACAAAGGAAAGGGTGAAAAATTATAAGTAACAGAAGATATTAATGACACCAACAAAGAAAGCATCGTCCATCAAACACATGCACACTGATACTGCAATGTTTGCATGTTTGTGAAGAGCAGAAGTGAAAGTGAGAGACCATTTAAAATACCTCCTAAATTAACACAAAAAACACTGTATTAGAAAACATATGTATACACAAGTACTATATATATGTATTTTGTACATTTACATGACTTACTAAACTCCTTTTAGTTTTCTTTAAATTTTCTAGTCTACGAACATTTCTATCTATTTAACTACTAGCGGAGATACCCAGCGTTGTCCAGGATAGACAAAGTTTGTTTTCAAGTAACAATGTAAATCGCACTATAAAAAAAAAAAATCCTACCATGATGTACAACACTCAAGTCGGGCTTCACACTGTTCCAAGGTCTCTGCCGCCCTAAATACACTGGCTCTTTCCCGCTGATCCATAAGTCTTTGATCACGTTGTTCCGTTGTCTCATTCTCTCAAAGTAATTTTATTTTCTTTGCTTTTCGCTAAACTTGTCCAATGGGTTTGCAAATTTTTGGAGGCATTTCATCACACTTGATGAAAATTTTATTATAAAAATCACAATTTATAACGGCCGTTCTGAGCCCAAAAACTCGAAATAGCAAACGTGAACTTCCTGCACTCTGCATTCAACTTTCTAGAGTGTAGATATACAACCTGATTACACCCAATGTGAAAGAAAGTAGTTCACGATAATTTACGAAATTTGTTTGACTAATCTCGAAAACTAAACCGATTCGGAGAATTATTTCATGGTTGGGAAGCCTTCCGGAGGAGATAGGCTATTTCTTTTATTTATTATTATTTTTTTATTATTTTTGGCTGTACTACCAAATAACATCGCTTTCAAGCAGTTTCCGATTTCCCATGTGTCGTTCTGCTTTGTTTACATACAACCTGATCACACCCAACGTAAAATAAAGTAGTTCACGATAATATGCGGAATTTTTTTTACTAATCTCGAAAACTAAACCCATTTGGATAATTCTTTCACAATTGGGAAGCTTACTCCTTTCCGGTGGACATTGGCTATTTCTTTTATCCATACTAATACCAATCTTATGAAGAAGACCGTCTGTTTTAACTTTAACTTAACCTTGATGCTATTTGAGAAGACCACGCTCATTGGTGGGAATCTGTCGCTCCACCCATATTTGAGACTACTGCGCCAATTGTTGGGATTCTAATGAAACCTAATCCTTACAAAGAAAATGCCATGGTAACATAAACAAAACTTATGTGACAATATGTTCCGCCGGTGCATTGTGCTTTCAAAAATTGGACTCTTCCTCGTATGCCTGAACCGCGGAAGCTTGCAAGGAGTGAGGCTTCACCTGACGACCGTTGCTCAGACATGCGGAGTAATACTGCAGCAGCCGACTTGCACCCAGTCTATAGAGGGCCTCGTAAAAACACATTTGACCGCCCTTAGGGATGGAATTTCTAAAAATCGTCCCACCTGTATTTTAATCTGGGTGATGAGTATTATGTACGCCAATTTTGGTGCAAATCCATCAAACCATTTAGGAACGTATGCAAAACAAACATACAAACTTTCACTTTTATATATATGGAGATTGATGGCAAACTCTCGAATAATCAAATCCTTGAAAGTTAATCCCACGAATGTGGAGGGTTAACTGTATCTTGATTGCATATGAGCACGCAGCTTCGCAAAACTTCCTGATGGAAGAAAAAACAAAAATTATTTGAAATTACGTAAGATCATTTCCCTTTTCTTTTAAATATGCTCTGGTTTTGGCACCTATAATGAT
Organism: Macrothele yani; assembly: GCA_039090855.1. NCBI lineage: Eukaryota > Metazoa > Arthropoda > Arachnida > Araneae > Macrothelidae > Macrothele > Macrothele yani. Next base: position 178,835,212 of record CM076990.1, read on the forward strand.
GTTTTTATTAGTTTCCTGATATCTCAATTTTTTGGTAGTTTATTTCTGTGAGATCAGAGGAAATATCATGCATAGCAATAGGTTTGATGAATCTTAAATATTTGATGAGAAAACAATAACAATGTCTTTTGGCAGCATAAATTGAAGGAACTTTCCTTTGCAATTTAAGATTCAAGGATGTAAACAGAAGCAGTGCCACTGCAAGAAATAATAAGTACAATTTTGTATTAAGGGATTTGAGAATCTTTTACACTTTAATATGGGCATTTTTTCCTGTATCACTTGAGAGAGTGCAAAATAACCATACATGAGACTGGCCAATGACAAAAAAAGCTGAACTTTTTAACTGGGTGGAAAATTGGGACACACGAACGTGCGGTGTGAGCAAATTCAAATACAATATTTAAGTTTGCACAAGCCATATGGAATATTTTTCTGTAAACTTTGTCAGTAAATATCCAAGTGAAGCACATTATTATATTCACAATAGAAAAGTAGGGAATTTAGAAAAAAATAAAATGAAATATGTTAAAAAATCAGATTTAAAACTTACAAGTAAATTTTTACTACCTAAATCATGAGGTAAAAAGTATTTGTCTAGGAAAGTTTGTGCGTTTAGTCAAGCAATTAGAAGCTTGCAAGAATTAGAAACATATTGGGTATATAAATATGTTTTGAGGGATTTGAAGTGAACAAAACACATTGTTGGAGAACAGAAACAATATTTTAATATTAATTGAAGTATGCTCCCTCTGAAGCTACAACTTTACCGCATCTTTCGGGCAGTGAACGTACGCCCCGAAGGAAGAATTCCGGTTCCTTGGAAGAGATCTAGTTGTCCAGCCAATTTTTGATGTCTTCACAAGAACTAAACTGTTCTCCAGAAAGTGCTGACTGCATCGACCGGAACAAATGGTAATCCGATGGCGCAATATCTGGAGAATATGGCGGGTGGGGTAGAACTTCCCAGTCGGATCCTTCCAAGTACTTTTTCACAGGTCGAGAAACATGTGGTCTTGTGCTGTCATGCTGCAAGATGACTTTGTTGTGTCTATTCTCCCATTCCGGCCGTTTTTGCGTGGGAGCTCATTTTAAACGCATTAATTGGGTTTGATACCGACCACCAGTAATAATTTCTGACGGTTTCAGCAGTTCATAGTGGATCACACCTTTCTGGTCCCACCAGATACACAGCATTACCTTTGAACCATGGATATTGCGTTTTGACGTTGAAGGACCTGGTACACCTACCTGGCTTCACCCAGGCTTTCTGCCATTTAGGGTTATCGTACCATATCCATTTCTCGTCGGCAGTAATAATACGATGCAAAAAAACTTTCTTTTTTGCCTTTGAAGCAGCAATTCGCAAATGGTTTTTTGACGTTTAAGGTCTCTTTCCCACAAAGCATGTGGAACCTAATTCCCTTCTTTTTGCACCATTCCCATGGCAGCTAAACGTTGTGAAATGCATGGTTGACTAACATTTAATGCTGCTGCTAGTTCTTTTTGGGTCTGGCATGGATCCTTGTCGATTAAAGCTTCCAATTCGGCATCAGCAATTTTTTTGGGTGGTCCAGAACGTTCTTTATTACCGACATCAAAATCGTTCCTTTTGAATCGTCTAAACCAATACTCACATGTTTTTATGGATGGGGAATGTTCACCAGAGATTTCTGACACTAAGCGATAGCTGTCGGCAGCACTTTTCTTGACAATAAAGTAATGCACTAACACTTACTGCAAATGCTGTTTTGTCGGGACGAAAGTTGCCATTTTCCTATCGAGTAAAACAAATATGTATTCGCACCTCAATCAAACGTTGTATACCGACTCTGACAGCTGGCGTCTCGTACTACGATATCACAGTGCTGCCACCTTAAAATACATGCAAGCAGTAATAAGTATGACACCGAACGGAAATCCCTCAAAACTTATTTATATACCCAATATATCCACAGATTAGTTTTGGTCAAACACCATAGTACAAGAGATAAATCAGTCTTGTTGACTTAGTAGCACTCTAATGTATTAAATTTTTCAGAAATGAAATGTGTCCCAAGAATCATAATGTGTGTGGAAATAAGTTAAATTCACAGATTCTTATTAAATGATAATTGGAATATGTATTGTAATATATATTTGAATATGTACAAATGTAAAAAAAAAAAGACTAGAAGTGCTATGGTTTTTAAACTGGTTGCTTCAAAGATATTTTGCCCTTTTTTGTTGTACTTGCTTGCACATCAGTTTGAGTTTCCTCTTGTGAGCAAGCCTGGCTTTCTTCTCAGCAAGCTGCACAGCCATATTTATTTTACATTGACTCTGCAGCTGAACAGAGTCAATGTAAAATAAACCATTTTTTTTTTTACAAAAATTAGAAATTATGTGCAAAGGATTTTCCATCCGGAGCTGTATCCGGTGCAGAAATAATTTTTCAAATCGGAGATTTAGAAGCAGAGATATAGGGGGAAACACAATTTAACTCTACGTCCCCTAGCGGAAAGTCTATGAATTACTTGAAAATTTTGAAATTATATGAAAAACATATCACACTGAAAACACTATCCAACAAAGAAGGAATTTTTCAAATCGGACTCCTAGAAGTAGAGATATTGACACAAATAAGAATACATCTACGCCACCTGGCAGAGAAACTGTGGAATATTTTAAGAAGAAAATATTCCGAAAAGGTTTCTCGATGTGAGTGGCATCAGTTCATGAAAGAATTTTTTTAATCGATATTTTAGAAGCTCAGATTTTATGGCAAATACATCAGAAGCAAAAATTAACACTTACGCCCCCTGGTGGCCAAAGTATTCTTTACCAAAAATTTGAAATTATATGCAAAAGATTTTCCATCAGGAGGTGTATCCGCTGAAGAAAATATTTTCAAATCGGAGTTTTAGAAGAAGAGTTATCGGGGAAAATGTAATTTACCTTTACGCCCCCTAGCGGAAAATCTGTGCGTAATTTGAAAAAAGTAACTACATCTAAAATATTCTTCGACATAAATGGAACCGAAAGGTAAAATAATTTTTTCAATCGGATGCTTAGAAGCAATTTGTGGAATAAAATATATTTTTGAATTTGACATCGTCTGCATTTACGCCCTTTAGCAGTGAAATGGTACATCATAAAAAAAAAAAAAAAAAAAAAAAAATGAAATGAAGGATCATCATTCGCATATTTCAATAGTTGCAGAGATATCATGGGGACAGACAGACTGACTGACCTACAAACTGGTAACATAAACACAATCTTTTTTTACAAAAGACGTGCTAACAAATTAGGAAACTTTTGTGTGAGTACAACTACAGCTTTTAGCAATAGCAGAATCTGGAAATATTTCTTGAAAAAAATGCCCAGCATGGTCTGCTGCAGATTTTTGCTCTACTAAAGAAGAAAGTAGCATTTTTGCTCTACTAAAGAAGAAAGTAGCATTTTTGTGTTGGTTGCCCTTAAAGCAGTGTTATTTTGGAAAAGGACAGCCAAAGCTTTCATTTATGCTTTAACTTTACTGGGGAAATGGTTTTTTGACACAATATGACACCAGCAGTCATAAAAATCACCATACTTAAATGGAAAATTAAAATTGCACACTGAACAAAATGCATGATGTGGCAAAACTAAAGATGTGTGCAAACACTGTCACAGCCCATTGTATGAAGCCTTGAATTTTATTTTGGAGTTCTCATTTTCTTTTTTTGCTCATACATCACTAAGTATTGTAGCTCGCCTGACTAAACAACTGATAAATCACAATCAGTATAAAGTCGAACTTCAATGCACTAAACTTTTAACACTACACCACAGCCATAATGTGGAATGGAAATAAGAATCACACTGTTACACATGTTTCTTTACCAATAGTGCACTTTTATTTCTTTACCAACAGTATACCTAAGCCCCAGACATTCCCCACCTTGAGTGTAAAACAGGTAGATAGCCCCAACACCACTGGATAAACTGATCAGTCGGACAAACCCAGTTCCATTTGATAAAGTTTCTAGTTTGGGGTGGGGGAACAGATAAGCAGCACAGAGCTGGTATGCATTTCACCCTTCAAAGAATAAGAAGGCTGTCAAATCTCTCTCGCCACCTTCCAAGTTATTTTGTCAAAAATAAGGAAAAATTAAGATTTGTATGATATAAAGAATAGCAGGCAAATCACGTATACACATATCACGAAGCTGTTCTCTGAGATTCAGAGGTTAGCTCCACAAAGAAATACAACAACCAGATACATTTTTAACCAACTATTTACTTACTGTTGCTGTATGAAACTTCTCCATTTACAGCGATCTTGACATACAACTTGGGCTTCATTGACATCCATCACATGACGTACACTTCTATACTCAATTTTTTTCTCTGCAGACACTCCTGAATTTGATAGCAGGGAATCGGGGCGAAAAAAAGAAAATGCAAACGATCCTAGAATACAGATAACATGAACAGATATGCACAGTGACAGTATCTGCCCCACACATAAGATTGTAAAGGGCAACTTCTGCAATGTTATTGGCGAGATTGTTACTGCTATAATTCCTTTTTACATCTGAAGAAATTGTTAAGAAAAAAAAGTCACACCTAGGACCATAAGAATAATGTCATTATCTCCATTATCATGGTACCAGCAACCGAAAAGTGCTCTTTTTATATTTGCACAATTGGTGTGGAGACAGTGTTCACAGATGGACAAACAAAAGATACTATAAGCATGCAATTTTCTGACAGATTTTTCATTTCAAAGAATATGTTAAAAAGGTCAGCCCACCCAAGTAAAAAAAAGGTAAAGAAAACTTACTATAATGAAAATTCTTGAGTTTGTTGACGGAATGCCTCCAGACTTACTGCAGTAGGTTTGCTTGTTTTCTTCTTTTCTTTTGGCTTATTCACTTTCAGACTTTCCTACAGGAAGGAAAAAAAAAAAATGAATATGACATTAGAAAGCGACCCCTCTGTATGGACAATGGTCACATACTTATACAAAAAAGAAGAAAAATCTGTGCAAATATGCTATTGTTTATTTAAAATGCAACAACAGGAAAAATGGGGCCAAAATTATCAAACCTTGCACGAGTGATAGGCCAAGATGGGAAAAGGAAACAATTACAATAGCAGAATGAAGGCAAGTTGTGTTGTCCAATCACAGGTACTGTACTATCTCCACACATATATGAAACGAAGCCTGCATAGAATAGAAGAACAGCAGCCCATAGTTGAACTTGGACAGTGTAGCGTTGTGAACCAAAGATGACGCCACATTGTACAAGATGAGATCCGCATGTGCAGGTGTCCAACTTTACCACGGTCACACTGTGGGTCTGTTGGAAGGCAGGATATAAGTTACAAGATATCGTTGCTGGTGTAGCCTACAATGTAAGCAGGATGACCCGTATATGGCAACAGAGGGAGGGAAGAAGACGGTTTGATGACCCAACAAGCAAAGTGTGGCACATACTGTCGTACAAGTGGCTGATATCCGCTCTGCATGGCATTGTCCGACTGACTGACAAGCGATATCCCAAGCTTTAGCTCAAAGATGGCAGACAATAGCATATCAGCTATAGTCAGCAATAGCCTTTTCATTATTTTTTGTTTAGTTTCTCTTTCATTTGTGCTTTTATATTTTAAGTTTTCTCAAGGTATGCCCTACCAAAACTCAAAGTCTAACAATCTATCTTCTGAAGGATGAAAAATGTGAGTAGTACCGTGGCCAGTATCTAAAAGACAGGACTTAATTGTTATCTGGTTTGCTGCTGTAACAAAATTTTCTATTTAAATTATTTACATTTCAGAGAAAGAGAAAGAGAGAAAAGAAAAACACAAACAAAAAAACTTACGGTGACAGATTCTGCTTCCTTTGTATCCTTCTGAAGACGATATAGGGCTTTAGCATTGTCTTTTGAAGATTCTGCTGAATCTTTTCTCACATAAAAGGGTTTTGCATTTACTGAAAAAACAGAACAGATTTATAAGACCCCTCGGAAACTCACACAATTGTTCTACGGTAAAAACTATGAAAACTCTTTGCACAAAGTTTACAAAAGGTCTTTCAGCAGAGAAACATTAACAAAAATATGACAACTTGGTAGAAGTTTCTGTGTTGAATTACTCGTTAAATTTTTCCTAAGCTTGTTCAGCCATGTACCAACCTTGATTTGATAATTGAATACTATGACTTTATTTATTTATTTATTTATTTTTAGTACATGCTATTGATGCAGTGGTTAAACATTATTAATTGGTTGTTATAGTAATAGTAGAAAAACAAACTCTGCAGCATATTCAAAGAAAACAACAATACTTAGCAACTGTACATTCTTGAAATGATCTGAAAATTTGAAGGATTTACTTCTAATTTGCACCCACCTAAAAGTTTATGATAATCAACTGTTACTCTAGATAAAAACTGGTGGAATTTCCAGTAATATTACCTCAGTATTTACCTTTTTGAAAATTAGCCTTACGTGTGAACCTCAAATGCTGAAATACATGTGCCAACACTGGCTTACATTCAGTTGTAGAAGCATGAGTTATCACTAATATTATGATATGTCATACATGAAAATGTTCCAGTAGAACTCTCAATCCATTTATCAAAAATTACAGGCATAAAATCTGATAAGAAAGTTAAATTTATTGGCTTTAAATTTTAGTTGAAGAATTCATGTACTACTTCTTCAAATTATCTTCCAATTGTTTTACTGTCTTACAGACATTTCTGCCTTTATGTGACTATGAAGGCCTGTCAATGCTTCACTTCACATTTGTTGTTGACATAAAACACAATTTAAAGATTGTTGCCAGATCACCAAATTCATGTTAAGGCATCTTCCACATAAAATATTTAATAAAATAATTAATGGCAAGAAACAAAATTGAAGAACATTAGATATGTTTTATTTAAAAGATGCCATAACATGAATCTGGTGATCTGGAAACAATCTTTAAATTGCATTCTATGTTAACAACAAATGTGGAGTGACATGAAGCACTGACACAACAGGCACTATTAGTCACCATAAGGTCAGAAGCAACCATTCGACAAAGAGGCCCCTCCAAAACAGACTGTTCTGCGGTGGGAACATAAACTCTTCGAAGCAGGCAACATCAAGGAAAAACCACGAACGGGAAGGCCATCAACCAGAGTGCAACAGTGTCAAGTGGTCGAGGAATCAGTTATCAGGTCACCGACGAAGTCGCCTCCGCAGACGATCAGCAGAGCTTGGAATACCACAATCAACACTGCATAAGCACATGAAGAATGACCTGAATTTGCACGCATATCGCCCGATGTTCGTTCAGGAGTTATCAGACATCGATTCAAACCGCAGACAGGATAGGATGCATGTGCAATGATGCTTCAGACATTTGCCACGATCCCAAAATGTGGAAAGGTCATTTTCAGTGATGAATGTGCGATATACCGCAACTGTCGATCACGGAACGTTGTGTTCTGGTCCAAAGAAAACCCACATTATGTCGAAGAATTGGAACATCATCCTCCGCATGTCATGATATGGGCTGCAATGAATAGTCAACATCTGTTTGGACCGTATTTCTTTGTTGGTCCAGTGATTCAGACAACTTATCTGGACATGCTGCAAACCTGGTGTGTGCCACAATCTTGGCATTCTGAATGATGTATGGTTCCAACAGAATGGGGCACCCGCCCATTACGCAATCACTGTTCGGGAATACCTTGGTGAGGTCTATCAGGATTGTTGGATTGGCTGAGGTTCAGCAGTGCTGCCCGCTCTACTTGAATGGCCACCTCGAAGCCCAGATATCTCAACGTGTGATAATGCCCTTTGGTGTTTCATAAAGGAGGTTGTTGCACAGCAGCGCTACCAAACCACTGATGAACTTAAACAAGCAGTGAGACGTGCTTTCTCTCGTATCACCCCGCAACTGCTTTGGAAAATGTCCCACAGAACATGGCGTAAAATTATTCTCTGTCACGAGAATGAAGGAGCCCAAACGGATCCACTGGATGTTTAAGGATAACTCAACATATACATCATACAACAGATACATAGCTCACTTGCATTTCTTATTACAAAGGGGGGGGCAAGACATTGTGGATACCCTGTCGGATGATTCACATTGTTAGCAACTTTGAAAAAGTTGACAGATGGGAAGATTCCTGACCCCAATCCATGCATCCAATTTACAATTTAAATGAGTAGGTAGGGGAAATACAGTGCCTTCAATTGTAACATGGTTGGTTATGGTATATTATCAGATGTAATTGATGTTCAAGCACTCAATGAAATATAACCACTAAAATACCTCTAAATATACAAAATATAACCTCTAAATATACCTAAGTTATTAAACAGATTAGGTGCTATTGTTTAAAAAAACCCCAAAAGACTGGAAGTTTGTATTTCTTTGTGGAGGTAACCTCTGAATCTTAGAGAACAGCTTAGTGATATGTATGCATGTACTATTATTACCTTATCCTAAGGAGGCAAAATGTCCAACAAAACTATGTTTTGATATCATTGCCATTTGGGAATGCAGATGCATGCAATTGGGGGGGGGGTGCATTCATAAAATATATATAAAAAAAAAACTTTTTGAAAAATGACCTTTGAACTCCTAAACTAGATAGTGAAGTCTATGGGCCATTTTGAGTAGCCTTAATTAATAGGGGCAGTGTAAATCCAAAGATTTCAATTCATTATGTTTCAGTAAGTACCACACACTGGGAGAATGGGGAAGAGGGAGGGGGTGGGGATGAGCGATAACAGAAGTAGAGAGCTATACAATAACAATCTCCATCTAGGGCACAACAACGTTTTGCTTGGTATGCCATGATTCACTTTAAATAAAACAAAGCACACTAAGCAACTAAAGGTATTGTCGTAAATAGTAACACTGTACTAGTGGTCTGATTTATTGGCGCAGAAAGTAGACACATTAGCGTTTCCAAGCTTTCGCGCATCAACCTGATGGCTTTTTCAAGGAAGTTAGACAGAAACTGACAGAAAGGCAGTTTCTGTCTAACTTCCTTGAAAAAGCCATCAGGTTGATGTGCGAAAGCTTGGAAACGCTAATGTGTCTACTTTCTACGCCATAAATCGGACCACTAGTACAGTGTTACTATTTACTACTTAATTGGTGTACTGTTCCTTGTTATCAGTTTAAAGGTATTGTCATTCTACAAAAAATAATTAGTGGTGTTTCTAAATGCATTCATCCTTTTCTGAATATCAGGAGACACTTTGATAGCTTAATGGAACTGATGATCAGAGAGAAAAAACATTTTTACTGGTTAAAATGATTGCACACAGTTGCCCTGAAATAAAACAAAAACAAAAAACTGGAAGAGATTAATTTCCAAAACATCCATATGTGAAGGTCAGACACACATCAGGCTACTGACTTTCCTCCACAGTAAAATAGGTGTGCACTTCTGAAACAAGATTACAGAAAGATGGCAGACATTCTACCCAGAAGGTATCATTACAAGTGAGAGGGTCATTTTTTTTTTTTTTTTTTTAAATATATTGTGAAGAACATCTGCGTATCGGATAAGTCATCTCACATAATTATCCTGGATAGACAAGATTATAATTCTAGGATGAAGTTATATATGCCATTCTACATGAATCAATAACTAAGGACCCTACAGCAGCAGTCTTGATGGCAATTAGCAAATGAAAAAATCATGGATCCTTACCGGAGACTATCAGCACTTGCTTACAACCTCCTCTAGGCACGCATGTGCCAGAGATTTTCGGTAAAGTCAATATTCATAAAGAGGGTAACCCCCTCCGCCCCCTTGTTTTGGAAGACAAAGTCCAACTTACCCCCTTGAGAGAGAGCGTTGGACAATTTTCTCAAACCATTGATGACCAACTCCAATTTCTCAGTATCCAGCTCATTACAGGCTGTTAATAAGATAAAAAATTTTAGGCTTACAGGAACGGATTTCCTGATGGCTTCACTGGACATCACATCGTTATTCTCTAACATACCGGTGATGAGTGTACACGACATTATCCAGGATAAATTAATTGCACAGGGCATTTGTTCACAGGCACAGATTGCTTCCATCATGTCTGCGTTATGTTTAATTTTCAAACGGACATATTTTAAATTTAACAACAAGATTTACCGACAGACAGAGGGGGCCCCCTATGGGTTCCCCCTCTCACGGGTGCTGGCAGAGATTCTTTTACAACAGCTGGAGGAACGATTCATTGAATCTTGTAGTTTAAAACCATCCATGTACATGAGATACATTGATGATGTATTTATGATTCGGCCCTATTCAATACAAGATTTACATGCATTCACTGAGGCCTTATCTTCTGTTTACTGAACAACACGTTTCACAACGGAACTGGAAAATAACAATTCTTTAGTGTTCCTGGACATTCTTGTGACAAGACATCAGTCTTCACACCTACTATAATTTACGGTGTATAGGAAGCCAACTTCTAAGCCTTCCCTAATTCCAAACTCACCAGCTCACCCCAAAGGTTACAAAATGTCTGCCCTCCGATTTATGCTTAATAGAGCCTACACGCACACCTCCAACCATAATCTTACACAACAGGAAATAAAAAAAGTGTATCAGATTGCTCGGAACCACGGATATACAGATATGATGCTTAATAGCATATTGAAACAATTAAGCCAGAGGTCACGATCCATGCTTCAGGGGGACAGAACCACACACAGATTCGTAGGTTCAATCGAAAATATACAGTGCTTAGTGGACACCTTAGAAAACATTTGTCGCAGGAACCAGTTAGCTTTTGGAATCAAAACCAGCAACATCCTATCCTGTATAAAGAATGACAGCGACGATGTAGGCGTTGAACAAAAGCATGGAATTTATTCCATCCCATTGAAACCTCCAGACGACTCAATGAAAAACAGGGTTTATATTGGATCCACAAGCAGATCGATTGGAATTCGACTCGAGGAGCATCGATACGATGTAAAATGTGGGACTAATAACACAGTCTTATCCAGAATTACAAATAGAAGAACACATTAACCTGAGTGGTCAAAGGTATCAGTCCTGGCCATTCCTCAACCAAGGTTTAACATTTTATTTATAGAGACCCTCTATATTTGGAACGCAGCAGACAGATGCTGCAACGAAGAACTTCCATTTAATTTACCTGCTCCATGAAAATCTGTCGTGAAAAATACGCTTTCTACATAACGAAGAAGTCCTTTACAGATAAGAGGAAGTAGCTAATAACCCAAAATAAACTGCTACGTATTACCAGTTGGGACTTTAACTTCCATTTTTAAATTTATTAATTTATCACGGTGTAATTTAATAGGTAAGCATATCGATTGTACTCTCTCAGTTACTACGACGTTTATTGGTCACATGACCGATTGTTGTATGTATAAATAGTTGATGTTCACGAAGTCTTCTGCGTCACTCACATTTGAGGAAGGGTCACGCTGACCCGAAAGATCTCATGCAGTTGTTGAGAGTTTGGTGACATGTTTTTAGCCACGACTCTTTGTATATAAAAGCATTTTAATTGTCGAGCTGGGGGTGTGTCACTGAGTTTTTGACTATTTATTTTAAAATTGTGTACAGACGGAATTACCGCATTGGCGTTTCATGACATTCGCTGCACGAAATATACAATACCAAGACATCTAAAGTAATATATTGACATTTTCCAGCAAAACAGTAATGCAAATTGTTTGCCTATTAAAACCATCCATCCATCCATCCATCCATACATACATACATACATACATACATACATACATACATACATCCATCCATCCATCCATCTATCCATACATACATACATACATACATACATAATCACTAAGCTGATCTCTGAGATTCAGAGGTTAGCTCCATAAAGAAATACAAACTACCAGATAATTTTTACTTAAAACAACATTTATTCAGGTACAGAAATGTAAAATCAATTTAACAAAATTTAAAGCTGGTCAACTGTTTTAAAAGCAACTAATGGTTGCTCTGAAGTCGGTCACCTAAGCACACTTTCTACATTTGGTGCCCTATAAATTATAGATATATACAAAACGAGCACTGGAATTTCAGAATTTGCGAACTTACTTCAAGAGTATTACATACCTGAGAGATTTGACTCAACCTTTTTGGCACCTCCATTCTGCACTGCTTCATAGTTTTCTTCTCCTTTATTAAGAGTAATATCACCGGCATTTGAAGCACTTTCACTGACTGATTCATCATCAATACTATCACAGACTTCTGAGCACTCACTCATTTGGGCGCTTTGGGACTCCATTCGACGCCTTTTCTTCTGTTCTTTCATTACAAGTTTCCTCTCCAACCTAAATGGTTTTAAAATCAAAATAACTGCATTCACCCATTCAGTATACCTTAATTATGAGGCATCTAAACACTATTATATACACACCAATGAAATATGCACAACACATGAGGGTCATTTCAAAAGTAAGTCGCACTACAGTATGGATGATGCAATCACCACTGTAGTTGCACGAGTTGTACACTGGAAGTGGAAAAAAGTGTGGATGACCTTTCTGCATCATAGCATATCCCATTTTGGAACAGCTGTCACCAAAAAATGGCACACAGAGATTTCAGTTACTTTCAAGTGTAAGATTGAAACTCCACACAGGAGAAATCCAACTGACATTCACACTGCACTGATGGAAGTTTGTGGTAAGCAAACAGTAAACTGGAGCATTGTTTCTTGCTGAGCAGCATGTTTTTATGAGGGCCACGAAAGCACACCTAATGACATCAGTCCAGGGGCCAAACAACCCCAGCTGCCAGGTCTGCCAGTTCCCCGAAGGAGACCATCGAGTTACCAGTGAAGAGACTTCAGCAAGAACTTAAATCTTGCCTGCATCAGTATTTTGCATTCTGACAGAAATGTTAAAGAAATAGAGTGTTTGGCAAGGTGGGTTTCACAGGAGTTGAGTGATTCACAAAAACAGACTTGGTCTGGAAAATGCACAACAGCTGTTGCAACGATTTGCTACTGAAGAGGAGGACTTCCTGTATCAAATTGTTGTTATTAATGTAACTTGGATTAGGGATTTTGAACCAGAACTGAAAATTCAGTCCAGTTCATTCAGAGGTTCTTTCTCAGTCAGACACAAAAACAGCAGTGGAGAATGTCAAAAGGAAAAAATGCTCTTCACATAAGATGATGCTGGGCATCGTCATGACAGAGTACCTACTTGGCAGTACTGTAACAACACAGATAGAACATACAGTTAAGTCCATGATTTATGTGAAATCCACACTTGTAATTTTGCTAGCATGTGAGAAAGAAGTTCTTCCGGCTGATCCAACCACACTAGACCAGGGAGTCATATCAACTTTCAAAGCATATTACGGACAATGTCTCAGTTTTAGATAAACACTGATTATTTTGATAACCCATGGAGTAAATCTACCATTCAAGAGTGATGGAAACACTACAACACCAAGGGTATATGATTAACAATACTCAAGCATCACGGAAGAAGTCATGACATTGTGGAAGACTTTGTGGAAAGACATCATTGATGACTTCAAAGGTTTTCCTAGCTTTCAAGTCACAGTGCAAGACATTGTGGAGATTGGACAGAAAGTGGGTGGAGACAGCTTCCCTGATATGGAAGGAGTTCATGTGATGGAATTGACTGACTCATGTGAACTCAATGTTGATGATCTGATAAACAAAACCAAAGAACAGAAAGAAAAAAACAAACAAAAAAAAAAAAACAAACCAGGAGAGGCGAGTAGAATGTTGTGAAGTTCTCCAAGTAAAAAATTTGAGTACGTAAAAGATGAGCATCATTATTTGCACAGTTGGATAAAATTGCACAACACTTTTTAGATGAAGACCCAAGTTTTGGGAGAAGCCTGCAGTTCAAGCGTGACTTGCACGGCATCCTTATGACTTACAAAGAAATCTGTGCTCAGAAACAGACTGGTAAAGCAGACCAGTATGATGAGGTATTTCAGACCACGGTCTTCCACTCCTATTCCAACTGCTCCTGAATCAAGAACATCAATGTCAACCCCCTTCTGAAAGTGAACCTGAATAACCTGCAATAGCTTCACTTTGCTGTTTGTTGCTAACTACTCCATACAAGAAGTTTCTCCCATTGAAATAACACTGTCTGGCTTGAATGATTCTGACATAAGTGACTCTGCACCCACCTTTTTCAATATGTTAACATCTACAACTACAAGCGCAATCTCATCCCCTGGAGCCAGACTGATTGATTATACTGGTGAGTGCTGATTTATTTTACCAAAAAAAAAAAAAAAAAAAAAAAAAAAAAATTGTCAATGTTGGTGCTTTCAAAGTTTTGATGTATTAAGATGATTACAATGCGGTTAAAATCCATTTGATATACACTGCTGGCCACCCAAAATGCAACACCAAGAAGGAAGCAACCGATTGGCCTGAAATTCGCAGCACGCGTCGCCCGTGAGAGGACATGCAAACAATTAGCATTGCAAGGCATACGCAAATCATGTGTGCCCGACATGCCACCGAGAAGCACTATAAGAAGAGTGCACAGAAGGCGGGGTGTAAGTAGTGGAAGTGTGTTGTGCTGCCGAACCTGTGCGTGGAAAGCTCCCTGATGCCTCGTCGCAGAATATGGCAGTCATTCCAGCACATTTCGGAGTTTGACAGAGAACGAATAGTGGCTATTGCGACAGCAGTTTATCGTACCGAGACATCGGCGCCCGTGAGGGACGACATCCAGATCCAGTGAGGCGAGTATGGATTCGGTGGGTGCAGGAGGGACGAACGGACCGACTGCCGCAGCCACGGCACACCACTGAACGAGAAGACTGGCATGTTGTGCGGCCGGCATTGACGGCTTGCACCGCCACATCACGAACGTTAGCGCAGGAATTAGGGTGTGTTGCGCAACAACCTGTGTCAGCACTACCGTTTGACGTCGTCTGCAGGAGCGGCGACTTGACGCACGGCGCCCATGGCTCCGATTAGCATTGACGTTACACTACCTGCGAGTGCGGCGGCAGTGGGCCGTTGAACGCCGTGCCTGGACTACGGAATGGCACGATATTGTCTTCTCCGACGAATTCCGCTTCTGCCTGTAACACCACGATGGTCGGATCGACGTGTGGCAACACCGCGGCGAGATACTGTATGACGCCTGCATTATGCATCGCCATACCGGTCAGTCACCTGGCATTATGGTTTGGGGCGCAATTGAATATGACACCCGCACCCCTCTGGTATGCATCGCAGATACACTCAACAGCCACTGATACATCTGCGACGGTTTGGAGCCTGTAGTCCTCCCTTACCTGCAGGACCTGCCAGCGGCCAGGTTTCAACAAGACAATGCGCGCCCGCACATGGCACGCGTCATGGAACAATTCTTCACGGCCCACCAGGTGTAACTGATATCGTGGCCCGCCTGTTCTCCCGATATGTCGCCCATCGAACACGTCTGGTCACTGATCGGCAACCGAGTGTCCTGGCAAGCACCACCCGCGGCTGCGCCTGATGAACTGTGGTAACGTGTGGAAGCAGCCTGGACCGACATACCCCAAGCCCACATCCAAAGCCTCTTTCGTTCTACGCCGCGGCGTGTAGCGGCCGTTATTGACAGCCATGGGGGCCACACGAACTATTGATGTATGCGTGTTCCGCAAGTCGCACAGGCCTGTAAGCTCAATCGTTTTATCTTTGTATCTGTTGTTATGTCTCCAGTAAATCTGGTTTTGCTGTCTCGTGTCCTTGGTGTTGCATTTTGGGTGGCCAGCAATGTATATATATTACATTGTTGCACATAACCCTCTTTTATCTATTTGATAATGCATTTGATATATGCGATGTCAATTTATATGAGGTTTACACAGAATGCAACCCTCGCATAAATTGAGGACGTACTGTATTACCACGACTTTCTTCAAAAACTGTGCTGGAAAATGTACAGCAACAACTCCAGTCTGGAACATGTGGTGCTGATTCTCCACGACTATACAAGATCACACGTTGGGAAGGTTGTTACTGATTTTGCCAGCAAAGTACACCTGAGAGGTCCTACCACATCTGTCCTGCAGCCCAGCTTTGAGTCAACCAGACTTGGATTTGTTCTCCAAGAAAAACTGCACATGTGCTATATGCAGCTATTATCCAGTGCACCCACTATCTCAACAGAAGTGAACAACTGACGGATATCATAAATATTCCTAAGTTCTGAGAACCCGCAGTTTAGAAACACAGAGACTACACTGAAGGACTGTAGGCTCATATTAGATCATTCATTTGTTCTAAGTACATACTAACTTAGGGTGCATTACTTTTGAAAGTACATATTTTTGATTTTCATCTACAGATTTATAAACAAGGGGAAAGAAAGGTAAACCGACTATCAAACATTTCAATGAATTTTCAGATCACTGACTAGCAGGGAAACTTGTTAAGTGAAAATCTCAAGGGCTGCCTGGAAAATAAACAACACAGACCTAAAAATCTGCTATTTGTGCTTACATAAAAGCAAGAGTCCATTCTAGGACTGAATCATTTGTGATGAGAAGTGAATTTTTCACAACAACAATAATAATAAAAACAACTGCATAGCCTTGCTGTATGTAGCAAAGCAATGGAATGAACATCTATGCCGGATCTCTACAAAAGTGTGATATTATCACATGTGACTCACATCTGAATTAATTGGCTACAACTTTCTGAAAGTTAACAAAGTCATCTGAGAAGCAAAAGCAGCAAATGGGATGCACTTCATCAAACTGTTTCAGAAAGTAGTGAGAAGTATAAAATAAGACTAGCCTCAAATTTAGAGAATGAAGTTGAAAATATTTTTCCAAAGAGAATAAGATATTTTAAAAATGCAAGGAGTGGTCTATGAAGTAAAATGTAGTTATGGGCAATATTCTCTCTAAGCGGCCAATGGGCAATGCACACCTAACTCAATGAGCTGAGCAGGCATCAAAACCACTTGGGCAAAATTTTTTATTTTCTCAGCTTTTCTTACTAATGCAGTAGAAGTTGGAACTTCAATTGGAATTCTTATTTTTTCTAACCTCCCTATTTTTATTACCGTTCTTTCCGCAATTGATTTTAAATTAAAGAAAAAATTATTCAAAACATTTCATTAATTAAAATTTTTATTTTATAAAAAGTGAGAAGTTCTAACTTACTTCTGGAATGCTTACAATTTAAATGACCAGCGGCTTACTATTTAACTGACTGGAATGCCTCTCCCCTACCAACTAACATGGGTGCATTAGTTAGTACAATGAACCTGGCTACGGTTTGCTGTGATTGGCTGGCACTGACGTGTTGCTTTGAGAAAAGACTCAATATCTGCCTCTTTCTCAGCATGGGAGAATCACTAATCCGCATTCTCGTGTTCAGTATCTGCTTGCATGAGGCTACTATGCAAGAAGTCTGAGAATGAAGAGGACAATGAGATGAACTTAGAAGGAGGCAAACATCATTTAAGAAAAGTGTTGTTTTGAATTTTGAGAGCCCAAATTTTATTTATTTATTATTATTTTTGGCAGGTAATTGATTTGATTTATGAAAATTAATTAGAGATTTGGGAATTTTAATCTGAAATGCTTGCTGCGCGGAGAAAGAAGTCGCTGCGCACACAGCTTACAGGGAACATTGGTTATGGGCTATTTTACATACGTAAGACAGGGCACAGACTAGAAACTCGAACAGCAGAACATAAAGCAGCTATGAGAAATTGCTGCTTCAACAAGACAGGTTTAGACAGACACGTGAGCAGCTTAAAGGAAACATTGGTTATAGGCTTTCTTACATCTAGGTGAGACAGGTCACAGACTAGAAACTCAAACAGCAGAACATAAAGCAGCTATGGGAAATTGTTGCTTCAACAAGGCAATTTTAAGAAGACACGTTAGAGAAACTGTTCACAACATGGACTGGAACTCCCTTAAAGTCATCAGTTTTGAGAGCAACTTTTAAAAGAAAACTAAAAGATACAAATTGAGAAAAATCAGAATTCCATCATCAATGACTGCAGAGGTTTGTCCCTGCCTAACATCTGGAAGGACTTGGTGTAAAATAACCGCAACTGCCAAGGTCAGTCATAGCCGCGATAGTGACGGAGAAAGAATGACAACAAAAGACTGCCTGAGGAAGAAGAGTGTTCTCCGAAAATCTGCGATTAAAATAAAATATTTCCAAGAAGAAAATAAAAAAACGTATTAGAAGTTTAATTAAGTAATCAGATCTCTTTGTTAAATTAAAGCACATCAACACTGCCTTGTGCTAAAATCTGACATTGCCCGTCTTATACACAATACTAATTTTCCTAAGAATAACTATTTCTTTATGATAACATTTTTAACAAAATCACCTCAAAGAAAATACCATTTAACCAGTCTTGTGAGATTTGGCATGCTTCATGCTTGATTCTGTGCACTTCTTTGTCTATTAAGATGTAGAGTTTCAATCTTTTATAGAAAGAAGCATTTGGAGATGAAGCTTCCAGAATTGCATGATAGAAAGAAAATGGATTTTTTCCTGTTAACATGAGATGCTCAGCAGGCTATGAAATGAAGCTTCAGGTACAGCTCAACACAGGAATATGAGACTTACATGTAGCAAGACTTGTGCATAAGAGAAGATGAACTAGTGTACCTGAAGTGTGAGAGCCTGGTTTAAGAAAGCTCAGATAACCATCAACACAGCAATGATTCTTGCATTCCGTTTCACTGAGAAGTTTAATTCTGTTCCTATGAAATGAAATGCTATATTTCCACCTGAACAGGCATCCCAAATAATGTATCAAAAATACATACACCTGTGCATACAAATGCTTTTTTTAAGGGCCATTCTTAATGGAAAGTCGTGTGTGAGAGAGAGAGAGAGAGAGAGAGAGAGAGAGAGAGAGAGAGAGAGAGAGAGAGGGTGTGCGTGTGTGTGAGTGCGTGCGTAGTACCATCTAACATAATCCAAGGTAACCCAGCAAAAACACGAGTGCTGGGAAACTGCTGGCCACCAGCTGGCAGTGATGGGTCATTGCTAGCTGAAATCTGCCGCTCACTGCCCGGTAGTGGGCCGTTGGTGGCAGCGCTATCAGTTGGAAAGCCACTGATGGCCCTGTAGCATCGCAGTGAATTGTGGGCTTCCAAGCAAGTGCTACTCGGGGCCTGTTGCTGGCAACCAATGCAACCCCAACAGCAGGTGGAAGCAACGGGACTGTGCATGCGCAGAAGCAACACTTGCTGTGTCTCTCATGGTACCAGTTAGTTGAAGACGACGCTATCGCCATCGTGTTATTTTAGTGGATGCTAAGAAAAAAAATCCATATGTGGAGAGGCGAATTAATTTCCTAATGAAATTTTACGTCGCCGAAGATATCAGATTAAGCCGTGAAATATTAGATTACAGCCATGAAATACACCCACTCCATTCCCATGAATAACAATTCATGGAATGGAGTAGATGAATAACAAGAAAAATTTGAAACTGCTTGAAACAAATGTCCTGGAAAACCAATAAAACAATGTTTGTTGGGGGGAAAAAAAAAAAAAAAAAAAAGAATTATACGTGTACAAAATTTATTAATTATTTGAAAAAAAAAAAAAAAAAAAAGCAACGATATGTGGTGTACTCATCCATCGGTTGAATACACAAGACTGGGAGGAATTCACTTCTAAAAATAACAAGAAGTAAAATAAAATATCTTTACTCTTTAAAACAAATGTAGCTTCGGACAACAAAAAGGAAAGACACAAGTTAAAAATGTAACAGAATGTGACATGAACCCAGGTAAATATATATATTTATTCAACAATCTCTTTTCAAGACGACAAGGACAGTACAAAACTTTGGAAAGCTACTCTAAGTATGTACACTCCTTGAAAATGAGTGAAATTCCGTTAAGGTAAAAAAAACCAAACTATTGTTACGTTGAAAAAATAAATTTATGAATTATATGAAACTGACTTTTATGAAAAATACCTCGCAATATTGTAAAATGAAAGAGGGAAGCATTTGATTACACATTGAATACGAAACAGACCGCTTTAAGCATACGCTCGAGCATGGCAAATTAGTCCGGTCGGTAGAGAGCACAGCTACCACGCCAACGGCCCTGGTTCAAATCCACTCAGATGCAAACGGGCGCTTTTCCGGTCAGTTGAGAAAATTTCCCAAGCGCAATGCGTTAATTCACAAGTTTCGTAAGGGTAGGAAAAAAAAAAAAATAATTGTTGCTTTGGGAAACTGCGGTTATCCTCAATTTTTTTTATTTTTATTTTTTTATTATGGCTACTACTGGGAAATTGGCGGACAAGATTAGGCAAGCCACCAGTTACGTCACGCGGTTGCCGGCTGCCACTACCAGTACACTAGTGGACCACATTAGGCTAGCCATCATTTCTGGCACGTGCTTGAAGGGCCACTTGTAGCAGCTACTGCCTATGATGGACAACTGATGGGGTGCCAACTGTTGGCCTGAACTGCTGGCACTTGTGTTGGCCACCCGGATATTTTATTGACGGTTCGGCAGCGGCAACATAGTGCTGGGCCAGCAAGACTGTTTCTGCTGGGAAGTAAAAGCACATTCCTGTTTTTTCAAGTCCAACCCAGGAAACCAGACACAGTGATTGATTACAGATTTTTATATATGGTAACAACATCTGGATGTTGACAAGAAATACAGAAGCTGACCAAATGTGCTCCTATACCATGCTTGTACAACTTATTTGGATCATTACTACAGGGTGATTCATAAAGAAGTATACAGTTTTAACACACTATAAAACAAGAACAATGTAAGATATTTTATGTTACTTGTAACAGAATTGTAGGGGAATGTTTCAAGTTTTTTTAGACAGTCACAGATCTTCTATGTGTGCACCCTTAGTCACACGACACACATCGAGCCGGTAATCATTTCAGCCCAAACGCGAGGTAAGATATCTGAATCAAGTGCAGTGATAGTGGTTGTGATACGCTGTTTCAGCTCCACTAGATCAACAGGAAGGGGAGGGGCAAATACCTTGCCCTTTACGTACCCCCAAAGGAAAAAGTCACAAGGTGTTAAGTCAGGACTTCTGGGTGGCCATTGGGTCAGTGGCATGTTGTAGTCCGCAGCTCGTCCAATCCATCGATGAGGAAGATGTTCATCGAGATAATCTCGCACATTGTCTAACCAGTGCGGTGGTGCACCATCCAATTGGAAAATAAAGTTGTCACTGCAGTTCTGCAACTGTGGCATCAACCAAAAACTTAACATATCCAGAAAAGAGCCTCCCATGACAGTTTTCTCGTGAAAAAAGAAGGGGCCATACACTTTCTTTTTGGACACAGCACAGAACACATTTACCTTAAGGGAATCTCGCACGTGTTGCACTGTAAATCTAGAATTCTCCGTTCCCCAAAAGCGAACATTGTGCTTGTTTACCTGATCACTCATGTGAAATGTAGCTTCATCGGTGAAAACTAAGTGATTGGCAAAATAGTCATTTTCAAAATGGTGCTGCATTTTGGCACAAAATTCAAAGTGCTTAGTCTTGTCAAGGTCAGTGAGATTTTGCAACATCTGCACTTTGTATGGAATCATTTTCAGCTTCTTTCTCAAAATTCTCCAGACAGTGGGATGTGAAATCAGCACTTCACAACTCACCCTCCACGCCGATTTTCCCGGGCTTCGTTGAATGGCGGTGCAAACACTATCGACAACTTTTTCCGATACATGCGGTCATCCAGGACTTTTAAGTTTGCACAAACAGCACGTAGTTTCAAATTTTTTCTGCCAATCGTAGATAGATTTACTGGTTGGAGGTTCTTTTCCGAATCGTGATAGAAAATGCCGTTGCACAACAGTTACAGATTCTGTTTTGCTCAATTAAGAACACAAAATGCCTTCTCAGCTGCAGGCACTGCCATTTTGACTGACTAGTCACGTGACATGCACACTTTCGCCTACATCACTTCCCTCAGTAGCGGGACACAAACTTTATGAGCACATCTACCTAACGGTTCGCAGTTGTGGTCCGTGTCTTCAACTGTTTTACAGCATCTGGAAACTGTATACTTCTTTATGAATCAGGGTGTATAATAAACATGATTACATCAGCACTGCAAAACAGTGATTTCACTACACTGGTAACTAACATTCTGAGGTTCAAAGGACATGTTGAAAAACTGAGTGATGAAACATTACACTCTTTCAGGACAAATCTTTGAATGTGTTAATAAATAAAAACAAAGAAATACTTTGGGGAATAAAGGTAAAAAAAAATCTCAAAAAGGAAAGGAATATGGGACAGCATTTGTTAGAGGCAAATCATAAACATGTGAAGTTCGAGCAGTGTGCAAAGATTAGGTTCTTTAATGAATCAGAATTAGTTGAAGTTGGCAGACCATCTTTCTGGACTTTAGCTCAAGAGTGAACAAACAACAAAGTGATACGCACTTTTGTTCTAATCATTCTCCATTTCACAAATTCTTAAGGATGCTACATGAAATCTTGAAGGTTAATATTGTAACCAGGTAATCTCGGGAAAAATGAGATGCAATCTATTAGTATTTCATAGATATATACAAAAATGCAGTTATATTACCAACATTTCAAAGCAAAAATTGTGTATTTTAACAATACCATGCACAAAGTATGCACGACCTTACCTTGATTTCTTATGCTTTTTAACTTTTTCAGGATCCTCAATTTCAAAATGTTTTTCAAGATTTCCATCCTTGCCAGTGCATTGTATTTCCATCACAATATATTCACAGTCTGGAGTTAAACACTGCTGGCCAAGAAAGTCCTTATCAGTTCGGTTTAACAAATCTTTCAAGGCCTTCCAGCAAGCAGGATGATAATTCAGGATGCAACGGTCTTGACATTGAAGAGCAGTAAAACCTTTGAAATCGGGATCGGAGTAATAAATGTCAGGTTTGGACAGACACTTTTCAAAACGACACGTAGCAGCAGGTGCAGATGGATTGCGACACCTGGCGATTACATCACGCATTAACGTTTTCAATGTTTCAATTTTTGTTTCTTCAATGGCGCTTGATGTTCCCGGCCAACAATGAACTGAATAAAGTATACCTTTATCTACTATAGACTGCAACATTTCAAAATGAGAAAGAGCTTCTTTGAATTTATTTAGCTTCAACTGTGCATACCCCAAGCCATAGTGTGCAACAGGAAACCAAACATCTTGGTGATTGTTTAGTATCTCATTGAAGGTGGTTATAGCTTTGCTTATGTCTTCAAATGTTCCAGATTTGCAACAGGCAATACCAAACGCATACTTCAAGCAAACAGTTTCATATTCTTTCAATTTATGGCAATCAGGATTTGATTTTAATTCTGATAATGCATCATTAAAAGTACGTGCAGCAATAAGCCCACATCCATCTATCAATGCTGCTGAGCCTTCCTTCAGCAAATTTTTTAAATGCTGGTGTTTCTGAGGATCATGTGCCTGAAATTAAAGACATGGTATGAATATACATAAAAATATTATTCCACAAACAACAGTCATGAAATTCTTGTAAATGTCTACACTGCATCAAGCTTTTGAATAAATTCATTCAAGCTAGAGAGAAACTGTAGCTAAATATACACACATTTTTAATCTGGAAAAACATTGCATTTTAAAAATGTTTTGTTAAAAGTACCTAATCATATTGTTCAGACTTCAGCTGAAAAGCTTGAAGAAATTAGAATGGACAAACAGTATATTTTGGCATTACAAGCATTTATCAGTTCATTTCTGCAATTTCCTTAATTATAAAAATTAACACTGTTAGCAAACACCAAGCATGCATTCATAGAAAGACACCATTATTTTAATCATTCGACCAAGAACCTGGAAAACTCTCTGGTGAAATGTTTTTTTTAATATGGAAATTTCTTAATCTTTTTGCTGCTTTTGAGTTTGACACAAAAATAACAATTGAAAGTAATTAATAGGCTAATAAGGAACTATGCACCAACAGTACTAAGAATAGTATAACTAAACTAAGAATCCGAATCTTTTGGCATAGAGTAGAAATCGAAACTTCCAAGCTTTTGCACATCAACCAGATGACTTTTTTTTTCAAGAAAGGTAGACAGCTAACTGGATAATAGAACACTTCACACGTGTTCTATTGATTTTTATTCTACGCCAAGAAATTCAGATTCCAAGTATAGTTATACTAGTTCTTGGTAACAATTGAAAGCACACATCAAAGAGGAATTACCATGCTTTTGAAAAATAACACCACGAGAAAAAAAAGAAGATAAATTACTAAAAAAGGGAAATAAATTATTGTTTTCTTCAAACATTATTGAATTGATTTTAACATTTTCCCTTAGCTTTCTCTAGTTTAAACACCAACACTGATTGCTACATTTTCTTTTAGGTACATCTGCATAATAGCTCGTTGCACCACCTTTTTGGCTTCAGAAAATTGAATTTATCAGGGCATGGATTTCTTGAGCTGTGCATTCGGCAGTCACTGGGACAAGCATCTGAGTGGCATGCTTTTGACATTTGGTGGAATTCAAATGTGAAAGTATGCCACTGGGATGCTCACTCATATCCATTACATTGCTTCCCACAGATATTGCCCAACATTTGAAGGTAGGTCATCACTCTGCATGACACATTACATTTCAGTGCACAGTTGATCAACTGAATTGAGGTCTGGTGGCTAAGGAATATGCTGCAGTAAGCTAAAATTACTATTGTGGTGCTGGAACAACTCACAATCTCATATCCATGACATGGAGCATTGCTCGCTGGCAATGATGCTTTGTATATCACGTGGAATTCAACGACAGATCTGCAATATCAAGCAGGGCAAATCTGAAGCCCACCCCACATGAGTAAATCCATGACCTGAAGCAGTTTTTGCAGGTTTTTTTTTTTTTTTTGTCCTCCATTGCCCAGTGTGTTTGTGTTCCTCAGCCTACTCCAGCCACATGTACCTATACCTACTTATCTTCCTAATATAGCACAGTGTGAACAAGTGACACTCAGTAAAAGACACACAAGTTCATTCCTTGAAAACTGGAGGTAAATGTAACAAAATTTTCACTGTATGTACATAAATCAGTTGTAAGGTTTCTGGCAATTACCAGTTCAGGGATAATGGCCATATGATTCAAACACTTATTCATTCACAGAATTCCAGCAACCTCCCCCCCCACTTATGATCCAAATGCTCCAACTTAAAATAATAGTGAAACCACAGGTCTGTTCAACCAATAACCTACAACAATCAAGCCTCCTACAGGCTTGAGCAAACTATACAGCACGCAAAATGTTGAAGCCATGTTTGCTGCACCTAACAAGGAACTTAGATAAACTAGATAAAAACAGGTACTTGTCCTTTGCAACTCGTTTGTCGGAACACAAAAGAGACGTCTTGAAGAATAAATCATTCACTGCCCTATCTCGGGAGGTCATGACATCTTCTGCCGCTCCACAATGGGTCGATTTGCAACAGGTTGCACCATACACTACCGCCAGAGGTACAGCCATTAGGGAGTCTTTGGAGATCTTGTTTAGCAATGATGTCTGTAATGATGATGTGTCAATGGAGCTGCCTTTGATATGGCGCATGTTCCTGCGTGCCTCTCGTGAAAGTACCCGATTCTTCTCATTTTCAACTGTTTCTGCACGCGCCGTGCTGTCTCGTTTTTATACATTTGACATGAATTTATAAATTTTCCGTTCATTCATTTAGGTTATTAACGTTCTAAACTGCGTATAAGCCTGAAGAAGGCACCCATAGGTGCTGAAAGCATGCGACCAGTTGTTTGCTGTTTTATGCCAATAAACGGATATTATTGTTCTATACCTAAGGAACTTAGAATCTATATATTAATTCTATAAGGCTTTTTACTGTGAGACATATTTTGAGAGAATGGCTGAACGTAAAATTGTGGTCTAGGTATCAAAATAAAGGTCTTACTATGCAGATGTGCCAGTCAAAAAGAACACTGAGATTGGAGCGTTTAGGCGTGGTGGAGCATCAAAGTTCCCATGTAAAGTCTATGGGAGAAGAGTGCGGTCCTTGTCTACATCAGGCACTCAGTTCAGTGTCAAACTTGGTATGTGCATGGTGTTCTATGATCAGTTCTAAAGTAAGTAAATACTTTATCGCATACTTGCCCCTAACAGAATGTCTGTCCCACAGATAAAAAAAAAAAAAAAAAAAAAAAGAAAAAAAGAAAAGAAAACGTAAGAGCCTTACTGGAAGGTGTGAGCGATCAACGGGTCACAATTATATGTCTCAGGCAAGAGAGAATGAAAAGTATTCGCAACGTGAATCTCATTCCAACAACATTTACAAACACAGTTGTGACTGAAGATGAGAGTGAAAGAGTGCGCTATGAATGTTTGAATGTTTGCACACGATCAAGATGAGTGGACTTCCGCCTCACATTCTATGACTGAAAATGGGTGCAGTCGTGTTGCTCATCACGAATTTGGCCGCCTTGGTGGCGCAGTGGTTTAAGCGCTGGGTTATGATCATTCATTCGTGAAGGGTCTAGGTTTGAATTCTGCCGAGGCATGGATATTGTGCTTGTCTTATGCCACTGGCTCTCTCTCCCTTCCCTGGAACCACTGACCCTAAATTAGGGACGGGCGACTGCTTATAGCCCATTGAGTAGCTCACGGTGATCGTTAAACCTTCAGTCAAAAAAAAAAAAAAAAAAAAAAAAAAATCCTGAACCTGGACTATTGTCTTTACTGAAGAGGTTGAATGAATTTGTCAATCAAATAAAGTTTGTTTATATTTGTTGTTTCATGAGTATTCTCTTCAAAAAAATAAAAACTAACTGTTGATTCAGACGGGTTTTGTCTAGTCATAGATGAAAACTGAAATATCCAAAACTGTCACTGAAAGCGTAACCCGTTTTAATTTCTAGAAACTTAACTTTATTTTAAGTACACCAGACATGAATAATAATGAAACACATATAGCATATTAAATCTGTTTATTTTTGTAGTGCAGTCAGCACAATGATTCGCTAAGCTTTCACACTCCACTGGAAGGCTTTTTCAAGGCAATGGTAGACATAAAAATGCAGAGAATTGGAACATGCAAAAAACTAAGATAATTTTTGAAAATAATGTGGGTGACATCAAGAACATATTACATGATTTTTTATAAGCATGAATCTCATTGGATGGATTTACCTACAGATGGTAATGAAAGCGGTCAAAGGAATATCAGTGGTGCATGGGAAATGAAATTACGAATTCTTGGAATATTTTATAAATTTTCAGTTTAGACCAATGAATCACCCCATGTAATAAGCTCATTATGCCTTCAACTGAACAACAGATATTTGACCTGGAAGGAGAATCATATGCTTATTATTGAAAATAATGTGTGGAGGGCAGATGAGATGATTTCTTAGAATATTGCCCAATATACATTAGGTGCGGAATGGAAGCTCTCAAGTACAAAGATGAAGTGGATGGAAATTATACCACATCCTGACTAATGTGATGTAATAGCTATCCAACAGAAAAAAAAATTTCACTATCCACCATCACTTCTGATGACAGCGAGTGAAGTTTATTGGGAATATAACAACTCAAGAGGAATGAATGAATTAGCAAAAGGCCCTACGTAGAAGTATTTTATAGTTCTCACTTTTTTTTTCTTCCACAAAAAATAAGCACTATTTGAAGACTTTTGCACTTCCCAAAAATTGTTTAAGGACATTATGAATTGTACACACAACAATGACATGTGCACAAATATACTTTTACATACAACTTAACTACGCAAATAGAAGTTTTGCAATATTTTCTCCATAAAACTTGAGTTTGTGAATGTAATAACAGGGCTCTCACTCTTTTTCTCCCACAAAAAATAAGGACTTTGTAAGCACCTCTTGCCCTCTTGCCAAACTTTTTAAAGACCTTACCAATCAAAAGCGCAACAAAGACAAACTCATACACAGGGTGTCCCACTTGCTACTGAACCCGGCATTTCTTTAATAATATTAACACCAATGAAGGTATTGCAACAAAATTTGAAGTGGACTTAATTCATTTCATGCGAAATGTGATGACATCACAACGTGCTGGAAAGTGGCCACCATTTGCGTCCAGAAAGCATTGAACCCGGGGCAGTCCGCCAGCCAGCCGGACGTGCCTCTCTGCTGCTTTGTCATGCTATTTCACTGAGCGTATCTGCACAATATGGTTGTTGATAGTGAGTGCTCATGCTCATGGCTATTCGTGTACGTGTGAAAATGTATCGGTATACTCTGGAGGAGCGAGTGTTTATTGTGTGCACTTATTGGAAAACATAATCGATAAAGTCTTGTCAACAGCAATTCCCGAAGAGGTTTGCAGGCAGACATGTGCCAAGCAAGTCCACCATTTGGGTATTGTCGAAGAAATTGGAAACTAAGGGGACTTATTAGACGACCATGCAGGAGGTGGTCCACAAATGTCTGAGGAAACGATCCAGAACGTAAAGGGCAGACTACTTGTGTCACCCAGGAAGTTACTTCGCCAACTGTCACAGGAAACAGGGTTGTCCAAAAGCATTTGCCAATGTGCTGTGAAAAAAAGCGAAGCTTCATGCGCACTGTATCTCCATGGTCCATGAACTGAAAGAGCCTGACCACATGAAATGAGTGACATACTGTCGATGGTTTCAGGCATTTCTTCAGGAAAATCTGGGCATTTTGGACTACACGTGGTTCTCAGACGAGGCGTAGTTTCACTTGTCCGGATAAGTCAATTCTCAAAATTCCTGCATTTGGGCCAGTGAAATTCCCAATGCGATACATGAAGAACCTCTTCATTCACAGAAAATTGGTATTTGGTGTGGGATGACCCGGCGCTGCACAAGTGGTCCCATCTTCTTCGATACAACCACCACAACAGTTGCACATATGGAAATCTACAACACCTTTGTAAATCAATTGGATGATGAAGAACTATCAATTGGATATTACCAGCATGATGGAGCGACATCACACACCAGTATGGCTAAAATTCAGTCCTTTTTCGGCAGTCGTGTCATTTCGAAGGGTCAATGGCCACCGTGCACGCCCGATCAGACGCCTCCCGATTACTTTTTATAAGGATATCTAAAAGGGAGAGTTTACCAAAAGAAACTGCGAGCCTTGAAAGCAAACAATCACCGAAGAAATTCAGGTAGTGACGACGGACGTACTGGCAAGGACTTTCTTCAATATGGTGCGCCGAGTTCAATGCTGTCTGGACGCAAATGGTGACCATTTCAAGCACATGTTGTGATGTCATCACATTTTGCACAAAATGAGGTAAGTCCACTTCAAATTTTGTTGCAATATCTTCATTGGTGTTAATATTATTAAAGAAACTAAACAAAACTCGTCGGAATTGAAGGTAATTTTCTTTTAAATAATAAACTAATATGAAACAACAAATGCAAACTTTATTTGGTTGACAAATTCATTCAAATACTCAGTAAAGGCAATAGTCCAGAATCGTGATTTTTTTTTTTTTTTTTTTTGTGACAAGATTTAACGACCACCGTGAGCAACTCAATGGGCTATAAGCAGTCATCCATTCCTAATTTATGGTCAGTGGTTCCAGGAAAGGGAGAGAACCAAACCAGTGGCGTAAGACAAACATAACATCAGTGCCTCACCAGGTTTGAAACCTGGACCCTTCACGAATGAATGATCATAAGCCAATGCTTGGGCTATGAGCAGTCACCTGTCCCTAATGAAATGCCGGGCTCGGTAGTACTTTAGCTATGAAAATTGAAATATGCCGACTGGGTTTGCAATATTTTTCTATATAATTTAAGTTAGAGGATGTAATAAAGTTGAACTTATGCAATTTAAAAGAGGATACTGCTGGTTAAATCAGTTTTCCTAAGTGAGAGAATAATCACACACGCAATAATAAATGCGTAAATTATGAAACTGTAGTAAAAGTTATATAGTTCAAGATTTGAATTTTGCACTTAATCATCTCTTGAATTTTGCACTTAATCATCTCTTGAATTTTGCACTTAATCATCTCATACTTTAATTGCAAAACCACAGTCAAATTCATGAGTTGAAGATTTCAATTTTGCACTTAATTTTCTCTCAGTGTAACTGAATAATCGTTACTTGCATATACGAAAATGGGGAAATACAATAGTGAGTTGTCAGTTCCAAGAGAATGTGATGGGACTTGAACAATATCCAGAAACTGCTAGATATGTGTTATTTACACAGAGCGCATGGTCCTTCAGTTTTTTTCAATGAATTACTTATCTCATACTGTCCTGTGCTTTTCCATGGAATTTCAGTTGATATCATGTGACATCAAAATAGCTAATCAGAAGCAAAAGTTCTAGGCACTACATCATAATTTCTGGGTTTCATGTAGCCAGTTATGAAAAGTTTATATGGTTGATGGAAAACCTGAAAAAATTAGAATTTGTGCAATTTAAAAGAAAGTTTTGTTTGTTAAATATGTTTTTTTTTTAATCTGAAGGAATAGTCACATATGCAATGAAGTGTATGCACATTGTTTGGAATTTTTTGGTTGGTGTATGTGTATTATTAGGTAAAATTCCACTGAAATTTTCTAGAACTATTGGCATCTTTTTTTTTTTTTTTTTACACCTTCTAGCTGAAATACAAACATTTTATATATATCACTACAGGCTATAACAGATCATTTATCCATAATAAGTTTTCTGAGGCATATGGTGTACATACTAGAGCTGAGATGGGCAGAGCCCGGGCCTGAATCGGGCTCGGGCTCTTAGAGAGAGGGAGAGCGAGATAATTTTTTTTATGTATAAATAGGATTTTATATGATTTAGCAATTGAGACACTTTATAGTTGGTAAAGGGAATTCTTCGGCAACTGGTTCTAATTGGGGAGCACGCATTCGAGATGGCTATTTATTCCGGGCTTGGGTAGAAAATGACATAGGCAGCGCATTAGTGTTTTTCTGCAGAGAAGTAGCCTTTTCAAGAACTATAGATATTGGATAGTTGATAGATTGAAGACTACAATTTACCCCTTATCTTCATGCAGCAGGTCCCTGCTAATTCTATTTAGCAACATACATATTGCAGCGCATTATGGTGTGATAATATTAGCATCATTTGAGCAACATACAATTGCAGCACTGCGTAATCATTTTGGATGGCCGCCTGCTCGCCCAAAGAACTCTGGTGGAAACGAATGGTCAAGGAAAAATCGTACAGTTACACTATAAAAACAGATAGATGCTCCTTCCCCACTCCTCATTTGAGAAATACATTGGTTAATCGCAGGAGGAGGAGAGAATGCAAGTGTGGAAAAGAAGATGTTTTTTATTAATGGTTGAACAGGTTAGACAGTTTTCGGGCTCGTTTGGGCATGGGCTGATATACCAAGAGCTTGGGCGCCGGAAATTGAGCCCGAACTCAGCTCTAGTACGTACACTGGTCTACAATTTTTTTTTTTTTTTGTACCACAAGAAATATGTGGTTTTCATGGCATTTTTTATGCTGAATCCAAATATGCATGCAAGGTATTTTTTCAGTGAAATGCTATTTAAGTTTGAATAAATCATACATTCGCATACACTTATAAAACCAAAAATAAATTGCCTAAAACCTAACAATTTACGACTTCCTACGTATTTCGTTTGTGGAACGTCTTTCCTGAGTGTCCAGTAGCAGCCAGCCAGGATACTCCACTTGCCCTGGGACCACTTTTCCAGGCTCATAATACATTGATGAAATCCCTCTCCATGTTCATTGCCTAGATTCTCAGGAAAAAAATCCAAGTGGGAGTACAGAAATCGATTTTCAGGCACATATTATATCCCACACCTTTGCATGCATCCAAGAGTTTAGCACACTAAGTCACATTGTTTTTTGCCTTAAAATTTCCCAAAAAGTTTTTTGCAACACTTTTGGAAGATTTCCAAGCTGCATTTTCAACTTGGCTAAAATTGTTTTTATCCTGTATCAATTCCCTTATTTGAGAGCCTACAAAAATCCTTTTTTTTTTTTTTTTGTTTTTTTTTGGCATCACTAATTCTGGGGAATTTTTCTTTTAAATAAGTGAATTCAGCAATTTTGGTTCATTGCGTTGATAGCATTTTCCACAAGTCCTGGTTTAATGTGTGAACATTTTCGGAGTTTACCAGTGGAGGGTTAAAGACATTGTTCTTGCCTGGATTTAGTGACTCATGTTTTGGCCAGTCCTATCTCATATAATGACATCTGTCTCTACTAACCCACTCACACAAACAACAAAATTTTGTGTATCCAAGCTGCAAACCAGCAAACCAGAAATGACATTCGAATCACCACAGATGGCATTTTTTTGCATACTGGATCTTTTACAAAAGTAGTTTCATATGACTCTTTCATGCTCATAGTGTGGGCCAGTGGCACCAGCAAAAATTCATTTCTGTTGTGAAGAAACACAGCTTTCAAGCTAACTTTAGAGCTGAGTCAATGAATAAGTGCCATTCTGTTGTATTATCTTCATGACCCAACGTTTCCATTGCAGAGCAATCATCATTACAAAATATTAAATGTCTTTCTTGAGAAAAGAAATTTGAAAATTTAACCTGATGGTTGCAAAATTTGAGTACCTCGGTGGAGAAGATTCCATCATTTGAGCCTAAATCTTAAAAGTTCAGCTTGCTTTTTGGACAAATTTAAATCATGTACAGAGGCATTAATGTCTTTCTCTGTTAATAAATGAAGCTCATGTGAAGTAGTACCTGCTTCAAAATCAGGGTCATGACAAATGCTTTTCTCTTGTTCTTGGTAAATGTCAGAAGTGTCAGAGTCATCATCACTCAATGTCATATTTCCTGGAAGTTGTAGCACAGGTAAATCCTCTGTGAGGAACAGGCCTTATTGCAGAAGGCAAATCAGAGTATTTCAGGGTGTGTTTGGACTTAGATGTGTTCCCTGTTATATCTGTTAAACAGAAATAACAGAATGAAGAGTGGTCTTTTGGTTGCTATCAAATCATGGGAACTGCAAAAGGTATATGGCAAAAACAAGTCAATCATCCCATGAGAAGCTTAGCACAGGCTACACAACAGATTGGGGACCAACTCTTAACTTGGTCACTCACTTTACAACCAAGCTAAAGCTCATAACACTTCTTAATTAATAAGGTAAAGCTTTGCCTTTGAGCTTTGAAGGATACTTCACCACACACATAACAGAAAGTGTCAGAGGGTGGTTAAACACTTCCCTGGTATAATGACATGATTTGAAACACAGCATTATTGTGCAAGTTATTATTCACTTCAAACACACAACACAACACTGGCAATGCTTACACCTTGAAGACCATCTTACCAATGGCAGAACGATGCCTGCTGAGATGATGTTGCCAGGCGTTGGTGCACGAGTCATCCCTGACTGTGGCTAAGCCTAGTGCCTTTATAATGTAGAACCGCCATATATTCGGAAAAAAAAAAAAAATAATTTAAAAACACGTTTTGTGCACATTATTTCCACTGAATTAATACCTAAAAATATTTTTTTTTTAAATTGAAGGTTTAATGATGACCATGAGCAACTCAATGAGCTATAAGCAGTCGCCCGTACCTAATTTAGGGACACTGGTTCCAGTGAAAGGAGAGAGCCGGGGACGTAAGACAAACACAACATCTATGCCTCATGGTGATTCGAACCCGGACTCATCTCAGACATGGTCAGTAGTAGGGCAGTAATTCTGTCGCAGCGCAAATTTCCATGATTTTCCCCCACAAATTTTAGGTTTTTTTTTTCTGTAATTTTGCGAATATCAAACATATCCGCAAATTTCATATTTTTTGCCTAATTTCTATTATAATTTTTTGATTACTGTATTTTTACAATAAAATAACTTTAATACTGCCTTCGTTTGAATTTACATGAAAAATATACCACAAAGTAATCCTACTCGAAAGTCCAAACCAGAGCTTTAAACTTTGAATTACCTCTCAAGATTGTTCGTTATGAAGATACACTTTTCTAACAAGCTTGACTGGTAATTCAGGGTCACATGCACTCTGCTGAAGAGTGCACACATAGTCTTTCGTGATTTCCTGCCGCTACTGTTGAATGACCTTTGCAACTTGCTAGACTAGTGAACTGTAAACCGGATGTCGTCAGTTGTGTTCGTAATTTTAGCTGGGAAAGCAGCTCATAGAAAAGAGTATTTTGCAGACTCTTAGCTTAGAAAATTGGTACTTTCGTGCGAGAAGTTTATGAAGTTTCTAGATATTGTTTTTTAATTTTGAGAATGAGCTACATGAGTAAAATGAGTGCATCTGAAAGATGAAAGCAGTACAGCAAGGGAACGTTTCATGTGAACAAAAACCTGTTGTTCTGTTCGTGTTGCAACATACCAGTGGATTTTTCAAAAAAAGACAGTTGTGAAAAGCATTTAGCAAGCAAGCTGCATAAAAAAAAAAGTGTCTAAACAGTGAACCGAAAATAATGCAGAAATGTGTAGATGAATTAATTTAGAAAAGAACTGCACAAGAATATCATCGCTCAATGGAACTTTCAAAATTAACTGGTGCCTTTTGTGCAGCTAACATCCCACTTTCCAAACTGGATAACCCTACATAAAAAATTACTTGGAAAATTTGTTGAAAGATATTGGTGTTATTCCAAATGCAAATTGGATGCGGAAACTTCATTTGCCAAAAATATATGATATTCACAAGCAACAAGTGAAAGACTTTTTAAAATCAGTGTCCGGTGTAAGCATCGTAGCAGACGAAACAACAGATTCTGAAGATAGATACATTTTGAATATTCTTGCTGTTCCATCAGCTGAACTGGATGTTGAAAGCTGCAATGATGAAAGCTCTTTGTATGCATTCTTCCTAGAGTGAATCACTTTGGAATCCGTAAATTTTAAAGCAGTCAGAGGCAATACTTTAGTGCTTTAATAAGTACGAAATACCTTTTGTTAATATGATCGTTTTTGTGCCAGACAATGCATCTTACATGTCCAAAGCGTGGGGAAAGAGCCTGAAAGCTGTATTTTTAAATGGTGTTTACCTCACTTGCAATGCACATCTTTTAAATCTTTTGGGTGAAATTTGGCAGAATGAATTTGAAAATGTTAACTCTTTAGTAGCTGCTGTTAAACGTGCCTTCACAGCTTGTTCCTCCCACAAAGGACGTTTTCGACTATTTTTGCAAGAGAAGGGCAAAATACCTTGTTTACCACCAGTACTTGTGCATACTAGGTAGAAAAGTTGGTTTGAGGCCGTGCTTTTACACTGCAAACATTCGGAAAACTACGGATAATTTTTTTAAAAAAAGAAGACAACAATAGCAGTTGTATTGTGAATAAAATCATTGGGTATTGTCAAGATAGGGATTTAAAAAAACATTTAAAGCAGGTTGAGGTTCATGCACCGTATATTTCCGGATAGCTCACTTTATTTAAAAAACAGCGAATTTCATCATGCACAAAATATATAATGAAATGTCAGATATCGCCAACAGTCTTCTTAGCAAGAGTCAAGACTGCAATCATGTCACAGCAAAAACTGCTCTATCCACTTGTTATGAAAAAACTAAGCATTATGTTTTTGAAGATAAAAAAACATCGATTTTGTCAGCCAGTCGCAAATTTCTTCAAAGCATGTAAGGTGTTTGATCCTGATCAATTTAAGTCCTTGGACCTTTTAGACGACGAAGATTTGTTTTGTTTTCAGCCACATTCCTATGTTCGAAGCTGAGGAACAACTAAAATGTGAATTTCATGTCAGCAAAGGTTTGCTAGACTTCTGGACTACAAAAGAAGGTTGTTTTCCTAAGCTACATAAGGTTGCCATCCGTTATCTGTCAGTACCCACAAACAGTGTCGATGCTGAATGATCCTTTCCTAAACTTAAACAAGAAATATGACACCGAATTATCAGGTGTAATAAGCACGTCTTTTGATTGATTGGAGGTTTAACGACCACCGTGAGCAACTCAATGGGCTATAAGCAGTCGCCCGTCCCTAATTTAGGGTCACTGGTTCCAGGGAAGGGAGAGAGCCAGTGCCGTAAGACAAACACAACATCCATGCCTCACCGGGATTCGAACCCGGACCCCTTACGGACGAATGATCATAGGCCAGCGCCTTAGACCACTGCACCACCGGGGCAGCCATGTCTTTTGAATCCGTTCTGATGCAAATTAAATTTATCAAAGCTATTCAAAGTCAATGGAACCGGTATGGAAAACAATAGTATCTGATGGAAGAAAAGTTTTTCAAACAGGTTTTTAACACCTTAGATATTGCTGTAAGCGGAATGGTGAGCTTATGCCCTCTGGCTGCATACTTGTGCGTTAAAAAAAACATGAATTTATATGAGAAACATTTTGCCCCGAAAACACTCTCCAACACAGAATGTTTCAAATTGGACTCTTAGAAACAGAGATATCGACAAAAATAAGATGCGACTTTACGTCCCCTGATGGGAAAACCATGCATTATTTTAGGAAGAAAGTATTCTCAAAAGGTTTTTCCATATGAGAGGTATCGGTCTAAGAAAAAAAAAAAAAAAAAAATTCAGTCGAGTTTTCAGGAGCCCAGATTTTGCTACAAATACATCAGAAGCAGAAATTAACACTTATGCCCCCTGATGACCAAACCATTCTTTGCTAAACATTAGAAATTATGTGAAAAATATTTTCCATACGGTCTTGAATGTGATACAAGAAGAATTTTTCAAATCGTAGTTTTAGAAGCAGAAATTACACAGAAAATGCAATTTAACTTTGTGCTCCCTAGCAGAAAGTCTATAATTTTCTTGAAAATTTTGAATTTATAGGAAAAACATTTCGCATCGGAAACATTATCCAACAAAGAAGGAATTTTTCAAATCTGACTCCTTATTTCAAGGAGAAAATGTTCCTAAAAGGTTTGTCGACATGAAGGAATTATTTCAAGGAGAAAATGTTCCTAAAAGGTTTGTCGACATGTAGTATCAGTCAACTAAAGACATTTTTTTCAATCGAGATTTTAGAAGCTCATATTTTGCTGCAAATACATCAGAAGCAGAAATTAAGACTTACGCCACCTGGTGGCCAAACCATTTTTTTTTTACAAAAATTAGAAATTATGTGCAAAGGATTTCTTATCCGGAGCCGTATCCAGTGCAGAAATACTTTTTCAAAGATCTAGAAGCAGAGATATAAGAGGAAACGCAATTTAACTCTACATCCCCTAGCGGAAAGTCTATGAATTACTGGAAAATTTTGAAATTATATGAAAAACAGGTCACACTGGAAACACTATCTAACAATGAAGGAATTTTTCAAATCAGACTCCTAGAAGTAGAGATTCTGACAAAAATAAGATATACATCTACGTCCCCTGGTGGGGAAACTGTGGAATATTTTAAGAAGAAAATATTCGGAAAAGGTTTATCAATGTGAGTGGAATCAGTCCACGAAAGAATTTTTTCAATCAATATTTTAGTAGCTCAGATTTTATGGCAAATGCATCAGAAGCAAAAATTAGCACTTATGGCCCCCTGGTGGCCAAAGTATTTTTTACCAAAAATTTGAAATTATATGCAAAAGATTTTCCATCAGGAGGTGTATCTGCTGAAGAAAACATTTTTCAAATCGGAGTTTTAGTAGAAGAGTTATCAGGAAAAAGGTAATTTACTTTTACGCCCCCTAGCGGAAAGTCTATGCGTAATTTCAAAAAGTAACTATATCTAAAATACTCTGACATAAATGGAATCGAAAGATAAAAGAATTTTTTTAATCGGATGTTTAGAAGCAAATATGTGGAATAAAACATATTTTTGAATTTGACATCTGTATTTACGCCTCTAGCGGCGAAATTGTACATCGTAAAAAAAAAAAAAAAAAAAAAAAACGAAATGAAGGATCATCAATCGTATATTTCAAGCTTCCCAATGCAAAAAGAATTTTTCAAATTGGACTAATAGTTGCAGAGATATCGTGGGTACAGGCGGACGGACGGACAAACCAGTAACATAAGCACAATCTTTTTTTACAAAAGACGTGCTAAAAATGTGTTACAGGACAACAGACACAGGATAAAGAAGAAAATCTGTGTATGTACAATATAATCATAATGTACCAAAATGCCATCCACTTAAATGGAAATCTTGATCTCGCATAATGGCGTTAACATTGCCAGAATTTGAATGGCTTATATATGTAAGTATCAATTTTAAAAATTTTTAAAGTTATAATGCTTATTTAATTATGTACTAGTTATTTGTATTACTGCTTCATAGCTTGGTAGACTTTTTTTTTTTTTTTGGAAATGTTAGTGTGTATCATCGGCAGTGAACTTTTCGCGAACTTCCATAATTTATCCCACGACCGCCCCACGAATTTTGCCTTTTTTTCCCGCAACAAAATTACTGCCCGAGTCATAAGCCGCAGAGCTTAGACCACTGCACCACCGGGCGGACCCTAAAAATTCAATAACCGATACTAAAACAAAACAGTCACACAAAAACTGTGGGTGATAAAAAAAATTATGATTACTCTTTTGAATTCAGCATAAAAAGTTATGTTTGAAACACACTGCTCCATGGTACAAAAACTGTGTTTAACGGTGTTCAGAATGCAACAAGCTCTACACTAAGCCTAGTTTTTACTAACTGCATCAAAGCACCTGATATCCAGTTAAAACACCTTTGTCTGCACATTAACTATAACCAATTAATTCGTTCATAGTTGATGCAAATTTTGCATGCATGTAAAATTAGGCACAGTCTAAGATAGATCACCAACATCTGTTCAGAAATACATGAGCCAATATGTGTAACATTAAAGGTTTCAAGGTTTCTAAAAAAAAAACAACCCCTTAGTGTGCTTTGGAAGAGACATACTGCTGTACTGAACATTATTTCATAGTGCTCAGACATAAATAAAAAAAAAGTGTAAGAAGCATGCATGATATGGAACACAAATGCATAAGAAGTTCACATGATGCATACTATGGCATGCACAAATCACAACACATAAAAAAAAAAAAAAAAAGGAACCCTGTAACGATCCAAAATGCATACAGTTCTAGATAGTTCTACAATGATACAAAAGTACAAACAATTGGCTATACATGTTTGTTAAGCATATCTGTATAAAAAATCTAACAAAATGGAGGAACTATGAAGAAGCACAATCAAAACACATAACTTAACTAAAAAATGCTCTGTAGATGGTGTTATGCTACAAACAAACAAACACATGAACCTAATTTTATTTGCAACCTGTTATACATTCAGACCGGAAACAAAATTAAAAAACAGAGAGACAGAGAAAGGAATCACATCAATGACAGAAGTAATATATTCACCATAGTTCTTGGTGAAATTATAATAAGAAATAATCACTTCACAGTGGGAAGACAAAGCCAAAAAAAAAAAAAAAAAAAAAAAAAGAGAGAACAGGTACCATAAGGATACAAGAACTAAAGTCAGAGTGCATATTCATAATGGCCTAAAGAGAAGATGTACTTTAACAAGAATGAAAACATCTGTCAAGGGCACAAAAAAGAAAAAGTCTTAAACAAAATACACAGATGGAGGTCAAGAAAGGAAAAAGAGATTACTGAAAATGGGCGGCTTATAATGAAAAAAAACAACTGTAGAAAGCCAGAGTTAAAAAGGGGGGGAGCTAGATACACAAAGCTACAAGTTTTAAAAGAGAGCAGTGAATAACACGAGAATGTGGCAATTTCCATCCCACATTTTGGTGAAGAGATTTTATGCTACATATGTACACACACACACAAACCAAGATGTAAACTTAGCCAGTAGTACACAGCATGAATTTCCTTAAGGAAGGAATAGTATTAGTAAGCACTACTAGGGCATTTTTCAGAGGCACAATTTTGATTATTGTGGATGCCCCTTCACAATTTATAACACCTCATGTTTCTTTCCCCCCCCCCACCAGGAAGTTTTTGTAATTCTTTGTAATTTTTATTTTATTTTATATAAGACATTGCTATCACATTTTAAAAAGAAGTCCAGGACAGCTGCCTAACTACTACTACAATAATAATAATATTATTATTATTAATAATAATTCAGAAGTTAGAGCACCTACTTTTTCTTTTCATCAGAAACATAATCTTCTGGTCATACCTACATAATTGAATGCTTGAGGAAAGAGGTATTTTTTTCTATAGAGGAGTAAGTAGCATAGAATTTTGAAGGTTTATGGCAAATGAAGCATTTGATTCAGGTTTAAATTATCTGCAGGTAGTAACTACTTCAAATTGCACATTTAACTTTGCATTTAGAACAAATTCAACTAATTTGACATTCCTACCATGAAACCAAACCTGTTAGTTAAAAGAATTAGTACTAGCATGTGCTGCTAGTACAGAAGAAAATGAATTTGAGTGCTGAAATGCACATAGAGTAAAACTTAAGACTTTCAGGAACTTGCATCAGTTTCCATTTAACACAGGTTCTAACTGGGAGATGCATACATGAAACTGCCATTAGAGGCACATTTTAAAAGGTGACACTGTCTGATTCACTTAGACACCCACTCAAATTGTGCGTCAAAATGTCAGAATCACACGAAAGGTTTTTCTTTTTCTTTATCAGTTGTGATTTCACGGGGAGTCAAGCAAAATAGTGAGTGGAACTGCATTTCCTGTCTTGTGTCTGGGGTAGGTATATAGAGTTTTTGCTGATAACTTCAGGGCATTTTTAAAGATATGATGAATTTGGTTTCTTTGCCTACATTTTGGGGATCTACCAAATACACAGGAGCACTCAAATTCAGCATATACTAAAAGATATGGAAGATTATATTGGATGCCACAATTATGTATATCTGTTTTCCCATCTTAAACTATATTTTTGTGCCATAAATACCATCCACTAGTATAAGAGTTGTTCAGTAAAGTGGTGGTTGTTTGGCATTTTATGGCGCAAGGGCCTGAAAGGGCCAAAGAGCACCACGTCAGAGGATTAAAATAGAAATAAACAACAACATCGAAACACAACAAAATGAGGATATAGCAGTAACAACAATCAGTGTAGTAAAGTGGTGAGACTTGCAGCCTGAAAGAGTCAAAACATGACATACCTAAAAATAATCGCTACCAGCATTTAGACAGCGGTCCCATTGTAGCACAAGTCCTCGTATTCCTGCGCCATAGGAGGCAGGCTGCTGCAGCAACCAGTTGCCTACAACTTCACGCACCTGATCATCAGAAGAGAAATGTTTGCCCTTGAGAAATTTCATAGGTCCAAATATGTGAAAATCGCAGGCCAGTAAGTCAGGACTATATGCCAGATGTTGAAGGACTTCTCAGCAAAAAGCACTGCAATGTCCTTTTACATGGCAACTGCCATATGCAGTCAGGCATTATCATGCAGAAGTACAATACCCTGAGTGAGGTTACTAGGTCTCGTTGTTTTTGATGGCTTGTTGAAGCTTCACTGAAGTTTGACAATATCATTTAGTACTGATGGTTGATCCTTTTGGTAGTAACTCAGGAAGAAATGGTCATTGATGGTCAAAGAACAGGGTTAACATCCCCTTGCCGGCGGAAATGGTGGACCATGATTTCATCGGGGGTGGGTATGATGCACGTTTCCACTGCATGCTCTGGCATTTCAACTCTAGCTCAAAATGATGACACCAGCTGTTGCCCCCAGCAATAATGAGTAGCAGGAAATCTTCACCTTCTTCATGGTAGTGGAACAGATGCTGTAACGATAGTCCCATTCATTGACTTATCTGTTCATTGGACATATGTTTCAATACCTACGTGGCGAAGAAGACTTAACGATCTTCAAGGTGCAAATACATGATCGTATTGACAGTTCTGATGCTCACACCTGCACTGTTCGCCAGTTCTCAGATCGTGATTCTTCGGTTGGCCTTTACTGCAGCATCCCATACACGTGCAATTGTCGTCACTGAAAACAGCACGACGCTTCTGATCTTGGCTGGTCTGCATTGTCCTTCGCTAAAGAGCTGGCACCACCGCATTACGCTATTGCGTGGAAGACAAGCAGGACCATACATCATCTTCATTCATCTGAGAATTTTATTTGATGGCATTTTCTCTGCTTTCAAAAACTGAATTACAGCATGTTGAGCAACTTTGGAAGTATCCATCTCCTACGAGAGAACAATAAAATTCGTCCAGCACGTTACATGGCTTTCGTAACAAACGAGCTGCAATGCAGTTGCACAGCCTTTAAATCGCCTATACACTAGCACCACCCATTGACAAAATTAGGAAGCGCAAACACACTCCAGTTAAAGAGTCTCACTACTTATTGAACATCCCTTATATTACACCGTCAACTGCCAGAGCCACAGAACTTTATGCTTTAAACCTGGATCACCCCAGCCTACCAACAAATAACCTTAATTGTAAACATGATTAAGCAAAGTTTGATAAAATAGCAACACAATCTGCTTCATGCTTTAACAGAAAGTTCATCATATTAGTGATGATATGACATTATGCAAATCAGAAGTTAAGTTCACAATGAAAACCACACAGAATACTGCATGAGTGTTAGATAGTTGAGAAAAGGAATGAG
The DNA here is from genome assembly GCA_039090855.1 of Macrothele yani. Taxonomy (NCBI): domain Eukaryota; kingdom Metazoa; phylum Arthropoda; class Arachnida; order Araneae; family Macrothelidae; genus Macrothele; species Macrothele yani. The sequence goes on from CM076990.1 coordinate 178,877,720, forward strand.
TGGCTAAACAAGCTATTTTAATGACACAGAAGCTACAAAAGTTGTCAGAAAGCAGTGGAGAGTAGAAATATCCTTCTTCAAAAATGCAAAAGCACAAGTGGACCTTTCACAACTATGGAAGAATTAGAGAATTCTATAAAACACGATATATATATATATATAACCAATGAAAATGTAACTGCAAAAGGAGAAACTGTTGAAGTTCTTTCAATAACTGATGATGGTGATGTTCTGATAAATGAAATGTGTGTTGGTATTTAGGATGAAAATTATAAAAGAGAGTAGGATCTTGGAATGTGTGTGGAAAAATGTGAAGATAGCAAATATCAAATTGAGCATTTAGAATGTTGGGGAAAGCCTGGTGAGGATCTTTACCTACATTGGGGATATACCCTGGGTGCATCCCAAAAAATCTGAACTCCACAATTTTATTCCAGAACAGTTCTTAACATGCGGTGTTATTGAACAGTTCTTACCATGCGATGTTTCATTCTAGAAAACCGTCATATCATTATTAGTTAGTTTGTAGCCTTTTTAAAACAATAAAAACAAGTAATGTTACAATGGAAAAAATGGATATACGGCTTATTATACAATAAAAACCTTTTCAAATATGCTGCATTGCCAAATTATTGTACAAAAGTTTGGTTTATGCTCAATTTGAGTGCTCCTGTGTATTGGTAGACCCCCAAACCTCGCAAAGACAACAAAATCGTCATCCTATCTTAAAAAATACCCAAATTATTTATCAGCAAAAATGCTTTATACCTTAAACAAGAGACCAAAAGTGCAGTTTCACTTACTATTTTGCTTGACGACGCCTGACATCTCAACTGATTTAAAAGAAAATAACTTCTATGTGATTCTGACACCCTAATGCACAATTTGAAGGGGGTGTTCAGGTGAATCAGAGGATGCTGAATTTTTTGCTCATGTATAGTGTACTACTACCATACTGTCGGCTTATTGCATGTATCATAGATACTATACATATATATTTTGGAATCCAAAAGTGTTGTGATGGAATTAGGAAAAAAAAAAAAAAAGATCAAGATTTACAATAAAGAGCATTTATTGTTATATTCAGCACAACCAAACATCAGTAAATATGCTTCTACCCTAAGTTTCTTGATTTTAATACTACAACATTATATTCCCATTGTATTTCCCTCTATGTACAAGCATGATACCTCAAAAAAATTTCTACCCTAAATAAACACAAAGAAAATTTTCACTATCATTATGTGATAAGAGTAAAATACTCTACATTTGTAGCACCGTTATTACATTTTCCTTTAGATTCACAGACTGGACCTACAATTAATCTTCCTGTTCACATTTTTCATTTCTTTTTTTCTTTCCTCTTGCTGTTGAATAATGTATAAAATAATATTGTTTTACTTTCTTATTAGCTTTAATTTTTTTTTTTTTTTTTTTTTGCTGTTTAGCTGTTACCTCTGAGTCAACTTAATTACTTTCAAATCATCATTACTTTAAATTTTATGATTTTTTTTTTAATCTTGAAGAAAAATCAGGTGTTTCTGAACTTTTACCATTCTTCTTTAGTTATTGGGCCTTATTTAACATTCATCATCAAAACAGTTTTAAGAACAAGTACTGCATTATGACTTCCTGATGCCTTCCTTACTTTTATAGTTTCTCTGTTTGACTGGATTGGGGGTTGTATTTGATAAAGTTAAATTCACTGATGATATCTGCAAAATCTTTAAAATTCTAACTATAGTATAATTTGGTTAATTTGGATTGGAAGGGAAGAAAAAAATCGAATTATCACAAAAAGAAGTTTAATTCAGTTTACTTACATGTTCAGCTAACAGTTTTTGATTTTTTTTTGTTTCAATATCACCATTCTTTTTTTTTTTTTATAGTCCAATTTGTTTAAAAAAATTCTAATACTGAGAATCAATGTTTTCTTGGGCTTCGACAAATCTTCAAAATAGAGATATAGATTTCAGTGATTGTGCAAAAGAAGGCACAAATCCTTGTTGTCTCCGTAGAGATTCTCATCATCAGACAAGTTGTTTTTAGAATGCAATTCTGCAACAGTGTCTACATCTGTAATACCACCACACAAAAAGCTACATTGTCTTCCACAGCAACGAATACCTCAAATGAAACTCCTGCGTTTTTTAAGCAAGTTTATCCCATTCTTCTGGTTCACTGAAATCAAACTGGAAATCAGTTTTCCTCTAAAGCAATTAACTATTGCTTGCTCTGAAACATCCTTCCAGGCTTTATTTATCATGAGTGTCTCATCTAAAAGATCAATAGAGCTTCACCAGGTGTATTTGTGAAACACCTGGTAAGAGTTATTAGACAAGCTCTTACCAGGTATTTCATCAAATTTTCCACTGAACTGTTGACACTCGAAGTAACTGTTCTTTTGTGAGTATTCTTTGCTTATATTCTTTTTTCACATGGTTCGTAGACTTTTTAAAATCACAAAATTCCAGGACTTTCGCAGGACTTGGGAAACTTTTTCCCAGGACATACGATTTAAATGCTCCTACTTAAGAAATCCTTGAAATGGCAATGGACTGGACATACTGCCAGAAGGACAGACCATCGATGGACAGCCGAAATTTTAGATTGGATTCTAAGGGACAGGAAAAGACCCAGAAGAAGACCCCATGGGAGATGGGTGGATGAAATTCGAAAGTATGCGGGAGTAACATGGAGGAGACTGGCACAAGACAGACCGTTGTGGAAGAAACTTGGGGAGACCTTCCAGCAGTGGATTGATAATGGTTGACAATGATGATGATGACTTAAGATATAGGAAAACCATATGTCTGTTCAGCCAGTAACCTATAACAAACAACTCCTTACATGTTTGAGAAAACTTAATGCAAAAAATTATGTCTGCTGCAGCTAATAAGAAACTCAGAATCACAGATAAATACTAAAATATTAAAACTGTCCCTGAAAATGCAGCCAGATTACTATACAAAAAAATCTACTTTGGCTTCCGTTCCATTATTGAAGCAAAATACAGAATAAAAAAAACCAACATAAAATTCAAAAATATATAGGTATAAAATCTATAGTTAGAACATAAATGGGGCATTACTCTTGAAATGCTTTCATATACCACACAATCAATATACAAAACACTACTAATATTTAATTGTTTTGAAATAATGCTTACATTGGAAATTTAAGGATAAGGAAAGGTGAAATATTCGAAACTTTTTCAAAAGGAACAAAGGGATTACTATTTCTTAAACAAATACTCATGGGAGCAAGGATTTGTGTTACGTTTTATTTAGGGAAAGAATTTTCAACATAATATTGATGCTCGTTCTATATTTTAAATTTGTACTCACCAGAAAACAAAGTATGCACAAAAATTCCCAAAATGAAATGAAAGAGAATAACAGGAAAACCTTAAATCCAAGGGCTATCTATGTGTACAGCTGCTTTCATTGGTGATCAAGGCAATTTAACTGGATGATTAGAACACTAATTATAGCAGATGGAAAGTGATTAGTTAGCTCAGAAAATACTAAGAAACAACTAGATTTAAGTTTCTGATATTAGAAAGCAATCTGATTTCATGGCAAATTATTACATAAAGCATTAGCAAATTTCAGTAGAGGTCAAAATAAGCCGCAAAAAATAAAAAAGTCAACTACTTACTTCCACCAATGACTAAAGAGTATATGTTACAAAAATTAACAAATAGCACACAGCAAGTTTCTCATAGCAGAAGGAAGGTATTAACAACAGAGATTTTCAAATCTAACAGTTAAAAGGAGAGATATAGAAAGAAACATGATATAACATTATGGCTTCTAGAGGAAGAATTTTGCATAATGGAAATGTTTAAAATAGACAAAAAGTATTCTTCATGGCAAAAGATATGCTAAGGAAAAATATCTTTTAAAATATGTCTCCTAAAAGCAGATATAGCCAGAAAAAGGGTTTGACCTTTATGCCCTCTCGGGGAAAAGCTGTGCATTATTTAAAGAGGATCTTCTTGTTGTAGCAAAAATCTTATTCACTCCTCATCTTTATTGCAGCAAGTGGCATACAGTAAAATGAGAAATTCCTCAATAAGGATTTTTAGAAGTGGAGATACAACTGCAAACAAAATTACACAAACACCAGCTAATGGCAGAACTGTGAACCACAAACCTCCTCAAATACAAACATAAAATGTTTCATAAGGTAAATGGTACTCGGTGTTAAAACAATTTTTTAAATCGGACATTTAGAAGTACAGATAGAGAAAAATAAATTAAATATTTGTGCTCCAAGCGGCGAAATTGTACATTATTTTGGGAAGAAAATATACAAGGAGTTTTCAGTTAGTAGTATCTAATCGAAAAAGAATATTTTTCAATCAGGTTTAAAATGTCCCACAGATATTGCTGTAAATGGAAACAAACTTACGCCCTCTAGTGGCACCCTTGTGCGTTAAGAAAAAACTGAAATTATATGAGAAACATTTCACAACGCAAATGCTCTCGAACAAAGAAAGAATTTTTCAAATCGGACTTATAGAAACAGAAATAGACAAAGATATGCGTCTACACCCCTGGTGGAAAAACTATGCACTATTTTAAGCAGGAGGTATTCTCAAAAGGTTATACAAGGTGAGCAGTATTGGCTCATGAAAGAATTTTTTCAATCGAGTTTCCAGAAGCTCAGATTTTATCACAAATACATCAGAAGCCGAAAGAAACACACTCCCTGGTGACCACACCATTCATTACCAAAAATGAGAAATTATATGCAAAACATTTCCTATCAGGAGCTGTATCCAACACAGTAAAAATTTTTCATACTGGACTTTTAGAAGAGAAAATATTGGAAAACCTGCAATTTACCTTTACACCCCCTAGCAGAAAAACTATGATTACTTGAAAATGCTGTAACTAAAATAGTCTTCAATATAAATAGCATTGAAAGGAAAAAGGATTTTTTCAATCAGATATTTAGAAGCAAATACACGAAATAAAATGTATTTTGAATTCGATAAGATCTGCATATTTACACCCTTTAGCGGCGAAGTTGCGCAATGCGGGGAAGGACAGAATAAAGGATCATCATTCTCACATTTCAAGCTTTTCAATACAAAAATAATTTCATAAATCGAACTAATAGTTGCAGAGATATGGCAGGACAAATTGATAACATACAATTTTTTTTTTTTTTTAACAAAAGATTTGCTAATAACGCAGCTTTAGAATTGCTAACAGACAAGAAAACCAACAGCTCCCCACATTTTGCAGGGTGTGGGGAGGGAGCTGCATCAGACATAAGTTATATCAGTAGGAAAATCCTCAACTACAAATCATTGTGCAGGGACAAAAAGGCAGGAACAGATAAAATTCCAGGACATGTAACAGAATTTTAGGATATTTCCAGGACTTTTCCAGGATTTTCATGAATTCCAGGAAGCATACGGACCACGTTTTTCAATAAACTTTTTTGTGCTTATTTTCTGATATAATTATTTTTTGTGAATATTCTCTAATTTTTTTCTCAATAATTCCCTTAATACACATTTTGTGTTAAGTTACTCAGGTTTTATGTATAAAAAAGTCTACAAAAAGGATTATACATAAAAAAGTTTATAAAGGGATTAAAAGGAAAGGAATCTCACAAAAGGATAAGCTTTATCTTGAAGTTTACTCTGACAGCCCATAAGTTTTCCCTTAGAAAAAAAAAAGAAGTGGTGTGTGTGTTTAGGAACACTAGAGGAAAATTAGAAATATTTGCTAAAAAAAAAAAAAGTAAATTAATGTTAATATGTTCGAAATATTTTACTACCTAAGTTCTTTGGTTGTGATGGTTGAAACTTCGGAATGGTTACTTCTAATTTCACCTTTAAACATTTCACACACCAGAGTTTTTTCTAACTCAGAATTTTTCGATTTCCCCATAATGTGTTTCAAAAATTCCAATTTTACTATGCTTTAATTTGTTTCTAAGAAGGCATGACACCATAAAAATAAGAACACAGTGACTATAAGATAAAACCTCTTTCAGGTGCATGTAACCTGTGGATGTATGAATGCTATCTACACGATTTTAGGAACAAAGTTTAAGCTACTGAATACAAAGGCCGCTCCATAAAAACTGAGAGTAATTTTTTTGAGTTGGCAACAGTGCGAAGGGAAAAAATAACCACACAGATGACTAACTGAATTAAGGAAGTATCTATATGACAACTGTTACTAGCAGCAGCAGCAGATTCTGGTTTTGTTATTGTGCAGTTGCTTAAGGTACATCTGCATTTAGCCATACAACTATGGAGGTAAGTGATTCCAAGTTAAGAAGTGAAATGCATTGTGCAATAAAATTTTGCTATTGTTCGGGTAAAATGGCTCCAGAATCAGTTGATTTAATGAAAAAAGCTTACAAAGATAAATGTTTGGGTGAGTCAATGATTTTTGGATGGCACCATGATTTGAAAAAAGGGAGTTTGTTTGCAGAACTTGCTCCTAGGCTTGGTCGACCTGAAAGTGTTGTTTATGGAGCGTATTGTTAACACTGTTTGGGCAATCCTGCAAGAAGATCGATGAATGACGTGTGAAGACATAGTGGTGTCAACTAATATTTAAAAAATGTCAGCATTCCACATAATTACTGTTGCATCATGTGTGTTTCAGATGGGTACCTCATTACCTGACGAGAAAACAATTGTTGGCCAGAGTTCAGGTGTGTCACGAGTGGAAACAAATGATAGGAAAAGGATTCAAACTTTCTAAACACAGTAACAACTGCTGATGAAACATGGGCCCACTATTTCGACCCCCTCATGAAGTGTGCAAAAAGTGTCTGGAAACACATAGGCTCGCCTCCTCCGAAGACAGTCTGCCAAACCAAATCAGCTAGGAAGGTGATGATGATAATTTTCTTTGATCATAAATGTGTAGTCTACCAACCAGCATGTTGTTCCTTGACAAATTACTGTCAATGCAAAGTATTACATTTCAGTCTTTAAGCGTCTGCGGACGACACATATCGATTAAGCGACCGGAACTGGTGGGCAAGTGGACCCTTACACTACGATAACGTCCGCCCATATGTGGTTGCTTGTGTTTAACAGTTTCTTACGAAATGCAGTACTGAAATCATGCCACAGCCTGCCTACAGTCCTGACCTCACCCCGTGCGATTTCAGTTGTTTCCAACAATGAAGGAGAAGTTCTGTGGTGCAACATTCAACAGAGATGCCGACGTTATTCAAGCTGCACAGGGGTCGCTACAAGTAGTTTCCACAAAAAGCTCTCGCCACATGCTTTGAAAAGTGGACTGAACACGATGAGGCCGTTGCATATCCTTCGAGGGAAGATACTTTGAGAAAGAATAACATATTTTGCTCTGTACCTATATTTCTTAATTTTGTGTGATTTTACTTTCAGTTTTTATGGAATGGCCGTCGTACAACACATTGTGAGATATTTCATGTACCAGCATGAAGAACTGGGGATGTTCTCCTCATCAGTAAAAATGAGAGAATGATGTTTGATTAGGTGAACTCATTCCATTAGCCACATGCTAATGGAGCAAACCATGGCAAACTTCCAATTTCTGAGCTGCTTGCTGCTCATTGTTATTCCTCAAACCAGTAAGTAAAATATAGATGGTGCCACAAGCTAGTGCAGGACTGCAAATGTACTTGCGAGGTTAGAGGAATCTACTAAAATTTATGGAAGAATATATGTAAAAATGCCATGGATATTTGAATGAATTTGTTTCTTCTCTATTGCCTGCACTTCTCCCTACTTACAACTCAGCTTTTGTTTAGAAAATGCCGATAGCCATTTATTTGAATGCAAAAAAAAAAAAAAAAAAAAAAAAATTCAGTATACCATATTTTCCACATGGAGACTGGCTTTGTTTAAGAGGTAAGCTGTGTGTGTGTACATACATATATGTACATTCAGAAATAAAAAAAACATGGTTGTTATGTATATAACAACACTCAAATATCTGAATAAAAATTCTTTTGAATACAGTAGCTTACACACACACACACACACACACACACACACACAGACACAGACAATTATTCTTTTCAGTACAGAAATATATATATTAGGCAAGACGTAAGAGGCTCACCACTTCCTGTTTTGCCTCTGAAGACCGTTGCTTCTTGAACTTTGCCTTCTCAGTTTTCTTAGGGTTATTTTTGGGCTAAAATCAAAACAGGGATTTGATTTTTAAAATGAAGAGGGTCAGCAGTTTTGTGAGTAGCAATGCCATGGCTGAAAACATATTATTACACAAGGAGGTCAGAGAAATTAAATTAGGAATGCAGACCTACCAACTTTCAAGAATTGAAATCCGTAAGAAATCTCTGTGAATGTTTAATTGGTATGTTCGACTGACTGATGTACTGGATGTATTGATTAAAAGTATCAATTAGAAGCAGATTTATTATGCACGTGACTACTTGAACTTATTCGATTTCATATGCTATAATTAAGACATTTGGTACTATTTAACGCTTACAGCGATTAGAAAATACAATCAGAACACATAATTATCTCATTATTTTGTTCTCATTAGACTACATACACATAAAAATTTCATCTGTAACTTTGAAATTATTGTGATATGTTGCAGTAACTTTTCATTTTGACTTAACTGAGGTTTTAATCTTAAATTTTTGTGCCAACATTTAAAATACTTTTAAAAAATGAAACTTCAAATCTTCCACAAGAGTTTGATATTTATCATTTCTTTTGCTCTCTCTTTTATAGCAGTTATAGCCAATCCTAATCCTACAGAATTTTTTACCCAGTCTCTTTCCTGCTTAGCTGTAAGCAGAGAGGGTTGGGGATGCAGAAATGGGAGTAACTGTGAATGGGCAAATCAGAATATATAGAAACAACTGTGGTCCTTGAGGATACATCATCATCATCATCATCATCATTGTCAACCATTATCAATCCACTGCTGGACGAAGGTCTCCCCAAGTTTCCTCCACAACGGTCTGTCTTGTGCCAGTCTCCTCCATGTCACTCCCGCATATTTACGAATTTCATCCACCCATCTCCCATGTGGTCTTTTTCTGGGTCTTTTCCTGTCCCTTGGAATCCAATCTAAAATTTCGGCTGTCCATCTATGGTCTGTCCTTCTGGCAGTATGTCCAGCCCATTGCCATTTCAGGGGATTTAACCCTGATCATGATGTCTTCCACTCTCGTCATTTTTCGGATCCACGAGTTTCTCTTCTTATCTCTCCTGGTTATACCAAGCATGCACCTCTCCATGCATCTTTGAGTTGTCTGCAGCCTTTGTATGTCTCTTTTAGTTAAGGTCCAAGTCTCTGCACCATACGTAAGCACTGGAAGGATGCATTGATCAAACACTTTTCTTTTAAGACATAATGGCATATTGCTCTTGAAAATTATGCTGTTTCTTCCAAAAGCTCTCCAGGCAAGTTTTGTACGCCGATTAATTTCTTCATCAATGTGACCCTCACTTGATATCTGCTGTCCAAGATAAACATACGTATCTGTTATCTCCAGTTTTTCTCCATCAATCGATAAATCTTCATTTCTTGTAAAAGCATTGAACATCACTTTTGTCTTCTGAAAGTTCATTTTTAATCCCACTTCTTTACTCTTGTCAGCAAGTTCCTGGATCATACTCTGCAGCTCTGATGGGGTAGTTGCAAAAATGACTACGTCATCAGCAAAACGAAGGTGGGTTAGATAATCTCCATTAATCTTTATCCCTTTGTTTTCCCAGTTCAGTGATTGAAAGACATTTTCCAATGTGGCATTAAAGAGCTTCGGAGATATGGTGTCACCTTGTCTCACTCCCTTCCCAATTTTTATGTGTGTTGTATTTTCAAACAGCCGAATCTTTGCACTTGCATTTTCATAGATGTGATTAATAATATTAATGTATGCATCTTCAATACCGCAGGATTTCAGAGCCGTGGTAACTGCTGATGGTTTCACCAAATCAAAGGCTTTTTTATAATCGATAAAAGCCATGCACAATGGAAGTTCATATTCCCTCGCTCTTTCAATTAGTTCTCTCAGTACGTGGATATGATCTATTGTGCTGTAGCCACTCCTGAATCCAGCTTGTTCTCTCGGTTGAGCCATGTCCAGTGTTACCTTCAAGCGGTGTGAAAGAACTTTAGTGAAGATTTTATAAACCACTGATAGGAGGCTGATAGGTCTGTAGTTCCTGAGATCCTCAATGTCACCTTTTTTATGTAGCAGGATCATTGTAGCATTGTTCCAATCCTCAGGAATCTTCCTTCATTAAGGCATCGAGTGAAAATTTGGGCGAGTACTGTTTCGATTTCTCCACTTGCTTCTTGTATGATGTCTATAGTAATTCCATCTTCTCCTGGAGCTTTCCCCCGCTTCATGTTCTTGATTGCATGAGCAACTTCTGCTGGGAGGACTGGAAGAACTCTGGTACCTTTCATGATGTCTGGAGTACATGTATCATCCCTTTTCATATAATTTGGAGTAGAAATCTTTCACTCTTGTCAAAATTTCGCCTCTATTTCTTGTTATAGAACCATCTTCTTTTCTCAGAGCCATAATCTGTTTTCTTCCCTTACTGAGATGTCCCTTTGCTATCTTAAGGCTTTGGTTGTTTTCAATTGCTTTCCTCACTAGCTCACAGTTGAATTTCCTTACGTCTTCAGTGATACTTTTTCGTGTTGTCTTGCATAGCTCTATATATTCCACTTTGGAAGTCACATCTTCTTTAGTTGTCCTCATCTCTCTTCTTTTTTGCATCAACATTTTGGTTTTTCCTGATAATTTGTTCACATGCAACTTGTTCTTAGACCCAGCTAATTTTGTTGCTGTTTCCATTAGAGCTTTGGTTACTTTTCTGTTAACTTCCGAAATATCCACTTTTTCCGATGTTAGGCCTTCTAAAGCAGAGAATCTGTTCTTCAGTTCTAACTTGAAAGTATTATGGTGTTTTTTAAGGTTGGTTATGTCAATACATTTTGTTTGTCTTATGAGCTTGCCACATTCCAGTTTAGTGTTGAGGTGCATCTTACATCTCACCAATCTATGGTCACTACCTGTGTTGAACTTGTTCAGCACACTGCAGTCTTCGATGACGAATTTTTTGTTACACATAATAAAATCAATTTCACTTGTCGTTCCAATTGGATGTCTCCATGTCCATTTCCTGTGTGGCTTTTTCTTGAAAAAGGAGTTCAAGATGAAAAATCCTTCTGCCTCTGCAAACTCAACGAGAGTATTTCCACGCTGGTTTCTGTTGCCGTGACCGAATTTACCTACTGAAGTTTCATTCTGTTGCCGTTGCCCTATTTTTGCATTGAAATCTCCCATAATTATCTTCAAGTGCTGCTTACCTTTATTATTTAGATGACGAATTTCCTCATAAAATTCTTCAATTTCTTCTTCAGGATGACTTGTGGTGGGTGCATAAGTTTGAATAATCTGAGCCTGGTATCTTCTCGATAGTTGGATAACGAGTCGTGCAGCTCTGTCAGAGGAACTTTCAACTTCTACCACTTTATCCTTCAGTTTCTTGTTTATTATAAATCCAACACCACTAGTTCTGCCAGTATCTGTCCCACGATAATAGAAGAGATGTCCACTTTTCAGTTCAATGAGATCTTCTCCTTTTCTCCTTACCTCACTTAGCCCGACGATGTCCCACTTGATCCTTTGTAGTTCCTCTTCCAATTCAAGAAGCTTTGAATCAGAAGATAGGGAGCGTCCGTTATAGGTAGCCAAGGTCAGCATCAAATGGCAGCCTAGTCCGGTCACTTAGATGACATTATACTATTTGATTTCAATTGAGAACTGGGTGCTGGATTACAGATGACACAGCAAATGGATACAAAGTTTTGGGAGACCTGTAACATTTCTAAAGATTTACAACAGGTATCTATGACTATATTTAAGAGCACACAACCATGTTTTTCTTTTTTTTTGCAAGGGGAGTAGAAAGCATTACTACCATTTTGAACAGTAACATTGTAGGTTCAACATCCCACAGACTAATGCTGTAATTATAGACCCCTCCCCCACAATAAAAGAAAAGGCAATTCGTAGATGTTTACTATCAACAAACAAGAATGATGACACCAAATTCTCCAATGTAATGAACACACCCAATTTTTTTCTTTCTCAAAGCACATTTCTAGAAAAGGAGAACATCATTAAAATAGAAAACACATTTATACCTCCTTGGGGAAAAAACTGTCTATTTTAATATGCATAATGTATGCAAGTGTTCATCATAATGCACAGAACCAATTCCAAAATACTGCTACTACTCACAATAATTTTTTCAACTTGATTAATAGAATTGGTAAAACATTTATAAGTAGCAAAACACAGCAACTTATACCCAATAGCACAAAAAATGTACTTCAAGAAAAATCACAAATTGCGTGCAAAGTGATCCTGATACTGGAAGACACCTGAATCAAAAAGAATATTTCAAATTAAAAAATAAGAAGGCAAAATATGGAGAAAAGCATGAAATAACTTTAAGCTGCCAAACAGGAAAGCTGCACATTTTTTGAAGAAGAAAATGGGCACAAAATGTTCTTTATGGCAAAGGGTATTAAACCAGAAGTGTTTTTCAATCGGACTTTTAGAAGAGGAAACACCTTGCAAATAAAAATATACAGTGTGTTACGAAAAAGTAAGAAATATGCACATAACACCTTTCACAGTGGGAGCTATGCAATAGAAAACATTTTTAAATACACCTTCTACAAGCAGATATGGGGAAATGTACATCATGCCTCCTACAGGGAAATTGTGAGGTATTTAAATTGGATAATTTTTAACAATATTTTATCACAGTGAATGGTACACAACACAGAAAAGAATTTTCGCAGTCGGATTTTTAGAGGTAGAGATACAGTTGGAAACTGAAACACTCATGAAACAATGTGGCAGAAGACTCCTTTATGAAAATTTTTAAAATACAGTAAACTCTCGATATTGCAAATTTTTGCTTATGTCGAAGTTTGTGCAAAGTCCTGAAGTTTTTCAATCAAACTTAATAGGAAAAATATTTGATATCTTGATTAATAATCTGCTTAAATCAAACTTCTACCTCATCATTTTGTTGAAAAATCGGAGGATAACAACACAGATTGCATAGCTTTTCGTCAAACAGAAAGCTACGCAGACTCTCGCCTCTCATGCTGATGTCCCAGGATTGTGTGAGAGAGAGGAGTCGTGGGGACCTGCCCTTCCTCCATTTCACTTCTTGTGCTCTTGCCAATCACCTAGGGTCACATGTCCTATAACCTTTGTAATGAAACCTGTTAGGTAAGTTTAGGGGGTCACAAATGAACTGGATGCACCCACACTGTTGCATTAGCTGCTTGGTTACCTACTTAGTGTGTTTACAGTGCTTCATTTATGATAATGTCAAACAGAAAAGATTTGGGAGAAATTTATGAAGGCTGGGACTAATACGTAATGCAAGAAAACGGAAGTCTGTACTTTTGAAGAAGCTTGTTAAAGTGGTTTGAAAGCTACTGTAATTTTAGCATAAAATAACGATAAATGGCACCTTACTTTGAAAAAACTTTAGACTTAGCAAAAATGTTTGGCCATTCAGATTTTATGGCCAGTAATGGCTGACTAGAACAATTCAAGAAGCTTATTTGGGGTAGGTAGCTAAAGATGTGCCTAAAAGTTAAGTATAGAATACAGAATGATAGGAAGAATGCCACCCAGATTGATTTTGGGTTACAGTGCAATGGATATTTATAACCTAGAAAGAACCCAGATTATTCTATAAGTCTGTCCCTAATAAGACAATGCTGTTAACAGGAGAATCTTGTTTCAGCGGAAAAATGAGCAAACAATGTTTAACTACCCTTGTTGGAGCTAACACTGATGGATAAAAAAAATACTTCTCCTTGTTATAGGAAAATCAAAAATTCTCGTTGTTTTAGAAATGTTAAATCACTGCCTTTGGAGACAAGAACAACAAAAAAAAGTGTGAATGACTAGCACTTTATTTGAACAGTACGTGTATAACCTTGATCTAAATGTTTCATAAAAAGGGGGTGGGGAAGTGCTACTCTTTGTTGACAACTGCCCACACTCTAAAGCAAGAAATTAAAAATCTATTCAACTTTTGAATTTTAACCACCGAATACAACAGCAAAACTCTAGCCAGAAGATCAAGGAATAATTTATTACTATAGGAAAAGACTTGTTAGGAAGCTTATTAATGACATTGACAATGGTGAAAGCTCTTTGTCTTTTATCTCTGTTTTAGATGCTATTCGGCTGATCTCCAACACTTGGAATAATGATGTTACATAGGTGACGATTACGCATTGCTTTCAGAAATATGGATTTTTTTCACCCAGTTTGATGACTGGTGAAAATGAGGGTTCAAAACTGAATAAAATTTTAAAATTTAGGTACAACAGAATTACTGGATATGATTAATGAGAGCATCACAGGTTTTTATGAATAGGAAAATGTGGATGACGAACTTATGACAACTAAAGAACCTAGAGATGAGGAAAATTGTCGCAGAAGTTATAGAACATGACAAGACTCAGAGGACAATGAGAATGAATCTTTGACAAACCAAGAACTATTGCCGACGAACATAGAACTAAACAGTGTGTTTTCTCTTATTCAACACTACATAGTTTCCACTCTTTCTCCACCAAAAGAATCAAGGGCTTTTCCAGTACTCAAAAAATTTTCACAACTATATTTGTGCCCAATAAGAACTCTCATGGAACACTAAAATAAGTTGCAACAAAAAATCAAAATGTTCAATTGAAACTATAGTTATAACTAAGCATAGCAGCATACCTTGGTGAGGTATTATTGTTCCATAAGATTTCAGGTTTCCTTATCACTGACACAATGGGTTACACATTTGACAAAACAGTTAAAAGCAAACTATTTTTCATTAAAGTCAAACTAAGTGAAGAATAAAATATAAGAAATTGAAAGCAATATCCCTTGGATACTATGGAATATGCTCATCAGTTGCAGACAAACACAAGGAAAACACTAGCAAAAAAGCAACGCTTGACTGGTTGTACTTACATTTGGAATTCTTTCTGGCTCTTGCACAGAGCCACACAGATGCATAAAGATATATCTTTTTATACACTGGTGTGCAAAACTTAAGGATCTTTCGGTTTGTCGCTGTACGTTTCCAATGAAGCAGCCTGGATAGATGAATGTCATACCACAGACCTCAGGATGTACCAAACAGGGGAATGAACAAACACATGTGCAAAAATGAATACAAAAGTGTACACTGGGACTTTACTAAGAAATGACCATAAAGCAGTACCACACCATGGTACAGAGCCATCATTTCCACGAATGGATTACAGCAAAGAGGTGGTCATCGGTAAGGAATATGATGTCCCCTAACAGTGATGGCTGCGTTGCAGCGTCTGACCATACTTAGCACGAGACTGTCGATGAGTTCTTGGGGCAAATCCTCTCATAGTGCAAGTTTCAACTGATGGACATTTTCCATCAGATGTGGACATGCTGCAAGTAGTCTCCCCAGGGTGTCCCGCACGTTATATGGGATTTTGATCCAGGGAGTACGCAGGCCAATCCATACGAGTAATATCCTCACTTTCCAACAGCTCATCTACTGCATGTGTACGATAAGGTCAAGCGTTATCATCCATAACACGAATTTGGAACCAATGGCACCTCGGAATAGGCGCACATGGGGAAGGAGCACCTCATCCAGTTGCAGTTTGAGGTTACGGAACCTCCTTCGAAAATGTGGAGCTCAGTACAACCATTCAGAATAATGCCTCCCCAGACGAGCACACCAACACCACCGTACCGATCTCTTTCGGTAATGTTAGTCGGTCGATAATGTGTTCCTACCTCTCTCCAGATCAGCTGACGTCCAGAATTGCTCATGGTAGTGAAACGACTCTCATCCGTGAAGAGTACCGTGCCCCATTACTCTATGGTCCAATCCATGTGGTCTTTACACCATTGTAACCGATGTCTCCGATAGGTAGGCTTCAATGGGATGCAATGTTCAGGTCATCAGGCAAATAGTCCACCTTTATGTAGACGTCTGGCAAAGGTGAACCAAGATACGGCGCATCCTGTGGTCATCTGCAGTTGCTTTGCAATATTGCAAGCTGTGTGGCATCGATCACGTTTGGCCTGTAGGACCCTATACTGGTCATCTCTTCCTGTTGTTTTCAGTGGCTGACCACCACCGACCTTTCCAACAGCTGTTCCTGTCATTTGGAAGGTCTTCCACACACGTGAAACAATGCTATGGGTCACGCTGAACTCGTAGGAAACACTCGTTACGGTTCGCCTCACCTCCAGGTTTTTGATTATTTGACCACGTGCAAAATCATCTAAATGTCTCTGCATGGACATTTTCTCGTCTGCGACACACTAACAAACCACTTGAACCTCTTTACAACGCCGCACACTTTCGCTTTCTGTTTCCTGCGAGATGCTCCTTATATCCATTTCAGAGCTGTCATGTGACCTGCGACATCACATTTCGGAAAGTTCATACTCATCATCTTTCTACTGATCCGCTTGCGTTATGCAAATCGCCTCAAGCTTGTGTGTTTCACTGTGCGGCTATAATCTGTGGCACTAGCATCAGTCCCTTAAGTTTTGCACGCCAGTGTATATACTGTATATATGGAAGATATCATGATCAGAGTAAAATTCCTAAAATGGCAATGGGCTGGGCATATCGCCAGAAGGACAGACCACCAATAGACAACTGAAATTTTAGACTGGATCCCTGGCCTACAAGCATTCAGCAAATCGCAAACCTGGTTTGAGACGCTAGTACCTTACACTCCCTTGCATTCTCTTATCATAGTTCAGATCACAACAGCGTGAAAACTGGAAATGTGACAGCTACGTATGTGTTCCTGATTCCAAGAGAGCATTCCACAATATAGCGCTGCCACCCGTGACATTTTGGTGATACAGATAGCTTCTCTTCAATGAACTGCGGCCATTCTGAAATTTAGTGAATGGAAAAAAAAATCAAGTACTTTTCAAGGACTTACAAAATTCAAGGACTTTCAAGGGCTTTTGAAAAGGAAAATCAAATTCAAGGAGTTTTCAAGGATCGTGGTAACCCTGCACTATATTAAAAGGCGTGAAAATGTGTCATTAGAAATGCTTCATTTATTACACAAATTAAAGGATTTTGTTATGACCAAAAACTTGAAATTAAAATGCCAAGCCAATGCTATGGATTATTTTAAGTGGCACAGTACACATGTAAAATTTCAATTCATTATGTTAGTTCTGTTATGGTACTGTACACTGTTAGTTATATGAACAGTATTGCACATACACATGATAATTTCATCATTAAACCAACAAACGAAAGATTATTTCTTCACTTTCTTTTACCGATATTTTTTGTTATATTTTTAATTTTCCATGATATCTCAAACTTTGGTTATCTTGAAAATTTTTCTGTTCCCATAAACTCTGAGAGTTTACTGTATATGCAAAATATTCCCCTCGGTGAATAGTACCTAATGTAAAAAATATTTTTTTTTTTAATCAGACTGTAAGAAGTAGAGATATTGAGGAAACTGTATGCATTTATGACCCCACAGGAAAACTGTGTACTGTTGTTTGGGGGAGAAACCATGCATAAAATGCTTTTCATAGTGTACAGTATAACAGTGGATAGCAAAATATTATGTGGTTGACATTCTGCAAACTAATACCTCATTTCATTAGCATCTGTAATGCCACTTTACAAGACATTGCATGTCCCCAGTGTGCCTGATATCACTATGTGTCAACATCCGACTATGTCCCAAGTTTTTTTTAGTGTTTTTATTTATTTATTTATTTACTGAGAGCAACTGGGATATCCCGGGATGCTGCTTCTGAGAAATTCATATCTAGCACAGCCACTCAAGCTATAGCAAGTACAGCTGGAAAAGGAGTAGTGGAATGTGTCACTGGACACAATTTGGGATCTGCACCAGGCCTTAGTTTTATGAAGCCCAGCACCACATATTGCCAAAAATGAATGAAATAATACCCTTTGCCAATGAGGGTTCAGAAACATTGTCACCACACCAAACCAGGGTATGTCATTCTTACCATAGATATTTGGTAGCATTCTCTATTACTGCGCTGGACTTGAACCATCCATACAGACCACATCTCGGTATTAGTTTTTTACATCCATAGTTGTATATTCATATAATTTCTCTGCAGAAACCACATCACTTGAAATTGGATGAATTATGAAGTAAAAATTTATTTCTGCAGAAGGACAATTTCTGGTTTCTCCACTTTGTGATCAGAATTAGTTTTTGCTCTCTTTTTACACTACCGAGAATCAACAATAGTTTTAGGAAAATTAAAACTGACTGGTACTGGAGCTGAAGTATCTGGTGGCTTCTCTACTATGCCATATCCAGAAATGAACATGTGATTCATGAAACAAATATTTCAGTGGATTCACCTGTTTTCTTTTTTTAAGGGTTTCTAAAAATATTTGATTTACGACGAGTAAATTGTGGGCTGTCAACACCAAAGCAATAACAAAACAAATATAATATAATCCGTATTTATTGGTGTAAGAAAAATAATAATCTTCCCGTAAGCTTTCCCTATCAAAGGACGGCTTCTTCAGATGGTTACAAAGGAAAACAAAATCAGACTAATAGATGAATACGCATACACATAAATAAATAAAAATGATATGTAGAACACCACAACACTTGCGCATGCCAAACACGCAGGTAACAACTGAAATGCTACATGATATATCATCAAAATGTTCTCACACTGTGAGAATGTCAGAGCACAAAAGGGACGTGAAGCAAAATAAACTTACCACAACGCTTGCCAGGGAAGTTGCTATCCAGGGAGAGCAACCTCAATGGCAAAACATCCGCAAGATTGCTCCATTCAGAGATGCTAGAACAGCAGCCATTAGAGAAACTATTGAAATATTAACACACCATGATGTGTGCAAACACAGAGGTCTCAATTGAGCTCCCTGTGGCCTGGAGCAATCTGCTTGGCATACCAAGTAGGATGCAATGATTCTGTATACATTAACGACTTAGTATGTTTTGATCATATATCATATAGCATTTCAGTTGTTACCTGCATGTTTGGCATGTGCAAGCGTGGTGTTCTACACATCATATTTATTTATTTATGTGTATTCATTTATTAGTTTGATTATGTTTTCCTTTGTAACCACCTGAAGAAGCCGTCCATTGACAGGGAAAGCTTGCTGGAAGATTATTATTTTTCTTACACCAATAAATACGGATTATATTATATTTGTTTGGCTAAGATTTGATTTTACATGGTTTCATCAAAATGATCCCAACCACATTTCCCCCTCTTCCTAAACTAGAAAGAGCATGGGACCGAGGCTTATTAGAGCGGAACATCACTTTAGTGCACATGTGTGAATTTTTGACATGCTGTTGGCTTGTTCATTTGCACATTAGGTGCCTGGCAGTGAAGGTTTGACATTATGAACTCCATGCCCGCTGAATTCTACTCTTATGCCGGAATGACTGAGTGAGTTGATTAGAAAATCTGCAACAAAAGTTTGCCACAAACTTAGCCACATATCAGCTAAAACAATTTAAATGATTAACCCAATCACCCCAGTTGAAGATTCCTGGGTCTCCAAGGCCAAAGAAGGCACAGATGATCCATAGCAAAGTCAAAGAGTAATACTGATAGTATTTCAAGGCCATCAAGATGTGGTTCATCATGCAGACATGCCAACCTTCAAGATCTGAAAATCGGGAGATTTTTACAGCTCGTAAAATCACACAAATCCGTATTTTTTTTTTTATTGACATTTGGTACACCTAAAGTTCTGGAGTTAAAAAAAAAAAAAAAAAACAGCGTGAAAAGCGACACCCTCTCCCTTACTGAAATTTGTTTTCAGGTACGTCGATTCCGCAAGATAATGAAAGCGTAAAATAGCCTGCAAGATGTTGTTTTTTACGAATATAATAGCAATCAACTGCTTTTCATTTCTTCTTTAGATTGTGTGTGAATGTAAAGACTACAAAAAGCAACGTACTAACATCGTCTTCCATTACAAGGTGAGGCCAACTGTAACTACTCCCCTTTTACCATTAAGTGAATTTGCCGTAACTCAACTGTTTACCATCACTTAGGATGTGTGTGGCTCTGTTGAGGCAAGGGGTTGAAAGACTGAACTGCAAGGAGAAGGCAGGGATGCTCCCATCTGTCAATTGACTACTGTCCCTCCCTAGCATTCTAGTGCCAGAGCAGGTGAGCTCTTCGCTGAAGGAGTCATATGACAATCTGACTGGGAAAATTTTTTTAAAGTAAATTTTTTTCCGACCCATCTCAGGTGAATGGTCAGAAGCCAGCACTTAGACCACTGGGCCACCTGGCAGCTTTCTTTTTGCAGACAAGAGAAGGAAAAAGTACAAAACTGATGACTGTAATGCCGTCTCGCATCAACGTAAAAAGAAAAAGATTTTACAGGCGGTTCAAAAACATAGTGGCTGATGGAATTTCGACCATCCTAAAGGCTAATTCTCGGTAAAAATCAGGAGAATTTGATATTCATCCGGAGGAAGGAAGGAGGAGCTTAAAATCCAGAGAGTTGGCATGTCTGCTCATGAATACGCTCAGAAGGACAAACTGTAGACAAGAAGTATTACTAGGTAGTTCACCGTCACCTACGAGCTGTGGCAGCAAGGTGGCTGGCAGCGGCACAGTGACCATGCTCCAATTCATTTGTCTCACCTCATTCAGATCATTTTGGCCAAACAGCGGATCCCACAAGTAAGGCAAGCCCCATTCTCTCCAGACATGGTTCCTTGCTACTTCTGGCTGTTCCATAAGTTGAAAATACCTTTGAAGGGGATAAGATTTGAAGACAGAGGAGATCAAGAAGAATGCAATGCAGCAACTATTGGCAATCCTTGAAAGGGACTTTAAAAAAATGTTATGATCAGTGGACATACTGCTGGAACAAGTGTGTAGCGCCAGAAGGTGCCTATTTTAAAGATAAGTAGGACAGAAACATAATGGGTTACTAAGTTTTTTTCCTGCCCCTAGGTTGGAATCTATTTGATCAGCCCTACCATAGTCATGCAGATCACATTTGGTACAGACTTCAACAACCCCATTTTTCAGTTCACCAAGACTTTACAAACATTGCTCACAGGCTTTTGAAAATTAAAGTAACACATGCAAACTTAACACCAGCACACAAAAACAAAATTAGACACACAGGATTTCATTATGACATAGGACACACTAATTAGTACTGAACCAAAATGCCTAATTCAAAATGGACAGAGTAAAACTGTTACAAGCTCACCATGCAATGACACTGTCCTCACATTTTGGAAATATATCATGAAAACACAATACATGCATTTCTGAACTATATGTTATTGCATTGAATGTGAAAAGTCTTTTTATGGCTACCTACACTTGGCTGTCAAGATGAAAACTTGTGCACAAAAAGGGTAATAGGAAAGGAAGGGGGGATGGGGGGGGGAGAATGACAAAAATAAGAAAAAAAAAACTCTGCTTTTATTTTCTTTCTTTTTTTGTTTCCCTGTAGAAAAACACAAGCATTGAGACAAATATACAGATACAAGCATATTACACTGCCAAGCTTAGAATTATTTGCACTAGAAAAAGCATAAGATATTCACATAGACCACTGTTACAGTTATACACAGCAAAATGAATTTTTGCAAGTTTAGTTCTTGAAAGTGAGAATGATGGGATCAAATTTACAACACACTACAGGAAACTTCTGAATCTAAAACAATCAGTACATTTAAGGGTAATCTTGTCTAAATTTAGATCTGTATAATGAAAAAGAAATTTCAGGGTGCAATACTTTAACATTCTTCTCTTCAGGGAAAAAAACTAGCATTTCACTGTTAAGCCTTTATTTGCTCATAATCACACAGTTTCACATTACTGCAAATGCCATCTGAGCTCATAACGACATCCCGGGGTTGGACAGAAAAATGTGAACACAACGCTCAAAGACGTGACTTTTAATGCAGCAGTGTACATTTCAATACACAAACTTATCCACCATTTTTTGGTTGTAATAGCTTTGTTTAGAACCTCAAGGTACTGTTTAAGTGCATTTAAAGTATCTTGCTGCAAAATTTCTTTCAGGGTGACGATGAAACGAGCGACCTAAGGGACTTTGAAAGTGGGCTAATTGTTGGTGGCCGGCTGGTTGGTGCTTCTGTGACAATAGTTGCCAGGGTAGCGGGGAAATCGAGAGCTACTACGTCTAGCGTTGCGACAGAATACTGTGTTCATGGCAAAACCTCGTCTGCGAAACACAAGAGTGGCCAGAAGACGACCCTGACTGATAGAGACAGGAAAACATTAAGAAGGATTGCTACCCGCAATAAAACGACCACGGCATGTATAATGTGGCTGGATGAATCCACATTTCCACTATTTCCCACCACAGGATGTGTTTATGTGTGGGGAACACCGTCAGAAGCATACAACCCAGACTGTCTGCTCCAAACAGTGCAGAATGGTGGTGGTTCTGTCATGATCTGGGTGGTCATATTGTGGTTTTCATTAGGTCCCCTGATTACCTTGAAAGGACGGATGACTGGAAGGGCATATGAAACCATTTTGGCTGACCAAGTCTATCCAATGGCAAAGGCATTATTTCCTGCAGGGGATGCTACCTATCAAGATTATAACATCCCAATTGACAGTGCTCGGAATGTCCAATCATGGTTTGAGGAACATGAGGACAAACTTTCACACCTTCCTTGGTCTCTTCAATCACCAGACTTAAACAAACATCATCAAGTTACTGTGATCTTTGTTGGAAAACAGAGTAAGATCCAGTTAACCTCCTCCTGCACCTCTCAAGGACCTGGAGCAGTTCCTGCATGAAGAATGGTGTAACATCCCACTAACCACCATACAGAATTTGTATGCTTCCATTCCAAGGAGGATTCTGGCAGTTTTGAATGCCAAAGGTGGTCCCACACCCTACTAGGCACATAACACCTTCTTTTTCTAGGTGTTCACACTATTTTGTCCAACCCATGCACAAGAAATATGAATTCACCCAAGTATTTTTACCACACCCACAAAATTACCAAAATAACATAAACCTCATTCATACTTTTTTCTCCCACTTGAAAACTAGACTGAAACAATTCTTTCCATTGACAGCTGGAACTACAAGTGAAATGTTAAATTCCTTGCTTTGCATAACACACTGGTATGCGACATAAATTATATTTCTGCAAAGTGAAAGAAATGCAGATTTGCATTTTAGTACAATATCTTAACTTCTAAAAGTCTTATCTGAAAGAATCTGCCATTTGATAGCAACAATTATAACCACATTTAACATTTCTCAACCTTTTGCAATATAAATGTGTTCCTGCTGCAGTAGTAAATTTACACTATCCGTTCAGTGTTGCATCACCTTTTAAGTCTGGCTGGTGACTAATGCTGTTATTTGGGAACTGCCTTGAGTGTGTGAAAGCTACGCATTTCGATAGTACAGTGTGCATATGTGCAAATCATGTTTTACCAAACTGGCTTTCCCTTGGGATAGAAAGTCAGACAAGATTGTGTAATGTATCCACGGCTGTTCTCTATATTTATGGATGGCATGTGTGAAGCCACAATATGCAGTACTAGTTTATATCTTTGGAATATTTGTACATGCAAGTTGTTGTACAAAGTCCTACTGTCAATGAGCAAAAGTGAGTTGCAGAGTATGTTGTCCAGGATGAACAAACATTCATGAAACTTCAACAGTACACAAAAACTAAAGTCATGGTTTTTGAGCAAAATGTGTTAGTACTGAATGCAAGATCAATCTAAATAGTACTGAGTAAGACAAACTGAAAAAGTTTGTGTATTTCATACATAAGACCAGAAAAGAAAAAGAAAAGCTGTAATTTTTAAGTGGGTGAAAAATCAAAACAAGCATCCAGAACATTGACTACCTTCTGTTCATCTTTTGTTGATTATGCAGTTGCACACCAACCAATGCTTAATTTCTATTTTTGCTGACATCTTTCCTTTCTTGATTTCTTCATTTTCAGTTGTTTTTTTATGCCCTCTGATGCCAATAATTTCATCCATCAGGCTGAAAGGACTTTCACCTTGAAGACCATGAATGCATGATATCATAGCTTTTAGATAAATAATGTAACTTTTAGGGTATGAATACTTTTGAACACCACACATCAATTCTTACAAATTTTCCAACTTCGTCACTTTCGTTTTTGGAAAATCCCTCCCTCATCAAACTTAAATACAAGCACTTAAAGGAGGAAATAGTATTTAACAATGCAGGATAGTGGGGAACATCGCAGGGGGGAAAATTACGATTTCGGGAGAAATTGTAGCTCTATCCGATTTCCGTTTTCGGAAATCTTTGCCCCATTTTAACCGAAATACAAATATATTTATGCAATAAAATGACATTTAACAGCCATACTAGTCAGAAGCAACAAGGCAAGAAAAAAAAAATTATTACGGGAGAAAAAGTTCACTCTGTTTAACTTCCGCTTTCGAAAGTTTTGAAACGCGAAAAACACTGTCCTCAGACGGAGAATGACAATCCCCCATCCTAAAAAAATCTCTTCAGTTTTGCATCGATCTCGAGAACTACCTAAATTATAACAAAAAACATGGAATTCTGCGAATCCGCGGAAGAATCTCATGTATGATATTTAGGAAGCATGTTTAACATAAAGAAATAACAGATTAGATGGTGAAATGAGTAGGTAAGCAAATTCAGCTATGAAAGTCAGAACAGATTTAGGAGGATTTCACAGTTCTCATGGACTGTCAAAGTGGTCAGAAATGGTTATATATGAAAGTGTATAACTGTTATTATATAACATGTGATACTGAAACCTGAATGCTGGAGGAAGGAGATACAGAAGTTGTTTGTGTGGTAAAGAGATGCATTACTTAACAAGTTAGTAAAATCATGCAATGCATTGATTATAATACGCTTTCCAACATACCAGAAATCATTACTCAAGTTATGAGGATAATGGCTGTGGAATAAATCTTGCTCCTGTGCCCTGACCTTTAATTCCACTTCGATGATATTCAACAGAACCGGTTCAGTATACCTCTGAAATAACATGATAAAGTTTTGTCGCAATAGAAGCATTTTTATGTAAGTTATGATGCATAAGGGCTATGGAATAGATCCCACTCCTGTGTCTTAACCTTTGACCCCATTTCTCCCATTTTCAATAGGGTTCGTCCCCACGCAGGCCTCTACAACATATTAACATTTCATCAAAAATCGAAGCATTTTTACATAAGTTATGAGGCATAATGGCGATGGAAGTGATTACGCTTTTATGTCCTGACCTTTGGCCCCATTTCGCCCATTTTCAATAGGGTTTGTCCCCAGGTGGTACCCTACCACATACTAAAATTTAATCGAAATCGAACCTTTTTTTACGTTAGTTATGACGCATAAAAGCAGTGGAATGGATCCCGCTCTTATGTCCTGACCTTTGACACCATTTCGTTCACTTTCAGTAAGGTTCCTTCCCAGGTGGTCCCCTACCACATACTAAAATTTCATCGAAATCGAACGATTTTTATGCGAGTTAGCGTGCGGACGGGCATACGCAAACAACGCGTGACTTAATGAGGCAGATGGGAATCACGACCATCTGCTCCCAAGAGTGTGACGTCATAAAACTTGAATAGGTTCCACACATAATGCGTGATGTAATGAGACAAATGGCGTGACCGCGTGCCAACATCTAATGGGACGACGCCATGACACCACACTAAAAACGTGGTAATTCGGGGTGGTTATTTAACCCAGTAAATGAATTTTCCTAAAGTCAAGATCAAGTTAGATCGACTTCTAGTACCAGAAAATGGTAGGTTAACGACTTGAATCAAAATCCTTAGAGCCGTTTTCAAAATAAAATTTTCATAGATACAAGAATTGCTCCTTTAAGGTGGACGTCAGGTAATTTTGCTTCCTATACTTCCAATGGAAAAACTGAAGTACACATGTTCTTCCCAATTAATGCGTTCCCAACGATGAAAATTTGAACATCGATTAAAATAGCTTCATTTTATAACTTGGAATACTTTATATTTTCTAAAACATAACCATAATTATGCAATCCAACATTTATTTGTCTACTGAAGTCATCAAAGTACAGGTTGCGCCATCTTTTTTCTGGTTTCAACACCACCAAAGGAAACGTTATTGTTTTTTTAATATAATTATGGTTATGTTTTAGAAAATTTTAAGTATTCCAAGTTATAATATGAAGTTATTTTAATCAATGTTCAAATTTCCATCCTTGGGAACACATTAATTCTGAAGGAAATGTGTAGAAAAGTTTTTCCATTGGAAATATAAGGAAGCAAAATTACTTGACGTCCACCTTAATAGTATGGGATAAGGGCGATGGAATGGATCCCGATCCTATGTCCTGACCTTTGACCCCATTTGTTCCATTTTCAATAGGGTTCCTCTCCAGGTGGTCCCCTACCACATACTAAAATTTCATCAATATCGAATCATTTTTACGCACGTTATGACGCATAAGGGCAATGGAATGCATCCCGCTTTTATGTCCTGACCTTTGAACCACTTCATTCATTTTCAATAGGGTTCGTCCCCAGGCGGTCCCCTACCACATACTAAAATTTAATTGAAATCGAACCATATTTACGCAAGTTATGAAGCATAAGGGCAATTGAATGGATCGCGCTTTTATGTCATGACCTTTAACCCCATTTTTCCCATTTTCAATAGGGTTCGTCTTGAGGGGGTCTCTTACCACATACTAAAATTTCATCGAAATCGAACCATTTTTACATGAATAATCGTGCCGACAGACGGACGGAAAAAGCTGGAGCATATACGCTTCTTCAACCTATGGCTGGAAAGTGCAAAAAAGGAACACTGTGGTAAGAGTGGTTACGAACATGTGAGGAACGGAGATAGATTGTAAAATGTATAATGTTGAAGCAAAATGTTATTAGTAGAATGTAATAAAATATTCTGAGGTGGACTGGCCATGTTGAAAGAATGAGTGATGAGATGCTAACAAAGAGAATTTATTCAGCCCAGGTGACAGAAAAGGAAGGTAGAGGAATACCTGGTTCAGGAACGCTTACAAGAGAAAATGTTAATGAGTATGACGTACAAAAAGTTAAGTAAGATGTGTGATGGATGCCATTGAAGCTCCACACTTGTGTGGAAAGATCACTGTAAATGGAGACGTCTGATACACCATCAGGTAGCTAACGAACCTGACTGCGCAAATCATGTTCCAGTAACATCTCCCGAGGAAAAACCTGAATAAACTTTAGGTTCAACCTAATGCATTTTTTTTTCAATCTGAACAATAGTGATGGCAGCTAGGCTCTCTCCCCCTCTCTGCATTTATTCAACTTTCTCAAAATGTCTTCTACAAACCTACTGAAAATGACAGAAATTGTAATAGTTCATATATTGATTGATACTCCCTTTTTTCTGATATATTAATGGCAAGTTTTCACTGGTCTTTTATTTTAAGTCCTACTTTCAATAGTTTTATAGAAGACAGCAATAAATTATGATGCGTCACACACTGAAGGGATAGTAACAACTGCATCGGTGGCAGATTTGACAGCACTTTCTTTCGCATAACTTTTTATTCTAATCTCATCTTCACAATGAATACTTGCAATGACTGTTATTTTATAAGATTTAAGAAAGAAAAAGTATTCCAGAAGTCACACACACATTCAGGGTACAGTGGATGAAGTTCTAATAATTATACAGCTCACATCTAAAAGCAAGGGAAATTTACCTGTTTCACTACAGAAGACGTCGGCTCAGAATTTGAAGTTACATTTTGCTCTGAAACATCCTGTTACAAAAGAAAATCCAGCATAAAAAACAGTTTATTTACAATTACAATACCTCATTGCAAAGCATAACAGTTGCCTAAAAGACATGTGCATTGAATTCAGAGCAAAGTACATAGCAAAAAAAACCATAGTCGTGAAAACCTGAATTGATAAAACTTTTGTTTAAAAAATAATTCCAAAATAAAACTCAAACATGTTTCAACATCACCCATGCATTTACTGGTAAAGTGCAAAGATAACTTATGAACGTAATTTAAAAAACTGCATAACAGCCAATTTAGTAAAATTCTAAACAGGAGGGGGGGGGGGTCTAAAACCCAAGAAAAGTTTGTGCAACACACTGCTACAACACAATAATTATACAGCTCACATCTACACAAAATATAAACTTCCATTCCAAACAAAAAGTTCCCATGAACACTCATACACAGCAAAAATACACACATATGCAAGGACAAATTCCACCAAAGCAGATTACCTGTTAATTGTTAATAATAATTCCAGAATAATGCCAATAAAAAAAATCAGATGATTATGAAAATTATACCACTACACCACTATTTACAACTCTACAATCTTAATGAACAAACCTCAACAAACCTGGATATCATGGGTGAAAACTCCAACGCATTAAGTTTTTCACTCTAGAACTCCTGCCCCCACTTTAACTGCAATATATTAATTACACACTATGCTTGCATTCATCTCCCTTTATCTTCATTTCATACATTTTTAAACTCATTTGAGGTCATAATCCCTAAACTTGTCTTCTATCTTAAACATATTGAAAATGCTCAAAATTTTAACCTAATCAAAAAAATTATTTATAAGTTCACAGCACCAACAAATTTTAATATGGTCGTTTCCTCAATGGTAATTATCAATTGCGTATTTCATATCAACCGTACAGAAGACATGGTCAGCCAATTTCTACCATGCTTCACGGTGGTCAACACTGCAGCTAAGCACAGAAAAAGGTTTTATTGATAAACTTTTAAAAACTCAAATTGTTAAGTAAAATCTTTTAACTTTTTCAAGCTGAAATATATGTATGGTGCAACTCCAGTAATCCGGATAAATAGGAACCAGGGTCGGTACGGATATAAAAAATCCGGGTAATTGGATTTCCCATTGAAATCGCATACAAACAGACTAATGGTAAACACATAAAAAAAAACAACAACATTAATATGTATTTTATATCTGTATGTACATTTATATTTAAAAGATATCCGATATTTTTTTCTGTTTTGAGGAGCTATTAGGTTGGTACGAATGAAATGTCCGGCAAAGGACTAGCAGGTGTGGATGGTGAGAACGGAAAAGTAGAGCAACTTAACTAGGCAAAATAATCTCCCTTGGCATCGACACATAGTTGCCATCTGTCAGGCAAGGCCATGATCCTGGAACGAAAAAAGTCATTAACTGCAAGTTTAACCTCATTGTCTGTTGTGAACCGTTTCCCGGAAAGTAAGTGATCCAGGCAACGAAACATATATACAACATAGTTTATCACATGTATTTATTTTTCAAGTCGACCATGGTTTGGCTGGGTATTGACCTAGCTTCATCAGGACAAATGGCATGTAAATATTCAAATTGTATATCGTATCATAAATGGTGTTTACAGTCACGGGTTTTGGTTAGTTGCTTCCACGTGCTTGATAGAAATGGGGTGGATGCCATGTCATTAACAAGTTGCGAAGACTTCTGATACATAGGGAAAGCTTCTAAAATATCAAGTTTGGCCGTTGAATCTGGCTTGTCGATTAGTTTTGCTTCTTCGAACAGAAATTTATGGTCCTTTTCGTAACAGTGTTTAGCCATTGACGACTTCTTTAGGTCACTGTTCCGAATGTAGGTCCTGATGAAGCTAGGTCAATACCCAGCGAAACCAGGATCGACTTGAAAAAATAAATATTTGCGATAAACTACATTTTATTATCTTAATATATACAGGGAGATTCAGCTAAGTGTGTACAAACTTCTGGGAGGGGTAGGTTGCACAAAAACAAATCGTAATCACATAGCAATGCAGGGTCGGAAACGCCATCTTCATGTGGTACAAAGAGGACGAGAAATGAAAGAGCAGCACGTAAGAGAACAAAATGCTTTTTATTACTCGCAAGACATTTGCGAAATGCTTTGAGGTTACAGAAGGTGTTCAAAGTTGCGACCATGAGCTGTAACACATGCTTGACATCATCGGAGCATGGAATCACGTACATTTTGGAAAATTCCTGGCGTGTCTCGGACTTCCGAAGCAGCTACAGAGATGCGTGCTACAAGGTCCTCATCATTTTCCATGAGGATGTCATACACCAGTCCTTTGATGTAACCCCAGAAGAAGTAATCAAGGCATGTTAAGTCCATCGATCTTGCAGGCTAATGAAAGGGATCACCACACCCGATCCACTGATGTTTAAATGCCATGTTCAAGTGATGACGAACGTCACTGCTGAAATGGGCAGGGGCCCCATCATGCTGGAACCACATTGCACAGTGCAGCAACTGAGGAACCTGTTGTTCGTTCAATAGCTCTGGCAAGACGTCCTCCAGAAATATCGGGTAACTCCTTCGGTCCAGACAAGGAGGCATGTGGTTGGGTCAATTAAGTGGTCCCCGACAATGCCGGCCCAAACATTAACAGCAAAACGGTTTTGTGTTGCATGTGGTCGTACAGCATGGGGGTTCTCCACCGTCCATACATGAGCGTTACGTGCACTGAAGCAACCTTCCAATGTAAAGCACTCTTCATCTGTGTACAGCACAAAAGCAGGAAATTGGGGTTCTGCCACACTCTCCTGCAGGTACCATTGTGTAAATGCAATGCGCTGAGGGTAATCCTCACGGCTTAGTGTCTGAACGCGCTGCATGATACGGATGCAATTGGTCTTCGTGCAGAACCCTCCATACTGTGGATTGGCACAAACCAAGCCGATGGGAAGTTGCTCATGTGCTCGCACTGGGAGTGTCTGCTGCATGACTTAACACATTCTCTTCAATGGCAGGAGTGTGTACCCATTGTTCCCAACACCTGGCAGGCCCCAGGAAAGAACTACTGTCGCATAACCTCTGATGCAGTCGTGCAAACACTTGGTGATTTGGCACTCGTCTCATTGGGTACCGTTCCTGGTACAGTCGCATGGCGGCTCGTCTGTTGCAGTCTGCTGCTCCGTATGCGAGGTGCATATCAGCCATTTCTGTGTTCGTGAACTCGGCCATCCTACTACCTCGCCGGGTAGTTTACAAATAATGGTGTTCCGAAAGAAGGTATGAGCAGTCTCGCAGCTGAACAACATCATCTACTGCATGAAAATGGCATTTCCGACCCTACATTGCTATGCGATTCGGATTTGTCTTTGTGCAACCAACCCCTCCCAGAAGTTTGTAGACACTTAGCTGAATTACCCTGTATAATCGTCACAAGATCATGGTCAAGAAACAGATGACAGTTTGTTGGAGACAAGACCGGGGAATAGGCAGGATGAGACAGTGCTTCATAGCCCAAGGCACTCAGAGTCAGCATCATTTGTTGTGCGACATGAGGGCGGGCATTTTCCTACAGCAGAAGAACACCATCTCTGTTTACCAAAGCCGGTTGCTTCTGCAGCAATTTCCGGTGCATCTGGTGTAATTCAGCACAATAATGTTCTGCAGTGATGGTTTGGCCTCTTGCCAGGAAACTCTGATGAATTATCCTGGCTGTGGACCACCAGACAAGGAGCATCATCATCTTGGTGTGTAGGGGTGGCTTAGGCTGCCGTCCAGCAGGCTGTGCTTTGCTTAACCATTGTGCAGATTGTTTCTGATTACCATAAAGGACCCACTTCTTGTTGCAGGTGACAATTCGATGCAGTAGAGGTTCTTGTTTATTCCTGGCAAGCAGCAATGTGTAGACTTCCAAACGCCTAATCTTGTTGGCAGTTGCCAACTCGTGCAGCAGTGATGTGTCCAGCTTCTTTACCTTACCCAGCGCAGCCAGAAGCTGAACAACTGTCATGTGGTGGACACTTATCTTTGCTGCTATCTTACAACACGTTTTTCGGGAGTCCGCTTCAACCAGGGTTTAAGCTGGCTCAAAAAACGCTGTAGCAAAAATGCTAATATGGGGAAAAAAGTTGTAGCAAAATGCTAAAGAAAGTTAGCGGCTTTTGTCACTCAAAAAATTGTAATATCAAATTAATTGTGTGCTCCAACAATGCTTTGGACAGCAGTGGAAAACTAATTAGCTTGGAAGATACTAACATATTTAAAAGAAAACTTTACTGGGCAGTGTAAGTTGATATACAGCTCCTAACAGGATAAGGATTTCTTTTTTTTCTAAAATCATTATTAAATAAGCATAAAATCCAAATCTGAAATTTGATTTTGTGAGTTACCATTGTCTTTGCATGAATCATTTGATTAGCAACCAGTATGAATTGAATAAGTAAAATGCCAATACTGTTACTATTAATAAAAATTTAATCTGTGTCAAGAGATGCACCGAAAACCCGGGTTACGACATTATAAGCTGCTTTCGCGATTGAGCTTACTGTGTACCCCAACTACCCGTATTTTAGGTTAAAATTTATTAAAAAAAGACTTATATATATATATATATATATATATAAAAAGGTATATAAGTGTATATAAATTAATAAAAAAAAACAGTCTTTGAGCATCAATAACCCTACTCAATCCAAGTATTCTAAAACCAGTTAAATTTAAATTTTTATTAATAGTAACATTATATTCCTCAAACCAACTATTATTTTAATTACAATATAATAAAATAGGGATGTAAGGTCAGGTGATGCGTAACATCACAGCCTCTCATTGACAAATGTTAACCCCGCCTTCTCGTGGTGCATCCTGTTCCCACTAAAGGGGCTCTGAAGACCGCCAATAGCGGTATAACTATACCATCGGGATTAGAAGAAATGCTATCCCACACTCACCAACCCGCTTGGCCAGCGTGGTGAGTTATGGCCAAACCCCTCCAAAATGACTCCACAACTTAAATCTTGGCCCTCAGTCTCCGGCAGCTGGAATGTACCTGGACAAGGCAGCGGCCAGTGCGACATGAAGGCAGAGGGTGCTAAGAATCTCCAGAAGACCCGATTAGGCTGTCATCTGATGCTGACCTTGGCTACGTATAATGGACGCTCCCTATCTTCTGATTCAAGGCTTCTTGAATTGGAAAAGGAACTACAAAGGATCAAGTTGGACATCGTTGGGCTAAGTGAGGTAAGGAGAAAAGGAAAAGATCTCATTGAACTGAAAAGTGGACATCTCTTCTACTATCGTGGGACAGATACTGGCAGAACTAGTGGTGTTGGATTTATAATAAACAAGAAACTGAAGGATAAAGTTGTAGAAGTTGAAAGTTCCTCTGACAGAGCTGCACAACTCATTATCCAACTCTCGAGAAGATACCAGGCTCAGATTATTCAGAAAACTTATGCACCAACGACAAGTCATCCTGAAGAAGAAATTGAAGAATTTTATGAGGAAATTCGTCATCTAAATAAGCAACACTTGAAGATAATTATGGGAGATTTCAATGCAAAAATAGGGCAACAGAATGAAACTTCAGTAGGTAAATTCGGTCACGGCAACAGAAACCAGCGTGGAAATACTCTCGTAGAGTTTGCAGAGGCAGAAGAGTTTTTTATCTTGAACTCCTTTTTCAAGAAAAAGCCACACAGGAAATGGACATGGAGACATCCAAATGGGATGACAAGTGAAATTGATTTTATTATGTGTAACAAAAAAAATACTCATAGAAGACTGCAGTGTGCTAAACAAGTTCAACACAGGTAGTGACCATAGATTGGTGAGATGTAAGATGCACCTCAACACTAAACTCGAACATGGCAAGCTCATAAAACAAACAAAATGTATTGACATAACCAACCTTAAAAAACACCATAATACCTTCAAGTTGGAACTGAAGAACAGATTCTCTGCTTTAGAAGGCCTAACATCGGAAGAAGTGGATATTTCTGAAGTTAACAGAAAAGTAACCAAAGCTCTTATGGAAACAGCAACAAAATTAGCTGGGTCTAAGAACAAGTTGCATGTCAACAAATTATTAGGAAAAACCAAAATGTTGATGCAAAAAAGAAGAGAGATGAGGACAACTAAAGAAGATGTGACTTCCAAAGTGGAATATATAGAGCTATGCAAGACAGTACGAAAAAGTATTACTGAAGATGTAAGGAAATTCAACTGTGAACTAGTGAGGAAAGCAATTGAAAACAACCAAAGCCTAAAGATAGCAAAGGGACATCTCAGTAAGGGAAGAAAACAGATTACAGCACTGAAAAAAGAAGATGGTTCTGTAACAAGAAATAGAGGTGAAATTTTGACAACAGTGAAAGATTTCTACTCCAAATTATATGAAAGGGATGATACATATACTCCAGACATCATGAAAGGTACCAGTACCAGAGTTCTTCCAGTCCTCCCAGCAGAAGTTGCACATGCAATCAAGAACATGAAGTGGGGAAAAGCTCCAGGAGAAGATGGAATTACTGTAGACATCATACAAGAAGCAAGTGGAGAATTCGAAACAGTACTCGCCCAAATTTTCACTCAATGCCTTAATGAAGGGAAGATTCCTGAGGATTGGAACAACGCTACAATGATCTTGCTAAATAAAAAAGGTGACATTGAGGATCTCACGAACTACAGACCTATCAGCCTCCTATCAGTGGTTTATAAAATCTTCACTAAAGTTCTTTCACACAGCTTGAAAGTAACACTGGACATGGCTCAACCAAGAGAACAAGCTGGATTCAGGAGTGGCTACAGCACAATAGTTCATATCTCACGTACGTGGATATGATCTAATTGAAAGAGCGAGGGAATATGAACTTCCATTGTGCATGGCTTTTATCGATTATGAAAAAGCCTTTGATTCGGTGAAACCATCAGCAGTTACAATGGCTCTGAAATCCTGCGGTATTGAAGATACATACATTAATACACTGCTGGACAATTGCTAAGGACGAATCATAAACGGCTATATAGCGCATAAAAAGGTAAGTGTGGTTGGATGCCAAGTGAAATAAAATAATGTCAGAATGCTAGGACATTACAAGAAAGACAATTTGTTGTGCTCTGAAATCCAGAAGGCTTTGGAACGTGTTCAAGAGACAAACAGGCCATTTTGTGCAGAATACGTAAACGTGAAAAAAATGCAATTACCGCCTGCAGGCGTTCCTACGTAAGATGTCAATACGGGATATGGCCACCATGGAGGGCGATGCAAGATTCCACACGTCGTGTCATGCTTTGCACAACATTATCAAGCAGCTGTTGGGGTAATTTACCCCATTCCTTTGTCAGTGCACGGATGAGGGTGTCCTTGTTTATTGGAGGGCATTGGCGACCAGAAAGACTCCTCCCCAAAGCATCCCACACATTTTCAATGGGATTCAGATCTGGAGAACGTGCTGGCCACATGAGGCGTTGAATATTCTCGCTCTCAAGACACTCCTGGACAGCGACTGTTCCATGACATGTTGCGTTGTCGTCCATGAAAATGAATCTATCACCGACAGCACCACGAAACATGCGAACATGAGGTAGCAGAACATCATTAATGTATCATTGGCCAGTCATAGTCCCAGTTGGAAGCACATAGAGGGATGTATGGCCATTGATCTTGATGCCAGCCCATACCATGACACTACATGTCGGAGATCGGTCCCTTTCCTGTATGTTTGCTGGACAATATGCAGTACCACTATCACACCAGATCAGTTGTCGTCAACAATCGGACGATAGACTGTATCTACTCTCATCTGAGAAGACGACAGCAGACCAGTCGTTATCAGTCCAATTGCGATGTTGATGGCACCATTGCAAACGGGCGGTACGGTGACGTCTGGACAATGGGATGCACACAACAGGACGGCGGGTGTATAGTCCTCCTTCATGCAAACGTCTGGCGACAGTTTTTCGGGAGATCCGCTTGCCAGTAGCAGCCATAAACTGATTTGCTACCTCACTAGCTGTGCTGCGCCGGTGTCTTTTTGTTGATAGCACTATGTACCGATCTTCTGCAGGTGTCGTACTGCAAACACGACCTCCCCCGTGACGTTTGCTACACTCTCCATTTGTTTGAAATGATTTCCAAAGCCTTAAAACAACACTGTGGCTGACGTCAAACTCCCTGGCAACATCTGCTATTTTTCACCCTTCTTCAATCTTGCCAATAATACAGCCACGCGTAAAATCATCTAGGTGATGTCGGGAAGACATACTGAAAATTGCAAGTTCGTCAATTGATTCTTTCCCTTTCAATTTTGCGTTTAAACAACAACGGTCAATACCCGTCAAATCCTTTATATCTCTTATCAGCGTTATGACGTCACGAACAAGTTCGGCAATCCAAAATTTGCATACACACAACACGTCTTACTGTATCCCGCACTTATGCTAATTTCCACATTTTCCTGCCTTCCATTTTATGGTTGCTGTCGTTGCTATTGTCATCCGTCTTTAGCAATTGTCCGGCAGTGTATTATTAATAACATCTATGAAAATGCAAGTGCAAAGATTCGGCTGTTTGAAAATACAACACACATAAATATTGGAAAAGGGAGTGAGACAAGGTGACACCATATCTCCGAAGCTCTTTAATGCCACATTAGAAAATGTCTTTCAATCACTGAACTGGGAAAACAAAGGAATAAAGATTAATGGAGATTATCTAACCCACCTTCGTTTTGCTGATGACGTAGTCATTTTTGCAACTACCCCATCAGAGCTGCAGAGTATGATCCAAGAACTTGCTGACAAGAGTAAAGAAGTGGGATTAAAAATGAACTTTCAGAAGACAAAAGTGATGTTCAATGCTTTTACAAGAAATGACGATTTATCGATTGATGGAGAAAAGCTGGAGATAACAGACACGTACATTTATCTTGGACAGCAGATATCGAGTGAGGGTAACATTGATGAAGAAATTAATCGGTGTGCAAAACTTGCCTGGAGAGCTTTTGGAAGAAACAGCATAATTTTCAAGAGCAATATGCCATTATGTCTTAAAAGAAAAGTGTTTGATCAATGCATCCTTCCAGTGCTTACGTGTGGTGCAGAGACGTGGACCTTATCTAAAAGAGACATACAAAGGCTGCAGACAACTCAAAGTATCATGGAGAGGTACATGCTTGGTGTAACCAGGAGAGATAAGAAGAGGAACTTGTGGATCCGAAAAATGACAAGAGTGGAAGACATCATGATCAGAGTTAAATCCCTGAAATGGCAATGGGCTGGACATACTTCTAGAAGGACAGACCATCGATGGACAGCCGAAATTTTAGATTGGATTCCAAGGGACAGGAAAAGACCCAGAAAAAGACCACATGGGAGATGGGTGGATGAAATTCGAAAGTATGCGGGAGTGACATGGAGGAGACTGGCACAGGACAGACCGTTGTGGAGGAAACTTGGGGAGACCTTCGTCCAGCAGTGGATTGATAATGGTTGACAATGATGATGATGATAATAAAATATTATCATCTCAGCCTTCTAAATATTTTTTTTTTAAATATCAAACAAAGACAAAGTACACATGGTTCATATCGCGAATCGGCAAAAAAAATGTGCTATGAAAATAATATTAGTCCTACAATTATCGTAATCTGAGTATATGTGTATTTCACACATTAATTTACAGGTACTTGCAAATGTTAAACAAAAAAGCTTGTGGTGAAAACATTCCTCTGCATTCGCACTTCCTCACTTCTTATAGAAGAGGGGGTGGGCAAAGTACGGAGGTTAACTAACGGCTACTTCACCGGATGTGTGATTTTGAATGTGCTTCCTCGTTGTTTTGCTCCAGGACCCCCCCCCCCTACCTCTTCCATGTCATTTCTGCCGATCGTGGGAAAGAACTTATTTTGCAATCTGTCCTTCAGCTTTCATGGAATTCATGCTATTTTTGCAGGAGACAGAACTGCCTGTTTTGAATCGTTAACATAGCAGTGTTGAATATTTTTCGAATAGGGAATTTCATAATTGCTAACACTCAAGATTCATTACAATAGATAAAAAAATATATATATAAAAATAGCGTTAAATTTTTCAGTACTGCCGGAAAAGAGAACGAAAAAAAAAAAAAAAAAAAATTACCTCCTACTCCTTGCGATTGTTAATTATACTCAACAACAGTTTCTGGTACGTCCTCCCCTCGTAATCCATATCCTTCTAGCTTGTAAAATATGTGATGACAAACCATGTGGTAAAACTTTACTTGCCTGACAGACTGTTGAGTGTGTTTACATTTTCTGGGGATCGAGGCCGCCGGGATTCTTTGTTTATTTTTATTTTCTTATTTCGGTCTTGTGTGTGTTTCCGCTTCCAGTATCTTATCTTAAGGTGAAGAGCGCGCCCTTAGCAGTTGTTTACAAGCAACTATTTCCTGAGGTTTTTACTCCAGCTGGGAAGCCATGGTTTTGGCAACAACTGAAATTAAAAACTTTGTTTTCTTCTTTTGTAGTTCTGCATATGCATTGTCTCTGTCATGCGCGATGGAAAGTTGACACATGTTATTGTTTTGATGTTTCGATCAACCTAAATTGATTGATGTTTTAATCGCCCTAAATGTTTGATGCTTGAATCAAACTCCTTCCACGTAGGAAATTTTTTGATTAGTTAGCAGCCATGCGCAAAAACGAATATATGAAAATAATTGGAATTTGGGAATTTTCACTTAATTTATCACTTGCCAGGACATTGCTTTTTCTTGCTGCAATGCACAGTTCGCAGTTTAAATATGGTATTTTATCCCTCCAGTTAACTTGCACCCATTTGTAAAGGGAGTACCATTTTCGCACAAGTTGCTTGGAAGGTATATTAGATTCAGCAGCAGTTTTACTTCTTTTTTTTTTTTTAATTTTAAACTCACATTCTTTTTCAGTTGTTTTATCGGCACTGTCTTCACAATCTTTGCGTTTCTTAATAATGAATTTATCCATTGTAATGCGGCACGTTGTATGATGGACGGCACCTTGAGTGGCAAGAGCAACCCCTAGCTTGCACTTATTTTTCCTAATATGTGTTCCTTCTCTATAGAAACTTGAAAGGTAACTCCGGTCACAAATGCAGGAGTTGTTTACGGCCTCGGGAGTGGGAATGAAGCCGTAGACATTGCAGTTGACTTGAATGGGGGAAGGGGTCTAATTCCTCTAGCCTCTATCTTACCCTGCCAGCCTACCCCACCCTTTATGGAGCACTCTAGAGTGTATGTAGGGGGGTGGGGAGTGATTCAAAAGGTGCTGTAGGGACACAGTAGGAACCTATTATACCTTAAGAATTAAGAAAATAACAGTGGAGTGCAAATCGTTGCCAGAATTTTGTAAACTAGTTTCCACAAAAACAGAATAGCCAGAGTAGAATCCGCTGATGGGTTAATATTTAAATGGTGGGTGCAATTTTGTGACAGACACTCATTTTGTTTTTCTCAAATTTTAGATTAACCCATCGCATTTCGTGAAAATAGTGGCCGTAGCTTAAACACTGGCTTCAACCACACGTAACAGAACATTGTAAGAAACAGCAACAGGTCGGTGACCACGTGATTTGTCTTGCAGGTTGGTCTGTATCAAAACTTCCCAAACCATTGCCGAATGGTTCGTTTGTTGGCTGTATTCTCCTCAAATGCTTTGTTAATGTTTCGAGCGGCAATTCCTGCAGAATGGCGCTGTTTAGATTCATACAGGAAGATGACTCTCAAATCAGGTGTCTGCATGTTTCCTTTGCAAGCCACATTACGTCCAAACAAACCACGCCTGAACCTGTTCTTCACACACATGCTAGATATTTATAGTAACTCTGACGTAATACCGGCAACACCTGTGGGTGGTTCCATTCCACTGTGGTGGGGTACTGTCTCCACTGCTCGTTCGCGCTGGACATTTTATTTGCACCAACCAAATACATCGTTTCCGAGCTACCAGGTTGTGAACTCTTTTAACATGAAGCAGCTGGAAAGCGTTGCATTCTTCCCGACTCTCCACCCACACTAATGCTACCTCCAAAGCATGAAATGCATCACTGTGAGAAGGCACATTTCTCTCTTTTATTTCTCCCTCATTTTCACTTTCCCCTTCCAATGCATCCACATTTAAGAAGTTGTCCACAATTTCATCATCAGTCATGATTTGGTAGCCAGGATCAGCAGAGTCAGATGTCAGCCATTCTTTTACATCTTCCACCTCACATTGAGATGAACCAGGAATCTGGGTGGCGACATTCACTAGTTGATTAATACATGTGATTTCTGATTCTACACCACTTTCACTTTCTACGTCACTCATGATTTTTTGACAAGCTCTCTTCAATGTTATTGGTTTGAGTTGATTCCAAGCATCAGTAGCCATGTTAGCACATTCCTTCAAGTCTATACGCTTATATAAATCCATAACTTGATCATCATCATTCATCATACAGAAGAAGTTAACACAGGAGCTTTTTTCTGTTGGCATTTCATACACTTGATAATGCCCTGGTCCATTGGCTGCAGGAGGCTTATTACATTTGGTGGTAAGAAGACAACCAAAAACTTTCCATTTTCTCGCTCTATCTAAACTTTCAGGAGATGGGCGATATGGAGCATTATCTAAGAGCAGCAAAACCTTCCTTCTTTTTCGGTATCCTCCTGAAATATTTTGACTTGTGGAACAAAACAGGTGTTGTACCACTGTAGAAACATGTTACAGTTCATCCACCCTCGTAGTTGATTCATGTACACCATGAGAAGGTTTTTAATGTTCTTGAAGGCCCTGGGTTTCTTTGATTTCCCAATCATAAGCAGTGGAAGCTTATGAGTTCCTGTTGAATTTGCACAAGTCAACAGAGTGATCCATCTTTGCTCATCTTATGACCAGGTGCCGTAAGTTCCTTCTTTCAGGCCGGAGTTTTTTAGGCAGAGCTTTCCAATAAAGGCCAGTTTAACCCGCACCATAGATAAAATCTTTGTTGAATTGTCTTGCAAACTTCATAGTAAATTCTGAATTAAAATTATCTATAGAATTTGCGTTGGCAGATATCTTTTTGCCATGAATTTCGAGCTCATGAATTCCGTGCCTTTCTTTAAAATTTCTGAGCCAACCTTGACGTGCCTTGAATTGTGGATCTCCACCTAATTTTTCATTAAACATTAATTAAGGCCTTTTCTGAAAGCACTGGGGTCCTGAGAACATTTCTGTACAAACCAAGTGTAAACTGCATTCTCAACTTTATCATTTACAGGTCTTTTTTTCATAGATTTTCTTGATGAACACCCTTCTTCATTTTCAATTTTTGAAACGAGTGTTGGTAATGAATTGGCATTCTTTTTTATATCTGACATCGTTGAAGTTCCGACACCATACTGATCCACCAGCGTCTTCCCAGATTCACCTTTCCCTAGACGATCAATGATTATTATTTTCTCCTTCATTGTTAACACCGCACATTTTCTTTTTGGCGCCATCACTCAGCCAAAATTTAATTAATTTTAAAGCAAAACACTACTGCGCACAATGACAGCAGAAGGCAAACTGAGGATGCCCGTTGTTAGTTGATCCGAAAAATGGGCGACTAAAAGGGAAAGATCCATTTTTTGGAGAAAAGAAAAGTGCAAGCACACCTGTCACCCCTGCATTAAATTGGACTAGAACTACCATTGCTATGGTGTTGTAAATAGCTGATTTCCGGTAAAAAAGGTCTTAACTTGGGCACACTATTAGCTGTGCACATGTCTGTTTTTGAGGAAATGTTAGTTGTTTAGAGTTGGGTAGGATTTCCGAGATTTCATCCTGAGAGCAATGCCAGCTAATTTTTTTTTCGTAGCTCCTGATAATTAATCCGGATAATTAGATATCCATATAATTGGAATTGCACTGTACTTGTGAAATGAAATGACACTTAACAATGACAAAAGACAGAAGAGAAAAAAAGGACAGGAGAAGTTTTTGATCAGTATACCTTCCATTTTCAGAATTTGTCATTTGAAATAATACTTCACAACAGGGGGGAATGGGCAGTGGGAGCAGTGTGAAAACAAAAATTTACAATTATGGTTTTAGAGGAAGTGTTGTTGTTTAGAGGTGGGTAGGATTTCAGAGATTTCATTCTGAGGGCAATGGCTGCTAATATTTTTTTTTTTTTTTTTTGTAGTTTCTGATAATTGATTCGGATAATCAGTTATTCGTATAATCGGAGTCTGGATAATTGGAATTGCACTGTACTTATGAAACAAAATGACACTTAACAGTGACAAAAGACAGAAGTTATATTAAGAGAAAAAAATGATAGAAGTTTTTGATTAATATACCTTCCATT
Organism: Macrothele yani; assembly: GCA_039090855.1. Lineage (NCBI taxonomy): Eukaryota > Metazoa > Arthropoda > Arachnida > Araneae > Macrothelidae > Macrothele > Macrothele yani. The sequence goes on from CM076990.1 coordinate 178,919,939, forward strand.
TTCAGAATTTGTCTTTGAAATAATACTCCACAACTGGGGAGAACGGACAGTAGGAGCAGTGTGAAAACAAAAATTTACAATTATGGAAGAAATGTTCAAAAGACGGAATTCCATCTCCAGAATAGAAAACTTGCACCAATAGATATACAGAGGGGGAAAAACATGCCCCCCCCCAAAAAAAGATTTTAAAAATACCTGCTGTTCCACAATTATTTAATGAAAATTCATTGTATGGACATCATGTAACACATAGAAAAGCAGGAGATTCAGAAAGGCAGTTGGAAGGGTGGGAAGACTGGAGAATCGAATCTAAAGGAAGAGGGTTGGAGATATAAGTGATCTATTAATAAAAGAATGTGTCTCTGTCAGTCAAATTTTCACAAAATCATGGTCAATGCTGCAAATTTTAGCTAATTGTACAGGCATGCGCTGCCATAAACATATGAAAATGTTCTCCTGTTGTGTGTATAATGAGAAGTAAAATAACTTATTTCACTTAAACATTGTTATTTTATCGTTGCTCAGAAGTTTTCCTAGCAAGGGAAGTTCATTGCTCTTTAAATGCACGCGGTGCTTCTTGAGCTCTACCGGTCTTGTGCTTTGAGTAAAAATTATTTTACTTATGGGTCACAAAGGATTATACAGAGTGTGTGTGCGTTAAACTAATTTTCATTACAGACCTTTTGAAAGTGGCTAAGGCTAGAGCCAAGAGATTGCATACAGGAAGCAAAAAGGCAGGGAAAAGGAGGATTTCAGCACCTAACAGAAAAATTGTTAATGTGGTTTTTACAAAGACATATACATTTTATAACAAAGGATTACTGCACTGCTAACAATATCTGTAACCCCCCCCCCACACACACACACACAAGAATGAATAAAGAAACGATTATTTTCTATGCTAGGGAGTTCAGGAAGTACATCATCATCATTTACTACAGTAAAAATAAAAATACATAAGATTACCAAAAAAATAAATAAATAAATAAATAAAAAAACGTTTACCGCTTTTACAGCAGCAGCAGGTGCTACTTGTTTTGGTTCTGCAGCATCATTTTTCTGTTCTAACGTATCCTAAAGAAAAAAAAAGAAAAGGGTGTGCGTGTGTGAAACAATGACAGCATACAATGAGAATGACATATTTAAGTAATCAGCAAAGCCCGAATACTCAAGCATTAAAAACCTCAAAAATAAGCAAGCATTTATGCACTAAAAATCAAGAAATATGCATTCAACATACCTGAAAGTTTTACTGTAGGTTTTGTATATTTACATGATATACGTACATTTTACTCCTTAATATTTTCACAATTGCATATAACTAAATACATCATACATACATATCACTAAGCTTTTCTCTGAGATTCATAGGTTAGCTCCAAAAAGAAATACAAACTTCCAGATATTTTTACTTATTGTTGTCGTATCAAACTTCTCCATTTACAGCGATCTTGACATACAACTTGTGCTTCATTGATATCCATTACACGCCGTACACAAGATCTTTTATACTTCATACTCATAATCTTTTTCTCATGCAGACACTCCTGAATCTGATCCACCCATGTCTTCCTTGGCCTTCCTCTGCTTTTCCTTCCTGCCACTTGGGCTGAAAAGATTTTCTTAGTAAGCATTTCATCACTCATTCTTTCAACATGGCCAAACCACCGAAGCATATTGGTCTCCACCTTGCTAACAACATTTTGCTTTACATCACACAACTGCAATACATCTTTATTCCTCACACAATCAGATCGTGTCTTGCCACAAACCCCACGTAAGTAACGCATTTCTCCAGCACACAAACGACTCCTATGTTTCTTCTGCAGTACCCAGGTTTCACTGCCATACATCAGAGTAGGAACAATTACAGTTTCATACACAGCCATGCGGGACTCTCTAGAGAACCCATCATTCCTGTGAAAACCTCCCAGAGCAGCTATGACTTTCAAAGAAGAATTCACTCGCCTAATGATTTCATCATCCAACTTGTTCTCTCTGTCAAACATGCTTCCTAAATACACAAACTCATTCGCCTGGCCAGTCATGGTGCCATTTAGACTTATGCTACATTCAGTACTACCAGTTCCCCACTCAAAAACCATAACTTTGGTTTTTCCCTTATTTATACTCAGTTTGAATTTCATGCAAACTTCGTACATCCGGGACAACATACTCTGCAACTCACTTTTTCTCTCTGCCAACAGGGCAGTGTCATCAGCATACAGCAATCTGCACACATGCATATCACCAAGACATAAATCATTATTATCTATTTTGGCATCACGCATGGATGCATCCATAAATATATTGAACAGCCAGGGTGACATTACACAACTCTCTGTCAAACATGCTTCCTAAATACACAAACTCACTCACGTGGTCAATCACAGTGCTATTTATACTTACATTACATTCAGTACTACCCGTTCCTCTCTCAAACACCATAACTTTGGTTTTTCCCTTATTTATACTCAGTTTGAATTTCATACAAACTTTGTGCATCCGAGTCAACATACTCTGCAACTCACTTTTGCTCTCTGCCAACATGACAGTGTCATCAGCATACAGCAATCTGCACACACGGATATCACCAAGACATAAACCACTATTATCTATTTTGGCCTCGCGCATGCATGCGTCCATAAATATATTAAACAGCCATGGTGACATTACACAACCTTGTCTAACTCCTGCACCAATGGAAAACCATTTTGATAAAACACCATTCACTCGTAATCAAGCTCTACTACCAGCATACATGGCTTTTACACAATTAACTAGATTCCCAGTAACACCATATTCATTCAATACCTTCCACAAAAATGTCCTATTCACTGGGTCGTAAGCTTTCCTTAAATCAATGAAGGCAGTAAAAACTTTCTTCCCAACAGCCAGATACTTTTCAATCATCGTGCATAATGCAAAAATCTGGTTAGTGCAGCCTTTACCAGGCATAAAACCACTCTGAACATCCCACACTTTCAATGATGTAAGACCCCGTACTTTTTCAATAACAACCTTACCAAACACTTTCCCTGGCACACTCGGCTAATACCACGATAGTTCTTGCATTCAGTCTGATCACCTTTTCCCTTATATAAGGGAACAATAATAAGCATCCTTCCAATCCCGAGGGACCATTCCCAACTCCCAGCACAACTGGCAAATTTCAGTTAACCAGTCAATTATAGAGTCACCACCATATTTCAATATCTCTTCAGTCATGCCATCAACTCCTGGAGCCTTACCATTCTGAAGAGATTTTAGAGCTTTACACACTTCTTCTCTTGAGATCCCTCCTGTGCTTTTATCCCTCATTGTGACATCATCTATGTCTGTCTCAGAATCATCTTTGCTTTCCTGATCTAATAACTCACAGAAGTATTCACCCCATCTGTCACTTAATTCATTGGGCTCCCATATCATTTCCCCAATCTCATTCTTCACACAACTTACAACTTTGTTTCCCCTATTTTTCCTGACTCTCATGTACTTCCCGAAGGACTTCCTATCTTTCCAAAAAGCCAGTTCATGCCTTTCCACCTTCTCCTTCCTATCTTTTGCCTTACTCTGGTGAAACAGCTTAGCAGCTTCACGCTTCTTACAGCGATATTCATCCACAGAGACTCTACCTTGCAACATTCCCAAATAGGCTTCCTTCTTTCTCTTTACTGCCTCTTCAATTTCACTATTCCACCAAGCATCACTTCTATTGTTACCCACTATTGTGGTGCCACAGACCTCTTTAGCAGCAGTGACAACACAGTTCTTAAAACATTCCCACTTCTTTTCTACATTCCTCTCATCAGACTTCAGATCCTTCAGTCGTTCTCTGAGTAAGTCAGAATACCGCTGATGATCTTCAAGGAGCCTATTAACCTTTATTCTTTCTATCCTGGGTCTCTTCCTATTCCTTTTCTATCAACCAACATTCAGTTTCACTCATGACACTACCGAGTAATGATCAGAACCAACATCCGCACCTCTCATCACACAGGTGCCAACAACTAAGTGTTTTAAACGCTGATCGTAGACAACAAAATCTATCACACTCTTTTGACCAAGAGTACGATTTTCCCAAGTATATGTGTGGATATACTTGTGGTTGAAAAATGTATTAGATACACACAAACCATTCTCAATGCAGAGTTCAATTAATCTTTCACCATTATCATTCACACAAGGATCCTTAAACTTACATAGAACATTGTCAGAAACTGCATTCTGCACACTTACTCTAGCATTGAAATCCCCTGCTATTATAACTTTTTCTTTAGCACCAAACTGGCTCAAAACAGCTTTTAGCTCATTCCAGAAATCTTCTTTCTTATCAGAAGGTTACGAGTCACAAGGAGCATACACTACAACAATTACAATTCTCTGAAGTTTCACTTTCAAACGAATCCAGAGAATTCTTTCACTTATACAACTATAGTGAATCAAGTTGTTCTTCATCTTTTCACTTAAAATCCCACCTACACCAGCCTGACTTCTCATATTATCCAATACTCCAGACCACACACTCACCGTGCCATTCACTTCTTCTACCCCAATTTCCTTTTTTTTGGTTTCACTTACACACAGCACACCCAGTCTATACTTATTCATCTCCTCAATCACCTCACTCATCTTGCCATTTATACCTCTAATATTTCATACGCCAATGTTACATTCACTCAGCCGAGATCTCTTTCTCATACGCCGTTTAGAAAGTTCAGGTCGATTCCGTGGTGGACCGTCCTTCTCAAGTGTGGTAGGTCCACCATATCCTACACTTGACCAACTGGAACCCTCAGCTGTGGGCTAATCCCCCACACTGATGTATTTACCTGATTAAAAAGACATGACTACATGCTTTTTTATATTTTCCAAAGAAAAAGCATGCCTTCTGTCAGTGAACAAATGCTTATATATATATAGAAAAAGTCCTTTATGCTTTCACAGAGGTTATCAGTGCCCATTTAAAGTACACAATGTAAGTGGGAGACACATTTTCACAATCAATGCTTTTTCCTTGAATGTTACAAATTTTTTTCCGAACCAGCATTATCAGAGAGCACCTTGAAATACTTTTTTTTTTTTTTTTTTGCGTAGCTTATAGTACATGAGGTATACATACAATGCCTATCATAATGTCTTCTATCACTTTGAAAAAGTTTACCACAGTTTCACCTCTTTTTTTCAGAGCAGATACAGCTGACAAAAATTCATAAAAATAAGTATAAGAAATGCCAGTTCACTGATGATCTTCTAAGTGTTGTTTAGCTCTAACAATCATAGAGGAATCCTCATCCAGAAGAGTATTTATGCTACGTGAAATTCGTTCCATGTGCAAAGCATAAATTGCAGCAGAAATCCATGTTCCTCCCACTTCATTAAAACTAGTTATGGTGAGAGATTCTATTCTGGAACCATTTCCTTAAATAACTGAATTCCAGAAGAAACTTTCAATAAAACTTCCTTCACATTTGATATCAACCCATCGATGACAGGAAATAATATCCTTACTACTTCTGATATTCTGACTCAAACAAGTGAGATAGATCATATTTGGAAACAAAACTTGTAAACCTTTACCAGCCATTGAGTTGAGAGTAGACTTAACATTTCTCGTTTGAGTACTACCATTCTGTAATGAGGGAGACATTTTTAACAAGTGGTTTCGCTATTGTACCAGGATGCTGTTAAGTCTGAAAAATGATAATTTCGTTTTACAAAAGTGTTTTGCTAGAAAATTTTCGGGATACATGTAAAAATATGCTTTCCCCCCTTTAATGTGGCTAAATATGCAAAATAAGCACGTTTTTCTTGAACATCTGGTCTTTAGTGATCAGTAACTAAGGATCTCCTCTTACATAATATGAAATATCTTCCTTCAAGATGATTATGAAGTATATTCAATACGTAAGTTTCAGAAGCACCATTAATTCTCAATAATTTATTTTATTTAAAGCACAACAAGCAACAAAAAATAAAATAAAAATGAAATTCTTTTTGTACTGCTCTTGATAACTGTCATGATGCTACTGACTATGTGAGCAGTTATTTTATGGGACAGAACCCAGTTATCAGCATGGTGCCCAATCTTCATGAAAGTCTATATTTTGAGGTTACTCACCTTCATTCCTAAAATCTTTTAGGAGGTTTTCGTCTCTACACATTTCCAATACATATTTTTCTTAGTTACATCTACATTGTGGTTCAAGGCCGAAAAAAAAAAAAAAAAAAAAAATCTTTTTCAATTCACGCAAACTTTGTTCCGTTCTTTTCTTTTCCCAATGACCAAATTCGGATTCAAAATAATCTACCACATTGAATCCGAATTTGGTCATTGAGAAAAGAAAAGAAGGGAGCGAAGTTTGCGTGAGTTGAAAAAGATGTTGGTTTTTCTTTTTTTTTTTTTTTTTTTGGCGGCCTTGAACCACGATGTAACTAAGAAAAATATGTGTTGGAAATGTGTAGAGACGAAAACCTCCTAAAAGATTTTAGGAATAAAGGTGAGTAACCTCAAAATATAGATTATGTCTAAATAGCACGTGAATAATTAAGCAGCTAGATGACATTTGCAATGCTGTATGAATATATGACTTCATGAGAGTGTTCAGTTTTTCTTCTCACTGTTGGGAATAGAGTCTGAATTATACCAACCAAATGAAAACCTACTGCCCGTTTAGCATTGGGGTTAGGGGAAACAGAAGCACAGTGTAAGTGGCATAACACAGGAAGTTTTTGCTACATCATCATGTAACCCCCAATGCAAATGCCACATTCAAAAATTCCACCTTCTTTAAGTGATGACAGCAGTAACTAACACAATTTTTTTCAGTAATTTTCAACAAATTTTAGAATCAACTGCATAGTGTCAAACTTCATCAAGTACAATAATTTATAGAATCAACTGCATTATTACAGTGATCAATATTTACACAAAAATAAATTACCTTTTTACTGACAATTATTCCATGCAACACAGTCCAAATTATTATTACAAAATTACACACATATCACTAAGCTGTTCCCTCAGATTCAGATGCTAGCTCCTCAAAGAAAGCTCATTGGCCAGGTTATAGTTTAAAATTTATGGAACCAGATTTTATCTACTGTTGGTGTATCAAACGTCTCCATTTACAAAGATCTCAGTCAGCACAGGACTTCAGCTTCACTGACATCCACCACATGTCTCACACAAGACCTTTTTCATACTTCATACTCATTATCTTTTCTCATGTAAACATTCCTGAATCTGGTCCTTCCACCATTTTCTTACCACTTGAGCTGAACAAATTCTCTTAGTAAACATCTCACCACTCATTCTTTCAACATCATCAAACCACCTCAGAATGTGTCTCCACCTTAACAACATTTTGCTTTACATTGCACATCTGCAACACATTTTTGCTCCTCACATGATCAGAATGTATCTTGTCATGCCTGAAGCAACACACACAAATTACTTCTATGCCTTTTTTGCAGTACCCAGGCTTCACTGCCATACAACAGAGTAGGAATAATTGTTCCTACAGCTACAAATTCAGCTTCTGGTATTCTACTTTCTGCTGTGTCATTGGAGAATACTTCCGATAGAAAAAATTCATTATCTGCAGTGCTGTTTTTTTCTTCTACTAATTATCACCTTTTCTACTTTATTGTTCCACTGATTTTTGCAAGTACAAAGATGTTAGCAATTTTTTTAGAAATAAAAGGGAGCTTACAAACACCAGCACCTTGCTCAGTAAGGCCAATCAAATTGCAGTTTCCAATTATATGGTGCCCCTCCCTCCCTCCCTCACTCACCCAGCCACATATCAGTGCAAGGTGACCGCTCCCAGAGAAAGGCAAACTCCACGGAAACAGGATTCCAGAAATACGGAAGAGGGGTGCAAGGCTATAAAAGGGAGTGACCCGTTTGCTCAAGAGGCTTCTAGTGTTTTGCCTTTGACGTGGTCGGACGGTGGGTTTGAGCCAGAGTGTCGGGATTTTTTATGTTTTGGCCGACGGAATAGTCGTGGTTTTTCGGCGATCAGAGATCGACCAAGATTTGGACGGAAATACTCGAGTTAAATGTGTCGGAGGGTCTTCCGAGATATTTGAGAGATAGTAAGTTGTTCGCCATCTGAAAACCTGTTGGCATGTGGAGATAGCTAATTGAACGGAGTTTATTTTCTCATCTATTAAATTTTGTTACGTCTAACAAAGGACTTGTTATTGGAGGTACTCGTTGTCTTAAGATATTAAGTAATTGTCGACTACACATTCCAGTATTTCAGCAATCGAGTTCAACTCGACGACACTCAAAAGAACCTACGTCAGTCCTGTTTCAGATTCGGAATCAGTAAGGCCTAGCGGTGGATTGAACTCAGCGGTGTCCGACAAACACTACATACTAAACCCATAAGTACAACATATATAACTAAAATGCTGTTTTTTGATTAAATATTTCATTATATTTTTTTGCTATGGTTCAACAGTTAGAAACAATAAAATATGTGTACATAGGAACAATGTATGCACAGTATTTGTATTTTAAAATGAACATACAATACACATATTGCAATGCATACTGCAAAATACATGCAGTTCAGTTACTATGTTCTATCCTCATCTTTATTCCTTCTCTTGTATCAGAAGGCTGTCAATAGGAATTTGCTTTGACCGGACTAAATTAAAGCACCTGAAAACCACAAAATCAATTCCACAACCCTTAACTGTGCGAACTTTAACATTCTTGCCATTTTTGTAGGCGCTGATGACGCTTACTGTAATTTTCTCCTCCTTTCTCAAAAGTTTACTTATTTGCATTTTACCTACTTTGAAGCACTCAGCAAAATTAACTGTGGATTCTGTTAGTAGTAGCTTGCTGGCATTAAAGAGGAGTGAGGTTTAGGGCCGTGGATTTTAATCCTTTTAGGGATGCAGCTTTAAAGAGGTTCAGGATATGCTTCATAGGCAATTGGCTCAATATTACAATCAAATGGAGCTGCTTTGTCCAATTCTTAGAAAATATTGGCACTACTGAAGACCAGCACATAAGTAATCGAGATCTTGAGAACAAAAATAACCCCGTTTTCATCTAAAAAAACAAATGGAGTTCTTTGCGGGAAAATTTCACAATTTTTTTTTCTTGAATGTTTCTGTACTTTTAACTGTTTTACAAGCAACTGGGGATCACAGAACTGTCTGCTAAATGGAGGCATCTGTTATTCGGAATTGTACGTTAGGTAGGTTTTACTGTATATGGATAAACTGAAAGAAAGTTAAGTATCAGCAGTTTACTCTACACTGACAACTTTGTGCTACCTTATAAGATTGTATAAACAACTTAGCATATAACATCAGTCAGATGAGCAGGATGTGAAAAATTAGTGATGACTATAATTAATGAAGCTTCTAAAAAATAAATAAAAGAGAAACGCTATACAGATTAGTAGGCCGAAACATGTAATCAGATTGAAATAATCTTGTCATACAATGAGATGGAAAAATTTGAAATTTTACATGAGTGGTAGAAAAATATTTTCTTCAAGATAGTTTTTCTAGAAGGGAAAAAAAGTTGTACATGTAGAAAAAATAGTTTTCTGACAGCAAGGCAAAGGGCTGTTCAGAAACATTCAACAAGTAAGATGAATGTTACAGCAAAATAAGTTAACTCTATAGTAAAATAGAATTAGCAATGCCATTTGAATTACTTTGCATTTATTTAGTAGACGATAATGAGAACATATAAAGGTTGTCTGAACACGAGTGTAGTGCAAGAGATGAATATCTGAACAGTTATAACATTCTGTGGTATCTAGCCAAATATATACGGGACAGACCTAGAGATAAACCTGTATTAAAAAGTTGCAAAATCAGCCTGTAGCAACTGAGGAAGCAATACATTAGAAAGACAAAGTTTTACAAGGAACACAAAAAAATGGAGAAAAATTGTTGCAAACCTGAAAAAAAAAAAAAAAAAAAAAAAACAGTTTTTCTTTAATGGTTCCATGTGACAAACCTGTCTTCACACCCATACTGGTACACAAGTGCATAAAAATTATGATGACAGTGTGCCTGAAGATTAAGATAAAAGTTCTATGATTTTAATGATTAAAGATTCTACAATTTTAAATTATTAAACATGATTTGCTACTGTTGGTCCCATGGATGGGAGAAATGAGAAGAGGTAAGGAATTTCTTGAACACTTGGAGAAATAAATAAAACTTACTTTTTTGACAGGAGATGGTTGCCTCTCAACTTTAGTATCAGCTTCTTTTAAAACTGGAGTCTGAAAAAGGAAAAACCAGAAGAATCACAATAACTGAAATTAAAAGGCAATTCAAAAACCTCCTGGACAAATAACACCAGTAAAGCATTGAAACGGTGATCTGAGAGACATCAAAAGACAAGAAGCATCTGAACATAAAATAAAACAGCCAGGAGATAAGGAATAATTTATAACATGATTTGCTACTGTTGGTCCCATGGATGGGAGAAAATGAGAAGAGGCAAGGAATTTCTTGAACATTTGGAAAAATAAATAAAACTTACTTTTTTGACAGGAGATGGTTGCCTCTCAACTTTAGGATCAGCCTCTCTTAAAACTGGAGTCTGAAAAAGGAAAAACCAGAAGAATCACAATAACTGAAATTAAAAGGCAATTCAAAAACTTCTTGGACAAATAACACCAGTAAAGCATTGAAACTGTGATCTGAGAGACATCAAAAGACAAGAAACATCTGAACATAAAATAAAACAGCCCGGATATATGGAATAATTTATTGTATATTATTTCTAGTGAATTATTTATTTATTGAATTAAAACCAGAAGGTGGGAATGTCCAAATTTTCATGAATGTTTGTACTGATCAAACTTAATACATAACTACAAGCTGTTATATTAGTTGTAAAATAAATGCATGTAGATGGCTCATCTACTTTTGTTAAAGGAACTTTAAAAGATACCATGCAACAGAAGACATACCCCAGCAAAAACACAAGTGTTTGGAAACTGCTGGCCACCAGCTGGCAATGATGGGTCACTGTTGGCTGAAACCTGCCGCTAACGGCCTGGTAGTGGCAGCACAATCAGTTGGTGAGCCATTGATGGCCCTGCAGCATCACAGTTCCCCGAGCAAGTGCCACTAGTGGCCTGTAGCTGGCAACTGATGCAACCCCAACACCAGGTGAAAGCAACGGGATTGCTGCTCATGCGCAGAGGTAACACATGCTGTGTCTCTCGTGGTACCAGTTAGTTAAAGACAACGCTGTCACCATCATGTTATTTTAGTGGATGTTAAGAAAAAAAAAAAAGCTTAATGAAATGCCACGTCGACGAAAATATCATATTAAGCCATGAAACACACCCACTCCATTCCCATGAATTACAAGAAATAATTTGAAACCGCTTGAAACAACGGTCCTGTCAAAACATTAATAAAACGTTTGTTGGAGGGAGGGGGGGAGGAATTGTATGCTTACAAAATTTATCAATTACTTGAAAGAAAGACAGAAAAAAAAAGTGACGCTATGTAGGTACAAGATACAATGTACTCATCCATGGGTTGAATACACAAGACTGGAGGAATTCGCTTTTAAAAATAACGAGAAGTAAAATAAAATATCTTCCTCTTTATAACAAATGTAGCTTCGGACAACAGAAAGGAAAGATACAACGTTAAAAATGTAACAGAATGTGTAAATATATTAATTCAACAATTGCCTTTCAAGATGACAAGGACAGCATGAAACTTTGGAAAGCGAAGTTGGTACACTACCTTGAAAACGTCCTTAACATAAAAAAAAAGAAAAAAAAAAAAAAAAAAGATCATTAAGAATTTTAATTCTTTTTTTAATTATACGAAACTGACATTTATGAAAAATACCGCGCAATATTAAAGAGAGGACCATTTAATTACACATTCCGCAGGAAAGAGACTGCTTTTTTTTTTTTTTTTTTTTTAATTGAAGGTTTAACGACCACCGTGAGCAACTCAATGGGCTGTAAGCAGTCGCCCGTCCCTAATTTAGGGTCACTGGTTCCAGGGAAGGGAGAGAACCAGTGCCGTAAGACGAACACAACATCCATGCCTCACCGGGATTCGAACCCGGACCCCTTTCGGACGAATGATCAGAGGCCATCGCTTAGACCACTGCGCCACCGGGGCGGCCGGCTCGGCTTCAAGCAAATGCTCATGGGTGGCAAATCAGTCCCATCTGTAGAGAGCTCGCCTCCCATGCCGACAGCCCTGGTTCGTTTCCACCCAGATCCAAACAGGCGTTTTCCCGGTCTGTTGAGAAAATTTCCCCAGCAAAGTGCTATATTTCAGAACTTTCATAAAGGGGACAAAAAAGATGTAGCTTTGGAAAACTGCGGTTGTCCTTGATATTTTTTTTTTTTTTTTTTATGGATACTACTGGGAAATTGGCGGACAAGATTCGGCAAGCCATCAGTTATGTCACGTGATTGCTGGCTGCCACTGCTGGGAAACTAGCGGACCGCATGAAGCTAGCCATCATTTCTGGCATGTGCTTGCAGGGCCACTTGTGGCAGCTATTGCCTGTGATGGATAACTGATGGCCATGTTGTGGCATATGACAACTGATGGGGGTGCCAACTGTTGGCCAGCCACTGGCCCCCCGGACATTTTACTGATGGTTCGACAACGGCAACATAGTGCTGGGCCATTGCTGCTGCCAGCAATGGCCCAGCAGGACTGTTTTTGCTGGGACTTGAAACACATAAAAAACTCTTGATAATATGTAAGGAGGAACACATTTCCATTAGTAAAATGCATAGTTGAACATATGCAGTAATGAGAATTTGCTGGGAAACTAAAAAAATACCCTTTGTGAAAGGCTAATTCTTTAAAAATAAATATTGATAAAACATAATATACCATATTAGACTTTGGTAAAAAAAAATATATATTTTCTATAGTACAGTTAGTTTAAGTATCATTAAAATCAAAATGAAATAGGTGTCACACATATGTGGGAAACAAATTTTCCTGAAGAAATAATTTTTCACAAATAGGTGTATTCACTAACTCTCGTAATTAAACATCCAAGCGATGGAACTTCACAACTTACACACAAATACTGGAGATCGCAGTTACAAGTATTTTATATGCAATCTTGTATATGCAATAGAAAAATACATCAGAGTATTTCTAATGAAATCGATGCTCATTTCATGTAAGTAGAAGTACCTAAAAATTGGGATGCTTTAGTAGTGACTTCTACCTTCAACCATGAAGGGAATGAAGAAAACACATAGTGAATCAGATATTGCCAGACTTTAAAATGGATTTCCAAATAATGGCAACTCACTGAAGTGATTGTATTAAGTATAAAAGGAAAGATGAATTTCAATACTTTCACAATAACCCATGAGGAAAGAATGGAGCAATGTGTTTTGTGTTGTTCCAATTAGAACCACTACAACTATCACTAATATTTAATAATACAAAAGTAACAAAGACTATTTTTCTTAACATTAGAAATGTGTTCTCTCTGACAATGATTAATACAGTAGGACCGTGAACATCTGAGCTATTGTGGACCGGGCTTAGCTCGAATACCCAAGACCTCGGATAATATGGACCTTATTGCAATTTGAGGTTATAAATAAAGACGTATATGGTACAAGTTACGTTTATATAAAAATAACTTGTTACAAACATTTAAACGCAAGATAATGTATATACACTATCTACTAACAAGTAATTGGACACCTGTGATAGCAAAGGAAAACGAAGGTTATTCACCTTCAATAGTTGGTGGAGCCTCCACGAGCGGCGATTACAGCTGCGACCCTCCGGGGCATACTCTCAACCAGGCGTTGCACGACAGCTAGCGGTATTTTCTTCCACTCGGCTTGGAGAAGACAGGTCAGTTCCTTCACCGATTTCGAACGGTGGGGGAACCCCTTAAGTCGACGCTCCAACTCGTCCCAGAGGTGCTCGATAGGGTTAAGGTCTGGGTTCTGCGCAGGCCAGTCCATTCGATTAACCCTATTGTCACCATACCAAGCCATGGTGGACTTCGCAACATGACAGGTGGCATTGTCATCCTGAAAGTAACATGGATCCACCCCGTAAAGTTGCCACAACGTAGGAAGCGCATGGTCATCCAAAATGGTGCAGTATGTCTCGGCGTTGAGTCTACCAGGAATTGCGACCAAGGATCCCGTGCCATACCAGGAGAAACACCCCCATAGCATAATTCCACCGCCGCCAAACTTCACAGTTGGCACAATACATTCCAGCAGGAGGCGTTTTCCAGGCAGACGCCAAACCCAGACCCTGCAATCCGAACGGTAGAGGGTGAACTTTGATTCGTTGCTCCAGAGAACCTGTTTCCACTGTTTAACGGTCCACTGTCGACGTTCCACCACGTTAGTCGAGCAGCGCTATTGGTCTTGGTGATCAAAGGCTTGTGGGTGGCAGCACGTCCATGATAACCATCGAAAGAACACTCCCGGATGGCTGTTGAAACTCCTTGCGGATATGGCCCATCGATTTGGTGCGCTTCTTCCGAATTTCTCTGGCCGGCACCCGTCAGTCTCTAACTCCTAGTTTTGTGGGTCTGCCTGTTCGAGGCACATTCTGACAGTCACCTCTCATCTTTCACTTGCCAATCATGTAGGCCACTGTCGATTTTGGGTACTTCAACTCGCTGGATATGTCACGTATGGATCGGCCATTTCTGTGATACCCGATAATTACACCTTTCTCAAAATCAGAGAGCTCCGAACTGCGTGGCATCTTGCATGCGACTGGTTGCGTTGTTGTTTCCCACACGATATTTAACGGCGGCGGCCGTGACGTTTATCAGGACCGCAGATATCGTCGACTGCAGATGTGTCCAATTACTTGTTGGTAGATGGTGTAAAATATAAAACAAAACTTACATAATTTTGAAAGATTTATTTATAAAAGTAGTCCTTTAAAGTTTTCTGCTTAAAGATGCTCGCCCTCTTCATTGCCGCCATTTCACCCCAGCATTGCAGTAGCAGAAGGTCCATTGAAGTGGTCTCTGGTTGTTGCTCAATGTACTCCATCACCTTCTTGAATGCCTTAAGTCCATCTGAATGAGCTATTTTTTCAGGAACTATATAGTCATTTTCATCGTCACTGCTGCCACTCGTCTTGATTTACTGCCTCCACGATCATTTAGTCTGTTAATTCTAGCTGTTTGTCTCCATTTACCCAATTGGCTATATCGTTTTCATTTAGTATTGGTTCAGCTGCTGGGATACTTTGGACTAGCTCCAAAATATTGTTTTCGACATTGTCTTCAGGTGTGCTCTGTCGTTGTTCAGGTGTACCGTGCAGTAGTTTTTTCCACGATTTTTCTAGCGTGGCAGGTTGAATTTCCTCCCACGACGCTGCTGCAATATAAACTACATCCCTTATTGTGGTTTCTTTTAAACATTCGACAACTCCTCTTCCCTTCTTCAATTTCGGCAAATGAGGTTTTTCAACAGTTTACACTTGTAGTTTTACTTGATGTTTACTAACACCACTTGGCCCATCGGCTGAAGAAGTGGGGTTACAAGGGGGGGTAAAGCATAGCCTTGATTTCACCAGAAACCATTTTCTCAGCATCAGGATGGGCAGGACAATTATCAAGGAGTAAAATTGCTTTTCGAGGTAAGTTGTTTTCTTTAGGTATGAGTCTACATGGGGCACAAAGTGATGGAAGAACCAGTCCTTGAAAATTGTCGAATCCATCCAGGAAGCACTTTTCTGATTTCTATAAAGCACTGGCAAGCTTGGAATTGAAATGCGTTTAAACGCTCTTGGCTTGGCAGATTTTCCAATGAGCACTAAGTTCAATTTAGTTTCCAGTAGCATTCGAACAGGCCATGAGGGTGACTCTATCTCTGCTCTTTTTAAAGTCCGAAGCAGACACTTCTTCCATAGCAGTAAGTGACTTAGTCGGAAGCATTCTATAGTTGAGGCCTGTTTAGTCATAGTTGAACACCTGCTCCAAAGACAAATTTTCTTTTTCAATCAGGGATTTCATTTCTTGTTTAAAAGTCACTACAACCTCATGATCAGACGATAATTTTTCGCCAGTAATGTTGAGCTGTCTGATACTATGCCTAGTTTTCCAATGATGAAGTCATTTTTTACTTGCAGTGAATATTGCTTCTCCATCTTTAAAAATTTTGTAAAATTTTAGTGCTTTTTCTTGTAACATAGGTCCATTTACTGGACTACCATTGTTCCTTAATTGGGTGAACCTCATAACCAACGCACTCGATGTTTTTTCAAACTCAAACGTTTTCATAGTTCTCATTGCCGTTTCATTTTTGTCCTTTGCACCGTCACTTTCTCTACTCCCACTGGCCAACACCATTTTTCGTTTTTATCCCACTTTCTTTTCCAGTCTCCTACACCTAAATCTAAAGAAACTTTTTTTCTTATTGCCTCCCCTGTAAAAGCCTTTTAGTGGCTTTTAACTTGGTCTCTAACGAAACAACATTCTTTTTTCTTTTTGCACCCGTGTTGCTTTGAATTGCAAAACAGAACAACACAACAACACAACTTTACACTAAGGCCTTAAATAAAAACAGAGACATTCATTTTACAAATGAAACACAACACTGTATGGTTAACTGAAGCACACGAATAGCAGAAGACACCGACTGACACTGACTAGCCTACATCTGGTACCCTGTGGATGGCGCACGCGATAGGGAGGGGGGGGGTCATAGATCAGTGACCTTGACAAAAGTACACCACCACTGCTGCGTGCACAATTTTGCTGGTACCTTGGATAACCTGAAACTCGGATGATCGAGGCTAGGATAATCGCGGTCTTACTGTAATAAGGTAAGTACTTCCAAATTTACAAATTTAGTAGGTAACGCCTGGTCAGGTGTTGACAGGAATATAATAAACATCTGGTAAATCCAGCAGTTTGTTTGGATCTGTGTCTTAAAGAATAAAAGCAATAAGTTGTGGAGGAGGCTTAACTACAACACCATCACCATAGGATTTGAAGATTGGGCATAGCTTAAAAGAAAACAAAAGAATAGATTGAAAGGAATGGTGCCCACAAACTGACAGGTGGATGAAAGTTCCAGAGATCAACAATAAGCAACTTTTTTTATTTTTTTTTTTATTTTGTATGTGTGTGTACTCAAACTTTTAAATCAAACTGTAGATTGAGGAGGGTGGAAAGAATATACAATTATTTTAAAACAGTAGCATATTCTTTTTGTAATGAGACATAGCTATTGCAAATAAGGTCAGCTCTGTGTACGCACGTATTTAAAGGCTGCAGATTTACCTTTCTCAAAGCAAACCTGCCAATCAATATTGACAAAAATTCAGAAAATTATTTAAAACAATCCAGAAATTTCAAAAATCAAGAAAATACGGAGCAAAACTCAATTTAGGAGGGTATTCCAGCAATAACTGTCAGCAGATGGCTGCTGACTATGCACTGATGAAGGTGGCATGGGATATATTATATGTATAACAACAGTATTTTATTTCAAATCCAGAATTGATGGTCTTGTTAGCGATTGGTTAAAATGTGTTGAATCTTGTGGCAAGTACTTTGACAGAATAAACTTCATATACTGTAAAATGCAGAAGTTTTACCATTTAAAAAATTTGCAATTAACAGTAAATCAACCCAATATGAGTGTCGAAGACAAAAGCTTAATTTCTATGCTTTCTTGTGTGCATTAGACTATGTGCTACATCAAGCAAACTGGAATTAATGATGATGCTTTGTCTTGGATAAGGAGTGCCACTGAATAACAACCTGTTTTTACCCTATTTCCAAATTCACCTCTAAGACATAGGTAGAGGAGTGCCTAATGAAACCTGCTCCAAATATACCCAGTGAAGAACATTGTTCTAGACTTAAGGAACAGCTAAAACTCCAAAATGTACATAGAAGCTTAAATAGTAGTCACATGATATGCAGTAAAACTAAAATTGCACTTATCTAAGTTCAATTCATTGGGGTAGTTAGTAGTTACACAACAATTAAAAAATAACAATAAGAAAATTCTTTTAAAGTCCATACAGTGTTCATATTAGAACCAACATATGCATGTACATATCACTAAGCTGTCCTCTGATATTCAGGTTAGCTCCTCGAAGAAAAACCTGCTGTTGCTGTATCAAATGTCTCCATCCACACTGAGCTATATTTGCATATTTGGCTTCTGTGATAGTTACACAAGAGATTTTATACATTAACTGAACAAGAGACTGGCAACTAGCAAAGACACCTGATACATATACACAATTTACTATATTTATAAATACTCCATCCATACATGTCAGCAGGAAAATTTAATCCTTTTGGATACCCACACAGAATTTTAAACCCGCTTTTCTTGCTCTATCATCCATCAGTATTCAAGGAAGCAACCTTTGGTGCATGATATTAAAATCTTGTACATTTAAAAATCCCAAACTCAAATGAGACTTAAAAACATCTAATTGCACACAGATTAAAAATAAAACATTAAATCATATGACCTTGAAAGAAATACGGGATTACACCATATAATACAAATCGTCCTGGATTGGGACTCCCGCTCCAGGATGATGGAGTTTTCGGATGTTGTCTGACTTTCCGTCCTTGTCACGTTTGCACCAGGAATCAGATTATCATCTTCATAAGACCTTTTTTTTTGTAAGTCTCATGATATTGAAGTCCATACAACCATTTCTGAAGATTTGGGGTACATGGAATACCCTTAAAAACCCTCGATAAGAACACCCCTACCAGCTTTTATGTTAGCTACACTAAACTGTCTTTGGGGACAAAGTTACATGAACATAAGTATGCTGTTAAGAATGGACTTAGAAACACGGCCCTCGCTCACTTAGTGTATGATGGTTCCCATTCCCCGGTCTGGGAAGATGCTTTCAGCATCATGACTCTGTTGCTCACAGAGAGTTTGGTAATAACGTCAAAAGGACAACTTTGTTGTAATGACAGTATGCCTACTTTTTTGCCGGACCTTCAGAAACAAATATTATGGACTGTTGACCAACACAGTGTGGATGATATCTTATAATTTGTAAGTATTTCATATTTGGACTGTATTTAGTTTGACTTGGGTGAACAGTGTTTCCTTTATTGTTGCAAACTGATTTACAGGTTTATTTTTGTCACACTTGCTTGGTCCACTTATTTAGAGGACTGAATTTATTATGTATGTGTTCTTCGATCCGTCCATGCTGTTGGCGGTTATTGATTGATTATGTCACTTCCTTGAATGATGTGGTGTACACATGTACATACTGTATATGTCTATACCCATGCTAGGGTTCAGTTTATTCATCTGATGATGGGTTTATGGAAACCTGAAAGGTCTTATGATTTAATGTTTTACTTTTAATCTGTGTGCAATTAAATGTTTTTAATTTTAAGGCTCATTTTTGTTTGGGATTTTTA
The DNA here is from genome assembly GCA_039090855.1 of Macrothele yani. Classification (NCBI taxonomy): domain Eukaryota; kingdom Metazoa; phylum Arthropoda; class Arachnida; order Araneae; family Macrothelidae; genus Macrothele; species Macrothele yani. The sequence goes on from CM076990.1 coordinate 178,939,359, forward strand.
AATGTACAAGATTTTAATATCGTGCACAGAAGGTTGCTGCCTTGAATACTGATGGATTTATCCTGCACGAAGAAATGTGATATTGCTCTTTCATTTGTTTCCAACATGTGCCAGGACATTGGGTATTTTTGCTTCGATTGCTACATAGGTTGCTCCACAAGGTATAAAAGGCATGCCTATTCACCAAATTCACTGCACAAACAAGAAAATACAAGTACTTATGAGCAGTTGTGTTCATATGAAACTCACCCCCAGTAAAAAGGGGGAGGGTGGAATGTGTAACCGTAACAAGTTGTGAAAGCCATGCTAATATTGCAAAGATAGGAAGCTGAAAGATATGTTGCTACTGACTAAGCTGAGTGGAAGAGAAGCTGCAGATAAACTTTGATGCCTATATAGTAGCAGCTTATAAGAATAAATGGGCAAAGTGCCTTCGGTTGCCAAACACTGCCTGCAGGCAACTGCAGAAGAATTACTTCAGATTTTTAAATAAATTTTCTTAGCAAATGAACATTTTTCTTATCCCTTAACAATCCTTTCTTGCTATATATCTTTGAAGAAGGCATTTTTTTTTCTTTTTTTGGAGCAAAATTCAAGTTGAAAATCACTATTTAACTGTGTGTGCAAGAAATAGCACCAATTTTTGTGACCTGTACATATTGGGGGGGGAGATAGTGGACACCCAGGGTCGTAGAGCACCACCTAAAATAACTGCACCAGTAGAGTTTAGAGCCAAACAGCAAAGAAGAAGCTATACCACTTTTGAACTTTAATTTTGATTAAAATGAATGTTTTCCCATTCCATAGTCACTATTTACTATATTAAGAAATGAAAGATGTGTGCAAACCCCTCCCTTTTTGCTTGAAAATAAATTGAAGTTCAAAATCGGAAATGTCCATTGCCATCTTTCATGACAAATGAAGTTGTTTTTCTCTGTACAATAACGTGGTAGTAGCATTTTTGAACTTCAACTTCGTTAGGAAATGGGAAAATGCATATAAAAAATAGATTTTGAAGTAAAGACTAAGAAATAGTAAAAAATGCATTTCATTATGAAAAATTCTTAAAAAAAAAAAAAAAAAACGAACGAATTTGTTCTTTTGCACCATTACACAAAAACAATAAATAAGAAGTATTAGAAAATTAAAAATGAAGTATAAAATCAGGAAGAGATATGATAATAATAATAATTAAAAACTAGAACTTAGAAAAATTCAGAGAGAGGAAATTCACAAAACATTCTCATAGCCGCTAGAACTGGCATTTCCACCAATTCCAAAAAATTTTAGTGGGTGGACAGACATCTTGCAAGCTTCCAGAAGTGTGAGGAAACATGTAAAAAAGCTTTTTCTGGCTAGGAAACCAGAAAACAATACAAAAATCTGGGAAACTTAACAGGTATGTCAAAGAAATGTGAATTGTAAGGGATGATATAGTGAGCGGCAGAAGCTTTTCTGTCTTCATTATGTTTTCTGACAGACACAAGGCGATTTCAGGGAAAGATGAAAACCTTGGTCATGTTTACATCTATCTAAGGCAGAAATGACCTTTCCACAAGACTTGTATAAATGGTGATAATACAGATTATCCGAAAAATAACTGTGCACTGAAAGTAACACTTACCACGTTAAATTGGTTCCAACAGGTGTTGGAAATGGGACCCACCGACGTCCAGACATGTCTGCACACGCTTCTGCATGTTGGTGAAGACCTTTCTCAGGGTATGTGGTGCGATTTGTTGGATGTGGGTCATTACTGCAGCCTGTAGCTCTTGAAGTTTATGTAGATTACCTGTACACCTTCCCCTTCAAAGCTTCCCACAGAAAAGAATGAGGTGGTGTTAGATCTGGTGACCGGGCAGGTTTCAGCCCCTGGGAGATGTGATTTCTGAAGAATTCCTACAGAAGTTGTATGAGCAGTTGCATTGTCTTGCTGGAACCATTGTTTGTCGATTTTCCATTTCGTGAGTTCAGATATGAATGGTTGAATAATATGGGCACAGTACCATTCTGATTTAATGTTTCACTCAACAAAATGGGCCCAGTAATGAGCGTACGAGTCATGGCATACTAAACACCGACCTTTTGTGGAGAGGCACTTCCTTAAATTCACGGGGATTTTCAGTACTCAGAAAGGTGGAACCATGCCTCATCTGTAAAGAAAGCCATGTCCAGAATGTCCTCACCTTCTTCAGACAAACTCTTGGAACCACCTGCAGTACCGAACATGGGCCTCATAGTCTGTTTCTTTCAGTTGATGCATGACAGATGTTTTGTACAGTGAAAACGCATCTTTCTTTTCAGAATATTGTGGGCTATACTCTTCGTCACATTAGCTTGTTATGACAGCCACCTCACGGATTTCTGTGGACTTATCTGCATCCTGTATGGTCTTGTCTGCCGTGGATGGCCTACCAGGGTGGGTGGAATCCAGAACACTGCCAGTTTCCCAAAACTTTGTTATGAGCTGATGTTCCGCATTATGGTGGGGGAAGCCTGCATTCTGAAATTTCCTAGCAAACTGTTTTTGCACTTGTTCCTGGTACTAGTCGTCATGGTGAAAGACATGTTCCACCAAAACGCACTCTGTTCAACTGTCAACACCACTGTCCTTGTGCTGAGATTGAGTGATCAATCAACACATCTGCCTCCATCGAACAAGCACTCGGGAATGAGAGCTTTCCGCGGCTTGGGAGAGAGAGGCATGAAGGTTACCAGAAACAAAGCACTTTCAAGCGGTGGGTCACTTCTACTGCAATTCCATTCAAAATTTCTTTATTATTACATTACTGCAATTTGTACACTCAGTGCACAGTTATTATTCGGATACCCTGTATATCTAAAAAATATTAGGTTGTCCATAATGATATGTCTGATTTGCACACTGTTCGGCAATCACACATATCTCAGCTCAGAATAAATATGATTAATTGAAATAAGAACCATTCGATTTAACACATTTTTGCCAACGAGAAACAAGGTTATGTATTCTGGTAGCATAAAAATCAGGAGTTCTGGAAGCGACGAAAGCTTGAAAGGTGTTTTGAGCATCAGCTTGGTTGTGGAAAAATTGGTCCAGATGCTTGAAAAAATGGTAGTCGGTTGGCAAAAATGCTGGTGAATATGGTTAATGAGGTAGAGTCTCATAGCCTAATTCGTTCAACTTTTGCAGAGTGATAAGCGCGAGGTGCGGTCTCGCATAGTTGTAAAGAAGTATTGGACATTTTGTTTTGCTTAATGATGGGCGAATGCATTGCAGTTTGTGGTGCATTTCGTCAATTTCCTGACAATATTTTGCCGTGGTAATCATTTCGCCCGCATTCACGAAGCCGTAGTGGATTAAACCGGTTGAAGATCACCAAACAGTCACCATAACCTTCGGTTGATGGAGTTTTGGTATGGAGAAGTGTTGAGGAGCTTTGCTGTTCAATTCATGTGGCACCCATTTGTTGAGCTTCTTGGACTTTCCAATTTGGTTGAGGTGCACAGAAACAGCTGATTTGCTAACTCCCAGTTCTCTTGCAAGCTCATGAACAGTTGTGTGTGGATCTGCTTCAACAAGCGCCTTCAATGCATCATCATCGACGACAGTAACCAGTCGTTCACGCTCTTCATCGTCAAGGTTTGGGTCGCCAGCCTTGAATTTTGCAAACCATCTTAGCACAATAAGATTGTTAGCAGCACCCTCCCCAAAGGCACCAACAACGTTTTGTGTCGCTTGCACTGTGCTGTGGCCCAGTTTGAACTCGTAAAGGAAAATTGCCTGAAAATCACGATTATTCATCTTTCACTGCAACAGAAATATAGAGTAGGAAATATTATTTGTTAATAAAGTGAACCAAAAGGCTCCAATCCGTAGATTTCAAGCTTTCCAATTATATATTACACTTGCATACATATTCACTGTATTGAACACAACACACTGTAAAAACATGATAGATCAAAAATCGGACATTTCATTATGGACAACTTAATACCTTGACTGAACAGACATATTACATTCCTTGAAATAAAAAAATCTGCTACTAACAGAAGAGGCACTTTTATCTTAAAAAAAATTGTGTGCATATGAAAACCCAATATCATATAAAACACCTGTTTACTAAAATTTCAACAAAACATTGATATACTTTATATGACCCTGCATGCATTTCCCCCATGCAATTTATTTGCACCAAACAAAATTTAACTTTTTACCTGTTTTATGCACATTGTCTCTTACTTTATGTTACTGAGAAGTGCAAAACAGAAAACAGCATTATTTCAGCCCCAACCTAATTTTTTTTTTTTCTGAACTTATTTTTAATCCAAATTTATGGGGGGGGGGGAGAAAATCCCATGATGGCAGAAAGAAAAATGTAAGAATATTTTTCTCAAATATTTAACACAAATACAATATATTACTTTAAATGGTGTAGTGTCAGACCAGATGAATAAGCCTGTAGATTTAATTTAGGAAGCATGATTGACACAGAAAACAGATTAGATGGTGAAATCAGTATGCAAGTGAATTCAGCCTTAAAAGCATAGATAATATACAGGGTGTCGGAGAATTATTGGACACATGACAAAATTATATAAAACAAAACATTACACAGATAGATAAGAAAGAAACTGACTGTACTAACTTACAATGTAACTACACAAGTTAATAAATTTCGATGTGAGATCCCTTGGTTGCTCGTAGTACGTCCAAGCGATACTCGATTTCATGCTATGTATTGGCAAGCATCTGAGGAGTTATGGAATTAATAGCAGCTGTGATACGCTGCTTCAGTTCCTACAAATCAGTACAAGGCGTCTGATAGACACGATCCTTCACATAACCCCACATGAAATAATCCAATGGAGTTAAATTTGGAGAGCGAAGAGGCCACGGAATGGGACCACCATGCCCAATCCATCTGTTGGGGAAATGTTCATTTAGGCACTTACATACACACGTTGACCAATGCGGAGTCTTGTTGGAAAACAACGTTGTCATTTCTTTTGACCTGGGGTATAGAGAAATTTTCTAGCATATCCAAGTAAATGTCACCATTTATGGTGTTTTGCGCAGAAGAAAGGGCCAATCACTTCTCTTTTTGATAGGGTGCACCACACATTAACTTTTGGAGAATCACGTTCCAGTTCAATAGCAGCATGAGGCGGTTCACTGCCTCATATCCTACAGTTGTGACGATTCACAATACCTGATTACATGAACTGTGGATTCGTCACTAAAAATTACAGTACTGAGAAAGTTTTCGTTGCTTTCCACTCGATTCAGCACATCCAAAGCAAAATCGTATTGCAGAGTGTGATCAGTTACATGCATCTTGTCATATCTTTTGATCTGGAGTAAGAACGGATTTCTTGGGGCTTCGTTGGAAACTTTCATTAACTTATTCAACCGTCTGACCGCTGACGCTGAGCCTACCGGCTTCTCCACAATGTTCCACATTGCCAGTTTCTTTAAACTGTTTCATCCACCACTTAATTGAATTCGTTGATGGAGGATTACAACCATACTCTAAATGGTACCGTCTTTTAACTTTAATGACAGACTTTAATTCCCCAAGCCATAACACACAAATAGTCTTCTGCTGTACGGACGACATGAATACTGATTGCGCATTTCTCATACATTCCTCATCAGGCCACACCTAGCGCCATCTATCATCGGATTCTGGGAATAACAATTCTGCAAAACAAAAAATATAGAAACCGTGCTAGTAATATGTGACATAGAAAAACAGATAATGCTCAGAGTTTTTTTTATACATAATTTTGTAATGCGTCCAATAATTCTCGGACATAGCCAAATTTTTGATAAATTTAAAACACTAAAATAGATGAAACCTTTTTTAAAGCATTTTTAAAAATAATAAGATATTAATGATTGACTGTATCAATTATTTTTGTTGTATTTTATTACCTTGAACATTTACTAAAATGTTTGACTGCCTTGAAGGAGGTAAGGATTTTTCTTAGTACACCCCCCCCCCTCCCGAAGTACTCATATGGGCACCACTGGCTACATGAATGAACAACAGGTGGAAACTCAAACTCTGCTTGATCTAGGTTGAAACTGCAGGAACATTTGACATGCATTGCTCATGAAAAATGATGTTAAATGGCTCCCTACATTTCTACTTTTTGTAGGCTTCCTTTCATTTTATTTATTTTCTGTTTAATTCTTTTACAGTTAGGCAAATGCTTTTGCTTTCACAGGATTCAGTATATTTATCTCCTCTCTGAATTTCTCTACAGCTAACTTGGGCATTATGGACTTTGGCACAATACTAGATATTTTTATGTGTCACAACTCAATAATGATTAAAAAACATTAAGTAAATTAAATATTTTGCAAATTTCCTGGTGCATAAAAGTATGCATACTTTTTATCATCATTGTCAACCATTATCAATACACTGCTGGATGAAGGTCCTCCCAAGTTTCCTCCACAACTGTCTATCTTGAGCCACTCTCCTCCATGTTACTCCACCATGTTTTTGAATTTCATCCAACTATCTCCCATGTGGTCTTCTTCTAGTGTCTTTTCCTGTCCCTTAGTATCCAGTCTAAAATTTCAGTTGTCCATTGGTGGTCCATTCTTCTGGCAACATGCCAGCCCATTGCCATTTCAGGGATTTTACTCTGATCATGATGTCTTCCATGTACACAGTCGCACAAGAATAATATGACTACATACCTAATAATGGGAATAACCACCATAGGCACGGATGAAAGCAGCGAGATGGCGTGGCATGGATGCAATGAGGACCTAGAAGGTTGCCCCAAGTGCCCATTCCGATTGCAGCAGAGTATGGAGGTCCCAGAGATGACGCTGTGGGTTGGCACGTCGAACTTGTCGATCCAAATAGTCCCACAAGTGATCTATAGGATTGAGGGCAGGCGATTTTGCCGGCCAAGGAAGTACAGAGACATTGCTGTTGTGTTTTTGGAACCAGTCACAAACCCCCTCAGCGACATGGCAGGGCGCATTGTCCTGTTGGTAGACATTATTGCTACCAGGATAAAAACGTCCAACATGAAGAGATGCATGTGGTCAGCAAGGATACACAGGTAGCCATTGGTGTTCAGGGATTAGTCCAGTGGTATGCGGTCTCAGATCATACCAGAAAAACATCCCGCAGACATGCACACTGCCACCGCCGGCTTGTACTTGACCAACAAGTGTGTTCCTGTGTTGGTTCTCATGTGTCTGACGCCGTATCCACAACTGCCTGTCACATCTGTGGAGCAGAAACCTTGATTTGTCGGAGAAGGCAACTTTCTTCCACTGTCCAATGACTGTAGTCCCATGTGAACTGCAGACGTCGTTGCCATTGGACCTAGGTTAACATGGGCGCCTTGATGCAGCGTCAACTTCAGAGACCCATGCCTAACAGGGTTCGCTCTACTGTAATCAGGGACATGTACCTAGGTGCCCCTGCGGTTCATTCTTGGTACACCTTTACTACAGCACCTCGTGAACAGCCCATGAAGTCTGCTGTTTCTGAGATGCTTCCTTCTTTGGCGCAGTAGCTGATGATCATTCCTGTTCGAACGTCCATCAAAATTACTACCTCTGCTCATTGTGCTCACGTTACACACTATGGCTCATCTGTCCTGGCCGGCTGGTTATATCTCCGTGTGGTCAACCCTGTCATGCGCACTTTGTGGCGCACCTGGGGCAGGTACACTGTGTTTCTGGTGATGGTCATGTTATTCTGATACAACTGTGTGTGTGTGTGTGTGCGTGCATCAAGATAAAATCTCTGAAATGGAAATGAATGGAACATATTAAAAAAAAACTAACCAAAATTGGGCAACTGAAATACTAGACTGGACTGGACTGGACTCCAAGGGACAAGAAAGGGCCCAGAAGAAGACCATGTAGGAGATGGGTAGATTAAATCTGAAAGCATGTCCATGACATGGAGGAGACTAGCTCAGGAAAGAAAGTTGTAGAAGAAATTTGGAGGGACTTTCATCCAACAGTGGATTGATAATGGTTGATGATGATATACAGTAGAACCCAGATATAACGAAGCTGAAGGGTTAAGGGAGGCCGAAAAAACTTCTTTATAAGCAAACTTCGTAATACCCCCCCCCCCCACACACACACACACAAATTAAAACGTTCGATTTCCCTTCCAACAATTAACAGCGTATTTTCTTAAGAGAAAAAGAATAAAAAACTGTATAACATACCTAATAAACAAAAACTTGCAAAGGAATCAGATGGAATTTTTAGCATTTAAGCAGAGTTGTGTGGTACGTACGTAGTACATATTGTACTACATACAATACGCATTTTAAAGCTACAGTAGTACACACTACAACTGTACGTTGGAACAAAAGTATTTGTCGACGGTCTTCTGCTTTCGGCTTCCTACAATGGCAACAGTTAATTGTTTTTCAACTTCATCCAGTGCTGCAGTGCACATATTTTTCGACGTCAAGTAAATGCACAAATTCTCAAAGCTTTGTATAGCAACCTTAATGGAAATTGTAGTTATTTTACTTCTGTCTCGCCCCAAGCAGTTCGCGCTAGCAATCGAGTCTCCCAGGCAGAGGCATTTTCTAGCCCCTGCCCAATGGCATGCATACAGGGCTATGATGGAGAGGTGGGAGGTGCCGGCCCACGAGGGCAGTGGCCATCTGCGGGTCTCTGGAGCGATCCTGTCCAGGTGAAGGACTGCTGGATCCTGGCAGGATTGCTCGCGCAACGCCGTCACTTTGTTTATTTTGAGAGAGTCCCTTCTAACCCTGCAGAGTCTGCATTTGGACAGTGAAGGAAAAAGGTCATCAGCTGGTTTTCTTACTTCTGTCTCCATGTGTTCCTCGTCGGACTCTTCCGAAGGAGAATGTTTTACACTTTGGACGATTGCTTGCTCTGTGTTGGTCAGTCCAGTTGCAACACAATCATCAGCCTGTAAATAACCGCTCAGGAGTACATCTGATGGGATAACTCCCATTTCATTCAGATGATCCCAAATTTCGTCTTCCGTTTCCACAGCGACTACATGAGCAGCATCATCACTTTCGATCGGAAACTCGCCATGTTTAAAACAGTTTTTGATTGTTTCTGAAGACACATCATTCCAGGCATCACTTGTGTCACATGCCATTCTGACAACAATAATAGTTGTTTTTTTTGGGTTTCTAAGTTTATCAAAAACTTTCTCAGCACATTTTTGCGGTAGAACACTTATAAATTCTTTATTATTCCTTGGTCCATTGGCTGCAGCTTTGATATTGTGTTGGCTGGTAATCGATGTACAGTTATAGATTTCAAACGGACGTCTGTTGAAAGAGCTGGAAAATTGTAGATGAGAAGTGAAATCTTTCTATTTTTACTCATCATTTTATCATCAAATTGCTTAAGCCACTGCATGAATAACTCACATGTCACCCAGGCTTTCTTGTCAGCTCTGTAGTTGACTGGTAATACATAAAATCTGACTCCTGAATGCAAAACAGACCCGGGATATTTGTGCCTGCGCAATGCACCAAATGAGAACATCCAATATCCAGAAAATTCCTTTTTCAGACAATCCAGACTAAAGATAACGACAGCTGGGTGCATAATTCCCACCCCATCCCATAGGGAAATGTAATCAGAAGAAGAGAGATTGAAGCAGTGTGTTTTCATACAACTGAAGTCATAAAGTGCAGACTGAAAATGTTCCCCGAAATTAATTCCCCTTTCACTGTTCAGAATCCCTTCCTGCCATGGTTTGCACAGTTGAGTGACCCCAGTGATCTCTATGTTGCTTGTTGTCACTGTACATCTGCTATGCTGCCAGGAAAAAACTTTTCTGCCCCTTTCAACCCCCCGCCTAAGAAATAGGACCAATTCAACCCTCCTCCAAGCTGGCTATGCCAGCTTTTGCTGATGTCGGCAGTCTCGCTGGTGACGTCGGAAAAGACATCTGTATTATTGTTCTCCAGAAGCTAGGAGATTGTATTGCTTAAAGATGTGCCATTTTGAAAGTGATGATCTTTTTTCTGCAAACCACAAACTGTGGGATTGGAAATTTGCAACCCAGATGTAAACTTACACCTTTATTCTTCTCTCAGCTAAATTTCTTTTAAAGAAGTTCGTGACAAAAATGTCATTCATAATATGCGATACAATTAACATTAAGTTGCCGTGTAAACTCAAGGGAGCCAATAAAAATTCATTATATATCGAACTTCCACTTTCTGCGGGCTTGTTATATCCGGGTTCTACGGTATTATATTATCAGGATCAGGTAATCCTTTAATGAATTAGTTAGGCTAATGGGAATGAATGGAAACTAGGAAATCCTTAAAGGGTATCTGATCTTGATAACATTTGGTAGCAATGCTAAGAGACATTACAGGATTAGAAGTTTTCAGATAATTTTAATTCGGAACACAAAGACATACTAATGTTATTCATGAACAAATCCTAGACTAGAAAGTAATGCTTTTTCATACCAGAAATGTCAAATGTTTATATAAAAATTCACAGACTAATATAGATCAGAAAGCCAGCCTAAAATTACAGTGAAAATTTGTTTTAATGAAATACAATATAATGAAAAACATGTTACAAAAAAAAAAAAAAAAAAAAAAAAGGTGAACTTGTTTGGTTTGATGTATTTATATACAAAATATAAAACTTTATAATGAAATACTTTACAACGAAAATATCTTTTTATGAAGGAAAATTCTAGGGAAAAATGCTCATGCCAAACTTTATAACGTAGATAATTTCTTCCTCTCTTAAAAATTCTAAACGATTTAGCTGCCATGGAATGTCAACAAAAGAACCCAAGTGGCTACACGTTTCGCCAAAGCTATAATTTCTCTCCCTCTCGGGAGCCTTTGATTTAATGCACTCATTGCCTCTTTTCGGAGTAAACAGTGTAGTGTTTTACCCAAAAGGTGCATTTTCTATCCTAAAGTCATTTAAAGGTCAGACTCCCCCCCCCAACAATAGTGGAGGTTTTAACATCAGGGACCCCTTCAACTTGTTTGGTGATTGACAGCAATGGAATTAGCCCTCAGTTGGAGGTGGTTGGGGAAGAGATTTCTTTCAGGTGAGAGATAACACGACACAATAGGCAGTAGTTGATGTACTTTGGCGACAAAATGCCTGTCAATTGAGGGGAATTAAAATCCTGAAACTTTAATGTTCTGAACTGTTAGGTACCACAACTCTTACACACACCCCGTAGCAGAATCGCGGTGACGGGAGACCTACGTCGCAGATTTATTTTGGCCCTGCAGACAAAAAAGATATCTCCAGAACCCTATTAAATCATCTTTGTAGACTCCCGATCATGGATGCAGATTTCCCGTCTTTCAAAATTTCTGCAAACGGCAGGTAGGTAGGCGAAGTGAGGATTCCTCTCGTAATTGTAATTTTTTCTCTCACGATGTTTCCCCGATGTTCGAAGTACTTTGAGAAAATGAAATATGTTTTTCGCTCTTCGTGTGGCTTTTTAACGCGGATTCGCCCACACTTAAAATATCCACATTTTTGCAACATAGTTATTACTGCTTCCTTTCGCTACCCACTTCGAATACAATGGATTTTTCAGCCAAAGTTCCTGAAATGAAGATTTACCCATAGTAATCCCGTAAAAAATCAGAAGATTTCTGTAAAACAAAAAAAAATTTCTACAGATTGCTCTGCGCTGCGCGAAAAATCGTTATCACACGTGCTGCTACAAAGCCACGTGCAGATGAGTAGCCGGAAGAAGAGGGACAGCTCCAAGTGAAGCTAATACCCAAAAGTAAGAAAGAGCACAAGTTCCGAAGCTCAGTAACATTTCCTCCTCACATCCTCTCACTCCAAGCAAGCTCCCACCGGCCGGTAAAACTCACGAACAAACATACGCTGTAAAGCTGGAGGAGCAACACAGCGCAGACACTGCAGATGCACACCCAGCCGCGCATGCGTAACTAAAAACAGCAAGAAACGCATGGTTGAAACAGAAAACAAGTTCCCTGCCCCAAGCCAAGGCCATCGCCTTTTCCATTCGACGGTTGCCATTTGACCTCGTATGACGGGACGGGAAGTATTCTCCCAACAAGGTAGAAGAATGCAGCTGAATTAAAAAAATAATTTACGTTTAACAAAAAAAAAAAAAAAGAAAAAAAGTTCACTGCGGATTCTGTTTCTCAGATAAAAGAAACAAAATAAATTTTAATTTCCGCTTTTTTTTTTTTTTTTTTTACCAGATAAACCAATTAAAAATTTCAGATTCCGATTTTCAAGGATTTTCCCGGCGTTTATTGGAAGCGTCAAGAAATCCCGAACATTCAAGGCCTTGCAACAAAATTTTGATATCCAAGGCTTTTCAAGGGTTTCCAGGCAGCGTGCGCACCCTGTCTTATGAGTACGTACTAACTTTTTAACAAAAAATTTCGTAATAACATTTTAACGAAAATACATTGTTACGAATTTTTTTATCCCTCTTTGAATTTCATTGCAACGCGTTTAGACTGTATTAACTGAACAGTAAAGGTAAAAATAACTGAATGTGAAATACAGAGGGCGAGTCGAAAGTTTTGCAAAATTTGGATTGCTTTATGTCTTCATATGTACCTTTATGACAAAAGCTGACTAGCATTCAAAGTATAGGCCATCGTGTTGCACCGTCTTTAGCTATCTGTCTGCCAATTCTTCGATTCTGCGGTAGTACCAGTTAGTGTTTTTCGAGGTGAAGAACTCCTTCACCCCAGCTGCCACCTCCTCCTAGTTGTTGAAGTGCCGCCCGCAAAAGAAGTGGGCCATGGATCGGAACCAGTAATAACCCATCAGGTCAAGGTCCAGACTATATGCTAGGTGTGGCATCAGTTCGATACCCTCAAGTTCCTGGAATTTTGCCCAGGTCATTCCTGCGATATGAGGACAAGCATTGTCATGCTGTAGGAGAGCACACTTTCTGTTCACCAGTGCAGGGTACTTTTCCTCCAAAACGGCACACATCCATTCCAGCTGTTCAGAGAAGAGGTTGGCGTTGATGATCTGGCCGTCTGGAAGAAATTCGTAATGAATTATCCCCTTGACATTTCAGCAGACACAGAGCATCACCTTGTGCTCGAAGCACCCACGTTTGGCAACAGGTTCAGGAAGCTGACTAGCGCTCAACCTCTGCCGTGGTGTGTTAGGATTACAGAAATAGACCCACTTTTCATCGCACATAACAATTCTCTTGATGAAACGTACATTGCACGTGTTTTCTATGGGTTTCATGCACACTTCCACTTGACGGTTTGCTTCAGCTGGCGTCAGTTCGTGAGGGACAAAGCGGCAGCTCCTGTAGAACTTGCTGAGGTCCTGAAGGTGACAAACCACGGTGGTCTGTGATGTGCCTAGCTCGTATGATAATCTCAGTGCTGGTTGCCTGATTTGCCTCTATGGCCTAGGGCATGGCCTCCCAATCTAAGGTTTGCAGCCTACTTGACCTTGGCTGTTTGTTGAGGTTTCTGTCACCTGAGCGAAATTTCTTGAACCATCTGGTTGCAGTGCTGTCGTTCACGGAACCTTCCCCTTTTGCATGACAAATGTTTCGTGTTGCTTGAGCAGCATTATGGCAGAGTTCAAACTCGCAAAGCAAAAGTTCCCTAATTAGCCGGTTGTGGCTATTCACCTTTCAGGCATCCCAACCACAAACAGAAGGATGACATGCAATGCTGTTCGTGGTAACAACTACCACTTTATATCCCTTTCAACTGACTGCAGTGCGTGACTTGAACTAATTTAAACATGTAACATACCTGCCACAGCACATGCGTTTATGCAAATGTTGCAAAACTTTCAACTCACCCTTTGTACATTTAAATTACTTGAGTGTTGATAAGACAGGGTACGTTGACACAAAGTTCAACAACAGATTTAGCATAGCAGCTTAAGTGTCTTACAAGGCGATTTAAAAAAATTGCTCAAGAAAGAGTATGACCGAAGAGTAGAACTGGCTACATGTTACATAATGTTTACACCCAACCAATTTTATGGAAAGAGTTGGCTGTAAAGTAGATGCCGGTTCAGGTTAAAGTTACAAGATGCTGACAAAGTGGTAACAATCATGTCAGGGCAAAACAATTGGATTCAGTGGCTGAAGAGAATCAGTAATGCAGACCAACTGTTCTCAACACTTCTATTGCAGAAGTTGAAGACAACACACTGATGTACTCTGCATCACATGGGAGACAAAAAATCATCCAAACAGGTGTTCAAATTCTGAGATATCTAGCTGCAGACTAAGGGACAGATTTCTAACAAGGTTGACAAATTGTAATATCAGCCCTCTGCAATAAAGAGTCTGCACACCAGAAACACAAAATTCTGCAATGAACAAAAAGAGTTGGATAAAGTTCACTGAAACAAGGAAATTGCTTTTTAGAGGTCCATGTCAATGACATGACCAGTGTTAGTACAGAGTGCGAGATGAAGGCCGAACATAGACAACTATGTTGCAGAAAGAAGATTTAGTAAGAATTTTGGAAATGGGGAGGAAAAAATAGGGATTTTTGGTATGAGAATGAAAAATCGGAAGAAATCACTTTCCGATCGGAATATCGGAAAGACGCCCCAAAATAGGAAGCTTTCCAGGTAAATCGGAAGGATTGGCAGCCATGCTATACCAACAAGCACACCTTCTCAGGGTGTCCACTCTTTTTCAGAGAAGGACATTCAAGGACCTTCAGGAAAAAAATCAAGGATGAATTTTTCAATGTCCTAAACCGCAACGAATATACATACATCAAGATTTTCTGTGTTGTATTATAATACTCATTATCTTCATAAAACATCTATATGCATCACATTAATTCTTTCTGTATGCTCAAAATTCCCAATTTCTCAAACGCAAAATTATCATAACAATAAAACACTTAATATCTATTTTAGAATTATGTACAGGTAGGTATAACACATTAAGTCACTTTTGTACGATTTTTAGATTCATGCTAATACCAAATTTTCATCTAATTATTTATATCATACTTTATAATACACTGCTGGACAATTGCTAAGGACGGATCATAAACGGCTATATAGCGCATAAAACAGTAAGTGTGGTTGGATGCCAAGTGAAATAAAATAATGTCAGAATGCCAGGACATTACAAGAAAGACAATTTATTGTGCTCTGAAATCCAGAAGGCTTTGGAACGTGTTCAAGGGACAAACAGGCCATTTTGTGCAGAATACGTAAGCGTAAAAAATGCAATTACCGTCCGCAGGCGTTCCGGCGTAAGATGTCAATACAGGATATGGCCACCATGGAGGGCGATGCAAGATTCCACACGTCGTGTCATGCTTTGCACAACATTATCAAGCAGCTGTTGGGGTAATTTATCCCATTCCTCTGTCAGTGCACGGATGAGGGTGTCCTTGTTTATTGGAGGGCATTGGCGACCAGCAAGACTCCTCCCCAAAGCATCCCACACATTTTCAATGGGATTCAGATCTGGAGAACGTGCTGGCCATATGAGGCGTTGAATATCCTCGCTCTCAAGACACTCCTGGACAGCGACTGTTCCATGACATGTTGCGCTGTCATCCATGAAAATGAATCTATCACCGACAGCACCACGGAACATGCGAACATGAGGTAGCAGAACATCATTAATGTATCGTTGGCCAGTCATAGTCCCAGTTGGAAGCACATAGAGGGACGTACGGCCATTGATCATGATGCCAGCCCATACCATGACACTACGTGTCGGATATCGGTCCCTTTCCTCTATGTTTGCTGGACAATATGCAGTACCACTATCACGCCAGATCAGTTGTCGTCGACAATCAGACGATAGGCTGTATCTACTTGCATCTGAGAAGAGGACAGCAGACCAGTCGTTATCAGTCCAATTGCGATGTTGATGGCACCATTGCAAACGGGCGGTACGGTGACGTCTGGACAATGGGATGCACACAACAGGACGGCGGGCGTATAGTCCTCCTTCAGGCAAACGTCTGGCGACAGTTTTTCGGGAGATCCGCTTGCCAGTAGCAGCCATAAACTGATTTGCTACCTCACTAGCTGTGCTGCGCCGGTGTCTTTTTGTTGATAGCACTATGTACCGATCTTCTACAGGTGTCGTACTGAGAACACGACCTCCCCGTGACGTTTGCTACACTCTCCATTTGTTTGAAATGATTTCCAAAACCTTGAAACAACACTGTGGCTGACGTCGAACTCCCTGGCAACATCTGTTATTTTTCGCCCTTCTTCAATCTTGCCAATAATACGGCCACGCGTAAAATCATCTAGGTGATGTCGGGAAGACATACTGAAAATTGCAAGTTCGTCAATTGATTCTTTCCCTTTCAACTTTGCGTTTGAACAACAACGGTCAATACGTGTCAAATCCTTTATATCTCTTATCAGCGCTATGACATCACGAACAAGTTTGGCAATCCAAAATTTGCATATGCACAACACGTCTTACTGTATCCCGCAGTTATGCTAATTTCCACATTTTCCTGCCTTCTATTTCATGGTTGCTATCGTTGCTATTGTCATCCGTCCTTAGCAATTGTCCGGCAGGGTATAACATTTACCTTTTTACCATTAATAAAGGAAATATTTAAATTTAATGAATTGTAAAAAAATACAAAAGATTTTAATAACATATTAGCTCACTTTCATATTGAAATTTCAACACAGCAAAATTAGAAAACTTTCATGTTATTCAGAAATAAAATCCTTTCTTCACTTTCACATTAAGAAGCCTTCATATTCACAAGTCTCAACATAATTGATGGATTTTGGATGCATGTCATTTTTCAAATACTTCTGTGGGATAACCAGTTTTGTACACATTGAATTAAATACCAAGAATGATAACAGATACTTTAAACATTTTGGAAACACAGGCATGGGGTGAGGAGACTGAATGATCTTTTCTTTAGTGGGTAATATTTTTGGGCAATACGAAGTAGTCGTATTTTATTACTAAATGTGAAGAAACGACACACAATACCAGCATTTAAATTTTTCTTTTACTTTCGGTTTATCTTCAAGTTTTTACGAGACAGTTTTAGTTATTAGTAGTTAGGCATGCACTAGAAAAATCAAATTATGGATTTGAAATCCATTGAATTAAGTTTTTACTGCAGATAAATTAAAAAGATCTTATGGGTTTATCATTAAGATGGTTTTAAACACCTTACATATGACACAGTATGAAAGCAAGACCATGGTGTATTTCTGTTATTATAAGAAAACTGAACCAAAGAAATTAACATCAGTATTTGTAAACTGGTAGCCAATTATATATATATATAAAAAAAAAAATCTAAGCAACAATGCATCTCCAAATTTTGCAAAAAGTTCTTTACTGAATGACAAACTTTCTTCAGATGAAAAAAAATATTTTTAACAAATGAAAATAATATAATCAATTTTTAAATAATTAGAATTTTTTCTACTCAAATGTCAGTACTTTTAACACAACATTAAATTTATCATTGTTAAAATATAATTAACAAGTATATTAAAAAAATATTAAGCAAATGGGTGAATAATTTATTTACAATTATTCACTAAATCCATTTTTTTCTTGAGTTCAGAATCTATTTCTTTTATCAATGATTGTTTGTCCTGAGCTGTCCTTCTAAAGCTATTTGATTTAACAATGCAGTTAAAATTATGAGTATCGTATTGTTTGTCCTGAGCTGTCCTTCTAAAGCTATTTGATTTAACAATGCAGTTAAAATTATGAGTATCTTCTGCTTTTGTTGCCAAGTCATCAGCTGATTTTAATAAATTCAATACTTCATTTTCTACATGTTTTTCTTTTTTTCATACTTTCTATTTTATCCAGTATTTGTTTTCTCTTTTGGGCTACAGCAGAATTAGCTTTGTCCCGAGCTTTTTCTTCTAAATTTATTACATATCTTTGCCTAGCACATATGACATTACTCAGAAGCAATTTTAAAAACTCGACTTTTCCATGCCACCAATGTTACTTAGATGGTCATATATTATTCTTTGTGAAACAATAGTTTTCTTTCATATTGTCAATTATTAACTATATGTCAACAAAATAGTTTCCATATCATCTACTGTTTCGCACGTTACTAGAAATTCGAGCACGGGAAAAACGTCCAAATAATAAAAAAATTTTATTTCAACTTGTCACTAATATTCCTTTTTTTGATGTTCCTTATAATAGTTTAGAATTTTATTATGAAGATTACAAATTTATATAAAAAAATGTTTTTATATGGGCAGTCATATGCATCATAAGTTGTCAAAGTCCTCCAATACGTAGAGACAATATGTATTAAATGATTAACATTATTCCAGTTTTTTAACTCATGATTCACGAAATTAATACAATAGAAAAGAACTTTCGAACCTTTTGATTATGATGCGTTGAATCAGTAATAAGCCATCTTGTTATCGAAGAAGGCACAATTTTTCTTTCCCGTGGTATCAGCTTCCAAGTTGAACTTTGATCTTATAATTCCTTATTATAGATGATGGTTGCATGTTTCATTTTCCGTGGCTCGATATCCCAAACTAGTTTCAATTCCTTCTTTTTGGAATCATCTTCAGTGGGTATTATGATCTACTTCTCATACACGTTGTATTTCAACCACTTACATCGATTTTACTGGCGGCGTCCGACATTTCACGGCAGTTGTACTCTTGCGCATGCTATTTTTGGTATTAATGCTCATTCTTAGTCGTGTTTTTGATATAATTGGATGATATGAATTCCGATTCTAAATTAATTGGTGTTGCCATTCGTTTGTTGGAAATAATTAATAAGGTCTTATTATATTTTTTATCGTTATTTTCTTTTTCGATAAAATATTTCCAAGCGTACGGTAGACTCATTGGATCATTATTATTACAATTTATTTCTTTAGTTTTTTCAATCATTACTGCTTCTGAGGTTAATATTTGATTTTTAGTTTTATGTGAGGTTATTAATTTTGCATCATACCAATCAGGATAAGCTTCATTTTCAATACAATGATTTATTAATGATGTTTTGTTTTCTTTTTATTCCAGTTCGATATATGTTCTTTTAATCTGGTCTTAAATCTTCTTTTGTACTTCCTATGTATACTTTATTTCTTTCATTTCTTTCTATTTCTGTATAATATTTTGTTGGTATAGAATATACTCCGGCTTTATCAAGCATTGATCTTCTTTCATTTCCTGTAGTTAATATAGTTTCGTTATCTATGACGCTTTCTGCTAATATCATTTTTTCTTTAACGCATTCCTTCTTTAGGATATCTGTTATTGGAGGAATGTAGGGAATTTTACCAGCAAATTTTATTTCATTTTTTTTTTGTTTATTTTTACTTTCATTTAAAGATTTCTTTATATTTTCAAGTATATCATCTATGATCTTTTTCTTGTATCCAAATTTCATAGCAGTTCTTTTTATCCAGTTAATCTCGATCTTTTCTTTGTGTTTATTACAGGAATGGGTTAATGCTCTTCTTATGTAAAATTGAAGTGCTGCCCTTTTATATTTCCAAGGATGATTTGAATCAATCGGAATTATCGTTGGAGTATAAGTTGGTTTTCGATATACTTCGTATCCAATCATATTATTTCACCTGAATAAAGAAATGTCTAAATAGTGTAGTTGTCTGTTAACTTCTTTTTCCATAGTAACTTGTATTGTAGGATAAAAACTATTGTATTTGTTTACAAATGTTTCAAGTTCTTTTTCAGATTGCTTCCAGAAGATAAGGATATCGTCAACGTATCTTATGTATAGTATTAGTTGTTTTTGATTGAATGAATCCAAGAGTTTATTTTCTATGTCTTGTAATATTATTTCAGCAAGAAGTCCCGAAATTGGTGATCCCATTGGTGCACCTTGTTTTTGTCGGTATATTTTTTTATTATATGTGAAGTAGTTGTTATCAGCTACTAGTTTCAATGCCTGGATAATACTAATTCTTTGTGCTTCAGGTATTTTTTCATCTTTTAACTTCTGATCTAATAATTGAATTGCTTCATAAACAGGTGTATTTGGATATAGGGAAACAATATCTAGACTGATCATCAGAAAATCGGTTGTTTTTAGTTCTTTAACTTTTTTAATCACTTCAATGGAGTTGTTAATTGTATAAATATGTTGAAAGTAATACTGTTTTAAATGTTTTCTGAAACCACGTAATGTTATCGACAAATGTTGAATTAATATAATATTGTCAATTGTTAGTTTCTTATTAATGAAGAATCCTCTCTCCACTGATGCCTGTCCAAGCGAGAGCAACAGCAGCTTTTCAGTTACTTCCCACAACAGATCATAGTTTTTACTTGAGGATAAATGTTCATAAAATAACATCTATTCTCAATTCCTCATAATTGTTATCAAAAAGTTTAAAATCTGAAGTTACTGCTGCAACACTACTTATAAAATCCTTTAACTGCAACATAATAGTGTCAACAACACCAGCTTTCAGATGATTTGCATCCACGAGAATTTCTAGAATAAGCTTGAAACTTTTTAAGCAAGATTCCTTCTCAGCACTCATTAATTTAGGATCTAAACACTTCATGTGCCGCACAAGAGCATACTGCAATGGGCATTTTGTGAGCAATTTTTTGACAAGGTTTTGCAAAATTGATCTGCATTTTATACAAAATTCCATTATCTGCTTTTCATGGATCCAATCTTGACCTACTTAACTCCCCATCAGACTGCAGTGAACCCTTTCTCCCAGTGACACAGCTAGCTGCTTTGAAGTTTACTCTTTTTGACTTCCTATGTCAATGGGGGATTGCAGAAAAAAAGTGAAAAATAACAAAAGGAAAAAGATCGGAAATTCCGATCGAAATTTTTAAGCTGTGGGATTTTAAAATTCAAGGACATTCCAGGACTTGAATTTCAATGAATTTTTTAAATTCAAGGACACGTGGGCACCCTGATTAATGTATATATTAAACAATGAAGAGCCGAGGACAGAACCCTGAGGTACTCCTGATCTCATAATTTGAAATGAAGAGTGATAATGCTTAATTTGTGTATATTGTTGTCTCTTAGTAAAGTAATTTTTGAAAAGTGAATAGGTATTACCCCTGATTCCTATAATTTGTAATTTAGAAAGAAGAAAATCATGATTTAAAGTTTCAAATGCCTTTGTAAAATCCAGAAATAAAGCTATTGTTGTATATTTTTGAGTAAAATTATTTTCTATAGCATTTTGAAGGTATAGCAATGCCAATTCTGTAGATATCTGCTAAAAATCCAAATTGATACTGAGTATCTTATATTTTTGAAGGTAGGAAATTAGCCTAGTATAAATTAATTTTTCAAGGATCTTGGCAAAAAATGAAAGATTTGCTATAGGACGATAATTATTTGCTTCATTTTTTGAACCATTTTTGAATTTAGGAGTGATTTTGGTTACTTTTAGAGCATCTGGAAAAATTCCTGAATGAAGTATGGAGTTGTAAAATGTTAGTAATGGCTCATCAATGACATCTGCAACATACTTAATAACTCTGGGGTGAAAATCATCATAACCTGGTCCTGAGTTGATGTTAATTTGTTTAAATATATGTAAGAGTTCAGTTCTTGTAATTTCCTGCATATAAAATGTATTAGATGTGTATGTACCATATAAATACTGAGTAAAGTGGGTGCTAGACATATTCAAATTTTGTTTGATAACTTGTGGGATAGATATAAAATAATCATTTAAAATTGTGGCCATTTCACCTTTGTCTGTAATTTTTTGGTCATCTGAGTTTGTTAAATGTTCAGGCATTATTGGAGTATTATTTTTTCCGAGTAACACATTTAGGTGTTTCCACATTAATTTTCGTATATTAAGAGACAAAATTTGTAAATAGTTATTATGTTTGAGTATTCGTATATCTGAATTTAATTTATTTCTATAAGTTTTGAAGGTATTAAAATCTATTACTGATTTGCTTTTCAGAAATTTGGTATACAACTTATTATTATTTTTTTTATTTATACAATTCACAAGCTGATTCATTATCCAGGGCTTATGACATTTCTTTCTCGCTCTATTACTCCTGCAGGAAATTAAGAAAGTTTGATCATATAATTCCATTAATAATTTGGAAAATGCATTGTATACAGTATTTGGGTTATCGAGTGAAGGTATTTTGTTCCAGTTAATGGTATACAATATATTACGGAATATTTCTAAATTAATGTTCTTAATTTAATTAAGTATGAATTAAATATATTAACATGAGGCGAGGAAACACAATTCCCACAGTTGAGTACACTTTCACACAGATTTTGCTTTTAAATATTGTATGAAATGGGAAAAAGTTAATCAGTAATTTTATTATTCTCACTGTGTATATAAACTCAATCATTTATACAAGTTAAAAAATACCAGTGAAATAAAATATAACATACCTTTTTGACAGGAGACTGCGGCTTTTGACCTTGAGCAATAATTACTACTGGATTCTGAAAAAGATAACATGGTGGATAATGTTAAAATACTCAAGACACTTATATTCATTATACTTACATTTATAACACACATGATGGGTAATAGAGTTGCACCATTTCTAATAAAATAAACATGTTCAAGTGCTTCATCAACTTATGTCACAGGAACTTTTAAATATGGACAGGATACCAGAAACTATGCAGCAACAATACCATACCAAGCTGAACATGTTTTATAAACTACTATGATAATGAACAAGAGTAGGCTGATTAGTAATGCACACAGTCAAATATCCAGAAAAAGATGTATTTGCACCATGAAAAACAGAAATGAAAGTACAATATGGCAGGTACAAATTGACATTTATTTTTCTACATAGTTAGGTCCTTGTCATTCAGTACATTTTTCTCAACGTAAGACAAGTTTATGCATGCCGTCAATGTAGAATTCAGGGTTTCTTTGTCTGATCCGTGATGTGACAGTATGATTCACTTCATCATTTGAGGTGAAAGGAGTTCCCTTGAGATCCCTTTTCAGATTTGGAAAGAAATGAAAATCGCTCGGCGGCAAGTTTGGGCGGTAGGATGGATGGGAGAGAACCTCAAATTTCAGCCTCTGGATAGCATCAAGTGTTGCACAAGAAGTGTGTGGTCTTACATTGTCATGCAGCAACAAAATCTGTACAGTTATCTGGAATAATAGGTTCTTTATTGTTTCAACATGCTGAATTAACAGTATTCCATCTTCGAAAATTCTGTCAGGTAAACTTTAACAGAAATTGATTGCGCCTCATCCCCAGTAATAATATTCAACAGAAATTGATCATCCTCTTCATGATATTCTTCCAAATGTTTTTCACAGCACTCAAGATGCTTCAGTTTGTTTTGTGGTGTCTACATGCGTGGCACCCATCAAAAACAGATTTTTGTGTAGTCAGGTATAGAAGCAATGATATGCCCTTTCTTTTGAGATTCCAAACCCAGCTGTGATCTGCTTTTGGTTAATATAGCATTTTAGGGAAAAAAAAAAGACTGGCTGTTTACTATGGGTGCTGTTGAAGGAGGAAGCAGTTTTTCAATTTTATATATCATGCGGTGTCAGAGCGTACATAATACTCTTTCCCATTTTAGTAAACTTGGGATTCACAACACTTGATTTTATTACAATCCTGTTTTACAAAGACTCAACATTTGCACATTAAAAATTAAAGTTTAAGATTTATTTCAAAAAATCAGGAGGTAAAAGCAGCAATCAAGTTAGATCAATGGCTATGTTACTGAAACTAACGACACACACACACTGAAAACATTAAATGCTTCCTGTTTAACTTTTTCACATAGAATTTTGTTTTAAATTAATATTTAGCAAGGAGAAACATGTTTCTGGTATAAATTTATGGTAACAAACTTTCATTCAAGAACACTAACTTTTCCAAACTCTTCCTCCAATGCTTCCAAAATAAATAAATAAATAAATAAATAAATAAATAAATAGGGGTCATTCCAATCCATGCAAAATCAACCAGCAAAAATAGCATTTTCAACCTGACCATTTTTGTTTTTTATGAAACTTGGTATATTTGTAGAATTCATCAATATAAACATATATGAATTTTTTCAGAATTTTTAATGCATCCATTTTTGAGTTATTGATTTTTGAAATTTCAAAAAAACCCTGAAATTTCATCATCTGAGCAAACTTTAACTGCCAATATTACTCGGGTTCTAGTAGAGCTAGGGTCATGAATTATGGCTCATTTTAAAGATCTTGAATTGGGCTTTCATTTGATATGCCACATGACACTATTAAAAAAATTTCATGTCAATTTTAAAATTTTGAAATTGAAATATTAAAAAACATGTTTTTTTAAAAATCTGAAAAAAATAAATGTTTAACAAACGTTATTTTTCTACATATCCTGAAAGTTTCATAATGGGATCACTATAAAAAAATATATAACATAGAAGGATGTTACTAAATGCACCATCAGTGACTGAGGAATTGTCTATTTTGTCTGTTTAAAATGTTATCCCTGGTCTTACAAACACTGCAAATGTTAATGAATTAATTATAATTAGTTAAAAAGCTAATATATATCCATATGGGTAACAAATTGTGTTTCTTTCCTAGGTTTTAAAGTAAAAGCAAAGTAAAAGATGGATGCCAGCAGACCATCCACATCAAAAGTTTCAAGTGTGGTTTACCGTTGCAACCCCCTTGGGAAACCAAACCATAAATATAACAAAAAAAAAGTCTGCGACCAGTTTCAAAGAATCTATTGCGACAGAACAAGAAGTTGCTCAAAACTGGAGACAAGATCTGTGACAGTTGTCGTAAAGCAATCCAGAAAATTTCACTCTGAAGCTGCTGAACATTCCTCTTCACCTTCTGACAGCTATAATGAACAAGAAGCCGAAGGCCATGCTGTTCCATCTGAAAACATTGAAATATCGACTCCTGAAAAAGAGCATGCTATAGAAGCATTTAACAGAAGTTTACAATGGCTGGATGAAACACCAATCAAAAAAAAACGCCTGCAAGAAAAAAATACCCTGAAGAGAAATATAAAAAAGCCCAAGAAGCATTTCGAGCAAAATTATTGCGTCAGAACCAAAGGATATTTCATCTCCTGAACCAGAAATTATAAGACAGTTGAAAGAAAAATTTCATTCCACAGAAAATAAAAGCATAAGGATGCAGATATTGAGTACACTGACGAAATCTTGGTCATTGAAACAGAATTTAGTTTCAAATTTTATGGCCAGAAAGGCTAAAAAGCTAGTAAAAGAAAAAGGTATCATGTCTTCTCCTGATCTAAAGCCATTAAAGACTTTAGACAAGACACAGCAAATTGTATACAATAATTTTATAAGAGTGATGATGTAAGCCGCCAAATGCCAGGAAAAAAAAAACTTTGTTTCCATTAAAATAGATAATGAGCGTCAACAGGTACAAAAAAAAAAAAAAAAAAAAAAAAATTGCTTCTGAATAATTTGCATGAATTTTATACTCTTTTTAAAGAGAGATTTCAAGAGAAAAAGGTGGGGTTCTCCAAGTTCTGTGAACTTTGCCCTAAGCACTGCGTTCTAGCTGGAGCAAGTGGCACACATTCTGTTTGTGTTTGTACAATGCATCAGAATGTTACACTGATGATGGCACAATGCAAGTTACCTGAATTAACAGGAGACATTGTTCAGCCAACAAACTCCTATAAAGATGTCCTTGCAAACATAATTTGTGGAAACCCTACACCTGCATGTTACTTCAGTCAGTGCAACAACTGTCCAGGATTAGAACAGCTCAAGCAACGATTTGAAGATTGTTTTGATCTAAATAGTATAGAAAATGTGACATTAAAGCAATGGATGCAATTAGAGAAAAGGACAGTACTTGAAACATTATCAAAATCCACACAGGAGTTTTTGGACCTGTTATTTGGAAAACTTCCAGCCCTGCTTCACCATTCTTTTATAGCAACTCAACAGTCAAGTTACTTAAGACATCTTAAAGACACAATAACAGAAAATCAATACATAGTAATTTGTGACTTTGCTGAAAATTATTCTTTTGTATTGCAAGATGCAGCTCAGGGTTTTCACTGGAACAATGCCCAAGCAACCCTGCATCCTATAGTTATATATTATCGAGATGAGAAAACTCAGAACCTAGGACATGTAAGTTTTGTGATTATATCCGACTGCCTAATTTACAACAGTATAGCTGTCCATCTGTTTCAGTGTTACCTAATTAATTTCATGCAGTCACATTTTTCTCAAAAACCTGAAAAGATATTTTATTTTTCGGATGGAGCAGCTTCACAATACAAAAACAAGTCAAATTTCCTCAGCTTGTGCTACCACGAGACTGACTTTAATATAAAAGCAGAATGAACTTTTTTTGCAACAGCACATGGCAAAAATGCATGTGATGGGATAGGGGATACTGTGAAATGATTAGCTGCAAAGGCAAGTTTACAACTTGTTTATAATAATCAAATTATGACCCCACGCCAACTCTTTGAATGGGCCACTGCTAATATTGTCTCCATTCACTTTCGGTTTGCAACAACAGAAAATTACAAAGAGGAGGAAATTATCCTTAAAAGTACAATAGCTTCTGCTAAGACGATTAGTGGTACTCAGAAACTCCATTATTTCATTCCTGCAGGAAAACACAAATTACTAGTCAAAACTTACTCACTTTCTGAGCATTTTAAAGAAGAGATATGTGCAACAGATGAAGGGGAAGAGAACATTAGTTTTGAAAATATGGTAGGCTTTGTGATTAGCAAGTACTCAGAGAACTGGTGGTTGGGATGTGTACTTGGTGTGAATGAGAACACAGAAGAGGTAAAAGTGAGCTTCCTGGAGCCGCATGGTCCATCTCCATCATACAAGTATCCTCAATCACCGGATATACTGTTGGTTCATAAATCTGATGTTTTGTTAAAAGTTGACCCTACAACAGCTACTGGAAGAGTATATAATTTAACAATGACAGAGACAAAGAAAGCAAATCAAACACTGGCATACAAGAGCGGCAAAATTTAAAAAGAAAGAAAAAAGCAGGATACATATAGAAAATAAAATAATTTTGTAAGTGTAAATATGCACACAGAACCTTTTACTGAATTATGAAATGAATTACTTTGGGACACTGTTTCAAATTACTTAGATGTTTATTTTCATTCTTTAACATTCACAATGTTTAAAAGAACAAGTATGACATTGTACACAAATGGTGAAATCACATAAAGAATACCCTTCCAGTCATGGGTGGAACTGGTAAGTACATCTGACACATTTCAGTTGCATTGTTCTACATTATTATTTATTTTATAGTGATCCCACAGCGATCCCATTATGAAACTTTCAGGATATGTAGAAAAATAATGTTTGTTAAACATATATTTCAAATTAAAAAAAAAAAACACATGTTTTTAATATTTCAATTTTAAAATTTTAAAATTGGCATTACATTTTTTTAATAGTGTCATGTGGCATATCAAATGAAAGCCCAATTCAAGATCTTTAAAACGAGCCATAATTCATGACCCTAGCTCTACTAGAACCCGAGTAATTGGCAGTTAAAGTTTGCTCAGATGATGAAATTTCAGGTTTTTGAAATTTCAAAAATCAATAACTCAAAAACGGATGCATTAAAAATTCTGAAAAAAATCATGTTTGTTTATATTGATGAATACTACAATTATACCAAATTTCATAAAAATAAAAAAATGTCAGGTTGTGAGCCTTGTTGATTTGACATGGAAAGACCCAATAAATAAAATAAAATAAAATAAAGATGCTAGAAAATCAAGGGTGCTTATCTTGTGAAATCAAATTTCCTGAAACCAAACCCATATTTCCTGAAATTAACATAGACCAATACTTTTATGAAAAAAAAAAGTCAGAATATATATATGCGTTATATTCATAACTTATCTCCCAAGTTCTGATATTTTTTTAAAGAATAGTGGCCTTTATAAAATTCCATTAATTAAAAATTTTCACTGTTTGACCCTTCAAAGCTATAATACTTATAAAAAGTAAAACACTGGAAAAAAATAAAAAATAAAAAAAAGCAACTTACATAATTGATGCCTTCCTGCCTGTATCAACAGTGTATTTTCTTGTACAGAAAAGACTATGAAATTTATATGACAAAGTTTGTTCGGTTTGTACTTTGAACAATTTTTATATTCACATAATAAGTCACAGCCGCTATAAATTCATAGTGAAGTTTTTGGTGTAAGCAAAACTATGGAATAAACTAGTAGTTGCAGTTGAATAAAATGTTTCAATGAATGCAGAGCTGCTTCATGTATGTTGAACACATTAATGTTGCTCATGAAGGCAAAATTTCAGAGCTCAAAATGCTTTAGAAATAAAAATTGATTACTTTGTTTTTATTTTGCTGCAAATCCTCTCATTTACATTTACTGCATCCATATTCCTGCTTTGGTGTTGACAGATTTTGTGTTGCAATTTTAATGGGCTTGCCACAATCTTTGTACTCACAGAGCTAGCTGCTGACGATTAATCTATTCCAGAAAAATCATTTCCAATTACTTCATGCCTTCTATTACACTTTTTCTTCATTGATTTGTGATGAATTTTCCAGCTTTGCAACATGTTCTACAACATGCATACTTGCCAAATTTTACGGATTACCCGTAAAATTTATGGATTTCTGCTTGATTTTACTGATTTATGGATAGAAGTCTTTTTTCACGGATCTTTTAGTATTTTGATTGCTCAATTGAAATATTTCAATCCCCCACAACCATTCACTCAGATTTTGTACTGGACTTTACAAGCACTGTGCCACGCGATGATGATGTCATGTTTAACTCGCCGGCTTTTTGACGTTGTTGTGCCCCCCCCCCTCTCATGGAGAGTGCTCGGGTGACATGCTGACGCTAGACATATGCGCAGAGTCTGCGACAGAGACCGTCGCATTTTGTATTCTAGTCCCTGTGGACGCTAATTTAACGTAGCAGTCGATTGGTCTCCTCTTAGAAGGGAAATCACTGCCGAAAAAAGAGAAGGGTAAAATCTGCGTGCGCAGTGTTGAGCAATATTGCTGTAGCAGCAAAAGAATACTTTATGTGTGTTGTTTTTAGTGCTTGGTGTTGTTTTTAGTGTTTGGTGTTGTTTCTTTGTAGTAGAGTTGAATTATCGGAAGGAGCGAGTTGTTAGTTTAGCTTTTATGCAAATCTATAAAGATGAGTACTAAGATTAAAATATCTCAAAGTTATTTTTAAACTTTTAAGGAAGCATACACTGCACAGTTCCAATGTATCAGGAAATCTAATAAAGGTGTAAAATTTGCATTTTGCGACATTTGCCAAAACGATTTTAACATTGCCCATGGAGGGAGAAACGAAATTTTTCTGTCATGTAAATGGTCCCAAACACAAAGGTAATGTGAAGTGTACAGATAGGAACTCCAAACTAACTATGTTTTTAAAAACATCGGATAATAGTCAAGGAGATGTAACTCGTGCTGAATTGTTGTTTACATATTTTTTGACAGAACACAACATGCCAGCCATGCTGCTCCACTTTTACGGCAGATGTTTCCAAAAAATGAAATTTCCAAATGTTATGGCTGTGGAAAGACCACAACAACAACGATTGTCCACGAAATGACTGTGGATCGAACTTCCACTGTTGTGAAACTTTTACAAGGACCATTTTCTACAGTAGGTGATGAAAGCCATGAAAGTGATTACAAACTGTATCCAATTATCATAAGTTATTTAAACCCTAATCTAGGGCTTATTGAGAGTACTTTATTTTCAATTCCAAATTTGGTTGGAATCCTACAGGCAAAAATATCAGTTCTGTCATTATAGCTGAGTTTGAGAAGTTAAAGATTCCTTTAAAACATTGCAGATAATGCTGCTGTCATGCAAGGGAAGAAAAATGGTGTAACTTCATTTTTGATGAGAAAACAGCAGAATGTTATATCTATTAAATGATGCTGCCATCTAATAAACCTTGCTTCAGCGAAGGGTGCAGCCACTTTGCCTGTCAAAGTGGATGAAGTTCTGATTGACATATTTTATTACCTCAAAAAGAGTGGCAACTATAAAGAAACACTTAAAAGTTTTCAACTGTATGGAAAAAGGCCCAAAAGATATTAAAGCATGTATGTACACGCTGGCTTTCCCTTAGCTGAAGTTTAACCTGTTAGGTAAACCAATGGGATCTGCTAACAGGCTATTTTAGAGAATCAACGAATTTAAAGTCAGTCATCTACCTTGTCTGCTTCTCTGTCTTTCTACAAGATACCCAATATTTTTAAGAAGAAAAGGGAAATTGATAATAAGGGAGAATTATTCGTTTTGAAGAAAACGCCCACAACTAAAGTTAAGAAAGATGCAAAACAGATAAAGAAAAAAAAAAAACTGGTAATTTATCAGCAAGTAAGGAAGATTACAAAGTATCTAACAAAATAAAAAATGCATGTGCTGAGATGCATCCACCAAAGAAAAGTAAAGCAGAACAGAGTGCAGTTTTAACTAAGGAAGAAAAGATTTTCATCTACTAATCAAAACTACTATTATGAGAATTTTTACTAGGAAAATTTTTATTGCATGAAGTAAAATGTAGTTATGGACTGTCCTGCATAGATGAGAAAAGTCACAGACTAGAAACTTGTGTAGTAAAGCATAAAGCTGCTATAAAAATTGCTCCAACAAGACAGGTTTAGAAAGGCATGTTAGAGAAACTGGTCACAACATGGACTGGAATTCCCTAAAAGTCATCAGTTTCCAAAGCAATTTTCAATAAAGAAAGCTAAAAGAGGGAGTAGAAATTGAGAAAAATCAGAATTCCACCATCAATGACTGCAGAGGATTATCACTGCCTAACATCTGGTAGGATCTGATGAAAAATAACAGTAACAGTCAAGGTTAACTGTAACCATGATAGTGATAGGAAAAAGTGACAACAAAAAACAGCCTGAAGAACATAAAGAGTTTTGTCCAAAAATTTGCAATTAAAATAAAAATTTCTATAATAGTAGTTTTCATTAGTAACTGAATTAAGAAACTAGGAAAGCCAATTTTCAACATGAGCTTTGTTCAAAAATTTTCATGTTTTTATCATCTGATGTAAACAAGGCATACAGCAGCTTATACCTTTTGGGTGTGATACCTATATTTGAGAAAACC
The DNA here is from genome assembly GCA_039090855.1 of Macrothele yani. Taxonomy (NCBI): domain Eukaryota; kingdom Metazoa; phylum Arthropoda; class Arachnida; order Araneae; family Macrothelidae; genus Macrothele; species Macrothele yani. The sequence goes on from CM076990.1 coordinate 178,970,437, forward strand.
AACACTCTTGCAATCTTCATCACCACAAATATATAGGCTTCAAGAACCTTTGCTGGATTTGTTAAAATAACTCTTTTTAAAGTTTGTGAAGCTTTCAGAAATTAAAGGAAGGGTGCTTATAGAAGTGAATTTCCACTCTCCTTGTCATAAAGACAATCAAAATTTGGTAATAGGGAATGAACAACAAATCTAGTTTCAAAGCTATAACAAGAGGAGTGACAGATGTTTTATTCTGCTGTTGTGAAGTATTTTGTGACAACCTAAGATTATATTACCAAGAAATTTCCTGTAAAGAATGCTGAAGTTGCAATTTGAGAGAAATCGAAGGTTTAAGTTTTGCATGCATAAGATATTTTCTGGACTTGTTTCTTTTTATATTGGAAATTAGGAACAAAGAGTGCCAAGATAAAACATTTGGAAAAGGAGTTTTCTTGTCTTCAGCTAGAAGATCTATCTGTGATCATAGAAAAACATGAGCAGATTGATGTGCAGTGGCCTGAAGTAGTTAAAATAAGAGGGGCTGATGGACTTCTGAAATTTAATAGGTTGGCCAAGATTGATCCTGCTCATCCCCCATTCCAATGCAGAGTGTGAGAGAATCTTCAGCCTGGTCAGAAAGAATCGAACTGAATACCGTTCTCTCATGTCCAACAAAACTTTGGAAAGTTTGTTGGTGTTGAAAACAAAAAACCTCAAACCTTGTTTTCAGCAGAAATTCAGAGAATTGTTAAAGAAAGCCAAAAAAAGCTACTGCAGTGATGGAAAGTTGCAAAACCATTTTTGGAACAGGTGAAATACATTTTTGGAGCAACAAAATGCATTTTTGGAGCAGATAAAATACATTTTTGGTGTAAGAAAACATTTTTTAGAGCAGGTAAAATATTAGTAGATAGAACAAACTCTTCAGCAAAAAATGTTTTGGAAATAGATGCACCCTACTCAAATTTAAAACATCTTGCATTGAAATACACACATGCAAATATTTTAGTTTTCAAATAGATCAAAAAATCTGTAACCATAGCAGGATTCTATTAATAATAATTTATTTTAAAAAAAATGTTTAATTTTTCACTGCTTTTCTCAATATTTAATTGCTTACTTCTATTCTTTTCTAATTTTTTAAGATAGTTAACAATGTTTTGTTTTGCTTCTTTTAATAGTATCTGTCCACTTTCTATTGTACTCATGTCTGTTTTTTTATGCCACATTCAATGTTCATCTCAGCATTGTTTAACATTTTATGAGGGAATCCAACTGCTGCAAATGTTCAGCTTCTTCCCATTTCAAATCACCTTGTGAACATTCAATTTCTTCTCTTTTTTGCTTGTTTTGCTGCATTTTTCCAGCACTAGTCTGCTCTTGATATTTTTTCCAGGATTCTTTATAAGCTGTTAGAAGTTTTTTTGGTTACATTAATTTTACTCACACCTCCATTTAATCTTTTGACATGATCTCTGTGCTCCTTGCTCTCCGCATGACGCCTACAATCATCGCGGCCGCCTTGCGACATGCTAAAATCGCAGCCACATGGCTTATAAAACGTAATTCAGCAGAACTTTAGATGCTTCATAAAAAAGCCATTTTTTACTTTACATACCGCGATACACTTGACAATAAGTTTTATCTGACTTCGTTCTTTTTGTTGTCATAGCTGTTTCACCGCTACGTTTCGTTTCGTTTTAATTTAAATTAACCCTTTCCACTCAAATAACTTTTCACCCATACTCACACAGAACTCACATTATTTTATTTATTTTTTTTTCTGCTGTAGAGGCCACAACTTAGCAGTGAAAGCTCAGTTTTAGCTCGCCAGCCCCGACAAACAAGCTATAGAGGCATCATCAGCGCGGCGGCTGACACCCGACCTATTCGGCAAAAAAGAAATGTTTCGCGAGCGTCAACATGCGAGCTATAGATGAGTCATCGGCATGGAGGGTGCCACCTGACACGTGCGTTATTCGGCGAAAAAGAAATGTCTCGTAAGCCTCGACCCACGAGCTATAGAGGCGTAATGAGCACAGAGGATCACACCCGACACGCAAACTATTCGGCGAAAAAGAAATGTCTTGCAAGCCCCTACATACGAGCTATAGAGGCATCATAGACGAGGCGGATGACACCAGACCTACTCGCCGAAAACGAAATTCCTCGCGAGCACCAACATGCAAGCCATAGAGGCATCATCGGCATGGCGGGTGAAGTTTCTTTTCTTTATCCGGTGAAAAAGAAACGTCTCGCGAGCAACGATGTGCGAGCTATAGGGGCTTCATCAGCGTGGCAAGTGACACCCGACCTATTAGACGAAAAAGAAATGTCTCGCGACCACCGACATGCGAGCTATAGAGGCGTCATCGGAGTGGCGGGTGAGCTATTCGGCAATTTCGTAATATTGGGTGTCACCCGACAGTCGAGTGGAAAGAATTAAATCGTTTGCACCAAAATTTTCATAAGCACAAAGCCACATGCAATCAATGTAAAGAGTTGGCAAAAGGCACTGAGCTGAGTTTCCTCTCGCCTTTTGCGCACGGTACTCTCAAATGGCTGTGTGGGGAATCATGTGACAAACTCAGCTTCCGTTGGTGGGGGAAGTCAGAACGTCGAAGGCAAATAAAGGGACTATCTGTAAAGTGCGCTTTTTCGACCAAAAGATAGTAAAAATAGAAATTGCGTGCAGGGCTCTTGAGAGGGCTTTTTCATAGTTTTTTCGGGTGACTTCCATAAAACTGTAAGATGCAGTGAAAATCCGTAAAAGTTGGCATCTCTGAATACCTATGAATCCTTTAGAAACAGAACCATTGTATCCTGCCACGGGAGAGCCATTTTCAGTCGTCTTTCACATCAACGAAATAGCTAATGACTGACCTTACGCTTTATTTACGTAATCGCGCACCTCGCAAGGAATGAAATAACTGCGCTATCCCAAAGAGCAGGGAACGACATATAAACAATCTCAATTGCACAGCACTCCGAAAAACCACCAAATTATCAGTAAACAATTTTCATCAGGATTTCATAACGTACAGCATTGTTTCTCCTACATACCACGCAATTACAACAAAACTCCTATTCCATAAGCAAAAACAATTTAATTTCCTACATCGCAAAAATCGTTGTTTTTTCGGCAAAAGTGACGAAAAACAATGAATTAGATGGTAGGTGAAAAACATTTTGAAATTTCGTTATCGGCGGTACGGTACGTGTTGATTAAGCGCCGTTTTCACCAACTTACGTGTAGACCATAAAAAAGAGTCATTCGATTCGACGTTTAAAACAGCATTTTTTGCCGTGAAAACATTTTTTCGCTCGCCAATTTTTGCTGTGGATTGTGTGTGATAACTGTCCAAGCTTTTTGCATCTAAACTAGTTATGTGCTGTGTGATGGCATTATCCATGAAATTAAGTGAGCTTTCCACAATTGGTCCATGGAGGTATGAGGAATGTGGAGTACTTTTATATTTCACCATGTGAGCACATTTTTGAAACTGCTGCCCAGTATTCACCAATGCCTTGGTGAATTTTATTTTTTTACATTTCTCATTGGCTGAGTAATTAAAGGAGATATAATCACAAATTGCTGTATCAATTTGATATGATCCGATTTCTTCAACAATAACTAGCATTTTGCTAGCAGAGAGCACTGATCTACATGCATCAGCTAAATTTGAAAGGGCTATATAGGTAGTTGTTTGTCCCTAAGAGAAGGGCCTAACCCTGAAAAACTAATAAGAGTAGAATTTCCCACAGGTAGTTTTTGTATCATGCATAAGGGGCACGCCAAATAACATTCCTTTAGCTCATGAATGGCATACGGGATTACACCATACAATACAAATTTTGAAGATGACAATCCATTTTTTGGTGTAAATGTGACAAGGATGGTAAGTCAGATAACATCTGAAAACTTGAAAATTTCATAATTCTGGAGCAGGAATCAAACCCACGTCTTCCAGATAGAGCCAGAGTATGCTAACTACTCAGCGTAGGAATTAAGTGGTATCGCATCGCAGTTTGCGATGCATAAATAGATCAATGCTAAATGAAATCATTTTTCCACCGCAGTACTTGCAACGAATCTAATCCACTCCCCACGATTTGTCTGCAGTTCCATTGGAATCTCACATGGATTCGACACCAAATATACGGAACAAAGGTTTTTTGGGAAAAATCAGATTGGCGGCAGCATGTTCTAACGCAGAAACCACTTCCTTCGCTCCTTCCCCGTGTTGACAAAGAGCCAAAAGCTGTCAAACCGGTTGTGATCACTTACTTTCGCTGTTTCGTTTATTTAAGTGACGGGGAATGTACCATTGGCGACGTTAGTAGGGGCAGAAAAACCGCTTCCCTCTCTCGAAGTTTCAGGAGCCCGAACATCGCACTTGGGTTGCTCCCGAGGAAGCATCAGCTAAGGGTGAAAGAATTAGCGTAAAAGTGGAAAAAACGTCCTTCACTCTAGTGTTGGGCATAATCGATTAAATTTAGGAATCCAAAGGTTGTAATCGAGAGATCTAACAATTCGAGATATTTATTCGAATGATTTTTAATTTTAGAATTTCCCAGCAGATGGGGCGATACACTCAGAGCCGCCATCTGCGTTTGACAAATCGAGATATTCATTCGAGTGATTTCTAATTGGTGCTAAACGTTCTGAGCTTTCTTTCGCTGGACGGAATATGACTCTAAGGACGCCTAAATTGTTCCAAATAGAATGAACCCAAATGATCCTTCCTGCGCGAGATAATTCGATCACACGAAAAGCGAGTATCGTATGTACTCGTGTATAGGTCGACATCCCGATTTTATCTGAAAATTTGCAGTTTTTGTATATCCCATGTTTAAGTCGACCCCCCCCCGATTTTATGTGAATATCTGCAATTTTTGTATACCTACCTATCTTGCATAAATTTAAAAAAAAAAAAAAAATGTCTTTTCCGAGGATGCGCCCACATGCGGAAATGTGAACCTACTATTTATTGTTGTAGCTGGCTCTTGCAATGCTGCTTGCGGCAGTTTCCTGCAAAATGTGGGTGGAATTGAGGTACAATTCTGGGAAGATGATAGGGCTCACCACCCTGGTTAGAGTTTTCAGGGGAAGGTTACACACTTTAACAATATATGAACCCACTCTTGCACACAGTCCCCCTCCCACTTTTTGCAAGCAAGTTTTCTGCAGTTACTTCATTCATGGAGAGTAAAACATTTGTTCCCGCAGCAAACGAATCGTGATGCAAACGTCGTAAGGCAGGCACATCATTATTTAAAAAAAAAAAAAAAAAAAAAAAAAACTTGCCGAAACATATTTGGAAAGCGTAAATAGGTCTTGATGTCAACCTGATAGATTTTTTATCCCATTAAGAATATGCATGCCGTAAAAAATACATTTGTAACTTTTGAAGTTTCATTGGATTTCTTCAAAATTTAAAATGAATCTTTATTTTGATGTATTGCAAACACTGTAAAATTTGTACGCAACTATTTAAAAAAATTGAAGAAAATGTATTCTATAAAATTTTCTCCCACTACCCTGTGCAGCGTAGCAGCTGTCGGTCAACTGCTGAGTTGTACGAGTGTGCGATTGACAGAGAGTTCGTTTATCTACTCCCGAGTTTAATCCCCCCTCTCCACCGCGTTTGCGACAAACAATCGACTTTAGTTACAAAACCAAACATCACCCCATTCAGTAAAGATGCAATCCTTTTTTACTCACTCTTAGTCTTCAGAAAAGTTTACTGTTTGTTTGATTTTTAGAGCAGGGGAACACTCAATTTAATAACAAATGTAAGTAGGTTGTTAAACTAATGCACTTTTTACTATCAGTGGCAGTGTTATTCTGAGCGAACAGCCAAGTTTTAACACTTTCGTTTTAGGGATGCATTGATCAAGTTACCGCTGTTCTGTAGATTGTCATGCCTCTCTTCGCCGTCGCTAAGCAGGGGCAGCGGTCTCCTTTCGCAATAGCCTGTTCTTTTCCCTCTTCATCACCCCCGTCGAGAATTGGCACGGTGCGACTTAAACTACTGGCTCGCGCGTTCACCTCTTTCCTCTGTGAGATTTACCAGCAGAGTAGTCAAGGCCATATCAACAGATCTAAAACAGACTTTGAGACATCCTTGTGAAATGAGTTTTTCTATTAGTGAATAAAAAAAACTCGTACATATAAAATCAAGAAAATTCTTAGCAATAATTTTCTTATGTACCAGTAACACCCAGAAAATTACTAAATTTACAACTGCAAATGAACTGATGGCACAAAGAGCTAAGTATGCGCATTTCCATAAGGCATCAAAATTTTGGTTTTCAACATATCAGAAATATTTTCTGTGTATAGTTCGACCCCTAATTTCGACCTAAATATTTCATTAAAAAAAGTCAACCTATACATGAGTATACACTGAGTGGCCACTTTATTATGACCACCCCCTCAGTACTTCTTTGGGCTACCTTTTGCCATTAATACTACGTCGATTCTTCGTGGCATGGACTCCACGAGATGTTGATAAGTGGTTTGTGGAATCTGAGACCATGCTTGATGAATAGCATTTTCCAGGAGTGTGAGATTGCAGGGTTGTGGATACAGCTGTCTGATGGCTCGTTCAACTTCATCCCACAAATTCTCAATGGGGTCGAGATCTGGAGATTGTGAGGGCCACCTAAGCAAAGTAAACTCACCGGCATGTTCCTGAAACCAATCCTGTACAATACGAGCACTATGACAGGACGCATTATCTTGTTGAAAGTAGCCATCGCTATTGGGATAAACCATCCACATGACAGGATGCACTTGGTCCGCAACGACGTTAAGATATGATGTGCCAGTCAGACGTTGATCAAGACAAATGAAAGGGCCCAAAGCATGCCAGGAAAACATTCCCCAAACCATAACGTTGCCTCCACCAGCTTGAAGGGTTGTAGCAATGCATTTGGGGTCCATGCTTTCGTGCTGTTTCCGCCAAATTCTCACTCGGCCATCGGCATGGAGCAACTGAAAACGTGATTCATTGGACCACATCATTGTTTCCAATTATCGACTGTCCAATCCTTGTGCTCCTGTGCAAACTGGAGACATTTTCTCTTGTTAACTGCAGACACCAAAGGTGTTCGAACAGGCCTTCGGCTGCCATATCCCATCCGATGCAGTGTACCGCTAACAGTGCGTGCAGAGATCATTTGAGAGGATCCTTGATTAAGATGGTCTGTAATTTGCTGCACTGTTGCCCTTCTGTTGTCTTTTACCAGTCTGGACACACTCCATTCCGCCCGAGCAGTCACTAGTCGACGACGACTACACGTTGCACGTAGAGACCCAGTTTTTGGCTGACAGTCCAGTCTTTAAACACTTTAACAACAGCTGCTCTGGAACATTTCATGAATGCGGCGGTTTTGGTGATACTCGCTCCATGGCTCCAAGCTCCTACAATCATCCCACGTTGAAAGTCCGTCAAATCGCGTTTTTTACCCATCTCGTCACCCAAAAATCACTTCTACTACTGTCGCAAGGACTAAGCTTTACCTTTTTATACTAGCCTGACCCTCTGGCGGCAACAGCATGCAGCCAAAGCTCATTTGCTTAAAACTGTCAGGTGGTCATAATAAAGTGGACACTCAGTGAATACGTACACTTCCGAACTTCTCGAATCTCGGTACCACGCGAGTTGTTTTCAGGTAGATGAGCGATTTCACCTTTCGAATGCACTCATTTGAAGGAGACAGCATCTCTCGAGAGGTTTTTTTATTCAAATGAATTTCGTGTAATCAAAAGTTTTGAGAGATTTCCGTAATCAAATGAATCGATTATTTCTACTCGATTATGCCTATCACTACAGTTCACTCGTTACTCACTCCAGAATTACACACACAGACTGCGTACGGGCCGAGAGCCATGTTTGGACTTCCGCACTAAACAATGAGAGGCTCGAATGGTTTCCTAATGCTAAAAGTCAACTAGAAAGAGAGATTTCACATGCACACATGAGAGCCCTGAAATACCGGAAGAGAAATCTTTGTAAACGTGTTGACAAGTGGTGGAACTCATCATTTTTGAGAAAATCATGTTTAGCCATTGCTGTGCAGTTGCAAACCATAAGAAACTGGATTAATGTTCTTGACCCAAATAAAAGTTGTTTAGATTATGAACTAAATGAAAAAAATCTTGTGGTTAAGGTATGCACTTTGTGTAAACGATATGAGGATCGACTGAAGTACAAAAGAAACTTGAGTGCAGCGTTTATTACTGGAATCAGCGGTTCTTCACTCAAGGACAATGTTGTGAAACATATGAAATCAGATATGCATATATCAGCTGCAAATTTTGACCTAAAGCCAAGTACTATTGTTCAAATGATGCAGACTCCAATTGGAAGGAGTTTGAACTGAATCAAAGATAAAGAAAATGATAGAGTAGGTAAGCTTATTGATATAGCCTACTTTGCAGCAAAAGAAGAGCTACCATACTCTATATTCCCCAAAATTGCTGAATTGGAAAAACGGCATGGTGTTCAGCTTGCTGATACTGATCTTAATTGGAAAAAATGTGCTGAATTTATTGACTGTATTTGCCAAAACCTTGACTAAAGAACTATGTGCTGAACTGGAGAACTCCAATTACATATCGGTTTTGTTGGATGAATCAACAGACGTTAGTACCTGGGAGAAAATTCTTGTGTATGTAAAATACATGGACTCCAGTGGAAATATGCAGACTAAATTTGTTCCCCTGCGTAATGTTACTTCTCGAACTGCAACAGATTTTAAAATATCTTTATTACATATATTGGAAGACTACGGAATTAAATTGAAAAAAGAAGCTCGTTGCATTTTGTTCAGATGGTGCAAGCGTCAACCCAGGTATTAGGCAAGGACTGGCTGCAAAACTAAAAGAAGATTGCCTGTGGCTTGTAATAATGCATTGCCTCAATCATCATCTTGATCTGGCTGTTAAAGATTCCATTAAAGATGCATATTTTGAAACTGTTATAAATATGATGATGAACCTTTATTCATATTATATATGTAGTCCAAAAAGACGAAGGGAACTGCAGGAATTAGCAAATATATTGGACGAACAAGAAAATACGAAAACGTATAATCCAAAAAATGTTCAGGGCACACATTAGATCGACCACAAAAAAAGAGCAGCCATAGCACTTGTGAAGTCATATGCCCTCATCATTGCTCATTTGGAAAATACAGCTTCAGAAACTAGTGGTGATGTGGCAAAAATAAAAGGGTTATTTAAAAATTTTAAAATCAAGGAAGTTTGTGTACCATCTGCTTTTGATGGTAAAATATATATAGTATCATCTCAAAATTATGCCTAGCTCACAGAAAGATAGTTGCGACCTTACACATGCATCCACTTGCCTCTATAAACTAGAGCATGCGCTTCAAAATTTAACTGCTAACGATGACGATACAGCATCTAACATTTCTGCAGTTGTAAAAGGCGAGCCATTTGCCGGAATATCTTTAACAGGATGCTCATTGGATATGGATGCAAATGAGGTAACAAAATATGGTACCAAACTTCACGAATGCATCAGACAAAGATTTTTGGACATCAAAGGCAAATTATTTCAATGTGTGAAGATTCTGGATGTTACACTGTGGCCTAATGAAATGGACACTTTAATGATCTATGGACAAAATGAAATTGAACTGGTAAAAAAACATTTCAAATCGCTTCTTTTAGGGAATAATGTTGCCCTTTTGCAAATAGAGGAAGAGTGGCAGGAGCTGAAAGTGTTTTGGAACCAAAGCCTCAGACTCTTCAGTCGGCATGATTTATGGACATTTGTTTTGAAAACAAACAGAGAAAACTTTCCTAACCTGGCTCACCTATTTAAGATACTCTTGGTCTTTCCTGTCTCAAATGCTGTTGTGGAAAGAGGATTTTCCTACATGGGAAGGATAAAGACTGCAAAGATTTGCAATAAACTGCAAGAAGAGACATTGGAAAACTTGGCTCGTGTTAGTATTGAGGGCCCTGCTATTGAAGCCTTTTCACCGGAAGAGGCTTGAAAGATTTTCTTCCAAGATCCCCGACAGCCCAACACTTTACCATACGGCAAAAGAAAGGGATTCTGAATGATTATTTGTTGGGTGAACTGGAAACTAAAATTTAAGTGAAAGTGCAACATCAACAAAGGTAATTCAAATCTAATATGTACTTTTGTTTTGGTTTTGCAATTAGCAGTAAAGTTCAATGTAATATTTTAGTCTACATATTCATCTGTCATTAATATGTAGAAATGTGGAATAAAATATATCTACAAACTCTCTACAATGACATCGCAATTCATTACTCCAAGATATATTGCACGTATGCCAGTGCTACACAATATTTAAAAACTGCTACACACAAAAAAATATGCACAGCAGTACAGCTATGCAATGGGAAAAAAGTAAATCTTATACTGTAACCACTACACCACCCAGAACGACCAAGTCTCAAGTTTCCGATTAATTTGAATATAACCATCTATTTGCTTCGTCTAGTGAATCCTGTGATGGTTATATTCAAATTAATCAGAAACTTGCGACTAGGTCATTCTGGGTGGTGTAAGTGGTTAGCATACTCGGGTACTATCTGGGAGATGCGGGCTCAATTCCTGCTCCAGCACAACGAAATGTTCAAGTTTTCGGATATTATCTGACTTACCACCTACATCATCTTTACACCAAAAAACGGATTGTCATCTTCAAAATTTGTATTCCTTTAGCTCTTTCTTAAATGCAGATACACTATCATTTTGATGTACTTACAGAAATAAGTTTTTTGGCTTCTCCTCTAACATAAATACATTTTCTGGCATGTGATTATCAACACAATTCAAATCTATTTTCAAAAGATCCTTGCAAGTTTTGCACTTTGAGATTACTTCATGAATTTTTTTTTTTTTTTTTTTTTTTTATCAACATGAAAAGTTCAACTTGCAATCTATGCAACATAGGCCTTTTGTTCTGAAACAGCTTTACATTTAACAACAATACAGGAGAGTGGGAACATCCTAGAAAAAAAAAAAAAGATTACACAACAAATATTTGTTTTGCTTAGTCCGACTTCTGTTTAGGAAATTTATCCCATATTTTCATGCTGAAATACAAATATTTATGGAATTAAATTATATTGAACTACAACAATACTGGGCAGAAAAACATTGCAAGAAAAAAATTACAACTACGAGATAAATCTTCCCTCCGTCTACTTTCCATTTTCAAAAGTTTGGAAGAATGGAATTTCATCCTCTGACGGACCCCCCCCCTCCAAAAAAATGTGTTCAGTTGTGCATCAATTGTATGAATGGCTCAAATGATAATGGAAAAGGCATATTTCCTCAAATCTGCAGAAGTCTGAAGATCACACAGAAATTTTTGCGCTGTCTATCTAACTTCCGTTTTTCCTCCCAGAAATTGCTGCTTACAGTTTCAAGCAGAAATACAAACATTTATACAACAAAATGACATTTAACAATAATACTCGATAGAAGTAACATCGCGTGAAAAAAATAAGGAATATGGGAGAAAACCTACACTCTGCTCAAGTTCCATTTTCAAAAGTTTGAAAAGATGAAATATCATTGCCAGACAGAAAATAACTAATCCCCGAAAATTTCGTCTCAGTTTTGCATCAATCTCGAGAACGATGCAAATGCCGACCTGTCAACCTCTCAGAAACCAAAAAATTTAACACGCAGATAGAAAAATCGTAACACAATGTGTGCTGATAATTTTTGAAGCCTATTTTAGCTATATAAATTCTTGATGATCAGAAGCAGGGATTTTTTTCCTACATCAAAATTTTATTGAGAAACTAATTAAATCTAATCAGGAAGCCCTTTTATGTTGTTAATTATTAAATTCAATATTTAACAATTTCAAACATTTATTAAATTTAAACAAAAATATTAATTGTTCAGGAAAATATATTAATATGAAACCATTAAAAATCTATAATGTAGCTCATGGATTTTTGCTTTCCATTAAAAGCAAGGAAACATTAAATTTCATATATGACAACCATTAAGAAATCTAACTTTTATTTAAACCAACATGTGAGGTTGACTTTGCTTTTTTTTTAAATTCAACAGAATATTTTTGCTGGAAGCAAGGTCCAGACATATTGGTTTTTGCAATTAAAAGTGATTCAAGTGTTGAAGTACTCCCAAGTATTGAAGTACTCAAAGAGTCTTATACATCAATCTTATTTCCCTTTACTAAACTAATAACTCTTTCACATGAGGCATTACTATGAGGCAGATCACGCAAAACCGCCTGTCCGCCGCGGTCAAGAATTCATTGTGGACGATTAATTTCCCGACCACGAAGTCCGCGTGGACGGCCCTTTTTCCGCAGGCTTGCAATACGATTGTGATTGGAACATTTTTATCTTACATTTTTTTTTTTTTTTTGCCAATTTAAAATTTGCATATGTCAAGTGCCACCGTTTTACGAAATTATGCATTCTCTTAAGCGATAAGCCGTTCTTTGTTTTGGCGAAATAGTTCCGCGGCGACACCCTCCCTCCCAAAATTTTAACGTACTAAGTCAATGTCCTGCTTTCTCATTCCCTCTCATAAAGTTTTCCTGTGTGAATTTTACCCCTGAAGCACGGGGGAGGAGGGGAGGGGGTGTAAGGATAGCGGCTTTGAAGTTGTTTTTTTTTCCTTCTTCCTTTCTCTCCCGTCTACCTCCGTCCCCCCCCAGTCATCCCTTGTTTAGTTTCATTTGTTAATACTGGAGTGACCCAGTATTAACCAATGCAACTAAACAACGGTTGCTTCTTCCCTTCACATGTGACCTTGACATCTCGCACGTGTGATGCCCGCTGTAATATTGGCTTCCCGTGCATTATCGTTTTCCAAATGTTTCCTGGCGTCCTTGACGATGATCATACCTAATGGCGTATGTGCACTATTCTATCTCTCATCTTTTGCCATTTTGCAGTTGAAAATTCTAGATTCCGTGTAACAAGCTTTTTGCTATGAAAGCAGAAATGTATTTATTTTCTGTATGTACATTAAAAAAAAAAAAAATTCAGTAAAGTGACAATGTTTAATACGCACATATTTCTCGACATATAGAGATTAAAAAACATGTTTTATATACGTTATTCTTTTTCAGTTAAATCCATTCAATAGTGGTTTAACTGTTGGAACTTTTTACATGTTATTATAGTTCCTTTGTGTAAAATGCAATTTCTCAGTTGGAAATTATTAGTATTTACTGCGAATAAATACCTCTGTAATAAAATGTAATTCAATGAAAAACTTTTCACGTACCGCTCAGTTGTAAGTGGTCGATGTTCGAATCTTTGTGTGGCTGTTCTCATCAGGCTCTTAAGTTAAATACCTCTGTAATAAAATGTAATTCAATGAAAAACTTTTCACGTACCGCTCAGTTGTAAGTGGTCGATATTCGAATCTTTGTGTGGCTGTTCTCATCAGGCTCTTAAGTTTAGACTTTTAAGAATTTAGTCGGCACATTTTCTTCATGGGTCTCGAAATTGGATAGCCAAATTTATCAAATAAATTAATTTGTCTATCCAATTTCGGGGACCCGTGAAGAAAATGTGCTGACTAAATTCTTAAAAGTCTAAACTCAAGAGCCTGATGAGAACACCCACACAAAGATTCGAACATCAACCACTTACAACTGAGAAGTATGTGAAAAGTTTTTCCTTGAATTACATTTGATTACCGAGGTATTTGCTCGCAGTAAATACTAATAATTTCAAACTGAGAAATTGCATTTCACACAAAGGAACTATAACATGTAAAAAGTTCCAACAGTTAAACCACTATTGAATGGAAAACTGAAAAAGAATGACTATATTTAAATTCTTCGTAGTTATGGTATTTATAAGAGTCTGACGGGTTACTTTCAAAAGAGGACGAGTACATTTTTAGACAAACCATCCTCGAGGACGGGTAAAATTTCCGAGATTTTTTGTGCCCTGTTATGAGGCAAGGTTAAAATCCCTAACATGACTACAAAGTCTGCTATAAAGAAATTTGCCACAAGAGTTTTTTTTTTTTTATAATAAATACCATTGTTCACCAATACTTTTGCTATTTAAAATGTTATCTGGGGTGCTACTTGAAAATTCACTTTCTATGGCATTAACAGCTTCAGAAATTGCTTCATTCTCACACCTTAAAAGGAGACATGGGAACACATCTACTACATACTGAATTGATGAAATATTAGACTGTTCTCTTTTACAAATATCAGCAACTTGAACATGATTTAACATTTCCAAATTCCATGGAAATTTAGAAATTATATAGTTGAAGCCCTTAATAACATAATTTCTAACTTTAGAAAAAAAAAATTATTTCTGCTCCTCGGTGCTTACCGGTTTATAATCAATTCTTTGGTTGTAAAACTGACTGATAACTCTGTGTTGTCTTTTCGGTTCTCTATTTCATTATATTTAACATGAAATGCTGATTTTGCTTGCTTAAAAACACTTGCTTTTTACAAATCTAATTAGTTCAGTAAAAAGACTTTAAATATCAGATTTAAGTGTATGCACACAAGGTTCCTCCTGCTGAAACATTATATTGTATTTTTCCAAAACTTTTGTAACATGGCAAAGAAATAGCGCATAAGCTTGATTCACAGTTGAACTCAAGGCAAAAAAAAATATCTGTTGCTTATTTAATGCATCTTTTACAAGATTTTTTTTTCATGCAGTTCTTGTCGCTTTTTAATTACATGTGTTTGAGATTTTTTATCATGTTCGGTGTTTAACTGCAGTCATTTTAAATTTCTTATTAACAGAAGTCAAATTCACATTTTTCCTCTTTAACATTTCATTGGGTTTACAACTTCCTGATTTTGAATAATCCAATTGTGGAATGGTATAAAAACCAGTTCTTGAAGAGAAAGCAATCTTTTTTTCATTTTCATTAGAACACTTCTTTAAAAATAAAGTTAAGTATCCAGAAATTAGAAACCTCTCCGAGAAAAAAATCTTTCAAAGGGGGAAAAAACAACAACAACAGATTACACATATCTGTGTAATCTGTTTTGTTTTGTTTTTAATGGGGGACTTTTTTAAAAAACAGTTTGTATTTTTGGCACCAAAATCATATTATACTAAATATTACAAACTTGTAAGAGTTGGCAGGTCTGCAAATGATGTGAAAATAAGCAGAATCCCATGGAAAATGTAGGGAAAAAATAAATAAATAAATAAATAAAATAAAATAAAAATAAAATAAAATGGAAAATTCCAGAAAATAAGCAGCCCTGAGCAATAATCAGTTTTAAACCTCTTTGTGAATACTGAACAAAACACAAAACAAATTCATTACTTATCCATGAATGCTGCTGTTTTCTGTGAATTCATCTTCATTAAACCACACGTTAATATTAAATGTATTATTTTTATTACTATTATAAGGAATGATGCAAGTGATTAGGAATGATACAAGTGATTACATCAGAGTGGAATGCTCATATGTTCTTCAGTTATCTTTAACATGAAGTTTTCCATATGTCAGATGTTTGCAGTTCTTCATCCTAAAAATTTATACTCAAGTCAGCAGCTCAACTTTTAATGAATTAAATGCAATACAATAAAATATTAACAGACTTACAGAGGCACAATTCTTTTCCGCAAGAGGTTGTTGTTCATCTTCACAGTCCTGGAACAGAAGAATATATGCCGCTTATAAAGGGGAATCACAAAATAAAATTTATTCATTTTTCCAAATTTCAATTACTGGCAGAAACATCTTGGACACTTCACATTACAGTTTTACTGTTTTGGTATAAGCAATACGAAAATTAAACTAATGAGCTCTCTCGCTCTCTCTCTCTCTCTCTCTCTCTCTCACACACACACACAAACATGACTTAACCAAGAATACCAGTTACTTGCACAGTCATCTAATGAAATAGGCTCCTCGTTTTTGTAATTAACAATCTCTAAGGTACAATATTTAATTTCAACTTTGGTACTGCATTAGAGGTTGTATTAACAGAACATTAAAACTGATAATAAAGAAATTTGAAATTAAACATTACAGTTGCATAGTAACCTAGTGCCTTTTTCCTTTCTTTTATTGTGCAACACTTTCCACTGAAAACAATGCATCCATTAGCATTTCATGATCTTTGAATTAGACTGCTTGATTGCAAATCCTTTTCCTTGTGGAAAAAAAAAATTGATTGTTTTGTACGCCTTTTGTAAAAAAATAATATTGTGCTTATGTTATCGGTTTGTCCGTCTGTAGACACCATATCTCTGCAACTATTAGTCAGATTTGAAAAATTCTTTTTATATTGGGAAGCTTGAAATATGCAAATGATGATCCTTTTTTTTTTTTTTTTTACAATGCACAATTCTGCTACTAGAGGGCGTAAATGCAGATGATGTTGAATTCAAAATATCTCTTATTCCACACATTTGCTTCTAAATATCCAATTGATAATATTATTTTATCTTTCCATTCCACTTATGTCAAAGAGTATTTTAGGTATAGTTACTTTTTCAAGCTATGCATAGATTTTCCGCTACGGGATGTAAAATTAAATTACGTTTTCCATGATATCTTTTCTTCCAAAACTTCAATTTGAATTTTTTTCTTTAGCGGATACAGCTCCTAACGGAAAATCATTTGCATATAATTTCTCATTTTTAGTAAAGAATACTATGGCCACCAGGGGGAGTAAGTGCTAATTTTTTTGCTTCTGATGTATTTGTCATAAAATCTGAGCTTCTAAAATTTCGATTGAGAAAATCCTTTTGTGAACCCATCCCACTCATGTCAATAAAACCTTTTTTTCCAGCTTCTGATGTATTTGCAGCAAAATCTGAGCTTCTAAAATCTCAATTGAATTTTTTTTTTTTTTTTGTGGACCGATACTACTCATGATGACAAACCTTTTAGGAATGTGTACAATATTCTAGAGGACAATTGCTTACCTTGGCATTCCTTTCTAGCGATGCGAACATTTCACACACGTGTTTTCCGGTCTTTGTTGATGTTACTGTCCTAAAGTCCGTTGTATGAGATGACTGGCTTTCCTTCTCACACTTTTCGCTGGGTATACTCATTGGATCTTTGCCTTAGCATTCAAACACATCAATTTTTACCGTTCTTTATACTCGAAATTTTCGCCCATTTTCTGGGCATCCCCTCAGGAGTGTGACGACTTTACCACCGATGTTCGTGGTTAACTTCGCGCTAATGGAGTCCGATACTCCACGTTGCCATTCGTCGGATATACTTTCCTGGATATATTTCGTTATCAAGCCCGGCTGGTGCCATCTATGTTTCATTAAAACTAACTTTTTTTTTATTATTATTATTTTTTTTTAGTTTCTTTTCCTATCCTGGTTTTCTTGTCTTTTTTGCAAGTTTTTCTTTTGTTGTTGTTTTTCTTGTCTTATTAGTTCTTTCCACAGGCCAGATAATGTGCTAGGGTCGTTCTGGTTACATACCCTTGCTTTATTTTTATAGATTAATATTGCTTCTTCCCTCCTCATTTGCCTTTCCAATTTTTTATTCTTTTTTAGCCTTTTAATTTCATCGAATTTTGGGAATGTCCGGTTTTCCATGCAGAATTGCACTAAAGCAGTTTTGGCTTCTTTTTTTTTTTTTTTGCCAGTTAGATATGTGTCGTGTAAGTCTTTTTTTTAAATCTGTTTTTCGTACTTCCAATGTACGATATTGTGGGTATATGTGTGCAATTGGAATTTCGTAGGTTCCCGATTCTTCTAGCATTTTTTCCTCTGCTTTTTTGTTGACAGTCATAACTTTTCACGGTGTGCACTGAGCTTCCTAGTTGTAAGTCATATTTAGCACATTGTCTATTGATTTCTTTACTCACTCCTTACAAGTACGGGAACGCTACAATGTATTTCCATTTTTTATTCCTCATCTTCCTTTGGTTGTGCACTTCTTGGCCTTCTTTACTCTGAGTCATATGCTTTTTACTCTCATGTATCCATTTATTAATTAGCTTGCTCAGGTACCCATACTCTTGTGATATTTTCGAGATAAACTCTAGCTCTTGATTTTTTAGCCTGTTGTTAGATGTGTGTGTGTACGCTCGCCGTATCAAGTTTACTGTTGTTTTTTTTATGTATCACTGGATGGTGCGACGAGTATGGTATCAGTACAGGTATGTAAGTTGCTTTCCTGAACACAGAGTATTCAAAGCTATTTTTGTTTTTCTTTAGTTGAATGTCCAGGAAGGATAGGCGATTATCCTCTTCAAACTCAATAGTTACCTCTATGGTGTTACAGATTTTGCTAAACCGCTGTGCTAGATCTTGTAGCTCGGCTTTGTTAAGTTTAGACACATACCTGTACTGATACCATACTCGTTGCACCATCCAGTGTTACATAAAAAAAAAAAACAGTAAACTTGATATGCCGAGCGTACACACACACACATCTAACAACAGGCTAAAAAATCAAGAGCTAGAGTTTATCTCGAAAATATCACAAGAGTATGGGTACCTGAGCAAGCTAATTAATAAATGGATACATGAGAGTAAAAAGCATATGACTCAGAGTAAAGAAGGCCAAGAAGTGCACAACCAAAGGAAGATGAGGAATAAAAAATTGAAATACATTGGAGCGTTCCCATACTTGGAAGGAGTGAGTAAAGAAATCAATAGGCAATGTGCTAAATATGACTTACAACTAGGAAGCTCAGTGCAAACCGTGAAAAGTATGACTGTCAACAAAAAAACAGAGGAAAAAATGCTAGAAGAATCAGGAACCTACGAAATTCCAATTGCACACATACCCCCAATATCGTACATTGGAAGTACGAAAAACAGATTAAAAAAAGACTTACACAACGCATATCTAACTGGCAAAAAAAAAAAAAGAAGCCAAAACTGCTTTAGTGCAATTCTGCATGGAAAACCGGACATTCCCAAAATTCGATGAAATTAAAAGGCTAAAAAAGAATAAAAAATTGGAAAGGCAAATGAGGAGGGAAGAAGCAATATTAATCTATAAAAATAAAGCAAGGGTATGTAACCAGAACGACCCTAGCACATTATCTGGCCTGTGGAAAGAACTAATAAGACAAGAAAAACAACAACAACAAAAGAAAAACTTGCAAAAAAGTCAAGAAAACCAGGATAGGAAAAGAAACTAAAAAAAAAATAATAATAATAAAAAAAGTTAGTTTTAATGAAACATAGATGGCGCCAGCCGGGCTTGATAACGAAATATATCCAGGAAAGTATATCCGACAAGGGATGTAAGGTCAGGTGATGCGTAACATCACAGCCTCTCCTTGACAAATGTCACCCCTGCCTTCTCGTGGTGCATCCTGTTCCTACTAAAGGGGCTCTGACGACCGCCAATAGCGGTATAACTATAACATCGGGATTAGAGGAAATTCTATCCCACACTCACCAACCCGCTTGGCCAGCGTGGTGAGTTATGGCCAAACCCCTCCAAAATGATTCCACAACTTAAATCTTGGCCCTCAGTCTCCGGCAGCTGGAATGTACCTGGCCAAGGCAGCGGCCAGTGTGACATGAAGGCACAGGGTGCTAAGAATCCCCGGAGGACCGGACTAGGCTGCCATCTGATGCTGACCTTGGCTACGTACAACGGACGCTCCCTATCTTCTGATTCAAGGCTTCTTGAATTGGAAGAGGAACTACAAAGGATCAAGTGGGACATCGTGGGGCTAAGTGAGGTAAGGAGAAAAGGAGAAGATCTCATCGAACTGAAAAGTGGACATCTCTTCTACTATCGTGGGACAGATACTGGCAGAACTAGTGGTGTTGGATTTATAATAAACAAGAAACTGAAGGATAAAGTTGTAGAAGTTGAAAGTTCCTCTGACAGAGCTGCACGACTTGTTATCCAACTCTCGAAAAGATACCAGGCTCAGATTATTCAAACTTATGCACCCACCACAAGTCATCCTGAAGAAGAAATTGAAGAATTTTATGAGGAAATTTGTCATCTAAATAATAAAGGTAAGCAGCACTTGAAAATAATTATGGGAGATTTCAATGCAAAAATAGGGCAACGGCAACAGAATGAAACTTCAGTAGGTAAATTCGGTCACGGCAACAGAAACCAGCGTGGAAATACTCTCGTTGAGTTTGCAGAGGCAGAAGGGTTTTTCATCTTGAACTCCTTCTTCAAGAAAAAGCCACACAGGAAATGGAGACATCCAAATGGGACGACAAGTGAAATTGATTTTATTATGTGTAACAAAAAATTCGTCATAGAAGACTGCAGTGTGCTAAACAAGTTCGACACAGGTAGTGACCATAGATTGGTGAGATGTAAGATGCACCTCAACACCAAACTTGAACGTGGCAAGCTCATAAGACAAACAAAATCTATTGACAATAACCAACCTTAAAAAACACCATAATACCTTCAAGTGTGGAACTGAAGAACAGGTTCTCTGCTTTAGAAGGCCTAACATCGGAAGAAGTGGACATCTCTGAAGTTAACAGAAAAGTAACCAAAGCTCTTATGGAAACAGCAACAAAATTAGCTGGGTCTAAGAACAAGTTGCATGTAAACAAATTATCAGGAAAAACGAAAATGTTGATGCAAAAAAGAAGAGAGATGAAGACAACTAAAGAAGATGTGACTTCCAAAGTGGAATATATAGAGCTATGCAAGACAGTAAGAAAAAGTATCACTGAAGACGTAAGAAAATTCAACTGTGAACTAGTGAGGAAAGCAATTGAAAACAACCAAAGCCTAAAGATAGCAAAGGGACATTTCAGTAAGGGAAGAAAACAGATTATGGCACTGAGAAAAGAAGATGGTTCTGTAACAAGAAATAGAGGCGAAATTTTGACAAGAGTGAAAGATTTCTACTCCAAATTATATGAAAGGGATGATACATGCACTCCAGACATCATGAAAGATACCAGTACCAGAGTTCCTCCAGTCCTTCCAGCAGAAGTTGCACATGCAATCAAGAACATGAAGCGGGGAAAAGCTCCAGGAGAAGATGGAATTACTGTAGACATCATACAAGAAGCAAGTGGAGAAATTGAAACAGTACTCGCCCAAATTTTCACTCGATGCCTTAATGAAGGAAAGATTCCTGAGGATTGGAACACTGCTACAATGATCCTGCTACATAAGAAAGGTGACATTGAGGATCTCGGAAACTACAGACCTATCAGCCTCCTATCAGTAGTTTATAAAATCTTCACTAAAGTTCTTTCACACCGCTTGAAGGTAACACTGGACATGGCTCAACCGAGAGAACAAGCTGGATTCAGGAGTGGCTACAGCACAATAGATCATATCCACGTACTGAGAGAACTAATTGAAAGAGCGAGGGAATATGAACTTCCATTGTGCATGGCTTTTATCGATTATGAAAAAGCCTTTGATTCGCTGAAACCATCAGCAGTTACAATGGCTCTGAAAACCTGCGGTATTGAAGATGCATACATTAATATTATTAATAACATCTATGAAAATGCAAGTGCAAAGATTCGGCTGTTTGAAAATACAACACACATAAAAATTGGAAAGGGAGTGAGACAAGGTGACACCATATCTCCGAAGCTCTTTAATGCCACATTGGAGGGTGTTTTTCAGTCGCTGAGCTGGGAAAACAAAGGGATAAAGATTAATGGAGATTATCTAACCCACCTTCGTTTTGCTGATGACGTAGTCATTTTTGCAACTACCCCATCAGAGCTGCAGAGTATGATCCAGGAACTTGCTGACAAGAGTAAAGAAGTGGGATTAAAAATGATCTTTCAGAAGACAAAAGTGATGTTCAATGCTTTTAGAAGAAATGAAGATTTATTGATTGATGGAGAAAAGCTGGAGATAACAGACACGTACGTTTATCTTGGACAGCAGATATCAAGTGAGGGTCACATTGATGAAGAAATTAATCGGCGTACAAAACTTGCCTGGAGAGCTTTTGGAAGAAACAGCATAATTTTCAAGAGCAATATGCCATTATGTCTTAAAAGAAAAGTGTTTGATCAATGCATCCTTCCAGTGCTTACGTATGGTGCAGAGACGTGGACCTTAACTAAAAGAGATATACAAAGACTGCAGACAACTCAAAGAAGCATGGAGAGGTGCATGCTTCGTGTAACCAGGAGAGATAAGAAGAGAAACTCGTGGATCCGAAAAATGACAAGAGTGGAAAACATCATGATCAGAGTTAAATCCCTGAAATGGCAATGGGCTGGACATACTGCCAGAAGGACAGATCATCGATGGACAGCCGAAACTTTAGATTGGATTCCAAGGGACAGGAAAAGACCCAGAAGAAGACCACATGGGAGATGGGTGGATGAAATTCGAAAGTATGCAGGGGTGACATGGAGGAGACTGGCACAAGACAGACCATTGTGGAGGAAACTTGGGGAGACCTTCGTCCAGCAGTGGATTGATAATGGTTGACAATGATGATGATATCCGACAAATTGCAACGTGGAGTATCGGACTCCATTAGCGCGAAGTTAACCACGAACATCGGTGGTAAAGTCGCCACGCTCCTGAGGATGCCCAGAGTATGGGCAAAAATTTCGAGTATAAAGAACGGTAAAAATTGATGCGTTTGAATCCTAAGGCAAAGATCCAATGAGTATATCCAGCCAAAAGTGTGAGAAGGAAAGCTAGTCATCTCATACAACGGACTTTAGGACAATAACATTTACAAAGACCAGAAAACACGTGTGTGAAATGTTCGCATCGCTAGAAAGGAATGCCAAGGTAAGCATTATCCTCTAGAATATTGTACAAGTTACTTTGAAATATCGCACGTAAAAGAGAATAGTAGTATGATTAGAGCTATCTAATATAGTCAGAATTAGAATTACTAATAGGAATTGACCTTTTAGGAATATTTTATTCTTAAAATAATGCATGGTTTCTACACCATGGGGGCGTAGATGCATATTTTATTTTTGTCAATATTTCTACTTCTAGGAGCCCAATTTGAAAAATTCCTTCTTTCAGTGTTTCCAATGCGAAATGTTTTTCACATAAATTCAAAACTTTCAAGTAAATCATAGACTTTCCGCTAGGGGGCACAAAGGTAAATCGCCTTTTCTGCATTATTTCTGCTTTTAAAACTCAGATTTGAAAAATTCTTCCTGTATCGCATACAGCTCTTGATAGGAAATGTTTTCATATAATTTCTAATATTTGGTAAAGAATGGTTTGACCACCAGGGGCATAAGTTTTAATTTCTGCTTCTGATGTATTTGCAGCAAAATTGGAGCTCCTGAAAACTCGATTCAATTGTTTTTTTCTTGGACCAATACCGCTCGCTCACATTGAAAAACCTTTTAAGAATACTTTCTTCCTAAAATAATGCATGGTTTTCTCACCAGGGGGCATATATGTATATCTTATATTTGTCTATCTCTCCTTCGAAGCGTCTGATTTGAAAAATTATTTCTTTGTTGGAGAGCATTTCCGGTGCGAAATGTTTCTCATATAATTTCAAATTTTCTTAATGCACAATTCTGTGCAACCAGAGGGTATAAGTTCACGATTCCGTTTATAGCAATATCTGTGGGATTAAAAACCCGATGGAAAAACTTTTTTCTTCAGTCAGATACTACTTTTTTCCATACTGGTTCCATTGACTTTGAATAGCTTTGATAAATTTAATTTGCGCCAGAACAGATTCAAAAGACGTGTTCATTACACCAGAAAATTTGGTGTCATCTTTCTTGTTTTGTAGTGTTATCACAATGTAATTCTAAGCATGTAAGCTTAATATTTTCTACTTCATGGTCGGGCATCACCCAACATTACGAAATTGTGGAATAGTTTGCATGTCAGGTGTCACCCGCCCCACCGATAACACCTCTACAGCTTGTATGTCAGGGCTGGCGAGACGTTTTTTCATCAAGCTTTCCAAAGCTGAACTTTCACAGCTAAGCTGTAGAATCTACTGCAAAAGAAAAAAATGCAAGTATGGTCAAAATGTTATTTGAGTGGAAAGGGTTAAAAAGCTAAGCTCATTGCAGAAATATGTGGATAAAACGTAATATTGTAGATGAATTCAACAGATTATCTAGCAAATTCTGTTTCCCGTGTTGTATATAGTATTAGGACAGGAGTAAGCTTTTATGTTGTTGTATATACATAGCAAATTTTCAAGACTTGAAAAACAAACAGCTAAAAACATTTTAAAAAAAACTCATCTACTTTTCGATCGCTGTTCCTAATTTATCATTGTCGACGACATATGAAGTAGGCACAAACACAGAAAGACATGGAAGATGAATGAAGTTGAGTTAAAAACCATTGATGAATAAAAAAACAACTAAAAAAATATGAAACAAAGGAGATGAAGTTGAAAAATGATTAAAAACATAAAAACTAGTGTTACAATCTTGAGAAAAACCTTAGATCCATAAATGTACATAAGCTACATCCTCTACCTTCGTGTCCAGAAGCATTTCAAATATGTCGACATGGCCTTCCTCAGTGGGTGGACGGTGTCTTTGTTAACACTGCTACCTCTTCGCTGCCTGACTGAAGCACTGCCAGCTTATGCACAGCAATGTAATAATCTGCACTGAGCATGTCGCTCCATCTAGTAGATACTTATACTGTGATTTTTTTAGTTTTATAGTTCAATTTCTGTTCTTTTTTAGGTCATTTTCTTGTTTAATCAAGTACTTTCACACATATGATAGTTCAATTGGTGTGTTAGTATTACACAACACACACACAAAATTGTATTTCTTATAAAAAAACAACAACAAATAAAAACACTATTAATATAATACAGCCTTGATAATAATACTGAACCCGACTGGACAAATGCTAGTATGATAACTTCGCAGTGCAACCATAGATAAATTTTAACATCTGAAGCTGTCACCATTGACAAGACTAAGAAATACAATTGTAATACTAACCAATTGAACTATCATATGCGTGGAAATACTTGATTAAACAAGAAAATGACCTAAAAAAGAACAGAAATCAAACTGTAAAACTGAAAAAATCACAATATAAACATCCACCAGATGGAGCGACATGCGCAATGCAGATCATGATGTCGACGGGTATGATGAGCTGGCAGTGGTTCAGTCAGGCAGTGAAGAAGCAGCAGTGTTAACAGGGACACCATTTACCACTGAGGAAGGCCAAGTCGACATGGCTGAAACACGTCTGGACAAGACAGTGGAGAATATAGCTTATATACATAGCTGGATTTAAGATTTTCCTCAAGATTGTAAGGCTAGTTTTTATCCATTTTTAACAGTTTTTCAACTTTATTTCTTTTGTTTCATGGTTTTTAGCTGGTTTTTTTAATTCATCAATGATTTTTAACTTTATTTTTTGGTATGATGAGCTGGCAGTGGTTCAGTCAAGCAGTGAAAAAGCAGCAGCGTTAATAGGGACACCATCCACCACTGAGGAAGGCCAAGTCAACATGGCTGAAACACTTCTGGACAAGACAGTCGAGAATATAGCTTATATACATAGCTGGATTTAAGATTTTCCTCAAGATTGTAAGGCTAGTTTTTAGTCATTTTTAACAGTTTTCCAACTTCATTTCCTTTGTTTCATGGTTTTTAGCTGTTTTTTTTAATTCATCAATGGTTTTTAACTTTATTCATCTTTCACATCTTTCTGTGTTTGTACCTACTGGATATACATCAACAATGACGATAAATTAAGAACAGCGACTGAAAAATAGATGTGGTGAGCTTTTTCAGAATTTTTAAATTTTTTATCAAATATTTTTATCTGTTTGTTTTTTATGTCTTGCAAATTTGCTAGGTATATACACAACAGCACACTCAGCAGAGTCACATTATTGTGACCACCAACTCGTGTGCAGTGCGGATAGCAGTTAGACGGGCTGGGAGTGACTCAATAAGATGCTGGAAGCTGTTCACAGGTATGTGGAGCCATGCCAACTGCAGTGCATATGACAGCTGCTGGAGGGTGCGTGGTGGAGGATCCATAGAGCGAACAACACGATCAAGGTGGTCCCACAGATACTCAATTGGGTTTAAGTCTGGGGAATAAAGGGGCCAGGGAAGTAAGTCTTCATCGTGCTCTTCCAACCATTCTCGGACATTTTTAGCTGTGACGTGTCGCATTGTCATGCTGGAAGATCCCATCCACCCCAGGGAAGACAATCAACATGTATGGGTGTACGTGGTCTGCAAGGATGGATTCATAATTAATTCAGTCCATAGTGCCTTCCACAGGTATGAGTGGACCCAGAAAATGCCACGAAACATTCCCCAGACCATAACGCTGCCCCTACTAGCTTATGTTCTTCCAGCAATGCCTGAAGAGTGTTTGTTCTCTGACGTTTCTCGCCTTATACGTTAACATTTATCCGTTCGATGAAGCAGAAAATGTGACTCATCAGAAAAGGCAATCCTTCACCAATCAGCGGAGGTCCAATTCTGATACTGCTGTGCAAATGTAAGCCTTTTCTGCCAATGCACTTTCGTTAGCGTAAGTAAAGCGACCATTTGTCTGCATCGAAGCCCCATACGCAGCAGGGTTCGCCGAATTGTCATTTTAGACACACTTCCGGTAGCCCCCTGGTTCATTTGGCCAGCGAGTTGCTCCACTGTAGTGTCTTGATTGGCCCTCGTGCATTTTTGAAGCCGACATTCACCTCTCACATCAATGGCACGTGGTGCTCCTCAGAAAGTTTCCACATCGCCTATTCACAATGGTGCCTTTTCTCCTATCATGATACACTTTAACCACAGCACGTGGACAGTTCACAAAATGTGCTGTTCAGAAATACTGCCACTCTTGGCCTGAAAGCCGATAATCATCCCCTATTGCAAATTTGATAAATTGCTCCTTTTATCCATGACAGCAATGAGTGATATGTTTTCAGATTGCCTAGAGCACACCTTATATACCCTCGAAGCCAGCTCATGACATGTGCTTTCTTTCATTGGCTGTTGACGTCAAAAGTAGGAGGCGGTCACAATAATGTGACTCAGCTGTGTATAAGTTTACTCCTGTCCTAATAATATATACAACGTAAGCAACAGAATTTGCAAGATGATCTATTACTCACCTATATTATAATTGGAATGCAAGACAGATAAACATATAAATCGAGCGAAAAACACAGTCACGTATGGTAAAGGTTGATTTAGCGGTTGCTTTCGGTCATCCTATGACCTTGATCCCCGCGATCGACTGGTTGCCAGAACTACAATTTGAAATTGGGGTGCAGGAACTGTTGCCAGATTTAAGTAGAGAGATATAAATAAATGGGATTTGGTGAGGGATCTCTGAATTACAATTTTTGGTGAACAAAATTTTGATGCTTTCTTGGAAATGCAGAGATGCCTTGTTGATGAATGGGGCAACTGTTTTTGTTTAGAAAATACCACACTATTAATTCAATTAGAGTGGAACTAGAACAACTGCCTCAAGCTACTTTCAAAAGAGAGGATGCTTGAAAGACTGTAAGTACAAGAATCAACAGTGAAATTTGAGATTACTCTCTACTTTATCTAACATCACAATTCAGTAGTTTTGGCTTGTGTGTTACTTTCAATTCAAAGTTGCTGAGCACATCTCAACACACCATAACACACAAACTTCATCTAATGCTCACCATTTGGATATGAGTGCATTTGTGCAAGTCGGCATTTTCTCCTTGTATTTTTTGCATGTTGCAAAAACCTTAATGATGGAGATATAAGTTTATTCACACAAACAATGCAGTCTGTGGACCAGTAACAAATCTAATGATCAGCTAAGAGAAATGCGCAGCAAAACATAACTAAAATAAAAACTAAAGAGAAATTTATGTTTAAATTATGAAAAAAGGATCATGTGGGAGCTTTTGAATTAGGTCTTTAGTCTTCCTTTAACCAGAGTTTGCATGGAAATGACTAGATTATTGCCAGATCTTCATCATACACTTCCTGCAAATAGAATCACAAATGTTATATTCATTATAAAGAGAACTGATTTCAAGACCATAGGAATGATGTGTGGAGATTTCAAATTGCAGTTATTGGAGGAATGATAAATTTCTAAGCTTTCACAGTAGCAAAGTGCATACGAACTTGAAAATGGTGCAATTCACTATGAATTTTTCCAACAGGGTTCAGCTGAGGTATTTTCCAAGGTGAAGGAGGCTAAGGCAGTGTTGGACTTTCCTCATTTGAACAGCTTTTTGGTGTTCGTTTAATCTATTTTTGATGCCTCAATAAAAACCTCCAATGTAGGAAATTTATCCAACAGTTTTTATTGGAATAGACTCCTGGAAGATCAAGTGGGTCTATTTTATCTTTGTCATTATTAAGTAATAACTTTAAAATAGAGGGGTTAGAACTCATTGCAAGATGGTATAAAACTGAACTTTTTGAAGACTTTATCGGACTTGCACAAGGAATCTGGATGGAAAGAAAACGGAGCCTGTCATATATGCATTTTCTTTGCTTGTTTGAGGAGCTTGTATTTTTGTTTTCAATTCATGCTTGAAGTTTTTTTTTCTTTTTTTTGTTTGTTTAATTTTTGATCAATGAAAACCATTGGGAACACAATTTAAGATACAGGGAAACTTTCACTTCCAATTTCAGAAATTGTTATCTACATTTTCACAAGCTGAAAATAAACATGTATGCATTAAAAGATCATTTACAACAATGCTGGACTTTGCAAAAAAAAAAAAAAAAAAAAAAAATTCAACTATGGGAGAAATCTCCAGTCTGTTTAAATTTTCTTTTCGAAAGTTTTGAAAGACAGGATTTCGTCTACATGTGGAAAACAACTCTTCTCCCATGAATCCCACCCAAAGTTTTTCTTCAGTTTTGCCTCCATCTTGAGAACGAATTAAAAAAAAAAAAAAGAATTTCAGGAATCTTTTTTTTTTTTTTTTTTTTTTGATTGGAGTTTTAACGATCATCATGAACTTAATGGGCTATAAGCAGCCACCCATCTCTAATTTAGGGTCACTGGTTACAGGGAAGGGAGAGAGCCAGTGCCGTAAGCCAATACAACACCCATGCCTCACCGGCATTCGAACCCAGACCCCTTAAGGACGAATGATCAGAGGCCATCACTTAGACCACTGCCCCAACAGGGCAGTTCCATGAATCTGCAGAAGAATCTCATTCTTGTTTAGTGGCAATACATGCTGTTCATCTTTGGGGGGGGGGTCCTAAAATAATAGATTTTATGAAAAATGATTGTGTGGCCAGATGTTTGCTAATGTTAACATTCACATTCAACTGTTTATCATTCTCTCTTTGGTTATGGTTTTTGACTGCAAAACGGTTAGTACTGAATGCAAGATTAGCCTAAATGGCGTAGAAATAGACCAGATAAATGAATTTGCATATTTAAGAAGCTGATTTGACAGAGAAAACAAATTAGAAGGTGAAATTAGTAGGCAAGAAAATTCATATTTGAAAGTCATAGCTGCTCTAAGAGGATTTCACAGGAATGATAGGTTCTTAAAAAGTCCCACATGGCAGTGTTTGAAAAATTATTTGTTCTTATTGTGATGCAGAAGAAAAATAGGAGTCATTTGTGTGCTGGGAAGATATGTTACTTATGGGGAGTTTGTGGTAAGACACATACTGATCATGTGATGAACAGAGATGTGCTGCAGATGTGAATTGTGAAGCAAAATGTTATTAGGTGGAGAAAAATATTTTAAATAGTACGGCCATGTTGAAAGAACGAGTGGTGAAATGCTTACTACGAGAATTTATTCAGCCCAAGTGGCAAGAAAGAAACGAAGAGGATAGCCAAGGAAATCATGGGAGGACCAGACTAAGGAATGTGTGCATGAGAGAAAGGTAATGAGTATGAAGTACAAAAAATTTTGGGTGAAACTTGTGATGGATGCCAGTGAAGCTAGAGTTGCCTGCCGAGATCACCATAAATGGAGACATTTGATACATCAAGGGTAATTAAACTTTAGGGCAGGATGGGCTGGATTATGGTGGGTACAATGAGGTGCTTAAGTGAAAAGAAAGTGGTAAGCAGAAAAAATTTAGTTCAATGTGAGGTAAGCTTCAACTCCCATGTATGTTTCACATGTCATCTGAGGGCTGCAGGGATGGATGCTGGTGCCAATAATGCTGCTTGTTGGAGTTTGTATTTCTTGGTTTGGTGAATGTGGGTTGTGTTCCTGTGTGTGTTTTTTCTGGAGGATGGCCAGCTAACTGTTCAGTTACACTACACTGTCTAACATTTTGCTTTCCTATACCATCATACCCTACCCATAATGTCCGAAATTGCTAGTTCCAACAGCTGTTTAAGACTCGATATCAGACACTGCTTTCCTAAAATTCTCTACACCACAATTTACTAGTTTAATTAATTTACTCAGTTTTATTCAGCAAATTTACTCAGTTTTATTCAGCACTTGGGGAAGGCACTGTAGCCATTTTCTTTATGCATAAGCTTCATATACTTATTCTGCTTTTGTAGAAACACAACAGACAAGCAATGTTAACTATGGATAAACCTCCCAACAATGGTCACTTTTTCTTCTAGTCTGAGTATGGTCGAAAAAGTGACAAATTTGGAGCAGAAACTCAACATAAAAAAATATCGCCTGCTCTTCGGATATTAAATTATTCCCGAAGAAAGTGATGCTACTGTTTGACCCTCAAACAGTACTACCACTTTTTTACTCTACTTCCCAGACCTTTTTTTAAACATTTAAGACTATTTCACTTCATTTCAGCTTGTGACTACTATATCCTGTAGCTGCATTGCAGTTTTAAAGTTAAACAGTAGTTTCATGTTCATAAGAAACTTAAAAGATATTAGCTGCAAATCTGCATGCAACTGGCTCTGAAACCTGTATACCTGACAAATGCAAGAACACAAAGTTGCTTTGAAAAGTGATTCAGGCAACCTGTACATTACATCACATATTAAGACCAAATAATATATAGAATAAAACTAACAACGTTTATCACAATAAAATGTTTCCATGTGGAGCAGCACAAGACCTACGTACAGAGCTATGAACTGAAGAAGTCGTCTACAGCCCAACATTGTCACGAAAATAACCATAAATTTTTGTTTGGAAATGCTACGCTTATTGATAAACCAGACTCGATTATCAAGCTTAATATATTAGAAGCTTTCCACACATTCTGGAACTCATCATGGCTTGTCAACGACATGACGTCGACTCCATTTCTTTCAAGCGAGTGGAAACAACTCACCAAAATCTGTGACTGTCAGAATTCTGATGATATCACAACGATTTGAATGTTTATGCTCCATTCGTCCTGAGGAAGGTGAGACAAATGCTCTGCGAAACTATAGTCCATGTATAATAAACAGTTTATTGTGAGAAACGTTAGTTTTATTCTATCTTAACACCGCAAGCTTGGTAATCATAATTAAATTATATACAAATAATATATAGACATTAATAGACCAAATAATTTCCAATTGCTTTAAAAAATGTTGATATTAATCCATTTGAGATATCATCAACAGTGGAAATCATTCCATAAGACATGGGGGAGGGGGGATATTATTCGAGAGGAGGAGAAAATGAAAAGGAATGGCAGAAATTCACATAATACAATAACAATCAATGGACAAAATGCATAAAAGTATTGCTGTAGAAAGACACAAAATATAAGTAAAAAGGAAATAATAAAACTGATGTTTCGTGGCAGCTACTTTTACCTTTATTAGCCATGGAATGAACGAAATAGCAGAAGGTGTTACACACATAGAGAATCAAATGAGGCATGTCCGTATTACGGGCATTAAGAGAAAGAAACATTTCTATGGTTTCGTGACACCTAAGAAATTTTCTCTTAATGAATGGAGCAATGCATTTTGTATTTTAACAATTAGTAATAGCAGAAATATCCCTTGATGATAAGTAACAAAAAAAGTAGACAGGTTACCCCTCTTAACATCACATACAAATTTCACCAATTGGCATTATGGCAAGTACTTCCGATACAGTTGGTAACTCCTGCTGAGATACTGACCAGAATAGAATAAAAACCAGGTAAATCGAAGGGTTTGCTTGGACAAACATATGTGTGATGTTAAGAGAGGTAGCCAATCTACTCCCTTTCATTATTAATGAACAGTGATATTTTTGCGATTCCTCACTAGGAAACACAAAATGCATTGCTCCATCATTATCAGGAAACCTCTTAGGTATATTATAGCAGGGATCATAGCATACTTCTGGAAAATTTTAGGTAAGAATTTTAGGAATTTTTAGAAAAATTTTAGGAAAATTTTAGGAGTGTATTTTAATAAAAACTAGATGTATATTTGTATACATCTAGTAAAACAACTTTGTATACATTGTAAAGAGTTTGCTTCACACCCTTCAACCATATATACTGATAGACTGCGCATGACATCAAAATTTCTGGCTCCAACATAAAATCACATGACAACAGTCAAAAAGATGGGTTACACCTGCTGTGCTTATGGTTGCTCTGACCGATATAGTAAAGAAAGTTCTATGATTTTTCATGGGTAAGAAACGAATTAAATACCTAAGTCAATAAAGTTCAATTACTTAACCAGAAACTTGCAGCTATTGATATAAAAATATAGTAACTTAAGAAAAAAAAAAATGGAATGCATGTTCCAAATTCTTCGCAAATGTTCATCACATTATAAATCACAAAATGTAAACAACCCGATCATGCATGTATATAGCTCATAAGTAAACTTACCTGAAGAGTTTTCATTATATATGAGGTGCATTCACATAATACACCGAAAACACTGAAGTTCTGCAGCGTAAATTAGTAATCATAACAGCATTTGTACACGAAATTTGGAGTCTGATGATGACGTGCCCAATGTTTGAGCCATGGCGGCTTTGATGCAGCTATTGCCAATGCGCAGTCCATTAGTATATATGGTCGAAGTTCACACCCAAATTTTTTGCATAACGTCTAAAGTTTAAGTATGATTTACTTCTAATGTTCAGTTCTTATCTTTTCACGTGTTATCATATTCAAGTATATTTACCACATTCAAGTTTCACTTTGAACATTAATATGCTGTTGAACCAGAAGCAATTCACGATTTTCACAGTAAAGTTTTCAGGTTTCACATTAAACTATAATATCCTAAAAAGGTAATTGAAAACCAAGAACTATGTACAATTGTTCACTGAATTACTTTTTTCATATTATTGTTTTAACCTTTTCCTGATTAGCCTATCTTTTTCTGCTTCCACCACAACTAATTTACTTTCAGTTTTCTTTATTTCAGCTGAACCTTGTATGATCAAGTTAGAGGCAACTGCTATTTCAACAGTATTTTGTTTTTCTACAGCTTTTCTCATTCTTTCTGTTCCCTCTTGAATTACTGCTAGGAGGCTTCTTTATCTTTTTTAAGCCTATTTATTTCAGCATCATTTTCTTTTATTTTGTCATCAAACTCAGCTTTTCTTTTTTTCTCTAGCTGCTTTTCCTTATTTTCCCTCTCTTTCTTCGAAAATAAAAGCATAACAAACAGCGCGAAAACTAGCTCATAAATAGAATATTTGAAACACTCTCAATGTATGCACTCTCAATTATTAGGGATGGTAGAGTTTGTTTTATCTGCTGAATATTGCTTAAATCCATTGAAAACTTTTTAATTATAGATGATTTTTTTATTAAAACAGTAACTCAGACGTCTGAATAAAAACGTGTTTGTAATTCAAATAGAGTCCATATCATCACAGAAAAAAATTTAAGGATCACTCTGTTTAAATAAACCATGGCATCTAAAAAAATAATTCACTTGCTTTTCCCGTAATTTATAATTACTGTTTCTTTTTTTCAATCCGATTATGCAACGTTTTTGTTTTTTTTTGCATCTGCTAAAGTTCCTAACGGAATTTGGCGAAATTTGCACTAGAACTTTATTGTGATGTATCTTAACTACTGTAAAAATTTTACTGTTTTATTTTCAAAATTCAGAAAAATGGATTTCTGAAAATATTCTCCTAGTCCTTTTGTGCTGTGGAAGTGATAAACAGGTGTTTGCTTTCTTCCCAACCAAGGGCTTCAGATCAGCGCTCCCAGCTGTCAATCAACCGTTGCTATGGTAACACCCTTTCTGCTGGAGGCTCACTCTGTCCAAAGAGGCACACATACTTGTCCATAATAAAAATTACCAATGCTAACTTTTAAAGTTTTAAACCGATTCAACTGGAATTTTGGAAGTGAGCTTCTGTAATCCAATTACAGTGAATGTAAAAATTTCAGCCACTTTCGTGAAAAATTCGCAAAGATAGTTTTCTTATTTTTTATCATAAGTAGTGGAAGTCTCTTGAGGGGAGGGAGGGTGGCATGCACATAAACAAGAAGAAGATGAATGTGTTGTTCAGGCATACTCCTCACTGGTGGATGCCAGCTGACTTGGTACATACGAGACTCCCTGCAAATGCTAAATGCCTCTTCTTTCCCCTTCTGTTCTCAATTGTCGGACGGACATCAAGCTCCCCTTCGACCTACTAGTAATCATCCAATTTTATTGCACTGGAAGTAATGCTTTTTTTTTGCTTTTTTTCCCCCCAGCCAAATTAGGATTTGGTGCACATCGGAAACCGCTGCCGGTGGTTTCTTTGAGAACAGAGAAAAGGAACTTTAAAAAATGAAGGGGTAACAGTAACACGATTTCCTAAAAGGGCATTTTTTAAGCACTAATTTCAAATTTCAAGGCTTTTCAAGACGGCATTAAAAAAACACCGTTTTTCCAGGATATTCCAGGCCTTGAAAACGTAATCATGATTTTCCAGGACTTTCCAGGTTTTCAAGCACGTGTGCGCACCCTGCGTAATGGTAAATTTATTGGCGTTAATAACGGTTGTGTTTTTAATAAATAAGCTTACGAAAATTTTAGGATGAATAGCAAATTTTAGGTATAATTTTAGGAATTTAAGGAGGGTCACAAAATATTAGGAATTTTAGGAGGAATGCGATCCCTGTTATAGAAATTTACTTTTCCCATAATACCTGTAATATGGAATCACCTCACCAAATTCCTATTATTTGAAATCCACTTTAAAATCTGGCAACATTTCATTCCCCATGTATTAATATTGGGTTGTCAGATAAGTTTGTTCGTTTTTTTTTTTTTTACCAATTATTGGAATCCTTATTTTTCATAAAAAATTATTACAAGTCAGTCAATAATATATCCTTCATTGTTCATGACCTCATGCCAATGTTCCACTAGGTTGTCAATGCCTCAACGGTAGAAATCCCCGGGTTATGACTCAAAGAAGTCATCGAGCCACTGTTTCAGCTCGATGTCGTCATTAAACGATACGCCTCGCGGACTGTTGTACAGCGACCGGAAAATATGATAATCTGAGGGCGCTAGATCAGGAGAATACAGTGGGTGTGGTAGAACTTTGCAACTGGGATCTTGAATAGCAGTTTTGGTCACTAACTTCGGTTCAAATGGTTATGATCTAACCACCTGAATGTCACTATATGGCTTATATAATAAATTGTGACAAGAAATCATAAAATCTCACCATTCTTCTGTTCCTCACGGATTTTTTTAACAAGGCCGTAAAAAAACCTGATGTCCGGTCCCTACAGCAATATAATAATTCATTGGGCATTCAACTGAGAGCAAGTAATACAAATACTAAAATATAAATCAAATATAAAGTAACCCTTAAAAAGTGAGGATAAAATAGCTAATTAGCTTTCGTCGGTCAGCGAAGTTCTTCATTGGCTAGTCACATTTGGCAAAATTTCACCATTATAATTCACCTTCGACTGACGTGCATTCATCAAGAGCAACCTGAGTAATTATGACAGTTCATGAACTGAACATTTGAGCAGTATGTAGTAAAAGGAGGGGGGGACACTTCGCCACTAATTGCAGCTGGCAAATGCTATTAAAATACATATGATAGCTAAAATCTGTAATAACTAAAAGCGAAAGCCCTACCTTCCGACAGAGACTTTAACATCTAATCCAATAAAATAAAATAAAATAAAATCCATCTGCCCAATACCGCACGCCAAAGGTCTGTAATAGCAGCTTGGTCATTAGCGTTAATCCAGGTCTCACCACAAGCTGCTGGCACATTCCGAACCAAGATTATATGTAAATGATACCATTAGCAGACACTAGATATTGTAAACAGTTCAGTAATAAAAAATGGGGGTTTCTCCAACTTCAAAAAGAAAAAAACAATACACTAAAGTCAAATGCCCAACACCACCGAGGAATCCAAACACCGAAGTCCCGAAGAATTGCCTCATCGAGCCGGTGCATTTGCTGCATCCAAACACCGAAGTCTTTATTGAATTGCCTCATTAAGCCGGTGCATTTGCTGAATGTAAAGCTGTGCATTGATCATGGTGTTCTTTTCAAGCAATTCGTAGTGAATTACACCTTCTCAACCCCACCAAACGCAGATCTTGGTCTTGCGTGGATGCAGCTTGGCCTTGGCTTGAGGGATTGCTTGCTTGTGAGGACTCAGCCATTCTTTTCCCTACTTCATATTGACATAGAAACACCATTTTTCATCGCCAGTGATGATGCAGTAAATAAATCTCTGTGTCCAAGAGTAACCTGGTGTCAAGCGAGCAAACTGGCATCGATAGTGGAGTGCTGGAGTTTGTCTCTTGCGTTCAGGGAGCGTGGCATCCATGCACCAAGTTTTTGGACCTTACCCATGGAGTGAAGGTGACTGGGAATGGTATCAAGAGAGCTTCCCATCTGCTGGGCAAATTCCCTAGTGGATTGATGCAGTTCCTCATGAATGAGCTCATTCAATCCATCCTCATTGAACTGAACAGGTCTGCCGCAACGCGGAGAGTCTGTGAGGTCGAATTTCCCCTTCCTGAAGTGTGAATACTATATTTCTGTACAGTACTATCAGTAATAGCATCTTCTCCGTACACAGCACAAATGTCTTGAGCAGCTTTGGAACCTTGATTGAAAGCGAAGAGAAGCAGGTGATGAAAATGCTTATTTCTGTCTAATGGCACTTCGTCTTCATATGGCTAAAAAGAGTTAGACCAAATATAATATTGAAACTGATGAACAAAAGTTGTACAGAAAGAATAGAGCTACAAAAAATATATATAACACTATGGTCAAAATATTGTTCGTGTTCCTTCAAATAACATTGGAAAAAACCGAACAAGCTTATTTGACAACCCAATACCTCTTGTTATTTCGTTCATTCCAAGGCTGATGAAGGTGGAAGTACCTACTGAAGTATTCTAATTTAGCAATTTCATTTCCTTCTTGCATAACTAACATAAATCTCTTTAGCATTACTTTTATGTATTTGTCAATTGTTAGAAAATAAAAATCAGCAGTTTTTGCAGGACAGAGTTTGAAACCCTGAAAATTCTTGTTGTGTGGAGGAGGTGAGGGGCACTACCACCAAAATATCAGTTTGAACAAAAATACTTTTAAGAGTAAACAAATCGTGTAAGTTGAAAGTGAAAAAGGACTACAAGAAATCCACTTATTTAATTATGTTTATACAATCAACTCTCAATATGTCAAATCCCAAAGAAGCACACACACACAAAAAACTGAGTCATCCAGAAAATCAAAATGTATTATCAAAATTTATTCTAATTTAAGTACATATCTAACATCTTCAAATGCACATTTATTTTAATTTACACTTTCAGGTGTATTTTTTTAAAGGCACAAGTTATTTCAAATGTATTAAAAAGTTGTTTAATCCATCACAATAGAATGGAATAAAAAAATGATTTAAATATACCGATTTAGAAAATCTGGTAACTAAGTCTGCCTTTTATTTACGCTTTCCAACCGTAGGTTGAAGAAGCGTAGATGCTCCAGTTTTGTCCGTCCGTATGCACGATAACTCGCGTAAAAATAGTTTGATTTCGATGAAATTTTAGTTTGTCGTAGGGGACCACCTGGGGATGAACCCTATTGAAAATGGGTAAAGTGGGGTCAAAGGTCAGGACATAGGAAAGAAACGCATTCCTTTACCCTTATGCGTCATAATGTTGGCATAATTTACAGAGCTGTAAAAAAGAAAAGAAAAAAATGTTTTAAACAATACACCACACTGTTTACTGATGCTGGCACAATTTATATAGGTGGAAACCAGGAATTCTGGGTGTGACTGAGCACAGAAATCCAGGTTAGACTCAGAACACAAACACCATGAAACAACTTTATTCCAGAAAAAACAGAAATTACTACAAATAATCGAAAAGAACAACACATGACAGCACACACCAACCCACCAACAATTATGAAGTTCTTCCAGACCAGTACAACAAAGATAATGGGTAATTACAAAGGCTGAAGAAACTCCCAGGACTTGTGAGCAAAATATTTTTTGTTCACCAATTTCATTAAACTTACACTCTACACCAAAAAAATAACCCACCAAATAGAAAAGCAATAGCGATATTCAGTATTATTCCAA
Organism: Macrothele yani; assembly: GCA_039090855.1. Classification (NCBI taxonomy): domain Eukaryota; kingdom Metazoa; phylum Arthropoda; class Arachnida; order Araneae; family Macrothelidae; genus Macrothele; species Macrothele yani. The sequence goes on from CM076990.1 coordinate 179,008,801, forward strand.
CAGAAAAGGACTGAACAATTTTCCAACAAAAAAAAAATGAAAAAGGACTGATGCTCAAGATACAGTCTTATGATCCAACAAAAGTCAAGATTAATAAAGAAATAGTTTTCAGAATTAATAAAAAATTAAACAGTTATATATTTTCAAACTTTAACATATACCGAGATATGATGGATTCAAGCCACACTGCAATGAACAGACTTCAATGGGACAATATAGTTAAAATGGCAACAGAAACCTACAGGAATTGTACCCATGGTTGATGATGATGATGATGGAAAAAACATAACTGAAATGTGTAGTGACACATAAAAAAAAAAAAAAAAGAAAAAAAAAGAGCAGTTACAACAGAACAATCTGCCACAACTTTGATATTCTAAAAGATGATGATTGACACCTCAGACAACTCACAATGCTTTTATAATTATCCATCATTTCCCAAGCAATTTCAGTTCAGGTATCCACAACTAACTGACTCTTGAATGGTGCATTTAAAATTGTGTAAAGCAAGGGCATAAGTTAATGCAGGTGCTGAATTATTGTCTATCCAGGCTAGATACAAGAAAAAAATAAAAAAATGCTGCCTTCAAACTTTTTTTTTTTTTTTTTAAATTCTGTGGTAGAAAGAAAACACTATAAACTAGGAAAATCAATCCTGTATTTGAAATAACACAAACACAAGCATCAACGATGTAAACAATATAATGATTAACACATCTTACAGGATCAGACAGACTTTCATAGATGCTTTCATCTGAACTTGAAGGAAGCTCTGGAGTGCCCTACAAAAATTCATAAACACATGTAATAAATTGGTAAATTACTGCATATCTATTTACATCCTTTAAAACAGGAAACTGTAAACTGTATGTGATCATATGTAAATTCTTTTGTGTAAGTTCTTTTTGTTCTTACAAGTTTTCAACTTTCCTGCTGGTACTTTCTCACATTTATTGATTTATTCAGTTTTTTTTTCAAAAACAGCGGAATAAGGCCAACTGTATTACATAAAATACTGTAAAAGAAAAGAAAAAAAAAAGAAAAACAACTAGATAGAAATTTAATTTTCATTCTCATAGAATGTGCTTTTTCTTAATACACAAAACTGAACATACATAACAGATCACAAAAGCAACACATTTATGGCTAGATATGTCAATGTAAAAAAAAAAAAAAAAAAAGGTATATTATTCATGAAGGTAATACGGGATTACGCCATATAATACAAATTTTGAAGATGACAATCCGATTTTTGGCGTAAATGTGACAAGGATGGTAAGTCAGATAATATACAAAAACTTGAAAATTTTCATCGTCCTGGAGCGGGACTTAAGCCCGCGTCTCCCAGAAAACACCCCGGATGTTTTCTGGGAGACGCGGGCTCAAGTCCCGCTCCAGGACGATGAAAATTTTCAAGTTTTTGTATATTATCTGACTTACCATCCTTGTCACATTTACGCCAAAAATCGGATTGTCATCTTCAAAATAGGTATATTAATAAAACAACAAAAAAAGTAAGCACATCTTACAGAATCACATTGGCTTTCATAACGGCTTTCGTCGGAACTTGATGGATCAGTAAGCTCTGGAACATCCTATAAAAAAAAAAAAAATAAATAAATAAAATGTGGTACAGCAAATATAAAAAACAATTTTTTTCTGTTATGTGGCTTACACTTATTATGTTGCATGATACTAACTGCTTACTGAAAACATCAATGTTATAATAAAACCACAATCTAATAAATACCCATTTTTACTGGTAAAGTAGAATTCCTACGCAAGGTATATCAGAATCAGTTCACATTAGCAACAATTACAAGCTATGACAGGCTTTGTAAAAACCTTAAGTGAGGTAGAAAGTGCTACGGTTAAATCTTTCAGTTAAAAAAAACAAATAAATAAAATAAGATACACAGTTCTTCTCACATTTCTATACATACATACTACTAAGCTGTTCTGAGATCCAGAGGTCAGCTCCACAAAGAAATACAACCAACCAGAGAAAAATTTAACTGATTATTTCCTTACTGTTGCTGTATCAAACTTCTCTATTTACAGAGATCTTAACACACAACTCAGGCTTCACTGACATCCATCACACGATGTACACAAGACCTTCTGTACTTCATACTCATAACCTTTTTTTTTTACACAGACACTCTTGAATCTGATCCTCCCACGACTTCCTTGGCCTTTCTCTGTCTTTCCTTCCTGCCACTTGGGCTAAAAAGATTTTCTTGGTAAACATCTCATCACTCATTCTTTCAACATGGCCAAACCACCGAAGCACATTAGTCTCCACCTTGCTAATAACATTTTGCCTCACATTACACAACTGCAGCAGATCTTCATTCCTCACACGATCAGAACGCGTCTTGCCACAACCCCCCGTAAGCAATGCATTTCTCCAGCACACAAACGACTCCGATGTTTTTTCTGTAGTACCCAGGTTTCAAGGCCATACATCAGAGCAGGAACAATTACACTTTCATACACAGCCATTCGGCACTCTATTAAGAATCCATCATTTCTGTAAAACCCTCCTAAAGTAGCTATGACTTTCAATGAAGAATTCACTTGCCTACTAATTTCATCATCTAATTTGTTCTCTCTGTCAAGCATACATACATACATATCACTAAGCTCTTCTCTGAAATTCTGAGGTTAGCTCCAAAAAGAAATACAAACTGCTAGACATTTTTACTTACTGTTGTCGTATCAAACTTATCCATTTACAGCGATCTTGACATACAACTCTGGCTTCACTGATATCCATTACAAGCCATACACAAGATATTTTATATTTCATACTCATAATCTTTTTCTCATGCAGACACTCCTGAATCTGATCCACCCATGTCTTCCTTGGCCTTCCTTTGCCTTTCCTTCCTGCCACTTGGGCTTAAAAGATTTTCTTAGTAAGCATCTCATCACTCATTCTTTCAACATAGCCAAACCACCAAAGCATATTGGTCTCCACCTTGCCAACAACATTTTGCTTCACATCACACAACTGCAACATATCTTCATTCCTCATACAATCAGACATGCTTCCTAAATACACTAACTCATTCACCTGGTCAATCACTGTGCTATTTAAACTTATCTTTCATTCAGTACTAAGTGTTCCTTGCTCAAAAACCATAACTTTGGTGTTTTCCCTTATTTATACTCAGTTTCAATTTTGTACAAACTTCATACATCTGGAACAACATACTCTGCAACTCACTTTTACTCTCTGCCAGCAGGGCTGTGTCATCAGCATACAGTAATCTGGACACATGGATATTACCAAGACATAAACCAGTATTGTCCATCTTGGCATCATGCAGCACACATCCATAAATATATTAAACAGCCATGGTGACATTGCACAACCTTGTCTGACTGGCGCCTACACCAATCGAAAACCATTTGATACACCATTCACTCGTACACAAGCTCTACTGCCAGCATACAGGCCTTTTACGCTATTAAGTAGATTCCCAGTAACACCATATTTATTCAGTACTTTCCACAGAAGTATCCTATTTACTCGGTCGTAAGCTTTCTCTAAATCTATGAAGGCAGCAAAAACCTTCTTACCACCAGCCAGATAATTTTTGACCATCATGCATAATGCAAAAAATTTGGTTAGTGCAGCCTTTACCAGGCATAAAACCACTCTGAACGTCCTACACTTTCTCTGATGTAAGACCTCTTACCTTTCCAATAATGACTTTATAAAACACTTTCCCTGGCACACTCAGTAAGCTAATACTACAACAGTTCTTACAATCAGTCTGATCACTGTTACCCAGTGATTTCAGTTAGCCAGTAACTTACAGAGTCACCACCAGATTTTTACTATCTGAGCAATTATGCCATCTACTCCCAAAGCCTTACCATTGTGAAGAGATTTTATAGCTTTAGAAGCCTCTTCTCTTGAGATCTCTCCTGTGCTTCCATCTCTCACTGTGACATTTGCCTCAGAATCACTTTTGCTTTCTTGATCTAATAACTCACAGAAGTATTCACCCCATATTTCACTTAGCTCATTGGGCTCCAATATCATTTCTTTGATCCTATTCTTAACACAACACATCACATTTCCATGAGGGTTGTACCAAAAGTAATGCAAAAGTGGGCATCACTTTATTAACTGAAAGAGGTCATTCAAATTGCACATGTTGGTAGAGTAACTCTTCCTCGACAGTGACCCTTCTTCGTTGCAGGTAAATAATGGATTCCAAGCAGAAGCAACGTGCCATCATTGAGTTCTTGATGAAGGAAGGGTGCAGGCTGTCAGACATCCACAGAGGGCAGTAGAATGTTTACGGAGATGACACCATTGACAAGAGCAATGTGAACAGATAGATGAAGTTTAAAGGGGAAACTAGCATTGAAGACAAACTATGCAGTGTGAGACCAATATCTGAGACCACTGACATGAATCATCAACGAGCAGATGAATTGATTCATGTGGTAAGCCAAGTCACAATCCGTAAGGTTGTTGCACTACTGGACTGTGGTTACAATGCCATACAGAAGATGGTGGAAGACTTAGGGTATCAGAAAGTGTATGCAAAGTGGCTACCTTGGCATTAGACACCAGATTTGAAGGAGAGCAAGGTTGAAGTCTGCTCTGATCTGCTGGAAGCATCTGAAACCAATGAGGACACGTTTTTCTGATCTGGTGACAGGGAATGAAATGTGGCTGTATCTTTATGATCCGGAAACGAAGAATCAATCCATGGAATGACATCACACCTCTTCACCAAGGCCTAAGAAGTTCAGGAGCCAGCGATCAGCACAGAAAGTCATAGTGACTTTTTTGGGATGACAGGAGCGTCATTTTTTAAAAACTTTCTGGAACGTGGCTGTACCGTGAACAGCAAATGGTACATTGAGACATCAAGAAGCTAAGAGAAGCCATAAGGAGGAAGAGACCGAACAAGAATCTGAAAAGGATCCATATTCACCATAACAATGCGAGGCCACACACATCTTTGGCAACAAATCAGGCGATCAGCAAATTAGGCTGGCCGGTGGTCTTCCATCAATTGTACAGCCCCAATCTTACACAGGCATTGCCGCTTATTTAACTTTGCACCAAGTCGATTTTTTTTTCATCTCTTCCTCTAGTGATACTTTACCTTATATCTTCCTCTGGCGATACTTTACCTCATATCTTCCTCTAGTGATACTTTACTTCATCCCCTTCTCAAGTGCGTGATAATCACACACAAGCATTGCTGTTTATTTAACTTTGCAGCAAGTCTACTTTACTTCACCTCTTCCTCTAGTGATTGTAAAAGATTCAGCACCTCACAGAGCTACTTTCAGTTGTGTTGGAGATAAATCTCTTGGATTTGTTTTTTCCCAATAATGTTCTCTCTCTCTCTCTCTCTCTCTCTCTCTCTCTCTCTCTCTCTCTCTCTCTCTCTTTCTCTGAAAAGGATTGTGTGTTTCTCCAACTAACTCTCAAGTGGAAGTAGCTGGGGATCAGTCAATCTTCACCTCAGCTACAAAAGTTTCATTGTACCATAAATAATTTTTGGCTATGAACATTGTTGAAAGAAATTGTATGCAAGATTTAAGGCTTCTAAAAAAACTCAGTATCAGTCCTGCAAAGTGTGCAAGTTTTGCCAAGCAGATTAGAAAAGGACACCAAAACCAAGTTTACGCTTTGATGCATGATGTCACACGGGCTGAGCAAGCAAGAGCTGAAAGAAGCCAGGGAAAGAGAGAGAAGAGCCTCTTCCTAATTTCTGTTGGAGGGGCCAAATTTGTCCCTTACCTGAGTACTGGGGCTGTTGCATCCTGCTGACTTGAAGTATAATGTATGCATGACTATGTGAAGACCTGCCACAGGTTTGTATCCATGATCCACCAAGATCTCCTTTTATTGTACAGTTCAAATTGCTATATCAGCTATTGAACGAGAATTTACGTGGTATGTTCATTATTGTAAATACTACATACAATGTGTAGAAATTATCACTGTTACTCACGTTTTATTATAAATGTAGTGGTTGTTGGACAAGGACGCATTTAGGGCTATATTATTGTTGTAATTGATAAAAAGGTTCAGACTTACCCTTTCAGTCTGGGAGCTCTGTATTCTATGGGTGGATTATATATAGCATTCAGTTCTTTGTCCTAACTTCACTATTAAAATCTTCTGTTAAAATATCCTGTAGTTAACGAATTGGGTACGATAAAAGCACTTTTGAACTAAAATTAATTGAACACCGGGAATGAAAATACCAAGTTAACAACCATGCCAAAATTTGTCTAAAGGAAATTTCTAAGAACGATATATAAAACCAAGTAAAACCTAAATTCTAAAAGACAGAACATAAAATCCTCATCCAACTCCACCACCACAATCCAAACCAGTTTTGACCTTAGGCCATTTCATCTTCAATGGAATATTTGGCGTTTGAACTACAAGATCTTTTCAGCTCAACGAATCTGTGCTGATTCACCGTCAGCCATGCCATGCATTAAAATACGTCATAGTAACAGTATCTATTCATTCCGCCACTTCCGCATCGACCAGTAACGCCATCTATTGCTGTTTTTATCTCCTACAGTTCATATCAATTATTCGTTTTCTTTTGTCTTTCTCTTTTTACTTTTCAACGCCTCCGTTTTTTCATTTTCGAGCAGATGTTTCTATGCATATGGCATTTATATTGGTGTATTAGTGTTACAACTATTTGTTGTAAATTTTTCTATAGCCAATGCTTCTGCATTTAAACTCTGCTTATAAGTTTTGTGTGATGTAATAATCTTTGCATTTGCAAGACTTTTAATCTTCGCATTTGCAAAGATAATTACAACACACAAAACTCATAAGCAGATTTTAAATGCAAAAGCATTGGCTATAGAAAAATGTACAACAAAAAGTTTTAACACTAATACAGGGTTCCCACTCTTTTTCTCCCATAAAAAATAAGCACTTTTTAAGGATTTTTAAGCACCTATTAAACATTTTTAAGTACCTCGGCAATTACACGCGTACTAGCTTTATATACATATAGAAGAAAATGTATGTAAATACATTTTACTAGTTATTAGTTTCAACGCCTCATGATTGACTTTCTTAAACAGAATCTGCCCCATAAACCCGAAAAGCTGAATTGCTATTCAGATGGAGCATCATCACAGAACAAAAACAAATCAAACTTTCTCAATCTCTGCCATCATGAGAAAGATTTTGGCATCAAGGCGGAATAAAACTTCTTTGCATCGTCACATGGAAAAAATGAATGTGATGGTGTCGGAGGAACTGTTAAATGATTAGCAGCATTGGCCAGTCTACGAATGGTCTACAATGATCAAATTATGATCCCTCGCCAACTTTATGATTGGGCTAAAGACAATATTGTCAACATCAGTTTTTTGTATTCTGCTACAGACAGATATGAGGCAGAAAAAAAGAGTTACAGTTACAGTCCTGTGAATGAGACTAGAGTTTTAGTAAAAAGCTACGCATTTTCAGAGGATTCAAGAGCAGAAATAGTTTCAGCTGATGACACTGATGATGATCTGGACATTAATGACATTGTTGGCTTTGTTACATGCCAATACTCAGACAAGTGGTGGTTAGGTTGTGTGTTAGGAACAGAAGCAGATGAAATAAAAACAAGTTTTTTGGAGCCACGTGGCTCTTCTCCATATTTCAAATAACCCACAATTTACTGACATACTAGTTGTGCATAAAAGTGAGGTTTTAACAAAAGTTGATCCTACAACCGCTACAGGAAGAGTTTATCGACTTACAGACTCAGAAACCAAAAAGGCAAACAAGAACTTATTTGTTAAATTAAAGAACTAAGAGGTCGCTATTTTGGCGTAACTACAACTCTGAGTGCTAACTAAAAATGTTTTTTATTAATTTTACCAGGTTAAACTTTTAGCCTGTTGGGACTGTCCTTCCCTTGTTTTATGTTTGACTATGTATTAGTATGATATATTATGTAGATTTTAAAACTCAGTCTGTTATCAACTTATCATGTAAACACACTAAAACGAGAATTATAATCCATTATTATTTGTACAGTAACTTTAAGTTTTCTGCCATAGCTCCCGATCCCATTGAGATCCCACTCTAAAAGTTTCAGGATTTAAAGTTATAATATTACAAAAGACATATATTTTTTTCAAAATTTTTAAAAAACACTATCTTAATAATTTTTTTAATTATTTGTTTTTTTCACCAAGCATAGTCAAGTTACATATCAAATTAAAAATTATGAAATTCTCTTTAAAATGAGGGGTTAAACAAATCTCTAGGCCTTATAAAATTTGAGAAATTCAAGATTGAAAAAGTTTATGCAAGCCAAAAACGACGATTTTTCAAAATTAAAAAAAATTAATTACACGAAAACTCAATGAGATAAAAAAAATTTAAAAATATATTCTCATTTATATCATTAGGGATAATGACCCCTGAACGTTTCATTGAAATCTGAGATGATCAGGTTGAATATTTAAATTTTTTTGTTTGATTTGGCATGGAATGACCCCTGTTCGAACACTTTTGGTGTCTGCAGTTAACAAGAGAAAATATCTCCAGTTTGCACAGGAGCACAAGGATTGGACAGTCGATAATGGGGAAACAAATTATGTGGTCCAATGAATGAGGTTTTCAGTTGCACTATGCTGATGGCAGAGTGAGAATTTGGCGGAAACAGCACGAAAGCATGGACCCCAAATGCATTGCTACAACCCTTCAAGCTGGTGGAGGCAACGTTATGGTTTGGGGAATGTTTTCCTGGCATGCTTTGGGCCCTTCACTTCGTCTTGATCAATGTCTGACTGGCACATCATATCTAAACATCGTTGCGGAAACCAAGTGCATCCTGTCATGTGGATGGTTTATACCAATGGCGATGGCTAATTTCAACAAGATAATACGTCCTGCCATAGTGCTCGTATTGTACAGGATTGGTTTCACGAACATGCCGGTGAGTTTACTTTGCTAAGATGGCCCCCACAATCTCCAGATCTCAACCCCATTGAGAATTTATGGGAAGAAGTTGAACGAGCCATCAGACAGCTGGATCCACAACCCTGAAATCTCACACTCCTGGAAAGTGCTATTCATCAAACATGGTCTCAGATTCCACAAACCACCTATCAACATCTAGTGGAGTCCATGCCATGAAGAATCGACGCAGTATTAAAGGCGAAAGGTGGCCCAACGAAGTACTGAGTTGGTGGTCATAATAAAGTGGCCACTCAATGCATAAAGACAACTTTTTTTTTTCTCAGTGTCTAGGCTCCAAATATTAATTAGGTATAGCATTTCATATAAACTCACGTGCTCCACGAAAACGGCCGTCGAGAGTTTATGGACAAATGTGGAAAAATTGAAAAAAAAAAAAAAAAAAAAAAAAGTTCGAACAAAATAAAATATAAGCACCTTTAAGCACTCTGAACAAAATAAAAAATAAGCACTTTTAAGTACTTTTTGCTCTTTTTGGGAAAATATAAGGACTTTTTAAGGATTTATAAGCACCGTGGGAACCCTGTAATACACCAATATAAATACCATATGCATAGAGACAACTGCTCGAAAATGGGGGAAAAAAAAACAGAGGCGTTGAAAAGTAAAAAGAGAAAGACAAAAGAAAACGAAAAATTGATACAAACTGTAGGAGACAAAAACAGCAATAGATGGCGTTACTGATCAACGCAGAATGAATAGATACTGTGACTAAGACGTATTTTAACGCATGGCATGGCTGACGGTGAATCAGCACGGATTCATTGAGCTGAAAAGATCTTGTAGTTCGAACGCCAAATATTCCATTGAAGATGAAATGGCCTAATGTCGAAACTGGTTTGGATTGTGGTGGTGGAGTTGGATGAAGATTTCATGTTCTGTCTTTTAGAATTCAGGTTTTACTTGTGGTTTTATATATCATTCTTAGAAATTTTCTTTAGACAAATTTTTGCATGGTTGTTAACTTGGTATTTTCATTCCCGGTGTTCAACTAATTTTAGTTCAAAAGTGTCTTTATCGAACACAATTCGTTAACCACGGGATATTTTAACAGAAGATTTTAATAGTGAAGTTAGAATGAAGAACTGAACGCTATATATAATCCACCCATAGAATGCAGAGCTCCTAAGCTGAAAGGGTAAGTCTGAATCTTTTTATCAATTACAACAATAACATACCTGCCAACATTGGTAAGAGCCTTGTCAGTAGTAACTTAACTAGTATTACTGTGCGGCATACATAGACGCAGGAGAGTGGGAACATCGGGGGACGGGGGATTACGGGAGAAATCTTTGCTCCTTCTGACTTCCGGTTTTGGAATTTTCCCCCTATTTTCAAGTTCAAATAGAAATACTTATGCAGCAAAATGTTATTTAATACTGGACAGAGGTAACATCGCGAGAAAAAAGAAATTACGGTTATGGTAAAAATCTGAACTCCGCCGACCTTCCGTTTTCGAAAGTTTCGTAACGATGGATTTCCGTCCTCCGAACGCCCTCCTCCATCACCCCCTGCCTTCCAATTTCTATTCACTGAGGCGTCGATCGTTTGAATGACCAAAATAATAATGAAAAAGGCATGCCTTGCATTCCTGGAAGAATCTTATGGCTGAAGATTACAAGCAAATTTTTGCGGCATCTAACTTCTTGTTTTCGCAAATTGCTGCCTACAGTTTCAAGCTGGAACACACACATTTATGCAATTAAATGATATTTAACAAGAATACTGGACACAAAGGCAACAATCGGAAGAGAAAAAAATTACGATTACGGCAATTTTTTTTTTTTTACTCCCTTTAGCGACCGTTTTCAAAAGTTTTGAAACACGAAATACCAACCGCAGACAGAACCCCCCCCCCCCCCCCCCCCCCAAAGGAAATTCTCTTCAGTTTTGCATCGATCTTGAGAATGATCTAAATGATGACTTAAAAAAAAAAAAGAAAAAGAAATTCCACAAATCCACTTAAGAATCTCATCTATATCATAAAATAATAGCAAAATAAAAAAAAAATTAAATTAAAATTCGTAGAATCCGTAGTTTCGACTGAGTTCCATAGTCAGATAACTAAATCCATAGAAACTATGGACATTCCGTAGTAGTTGGCAGGTAAGCAATAATATAGCCCTAAAGGCGTCTTTGTCCAACAACCACTATGTTTATAATAAAATGTGGGTAACGGTGATAATTGCTACACATTGTATGTAGTATTTTCTATAAGATCTCCTTTTGTCTGTCTTCCAAGCTTCCTCCACTGGCCAAGAGCTTGCTTGCCACTCACTACATTTATAATAAAACGTGAGTAACAGTGATAATTGCTACACATTGTATGTAGTATTTTCCATAAGATCTCCTTTTGTCTGTCTTCCAAGCTTCCTCCACTGGCCAAGAGCTTGCTTACTACAGGTGAGAAGTGCTGAAATTCATATGCTAGTTCTACAGGGTGTTTCACTCACTCTTGGCCCCTGATTTTCCCTTATAACTTGAAAACTAATGGATTTAATTCAGTGAAATTTGACACGGACCTATCTATTTGTATAAGAAGCATGGACAGCAAACAGCAATTGGCCTTCACTTTGTGTGGGCTAGATAGTAGTGAGTGGCAGCCCTGCTCTCTAGCCCATGTGTCGCCCCTGCATGAAGTGAAGGCCGATTGCGTATTCACTAGTCTCGGTTGGTGTGACGCATCTGACTGCGCTGTTGTTACGGGATTGTTAACAGTCATCGTGCCTTTGTGTTATGAGCAATTACAGTATGAACCGGTACACAGTGGAACAGTGCCTGTTTATTGTCCGCACATACCAGAAAACTGTGTCGATAAAGGTGTGCCGAAGACAATTTATTGTGCAGTTTAGGGTTCGGAAACCACTGGCAAAATCCTCCATTCAGTATCTGGTGAAGAAACTGGAAACCACGGGAACATTGTTGGATGTCCACGAAGGAGGACGTCCGAAACTGCCAGAAGCCACGGTGCAGGAAGTGAAAAACAGACTGCTAGCCTCCCCACAGAAGTCCTAGCGTAAAATGTCGCAGGAGATGGAGGTTTCCACAAGCACATGTCAACGACCTGCAAAAAAAGCAAAGCTGCATGCATAGCAAGTTACTACTGTGTAAGAATTGAAACCTCCCGACAAACAGAAGAGGCTGAATTACTGTCATTGGTTCCAGCAGTTTGTCAATGCAGATTTGGGAATACTGGACTACACGTGATGCTTCGACGAGTCATGGTTCCACCTAAGTGTGTACGTCAATTCCCAGAATAGCCGTATTTGGGCTAGTGAGAATCCTAACACCGTGCATGAGACACCTCTTCATGATTAAAAAATTGGGGTGTGGTGTGCTCTGTCATGCAGCCACATTATTGGCCCAATCTTCTTCCGTACAACGGTGGATACCGCAACCTACACTGAAATCTTCCATGCCTTTGTGAATCAGTTGGATGACGTGGAACTGGCTATTTTCAGCAGGATGGTGCCACCTGCCACACCTCCAATGTCAGCATGGCTGAAATTGTTTCCTTCTTTGAAGATCATGTCCTGGACTTTGGCCAACAAGGTCCCCTGACTTAGCCCCACCGGATTTCTTCCTATAGGGCATGCTGAAAGGAGAAGTGTATTGCAACAAGCCATGGACTCTCATGGAACTGAATGAGGCTGTGACTCCTAATGTGTTGGTGAATACCTTTTGTAACATGGAGAGGCATGTGCAGTAGGGTGGAGTGAAAAAGACCAAAAAAAAAAAAAAAACTTTTTTTTAAATTTTATTGTTTCCTGACCCAACAAATGGTTCTGTTTGGTTAAAAAAAACACAGTAAAAAAAAATTCCAGCTCAATAACTCGTCATCTTCAGGTTCCACACTAGGTTAAAAACATTTAATTTTAACGTCAAAGAAGTAAAAACATGAAAAAATATTTTTTTTAACAAGATTTTTGTTTCCTAACCCAACAAATGGTTGTAATTGGTAAAAAAGAAACAGGGAAAAAGTTTCAGCTTAATCACTCGTCATCTTCAGGTTTCACACGAGATCCGAAGAAATTCATCTTGGTGTCGAACTTCGGAATTTCGTTCCGGGACTTGATTCGGCTACTTATGAATCCATCCCTGGCATCTGCACCACAAGTTGCAATTGACGCTTCTGTCACCAATCTCACATGCCTCTCTACTACTTGAGAATGGCAAGGGAGCTTCCCTATTTCAAACTGTGAACAGCCTCCTGCCTCTGATCAATCTTGTTATACATGTATCTTCGTCTCTGAGGCTCAAGGTAGCCAGCCGGTGGTTCCAAGATATTGTCCCAGCATATCATCTCAAAATACTCCTCTGCTTTGAAATTCAATTTGGGAAGCTCAAAATGCCGTATTTTCCCCTTCCAGTCGGTTTTTCTTGCTTTCAGTATTTTTCTCAGGCCAAGTTCTCGAATGTGTGCTCTTTCATCTTCCAGCATCGCCAACAGAATGTTTTCAGAGTGAACAAAATAACAGTTCCTCTGATAACTTCGTGCACGATTGCCTTAAACTCTTCTGGCAAGAATGAACTTTTCTTTATCATTCCATGAAGATGACATGCTCCAGAAGTTGCTCTCAGGATTTTCTTTATTTCAAACCAGGATGGCACATAAACTTTTATAACATATTCTGCTAAAAGCTTTAAGTCATCTGGTGGTCCTGCGGTTGATACGTAAAGGCGAAGAATTCTGTTGGCTGTAGTGAGCCATCTTCCCAAGACTCCTGCTTGCTAAGTTTGGAGGGCACTCCCCCAAGGATACTGCCCTAGAAATATCAAAGAGGTATTTTTGGTCTGCAATGAGGTCTTTTTTGTCAATTTCGGGCAGAGCAACTGGAATAGGGACATAACTTGTCACGGCAAGGGTTTCACACATTTTCAGGGATTTTGCTATTGTTTCAGAAAACTGTTTTGGCTCAGATGTCTTTCCATCAATCTTCTGGAAAAGATGATGAACAAGCAGGTCGTTGGTGTGCAACAAGCATACAAACCAATGCAGTTTATGACCAACAAAGATTTCAAGACATCTAACTACGCCATTTTTCTTCCCAGTGTTGACGTTCGTTACATCACAGCCAACAGCACACAGGTTGGAAAGAGAAATCCCTTTCTGTGAAATGAAGTTGGTGGTGCTTCATGTAATATCTGCACTGGACCCAGAATCCGGAGTTACATGTCTTATATAAACAGATCCAGGTTCTGACAAGAGAACAATATGCTCTTCCACACCTGTCGTCTTGTAGGAAGAATTTCCTTTCTTCGCATACACTATAGTCTTGTCCTTCCTCCCATCAAAGTAGATGCCATCCAAAGACCGTATTATCTGTGTAGCTGTAGACGCAAGCTGGGGCCGTACCTTCCGACGTTCTCTCCTCAGCTTACTCTTGTCAGTAACTGTAGCTATACTCTCTTTAGATACAATCCCCACATCCTTAAGCACAGAAGACGCAATGATAGCAGCCAACCTAATAATGAGTCAGGCAATATGAAATATTGCCTGATTTTGGCTATTTTGGTGTGGGAAGCAATTTCGCTGACAATGGCGATTTTGACAAAGTATAAATATTCACTTGAGTTGTGGAACCTCAAGATGCCAATATTTTGGGCTGAAATTTGGAGACAATTTGTTCTAGCCCATTTGGAACCTAATAATGAGTCAAGCAATATGAATTCAAAAAAAAAGGTTTTTTCGCTCCACCCTAATGTGCAGGCATGCCTCGATGCTAATGGCTACCAGTTTCAACACTTGCTCCGAGAACATCATGCTTCTCATACACCAAGGTAGGTCCGTGTCAAATGTCACTGAATTCAGGGTTCATACACTGGGGGGGGGGGGGGGGGGGTTCAAGCACTTTTCAAGACTTTTCCAAAAAAAAAAAAAAAATCCAGGATGATTATTATGCTTTACAGTAAGTACCATGGTCAAATTATTTTTTAAAAGTAATTTCAGTTTTAAGTAATAAAAGTGATGAAAGATTTATATGGATGAGTGTGCTTTTTTACTCATTACATTTCTTTTTAATTTGAGAATAACCCAATAATGCTAAATTGAATCATGGTGCAATTACCACAAGGCCCATCAGAAAATCCTTTACCTCAATCTAAAAATGATTAATGCAATCAGTCAACGTGGGAAGCGCATGGTCATCCAAAATGGTGCAGTAGGTCTCCGCGTTGTGTCTACCAGGAATTGCGACCAAGGGTCCAGTGCCATACCAGGAGAAACACCCCCATAGCATAATTCCACCGCCGCCGAACTTCACAGTTGGCACAATACATTCCGGCAGGAGGAGTTCTCCAGGCAGACGCCAAACCCAGACTCTGCCATCCGAACGACGGAGAGTGAACCTTGATTCGTCGCTCCAGAGAACCTGTTTCCACTGTTCAATGGTCCACTGTCGACGTTTTTTGCACCACGTTAGCCGAGCAGCGCTATTGGACTTGGTGATCAAAGGCTTGAGGGTATTTTAACTGCATCACTGTTCTGCACTATCTTCCATGTAATCGGTCTATTATTGATAACAACTGAAACAGGGTTCATACTCAATTTTAAGAATTAAAATTTAGCACTTTTTAAACACTATTCAAAATTTTTTAAGGACTCTCCGCATTTTACAAATACAGGGCGATTCAAAACTCTTGGGCCAAACTTTACGGGGTGATAGAATGCACCTAAACAAGCACTTTTCATAATACAATGCAGGGTCGTAACTCAAACGGTGCAGAGCTAGAGGGCGCGGTCCAGTGAACCCATATACACATGGGTTTTCGCACTCGTCATCATTTCTACCATGGATTTCACAAGGGATGGATTGTTTCACGAATCAGGAGAAGGCAGACGGGAATGCGAGGGAAGCCCAAAGACTGTACCAAGAGCGATTTCCGACAAGACACGTGCCAGATAGTAAAACTTTTCAGCGATTGCATCAGTACCTGTGCGACACGGGCTCCTTTGCCAGCACCTTGCAAGACACAGGGCGTGCAAGGAGTGTGCGGATGCCACGTGTTACAGAGGAAATTCTGTGTATGGTTGGAGATCGTCCCGAATGTAGCACGCGAGCACCTTTCCATGCCGTACGTGTGCCCCAATCGACGTTGTGGCGAGTACCACGAGACGAACGCTTACACCTCTACCATGCGCAGCAGGTGCAAGCCTTGACACCTGTAGATTATCGACCTCATGTCGAGTTTGCACAGGGGTTCCTTCAGCAAACTGCAGCGCAGCCGGAGTTCCTCGCACATGTCTTATTCACTGACGAATGCACCTTTACACGTGAGGGAATGTTTAACACCCACAATTCTCATGTGTGGGCAACCAGTAATCCGCACGCTACACGTTCACATTCATACCAGCGGCAATTCTTAATAAATATATGGGCTGGAATCGTCCATGACCATGGGTCATTATCCATGTCAAATCAACAAGGCTCACAACCAGACATTTTTTTTATTTTTTATGAAACTTGGTATAATTGTAGTATTCATCAATATAAACAAACATGACCTTTTTCAGAATTTTTAATGCATCCGTTTTTGAGTTATTGATTTTGGAAATTTCAAAAAAAAAAAAACCCTGAAATTTCATAATCTGAGCAAACTTTAACTGCCAATTGCTCGGGTTCTAGTAGAGCTAGGGTCGTGAATTATGGCTCATTTTAAAGATCTTGAATTGGGCTTTCATTTGATATGCCACATGACACTAGTAAAAAAATGTAATGTCAATTTTAAAATTGAAATATTAAAAAACATGTTTTTTAAAAAATCTGAAAAAAATATATGTTTAACAAACATTATTTTTCTACATATCCTGAAAGTTTCATAGTGGGATCGCTATGGGATCACTATAAAAAAAATAATAACATAGAACAATGCAACTGAAATGTGCCACTGCCTTTCTTGTAGGGATGGAGTATACTCCTGCAGCTTCTAGCGTGGGTTGGTTGTTGTAGCCAGTTGTTAAAAATTTCGATATGTCCTTAACAGTATCAGCAATTTCATAATTCAGTTTTTTGCATTCTTTTTAAAGATGTTACTGATTGGGTGCATTTATGGGAGTTTCCCACAGTACACTTTTTCTTTTCCTTCCTATCAACTGGATGTTGGCTGTTGTTGTTATACTTTTCATAAATTGATGTTATCAAGTTCTTACTGTATCCAAATTCAGTGGTGGTGTCCTTGATCCACTTAATCTCTCTCCTTTCGGCAGCTGCATTAGATGAGTGGGAAATAGCTCTTCTGATGAAGAATTGGAATGCTGATATTTTATATTTCCATGGGTGGTTAGATGCCTATGGTATAATTGTCGGCACGTATGCCTGTTTCTTGTACATTGAATATTCAATCTTGTGTTTGCTGTTATGTATGGTTATGTTTAAGAAATTGATGCGTTGATCAACCTCTTTTTCTATTGTTGCTTTGATGGTTGGGTGGTAATTGTTGAATTTGTACAGGAAGTCTTGAACTCAAACTGCCAGACTTCCTGTACAAATTCAACAATTACCACCCAACCATCAAAGCAACAATAGAAAAAGAGGTTGATCAACGCATCAATTTCTTAAACATAACCATACATAACAGCAAACACAAGATTGAATATTCAATGTACAGGAAACAGGCATACGTGCCAACAATTATATCATATGCATCTAACCACCCATGGAAATATAAAATATCAGCATTCCAATTCTTTGTCAGAAGAGCTATATCCCACTCATCCAATACGGCTGCTGAAAGGAGAGAGGTTAAGTGGATCCAGGACACTGCCGCTGAATTTGGCTACAGTAAGAACTTGATAACATCAATTTATAATAAGTATAACAACAACAGCCAACATCCAGTTGATAGGAAGGAAAAGAAAAAGTGTACTGTGGGAAACTCCCAGATATGCACCCAATCAGTAACATCCTTAAAAAAGAATGCAAAAAAACTGAATTATGAAATTGCTGATACTGTTAAGGACATATGGAAATTTTTAACAACTGACTATAACAACCAACCCACGCTAGAAGCTGCAGGAGTATACTCCATCCCTACAAGAAAGGCAGACAACAACCGCACCGATAAAATATATATAGGCAGCACGAAACGACGATTCAAAACTCGCCTTATGGAACATGTCGAAAATTGGAACAAGAGAGAGATGAAAACTGCATTAATCCAACACTGTCAAGAGAATGATGTTATCCCAGATTGGGAAAATGCAAAAATTTTAACAATGCACAATACACACCAACAAATCCTAATGGCAGAGGCAGTATTGATCGAGAAAACTCGTGATATAAATTGTAATAACAACACCCCCTGTGGCCTACCATATGCATGGAAATTCTTGGTGGAACGTGAGAAGCAAATAAAAAAGATGTCCAAACAAACCCGCACCGTAACCAATAGCCCCACCAGGGTATACTGCGATGAAACAAAATAAAGCAGGACCATAATACGCATGGGCAACAATGACACGGCAGATAATGAGAACGATTAGTGACCCAGTGTTAACAAAGACCTCTTTGGAAATGCTAACATTGTACGCTACTGAGGATGACTCGCAAAATGAAGAGTTGAAACTAGTTTAGTTAATGAAACAACACAATGTGTGAAACAGTAATAAGCAACATTGTATACCAAAGTGCATAATACCATGCAATTAACCACATATTGATGTAGAGGATTTATTGAATATTTGACTCACAAACCACGTGTCTACAGACAGACAGACGGACAAAAAAGCATAAGCACGATCTTTTTTTACAAAAGAAGTGCAAAAAAAACCACCACTTTCTTTAGCAGAACATTTTTACAAGAAAAAAAAAAAAAAAGAAGAAGTGCACTTCGCAAATCTCTTGGAGTAACATAGACAAAAGCTCACTGCCGTGGGTGAGCAGCATGAGAAAATATGTTACATCTGGCACGCACGTGCCAGATCTGACATTATGAGAGTAACTGTCAGGAGGTAGAAATGGGAAAAACACATGCAGGTGTTTCGCAACGAGCATCGCTTCGGAGCGTCAGAAAAACCATTACATTAAACGTTTGAAATATATGTATACATTGAAAGCAAGATAAGGCTGTTCAAAACAACTGTGCAATTAAGGTGTAAATATAAAACATATATTTCTAAAGGTTCATGACATAAAAATTAGAGGAATACACACTTCTACTACGTTAAATAAAATATAATCTAAGAAGAATCAATATTAATTAATTACAATATTTATTTTCGAAGTTGAATACGATAAGGCAGCAAACGCATGCAGCTGCAGTGGTGGAACGTTTTCTTTGGCTGGTTGCCAAAGACAGAGAAAAAGAGATTTTTCTTTTGCTTTGGGCAAAGAACATACACTCTGCTCTGAAGCCAGCCCCAAAGCTTTAATTGCAGCCGTTTGTAGTAATCGGCAATGAAAAGAAATCGTATTTTGCTAAATTCTCCATAGAAAAATTAATTAAATGCATAGTCCGTAGTATGTGGTTTAACCATAGAAACTACGGATAATCCGTAGTAAACTGCATCTCTGCACACAACAGATACAAAGAAAGTTAAAAGTAGTTCAACAGATACAAAGAAAATTAAAAGTAGTTCTGATAATCCGTAACTAATAAAACTGTCGATGATCAAACGACACCAAAACCACTCGTCATCACCGGAGCCTCCACTAAGAACAATAACTACATCACCACAGAAACGCCTTTTTTTTTTTTATGTTGTAATATCAACACCCCAGATAGTGAGATATTTCCCATCATCCCACACTGTGCGCTCCTGCAACGTGGCATGACATACACACGATGAGGAAAGTTTACTAGGCCATGAAAATCGTGAATCAGACGTTCCGAGTTCTGAAAGTAAATTTAAGGACTTGGTGAAATATTTAGTACTTTTAAGGGCCCTTAAAAAATAAAAATATATATATTTAGCACTTTTTTTGACCCATGTGAACCCTAAGAAATTATTAAAAAATAAGACAAGGGCAGATCCAGAATTTAAGAATGGGGAGGGCACGTGTCTAACAGAGGACAGGTAAAAATCCCTGAAATTTATATCCTCCAAAAAATCAGGGTGGTAAAGCATGGAGGACCCATAAGGGGGAGATGGAGCATTGCCCCCTCCTCCCCAGCACCCAACAGGATGGGGTGCTTGTGTATCACAAACAGCAATTCTGAAGTACTGCTGTGGGGATCACTGAAAAGTTTGGGCCAATGTAAAACCAAAATGTGGAGTTACAAATTCATAAGTGAAAAAGTGTGATTTCTGGAAACAAGAGGCAAAGCAAAGCACTTATGTACTTAATCACTTGAAAAAAAAAATGGAATGGGGCATGTGCCAGTTGTGTCCCAGCTGGATTCCACCTTTGATAAAAAATGTTTTCATATGTGGGGATGAACCTTTTTTTTAACATTCCCAATGACTGCCACTGGTGGCTGCATATCGGAATACCATGTGACTGTTGAAGGCAATGAAAATCTTAATTACTAGGCAGAATATATGCAGGCTTGAGGAAAATTTCCCCAAATTTGTAGTACAGTTATGTTAAATTATAAATCAGAAAGCATAAGCCAGGGTATCACTAAGCACCTCAAAAAATGATCCAGGAGTGGATATTCATGGAAGGGTGAACCAATTTTTTTTTAAACCAGAAAGTGTAACTTTATGAACATGGCCACAAGTTTCAGATTAACTTTCTTACAGCATTGTATGACAGACATTTCGCTTAAAAAAAAAAAAAAAAAAGGAAACAATGAGAACACTGAAAATACCTCTTCCATATAGCTGTGGAAGTAGAACTTTGATGTTTTTAAACAAGCAGAAATAGCTAACTGGATATGCCACATTTCCTACTCAATTGCTGTTATTCCATCGGCCACATATTTCTCGAAATTTGAAACACTGATATTAATCAAGAATCACTTGAAACTTTTCCCTGGCAGAGTGTAGATGTACACATGTATGCAGTTTGTTTCTAAATTATTAAGAGATTTTGCAGATAGTAGATTAAAAATTAAAATAAAAAGTTACTTACAGCAATCAAAACACTTAAGGCTTTACTCAATATATTTAATTCTATTTCAATTTGAAGAACTTTCAATTATTTTTCATGTCAGGTTCCTCTTGCAGTTGCCAGTTATTAAATTAATCTTGCCCTTATGTATTTTTCAAGTTACTATTTTTGAATTAAGTTGTTGAAAATGCGATTTATGATTTTTGAAGGTTCATTAACGGAACTGTTTTTCTAGATATAAAAACTTTCATTAATTAGTTTCTTGTTTTTATGAGGTTCATAGTCCAATATTTTAATATTTTGCCCTAAAGGTCCATTTCACACACATTGCTACACATTCAGTTGTAATGTACTTATTTTGTCCTCACTGGAAGCTGTAATGCTCTAATAATTATTTATTGTTTTTTCTTTAAATTATCTTATTCTATTGTTATCATGATTCGTGGGTTTGCAGCAAGTTTTCTGTTTCAATGGTTGCGTATGCAGATACATTTTATTTTTATACACCTCTGTTCCCTGGTTTAATATTTTTAAACATCATTCACTGCACTGGACTACTGTTACTTATCTTTCTTCAACGTGGTTGAACGACACTCAACTGAAGGATATGCCATCACATGCACACATGTGAGAACCCGATAATGATTCACTGTCACTGCTGCTATTGGGTGGCAACTAGTGCCTGGCCCCACCCATTTGTCTGAAGGGGATGAGGGGAACTCACAGGAGAGCAATATATCTTAAATTCACAACGAATAAAAGCGCATTGTCAGTGGGAACTGGCAGCACTTCTGCAGACAGGACTCATTGTGACATCAGTCACACATTCCGAAAGCGTACTTCCCTAAACATCTGCCATCCCCCCACCTCTCAGATCACCTTGCACTAAAGAGTTTTCCCAAAAAGAAGTCACCAGCAGAGCTTACATTAGAGTCACATTCTTTGGGTTTGCAAGGAAAAGAGTGGACAAGGATTATTATTATTATTATTTTTTTTTATATCACAAAATATTTTTTTTATTAAATTGCAAAATTTTCTACGGACAAAACAAAAAATATGGAATTCTGCAAAAATACGCAGAAATCACATGTCTGTTTTGTTTTCTCTCTTTCCCCCTTTTTTTCTTGTTGGAAGCATTCAAAATTTTACAATAGTATTTAACATTTTGAGATTTCTTCTTTATGTTTAAGACCATCCCTTACAAAAAAAGTATAACTGAGGTTCAACTGTATATTTAAAGCTTAGACAATATTAAAACTAAAATCTTACATCTGCTTTACAACTCTCAGTTTCTTGCTTTGTCGTCGTGCTTGAAGTCTCATCATCCTCTTCTTCATCTTCGGACACAAATCTACAAGATTCAAAATATATGATAAAAATGAGTATTTGGTATAAAATCCAACAGCAGCAAAAAAAAAAAAAAAAAAAAAACAATAATAATTATTGCACCTGTTTTTAAACTAACTGTGCATTAAAAATGCACAAGCTGTAAAATTAAGCTAATGTACTTCATTCAGTTTAAAACTTGGTTGCTTTTCATTACTGGACACTAACACACACTGAATGCTGATTTGATATAGAGCGGCATGCAGCAAGGAGGAAGTATACAGTGGGATTAGAAAAAAACAATAATTATGTCCACTAGTTCTTTTCCTGTAATTGTTTTGTTATTCTGAGCAAATAAACAAACTGAAAACAAACAGTAACAGCTCACACATCTTAATAATTATGTCAACTCCTGCTGCTTACATTATCTACAAGAGGTTCCACTTGCTGTGCAATCCTGATTTGGTGTAATAAGTTCTGACTACATGGAAACACCATACAAACAAGTAGTGGATATAATGACTTCCTTCATGACAAATATGCCACATTAGAGAAATTGTTGAAAATTTCCGCCTCCAGCTGCCAAGCATATTTCTTAACGTTCCACGTTGGCAAAAACATGTTGAAGCATATCTGTGGAAACAGCTGCAATTTCACGTTTGATGTTTTCCTTAAGCACTACAATGGCCTGGAGTTTTGTTGTTTACACTTTTCCTTTCAAATGACCCAATATGCTTTGAAGAAAAAGTCAGGAGACGTTAGATCAGGAGATCTTGGTAGCCATAATCTTTTTGAAATTATCCTGTCCGTAAAGAAGCTATATATTTCTTTTATGCTCTTAGCCGACGTGCGACACATAGTACTATCTTGCTGAAAGTAACCGAAAGACAGTTCATAGTCATCTAAATGATTGAAAAAAATTGTTGAAAATTAACAAATACTGATCTGCATTCATGGTCAGTTAAAAGAAAATCAGTCCAATGATTTCTTGTCGGGATAGTGCACACTAAACAACAATTTTGAAGGAATGAGTAACATGTTGATGAACAGCACAGGGATTGTCTGTAGCCCAAATCATTGTATTCTGTGAATTAATGTACTCACACAAATGGAACCAATCTTTTACCTGTGAACAAAGTGCTGCTGTCCAACAGTGAAGGGTTGGCAGCCAACAAATGCTGGAGACACAAATATGTTGCACATTTTTCATAATCAGGATCCTACAACTCTTGGAAGACTGTGACGAGATATGGCTTTAATTACACATTTTGGGCTGCTCTCTGGCAAGTGCCATAAGATATATATACATTTTATATACATTATATATATATATAACTTATATAGCCTTGTTTCTCAAGAAAGCCTACGTCAAGATTTTGAAAAAGCCAGCAAACGTCGTTTGATTTCCGGCTTGGTAACAGTAGACATTGGAGTGACGTCGCCCACCGCAATGTATATTCACAACGTTTCCTGTTCTCTCCAATTTCTTCAGCAGGAGAGAAATGGTGTTCTTGTTTGGCAGTTGCCAACTTTTGAATTTCTTTATGAATCATTTCTGCATTTCCTCAAAGGAACATGCAGTCCAGTATTCTCGGAACAATCAACAAATGCTGCAAAACTGAATACGGCTCCATCCTTCGTACTCAGCGATCTGCTGCTAAATGGCCCCTGTACGTTTTTTTTTTTTTTTTTTTTTTTGCTGCCTGTACCTGCCAACTTCTTTCCTGAGGACCCACAACTGTGTTCAACAGTTTCTGCTTTAAGATAAGGACTAACTTCAAATGCATTTCCTTTCTCTTGGAGAGCTGCATAGCAAGTGCATTGCCCTGTAGTATTTTTTTTCATACAGATTAGAAATAGAGACATTGACAGCCTACATCCAATCAGATTCTTCAACCGTTTACTAGCATTCCAATTTTTCTTTACTTCAGCAGCTTGTCTTTTATACCCCACGACTTTTCACCACACTGGGCAATGTGTTGCTAGTGCACAATCAAAAGCCTTTTCAAAATCAAAATAAGCATATACCATAACATACACAGAAATCCTGATTCACCTCTCAAAACTTTTAGAAAGCTGCCAGAGTAGAAATACATTATCTGGCATCTTTTATGCCTTCTGAAAATAACACAGTCTTTGCTTAAGCTGATTTTTCACCACATTTTTAAATTTGTTACTCACTGCGGTTGTCTCAACTTTGCAAGGAGAACAAACTAAGGAAATGTCATAACAGTTACTAAAATTCTTCCATTGCCTTTATTTCAAATTGTTGTCAGTTCTCAAAGAATTAAACCAGTTCCCCTTGCCACCTGAGTGATTCTGTGTAACAAAATGATTCAATCATTCCACTATGATTAACCAATTCTGGATGAATTTTGTTGCAATCTCAGTGATGGAAAGTTGCAAAACCATTTTTGGAGCAGCAAAATGCATTTTTGGAACAGGTGAAATACATTTTTGGAGCAACAAAATGCATTTTTGGAGCAGGTAAAATATATTTTTAGAGCAGGTAAAATATATTTTTAGAGCAGCAAAATGTGTTTTTGGAGCAGGTGACACATTTTTGGAGCAGATAAAATACATTTTTGGTGTAAGAAAACATTTTTCAGAGCAAGTAAAATATTACTAGATAGAACAAACTCTTAAGCAAAAAATGTTTTGGAAATAGATGCACCTTACTCAAATTTAAAACATCTTGCATTGAAATACACATACACATATGCAAACATTTAAGTTTTCAAATAAATCAAATAATTTATAACCACAGCAGGATTCTATTATTAATAATTTATTTTACAAAAAATGTTTACATTTTTTGCTGCTTTCCTTAATATTTAATTGCTCACTTCTATTCTTTTCTAATTTTTTAAGATAGTTAACAATGTTTTGTTTTGCTTCTTTTAATGGTATCTGTTCACTTTCTATTGCACTCGTGTCTTTTTTTTATGCCACATTCACTGTTCATCTCAGCATTGTTTAACATTTTATGAGGGAATCCAACTGCTGCAAATGTTCAGCTTCTTCCCATTTCAAATCACCTTGTGAACATTCAATTTCTTCTCTTTTTTGCTTGTTTTGCTGCATTTTTCCAG
This sequence comes from Macrothele yani, assembly GCA_039090855.1. Classification (NCBI taxonomy): domain Eukaryota; kingdom Metazoa; phylum Arthropoda; class Arachnida; order Araneae; family Macrothelidae; genus Macrothele; species Macrothele yani. The sequence continues at coordinate 179,034,213 of CM076990.1, forward strand.
CACTAATCTGTTCTTGATATTTTATCCAGGATTCTTTAAAAGCTGTCAGAAGTTTTTTGGTTACATTAATTTTACTCACATCTCCATTTAATCTTTTGATATGATCTTTGTGCTTCTTGCTCTCCGCATGACGCCTACAATCATTGCGGCAGCCTTGCGACAGGCTAAAATTGCAGCCACATGACTTATAAAACGTGATTCAGCAAAACTTTAGATGCTTCATAAAAAGGCCATTCTTTACTATACATACTGCAATACACTTGACAATAAGTTTTATCTGACTTTGTTCTTTCTGTTGTCCATAGCTGTTTCACTGCTACGTTTCGTTTTGTTTTAATTTAAATTAACCCTTTCCACTCAAATAACTTTTCACCCATACTTCACACAGAACTCGCACTTTTTTTTCTGCAGTAGAAGCCACAACTTAGCAGTGAAAGCTCAGCTTTAGCTTGCCAGCCCCGACATACGAGCTATAGAGGCATCATCAGCGTGGCGGCTGACACCCGACCTATTCGGCAAAAAAGAAATGTCTCTTGAGTGTCGACATGCGAGCTATAGAGGTGTCATCGGCATGGAGGGTGTCACCCAACACGTGTGATATTCGGGGAGAAAAATGTCTCGCAAGCCCCGACCCACGAGCTAAAGAGGCATAATGAGCACAGAGGACGACACCAGACACGCAAGCTATTCGGCGAAAAAGAAATGTCTCGCAAGCGCCAACATGCGAGCTATAAAGGCATCATTGGCACGGAAGGTGACACCAGACATATTCAGCGAAAAAGAAATGTCTCGCAAGCCCCGACATACGAGCTATAGAGGCGTCATAGACGTGGCGGATGGCACCCAACCTATTCGGCGAAAACGAAATTCCTCCCGAGCGCCGACCTTTGAGCTATAGAGGTGTCATAGGTGAGGCAAATAAAACCCGACATGCGAGCTATTCGGTGAAAAGGAAATTCCTCGCGAGCGCCGACATGCGAGCCGTAGAGGCGACGTCGGCAAGACGGGTGACACCCGATACGCAGATGACGTTTCTTTTTCTTTATACGGTAAAAAAGAAATGTCTCGCGAGCCCAACATGCGAGCTATAGGGGCGTCATCAACGTGGCGAGTGACCTCCGACCTATTCGATGAAAAAGAAATGTCCCACGACCCCCACATGCGAACTATAGAGGCATCATTGGCATGGATGGTGCCACCCGACACGCGAGATATTCCGCGAAAAAGGAATGTCTCACAAGCCCCGACCCACGAGCTATAGAGGCGTAACAAGCGCGGCGGATGACACCCGACACGCAAGCTATTCGGGGGAAAAAGAAATGTTTTGCAAGCCCCGACATACGAGCTATAGAGGTGTCATAGACATGGCGGTTGACACCCGACCTATTAGGTGAAAAAGAAATTCCTCCAAGCGCCGACATCCGAGCTACAGAGGCGTCGCGGATAACACGCGAGCTATTCGGTGAAAACGAAATTCCTCGCAAGCGCCGACATGCAAGCAATGGAGGCGTGATCGGCATGGCGGGTGACACCCGACAGCGCAGATGTCGTTTCTTTTTCTTTATCTGGTGAAAAAGAAACTTCTCGCGCAAGCCCCGACGCTCGAGCTATAGAGGCGTAATGAGCGCGGCGGATGACACCCAACATGCAAGCTATTCGGCAAAAAAGATATGTCTCGCGAGCGCCAACATGCGAGATAAGGAGGCATCATTGGCATGGAGGGTGACACCCGACATATTCGGCAAAACGAAATGTCTCGCAAGCCCCGACATATGAGCTATAGAGGTGTCACAGACGTGGCGGTTCACACTCGACCTATTTGGCGAAAAAAATTCCTCGCGAGCGCCGACATCCGAGCTATAGAGGCGTCGCGGATAACACGCCAGCTATTCGGTGAAAACGAAATTCCCCGCGTGCGCCGACATGCAGGCCATAGAGGCGTGACGGCATGGCGGGTGACACCCAACACACAGATGAAGTTTCTTTTTCTTTATGCAGTGAAAAAGAAACGTCTCGCGAGCCCCGACATGCGAGCTGTAGGGCGCCATTGGCATGGCGAGTGACCCCCGACCTATTCGACGAAAAAGAAATGTCTCGCGACCACCGACATACGAGTTACAGAGGCGTCATCGGCATGGATGGTGCCACCCGACACGTGCGATATTCCACGAAAAAGGAATGTATCGCAAGCCCCGACCCAAGAGCTATAGAGGCGTAACAAGCGCGGCGGATGACGCGCAAGCTATTCGGCAAAAAAAAAAAAAAAAGGTGTCTCGAGAGCGCTAACATGCGAGATACAGAGGTATCATTGGCATGGAGGGTGACACCCGACATATTCGGCGAAAACGAAATGTCTTGCAAGCCGCGACATACGAGCTATAGAGGTGTCATTGACATGGTGGTTGACACCCGACCTATTTGGCAAAAAGAAATTCCTCGCGAGCGCCTACATCCGAGCTATAGAAGCGTCATAGGCGTCGCGGATAACGCACAAGCTATTCGGTGAAAACCAAATTTCTTGCAAGCGCCGACATGCGGGCCATAGGGGCGTGATCGGCATGGCGGGTGGCACCCGACACGCAGATGTTTCTCTTTCTTTATCCGGTGAAAAAGAAACGTGTCGCGAGCCCCGGCATGCGATCTATAGGGGCGTCATCGGCGTGACAAGTGACACCAGACCTATTCGACGAAAAAGAAATGTCTCGCGACCACCGACGTGCGAGCTATTGAGGCGTCATCGGAGTGGCGGGTGAGCTATTCTGCGTTTTTGTAATGTCGGGTATCACCCGACAGTCGAGTGGAAAGGGTTAAAATGTTTGCACCGAATTTTTTACAAGCACAAAGCCACATGCAACCAATGTGAAGAGTTGGCAAAAGGCGCTGAGCTGAGTTCCCTCTCGACTTTTGCACACGGTACTGTATGGGGAATCATATGACAAACTCCACCTCCGTTGGCAGGGGAAGTCAGAACATCGAAGGTGCATAAAGAGACTATTTGTATAGTGCGTTTTTTCGACCAAAAGACGGTAAAAAATAAAATAGAAATTGCGTGCAGGGATCTTGCGAGGGCTTTTCCGTAGTTTTTTCAGGTGTCTTCCGTAAAACTGTAAGATAGAGTGAAAACCAGTAAAAGTTGGCATCTCAGAATACCTATAAAGCCTTTAGAAACAGAACCATTGTATCCTGCAGGCCGCGGGTGGCCTAGTGGTTAACGTTCATGACTGCCATGGAGAAGACCTCGGGTTCGATCCCAGGCAGGTACGAAAGATCGAACCACTAAATATCCGCCGTGCGTCGGATGGGCACGTTAAGAGGTGGGGCCCCGGGTGCTGGCCCCCCGGTAATAAATAAGGGCGTCTTCCTCCCCTTTCTACCTCGCTTCCGTGTCACTTTCCTATCAGGCACTCTAGCCAAAATCTCCTAGCTTCATATTTTTCTAAAGGGTTGTTTAAGACCTGGGGTCAGACACTCCCTTCCTAAAATCCTCTACATATGATCTGATCTGATCCCTTGTTCCTGCCACGGGAGAGCCATTTTCAGTCGTCCTCCGCGTCAACGAAATAGCTAATGACCGACCTTACGCTGTATTTATGTAATCGCGCACCTTGTCCGGAATGAAATAACTGTGCGATCCCAAAGAGCAGGGAACGACATATAAACAATCTCAATTGCAGAGCACTTCGAAAGACCACCAAACTATCAGTAAACAATCTTCATCCGGATTTTATAACGTACAGCATCGTTTCTCCTACATCCACATGACTACAACAAAACTCCTCCTCCATAAGCAAAAACAATTTAATTTTGTACATCACGAAGATTGTTTTTTCATCACTTTTGCCGAAAAAACAACGAATTAGAAGGTAGGTGAAAAACATTCCGAAATTTTGGGATTGGTAGTATGGTACGTGTTGATTAAGTGTCGTTTTCACCAAATTACGGGTAGATCTTAAAAAAGCGTCATTCGATTCAACGTTTAAAACGGCATTTTTGCAATGAAAACAATTTTTTCGCTCGGCAATTTTTGTTGTGGATTGCCGTTTTGGAGCAGTTGGGCGCAAATATTAATTTTTTTCGTAATTTGTAGCAGTTTGGCGCAAGATAATGAAATTGGCACAGTTCGGCGCAATTGGCACAAACTTTCCATCACTGCAATCTGCAGCTTACTGTATTTCAGGAACAAAACAGCAGCTCCTTTTTCATGAGCACATTTATGGTCCTTCTGCATTTTTGCTCATCAATGCCAATATCATATATATATATATCCCCTCAGTCTCCGGCAGCTGGAATGTACCTGGCCAATCCAGCGGCCAGTGCGACATGAAGGCAGAGGGTGCTAAGAATCCCCGGAGGACCAGACTAGGCTGCCATCTGATGCTGACCTTGGCAACATACAATGGACGCTCCCTATCTTCTGATTCAAGGCTTCTTGAATTGGAAGAGGAACTACAAAGGATCAAGTGGGACATCGTGGGGCTAAGTGAGGTAAGGAGAAAAGGAGAAGATCTCATCGAACTGAAAAGTGGACATCTCTTCTACTATCGTGGGACAGATACTGGCAGAACTAGTGGTGTTGGATTTATAATAAACAAGAAACTGAAGGATAAAGTTGTAGAAGTTGAAAGTTCCTCTGACAGAGCTGCACGACTTGTTATCCAACTCTCGAAAAGATACCAGGCTCAGATTATTCAAACTTATGCACCCACCACAAGTCATCCTGAAGAAGAAATTGAAGAATTTTATGAGGAAATTTGTCATCTAAATAATAAAGGTAAGCAGCACTTGAAAATAATTATGGGAGATTTCAATGCAAAAATAGGGCAACGGCAACAGAATGAAACTTCAGTAGGTAAATTCGGTCACGGCAACAGAAACCAGCGTGGAAATACTCTCGTTGAGTTTGCAGAGGCAGAAGGGTTTTTCATCTAGAACTCCTTCTTCAAGAAAAAGCCACACAGGAAATGGACATGGAGACATCCAAATGGGACGACAAGTGAAATTGATTTTATTATGTGTAACAAAAAATTCGTCATAGAAGACTGCAGTGTGCTAAACAAGTTCAACACAGGTAGTGACCATAGATTGGTGAGATGTAAGATGCACCTCAACACTAAACTTGAACGTGGCAAGCTCATAAGACAAACAAAATCTATTGACATAACCAACCTTAAAAAACACCATAATACCTTCAAGTTGGAACTGAAGAACAGGTTCTCTGCTTTAGGAGGCCTAACATCGGAAGAAGTGGACATCTCTGAAGTTAACAGAAAAGTAACCAAAGCTCTTATGGAAACAGCAACAAAATTAGCTGGGTCTAAGAACAAGTTGCATGTAAATAAATTATCAGGAAAAACGAAAATGTTGATGCAAAAAGAAGAGAGATGAGGACAACTAAAGAAGATGTGACTTCCAAAGTGGAATATATAGAGCTATGCAAGACAGTACGAAAAAGTATCACTGAAGACGTAAGAAAATTCAACTGTGAACTAGTGAGGAAAGCAATTGAAAACAACCAAAGCCTAAAGATAGCAAAGGGACATCTCAGTAAGGGAAGAAAACAGATTATGGCACTGAGAAAAGAAGATGGTTCTGTAACAAGAAATAGAGGCGAAATTTTGACAAGAGTGAAAGATTTCTACTCCAAATTATATGAAAGGGATGATATATGCACTCCAGACATCATGAAAGATACCAGTACCAGAGTTCCTCCAGTCCTTCCAGCAGAAGTTGCACATGCAATCAAGAACATGAAGCGGGGAAAAGCTCCAGGAGAAGATGGAATTACTGTAGACATCATACAAGAAGCAAGTGGAGAAATGGAGGAGTCACCCCTGCATACTTTCGAATTTCATCCACCCATCTCCCATGTGGTCTTCTTCTGGGTCTTTTCCTGTCCCTTGGAATCCAATCTAAAATTTCGGCTGTCCATCGATGATCTGTCCTTCTGGCAGTATGTCCAGCCCATTGCCATTTCAGGGATTTAACTCTGATCATGATGTCTTCCACTCTTGTCATTTTTCGGATCCACGAGTTCCTCTTCTTATCTCCCCTGGTTACACCAAGCATGCACCTCTCCATGCTTCTTTGAGTTGTCTGCAGCCTTTGTATGTCTCTTTTAGTTAAGGTCCACGTCTCTGCACCATACGTAAGCACTGGAAGGATGCATTGATCAAACACTTTTCTTTTAAGACATAATGGCATATTGCTCTTGAAAATTATGCTGTTTCTTCCAAAAGCTCTCCAGGCAAGTTTTGTACGCCGATTAATTTCTTCATCAATGTGACCCTCACTTGATATCTGCTGTCCAAGATAAACGTACGTGTCTGTTATCTCCAGCTTTTCTCCATCAATCGATAAATCTTCATTTCTTGTAAAAGCATTGAACATCACTTTTGTCTTCTGAAAGTTCATTTTTAATCCCACTTCTTTACTCTTGTCAGCAAGTTCCTGGATCATACTCTGCAGCTCTGATGGGCTAGTTGCAAAAATGACTACGTCATCAGCAAAACGAAGGTGGGTTAGATAATCTCCATTAATCTTTATCCCCTTGTTTTCCCAGCTCAGTGACTGAAAAACACCCTCCAATGTGGCATTAAAGAGCTTCGGAGATATGGTGTCACCTTGTCTCACTCCCTTTCCAATTTTTATGTGTGTTGTATTTTCAAACAGCCTAATCTTTGCACTTGCATTTTCATAGATGTTATTAATAATATTAATGTATGCATCTTAAATACCGCAGGTTTTCAGAGCCATTGTAACTGCTGATGGTTACACCGAATCAAAGGCTTTTTCATAATCGATAAAAGCCATGCACAATGGAAGTTCATATTCCCTCGCTCTTTCAATTAGTTCTCTCAGCACCTGGATATGATCTATTGTGCTGTAGCCACTCCTGAATCCAGCTTGTTCTCTCGGTTGAGCCATGTCCAGTGTTACCTTCAAGCGGTGTGAAAGAACTTTAGTGAAGATTTTATAAACTACTGATAGGAGGCTGATAGGTCTGTAGTTTCAGAGATCCTCAATGTCACCTTTCTTATGTAGCAGGATCATTGTAGCGGTGTTCCAATCCTCAGGAATCTTTCCTTCATTAAGGCATCGAGTGAAAATTTGGGCCAGTACTGTTTCGATTTCTCCACTTGCTTCTTGTATGATGTCTACAGTAATTCCATCTTCTCCTGGAGCTTTTCCCCGCTTCATGTTCTTGATCGCATGTGCAACTTCTGCTGGAAGGACTGGAGGAACTCTGGTACTGGTATCTTTCATGATGTCTGGAGTGCATGTATCATCCCTTTCATATAATTTGGAGTAGAAATCTTTCACTCTTGTCAAAATTTCGCCTCTATTTCTTGTTACAGAACCATCTTCTTTTCTCAGTGCCATAATCTGTTTTCTTCCCTTACTGAGATGTCCCTTTGCTATCTTTAGGCTTTGGTTGTTTTCAATTGCTTTCCTCACTAGTTCACAGTTGAATTTTCTTACGTCTTCAGTGATACTTTTTCGTACTGTCTTGCATAGCTCTATATATTCCACTTTGGAAGTCACATCTTCTTTAGTTGTCCTCATCTCTCTTCTTTTTTGCATCAACATTTTCGTTTTTCCTGATAATTTATTTACATGCAACTTGTTCTTAGACCCAGCTAATTTTGTTGCTGTTTCCATAAGAGCTTTGGTTACTTTTCTGTTAACTTCAGAGATGTCCACTTCTTCCGATGTTAGGCCTTCTTTCTAAAGCAGAGAACCTGTTCTTCAGTTCCAACTTGAAGGTATTATGGTGTTTTTTAAGGTTGGTTATGTCAATAGATTTTGTTTGTCTTATGAGCTTGCCACGTTCAAATTTAGTGTTGAGGTGCATCTTACATCTCACCAATCTATGGTCACTACCTGTGTTGAACTTGTTCAGCACACTGCAGTCTTCTATGACGAATTTTTTGTTACACATAATAAAATCAATTTCACTTGTCGTCCCATTTGGATGTCTCCATGTCCATTTCCTGTGTGGCTTTTTCTTGAAGAAGGAGTTCAAGATGAAAAACCCTTCTGCCTCTGCAAACTCAACGAGAGTATTTCCACGCTGGTTTCTGTTGCAGTGACCGAATTTACCTACTGAAGTTTCATTCTGTTGCCGTTGCCCTATTTTTGCATTGAAATCTCCCATAATTATTTTCAAGTGCTGCTTACCTTTATTATTTAGATGACGAATTTCCTCATAAAATTCTTCAATTTCTTCTTCAGGATGACTTGTGGTGGGTGCATATGTTTGAATAATCTGAGCCTGGTATCTTCTCGATAGTTGGATAACGAGTCGTGCAGCTCTGTCAGAGGAACTTTCAACTTCTACCACTTTATCCTTCAGTTTCTTGTTTATTATAAATCCAACACCACTAGTTCTGCCAGTATCTGTCCCATCCCACGATAGTGGAAGAGATGTCCACTTTTCAGTTCGATGAGATCTTCTCCTTTTCTCGTTACCTCACTTAGCCCCACGATGTCCTACTTGATCCTTTGTAGTTCCTCTTCCAATTCAAGAAGCCTTGAATCAGAAGATAGGGAGCGTCCATTGTACGTTGTCAAGGTCAGCATCAGATGGCAGCCTAGTCCGGTCCTCCGGGGATTCTTAGCACCCTCTGCCTTCATGTCGCACTGGCCGCTGCCTTGGCCAGGTACATTTCCAGCTGCCGGAGACTGAGGGCCAAGATTTAAGTTGTGGAGTCATTTTGGAGGGGTTTGGCCATAACTCACCACGCTGGCCAAGCGGGTTGGTGAGTGTGGGATAGAATTTCCTCTAATCCTGATGGTATAGTTATATATATATATATATATATATATATATATATAATAAACCTTAAATAACAAAACCCCCACAAGAAGCAAAGCAATGAAATAAACATATAAAACATTGAAGAATGATTGAAATTAATATGTAAAATACTTTAAATTAATTAGACATAGAAGTGGAAGAATTCTTCACCCTAACCAAGGGTACCTTAGAAACCGAAACAAATATATTAAAATTAAAACGTAAATACACTACATCATACCCAGGAATCCCAGACCAATTATCATATATATTTATTACCAATCATCATTTGTATTTATGTTTTAATTTTAATATATTTGTCTCAGTTTCTAAGGTACCCTTGGTTAGAGGGAAGAGTTCTTCCACTTCTATGTCTAATTAATTTAAAGTATTTTACATATTCATTTTAATAATTCTTCAGTGTTTTATATGTTTATTTCATTGCTTCTATTATTATTTTTATTATTTATGTTTTCTTCCCCTAGTGTTTGCAGCTTTGCACAACATTGAGGCTGATGATATATATTTTGGTGATATATTTTTACTTGACTTGCTTTTTGCATCCCCACACACAGCTTGCCTTTTGATAAGCTTTTGCAACTGAGCAGCAGTTGGATCCAGGCAGCATTTGGTCACCATTGGACTATAGCTTCACAAAAATATTTTTAGCTCACACACAAACAGTATCATCACAAAAATTTGCACTGTAATTGTATCACCATGAAATATTTGCAATTAAATATTATTTTAACAAAAAAATGTCAGTGTAAGAAATATTTTGAATAGCATTGTGTTTAAGCAATGTGTTTTTTTTTTTCATTCAAAGCTTTTTTTTTTTTTTTACATACACTGCCACACAACTGGATTTCTTATTTAAATGCCCAGACCAACCATTTCGATGACCCTTGTATCTGAGCAATGGCATTTTCAAGTCTGGAGGAGGATGATTCTAATCTATTAATCAACACCACTTCAAAACTTTGTGTACGTTTGAGGGCTTTTTTAACAACATTTTCAGCAAAATTGCTCTAAAATAGGCAGAATTTCACAAAATTGGATATCATCTTTAAAAACATGGATCAACCTCTGCCACTGAGCCTGTAGGAGGCACTTTTAATACTTCCTATAAGGTATTTTCATTTTTTCTTCAGCAGCTTTATCCACTTTTCTTCACACTAAGGTGCCTCAGATATTACTACTGCACATACTTTTCTTAAGCTTCAATAAGCCATTTTCCATACCACTTCCACTTAATGCATTCACCAAGTGAATTCTCCATTCTCCAGCAATCTTCAGTGATCTAGTGTTTATACAGCTTATTCATTTAAAAAAATGCATAAAGAGGTTATGCCAGCATAAGCCAGGGACCAAGAGTGAAGTGCAAAAAGGTGTGCTTGTTCTGTTTTTTAAGCAACTTGTTTTAAATAGTTAGTGAGTTTTATTAGTTAAATGTTTTAGTAAAAAGGGAAGCAATGTATGAACTGTACAAATGTAAATGGTGTAGTAAAGTCCTTTGAGATAGAATTTAAGATTTATGTAGGACAGTAATTTTCAAAGTCAATTGAAATGTCCTTAATCACAGTTTGTAATAATTAAAGTGCTTTTTAACAGATATTAGTTAGTACTTCACTTGGAGACCCTGTGACGAATGCTGGCATTTTTGTGTGTGTTTAATACATAGCAATGAGAAGTCATGGTGTGGGTAAGTGTTGAATTTACTTTTACATGAGAAAATTTCAATAAAGTTTTATGTTCAGTTCTCATTCAATCTGTACTACTTTGTAGAAATCCCTGAAGAAATTATTAATCCTCAAATCCATAGCATACAAATAAAATATAATTTCAAAAGTGTCAAGCACATTTACTTAGATTTGTGAGTTTTCACAGTCATTAATATTCCACACACTCATTTCATGTCTAATTCTAACTTTTCTTGTGATGATGCAATATTCTGCCTTCTGCTATTTTTTCTTTTATCTATCACTCTCTTTTTGAGGAAACATAAAATTCTGTTATTTTTTTTGCTAATGATTTGAGACTGATATACTATAAAAACAACCATTCACTTACCCGAAAGATCTTGGACATTTTTTTATCTTGTAACATTCAAGCACGTCAATTATATTATTGTTGGCTTTCTGAGGTTGAACTGACTCTTTGCCTATGACTTTCTTTCTTCCTGGCATGAAACATCGTACTATATATATATATATATATTTTTTTTTTAAATTTACTGGACACAACACACGCAGGTTTCTTTCTGCCATATGAAACGTAACCATAGCTCGTCATCACGATAAAAACCTCACACATACACACACTATACCACTCATTCATACATTTCGTTAAAAACACTATGTACATATTTACACTATCTACATTCCCAGGCAGTTAAACCATTTGTCAACTGCGATTAAAAAAGTGCTCAATCCGTTTCAAACTCCGTGTTAACCCTATTGCTTGTGCCAACCTCATTCAGTCCGTCATACACAACCTTCTAGCGCTTTCAACAGGCACTGTCATCCTCAGGAGGCAGCTGTATCTCACTCGCCTACCACAGCTCAAGTGAGCTGATTTATTGAGGCTCGGGTCTCAGTCGCAATCTCTGCATCTCTGCGTCTCTGGCGCCATCTATTGTCATTGTTGCTCTTTTTTCTTTTTTTCTCTCTTAGCTGTTGCTCTATTTTTATTAAAGCCTTCCATTGTTCACTTAAGTTGCTAGGCTCATTAATGTTGCATAATCTTGATCTGTTTTTTTCGATTAATATTGATTCTGCAATTCGCAACTGCCTTTCGTTTTTACAGCTCTTAATAATTTTAATATCTTCAAACCTTGGATAATGATGATTTTCCAGACAGTATTGGGTTAATGCGGTCTTAGCTTCTTTTTATTCCAATTACTTATATGCTGGTTCAATCTGTATTTTAATTTGTTCTTGGTGCTGCCTATATATGACACAGGTGGTCATATATACGGGGGGGGGGGTTACAATCACTTGGAATCTTTGAAATAATGATACTTCCATCAATCCATGGGTACTCCTTTATAATAACAGTAATAAAGAACTGGTGGGAATCAACCTACATAAACTGGAACAAAAACAATAGCAACAAAACATTATTCGAAGGTTTTTACTACAGAACCAACCTGTAAGCGTATCATTGTCAAAGATCAGTTGCCCAATAAATTATTCTCCTTTGTCCATTCAGCCTTAATTTTAGGCTTTACAGGGCTTGATATCCATTACACTGATTCTTCCCTGGAACCAGTGCAGTGGACTACCACTTGTAGCCTAAGATGCTCAATACATACATGAGATGAACTTTTTAACCATGAGAATTGGAACACGCAATAAAAAATTGTGAATACAATGTAACGTGAGCAAGATGGAATTATTCACTGTAATTTATTTATGTTAATATTAAACTCAAGCACGTTACTGTATTCACAATACAAATTGTTGAATTCAAAACAAAATAAAACTGTTTTAAAATACACTGCTTCAAATATTTTTTTCTTGTTTTGTTTTGTTGTTGTACTTGCTTGCACATGAGCTCAAGTTTCCTCATGCAACCAAGTCTAGCTTTCTTCTCAGCAAGTTCCACAGCTATATATATATCATCATCATCATCATTGTCAACCATTATCAATCCACTGCTGGACGAAGGTCTCCCCAAGTTTCCTCCACAACGGTCTGTCTTGTGCCAGTCTCCTCCATGTCACCCCTGCATACTTTCGAATTTCATCCACCCATCTCCCATGTGGTCTTCTTCTGGGTCTTTTCCTGTCCCTTGGAATCCAATCTAAAATTTTGGCTGTCCATCGATGATCTGTCCTTCTGGCAGTATGTCCAGCCCATTGCCATTTCAGGGATTTAACTCTGATCATGATGTCTTCCACTCTTGTCATTTTTCGGATCCACGAGTTCCTCTTCTTATCTCTCCTGGTTACACCAAGTATGCACCTCTCCATGCTTCTTTGAGTTGTCTGCAGCCTTTGTATGTATCTTTTAGTTAAGATCCACGTCTCTGCACCATACGTAAGCACTGGAAGGATGCATTGATCAAACACTTTTCTTTTAAGACATAATGGCATATTGCTCTTGAAAATTATGCTGTTTCTTCCAAAAGCTCTCCAGGCAAGTTTTGTACGCCGATTAATTTCTTCATCAATGTGACCCTCACTTGATATCTGCTGTCCAAGATAAACGTACGTGTCTGTTATCTCCAGCTTTTCTCCATCAATCGATAAATCTTCATTTCTTGTAAAAGCATTGAACATCACTTTTGTCTTCTGAAAGTTCATTTTTAATCCCACTTCTTTACTCTTGTTAGCAAGTTCCTGGATCATACTCTGCAGCTCTGATGGGGTAGTTGCAAAAATGACTACATCATCAGCAAAACGTAGGTGGGTTAGATAATCCCCATTAATCTTTATCCCCTTGTTTTCCCAGCTCAGCGACTGAAAAACACCCTCCAATGTGGCATTAAAGAGCTTCGGAGATATGGTGTCACCTTGTCTCACTCCCTTTCCAATTTTTACGTGTGTTGCATTTTCAAACAGCCTAATCTTTGCACTTGCATTTTCATAGATGTTATTAATAATATTAATGTATGCATCTTCAATACCGCAGGTTTTCAGAGCCATTGTAACTGCTGATGGTTTCACCGAATCAAAGGCTTTTTCATAATCGATAAAAGCCATGCACAATGGAAGTTCATATTCCCTCGCTCTTTCAATTAGTTCTCTCAGCACGTGGATATGATCTATTGTGCTGTAGCCACTCCTGAATCCAGCTTGTTCTCTCGGTTGAGCCATGTCCAGTGTTACCTTCAAGCGGTGTGAAAGAACTTTAGTGAAGATTTTATAAACTACTGATAGGAGGCTGATAGGTCTGTAGTTTCAGAGATCCTCAATGTCACCTTTCTTATGTAGCAGGATCATTGTAGCGGTGTTCCAATCCTCAGGAATCTTTCCTTCATTAAGGCATCGAGTGAAAATTTGGGCCAGTACTGTTTCGATTTCTCCACTTGCTTCTTGTATGATGTCTACAGTAATTCCATCTTCTCCTGGAGCTTTTCCCCGCTATATGTTCTTGATCGCATGTGCAACTTCTGCTGGAAGGACTGGAGGAACTCTGGTACTGGTATCTTTCATGATGTTTGGAGTGCATGTATCATCCCTTTCATATAATTTGGAGTAGAAATCTTTCACTCTTGTCAAAATTTCGCCTCTATTTCTTGTTACAGAACCATCTTCTTTTCTCAGTGCCATAATCTGTTTTCTTCCCTTACTGAGATGTCCCTTTGCTATCTTTAGGCTTTGGTTGTTTTCAATTGCTTTCCTCACTAGTTCACAGTTGAATTTTCTTAAGTCTTCAGTGATACTTTTTCGTACTGTCTTGCATAGCTCTATATATTCCACTTTGGAAGTCACATCTTCTTTAGTTGTCCTCATATCTCTTCTTTTTTGCATCAACATTTTCGTTTTTCCTGATAATTTATTTACATGCAACTTGTTCTTAGACCCAGCTAATTTTGTTGCTGTTTCCATAAGAGCTTTGGTTACTTTTCTGTTAACTTCAGAAATATCCACTTCTTCCGATGTTAGGCCTTATACAGCAGAGAATCTGTTCTTCAGTTCCAACTTAAAGGTATTATGGTGTTTTTTAAGGTTGGTTATGTCAATAGATTTTGTTTGTCTTATGAGCTTGCCACGTTCGAGTTTAGTGTTGAGGTGCATCTTACATCTCACCAATCTATGGTCACTACCTGTGTTGAACTTGTTCAGCACACTGCAGTCTTCGATGACGAATTTTTTGTTACACATAATAAAATCAATTTCACTTGTCATCCCATTTGGATGTCTCCATGTCCTGTGTGGCTTTTTCTTGAAGAAGGAGTTCAAGATGAAAAACCCTTCTGCCTCTGCAAACTCAACGAGAGTATTTCCACGCTGGTTTCTGTTGCCGTGACCGAATTTACCTACTGAAGTTTCATTCTGTTGCCGTTGCCCTATTTTTGCATTGAAATCTCCCATAATTATTTTCAAGTGCTGCTTACCTTTATTATTTAGATGACAAATTTCCTCATAAAATTCTTCAATTTCTTCTTCAGGATGACTTGTGGTGGGTGCATAAGTTTGAATAATCTGAGCCTGGTATCTTTTCAGGAGTTGGATAACAAGTCGTGCAGCTCTGTCAGAGGAACTTTCAACTTCTACAACTTTATCCTTCAGTTTCTTGTTTATTATAAATCCAACACCACTAGTTCTGCCAGTATCTGTCCCACGATAGTAGAAGAGATGTCCACTTTTCAGTTCGATGAGATCTTCTCCTTTTCTCCTTACCTCACTTAGCCCCACGATGTCCCACTTGATCCTTTGTAGTTCCTCTTCCAATTCAAGAAGCCTTGAATCAGAAGATAGGGAGCGTCCATTGTACGTAGCCAAGGTCAACATCAGATGGCAGCTTAGTCCGGTCCTCCGGGGATTCTTAGCACCCTCTGCCTTCATGTCACACTGGCCGCTGCCTTGGCCAGGTACATTCCAGCTGCCGGAGACTGAGGGCCAAGATTTAAGTTGTGGAATCATTTTGGAGGGGTTTGGCCATAACTCACCACGCTGGCCAAGCGGGTTGGTGAGTGTGCGATAGAATTTCCTCTAATCCCGATGGTATAGTTATACCGCTATTGGCGGTCGTCAGAGCCCCTTTAGTGGGAACAGGATGCACTACGAGAAGGCGGGGTTGACATTTGTCAAGGAGAGGCGGTGATGTTACGCATCACCTGACCTTACATCCCTATATATATATATTTTATTTGCTTTTTGTTGACTCTGCAGCTGCTCAATATCAACTTTTAATTTTTTTTTCTTACTGTTGATATCTTTCTGTTCCTATTTTTGCATTGTTGTTTTTCTTCTCTCTCCTCTCTCTCTCTTTTATGCACTCAGATTTGGGCAAAGTTGAAATCAACTGCTTCTCCCGCATTACCAGTATTTTTACTAAAGAACTAAACTACAGGCTTTCTCCATGCTTTAAGTTTGTAGCTTAAAACCTGTATAGCCAGATAGGTTTTGATGTTCATTATTCCTGACTTTATGACCATAATTTCATCCACCAGGCAGAAAGAACTTTCAGCCCAAGGACCATGAATGCATATCAAAACTTTCACTATTTTAGATAAATAGTGTAACTTTGAGAGAATGAATACTTTTGAACTAAATGAATTAACCTTTACAAAATCTTCAACTTCACCACTTCTGTTCTTGGAAATTTCTCCCTCCCTTATCAAACCAAAATGCAAACATTCATGGGGAAAAAAAAAAAGAACAGTGGGAATGTAGTGAATAAAAAAATCATGATTATAGAAGAAATCTTTCCTTCGTCTCACTTCTGTTTTTAGATTTGTTTTTTCCCATTTCGAAGCTGAAATACAAACAATTGTACAATAAAATTATATTTAACATTACTGGGTAGAGAAAATATCACAAGAAATAAAATTACAATTACAGGAGAAATCTTCACTCTAACTTCTGTCTTTGAAAGTTTTGAAAGATAGAATTTTGTCACCAGGCAGAAAACTGTTGTAGATAGAAAGGTGTGCAGCAACTGTTTTTTTTGTTTTGTTTTGTTTTTAAGAACTAATTTGCACCACGTAGAAAGAAGTCATTGCACATTTTTGAAAACAAACAAACAAACTGAGTTATATTCTTTGAAGAAGAAAATACGATACCACGAAATTTGAAATATCACCATTAAATTCTACTGGATAAAAGAAAGAATTACAGTTAGTGTTCATTGTGGGGCAGGCCACTGCCACTTTGTAGCAACACTTTAAGAACATTTATACACGTTATTTGCAGAATGCAGCAGAAAACACAGGATGAAGTCACAAAGTTGATAGACATTAAACCAGGTTTTTTTTTTTTTCAGAACATCATGACTAGTGAATGACACACACCACTGGAAAGCTGAAAATAAAAGTCCAAGACTTTTATAGGATTCCAGGACCTGTGTGAGCCCTGAGAAATATATCCTACTTGGGATTGCATAATGTATCCATCCCCATACAAAGTCAATGTCAGCAAATTCCACTTCATATTAAGTCCAAGAGAAATATATCCTACCTGGGATTTCATAATGTGTCCATCCCCATACAAAGTCAATGTCAGCAAATTCCACTTTATATTAAGTCCAAGACTACACCACTAACTCAACATATTCCTCATTTGGGAAGTCACAATCTCCAATGACACAATTCAAGAACAGGTTTTCCGTCACACATGTAATAAACAAATGGCATGCCTGAAGACATTGATATATCTTGTAATCAGTTGCACAACCATTCCCAAACCATTGTTTTGGAAAGATGATACACATCCTCACATTACCACCATATCCAACTTGTGTGTAAAATGCGCAAATAATGGTATAACCAGACATGTCCATAGACTTATTATTGACCATGAGACACAATTTAGGATCATCTCCAATGACACTTTCAATCCACATGAAATACAGCTGCTTATAGAGCAAAGTATAGGAGGCATAGTGCGGCAACTCAGGACATTAAGCATCTAAAATATATGTATCCGAATGCACTGAAAATCAAGGGACTTCAGATATATTCTAATAACAAGCACTCTCTTCAGAAATTCTGCAGGGTGAAATGCACTGCACTGTGCTCTAAATAAAATTATGACATGCCCAAATTGAAGATACCCTTCAATTCTTGGGAGTGGAAAAATGCCTATGGCACAGCGTACATTAATGTACACTATCAGTATTTATACAAATAATGAACAATGCAGACAAAAGTTAACACACATATGGAAGGGAAGGATTAATTCTTTAAATCAGAAAATGATCAATCTAACAGCAAAGGGAAAACCATCTTGCCAAAAATATTGGGTTGTCGGAAAAGTCATAACCTATTTTAGCCATGTTTTGCAAAGGTCATTTAATTGATAGAAAGAACAAAGATCAATCAATGATATAATGCCCGTTTTGTTCGATAACCTTTTGCCATCTGTCAGTGAGCTGCAGAATGCCTCGTTCATAGAAGGACCTGTCTTTCGTGGCGAAAAACTGTACAAGGTGCTGATTTACAGCCTCATCTGAATTGAATGTTACACCACGCAAGGACTGTTGAAGAGAGCGAAACAAGTGGAAGTCTGATGGCACAAGGTCAGGCGAGTATGCTGGGTGTGGCAACACATCCCACCCAAGCTCCAATAATTTTTGGCAGGTGATCAAACTTGTGTGTGGTCTCGCGTTGTTGTGATGGAACAAAACACCCTTACGATGAACAAGCTCTGGACGTTTCTGGATGATGGATTCGTTCAAATTGTCCAATTGTCGACAGTGCACATTCGAATTGATTGTTTGGTTCCATGGTAGGAGCTCGAAAAACACCTATAAAATCCCACCACACTGAGATCAGAACATTCCGCTGATGAATGTCTGCTTTGGATGTCGTTTGAGGCGAAGCAGCACGTCGGGACAAAGACCATTTTGCACAGCACATTGTTGAACACAATCTACTTTTTGTCACCAGTTATCAGTCGCTTCAAAAAAGGATCGTTTTCCTCACGTTTAATGAGCATATCGCAGATGTTTATACGTGCCGTCAATTGAGCTTCTTTGAGTTCATGAGGAACCCACACATCGAGTTTGCTTACGTATTCCAGCTTCTTCAGGTGGTCGTGAGCGTTTGAATGATGGATGTGCAATGTGGCTGCAATCTCTTGTGTCTTGTAACGTGGGTTTGACTTGATCAATGCCTTGATTTGGTAGTCATCAACCTCGGTGGGCCTCCCGGACCGAGGAGCATCGTTGAGGTCAAAATCACCAGCACGGAATTTTGCGAACCACCACTGGCACTCTTGTAGAGCATTATCACTGTACACTTTACGCAACTTTTCATAAGCTTGACATGCGTTCTTCCCTTTACGGAAGTAAAACAGTAAAATACGGTGAAAATGCACAGTTTGGTCTTCCATCTTCAACTTGATGTCAAGTCTCCGCAAATCAACCAAATCGCTCATTATTCCTTTTAGACTGCAGCTAGAACTGGCACCTGTCGAATGCCATAGCGATAACAGAGCTGCGCATGCCTCTAGTTCTTCCAAAACTGCCCAACCGACATCGGGTGCCAAAATATGTCATGACTTTTCCGACAACCCAATAGGAGCATAAAATACTATTAATAACAAAAAAGAACAGTACATCTTAAATTCTGGTATTTAAAGATCTGATGCTGATCTTGGCTACTTTCAATAGATGCTTTTTATCTTCTAATTCAAAGCTCCTTGAATTGGAAGAGGAACTACAAAGGATCAAGTGGAACATTGTCAGGCTAAGTGAGGCAAGGAGAAAAGTAGAAGATTTCGTCGAACTGAAAAGTGGACATCTTTTCTATTATTGTGGGACAGATACTGGCAGATCAGATCATATGTAGAGGATTTTAGGAAGGGAGTGTCTGACCCCAGGTCTTAAACAACCCTTAGAAATATGAAGCTAGGAGATTTTGGCTAGAGTACCTGATAGGAAAGTGACACGGAAGCAAGGTAGAAAGGGGGAGGAAGACGCCCTTATTCATTATCGGGAGGCCAGTACCCATGGTTCAATGGCTTTATTTATTATCGGGAGGCCAGTACCCGGGGTTCGACGGCTTAACGTGCCCATCCGACGCACGGCGGGTATTCAGTGGTTCGGACGTTCGAACCTGAGGTTATCTCCATGGCAGTAACGAACGCTGACCACTAGGCCACCTGCGGCCTTATAGATACTGGCAGAACTAGTGGTGCTGATTTATAATAAACAAGAAACTGAAGGATAAAGTTCTAGAAGTTGAAAGTTCCTCTGACAGAGCTGCACGACTCGTTATTCAACTCTCAAAAAGATACCAGGCTCAGATTATTTAAGCTAACACCCACCACAAGTCATCCTGAAGAAGAAATTGAAGAATTTTATGAAGAAATTTGTCATCTAAATAATAAAAGCAAGCAGCACTTGAAGATAATTATGGGAGATTTCAATGCAAAAATAGGGCAACAGCAACAGAATGAAACTTCAGTAGGTAAATTTGGTCACAGCAACAGAAACCAGCATGTAAATACTCTCAGAGTTAGCAGAGGCAGAAGGGTTTTTCACTGTGAACTCCTTTTTCAAGAAAAAGCCACACAGGAAATGGACATGGAGACATCCAAATGGGATGACAACTGAAATTGATTTTATTATATGTAACAAGAAATTTGTCATGGAAGATTGCAGTGTGCTAAACAGGTTCAACACAGGTAGTGACCATAGATTGGCGAGATGTAAGATGCACCTCAACACTAAACTCGAACGTGGCAAGCTCATAAGACAAACAAAATGTATTGACATAACCAACCTTAAAAAACACCATAATGCCTTCAAGTTGGAACTGAAGAACAGATTCTCTGCTTTAGAAGGCCTAACATCTGAAGAAGTGGATATTTCTGAAGTTAACAGAAAACTAACCAAAGCTTTTATGGAAACAGCAACAAAATTAGCTGGTACTAAGAAAAAGTTGCATATGAACAAATTATCAGGAAAAACCTAAATTGTGATACAGAAAAGAAGAGAGATGAGGACAACTAAAGGAGATGTGACTTCCAAAGTGGAATACATAGAGCTATGCAAGGCAGTACGAAAAAGCATCACTGAAGACGTAAGGAAATTCAACTGTGAAGAAGTGATGAAAGCAATTGAAAGCAACCAAAGCCTGAAGAGAGCAAAGGGACATTTCAGTAAGAGGTCATTCCATACCTGCCAACTTTCAGAAAGCTTAATCCGTAAAAAAAAAAAAAAAAAAATTAACCAATATATTCTTTTAAATTACTTGTCAAACTTTTAATTGATATGACTACAGATGTTTGACTTTATCAGCAAATTTATATCAATTAAAATAGACTTTATAGATGATTTCTCATTACTGTGCTACCATTATGATCTACAAAGACATTAAATTTTATTTTTTTGGAAGTTTGCATCTAAAGGAAAGGATGTTCCACCCTTTCCTTCAAATTCAATAGGATCGTGTCCCACGCAGTCATGGAACATACTAAAATGTTTTCAGAAACAAACCATTTTCATGATAGGTTTATCTTATGGAGAGATGGACGATGAGACAGTCAAACAAAAAAAGAATGAAATAAATAAGAGTGACTGAGGGACACCAATTGCTAAAGAAGTGAACAAATATTTTGCACAAATCACATCCAGTTCATTATAACTTTTAACAAATGAAGTTAATTTCGTATTTTTTTCCCCACGCAATCAACATTAGATTTATGCTTGGCACTAGAAAATATGATTAGTAACATAATTTCTTCCACCATGTGAAACACTGAAATTACATCGAAACATAGTGCAAAGTGCATATTTTTCATTTTTTGAAGATTTTGCAATGCCTGGGAACTCCGCAGAATACGCATCACGGAATGTTTGATAGTACTGTTTCACTCCTTTTATATTGCTGCATAAAGCGAATCACTAATATTGAATTAACTGAAACTTGAAAAAAAAGGGGGGGGGGGCAAGTAAAACAACAACACCTGAAAGAGCTGCAATTCGCAGTGGAAAAAATAACGATTACAGAGTTATCCGTATCCAGCTGGTCAGCTAGGAAAGCAGAGACCAACTGAAAGGCTCTTTCATCTAGAAAAAAAGATTTAGTTTTAGTTATGAACGTCATCCCCCCCCCCCCAACATCATTCCTTACAGGCCGACTGATGCCTTGTAGCAGCATTAAATGTTTTACCAAATCCGATCCCTTTAGTGGCATCATCTGGGCCTATCATATCACCCTCTCGATCTCCCCCTCTCTCCTGCGGTAAACGAACACAATATGTGTCACCGGAACAAAACCAATGCTGTCTTGTACACTAGGCACCACGGGAAATGATACAGCCACTTTGTTGCCGATTTCCTCTACATCTCGTTCCCTCCTCCCTTTGAGGCATAGCCACGACACAAAACGCTGGAACTGTTGATTAAAAAAATATAATAATAATAATAAAAAAAATGGCCTAACATGACAAAATTTAGAATGCACGTATTGGTTTTAGAAAATCTCTAAATATCATGCAATTCGGTTTGATAGAAGTTACGAAACCAATCAATGGTGTATTTTTTGTCAAACAGATAAAGTTAAAAAAAAAAAAAAAAAAAGAAAAGTCTACTCCCTTCCTAAATTAAACTCATGCTGCCAAATTCCGGATATTTTAATATTCAGAGCTGCGTAACAAAAAGTGTGGGTTTGCTAAAGCAACCAACAGCCACTGTTCTCTACAATACTTTGTTTTCTGTTTGAATGAATCCCTTAGTATGAACTAATTGATAGGTTGTATATTTTCCGTGTTTTTGCTTTATTATAGAACATCATTTTTTTTTCTTTTGAGCCTTTTAAGTTCTAAAAGCTACCACACACGCGTCGTTTTATAAATAAGAATTACACCCAAATCGGTTAATTTCCATGGAAGTTATTGTGTGAAAATTCTGACGAACAAATCTCATGCATGTGCACACTGCCCAGTGAATGCTGATAACCATTTTCAATAGGATAGGTCCACTATGGGTGCTGAACAGCATATCAAAACTTCATCGCAATCGTGCTTTGATTTTTCGTAAGTCATCACCAACGAGTGGTCATCACGTAAAAGGGGAGGAAGAATGAATCCTGCACCTATGTTCTGACCTTTGACCAGTTTCAATAGGGATTTGACGAATTAGTGTGGACCCCAACATATTAATTTCGTCGAATCACGCCAAAACATTTTCATGCGTTATCGCGCTGACGGACAAAGCACGCTTGGAAAGCGTAGAAAACTTACTAACCGACCAGCAAAATAAATCATTGCTGGAGAAGCACTGGGTCGAATGAATGTTGGACTTTTTTTTTTTTTTTTTTAACTTCCTATTATACCACATTTTTTTGTTAGGTCAAATTTATTGCCAGAGAAGAGAAGTTACGAAACCATGCCCCAAATAAGTTTTTAATTTCACAAAACTGGCAGCTTTTGTTTAATTTTGTCATGTTGGGTATCGATCTGGGCTTAAAAATTCCACAGATTTAAAATTAGTTTGAATTTTTTTCTACGATAACTACGTTCTGAGATAGCATTTCGAACTGGGAGAAATAAACACACGTGCTCTGTGCTCCAATGCAGGACACCACGCTGGCCTACTGAGAAGGGGAGGGGGAGGGGGTCTTGCGAGGGATAAACATGCCCAGCTGGGGAGGTTCAGTTTACGAGAGGAAAATGTGGGAGAACTGCGAACAAATGTTCCCACATAAACACATGTAACTGAAAAGTTTATTCCTAACTTACATTGGCGCTTCATTTTAAATGGATTAAGTAAAATAAATAGTTGTAATGGTGGGTGCAAAATCATCAGGGGAAAAAAAAAAAAAAACAGCTTGGGAGAATCAACAAATCCGTAAAATTAACATTTTGCCTGTAAGGTCATTCCATGGAGATTAACCCAGGTGTTGTGCTGCATGATTTTCTAAAAATTCGAAACTTTGCTCATTGATTTGTGTGGTTGAATAATGGCCAAAAATTATTAAAAACATTTTTTTCACTCCCCCACTTTTATAGGTTGCTTCCAAGATGGCAGCCGTCAGAATTTTTAGAATATTGAAGCCTTTCCAATATTTCTGATATCACCTGAACCAATACAGATATTGGAATGATTCAAAAAAGGTTTTGTTAAACATAAAATGAGGATTCTGTAACACTAAGAAAATGTTCAGAAATCAGTCACATTCTTTACTTTTTAAAAGCCCTTTACATTGACGTAGGATGCTGATTTTGTCTTATTTTGAGATTTTTTTTATGAAACAGAGGAAACATACACAAAGTTGCAATTCATACTGTGGAAACCTTGTCCCTTGAAAAAAACACACAAAAAAATAATAAATCCTGAAATTAGGTACCCCTTCGGGCCTCCACCCACCCGAATTTGAGAAGAAAAAAACACTTACACTTTTGCCAATTTCTGTGTACATAACCACCTATATAATGGCTATTAACTCACAAAAATTGGTTATTGTGTTCAGCCTAGTTTTTGATATACAGGGCTTGCTATATCAGGGAAAAAAATTGTTATTGGTACATTCGCAATACTTGTTTAAATGACATAAATATCATGTTACATTTTTTTAAATGCACACAAATTTAAAAAATTAACAGTTAGCCATAAAATGCTCCAAGAAAAATCTGCTAAATATATTTGGTTCTTGTTTTCAGCCTAGTTACAGAGATACAGTAGCTCAAATAAGGGGAAAACTCAAAAGAGAAGAAAAAAGTGGAAACTGTAATATTACATTAAATTTGTTTGTCTTATGTTTATTACCATTTTTTCAAATTACTTGTGTTTAATGTTGCATTTCTTTATTTGCAAAAGGGTGAACATTTTTATGACCCAATATCTAAAGCTACATGTGATGGAGCAAAATCATTATAAACACTGGACATGTTTAGACAATGCAAAGCAAACAATAAGGTGACGGCAGGCAAAATCTGTCTGAACATGCTTGTTCCTGGCTTCATTGACAGCCAGCAGAAATCAGATGCTCAGACTTGTTGGAAAGTGTCTTAACCTGTACATTCAGAGTTAGCCACAAATCAGCTGCAGTCTGCTGCTTGTCTTTGTGGAGTGAACATGCTAGTGGTGTGCTCTGTAAGCTTCACAGTTTTCATGTTATTTTAAAGTGTGAAAGTAAATTTTCTTATTGTTTTATTTATATTATTGGATTACTTTTAGACTCAGATCTTCCTGTTTAGGCTTTTAGACTGTGTTCTTTTTGTTTCATTCTTAAACTAAATTCATTTAATTAATATGGTGTGCTTTTGGATTGTGATGCAAAGAGCCTTGTCATAAGTTAAGTTATGGTCAAGTACCTAAGCAGGTACTACAACTTACAGAGCTTAGCAAAGGGGACCCAAACCTTCTAAAGCTGGTCAGAGATCACCTTTATTTCTAAAGCTGGTCAGAGATCACCTGTATTTGTGAGTATCATAAGAAAAAATGTTTAATGAAATTTGAGCACCTTTATAGAAATAGTTGTTGTGACCCACTAAAAATTCAGCTAAGAATAAAAAAAGGAAAACCAGAGTATCAGGTTCTCTGAGAATAATAACAACTGAAATGAGAGAACACTACAACAGTTTTGTTTTTTAATACCAGGGAAAGCTCTTTGTCCTTCATGTGTTCTTGCTCTGAACAAAAAAGTAACTGAACAACAAAGCAATGCAAATTATGATGACAACAATGAATTTAGGCCTGCAATTCAAAAGGTGAAAGAAATCAATACTGCCTGCTCACTCCTACATATCTCTCCAATTTGCATTCAGAAATTGCTATCAAAACAAAGAGCACACAGGCCATAGTGGCAAAATCTGAAAGAATAGGACGTGCAGCTAGGAGCAAATTGGCACTTACATTTGAGAATGGAGAGTTATCTGATGAGAATGACGTGAATGAGTCAAATGAAGAGGATGAGTATGCTGCTCTGATATGAAAATTGAAAGAAGTTTACTACAGCTCATAACAAAGAAAAAATATAAATAATCAGTCTACTACCACAAAGCTGGTCAACTGCTCATATCTGTGAAGAATTTAATTGCACATAATACATTGTAAACTAAAAAAAACTTGTGAAAAAATTTGGTATCCTACCTGACATTCCCAAGACTGCAAAAAGGATTTTTAGTCCTGAGATAACTCAGAAAGTCATACAGTTTTATACAGATGATGAGAACAGCAGGGTTTGCCCTGGAGCAAAAGACTGTATTTCTGTTCGAGACAATGAAGGCAGGAAGGTTTTGAAACAAAAGAGACTGGTCTTGTGTAATATCAGAGAACTGTACACAAAATACAAGAGCGTAAATCCAAATGACAAGATTGGTTTCTCCAAGTTTGCCTTTTTGAGATCGAAGTGGTGTATGTTTCTGTGGGACATAATGTCTGTGTTTGCCTTTAGCATCAGAACTTGAAATTAATGTTGCATGGAACAGTAATGAATATTTCTTACAAAGACTTACTGGAGAGTGTTGTGTGTAACATTGAGAGTGTGTGTATGATGAAAAAATGCCTTAATTGTCCAGGACCAGATGTAATCAGGAATATGCTTGAAGAAATATGTGAGGATCTTCATGGACACACTTTGACTTTCCCTCAGTGGATGACCACAGACAGAACAGAGATGGGTAATAGCTCCCTTTCATCAGATGATTTCATTGAAAAGGTAATAGAAAAAGTGATGGACCTCAAGAAACACCATTTTGTAGCAAAACAGCAGTCCTCTTTCCTTAATAGGCTTCATACTCATTTTCAGAAATTGAAAATAAGGAGTTTCTAAGGACTTTTTAAGGACCTTAAAAGCAACTTTTAAGGACCTTAATTAATTTTATAAGGAGTTATAAGTCAATTTTTACCACTTTTAAAAGAGCATTCATATTAAAAAAAACACCCTTAAAACATACTTTTAAAACAGCAAAGATCGCTTAACACAATTTTTAATCATTTATAATAATAAATTATCACACATTCATAAACAAAGACAATTTTTGCATGTGATTACTGTATTTAATTAAATTAAAAATTTACAAGGTACAATTATTTGTCAACAAGCCTTTAATAAAGTAGAAATTAATTTTTAAGTTCTTTTTTGAGTTCTTCTATCTTTGAATCAGTGGCTTCAAGTTCTAATTTTTTCTCTTTCAGTAATTTTCGAAAATTGTTGCATTTTATAAAAAGATTGACATCTCTTAAAGCTTCAGCTCGTTCAGCCATGTTATCAGCAGACTTTTCCAATTGGATTAAATCCTTTTCTACCTTAATACTTTTAGTTCTTAACATATTTAGGTCATCACTTTGTTTTGTTTTTCTCTTTCCTGAGATTACAGGCTCTTTCTTTTCATTCTTTTGCACTTCCAAATGTCGCATATATCTATGGCAAGCAGAAGATACTGAAGCTTACAACTCCTTTGTAAGCTGTACATTGTGAATTCCCCCACAAAAATTAATATGATCATAAACAATTCTTTGGATTATGTAAGAATTTTCTTTTAAGTTTTCTACTTGTATCTGCCTATTAACAGAAAAACCCCTTTCGACTGTTGCTTGGCCATGTGACAATACTAATAACATTTTTATCACGTTCAAAGGATCATCAAAACCTTTTGATAAGTATTTAGCTAAGAAAACATCTAATTTGGTTTCAGAGGCATTAAAATCAGAAAAATTAGTAGTCTCTTTTTACTTCATTCATAAAGAAGTCTCTAAATTGCAATAAAATATTTTCACATTGTTGCTTTTCTAATTTTTTAATTTTACTCAGATGGAAAAGGATGTTTTTCATCTTGGCTAAACAATCACTATCATTGTTTGCCATTCTTTTGGGGTCTAAGCAAACTATATTGCATGCAATTAAATAATTGACTGGGCATTTTTCAATAAGATTTGATAACATAGTTACAATAAATTTTTGGCAATCATGTTTAAGTGAAAGAACTTCATTTTCAGTAACCTTTTTCATTTTCTGTAGATGATTTACAATTTTGTTACCTGTTGAATCCACAACTGATATCACTAATTTTAGAAAAGCCTGATTTGTTATCGAAATTTAAGAAGGATCTTCTTATTGTAGCAAAAATCTTATTCAATCTCCATCTTTATCATAGCGAATGGCATACAGTAAAAAAAGAAATTTCTCAAAAGAGTTTTGAGAGGCAGAGATAAGCTGCAAACGGAAGTACAAAAACACCACCTGGCGGCAGAATTGTGAACCACAAACCTCCTCAAATACAAACCTAAAGTGTTCCATAAGGTAAATTGTATCTGTTGTTAAAATAATTTTTTAAATCAGACATTTAGAAGTACAGATATTGAGAAAAATAGATTAAATATTTGCATCCCTAGCGGTGAAATCGTGCCTTATTTAGGTAAGAAAATACACACAAGGAGTTTTCATAGTTGGTAGTATCTGGTCGAAACAGAATATTTGTCAATCGGGTGATTAGTCCCGTAGATATTGCTGTAAACGGAAACGTGAATTTAAGCTCTCTAGTGGCGCACTTGTGAGTTACGAAATATTTTAAATTATATGAGAAACATTTCACACCAAAAATGTTCTCAAACAAAGAAAGAACTTTTCAAATCGTACTCTTAGAAACAGAGATATGGACAAAAATAAGATATACGTATATGCCTCTGGTGGGAAAATTATGTACTATTTAATATTTAAGCAGGAGGTATTCTAAAAAAAATTTTGCAAGTGAGCGGTATCAGTCCACGGAGGAATTTTTTCAATCGAGTTTCGAGCTCAAATTTTATTGCAAATGCATCAGAAGCAAAAATAAACACTTATGCCCCCTGGCAGCCAAAACATTTTTTACCAAAAATGAGAAATTATATGCAAAACGTTTTTCCTCAAGAGCTGTATCCAACGCAGGAAGAATTTTTCAAATCGGACTGTTGGGAGCGGAGATATTGGGAAAATCGTGATTTGCCGTTACGCCCCTAGCGAAAAATTTATGCATTATTTGAAAAAGGGACTAAACTAAAATAGTCTTTGATATAAATGCCATCAAAAGGAAAAATATTTTTTTCAATTGAATATTTAGAAGCAAATGTATGAAATAAAATGCATTTTAAATTTGATATGATCTTCATTTGTGCCTCCTAGCGGTGAAGTTGTGCATCGGAATAAACCCGGAACAAATGGATCATCATTCTCACATTTTAAGCTTCCCAACACAAAAAGAATTTTACAAATCGAACTAATATTTGCAGAGATATGGTCTTCCCGGTCGGACAGACAAAGTGATAACATAAGCACGACGAAATTTATACATAATTCACCTTTTCATGACCTGACAGATTAATTCTAACAATTTAATTGGAATGCAAATATTTACAAAATATTTTTTTGTTTAACTTTATTCACAAAATTCAAGAACACTATTCGAAATCTTAAGTTATTTTCCATATGGTTTATGATCTGGATTTCGGGTCTTTTCATCATACCACTTTAAAACAGCAGGCCTGGGGTCAAACTTATCTTCGGATGGACTTTCAACCTCAATACTCATGAGAGCATTCAATGTTTGTAAGTTTAAACTGCCCCTCCAAGACTGAATTTTTTTTTAGTCTTGGCAATGCCTCCCTCCCAGCTTTCACCCCGGAGCGAGTTACAGTTAGTCATTCAAGAAGTTTTGGGGAAGGAATGAGCAGCCGTAGATTTTTTTTTTTTCCCCCAGCTAGCTGCCGCCAAATTTTTATTCCACATGCACAATGGAGTTGGCACTCTACATTTCACATTAAAACATTCAAAATTTTCCCACTAGCAACTTTTGCTGGAACCACTTTTTATCACTAGCAAAATACCAAAATACATTTGCTTGCTAGCACTTTGCTACTATAACTACCAGTCGAAATCGTGCCCTGGTAATAAAATAACAACTGGCATACAAAATGCCAGGCTAAAACTTGCACACAAGAATTGGTTTATTTCTAAGATTGGAACAAACATACTTACAAAATTTCATCCTCTTTATCACATGGAGATCCTGAAAGAAAAACATTAACGATGGAATTATTTGCTAATTGTGTTAAACAATAATTTTGCAAGATTTCATAAATGAAAAATTTTTTTTATGTGGCATAAAAATAAAATCACAGATAATAGCAACTTAAGTTCAATGGTCGAATAACAACCCAGATACAAAAATGAATACAGGTCAAATACATGAAGGGTATAAAAATGTTTTGTACAATGGAAAATCAGTCAGAAATTTCAATAAGCAGGAAGGCTATTAAAAACACAGTTTTGCCGTCTTTACACGATTTAAAATATTACGGTTAAAATGATATATACATGAGCACTTTCAAGTCCACTGTGGACCCGTCATCAGATGCTGTGGTTGCACTATGCCCTGGGAGGGTATATATTATGTAGTATGCGCACTGACGAAATAGTATGTTTTGGTATGCGCATGCTCACTTCCCAATCATGTCGTTTCATTAGAGCAGCCGGTATTGTCTCTTTTGTTGTAATAGTTACAGAGTAGTTTCCATGGCAACGGTATAATAATAGGGGTATCGTCGTTACAGCATTCAGCCCTATGTTTATGTATCAATAGGCTTTCTAACAGGAGGATAGATGAACATGTAGTTGGCGTATGTAACAAGCAGGAAGGCATCTACTGGAGTTGAAAATAAGTTCAGTACATCGAGTGCCAGCAGCTACAAACTGGAAGCCACTTCAATGCTTATGAAGAGCATGGCTGAAACAGTCAAATTAGTGATTTCTTTGCTAATTGTCAATTGGCTGTCTCAAGTAAATATTCCTGGGAAGTTGCAACTGTGAATGTCACTGTACTTCAATCAACAGCAGCATGAGTTTGAAGTGGTATTGCACAATTTATCACAGATGTCCCTAGTCAGGGTGTCTACCAAATTTGCAAAACACAATTTCATGACTAATAAAAGATTTTCATGACCACTTTTAAGACTTCTGTCTGTGTGTGTGTGTACCTATCCAAAGCTGCATTTCATGCACACACACACACACATTAAAGAAGAGGGAACACTGCACACCCTCTTTTTTTCTTTTTTGCAATGGAAAAAAGAGTCCCTTTGAGTGTGATTAAAAAAAAATGTTGAAATATCAACCATTTCGCTGCAAGATTTCATTACACGCCCGTCTTTAACATTTATACCTGAAAAAGGTCATGACTCCATAACTAGCATAATTTAAATTGCTAAATTGTTCACATTTTGTAAACATTATGTGCATGTATCTCTCTGCTCAGACATTTTTTGCTCTATCAGTTTTCTTTGTAATGGAGAGAACAAGTGCCCCCTTCCCCTTTTTTTGACACTCAAATCGTTAGATGAAAACCACACTATACCTGGTGCATATAAAAAAAACTCAGATTTTTGCCAAAAAACGAATTACTAAAAATAAAAATAAACTTATGATCCCAAAGCAAAATTCGTGACTTTTTCTTGACTTTCATTACCTTTTTCTGAATTCGCGACTTTTTTGACCAGTAGACACCCTGCTAGTACATCTGACAACTTTTCAAAACACAAAAACAATGGGTTTTGCACTGAAGCATTTTTAACTAAATGTTACTACTCCACTTAGTAGTTCTAATTCTGACTATTATATAGCTCTTAATTATTCTACTATTCTCTTTTACGTGCGATATTTCAAAGTAACTTGTACAAAAATCTAGCGGATAATGCTTATCTTGGCATTCCTTTCTAGCGACGGGAACATTTCACGCACGTGTTTTCCGGTCTTTGTTGATGTTATTGTCCTAAAGTCCGTTGTATGCGATGACTGGCTTTACTTCTCACACTTTTCGCTGGGTATACTCATTGGATCTTTGCCTTAGGATTCAAACACATCAATTTTTACCCTTCTTTATACTCGAAATTTTCGCCCATACCCTAGGCATCTTCAGGAGCGTGGCGACTTTACCACCGATGTTCGTGGTTAACTTCGCGCTAATGGAGTCCGATACTATTTGTTGCCATTCGTCGGAAATACTTTCCTGGATATATTTCGTTATCAAGCCCGGCTGGCGCCATCTATGTTTCGTTATTAACAGTTTTTTTTTTTTTTTTAAATTTTCTTCTCCTATCCTGGTTTTCTTGTCTTTTTTTGCCGGTTTTTCTTTTGATGTTGTTTTTCTTGTCTTAGTAGTTCTTTCCACAGGCCCGATAATGTGCTAGGGTTGTTCTGGTTACATACCCTTGCTTTATTTTTGTAGATTAATATTGCTTCTTCTCTCCTCATTTGCCTTTCCGATTTTTTATTCTTTTTTAGCATTTTAATTTCACCGAACTTTGGGAATGTCCGGTTTTCCATGCAGAATTGCACTAAAGCAGTTTTGGCTTCTTTTTTTGCCAGTTAGATATGTGTTGTTTAAGTCTTTTTTTTAATCTGTTTTTCGTACTTCCAATGTACGATATTGGGGGTATGTGTGCAATTGGAATTTCGTAGGTTCCTGATTCTTCTAGCATTTTTTTCTCTGTTTTTTTGTTGACAGTCATGCTAGAAGAATCAGGAACCTACGAAATTCCAATTGCACACATACCCCCAATATCGTACATTGGAAGTACGAAAAACAGATTAAAAAAAAGACTTAAAGAACACATATCTAACTGGCAAAAAAAAGAAGCCAAAACTGCTTTAGTGCAATTCTGCATGGAAAACCGGACATTCCCAAAGTTCGATGAAATTAAAATGCTAAAAAAGAATAAAAAATTGGAAAGGCAAATGAGGAGGGAAGAAGCAATATTAATCTACAA
Source organism: Macrothele yani (assembly GCA_039090855.1). Taxonomy (NCBI): domain Eukaryota; kingdom Metazoa; phylum Arthropoda; class Arachnida; order Araneae; family Macrothelidae; genus Macrothele; species Macrothele yani. The sequence continues at coordinate 179,066,370 of CM076990.1, forward strand.
AAATAAAGCAAGGGTATGTAACCAGAACGACCCTAGCACATTATCGGGCCTGTGGAAAGAACTAATAAGACAAGAAAAACAACAACAAAAGAAAAACCGGCAAAAAAAGACAAGAAAACCAGGATAGGAGAAGAAAATTAAAAAAAAAAAAAAAAAAGTGTTAATAACGAAACATAGATGGCGCCAGCCGGGCTTGATAACGAAATATATCCAGGAAAGTATTTCCGACGAATGGCAACAAGGAGTATCGGACTCCATTAGCGCGAAGTTAACCACGAACATCGGTGGTAAAGTCGCCACGCTCCTGAAGATGCCTAGGGTATGGGCAAAAATTTCGAGTATAAAGAACGGTAAAAATTGATGTGTTTGAATCCTAAGGCAAAGATCCAATGAGTATACCCAGCGAAAAGTGTGAGAAGTAAAGCCAGTCATCGCATACAACGGCCTTTAGGACAATAACATCAACAAAGACCGGAAAACATGTGCGTGAAATGTTCCCGTCGCTAGAAAGGAATGCCAAGGTAAGCATTATCCACTAGATTTTTGTATAAATGTTACTATTATAAAATCCAAATTCTTAGTTATGATGCATACAGATATATTATATATTCTTAAACTAGGAAAAACAAACAAACCTAAACAGAGTAACCAAATCATGTTAATTTCACTGTACTAATCCCCCACAGGTCACAAATGAAATTCTACCTGTCCTACACATTAACATCATTTGTATTTTGTTTCAGAGATGGATTCAAACCTCTTATGAGATTCAGAGGTTAGCTCTTCAAAGAAAGCTTACCTGTCAGATTAAAGTTTAAAACTGATGGAACTAGATTTTACTTATTGTCGATGTATCAAATGTCTCCATTTGTAGCAATCTCTGCACAAGACGTTTTTGTACTTACTTTTATACTTTATATTCATTTTTTTTCTCATGCAGGCATTCCTGAATATCATCCTACCATGATTTCCTTGGCCTTCCTTATTTTTTCTTCCTGCCACTAAAGCTGAATAAATTATCTTAGTAAGCGTCTCACCACTCATTTTTTCAACATGGCCAAACCACTTAAGAATATTTGTCTCTGCCTTACTAACATTCTGCTTCACATTACATATCTACAACACATCTTCATTCATTACATGATGCCCCACCCAATCCCTTGTAAGTAATAAGTCTCTCTAGCAGTACTGTTTTGGTGAAAAAAAAAATTGAATTTAATTTGTTTTGAGTATATTGAATTGATTGTTATTTATCAAAGGCGTTATATTTATGCTGGTATTGAAATTCATATGGAAATTACAGAAAAGTTAAATTTGGGAGATGGGTGGATGCATTTCGAAACAAAAATATTTTCTAAGTACTAGAAAAGGCCATGAACATCCTAAACAAAAATGCATCTGAAAGTTTACATTCCACAAGAAGTTATTGGAAAGTTTGCGTTGTTTGTGTTCAAGCAGAGTTGAGTCACCTGAAAGTGCAAAAATAAGTGGATATTGTTGCATGTGTATGAAAATGTGTCACTATAAGTCATACGATAAAATGTACTCGTTCAATAACAACTTGTGGAGGCGGTGAAAGTCAATTTAAAAAGGTTAGGACAAAAATTGCAGTTATGAAAAACCTTATAATACCAGGATTCGGATCGATAGCCTTAGTCAAGCTAAGGGGGAGTACATGGGACCAAGTCATGGAAGACAACAGCACACAAAAACTTTCACACTGCACTCATTTTGAACTTTTTTTGAAAGGCTACTGCCTGTATTTATTATTTTTCTTTAAAAACTTAACCAGTTAATTTTAATGGACAAACAGATGGTATTTCCTTTTTTTCTTGTTTGCTTAAACACAGCAGTATAAAACAGAATCTCAATTTACTTTCTATTTCTATTTGGCCACTGGCCTTATGAACAGCACAACTTTACATATGTCAACACAGTTGGTTTGAACACTAGGCATGCATCCAAAATTATACCATGATTCACATAGCTTACAAAAAAAAAAAAAAATACTGGATTATTTTTAATTCCACAAGGTGGACAAATTCTGTTCTTTTGAAACGTACTCTCTTCTCTCTCACCCAGTTAGCTCAATGACCAATTTACAATTTTACACTTATTGATTTAAATTTAAACAATCTTAGCAAACTCCGCAATCTCCCAGACCAGATTCAAAGACTTCAATTAAATTTACAGTTATTTTAAGAGCCACAAATTATACTTTAACAAATCTACTATCAGCAAGTAAACAAACCAAGTAAATTATCCTCAAAACAGAATTTACACTGAGCACAAGCATTAATTAACATTACATAACCTATAGAACTACCCTGAATGAACCTACTTCACTTATAAAGAAACCTCACTAACTAATCTTAAAAATTATCACTATTCATAACATCAACATAATTCAGAAATTCAAACAATCTTCTTGCACTAGCTTGCTCATAAAAATCACCTCACTCTGCACTTCACATAATAGCTCAGGATACTTAATAACTCTATACTGTAAACAAAAGCTCAAAATACCAATTAACTAAATTTCCAAACTAAATATCAAGTTCACTAACACCAACAACCAGAATTTAAAATTTTCATCCCTAGCACTACAGCAAATCATAAACAAATAAATTTAGATACTTTAAATCACCAAACAAACTTAAATTTAACACCTGCAGTGAATTACTGAGGTAGCGGTGAGGCAAATACTCTCAGTTCAGACACTACCCTGGGTTTTGAGAACCAACACAGGAAGAAAATACCAAGTCAGGCTGAAGGCGTGAAATTGGGTCGTGAATCCACTTTCAGCCTATGCAAAGGGAAAGGAAAAAATCCTCAAGTGTGACACATCATCATCAGGCACAGAATTTCCTCTAACATGATCTCACCACATTTCTTGAAGCAACGCTCGACCGACCCTCGCTGGCAGTACATATCTCCGTGAGCAGCGAAACTACTGGGGGGTTTGAAGACAAGTTTTCCCCCAAAACCCACGTCTTCAAGGATCTCCCCTTTTCGAACCAATGCATGATCCCACCTTGATCAACCACGCCTGCAAGAGCCTGTCGTACTTCAACCCTAAATACTCCAGGCACATCTGGCCCAGAACTAACACACTATATCTCAGGAAAAATTCACTTATCTCTGTATATATCCCAAGAAATTCTAAATCACAGCATCCACATATATCCCAGGAAAATTCACTTATCTCTCTATATCCCAAGAAATCCTAAATCACTATATCCACATATATCCCAGGAAAAATTCACTTATCTCTCTATATCCCAAGAAATCCTAAATCACTATATCCACATATATCCCAGGAAAATTCACTTTATCTCTCTATATCCCAAGAAATCCTAAATCACTATATCCACCTATATCCCAGGAAAATTCACTTTATCTCTCTATATCCCAAGAAATCCTAAATCACTATATCCACATATATCCCAGGAAAACTCACTTATCTCTCTCCACATATATCCCAGGAAAACTCACTTATCTCTCTCCACATATATCCCAGGAAAAATCACTAGCAAGGAAATTCTTCTGCACCATGGCAATGCGCAGGTCCACTTCAGACAATAACACTGACCATTTACATAACCCACTAAATATTTTCACCTTATTAAAAATTAAAATTACATTTAGACTTTTAACCTTATAGTAAAAACAAGAAAATTTAGGCCAAAGAAAAGAACAATTAATACTGGAACTGGTGAGCAAAAGTGTGTCTTCTCAACCCATGATGTTCATTCTTTTTGTGAAATTACTAGACTTGAGAACAAAAAATACTTTAACTTCTATTCTGCACATATCGCATCCTGGTGAAAATTCCCTACTCAGAGCCTCTCTGCCCTAGGACAAGTTCCCTGCTTGCCCTAAGATCACCCCTTTCCAATGGGAGATTAACACTCATCTGGAGCATGTGAAATACTGGTCCTCAATTAACACTCCTACCATCTCAATTTCGACACTCAACACTCCAAGAATGTAAACAGCACTTTAGGTTTCCAATTTCATCACACTATAATATGTTCCCAAAATTCCAATATAAATCATCCCATAATTTATCTTCACTCAAAAAAAAAAATAACTCAACGCTGTAAAAAGGCTAGAGAAAAAATGTTTACAATTATTTTATCAACCACGACATCACAATAACACTGCTTTTCAATTATCACATGCCCAACTAAACTATTATCGATGCACCAAAATTTACTGTGCTCAAACAATAAACCAAATTTTTCCGATACATTAAAATTTACTGGCCTGGGAAGTTGCTAAACTACCAGACATGACAACACAAAAAAAAACATAAATGAAAGCATCTTCAACTCCCCTCTCTTTTTTTTGTCTTGCAATATATTTTTCCGACAGCCCCCAATTTTAAAATCAACTCGTTTTATAATTTTAAAGAAACCACAACATAATACAAAAAAAGAAAATGCCGAGAGAAATTTACCTTTAGGACTGGGGGCAGCAACACTTCCTGCCAAGCACACTAACCGTCGATAATAATAAAAAAAAAGGTTTCACAGCCTAATAATAGATAAAATGAATATAATAAAAAAAAAAAAAACTCTCCCTCAGAGAACACCACTGTCCCGGTTGATTTTCACTTCACTTCCAAGGTGCTTTTTTTTTTCCTCTTTTTTTTTTTCTTTTTCCTTTTTCTGAGGCAGCGTGTTTGGCCAACGATACAGGAAACGGGCATTTTGGAACCCTGCTGGTGGACCCCTTGTTGTAATCAGTAGGGCCCAACTCGACGATTCAGCAGTTAAAGGCGGTATCTTCTACAAAGCCGTGCATGCCCCTTTTTTTTTTCCGGAACTTCCAGTGTCTGGTTGAACTGGCTTGAAGAGTTCCTTCCATATTGAACCGAGTAGTAACAGCATTCGGGTTGCGCTGGCAGAAAATTCTCCTGCGGAGATCAATTCACGGTAGTTATTACTTTTCTTTTTATTGCAGTTCACTCCTCCGTCGTCCACTAGGAGAGGAGGAGAGGGTTGAATCTGCAAGCATTTCCTCTCCAGTAATGAGATCCTTGAAATTCAATTTTAACTGTTGTCCGTTTAGATTTCAATACGAAATTTTCCTTCTTGCCGCCCTCCTCCGCCAAAAAGGCGAGGAGAGACTCGGCTGTGTCCTCTTTCTCTGCCGGTCAGCAAAAGTCAAGTACAAAAGTGACTCTCAACGGATAAAAACTCTGGGGGTGCTTGAAACCGCTGACCCCTCTCATTGGTCGAAACTTCAGCCTAGCAACTCACGGCTTCCCAATGGACCCTTCACTCCCACGCCTCGAGTGACCTCTGACCTTCACACGTGCAGACCAAGCTCTCCTTTTTGACCCTGGGGTCTAAAAATAGATTTCGTTGCTGAATTCCTTACCCCAAAAGACAAAAAGATGTTACTTTTGTGCGACTTTGGAAACAGGAACGCAAAAATGGCGGATTCTTGCTTTGCAGAAAATCACTAGTTTTAATTTTCTTTTTCTCTCGTTCCGTGATGTTAAACCAAAATTAATTTTGATTCTCTGAGCTGCACACCTACTCGCCTTTTCCTATCGCGATAAAAGAACAGATAAAATAATTATTTTCAAAACCCCAAAGTCAGTTAAATCAAATATTCTTTTTTTTTTTCCAACATGAAATTTTGTTTTCCTGGTAGTGATTAAGACAAGCGAATTTTGCGCATGAATTCCCCTGCCTTTCAACCAGGAATTTTCTTCTAACGTATGTCATGGAAGAAAATTTTTGCATTAATTAATCTCCGATAAACCAACAGAAAGATTGATCAGGTCTCTCTGAAATTCACCAGAGGTTAAAATTTTCGCCATGACAGTACCCAGGTTTCACTGCTGTACATCAGAGTAGGAACAATTACACTTCTACACACAGCCATTCGTGACTTTTCTGAGATCCCGTCATTCCTGTAAAATCCAAAGCAGCTATACCTTTCAATGATAAATTCCTTTGCCTACTAATTTCAACATCTAATTTAGTTTCTCTGTCAAACATGCTTCCTAAATATACTAATCTGTACCATTTAGACTGATCTTGCATTCAATACTAACAGTTCCTTGCTCAACAACCACAACTTTGGTTTTTTCCTTATTTAAATTTTATACAATTTCTTTTTGTCTTTTTAATCACGTATGTACATCAGTGTGGGGGATTAGCCCACAGCTGACAGTTCCAGATGGTCATTCAACCTAGGGATTCTGGAACAAAACCCAGTGAGTTGGGGTCTTTTTGCCAATGTCACACAGAACTAGCTGGCACCTCTCCAAGATTCACAGAGGCCGTCGTTGCTGTTCTGTGCACCATTGTATCCACGGAGCACCCCGAGGAGGCAAAACCCATCTCTCCCTAAGATCGCCCACAATAAACAACAGAGTTGAAACATACAACCAAGTTGTGTGCCAAGATCGCTGTAAATGGAGAAGTTGAATACAGCTACAGTAAGTAAAAATTATATGGTAGTTTGCATTTCTTTTTGGAGCTAACCTCTGAATCTCAGAGAACAGCTTAGTGATATGTTATGTATGTATGAATTTCATACAAACTTCGTACATCCAGGACAACATACTCTGCAACAAACTTTTTCTCACTGGCAGCAGGACCATGTCATCAACATACAGTAATCTGCACACATGGGCATTACCAATATTTAAACCAGTACTGTCGGCATCACAGTAAAGTTCCCACTGCTTCATAGCACACTTTGTTACCTTCCAGCAATTCTTTTTCTTTTCGTAGCCTTTGCTCATTCATAGGAGTGACGGAATGCAGCATCAGTGAGTTCTTTCTAAGAGGAGCTAACCTCTGAATATCAGAGAAAAGCTTAGTGATATATATGTATGTAAACTTATTTATGACATTTCTTTTTTTCTGTGTTTGATGCAAAAAATAAAAAAAAATGCACACAAATTAAAAAAATATGTTATTTTTATTTTGCTCAATCTCTATACCAAGGTATGATGTTGTGACAAACTGATTTTGTTACTTAGTTTCCTCTAAACTTGGCTGTTTCAGTTGCACATATCACTAAATCTTCTACATACACTATTATTAAATAAGTGATTCAATTTCTTTCAGTTTTAGTAAACAAGCATGAGTCATTGTCACTCATAACAAATTTCAAATCACAAAGACCTTGAACCAGTGTTTGATTCCAAACTCTGCCAGACTGTTTCAAATTGTATAAAGCCTTTTTAAGCTTACACACCACATTTTCATCTGTTCTTTTGTACCCCTGTGGCCGAGTCATGTATATTTCCTAAGAGCAGGTCACATACCAGTATGTAGTTTTAATATCAAAAAGTGAAATATGCATTTTCTTGCGAGCTGCAATTGTGACCAGGTACATATTAGGCGTGATCAAATGAAACCCGTTCGAGTAGCTTTATTAAGACGAACAAAAAGGAACACCAGCAGGTGTAGCAGAATTAAACAAAGCAATACGTATAAGGAAGCAAGAATGCACCAGTGTCCGTTAGAAGAAGTCACCGTAGGCATTCAGATACGCATCCCACTGCTTGGGGAGATGGCAGATACTGTCCGCGAAGAAGGATTTTGGTTGCTCCTTGAACTATTTGGTCACCATGGCCATAACATCTGCATCGGAGTGGAATTGTTGTCCCTTTGGAGCTTTTTTCAAGGGTCTGAACAAATGAAAGTCACATGGTGACAGTTGAGGGTGTAGGCTGGGCAGTGCAGAACCTCCCAATCTTTCCGTGCTTACGCTTCCTGCACAATGTTCGCAACATACAGACGAGCATTGTCGTGCAACGGAATCACACCATGCAAAAGTCTGCAGGGTCGCTTATTCTTGATGGCTTTATGCAACTTGTCTAGTGTGTCCTTGTAGAGGCTGGCACCGATGTTCACGTGAGGCTCTTTAAAGTCCACCAACAAAACCCTTTCATGGTCAAAAAATGCGGCCAGCATAACCTTACCGGCAGAAGCCCGTGACTTGAATTTTTTGTGTTTTGGTGATCCGGGATGTTTCTCCATTGCATGCTCACTGGTTTGCTGGATCTCAAAGTGGTGGCACCACGATTCATCGCCTGACACTATGCGCAACAGAAATGCATTACCCTCCGTTTCGTAAAGAAGCAAGTGGTTCAAACTTTAACCCATGCATATGGTGGTAGGTCGGCATCCATGGGATCCATTGTTAACACACCTTTCGATAGTGCAGTGTCTTCGTAACCATTATCTGAACTGTCCCAAATGACATAGCGAATTCTTCTGCTAGCAAACGTAAGCTCCGATGATGGTCCACCCACACTGCTGCATCTATCTTGGCGATGGCTTTGTCTGTTGCAACAACACGCGCTCGGCCCAGTCGCAGAAGATCTTTCGTTTCCTCACATCCTTCGCGAAACATTTGCAGTCTGTCACTGTTGTCTTTGACACGTCACCATACACCGCCTGCATTCTGCGATGAATGTCAACATCCTTCCACTGTTAGGAACTGAATCACCGCTCACTGATCCACCTTGGATGGATTCGTAATCATATCAGCCACGTTGGCAACGTTCTGCAGCACAAACCACACATGTGAAGAGAATGAACGCATGCTTGCTCGTTCATTTGTCTGCATTTATCATGTGAGCTGTGACGTCATCATGCTCCTCGTGCATTGGTAGACGTGATGCGGCACAAACGGGTTTCATTTGATCACACCTCATATTATAACATGCTTCACAGTTGGGGAAAACATCACATCAAAATCTGTTCCTGGCCTTTAGGATAAAAACCCTGTGAAATAAATGTGCTTTATATCATGGCACATTTTCATTTGAAATTTTTACTTTGAAAATCCACCAACAATTTATGGTTTTTTCACCAGGAGCCAGGTCGACTAACTGTCTTACATCATTTTCTTCCTCTACCAGCTGTATAGTCATTTCTCTCTCTCTCTCTCTCTCTCTCTCTCTCTCTCTCTCTCTCTCTCTCTCTCTCTCACTTTCATCTAATTTTTGGATGTCATTCCATGAATTTGGTTCCTGTAAATGTTTCTTTTCAGCTGTGGAGGCAAGTCTATCTGGAGGAACACCTACATAAGTTCTCCTAGACCTCCTAAATTGTACTGCAGTACTTGGGGTACTTCCTGCATCTTTTGTTTTTGTTGGCTTTTTAATAGTCCTATCCATCATTTCATCATTACTCAAAACAATATCCTGTATTGATTCTTCACAATCATAAATGTAGTTACAACAACAGGTTTATAACGTGGAGTTTGCTTTCGGGGGGCACAGCATTTTTAATCCCAGAAAAAAAAAAAAAAAACAAGCACAATGTTAAATGTTACTATGTACAGAGGGAAAGTCTAAAGTTTTGCAATGTTTGAATAAACGCATGCGCTGCGGCGTGTATGTCACGAGTTTAAATTAGTTCAAGTCGCGCACTGCAGTCAATCGAAAGGGATATAAACTGGTAGTCATTGCTGTGAACAGCATTGCATGTCATCATTCTGTCTGTGGTTGGGACGCCTAAAAGATGAACAGCCACAACCTGCTAATTAGGGAACTTTTGCTTTACCAGTTTGAACACTGTCAGAAAGCTGCTCAAGCAACACGAAACATTTGTCATGCAAAAGGCGAAGATTCCGAGGACCACAGCACCGCAGCCAGATGGTTCAAGAAATTTCGCTCAGGTGACAGAAACTTCGACAATCTGTCAAGGTAAGGTAGGCCGCGAACCGTGGATTTGGAGGTCGTGCGTCAGGCCGTAGAGGCAAATCCGACAACCAGCCCTCGGAGATAATCAGGAGAGTTGGGCATGTCACAGACCTCCGTGGTTCATCACTTTCAGGACCTCAGCAAGGTATACAGGAGTGCCTGCCCCTCACGAACTGACGCAGGCTGAAGCAAACCGCCGAATGGAAGTGTGCACGAAACTCCTAGAAAACCCGGGTGATGAACGTTTCATCAAGTGAACTGTTACGTGCAATGAAAAGAGAATCTATTTCCGTAATCCTAACACACATCGACAGTGGTTGACTCTGGGCCAGCTTCCAGAACCTGTTGCCAAACGTGGATGCTTTGCGCACAAGGTGAGGCTCTGAGTGTGGTGGAATTTTGAGGGGATAATCCATTACGGAATTGTTCCAGACGATCGGATCATTAACGCCAACTTGCACTATGAACAGCTGGAGTGGATGTATGCCCTTTTTGGAGAAGTACCCAGCACTGGTGAACAGAAAACGTGCTCTCCTACAGCAGGACAACGCTTGGCCTCATACAGCGTGAATGACCCGATCAAAACTCTAAGAACTTGAGGGCATCGAACTGATGCTACACCCAGCATATAGTCTGCACCTTCCTCTCAGAGGGATTATTACTTATTCCGGTCCATGGCCCACTTCCTTCAAAGGCGGCACTTCAACAACCAGGAGGAGGTGGCAGCTGGGGTGAAGGAGTTCTTTTTGCCTCGAAGAACAAGAACTGGTACCGCCGCGGAATCGAAAAATTGGCAGATAGATGGCTAAACACGGTGCACACACAGTGGTCTATACTTTGAATGCTAGTTAGCTTTCATCGTAAAGGTAAGTATGAAGGCAAAGGGATCCATGCATTGCAAAACTTTCGACTCACCCTCTGTATATCGTGTAGTAGCACACGGAGAGCTGGGTTTTTAAAGTAAACAAACTGCTGACAATTGCAGAGAGAGAGGATTTACATAACTCTTCTTCAGAAGTACTTCCAAAATTAAAAAAAAAACAAAACATATATATAGAGAGATGTAAGGTCAGGTGATGCGTAACATCACAGCCTCTCCTTGACAAATGTCAACCCCGCCTTCTCGTGGTGCATCCTGTTCCCACTAAAGGGGCTCTGACGACCGCCAATAGCTATATAACTATACCATCGGGATTAGAGGAAATGCTATCCCACACTCGCCAACCCGCTTGGCCAGCGTGGTGAGTTATGGCCTAACACCTCCAAAATGACTCCACAACTTATATCTTGGCCCTCAGTCTCCGGCAGCTGGAATGTACCTGGCCAAGGCAGCGGCCAGTGCGACATGAAGGCAGAGGGTGCTAAGAATCCCCGGAGGACCGGACTAGGCTGCCATCTGATGCTGACCTTGGCTACGTATAATGGACGCTCCCTATCTTCTGATTCAAGGCTTCTTGAATTGGAACTACAAAGGATCAAGTGGGACATCGTCGGGCTAAGTGAGGTAAGGAGAAAAGGAGATCTCATTGAACTGAAAAGTGGACGTTACTTCTACTATCGTGAGACAGATACTGGCAGAACTAGTGGTGTTGGGTTTATAATAAACAAGAAACTGAAGGATAAAGTGGTAGAAGTTGAAAGTTCCTCTGACAGAGCTGCACGACTCGTTATCCAACTCTCTCGAGAAGATACCATGCTCAGATTATTCAAATTTATGCACCCACCACAAGTCATGCTGAAGAAGAAATTGAAGAATTTTATGAGGAAATTAGTCATCTAAATAATAAAGGTAAGCAGCACTTGAAGATAATTATGGGAGATTTCAATGCAAAAATAGGGCAACAGCAACAGAATGAAACGTCAGTAGGTAAATTTGGTCACAGCAACAGAAACCAGCGTGGAAATACTCTCGTTGAGTTTGCAGGGGCAGAAGGGTTTTTCATCTTGAACTCCTTTTTCAAGAAAAAGCCACACAGGAAATGGACATGGAGACATCCAAATGGGACGACAAGTGAAATTGATTTTATTATGTGTAACAAAAAATTCGTCATCAAAGACTGCCGTGTGCTAAACAAGTTCAACACAGGTAGTGACCATAGGAATGGTGAGATGTAAGATGCACCTCAACACTAAACTCGAACGTGGCAAGCTCATAAGACAAACAAAATGTATTGACATAACCAACCTTAAAAAACACCATAATACCTTCAAGTTGGAACTGAAGAACAGATTTTCTGCGTTAGAAGGCCTAACATTTGAAGAAGTGGATATTTCTGAAGTTAACAGAAAAGTAACCATAGCTCTTATGGAAACAGCAGCAAAATTAGCTGGGTCTAAGAACAAGTTGCATGTGAACAAATTATCAAGAAAAACCAAAATGTTGATGCAAAAAGAAAGAGACATGAGGACAACTAAAGAAGATGTGACTTCCAAAGTGGAATATATAGAGCTATGCAAGACAGTACGAAAAAATATCACTGAAGACGTAAGGAAATTCAACTGTGAACTAGTGAGGAAAGCAATTTAAAACAACCAAAGCCTAAAGATAGCAAAGGGACATCTCAGTAAGGGAAGAAAACAGATTATGGCACTGAGAAAAGAAGATGGTTCTGTAACAAGAAATAGAGGCGAAATTTTGACAAGAGTGAAAGATTTCTACACCAAATTATATGAAAGGGATGATACATGTACTCCAGACATCATGAAAGGTACCAGTACCAGAGTTCTTCCAGTCCTTCCAGCAGAAGTTGCACATGCAATCAAGAACATGAAGCGGGGAAAAGCTCCAGGAGAAGATGGAATTACTGTAGACATCATACAAGAAGCAAGTGGAGAAATCGAAACAGTACTCGCCCAAATTTTCACTCGATGCCTTAATGAAGGGAAGATTCCTGAGGATTGGAACAACGCTACAACGATCCTGCTACATAAAAAAGGCGACATTGAGGATCTCAGGAACTACAGACGTATCAGCCTCCTATCAGTGGTTTATAAAATCTTCACTAAAGTTCTTTCACACCGCTTGAAGGAAACACTGGACATGGCTCAATTGAGAGAACAAGCTGGATTCAGGAGTGGCTACAGCACAATAGATCATATCCACGTACTAAGAGAACTAATTGAAAGAGCGAGGGAATATGAACTTTCATTGTGCATGGCTTTTATCGATTTGAAAAAGCCTTTGATTCGGTGAAACCATCAGCAGTTACAATGGCTCTGAAATCCTGCGGTATTGAAGATGCATACATTAATATTATTAATAACATGTATGAAAATGCAAAGATTCGGCTGTTTGAAAATACAACACACATAAAAATTGGAAAGGGAGTGAGACAAGGTGACACCATATCTCCGAAGCTCTTAAATGCCACATTGGAAAATGTCTTTCAATCACTGAACTGGGAAAACAGAGGGATAAAGATTAATGGAGATTATCTAACCCACCTTCGTTTTGCTGATGACATAGTCATTTTTGCAACTACCCCATCAGAGCTACAGAGTATGATGCAGGAACTTGCTGACAAGAGTAAAGAAGTGGGATTAAAAATGAACTTTCAGAAGACAAAAGTGATGTTCAATGCTTTTACAAGAAATGGAATGAAGATTTATCGATTGATGGAGAAAAGCTGGAGATAACAGACACGTACGTTTATCTTGGACAGCAGATATCAAGTGAGGGTCACACTGATGAAGAAATTAATCGGCGTACGAAACTTGCCTGGAGAGCTTTTGGAAGAAACAGCATAATTTTCAAGAGCAATATGCCATTATGTCTTAAAAGAAACGTGTTTGATCAATGCATCCTTCCAGTGCTTACGTATGGTGCAGAGACGTGGACCTTAACTAAAAGCGACATACAAAGGCTGCAGACAACACAAAGCAGCATGGAGAAGTGCATGCTTGGTGTAACCAGGAGAGATAAGAAGAGGAACTCGTGGATCCGAAAAATGACAAGAGTGGAAGACATGATGATCAGAGTTAAATCCCTGAAATGGCAATGAGCTGGACATACTGCCAGAAGGACAGACCATCGATGGACAGCCGAAATTTTAGATTGGATTCCAAGGGACAGGAAAAGACCCAGAAGAAGACCACATGGGAGATGGGTGGATGAAATTCGAAAATATGCAGGTGACATGGAGGAGACTGGCACAAGACAGACCGTTGTGGAAGAAACTTGGGGAGACCTTCGTCCAGCAGTGGATTGATAATGGTTGACGATGATTATATATATATATATATAAAATATTTTTTAACCCAGAGTAGGATTGCCACAGGAATAGGTGCCACTAATACGATAAGTGCAAAACCTACTGCCATTTCAAATTGAGACCGTGGAATTTTTGCTTCCAAACGTGAAGGAAATTATTACCCCAGTGCAACTGTGGGAAGCCATCTTTCAAGCTGTACCTGCAGTGAGTCAGACACCAGATAAATCACTCAGCTGCTGGGGATCCACACGTGATCAATAGGACATCGCTGCTCTCCTGAGTTTTCACAGCTAGAGTGGGCATGTGGGGTCTTCAGCTTCCATGCTGAAACAGCTGGTGGAAGCGATCAGCACTTTGAAAGAGCAAAGACACAGTGTTTTACAAAAGGTGGTAACTTGAAAAAGGCTGACACTGGCTTTGTTACTTCTTCGATGAAAGAATTGTGGAATGCAATTTCACCAGAAATGGTTAAAAGGTCTTTCAAAAAATGTTGCATAAGTAATGCCATGGATGTCACAGAAATTTTTTGGAAACTGATAATAAATCATACTTTGAAGGTTTCTGCAGAAGATAATATCAGACATCTGCACAATTTATTTCAATATAAGGTTTTCCAAATTCTTGAAATCTAGGGTTGGCTATGTAGGTCAAGGTTGAAGTAAGGAGGTTTTTTTTTTTTTTTTGGTTTTTTTTTTCATATGTAGAGGATTTTAGGAAGAGAGTGTCTGACCGCAGGTCTTAAACAACCCTTAGAAATAGGAAGCTAGGAGATTTGGGCTAGAGTGCCCGATAGGAAAGTGACACGGAAGCGAGTTAGAAAGGGGAAGAAAAACGCCCTTATTTATTACTGGGGGCCAGTACCCGGGGCCCGACGGCTTAACGTGTCCATCTTGAGATCAAACCCGAAGTCTTCTCTGTGGCAGTCATGAACGTTGACCACTAGGCCACCAGCGGCTGAAGTAGGGAGGTTGGGTTACACACAAATATATATGGTACTGTTCCTCCTAACAAACTATAGCCAACTCCTTTCATGATATTTTTCTGTTTCCTACTAACACACTATAGCCAAGTTTTTTCATTAGATTTCTCTGTTCCTTCCTAAAACATTATAGCCAGGTTCTATCACTACATTTTTCTGTTTCCTCCTAACACAAGCACACCATAGCCAAGTTCTATCATTAGAACTTTGTTTCCTTCTAATACTATGGCAGTTTTATCATTAGTTTTTTTTTCTCCTGTTTTCTCCTAATATACTATAGCTAAAATCCATCGTTAGATTTTCAGATTCCTCCCAACACACTACAGCAAAGTTCATAAGCAAAGTGACCTGTGTATGTTTCTTTTTTGAAGTCAAAACAGATGTAACTTTCAAAGAAACATACAAAAGTGACCTGTGTATGTTTCTTTGAACGTTACATCTGTTTTGACTTCTGTATGTTTAACCAGGATAAGGTTAAATTAATGCACACCTAAGAACACAATAAATTAAAACATATTTTTGGCCACTTCCAACAATCCTTACCACATTCCTGCTTCCACAGCTCGAGCTGTGGTAGAGAAGAGTTACATGTAGAACAGGGTTTGTTAAAGCAGTTTTGTTGCCCCTGTGATGCATATATATGGGCATAATGAGGATTTCCACCACCTTGATAAACAGCATGAGCTAGACACAGATAGCCCTAGGGAAGAGAGGTATTTCACTTATTTGCAACTGATTAAAAAACAAAATGAACTTTGTGTGTGTGTAACATGAAATACACTCAATACAGATCAAAATAAAAAAATCAGAAAACATAAAATTGTCAGACTGACTGTAACAAATTAGCTATAATCAGACCTGCCAACGTGGGGAAATCCACACCACTAGAATTCATGTGTATTTGCACCAACGTAATGTGAAGCTCGAGATACCATAAACACACAAATAAACATAAAAAGCTCTCTCTCTCTCTCTCTCTCTCTCTCACACACACACATCATATGTGCCACTAAGGTGCTCAAGTGAAGACTGAAAACTGAGTCGCTTAAAGTGAAAAGTTGAGACTTTCGGTCAATGCAGCAAGGAATTTACACTGGTCACAAAAAGGTTAGGAATATTGCATAAAATGAAGGATGTGTGTATCTGACTCAAATAACACACACTGAAATAACATCAGTGAGGCTACATAACAAAAACAATAAAGAATGAGTTTACCAAAACAATTCATTGTGCAATTTCTGCACACAACAAAGTAACACTGCAACATAAACAAAATGGTAAATTCTGAGAATGTCCATATCTCCGGATTTCAGTACTGGATAACACCACCTCTGAATAAAAGACTGTTTTGACGAATACGAGGCATACCTACAATAACATTACTGATGAGTGTCTAAGGCAGCTTGTCCCGTATTATAGGCAACACGTTATGGAGGTCTGCTAGTGTACTGGGGTATGGAACATGGTTATCGAGACATAGTCGTACAGTGTTCCAAATGTTCTTAACACAACTAAGGTTGAGAGACCTCAGAGGCACCTGTAACGATTCAACCCCAACATTTTTCAGCTTCTGAAGCACGGTGAATGGATGCATTGTCATTAAGAAAACAGAATGCATGTCCAATCGCAGTGTGAAACAGTGTCACAATGTCATGAAATAAAAGATTGCCGTCTTATGCACGATTAGAATAACTAAAAGTTAAAAGAAACTGATGCTCCTGTACACACCAAATGTGGTGAAAATGATCTAAATGACAGGTTAAAGCAAACATGAGATCTTTCAATCCCTCTTGGGATCATCCTCAGATGTGCTCACGAATTAGTGATTCCGACCTTTAAATAACAGAAGTGTCATGATTCGAACTGTGTGTTCACTGCGCATGTCTGGGATTGTTCACGGGAGGATCCAAGTCGCTGAGTGGGTGATTGTGTCATCTGGTGTTGAGGCATTCAAGGTGTTGTCACTTTGAGCATTATTGGATTCCCTTGGCGGGAAATTTTTCCAAGGATTGGGGATGTACATTGGTATATAGTCGTTACAACATTGATTGCCCTTGATGAATATTAACAAACTCTCAGCAAAAAGCAACGAGGTTTTGTTCCGTGGTGTTGTAACGATGGAAGTCTCCTGCCAAGCTGGATAATAAGAACCCTTGTTGGTAAGGCTTGATAATGGAGTTTTATGGTTTTGAGTTTTGATATCATAAACATGTTCCTTCATTCTGATATCCAATGTCCTCTGGGTAGATCCTATGTAAGTGAGAGGTGGGTCATCTGGCTCGGGTATCGTTCACTTGACCGAAAGGTCACTTGACCGAAAATCACTTCGCCGAAAATCACTTGATCGAAAGGTACATTTCACCGAAGGGTCACTTGACCGAAAAGTTCATTTCACCGAAAGATCACTTCACCTAAAAGTTCATTTCATCGAAAGGACACTTGATCGAAAAGTTCATTTCACCGAAAGATTACTTTACCTAAAAGTTCATTATATCGAAAGATCATTTCACCGAATGGTCAGTTTATCGAAAACTTAGAATTTTGTTGTTATAGATCTGTTGGAGTATGGTGCTGGTTTTTAAAAAACTGGTCACCTAAACATTATTGGATTGTATAAAAAATACACTTTTAATTTCTTTTAAACACCTCCCCATAAGTAGGTTTTTCGAAATATAACATTAATTATAAGTCATAGATAGACCTGTGCCTTTTTGCCAAATTTTAATCCCCCGAGCTCATATTCATGAAGTTTACATAACAACTCAAGTTAATGAGTTGTTATGTAAACACACTTATTCAGACAAAAAAAAAAAAAAAATCAGTTTTAGGGCCCTTGGCCTCGGTTTAGGCCTTTTTAGAACATTTTAATCGTGCGTGCTCATATTCATAAGGTTTACGTAAAATGTCCAGCTAATAATGTTGCACATTTATTCAGGCAAAAAAGAATCAATTTTTGGGCCCTAGGCCTCGGCTTAGGCCTTTTTAGAAAATATTAACCGTGCATGCTCATGTTTATAAGGTTTACATAAAAACTAAAGTTAATGATGTTGTACTCTTATTCAGGCCAAAAGAATCAGTCTTAAAGCCCTTGGCCTCGTTTTAGGCCTTTTTAGAAAAATTTAATCCTGCGTGCTCATATTTATAAGGTTTACATAAAATGTCAAGTTAATAATGTCGCACATTTATTGAGGCAAAAAAGAATCAATATTAGGGCCATAGGCCTCGCTTAGGCCTTTTTAGCAAATTTTAATCGTGCTTGCTCATGTTCATAAGCTTTACATAAATAGAAAAGTTAATAATGTTACACATTTTTTCAGGCAAAAAAGAATCAATTTTAGGGCCCTAGGTCTCAGCTTAGGCCTTTTTAAAAAATTTTAATTGTGCTTGCTCATGTTCATAAGCTTTACATAAATAGTAAAGTTAATAATGTTACACAATTTTTCAGGCAAAAAAGAATCAATTTTAGGGCCCTAGGTCTCAGCTTAGGCCTTTTTAGAAAATTTTAATTGTGCTTGCTCATGTTCATAAGCTTTACATAAATAGTAAAGTTAATAATGTTACACAATTTTTCAGGCAAAAAAGAATCAATTTTAGGGCCCTAGGCCTCGGCTTAGGCCTTTTTAGCAGATTTTAATCGTGCGTGCTCATATTCATAAGGTTTACATAACAACTCAAGTTAATGATGTTGTACACTTATTCAGGCCAAAAGAATCAGTCTTAAAGCCCTAGGTCTCGGCTTAGGCCTTTTTAGAACATTTTAATTGTGCTTGCTCATGTTCATAAGCTTTACATAAAAAGTCAAGTTAATAATGTTGCAATTTTTTTCAGGCAAAAAGAATCAATTTTAAGGTCCTAGGCCTCAGCTTAGGCCTTTTTAGAAAATAATAACGGTACGTGCTCATGTTCATAGGTTAACCTAAAAACTCAAGTTAATGATGTTGCACACTTTTCAGGCTAAAAGAATCAAGTTTAGGGCTCTAGGCCTCGGCTTAGGCCTTTTAGCAGATTTTAATCGTGCGTGCTCATATTCATAAGGTTTACATAACAACTCAAGTTAATGATGTTGTACACTTATTCAGGCCAAAAGAATCAGTCTTAAAGCCCTAGGTCTCGGCTTAGGCCTTTTTAGAAAATTGTAATCGTGCGTGCTCATATTTATAAGGTTTACATAAAATGTCAAGTTAATAATGTCGCCCATTTATTCAGGCAAAAAAGAATCAATATTAGGGCCGTAGGCCTCGCTTAGGCCTTTTTAGCAAATTTTAATCGTGCTTGCTCATGTTCATAAGCTTTACATGAAAAGTAAAGTTAATAATGTTACACATTTTTCTGGCAAAAATAATCAATTTTAGGGCCCTAGACCTCGGCTTAGGCCTTTATCGCAAATTTTAATCGTGCGTGCTCATATTCATAAGGTTTACGTAAAAAGTCAAGTTAATAATGTTGCACATGTATTCAGGCAAAAAAGAATCAATTTTATTGCCCTTAGGCCTTTTTTTTTTTTTTTAGCTTAGGCGTTTTTAGAAAATTCTAATCTTGCTTGTTCATAAGTTTACATAAAATGTCAAGTTAAAAAAAATCAAGAGGGGGGTTAAAGATTGCCGTTTCTGGGCATATATTGAGAACTGAATTGGGAACTCCAAACGCATTTCGGGAAAACGGTCCATGTAAGCCAAGCGAGGCGAGAATTGCACTTTAATTTGAAGAAAAAATTGCCGAGGATCCGAGGTACACCTAGTTTTGGGAGGGTATACCCCCAACTTCCGTAATATTATGTTCGGGGCCGCTGGAGTCTGTCAGTGTATCCAGGATGTTCCCCTTGAAGCGTCCGCGAGGTCCGTCATCTTGGGGGGGGGGGTTTGGCTTTCCCCAAAATGTTAAAATGGACGTAGAGCTGTAAACATTAGACCCATGCTTTATATAATGATTCTGTACACGACCACGAATTTTCAGGAATGTGGAGTGAAACTGAACCCCCCCCCGTTTCCAAGAGCTCTTCAGGGGTAACATCGAGGATACACTGATGACCGACTCCAGAGGCCCAGAATATAAAATTACGGAAGTTGGGGGTAGAGCCCTCAAAACCAAGCACCTCGTATCCCTTTTACAGACTTCACCAAATTTCTGGGGGAGGGGGAAGGGCATACATAGTTTGGCACTAAACACAACATGAAGAATAGAAATTGCGAGCAAATCCCTTACCTTGAACACCTGTCTGCGCTCTTAGAAACTTGGGGGAGGGTGAATTCGTCCCACCCTCCTGAAAATTCATGATCGTGTACAGAATCATTATATAAAGCAAGGTTCTAATGTTTACAGCTCTACGTCCATTTTAACATTTTGGGGGAAAGCCCCTCCCAAAGCTCACGGACTTCGCAGACACTTCAAGGGGAACATCCTGGATACACTGACAGACTCCAGTGGCACAGAATATAATACTACGGAAGTTCGGGGTACAGTTCCCTCAAACCAAGTGTACCTCGGATCTTCGGCAATTAATTTCTTCAAATTAAAGCACAATTCTCGCTTGGCTTACATGGAACGTTTTCGCAAAATTCGTTTAGAGTTCCTAAAAAGGCCTAAGCCGAGGCTTAGGGCCCTAAAATTGAATCTTTTTTGTCTCAATAAATGTGCAACATTATTAACTTGACTTTTGCGTAAACCTTATAAATATGAGCACGCACGATTAAAATTTGCTAAAAAGGCCTATGCGGAGGCCTAGGGCCCTAAAATTTATTCTTTTTGCCTGAATAAATGTGCGACATTATTAAGTTGACATTTTATGTAAACCTTATAAATATGAGCAAGCAGGATTAAAATTTTCTAAAAAGGCCTAAGCCGAGGCCTAGGGCTTTAAAGACTGATTCTTTTGGCCTGAATAAGTGTACAACATCATTAACTTGAGTTGTTATGTAAACGTTATGAACATGAGCACGCACGGTTAAAATTTGCTAAAAAGGCCTAAGCGGAGGCCTAGGGCCCTAAAATTGATTATTTTTGCCTGAAAAAATGTGTAACATCATTAACTTGATTTTTTATGTAAACCTTATGAACATGAGCACGCACGGTTAAAATTTGCTAAAAAGGCCTAAGCGAGGCCTACGTCTTTTTGCCTGAAAAAATGTGTAACATCATTAACTTGATTTTTTATGTAAACCTTATGAACATGAGCACGCACGGTTAAAATTTGCTAAAAAGGCCTAAGCGAGGCCTACGTCTTTTTGCCTGAAAAAATGTGTAACATCATTAACTTGATTTTTTATGTAAACCTTATGAACATGAGCACGCACGGTTAAAATTTGCTAAAAAGGCCTAAGCGAGGCCTACGGCCCTAATATTGATTCTTTTTTGCCTGAATAAATGTGCAACGTTATTAACTTGACTTTTCATGTAAACTATTTATGAACATGAGCACTGAACATGATTTTTATGAAAAACGTATGAACATGATAAAACTTGCTAAAAAGGCCTAGGCCGAGGCATAGGGACTTAAAATTAATTATTTTTGCCTTAAAACTAAATCTTTGCGTTCTCTGTGACACGGAGAAATCAAAAGTGCAATTTGAGTATGATCCCCTAACGTTTCGGTGGTCTGTCTGTCAAACTTGCACCATGCTTCAACAGATCCTGTAATGAAATCTAGCGTTTTCGATAAACTGACCCTTCGGTGAAATGACCTTTCGATGAAATGAACTTTTAGGTAAAGAGACCTTTCGGTGAAATGAACTTTTCGATCAAGTGACCCTTCGGTGAAATGTACCTTTCGATCAAGTGACCCTTTGGTGAAATGAACGCTTCGATCAAGTAATCTTTCGGTGAAACAATTTTTTCGGTGAAGTGATTTTCGGTCAAGTGACCCTTCGGTGAAGTAAACGTCGGGCAAATGAACCAGACCCATCTGGCTCAGTACTGTAAAAAGAGGTATGCTATATACTCCATGACAGGATCCCTGTTTGATTTGATTGCGGTCGTTGCGAATGATGGAGTAGATATTGATGTTCTGAGGCCAAAATAGATTTTATGACGATGACACAAGTTTTTCATAATACGAGTAACGTGTGGGTCATAGCACATGGACCCAACAAATTTCTTATCCCTAGTTTCTCTCACAAGTGTGGACATGGTTGAGTTTTGGAGTCTTTTATAAACCGAATCCACCAAATGATCTTCATAGCCATGGTTTCGGGCGATTTCCTTAATTTTTGCAATCTCTTGTTTTTTCAGACGGCTACTGGAGGAGTGTGTAAGGGCTCGTTGTATCATGAAACGAATGGCTGAAAGCTTATGACATAGAGGGAGCATAGAGTTGTAAGGGATAATGCTAGGGACAGACATAGGCTTCCTGAAAACTGAGGTTTGAATAGTATGATTTGTAATATTTCTGGTTAGCAAAATGTCCAAAAACGGTAAGACACCTTCAGTTTCCAGTTTCAACGTAAAATTCACTGATGGATTTAGTGAAGACATGAAATCCCTAAAGTTTAATAATTTTTCTTCAGTACCCAACCAAAAAACCAAGACATCATCGACATACCTCAAATATAGACAAAGATCTTCAGGTAAAGGGTTCAGTGCAAAGTACTCTAGATGTTGCTTAAATATCTCAGCCAAAAGTGGTGATGAAGGGGAACCCATTGGGACCCCCTCTTTTTGCCTGTAAATGATGTTGTTGAAGCAGAAGTATGATCGATTTTGAATAAGTCTCAGGGCACTAAGGATTGCGGTAATCTCAGACACAGGCATGTCTGATTCTTTCAGTTTGTCTGCAATTAAAGAGTGAATTAGAGGTACAGAAATGTTAGAGTATACGGCCGTGACGTCCAGTGAGGCCATAATGAAGGGAGCCCCTTGACTACAGAAAGTTTGAATCCTAGATAAGGCTTCTTTCGAGCTGGAAACAGAGTAGCCTTGAGTTAGGGTTATGGGTTTAAGGAATGAGGCCAAGGTTGCTTCAAGTGGACGGGTTGGATTAGAATGCCCCAACACCAATGGTCTCATGGGTTGGTGTTCTTTATGAGTCTTTAAGGTTCCGAATAATTCAAGAACTCTATAGCCATTTGGTGGGTGCATGCGAGAGGAGATGGTAGATGGGAGAGTTCCAGAATTTTTAAGTCTGCTGAGTGCTGTTACCGAGGCATTTGTTGGGTCACGGGTGACAATATCATGTGGGATCTCCTGAATAGCAGTCTCCATTTTTTGGGTGTACGTAGGTCTGTCTAGAATGACTGCCTGTCCTGTTTTATTGGTTGAAATTATGGCCAGGTTCGAATCCCTGCCTAATTTCCTCAACTGAGCACGTTCGACTTTAAGCGACAGATCATCCGGTTGTCTTCGTCTCCGCAATGCCTTAGTAATCTCAAATCTAGCCACTTCTTGATCATTTGCAGGGAGGTGACGAATTATATCCTTGGCCTGCGGGATAAAAGTCAGTGGGGTGGGGGGTTAGCCGGATATGAATACTTCAGCCCCCTCTTTAAGGCAAGTTGTTGAATTTGGCTAAGCTGAACGCTGCTCAGATTGATGAAAGACGACTGAATGGTGACTGGATGTTGTTTTGGTCAGGTTTGGATAAAGACTTGATTTGTCTTGTCCGCCACTAGATTCCGAAGTTTGTGAATGTGAGTGCTCTGAAATTTCCCGGCTTCTTTCAAGCAAAAAAGTAAGCAACATCTGCAAGCAAAAAAGTCAAGCAAGCATACTCTCCAAGCAAAAAAGTCAAGCAACATCTCCGTCATCAGCCTCTACTGACAAGCCAAAGTATGTAAATCTTTCTTCTGTCACTATTCCTCCTAGCTTGGATAAATTCTTATCATTAGGCCCAAAATTTTCACCTGCTCTTCCTATCAATCTTCCACAAACTGTTTCTGTTATAGAATCAGCCATCCACAGAACTGAGACTGTTCAGCAGCCTATCCTTCGTGCCAACGCTGCTGTTATCTTATCCAAGCAAAATTCTGTGCCAATCAAGTACTCTTCTTCTTGTTTAAAAGAATTCAGGTCATTTATTCAGGAAAATGACCTAGCCGTATGCAAAGCAGATAAAGTTGGTTGCCCAGTCATCATTGGTAAAGAAACTCTAAACCAAAAAGTGCTTTCTTTTCTTACATCTGCTAACTGCATCCCTTTGCAGTCAGACACCACCAACTCACTCAAAAACTCAGTTGACAGATTAGCTAAGAAAGAAACTCTTCAATCCTTCCTTGGTGATATATCACCCCCTCCTTACTTTAGAACTCCCAGGCTCTTCCTGCAAGTGAAACTGCATAAAGCTGGTAACCCCATCAGACCTTTAGTGGAATATTCTTTTTCTCCAGCAGTAAACCTTGAAAAGAGATTGGTCCTCAAATGCAAATCCCTGGCAGCCAACCATCCTCATACAGTTGTCTCTACTTCAAACTTCATCCACAACCTTCCTAATTCCTTTCCTCCTTGTGATAATCTGTATACTCTTGATGTAGAATCTTTGTTTCCCTCTGTACCATATTTTGATTCCTACATGCTCCTCATGAAGAAATTGATTCTTCATTTTGAATCCCCCGGTCCTCTTATCAAAGATCTTTATGATTGTTTCCACACTATTCATCAACACAGTTGTTTTGTTTTCAACAAAATTGTGTATAGGCAACAATCTGGTCTCCCCATGGGCTCACCTCTTTCCCCTCTGCTTGCTGAAATCTACATGCAACATATATGCAACATCCATCATTCCTTTACACCCCTTTCAACCTTCCCTATGGTTAAGATATGTAGACGACATTTTCATTAGCTGGCTACATTCCGAGTCTGAACTACAGATACTGATCAACTCCATTACGGAAAAATTTCCTTCCATTAAGCTCACTATATCTAAGGAAGTAAATCACAAAATTGATTTCCTGGATGTATCTATCTGCAGAAACGCTGATCTCTCCATTACTCGTTCCGTCTATCGAAAACCTTCTGCGGCCACTAACATCATTCCCTACAAATCTTGCACCCTGCATCTCTACAAGCTTGCAGCATTGAAGTCCTACATCCACAGGGCTCATATCATTTGCAACAACCAACTCTCTCTTCAAGAAGAACTCTCCAAAATTTCTACAATAGCCCTCTCCCATGGTTTCCCTGCTGTTACAGTCAACTCACTCATAAAGAAATATGAAAACCATTCGAAAATAGAATGCCTCCTTCCTCACAAGAAAGAAGACCTGAAATTCTGTGGTTCTGTTCCTTACCATCCTTCCTATGCTTATAAGTTAAAGATTCTTTTTAAAAGTTTTGGTTACCATCTTGCCATTAAATCTACCCCAAACATCTTGAAACTTCTACAAAGGGATAGGGACAAAGTTGAAAGCCTGAACCTCCCAGGAGTTTACTGCATTCCTATCTCTTCTTCTACTGGGGATAACTTATACATTGGAAGCACATACAGGAGCTTAACCATAGAATTTTAGAACATAGAAAAGATGTTTTGAAAGCCAATCCTAATACTGCCTTGTCTATTTTGACAATGGAAGACACATCTGCAGTTCCCCACTGGAACGAAGCAAAACGAATTGCTTCTTTTGACAATCTTTTTGCCCTCCGTTACCGTGAAAGCATAGAAATTATTTTCAACTCAATGACTTGCAACTCCGAATCTCCTCTCTACATTCCGTTGATCTGGAGATCAATTCTAAGTTTTGGCAACAAAAATAGGAAAAATTCAAATGTAGAATCTGGCAACAATCTTAGTCCTCCATTGGCGTGATGAAGACCTAAGATAAGGTCGAAAGCTTCCAACTTACGAACTTTTTGTAAAGTTTTCAGTTAACATAACTAGCGTGATCAAGTTACCTTTATTTGCTGAGAAAAGCTGCTGGATTTTATTGATTTCCTTCTCATCAAAGGTATGAAGTAGTGCAAAACGTCCAACAGGAGTTGGGGGCATTCACCTTTAGAAGTACAATTTTTAAGGGCACTGGACACTTGAACTGTTTTCTTGCCACATTCTTCTGGCCACCAAAAACCTCTGGCTGGTCTATGAAAGATACTGTTATGTCCTCGAATTCTCTAGATAAGTTTGTAATATGTTCCATCCACCAGTTATTGTCATAAATGCATCCTATAAATTCTCCTATTTGAAAATCATTCACAGAAATGGGTTCTTTTTCTGTGGGCTTGAAAATTGTACTGCTTTATGTGGGTGCTGGACTGTTCTGGCCATTGATGATTTATTTCCTTGTACTAACCAGGAATGCTGTGACTGTATCCCAACAACAGATTTTACTGTATCCCACTCTTCTACGTTGCTGGTTCGGTAGGATTGAACTTCATCAGTTGTAAGGAGTAGAAGTTTAGTCTTTGGGATCAAGGGGGTGACATTTTCAACAAATGAAGGTGCATCTCTTATAGCTTGTGAAGCTTCTTTCTGTAAGTTGAATTTAGTATCAAAGTGCTTGCACAGACCACCCATACATACCATCACATGCACTCTTGCCATGGCCTGTGGCTGAGAAGATTCACTTCCTTGTTACATTTGGGTCCCCCTTCACAAGTTCATAGAACTGATATTTGTTTTCGAAGATCCATCTGAGATGTCCTTTGGAAGAATTTAAAACAATTGTTTACAATTCTCAGCAATTTCACTTTTTATGAGCAGAATGGCACACAGAGCATGTGCTGTGTCATGGCTTATATCATTGCATGCTACCACAAAAGACTTGGCCTCATTTGGAAAGTACACAATGCATGTAAAGAGTGAGATCTGGCACTTTATCGGGTAGAATTACAGACCACTTCTGAGCAAAGTCAAAGTGCAACACCAACACTGGACTACGTGCTGCAGCCTGTCTAACATCTGCTATCCCATCTCTCTGGATCCGCTCATTATAAATTATGGAAGAGTTTCTTCCCTCCTGATATCCCCCACCTTCAGTAGCTCTTATTTTCATTGACTCCCCCAATGACTCTCAAGCAGCCTTGATAGGTGTTTCAGAGTACTCCATAAAAATTGCACTGGGCAGTACCATTTTCAGCGCCACAGCTTTGGAAAATCAAACTTTGAAATCATATCAACTGCAGTTTAGCCCAAAAATTACCGCAAATTGCAGTTTCCCCATGAGTCAAAAATTGCCACCATTTTCACTGTTACTAATTTTTTCGCCCCATTTTCGGATTTAGTCAGGTTTGGTGACTTGGCAAATGCTAAGTGCGAGCCCTGCTGGGAATTGTGTTCTCCTGCTATTAAAAACTTATTAATGTTTACAGTTCTCTTTTTTTCTTTGAATTCAAAAATTAGAAAAAAAAAGTGCCATTTTTCAAAAATTGGAAAAAAAAAGTGTCACTTTCAAAAATAAGTAGGAAAATTTCAAAGCAAAAATACAGTAACCTGATTCCCCCAGTAAACTACCTACCATTAGGGCATTATTTGGACAAAATTTCAGAATTTTTAAAAATGGGGTTTTTGAGATATTGCAATTCAAAAATGTTGATTTTTTGAAATTCTGTATATTTAAAAAAATATTTTTATGAGTTACATGCATCACAGGATAAAAATGAAATTACTGCTAAGACAACCCTAGTAAGGGTGCAGGTTGGTACACTTACCCGCCTGATAAGTTTTTTTCTCAAAAAAAAAAAAAAAAAAATCCTAAATTTGTGGAAAATTAATTTTTTTTGCCATCTGGCAACATTAGTTTGATCAATTGCTGTGAATTTGAAGAAAGGCCAATTCAGTAGCTTCAAAATAAAAAAAATTCGAGTCTTTACCTGTTATAGTTCAGGAGCAGTGTGCACTTTAAATTTGGCGTTTCACATTATTTTCATCACGGGTGTATTTTTTGCTTATTTTCAAAACGCTGTAGCTCAAGCAAAATTTTTTTTTGAAAAATCCTTTTGCAGTACTTTATACCTCTATCAGGAGTAGCTACCATAATTTTTTCAAAAATATTGGACGTGGTCAACTGACACATGGGCACATCTGCCTGAATTTATTTTATTTATTTATGTTTTGATTGGAGGTTTAACGACCACTGTGAGCAACTCAATGGGCTATAAGCAGTTGTCCATCCCTAATTTAGGGAAGGGAGATAGCCAGTGCCGTAAGACGAACACAACATCCATGCCTCACCGGGATTCGAACTCAGATCTCTTTTGGACGAATGATCAGAGGCCATCGCTTAGACCACTGTGCCACTTGGACGGCTTTGCCTGAATTGAGATGAAAATGGTATTTGAAACCACAATATCCTTAAATTTTTGTGACCAGTGTGTATATAAGTGTATACACATAATTGCCCCTCCCCTCAAATAATTTACAGTTTTATAGACAATTAGGGAACTTCCCCAGACAAACAAGTGCATGTGCCAGCAAAAAATGTCATCTTTTTCTCTTGACTGTTCAACTGATCTGGATGTCACTGCTATACACATCACAAGAGAAAAAAAAAATTGTTCTTTTCAGAGCACCATTCAAGTTGAAATTTGTTACTTTACCTGTGCATGCTAGAAACAGTGCAATTTCTGTGACCCATTTCATGGCTGAGTGAAAAGCAGCATTTCACTTTTAAACTTTAATTTCACTGAAAATGAATGTTTTCCCATTTAACTGTGCATTGCAGTCTAACATTTATTAGTCACTGTTTACTATATCAAGGAGAAAATAATGCAAGAGTTTTTCCTTTTGTTAGAAAAGATACTGAAGTTCAAAATTGGAACTTCCAACTGTGCATTGCCATCTATCATGACATGCAAAGTCGTTTCTGCACAATGAGTAGGAAGTGTCATTTTCAATGTTTAACTTCGTTAAGCAAATACAATTAAAGACTTCAGTTTACTGTTGCGTCAATGTGGGAAGTGAGCAGGAAGCCAGGAAATTGTGTTCTTCGGTTATGAAATGTGTACTAAATAATGTTGACAGTTCTATTTTGTCTTTGAATCCAAGAAATTTGAAAGAAGCAAAGTTTAGTGAATATTTTACTCTGCATAATGCTAAAAATCAAACTGCAAAAACTCTTGTACTGAAAACTCTTCTTTTACCATTTGCTATAGTAAGGATTGCAGACATTACACACTTCAAGCAATGCAAAGTTTTCCAGCTAGGGGGTGTACATGCATGAACTGTTTTACTGGTATCCCTACTTCTAAAAGTCATATTTGAGAAAATTGCTTTTCTGTCACATAGTTCCTGCTAAGAGCATCTTGCATATATTTTCTACTTTTTTCATAATACACAGTTCTACCCACTAGGGGGCAGTCAGCAAATGTTTCTGTTTGAAAAGAGCACTTCCAATTATAAACAAATGGATGGGGAAAATCCTTTCTTTGAAGGACACTCAATATTTTGCACCCACATTTTCTTCTTCAAATAATACAATTTTACTTACCACAAGGGGGCATCAAGTTACACTATGTTTTACTCTCTATCTTTGCTTCTAATTGACTTAAAAATTTTCATTTGCTTCGAATATCTTACAGTATGAGGAAGAATTTGCCTGCAGCTTGTGATATTTCATAATCCCATTTTCTGCTGGTGGTGGGTGTACATTGCTATTTCTAACTAGCAGTTTTACCAATTCTTGGAGTATGTTTGAAAGATTCATTTTGTAATTGACGTTTCCATTCATTATGAAGAACAATGCAACACTGTGTGTTTAACTTAATGCTGGTTATGCCTCCACACATATTCACAATCACCAAATCATGGCTAGAGGAATATTCCATGGATCATTGGCATATTTTCACTGTATTCCATGTATTTAACATTAAAAACCTACTGTGTATAAATGAAGAATTATTTCTTCGAATATTGGCATATTTTCACTGTATTCCATGGTAGCATTAAATGCCTACCTAGTATAAATGATGAATTATTTCTTCGGAGAAATTCATTTCTTAAACATATGTTTAACTTAATGTACCATTTGTCTAACAGGAGGTGCAAATGCATTTTTTTCTATAAGGATTAAAAATGTGCTTACTTATTGCACCCCAAAGATTTGGTAAAATCTTTTCTTTTTAAATCAAAATTTATTTATGGTGTTTCAGGACTTTTAAAAGGATATTAACTGGATAGTGGGGAATCAGTTGTCCCACATGTTAACATTACAAAAGTTGTACGAAGCAAGTTGTTGAAGTCTGACAACTGTCAAGATGGTCAGAAACACTGAAACATGGTTGAGAGGTTCAATATTAACACTGGGGTCAGACAACGATGTAGGAGGTCACAGTCCGTGTCACATTTATACACACAACTCGGTTACATGTGTTATGTCTACACAGACAAATTTGTAAAATGAAGTACAGTTCCACATGTCAAAGCAGGTAGTCTGGTATCTGCAGTCTGCTGCACAATTAGTCTTGCTTGCTAATTTTTAAGATTATAAACCACCAGCAGTATAATTGGAATCACCTGAGCAGGACGTAAACAAATTGGAAAGAAATGAGAAGGCAAAATCAATGATTCTGGGCAGTCAAGCAGCAGAAATTATTGTGAGGTATAGACAACAATGGTGATGATGATTAGAGGTTAGTGGCACAAGGGCCTCAATTGTCCAGAGTCCCTAGTGCAAGTAGAGATGGCAGAACAGGTACCACATGAAAACTCAGTGATTACATACTACAATAAAAAAAAGCAAGGAGTATCTTATCAACTGTTCAAAAATTATTTCTGTTATGAAACAGTTTTGTGAGAAAACAGAACTGTCTGTATACAATACTGTATTTAGAACTATCTCCTTTTACACTGTCTATTAAATAAAAAACTCTTTAATAAACAGTGCTCAACACTGTTTTTTTTTTATTAACAGTGTACTAAGCACTGTTTATTAAATAAAACTCTTTAAAAAGGTGGAGCTGCTGACATAAGACTGGCAAGAGAAATTGATATGGGAAAATAGGTGGATTCAAAGCAGCAATACAGAATTAGTAATGCTGACATCAGAACTTAGCTGGGTACAGCTTCAGCAAAAAAAATAATGAGAGCATCTAAGATGGTGTGGACAAGTGTGATGCTTGGGAGATGACAGATTATTGGAACAGATGTATGTTCTGTAATACTAAGCTGCAGATCAAGGCGTAGATCTAGAAGAAGAAGAAAAACTGGACAGAAAGTATTAAATCAGCCAATCTTTCATCAATGAGAAAGCAATGTGGTTGAGACAGAACATCTTGCAATGGACAGAAAGAGTTGTCGGAAGTTTGTTGCAAATCAGCACATTTTTTTCTTTTTCCAACCCCTTCCCAATTCTTTACCAAATAAGCCATGCTTATTATGCAAAGATTCACAGTTACACACTGGGCTGCAAGAAGTAGAAGCTAGGCTACAGAAGGCTTGGTGCTTCCTGATAAATGCAAAGCATGCATTACAATTTGTATTTTCCAATTCAAAATATAATACTTTTTGTGGTCACATCAATTCCTAGCACCATAAAAGTTGATGAATAAAGTTTTTTAATATATACACCAGGGTTCGTACACTTTTTTGGGGGGGGGGGGATTCAAAGACTTTCCAGGCCTTTTCCAGGACATATACAAAATAATTCCAGAATGATTATTACACTTTACAGTATCATGGTCAAATTATTTTTTGAAAGTAATTTCAATTTTAAGTACTAAAAATGATATAAGATGTAAAATGGATGAGAGTGCTTTTTTACTCATTACATTTCTTTTTAATGTTTTTAATTGGAGAATTACCCAATAATGCTAAATTGAATCATGGTGCAATTACCACAAGGCCTATCAGAAAATCCTTTTGCTTAATCTGAAGATGATTCAATCAGGCATTTTAGCTGCATCACTATTCTGCACTATTTTCTATGTAATCAGTCTATTATTGATAACAACTGAAATTATTGTAAAATAAAGCAAGGGCAGATACAGAATTTAAGAATGGGGAGGGCACATGTCTAACAGAGCACTGGTAAAAAAAAATCCCTGAGATTTATATCCTCCAAAAAACACAGGGTGGTAAAGCATGGGGAGGGGGGCACCATAAGGGGAGACGCCATCCATGTAACACTTCTCAGAAAACTTGAAAATTTCAATTTTATTTGGAACCACTGTCCTGGGTGGTGTAATGGTTAGCATACTCGACCGGTAATCAGGAGGTGCGGGGTTCGACTCCCGCTTCAGGACGATTGAAATTTTCAAGGTTTCTGAGAAGTGTTACATGGATGACCAGTAAGTGGTACAAGGCAAATTCAGTTTGCTTTGAATATTCTGTGAATTTTCCATGTACTATGAAGAATATTTCTTTTTTCATTGATTTATTTATCTGTGGTACTAGTGACCTCCGACCTACATCCGTCCAGATGGGAATTGGGTCAAAGCGCTATGAGGAAGCATAGAGGCTGCGACTAGCAAAAATCTGAGGACTTTCAGATTCCTATGTCTCAGTTGCTTGGAACTTCACTGTCTTGGGTGGTGTAATGGTTAGCATACTTGACCGGTAATCGGGAGATGCGGGGTTCGATTCCCGCTCCAGGATGATTGAAATTTTCAAGGTTTCTGAGAAGCGTTACATGGACGACCAGTAAGTGGTACAAGCAAATTTCAGTTTGCTTTGCTTGAATATTCTATTTATGGGGGAAAGTAACACTTAGCAACAACACAGGATAGTAAGAACATCGCAAGAAGAAGAAAAAAAAAATGCGATCTCGGGAGAAATCTTCGCTCTGACCGACTTCCGTTTTCGGAGACCTCCATTTTTATGTTGAAATGCAGTATTTGTGGAATAAAAGGATATTTAAGAATAGTAGGCAGAAGGAACATCACAAGAAAAAAAAAATGATTACAGGAGAAATCTTTGCTGCACTAACTTCAGTTTTCGAAAGACTGAATCCTGTTGTCCAACGAATATGCCCCGCCCCATTTCTGTTCAGTTGTGCATCAATCTCGAGAATGCCCAAAATGATAACGGAAATGGCGGAATTCTTCGAATCCACAGAAGAATCTCATGCCTGAAAACTACAAGGAAATCTTTGTGCCATCTTAACTTCCGTTTTTGGAAATTGTTGCCTGCAGTTTCATGCTGAAACACAAACATTTATGCAATAAAATGATATTTAATAACAATACTGGGAACAGGCAACATCGTGAGAAAAAAGAAATTTCGATTACGGGAGAAATAGTCACTGTTTAACTTCAGTTTTCGAAAGTTTTGGAAGACGAAATACCATCCCCTGATGGAAAACGACCCCCCTATGCCACTCCCATTTCTTTTCAGTTCTGCATCAATCATGACCCCCTACACCACCCCCATTTCTCTTCAGTTCTGCATCAATCTTGAGAATGACCCAAATGAGGAAAAAAAAAGTGGAATTCCACAAATCCGCAGAAGAATCTGATGTATGTAAATATTAAAAATTTCCAGTTTTTTATTGCTATAAATTAGAAGATTCTGAAGTATTTTACACAAATGAAAAAAAATGATGAGCATAAGGAATCTCTACTTCCAGTTTGCCAACTTCAATTATAATCACATCGCTATAAATCAATACTTGCAGTTCAGTGAAGTGTTAAGTTGGCCCTTCTTCCTTCACCCTAACTATAGGGGGAAAAAAAAAATAGTACTCCAAGTTTTGACAAAATGACCAGATTTACGTCATAATGTTGCAATTTACCAAAATGCGTTCATCTCCCAAATTTCACCTACATCCAATGAAAACTTTTAATTCTATATGATTTTTTTTTTATTAAAACAGTAACTCAGACGTCGGAATAAAAATGTGTTTGTAATTCAAATAGTTTCCATATTATCACAGCAAAATTTTTAAGGGTCACTCTGTTTAAATAAACCATGGCATCTAAAAAGAAATCATTCACTTGCTTTTCCCATAATTTATAATTGCTGTTTCTTTTTCTTTTTTTAATCCGATTATGCAACCAAAGATTCTTTTTGCATCTGCGAAAATTCCCAACAGAATTTGGTGAAATTTAAACTAGAACTTCACTGTGATGAATTTTAACCACTGTAAAAATTTACTGTGTTTTTTTCAAAATTCGGGAAAACGGATTTCTGAAATTTTTCTCCTAGTCTAAAAGCAATGGAAGTGATAGACAGGTGGTTTGCACTCTTCCCAACCAAAGGCTTCTATCGGCGCTTCCGGCTGACAATCAACCATTGCTATGGTAACACCCTTCCTGCTGCAGGCTCACTCTGCCCAAACAGGCACACATACATGTCCATAATAAAAATTTTAAATGCTACCTTTTTAAGTTTTTAATTGATTCAATTGGAATTTTGGGAGTCAGTTTCTGTAATCCAATTACAGTGAATGTAAAAATTTCAGCCAGTTTCGTGAAAAATTTGTGAAGATAGTTTTCTTATTTTGTATACGTAGCGGAAGTCTCTTGATATAAAACAAAGCCTGGGAGGGGTGGAAGCAAGTGTCTGGCATGCACATGAACAATGAGCAGATGAATGTGTTGTTCAGGTATACTCCTCACTGATGGACGCCAGCTAACTTTGTACATAGGCGACCCCCTGCCCCTTGTAAATGCTAAATGTCTTTTCTTTCCCCTTCCATTCTCAGCAGCTGTCGGACCATCAAGCTTCCCCCTTCCTAACAGACCTACCAGTGATCATCCAATTTTTCCTATGTGGTATTGCACTGGAAGCAGTGCTTGTTTTTTTTGTTTTTTTTTTAGCTGAATTAGGATTCCGTGTACGTCCGAAACACCAACGTGGCCGGCGGTGTTTTTGAGAACAGAGGACAGGAAATTAAAAAAAAAAAAAAAAGAAGGGGTAACACAATTTCCTAAAAGGGCATTTTTTAAGCATTAATTTCAAATTTCAAGGCTTTTTAAAACAGCATTAAAAAAAAAAACATTTTTCCAGGATATTCCAGGCCTTGAAAACATAATCATAATTTTCAAGGACTTTCCAGGATTTCAAGCACATGTGCGCACCCAGATACACATACATGAGGTACAAATGGAAAGCTGTGGAACCAATCCTGATAAAATATTTGAAGTGAATTGTGATACTACCACAGATGTACAAAAAATTACAAAGAATTTCTGAGATGATGTAATTAAGACAAGCTACCCCATGGAAAGTGCACCTTTTTGAGGTTAGCTCTTCACCAATTAAAACATCCTTCAGCTGTCTTTTACTCTTACTATGCTTGTTGATTGAAGACCAGTATCAGAAATCAATACTCATTACTAACTGCAATCCATAACAAGAGCTGAGGCTTGGCTGCAGTTTAATCATCAATGAATTATCTTCATGTGCTTAACTATTTTTGAAATTTCAAAGCATATTCAGTTTGTGAGCACTTTGAGATGACACTGTACAAAAGCTCTTTAATTACGCAAACAACTGAACAAAAGCTCTGAACATTGGCACTTCCACTCACCAAAGTCTAACATTTAATGTTGAATGAGAAGTTGTTTTACCCCCAGCATTAATTAAATTTTGTAAAGCATGAGACTTATTTTTCAAATGCATACTTTCTCAATGTGTATTTCATAAGGATTCAGAGATGCCAACCTGTTTCAGATATTTTCAGTAGTACTCGTACAAATTTTCAGTAGTTTTGCCCATTTTTCAGTAGTCATACCAAAAAGAATAATTTTAACCGAGGAAAACATGGTATTACTCATTTAATTTAATTAGTATTTTTATTTACTTATTCATTTATATACATGAAAATCTGTATCAAAATATTTTAAATTTTTCACATGGAAAATAATATACACCATAACTGATACACTTTTTTACACAACAAAAAACTGATTAAACAGCTTTCTTTAGTGATTTGGCTGTACATTGTTTTGCAGATTTAAGTTCCTCAGCAGAAAATAATTTTTCATGACACACTTGCCCAGAAAACATATTCATTTTTTTAATAAGAAGTGCTTCTACAGTTTCTAAACCTAAATTAGGTTGGAAACGGGCTGGATTTTTTCGCACTACACTAAAACCTCTCTCACTCGCAGCATTCGAGTGTGGAACTACAGGTATTGCAAACATTACTTTCGAGAGAATACTATACTTTAACAGCTCCATTACAGCCTCTAAATTTTGAGATTTCTGACCAAGTGACATCTATTCGGTTTCTGCTATGGTCTCTAATTTGTTAGCTTGATAACAAGCAATTCTGCTTCCAGTATATCAAGTTCATTTTCAGTTATTATAAATGAAAAGCACTTGACTATGTATAATACAGAAGTAAATAATGTTCTGGATCTAAGTGAAGGATCTGCTACTTCTGCATATTTCAAGAATGCATCATAGATCAGTATCTTTTCTTGAATATAAGAACATTCTTCAATTAAAATTTTTTGACAGATTTATAGAACTTAGGAAGTTCATTTTCGTTTAAAATGATTTCACTAAAATACATTCTTGTTTTTACTCCAATTACCAAAAAAATTGTGTCTTTTCTGATTTCTCTTTTTTGAAAAACTGTTATTTGAAAAATTAAGCTCAACATCACCATCAGCTATGACAGTAGGCTTCACAAATCCCTAGGATGACAATTTTATTCATCATGCTGAAAGAGTTTGAGGACCATGAATGCATGATAGCTTTCACTATTTTAGATAAAAGATAGTGTAACTTGGAGAATATGAATGTTTTTGAATATCATGCATCAATTCTTACAAATTTTCCTGCTTCGTCACTTTCGTTTTTGGACTCTCCACCCTTTGCCAAGCTGAAATGCAAACCTTTTCTGGGGGAATATTTAATAACAACAAATACTCGTTCGAAACATCGTTGGGAGAAAAAATTACAGTTATGGAAAAACCTTTGCTACGTCATATTTCCGTTTTCGAACATCTCCCTTCCATTTTCAAGGTGAAATACAAATATTTATGAAATAAAATGAAATTTAACAACAATACTAAGCAAAGAAAACATCGCATGAAAAATAAAATTATGATTACGAGAGAAATCTTCACTGTTTCCGAAAGTTTTGAAAGACGAAATTTCCGTTTTCAAAAGTTTCAGGCAGAAAGCATCCTTCACCACTACCAATTGCCCCAAACTTTCTGTTCAGCTATGCGTCGATCTCGAGGATAACCCAAATTACGACGAAAAAGAAGAAATTCCTCGAAGCCATATGGCTCTCTTTTGCCTCAAGATTACAAGGGAATTTTTGCAGCGTCGAATTTTAGTTTTCGGAAATTTCCCCTCCATTTCCAAAGTGAAATGCAAAGATTTATGGAATGAAATTATGTATAACAACAATACTGGACAAAGGCAACATCGCAAGAAAACGAAATTACGATTACGGAAAAAATATTCATTTCTTTCACTTCCGTTTTTGAAAGGCGAAATGCTGTCTCGATGCATATTTTTACGTGTTGATGCTTACTTTACGCGCATCTTGACAAGTATTATTACGTGTCGTGAAAAATTCCTGATGCGCATTTCTACGTGTTGGTAAAATTTAGATGCGTAAATACTTTTCGATGCATGGTAGACGCGTAATTACACATTTTGGCGAGCTTTGCCCATAAGAACGAAATCCAAGCATACTTTTCTGTAACGCAAGAAAAAAACTTCAAAATATTAATTACCAACATGAATGGTTGACGCATGCTAAAAAAAAAAAAAACTCTGATGCCAGGCAATGACACTCACATTCTGCACCAAACGATTTTCAAGAGCTTGTGTGCACTGCGAAAGAGCTTCAGGGTTAACTCCGTCCACGTCCACTAAAGCGAGCTACGAGCTCAATGTCCCCAGGATGTTGCATGCTGGGGAGAGGGAAGGTTTTCACTTAAAATGACTCAGCGCAAGGGAACACTCATCGAGTGCTGGTCGCTCATGCTAAGTTCCGAGCAGCTTTGAGAGGAAGAACTGGAGGTGCAGGCAGCATCGCAAGCAAGACGAATGATGGATCGTAAAGTGGCCGCCGTTGCGTTGGGAAGGGGAACAAGCAAATTAAAAATTAATAACTTCTGTTAATTTTCCGTAGAAAAACCACGGTTTTCCGTATTCCGTAGTACAAGAGCTATTTCCGTAGAAACTACGGAGAATCCGTAGTATTAGTTGGCATCTCTGAGGATTAAGAATAACAATATGTTAGCAGCATAATATTTTTAGTAGCAAGCAACGACTGCAAGATTCCAATAAAAAATATTACTTTTTTCCACAATGCTAATAAAGGATAAAGCTGACTTCAATCTTTTATGAAATTCTTCACATTTTGCAACTTTCACACAATTTTGGTTCATCATACAAGATAATTATGTATTATAACAATCTGCAACATTTGCCAATTTTATTCACTAAAGATTGTACATTCAGAAATTTAAAAATATAAGAAAACACTATTTGAGAAGCACCTCATGAAACAAAAACAAAAAAAATGAGGACTAAATATGTACTAGTCAAACCATATTGGCAAATAATAAAAATAAAAGAAAAAGACAAGTGGATATGCTATTACCTCACACCAAGAAGGGATTAAGGTAACTACAGCGTGACTAAAAATTTCTGCTTCTTTATATTTTTTAGTTTCAAGAATTTTACAGCTCGTTTGATAAGATCTGCAAGAGTTTTAAACCTGAAAACAAAAGGAGAGGATATCAATATGTTAAAAGCAATCTGAAAACATACAGAATACTGAATGGGTTAGAGAATTATAAATTCTATCTTCCTTTAGCATGATTAAAGACATGAATACTAACAAAAATGAGGAGTGTTTTGGAAAAGTCAGAAATAAACAAATTCTGTGGAAGAAATATTCTTCTCTTAATATGTGGAAGTATGTCAGAATTATTAACTTAGCAATCAGACATCCCTGAATTGCCTGTATTTACTGTTCATCACATAACATTAATCACAATAAAAAACTTAAAAATTACATTGTTCTGGAGTGCAAATCGAACATGCATCGCCCAATTTTTGTTCAAGTATGTTACCTGTTACACCATCCAGGATGACAAAGTCCCAAGAATCTGAGTTTCTAATGTTCTTTCACGCATCAAGAGAACATTTCTTGCACAGAATTTATTCCCGAGAGTTTGATGATTTCACTTAACTACGCTACGAGGAAGCTGAATTTGCTTCAACTAGCGAAAATCTAAGAAGCTTCAGATTCTAAACACTCAGATTCTTGGGACTTTGTTGCCCTGAGTGGAGTGACAGATAGCATGCTCAAATAGAAATCAGACATGGGTTTGATTCACACTCTAGGGCAATGTAATTTTCAAGTTGTTCTACAGCTCTTAAAAGCAAGCCATTTCGACCTACTATTACTGTACATTAAATGGCACTGTACAAGGTCTGATCAAAAAGTATACGACCTTAGGCCAGGGAAAAAAATCTAGCTCACATATTTAGTTCAAATACGAATCTCCTTCAAAACAGGAACCTTTCGAGTTTACACACTTCTACAGTGGTGTTGCTACTGTTAGAAACATTTTTCAAAGCCCTTTTTTGGAATGTTCATGAGACGCTTCGTCGCATTTCTCTTGATATCTTCTGCATCTCAAAATATCTTTCCTTTGAGTGGCATCTTGAGTCTGGGAAATAGCCAAAAGTCACACAGGGCCA
Organism: Macrothele yani; assembly: GCA_039090855.1. NCBI lineage: Eukaryota > Metazoa > Arthropoda > Arachnida > Araneae > Macrothelidae > Macrothele > Macrothele yani. Next base: position 179,105,726 of record CM076990.1, read on the forward strand.
TGTCTGGGGAGTAGGGAGACTGCTGAACCTGTGTAATTGATATAATGTAATTTTGTTCTAATTTGAACCTCGGTCACTATGACCCTGTGTTATGGTGTAAATACACTTGTAATCAAATAATGTGGAACAATATGGCATGTGATGCATAAAAAAATAATTAGTGGAAGAACAAAAGAAAAATGCATGCACAAATAGTAAAATTTACGTTGTCAAAGTATATGTTAACGAAAACTTACCAGGCTCAGATCCTTGAACTCTGCCAAGTGCAGAGGTGATTTATGAGCTTGACAAAAAAAATTACTTAAAATTTACCTTTCAATATTTTGGATTCACTAACACTCATAAACAAGTAATAAAAGGTGACTCAAAAATTTTAGGTGCAAAAACTGACTATCAGTTACATTTATTGTTGATCAGGCCTTTCGCCTGATCATAATTTTGTTGAGAATTTGCCACAAATGCCAAAAAAATGAGTTTTAGAGTCCAATTTCAATTTTGTTGGGTGTATATTTCTAAATTAGTTACACAATTTTCAACTTCGTCTATTATTACAAATTTTTAACATTTTCAATTTGTAATACTTCATTTATTATTCAAAAATTCAGTGTGATTAAATTATCATTTGCTTTAAGAAAAAAATTATGTGATCAACACTTGATCCCTTTTAGGTACATTTGCAACCATCATGCATAATAATACAAAAGAATAATAGACTTTGGCCAAAAATAAAATTAGTACCATGTGGTTTTCAGAGTGTAATTTATTAAGACTGCCCCTGAATTTTTTTCTTTGCTTTTATATTATTTGTGTTACTTCAAAAATGACATATATAACTCTCCCTCATTTTATAACACCCGATAAATTTCATTTTTTCACAACCATACACCTTTTAGAGACCTTGTCATTTCTCAACACAATAAGGTATTTTCAAACAATACTAGTTTCACATGGGAATATGGAAAATGCTGCATAAAAATTCAAAAGCAAATAGTTACATTCTTAGGAGAACCTTTTTTCTTTAACTTCCACCATTAGTAAGTAACTGAAGGCTAGGAAAGCCATTTTTTTTTTTTTTTTTCGGGGTCAAAAAAAAAAAGTCTCTGTGGTTTACTGGTGGCCAATAGGAAGATAAGTCGAAATGTTACCTCACCTCTTTTCAGGCAGACTTTCGAATCCTGAAACATGATCTGGTCGTCGCTGAATCTCCTAACTGGGTTGGAACAGTCGCTGGCCGGGCATCAAGGTAACCAATCTTGAAATGTAGTCAGAGGAGACAGACGTCTAACAGTAGGCTGTTTTTCTTTTTTCTTTTTATGTGCATTCACTCCAACGGTAGGATGGCGACCATCATGGCGGCGTCATCTAAGCCTTGCTTTTGTAGCTGAGGCGTCCGATTTCCAGTGACTTGCTCTAGCCACAGCGACACTAAGCGTCACATTTTTTCTCTTTTTTGTTTTTTCCAAGAGCTGCTATCTTGACCAACGGGCGAGAACAAGTAATCAGATGCTGACCTCAGTCCAACATGGGACAAGTGAAGAAAAATCCAAAGGGGCAAGTGTGCGTGGGAGTTGAAACTTCACATCACATCAACTGCAGAGTGAAAGATAAGTTCGCCCAACAGGAACTTCTCGCGGGTCAGCGAGTGCTGACCTTAGTCCAACACGAAACAAGTTAGATGTTACCCTCTGAAAAACTAAGAAGCAAGTGTGTGAGTGAAGGCCAAGAGAGAAAAAATCTCCCCTTAGCTCAAACTTTTACAAAGCTCTAGTGCGCATGCGCCAAAAGGACGCTATGGCTTTCAGCTATACTATTGGCTGAAAGTCCTCTTTCATGCTCTCTGTAACTTGAGGGAAGGTGTTCACGAGGGGTGTGGTGGGGGGATGAAGAACCTGTTGGTCATCCATGGCTCTTGACCATGACTTTTCAAAAATTCTTGAAATTCCACCTGCTATGCCCGGAGGATTTTATTGTATTCAAGTTTTGCAAGGTGACCTCTTCCAAAGGAATTTCTGGGCTTACAGGAAGCGAGATTCTTATCTCTGGTTTTTGGAGACTCCCTGTCTAGTGAAAAAAAAAAAAAAAAAAAATGATGCAAATCCCGGGGATCCTTATATTCGCATAAAATTTACATCATGCACACAATTAATATTTCACAAAACTCAAGAATACAAAAATTTTCACATCATTTCATTTACAAATTGCTGAATAAGAAATTTCAGAATTCGGGGGCGGGGAGAATTAATTTCCTTAAAAAAATCATTCTACTGACATAATGCACGATTCTATATCAAATTTTGTTGAGTCTTGCTAACACACCTGAACGTCACAAACTTTTGTACCAATAAATGCTTCTCACAACCCACTATTTAAGCTCAGCCATAATGTAAGCTTAATTTAATTTAATTAATTATGCATGAGTTCACTTTACGATTCCAATGTTCATAATTTACTATATATAAATATAAATATAAAATTTAGTTTTAAAAATGAAGTCTATAATTTAGTTTACACATGTTCTAGTTTTACACATACTAAAAGTAATTTTTAAGCCATTTACATATGTTCAAATTCTTTCTAGCTCTCGTTCCAAAGACACATACATACAGTACACGTACAAAAACTATAAATACACAATTTCTACTAAAAATCCCCGAACGAATGTTTAAGAAAGTGAAAAAAAAAAATGTTTTTCATGTTACTCAGTTCGCCTCAAAAAATGAAATTCAGGACAAAATTAATGAGAGAAAAATTTTAACGAATCACTCTTGGAGACAAGAATGCATGGATGTGCGATTTTTTTGGCGTATTGGAACCAAAGACTGGGCCCTAATCTTCGACACCACTAATAGAAAAAAAACATCAACACATCATAATGCTGTGTTTCACTAGAAAGTTCTGGGTGAGGTGTGATGCGTGGGCAGGAGCATTATCATGATGGATCAACCAGTCACCACTCTGCCAGAGTTCAGGTCTCTTGCATCTAACAGCATCTCGTAGATGACGGAGAACAGACAGGTAGTACTCCTTGTTGATGGTCTGTCCATGTGGAGCATACTACAACACCCTGGTAATCGAAGAAAATGGTCACCATGACCACATGACTTTGTGATTGGCATACCTTCATTGGCCGTGGAGACTGGCATTTTCCATTGAGATGACTGTACCTTTGTCTCAGGGTGTAACTGTAGACCTAGGACTCATTTCCAGTTATGGTTTTTTTCATAAAATCAGGGCCAGCATTGACGCATTCCAGCATGTCACATGCAACTTGAGGAAGATTTTCCTTCTGATCATTAGTGAGGAGTTTTGGAACATATTTTGCGGCAACACATTGCATGCGAAGATCGTCAGTCAGAATTGCTTGCGCTGTACCAAATGAAATTCCTACTTCGCTCTCAATCTCTCTAATTGCTACTCTACGGTCTTACATCATTATTCAGCGCAGTTCCTCAATTTTTTGGGGATTTTTGCTGGTTGAAGACCTGCCAGAACGTTCGTCACTTTCGACTGATGTTCGGCCATCTTTGAAAACGACGATACCACTCTTTGATCTGTGTAACACCCATAGCTTCATTACTAAAAGCTCTCTTTATCTGTTCAATTGTCCCTGATTGCACATCACCAAGTTTCAGGCAAAATTTAATGCAGTTCCTTTGATCAACACATTCCACCATTTTCACTCTAAACACGAACACATGGTACATGTTCTGTTATCACAAATGCCTGACAGCGACTGAAGGGCAGAGCAGTCATGGAAAAAATCACCCACGTGCTTAGGTCCAAGGTCAAATGACGTGTTAGTCTCATTTGTGAGTTACAAAGGTTTGCCGCAATAAAAAATAAGGTCGGATACTTTTTGATCAGACCTCGTACGGTGGCACCAACTGCAGGTTTCATGCTCATTTTTGCAAAAACAATTACCCAATTTTTCCACAAGATTTTTTTACCGTAATTCCAGTCTGTATTATGTACTAGTGTTTATTTTAAAGTAAAACTTTCTTTCGTTTTTGCAAAATGCCATTTTACGAGACTGATGAATGGTTCAATTGTTGTCATTCAACTGTATTCAAAACACAATTGAAATAAGTAACAACACTGAATCTAAATAAGGTCATTAATATATTACCTTTAAACTACAAAAGAATAAGATTTGTGTCCACTAAATAAGTGAGATAGAGATATCATTAAATCAAAATAAGGCCAGGATTGCTTTTATTCCAAATGTAATCAAAATAAATCTCAATATGTTCTGAATGCAGATCAAATGCAAGTCATTGGCCCACTGAAGTAGCATTTTAACCATTTTTATTTAATGTTATAATTATGCATTCAGTTTAAAATGAACAGTTCTTCATTCAATATGCTAAATTGCTTGGTCATATTTGTACCTAAATTTCAAATTTAGATTCCTTCATTTTAATTTAAATGTCTTTTTTCAGAACAAGACAAATATGAAACTTAAGTCCAAGAATAGTAAAAAAAACACTAACAGCAGGTCATTAAAATCCTAATTGGTAATGCACAGAGTTGTATAAAAATAAAAGGTATCTGCGTACACAACCATTAAAACAGAAAACTTGCTGCAACCTCATGAAGCGCAAATCACAATAACAATCTAGAGTAAGACATAGATAATTTATAGAAAAATTAATAAAGCAATAAATAATTACTAGAACATTAATGGACCTTCATGGCAAAATGTCAAAATATTGGACTATGGAACCTCTAATAAACAAGAGACTAATTAAAGAAAGTTTTTGTAACCAGAAAAACAGTTCCATTAATGAGCCTTCAAAATTTATAAATAGCATTTTCAACAGCTGTATAAAAAATATCTGGTCATCTCAGAAGTAATGTCGTTTTGCGCAAGCCCAACAATAATGATTCCCCTGGTGCCCAGACTATGACGTCGACGACGGTGAGTATAAGAGGGACCACGCGAGCAGACTTTCAAGTCACTTGAGACCGCAAATGGGAGTTCTAGGTGCAGTTGTTGTGTACTTAAACTGCATAGGAAATGGCAGTGTCAGAAGACCACAATTAGGCACATCACGCTGTAGGAGTTTCACCATCGACATTCAGCGATGGTAGCAACATGAAACATCAATACTGTATATGGGCAGGGTATACTGGAGGTCAGGAAATGTCAATGCTAGTTCCAAAAATTTCGAAGGGGGACACACCAGCCTCAAGGATATGCAGCGACCCGAACAGCCTGTTGAGCTGGATAACGACGTGCTGAAAGCTGCTGTTGAGGGAAATCCACAGGCAACAGTCGAGGAATTGGCCACACTTGTTCATTCAACCCATTCCACTGTTCACCAGCATCTGCAGGATCTTGGTTATGTGTTGAAACTGGATAAATGGGTACCACATGATCTCACTCCGCAACAGCGTGTGGACATTTGCACTTTTTGCTCTCCTGTGTAAAAAGGGAGCCTTTTTTCACAGAATTGTCACAGGCGATGAAAAATGGATTGTTCATCACAACGTTAAGCGCAAACGGTAGTGGCTTCCTAAAGGGAATGTGCCTGCAGCAGTGGTGAAACCAGGAAATTTCCCACAAAAGGTTTTGATGTCTGTGTGGTAAGATATGCAAGGCATAATCCATTACAAGCTGCTGCCACCCAACAAAACCATTACAGGGGAAGTCTACTGTCAGCAGCTGCAGTGTCTACGCACTGCTTTGCAGGATAAACGTCCAGCACTCACGAATCGTAAAGGCATGCTGCTGCAGAAGGACAACGCAAAACCACACACAGCGAAAATGACCAGTGCCATGCTGCGGGACTTCGGATGGGAAAAACTTCCGCATCCAGCATATTCCCCTGACATCGTCCCATCCGACTACCACATTTTTCGCAGCCTGCTAAACCATCTTGCTGGGACTACACTTCGAAATGTGGAGTAGGTACGGCGAACCGTTTCTGCCTTTTTTGCATCAAAACCCATGGAATTCTACAAGTCTGGGATTCAAAACCTTGTCGATCAATGGGAGAAGGTTGTAACTACCAGGGGAACTTATTACATGGATTAAAACATCTGTTCCAGGTACGTTTTTCTTTTCTTCACACGTTGAAAAAACGACAGTATTTTTGGGATTACCTGATAGGAGACTTACAACAAAATACACAAGGAAAATATTTTAATGTAATAATTGGCAACTGCAAGAGGATCCTGGCAATAAAATTTAAATTCTTTCTGTGCAAACGGAACTTTTGATACAGTTCCTAGACAGTAAGAACAGGCCTTGATGAAATCCAGAGACTAAAAACGTCTCTAAAAAGAAACTCAGAAATGTGAAAAATAACTGAAAGTTCTTCAAGTTAAAATTGAGTTAAGGATATTAATCTGAGTAAAGCCTTGAGTAAATGTTATAATTGCTGTAAATAACATTTTTATTTTTTTCATCTACAAGCAAAAACTATCTGAAAAATCTGCTAATAATTTGGAAACTATCTGCGTATTGCGTACGTCTACGTTCTGCTGCTCTGGAAATAGTCCAGCTGCTCACAGCACTTCTGTGTGCAATTGTATGTACAGAGAAAATTCTTTCTGTATTAGTTACTTGGATGTATAAGAAGCAAAAAAAAAGTTGGGTGCCCGCCTCCCCACACGTTTTCTCAGTATGACATTATTCAAGATGGCCACCATTCTTCCACTTGCCTTCTGTTAAAGTAAATGTTTTAGCGAAAGCGGCAAGATTTACTGAAAAAATGTTTATTGAAAACATGTTCAGCGTTCAATCGTCTACAAATTTGCTTGTGACTATTTCTTGATTTCTCAAACCATTATCCCAGGAAAGTAACCTTTTCATACTGAAGTATGCAAATATTCCCCTTAAGGAAGATTTAACACTAACAGTGAGAAAAACAGATTCAATGAAATTGTTTATAAAGTTCACTTAGTTTAATTCATATTACGTAAAAAATATGCACTTGCAAATCTTTAAAAACATTTTGATAATTCTTTACAAAAAATTCTATACAAGACAAAGCAGTGCTAATTTTATAATCTTTAAACACTTTGGTTTATAAATGTAAAAGACCATCTACATTATCGTTTTAAGTAAAATGTTTTTTTATGTTTCTTTGGCAACAACATTAAATTAAATATGGGTTTGTACAATCTATTTTATCAATGTCAACACTGTTGCATTTGCAAAACAAACAACATGGAACTTCTGCGTCCCTACACACACTACTTGATCTAGCGCACTTCCTGCATGTACATGCTCTAATGCAGTCATCCGGTAGTGGGAAAATGTACTTTGATGGCATTAGAACACTATCTGTCATAATTTCAAAGCCGGACTTAAGTGGATCCAATGTCTCTTGTGCTTCATCGAGGCAGTGTATCATTAGGTAGATGTGGAAGAAAGCAAGGAGATGTCCCTGTGCACTGGTACTTGTTGGAGGTAGGTCATAGAGAGAAATATTTTCCCCATGGAGGTACTTCCATAGCCTGAACTCATCAAGTGTCTTGCAAGACGAGCCTTTCTTCAACAATTGCATTAAGTACTGTTCGGCAAGTGACATGATTCTGTTGAGCTCTGGAGATAGTGGTGACACGCCAAACTCTTTCAGACACTGCACAGGGTTACAGCCAACTGCAGCTTTTTTGGTACCAAATTTGCTCGTATAATCAGCATCAGAAAGAGCACGAAGTGCTGGTAATGCCTGGCACATGTCTTGTCCCAGTGTCTCAGCTAACATACAGATTGGAACAAGTCTTGTTGTATCACCAACGCCAGTTGTTAGCCACACTTCATTCACTCCTAGGGTGTGGAACCTTTTCCAGTGAAATAGAGCCAGGACCAAGATGACAGTCTAAGCACTTATAAACACGATTTTCCTTAGCCCTTGATTTGCTGCATTCTCTCCATAAATCATCATCCTGAAGTCTGCTTCTTCTATTAAAAATCTTTCACAGGAATGAAGGGCTCTTCTGAGAGTCTTGCATGGATGTATAAGAAAGTGCAATTTTTCCTACTCTAATGTATAGCAGTGAAACCTGGGTACTACAGGAGAAACATAGAAGTTGTTTGTGTGCTGGAGAAATGCATTGGGGGGGGGGGGGGGGGCAAGACATTTTCTGATTGTGTGAGGAATGAAGATGTGTTGCAGTTGTGTAATGTGAAGCAAAATGTTGTTAGCAAGGTGGAGACTAATATGCTTCGGTGGTTTGGCCATGTTGAAAGAATGAGTGATGAATGAGCGTTTACGAAATTCCTTTAAGCAACAATCTTACAGTATCATATATAGGAAGCACTAAACATAAACTAAAACATCATTTACAACAGCACTTACGGAATTGGCAAAAAAAAAAAAAGCAAAAAAACTGCATTGGTCCAGTGCTATATTGAACAAAGGCAACACCCAAGGTTTGATGAAATAAAAATTATTAAGAATTGTCGCGTACAGAGAGGCATTTGAGATTGGCGGAGACAGTGTTGATAGAAAAAAATAGACACAGATTATGTAACGTTAATGATCCTAATAACTTAAACGCATATTGGAAGCATTTGATCAGAGAGAGAGAGAGAGAGAGAGAGAGAGAGAGAGAGAGAGAGAGAGAGAGAGAGAGAGAGAAATGTATTATAAATAAAAAAAAGTGTTAGAATATAAGATGATTAGTTTCAAGAATCAAATAAATCGAACAGATATTTATAAGTACGAAAGGAAAAGAAGGCTATTGGATCATCTGATAGATGGCGCCATCGCGCCAGAACGACGGAGAATGGGAAATCAGACGAGCCACGCGAGCACTGGAACATTCGCTACGTTTCGCGGAGGTGACGGGTGGTACATCTTTTGTGTCCGCTCCTTGAAAATGACAGGGGCAGAGGCTGAAAGTGCTAGGATGTTAAGCTTGTTTTCTTGGATGAGATTCATTTTGCTCTTGTAATGGTTTTTCCAACGAATTTGGCAAAGATAATGAAAGCAAATTTTCTGAGTCAGGCACAATTTTTAAGATAAAACTTTCGGAAAAAAAATTGCAGCAAATTCCTGAATTGCATCTTTTTCGTGGCATGAAACAGATGGCTTTCCCATGTTGCCTAAAGAATTTTTCTTTTTAAGTATGTATCACAGCAAGACAATCACTGACACAATGCAACTGAAAACTTTCGAATTTACACTTTTATCTTTCCAGTCAATAAAGTACTTTCTTATTCATTGTAATGAAATTTTCAGAATATGAAAACTAACAAATCACAATGGATATGACTAACTGGCCAGGGAAATAGGAAGAGAAGAACCCCACAACAGAGACCTCCTGGACAGTAAGCATCTGCACAGTGTTAGACTAGTCAGAAAAACATGAAATCTTGCAGCAGAAGAGCCTTTGAAAGCACAGAAGTTCCATGTTTTCTATGACTTCCCACGATTTAAAAAACAACAACAACAACAACAACAAAAAACTCAATTTTCCCTGTTACCCCCCCCCCCCCGTTTTTTTTTTTTTTAAACAGAAGATACCATACCCAAAAGGCCAAGAAACGGCCTAAGTTAAAGCATTCCAGCCAATGTTAGCTCAATGACTGCAAAGCAAAGGGCATGGTTTCTCTTACCAGCTTTGCTCATGCTACTCTTACACAGTACAGTAATTTGAGAAATGAACAGGCTTTCTGTTTCTCCATTTCATGGAATTTAAACAAGCAGATGACAGACTTTGTCCATTCCGTTTCAAGCCAGCCATAGTGAAGGTGACGCTCTCTTCTAGTTCTCTCATTCTATTGACGTTTCCTTAATCCTGAATCTTTCCTATGGGCAACTCTCAACTCACCTCTACCCTTTTCTTTACTGGAGATTAAGAGGTCTCAGTCTGAACAGCTCCTACCTAATCTTTGAAATTTTTACTTTAGCTGAAAAACATTGTTTTACATGTACAGTGATTTTTGACTGCATCAAAAAAGTGTATTATGAAGTTTCTTTTTTTGAGCACTATTTTGATGTGTTGCTGTCCACAATTTTAGAGAGGAAGGCAGGTTGTCTGTCTGGAGCAGCTATTTTCCAGAGGTTTTGGCTAATACTATTTTTAATGGGTGATTCCATTTTGTCCAAGTGGCTATTACTTGGACAGGACCACAGATGGCCAATACATGAGGTTTTACAGCATATTTTGTACATCTTATGAGTGCTCTTCTTTTCAGCAATATTAATAACTACACACTAACATTTCTTTCTTTACACACCACACACTAACATTTATTTTCTAGGAAAGGAAAATGCATGTTAGATTAAGTATTAGTTTTAAAATATTTTGCAGACAAAAAACTTTTTTTGTTTCAAACTTCAGGTCTTTTTAAAAGTACAAGCTAACACAAAATATAATGAAAAAATGAGCATACGTTTCTTTTTCATAGCCCTTTAGGGAATTGGCACTTTCTGATACTTTTTCAAGGATGCCTATCTGATCTTCACCAATTGGGAATTTTAAAGTGAATTTCTGTGAATAAAAAACACACAAATGAAACAAATACTAACACTAATAGATTCACAAAATTTATACACACACACACACACACACACACACACACACACACACACACACACACACACACACACACACACACACACACACAGCCCAAAAACTATGGACAAAAAATAATTTGTATCACAGGAAGAACAGCAAAGCAAGAATTATTTGTTATCGGTTTTATGTTAATGTGTATATGTAACATATAAATGATGCACTTATGTTTTGCTTGTGAGACGTTTTTAAATTTCTCAACACACAGTTGTTGTCGTGTTTTGTCATTACAAGAAAAACACGGTATGTGCTCTGATGGCTAATGAGAGAGATAAAGTGGCTGAAACCATGGAACCAGTTAGTAAGTACCCTTACTGGCATTTTGAAAATGAAATCATTTTGATTTATAAAACAATTCCATGCATCTCGCAAAAATTGCTGATTATATCGAAATATAATCAGCAATTTTTGCTTTATTATTTTCTTCTGCTTTGTACAATTAGTTTGTTGGTACTTGATACAAAAAAATAAAGTAACCAAGCCAATTTTCAACTTTTCCCATAACTGAGCTATCTTCCAATGTTATCAACATTACACATTTCCATTTTGTGCAGCTGAAATACAAATATTTACGGAAAAAAATTATATCTAACGATACTGGGTACAGGAAACATCGCAAGAGAAAAAAATCACAATTACGAGAGAAATCTTACCTCCGTTTACGAAGGATGAAATTCCATCCTCTGACAGAATTAAATGTAACATCAAATTATTTTACACTAAACTGAAGCCTAAAATGAGTGATGCCCTATTATATTATAAGTTTTCAATATTAGTATTTATAAATATACAAATCCTTAAAAATGAAGCCCAAAAGTAGGTCTAACAATCAATAAAAATAAAACAATAATTGTTCATAGAAACAATCCTCAAGAATATTCAAGCATACACAAAAAAACTCACAAATTTTTAAAATGTAAGCAACTGCAAACATCCTGGATCAATAAACAACACACTAATGTGAAAAATGCAAAACAAAAAGGAAACTGTTTTTTTGCAATGCAAAAATTCTCCCAAGAAATCTTATTAAAAGTAAAGGATTTATAAAACATTAATATTGTGAATAATCACATATGGTTGTGAATCACGGGAGGTGTCTAAACAAAATAAAAATAAACCAATTATATAAAAATAAAATTCTAAGAAACGTTCTTTGCCTCAAAAAAGATGAAGAGACAAAAGCAGTAGAGAATAATACACAATAAAGAAAAAATACAGGGATATGTTTCAAGATATTAAACCGAGACAAGGATGAGCTGAACATGAAGCTTGAGGCTACAGCAGAAGAAAGGCCAAATTCAGAGGGGAAGACTAGACAGAAATTAGTGTAAAGACCATCTTTTTGATGGAAGGACAGAGAGTACACACCAAGAATGGACAGTGTGAGGAATGGAGAACTGTGTTTCTGGGCAATTCTGGCTGAAAAGCAGTTATGCAGGCAGTCAAGAGCCACAAGGCCTAAAAAAAAAGCACAGAAATTTACATAAGTTATGTTAATTTCTGTCATTCTCTTATTAAACCCAATTTTATAAATGACTTAATTTTTTTAACATCACCCGACCCGGAGATAACAGAATACCAGACATTAACCACACATGATGTTTCCCACAAGCATGTGCATATTCATGAGTGACCATGATATGTTTTTGAGTATTTTATCTATTTTCATACTGTTCTTGTTTTCTTGTATTCTAGCATATTTAGTTTTTGTTTGCCACAAGAAAGCCTCCCATTTGGAGTGTGAAAGCTTGGCATTTGTAAAGTTCTTTACACTATTAAAACAGAGTGTCTGTACGTAATGGTTTATTTTGATCAACCTCTGCTTTTGGAGCACAAAATGCCACACTGCATAACCCACCTTTTCCTCCCCATGGTAAAGATCCAGACTCACGGTCGCCAGGTCGCCACTGGCGATAAACTTCATTGTCATGGTGACTAAAAATGTTTGATTAAATCGCCAATTCTGGCGACCTGTACGAAAAAAAAATGTATTTGTAGTGTACGGAAAAAAAAATTACTTATTTAGTTTTATTTAACTTGTGCTGTACGGGAAAAAAGTTTTATCTTGTACGGAACTCTCGCATTTTTGAAAAATTTTACTCCAAATGTATGGAAATGGCACAAAATGCGAGTTTAGTTGTACGGAAGCTATTCTTGCTTGAACAGCAGAAAAGGAAAAAAAAAAAAAAAAAAAAAAGGCAAGGGCGTCGCATTTGTTTTTTATCACAAAGAATGCGCCAAGGATGATGGGTCATCATGGGGGAACTTGGTTCGCAAGGTTGCATGGGGGATGAAACCTTCAAGGAAGTCATATTGGGAGAAATTTTTATATAAAAAAAAAATTCCCCAATTTTTTAAATAACCGAATGAAAATTTTACAGTAACCAAGACACGTCAAAATAAACTCCCATGTGAAATTTCGTCAAAATCCGATTAAAACTTTTAAAGTTAGGCATTCATTTTTATTTTTTACGAATGTTCGCTGAAAGCCTGCATAAGTCCACACTCTCTCTCGCTGCCATCTCCCGTGTTGAATTTTGCGTGCGCCTCTGGGCTTTTGAGCATTGCAGAATGGCCGGCTAAAAAGAGACTATTTTTTTAAAGAATTAATCCTGACCGAGTTTTCCATCCGCTCTGTGTTCATTTAAAAAAAAAAATATACATATATATATATATGGGATGTAAGGTCAAGTGATGCGTAACATTACAGCCTCTCCTTGACAAATGTCAACCCCGCCTTCTCGTGGTGCATTCTGTTCCCACTAAAGGGGCTCTGACGACCACCAATAGCGGTATAACTATACCATCGGGATTAGAGGAAATGCTATCCCACACTCACCAACCCGCTTGGCCAGCGTGGTGAGTTATGGCTAAACCCCTCCAAAATGACTCCACAACTTAAATCTTGGCCCTCAGTCTCCGGCAGCTGGAATGTACCTGGCCGAGGCAGCGGCCAGTGCGACATGAAGGCAGAGGGTGCTAAGAATCACCGGAGGATCGGACTAGGCTGCCATCTCATGCTGACCTTGGCTACGTATAATGGCTGCGTATATGGATCTTCTGATTTAAGGCTTCTTGAATTGGAAGAGGAACTACAAAGGATCAAGTGGGACATCGTCGGGCTAAGTGAGGTAAGGAGAAAAGGAGAAGATCTCATTGAACTGAAAAGTGGACATCTCTTCTACTATCATGGGACAGATACTGGCAGAACTTGTGGTGTTGGATTTATAATAAACAAGAAACCGAAGGATAAAGTTGTAGAAGTTGAAAGTTCCTCTGACAGAGCTGCACGACTCGTTATCCAACTCTCGAGAAGATACCAAACCCAGATTATTCAAGCTTATGCACCCACCACAAGACATCCTGAAGAAGAAATTGAAGAATTTTATGAGGAAATTTGTCATCTAAATAATAAAGGTAAGCAGCATTTGAAGATAATTATGGGAGATTTCAATGCAAAAATAGGGCAACGGCAACAGAATGAAACTTCAGTAGGTAAATTCGGTTATGGCAACAGAAACCAGCGTAGAAATACTCTCGTTGAGTTTGCAGAGGCAGAAGGGTTTTTCATCTTGAACTCCTTTTTCAAGAAAAGGCCGCACAGGACAAATGGACATGGAGACATCCAAATGGAACGACAAGTGAAATTGATTTTATTATGTGTAACAAAAGATTCGTCATAGAAGACTGCAGTGTGCTAAACAAGTTCAACACAGGTAGTGACCATAGATTGGTGAGATGTAAGATGCACCTCAACACTAAACTTGAACGTGGCAAGCTCATAAGACAAACAAAATGTATTGACATAACCAACCTTAAAAAACACCATAATACCTTCAAGTTGGAACTGAAGAACAGATTCTCTGCTTTAGAAGGCCTAACATCAGAAGAAGTGGATATTTCTGAAATTAACAGAAAAGTAACCAAAGCTCTTATGGAAACAGCAACAAAATTAGCTGGGTCTAAGAACAAGTTGCATGTGAAGAAATTATCAGGAAAAAACAAAATGTTGATGCAAAAAAGAAGAGACATGAGGACAACTAAAGAAGATGTGACTTCCAACGTGGAATATATAGAGCTGTGCAAGACAGTACGAAAAAGTATCACTGAAGACGTAAGGAAATTCAACTGTGAACTAGTGAGGAAAGCAATTGAAAACAACCAAAGCCTAAAGATAGCAAAGGGACATCTCAGTAAGGGAAGAAAACAAATTATGGCACTGAGAAAAGAAGATGGTTCTGTAACAAGAAATAGAGGCAAAATTTTGACAAGAGTGAAAGATTTCTATTCCAAATCATATGAAAGGGATGATACATGTACTCCAGACATCGTGAAAGGTACCAGTACCAGAGTTCTTCCAGTCCTTCCAGCAGAAGCTGCACATGCAATCAAGAACATGAAGCGGGGAAAAGCTCCAGGAGAAGATGGAATTACTGTAGACGTCATACAAGAAGCAAGTGGAGAAATCGAAACAGTACTCGCCCAAATTTTCACTCGATGTCTTAATGAAGGGAAGATTCCTGAGGATTGGAACAACGCTACAATGATCCTGCTACATAAAAAAGGTGACATCGAGGATCTCAGGAACTACAGACCTATCAGCCTCCTATCAGTGGTTTATAAAATCTTCACTAAAGTTCTTTCACACCGCTTGAAGGTAACACTAGACATGGCTCAACCGAGAGAACAAGCTGGATTCAGGAGTGGCTACAGCACTATAGATCATATCCACGTACTGAGAGAACTAATTGAAAGAGCAAGGGAATATGAACTTCCATTGTGCATGGCTTTTATCGTTTATGAAAAGGCCTTTGATTCGTTGAAACCATCAGCAGTTACAATGGCTCTGAAATCCTGCGGTATTGAAGATGCATACATTAATATTATTAATAACATCTATGAAAATGCAAGTGCAAAAGATTCGGCTGTTTGAGAATACAACACACATAAAAATTGGAAAGGGAGCGAGACAAGGAGACACCATATCTCTAAAGCTCTTTAATGCTACATTGGAGGGTGTCTTTCAGTCGCTGAGCTGGGAAAACAAAGGGATAAAGATTAATGGAGATTATCTAACCCACCTTCGTTTTGCTGATGACGTAGTCATTTTTGCAACTACCCCATCAGAGCTGCAGAGTATGATTCAGGAACTTGCTGACAAGAGTAAAGAAGTGGGATTAAAAGTGAACTTTCAGAAGACAAAAGTGATGTTCAATGCTTTTTCAAGTAATGAAGATTTATCGATTGATGGAGAAAAGCTGGAAATAACAGACACGTACGTTTATCTTGGACAGCAGATATCAAGTGAGGGTCACATTGATGAAGAAATTAATCGGCGTGCAAAACTTGCCTCGAGAGCTTTTGGAAGAAACAGCATAATTTTCAAGAGCAATATGCCATTATGTCTTAAAAGAAAAGTGTTTGATCAATGCATCCTTCCAGTGCTTACGTATGGTGCAGAGACGTGGACCTTAACTAAAAGAGACATACAAAGGCTGCAGACAACTCAAAATAGCATGGAGAGGTGCATGCTTGGTGTAACCAGGACAGATAAGAAGAGAAACTCGTGGATCCGAAAAATGATAAGACTGGAAGACATCATGATCTGAGTTAAATTCCTGAAATGGCAATGGGCTGGACATACTGCTAGAAGGACAGACCATTGATGGACAGCCGAAATTTTAGATTGGATTCCAAGGGACAGGAAAAGACCTAGAAGAAGACCACATGGGAGATGGGTGGATGAAATTCGAAAGTATGCGGGAGTGACATGGAAGAGACTGGCACGAGACAGACCGTTGTGGAGAGAATTTGGGGAGACCTTCGTCCAGCAGTGGATTGATAATGGTTGATAATGATGATAATGATATATATATAGATATATAGATATATATAGATATAAGAATCCCCGGAGGACCGGACTAGGCTGCCATCTGATGCTGACCTTGGCAACGTACAATGGACGCTCCCTATCTTCTGATTCAAGGCTTCTTGAATTGGAAGAGGAACTACAAAGGATCAAGTGGGACATCGTGGGGCTAAGTGAGGTAAGGAGAAAAGGAGAAGATCTCATCGAACTGAAAAGTGGACATCTCTTCTACTATCGTGGGACAGATACTGGCAGAACTAGTGGTGTTGGATTTATAATAAACAAGAAACTGAAGGATAAAGTGGTAGAAGTTGAAAGTTCCTCTGACAGAGCTGCACGACTCGTTATCCAACTATCGAGAAGATACCAGGCTCAGATTATTCAAACTTATGCACCCACCACAAGTCATCCTGAAGAAGAAATTGAAGAATTTTATGAGGAAATTTGTCATCTAAATAATAAAGGTAAGCAGCACTTGAAAATAATTATGGGAGATTTCAATGCAAAAATAGGGCAACGGCAACAGAATGAAACTTCAGTAGGTAAATTCGGTCACGGCAACAGAAACCAGCGTGGAAATACTCGTTGAGTTTGCAGAGGCAGAAGGGTTTTTCATCTTGAACTCCTTCTTCAAAAAAAAGCCACACAGGAAATGGACATGGAGACATCCAAATGGGACGACAAGTGAAATTGATTTTATTATGTGTAACAAAAAATTCGTCATAGAAGACTGCAGTGTGCTAAACAAGTTTAACACAGGTAGTGACCATAGATTGGTGAGATGTAAGATGCACCTCAACACTAAACTTGAACGTGGCAAGCTCATAAGACAAACAAAATGTATTGACATAACCAACCTTAAAAAACACCATAATACGTTCAAGTTGGAACTGAAGAACAGGTTCTCTGCTTTAGAAGGCCTAACATCGGAAGAAGTGGACATCTCTGAAGTTAATAGAAAAGTAACAAAAGCTCTTATGGAAACAGCAACAAAATTAGCTGGGTCTAAGAACAAGTTGCATGTAAATAAATTATCAGGAAAACGAAAATGTTGATGCAAAAAAGAAGAGAGATGAGGACAACTAAGGAAGATGTGACTTCCAAAGTGGAATATATAGAGCTATGCAAGACAGTACGAAAAAGTATCACTGAAGACGTAAGAAAATTCAACTGTGAACTAGTGAGGAAAGCAATTGAAAACAACCAAAGCTTAAAGATAGCAAAGGGACATCTCAGTAAGGGAAGAAAACAGATTATGGCACTGAGAAAAGAAGATGGTTCTGTTACAAGAAATAGAGGCGAAATTTTGACAAGAGTGAAAGATTTCTACTCCAAATTATATGAAAGGGATGATACATGCACTCCAGACATCATGAAAGATACCAGTACCAGAATTCCTCCAGTCCTTCCAGCAGAAGTTGCACATGCAATCAAGAACATGAAGCGGGGAAAAGCTCCAGGAGAAGATGGAATTACTGTAGACATCATACAAGAAGCAAGTGGAGAAATCGAAACAGTACTCGCCCAAATTTTCACTCGATGCCTTAATGAAGGAAAGATTCCTGAGGATTGGAACACCGCTACAATGATCCTGCTACGTAAGAAAGGTGACATTGAGGATCTCAGAAACTACAGACCTATCAGCCTCCTATCAGTAGTTTATAAAATCTTCACTAAAGTTCTTTCACACCGCTTGAAGGTAACACTGGACATGGCTCAACCGAGAGAACAAGCTGGATTCAGGAGTGGCTACAGCACAATAGATCATATCCATGTGCTGAGAGAACTAATTGAAAGAGCGAGGGAATATGAACTTCCATTGTGCATGGCTTTTATCGATTATGAAAAAGCCTTTGATTCGGTGAAACCATCAGCAGTTACAATGGCTCTGAAACCTGCGGTATTGAAGATGCATACATTAATATTATTAATAACATCTATGAAAATGCAAGTGCAAAGATTAGGCTGCTTGAAAATACAACACACATAAAAATTGGAAAGGGAGTGAGACAAGGTGACACCATATTCCGAAGCTCTTTAATGCCACATTGGAGGGTGTTTTTCAGTCACTGAGCTGGGAAAACAAGGGGATAAAGATTAATGGAGATTATCTAACCCACCTTCGTTTTGCTGATGACGTAGTCATTTTTGCAACTAGCCCATCAGAGCTGCAGAGTATGATCCAGGAACTTAATGACAAGAGTAAAGAAGTGGGATTAAAAATGAACTTTCAGAAGACAAAAGTGATGTTCAATGCTTTTACAAGAAATGAAGATTTATCGATTGATGGAGAAAAGCTGGAGATAACAGATACGTACGTTTATCTTGGACAGCAGATATCAAGTGAGGGTCACATTGATGAAGAAATTAATCGGCGTACAAAACTTGCCTGAGAGCTTTTGGAAGAAACAGCATAATTTTCAAGAGCAATATGCCATTATGTCTTAAAAGAAAAGTGTTTGATCAATGCATCCTTCCAGTGCTTACGTATGGTGCAGAGACGTGGACCTTAACTAAAAGAGACATACAAAGGCTGCAGACAACTCAAAGAAGCATGGAGAGGTGCATACTTGGTGTAACCAGGAGAGATAAGAAGAGGAACTCGTGGATCCGAAAAATGACAAGAGTGGAAGACATCATGATCAGAGTTAAATCCCTGAAATGGCAATGGGCTGGACATACTGCCAGAAGGACAGATCATCGATGGACAGCCGAAATTTTAGATTGGATTCCAAGGGACAGGAAAAGACCCAGAAGAAGACCACATGGGAGATGGGTGGATGAAATTCGAAAGTATGCAGGGGTGACATGGAGGAGACTGGCACAAGACAGACCGTTGTGGAGGAAACTTGGGGAGACCTTCGTCCAGCAGTGGATTGATAATGGTTGACAATGATGATGATGATGATGATATAGATATATACTGAAGAGCAAAACTGAAGACTAAGGAAAAACTTTAGAATTTAAAACGAAAGTTGCAAAATAACCTGAAGATCAAAACGCGCAACGCAGCAGTTTTGAAAATTCAGAATTCACATTCTATTAAGAAGATACCTAATCAAAAAAATACATAAATAATTTTGACTCACACCAAGTACGACATAGAAAAGGTTATGTATCTACCGGTGTGAGTAAAAGGAGAAAAGATAAAAAAAATAATAAAATAAAACAACTGAATGTAGAAGGTGTCGAGAATACTGAGCCTTGGCTTTATCAAGGACCAGCAAAAACTCTGCATTTTCTCACTTCCACAAAGACCTAGTTGGAAATGGGTTTCTGCAAGGCCATGGATGCAAGTAACATTCCCACCTAAAATTGTTTTAAAAAATATATATATGTCATGTCCTCCGCAGAGTTGTATGGCCTAGCACTAGTTAACAATTTCGCTTGCATCCATTGACCTTCCTGGCCCGACCCATGCTCTTCATCTGTTACTATTAAACAGAGAGAAGAAGATTAAAGAGAACTCAAGCTGTGAGAGTGACATAATAATTAGAAATAATTTTCAGCTATAACGAAATGCCAAGTTCGTTTGAGAGAGAATTTAAACCTGAAAAACAATGCAAAAGAAATCCGAATATTTACATTGCAATTAAAAAGGAAATATTAATTTTTAAAAAACAGATTTTTGAAAGAAAACTTGAGTCTAAAACCCCCTACTCTACACCTTATGACAGCACGAAAACGAGAATAATTTAAAGACAATAATTAACTAAAGAAAACTTTGTGAAAGTTATATGACTTAAACAGTTAGTTGCAATATGTACAAAGTTTTTCAGCAGTGCTTTAAGTGCATAATTATTTTAGTTATTAAGAACTTAACAACTTTGAAAATACAGCGCAAAGAAAAGGAACACGCTTAGCCATCTGCTGTTCCTAGGTACCCCAAAAGACGCGCAAAGTTACCAAGAAAAGAAAGAGTTAAAACCCGCAAAAATGTTAACAGACAAGCCAGTGCCTAAAAGCTGAAAAGCAAAAAATCAACAGAGAAAAAGTACATGAATTACAAACATTGAACTTATAAAACCTAAAACCCAAAACACAAGGAAGAGAGCTTACCTTCTTGTGCGACTAAACAATCACCTCACAAGAGTAAAACATGGCTGACCTCTTCCCTAACGCTTCTGCCACTCCCTAGACGCTGGGGGGCAGTGTGGGTGGGGCTGATGGCCTCCTCATACAGAAAGAAACTAACACGCGGAGATTTTAGCCAGAGAAAAAAAAATATATAAACTTAAGACTGTGGACCTGTATGATCAGAAAGAGCAGAATTAACTCTCCAGAATACATGAGAAATATTATAAAGTACACGAGTAGTGTATTTAATAATCTTTGCATGTATTAAATCACCTTAGTGAGCTTCTATAGATTAATCAGAATCTTATTAATTTTAATGTTGGTTTTACTATTTTTAGTATAGCTATCCTAGTGATGAATAACTAGTTTTCTTTTTTATTTGTTTTTTTCTTTTCTTTTATAAACAGATTTTTAAGCTTTTTTTTGTGATTTTGTTTATATTATTTAATTTTTTGTTTTAATAGGACCTTCATATCCATAGCACTAAGGTTCCTTTTAGTAGTTAATAGGCATCCTCTAGCCAACTTCCTTACGGCTTTGATTGGTCAGAATCATATTATTAACTGTGTAGAAAATTAAAGCAGATCTGCCAACCTTACTCTATTATTCAGAATAATTTTTCTTAAAGTTCTTTTGATGAAAGAAGAAGGAATTTCGTTCTCTAGAAAACTATCTAATAGTATATTAATGTGGTAATTGAAGTCCAAATTGTTGCTGCAAATTCTTGAAATTCTTAGGACCTGAGAAATTAGTACATTCTCAATTACTTTGGTTGATATGTTATTATTCCAGTGTAGATATTTAATTGTTTTGAAAGGAAATATATATATATATTTTTATTTTTTTAATTTTAAACAAATTCCCTATAATCCGGAAATTTTTAAAATTCGGAATCGGCAAAGTCCGGACGAATCCGGATTTTCGAGGTTGTACTGTAATAGCACTTCCCATACCTGCCAACTACTACTAAATGCCCATAGTTTCTATGGATTTAGTTGCCTGACTTCGCTGTCGAAACTACGGATTCTACGAATTTTCATTTTGCTTAATTTTTTTTAATTTTGCTATTGTTTTATGATATACACGAGATTCTTAAACGGATTCACAGAATTCCGCGTTTTTTTGTCATCATTTAGATTGTACTCAGGATCAGTGTAAAACTCAAGACAATTTGAGGGGGTGTTTTCCGTCTGGGGACTGTATTTTGTGTATCAAAACTTTTGAAAACGGTAGTTAAATGGAGTAAAAACATTACTGTAATTGTTTTTTTTTTTTCTCCCGATGTTGCCTTTGTGTTCAGTTTTCTTTTTAAATATGATTTTATTGCAGAAATGTTTGTATATTGAGGGGTATCGGCTGGAAACCGAAAACGGAGGTTGGACGCCGCAAAAATTTCCCTATAATCTTCAGGTACATCCGCGAAATCGAGGAATTCCGCCCTTTTCGTTATTATTTTGGTCATTCGTGAGATCAATGCACAAGTGAACATAATAGGGGAAGGGGGGATGTTCGTCGGAGGACAGAATTCCATCTTTACGAAAATATCGAAAACCGAAGGTCGACGGAGTTCAGATTTTTTTTCGCAATCATAATTCTTTTTTTCTCGCAATGTTGCCTCTGCTCAGTATTATTGTTAAATAACATTTCACTGCATAAAGGTTTGTCTTTCACTTGAAAATAGTGGGAAAATTTCCAAAACCGGAAGTCAGACAGTGCAAAGATTTCTCTCATGACGCCCCCTAAGCTGCGTTGTTCCCATTCTTCTGCATTGTTGAATATCCCGGTCCCATAAATTTTGCATTTAAGCTTGATAAGAGAGGGGGAAATTCATGAAAATGGAAGTGATAAAGTTGAAAAATTTGTAAAAATTGATGCATGGTGTTGACATTCTCAAAGTTACACCATTTATCTAAAATGGTTAAAGCTTTGATATCACACACTCATGGTCCTCAGGCTGAAAGTTCTTTCAGCATGATGGATGAAGTTACTGTTATCAGAGGGCATAAAAAAGAAAGGAAAGAAAAGCATCAATGAAGAAATAGGGAGAGGAAGATATCAGTGGAAAGAAAAATTAAGCAATGGATGCTGTGCAGCTGCAGAGTCAACAAAAGACAAACTGACAGTAGTCCACATTTTTGCTGTGTGTTTTGATTTTTCACCCAGTTAAAATGTTCAGCGTTTTTTCCTTCTTTGGTCTCGTCTTGACATAAACTACAATTTTAGAGGCAGTATGATCATATGGTAAGTGGAGGTTCATGGCAC
This sequence comes from Macrothele yani, assembly GCA_039090855.1. Lineage (NCBI taxonomy): Eukaryota > Metazoa > Arthropoda > Arachnida > Araneae > Macrothelidae > Macrothele > Macrothele yani. The sequence continues at coordinate 179,128,467 of CM076990.1, forward strand.
TGCGGGTTCACTTGCTTGGATTTCCTGTCTGTCAAGCATTGTGGGATTTAGAACTCATCTGACTGATTTTTACTGGTGGAAGTTTTGAACTTAAATCTCGCAATGCATGCCCTTGCCAGGGTATTCAACTTTGTATTTCGTACGTGTTAGTTTCATTAGTGTCCTTGTTTGTTGTGGCGCACATTTCTTTTTCACAAAGAGATGCATAGTTTCGTAAAAAGAAAGCATTTATGTATGAAAGAAATAAAAAAAAACGGATTGTCATCTTCAAAATTTGCATTTATGTATGCTGCACAATAATACTGTTTACCACTGACAAGACTCTTGCCAATGTTGGCAGGTATGGTATTCTTGTTCTTAAGTACTTTTTTTTTTTTTTACGCCAGTTCTGATGTTTATGAGATTGGCGATTTTTCTTTTTCGTGTGTTAGATTGCTTTTTTTACCTTCCTGTCAGCAGATGATTTAGTTCAAGTTTTGTCCGTTAGTGTTGTTTCTGTAATACTGTTCATCCAGTTCAAATACAGTTTGTGTGGCTCTTAAAAATACTATTGTCTGCAGATGGGAAAACTCAGGGAATTTAATTTGGCAAAATGAGTGGTAACCCCAAATAACTGATAATTGGGATATTTTTCCTGATTTATATATCAATGACTTATCATGGTCAGCAAAAAGCAGACTTTTTTTTCACATTATCATTATCTGCCTTCCAAAGTACTTTTTACTGTAATCAATGTGCTTTTAATAGTACCTCAAGAAAAACATTCCACTTCCTAATTTCCGTGAAAGATAAAGTTTCGATGTTGGAACATAATGCCAATGTTCACTTTTTAACATTCTTCACGTTTTTCAAACTCTTTTTTAAAAAATGTGAAACAGATTCATGTTAAAATGCATAGGTTTTTTACCAAAATACTTGTGTTAAAAATTATTGAATCTGATAGTTTCTTAGATGTAGTTAAACAAATAAATCACAAAACAGGCAGTAGCATAGTAAAAAAAAAACGTGAATGAAACCTATAAAATTTCTTACATGATCATCTGTGGGAATTCCAATTTCTAGCTTAATTTTCTTAAATCAACTTTTGGTTATATATACCCATTCAGAGGATCAACGTTTTTTTTTTTTTTGACATAATTTCATGTGTTGCTGAATGTTCCAAAAAGCTGGAAAAAACTGATGTGGACATCAGCAGTGTTTTGTGCTATGTTACTGAACTAGAGTTGGCTTGTACAAAAACTAGCGGATAATGCTTACCTTGGCATTCCTTTCTAGCGACAGGAACATTTCACGCACGTGTTTTCCGGTCCTTTGTTGATGTTATTGTCCTAAAGTCCGTTGTATGCGATGACTGGCTTTACTTCTCACACTTTTCGCTGGGTATACTCATTGGATCTTTGCCTTAGGATTCAAACATCAATTTTTACCGTTCTTTATACTCGAAATTTTCGCCCATACTCTGGGCATCTTCAGGAGCGTGGCGACTTTACCACCGATGTTCGTGGTTAACTTCGCGCTAATGGAGTCTGATACTCCTTGTTGCCGTTCGTCGGAAAAACTTTCCTGGATATATTTCGTTATCAAGTCTGGCTGGCGCCATCTATGTTTCGTTAAGAAACCCCCCCCCCCCCGTATTTTTTTTTTTAATTTTTTTTTTTTTTTTTTAATTTTCTTCTCCTATCCTGGTTTTCTTGTCTTTTTTTTGCCTGGTTTTCTTTTGTTGTTGTTTTTCTTGTCTTATTAGTTCTTTCCACAGGCCCGATAATGTGCTAGGGTCGTTCTGGTTACATACCCTTGCTTTATTTTTGTAGATTAATATTGCTTCTTCCCTCCTCATTTGCCTTTCCGATTTTTTATTCTTTTTTAGCATTTTAATTTCATCGAACTTTGGGAATGTCCGGTTTTCCAAGCAGAATTGCACTAAAGCAGTTTTGGCTTCTTTTTTTTTGCCAGTTAGATATGTGTTGTTTAAGTCGTTTTTTTAATCTGTTTTTCGTACTTCCAATGTACGATATTGGGGGTATGTGTGCTATTGGAATTTCGTAGGTTCCTGATTCTTCTAGCATTTTTCCCTCTGTTTTTTTTGTTGACAGTCATACTTTTCACGGTGTGCACTGAGCTTCCTAGTTGTAAGTCATATTTAGTGATACATAAAAAAAACAGCATAGTAAACTTGATACGGCGAGCGTACACACACACATCTAACAACAGGCTAAAAAATCAAGAGCTAGAGTTTATCTCAAAAATATCACAAGAGTATGGGTACCCGAGCAAGCTAATTAATAAATGGATACATGAGAGTAAAAAGCATATGACTCAGAGTAAAGAAGGCCAAGAAGTGCACAACCAAAGGAAGATGAGAAATAAAAAATTGAAATACATTGGAGCTTTCCCATACCTGGAAGGAGTGAGTAAAGAAATCAATAGGCACTGTGCTAAATATGACTTACAACTAGGAAGCTCAGTGCACACCGTGAAAAGTATGACTGTCAACAAAAAAACAGAGGAAAAAATGCTAGAAGAATCAGGAACCTACGAAATTCAAATAGCACACATACCCCCAATATCGTACATTGGAAGTACGAAAAACAGATTAAAAAAACGACTTAAACAACACATATCTAACTGGCAAAAAAAGAAGCCAAAACGGCTTTAGTGCAATTCTGCTTGGAAAACCGGACATTCCCAAAGTTCGATGAAATTAAAATGCTAAAAAAGAATAAAAAATCGGAAAGGCAAATGAGGAGGGAAAAAAAGCAATATTAATCTACAAAAATAAAGCAAGGGTATGTAACCAGAACGACCCTAGCACATTATCGGGCCTGTGGAAAGAACTAATAAGACAAGAAAAACAACAACAAGAGAAAAACAGGCAAAAAAGACAAGAAAACCAGGATAGGAGAAGAAAATTAAAAAAAAAAAAAAAATACAGGGGGGGAGTGTTCTTAACGAAACATAGATGGCGCCAGCCGGGCTTGATAACGAAATATATCCAGGAAAGTTTTTCCGACGAATGGCAACAAGGAGTATCGGACTCCATTGAAGCGCGAAGTTAACCACGAACATCGGTGGTTAAGTCGCCACGCTCCTGAAGATGCCCAGAGTATGGGCGAAAATTTAGAGTATAAAGAACGGTAAAAATTGATGTTTGAATCCTAAGGCAAAGATCCAATGAGTATACCCAGCGAAAAGTGTGAGAAGTAAAGCCAGTCATCGCATACAACGGACTTTAGGACAATAACATCAACAAAGGACCGGAAAACACGTGCGTGAAATGTTCCCGTCGCTAGAAAGGAATGCCAAGGTAAGCATTATCCGCTATGTTTTGTACAAGTTTCTTTGAAATATCGCACATAAAAGAGAATAGTACAATAATTAGAGCTATATAATAGTCAGAATTAAAACTACTAAGTGGAATAGAGTTGGCTGTTTTAAAATCTGCAGATGAAGGGGCAAATTGGTCCTTTTTTAAGAAATCTTTGTCTCAAAATGATGACATGCCATCAACATTTCAAGGTCACCAAATCAGCATGGCATGTGATCAACGAAGATGTGTTGCAGATGATCAAGATATAGGACTAAGTTCTACAGAAAACAACATTAATTTATTGAAAAACGAGTTGCACAAAAACTTGAAAAAAAGATTTAATAATGTCCAAACATCTGTTTTCTGTAAATATGTGTCCGCTCTTTAAATGAGGTGCTATTTCCCAAATCTTCTGAAGGCCTAAACAATCATGGTGATGATGCAATAACTGAAATATGCAAAAGTTTTAAAGTTTAACCCTGGCCGCGCTTTGGAATACTGGCTTCAACTCAAGAAGATTCTCGTTAGTGCGAATCTTAACAGAATTTCATGTATTTCAAATGCTTTGTTATACAAATTAGAGAATTCAGATAATCTAAAGCCTTTCGAAATCACGAGAGATTTAGTAACTGCTTTTAACGGTACTGCCATTGAATGCTGATGTTGAATGTCTTTGGTCAGCAGTTAAAAACACATTAGGTGAAAGAAGTCTTCTAATGAAAAAGAACACACTTGAGAGTCGCATTAGGATCAAAACAACAGGAATAATATTTATGAGTAATTTTGACCCTGAAGATGCAACAAAACTATGGTGGGAGGATAGCGTGAAATTTCGTTGACCAAACTACAGATTAATTTATGTATTTTATTACTTCAGTTTCAACTTTTAAGCATACTATAATTGAAATATGCAAAATAAAACATACTGATATTATAGTAAGCAATTTTATAAAAATAATAGTATGAAATATACAATTTGATTTTTTCAATGTTTGGCCACTGATTTTTTTTTTTTTTTTTTTTTTTTTTTTTTTTTTATGGCCACTAACAATTTTGGTCTTGGTGGCCAATGTCTACTAGCAAAATTTCTAAGTCTGGATCTTAGAAATTTTGCTAGTAGACATTGGTGCAAATTTATGGACTAAACGGCTGGTTTAGCAAACTGTTCATTTATTTATTCATATTACACCATATAACCCTAAATTGGTAACTGCTTACAACAAAAAAAGGAAGGCATGTTGCTTTAAAAAGTATGAAAATCCATTATTTGCGTGATTTAAGAAAATCTGTAAAATAACTATTATAATTCTGCATGTACTCCCATGGCATATATCATTTATACATGAAAACATATTTCAGTGAAAAGAGGTTTCAGTAAAACATATTATTACTTTGTGCTATATCAAGAGTTTTAAAGCATGTCTTTACAAAAAAATGTTCTTCTTTCCCTTTTTGCCTTTTTTTTGTGTGTATTTGGATACAATGTTTAACAAGAAATTGAAGAACTGAATTTAATAGTTCAGCTAGATAACACTGGTCTGGAAATGGCACATTATGCCAGTTATACCTTCAAAAAACTTAATACATAAAAAAAAAAATTAAAAAAAATGGCCTAACTGCAGAGTGCTACAGATTTGTATCTGATCTAGCAACTTTTCAAGTTTCCAGAGAGTACAAAAATAAAAAATCTAGACATGAATCTGACATAAAAGCTCTAACTTCTTCAAAATGATTAATTTTCAGTATGTCGAATTTGCATTAAATTTCATTATGCTTCAGCTTAGGAACACATTTTCTAACAATGAAGAATGCTGCATATAATTTTTCCATCCTTTAGAAGAGAGTGTTCGACTTCAAACATCTTAAATTTAATTGAAACCTGAAGTTTTGCAAAAATAATATATGACAGTACAAAGACATAAAAAATCTACGAAGTATTTTAAATGCACTTACTTTTGAATGTTCTATTAATTTTTTATTGCTGGATATAATGGACTCCACAGACTCACTACTAAATACTGAATATCCTGCAAATAGAAAAAAAATTAATATGTAATATATATATATATATATATATATATATATTGTATGCATATACACTATATTCACAAAAGTCACCAGACACCTAGAAGAGAAACACAACATAGCATTTATTGACATACATTAGTATGGTGTTGATCCACCTTTGACTTTAATGCATGCACTGACCCTTCGAGACAGGCTTTCGACAAGGTTTTTGAACACAGCGATAGGTATGCGCTTCCATTCAGTAATACTGCAGCTAACTGTTGCTTAGTAGTAGGCCGTGGTGCCAAACTTCTTATGTGCCGCTCTAATTCATCCCATAGGTGCTCTATGGGATTAAGATCAGGGCTATGTGCTTGCCAGTCCACACGACCAAATTATCATCAAACAAAGCAGCAGTAACAGTCCTGGCTTTATGGCTCGGTGCATTATCCTGCTGGTACCAACAAGGCTCGATTCCACAGTACTGCCACAGAGTTGGTAGCGCATAATTGTTCAGAATATCGAGGTAGACGTGCTGGTTAACAGGTTTGTCCATGATAACCAATGGGCCGGGACCATAAGACGATAAACACCCCCACAGGAGTATACTGCCAGCTCCAAAATGGACAGTACACTGTGGTAAATAGCGTTCCCCCGGCTGCTGCCATACCCACACATGACCATCAGACTAATGGATCGTGTATCTGGATTCATCAGTCCATAGGACCCATTTCCATTAATCTACGGTCAACAATAAATGTTCTTTACACCATGCTAAACGACGAGTAGCATTCCGAGTGGAGATGAAAGGCTAATGAGCAGCAGCACGACCAAAGTAACTCATGGGATGAAATTCTTTGCGAATGGTATGTATACGTACCGAGGTTCCAGCATTTTTACTCACCTGTACACTGAGGTTTTGTGCAGTACTCCCTTGATTAGCTGTAATGACTCTCCTGAGGCTTCGACGTCCTTTATCACTGATTTTCTTTGGTCTGCCAGTACGCTTTGCTGCTTCAGGCACGCCACGTGTTTTCCACTTATTCAGTACATCCAAAAAAGTTGACTTGGGCATGTTTAAACACCACTTGGTTTCTCTCATAGACAACCCACTAATATAACAATCTTTCCTTTCACAAAGTCAGTATTCTCCCAACATGGCATTTTCACTCAACCTCACAGTACGATATGATCGTGGTCAGCTGCAGGCTTGTTTTTATACCATTTGCAGCTGTACCACATATCTTAACAACACAGCGGATCCAATCATTAGCTTTTGAAGGGGTGTCTGGTGACTTTTGTCAATATAGTGTATGTTAAAGCTTACTGGCTGCTGTAAAAAACACATATTTAAAAACACGAGATTCCATGTCAGACTAACAATAAACAAAAACTCACCACCTCTGAACATAAGAACTTCTTGCTCACTTAACACTTTCATTGTCGCGTGATGCCGATCAGCGTCATACGATCAGCGTCATCCAGGTGCCACCAAACGGCGTCGTAATCATGGCTTCATATTTCGATTCCTAAAACCGTCTGCACTTGAAGAGGGTTATCTATTTTGTTACTGGCACTGAAAATGAGTCTCCAACTGTCTAAAAGTGACTATGGTTTGGGGATAGCCGATTTTTTCCCACATGGTTTAGGGAAGGGAAAGTAAGTTGACTTCCCATAGACTTAACACAGCACACGCTTTTCACTGCAATGTTTATTTTTCTTTGAACATCACTGATTTTGTGGTGAAGGCAACTATCAATAAATAAATGCTTGGGTGGCAATAAAAAACATTTGCTACTTAGAGTTTATATGTCACAGGGAGGCTTATTCAGGAGGCTAAAGGGATTTCAAAGAAACCCATACAAATTGACTAACTAGTCTTCACAGCTTTTATCATTCTCTATTCTAACTTTTGCCAAGCCTGTTTTCTGGCGCTCTTTGGCCAAACCTGGCCCTTGCGCCACTAAAATCAATTAACTAACTAACTAACCAAAGAAACCCATATTCACTTCAATACTTAGTTTTGCGGAAACAATGGATATATTCAGACGCGCTATCACAGGTCCCTCTCAACCATAAGTTCCTCCACAAGCACATTCTTCCATGAAAATAGGAGATGTTGCTGATAATCTGTCATCAAGTACAGAAACGTATTCTTTTTTTAGTTGTAGTACAACCAGCAGTGAAAGTGAGAATGAAGAATGCCGCATTCTTTCTCATAAAACGGATTTTGGCTACACATTGGTGTGATGGTCCTGACATCATGAGAAGAATTCCGTTTACTGATGTACCAAGACTGAAAATTAATATGATAGGTACTGAGCCAATCGATTTTTTAAATCTTTTTGCAAATGAGGAATTTTACGATCTATTAGTTAGGGAAAGTAATGCATATGCTGTAAAAGTATTTATCTCAGGAGTTACTGAAGGTTCACGAATAAATGAATGGAAGGATGTGTCGGTAGATGAGATGAAAATTTTTTCTGGGCCTTCTGTTTCATATAGGCATTGTACAAATGCCCCATCTCTAAGATTACTGGAAAACAGATCCATTACTCAAAATGGACCGCTTTTCTTCAAATATGAGCAGGAATCATTTCCTTCTGATCATGCGGTGTGTCTTCATTTTGCAAGAAATCCTCAACCTGGCAAAGCGATTACAACCAACCGCCTTGCAAAAATAATGCCTTTACTGGATTTATTTAATGATACCATAGAGAGCATTATACTACCCTGGAAAAGAACTTATCATTGATGAATCAATGGTTTTGTGGAGAGGTTGCTTGATTTTCAAACAGTACATGAAAGGAAAAAGTCATAAATATGGAGTGAAACTTTATATGCTAACGGAGCCAAATGGTATGGTTCTAAAGGCTTTGGTTTACACAGGGCAACTGGACTCCCGGGGGTGGGGGGTGCTGCTTATGTAGTTTTAAAATTGATGGAAGGGAAGCTAAATGTTGGTCATGCTATTTATATGGATAATTTTTGCAATAGTTACAATCTTGCATTGCAGTTGTTGAACAATGACTCCTATTGTACTGGAACTCTCAGTGCAGACAGACAAGATCTTCCTAAGGATGTCACGAAAGCTAAACTTTTGAAATGGGAACGGAAACGCCAATATTCCAATGCTGTTGCAGTGTGCAACTGTAAAGACAAAAGGGATGTCCTCTTAAATTACCACAAAGTTTGAGGACAATTTAGTTCAAACTGTAAATAAAAGTGGACAGATAAAAGAAAAACCAAAGGATGTGATCAACTATAATAAATTCATGTCAGAGGTAGATCATCAAGATCAAATGCTAGCGTACTATTCTTGTGAAAGGAAAACCATAAGATGGTACAAGAAGCTAGGAATACATATATTTCATATGATGCTAATCACTTCCAACAACTTGTATAATAAATTCTCAGGGAAAAAGATAAGCCTCTACGATTTTAGGCTATCCATTGTACATCAACTTTTGAAACAAGAGCCATCAACTTTCTGAGAAAAGATATCTAAGTCATTAAAAGTAGGTGGCCATCTTCCAGTAATGAAAAAAAAAAAGTGTGTGTGTGGGGGGGGGGGACGTTTTTTGAGGAGACGATGCAAAATGTGTTCTGCCAAAGGGATTCGCAGGGACACACTCTATTACTGCACCCAGTGCCCAGAAAATCCTGCACTGTGCTTTCTGCCATATGCTTCAAATTATATCATCATAGATAAGGAATAAATATTTTGTCTTCCTATTTTGCTAAAAAAAAGTATGTTCCAAGTTGAACTGCAGGTGTATTTTCTAAAAGTGTGCAGAGTAAAAATTCATCAAAGTGTGTGTGGAATTTTTTACTTTACCCAAATCAAAATGTAGGGATTTTGTATTTATCCAGTTATGCATCATGTCACTATTTATGGAATTCCCTGGCATTTGTAAGTATTATTTATCTTTTTTTACATGCAACAATGTTTGAAATATGTATCCAGTAAATGTATACTTCAGTATTGGAATAATATTTAATTGCTGGCAGAATTATAAATACGAATATCAATTATGGATAAAATTTTCTCATATTTTAGAATTACTAAGTCATGGAAAGCTATGAGATTCGAACACACGGCTAGGTTGGTCCAAAAGCATAAAAGCTCATCCATGGTGCCAAGTGACGCCTTGTGGCGTTGTGGGAGATTTGCACGGAATTCATACCAGCACTGCGTGCTTGCCGCTGAAATAGTACAGCGGCAGCAAACATGTTAATAAAGGAATAGCTAATGCACTAAATCACATACAGTTCAGACACTTCATTACCAGACACTGATCTTCTGCAATTGAGAAAATGACTGAGATTTTATCAGCATATATATTTTTAATTTCCCTTCTGAAGGTACAAGCTTAACTATTAGTCTCCTTCTAAAGATCCCATAAGCATGGGTGCAAGTTCTGAGATGTGGCCAAGACTGAAAATATTTTGAATATCCCCCCCCCACCACCACCACCACCACCATGCACACTCAGACATAAACACAATATACATTAAATATTATATGTGGTTAAAATTAATTATTAAATCAAAAGAGCATAAAACGACCGAACATTAATGCATATACATGTAAACAAAATTTGATTATTAGGTAGGAACTACCAGTTGAAATTTAACAAATCTCCAAAATTCCTTATCTTGCAAAAGAAAAAAAAAAAAAGATCTTGCATAATATTCAAATCCAATCTACCTATTTGCTGCTTATATAGCATTTTAAGCCCATAATAGAAATATGTTAACCAAATTATTGAAATTGTAATAATTAATACATAACATACCATGGAAGATGTTTCAAATAATCTTTAGTAAATTCTGTTGAATCAAATAAGTGTTGCAGACTTTTAAAAGAGTCATTTAAATTGTAAAATTACATAAGGATAAAAAAAAATTATGATCAAGATTATGCATGTCCAACTGTAGTTGTGTACACACAGAGCTCGTTTCATTAATTCACTTCACCATGATCACAGTTTGATAGTAACCATCACAAATTTTCATAGGTGAATTATTTCTTTGAACAGGAGCGACTCCAGGCAATGTTTGTGTATGTTGCTGTGATCGTACACACTTTTGATGATCAGCATCCTTACTGTGTCTGAGCAGCACTTTTTTACCATTGCTTCCATAGTTTAACTTTCTGCTGCAGAAAACACAAAAGCTAAATCCTGGTTCCTTAATTTTCCGGCACCAAGAACCAAATTTGACGTCATGGGCAGAGATCATGCTAGGATTTTTTTCAAAAGAGTAAAAATAATCCCTCACAATTTTTGAAGAAGTATTTTTCTTTTCAAAGGAGTAATTTTAGAGAACGAATAATTATCGCATTAAATTTTTAGCTAAATAATATTTTATATTAAAACAACTAATTACATCAATATATAAATATGTAAACATGAATTAGCATGTAATTGATTTTCTTTTATATAAAATAAGTCATAATTTATCAAAATCTTACCTACTTGTCTTGTTTTATCCATGAGGCTGCAAAAATTTTTGTTTTGCTTTCGAAAGACTGTACCAAAACTTGTGTGTGTGTTGCTTCACAGATTCAGATTCTACACACTCAAACTTCAAAAAGAGTTCTATTGTGGAGGAAGGAAATCTACAGTCTATCTCAATCACAAAAGATAAAATAAACCTTCATTGGACATTGTGATGTGCAAGTTTAGTATTGCAAAGGTCAACTAATTTATTATTTTTGAACATGTTTTCCTTCAGCTCTGAAAAAAAAATATCTTGAATACTATGTATGAGATGTTTACAGTTAACATAATTGAGAGTTGGTTGATTCAACCATTCTTCTGATATGAGGAATGTCCAGTTTCTCCCTTTGCAACTATTTATAGAGGACAAATAACATTTAACAATAATTCAGGACAGTGGAAACATCGCGAAAAAAAAAAAAAAATTATGATTACGAAAAATCTTCGCTTCGTCCGACTTCCGTTTTCGGGAAATTTTCCCTCCGTTTTCAAGGTGAAACACAATCGGTTATCAAACAAAGTTACATTTTACAAAAAAATGAGCACAGAAAATATTGCGATTACAGAATAAATCTGCAGTTTGTCTAACTTCCGTTTTTCGAAAGTTTTGAAAGACGAAATTCCGTCCCCAGCCGGACACCCCCCCCCCCCCCCCCCCACACACACACACACCAAATTATCTTCAGTTTTGATGACAACAAACAGTTACTCTTCGAATCCGCGAAAGAAACTCGTGCCTAAAGTTTACAAGGAAATTTTTGCTCCGTCGAACTTCCGTTATCGGAAACTATTGTCTACACTTTCAAGCTGAAATGCAAACATTTATGCAATAAATTGATATTTAATAACAATACTGGACAGAGGAAACTTCGCGAGAAAAAGAAATTACGTTCGCGGGAAAACATTTCACTCCGTTTAGCTTTCGTTAGTTCTGAAAAACGGAATACCGTTCCCCAGGCTGAAAACGAGCCCCGCCCGATTTTATATTTATATATATATTTTCTTAAAATTTCGTAAGGCAGGAGAATTCCGCCCTGAAATGGCAATTAAACGAACTTCAAAACACGTCGCTTTTCACTTCTTCCACGCCAAGGTTTAACGGCACCACGCTGCACCAATACACTAGCGTCTCAATCCTGACGCGGCTGAAATGCGCATGCCCATCGGTTGAGCTGCTCTTTCCCACACTGCCTGAAGGTTCTTCCGAATGATTGCCGAACAGCTCGGCAATGGCAACCAAATCATGATTTTTTCATAAACTCAGACATAAAAGTTAAGATATAATTTCTTGATAAAAAAAAAAAAAAAAGTCATTTTTAGGCCATAATCGCGGTGTAATCACCGATTATAAAAGGAAATTTCATATGGAAAAACAATGCGTAAAAATACGTATTTCTAAATTTTAAAGCACATTCGGCGTTTTTAAGGCGTGAAATACGCGTGTAGAGGCGTTATCGCGATCTCTGGTCATGGGAATCAGTCTCATCTAACCATTCCCATCACCACTTATTTTTAACACTGCTATCGTTCAAAGCCGACATAATTTTCGAATCTATGAATTCGATAGCTGACTGACTGCATGTTGAAAAAAGGAATCACAAATTTACCAATACTTGGTTAATTTCACATACGTAAATTAATATAGAAATGCGTACGCATACACGCGTAAATTACGGCAAGATCGACTGGTGCTACTCACTCCAAAGATTAGCTGTAACCTACGGCGACAGAGCCAGTGGTCGATAGGTGAACCGGTTATGGTGCGTGACGTACCCGTAGCTGGGGGGTTATGACGTAGGCGAGGATCGGCGTAGAGCCTCCAAGGTAGCTGCTCCTCGATTCCGCTTCAACCAGAATGCCCCTCTTACCCAGAATGCATTAGGTGCCGCTGCTACTCCGAGTTTACGATAAACAAGGTACTACGGTACGAGCGTGGTTGCCGATGGCGTACTTACTTTCCGGAGTAGAGCGTATGGATAGAAAGGGAAAAAAATAAAAATATATATTTGGAAATTTTATTTTTACTGATATTTTCTTCCGTCCCGCTTCCGTCTTCGGATATTTTCAAAAGACGGAATTCCGTCCTCTGGACGGAAAACTTGCACCCATGCCCATAAGCCTTAAAAATGAAATGTGAAATTACCATATTTTGTTTAAAATTCTGTTTCAAGGCCACAGAAAGAGACCTGATTGCAAGCAAAGGACAATTCTCAAGATTTTTTGGGGGGAAATATATATATATATATATATATATATATATATATCATCATTGTCAGCCATTATCAATCCACTGCTGGATGAAGGTCTCCCCAAGTTTCTTCCACAACGGTCTGTCTTGTGCCAGTCTCCTCCAAGTCACTCCCGCATACTTTCGAATTTCATCCACCCATCTCCCATGTGGTCTTCTTCTGGGTCTTTTCCTGTCCCTTGGAATCCAATCTAAAATTTCGGCTGTCCATCAATGGTCTGTCCTTCTGGCAGTATGTCCAGCCCATTGCCATTTCAGGAATTTAACTCTGATCATGATGTCTTCCAGTCTCATCATATTTCGGATCCACAAGTTTCTCTTCTTATCTGTGCTGGTTACACCAAGCATGCACCTCTCCATGCTTGCTTTGAGTTGTCTGCAGCCTTCGTATGTCTCTTTTAGTTAAGGTCCACGTATCTGCACTATACGTAAGCACTGGAAGGATGCATTGATCAAATACTTTTCTTTTAAGACATAATTGGCATATTGCTCTTGAAAATTATGCTGTTTCTTCCAAAAGCTCTCCACGCAAGTTTTATACGCCGATTAATTTCTTTATCAATGTGACTCTCACTTGATATCTGCTGTCCAAGATAAACATACGTGTCTGTTATCTCCAGCTTTTCTCCATCAATCGATAAATCTTCATTTCTTGTAAAAGCATTGAACATCACTTGTCTTTTGAAAGTTCATTTTTAACCCCACTTCTTTACTCTTGTCAGCAAGTTTCTGGATCATACTCTGCAGCTCTGATGGGGTAGTTGCAAAAATGACTACATCATCAGCAAAACGAAGGTGGGTTAGATAATCTCCATTAATCTTTATCCCTTTGTTTTCCCAGTTCAGTGATTGAAAGACATTTTCCAATGCGGCATTAAAGAGCTTCGGAGATACGGTGTCACCTTGTCTCACTCCCTTTCCAATTTTTATGTGTGTTGTATTTTCAAACAGCCGAATCTTTGCACTTGCATTTTCATAGATGTCATTAATAATATTAATTTATGCATCTTCAATACCGCAGGATTTCAGAGCCATTGTAACTGCTGATGGTTTCACCGAATCAAAGGCTTTTTCATAATCGATAAAAGCCATGCACAATGGAAGTTCATATTCCCTCGCTTTTTCAATTAGTTCTCTCAGTACGTGGATATGATCTATAGCGCTGTAGCCACTACTGAATCCAGCTTGTTCTCTCGGTTGAGTCATGTCCAGTGTTACCTTCTAACGGTGTGAAAGAACTTTAAGTGAAGATTTTATAAACCACTGATAGGAGGCTGATAGGTCTGTAGTTCCTGAGATCCTCAATGTCACCTTTTTTATGTAGCAGGATCACTGTAGCGTTGTTCCAATCCTAAGGAATCTTCCCTTCATTAAGGCATCGAGTGAAAATTTGGGCGAGTACTGTTTCGATTTCTCCACTTGCTTCTTGTATGATGTTTACAGTAATTCCATCTTCTCCTGGAGCTTTTCCCCGCTTCATGTTCTTGATTGCATGTGCAACTTCTGCTGGGAGGACTGGAAGAACTCTGGTACCTTTCACGATGTCTGGAGTACATGTATCATCCCTTTCATATAATTTGGAATATAAATCGTTCACTCTTGTCAAAATTTCGCTTCTATTTCTTGTTACAGAACCATCTTCTTTTCTCAGTGCCATAATGTGTTTTCTTCCCTTACTGAGATGTCCCTTTGCTATCTTTAGGCTTTGGTTGTTTTCAATTGCTTTCCTCACTAGTTCACAGTTGAATTTTCTTACGTCTTCAGTGATACGTTTTCGTACTGTCTTACATATCTCTATATATTCCACTTTGGAAGTCACATCTTCTTTAGTTGTCCTCATCTCTCTTCTTTTTTGCATCAACATTTTGGTTTTTCCTGATAATTTGTTCACATGCAATTTGTTCTTAGACCCAGCTAATCTTGTTGCTGTTTCCAGTAATTCCATCTAAGAGCTTTGGTTACTTTTCTGTTAACTTCAGAGATGTCCACTTCTTCTGATGTTACACCTTCTAGAGAAGAGAATCTGTTCTTCAGTTCCAACTTGAAGGTATTATGGCGTTTTTTAAGGTTGGTTATGTCAATACATTTTGTTTGCCTTATATAAATATATATTTAAATTTAACATGTATAAATAAACTTCTTTTGTGACTCTACATTCAGAAAAAAAGAAGAGCCCAATAACAGTCAACCATTAATCCACATCACACACTTTTGGGTTGTCATGATGATATCGACAGCTTTGAAGAAAAGCAACTTTTATAGCTGAAGCAAACTTTGTAAACCACTGCTACATCTTCTAGTACATGTGAAAGGGGATTTTCTCACAGATGAATTTTATCTGCCCAGTTAGTTCTTCTCATTTAATTACAGTATTAGCCTCATTATTATTCACAGAAACTGTTGGGAGTCTGATAACCCAGTTTGGTTCCACAAAACACTTCCAGTCATGGTTCTTTTGAGGACCTCATTCGGCAGAGGGTACAAAAAGCAAGGATTAGAGAACAGAAAAAATATCTCAAGAGCTGTACAAAACTTCCATTCTGTTCCTTGGTATCATGTGATCCTTGGCGTAAATTCAACTCTCATCCATACGTAACTTTAATTTTGGCTAAATTAGATTTCAATTTCAATATTTGCTATGCATTATAAAACTTATGGAATCCTGTTTTTAATATAGTAATTTAACACATATAATGTGAACATGCAAATTATGTTTTCGCAAATTTTGAAGACGACAATCCGTTTTTTGGTGTAAATATGACAAGGATGTAATTCAGATGATGATATGTCTTTGCATTTTGTACCATACAATAATAATATGGCTTAACATGTTCACTGTCACTGTGCTATTTTAATAGCAAGCACGTGGTGCCAGTAAGAAACCGGGACAAATCTCCCGAGACGCCACAAGGCGTCATGCAGCACCATGGATTAGCTCCCGTGCATTTGGATCAACCTAGCTATGTGTTCACATCTCATAGCTTTGCAAGACTCTGCTATTTTAAAATACAAGAAAATTTATCCATAATTGGTATCCGTAATTATAACTTACAGTCACTCCAGGAATAAAAACACATCTACAGCATATGCATGATGGCAACTAATAAATTGTAAAATTCTTCATTCGCAAAAAGATTGAAAAATTGGATTGGTTCAATTCCTGTCATATTAATATCCAGTCCTAGTACACTAGTGAACAGAATTATTCTAGTGACGTTGGGAACATCATACCAATGTGTAGCTAAAATCTGTTGAGGTGGAGTATAAGAAAGAATGTTGCATTCTTCATTTTCACTAGTGGTCATACTACAGCTACTAAAAGAATACGTTTCTGCACATGATGACAGATTGTGGAATCATCTATTTCTACAGCAGGATGTGCCCACCGAGTAATTTTTGGTTGAGAGGGGCCGGAGATAGCCTGTCTGAATATCTGTTTCCACAAAACTAAGTATTGAAGTCAATATGAGTTTCCTCGAAATCCCCTTAGCGTCCTCAATAGGCAGTCCTGTTACGTAAGAACTCTTACTCAGCAAATGCTTTTTATTGCCATTCAAGTATTTGTTTATTGATAGTTACCTTCACTGCAAAACCAGTGTCATTCAAAGGAAAATAAATATTGCAGTGAAAAGCCCATGCTGTATTAAGTCTAAGGGAAATCAACTTACTTTCCCTTCCCTAAACCATGTGGGAAAATAATCAGCTATCCCCAAACTGCAGTCATTTTTAGACAATTGGACACTCATTCTCAGTGCCAGTAACAAAACAGATCGTTCTCTTCAAGTGCCAAAAGTTTTAGGAAGAGAAATATTAAGCCACGATCGTGACGCCGTTCGGCAGTGTCGACACCTGGATTAAGTATTGTATGATACCATTTGGGGTCACGTGGCAGTGAAAGTGTTAAAGAATAATGTTCATGAATTTGAATTACTTTTTATTAGGTCAAGACACACACCTTTTTACAACAACTTAAGTTCAAGACCACCAACACCTTTATCTCCAGAAAAGAAGCACTGGTTCTATACAACTTGAAAGAATTAGTTGGGCAATATACAGTATAATGATGAATATCCACATTTGAAAACTGAATTTTCCAAGTTTTCTGGTGTTAGAAGAAACACATCGCACCTTCGCGAGAAAAGTGACACAAGTCCACACACATTGTGTGAGGACTTGTGTCACTTTTCTCGCAAAGGTGCAACATGTTGTGTCTGTGCCAAATTCATTCAAACATTACATTAAAACTAATTGGACATATTTGCAGTTTATTATTTACAATTATTTACATTGGACATTGTTTTGCAGTTTAATTACAAAGACCAGGTGTAATTTACTTTTACTTTTTTTTTATTTAATTTAAATTATTTTTCCTTTGTTCCCTTTCTGCCTCATAACCCCCTTTTCCTCATTGGGGCATAAAGCCCAGGTGGTCAAGGCGGTTTATGGCAGTTCCCTCAGACACCCGTGGGAATGACCAAGGAATTTCTTTTCTTTTCACTCTTGTGAGAAGAAGCACGGCATCCATGAAATTTATGAAATGGCACAATGCTAGCGTTGCTGGTAGGACAAAACATCATGGTATTTCAGAAATGCACATGCAAAGTCCGGTCAGATGAATAGGCGAGTTTACGTTTTATGACCATCTCCTCTAGAAATAGGCACCAGCAAAAGTCGTAAAATACACTGCGGTGTCACAAGAAAGTCTTAACTCTGTCAGAGGGAAGCCCCGGCAATCTTTCGCTATTCCCTCAGTTACATCCTTTAGCAACGGCTAAAGGGTAGCAGAGTGGTTCTCAGCTACCCTTTAGCGATGGCTAAAGAGTAGCTGAGTGGTTCAGGGGCCGACCAATAACTACTAAGGTCAAGCACCGGTCAGCTCAGCTGACCAATATGCCTCCCAGGTGGAAAACTCCTAGAGGGCTGAGGGCACGCCCCTACCACGTGGGAAATTTAAAGGGGCCCAGATATATACACAGCAAAAAGTGTAAGCGAGGAGGGATACTAAGACTTATACGAATACTGATGTTGACACAGGGACTGATATGGAGATATAGAAGTATATGATGTAACTTTATAAAGTAGTCAGTGGTAGGCGTAGATAGGGAAAGGAAAGTCCAGCATGATAGTAAGCAGTCTCAGCCGTGGCAGCTAAGTTTAGATAGATAGAGTCACCAAAGAAACCTACCCAGTCACGTGAAAGATCGAGACGAGCACCAGCCCAACCGACGTAAGGTAAGATGATGTTCTTTCCCCCAATTCCAGTTCCGATGTTGTATATATTGATATACATATGCGTGGTTGCTATGCCTCTTTGTAGATAGACTGAGGAATCTATTCTAAATTTAAGCTCAGGGGTGTAACAGGCTTAGGCAGCAATGGACCAGTCAACAGGGTTAATTTTATCCTTTTAATTTAACGTAACTTTTATTGGGCCTCCACCTGAAGGCTGCAATTGCTTAATTCAACATACTTTTATTATAATAAACATGTTAATTACTCAACCTGGTGTAGCAAAACTTTTCTAGGCTGTGAATATTTTTCTAATTCATAAATTGCGGCATATGGGTTTTTTACGAATACCTTGTAACGAACCTATATGAAACATAACGCCACGTCCATAAACTTTGAGATTGGGTTACTTAAATTCAGGGGGACGCAACATCACTGTTTATCTATTTAGACGATGAAACAAGTATTCCGCGACCACTGCACTACCTGGGGCGTGATAATATAACTGGTGCTTTAAGACCAGGATTCTAAAAACCTTATTGCAGTACTTTGGTCTATAGACTAGCAAATATTAACTAATGAACACAATTTTAGAATATGTAACAAGAAAAGCGACAGAAAAATATACACAGAAGGGTCGGGACAGTGATAAAATGCAGAAGTTGAAATTATTCATTTGTTTTAGTACTGGTCCAGCCATAAAAACAGAATAGTGAATTTCTGGGTGATTTGGGTTCATATGTTTTTATCTAGCTGGGTTAACAAGTTCTTGTTATGGTGGTCTTTTTTCAGAAAAATCTGGTTAAAGAAGTGAATATGATATCAGTTTGTTTTGATGCGTGTTTGTTAACTTTAAATAAAAAAGGTTGAAAAGAAAAAATGTTGATCTGAATGTATTGAGAATGTTAAAGTGCATGGAATAAATAAAAATAATTCTTATCACAGCACCAAGCGCAGTTATATTAATTCACAAAACGTTAAGTTCTTTTATTAAGTGTTCCTTCCTGCCCCACTACTGCCAGTAACCAAATTTATGCTGCATCATGCTGTTGTACAGTGAAAAACATACTCTTGTGCCATTAATCATTTTCATTTTGTGTTGCTTTTCTCTGTGGTGAAAAATTCATTGCCCTAACTTTCCTTATTTCCACATGAAATGTGTTTCAGACGAAGCCATTATTTTCTCAGGTTGAAGTGAGATGAACATTTTGAGTTGCTTACTTATATGGTAAAAACTGTACTTTCCTAATTTTCTTTTGTTTCCACATGAAACATGTCAGAAATGCAGCCATTCCCCCAATATTTTATGAATTTGTTTTGCACAAACAAATACACTTCAGGAAATTATGAAGTTGGAAATTGATTAAAAATTTCAAGGCAAATACAAACTGATAAAAAAACAGCATACAGCACATAAAATAAAACTAAACAACCTAATAAGTACACATAATGTATGTACATATTTTTTGTTTCCAGATTACAATGAATAGCACTTACTGATCATAAAAGTGACAGAAAATATTGTGTCTATAAACTGATATTCCTTGGAAGTTAATAAATCATGGCCATACCTACAAAAAAAAAAAATCAGCAAACAAATATCTGATAATGCATTCACAATTAGTTAAGATTGGCAATCTAATTAAAAGTAATTATAGAAAGATGCAAAGTGATTTACTTAGCTCAGAAAATACTAAGAAACAACTAAATTTAACTTTCTGATATTACAAAGCAATCTGGTTTTATGGCAAATTTTTATACAAAGTATTCATTAGAAATTTCAGTAAAGGTCAAAATACCACCCACCCCCACAAAACAGCAATTTACTTCCACCTGTGGCTAAAAAGTATGTTACGAAAATTAACAAATGGCACAAAAAAAAATTTCCCATGGCAGAAGGAAGAGACAAAAACATTTTCAAATCAAACAGTTAAAAGAAGAGATATAGAAGGAAACAAGATATGATATAACTCTATGCCTTTTAGCGAAAGAATTTTGAATAATGAAAAAATTGTAAACAGATGAAAAGCATTCTTCATAGTAAAAGCTATGCTAAGGAAAAAAAAAACTTTTAAAATACTCTCCCAGAAGCAGATAGCAAAAAAAAAAAATAAATAAATAAATAAAAAAAAATGTTTCGACTTTTACAATTCTTAAGGGGGGGGGGGAAGCTGCACATTATTTGAAGAAGATCTTCTTATTGTAGCAAAAATCTTATTCACTCTCCATCTTTATTATAGCAAATGGCATACAATGAAAAAAGGAATTTCTCAATAGGGTTTTTAGAGGCAGAGATAGGCTGCAAACAGAAGTACACAAACACTATGTAGTGGTAGAATTGTGAACCACAAACCTCCTCAAATACAAATCTAAAGTGTTCCATAAGGTAAAAATGGTATCTGGTGTTAAAAGAATTTTTTAAATCGGACGTTTAGAAGTACATATATTGAGAAACGTGGATTAAATATTTGCGCTCCGTAGCGGAGAAATTGTGCATTATTTTGGGAAGAAAATACACACAAGGAGTTTTCGTAGTTAGTAGTATCTTATCGAAAGAGAAAAATTTTCAATCAGGTTTTTAGTCCCGCAGATATTGCTGTAAACGGAAATGTGGACTAATGCCATATAGTGGCACACATGTGAGTTAAGAAATATTTGAAATTATATGAAAAACATTTTGCACTGAAAATGTTCTCCAACAAAGAAAGAATTTTTCAAATTGGACTACTAGAAACAGAGATGTGGACAAAAATAAGATACACGTGCACTCCCTGGTGGAAAAATTATGCACTACTTTAAGCAGGAGGTATTCTCAAAAAGTTTTCTGAGGTGAAAGGTATCGGTTCACAGGGGGAAAATTTCAATCTAGTTTTCAGCTCAGATTTTGTTGCAAATACATCAGAAGCAAAAATAAACACTTATGCCTCCTGGTGGGCAAACCATTCTTTATCAAAAATGAGAATTTATATGTAAAATATTTCTAATCAAGAGCTGTATTCGACGGAGGAAGAATTTTTCAAATAAGACTTTTAGAAGCAGAGATATTGGGAAAATCACAATTTACCTTTGCCCCTAGCGGAAAATTTATGCATTATTTGAAAAAGTGACTAACTAAAATAGTATTCGATATAAATGTCATTGAAATGAAAAAGAATTTTTTCAATTGGATATTTAGAAGCAAATATATGAAATAAAATGAATTTTAAATTCTATATGATCTCCATTTGCGCCCTCTAGTGGTGAAATTGTGCATCGGGGAAAAAAATGGAACGAATGGATCATCATTCTCATATTTTAAGCTTCTTAATACAAAGGAATTTTACAAACCAAACAAATAATTGCAGAGATATGGCCTCTCCGGCCAGACAGACAAAGTGATAACCTAAGCACAACGCAAAAGAATGCTAATAACGCAGCTTCAGCCCTCCTAACAGACAAGAAACCAACAGCCCCCTCCCTTCCCCCCCCCCCACACACACCTGCATTTTGCAGGGGATGGGGAGGAAAATTTGTCAGATATAAGTTATGTCAGTAGAAAATCCTCAACCACAAAAAAAAAAAAAAAAAAAAAAAAAAAGGCAGGAATAGATAAAATTCTGGGGCATGTAACAGAATTTTAGGACATATATCCAGGACAAAATGAAATTCCAGGACTTTTCAAGGATTTCCAGGATGCGTACGAACCATGCATATGAATCAATCTGGTACTTAGAACAATGATAATAACACAAAACAATTTTGCCATGGCACTGAAGATTCCCTATTCCACAATCATCTATTCCCATGCACCTGGCAGCACGGAGGCCAGATATCAATCTCCTTCAGTGAGAAAAGTATGCACTAGAAGGAACAAACTTGGACTCACTGGAAGGTTTCAATACACTGCTGCGATTCTAACTGTACACAACTGGTATACCATATAGGCCTACCAAGGTTGCTGGAATATAGCCCTCAAAACATCTTGCACTGCAGCATTACGAGACAAAAGTGATGACACCACGTCTCTGTACTCCATGTAAAGTGGTGTCATCACAAGCATACGTCACATGGAGATGGAGCGAAGTGACACAATAAATCCAAACATTTCAACTACCGGTAATTATTTTTTCATTGCAAGAAAAAATTCTATGACTATTCCAGAACCCTTTACAAAAATATGGAAAATCAAGGGCTTTCCAGACATGGAAAAAAGGGGAAATTAAATTTAAGGACTTTTTCAGGATTCCAGGGGCAGTGCAGACCCTGCAAAGAACTCCACTATTTTTTCTGTCAGGTGGAAAAACACTGGAACTTTAAGTACAGACTAGAATCTGTACAATTAAAAACATCTGCTGCAGAAGAATGCTGCACTACTTTTCTCTTTTGAATATTTCACTCTCACACACAAACTGGAATTCTGCCAGGTATTCGAGATATATCCTACAAAACTGGCGAAGGGAAAAAATACAGATGCTCTGTATAATATCTAGAAGCATTATGCTTGTGCAAGTCGTCAGTGTTCTTGGAATAATTATGTGCTGAGGAATTCCTGCTGAAACTGATGATGTTTTGTAAGTGGAACATGGAAATGGCTAAAAAAATTATAAATGTTTTAGAAAAATCAATTTTTGGAAATATTAATAATAAAAAAAAAAAAACTTTTTCGTGCTAACATCATCACAGCACAACATTTATGAGTATGCTGAACGAACCGTCAATTCAAGTTATATTCCCAATAAAAAAAATTCTGTATTTCATTCCCAAAGTCATAAGTGTAGTGTTTAAAAGATATTTGCACCAAAGTAGGTGAAAATTTTACTGTTCATTTTGTTGAGCACACAATTCCTTTTGTCACTTTCTGGCATATTCTTCACACTACAAAATAAACAAAGGACCTCAAACAGTTAAAAACACCCTGCAGCCACACAGAAAAAGCTATGGACTGGTTTCTAAAAGAAACTGTGAAAGAACATCCAACAATTAGTTTAACATATCCTGTGTCAAAAACTAGAAGAACTGATAAACAAAACACAAACTGCAGCAGGAAACAAGGTAACACACAAGGTTCTGTTTACATGAGAAACTGGGCATAGCAATCATAGGACATGACATGTATATACAAGTTGTCGTACTCAGGAGTTATTGATACACACACACACACCATGCCCCTCCCTCCTATAGGTAACAGCAAAGTGACAACACATTTATGTAAATCTAAAACTACTGCCCTAGAAATAGAAAAGCAGCTGATATATAAGCCATATTACAAACACTAGCCCTTTTGGTAACAAAATCAACAAAAAACATTTCATTGGTATTTAGCTTCGAGTAACAGACTAATGTCCTTTGGTTTTTAAATGATGTAAATGGCATGCAGTGAAACACTTATTAAAATCTTTACTTATTCTCATATGCTTGTATTATTTAAACATGTGCAAGAGACTGGGAGATAAAAACAAAAAACTTAAATAGCTTAAAACTTCAACCAAGAAAATCATGGGATCTAAATCTGAGAAGCAAGCTGTTACAAATCACTATATTAGGTGAGGAGTATATAAGGCTTTGGACCTACATTAATGACCTGTCAATGGCAGTTCCACGTGAAAAATCTGGCTAAAAGTTTTTTCACTCAGAAACGACTTGCATAAACATGAAATACCATCTTTATTTTCTCCTATAACAAATAAAACACAAGGTATCAACAAACCATGGCTCATACAAGTGCCACATGATTCCACAAATGACTCATTCTTTGTCAATAGAGTCATTTCCAAGAGGCTTTTGCCACCACTGTTACCAGATTTAAGATTGCTAGATTTTTTTCATATGGGACCTTCTGAAGGGTGTGTATAACAACAATGAGCCATGGACAATAAAGGTACCACAAGAAAACATCTGATGGGAAACTGAGACAGTGACTCAAATATGTTGGTTCAAACCTTCAACAGCATGGAACATCACATTCAAGCGTGTTTGGATGTAATTGGTGCTCATCTTCAGCACATCCTGTAACATTATCATGCTTCCCATAGACTAAGGTATGTCTTATTCAGTTTTTATTGAAATGCTGATGCAATTGATGTAATATTTATATTGGTGTAATTGGTGCTAAAATACTGATGTAATTAATGTAAATACTTATAGAGAGTCATTCCATGTCAAGTGGACCAATTTTAAGTCATCCACTCATCCCCACCTGACCATTTCCAAGTTTGCTGAAATTTGGCACAGAGCTTCCTTATGTTATAAAACTAAGATGTGCAAAGTTTTACATCCTAAGAACAAAAAAGGAAGATTCTAGGGGCCCCTATGTGGGGCCCCCAAAAAATGTTGTGTGCGTAGTACGAAACAAAATGCCAAGTTTCATATGCTGTGAAAGTGAAACTATAACTAGTAAAGAGATGGGATTTGGAGTAACTGCACAACTTTTAGACCTCAAACCACTGACAGATTTTTAGAGGTCTAGCTTTGATAGGTTTTCAGATGGTATGAAGTCAAAGTTGAGAAAAAATTCAGTGTGGCAAATTTTTTGGCATATTGACTCATATTTTCAATACAAAATAATTTCAGAAATTGCCCTTTGGTAGATCAACTAAACAGTTGGTTGTTATGAGATCTGCCTAGTTGTAGCACTTATTTATTTAGTTAAAAAAATATTGTGGTATAAACATACCACTAAAAATTTATATGTATAATTTTGACCATCTTTGATAACTTGCTTAGAATTAGAAATAAATCTTTTACTAGCCCAGCGGACCACTAGAATTTGTAAACCACCGGTCCACCAAAATGGCTGCTGGTCCGTAAAATCAAATAATAATAAAAACCCTTAAAGACATTTACAATATATGTAGAAAATAATGTATCACTTTAATAGAATTATCTCCAATATTTGTTTTCGAACCTATCATTAGTTTGCAGCCTAAAAAGAAAACCATACAGCAAGCTAAAAGAAATATTAATTATTTTGGCATTTGACAAATTAGAAGAAAAACAAACTTACTAGCCATCCGGGACGGTAAAATCAATAGTTCAGTGATGGTCTGACGGAAGTTTTACTGGCCAATGGCCAGAGGACCACTGGGTAACTCGAACACTGACTTGTATAGAATTTTAGAATAAATTATCAATGTTTTTTCACAATTAAATGTTTCATTAACATTGACTATAGTTTCGCAGAACGTTTGGCTAGGCATCATCAGGACGAATGGAGCGTAAACATTCAAATCATTGTGACATCATCCAAGTTCTGACAGTCACTGTTTCTGGTGAGTTGTTTCCACGCGCTTGAAAGAAATGGCGTAGACGTCATGTCATTGACAAGTCGTGAAGAATTCCGGTATATGTGGAAAGCTTCTAATACATTAAGCTTGTTAGTCGAATCAGGTTTATCAATAAGAATAGAGTTTCCAAACAAAAATTGATGGTTATTTTCGTGACAATGTTGGGCTATTGATGACTTCTTCAGTTCATAGTTCCGTACGTAAGTCTTCTGTTCCTTCACACAGAAACTTAAAGCCTTGCGGGTCTGTCCTATACATGAAAGTCCACATTCACAAGGTATCTGATAAATTCCCCAGGAACTTATGTCTTTGGACGTAGTCTTTTGATCCGTAAAAAATCATCTTGTTTATGGGTTTGAAAATCTCTTTGAAATTAAAACTTTTGAGAATTTTTGAAATTCTGAAGCAAATCTGAGGAGCAAATTGGATAACCGCCCAATTCGTTCGTACTGGGAGGTCTACTGGCGTGAGCGAGCAGACGGGCTTCGGTTTCCTAAATTTTTGGACCGCTTTTTCTATCACGGAAGGGCTATATCCTCTGTGTACTGCAGTTAGTTTAAGAAAATCAAGCTCTTTCTGTAAGGAATCCGCAGTTGAGCATATATGTACTGCACGATATACGTATGTGTAGAAAGCAGACATTTTTTGTTTCGTTTTGTTTTTTTGTGCAACTCAATGGGCTATAAGTAGCCGCCCGTCCCTAATTTAGGGTCACTGGTTCCAGGGAAGGGAGAGAGCCAGTGCCGTAAGACAAACACAACATCCATGCCTCACAGGGATTCGAACCCGGACGACCCCTTTCGGACGAATGATCAGAGGCCATCGCTTAGACCACTGCGCCACCGGGGCGGCGTTCTGAATCTTCTTGAGAAAGCTTTGAGCATTCAATTTCATCTTTCGAAACAAAAACAAGTTTGAATTTGGAAATATTTTGATCACAAAATGTGAACAAATCATGTGCTGTAAGAATCTGATTATTCATTGCAAGGAGATTTGCCATGAATTGTGCCAAAAAATTCCATTGGGCTTTGAATCCAAAATCAAGTTCATGATGACATAAATTAACAAAATTTTTGCATTGAGCTACAGAGCCATCACTGAAATATTTTGCATATTTTAAATCATGAAGTGTATGCTTTTAGGTAATCAATTAATTGTGTCAAAAAGACATGTGCTGCAACAATATCATGTCACAAACTATCACTGATCATGCAGATGCTTAAGCACTGAATTTTTCTGAATCCCAATAGTATACAACAAATGGATGCAACGTAGCCTGACTATTCTCCCAATGAAAACCTTGCACAGCGTCTTGAACAACAAATGAGTAGTTTTCCCAATAATCCATGAGCCCAACAATTTCACCCACTTTTAGATGTTCTTTAACTGTTTTTAGACACTGTGCTTGATGCTTTGAAATATAATGGGGAATTGGAAGGTCTGAAATTTTCAGTGCTAAATCAGTTAAAAAAATCTTCAACACTCATTTGCTTTATATATATTAAGATAACATATTTTGTCACAAATATTTATTTTTCAAGCCGACCCTGGTCTTGCTGGGTATTGACCTAGCTTCATCAGGTCGAATGAAGCTAGGTCAATACCCAGCGAAACCATGGTCGGCTTGAAAAAATAAATATTTGTGACAAAATACATTGTATTATCTTAATATATATAATCGTCACAAGACTGTAGTCTTTGAGATCAAGACTCATTTGCTTTGACTGCAAGGTTGTACAGTCTGTTTGTACCCACTGTTGAAAGTCAACAGTTTCATGAGAATCAACATCACTGTATATTTCTACTAAATAATTTTCAAGTGCTGTTTTACCAGGGCATTTATCACACCTGAGAAGCATACAGTTTTTGACTCCAATTTGCACAGTTTTACTCATAAAAACTTTTAATAGTCCATAACAATGCTGCTTTATATTTAAATGAATTGAACAAACACAAACTGAGTGCATTTCTGATGGCCCAACTATGATGCACCATTTAGGCCTCAACTCACAGAACTTGGAAAAGCCCAATTCCGAACCATTAGTGTTACCATATAATTTATTTCTTATGATGGGAAACAAATTAAAATTAAAATGTGTGCTTATAAATATATTGAATATCTTCAATTATTTGAAAAATCTTAGCTATCGCTTTTACCACGTTATATTCTGGATGTCGGAAGTTGAGAAATTTCTTGCATTTGAGACAAGATATTATTATAAAATAGAATAAAAAAGGCTCTACTCACAATGTTTTTTGGTGGTCCTCTTCTTTTTATTGTTTTCAATTTTTGACGTTAAAATATCATGGTTCATGCCTAAAAAGGTGATTATGACTTAAAAAACGAAGTCTTGGCTAAAAATCAATGAACAGACAAAGTTTTTGTTAAACCTTAATTATCAAATGAAAGAAACATCCGAAAAACCTGGCCTTATATTGACTTTAGTATTTTTTTCACAGAAAAACACATAGGTGAGCATTCAAGCCTTGAGAAACAAAGAAATTCCAGTTAAAAATCCTAAAGAAACATAAAGTTAAAAAATCTTACAA
Source organism: Macrothele yani (assembly GCA_039090855.1). Lineage (NCBI taxonomy): Eukaryota > Metazoa > Arthropoda > Arachnida > Araneae > Macrothelidae > Macrothele > Macrothele yani. Next base: position 179,156,574 of record CM076990.1, read on the forward strand.
ACCTTGAGACCGCCGTCTCTCAACCCTTCAAACACTTCCGGCCGTCCTCCTTGCTCTTCGTGCTGTGTCGCAAAGGACACTCCCACTTGGGTGGAACTTAACGTGTTTCGGGTATACACGCCCATCTTCAGAGTTAGGAAAGATTGCAAATGGCTGTCACCTGCAATTCTTTGGAGTTTTCTTCACTCGGGCCCCCCTCTCGCTGTTGATTTGTTGGTGGCGTTACGTATTTTCGTTCGTATATTTTTGGTGGTGTCTGTCCTCTGGTATCATTATTGGGAATTACTTTCTATTCTATTTTTTTCTCGTCAGTAATACATTTTTTCCATTGCACATGTAATTCGTTGGGTTGATTAATGTTGCAATTAGTACTTTTGGTTTTTTCAATAATTACTGATTCTGCGATTCTAATCTCTTTCTCCGTTCTGTGGGATTTCAGGTGTTTCATGTTTTCAAATTCTGGTTCTGAATTATTTTCTATGCAATATTGCATCAATGCAGTTTTTCTCCCCTTTATTCCAGTTTGTTATATGTTGTTTCGACCTGGTTTTTAGTACTTCCTATATAGTTTATTTTTTTATCAGTATTGTTAATCATTTTTACTGGTATGCAATATATGCCTGATTTCTCCAATATTTGTACTTGATCTTTATTTTTTATTACCATATCGTTTTGTGTCTTTACAGATATTCCAATGTTGTTGTTTTTTTGGCGATTTTTACAAATTCGTTCTATGGTATGAGATAGTCCTTTAATATATGGGAAACTTCCACAATATTTATTTTCTTCCTTTTTTGGTCTTTGTATTTTATGCTTGATGTTATATATAATTTTCTGGGATAATTTTCAGTTATATCCAAAGTTTTTTATCATTCTGTTAATCCATATTTGTATTATTGCTGCTGGAATGAGTGAATGCTCTTTTTATTAAGTTTCTGATTGCAGCTGTTTTATGTGCCCATGGGTGGTTGGAGTTCTTCGGGATTATTGATGGCACGTATGTAGGTTTTCTATAGACCTCATAATCGATTTTGTTCTTGTTTTTGATTAGATTAATATCTAAGAACAGTAGTTGGTTGTTTCTTTCCAATTCAATTGTTAGTTTAATTGATGGTAATATAGATGCCATTTTTACCTTAAAATAAATGAGGTCTGTCTGTCTTCATTTTCCCAAAAAAGGTCATAATGCAACACGTGGAGGAAACAGCAATTGAAGAACATACTTTGAAACCACTGATGTATTGCAGATATGTAGACGATATATTTGATATTTTGGGAAAATGAACAGACAGACCTAATTTGTTTTAAGGAAAAATGGCATCTATATTACCATCAATTAAACTAACAATTGAATTGGAAAGTAACAACCAACTACCGTTCTTAGATATTAATCTAATCAAAAACAAGAACAAAATCGATTATCAGGTCTATAAGAAAACCTACATACATGCCATCAATAATCCCGAAGAACTCCAACCACCCATGGGCACATAAAACAGCTGCAATCAGAAACTTAATAAAAAGAGCATTCACTCATTCCAGCAGCAATAAATACAAAGAGGAAGAGCTAATATGGATTAACAGAATGATAAAAAACTTTGGATATAACAGAAAATTATCCCAGAAAATTATATATAACATCAAGCATAAAATACAAAGACCAAAAAAGAAGAAAATAAATATTGTGGAAGTTTCCCATATATTAAAGGACTATCTCAAAAAATAGAACGAATTTGTAAAAATCACCAAAAAAAACATTGGAATATCTGTAAAGACACAAAGAGATGTGGTAATAAAAAATAAAGATCAAGTACAAATATTGGAGAAATCGGGCGTATATTGCGTACCAGTAAAAATAATTAACAATACTGATAAAAAAATAAACTACATAAGGAAGTACTAAAAACCAGTTAAAAACCAGGTTGAATCAACATATAACAAACTGGAATAAAGGGGAGAAAAAAACTGCATTGGTGCAATATTGCATAGAAAATAATACAGAACCAGAATTTGAAAACATGAAACACCTAAAATCCCACAGAACGGAGAAAGAGATTAGAATCGCAGAATTGGTAATTATTGAAAAGACCGAAAGTACTAATTGCAACATTAATCAACCCAACGAATTACATGTGCAATGGGAAAAATGTATTACTGACCAGAAAAAAATAGAATAGGAAGTAATTCATAATAATGATACCAGAGGACACCACCAAAGATATATGAACAAAAATACGTAACGCCACCAACGAATCAACAGCGAGAGGGGGGCCCGAGTGAAGAAAACTCCAAAGAATTGCAGGTGACAGCCATTTGCAATCTTTCCTAACTCTGAAGATGGGCGTGTATGCCTGAAACACGAGTAAGTTCCACCCAAGTGGGAGTGTCCTTTGTGACACAGCACGAAGAGCGAGGAGGACGGCCGGAAGTGTTTGAAGGGTTGAGAGACAGCGGTCCCAAGGTTTTTAAGATTTTTAACTTTTTATGTTTCTTTAGGATTTCTAACTGGAATTTCTTTCTTTCTCAAGGCTTGAATGCTCACCTATGTGTTTTTCTGTGAAAAAAAATACTAAAGTCAATATAGGGCCAGGTTTTTCGGATGTTTCTTTCATTTGATAATTAAGGTTTAACAAAAAACTTTGTCTGTTCATTGATTTTTAGCCAAGACTTCGTTTTTTAAGTCATAATCACCTTTTTAGGCATGAACCATGATATTTTAACGTCAAAAATTGAAAACAATAAAAAGAAGAGGACCACCAAAAAAACATTTTGAGTAGAGCCTTTTTTATTCTATTTTATAATAATATCATGTCTCAAATGCAAGGAATTTCTCAACTTCCGACGTCCAGAATATAATGTGGTAAAAGCGATAGCTAAGATTTTTCAAATAATTGAAAATATTCAATACATTAGTGTTACGATAAGAGACATACATTTCCTTTAAATTGCTAAGTAGCAATCGTTTTTGTTTTTGGACTTTTTGACCATCAATTCGGACAGAGACAGTCTTTTTCACCTGGACACAATCTGCTGAACTCGTCATCTTCGAAAAAAATGAATAACTTCATTTTTTATATTTTGCTGAAAACAATTTTCCTCTCCTTTTTTCAGGCTTTGGTAAAATTTCATACTGTGCTTTTAACTTTTGAGCGTTTTTAGCCATTCATGTTGACACTGAAAATTTAGAAACTGTGTATTTAATAGACCTACTTCTTGGAGCCAATGTAAGCATTTTCAATTTATCAGCATGTGATGAAATTTGAATTTTTTTGTTTGAGGTTGTTTACTAGCTCATTACAGTCAGTGAAGTAATTATTTTAAGAACTTTTTGTTGCAAATTCATCTGATTTAAGACCTCCACAGCAGCAGCAATCTGCTTGGATAGTATACTTTGCACTTGATTGATTTTACATTTTGCATACCCGTGAATCTCGCTTTGAAACTTTTTGAAATTTTAAGGGAGAAATATCAAGAGATGACGAACTTGTATTGACTTTTTCTGCAGTTTCCATCTGCTCATCATCTGATGCTGATGATGGTGAGGATAGCACATCAACCAATTTATTATGCATTCTTAAGCCTCCTTTACAGGCAAGGTTTGTTTTCCAAAATGGGTTGCAGCATTTTGTTTGCAAAAATCCAAATCTTGTAAGAAGCAAAGCTTCATGATGAAAACAAATTGTTGAATCTATTTCAAGATTATGCTTAGAACATAGAATCAACAACCTCTGCTGATCAGGCTGAAATTCTTGAATCAATTTCAATCCTTTTTTCGAACTAAACCTGAGTGAATGGCATTGCAAATTGCCAAAACAACCCATTGTACAACGTGGAATACCTTCACCAGGTTCTGGATCCATTTTTATTGTTTTAGAAAAAAAAAAAGTTATTATTGTTTTAAAAAAAAAAGTTATATTATAACTTTAGAAAAACATTTTATTATAGCATTTAAAATGGAAACAAAACATCAGGTTTTTTTTTGGTTTTTTTCGATTGGAGGTTTAACGACCACTGTGAGCAACTCAATGGGCTATAAGCAATCGCCCGTCCCTAATGTAGGGTCACTGGTTCCAGGGAAGGGAGAGAGCCAGTGCCGTAAGACAAACACAACATCCATGCCTCACCGGGATTCGAACCCGGACCCCTTACGGACGAATGATCAGAGGCCAACGCCTTAGACCACTTCGCCATCGGGGCGGCTCATCAGCTCTTAACTACTGTGAATTAAGATGAAATTAAAAAAAAAAAAAAAAAAAAAACTTAAAACATTTATCAATCACTGCAAACTTAAGCTTAGAATCAAACTATAATTCACCTCATGTTGCCAGGATACAGACAGCAAAATATGATGATACACTATGATGCCAGCTCATAGATTCCAAGATATAACATAAATTTCTCAAGCCACAACTCTTTCAATACAAAATAATGTTAGAAATTGCCCTTCGGTAGATCATGGCTTGGTAAATTTATGTCGTATCTTGAAATCTATTGGTAAATTTATGTCATATCATCAAAGTGTATCATCACATCTTGCTGTCTGTAACCTGGCAACATGTGGTGAATTGAATCTGATGTATAATATGATGATACACTATGATGCCAGGTCAAAATAATATGATGATACACTATGATGCCAGGTCATAGATTCCAAGATATAACAAATTTCTCAAGCCACGACTCTTTCAATACAAAATAATGTTAGAAATTGCCCTTCGGTAGATCATGGCTTGGTAAATTTATGTCATATCTTGAAATCTATTGGTAAATTTATGTCATATCATCAAAGTGTATCATCACATCTTGCTGTCTGTAACCTGGCAACATGTGGTGAATTGAATCTGATGTATCCCATTTTTGTAATTTTCTCTGTATATAGCATAAGCTGATGGAATGGTACAAGGTAACACGAAAGTACTTCTATTTGTAACTATATATTGTTATATGTTTTGCATATGATATTTTTGGAAATTAATTTGTATGTTTATTTTTATCTCATCAGTAATTTATTGAATTAAACTGTTGTTGTGAATAGTGGGTCATAATTTTGAAAATGATTTTTCATTTCTTATATGGAAAGTCTCCAAAATAAAAACACACACATTCTTATAGAAAAAGATCTGCTCTTTCTAATGGCAAAAAAAAAAAAAATTGGAGGTGAGAAAATTGAGATACAAGTTATCAAAAATGGTCAAAATTATACATATAAATTTTTGGTAGTATGTTTATACCGCAATACTTTTTAACTACTTAATAATAAGAGCTACAACTTGGCAGACCTCATATCAAACAACTGTTTAGTTGATCTACCAAATGGCAAATTCTAAAATTATTTTGTATTGAAAATATGAGTCTTAATATGCCAAAAAATTCGCCACACTGAATTTTCCCTCAACTTTGACTTCATACCATCTGAAAACCTAACAAAGCTAGACCTCTGAAAATTTATCAGTGGTTTGAGGTCCAAAAGTACCCCAAATCCCATCTCTTTACTAGTTATAGTTCACTTTCACAGCATATGAAACTTGTCATTTTGTTTGGTACTATGCACACGACATTTTGGGGGCCCCTAAGAACCTTCCATTTTTGTTCTTAGGATGTAAAACTTAGCACATCTTAGTTTTATAACATAAGGAAGCCATGTGCCAAATTTCAGCAAAATTGGAGATGGCCAGGTGGGCACTATTGGTCCACTTGACATGGAGTTACCATATATCCATGTAATTGGTGCTCATCTTCAGCACATCCTGTAACATCTTCATGCTTCACATAGACTAAGGTATGTCTTATTCAGATTTTATTAAAATACATTGATTCTTTTTCAAGTTATGGAGTTTTGTTGTTTTTTTATACTGACCATTACAATTAACAAACTAAAGAGGAAGAGCTTTAATGGTGCGCAAACTCAAAAATTTAACTTAGCATAGCTACGTATACACTTGCTTATAATTTTTTTTTTTTTTTTTTTTTTTTTTGTCACAGTAGAATTACTTTGTTACAATATTGACTAATATTATTATTTTTCTTCTTTTTTGGTGTATTTGCATTTGCCAAGACAACCTGTTTTGTCCTGCATATACTCTTGTCTCAATATATTGTTTCAACATTTTCCAGAAGTCCTAAGTTTAACACTTTCACTGCCAGCGGGCGCACGCACCTTCTGTAGAAATCGCCCTGGGGGGCAGATAAACAGAAGTAAATATCTGAAGTTCCAGTAATGGGATTCCCAAAATATTTATACCACCTACCAGTTGGCTGACCACAAGTCCATTTATAGCAAAACATGCAGAAGTTGCGTGCGACTGACGTGGCCCAAAAGTTAAACGTGATGTTGTATAGGCCATGCAGGCGCGGGCAACTTCATGCAAGCTTATGTAAACAAGTTAGTAAAATCATGCAATGCATTGATTATAATACGCTTTCCAACATACCAGAAATCATTACTCAAGTTATGAGGAACATGGCTATAGAATAAATCTCGCTCCTATGCCCTGACATTTGACCCCATTTCGATGATATTTAAACAGAACTGGTAAAGTATACTTCCTGAACAACATGATAAAGTTTTGCCTCAATAGAAACATTTTTTTACATAAGTTATGACGCATAAGGGCGATGGAATGGATCCCGCTCTTATGTCCTGACCTTTGACCCCATTTCCAATAGGGTTCGTCCCTAGGTGGCCCCCTACCATATACTAAAATTTCATCGAAATCGAATCATTTTTACGCGAGTTATCGTGCGGACGGGCAGAAGGACAAAGCTGGAGCATATACGCTTCTTTAACATACGGTTCGAAAGCGTAAAAAAGGAATTGTAGAAAGTCTATAAATAATGAGTGCTCCTCCCTCTTTCCTTTCTTTGTGATAGTGTGCTGTGTCTAGCGGAAGTTGAGCTGGGACACTGCGTCAGTCGGAAACGATGGAAATATAATACCCTACTGGGGGAAGGCAATTCCCACTTTAGGTGGTTTCACACACTGATTCCTTAGCACAGGGTGGCTGGTGGAAGCAAAATAAGAGAAAACTGGGTGAACACTTTTCTCTTACTAACAATATTCCTCTGCTCGGATGCAATTTATATAAACAAATGCTGCAAGAAAAGTAGCCTCCTTCCTTCCCTTTTGGGCTATAAATTTCTTTTTTTTTTTTTTTTTTTTCCAATAGACAACACTTACTTCACTTGAGCATAATAGATTTCAGGATGTTAACAGACATCCATTATTTCCCCCCCCCCCAACCGCACTAATTTGTAGTTCGATGAAAATCCCATAACTGCTCTTGTAATCAAAGCGTGAGGATGGCTGACCCCATAAATAGCAAAAAGTTTTACTCCAAAAGGCGAAAATTAGAATCCGTTGTCAGGCTTCCTTCTCCATAGATACCCGATCCCACTGCTGGTCCATCTGGAATTATTAACCCCGCTACAGACGATTCAACTGTTGGTTCAACAACAACCGATTCTGATGAATCGGACACAAGTGACCACGAATCAAGTCTTTCCGGTTTTGAAATTTCTTCTGCATCTGATTCTGATACAGATTATGAAATCAGTACTGAAGAATATGATGATGATGATCGTGATTTCTTGCAAACAATGAAAGAACATCAGTGTTTAGACGTGAATCCCGTACATCATTTGGGGGCCAGTTGATTCGTCAAGGCAAAAGGAAATTTCTTTGACAGCACCCTCAGGTATATGTCCCGAAGTAATGAATTTAGGCCCCTTACAGCTATTGACATTTTCCACTATCTAGTGACTGATGATATTTATCTTCTAATGGTTACAGAAACATATAAAAATGCACATCAAGTCATTCAAGGCGGTATCCTATCACCACATTTGAGGATGAAACAATGGCTGCCAACATCTGTAAGTGAAATGAAAAAAATTCTTGGTCTGCTTATTTGGATGGGCCTGGTTAGATTTCCGAAGATTACAGATTATTGGTCCACTCATGTGTTGTTCCAAAACCAAATTGCACCTAACACTTTCAGCAGAAACAGGTTTCAACTTCTACTGAAGTTATGGCACTTCGCTGACAATTCTCAAGATCCAGGGAATGATCGCACTTATAAGGTCAAAAGGCTTATGGAGATACTGCTGTGCAACGTGAATAAATTGAAACAGCTGGGAAAAGAAATTTCTGTGGATGAAACTCTTGTGCTATTTAGAGGAAGACTTGGTTTTAGGCAATACATTCCCAGAAATGCCCACAAATATGGTATAAAAATTTATAAGTTATGAGTAGTCCCACATCAAATTTGTACTCTATATTTTACTTTAACAAAAAAAACTATTTGTAATATATCATGAAAATTTCGAAAATATACACAAAAATCTACGGAATCTATGAAAAAAAATGATAGTACACCAATGGGCCATAGAAGTCACGAGCGACTTCTATGGGCATCTGATTTACGCTGTATTTCTTCAGTATGTTGCGTAGTAATCTAATGCTTCAAAACATGGGTAAATCTAGTGAAAGGAATACAAAATAAAAACCAAATTAATTGAAATGTTCAAGGCACCTGCACCCAGTGTAGCTTTCCTTTTATTAATTTTACTTATTTTTTTTTAACAGGATAACATTTATGCCTCATATTTTTTTTACATGCTACTTGCCATAAAAACAAAATATAATACAAACATACATATATATACACTGAGTGGCCACTTTATTATGACCACCCCTCAGTACTTCGTTGAGCCACCTTTTGCCTTTAATACTGCGTCGATTCTTCGTGGCATGGACTCCACGAGATGTTGATAGGTGGTTTGTGGAATCTGAGACCATGCTTGATGAATAGCACTTTCCAGGAGTGTGAGGTTACAGGGTTGTGGATCCAGCTGTCTGGTGGCTCGTTCAACTTAATCCCACAAATTCTCAATGGGGTTGAGATCTGGAGATTGTGGGAGGCCACCTAAACAAAGTAAACTCACCTGCATGTTCCTGAAACCAATCCTGTACAATACGAGCACTATGGCAGGACGCATTATCTTGTTGAAAGTAGCCATCGCCATTGGGATAAACCATCCACATGACAGGATGCACTTGGTCCGCAACAATGTTAAGATATGATATACCAGTCAGACATTGATCAACACAAATTAAAAGGCCCAAAGCATGCCAGGAAAACATTCCCCAAACCATAATGTTGCCTACACCAGCTTGAAGGGTTGTAGCAATGCATTTGGGGTCCATGCTTTCATGCTGTTTCCGCAAAATTCTCACTCTGCCATCGGCGTGGTGCAACTGAAAAAGTGATTCATCGGACCACATAATTTGTTTCCAATTATCGACTGTCCAATCCTTGTGCTCCTGTGCGAACTGGAGATGTTTTCTCTTGTTAACTGCAGACAGCAAAAGTGTTCGAACAGGCCTTCGGCTGCCACATCCCATCGGATGCAGTGTACGGCGAACAGTACGTGCAGAGATCATTTGAGGAGATCCTTGATTAAAATGGTCTGTAATTTGCTGCACTGTTGCCCTCCTGTTGTCTGTTACCAGTCTGGACACTCTCCGTTCCGCCCGAGCAGTCACTAGTTGATGAAGACCACACGTTGCACGTAGAGACCCAGTTTTTTGGCTGATAGTCCAGTCTTTAAACACTTTAACAACAGCTGCTCTGGAACATTTCACGAATGCGGCGGTTTCAGTGATACTCGCTCCATGGCTCCGAGCTCCTACGATCATCCCACGTTGAAAGTCCGTCAAATCGCATTTTTTACCCATCTCGTCACCCAAAAATCACTTATACTACTGTTGCAAGCACTAAGCTTTCCCTTTTTATACCAGCCTCATCCTCTGACGGCTACAGCGTGCAGCCATAATAGCTCATTTGCTTAAAACTGTCAGGTGGTCATTATAAAGTGGTCACTCAGTGTATATATCTTTATATATGTATAGCTGAATATTTAAAACATCAAAAATTTCGGAAATAAACCTGATGTTTTTACGAAATGTATATAAAAAAAAAAAAATAACAGCACATTCCCAGGCCACGGAAGTAGCGTGCGACTTCTTATCCCCAGGCCATCTGCGTTACAACACCTGCACTGTGTTGCCTAGGAACCTAATACTTCAAAACATGAAGAAGTTGTGTCACCTAGCAGAAATAATACAAAACAAAAACCGAAACCCATTAACAATTTGAAGTTGCTGGCGCCAGCAGGGTCCCTTACAATGATTTTTTTTTTTTTTTTTTTTTTTGCTGGGGCTTGCGCCCACTGGCAGCGAAAGTGTTAAGCAAAAAAAAAAAAAAAAAAAAAAAGGTAAAAAGGTGTAGGGAGGTGAAAAAAATTTTTGTAAATGAAAGACAAATAAAATAATGCCTGCATGTGTACCCTAGTGAGAAAATTAGCAAGGTTTAACTCAAAATGTGTGATACACAAGGGAGTTCACATGGCTTTCACAAATTTCAATCAAGGCGATATTTTATTCACTAAGTACTATTACTAAAGAACTTTGATTTGGAACTTCAGAATTAAGAGCTACTTTCATTCAATCATGCAAAGAAACAACAGATGCATTGTAATCACTCTGTAAAACATCAATCGTGGATTTATGAATGCTTTATAAAATCATATTAATGGGCTTAATGCAAAATACATTTCCAAAACTGTACAATTCACTGTTGATATGAAAATATTTAAAATGTAATTAAATCTGACACAAAACACAATAAGAAATGACACAGCATAAATTTAATGTAACACTTTACTAAAGGTATGTGATGATGCATTACAGTGAACATACTTACATGTCATCAAGTATTTTTTGGTATTGACTAGAACGCATTACTTCTTTAAAATCAACAGATTCTTCTTTCAAACTGTGCCACAAATCCGTATCTTCCTTGGTATTATTAACCCACACTGAAAGACTAGTATTTTCACAAAAAATGCACACCTGAAATGAAGAAAAATTAAAATAAAAATTCATCCTAGTACCTTAAAACCCTGTACATCACTTTTCTACTTCATAAACTCCATGAAAGGTTGAAATGCATGCTCAAATACATGCACATACCAGCCACAGCATTAAACATTTTTATTCAATACTGGGTTCTATCACCTTTAGCTTGAATTACAGCACAGTGTGGCATAGATTCCACAAGGTGTTGGAGTGAATCCATGTCTACATCAAACCAGGAGCTCACCAGACACTCCTTCAACTGGCTAAGATTCGACAGAACACTTTGCTCCTGGATTTTTTTTTTTTTTTTTAAATGTTTTCCATACATTCTCAATGGGGGCCTGAAAAGGCTTAGTGGTGGCCAGGGAAGATGATGGAAGTCACTACAGTTATGCTCTCTGAACACATCTTGTGCAGCACTGTCATCCATGAAACAGGCGTCACCTGCTGGATAAAAAACCAACATTGCAGGATGAACTTGATTGGCAACTATGTTCAGATTATCCTTGGAGGATACCTGACATTTTAGCAATATTGGGAGACCCGTTCCATACCAACAGAACATGCCTAAGACCATGACATTCCAGTAATATCAGGGGACCCGGTCCATACCAACAGAACATGCCTAAGACCATAACATTCCAGTAGTATAGGGGACCCATTCCGTACCAATAGAACATACCTAAGACCATGACATTCCAGAAGTATCAGGGGACCTGTTCCATACCAACAGAACATGCCTCACACCATGACATTCCAGCAGTATCGGGGACCCGTTCCATACCAACAGAACATGCCTAAGACCATGACATTCCAGTAGTATCAGGGGACCCATTCTGTACCAACAGAACATGCCTAAGACCATGACATTCCAGTATTATCAGGGGATGCATTTCATACCAACAGAACATGCCTCACACCATGACATTCCAGTAGTATCAGGGGACCCGTTCCACACCAACAGAACATGCCTAAGACCATGACATTCCAGTAGTATCAGGTTGTTCCAGACCAACAGAACATGCCTCACTCCATGACATTCTAGCAATATCAGAGGATCCGTTCCAGACCAATAAAACACGCCTCACACCACGACACCATTTCCAGAACCTTGAGTTGTGTTTAAAAGGCAAGCTGGGTCCATTGCTTCAGAGACAACATGACTTGTTTCCAGTCTTCCAGTGCCCACTCGTGGTGTTCCTGACATCATTGTAAAGGAACTTTATGATTCTTCACAGAAATCAGTGGTTTCTGTTTAGGCCAATAGCGATCTTCAATTCCCTGTGCATAGTTTGCTGAAGTGTGGATCGGGAACAGCCTTCACTGAATGCTTCGGTCAACTGCTGCACACATGAAGTCCTGTTTCTCAGTACAAGCCTTCTCAGATGAAGGCGATCACATTTCTAACAGATTAACATTGCACCACAGACAAGAAATGTGGGTTATTTTTACACTGATTAAAAACCTGGGATATCTCACATTTTGAGGAACCAATTAGCTCTGCTGTTTCCAAAATCGTCGTTCCAGCCAGACAGGCACCCACAATAAGCCCTTTATCGAATTCTGAAAGATGCTTTGTTTTTCCTATTGTGATTAATACACTACTGACAATTACTCACAGGCTTCAAACAGTTGCCTAGATCATGTGACCATGTATTTTACATACATACCACATAAGTGATGATTACATACATAGACCTGACAACTTTAAAGAATTGAAATCAGTAAAAAAATAATAATTCAACAAACGTTTAATCGATATATTCGAATGACTCCTATATCAACCTAGCAATTAAATGCCTTGAACATATCGATTAAAAGTTGATACACTATGCAGATAGTTTGTCTATTTTAACTGATTTCATATGTTATAATTAAGATATTTGGTGCTGCTTCACACTTACAGCGATTAACGTGTAATCAAAACCTTATCTCTAATTAGTAAGCTATCATTAGGCTACAAACACAGATAACAATTTCATTTGTGACCATAAAATTACAGCAATATATTGCACAGTAACTATTTATTGCAACTTCTCTAAGGTTTTCACCTTAAAATTTTGTGCCAATATGTTAGAATACTTTTTAAAAATGCAATTTTAAGTCTAATGTCAGGCAGATATTTTTTAAATCTTTCATTTCTGTTTTCACAGTTATTGTCAACCTTAATTGCACATCGTTTTTACCAAATCTTTCCTGCTAGGCTACGAGTAAAAAGGTTCAAGATGCAGAATTGAGTTTAGGTAAATCAAAATATAAAGGTACAGTGGCCCCTAAACCTAATATTCTCCCCACAAAAAAACAAAAACAATATGTCGTTCGCAAAATAACCGTAAAACAAGTAGAATTTCCATATATTTTACCAGTAAACCGTAAAACTTAGCAGGTATGCGTACATCACCATAAACATTTCCAATTCTATGGCAGGTGCATGTATACGACAGAGAAAGCCTCTTATAAAATGCAAACACTTACCAACAAGGTGCTCATAATTTTGAGTATTTAGAACAATAAAACAACATGCAAAATATCATTGTGTTTTAAAAATATATTTGCTTTTTAGTATGAGTAATTAATCATATTACTTATGGAGAACAAATAATTGAAACACATCATTTACAATACGCAAACATGCATTATCTAGCAGTTCTGTCTTAGAAAACAATTAAAAGAGCGAGAGGTTATGCTTGTGGAAAAGGATGCCAGAATGACATAGAAGAAAGAGTTCATTTTCTTCACTTCTAGCAATATAGTGAGAAAATTGACACATTACAGTACCACTTTAAATCATCCAAAAATAACTGGGTAGATAAGTGATATTTTTATAATATGTATTTCTCTATATCTGATCATTCGAATTCACACACATGAAGTTTACCAAAAAATTCATTTCCCTGATATTTGAATCTCCAAGTATAGAGGCATCACTTCTCTCAGTTTAGCTTAAATCTACAGTAGCTACTATAATCACTAGATTTCTTCTTCATGTACAAATCCTTATAAATTTTACAAGCAGGTCCATAGTGCAAGTGCTAACATCTGCAATTAAGGACCTTTTTTCTAACTCTACTTCACACGATGATACCTCCACATGGTTCATACACTTATTCAATCACAGAGTTCCAGGACTTTAGAAATTTTTCCATGACATATGATTCAAATACTCCTACTTAAAATATAGTAAAACCACATGTTTGTTCAATGTGTAACCTACAAGGTTTCAGCAAACTTAACACAAAAATTTTAAAATGTTGACTGCACCTAATAAAAACTTAGAATCTCTTTATCACTGATAAAAATGAAAATATCAAAACTGTCACTGAAAATGAAAACAGGGGTTTAATTTCCACAAAACTTTTATGTACACTATAATGATTTTGAAACAAATTTGTTTTCTACTTTAGCTTTAATTCAGTTATTGAAGCAAACTACAGAATAAATAAAACATTAAACTCAAAAATATATTGGTATAAAATCTACAGTTAGACCACAAATATGCTATTGCTCTTGAAATGCTTTCATATATCACAATCAATTTATAAATATTGTTTACATTTAAATATTTTGAAATAATTCTTACATTGGAAATTGAAAGATAAAGAAAGGTTTTGAAACATGGAGCAAGCTTTTTTTTTTTTTTTTTAATTAAAGCAAAATCAAGTTGAAAATTGCTATTTCATTTGTCCTTTTCAGAAACTGCACCAATTTTGTGACCTGTGCAGTTGTTTTGACAGCAGTGAAGGGAAGTGGCATTATTACTTTTTAAAATTTAATTGCTCCAAAAAATGCAGTTTCCCATTGCTTAGGCATTTTTATTTTATTTATTTATTTATTTATATTTTGCTATATCAACAGACAAGAGTTAGCAATTCTTTTTTTTTTTGTATACAGAAATGAAAAAAAAAATTTAAAATCAGAACTTCAAGTCTGTTGCCACCTCTGTTTCTTCTTCCAGTGAAGTTTGTTTTTTTTGCACAGAGAGCATACAGTAGCATTATAGTCATAATTTAACTTTAAACAAAAGAAAACATTCTTGTCCACATGTCTTAGGAAAAATTAAATATCAAAATCGGTGCTTCACTGTTCACTCTGTCATGAAAATAATTTCACAGGCCATGGAAATGGCTGAGATCCCACCACAGATATATTAGGAACTGATTTTAAAATTTTTAGAAAGGATGTGAGGGGGACAAAAATTCTTGCTCTACTGACTGGTTCTGAAGAAGATGCTGTTAAAAAAAAAACAAAAAAAAAAAAACCATGCATTTAATTTTTAAAAAATTCTTAAAAACTATGAAGTTGTTCTTTTTCACTGATTTGCTTGCTGATATCATTCCATTTCTTCATTCTCACTTTTCTTTTCTTTTTTATTTATTTAGCACTTGCCGCGTGGTTTCTGTATAAGTTTCAATGTTCATTCTTCCAGACTATGATTCCATCCATCATTCTGAAAGAACTTTCAAGCCCGCAGATCATGAATACACAATATGAAAGCTTTCACTATTTTAAATAAATGATGCTCAGTGCAGATATTTATGGGAGGAAACAATATTTAACAACAACACAGGATAGTGGGAACATTTCTAAAAAAAAAGAATTGTGATTACGGAAGAAATCTTCACTCTGTCCAACTTCTGTTTCTGGAAAACTCCCCTTGCATTTTCAAACTGAAATACATATATTTATATAATAAAATGATATTTAACAACAATATTGGGCACAAGGGACATCAAGGGAAACAGGATTTAAGATTATAGGGAAATTTTTCTTCCATCTAACTTCCGTTTTTACCTACATCTTCAATCTGAAGTACATGCTTTTATGAAATAAAATTATATTTAACAAAAGGTACTGGATCAGGGTTTCCACTCATAAGTAATAAAAAATTTCCTTGACTTTTCCAGGTGGTTTTCAAAGTTTTTCCAGAGCAACAACCCCTATCAGGTTGCACTGAATTGTTACATTTTATTCCATTCATACATTTTCTTACCAAAGCACACATCTGTAAGTTCTTTAAGTAATTTGTCCTTATAAAATTACCTGCTTTTCATTAATAACAACTAAATGCGTACTTTATTTTCTGTACCATAATTCCATGAACTTTGGTGAATACTGCACACATAGAATTTGTTAATACATTCCCATAGAAATGGGTCTATTAAAGAAAAAAATCCGTCAGTTGATTAGTTCCAGTTTTTCTATAACACAATGCAGCTAAGCTAAATGACTGAATGGCTCCTGTTCAGAGAAACATGTCGCAAGAGAACCAACAAACAAAGGACTTTGATCCATTGTTTGGTTGGTTCTCTTGTGATGTGTTTCTCTAAGCAGGAGTGTGGGATACATAATGGGAAGATCCTGGGCTTACAAGGAGCAGACTTTACAGTCTTCTATAATACATCAAGTAGGAGACCAAGGACCTGTATACTGGTGAGCAAAAGACATCATGCTATGCCACTTCCTCAGTTTACCACAGGTGACACAACTGTGATTAAACTTTTATGTCATCTGATAGTGGCAGAGAAGAGCTGTTTGCAGTCTCTGCATACTTACCATTTGATGAACCTGAACCACCTCCTTCTCAGGAGGAAAGGGACATTGTCCACTTCTGTGAGTCAGATGGAAGACGCCTCATCATCTGCTGTGATGCAAATGCTCACCATATCATGTGGGGGAGCAGCGACTGCAACAGATGAGGGACAACCTTTTGGAATATTTGGTAAGTACTAAACTTTATATTCTTAATCGAGGCAATGAGCCCACTTTTATTGTTTCTAATAGAAGTGAAGTCATTGACCTCACCCTCTGTAGTGTTAACATGTTTGACCACATTATTAAATGGCATGTATCTAGTGAACCTTCATTGTCTGATCATAGATATATTTGCCTTTCAGTTGCCGATGTAAGACAACAGCTGGTGCAAGTCAGAAATCCCAGAAGGACCAATTGGATTGGCTTTAGCGAAGATCTGGCGGCTCATATTGGAGGCATGGAATTTAACATGCGCTCGGTGTTAGATCTCGAGTTAGCCGTTGACTAGTTGCAACGGTCTATTCTCGAATCTTACCATCAAAACTGTCAGGCCAAGACTGCAATCTTACCAAGGCAAGTTCCTTGGTGGAATTAACAGCTTAGCAGTCTTAGAGGCAAAACTAGAAGGCTTTTCAATAAAGGCAAACGTACTGGTGAGTGGACGGTATATAAGACTACTCTCACACAGTACAACAAAGCAATTAGAGAGGCAAAAAGAGCCTCTTGGAGAGATTTCTGTGGAAGTATTTCAGATACTCCCAGTACTGCCAGATTTATGAAAATCATGGCTAAGGACAATGCAAATTGCCTGAACACCATCAAATTGGTTGATGGGAGCTTCACAAAAACTGGTAAAGAAACACTAACAGAAATGCTAGGTGTACACTTTCCAGATTCAAGTATAATTGACCGCACTGGCGTACGCACAGCTGGCCTTGAGCACCGACGTGCAAAAAAGGAGGACTGGAGGGTAGCCAAGGAGGTGGTAAATTATTCTAGGATTAAGTGGTCCATTAATTCTTTTGAACCATTTAAATCACCTGGCTGTGATGGAATTGCTCCCATCTTGATGCAGCAAGGACTGGAGATAATTACTCCACTCTTGTGCAAAAGTTACCGGGCCTGTCTTGCTCTTGGTTATATACCAAGTGCTTGGAGACAGGCTAAGGTAATATTTATTCCCAAGCCAGGTATGTCAAATTACCAAGAGGCAAAGGCCTCTAGACCTATTAGTCTAACATCTTTCTTTCTCAAGGCTCTTGAGAGGATGGTGGATAGGCATATTAGAGAGGTGGTTTTACTTCCTAAACCACTCTCAAATTTTCAGTTTGCCTATCAACAAGGCAAATCAACAGAAGCAGCTCTCCATGGCATTGTTTGTTGCCTGGAGAAGGCACTAGAATTTAAGGAGGTGGCATTAGCCACTTTCCTTGATACTGAAGGTGCCTTTGACAGGGTCTCTACGGAGACCATTGTAGGAGCTGTGGAAAGACATGGTGTTGATAGAACCTGTGGTCAATGGATTAAGGCCATACTCACAAGCAGAACGGTCGTGGCCTTGCTACTCGGGATGACTCTGTCGGTCTCCACATGCCGGGGCTGCCCTCAAGGAGGAGTTTGCTCTCCCCTGTTGTGGTGCCTGGTGGTGGATGAACTGCTAGGGATCCTGGAAGGGTCTGGTTGCGACTGTTTTGGCTATGCAGATGACGTGGCCATAACTGTCAAGGGAAAATTCCCTAAAATAGTCTTGAGCGTAATGCAAAGAACACTGGGACTTGTTGAGGATTGGTGCAGAAAGGTTGGGCTATCAGTAAACCCTGACAAAACCACCCTTGTGCCTTTCACTAGAAAGAGGAATCTTGAGACCTTGGAGATATTGCTCTCTTTGGGAAAACAGTTCCTCTCAATACACAGGTTAAGTACCTGAGAGTCATTTTGGATGGAGGCTTAACCTGGAAATAGCACCTAGATTCTGTATTGCCAGAGCCAAGAAAGTGTTCTGGTCATGTAGAGGTGCTATTGGCAAATCCTGGGGTCTCAACCCGAGGATCTTGCACTGGATATATACTATGGTCACTTATGGCTCAATGGTGTGGTGGCGCAGAGTTAACCTTTGCACGGTGCAGGCTGAACTTAACAAGTTACAAAGGCTGGCCTGCATAGGTATATCAGGAGCAATGAGAACTACTCCAACAGCTGCATTGGAATTGCTTCTTGATATTCTGCCACTTCACCTTCATATTGAGGGTGAGGCCATGATGGGAGCATATAGATTATGCTGCAATGGCATATGGAGACTCTCGTTGTGGGTTGGCAGCCATACCAAGCCTATTCAGGAGTATTTTTGTAAGGAGCCCATCTTTCAAATGGGAACCGACAACATGCTAGCAAAATATCATTTTGATAAAGCATTCAGTGTGAACTTTTCCAATCGCAGTGAATGGGAAACGTCCTTTGTCCCTGGGTGCAGCAGTGAAACTGTTTGGTTTACTGATGGCTCCAGGACAAACATAGGAGTTGGAGCAGGGGAATATTGCCTATCCAGAGGTTATGGTTCATGCCAAAGCCTTGGAAGGCATGTTACAGTGTTCCAAGCTGAGGTGTATGCTATTCTAGCATGCGCCTCAGCTCATGCCTGTTTAAATCGTCGTGTAACAGTCTAAACCAAACGACTGGGAATGACCAATTTAAATATTTTTACTTTTGATATTTGCCAGGACTACTTAACAGTGCTTTCACTGCCTTCCAGGTAAAATAATGAAAGCACTTTCAGATGAGAACCTAAAAGCAAAGAGATTTGCCAAGATCAATGG
This sequence comes from Macrothele yani, assembly GCA_039090855.1. Classification (NCBI taxonomy): domain Eukaryota; kingdom Metazoa; phylum Arthropoda; class Arachnida; order Araneae; family Macrothelidae; genus Macrothele; species Macrothele yani. The sequence continues at coordinate 179,175,837 of CM076990.1, forward strand.
GATGTTGAAATTGGCTTCAAAGTTGTAAGAAAAACCTGAATGATGAGAAAAGAGCAAAGATATAATAGACTCAAGATTTCTCTTGAAAAAGGAAAAATGACTTTAAAATCTAGTCTCAACATCTGAATTTCAAACTCCCTACATGTACATGAAGAATGATTTGTCCTCCATTGGGAAAACTAATATGCTCCTGGTATGCTTGCATCAATAAAACAGTTCATCTAGTCTTTATCATCATAAAAATGAGTTAAATGTATTCAGTCTTATTACTTCCCTATAGCATATGAAAAATCTCAAGTATATTGTTTCATATCAATTTTCTTGACATTGCAAGTTAGTTTAGATAGCAAGGGCCAAATAATACTAAATCCTGCTGTGACTTCCAATATTCTTTTTCAGAGATGTACAGCATTTTAAAGATTGCTCAAGTACTATGAAAAATGAATAAGCAAAGAAGAGCAAGTCTCATGTCAGCTGTAAAAAAACAACAACTAAAAAACTATTTTGATTAAGGGAAGTTAATAAAGAACAAAACTTGCTGTGCATATTAATGTAGTATCCCTCTTCTATGGCAGTAGGAGTTGGGTGGAAAGTTAAGGATTTCATCAGATAGTTAGAAGAGGATGATTCAACAGTGGTAAGAATAATATCAGTGGCTAAATGGATGAATCCAATGAAGGGCTTGAAAAATATAATTTCTGAGATGCCCAGGGCATGTAAATTATTGAACTGGGTAAGTAAATAATTTAAAAAAACTTTGGAATAGAATTTCCTACTACAAGAAAAATGACAGTCATACCGTGTTTCATTTCACTGGTAATCACCAGGATGTATTGTTGTTACAAAGTGCCAATAACAGGAGAATATAACTTCTTAAATATAGTATGCTCTAGGTCCAGAATCATATGTGATTTTGCTCCAAATGTCATTAAGTCAACAATGGGATGCATGCCTCTGATGAGCCTCCAATGTTTAGTGACAAAGGGAGAAAACTTTAACGAAAGGAACATGACAGAATCACTATAAATTTTTCTAATACCAATTTTATCATACCATTTCATACTAATTTCAGCATCATCATCTTAAAATTAGAGATATATGCTTTTGTGCATTGAACATTTTGAATACAGACCCTAAAAACTGAAATGCAGAACAAGTAGAAAAAGTTCATATTTTTTAACTTTAAAAAAAAAAAAAAAAATGAGGGTTCTGATTCGTTATCTTAAAAGATAAATTTTCTGGGCATCCAGTGTTTACTACTTGGGCAGACTGTAAATAATTCGTACAAATGCCCAGCTATTTTTAAAGCCATGCTGTGGCAAAACTGAATTAGTAATACATTATGTACAAGATCTGTGTAAGGTATTTCTGTGCAAGACAAAGTTATCTGGCATATAAATATGGCACATGTGTTTTTACATTTCATCTTTAAAAAAAGTTTTTAAATATTGGGTTGTCGGAAACGTCATGGCGCATTTTAGCCATGTTTTGCAAAGGTCGTTTACTGATACAAAGAACAAAGACCAATCAATGATATAATGCCAGTTTTGTTCGATAACCTTTTGCCATCTTTCAGTGAGCTGCAGAATGCCTCGTTTGACCTGTCTTTTGTGGCGAAAAACTGTACAAGGTGCTGATTTACAGCCTTATCTGAATTGAACGTTATACCACGCAAGGACTGTTGAAGAGAGCGAAACAAGTGGAAGTCTGACGGCGCAAGGCCAGGCGAGTATGCTGGGTGTGGCAACACATCCCAGCCAAGCTCCAATAATTTTTGGCGGGTGATCAAACTTTTGTGTGGTCTCGCGTTGTCTTGATGGAACACAACACCTTTACGATGAACGAGCTCTGGACGTTTCTGGATGATGGATTCGTTCAAACTGTCCAATTGCCGACAGTACACATTCGAATTGATTGTTTGGTTCCATGGTGGGAGCTTGAAAAACAAGACACCTTTAAAACTCATCACACTAAGACCAAAACCTTCCATTGATGAATGTCTGCTTTGGATGTCGTTTGAGGTGAAGCAGCACATCGGGACCAAGACCGTCTGCGCAGCACATTGTTGTACACAATCTACTTTTCGTCACCAGTTATCAATCGCTTCAAAAAAGGATCGTTTTTCTCACGTTTAATGAGCATATTGCAGATGTTTATACGCGCCATCAATTCAGTTTCTTTGAGTTCATGAGGAACCCACACATCGAGCTTGCTTACGTATCCCAGCTTCTTCAGGTGGTCGTGAACGCTTGAATGACGGATGTGCAATGTGGCTGCAATCTCTCGTATCATGTAACGTGGGTTTGACTCGATCAATGCCTTGATTTGGTCGTCATCAACCTCGGTTGGTCTCCCGGACCGAAGAGCATCGCTGAGGTCAAAATCACCAGCACAGAATTTTACAAACCACCGCTGTCACTGATTTTCTTGTAGAGCATTATCACCGTACACTTTAAGCAACTTTTTACAAGCTTGACATGCGTTCTTCCCTTTACGGAAGTAAAACAAAAATATGGCGAAAATGCACAGTTTGGTGTTCCATCTTCAACTTGATGCCAAATCTCCGCAAATCAACCAAATCGCTCACTGTTCCTTTAAGACTGCAGCTAGAACTGGCACCGTTCGAATGCCATAGCGATAACAGAGCTGCGTATGCCTCTAGTACTTCCAAACCACCCAAACGCCATCGGGTGCCAAAATACGTCATGACTTTTCTGACAACCCAATAAAAGCACCTAAAAACTTACATTAACATTTATAGCACCCCTGGTCCACAGAGAATTTACACCAATACGGCTTATAAACACATGCATAGTTTTATAGAATTCATGCATTACCTTAGTTAAGGAAGCCAAAGTATATGTTGCTATGTCATGAATTAACTGCACCAGTCCCATCTCTTCTTCTAACTGTTCTGGTGTTAGTGTGCTAAAAAAGAAATTAAAATGAATAACACAAATTGCATTCTGAAGTGATTAGTATAAGTAATGTAACTTTACAAAGTTATGCTCAGATAACATTTTGATATTTTCTCAAGTCATACATCAATGATTAAACCATGAGCCATTGAATATATATGCATAATTCAACTCTGAATAAATAATGATGCATCTTGCAATCATTTACTGATCACAATAATACTTGGCAAGCAAATGTGCACATACTTTGGTAAATATGAAATGGGTAGGGTTTTAGATATTAGAAGCGGTTTCAGCTTGTTTGGAAATGCATGTGGAAACATTACGACATTCTGAATGCCAGCATAGCCAAAAGAAAAAAATCATGCCATTTGTTGCTTTGTTTATTTTCTAAGTTGCCAGATGTTTTTAAGCAGACTCCACAGGAAGAACTCCAATGAAGACACTTCTACTGACGTCTTTCCAAATTAATATCTCATCCACAGAAAGGATCATTTCATTCAATATGATTGTATGCAATCATGGCAATTAACTTCCTTCTTACTTAAAAAAAAAAAAAAAAAAAAGTCATTTTTTGATTCACAAATTCTTGGACATCTCACGATGGGCATTGATTGGTGGTTCTGCCAAATAAAACAGGACCTCTGGACAGGGTTTGTACATTTTTACAGAAAATAAATTCCAGGAGGCCCTAAAAGAATTCCAGGAGCTCAAACTTTTGCTAGAATTACAGTACTTTGTTGTCTATATTGTAAATTGTGGTACAGTTTACTACTACTACTTATTATTATTTTCATGTTTCAGGGTTTATTGACCACTATGTGCAACTCTGGGTGCTATAAACAGTCATGCATCTCTAATGTAGGGCCACTTTCTGCAGAGAAGGTACAGACTACAGAGCCAGTGCCATTCAGACAAATATTTCACCCATACTTCATATGGGACTCGAAACCAGGCCCACTTCGGACGAATGGTCACAGGAATTGCATCAGACTATTTGGCCATTGGGGCAGCACTACACATTTAGAATATATCGACTGAAAGCAGAAAAGATATATATACACATTAGTGGAGATGGGACATTTTGATTCATTAAAACCTTAAAATGCTTCCTTGCATTTCTCAAACAAACAAAATAAAATACATGCACAATACTAATAATTTTCTTCCCTGTAACCAATATCTTTTTACAGTGCCTACTGCCTACATATCAGAGTTCAGGAACTGAGCTAAAGTGAAAGACCCTGAAGCATTCACAGAGCATGAATCACGTAAACCTCAATAATGACACTACGCATCACCAAGCTTCACAGAATTTAGTTGTTTTTTAATCCATTTTGATACAAATCTAAAAGGCAGGATGGATATTGCACACTCTGGAATTCAAGAAACTGGAAACAAGAACCCAAAAAGCTTGAATGCTAACCCTTTGGGGAACCAGTAACAAAAAAACAAAAATGAGAAAGATGACACCAAATTTTTGGTTGTAATGAGCACGTCCTTTGAATCAGTTCTGTCTCAAATTAAATTTATCAAAGCTATTCAAAGTCAATGGAACCAGTTAGAAAAACAATCAATCAGTTTCTACAATCAATAAAACATCCAGAAATAGAAATATCTGCTTAGTTCCACCAGTGGCTAATTGCAGAAGGAAGGTATCAAAGACAAAAAGATTTTCAAATCGAACAGCTAAAAGAAGAAATATATCAGAGAAGGAAACATTATATAACTATGACTTCTAGCAGAAGAATTTTCCATAACGGAAAAGTTGAAAATAGGTGAAAAATATTCTGCAAGGAAAAAGCTATGCTAAGTAAATATAACTTTTCAAATACATCTCCCAGAAGCAGAAACAGTGAGAAAAAAGTTTTGGCCTTTACGCCCCTAGCGGTAAATCTGTGCATTACATAAAGAGGATAATGCTCCACATCTCTAGCGTAAGCGATATCATACAGTAAAGAAGAAATTTCTGAAAAGCGTCAATATTGTTTTTAGAAGTGGTAATCATTATAGCTGCAAACAGAAGTACACAAACACCACATACCAACAGCACTGTGAACTACAAAATTCCTCATTTAATAGCCTAAAGTGTTCTACAAGATAAATGGCATCCGGAGTTGAAAGAATTTTTTAACTCGCACACGTAGAAGCAGAGATATTGAGAAAAACAGATCAAGAATTTGTGCCCCCTAGTGGCAAAACTGCATATTATTTCAGGAAGAAAATATGCACACAGAGTTTGCATAGTTAGTAGTATCTGACCAAAGAAATAAGTTTTTCAATGTGGTTTTTAGTCCTGCAGATATTGCCGTAAATGGAAACGTGAATATGCGCCCCCTGGCGGCAGATTTGTGCATGTGTATTAAGAAAAATTTGAAATTATATGAGAAACATTTCTCAGTGGAAATGCTTTCCAACAAAGAAAATATTTTTCAAATCGGACTATTAGAAGCAGAGATATTGACAAAAATAAAATATGCATCTACGCCTCCTGGCGGAAAAGCCATGCATTATTTTAATTATAAAGCATTCTCAAAATGTTTTTAGATGTGAGCAGTATCGTTCAACGGAAAAAAATTTCAATCGAGTTTTCAGGAATTCAGATTTTGCTGCAAATACATCACAAGCAGAAATAAACACTTGCACCCCCTGGTGTAAAGATTAAAATTGGTGATTTTTTTTAGTGGCCAGTGGGTGGACAAATGTAGTGGCCACTTTCCTTATGGCTATTTCATGTTGAATTACTTGTATACACATTTTATCACTGCACTGTATACCTTTCATTTATTTAGGCATAGATAAATTTAAGCTTAGTAGTTACAATGGCACACTGTCTATTGTCCAGTGCAATTAAATGAATAAATATAATCTTAAAAGTTATATTTTTCTTCAACCACATCAACCAAATTTTCTAGACAGTTTTTATTGGAAAGATAATTTAATAATTTTTATTTGGTCTCTAGTTATGTTCACATGAAAAAAAAAAAAAGATCTCTCAATCTCTCCACCATAAATTGATAGCAGTGGATGGGTCAAAATTTTCAAGCAGTACTTACTTTTGCTTACTTTATTTAATTTGCTGTATTTTCTAAAGTCATTCTTTGCAAGAGCATTGTCTTGTCATCAAGAACATTGCCCACAATGCTTGCATTCCCTTAACTTCTGCATTGCTTGGCATAACAGTCAGCAGTATTGGGTACTTCAACAATTTGTGCTATGACCTTCATGTACTAAAAATTGCTTGTTTTTAGTTTCTCTAGCAGTTTTAGCGAGTTATTGATGGTAAAAAATGTTGGACATTATGTTTCGAAGCTGCTTCCATTCTGCTAAATTTTTCTTTTCATTCCATTTATTTTGGGTTAGGTTCTTCTTGGTGTCAAAATGAAAACTGGCTGTATAGCTTTCAAAAATGAATTTCATATCTTATAGCAGAATCATTTTGTGGTACAGCTGGATTGGGAGAAATGTGATACCAACCTGGTCACTTTATTTTAGACTCTCAATGATTCCTGACCATAAGAGAAAATATTCAGTAATTTCCTGGGTTGTTCTAATAAATATTACATTAAAAACATTGATAAACCTTCACAGGTGCTGAAAACATAGTCATGACGAAATAAGAACACTTGTAGAGTATCCTGATTCCATCAGATTCTGTCCGGTTTTCAAACCTAGTGTCAGATTTTTTTATTTATTATTTTTTTTTTTTTTTTTGGGAAACGTTCAGTTTTGATAGAATTTTAATGATTTGTCATTTTTCCTGTTTGCCCAATACAGACCTTCCAAATACAACGAATTTCCTTATAGTCACTACGGAAATCGTCGATCACTGCGGAGTACGGGAAACATCGAACATACTACGGAAATAAAAAATCTGGTTGTCGGGGTTTTTCTTTTACTTCAGAAAACGTTGTTTTGGTAGAATTTTAATAATTTGTCATTTTTTCCTGTTTGCCCACCTCAAACCTTCCAAATACTACGAATTCTTCACAGTCACTACGGAATTCGTCGATCACTGCGGAGTACGGAAACATCGACTATACTACGGAAATAAAATTTCTGGTTTTCGGTTTTTTCCCCTTCAGAAAACGTTGTTTTGGTAGAATTTTAATGATGTCATTTTTTCCTGTTTGCCCACCTCAGATCTTCCAAATGCTACGAATTCTCCATAGTCACTACGGAAATCGTCGATCGCTACGGAATACGGGAAACATTAAATATACTACAGAAATAAAAAATCTATATGAAATAATGTTATTCAATCATTTGTTCAAAGTTTATTTTCATGTTTTCAAAATTCTAACATTCATCAAACATTTTTGGGACTGTTTAATGGATGTTTTTAATGTCGCGACATTTGTCCGATATAATTTGAGCATCTTTCATGCCGTTCATCACCTGAAAATGATTGTTTTAGCACGGATGAAAATGTTCCGAAGTTTTCTAAATTTCGAATTTTTCTTACCCCAAGATGCACTTTCTTTTCACTTTCTGGTTATATTCTTATGTTATATTTTTTTCTGATTATGTTTCTCGTTTTTAATAGCTTCAGTAATAGTGAAAAAGACCAACTTCGTATTTTAAAAGTTTTTTTCTAGTGAAGCACAGTTTTTGTTATTTCTAACAGCTTGTTCTTCGAAACCAATCAATACGGAAAGTGGTTTTTTCTTGTCCGCTTTTTTAAAATTAAATTAAATTTCAAAATCGGTACTTATTCCGCCCGTGATAGAATCGGCATTTTCCGTGACCCGTAAATGACTATCACGCCAGAATGAACAATATAGTACTGATTTTTTATACATAATTTCGCAGAAAAACTTGTGTTTACCCATTTCTTAGTAACATTTTACTGTATTAAGGGGCAGACAAGAGTTTTTTTTTATTTTGTTTAAAGCCAACTCCACACGTGCAAAAGGAAACGCGACTCTGCGTGGAATGAAAGACAGCGCGCAGCGCGGAAAGTGAAGTCCCGATTTTCTACCTTCGATTTATTTTGTAAACAAAGGGGAAAATGCTTGCCCATTTTATTTGATGATAAGCAAGAAGTGCCTAAGCAATGGGAAATCGTGCATTTTCAGAGAAACCAAACTTTAAAAATCGAGCTGCTGAAGACAAGTTGTGATGCCACAGTTCCATCTAAAGCCACAGGTGTCCATTCTCAATATGGTTACTTTGTGCACCAACTTAAGTGGAAAAACAAACAGCCGCCCCCGTTCTTGAACAGTGAATCTATAAATAGATCGTACCCACTTATTTGCTGAGGAAAGGGCTGTTTTTCACCACGTGCGAGTTGGATGATTTGAAAATACATTTCCTGTAAAAGGAGCATCTTGAAAATGCAAATTAATTTTTTAGCAATGAAAAAGGCAAATTTTCGAGCATGGCGACTAAAGTTACTTTTTCTACTGGACATTTTATTTTTCCAGTCGCCACGTGGCGAGTGGCAACCGCTAATTTTAATCTTTAACCTGGTGGCCAAACCATTCTTTACCAAATATTAAAAATTATATGCAAAGCATTTTTCATCAGAAGCTGTATCCAGTGCAAGAAGAAATTTTCAAATCGGAGTTTTAGAAGCAGAAATATCGGGGAAATGCAATTTAGCTGTACGCCCCCTAGCGGAAAGTCTATGAATTACTCGAAAATTTTGATATTATGTAAAAAACATTTTGCAGTGGAAACTTTATCCAACAAAGAACGAGTTTTTCAAATCGGTCTCTTAGAAGCAGCAGAGAAAAGGTTTAGACACGAGTGGTATGGTATCGGTTCACAATTAATTTTTTCAATCGAGATTTTTAGGAGCTTAGATTTTGCTCCACATGCAACAGATGCAGAAATTAACTCTTACGCTCCCTGGTGGCCAAACCATTTTTTACTAAAAATTAGAAACTATACACAAAATATTTCCCATCAGGATATGTATTTGTTGGAGAAAGAATTTTTCAAACTGAAGCTTTAGAAGCAGAGATATCAGGGAAAATGCAGTTTACTTTTACGCTCCCTAGCGCAAAATCTATGCGTAACTTGAAAAAGTGACTATACCTAAAATAGTTTTAGACATAAATGGAATCGAAAGGTAAAACTTTTTTCAATCAGACATTACAGAAGCAAATATTTGGAATGAAATGTATCAACTGCATTTACGCCCTCTAGTGGCAAAATAGCGCGGGGGGGGGGGGGGGGGTTAAAGGATCATCATAATTCATTTGAACATTTCAAGCTTCCTAATGCAAAAAGAATTTTTCAAATCAGACAATTAGTTGCAGAGATATGGTTTCCACAGACGAACAAACAGATGGATGGATAGCATAAGTGCGATCCTTTTTACAAAAGATCAGCAAAAAAAAAAAAATTTGGAAAAATTAAGTTTCTGAATTTTCAATTAAAAGATCTGAATTTTTCACAGATGTCATAACTGGGTCTAAGGTTACCCAGCAAATTTCACTACAATCACATGAAAACTTTTTGAATTGCACATAATTTTTTTATTATGACGTACTGCCGGTAAATGCAAATGTGATTAAAAATTTTAGTGGCTAGTTTCCACAATTTTTATCCACTTCACATGAAAATTTATGGGTTTGTTCCTTTAAGCAATTTATTAGGCACATTAAATTTTCAGCCAGTTTTGTCAAAATTCTACGAAGATGGTGAATCATATTTTTTTTCCCCAGTAGTGCACAGGAGATGCTTATCAGTCAATGGGTAGTGCACCCATTTAGGAAAGGAAGTTTCTGCAACGCCCTTCCTTCCTCCACACTCTCCCTCCAGTTCGCAGCTGGAGAACAGCTAACATTTCTGATGCAACACTGGCTGCAAATCTTTTAACCAAACTAGTTCAGCATAAAAAGAAGTATAATAATTCCAAGAGTTTTCCAGGAAATCCAGGAGGCATACGAACCCTGCTCTGATACCACAAACATGCAAACAGTGTAGTACCATTACATCTTGTTTGTACCTAAACAAAACTTCCACAGAAATGCTCATAAAAGCATAACTGAAAAAGTTGTTTCAAATCACTTCAGTGCATTTTTAATGGCACAGATAATTCAAATCAAACCTTTTTTCATGAACAAGGAATTATGTTAACAGCAGGCTTGTACCCAACATAACAATAGTTAATGCCCACTGTTATGTGCACATATAGACAAAGTTTACATCAGTCAAATAGAAGCAGTGTAACTTCTGAAATAATTGGTAAGAGTGGATGGGTGGAAAGCAAAGAACTGGATCATTGTGATAACTTTTTCAAGTAAATACATTTTTTAGAAGAAAAACACTTGCTTAAAATGACTAAAAATATTTATGAAAATTCCTTAACTGACTTTCCAAACAAGCAAGTGCAACACATTTATTCCTTAACTGACTTCAGAACAAGTGCAACACATTTATTTCCTTTGCTTTTCCATAATAAGTAAAAGCACTTTTTCAAACACCCCTTATAGTTAAAAATATTCTGCTTCAGAAGGGTGAGATCAATGACCCTAAAATGAAACCAGAAACACAAAGATGAACAGCTGTGTAATCAATATGTTTCAATGTACATAACCAATTTTCGCATCCTCAAACAGGTCGTCTCTATAACACACACTAACAAACTAAAAATAATATTCTGTAAAAAACATCCCTTGGGAAATATCAAGCTCATACAATATATGAGGCGTGATCAAATGAAACCTGTTCATGCTGCGTCACATGGACATGCACAGGGAGCATGATGATGTCACAACTCGCATGATAAGTGCAGACCAATGATCAAGTGAGCAGGCTCTCACTCTCCTCGCATGTGTGGTTTGTGCTGCAGATCATTGACAACATGGCCAATGTGATTTTCGAATCTGTCCAAGGTGGATCAGCGAGCAGTGATTCAGTTCCTAACAGCGGAAGGATGTTTTTTTTTTTGTTTGTTTTTTTTTTATTGGAGGTTTAACGACCACCGTGAGCAACTCAATGGGCTATAAGCAGTCGCCCGTCCCTAATTTAGGGTCACTGGTTCCAGGGAAGGGAGAGAGCCAGTGCCGTAAGACAAACACAACATCCATGCCTGACCGGGATTCGAACCCGGACCCCTTACGGACGAATGATCAGAGGCCAGCGCCTTAGACCACTGCGCCACCGGGGCGGCGCGGAAGGATGTTGACCTGTCAACATTAATCACAGAATACAAGTGGTGTATGGTGACAAATGTGTGTCTAAGACAACAATGATGGACTGGGCGCGAATGTTTCAGGAAGAACGTGAGGAAACAAAATATCTTTCACGGCCGGGCCAGGAACATATTGTTGCGACACATGAAGCCATCGCCAAGATTGATACAACAATATGAGTGGACTGTTGTGGGAGCTTACATTCGCTAGGGGAGGAATTTGCTACGCCATTTGGGACAGTTCAAACGGTGGTTACGAAGACACTGCAGTATTGGAAGGTATGTTCACAATGGATCCCACGGATGTTTACCGACCACCATAAGGAAGAATGCACAGGTTGGAGTTTGAACCACTTGCTGTGTTACAAAGTGGAGGGTGATGCATTTCTGTCCTGCATAGTGGCAAGCGACGGATTGTGGTGCCACAACTTTGAGCAGTCCAGTAAACCAGTGAACATGTAATGGAAACATCCTGGATCACCAACACACAAAAAATTCAAGTCACAGGCTTCCGCCGGTAAGGTTATGCTGACAGCATTGTTTGACCATGAAGGGCTTTTGTTGGTGGACTTAAAAGAGCCTCAATCAGTGAACATCAATGCCAACTGCTACAAGGACAGACTGGACAAGCTGCATAAAGCCATTAAGAGACCCAGAATGTTTTCACGTGGTGTGATTCTGTTGCACGACAATGCTCATTCGCATGTTGTGAACATTGTGCAGGATGCGTTAGCACGGAAAGGGTGGGAGGTTTTGCACCACCCAGCCTATAGCCCCAGTTTGTAAACATGTGACTCATTTGTTCAGACCTTTAAAAAAAAAAAAACTCTAAAACGACAATGATTCTACTCTGATGCAGACGTTATGGCAGAGATGACTAAATGATTCAAGGAGCAACCAAAGTCCTTTGTGTATGGTATCCAGTCTTCCCAAGCAGTGGGATGTGTGTCTGAATGCCTATGGTGACTTCTTTTAATGAACGCTGGTGCATTCTTGCTTCCTTATACTGTATATTGTTTTGTTTAATTCTGCCATACCTGCAGATGTACCTTCTCATTTGTCTTAATAAAGCCACTCAAACGAGTTTCATTTGATCACGCCTAAAATATCAAACTCCATGTTGCACATTCATGAAGTTATGGAGCAAGACCACTGTATAGCATTGTAAATTCAATGTATTAATGACATTGTTATGAACTAAAATATAAGAGGTGGCAAGTTTTTCTTCTCTCTTTTTTTTATTTTTATATGGGCAAATTTTTATCATTTTTTGTACCCAGTATTTATTTGTCTTGCCCTGTGACTATCCGACAGATTATTTTGTGGCAGGGCTCAAAATTTCAGGTCTAACTATACTATCCAAAAAAAAAGTCTTAACTCACCATCATACCACTGTGACATGCAAGAGACAGTGAATTTGCAGCAAGTTTTCTGTTTTAATGATTGTGTATGAAAATATTTATATATATTAGGTGTGCAACTTAATTCTCGGCCCCTAACCGCAAGCGATCATAGAACGTCGGCAAATGCAAATAGCTGTGTGCAATAATGGCTGATAGCAGCACCATCCAACAGCTTTCCAGGCAACTGTAACCGCTCACAGCTGTCATAACAGAAGGGATGAAAGTTGACGGTGAAAGCAATGTCGTTCGAGAAGCAACATTTGAGGCACTGCCTCCTGTTCACGTTTCAGCTGAAAAAAGAGCCGTGAAAGCCCAGCAAATGATCTGTGCCACTTTGGGTGAGGCTGCTGTTTCCAACAGTACGTGTAAGAAGTGGTTCCAGTGGTTTAAGCAGGGAAATTTCGATCTCCGTGATGCAGAATGTCCGGGACAGCCACAGAAAGTAGGCGATGAGGAACTGGAACAACTGTTGGACGTGGATCCCTGTGGCACACAGTCAGAGCTCGCCCAGGAACTCGGGGTAACACGGCAACAAGGTTTGTACTCTTCCAAGCAAAATAAATTCAAGCACTTTTCAAGGACTTTTTAAACCCGAATTATCATATGTAGCCTATGTACTGTTGATTGATCAGTAGGTAGGTATTTGGTAAGTTCCGACCATTATCTCAGCTGGAGGGGGGCACATCTTCAATGACCTGCCTGTTACCCCTTGCCTTCCCCCCCCCCGGTAGGTTTATTTGGGCAATTCAAAGTTGATAAACTTTGAATTGCCCATCTGTTTTGGTGTTTTTTGAAATCATTTTATTTTGTGGATTATTTTGAAAGGGTAGATTATTTTTGTATTCATCTGCTGGTATGACACTTATTGTTTGCTTTAACTTTTTATTTTTGATGCACGACTTTGATGCACCTTTTGATGCAGCCAGGAGACGAAGGGTCAACGCATGAAGCACAAGTAATTCCTGGAAGTTCCACCCTCCTGCAAGAACGCAACCCTAACCCCAATAAACAGAAGCCCATCACAATTTGTGAATACATCATTCCACTTATTTTACACACATGGCTGATGCTTTACTCTGTAGTGATATCGTAGTCAAGGTACCATAGCTGTCCACACACTACTCTGGGTTGAATGCAAGTTCTGGCCTATTTGATCAGCTTGGTGTTTTTATTACAACTGGGCAGAAATCTCCCATACATCATTTTAGCACAAACAATTATTTAACACAGGCTCTTTCATATCATTAATTTAAAAAAAAAAATCAAGTACTACTTACAGAGCCTTAAACTTGTTCAAGTACTTTCAAGGACTTGAAAATGAACTTTTTATTCAAGGACTTTTCAAGGTTTTCAAGTAGTGTACGAACCATGGGCAAGCCATCGCAAAGCCGCTGCACAAGCTTGGACGGATTCAAAAGGAGGGCCATTGGGTGCCCCACCAACTCACAGCTGCGAACAAGTCTATGCGCTACGATGTTGGTGTGTTCTTGCTCTCCAGATTCAAGAAGAAGGATTTCCTCCTCAAGATTTTGACCTGTGATGAGAAGTGGATCATCTACGATAATCCTAAGTGGCGCAAATCGTGGGTTTATCTAGGTCAGCCTACCACCAGTACCGCCAAACCGAATATCCGTGCAAAGAAGTTGTTGCTGTGCATATGGTGGGATCAGCACAGTGTTGTTGTACACTATGAGTTGCTCAAACCTGGGGAAACAGTCAATGCTGAGCGTTATTGTCAGCAACTCATTCGTGTGAGTGATGCAATGGAGGCGAAAAAGACCATACACTGGCAAGGGCAGAAGGTCAGTCCTGTTGCTTCAGGATAACGTGCATCCTCACATCGCGAAAACGACTTTAAACACGATTACCAACCTGGGATACGAGATTTTGTCCCACCCAGCGTATTCTCCAGACTTCGCTCCGTCGGATTATCACCTCTTTCGCTCCCTGCAACATCACCTGAGTGATACGCACTTCACTCCTGTCAAGGAGGTTCACACAAGTATTGAAGACTTTATCAACTCGAAACAGCACTTTTTTTCTGCAGTGGCATTCGGCAGCTCCTGACCGATGGCTCAAATGCATCCAACACGACGGGGATTATTTCCCTGATTAGGTACGTATTCATGTCAACATACCGTGCCTGTGGCCGAGAATTAAGTTGCACACCTAACATATACAACTCTGCGATTGTGCTACAGCTAAGATCTCAGAAAATAATATTAATAATAATAACCCTCCAGGTTGTATTAAACTAGGAAAATCATCAAAAGTCAATATTTGTGAGTGCTGGAGGAAATGAAATAACTAAAATAACATTTTAAAAAAATGTTAAACAAACCTCCATAAAGCGAATTGTCAGCACCTCCACCACCATGCTCCTTTTCCTCATATGTACATAAAAACGTTTCCCAGAATCCCGGCTGGT